>CM076688.1:1938429-4598429 GCA_038501925.1 Xenopus petersii
TTCTCTCTCTCTCTATATATATATATATATATATATATATATATATATATATATATATATATGGCTGTGGTACACTCCAATCCAGCAGAGTTTTACTGCCTGGGTGCTGTCATATATAGTGTAGATAGTCGTGTTCCACAACTGTATGTTGCCTAGCAACAGATTTTGGCGCCATTGACTTAGATGTGTTTTGTTAATTTTTCAGTGTTTTGCTCATCACTATACAATAACCATTGAGTTGAAGTGGGAGGGAGATACAGCGCCAAATTCTCATAAACTGAGATTAAGGAACAGAAAGGCAAAAACCGACTCTGTAGGTCACATAAGACAAATGCAAACCCAAGGGAGTAACTTGGTTCCAGTCTTGGTGAGCTCTTCTGCCTAAAACATCAGATTTCATCACACTAGAATCCACAGACTCCCACAAACATAGAACTCAGAGAAGCAACTGGTAAGGACAGATCTAGTTGTAATCAGATGAACCAGATAACCAACCATAAAACAAGGGACAAGGGCAGGAACCATAAATCAAGGAGTATAAAGAAAACAGGAATCAGGCCCTGGTATTTCATATACTAAATTTGGCATTTGCCCAAATCCATAGTCAGTCTTGTGCTGTACCCAGTTACCAGCTGACTTGGCCTACAACAGTTAGAGAGTAAACTCAGAGCTGGGGGCATATAGGGAGGCTCATGGGAAAATCAGATAAAGAGCAGCTCAGCAGACTAAAGTAAAAGAAGGTATAGAACCAGGATGTAGCTTTCTCTTCATATAGAGGCATCACATTTCACCAACTGCACATCAGCAAAACTGGAAACTCTGAACTTATAGGGGCCCATCAACCCCTACAGACTAGAGAACTGCAGTCCTGTGAATGTATTGCCACACTGCAGTAATACATCTCCTGTTGGATAGAACTAACATTTACTTTTCTCTGTTGGGTTTTTTTCTTCTGAAAATCATATGAAATACAAAAATATGAGCACTTTTGAGATTTAGGTATTTGCAACAGTAGATAAAAAAAACAAAATCATTGGAACTAGGCATGGATATTGGTTGGTGGCACAGTCAGTAGGAACACAAGGCTGACACAGTGATACAGTGAGGGGACAGTATATTGGGTTTGGGGGTCACTCACCCTCTTGTCTCAGCTGTAGAGTCTCAGTGATGGGATGTAGCAGAGTCTCATGTTCCACCTCACAGGAGATGTTTCCCTCTTGGCTCCCACTCGTTGGGTTCATCAAGTAATAGGAACCTTTTTTGAATCCCCCATCTTTGCTTTTCCTTGGATCTTCAGCAATTTTCCCATTCAGGATCCATTTTATCTGCACTGGTTCTGGTTGGAACTGACTCGCTTCACACACCAATACCTGCTCCGGCCGTCCATTGATCTTGGCTGAATAGACTTGTACTGACGGAGGCACTGGGGAGACACGGCTCACAATTAAGTGTAGGAAATATATCATGGTACTTGTGTCTGACTTCTACACTGGTTCTGGCCCAATACTAAACACTACTTGTTCCTTTATCCTCTCTCTGTGCTCTGGTTTCCTCCAAAAAAATACAAGATTAGTTCTTGATAAATCTGATCCTACTGTCTATGTGAATGTGTTTGGGACCCAATATGTGAAGCTATACCGGGGCAAGGACTGATGGGAATGATGTAAACAAAAATCTCACCATCAGCATAGGAAGGGGGTCTTTACTGTAAGGGCAGTCAGGTTATGGGATTCCCTACCAAGAGAGGTAATGAGTGATTCATTAGTGGAGAGGAAAGGAGATTTCACCATCACCATCTCCAAAGAGAGAGAGCCCCAAACTGACCCAATGTGTCACTATATAACATTAATAAAAGTGCACTCACCTCCATACTTCACCTTGTAAACATCTTGTCTGGGGGTGGGGAGGGATTCATGTTGCACCTGACAGACAATCTCTGGGTTATTCAGGGTGTCGGAGGGGGTGAGAGTCAGGGTGCTGTTCTGTCGGAACGTTCCATCTGCATTCCGCTGAAGGGGCCCCAGAGCTGAGTTGGCCAATAGCTTCCCATTCCTGAGCCAAGTCACAGTGATGGATTGTGGGTAGAAATCAGTTACTGAGCAGTGAAGGGAAGTTCCCTGGTTCTTAAGGAGAGTTCTCTTAGCAACCGCAACCTCTGGCACCGCTAGGGACAAGGACATAGATACACAATTTGCAGAGAAATGAGAAAACAGAAGAAATATGGAAAGAAGGTTAAAAAGTGAGAGGTGTCTGTGAGCAGAATATGCCGAGGGGCTCCTAGTCCCCCACTCAGCACTGCTATTTTTTTTACATTGTAATTCACTATCATTTCAAATCTAACAGATCACAAACAAAAATATAGTTCACTTGTAATTAATGTTCACTCACTTGTATTACCCAATTTCAGACTGTGTAGAGGGATATAAACCAGAACAGGGATACTAAAAACAAGAGAAAGCAGTAAAACCCCACACTACCTTACTAAAATTAATTGAGATCTAATTATATAAATGCTTAGTGCTATTATAAACATATGCTCAGTTCTCAATCAATTTAGCACCAACATACAATTAATGGTATTTCAATCGATTGTGTTAATACAAATAATTATGATTAAAGTGCTTTAAATTAGGTGCTGTGACCCTCAACAAAATGTATCTACACACAATTGATGAATAATCTAAAAGTTCATGGTTCTTATAGGAATTAAATAAGGTGCTAGTGCTGTAGTTATAATTTTAAAGTGATTTCATGGTATCAAACAATTAAAAATAAAGCATCAGCAATTCATGAATAAAAGTTAGAAATGAGAGAATAGTCTAGCACTTGAGCACTTTAATCACAGTTATTACCCAGCAACCCTTGGTTTAGAGAGCGATTGCTTATTGTACTGTATCAAACACTTTAGCACAACCTAATGGAGATGAAGAGAAGGGTTAAAACTGTGCTCAGCCACACGAATCTCTCATTAGCCAGAACAGCTGCCAAACTTCAAGCTTATATTTTGGTAAACCAAATTTTGAGGGGTTCATCCTTCTGTAACTGTGAGGGAGTGAATGTAAGAAGATGTTCCTGGGTTCCTACCATGAATGTGCAGCCTGATCTCCTTCTGTTGGGTGTTTGGGCTGTAAATGACTGAGCACCTGTAGGTTCCTCTATCAGAGATGGTCACATTGGAGAGAGACAATGAGGCATTGCCTTCCAGTATAAGTATCTCATCTATGGATAACCGGGGGCTGGAGACCTTCCCTTTTGTGTCGTATCTCAGAACCTCCTTGTCTCCAAAATGCCACAAGAGAGCGAGGAACTTGGGATTCACTGGAGGATTATCCACTCGGAATGTGCAGGGAAGAACAACATCTCTTCCAATCAGGGAAGACCAAGAGGAGGGAACTGTTACCTCCAGAGCTGAACCTAATTACAGAAAGAAATACTTTGAATTGTTATCAAACATGTGTGATTATTTACATTCACAGTAGGATCATATTGAATGAATACAAGAGCCCAGGATCTCTGGGAAGCACCAGAGCTGATTCTACACAAGAAGGAATTAGAATGTACCAGTAGATGCCACCAACCACTGGATGTTCCTTCATGCAGCTGTAATTCTATCATAAAGGGAGACTACATTACACACCCCCACAATGGCAATAAAATCCCCTTAAGACAATATTGTACATGTAACTCAGATTGGGTGGTGTATGCATTAAAAATGTCCCTGCGGGATGCTGTATGTAGGACAAACCTCACGCCTTGTGCGTGTTCGTATAAGTGAACATAAGAGGTCCATAGGTGCATTTAACCCAACTGAAAAGAAAACACATACACCTGTGGGGAAACACTTTAATTCAGCCAAACACAATGCAGCAAGTCTAAGGTGGATGGTTCTTGAACAAGTGGAAAGACCACAAAGAGGGGGAGACAGGAAAAAAAATGTATTGCAACACAAGGCAAAATGGATGGATAGGTTAAATTGCATTGAACCCTTTGGAATTAATGAGGCCTGGAGCCTAAAATGTTTTTTGTAAAAAAAAGTTCTATTTAGAAGTAAAACATTAACTTATATATATCTTTTACAGTGGAAAACACGTTGGATGACTGAATACATACGAACTTTGTAACAGATCTAAAGTGGTGAGGAAAACCCTTATTACTATTGATACATTTGTAACACTACTAAGAAGTACTATTGGTGTTTATTGAATAGATGGCAACATAGTATTCATATGCTTGTAATTATGCTGATGCATTCTTTCCGCTGGCCACCAGATGGAGCTGTGGATACACTGGGGATTATGGGTAAAAGAAGTGTTTAAAAGGTCATTTCAATTACACTGTTTGTAACTTGCACCAGAGGAAGGATCCTAGAGGTCCGAAACATGTAGTGCTGTGATAAAATAAACCCACATTTTGAAGACTCTCCGGTTTCTGTGATATTTCATGTTACTGCATTGGAGATGGCTACTCTACTAACCTGTTGAAGAGTCAGACTAAAAAGTCATTTGGAGGATCTATTCTAGAGGGAATAAGAACCTATATCTAAAGACCCCAAGATCCTTCTCAGTTAAGGAAACTCCCAACACACTGCCATTTAGTGTATAACTTGCATTTATATTATTTTTGCCAAAGTGCATAACCTGCATTTATCAACATTGAACCTCATTTTCCAGTTTGCTGCCCAGTTTTCCAGTTTAGACAAATCACTGTGCAAAGTGGCAGCATCCTGCATGGAACCTATAGTTCTGCACAATTTAGTCTCATCTGCACAAATAGAAACAGTACTTTCAATGGCCACCTCCAGGTCATTAATAAACAAGTTGAAAAGCAAGGGACCTAGTACAGAGCCCTGCGGTACTCCACTAACAACACTGGTCCAATTAGAAAATGTTCCATTTACCACCACTCTTTGTAGTCTATCTTTTAGCCAGTTCTCTATCCAGGTACAAATACTATGTTCCAGGCCAACATTCCTTCATTTAACCAGTAACCTTCTGTGTGGCACTGTATCAAATGCTTTAGTAAAGTCTAAGTAAATCACATCCACTGCCATCCCAGAATCCAGGTCTCTACTTACATTCTCATAAAAAGAAATTAAGTTAGTCTGGCAAGATCTATTACACATAAAACCATGCTGGCACAAACTCATAGTATTATGATTTGTTTTCATCAACCAGCTGACCCCCCCCCCTCTGATAGTAATGGTCCCACCCCTTCCTGCTTCATTTTTTTACTATTAACATATTTAAAAAATAGTTTGGGATTTTTTTTACTGCTTACTGCAATATCATTTTCTATAGCAATTTTAGCTTGCCTTATAGCTTCTTTGCAAAATTTATTGGCCTCCTTGTACCTTATAAATGTTTCGGCTGTCCCAGCTAACTTGAAAGCCTTAAAAGCAGGTCTTTTCTTACCCACCTCAACACCAACACTTCTATTGAACCAAAAACTATTTTGCTTTGCAACAACGTTCCTTGCTTACAAGTGGAATATACTGACAAGTAGATTTATTATAAAGACTTCCCATTTTTGTTCTGTGTTTAACCCTGTGAAAAGCATTTCCCACTTAATATGTTGCAGAGATGCCCTTATACTGTCACAGTTTGCACGTCTGAAATGTAGTGTTTTAGTTGGTCCCTTATAGAATTGCTTCTGCAACAGAATCTCAAAGGAGACCATGTTATGATCACTATTCCCTAAATGCCCCTCACCCACACAAATGTTAGAGATGAGTTCAGTATTATTAGTTATTACAGGTACAAAAGAGAGTTACTCCTAGTAGGTTCTTGAACGAGCTGGAATAAAAAGTTGTCATTCAGCATATTTACAAACCTACTAGTTTTTTCTGTCTTAGCAACCCCATTACCCCAGTCAATGTCTGGATAATTGAAGTCACCCATAGCAACAACTTGACCCAGTTGTGAAGCCGCTTGTATGTGCAAGAGTAACTGGGCTTCATACTCGACACTTATACCAGGTGGTTTATAACATACACCAATGATAATTCTTTTTGTTACCTTTTGCCCAGTCAAAATCTCTACCCAGAGGGATTCTACACCCTCACCAGTGGCAGCTATTGTTATTTCTTTAGCGCATGGCTTTAATTCAGGCTTTACATACAAACACACTCCTCCACCTGCTTTTTAATCCCTCTGTCCCTCCTAAAAAGGGTGTAACCATTTAAATTCACAATCCAGTCACATGTTTCATCCCACCAGGTCTCAGTGATACCAATTATATCAGAATGTTTAGATCAATTCCAGGTCTCCCATTTTACCTGACAAACTCCGTGCATTTGCCAGCATACAGCCGAGGTTACTACTTTTACTTTTGAAATGTGCATTACTTAGTGAAGAATTATATGTTAAGTTAGTATTATTCTGTTTTCCTTGTAACAGAGGGACCTCCTTAGCTGGTAAACTGTATGCCCCCCTCACTCCTCCCCCATGACCCCTTACTAACCCCACTGCCCCGTCTACCCTAGCTCCCCCATAATTCTTTATCTCACCCCCCCCTTGCCTAGTTCAAACACTCCTCCAACCTCTTAGCCATTCTTTCCCCTAGCACCGCGGACCCCCTTCCATTGAGGTGCAAACCGTCACGACTGTATAAGTTGTACCCCAAGGAAAAGTCAGCCCAGTGCTCTAGGAACCCAAACCCTTCCTTCCTACACCAAGACTTGAGCCACACATTTAGCTACCTAAACTCCCGCTGTTTTCCTAAACTTGCACGTGGCACAGGCAAAATTTCAGAAAAGATTACATTGGAAGTCCTTTCCTTGATCTTAGAGCCTAGATCCCTGAAATCGCTCTTTAAGGTCTTCCATCTACCATTTATTTTGTCATTAGTACCAATATGCACTAAGACAGTTGGGTCATGTCCAGCCCCACCCAATAATTTGTCTATCCGATCAACCACATGCCCAACCCTGGCACCAGGTAGACAGCAAACTGTTTGGTTGTAGCGATCTGGACGACAAATTACCCTATTCACTTTCCTAATAATTGAGTCCCCTACAACCACAATGTGCTTAGGCCTGACTCTACTCTCCTCCCCACCACTACTAGAGAAACTGCTCTCCTGGCTGTTAGAGAGATCAGCCCCATCTAGAATTGCCAATCCAGAGTTCATACTCCCATCATCTTCTCACAATCTGGCAAATTTGTTGCGATGTATAAGCTCCGGATCAGCCTCCATTTTCCTTTTGCCCACCTTAGATTTTCTAACTGTCACCCAGCTAGCTGCCTCAATATCCTGCTGCTGTTCTGTTCCCCCCAAACTATCTGACCCCGCTAGGTCCTGCTCAGTGAGCAAAAGACTCCTCTCAAGATTCTCAATCGACCGCAGTGTTGCAATTTGTTTCTCTAGTGACTCTAACTTGAGCCTCCAAAGTGGCAATTTGCTCACAACCACCACAGAGGTAAGTATTGTGGATCTCTTGTTCCCAACATACATATGGGAGACTGTGCACTGAGTCAGACCTTCAATCTTTCTAGCACTCATTATCCCAGTTCCACATCAAAACAGGAATAAAAAAAATAAAAATTAGGGGTTAGAACAAATTTGACCTAGTTTGAACCTCCTTTTATATGAAACTCCTGTATTTATAACTCCACTTACAGATCCCCCACTTAACGAGCCAACACTTAAGATCAGCTAAACACTAGAGCAAGTTCCACTGGAGTCCCAGGGCTTCTATTTATACATCTATACGTCTATTTATGACTGAAGGTTGGACCATAACAAGTGGCTTCAAACCAAATAATCTTAATGTCTCTATATCAAGACATGGTTACTAAATGCTTAAGGGTGGTCCACAGTAGTGAGTGGGAGTGTAGTCTCAGGGCAAATCAGAGGGGTATTACTGGGCAATGTTTATTTGCCGTTCGACCAAACTTAAAATCTGGTCATTTCTTGAATCCCGAATGAGGCTGGTGTCAGAGCAGATGGAAAACAAGAGTGGTGATTAGATATCTGATTAATAACTTATAGCTGGTCATAGACCAAAGGATAAATGTTGTACAATTTTCATGCCATGTGTGGAGTGTCCCACAATTTTTCAATTTTTAGAAGATAATATTAATATATCATGATGGAAGTTACATACAAGTTACATTATATGAACCTGTTGGTTGAAATGGAAGAGTCCAATAACAACGTTCCATTGGTCATGTCTATATCTTGTGGCTCAGAGGAGGAGCTTTTTTTCCAGAGGAAAGTCGGGGTGTGCTGATGGGGTACAGTGCTATCAGATGGATATCTAGAAGCAGTAAGGGCCATGCTTAGTTCTAACATGTTGGGAAATTACTGAGGGGGTTAGATTTAGGGGCAACATGGCAGCAGCCTATGAGGGTTCAGCAGAGATCTGTTTCCCTTGTTAGAGAGAGGGGAACATATTGACTGATGTGATTGTGAGAATATTGGTTTTTATGATGAGGAAATTGAGGTTTTGGAGAAGATTCAGTGCCACCAAAACTCCATAAATCAGGTTCCTGTCACCGACTAAATACTCACAAATAAATCCTCCTGTCTTGTCCTTACAGTTCCTTCCCTCAATATTCAGTCACCCTATAACTGCACAAGGAACCATTACAGACACCCCCTGTCTCTTCCCTTCACACTCTTCCTCCTGTTCCTCAGCTCACACTGACCCAACAGAACCTCCTGCCCTGAGCTTTTACTTACTGACTCCATTTCACTGGGGTTGTTACAGCCAGAAAATGTAAAACTCATAAAAATACTTTACTCCCTACTTTTTGAAAGGAAAAAAAAACGTTTTGGTGTAGGGTGGGGTAAAAAGAAAAGACTTGGGGAGCAAAGTGTAAAATACAGTAACTGACCCCTACTATTGAGTTTATACTCACACTTACACTTTAGTCATTACAGTCAGACTTCAGGCTTAGCTCCTGGCAGATCATTGTCCATCATACTGTCAGTGTTACTAACTCATCCCTGTAATTGAGATTCAGCTTTATCTACACAGGTTGGATCTGACACATTCATCTCAATGGGAAGAGACACACAGACTCCCAGTGTCCCACTCTCAGCAATTCTACAGTGTTTTCCTACTTTCCCCAATCTCAGCAGCCGCTCCCTGACATCATATCTGATGATTATTATACAGACTCACCCCGTCTCCTGCCCATGTCTCACATTATGTAACATCTCTTATTCTGTATCTTATCTGTTAAAGGGCAAGTGCCCTGCTATTGACACTGACAGTAGAATAGTCGAGGGATTACAAGTGAATTGGTTAAACTGTAACTTCAGGGAAGGGGCTGTTTTTGTCATTGGTTCATTCTGCACTACACAAACACTTTAGCACTTTACAGACACTTTACATGGGGAATGTAAGTGAGTGAAGAGAAGGGAAGGTATGGCGTATGAACAGATTGAGAAGAGTGAGAGAGACAGAGACAGAGAGAGACAGAGAGAGAGAGACAGAGAGAGAGAGAGACAGAGACAGAGACAGTAGTACTTACATTGGAGGAGCAGAAAGAAGTAGAGAAATCCCAGCACTTTCCCAGTGACACAATATTCCATGTTCTCGGCTCAGGCACAGCCTCCTCTCATTATTCCCTGTTGCACTTCCACTAACAGGAAACTCATGTCACATGCTCCCATACATATCACACGTCACACACACATGTTGAGAAAGAATCTGGACTTATTCTGACCCACCCACACACAAGGATATTTGCACAGTCAGAATAAAAGTGCAAGTGAGAGACATTAGTTCATATTCACACAGTCAATAAGAAATTAAAGGGTAAGTGCCACTGCCCCCACCTTGGTTTCATACCACTTCAGCTTTAAGATTGTAAGCTCTTATGGGCAGGTCCCTCTTTACATCTTGTAATGATTATCAGTTGTTTTATGTACCCAGTGTGTAAGTTCAGTTTATATCAGTAATGTATCAATCAGAGCTTTGTCCTGTGTTACTGAACTGCAGCTTCTGTCCCATATACTCACACTGAAGCTTCAGCTCACACTCACACTCATACTCATACACACACTCACTGAGGCTTCAGCTCACACTCACACTCACTGAGGCTTCAGCTCACTCATACAGACACACACTCATATTCACTGAGGCTTCAGCTCACACTCACACACTCACTGAGGCTTCAGCTCACACTCACAAACACACTCACAGCCACTGAGGCTTCAACTCACACTCATACAGAAACACACACTCATTGAGGCTTCAGCTCACACTCACACTCATACAGACACACACACACACTCACTGAGGCTTCAGCTCACAATCACACTCATACTCATACACTCACATACACACACTCACTGAGGCTTCAGATCAGGGGGATATAAATACCAATAGAAACAATGCTGTAATAATTACCCACGCTGCACTAATAAATATATATATATATTGTGGGGGATGGCTCTTTAGGCAGTAGCAGCAGCAACTCCTCTCACACAGACAGTAGACAATACACAGGTTTCCAGCTGATCTCACGTGGGCATTTATATAACACAGCAGCTTAAACAGCAACATAACAGTTCATACCCTTTGGGAAGGCAGTAAATAAAATAGTCCAGCTGTACTGATAAATGGAAATGTCCTTTTCCCAAAGGTCCCACAGTCTCCCACTGGGGCAATATAAGTCCAGCAAACAAAATTAACTGTTAACTCACAGTCCTTTGGAGATTCCTTGTGCTTTTCTCCTGGAAGCAGCCGCTCCCCAAACACTTAAGGCAGAAGCTGGTGGCCAGTCCTTGTTACCTGATAACTTGTCTCTTTCTGTAACTTGTGCCCAGCAATAAAAGTCCTTATGCTTTATACACAGGTAACATGTAGTTACTATGAGAACTTGTAACCCAGCCCTCCAGTAGCTCTTCTTTCTCTCTCTCTCTCTCTCTCTCTCCAGGGCAGAGAGCAGCCTTAATTGTGACCTCACCTTTTTACTCCAGGTGAGACTAATCACCTCCCTGCTACTCACAGCCTCATTTTCACATCCCTCTGCTTCATAGAGGATTCTGGGAGGGATATACTTTCCATCTAGGATTTTCCCAACCATGCTACAATATATATATATATATATATATATATATATATATATATATATATATATATAAAAGAATGCTTTGGTGTCCACACTCAATCTTAGGTAGAGTAGAGGTGCAAGATCAATATTTATAATATACAGTAGTAATAGATCAGCACAATCATTGTAGTAGTGAAGTGTTTTATTGGTAACACAGTTTTGTATCAAGGATCCGTGAGAAAGGTCCCCAGGTGGGATCGAAACGTCGGATACAATGTTGTGTTACCAATAAAACACTTCATTCACTGCTACAATGAGTGTGCTGATCCATTAATACTGTGTATATTTATATATATGTTAAAGTGTCAGCTCCTCTGACTATATAAGAAATAGGGGCTGGTGGAGCTGATACAGACCCAGTATTCTATGCTGTTCCCTGTCAGGTATCCTCTGTTTGTATCCGGCTCCAGTTGTCGGTGTCGCTCCATCTCATTTCATGATTCCAGTGTGAGTGCTGTGAATATGTAATGAGACCCCATTATATTAGTGCTTGTCATGCTCTGCACATACCAACTTGTCTACAGGAGCCCCCCTGTCCACGGAGTTAACTCTTCTGCTCCCAGTCCTCCTGGCTGTATAATGTCACCAATGGGAAAGGTTCTTGGGGTGTTGGCTTTGGCCAAGTGAAAAGGGGGTTCAGCACTTATTGAATAAACAGGAAGCAAAGGAGCAACTATGGGATGTATCACAATTACACTATGTACTGGGCTCCTGTCTAAGGCTCCTCTATAACTGGGATTGGTCCCACAGGTACTATCTGTTGGTACCATTAGATTTCTGGGGTTCTATCTGTTGGTACCATTAGATTTCTGGGGTTCTATCTGTTGCACCATTAGATTCCTGGGGTTCTATCTGTTGCACCATTAGATTTCTGGGGTTCTATCTGTTGGCTCCATTAGATTTCTGGGGTTGTATCTGTTGCACCATTAGATTTCTGGGGTTGTATCTGTTGCACCATTAGATTTTTGGGGTTGTATCTGTTGCACCATTCAATTCCTGGGGTTCTATCTGTTGGCACCATTAGATTCCTGGGGTTCTATCTGTTGGCACCATTAGATTTCTGGGGTTCTATCTGTTGGCACCATTCGATTCCTGGGGTTCTATCTGTTGGCACCATTATATTCCTGGGGTGGATCTATGTTGGCAGCAGGTAGTTGGATGAGGATTACACTACCCAACTGAACTGATATAATCAGCAGAGGATCTGTCACACTTCCCAGTGAGTTTTAACTCTAATTAGCCTAATTATGTTCATTCTGTTGCTGCTGTACAACCCAGGAGCCTCCCACTGTCACTGCCCTGCTCCATACAGAACAATGTGCTACAGGCGAGGAGCCCGGGGGAACTGAATAACTACAATGCTGTAGAGTCACATGTGAATGGCCCAAAAATATCAGCCGAAAGTACCTTTGTATTTGATTTAAAGGGGATGTAAAGTCAAAAAATTTAATTCCTTTCACGGGTCCACTGTCTAAAAATAAACCTATTGTCAATATACTTCCATTAAAAATTCTGTACCTTTTTCATAACAATCCTGATTTTCTGCGCTTCAGCTTCCCCTTCTCTCACGGACTTGAGCCTGCATCAATAACTCAACACGGGGGGGGGGGGGGGGCGGCCCGTGGCTGCTTTATTTCAAGATAATAATTTTTAGACAGTGGACCCGTTCAAAGAATTTCATTTTTTGACTTTACATCCCCTTTAAGGGCACATTTCCATTGTAATAAGCTTTGTGGGAAATTTAAAGGAGAACTATCATAAAAATGATAATGTAATATAAGCTTCATCACACTGAAATAAGAAACTTTCTAAATACAATCAATTAAATATTCTGCATTGTTTCTGAAATAATCAAGTTTATCTTCACTATTCCTCTCTCAGCATCTCTTTCTCTTAAAGCGATAGTTTTAAAAACAATGCAGAATTTTTATATGAGTGTATTAATAAAACTTCTTATTTCAGTATGAAAAGGTTATATTAGATTCAATTTTTCGCATTAGTTCCCCTAGTGAAAAGCAGATAAGGAATATAAAATCTTTTTATTGCTGCCTAAACATGTTGTCTCTGTAACCAGTTTTTCTGGAAATGAATTTCCCCTTTGCCATAAACAGTTTCACTTGTATCACATACAACTCATGATCTGTTTGTCTGGTTTCTTCTGCCTCCTGCTATAAATCCCATAGTCATAGCTCCCAACTGTCCCGTTTTTAGAGGGACAGTCCCTCTTTTGACAGCTCATCCCGCAGTCCCTCATTTGTACTGGAAAGTCCCGTTTTCTCTGCACTGAACAGCCAGAGAAAAAAACCACCAATGTTTCTAACTTAATAGGCTTTTGGCAGAGAGCCCAGAACAGCCACAGCAGCAGATTAGATACTTTTGTAACAATCTCGAGATAAGCAAATAAGTCATTGCAACAATATAAGATAACAGGTCCCTTGGGAAAAGTCACACTCACAGCTTAAAGGGCAATTCACCTTCATTAGCAAAACTGTAATAAATGGAAAACAAAATACAGAAATATGTTCAAACTTTTATAACCTGCCAAATTTTGTAAAAATTAACATGGTAATTAGGGGGTTGGGCACAAAAATGGGCGTGGCCAAAAAAATCACCACATTACCTGCAACAACTTTTTTGTCCCTCTGTTTATTTCCAAAATGTTGGGAGGTACGACATCGGTCTCAGTGACTGAGCTTTCTTGTAGTTCAGCTTCTGTGATAAATGTATGAAATGGGAGTAATTGTATCCAATAGGGCAGTGGTGATTTATATATATATATTTATATAAACCAATATCCATGATACTCATGTGAATGCATTTTCTTCATTACCCACTTCTCTGGGCTGTTACAGTAAGTTCAGTGTGTCCATATTCAGTGTACAAAATACACCATTTCTAGCCTGATTCTGTGTATTCTTTAGTTCCCCTTTAATCCTGTAAGGTTTTGTATGTAAAGCTGTAGTATATATATATATATATATATATATATATATATATATATATATATATATATAAAATACACAAAAGCCGTGAATATCTTGTAAATTATATCCTTATAAACGGTGAGTTCTGATGTCATCAGTTATAAATGGTGAGTAGTGATGTCATTTCTGTCACATGACTCACTAAAATTTGTGTATTATAATAAATAAAGTACCCCCAGTTGTAAAATATGAGGATATTAGAAGTTACCTCTGAGTTCCATGACCTGTATAACTCGGCCTTTGGTCTCGTACTTTTATATGGTCATGAAACTCCTCGGTAACTTATAATATCCTTATATTTTACAAGAGGGGGTACTTTATTCACTATATAAATCCAGTTGGATTCCCTGGTACTTTTCGGAGCCAGTGGTGCTTCCCCGGGGCAAACAAGTCTAATATAAAATAAACAGGTTTATGAAATACAGAGATTAGTTGTGTAGATAAAAGAACTGGTTTTAGTTTAACTCCTTAGTGAAAAGACACAAGGACAAGACCTTTAGTTCTACTGATACAAAGGGGCAATTAATTATTACCTTGGGGCATATGGGCATTTACTATTTACTGTAACCTTCACTTCTTGTAGTTCACTGGTATAATCACCTCCCCAGTTCCAGTACAGTGGGGGTTCCCTTATTACAGTTATTATAGGCAGTAATTGAATAATAAGCTGTAAGGGTCAGTATTGTGTGTAATGGACTGTGTCTGTGGATAAGGGGGAGGTTTAATTAAATATATCAATTATACTCATACAATGGCAGTGGGACATGAAAGGCAATACAGGTATGGGACCTGTTATCCAGAATGCTCGGGACCTGCGGTTTTCCGGATAATGGATCTTTCTGTAATTTGGATCTTCATCCCTTAAATCTACTAGAAAATCATATAAATATTAAATAAAGCCAATAGGCTGGTTTTGCTTCCAATAAGGATTAATTATATCTTAGTTGGGATCAAGTACAGGTATGGGACCTGTTATCCAGAATGCTTGGGACCTGGGTCCTTCTGGGTAACAGATCTTTACATAATTTGGATCTTCATACCTTAAGTCTACTAGAAAATTATATAAACATTAAATAAAGCCAATAGGCTGGTTTTGCCTCCAATAAGGATTAATTATATCTTAGTTGGGATCAAGTACAAGCGACTGTTTTATTATTACACAGAAAAAGGAAATGATTTTTAAAATGTGGATTATTTGAATAAAATGGAGTCTATGGGAGATGACCTTTCTGTAATTCGGAGATTTCTGGATAACAGGCTTCCGGATAACGGATCCCATACCTGTATTGTATACAAAATATCACAGAATCTGGTGAAACCTGGGTCTCCAATAACAAAGTCCATGTACCAACCCCACCAGTCACAATGTCCCCCAATACTCCAGGCTGTAGCCAATCAGATTCTGTATAGGGGGGTAAGTGTAGGGGGAGGGGCAGATAAAGGGTCACAGTTGTACAAAGCAGATGAGACAGAAAAAAGACACAAGTCCATCAAGTTCAGTCTTTTCTGTCTGTATAAAACCTGCCCAACTGCAAATGAAAGGGTTAATATAATGACTTTACATAAGGAGCCACATTGTCCCATTCTATTTGCAGGTCAGTGTCCCTTTAAGCAGGACTGGGGGGGGGGGTCATAAACATTTAGAGGAAGAGAAACAGGGAGGGGTGAGTAAATACAGAGTTGGCTGAAACCCCTTCTACTGATTCCTGAAACTCACAGATTTCCCGGAAAGTGAAAGAACCAACAGCCATTGCTGCACAAACACAGAACTGTCACTGCTGGGCCAGACTCCTGACTCAAGGGGAGGAGCCCAATAACAAACAGTAATTACACCAGTTTGCAGTAGATGAGCCAGGCACAACAGCAGCAGATTAGAGGGAATGCTGGGAATTGTAGTTGTAATTCCCATTGGGAAGGAACAAGAGAAGGGATGTGGTTCCTTAGGAGACAGATATACAGGCTTCTTATTGGTTAGTGTGTGTGTGTCATTTATATACAGCCAACACTTACACTAAGGGGTAAATTTATCAAAGGTTGAGGTGAATTTTTGAATGAAAACAAAATCAAATTTCTATCTATTTTTTCTGTACTTTGGGAACAGTCCAAATTAAATTTGAATTTGAACTAAATTTGAACATTTGAATATCAAAATTTATCATGTACTGTCGCCATCTAAAACCTGCTGCTGTTTTAGCCTAAGTGGGACCTCCTAGAATCTATTTGGATTCGATTGGTGGACTTTGAAAAATTTTATGTTTTTTTTTGGTAAAATGCCTAATTGAATTCGATCAAATGTGCTATTCCTTTGATTTGTGTGATTCGAATTCGGCCGAATACAGACCTATCTGATCGAAAACGGACCTATTAGACCAAAAAAAAAATAACATCAACTTCATTTCAGTTGGTCTTATGAAATTCGAATTTCGAAAGTTTTTTCAATTATTAATTCGACCCTTGATAAATATGCCTCTAATTATTGTTACTTTAAAGTGAATGTAAATCCAACTGTAACTCTGTCCCACAGCGCCCCCTACTTTTCTACAGAAGTTGCCTAAAAACATAATTCTAGAACCTCATTATAAATACATATAAATGAACTGACCAATGAGAATGCAGATTCCCAGCACTATGTCAGCCATCTTGCTCTTATGTTACATACACACATTATTTTATTTATTTCATTATATGACACTGGAATGAGACATGGGGATAAAGGACAGACTTGTTCAGTGAAACTGGGCTTAATGTTTCCAACTCCAGTTGCAGGAACAAACAACATGGAGCCACATTTACTCACATCAGCTGAGATTCTGATTGGAGGATTCGTTTGTATTTTAATTCCTGTGCCCTTGAGTAATATTGCTTGGACTACAGCTCCCAGCATGCCTTAAGGGGTTGTTTACCATCTAAATACTTCTGTTCAGTTGATTTCAGATTGTTCACCAGAAATAAGGATTTTTTCTAATTTGCTTTCCATCTTTTATTTTTGATGTTTTTTACTAGAATCTCAGTGTAAAGTGTAATGTTGGTGTGAGTGTGAGTGTGAGTGGGGCAGCTGAGTGATCCAGGGGCAGGTTCCAATTGGCTGATCCATTAGTTGGTCCATTTCTCAGTAGGATCTATGGAGAATATAAGTGTAACTATTGTATCAAGTCTAACAGTTGCCTTTAATGAAACTCAGGGATTCTGCTCATGGATCAGTTACAGGGTCGCTGACCCCCCCTCCCACAGCTGCTTCACAAACACATAAAAACATGAAACTTTACACTTCAATACTAGAAAAACCGTCACAAATAGAAAATAGAAAGTCAACCGAAAAAGTCTTTATTTCTGGGGAAGTGTCTGAAACCACAAAACCAGCTCTGTCTAAACCCAAGGTTTTCCCTTTCTAACCTCTCTGATCCTGACATACATGAACACTATGAAAGTATTAACCTGTATTACACAGTGTGTATATGTTTGTATATAAATTTATATATGCAAGCAATCAGGACCGGGTGCTGCAGCAATGCTTTATATGCATCCGATCCACATTTGTAAGCAGCGCACACCGGATTTATTTGAAAAAGTCACTATTTATGAAAAGATTAAAATCATAGTGGATTGACGTTTTGATCTTGATCTGAATAAATGATTATATATATATATATATATATATCATCATCATTTATTTATATAGCGCTGTCAAGATACGCAGTGCTTTATAAATATATATATTGTTTCCGGCTCATGGTGTGCGCTCCATTTGTATTTTGTATATATATTTATATATATTTATATATAGGGTTGGACTGGGAAGACGGGACACCGGAAAAAACCTGGTGGTCCCTGGCTCTTGTGGACCCTGCCAGCCCAGTCCCGCTCACTGTCCAAATCTGCTGTTTCTGCCATGGACCTCCCTCTCCAGACCAGTGGCAGAAGGTGCCAACGTGCCAGCGGATTCTGAAGGTGGGTTCCAGCAGAGATGGGGGGCCAGAGAGGGGATCTGAGATAGCAGCCCCTGTGGGCCTGTGCCCCCCAGTCCAACCCTGAATATATATATATATACCTGTATATTGCAAGCTCACGTAGAAGTCAATGGGAGTTGTCGTTAAAAAATTTAAGCAATTTTTTCAATTTACTTTTTTCTAGTTTGTAGACCCATTCAAAATGATGAGCCGCCTTTAAAAAAATGCTTCTAAGGTGATTCTTGTGGGGTTAGAGGAGGACAGGTTCAAAGGCCACATTTTGGGATTCCCCTGTAAGAGAGTGATCACAAATGTAATTTTAGCTTCCTCATAATAAAAAGAGCAATAACCACAAATGAAGAGTTACAACTCTCTTCGAATGCAAAAAAACTCCCTCATATCCCTAGAAAAATGGTAGTTTAGGTTGTGGAGCTTGAAGAGCAGGGAAATCGGCAGGACCTGGTGATGGTGTGGTGGTGGCACTGTAGGCAAATCATTAGGCACATGTTGCTTGGCATCCACACAAACAGATAGGCAATGAATGCACTGGACAATGTGATCTTGTTTGTCTTCTTGTTTGTGCAAATGCTGCAAAAAAAATTGTTTTTCTGCTGCAACAGAAAGTGCTGAGGCTCCTTGGCATCCATGGGCCGTTGTAATGTCATGCAGGGCAGAACCAAACCCCAGGGGAGTGACTGGATTCTAGTCTGGGTGTTATCTTCTGCAGGTCCGGATTTCAGGCTTGGGTGTCCCTATGCTGGGTCCTAGTGCCTGGCATTGTCGTGAGCTCACCCCCCCCCCCACACACACACACAGGCAAGCTCACAAATGCACAGGAGTATTTGTCCCCAATGCTTCTTAGGTTGTAGCTGGGTGGCATGTTACCCCTAAAAACATGCCAATCTAGGCTGGGCCTTTGTGGCCTCTCTACAAAGCTGGGCTTGATCTTCTGCCCAACTTTAGCCTCAGGCCTAGTCCTCAGCTACTCAGGCGCCACTGGGTCTTTACATAATGATGAGAATCCAGCAATTCCCACAGGGGCAAGTGATGGAGCCAAACATATACTGCCAGTAAGGAGTCAGACAGGTCAGTACCAATTAACAACAGCAGAATCTTGACACAAACTGTCAGTCAGGAACAAGTCAGGATCAGAACCAGAAAACAACACAAAGGATAAGACCATGGAAGCAGGAATTGGAATCAACAACAGGAATTATGGCACATGGGAACAAGCAAACTTGACCTACAATGGGAAGTGAATAAAAAAAACATAATATTATTATTTCAGTACACCCACATTTGACAATAAATCTTACAGACCATAGAGGGTAAATGGAGCCCAAGTGACATGATCCCTTTTTTATCTTTCATAAAATTGACCAAAGGTGAAACATTCACAGTTCTTGATGGTCCTTGTGATCTTACAAGAGATGACAGCCATGAAGTGCTATGTTGTGCGTAGTCTTTGGCTTCTGTTGTACTCAGTTTGGGTCAACACGGGGCAAATCTTCCCATGGGCAGTAACCCAAGGCAACCAATCAAATTGTCACATTCATTGTTCTTCCTGAAGTTGGCTTCACAAAGCTAATCACTGATTGGTTACTATAGGTACAGTAACTGCCCATGGGCAAATGTGCCCCAGTGTCTTTTCTATCAGATCTTCAGGAGTCTTTTCAATTTCAACATGAAGACACTCAAGTTATATTGATCCAACATCGTTTAGCACTTGTTTGAACTGTCCCTCCAGGAAAAATCAAGTGAGATAATATTAAATAGACAAAGAGACATCATCTCTCTGCTCCCGTCACCATGGAATCATTCACTACATTTGACACTTCCCCAATAGCTAGGAGAAATTACTTAAGCAGAAATTGTTTGAGAAAAATGATAATAGGGTCCCTTTTGTTACCACCTACAGAAGTAAATACTTCTAACACATCAGTATTTGATTTCGGGGATCCCCGTGTGATAAAACGCTACACTTTGCCCACTGTTGGAGCCAGTTGATGTTTCCTTTTCAGATGCTGCTCTTTGCCAGTTTCTATGGTTCATGTGCTTTCATGTTGCACAAGGGGGATACTGTCCCTTTAATGATCAGCACAAGCCTATTCATTGCACTCATGTTGCACAAGGGGGGATACTGTCCCTTTAATGATCAGCATAAGCCTATTCATTGTACTCATGTTGCACAAGGGGGATACTGTCCCTTTAATGATCAGCACAAGCCTATTCATTGCACTCATGTTGTACAAGGGGGATACTGTCCCTTTAATGATCAGCACAAGCCTATTCATTGCACTCATGTTGTACAAGGAGGATACTGTCCCTTTAATGATCAGCACAAGTCTATTCATTGCACTCATGTTGCACAAGGGGGATACTGTCCCTTTAATGATCAGCACAAGTCTATTCATTGCACTCATGTTGCACAATGGGAATACTGTCCCTTTAATGATTAGCACAAGCCTATTCATTGCACTCATGTTGCACAAGGGGGATACTGTCCCTTTAATGATCAACACAAGCCTATTCATTGCACTCATGTTGCACAAGGGGGGGATACTGTCCCTTTAATGATCAGTACAAGCCTATTCATTGCACTCATGTTGCACAAGGGGGGGATACTGTCCCTTTAATGATCAGCACAAGCCTATTCATTGCACTCATGTTGCACAAGGGGGTTACTGTCCCTTTAATGATCAGCACAAGCCTATTCATTGCACTCATGTTGCACAAGGGGGGTTACTGTCCCTTTAATGATCAGCACAAGTCTATTCATTGCACTCATGTTGCACAAGGGGGATACTGTCCCTTTAATGATCAGCACAAGCCTATTCATTGCACTCATGTTGCACAAGGGGGGGATACTGTCCCTTTAATGATCAGCACAAGCCTATTCATTGCACTCATGTTGCACAAGGGGGTTACTGTCCCTTTAATGATCAGCACAAGCCTATTCATTGCACTCATGTTGCACAAGGGGGGTTACTGTCCCTTTAATGATCAGCACAAGCCTATTCATTGCACTCATGTTGCACAAGGGGGGATACTGTCCCTTTAATGATCAGCACAAGCCTATTCATTGCACTCATGTTGCACAAGGGGGATACTGTCCCTTTAATGATCAGCACAAGTCTATTCATTGCACTCATGTTGCACAAGGGGGGATACTGTCACTTTAATGATCAGCACAAGTCTATTCATTGCACTCATGTTGCACAGGGGGGATACTGTCCCTTTAATGATCAGCACAAGCCTATTCATTGCACTCATGTTGCACAATGGGAATACTGTCCCTTTAATGATTAGCACAAGCCTATTCATTGCACTCATGTTGCACAAGGGGGATACTGTCACTTTAATGATCAGCACAAGTCTATTCATTGCACTCATGTTGCACAAGGGGGGGATACTGTCACTTTAATGATCAGCACAAGCCTATTCATTGCACTCATGTTGTACAAGGAGGATACTGTCCCTTTAATAACAGGGAGTAGGTGAGAAGCACTTACTGTACATATCCATAAAGTCTCCCCCGACTGGTGCTGCCATATGAATCTGCCCACACTGACCTCATTATTAATTACCTCTAATAACTCACATAGACTGAAGTCTCTTTCCATTCTGAAGGCAGAACTGTGATTGGCTGGTCACATCCTATTGGTGTTTTAAGTAACCAATGTTAGGACACACCCACCACTCATTAGTGAGGGACACAGACCAGAAAGAACCAATGGGGAGCTCCAATAAAGGGGCCATTCTAAGGTAAAGAGTCATTTTAGCCCAGGTGCTGTATCTGCTGCATCATTACTGACATGATGAGGGGGATTTTCTGCAATTCTATTTGTCCACTTTAAAATGGTTTTTCACCTTTAATATGATGTAGAGAGGGATATTTGCAACTGGTTTTTGTTTTTTATTATTTGTGGTTTTTGAGTTATTTAGCTTTTTATTCAGCAGCTCTCCAGTTTGCAGTTTCAGCAGTCTGGTTGCTAGTGTCCTAATTCCCCTAGCAACCATGCATTGATTTGAATAAGAGACTGGAAGGGAGGGGCCTGAACAGAAAGATGAGTAATAAAAAGTAACAATAACAATACATTTGTAGCCTTACAGAGCATTTGTTGGGGTCAGTGACCCCCCATGCATGAATAGAAATGAAATGTCGCCCCCTACAGTTCCAGTTTCCATTGTAAAAACAACCAGCAGTGTTATATTGTATCATCAGATAAATGTTATTCTTTATATTGATTATTTATGTTCTGTAACTCTCTGTATAATACCCCCGGCGTTCACGAGTCTCCTGTCTGTCCCAACTCTCCTGGGATTTAATCAGAATATTTTCATTAATTTGATTATGATCCTTTTTTTTTTATTCTGTTGAATTTTTAGCCATTTTTTTGCCTTTTCATTTCTGTATAGTTGTTGTCTGTCTGTTTGTACCAGTAACAAATATCTGATTCTGAGCTCTACACTAGATAAAAAAAATACATTGATCCCTAAGAGGTTTTATTGGACTTTAGTCATTTTATTGCATTTCACATTGTTCTTGTTACTTGTTTCTCCATGGAAACGGTGTGATATATTGTCATATGTAGAAGGTTTTATGTTGGTACATGACATAATGTGGGAAATATGATGGGGTACAATACAAACTCCTGTGCCCCCCTCTGACACATGGGCATTAAATAAATATTATTAGACTGTAGTGGATATTGTGTTTAGCTAAAACAAGCCAACATATTATATACATTATAAGTACATGAGTATATTATATTATAAGTACATGAGTCAGGGGAGAGTTATAGCAGAGGATAATGAGATGATTCCCCCTTGGAAAGTAATATTTAAGGAACTCAGAGAATAGAGTTAGTGTGGGATTTGTGTGATGCAAGGTGGGGGGCATGCTCCAGCAGAGCTTACAATCTACACTATCTCTTCCATAGAGACACAGGCTGGCTTATGTTATGGACTTCAACAGTACCAGTTACTCTACTGTGTATAATGAGCAAGAGATGGAACCCACCCTGGTACCAACCAAACCCACGAGTCCAACACTTTGTGTCCCAAACCAACCGCTGTGTCACTGGGGATTGTTCTTAGAGAATAAATATCAGTCTTTCTTTCCATTGCTCTTTCCTTCCCCAGGGACATTTCCTACTTTCTGTTGCCCATCACTGAGGGTTTTTGGGGTTTCTCCTACAAAGTAAAGAGAAAAGGAAGAAATAAACCATCAAATCTGATGTATTTATGAGTCATTTTTTGAATTGCTTATAAATTGCAAATGTAAAATGTCCTTTGACAAAATATTCTGATGCAGTTCCCTCTGTACATTGTGACTTGCTCTGAGTTTCATCACCCATGAGGGGGGGCATCATTTACTGCAGGTCCTAGGGGTGTTTTGTCACCTTCTAGTCTCAGGGCAAAGATCACATTGTGGGACATTTCCCTGAAGAATCTGTGGCATTATGTCCCTAATCTTACCACAAGTTTTATTGTAGTACAGCATCACATTGATGATAAACAGTTACCCATGGCAGGGTTTAACAGAATTGCATTGGTGAATAAATACATTTAAATTAACTGTGAAAATGTTCCTTTCCAAATGAATTACAGCAGATCAGATTCCAGAAGTTTGATGTTTTCTGTGTTATTAACAAGGGTTTCCATAGAAGAAATGAAGCATTTTAAAGAGATGACCCCCCACCTTGCATATTTATTTGTTGCATAGTAAAAAGATGATTTTTTATTACAGGTGGGATATTGAAGTTGTACCCAGGCCCGGATTTGTGGAAAGGCCGCGTAGGCCCGGGTCTACAGCGGCAGGATTTTAGGGGGGCGGCATGCTGCCTAACCACACCCACATTGGTTCAAGAACACTGGGGATGCGCTGGAGTTCCAATAATTTTTAAAATTTCCCATCACCAGTCCCCATTGCTTCTGTCCCCCTGGAGGGGGGGGGGGAAAGGCCTTTGTGTCATGTGTTGTATCCAAACTCGTGATGCCAGCCTGTTGTAGTGCTCCCATCTGTAGCTGCGTGGGGTGAGCTCTGTAAAGGCTTCTAGCATTAATAGTTGTATATCCACAATAATTTGACCTTTGTTACTGGACAAAATGTATATTTCCTATTGGAACTGCACCCTAACTTTATGTGTAAACTCATGCTCCTCTGAGGCGTTTCATTGTCTACTGCTCAGACTCACAAGGAAGTCTCTAGTTCTCTTCAGTGGATCCTCTGAGGCCAGTGAAGCAACAATACTTTTTGGTTCCTCTCCACTTTGCCCTTCTACAGCCTCTTCATATACTCTCAGCCTTACTAAAGCTGCAGCCTCATCTCTTTCCTGCTGAAGAATTTCTGCTTCATCTTGTTTAAATGCAAGTTCTGTTTGGATCTGTGCTTGTCTTTGAGCTTCTTTTGCCTGCATCTGTGCCGCATCTGTGCTTGTTCTGCTTTAATTTAAGCATAGCCTCTTTTACAGAGAACTTTAATAATAATTTTACCACTTCTGCATCTGCAGGTGTTTGAATAAGCCTTTCACTGACTGTGGAATAATGTGAACAGGCAGATCTGGAAGATTTAGATGACCTGGATGTGTGTTTTGAAGATATGGTCCTATGTGATCTGACTTCATGTAAATGTGCAATCCTATCTCAATCTTTATTATTGTATCAAGCACAGTGTTACACCTTTGCTCTTTAAAGGAAAACTATACCCCCCAAACAATGTAGGTCTCAATTAAAAGATACTGAGTAAAACAGCTCATATGTAAAACCCTTCTTCATGTAAATAAACCATTATCATAATAATATACTTTTTTAGTAGTATGTGCCATTGGGTAATCATAAATAGAAAATTGGCATTTTAAAAAATAAGGGCCGCCCCCTGAGATCGTAAGATTCACTGTGCTCACATACAAACCACATGTAAGGTCACATGAGCCAATTAACAGACAGAGTTCTGCCTTTTGCTTCCTCACTTCTTCCTGTTACAGTTAGTGTTGTAGTATTTCTGGTCAGGTGATCTCTGAGGCAGCACAGATAGAGTCACGAAATGGTGGTTCAAGGCAAGAGATGTAAAAGGGCAATATTTATGTAAATATATATTCCAGTTTGGTAACATTCTTTAATATGTCATTCAATTTGATATAAACTATCTGTTGCTTAAGTATTCATTTTGGGGGTATAGTTTTCCTTTAATGAGATAAAATCTATTCTCCTCCTCAGATTAACCTTCAACACCTGATCTGTTTAATAATGCAAGATATCTCTCAGATAATGTTTGAAAACAGTCAAAAGCATTTCTTAAACGTTTCAGTACATCATTCAGCTCAGTGGAATTATCAGAATCAGCATTAAAAAGCGACATACAATGCACATTCTTCTTCCAAATATCATCCAGCTTTCCTAAAAGAAGTTCCTTTTCAGCCTCATCGTTTTCTATGACCATTTGGGAAGGTTTGGTTGCACACTTTGGCATAAGAGACATTTGATCCAACTCTTTTGCAGGTGACATTTCTTGAATATTAGCATTACTGGAATATCCAGACATCATGTTCATCTACCACTGATTAGACTTAAACAGAGAAAGCTGGGTGTGATGAAAATGATTGCCACCATGCAGGCAAAGAGAGTCCAGTATAAGATTGTAACTTGATCCTCTCAATAATAGAGCTGCAATCCTTAAACCAAGACTTTAGTTTATCAATTCAAGACAATTTCAACTTTTATAGATAGATGAAATTCACACATTTATGACAGGTATAGTATTTACATTAGTCTCTGTAGATTCGAAAATCCAGTTATCCAAAGTTCAGTTCAGCACAAGTTTGAATAGCAGGTTTAGCAACAGCTGTCAACAGACATGAGTATGTTTTTTTTTAACAGTCCGACATTAGCAAAGTATAAGCAGGCAATGCTCAATTCAATCCTATGAGTAGACTTGTTGTACAACAAGAAACAAGTCTCAACTTTACTTCCAAGTATAGGGATGTGAAAATCTTAGACACCCTTACACTTTACAGACAGGCACATCCCTAGTAATATGGACACCTCAGTGGGTCCTTATGGGGACCTTGTGCTTATGTAACCCCTGCAGTTCACACAGTGTACACCAGATGGCACTGTGCCAGAGTATAAAAGGTTTAGGAACCATGTGCTCTGGGTCCATTACTTTAGCCCAACCAAGCAGGCTGGAAGGGATGGGTAGTGTCGACCCTAGGAGCCTTGGCCTAGACAGCTATACTCGTTTATAGATCACTCTAGGAGTGATAGAGAGGTTATTTAGTTGAGCAGCTCAAGGCTCCACCGAGGAGATTAGAGGGATTAAGATCCCAGGGTATTACTGACCCAGAGTAAGGAACCAAGTGTTGAGATAGGGATGTCAGGAATTCCCCTAGTCTGCCACTGGAAGATATCCTGAAAACTGGGCAATACCCATCACATGCTGTCAACTTACTCTCTGCTGTATATTCCCTAGCCTGTGGGGATTCAGCCTATACGTGCTGTGAGTATATGTTTCCTTTATGCTGCTGTGTATGTTCTATACTCCATTGTGGATGTGCTGAATGATCTATGTGCACAAGGGAAACTTGTGCTCACCACTAATTTATAAAACCATTAGGCGGGGGTGCAATGAGGCTGTGACCACAAAATACATATAGACAACTACAAGAGTCCTCTGCACTCAACCCATTATCAATATATTTAAGACAGAGACCTGCAACTTACTTGCTGCTTTCAAAGTAAACCTCCCAAACTTGGCTGCCCTTTTATTAGACACCAGTGGGATCACCTGACTATAGTTGGGAGGGGTGGGAGCTACAACATGGAGCTGGTCACTGCTCCTGTATAACTATAACAAACAAGGGAAAGTTGTGCTAGTAAGTTGCAGGTAAAACTTAGTCCCTTTGTAAAATGTATAATGAAGCAATTGAATTCTTAATGAATCAGATGAAAATTGAGCGTAGGACTGGCCAGATATGGGATGAGTGTGACGTAGTTGTTCAGCTTAAATATATTGCAATATATGGACAAACAATCCCTGTGTTGTTTAAAGGGTAAGGCATTTTTCAGTAGCAGTAGCACAAAATGTCTCTGTCTTAAATATATTGATAATGGGTTGAGTGCAGAGGACCTCTTGTAGTTGACTATGTGCTATTGTTCAATAAATACTGTTCTTTGTTCAACTGTTAAAGAACTACTGGCGCCCATCATTGTGCTATCGCACACAGTTGCAGTTACACTACACCCTGCCTCCACCGCATTGCGAGGGCTTACCCCTGAGAAAGAGAGCTCATCTGTGTTCTCAGCCCACAAAGGAAAGTAGCTAAACTGTGCTAGCACAAGTCAGTTTACTATAGCGCTACACAAGTGAAATACAATCTTTACTAGCACAGGGTGCAAGGCTCTGTTTTTATTATTCTGTCTCCAGTAAGTCGTGGTAGAGATTGGCTTGAACTTACATTTAGCAGTAGACAAATATACTCACAAGAACACAACCTTAAGATGAGCTTTAATTCCTTGACCTTTATTGTAGAAGTGATCCAAGAAATTGTAACCCAAATATGTCTCCTTGAGGTAAAAACAGAATTCCTTCTCACCCTAAGCTGAACAAGGTATAAATGGCTGCCACTCTGAAGGGAAATAACGGCTTCCCACACTGCGACTCAGTTATTGTTATGAGAGTCACAGGTAGTTAAGTGTAAATATTAACTCTGTATTTATATACCAGTCATTAAATCTCTATCTCTGCTATATATAGGAACTAGAAGTTACTTCTTATTAACATGATGGGACTCACCTGTGTATGTAGATGCCTCAGCAGATGCAGGTTTATTTGGATCTTAACATTTAGGCAATGGGTACAGTTTCTGCCCCTCTGATAGTAGATAATAGACCCCTGTGAGGAGAATGTAATAACATTATTTATATTTCTCTATAATACACAAAAGCCATGAATATCTTGTAAATTATATCCTTATAAACGGTGAGTAGTGATGTCATCAGTTATAAACGGTGAGTTCTGATGTCATTTCTGTCACATGACTCACTGAAACTTGTGTATTATAATTAATAAAGTACCCCCAGTTGTAAAATATGAGGATATTATAAATTACCTCGGAGTTCCATGACCTGGTCATGAAACTCCTCGGTAACTTATAATATCCTTATATTTTACAAGAGGGGGTACTTTATCCACTATATATCCCACACTGATACAGGTAGAAAGTAAAAAAATATTTGCCTCCCTGTTCTCCTCCCTCCGGCTGCTGTTTAAACTGTTAGTAAGTGAGAATATAATCTGCCCTTCTGAATAGAAGTGATTGATGCCAATTCTAAGGGGCACATTTACTAAGGGTGGAATATCGAGGGTTAATTAACCCTCGATATTCGACCATCGAAGTAAAGTCCTTCGACTTCGAATATTGAAGTCGAAGGATTTACCGCAAATACTTCAATCGATCGATCGAAGGAAAAATCATTCGCTCGAACGATTAAATCCTTCGAATTGAACGATTCAAAGGATTTTAATCCATCGATCGAACGATTTTCCTTCATTCAGAAATAGCTTGCAAAACTTATGGGGAAGGTCTCCATAGGCTAACATTGGTGCTCGGTAGGTTTAAAGTGGCGAAGTAGGTAGTCAAAGTTTTTTTTAAAGAGACAGTCGAATCGAATGGTCGAATAGTCGATCGTTTGAATCAAAGTCATAGTCGAAGGTCGAAGTAGCCAATTCGATGGTTGAAGTACCCAAAAAAAAAACCTCGAAATTCAAAGTTTTTTTCATTCTAATCCTTCACTCGAGCTTAGTAAATGTGCCCCTTAGTCTCATCAGGGACTCTTTTAAAACAGATTTTTTGCTTTTCATATACTGTGATGTAATTTCTTGTTCAATAAATGTGATTGTATGTATTATAACCATCCCAGGGTGTGTAGCCATATTCCATTCTAGAACTTGGTTAAGTGCTGAATTGTAACCTTACAACACGATGTATGGAAAACTTTCTCATAAACCGATCAAGACTTGTTTATAACAGATACATTGCGGCACAATCTTTCTCCTCACCTTTCCCTGACACAGACTGTCCCTCGCTCTATCACTGCCAAACTGGCCACACATTTCCTGTTCCTCTTCTCTTTTATTCAATCTCACACTTCACAGTTTAACTTAAGACTCACTGACACCTAGGGGCCGATTCACTAAATTTGAGTGAAGGATTCGAAGTAAAAAAACTTCGAATTTCGAAGTATTTTTTGGGCTACTTCGACTTTCGACTACGACTACGACTTCGAATCGAAGAATTCCAACTAAAAATCGTTCGACTATTCGACCATTCGATAGTCAAAGTACTGTCTCTTTAAAAAAAACTTTGACCCCCTAGTTCGCCATCTAAAAGCTACCGAAGTCAATGTTAGCCTATGGGGAAGGTCCCCATAGGCTTGGCTAACTTTTTTTGATCGAAGGATATTCCTTCGATCGTTGGATTAAAATCCTTCGAATCGTTCGATTGAAGGAATAATCCTTCGATCGTACGATCGCAGTATTTGCGCTAAATACTTCAATATTCGAAGTCGAAGGATTTTAATTCCTAGTCGAATATCGAGGGTTAATTAACCCTCGATATTCGACCCTTAGTGAATCAGCCCCCTAGTGACCAAACTAATTATACAGTAATCATTACTTAACAATTCACAGTATTTGTCACAAGGTCATTGCCTGGTTCCCTGAGAGTTGCAGATCTTACATTATGGCCCAGACCAGGTGTGTGAAGTAAACTCTCCCAATCCCTGATGTATAAGCAGTGTGGCATCCCATACCTGTCTACTTGCTACCAACAATATAACAAGTAAACTAGGGATGAACTGACTAGTGTGAAACTCATAGGTTTGGGGCCACCACTTGGGGTGCAGGTCCTGACAGGAGGGACTGGAGGGACTGACACTCTTTGTTTAGTGATATTTTAGGAAATCCCACCTTCTTTTGACTTGAGAGGCTCATTTAATGTTTGTGTGTTACATGTTATAGTATATGTGGGAATGATATTTGGGATTAACAGAGCATGACTGGATCTATATTTTCTTTTATATTTTATCCTTTATATCAGAGCAGAGTATATTTTCTACTGTCTAGTTTAGATAATTGTCCCAATGTATTCCCATTGTTGTCAATAAAACATGTAATGCAGTTTATTTGTGCCACTTTGTTACCTTGCTGAGGTTTAAATTAGGGTAAAAATGTAAATAGTCCAGGGGCATGTTGTAAAAAAAGTTACAGATATTTGCCAATGTACCAGAAATTCCAAGTAGCCCCATATACATATACATATAGGATGAAGTACAGTGTTACCTTTCTTCCGTAGAAACTCTATCTTCATTGGAGAGTTTAGTAACTCATGTTGCACCTGAGCAGTGAAATACAAATCATCCCAGTTCATCTTATCCAGAAGATCCATTCCCTCACATACACTGGTGAGTCTGTAGGAGCCGTCACTGTTTGGAAATAGTTTATTCTGTACATCAGAGATCTTCTTATAATCCTTCTGCTTCTCCTTAGCTTTGTACCAGGTAATCTCAATGTTCTGTGGGTAGAACTGATCTATGTCCATGATGATGTATCTGTCCTTCTGTATAATGTTTGTCACTAGTGGGACCCCTGGGAATGAGACAGTGAGATATAAGATATACAGTCCTGTAAAGTAGTAGAATCTGGCTTGCAATAGAGGCCTTTTTAAATAAAAGTTAAGTTCAGATGCAAATACGACTTTGTAAGAAATGTAAATGTAATTACATTTAAATTATTAAAAAATGATTGTTCAAAAAATTTCAATCACACCACCTCAAACCTGTTGAGTTGTCACAGAAGATGTATGTCTTCAGAATTCTACTATGTGGGTTTATTCTGTGAAAATGTGCCAATCTTATAAAATGGATTGAAAATACATGGAAAGGTGAGATTCGTTCATTTTCCCACCATTTTTCCTGCCACTTAAAGCAATTATAAATTAAGCCATTTGTCATTTTTCATAGCACAAACTTGAAGGAAAATTGCTTGAAAGGTCACAATGGAGGATTTTTTTTTTGGTACAACTGCATAATTTGTTTTCTAACTGTGCCCTTTATTGTTTGTTTATCCCAAACAGTAAGTGACTGGTCCAACAATTCTAGTGAAACCAACCCCTGTACCTGGGGAGCTTAGTGCCTCTTGTCATGGCGAGAGATAAGGTATATATTCACAATTACGTCAGTGTAGCCTTTCATTGGCAATTTTATAAAGCATTAAGGTGTGGAAATATGTATATATCTCAATTTTCATACAGTACTTTGACTGCTTATAAAAACTTTGACAATATATTTTTTCTGATGCATTATTATTTGAAAAAAGAAGCCAATGCAGTTCCCTAGGACACATTCCTATCCTATGCAGATAAACCTTACTATCTTATTCTAAAATGCCCAATATTTCCTTTTGAGTGAGATACCAACATAACAAGAGAAGTCTGCTTCCCAGAGACCCTAATCTGATTTTTAATTACAGGCTCATCTTACCAATGTTCCCTTCACCCCTGGCCATACTTGTCCTGGATCCCCCATCATTCCAATTAGGCTACACTCCCTATTCACTCTTCTTGCTCTGCCTGTTTCTGAGGATTTTACGTGCCGTCTCTAGGCATTTCAGTGGTCTGGGTAAGTAAAAATTAGGTGCAGCTACAGTTAGTGACTGGCCAGGTGTAAATCTCCCAAAAAATCAATATGAGTTGACATGTCTGGATTACAGGTTGTTATGCATAAAACATTAGGCATTATGGTGCTCATACAATCCCTGATTCTGGTTACAGTATCTGCCAGTCATGAATGATCCTGGAGTAGCAGGAATGCAGGTATAAAGGTTTTGCTGAGGGACACCTTCCACTGAGGATCAGAGCTGTCAATGTCAGACCAAGGTCAAGTCACTTCTGCACTTAAAGGTTTTATTATGGCTGAACCCAGACATGGCCAAGAAGTCACCTGTCTGTACGAGTTAATGGATTTGCTCATAGGGAAATTTTCATTTCTGTAGCCTATAAAACTGGAGTTCTCTGTCTTTGGACTCCATCTTAAGAGAATGGAAAGACAAGAGGAAGACTCAAGACATGAAAATAGCTTTAAACCCCTAAAGTAAACCAACACATTAGTGAAAGCTGAGGGAACAGGTACTCCATAAATGGGTTTATCAAGTGTCAAAGTAGAGCTCAGTGTCAGGGCCAGGATTAGTTTACAAAAGCAGCCACTCAGTCAGGGATATTTTTCTTCCATAAATGCAGTTCACTTAGGATCAAGTTCTCACTAGATTCTGACTTTTAACCCAAATTGGGTTTTGGCAAGATTACCTGGAATTCACCTGCAACATCATTATTGCCTCATCTGTGAATAAATAAATCAGCCATTGCTCTTGTTTCACTAACTTTGACACTCACCTCTCACACTGAGGGCCCCGGTGCTTGTCTCTAGGGGTTCCCCCAGACTGGGGTGTCCCACCCGGCAGATAAACTCCGCCCTCTGATCAGTTATTGCTGACACAGAGACAATGAGACTGACTGTGCAGGAGAAGGTCCCATCAGCTTCTCTCTTCTGCTCCATCTCTGGGATCTTGTATTTCTCACTGGGACACACAGAGACTAATTCCTGCCCTCCTGCTTCTCTCCTTAACCATTTCACCTCCAGAGCATCAGGGAAATACCCCCAGATCTTACACTGGAATTTGCCCTCTTTGCTGTGTATCAGGGTATCAGGATTTATTATCTCTCCCATCTGTGGGCGCCAGGGGAGTTCTGTAAAATTTGAGAGAGAAAGATTAAGATGGGTTAAGGCTTTAATTAAACAGGGGGTGGGATTGAGGAGGGGTTTATTCTTGTTTAAAGGGATACTGTCTTGGGAAAAAAAAAAAAATTTTCAAAATGAATCAGTTAATAGAGCTGCTCCAGCAGAATTCTGCACTGAAATCCATTTCTCAAAAGAGCAAACAGATTTTTTTATATTCAATTTTGAAATCTGACATGGGGCTAGACATTTTGTCAATTTCCCAGCTGCCCCCAGTCATGTGACTTGTGCTCTGAAAAACTTCAATCACTCTTTACTGCTGTACTGCAAGTTGGAGTCATATCACCCCCCTCCCTTTTTCCCCCCAGCAGCCAAACAACAGAACAATGGGAAGGTAACCAGATAGCAGCTCCCTAACACAAGATAACAGCTGCCTGGTAGATCTAAGAACAACACTCAATAGTAAAATCCAGGTCCCACTGACTCACATTCAGTTACATTGAGAAGGAAAAACAGCAGCCTGCCAGAAAGCATTTCTCTCCTAAAGTGCAGGCACAAGTCACATGACTGGGGGCAGCTGGGAAATTGACAAAATGTCTAGCCCCATGTCAGATTTCAAAATTGAATATAAAAAAATCTGATTTGCTCTTTTGAGAAATGGATTTCAGTGCAGAATTCTGCTGGAGCAGCACTATTAACTGATGTGTTTTGAAAAAAACATGTTTTCCGATGACAGGATCCCTTTAATGTTAAATTGTGTTTATAAAAGTGTCACTGCTTTGTACAGATACTTTTGTGATCCCCGTTATTTAGCCTTTCCCGCTCATCAGGGAGGCAATATTTGGCCCCTTACATGTGTCGTCAGTTATGGAAAGATGCAGTGGAAGTTTTGGCAAATTGAAAGCCTTATGTGCCTCCCTCAGTTTCACTCTTTATCTGAAAGGGTCGTTAACATTCTGTGCACAGTTGATTAGGGATGCCTATACGTAAGTGTGAGTAATTGAGTGAGTTTCAACAGTGTAAAGAGAGGGAACAGCTGAGATGAGGCAGAATAAACAGAAGCACTGACATTATTTTTTAACTAGACTAGTGTTCCTAAAACAACTCATGACATATAGCTTTTGTTAAAAGTAATAGGTGATTATAATGAAAGGAGTCAACTATGTGATGAAAGTATCACTTTATAGAAACAACATACAGGGATGGCAGGTGGTAATGGGTAGAACTTTGATAAAACAGAGTTAAGGTTAAATGGTGACTATAAATAAATGTAAAGTACTACATCGTTACTCCTCACAGATCTTGTATGGATGACAGAACCATTAAGACACTTTGGAATGAGATGTCAACTACGTAAATATAATGCAGCACAAAAATGATGATGAAAAAAAATCAGCAGAACCTTCAACAATTAGAAAACTTTTGAAAACTTAGGAAAATATATATTCATCATATAGTTAAAACAGCACATTTAACATGAAGTCTTGTTACCTGGATCTATTGCAGAGAATTCCCTGGACTCCTCCCCATCACTGGATTGGTGGTTCCAGGTCACTCGCACTTTGAATCCTGGATCTTTGAAGAGATGTCCTGGGAGCTTACACTCACTCTCAATATTAAAGCTGCTGCCAGAGTTGGTTGTGGTTTTTTCATTGGACTCCAGTTGTTGGTAGTGTCCAACGCCACAGCTCCATCTGATCTGGATCTCTCTGGGGTAAAACTCCCTCAGGGTCAGACAGCTCAGAACCGCTCCTGACTCACTCAGGGAAAACTTCATGGAATCCTTAGGCTTTACTGGGAAATAACATGGAAATATATGTCAGTAACAGGAACATAAAATAAGACAGTGTTATATTTCTATTCACAAGACATGGCTGAAGGTTCCTACTGATTTCTATTTTAGGTGATGTAATAGTTTTCAAAAATTTGGTAGGAGAGATTTTATGTAAAAAACAAGAATGTACCAATGCATTTTACTCTTTTAGATATAGCAGGAATGTGCCTCACAAAGTTGTGTCTCTGGTTACTTTATTGTAATTTTCTGCAAAATCCCCACTAGTCCCGTCTATCTGTTCCACTTGCTGCTGCCTCCTTTCCCAGGCTGTGCAGGGGAGCCAGCGACATTCAGCTCACTGCACTGTAGGACAGGAACCAATCAGCAGCTAGCAGGACCTGATAGGGAACTGAAGCCTGTCTGTGTTGTGTGACTGCAGGGCTGTGATTGGCTGTCCCCCTCCTACTGTACTTCTGGTGGGGACCATTAGGACACGCCCACCCCTCATTTTAAACACAGCAGCTCTGGTTGGCACAGGAGTTGTTTCAATATATAATATTTGTTGAAGAAACAATAAGAATTTATCAGTATTTGATAACACTGATCACTGGTATATAACATGAATACTGCTTTTGGGCCTTACACGGTTAAAAGGTGGAATACAACCAATACCAACCAATCCTCACCACATAAAAAGTTTGCTCAATTTTTTGCAAATATTGTTGAGCTGATTAGTAAAGCACTTTTCAAAGTGCATCATTGATTTCCCCCAAGCCTTTTCACCAGGTTATAACCAATGGTAAATGTGTTGCAAGTTTGGGGGAGGGGGGATTCAATGGACGCCTATGGTTGAATTTCAGTAAGGAAAAATGTTGTCAACAATAGTAAAGATCCAAAATAAATAAATGTAAAAAAAAGTGAAAATGTTTTATTCTCAAGTGAGAGGGAAAAAAATCAAGAAATGTTAATTTGATAATTTTTTTATCTGCATTATACAAAGCCATGTGAGATAACAGTTTAGGGATATCTACACCAGGAGGAATAATTAGGCTAAAAAAATAATTGTATACAGTATAAGCTTTGTTATGAAAATGGGAATCATTCAATTAAATAGTTTGCAAAATATAAATAAGCCTTTTGGTATGAGACATGTTAACTTTCAATTTAGTTTCACTATTGTCTGAAATTTTGATGGTTCTTTCTCTATTGTTAATTATTGCTTAAAAAAATCTATTTCTAAAGGATTTTGTCGTTCTCGGGTGACTGATCAGATTGTTTAATTAACAACATAATCCACTTTAATCAACTTGATATTTTAAATTTTTTTGTACCAATTTCTGTATGTGTACATAACTTGCACTAGTAATATGTAGAATTTCTTTAATAATTTTCCTGCAAGATTGCAACTTTTGCCTTTTACGTTTCTGCTGCTATTGTACCGAGGATTTAGTTTAAAACTTTGTACCTGAATAAATGGGTTTCATTCCTTAACCAACATTTTCTAAGCAAACTGACTGATTTCCAGGACAATGTTAGTTGGCTGATCATAAAACCTGTGTTTGTTCACCATTTACAATTTAATTATTTCATTGGATCATCCAGAAATTGGTCATTTGTAGATACTACTATGTATGGCCATCACATTCTGTAAAACTGTATCTGAGTTTCACTCCAGAAGGAAAAAAATCCTTCATGACTCCAAAATAGAAGTCCCTGGATCAATCTTGCATTATATATGAATTTTATAAGGTGCAAATATTTCTTGAAATTAGCTATTGTCTGTGCCAAAACAGCTGCTCAGGGGAGAGAAATCCACAAAACAAGAAGATGTGATGATTACTTACATAAGAGAAAGGAACAGAGTAGTCTTTCCTCTTTGGCTCTTCCCTCACAGACAAACTTGCAGAACACAGACTTCTTGTGCTTTAATAGATCAGGGGTGAAGCTGAGGGAGGAGGTGACATTGTGTCTCCCGTCTGTCTCTGTTCTGTCTGTTCTTACAGAGAATTCCTGACCCAGCAACATATTCCCTTCTCCTTCTGCCTGGGGCTCATCCTCTGTTATCTCCATCTTCTTCCCATCATTCCTCCCCACTGTCCATATCACCTGGGGGTCCTTAGGGCAGTCAGAGGCCACACAGTACAGAGTCACCTTCTCCCCATCCAACATCTGACTCCTGTGTATGTGACTCACCTGAAATCTCTGGAAATCTAAAGAGAGGAATCATTATCTATCATTGTCTTACTGTACCCAGGTGCTTATGGAAACGGGGACATTGGATAATCTTGAGAGAATGTATTGTTGTAGTTGTTGGAGAACATCATGAATAGTTTATGACTTCAGTTCAGGAAATAAAAAAGGAAGAATAAAAGAATCATGCTGGTGCAGCCCTATGTGAGTACATTCCTCTTGTATCAGGGAGGGCAGTAATTATCTGATATATAAATAAGGGATATAAGGGAGGGGGAAGGGTTTTTCCGGAGCAGCACCAGATTCTTGTCTTAATTAAGTTTTGTTTCAGTATTGCTTCTGTAAATTTAAATTATTGGCTTAGATTAAGTTTTTAGTGGTGAATCAGATATGAAGTGAGTCCAACTGGATGTGACCTTTTTGCAGGCACCATCATGTAGTTCCCCCGGGGAAGTCCATGCATCTGATGTTACTGCAACTTTGGAACTGAATTAACTTAATGATCATTGCCCCATTTAGAATTTAGGAGCCATAAAGCAATAGAATCAGATACTGTAAATAATTTATCCATGATATTCTTGTCTTTTTAAAAATTGTCCTACTTAAAATTAATTCTTAGAAAACTGTGGGGTGGTCATGCCTTGAACACTGGTCCCAACCACATGACTGGAAGGTTAAAGACAAATTATCCTCACTTGGTTTTCATTAAAAAAACATTACATATTTATATCAATCATAATTTCATATTGAATAACAAATTAAAGCTAATTTTGTTGTCAGAATAAATTATATGAGAGTAGACTATAGGGCCACAAGCACATCACTTGCACACCAACACCATTAATGAAGCCAGATGGACTTCTGTTCAATTGAAATGCGTGTGCGTTTTACTCGTTTTTGAAAATCAAACCCCCTTGTGACCACAATGGTGCAGGAATTCTGGGAAAAATGCTGCATTGTGGCAAAATATATGGCAAATTTTGTATTCTAAAGACTGGTAAATTAGTTTTAGAAATAACTATTTTAGGTTTCTTTCTTTAATTATTTAAGGCACTTTTAAAGGGGGATGTAAACCTGATGTACCACCTTCCAACAGTGCCCCCTAGTTTTGTATAATAGTTACTGAAAAACGTAATTATTCATGGCAAATGCAAGAAAATTCACCATTGAGAATTCTACTGAAGAAAATATTAATTATAGATGCAAGTGAACTGACCAATGTGTGTTTTTACATGGCCTCTATTAATAACAATACTTTGAAGTATTTGCAAAGTAAGGGCTCTTAATAGGAGTTGTAATGAGACTGTATATTAAGGGACAAGGGGCAGATTTAAGCGTTGAATTGAAAATTCAAATTCAAATGTTTTGAATTTTTTATGGCCAAAACTCTCAAATTCGAAATGTGAAGTATCCAAACTCGATTTCAGTTTTAATTCTAATTAAAATTTCAAGATACTCCGATTTGGACATGTTAGTAGCCTTCCTGACATTTGAGTTTTTTTCAGAGAAAGAACTCGGATAGAGTTTAGTCAAATTTGATTAGAATTCGAGTCAGTAAAAATCACCCAAGTTTTAGATATTCTTTTTTTTATAAATAACCCCCCAGTCAAATTTCAAGTATATTAGAATTTAATAAAGTTTAAAAACCCTCACATGAATTTGAAATTTGACCTTTATTGAATATAAATATTTTACTTCAAGCCAAAGGAATTATGGGAACATTGGTCCCATGAAATGTTGTCAAAAGCTTTATTGACAACAAAACAAGGAATATTGCTGTAATGGGTGAAAATATTTAATTCCAGGTCTATTTTCAGTAAAACCATTCTGAATTTTAGATACTATTGAAGACACTGATGCCGATAATCTGCCATAATCTTAAAAGTATTTTTATTTCTTTATTTTTAAATGAATGATATTTGTTTTCCACTTCTTTCTGAATTACTTTTAAATTAGACTACTAGAAATTAATTCAATCCCATAAAACATCAAAGCATGAAATATTTTAGTTAAAAAAGATGTTTTTCCATTTAGTGTTTTGTGAAAATATGGAGAAAAGTCATCCGAACTAAAAAATTTTATTTTTATTTAGATTTTTTTTATTGTATTTTACATGTCTTCTGTAGTTATCTGTTTGTTATTGAAAAAACAGAAATCAGTGACAATTTGATGTTTTTAAAGTACAAACTTTTTTCAGGAAATGGAATCATATGATAGATTTTGATATATGGGACACATTTACTTAGGTCCAAATTTTCACTTTTTCCTAGCAAAACTTAGTTGACATACTTATGCTTACATCAGTTTAAATATGGTGGCAACATACAGGTCATGTATATGTCTTTATTGGAGAGTGTTGGTGAAATTGCTGAAAGTGGCCACTTATTATTATATATGTCCAAGAAAGCAAAATAAATACAAAAGAGATCTTCTACTGTCCTAGACGTTAGCCCATCCTAAAACAAATGTTAGTAAATTAGGAGAAGTTTTTAATATTCTTACTTGGCCTATAACCTTTTTTCTCCTTTTCCTGTGGACATAATTATTTTGTAAATTGTGGAATAAGTTTTTTATAATCAAAAGGGGAAAAAAACTGATATTTACACTTTCTCTTGTAGATGAGAAACCAGAGCCCAGCAGTGATCCCGGCCACTGTCAGCAAGATGGTGAGAAATATGGCCGCCGCAATGTTCCCTGCAGAATATTTTGCTTTGTCTGAAAGAGAATCAGGAAGGGAGAGTGTTACCTTTAGTTGTTATGTGTATGTTTTCTAGTGTATGTAACTTCTAGAATGATCATAACACACAAAGAACCTGATATCCAGAGCTCATAAGTGCAACGAATAGTGCTAAAAGTTAGTGACGAGCGAATCTGTTCCTTTTTGCAAAACTGCAAAAATATTCATGAAACGGCAAAAAAATTTGAATAGTCAAAAGGTATCAACATTTTTTATGCACAAGCATTTTTTTGTCTTGGCGAAATTTTTCGCAGTGGATTTTTGCAGCAGTGTGCAAAAGTAATTGCAGATTGGGAAGTGCATAATTTACCGTGAACACATGCATTGTGAAAAACTTCACTCAACACTACTAAGTGTTATTGTTGTCATATAGGCCTAGAGTGCGGCCCATACTCTGGTCCTGCTTGACCCTACTAACATCTTATATCATCATGGAACAGCCTGTGTCACCCTTTGCACAAGTAAATACATTGTACTACTCTTCTGGGTTGTATATTGTGAATCCTAAATATTCTGCATGGAATTTTGGGAAATGAATCTGCTCTGTTGACAGAATAACACACAGATTTATGTTTTTTAATCTCACCCTTGTTTGGATCTTTATAAGCCTGCATCGGTTGTTGGGTTTATTCCCAAAATCAGAGGCCTGAGGGATAGAATAAGAACTGTACTTCCTTGCAGGGTTGGCCTGAATCCAATATGGCGTCTGGTTATTGGGTATTGGGGGATAATGTATAGATTTACATTATGGGGGTTATACCCAGAATCAGGGCCCTGAGGGATAGAATAGGAACCTTATGAAAGAGTTGGGAAAATAACCAGTAATGATCTCTGGACTCTCTCTAGCCTATTTTCCTGGATCACACACAGTAACACATACACACTCACACGGAGCTAATAATCTATGGGAATTCCCACAAATCAGCAGTCACGAGATGTTTATTCTTACCAACAGCACAAAGGACCAGTCACATGATTCTCTGTTTCAGAAAAGCGAAAATGAAAGTAAGACTTTTCTCATGAAAGAGGTGCTGACCCCAGATAAAGGCAATAAGTTCCAAGTTAAATAGTAACTGCAGGGTTAGGAGAACATACAGTAGAACATACAAGAGACACGCACATATATGGAGCTGGACATGAGCAAATGATTCACAGAATGACAAAATGAATATGATGAATACATGAAATATACATAATATAATAACACTCTTCTTAAAGATAACGACAAACCAGATACACACACCTGATACACACAAAAGGCAGGTTTAATTGTGGTGCCAAGAAATGAATTACTTGTAAATATGTATAAAAAAAACCCCACAAACCTTTACTTTAACCACAAATAATAAAACTTCTCAGTACATAAACTGTAACACTAATCTCCTTATTAACATATGAAAATGAACGAAGAATTTGTAGGACAGACTAGTCGTAAACGAAAAGAAAAAACAAGGGAACACATTTTGCTGAATGTAGTGATAGAACTCTTACTTTCTTACTAATAACTGGTATTGACAAAGCCGATCAGTAAATAAGAGGAGGGAACATGGCATCTGAGCGTTTAAGACGAGAAGATGGATCTTTCTCCTGGGTACTAGACACCCACATAAAACTCTGAGTTTGATATCTCTTGTTATATATAGGAAGCCTGTTCTGTATATACATATATATGTGACTTATTTGTCTCTATGTACACTGTAGTTACTAATACAATTAGTTTACATTATATTAATTGGATTTACTATATTGAGCCTATATATACAGGATTGTGTGTTTTAAAAAAGCTAAGAGATTGGTTTGATTTTGGAAGCCGCACCCAGATAATGGAAAACCCATCCAATCTTGATTGGCTCATTTTTGTTTTGTTTTCTGTAATCACAATGTAAAATACAAAAACTTGTAATTTTAATTAGGGTTCTGGATTGTGACCCCGACTACTTCTTTGTTTCCTGATCTTGTACTGTATTGCCTGATTGGTACTTACCAGCCTGGCCATTGACTACACTTCCAGTTCCCTGTTCCACTTTTGGTTCCCTAGTCTGCTCAGAACTTTCCACTTGGTCCTCTCACTACTTGGCGGCTCCTCCCGAAGCCAAAATCAGAATACATTACCGTCAATGGGCGTTTTTTGTTATGGGGTTTTCAGCAAATTTTTCCACAGTGAATTTTTGCAACAGATTCACGCAAAAATGTACACATGCTGAATTTTGACACAAAATGGCAAATAAATTTGTTCATCACTAATTACATGTGACCTGCAGGTCCCTGGTTCAGATCCAGGCCAGATGTTTCACGGCAGTTTCATATCACCAACTGCAAAACTGGAAACTCTGAACTTATAGGGGCTCATAGAGGCTTATAGGGGCTCATAAAGCCCTACAGACCCAAGTGATGTAAATGTATTGCCATATTGCAATAATAATTGCAATATAGAACTACCTTTTTTTAGGTATATGCAGCTATAGATTAAAAAAAAACCAAAATCATTCAAACTAGGCATGGATATTGGTTGGTGGCACAGTCAGTAGGAACACAAGGCTGACACAGTGATACAGTGAGGGGACAGTATATTGGGTTTGGGGGTCACTCACCCTCTTGTCTCAGCTGTAGAGTCTCAGTGATGGGATGTAGCAGAGTCTCATGTTCCACCTCACAGGAGATGTTTCCCTCTTGGCTCCCACTCATTGGGTTCATCAAGTAATAGGAACCTTTTTTGAATCCCCCATCTTTGCTTTTCTTTGGATCTTCAGCAATTTTCCCGTTCAGGATCCATTTGATCTGCACTGGTTCTGGTTGGAACTGAGCCGCTTCACACACCAATACCTGCTCCGGCCGTCCATTGATCTTGGCTGAATAGACTTGTACTGATGGAGGCACTGGGGAGACACAGCTCACAATTAAGTGTAGGAAATATATCATGGTACTTGTGTGGGTTACAGAACCAATCTGGACCAACTACACTGCTTCTGGCCAATACAACACTACATTATCCCACTGGGAAGTTTCATTGAGCACAGTGTATTTTTATGACTTGATGTAGGAGGTGTATTCGTTAAATGCACTGGTGCAAACCCATAATATATACACAGTACTGTTCCTCTGGGGGGGGGGGGGGACTTGTCTGCAGCCTCATAAACCTATAATAAAATAAAACTCATTTATATCTTCCCCTATATCAACATTTAAAACCTGTTCTTCAGGTTCCCAAATATAACATTCATATAAAGAGGCAAAAGAAAAGATAAGAAGGTCAGATAAGTGGAAGGATCAGTGTCACATGTATAATATGCACATAAGTAGCAAAGCACTAAACTTATACAGCAAGTACATCAGTGGGATCTGTTATCTGGTTCTGATAATAGATCCTATATGTGCATTGATTTCCTTTGCATAGTAGAAATATTATTCACAGTAAAAAAGAAGAATCCTAGAATAGATTTCCCCTGTACTGAGTCAGATCCATTAGCCTGATTAAGAATCATTAAACATCATGGTGGTGCAATGGTGGAATCTGGTCTTGCTGGTTAATTCCCAGCCAAGGGACTAACTCAGAGAGCTTGGATGTTCCCCATATACATGGATTAATTTGGGTCAGTGACACCATTAAATGGTGACAGTTGCTACAATGGCTTCATGACCAAGAAAAGTCCCAAAAGATGCAAAGAAGTGACACAGAGTTTGGGTGGGTCATGGGAAGGGTTTTGACATAATAGCTGGGTTGGGTAATGGTGTAAGTATGCACCAGGCATTTTTCATTAAAGCCCAATTTTACTTTTAGCAGGGTCTACCTCCCTACCAAGCGAGAGGGAAAAAGTGATTCATTGGTGTGAAGGAAAGTAGGTTTTACCATCATAGAGAGGGGCTCTTTAGTAAAAATAAAAGTAAGGGTAACCAATGATTCACTGGTGGGGAGGAAAGAAGATCTCATCATCTGCATAGGAAGGGGCTCTTTACGGTAGGGGCAGTCAGGTTATGGGATTCCCTACCAAGAGAGGGGAATGAGTGATTCATTGGTGGGGAGGAAAGGAGATCTCACCATCAGCATAGGAAGGGGTTCTTTACTGTAAGGACAGTCAGGTTATGGGATTCCCTACCAAGAGAGGGGGAATGAGTGATTCATTGGTGGGGAGGAAAGGAGATCTCACCATCAGCATAGGAAGGGGTTCTTTACTGTAAGGGCAGTCAGGTTATGGGATTCCCTACCAAGAGAGGGGGAATGAGTGATTCATTGGTGGGGAGGAAAGGAGATCTCACCATCAGCATAGGAAGGGATTCTTTACTTGATCCAAAGAGAGAGAGAAAGACCCAAACTGACCCAATGTGTCACTATATAACATTAATAAAAGTGCACTCACCTCCATACTGTACCTTGTAACCATCTTGCCTGGCGGTGGGGAGGGATTCATGTTGCACCTGACAGACAATCTCTGGGTTATTCAGGGTGTCGGAGGGGGTGAGAGTCAGGGTGCTGTTCTGTCTGAATGTTCCATCTGCATTCCGCTGAAGGGGCCCCAGAGCTGAGTTGGCCAATAGCTTCCCATTCCTGAGCCAAGTCACAGTGATGGATTGTGGGTAGAAATCAGTCACTGAGCAGTGAAGGGAAGTTCCCTGGTTCTTAAGGAGAATTCTCTTAGCAACCGCAACCTCTGGCACCGCTAGGGACAAGGACACAGATACACAATTTGCAGAGAAATGAGAAAACAGAAGAAATATGGAAAGAAGGTTAAAAAGTCAGAGGTGTCTGTGAGCAGAATTTCCTGGGGGTCCTAGTCCCCCACTCTATTTGTTACATTGTAATTTACTATCATTTCAAATCTACCAGATCATTAAGATAATAAATGTAACTTAATCATTAGTATCCTATGTAGATCCCCTTTAAGGTTGATTAGAGGTGTCACTTGAAGATGAGTTTGGGCTGAACAAGTATTTTCCAAATTGTCACCCACCCTCTGTTCCTGATCCAGTTTCCCACCTATGTACAATCAGTATTACCCAGCAGCCCTTGGTTTACAGAGCAGTAATTTATGTGACACTACATCAAGCACAACCCATTAGTATCAAGGAGAACACGGTGAACTAAAAGAAATCTCTTGTTAGCCTCCACACTGCCAAACTTCCAACTTGTAGAAGAAACTGTAACTGTGAGGGAGTGAATGTAGGACGATGTTCCCAGTTCCTTGGTTCCTACCATGAATGTGCAGCCTGATCTCCTTCTGTTGGGTGTTTGGGCTGTAAATGACTGAGCACCTGTAGGTTCCTCTATCAGAGATGGTCACGTTGGAGAGAAACAATGAGGCATTGCCTTCCAGTACAAGTTTCTCATCTATGGATAACCGGGGGCTGGAAACCTTCCCTTTGTTGTCATATCTCAGAATCTCCTTGTCTCCAAAATGCCACAAGAGAGCAAGGAGCTTGGGTTTCACTGGAGGATTATCCACTCGGAATGTGCAGGGAAGTAGGACATCTCTTCCAATCAGGGAGGACAGCGAGGAGGGGACTGTTACCTCCAGGGAGGAACCTAAGGTATACATCAAACGTGTATGATTAGTTGAATATGAGATCACAATGAATGAATACAGGAGCCCAAGATCTCTGGGAAGCACTGGTGCTGGTTCTACAGAGGAAGGAATTAGAATGTACCAGTAGATGCCACCAACCACTGGATGTTCCCTCATTGCGTCACTGTCCCATGTAACACAAAGCTTTTTGAGATGAAGATGTAGTTGCTGTTGTGGTTCTGTGGGGGGGGCTATTAACGTAATGACTGAAGGTTGGACCACAACAAGTGGCTTCAAACCAAAATATCTGAACAGCTCTTTCAGTACAATGTTATTAAATATTCCAGCTACTTCCTTAATTATGGTCCACAGTAGTGAGTGCGAGTGTAGTCTCAGGGAAATTAGGGTAATGTTTTGTTTGGGTAAGTAGAGCAATGAGTGAGCTAAATAAGTAGCTTAATCCAATTCCACTATAGAAATTTTACACAGGACCAGTTTCTCCCAAAACTCATTGGTTATTTACAATTCTCTTCCTTCTATAACACTCATCTTCAGCTACGGACTGAATTATCTGGGTATCCAGAGCAAACAAAACACAAAGGGGCAAATTCACTAAGCGCCGAAGCGCCTAACGCTAGCGTCAATTCGCTAGCGTTGGGCATTTTCGTTACTACGCAAATTCACTAACGAACGCTGGCGTAAATTCGCTAGTGTTACTTCGCACCCTTACGTCTGGTGAATTTTCGCTACGGACGTAACTACGCAAATTCACTAATGCACGCATTGTACTGAACGCTACCTTTTACGCTAGACTTCCTTCGCCACCTCAGACCAGGCGAAGTGCAATAGAGTAGATAGGGATTGATTCAAAAAAAGTTCAAATTTTTTCTAAGTCCCAAAAAACGCTGGCGTTTTTTCTATATTAAGGCTGAAAAAGATCGAAAAATTTTTTCGGGCTCCCCTCCTTCCCCCCTACATTTCCTGACTCATGGCAACTTACCTAGACAGTGGGCACATGTGTAGGGCAAAAAAAAATTTTATTTGATGTTTTGAAGGTTTCCCAGGCATTTGTAGTGATTCTACGTATTCCTCCATTGAAATTTGAATTTGTCGCCGTATGCAAATTAACCATCTTTAGCGTAACTTCGCTTCACTTAGCGAATCAACGCTTCGCAACCTTACGCTACCCCTGTGCGCAACTTCGGATTTTAGTGAATTTGCTGAGCCCTGTCGAAACTACGCCTGGAGAAGTGTGGCGAAGTGCGGCGAACCGCGGCGAATTTGCGCCTGGCGCAACTATGAATTTTAGTGAATTTGGCCCAAAGACGGTCATTGTGTCCCCCATATTGCATGTAGGTATGTCAGTGGGCAAGAGGGGCAGTTAAAAAATGTTGTATTGGAAGTTTTAAGTGCAAGAAAATAATTAATAAAAAGTGCAAACGTGCGCAGAGAATCACCCTAAATACATTTACATCAGTTCAGTTTTTGGGTTTTGATGCCCTTTAACCTGCCTGTACTGAGTGCTCAGTATTATCAGTAACTTGCTCCTCTGTGATCCTCTTTATGGCACCAAACTGTCCAACTTATTCCTATTTCTAAACAGCTCCTAGAGAAGTGGGGGGTCAACTTATTTTGGCTTCAGGTCTCCACAGTTGGAACAGGTGGATGGAGGTTACGTACAAGTTACATTATATGAGCCTGTTGGTTGAAATGGAAGAGTCCAATAACAACGTTCCATTGGTCATGTCTATATATTGTGGCTCAGAGGAATTTTGAAGCAGTGGAGTGTGCAGAGTATTTAATTAGATATAACAAACAGGCCGGCCGGTAGATGGCTGAATTTAGAGAGCAGATTATAAAAAGGGGTATATTGGGGCGTCCCCCACTCCCTCCTCCTTGCCAGCTGCACAGGCCCCCCAAAAAGAAGTTGGAATAATCTCATTAGATACACAGTTCCAGAATTTCTCAAGGGCACAGCCGGATTTGAACTCTCAGCAGCCTTAAGCCTGTTTCATGAATTTGTTTCTCTGCAGACCTTTAAGTCTTTAACTGCTTGAGAAAGCCTTAGTGTGGCGAAACGCGTTGCAGTATCAAGGTGGGATCATTCCTTGGTGTGAAAAACTGTGAAAAGTTACAAGTTGTCGGTTCTTTGTGATCCATTAGTAAGTGAAATCAGTGAAGCAGCAGAAGGTTCTGAAAAGAAATCGGAGGTTGCGTTCCGCGGTGGAGCGCACGCACTGAAACAGACGGTGCGCCATCTTGGATCATCGTGAAAAGGACATCTGCAGAGAAATTTGTGAAACAGGCTTAAGGCTGTTTAGTGTTTCTTGGCCGGCCAGTGTTTTAGTGATTATATAATAAATTGTACTTTTAATATATATTCTACTTGTTCTTCGTATTTGGTTTTTATCCCCAATAGGACGTTGGGATTGAAGGTGAGCAGTTCTGACCAATATAATACCCTTTCCCCATCTGTCACAAGAATTTCTTTGTATTTTTTCCAGCGGGGTATGTTGATTGGGTGCAGTGGGTATTTAGAAGCAGTGATGGGGCCACAGTAAGTTCTAACATATTGGGAAATTACTGAGGGGGTGAGATTTAGGGGCAACATGGCAGCAGCCTATGAGGGTTAAGCAGAGATCTGTTTCCCTTGTTAGAGAGAGGGGAACAAATTGTGGGAAATGTGCAAAGGTTTATTATATGGTGAGAAAACTGATTTGGTGGTATTGGTATGTGGGGGTGGGGAATAAACAGAAATGATGTGATGTGGGACTGGTGTTTAGGGTAAGAAATTGAGGTTTTGGAGAAGATCCAGTGCCACCAAAACTCCATAAATCAGGTTCCTCTCACAGACTAAATACTCACAAATAAATCCTCCTGTTTAAGCACTTCCTTTTCCTTCAATGTACAAACACCCCATAATGACACAGGGAACCATCACAGACACCCCCTGTCTCCTCCTGTTCCTCAGCTCCCACTGACCCAACAGAACCCCCTGCCCTGAGCTTTTACTTACTGACTCCATTTCACTGGAAAAGAAAAAATGTCTCAAAAGACCTTTGTTAGTGAGACATTTTGAGATTGTGTCCCTTTAAGAGACATTCCCCCTTTTTTTCTTTCAATTTGAATATGTTTTGTATCTTGTTTCTTATTGGTCATGTCTACTATAAATACCTACTTCCAGGGGGGTAAAGTTAGCCCATGACTAAGTGCCCTCGGATGCACAAAACGCATAGGGTCAATGGAGGTAATGTTCCTTTTTTAATGAGTCTACAAAAAACATTATATTTCAATGTTATTTTTAGCGGGCCTTCTGGATTCTGAGTGCCTGATCCCCCTTTTTGTCTGGTTTATCTACTTATCTCAGCAGCCGCTCCCTGACATCATATCCCGTGATTATTATACAGACTCACCCCACGTCTCCTGCCCATGTCTCACATTATATTTCATCTCTGTAGCCTCTGTCCAGGGGCGTAACTATAGAGGAAGCAGACCCTGCGGTTGCAGGGGGGCCCAGGAGTGTATGGGGCCCAGTGAGACCCTAATTAATTAGCAATTTTAATATATCTTGGTAAAATAGGCCAACTTATAAATATTTTGGGGCCATAAATTGAATTTGCTATGGGGCCCAGTAACAACTAGTTACGCCACTGCCTCTGTCTGCTGCTATTTACACTGACAATGGGATTGGAAAGGAACTGGTACAACTTGAAGTGCAGGGACCCCAGCCCATGAGAGAGAGGAGAGTAGTACTTACATTGCTGCTGCAGCAGGAGGAGCAGAAAGAAGTAGAGAAATCCCAGCACTTTCCCAGTGACACAATATTCCATGTTCTCGGCTCAGGCACAGACTCCTCTCATTATTCCCTCTCTGTCTGTCTCTTACTCTGTCTGTCTCTTACTCTGTCTGTCTGTCTCTTACTCTGTCTGTCTCTTACTCTGTCTGTCTCTTACTCTGTCTGTGTCTCACTCCCTGGAAATAATCACAAGTGAAAGTAAAAAAGTTTATCAGCTCCCAGGGCCCAGCCCCACGTCTGCTAATAAGGAACTTGGGGACTCATTATCTCCAAGTCTATTCAGAGAAAACAGGAGTAAAGAGGATTTCCTGAGACAGCGGATGCTTTAGGTGCGGACATAATCGCTGTGTCACATGTAGACATCTGAAAGTCTCTGGAGAGTTTAATTCAACTGTGACCAAAACCACGTACAAAATTAAACAATATATTAATTGCTGTAATAAGGGGATTGTCTATTTGATCACCTGTACCAAGTGCGCCGGTAAGCAGAACATTGAAGGAACGTATCAGGGAACATATTAATCAAGTAAGTAACACTAAATTAAGCAGCAAAACCAATGTCACTAGGCACTTTCAGGAATGCAATAACAGTAATTTACCGTAGTTTTCCATACAAGGAATAGAACAAATTAAGACAGGCATTAGAGGGGGTGATCTCTTGATGAAACTAAAGAAAAGAGAAGTATAAGGATAAGGATTTTTCACCTACAAACCAGATTGCCACTAGGCCTCAATTATATCTTTGATGTGACTTGTTATATTTAACTATGTATGTATGAACATATTTTTTATATTTCTGTATATGCCCTGTAACATGGATTATCTAACACATAGATCATTGTATTTGTACAAAGCCAGTAGCCCATTGGATGATATATGGCAATTGTAACATATGTCTGTGATTGGTTTTATTGAGGGGAGGGACTACATGAGCCAGTACTTAAGGAACAGAGAAAGAGAGACTAGTTGGATTCTGCCTATGGGTAAGCATGAAACGCGTCAGGCGTTAGAGGGTATACTCTGTATGTCTTTTAAATTATTGATGTAATAAAATATATTTTTTTACTAATTAGCATGCCTTGGAGAAAAGTTTTTTGTATTCATAATAAGGAACTTGTGTCAAACACTCACTGGATCATTAAACACACTCATATATTTGGGGTGAGCTCACAGGAAGAATTTGGTAGAAACACCAGACTATACAGAACTGACGGGATATTTGTCTGGTGGGGTTACAATTGCAAGTGAAAGGCATTTCTTTATACCCCTTCAGCTTTAAGATTGTAAGCTCTTATGGGCAGGTCCCTCTTTACATCTTGTAATGATTCTCTTATCAGTTGTTTTTTGTACCCAGTGTGTAAGTTCAGTTTATATCAGTAATGTATCAATCAGAGCTTTGTCCTGTGTTACTGAACTGCAGCTTCTGTCCCATATACTCACACTGAGGATCAGCTCACACTCACACTCATACTCATACACACACACTCACTCATACACTCACTCCCATACTCACTGAGGCTTCAGCTCACACTCACACACATACACTCACTAAGGCTTCAGCTCACACTCATACAGACACACTCACACACACACTGAGGCTTCAGCTCACACTCATACTCATACACACACACTCACATACTCACACACTCACACACTCACTCACACTCATACAGAAACACTCATACACTCACATACTCACACACTCACACACTCACTGAGGCTTCAGCTCACACTCATACTCATATACTCACATACTCACACTCATACTCATACACTCACTCACATATTCATTGAGGCTTCAGCTCAGGGGGATATAAATACCAATAGAAACAATGCTGTAATAATTACCCACGCTGCACTAATAAATATATATATATATATATATACAGGCAATGGACTCTCTTGGAGAGACACACAGAGCAGATATAATGTCGGGCAGTGGTGGGAATGGATTGTACTAATTCTGCTCTAATTCTAATTTATGTCATCTGTCACAGTGTGACCTCATACATGTACTGACCAATCAGCTTGTATTCTGCTCTGTCACCCTCACATCTCCAGATACACACGGAATTGTACAATATGATCTCCCATCCCTTATGTGCATTACTGTAGCCCCAGTGTGTGACTCAGACCCCTGTGTATCCTGATTGTGATCTGTAGTGTCAGGACTTCGCCTTCCCCCCATGTGTCACTCAAACACCCCCTGACCCCGCCTCTAAAGTGCTAGCTTTAAACACAGCAGCAAAGACTTTAACTAGGACCAATCACTTGTAGTGTGATGCTGACTGTCATATTCTGGTTTGCAATTGGTCTTCATTTTCTATGGAATTTTTATGATTTTGCTTTATGTTCCATTTTGGAATTTCAGCAGTTATACAGTTAACCCTAACAACCAGTCAATGGGTTAATGAGTAAGTGGGAGATGAACAGGAGAGGAGCTGAATAGAAAGATAAGGAATACAAAGTAACAATGACTTCCACCCTCCTATTATAAACATATGTATATATATAATGAATAGTCACCCTGTTAAAGTGTCAGCTCCCCTGACTATATGAGAAATAGGGGCTGGTGGAGCTGATACAGACCCAGTATTCTGTGCTGTTCCCTGTCAGGTATCCTCTGTTTGTATCCGGCTCCAGTTGTCTGTGTTGCTCCATCTCATTTAATAATCTCAGTGTGAGTGCTGTGAATATGTAATGAGACCCCATTATATTAGTGTTTGTCATGCTCTGCACATACCAACTTGTGAAATCTGGGTCTCCAGTAACAAAGTCCATGTTCCAACCCCACCAGTCACAATGTCCCCCAATACTCCAGGCTGTAGCCAATCAGATTCTGTATAGGGGGGTAAGTGTAGGGGGAGGGGCAGATAAAGGGTCACAGTTGTACAAAGCAGATGAGACAGAAATAAGACACAAGTCCATCAAGTTCAGTCTTTTCTGTCTGTATAAAACCTGCCCAACTGCAACTGACCCAAAGAAGCAAAACCCCTCTGACGCCTCTGCAATTTGTCCATGAGGGGAAACTCGCCTTTGTACTAAGGGTTAATCAAATAAATCTTTTTTTATTCCATGTAATGATTCTGTGGGTGCAGATATGACGCAAAGGGGGAGCCTGTCCCTTTAAATGGCTTTAAATTGATTTTCAAATACATTTACAGTATTTACTATACAGTTTGGCAGCTGGCAATGAAAGGGTTAATATAATGACTTTACATAAGGAGCCACATTGTCCCATTCTATTTGCAGGTCAGTGTCCCTTTAAGCAGGATTGGGGGGGGGTTCATAAACATTTAGAGGAAGAGAAACAGGGAGGGGTGAGTAAATCCAGAGTTGGCTGAAACCCCTTCTACTGATTCCTGAAACTCACAGATTTCCCAGAAAGTGAAAGAACCAACAGCCATTGCTGCACAAACACAGAACTGTCACTGCTGGGCCAGACTCCTGACTCAAGGGGAGGAGCCATAGACCCCGATATTTGCTGCTCCCAGAGTTTAGTGCAAATAAGCGGCACATAGTGCAATGCTGAATATCTGTATGTTCCTGGGTATTATATCCTGCTGGGCTCATACACTTACTTCTTACTTCTATTTCTACTCATTTCTCTCTCTCTCTCTATATATATATATAATACTGAACTACAACTCCCACAATGACTAGAAAACCTTTGGCTGCCACTTCTGAACTGGGAAACACAAGTCTGGGGTAATTATTGTCATAAGGCTGCGTCTCCCAACAACAAACAGTCCTTACACCTAGACATGTCTGTATATATATATATATTTATATAGAGCCCAGTTTATTATTATTTAATTACTGACTTATGTTGTCTGATCATTTTCTTTACTACTTGATGTTACACAGAGATCCTTATCAACAGCTGGAACTCCCGAGGAATAAATACCTGGGAACTGTTGTTAGAATTCATATTCTTTTTTTTAAAAGAAACTCTTGCTTTGGAATTTAAACATAATTGTACATGAGGGTCAGACTGTAAAATGATAAATATTATTAATCTATATTTATTTCCAGGATTATATGTGATACAAGAGATTCCCTTTATTGTTCTTTTTCTTTGTCTGTGATTTATTGTTTTCTATGTGAGTTCTTGTGTCTATTTTATTTATATTTGTATTTTTTTTTTTACTGTCCACCATTGATTTAAATGCAATACCATATATTAATAAAAATCTTGAAGGAAATTCAAAGTACCCTTCCAGTTAATGATAATGTCATCAATGTAGCGTTTATATAGGACCAGGTTCACCCTCCACTTATTAGGGGGCAGATGTCAGTAAGTTGCCAGTAACCAAGGAATAAATTGGCATAACTGGGTGCAAACCTGGCCCCCATTTCCGTTCCACACATTTGTAAATATAAATAATTATGAAAATCAAAATAATTATAAGTATATCCTGAATTCAGCCTAAAATAAAAGCACATTGTATTCTAGGCATAAAGGGATCATGACTTAAATAATGTTCAACCTCCCTGATGATCAAACTATGTTGAATATTTATGTATAATGATTGGGCATTGAAAGTGGCCCAAATGAAATGATCTTCCCAGGGTAAATCATTAAGTAGACGTATACGACTCTAGTTGAAGGACAGGCTTGTGACGGTAAATAACATAAAGTGAGAGATTATCAGTTGTAGGTCCATCCCAGCCATGATAGGATGGTGTTTAGTAAGAGGGAATACAGGGATATGGGAGATAGCTCATAGTACAAGTTGATCCAGGGACTGGTCCCATTGCCATTTTGGATTCAGGAAGGAATTTTTCCCCCTCTGAGGCAAATTGGAGAGGCTTCAGATGGGTTTTTTTCATCTTCCTCTGGATCAACTGGCAGTTAGGCAGGTTATATATAGACTTAAGGTTGAACTTGATGGACGTGTGTCTATGTTACTATTCACTGGTGCATAATTTAAACAGTTGTATAGAAATTTAAGGTGATTAATATTTAATTTAAACCTGGATAGCTAAATTCCTTTTCTAAGGTGTCCAAAGGGGTATGCCCCCGAATTGTTTTATTTTTTGTTTATTTATTTTGTTGGCTTGACATTAAACACTGGTTAAATCCCTTGGACAGTTTCAGTATTTGTGCTGTCGTTACTCCCTTTTCTAATTTAATTCCATCTTTTGGGGGTTGTTTGAGTTGTTGGATCACCCCCTCTGTGGCACCATCTAAATCTCTTATTCATCCCCTTTTCTTTAGACCTAGAGTGATAAAATAATGATCTATTGTACAAGGGACTTCCATCTTTCCAGTTTCTAATAAAGAGGCGGATGTAGGAGAGACATCTTTTGGTCTGGCTCCTAGTTTAGCAAATATATTCTGTTTATATCCTTTCTATTCAATATAGAAGGGTACTGGGGCCAGCAAAAAACAATTCTGATGATTTATGACTTTTAATCTCATAATTATGACTTTAAAAAGTCAAAATGATGTCTTTTAACATCATGAGATTGAAAGTCATAATTATGAGAATTAAAGTTATAATTATGAGATTAAAAGTGATAATTAATTAAGCTGTGCAATTCTACAGTTCATGTAAGGACTGAACCAAACCTGTGACCACACATTTGAGCTACTGAATCCAATACGTTACTGAACCAGCCAACAGCAGGGGTCACAATCAGAAATCAGGCATGCCAGAAGCTTATAGCCTACAAACACTGGTACCAACCAGCAATAATGCACAACCCACTGGCAATGAGCCAACCACCATACATGCAACCAGTGGTAGACCAGCCAGCTATTATGTATTCCAACATAGATGTGCCAGGCCATTGTCCCACTTGCAGGCACTGATGCCAGTCAGCTGAAGTATATGCAAAACACATCTGGAAAGTGGTTACCACACAAGCACTAGCACATAAGGCAACTATTGTGAATGCCACCCTTGGATACAAAGCCCTGAATTGCACGTGCACCTGACACAAAAGTCAATTTCCACACATGCAACAACTGTGCACATGCCAGTTACTGAACCTGAAAAACACTGGTCCACTGGCCTTATTGCTAATAAACAGTGGCATACAAGAACCAAAACAATGTATGCAAGGCAGAAGCAAAGGTAAGCTATAAAACCAACTACATGGGACCAACTGCAGCTACTGAATACCAATCAGCACCAAAACTAGCCATAGGCTGCAAAACTGAGAGCAAACACCAGCTGATGGTGCAACCTATGCCAGATCCAACCAAACAGCCAATCATGCCCAGTGCTGGTGTAACCATACATGCAAGGATTGTAGACAAGACAAAACCAATGGCTGTTGTCCTGTCAAGAAATGTTACAAGGGAAACAGCCATGCCATCAAAGGCCACTGCAAGGAACAGTAGCCATGCCTACCACAGGCCATCATACAGCTAGCAGCCAAATGTGCCATAGGTGACAGCAAAGGCTAGCAGCCCCATGAAAAACAGCAAGCACAATAAAAAACTAGCAGCCACCTTAGCCAAGGGTCACGGAAAAAGGCCAACAGGTCAAGAACCCTGGTAAAAGGCCAGCAAACACATGAGCTGAGGGCCATGGAAAAGGCAGCAGCCACAAGAACCTTGGTAAAAAGTCAACAAAACACACAAGGGTCCTGATAAAAGGCCAGCAGACAAATGGAAAAAATGCCGCATTACCCAAAGATGCATGCAAAAGGCCAGTAGACACATGGGGCAAGTGCTTTGGTAAAAGGCCAGCAAAGACATAAGCCAATGGTCCTGGTAAAAGACCAGCAGACACATGAGCCAAGGGCCATGGCAAAAGGGCTAGCAGAGTAGAGATTGAACAGAAACAACTCAAGTAGTTTAAAAAGCCTTTATTTGTGCTTTTGTGGGGATGCCCACAAAAGCACAAATAAAGGCTTTTCAAACTACTTGAGAGCTGATGGTGCTGTTCAATCTCTACACTACATTGTTGGTCAATGGGAAGTGGCCATTGCAGAACGTGCACCATCCTTAAAGAGAATCAAGAATCCGTGTGCTGACTACTTTTTCTTCACAAAAAGGCTAGCAGACACATGGACCAAGGGCTCAGGTAAAAGGTCAGCAGACTGATAATATATTTTTATATGAGCACATTTATATGAGAACAGCCTATTCCAATGAGGGACAAATGGTTATGTGTCAGAGTGTAAGAATAATAAAGTCTAATAACAAATGCCCCTATCATTCTGACTCAGCAATAACCACAGGGAAGGGAGGGGTGATGTTCCCCCATTTATTATTTCTCTTATTAATGACACCCAGTGATGAGAGTCAACTTTGTAAGTTACTGACAGAATTCAGAGTGTCAGCAGATACTAGATGAGACCCCTTTGTACACAAGTGTTTTCTTCATTTACTGATTCCTCCCTGTGTCTGATTTTAACTGATAAAGAACCACAAGACTGAGGGACAGTTGTAAGCGGGAAACTATTTTCAGTGCAATATCTGTAGATAAAAACATTCAGTTCTCTTCCAACATTTTGGGAGGGTTCAAGTTATATAACTTATGTATGTGTAGTACTCCCATTTTAATCCATAAAAGCTTGTGAAAAGGAAAGTGTCTTTGGCAAAAAGCTTGTGGGACACTTCGGTGTAACATGATCATTTTCCCAAGGCAAAACCATTAAAAATTCTTTGTTAAACTCAATAAACCTCATTCTATGTGAAATAGCCTTATCTCGATGTTTTATAACGAGGTCATAGCAATAAAATTATCAACGAGACACATGGGTCAAGGGCTCTGGTAAAAGGCCAGCAAACACATAAGTCAATGGTCCTGGTAAAAGGCCAGCAGACACATGAGCCAAGGGCCCTTGTAAAAACCCAACAAACGCACGGGTCAAGGACCCTGGTAAAAGGCTAGTAGACACATGAACCAAGGGCCCCAGTAAAAGGCCAGCAGACACATGGCTCAAGGGCCCTGGTAAAAGGCCAGCAGACACATGAGCTAAGGGTCCTGGTAAAAGGCAAGCAATGGTAGCATTTACAGGTCAGAATCCATGTGAGCCAAGGACAAGGGCCATAATGAAGGTAAGAGGCCATGCAAGCCAAGGTCCATGGCAAGAGACCAGAGGCCACCCAAACAAAGATTAATAGAGTACAAGCTGACTTCAAATCTGTTCAGTAAGTGCTAGTTAAGGGGCGAATTTGCGCCGTTTCACCTCGCCGAAAAATTCGCGAATTTCGCGAAAAATTCGCAAAATGGCGCTGGCGTCCCGTTTTTGACGCCGGTGTCCGTTTTTCGGAATTTTTTTTTTGACGCCGGCGAATTTTTACCGCGAATTTTCGCGGGCGTTTCGCGCGAACTCATCGCGAATTCGCGCCTGGCGAATAAATTCGCCCATCACTAGTAAGTGCCCTTCAACATACCAATAAAAGAAGGAAAGCATACAGCCATCAAAAATCAGTATATGTAGTTGAACTACAACTGATCTCCAAACTAAAACCATCAGATGGGAATAGAATCTCTAAGAGAAAACCTATATCAAATAAGCAGCGCCAGAACTAGGGGTAGGCAGAGTAGGCACGTGCATAGGGCACAAAGATGGGGGGAGCACCAGACACATGACTTCTCTGCCTCTCCTACCCCCTAGTCCAGTCCCCGCTCGCCACTCTGGGCGGCGTGTGTAGCCGTCCCTTTTGAGCGTATATTTTTTTTGCGCATGTGTGTGGCGTGTTTTTGGTGTGCATGTGTGCATGCCTGTTGTGTGCTACTACCGGCCAGGCACACAAGAACCATATAAATAGGAAAACTGCCTGTTAAGTACGGAAACATCATAGGAAAAGATGGGGTACAATACGGCTACAGCAAAACAATCCCATAGCCAGTCCTGGAAATACCTGGTGTAATAAGAGCACAATTACCTACTGTGTCTGCACAGAGAACTCAGAACTCAAACCTTAGACCTCAGATCAAAACAAGAAGTCAGAGGAACACTAGTACCCAACCAGATAACATGAGTTAGATATTAGGAATACTCCAGTCTAGTGATGGGCAAATCTGTTTGGTTTGGTGAAACATTGAAGTCAATGGGCATCAAAATAATTTTAACGTGACCGACAATTTTTATACATGTGACTATTTGGTCCAAATGCATTATGGGTGTCTGAATAATTATGACCTGTGACAATTTTTTTGGCGCAGTGGATTTTTCACTGGCGAATTAGTTCCGCAAATTAATTTGCTTGCAGCAATACATGGAAATTTGGTGACAATTCGTGTCTACCACATTTATTCACCCACCACTACTAAAGTCAGAGCCCTGGGGACAGGCTGCTTGTTAGGAGGAGACTTATTGTAAGGAAGGAAGGGGTTACTATACTGATTCTGCAGTACAACCTCCAGCCAATCCTGTAAGCACCCTGTGTAATAAATGCAAATATAACCTCTGTATCTGCACAGAATACTCATCAATAGAAAACTCTTAAAACTATAATAGTAAAGAGGCCCCAGAGGAGCATCCGCACCTTACCAGATAGTTGCCAGAAAGCTTTCAGCTGAGGGACATAATCTACCTGGTAAGGTGTTCCATACCTGTGCTGAACAGTTGAGTGAGGTCTTTACTGACATCTTTAATGTATCTTTAGGTCTAGCTGTGGTACCGGCATGTTTTATAACAACTCGAATTATCCCAGTGTTAAAAAGGTCAGTTGTGTCATGTCTGAATGACTATCGGCCAATAGCACTTACACCTCGTATCACAAGATTTACAATTTACCTATCGGCCAAATCGGAATATGGAGGATGCGATATGAACTGCATTACATTTGTCTCTTTCTCATCCAGACAAAAAGGACAGTTATGTCAGGATAGTAAACTGTGAGCAGAACACCACGAGGGGAAAGAAACGCAACTCCTTCTCCTTTGCCAAACACCCTTGTGTCGGAGCCTGAATATTGACCAGGGGAGGACACTGACTACTGTACCGTTTGGGGAAAAAGGGAAATACATTGATTCCCATCACTACACGTGATAATCCTACTGCCATCTTGTAAGTACAAAATAGGGGTGTGGAAGGCTAAGTAATAGTATATTTAAGTATAATGGAAGTGCTAGTTTTAATGCACATTCCCTGGTCCCCAGTCTCAAAAGTAAGTTTACAAAACAGGGGTTTTTAGTTACAAAGTTATGATCATAAAGTTGAAAAGCCACCATACCACGTCAAGGTAACCCCCACATGGCGGTCACTAACTTGTTTGCCTTTCGGCCATAGTATAAAAAGTCTTAGTGCATAGTAGCATTATCAGTGAATCAGTGTATATTGAACCTTGGTTTCAGTGTACAGGATCTATCCTCCCCCGCCAGTATGTGGCTTTTAAGGGAGAGGAATTGTCCAACCAACGCCCATTTTTAAAAGTATAGGGCCCCATTAGTTTAAGGGGAGGTATGGGGTGCTATTAAAAACCACATGAAGCTCAGCCACAGCTTCTGGCAACAATACAATGTACAAAATAGGGGTGTGGAAGCACTCTAAAGGCTACGTAATAGTATATTTAAGTATAATGGAAGTGCTAGTTTTAATGCACATTCCCTTGGCCCTGGTCTCAAAAGTAAGTTTACAAAACAGGGGTTTTTTAGTTACAAAGTTATGATCATAAAGTTGAAAAGCCACCATACCACGTCAAGGTAAACCCCATATGGCGGTCACTAACTTGTTTGCCTTTCGGCCATAGTATTTGATACAGGGGACTAGGGAATGTGCACTTCCATTATACTTACATATACTATTACTTAGCCTTTAGAGTGCTTCCACACCTCTATTTTGTACATTGTATTGTTGCCAGACGCTGTGGCTGAGCTTCATGTGGTTTTTAATAGCACCCCATACCCCCTTAAACTAATGGGGCCCTATACGTTAAAAATGGGCGTTGGTTTGGACAATTCCTCTCCCTTAAAAGCCACATACTGGCGGGGGAGGATAGATCCTGTACACTGAAACCAAGGTTCAATATACACTGATTCACTGATAATGCTACTATGCACTAAGACTTTTTATACTATGGCCAAAAGGCAAACAAGTTAGGGACCGCCATATGGGGTTTACCTTGACGTGGTATGGTGGCTTTTCAACTTTATGATCATAACTTTGTAACTAAAAACCCCTGTTTTGTAAACTTACTTTTGAGACTGGGGACCAGGGAATGTGCATTAAAACTAGCACTTCCATTATACTTAAATATACTATTACTTAGCCTTTAGAGTGCTTCCACATCTTAATTTTTTTACATCTTTTAAGTAGGCATTTTAGCCAAAGTTGGTGAAGGTTGTTTGCTGGAAAACACTTAAACCTAAGTATACATGGCACCGGAAGAAAGTCTGGTTTAAATGGAAACCCACATAAGAACTTGCTTTGCCTTTCCGAACACCGGGTGCTCCAGAAAGAATAAGAAATACTTCACCATATTTTCTGTTTTCGTTTTTGTTTTTTTTTTACTCTCTCCGTTTGCTTTAGACGCTAATCCAAAAACATCTTCGATTTTATACACAACTACAGAGAGAGTCTTGTCTTTCTGTGGTACTATAGAGAGAGTCTTGTCTTACTGTGCTACTATAGAGAGAGTCTTGTCTTACTGTGGTATTATAGAGAGAGTCTTGTCTTACTGTGGTACTATAGAGAGAGAGTCTTGTCTTACTGTGGTACTATAGAGAGAGTCTTGTTTTACTGTGCTACTATAGAGAGAGTCTTGTCTTACTGTGGTACTATAGAGAGAGAGTCTTGTCTTACTGTGGTACTATAGAGAGAGTCTTGTTTTACTGTGGTACTATAGAGAAAGTCTTGTGTTACTGTGGTACTATAGAGAGAGTCTTGTCTTACTGTGCTACTATAGAGAGAGTCTTGTTTTACTGTGGTATTATAGAGAGAGTCTTGTCTTACTGTGGTACTATAGAGAGAGTCTTGTTTTACTGTGGTACTATAGAGTGAGTCTTGTCTTGATGTGGTACTATAGAAAGAGTCTTGTCTTACTGTGGTACTATAGAGAGAGTCTTGTCTTACTGTGGTACTATAGAGAGAGTCTTGTTTTACTGTGGTACTATAGAGAGAGTCTTGTCTTACTGTGGTACTATAGAGAGAGTCTTGTGTTACTGTGGTACTATAGAGAGAGTCTTGTGTTACCGTGGTACTATAGAGAGAATCTTGTCTTACTGTGGTACTATAGAGAAAGTCTTGTCTTACTGTGGTTCTATAGAGAGAGTCTTGTCTTACTGTGGTACTATAGAGAGAGTCTTGTGTTACTGTGGTACTATAGAGAGAATCTTGTCTTACTGTGGTACTATAGAGAAAGTCTTGTCTTACTGTGGTTCTATAGAGAGAGTCTTGTCTTACTGTGGTACTATAGAGAGAGTCTTGTGTTACTGTGGTACTATAGAGAGAGTCTTGTGTTACTGTGGTACTATAGAGAGAGTCTTGTCTTACTGTGGTACTATAGAGAGAGTTTTGTGTTACTGTGGTACTATAGAGAGAGTCTTGTCTTACTGTGCTACTATAGAGAGAGTCTTGTCTTGATGTGGTACTATAGAGAGAGTCTTGTGTTACTGTGGTACTATAGAGAGAGTCTTGTCTTTCTGTGGTACTATAGAGAGAGTCTTGTTTTACTGTGGTACTATAGAGAGAGTCTTGTCTTGATGTGGTACTATAGAGAGAGTCTTGTGTTACTGTGGTACTATAGAGAGAGTCTTGTGTTATTGTGGTACTATAGAGAGAGTCTTGTGTTACTGTGGTACTATAGAGAGAGTCTTGTGTTACTGTGGTACTATAGAGAGGGTCTTGTGTTACTGTGGTACTATAGAGAGAGAGTCTTGTGTTACTGTGGTACTATAGAGAGAGTCTTGTCTTACTGTGCTACTATAGAGAGAGTCTTGTTTTACTGTGGTATTATAGAGAGAGTCTTGTCTTACTGTGGTACTATAGAGAGAGTCTTGTTTTACTGTGGTACTATAGAGTGAGTCTTGTCTTGATGTGGTACTATAGAAAGAGTCTTGTCTTACTGTGGTACTATAGAGAGAGTCTTGTCTTACTGTGGTACTATAGAGAGAGTCTTGTTTTACTGTGGTACTATAGAGAGAGTCTTGTCTTACTGTGGTACTATAGAGAGAGTCTTGTGTTACTGTGGTACTATAGAGAGAGTCTTGTCTTACTGTGGTACTATAGAGAGAGTTTTGTGTTACTGTGGTACTATAGAGAGAGTCTTGTCTTACTGTGCTACTATAGAGAGAGTCTTGTCTTGATGTGGTACTATAGAGAGAGTCTTGTGTTACTGTGCTACTATAGAGAGAGTCTTGTCTTTCTGTGGTACTATAGAGAGAGTCTTGTTTTACTGTGGTACTATAGAGAGAGTCTTGTCTTGATGTGGTACTATAGAGAGAGTCTTGTGTTACTGTGGTACTATAGAGAGAGTCTTGTGTTATTGTGGTACTATAGAGAGAGTCTTGTGTTACTGTGGTACTATAGAGAGAGTCTTGTGTTACTGTGGTACTATAGAGAGGGTCTTGTGTTACTGTGGTACTATAGAGAGAGAGTCTTGTGTTACTGTGGTACTATAGAGAGAGAGTCTTGTGTTACTGTGGTACTATAGAGAGAGTCTTGTCTTACTGTGGTACTATAGAGAGAGTCTTGTGTTACTGTGGTACTATAGAGAGAGTCTTGTGTTACTGTGGTACTATAGAGAGAGTCTTGTGTTACTGTGGTACTATAGAGAGGGTCTTGTGTTACTGTGGTACTATAGAGAGAGAGTCTTGTGTTACTGTGGTACTATAGAGAGAGTCTTGTGTTACTGTGGTACTATAGAGAGAGTCTTGTCTTACTGTGGTACTATAGAGAGAGTCTTGTCTTACTGTGGTACTATAGAGAGAGTCTTGTCTTACTGTGGTATTATAGAGAAAGTCTTGTGGTACTGTGGTACTATAGAGAGAGTCTTGTCTTACTGTGCTACTATAGAGAGAGTCTTGTCTTACTGTGGTATTATAGAGAGAGTCTTGTCTTACTGTGGTACTATAGAGAGAGAGTCTTGTCTTACTGTGGTACTATAGAGAGAGTCTTGTGTTACTGTGGTACTATAGAGAGAGTCTTGTCTTACTGTGGTACTATAGAGAGAGTCTTGTCTTACTGTGGTACTATAGAGAGAGTCTTGTCTTACTGTGCTACTATAGAGAGAGTCTTGTGTTACTGTGGTACTATAGAGAGAGTCTTGTGTTACTGTGGTACTATAGAGAGAGTCTTGTCTTACTGTGGTATTATAGAGAGAGTCTTGTGTTACTGTGGTACTATAGAGAGAGTCTTGTGTTACTGTGGTACTATAGAGAGAGTCTTGTCTTACTGTGGTACTATAGAGAGAGTCTTGTCTTACTGTGGTATTATAGAGAAAGTCTTGTGTTACTGTGGTACTATAGAGAGAGTCTTGTCTTACTGTGCTACTATAGAGAGAGTCTTGTCTTACTGTGGTATTATAGAGAGAGTCTTGTCTTACTGTGGTACTATAGAGAGAGAGTCTTGTCTTACTGTGGTACTATAGAGAGAGTCTTGTTTTACTGTGGTACTATAGAGAGAGTCTTGTCTTGATGTGGTACTATAAAGAGAGTCTTGTGTTACTGTGGTACTATAGAGAGAGTCTTGTCTTACTGTGGTACTATAAAGAGAGTCTTGTGTTACTGTGGTACTATAGAGAGAGTCTTGTGTTACTGTGGTACTATAGAGAGAGTCTTGTCTTACTGTGCTACTATAGAGAGAGTCTTGTCTTACTGTGGTATTATAGAGAGAGTCTTGTGTTACTGTGGTACTATAGAGAGAGTCTTGTGTTACTGTGGTACTATAGAGAGAGTCTTGTCTTACTGTGCTACTATAGAGAGAGTCTTGTCTTACTGTGGTATTATAGAGAGAGTCTTGTGTTACTGTGGTACTATAGAGAGAGTCTTGTGTTACTGTGGTACTATAGAGAGAGTCTTGTCTTTCTGTGGTACTATAGAGAGAGTCTTGTTTTACTGTGGTACTATAGAGAGAGTCTTGTCTTGATGTGGTACTATAGAGAGAGTCTTGTGTTACTGTGGTACTATAGAGAGAGTTTTGTCTTTCTGTGGTACTATAGAGAGAGTCTTGTGTTATTGTGGTACTATAGAGAGAGTCTTGTGTTACTGTGGTACTATAGAGAGAGTCTTGTGTTACTGTGGTACTATAGAGAGGGTCTTGTGTTACTGTGGTACTATAGAGAGAGAGTATTGTGTTACTGTGGTACTATAGAGAGAGAGTCTTGTGTTACTGTGGTACTATAGAGAGAGTCTTGTCTTACTGTGGTACTATAGAGAGAGTCTTGTGTTACTGTGGTACTATAGAGAGAGTCTTGTGTTACTGTGGTACTATAGAGAGGGTCTTGTGTTACTGTGGTACTATAGAGAGAGAGTCTTGTGTTACTGTGGTACTATAGAGAGAGTCTTGTCTTACTGTGGTACTATAGAGAGAGTCTTGTCTTACTGTGGTACTATAGAGAGAGTCTTGTCTTACTGTGGTATTATAGAGAAAGTGTTGTGTTACTGTGGTACTATAGAGAGAGTCTTGTCTTACTGTGCTACTATAGAGAGAGTCTTGTCTTACTGTGGTATTATAGAGAGAGTCTTGTCTTACTGTGGTACTATAGAGAGAGAGTCTTGTCTTACTGTGGTACTATAGAGAGAGTCTTGTTTTACTGTGGTACTATAGAGAGAGTCTTGTCTTGATGTGGTACTATAGAGAGAGTCTTGTGTTACTGTGGTACTATAGAGAGAGTCTTGTCTTACTGTGGTACTATAGAGAGAGTCTTGTGTTACTGTGGTACTATAGAGAGAGTCTTGTGTTACTGTGGTACTATAGAGAGAGTCTTGTCTTACTGTGCTACTATAGAGAGAGTCTTGTGTTACTGTGGTACTATAGAGAGAGTCTTGTGTTACTGTGGTACTATAGAGAGAGTCTTGTCTTACTGTGGTATTATAGAGAGAGTCTTGTGTTACTGTGGTACTATAGAGAGAGTCTTGTGTTACTGTGGTACTATAGAGAGAGTCTTGTCTTACTGTGGTACTATAGAGAGAGTCTTGTCATACTGTGGTATTATAGAGAAAGTCTTGTGTTACTGTGGTACTATAGAGAGAGTCTTGTCTTACTGTGCTACTATAGAGAGAGTCTTGTCTTACTGTGGTATTATAGAGAGAGTCTTGTCTTACTGTGGTACTATAGAGAGAGAGTCTTGTCTTACTGTGGTACTATAGAGAGAGTCTTGTTTTACTGTGGTACTATAGAGAGAGTCTTGTCTTGATGTGGTACTATAGAGAGAGTCTTGTGTTACTGTGGTACTATAGAGAGAGTCTTGTGTTACTGTGGTACTATAGAGAGAGTCTTGTCTTACTGTGGTACTATAGAGAGAGTCTTGTCTTACTGTGCTACTATAGAGAGAGTCTTGTCTTACTGTGGTATTATAGAGAGAGTCTTGTGTTACTGTGGTACTATAGAGAGAGTCTTGTGTTACTGTGGTACTATAGAGAGAGTCTTGTGTTACTGTGGTACTATAGAGAGAGTCTTGTGTTACTGTGGTACTATAGAGAGTCTTGTCTTACTGTGGTACTATAGAGAGAGAGTCTTGTGTTACTGTGGTACTATAGAGAGAGAGTCTTGTGTTACTGTGGTACTATAGAGAGAGTCTTGTGTTACTGTGGTACTATAGAGAGAGTCTTGTGTTACTGTGGTACTATAGAGAGAGTCTTGTCTTACTGTGGTACTATAGAGAGAGTCTTGTGTTACTGTGGTACTATAGAGAGAGTCTTGTGCTGCTGTGTATCAGTATAGAATGGGAACAGCACAGGGACACAACAAAGATCTCTGCAGATAATTGTTGGAGCAGCACATGGAATTATAGGGATCCCCTAATTACCAGTCTGATAACTGTACAAAAGACATGTTATTTGATATGCAAATTGTATAACTAAGGCTGTTTTTTCACGCGTCTCATACACTATTTTCTCTGTTACAATCTGGTAGAAGATTTGGCAGTATAGAAAACTGCAAGAGCTGGACACTTCAAAATCTGTTTTCCACAGCCAGTCAGACTTTTACATTCACTGGTATAATAATTTAGTTATAAAAGTTATTATTTTTCGGATAGTGTTGCACAGGTCTTTTTAGATGTACAGATTGTATAAAAATGTAAATAATTTGCACATCACTTGAGCATTATTTGTAGTCTCACTGGAGTTATATAGAGACATATATATATATATAATATGTAATGCAAGTCACTGGAATATATATTTTATATTATAGATTTCAGTGGAGTATGAATTAGTAGAAGGCACATGTCACTTCAAGTATTATGAGTATTAAAGTTGAAAGGAGTAAGGATGATATTGAGAAATGGGTTTTGTAACTTCTGAATGGAAAACTTAATGGTTGAATATTCGTAACATTTGTAACACCATAAATCCCTTCTTAAACGGGAACTCCGGCTTCCAAGCTAAGATGTGATAAAGAGACCACATAACACAGAAACCCCTAATATTCCCATCACAGTTCAAAAAGTCTGAATAAACGGCATTTTCTCTGCTGAAATCCAGCCGTGTAACAGTTCTTCTCTTTCTGCATCATTTGAAATCCTGGCAGGGAAGGAGGGACTAAACACTGATGTTACACATTGTACTTACAGACAGCATGCAGGAACTACATAACCCACAATGCATTGCACTGGGATTTTCCTTTCCTTATTGACATCACATGTGGGGTTTGGAGGATGCAGGCTGAGGACAGATGGCTGTTGATACAAAGTAACAGTAGTCAGGCAGCTCAGCAAAGTAGTCAGACAGATCAGCAGGAGAGCAGGGGGCTGGGCTTAGGGAACTGTCAGAAACCATTAGAAATCATGAAAAGTCTGCAAATTTTTTATCTGATGCATACGTATTACAAAGTTGCTTGAAATTATTTTTACTTTTCAAAAAGCTTAAGTTATGTTTTTGTGGAGTTCCCCTTTAAATTGTGAGATAAAAACTAGCAAGCTTTTTACCTTGTGTCTATTTATGTATTCTTTATTTATCCCTTTTTTTCAATATACATGTACAAATGTTTTTATATTGTTGTTTTTCTATTGCAGCATGGGGGGGATCTTGGGAAGAACAAAATTTCAATGTACTGAAAAGTATATTGACAATAAAGTTATTGAATTGAATTAATTGGCTAATTAGCATGCAGACTTCCCATTATACTGAGCATTTTATACACACACAGTGGATACTATGGATCACACTCACCAGCTTCAGGCTGTTATAACTAGCCCATATCTATACCCATGGCCCTTTTGCAGAATTTCCGTAAAGCCTCACAAAACCCAAAAGAAAAGAGGAGGCCAAAAAGCCACAGGTAACAATGTTGGAAGCCCACACCTGTGTCTCTTCCCAATAATCACTAGATTGAATCTTGTGCCTCGCTGGGCATATATCAGGGGGGCTATTTTAGCACAGGGCTAGGACCATGGGAATACCCACACCTGCACTTCTTCCCAGTAAGACATAATTTACAGATTATGCATCTTGGGGCATCAGGTAAATTCTTCTCCATTACCTGGGAATCATCCCTCTGTGTCTACACAGAGATAAAAAATAAACAAAACCAAAAATACAAAAACTGTTTTTGACTTCTATCAAAATTCACCAAAAGAGTGAGGAGGGAGATCCTACTTCCCTGTTCGGTAGGACAAAAATAACAGTGGTGAGAAGGAAGTCATGTGATCATATAGGTCATGATTCATTTTGATTGGCTGTGTGTACTGACATGGAGGGACACAGAAGAAAGATATTTGACCAAGGAAAACTATTCAAATGGTGATTCTGAGTGTTGCACTAGGTGAAAAAAAATACATTGATCCCTGAGAGGTTTTGTTGGATTTTAGTCATTTTATTGCAGTGTTAAAGTCCAGGGTCGGATGAATTCAACCCAATATGAACAAATTCTTTAGGATAATGTTCAAGCATCAGTCACAAAATTGAACTTCTGCTGAAGGGGTCGGATATTCCAACAAGACAATGACCCTAAACTCACTAGGAAATCTACAAAGACATTTATGCAGAGGGACAAGTACAATATTCTGGAGTCCCCCGACTTGAATATCATGGAAAATCTATGGGATGATATGAAGCAGACTGTCCATGCTCGGCAGCCATCAAATTTAACTGAACTGGAGAGATTTTGTTGGACCAATAGTCACAAATAGCCACATCCACAATCCAGACACTCATCAAAGGCTATAGGAGGCGTCTAGAGGCTGTTACATTTGTAACTAAGTATTCATGGAATATCTCTGTTGGTGCCCAAATTTATGCACCTGTCTAATTGTGTTATGATGTATATTTTCTTTTAATCCAATAAACTTTATGTCACTGCTGAAATACTACTGTTTCCATAAGGCAAGTTATATATTAAAAGGAATTTGCTACTTCGAAAACTCATCCAATGATAAAAAAAACGCCAAAGAATTAAGAGGGGTTCCCAAACTTTTTCACATGACGGTATATATTTTCATATTTTTCATATGAGTGTATATATTTGCAACACAAGTCTACATGGGGCTTTACAAGATGTACAAACAAGCAGTCACATAGTTTATATGAATTAGACTCAGGGGAGAGTTATAGCAGAGGATAATGAAATGATTCCCCCCTGAAAAGTCATTCCTAAGGAACTCTGAGAATAGAGTAAGTGTGGGAGCTTGTGTGATGCAAGGTGGGGGGCATGCTGCAGCAGAGCTTACAATCTACACTATCTCTTCCATAGAGACACAGGCTGGCTTATGTTATGGACTTCAACAGTACCAGTTACTCTACTGTGTATAATGAGCAAGAGATGGAACCCACCCAGGTACCAACCAAACCCACGAGTCCAACACTTTGTGTCCCAAACCAACTGCTGTGTCACTGGGGATTGTTCTTAGGGAATAAATATCAGTCTTTCTTTCCATTGCTCTTTCCTTCCCCAGGGTTTCTGTTTCTCCTACAAAAAAGACAACATTACAAAATACATTTTCTGAAACACAAAATACTGAATATAAATAACAGGCTGTATTCAGCACAATTTATTAAGTTAATAACATAAATTATATTTTCATAATAAATGAGACATATAGGATAAGTGAAAATCGCCCACAATGTTGTTGGAAATTATAAATAATATATGTAGTTGGTTCATTTTGGGCTAAATCTTTAAAGGGGTGGTTCACCTTTAAGGTAACTGTTATGTTATAGAACAGCCAATTCTTATCAACTTTTCAATTGGTTTCCATTATTTATAGTTTTATAGTTAATTGCATTTTTCTTTTGACTCTTTGCAAATGGGGGTCACTGACCCCATCTAAAAAACAAATGCTCTGTAAGGCTACAAATGTATTGTTATTGTTACTTTTTATTCCTCCTCTTTCTATTCAGGCCTCTCCTATTCATATTCCAGTCTCTTATTCACATCAGTGCATGGTTGGAATTTGGACCCTAGCAACCCGATAAGATGCAAATTGAAGAGCTGCTGAATAAAACCTGAATAAGTGAAAAACCTTCAATAATAAAAAATGAAAACCAATTGCAAATTGTCTCAGAATATCAGTCTCTACACCATACTAACAGTTATCACAAAGGTGAACAACCCCCTTTAATAAATATCCCTGTAACGATCGCCGCCCGGAGCAGGCCCAGGAGCTCCGGGCGGTGCGTCCATCCTTGCCGGCGTCTCTCCCAAAATGGCGGCGCCCATGGCCGCCACGTGGGTAGCGGCGCCGGGCGATGACGTCAGCGCGCCGACGTCGGCGCAAGAGCGTCAATGGCGCCAAATTTGAAAATAAAAACGCCAACTAGACGCCAGAATGGCGCCCAAGAATAGGATAACTTTCCCTAAGCTTATCCTGGGTTCCCTGTGTGCCTTATTCCCTAATCCTGTTCCTGCCCTGTATCCTGACCCCTTTGCCTGGACTTTGGACTTCGTTGTATTCTGCCTGCCTGTGAACTCTTGCCTGATCCTGACTATTCCTCGTTTAACCCTTTGGACACCGTGACCTTGTTCCCTCAAGAGGGCTTCCTCCTTGATCCTGACAACCTCCCTGGAGGGAGCTCCCGGCTCCCTGACACTATTCATGGGCCATGGATCCCACTGAGGAAGCTCCGCCGGATTTCGGCAGGGCCTTTCGAGGTCTGCATACCCGCATGGAGGCGTACAAAGCTCGGCAAAATTATGTCGGACACACGCTGGAGGCGATTTTGGAAAAGTTATCCATGCTAACGCCGACTACTCCAACGCCGAAAACGCCCACGCTGGTTGCTGCCGATATGGCTACTTCATCCACCACTTCTGGTCCGCGAATTCCTGCACCGCCTCTCTACAGCGGCGACCCTTAAGCCTGTCGTGGTTTTGTGAATCAGTGCCAGATCCGGTTCGCCCTACAACCTGCGGAATTCAACTCTGAACGTGCAAAGGTTGGTTTCGTGATCACTTGTCTGGCGGGGAAAGTGCTTGAATGGGCTTCTCCACACTGGGAGAAGGAGTCTCCCTTAATTGATGATTCCAAAGCCTTCCTTCATGAATTCCGGACGGTGTTCGATGCTCCCGGTCGGGTGGCGACGGCCGCTTCTCGTCTGTTCCAGATCCGCCAAGGTAATTGCAGTGTAGCGGAATATGCCATTGAATTCCGTACCCTCGCTGCAGAGACTTGCTGGAACAATGATGCCTATCACGCTGCTTTCTACAATGGTCTCTCTATCCGCCTCAAAGATGACCTGGTCTCCCGTGAATTACCCACGCAAGTAGAAGACCTCATTGCTTTGTCTGTCAAGATGGACACTCGTCAGAGAGAACATCAAGCTGATAAGGACAGAGTCAAGAAATTCCCACCCATGTTGGCACCTCGCTTTCAAAGACCTCTATTACCTCCTATCTCCTCGCAGCCTTCAGTTATTCCTCCGGAGGAACCTATGCAAGTCGGAAGAGCTTGTCTCTCTGAACAGGAGAAACTCCGGAGACGTACGGCTGGACTTTGTCTCTACTGTGGGGGTCATTCTCACTTTGCCAACTCCTGTCCTGTGAAGCCTCTGAGTTCCCCTCTTCAAGGTAACCTTGCAAAGACTCATGTAGGGGGTGTTACTCCCAAGTCACAAGAGAACTCTCATAGGTTTCTTCTGCCTTTACAGATTCGTCTGCCATCTAAGACCATTGTTGGCTCAGCTTTTATTGATTCTGGGGCTGCTGGTAATTTCATGGACGCTCTCTTTGCCAAGCATATGAATGTTCCCCTGTTTCCATTGACTACTCCTCTCCGTGTCACTGCTATTGATGACAGACCCCTGGAGGCTGAATTCATCTCCATGACGACTGGGGAATTGCCTGTGCAGGTTGGGACGCTGCATAAAGAAAGACTTTCGTTCCTAATTATTTCCTGCCCATCCGTTCCAGTTGTTTTGGGGCTCCCTTGGCTGCGTCTGCATAATCCCTCCATTGATTGGTCCGCTGGACAGATTTCTCGTTGGAGCCCATTTTGTCAGCAGCACTGCCTTCCTGCTGAACCCCTCCAGAGGCTGAATATCTCTTTGTCGGATCTAAAGACTTTACCCTCCTTTTACAAGGACTTCGCTGATGTATTCTGTAAGAAGTCTGCAGAATTCCTTCCTCCACATCGACTTTACGATTGTCCTGTCGATCTCCTGCCTGGAACCATGCCCCCTAGAGGTCGTACTTATCCTCTCTCTCCAGCAGAGACCACTGCCATGAAGCAGTATATCCAAGAAAATCTCCAGCAGGGGTTTATTCGCCCTTCTACCTCTCCTGCCGGGGCTGGATTCTTCTTCATGGAAAAGAAGGATGGAGGCCTACATCCTTGCATCGACTACCGGGGTCTTAATAAAATTACGGTTAAGAACCGGTATCCCTTGCCCTTGATTGCCGAACTCTTTGACCAACTGAAGGGGGCTAAAATCTTCACTAAGTTGGATCTCCGTGGGGCGTATAACCTTATCCGCATACGGGAAGGTGACGAATGGAAGACAGCATTCAACACTCGGGATGGGCACTATGAGTATCTCGTAATGCCCTTTGGTCTCTGCAATGCCCCCGCTGTCTTTCAAGAATTCGTGAACGACATTTTCCGGGATCTCTTGGGAAAGTTTGTGGTCGTGTACCTTGATGACATCCTGATTTTCTCCAATGACCTTACAAGCCATCGTTCCCAGGTGAAGGAAGTACTCTCTCGTTTGAGGAAGAACTCTCTCTTTGCCAAACTGGAGAAATGTGTGTTTGAAGTGTCCAAGATCGCTTTTCTGGGCTATATCATCTCCCCAGAGGGTTTCGAGATGGATCCTGTGAAAGTGTCTGCAATCCAAGAGTGGCCCCTACCGCTGAGCACCAAGGCAATCCAGAGATTCATTGGTTTTGCCAATTAGTACCGGCAATTCATTAAGGGATTCTCTTATCGTATTGCTCCTATCCTGGCCCTCATCCGAAAAGGGGGTAAACCCAGCTCATGGCCCCCGCCTGCTATTGAAGCTTTTCAATCCTTGAAGGATGCCTTCACTTCTGCTTCGGTTCTCCGCCATCCTGATCCGGAGTTACCTTTCTTCATCGAGGTGGATGCTTCTGAAGTTGGAGCTGGAGCTATCCTGTCCCAAAGACATCCCTCTGATGGGAAGCTGCGTGCGTATTTCTCTAAGAAGTTCTCTCCTGCAGAACAGAATTATGATGTTGGAAATCGTGAACTTCTGGCTGTTAAGCTTGCCTTGGAAGAGTGGCGTCACCTCCTTGAAGGTTCTTTGATTCCAGTCACGATCTACACGGATCATAAGAATCTTGAGTTCATTCAATCTCTCAAGAGGCTGAATCCCAGACAAGCAAGGTGGTCTCTCTTCTTCTCCCGATTTAACTTTGTCTTGACTTTTCGCCCTGGCTCCAAGAATCGGAAAGCCGATGCTCTGTCTCGAAGTTTCACTCCGGTGGATCGTACTCCAGAAAGACTAGAGCCTATTATTCCTCCTGTCAAGATCATCGCTTCATTGTATCCTCAGTTTGCTGATCAAATCCTGGCTGGTCTTCTGCCCCTCCTGATACCCCCATTGGAATGGCTTTTGTACCTCCTGAACTGCGGCTACCTAGCCTGCAACAGACTCATAGTTCCAAACAAGCTGGACATCCTGGTCCTGTTAAAACTCTTGAACTTTTACGTCGTCTAGTTTGGTGGCCGACAATCCGTAAAGATGTCAAAGACTTTGTTTCTGCCTGTACCGTTTGTGCCACTTCCAAGTCCAGTCATTCTCGCCCCAGCGGGTTACTACAACTGTTGCCGGTTCCCTCTCGTCCTTGGACGCACTTGGCTATGGACTTCATCGTTGAACTTCCTCCCTCCAGTGGGAACACAGTGATCTGGGTTGTCATTGACCGCTTTAGCAAGATGACCCACTTCATCCCTCTACGGAAGCTTCCATCTGCTGTGGAGTTGTCACAGTTATTCATCCAGTTCATTTTTCGCCTGCATGGCTTCCCGGCCGAGATCGTTTCTGACAGAGGTTCCCAATTCACTGCAAAGTTCTGGCGTTCCCTGTACAAAGATCTGGGTATTAATCTTCATTTCTCCTCAGCTTATCATCCCCAGACGAATGGAGCGGCTGAGCGAGTGAACCAAGCCTTGGAACAGTTTATGAGAAACCACGTTTCCCTTTGTCAAGATGATTGGTCTGATCTCCTCCCGTGGGCGGAATTTGCTCATAACAATGCCTGCCACACTTCCACTGGAAGGTCCCCATTTATGTCGGTGTATGGTCAACATCCTCAAGCCTTCCCACAAGACTTTGTGTTGTCCGATGTTCCGGCCGCTGATGACCATGCAGCCCACATGTCTGCTATTTGGGCCGCAACCAAGTCCAACCTGGAGAAGAGTGCTCTGGTTCATAAGACGTTTGCAGATCGTAGACGTAGACCCTCTCCTCCCTACAAGGTCGTGATAAAGTCTGGTTGTCTTCCAGGAACATTCGGTTGAAGGTACCATCTCCTAAGTTGGGTCCGAGGTTCATAGGTCCTTTTTCCATCCTGGAGGTGATCAATCCCGTGGCTGTCAGACTTCAGCTTCCCCCTGAGATGCGAATTCCCAACGTGTTTCATGTCTCCTTGTTGAAACCCGCCACCTCCAACCGCTTTTCCGTTGTCCAGCCTCCTCCTACCATCTCTGTGGATGGCCAACAAGAATATGAGGTGGAGAAGATCCTTGACTCCAGGATCTCCAGGGGCTCTCTTCAGTACCTCATCAAGTGGAAGGGCTTTGGCCCTGAAGAATGCTCCTGGGAAGGATGCTCTGATGTCCATGCTCCTCGTCTGGTGAGGGAGTTCCATTCCAAATTTCCCCAGAAGCCAAGGCCTGGTGGTCCGGAGGCCCCCCGTGAGGGGGGGGTACTGTAACGATCGCCGCCCGGAGCAGGCCCAGGAGCTCCGGGCGGCGCGTCCATCCTTGCCGGCGTTGCTCCCAAAATGGCGGCGCCCATGGCCGCCACGTAGGTAGCGGCGCCGGGCGATGACGTCAGCGCGCCGACGTCGGCGCAAGAGCGTCAATGGCGCCAAATTTGAAAATAAAAACGCCAACTAGATGCCAGAATGGCGCCCAAGAATAGGATAACTTTCCCTAAGCTTATCCTGGGTTCCCTGTGTGCCTTATTCCCTAATCCTTTTCCTGCCCTGTATCCTGACCCCTTTGCCTGGACTTTGGACTTCGTTGTATTCTGCCTGCCTGTGAACTCTTGCCTGATCCTGACTATTCTTCGTTTAACCCTTTGGACACCGCGACCTTGTTCCCTCAAGAGGGCTTCCTCCTTGATCCTGACAACCTCCCTGGTGGGAGCTCCCGGCTCCCTGACAATCCCCTTTATTGGAGCTCCCTATAGATGTTCTCTGGTCTCTGTCTGTTTCCAGGGGTGGGCGTGTCCCTGCCAGAAGCACAGTAGGAGGGGGACAGCCAATCACAGCCCTGCAGTCACAGATGCACAGGCAGGCTTCAGTTCCCTATCAGGTCCTGCTAGCTGCTGATTGGTTCCTGTCCTACAGTGCAGTGAGCTGAGTGCACAGCCTGGGAATTCAGGGAGCAGCAAGTGGAAGAGAAGGGAGGGATTATTAGGGTTTTTGCAGAAATATTCAATAAATCAGCCTGAAACACTACTTTTCCCAGCACATTTCTTCTATATATAAAATAGTATATTGCACTGGTACATTCTTATTTTTTACACAACATGTCTCCTTTAAGTTTATAGTTCAAATGGTAATGAAGTCTGACACATGAGCAGCACCTTCCCATTGTTACTGATTTTAGCAGCGTTGTTGGATATTGTAGGATTCTCTCCGCCACATCAGTTTCATTTTATTGACTTTATTTCAGTTTCAGGCTCTAATAAGAGTTACTTGTGCTTATTTTCATTGAATCTCTGGTTTATAGCGCTAGGAATTATCCTCTTATTTACAGTGACAAGTTAATGGAACTTACTGGACTCTTCAGCTCCTCTCCACAGGCCCAGAATTGCTAGAGTCTGTATTTTAGTATTTAGGCAATGGGTTCAGTTTCTGCCCCTCTGACAGCAGATAACAGACTCCTGTGGGGAGAAAGGTACAACATTATTTATATTATTATGATATTATTGTACATCTCACACTCCCAGTTCTGCACTGGTGCCCATCTGAGTGACACTAGGGGTCATTTATTTACCACTTAGCGTTGACTGGTCCCTCATTGAACTGCACAAAACCCCCATGTTCTTTAAAGCCACTTGCACCATCATGTGCTCCTTGTACTTCTGTACAATTACACTCAGTGCTGCTGCTTTCTGCCTGTTCCAGACCCAGTGCTGCTGTGATTTACCCCTGCAGTTAATGTCACTAGAGATGGCGCGAACTGTTCGCCGGCGAACTTGTTCGCGCGAACATCGGGTGTTCGCGCTCGCCGGAAGTTCGCAAACGTCGCGCGACGTTCGCCATTTTGGGTTCGCCATTGTTGGCGCTTTTTTTTGCCCTCTCACCCCAGACCAGCAGGTACATGGCAGCCAATCAGGAAGCTCTCCCCTGGACCACTCCCCTTCCCTATAAAAACCGAAGCCCTGCAGCGTTTTTTCACTCTGCCTGTGTGTGCTGAAGAGATAGTGTAGGGAGAGAGCTGCTGCCTGTTAGTGATTTCAGGGACAGTTGAAAGTTTGCTGGCTAGTAATCGTTTTGATACTGCTCTGTTATTGGAGGGACAGAAGTCTGCAGGGGTTTGAGGGACATTTAAGCTTAGGTAGCTTTGCTGGCTAGTAATCTACCTTCTACTGCAGTGCTCTGTATGTAGCTGCAGTGGGCAGCTGTCCTGCTTCTGATCTCATCTGCTGACTGCTGCAATAACAGTAGTCCTTGTAAGGACTGCTTTTATTTATTTTTTTGTTGTTTTACTACTACTACTACTACTACTACTACTACTACTATAAGAGCCCAGTGCTATTAGTCTAGCAGTGTTGGGGAGTGGGACTGGTGTGCTAATCTGCTGCTCCTAGTAGTTCAGCAGCACCAACTGTAATTTTTTTTTTTTTAATATTCATTTTTTTTTAATTTTACTTTTTTTTATTTTACTACCGCTGTAGTAGTGTATAAGTTGACCTTTTAGGCATTATTTGCCCTGTAGGCATTTTTTGCCCAGTGTGTTATTCAACCAACAGCCATCTAGCTGTGTGACCTTGTTCACATTCTGTCTAAATATCCATAATATTACCGTCTCCAGAAAAAACACCGGAGTGACTTTTTTCAAGCAGCCATAATAAATTTTACGTAATCCGTATCCATCGCTGTAGTAGTGTATAAGTTGACCTTTTAGGCATTATTTGCCCTGTAGGCATTTTTTGCCCAGTGTGTTATTCAACCAACAGCCATCTAGCTGTGTGACCTTGTTCACATTCTGTCTAAATATCCATAATATTACCGTCTCCAGAAAAAACACCGGAGTGACTTTTTTCAAGCAGCCATAATAAATTTTACGTAATCCGTATCCATCGCTGTAGTAGTGTATAAGTTGACCTTTTAGGCATTATTTGCCCTGTAGGCATTTTTTGCCCAGTGTGTTATTCAACCAACAGCCATCTAGCTGTGTGACCTTGTTCACATTCTGTCTAAATATCCATAATATTACCGTCTCCAGAAAAAACACCGGAGTGACTTTTTTCAAGCAGCCATAATAAATTTTACGTAATCCGTATCTATCGCTGTAGTAGTGTATAAGTTGACCTTTTAGGCATTATTTGCCCTGTAGGCATTTTTTGCCCAGTGTGTTATTCAACCAACAGCCATCTAGCTGTGTGACCTTGTTCACATTCTGTCTAAATATCCATAATATTACCGTCTCCAGAAAAAACACCGGAGTGACTTTTTTCAAGCAGCCATAATAAATTTTACGTAATCCGTATCCATCGCTGTAGTAGTGTATAAGTTGACCTTTTAGGCATTATTTGCCCTGTAGGCATTTTTTGCCCAGTGTGTTATTCAACCAACAGCCATCTAGCTGTGTGACCTTGTTCACATTCTGTCTAAATATCCATAATATTACCGTCTCCAGAAAAAACACCGGAGTGACTTTTTTCAAGCAGCCATAATAAATTTTACGTAATCCGTATCCATCGCTGTAGTAGTGTATAAGTTGACCTTTTAGGCATTATTTGCCCTGTAGGCATTTTTTGCCCAGTGTGTTATTCAACCAACAGCCATCTAGCTGTGTGACCTTGTTCACATTCTGTCTAAATATCCATAATATTACCGTCTCCAGAAAAAACACCGGAGTGACTTTTTTCAAGCAGCCATAATAAATTTTACGTAATCCGTATCTATCGCTGTAGTAGTGTATAAGTTGACCTTTTAGGCATTATTTGCCCTGTAGGCATTTTTTGCCCAGTGTGTTATTCAACCAACAGCCATCTAGCTGTGTGACCTTGTTCACATTCTGTCTAAATATCCATAATATTACCGTCTCCAGAAAAAACACCGGAGTGACTTTTTTCAAGCAGCCATAATAAATTTTACGTAATCCGTATCCATCGCTGTAGTAGTGTATAAGTTGACCTTTTAGGCATTATTTGCCCTGTAGGCATTTTTTGCCCAGTGTGTTATTCAACCAACAGCCATCTAGCTGTGTGACCTTGTTCACATTCTGTCTAAATATCCATAATATTACATTCTCCAGAAAAAACCCTGGAGTGACTTTTTTCAAGCAGCCATAATAAATTTTACGTAATCCGTATCCATCGCTGTAGTAGTGTATAAGTTGACCTTTTAGGCATTATTTGCCCTGTAGGCATTTTTTGCCCAGTGTGTTATTCAACCAACTGCCATCTAGCTGTGTGACCTTGTTCACATTCTGTCTAAATATCCATAATATTACCGTCTCCAGAAAAAACACCGGAGTGACTTTTTTCAAGCAGCCATAATAAATTTTACGTAATCCGTATCCATCGCTGTAGTAGTGTATAAGTTGACCTTTTAGGCATTATTTGCCCTGTAGGCATTTTTTGCCCAGTGTGTTATTCAACCAACTGCCATCTAGCTGTGTGACCTTGTTCACATTCTGTCTAAATATCCATAATATTACCGTCTCCAGAAAAAACACCGGAGTGACTTTTTTCAAGCAGCCATAATATATTTTACGTAATCCGTATCCACCGCTGTGTATACGTTGACCTTGTAGGCATTATTTGCACAGTGTTTTCTTCAAACCGCCATCTAGCTGTGTGAGCTTGTTCACATTTTGTCTAAATATTGATAATATTATCGTCTCTAGAAAAACCACTTGAGTTACTTTTTTTCAAGCAGCATTCTTATATTTTACGTAATCCGTATCCACCGCTGTGTATACGTTGACTTTGTAGGCATTATTTGCACAGTGTTTTCTTCAAACCGCCATCTAGCTGTGTGAGCTTGTTCACATTTTGTCTAAATATTGATAATATTATCGTCTCTAGAAAAACCACTTGAGTTACTTTTTTTCAAGCAGCATTCTTATATTTTACGTAATCCGTATCCACCGCTGTGTATACGTTGACCTTGTAGGCATTATTTGCACAGTGTTTTCTTCAAACCGCCATCTAGCTGTGTGAGCTTGTTCACATTTTGTCTAAATATTGATAATATTATCGTCTCTAGAAAAACCACTTGAGTTACTTTTTTTCAAGCAGCATTCTTATATTTTACGTAATCCGTATCCACCGCTGTGTATACGTTGACCTTGTAGGCATTATTTGCACAGTGTTTTCTTCAAACCGCCATCTAGCTGTGTGAGCTTGTTCACATTTTGTCTAAATATTGATAATATTATCGTCTCTAGAAAAACCACTTGAGTTACTTTTTTTCAAGCAGCATTCTTATATTTTACGTAATCCGTATCCACCGCTGTGTATACGTTGACCTTGTAGGCATTATTTGCACAGTGTTTTCTTCAAACCGCCATCTAGCTGTGTGTATTATCGTTTCCAGAAAAACCAACTGAGTTTTTGTTGTTGTTGTTTTTTTAAAAATAATGCCAGGCAAAGGCAGGCCGCCACGCAGAGGCCGTGCTAGGGGCCGTGCTGCTATGCAATCCTGTGGCCCTAGCAAATTGCCCAGTTTTAAAAAGCCAATGACCCTGAACTCCCAAAATGCTGAAGAGGTAGTTGACTGGCTTACACAGCACACCCCATCCTCTACCGTTTCTAACTTTACCACAACATCCTCCTCATCCTCCACTGCTATGGCCACCCCACGTAACACTTCCTCCACCACCGGTGCCCCTTCTTCACTGGAGTCAGAGGAGTTATTTTCCCATGAGTTTCTTGAACTGAGTAATGCGCAACCATTATTGGCAGAAGAAGATGAAGGAGATGAGGACGTTACACCAGATTTAATTCTGGCAGAGAACACGACATAGATGGACATAATGATGAGTGATGAGGAGGAGGTCCCCGCTGCTGCTTCCTTCTGTGATGTGTCAGAAGAAATTGATGCATCTGAGGAGAATGATGATGAGGAGATTGATGTTTTGTGGGTGCCTAGTAGAAGAGAGCAAGAGGAGGGTAGTTCAGATGGAGAGACGGAGAGTCAGAGAGGCAGTAGGAGAATAAGACTTAGAAGAAGCAGGGAGGACAGCCCGCAGGGATCAGTAGGGCAACAACATGTATCGGCACCTGTGTTCAGCCGGCCAACGCACCCGCCATTGCCGCCAATGCCGCCAACTTCTACTGTTACCGCCAGATCGCAGACTTCCAAAAAGTCAGCAGTGTGGGATTTTTTTAATGTGTGTGCCTCTGACAAAAGCATTGTAATTTGCAATGAGTGCAGTCAGAAACTGAGCCTTGGTAAGCCCAACAGCCACATAGGTACAACTTCTATGGGAAGGCACATGAGCGGCAAGCACAAAGCACTTTGGGAGCAACACCTCAAAGGCAACAGGCAAACTAAAAGCCACACTCCTTCTGGTCCAGCATCTTACTGCTCTACCTCTGCTCTCCTTGACCCATCTGAACCACCCTCCACTCCGCCTTCCACCTTGACCACCTGTTCCCATTCCCAGTCATCTGCCACCAGCCAAGTTTCTGTGAAGGCCATGTTTGAGCGTAAGAAGCCAATGTCTGACTGTCACCCCCTTGCCCGGCGTCTGACAGCTGGCTTGTCTGCACTCTTAGCCCGCCAGCTTTTACCATACCAGCTGGTGGACTCTGAGGCCTTCCGCAAATTTGTAGCAATTGGGACACCGCAGTGGAAGGTACCCAGCCGCAATTTTTTTTCTAAAAAGGGAATACCACACCTGTACCAACATGTGCAGAGCCAAGTTACCGCATCTCTGTCACTTAGTGTTGGGCCAAAGGTCCATATGACTACTGACGCATGGTCCTCCAAGCATGGTCAGGGCAGGTATGTCACCTACACTGCCCACTGGGTGAACTTGGTAATGGCTGGGAATGGGAAGCAGGGAATGGGTAGCTCAACAACAACAACAACAGTGGAGTTGGTGTCACCGCCACGGATTGCACGCGGTTCTGCCACCACCTCTACTCCTCCATCGCTCTCTACCTCGTCTTCTTCCTCTTCTTCTTCTTACTCTGCTGCTGGGTCCTCCTTCTCCTCCTCCACACCTGTGCACCCCCAGCTCCCCCTAGGCTATTCGACGTGCCAGGTACGCCGTTGTCACGCTGTCTTGGGGATGACGTGCCTGGAAAGCAAAAACCATACCGGATCTGTACTCCTGTCATCTCTGCAGTCACAGGCCGATCGGTGGCTGACCCCACACCAACTGCAGATCGGAAAAGTGGTGTGTGACAATGGAAGCAATCTGTTGGCAGCGTTGAGACTGGGAAATTTAACACATGTGCCCTGCATGGCACATGTGTTAAATTTAATAGTCCAACGTTTTGTCTCCAAGTACCCAGGATTCCAGGACGTTCTCACCCAGTCCAGAAAGGTGTCGGCCCATTTCAGACGTTCCTACACAGCCATGGCACGGCTTGCTGACATTCAGCAGCGCTACAACATGCCAGTCAGGCGTTTGATTTCTGACAGCCAGACTCGCTGGAATTCAACGCTCCTTATGTTGGAACGTCTGCTGCAACAACAAAGGGCCGTCAACGAGTACCTTTTTGAACTGGGTGGTAGGACTGGATCTGCAGAGCTGGGGATTTTTTTCCCCCGTTACTGGGTGCTTATGCGCGATGCCTGCAGGCTCATGCGACCTTTTGAAGAGGTGACAAATATGGTCAGTCGCACCGAAGGCACCATCAGCGACCTAATACCCTTCGCTTTCTTCCTGGAGCGTGCCGTGCGACGAGTGACAGATGAGGCTGTAGACCAGCGTGACTAGGAGCTGGAAGCGCACGATTTATGGTCGGAATCACCAGAACGAACCCAGGCACCTGCTGCAACGCAGGGAGAGGTGCCAGAAGTGGAGTCAGAGGAGGAAGGTGGCTTTGTGGAGGAGGAGGACCAACAGGAGCAGGCTTCCCAGGGGGCTAGTGGTGACCTTTTGGGGACCCCTGGTCTTGTACGTGGCTGGGGGGAGGAGACCGTGGATGATGCAGTCCTTGATAATGAGGAAGCGGAGATGGATAGCTCTGCATCCAACCTTGTGAGAATGGGGTCTTTCATGCTGTCATGCCTGTTGAAGGACCCCCGTATCAAGAGGCTTAAGGAGAAGGACCTGTACTGGGTCGCAACGCTACTAGACCCTCGGTACAAGCATAAAGTGTCAGAAATGTTACCAACATACCACAAGTCCGAAAAGATGCGGCATTTACAAACCAGCCTGCAAAACATGTTGTACAATGCTTTTAAGGGTGATGTCACTTCAGGAACTCATCAACATTCCAGGGGCAGAGGTGCCAGTAATCCTGCCACGAGCACACCTGCAAGGACAAAGCCCTTTGGCCGGTCTGTAACGTCAGACATGCAAATGTTTTTCTGTCCAAGGCAGCGCCACAACCCTTCTGGATCCACCCTCAAAGAACGCCTCGACCGGCAGGTAGCGGACTACCTGGCATTAACTGCAGATATCGACACTCTGAGGAGCGATGAACCCCTGGACTACTGGGTGCGCAGGCTTGATCTGTGGCCAGAGCTGTCACAATTTGCCATGAACCTCTTGTCTTGCCCAGCCTCAAGTGTGCTCTCAGAAAGGACCTTCAGTGCAGCAGGAGGGATTGTAACTGAGAAGAGAACTCGCCTAGGTCACAAAAGTGTCGATTACCTGACCTTTATTAAAATGAATGAGGGGTGGATCTTGGAGGGTTACTGCACGCCGGAAGACTTGTTCTGACTTCTATGCAGCTGTCCTTCTCTTCAAGCCTCATGACTCCACACACAGCTGTCCTTTAGCGTCCTCCTCCCTCCGCCACCGTTACAAACTAGGGTGCAAACCCTACTGGTTTAATTTTTTCTGGCCTCTGTGCTTCAGTGGCTGCAACCAAAAAAACTGGGCAAACAATGTCTACAAGGTCAACGTATGGCGAAAAATGACTATTTTCAGCATTTATATGGCATATTTTTTCTGGCAACTGTGCTTCAGTGGCTGCGTCCAAAAAAATGCATATTTTCTGCATTTATATGGCATAATTTTTCTGGCCTCTGTGCTTCAGTGGCTGCAACCAAAAAAATGCATATTTTCTGCATTTATATGGCATAATTTTTCTGGCCTCTGTGCTTCAGTGGCTGCAACCAAAAAAATGCATATTTTCTCCATTTATATGGCATAATTTTTCTGGCCTCTGTGCTTCAGTGGCTGCAACCAAAAAAATGCATATTTTCTCCATTTATATGGCATAATTTTTCTGGCCTCTGTGCTTCAGTGGCTGCAACCAAAAAAATTTATATTTTCAGCATTTATATGGCATAATTTTTCTGGCAACTGTGCTTCAGTGGCTGCGACCAAAAAAATGACTATTTTCAGCATTTATATGGCATATTTTTTCTGGCCTCTGTGCTTCAGTGGCTGCGGCCAAAAAAACTGGGCAAACAATGCCTACAAGGTCAACGTCGTTGACCTTGTAGGCATTGTTTGCCCAGTTTTTTTGGCCGCAGCCACTGAAGCACAGAGGCCAGAAAAAATATGCCATATAAATGCTGAAAATAGTCATTTTTTGCCATACGTTGACTCAACGTATATGGCAAAAAATGACTATTTTCAGCATTTATATGGCATATTTTTTCTGGCAACTGTGCTTCAGTGGCTGCGACCAAAAAAACTGGGCAAACAATGCCTACAAGGTCAACGTATGGCAAAAAATGACTATTTTCAGCATTTATATGGCATATTTTTTCTGGCAACTGTGCTTCAGTGGCTGCGTCCAAAAAAACTGGGCAAACAATGTCTACAAGGTCAACGTATGGCGAAAAATTACTATTTTCAGCATTTATATGGCATATTTTTTCTGGCAACTGTGCTTCAGTGGCTGCGTCCAAAAAAAACTGGGCAAACAATGTCTACAAGGTCAACGTATGGCAGTTGTTTAAAGAGAACAGTAGATTACTAGCCAGCAAAGCTACCTAAGCTAAAATGTCCCTCAAATCCCTGCAGACTTCTGTCCCTCCAATACAGAGCAGTATCACGCAGATTACTAGCCAGCAAACTTACTATCATCTGTCCCTGAAATCACTAACAGCTCTCCCCCTACACTATCTCTTCCAAGCACACACAGGCAGATTTTTCAGATACATTTTTGCCCTTGATCCCCCTCTGGCATGCCACTGTCCAGGTCGTTGCACCCTTTAAACAACTTTAAAATCATTTTTCTGGCCAGAAATGTCTTTTTTAGATGTTAAAGTTCGCCTTCCCATTGAAGTCTATGGGGTTCGCGAACCGCTCGCATTTTTGCGCAAGTTCGCGAATATGTTCGCGAACTTTTTTTCCGACGTTCGCTACATCCCTAAATGTCACCTCCAAACCCAAAATCACCTCCAGGGTTCCCACACATGAACCACAAGAATAAGGTTCAGCCATTACTCTCACTCCAGTGTCGTTACATCTGATTTGTGTTAAAGTGCAAAAACTACTGCATCAATTTTTACAAATCAGATTCCATTGTGTCCGGCACAATTCCCACTGCCATTGCAAAAATGCTGGAATTCTGGGAAAAACATTGTTCAGAAGGGCTCTTTGTATACTGAAACCTCTACAATTAGAGGTTTTTACTTAACTGATTTCACCTATACCCCTAAATTGGATCCCCCTATAAACTCAAGTTAAAATCTCTGGAGCAGGTTGAAACCCTATTCTTGTACTGCACAACAGCCCCCCCCCCAATAGCCTGCTTTGCCCTGCCTGTTCCCAAAAACAAAGCACTGCAGTGAAGTTGGCAGAAAATATCTCAGACTACACAATAGTGGCCAGTAAGCAATTGCTAAAGCTACACATGCCCAGTTCAGCAGTTGAGTCCAGAATTTGGTAGAAAATGTTCCTGCTGTTTCTCACATGATCCAATTGCTCAGCCCATAAATGATTAAATCAGTATTATTTGCCCAACCCTGGGTCTGGCAGTTTCAGAAGATTCCCTATGGGATTTGGGACACATTAGAAGAAAGGCTCAGGCTAGATTAAACCCAATCCCCAACTCCCTGGGTCCCAAGCTGTGTAGCAAGTTGTACTTGTCTAACTGAGCATGCTGGGAAATAAAATGTTGATGGTGCCATTGGGTGCAGCAATCTCTCAATCATATGAAATCAATTCTGTTGCCAAACTACAGCTGAATCTATTCTCTGTACAGAACTGATACTGCTGTGTATAACTGGGTTATAGAACTCACACAATACAAAGAGTCACAAGGGATATTTTGGAGGGGGAGTTACAGTAAGATACAAAATGCATAAATCTTATATATTAATTGTCATTGTTATACTACATAGAGGAATAACAAGGTTACAACTGAGTCTTCACTTGGTTAATATCCCTCAAAGTTATACTTATCCCAAGTAGCCAATAGCATCACTTATAATCACTTGGCCCCTCAGCAAAATCAATCTAGGGCCCCCCTATACTTTAGCAATGAGACATTTTGTCACATAAACACTAAAACATTTATCATTCAGTTTTTCATTTGCCTCCTCCCCAAGCCTCCTGGGCTCCTCAGCAGTACCTCGGGTTTACTTTTTGCACAGTTATATCCCTATGTGTACCCCCAAGATATTTATAGGTTGAAACACAGTTATTTGGCTGTTACCTCTCTCCCGTAGGAAATCCCTCTGGATTGGAGAGTTTAGTGTCTCATGTTGCACCTGAGCAGTGAAGTACACATCAAATGGATTCATCTTCTCCACAAGATCCATTCCCTCACATATACTGGTGAGTCTGTAGGAGCCGTCACTGTTTGGAAATAGTTTATTCTGTATAAAGTCATCAGGGATCTTCTTATAATCCTTCTGCTTCCCCACAACTCTTTCCCAGGTAATCTCAATGTTCTGTGGGTAGAACTGATCTATTTCCATGATGATGTGTCTGTCCTTCTGTCTAATGTTTGTCACTACTGGGACCCTTGGGAATGAGACAGTGATTACTAACAGGCTGCTGACTGGTAAAAACAACTAAAGCAAATTAATCAACACAAAATGATAATTATTTGTTATTAATAATGATGGGCAAATTTCTTTGCCAGGCATGGATTCATGGCAAATTTCTGCACTTCGCCACCTGTGAATATTTTCCTGAAACTGCTGCAAAAATTCACCATGGAAAAATTTGCAGTGGCAAAAAAAGTTGCTCGTGTAAAAATTGCTGCGGGTAAAAAAAATTTTGACGGCCATTGATGCATTTGTACAATGTGTTGTGCACATAAAAATTGTTTTGACACCCATTGCCTTCAATGCGTTTTACAAATTTTTCACCATTTTAAGAATTTTTGCAAATTTTTTGGCTAAGCTCATCACTAGTAAATAACTGTTTTTTAAAGTAAAGTTTTATATTTAAGTTCTGTGGTTTAATTTTTTATTTTGTTTATAACAAATGAAGGTGCCGTGTAGTGTAACTACAACTCCCACAGGCTACTGTGCTTTAACCTTGTTGTACCCAGGCTCCCTGGAAACATCCAGCTGGGTCAGCATCCAGAAGCCAAAGAGAAAGCTCCACCCCTTCTCACTTACTATACCAAAGTGTGACAGGAAGTGGTCACAACACCTCCTGGCCAATAACTGCTATATGTAAATTTCAACTAGATACATGGGCATCTTTAGGGCCATAGGGGCACATTAACCTCATGGGGCCCTACAGTACCAATGACAATGTAAGAGGAGGGGTGAAGTCATCAAGAATGATTAAAAAAAAAAAAAACTAGGCGTAAAGCTGAGGACGAGGACTTCCCGGGTAATTTTCTCAGAGATATTACCTGTGCCATGAGCAACGCTCGCAAAAAACAAATATATACTGGGGCAACAAAAACCATGAATTTCAGAAAAGCTAATTTTGAGGGCTGCCCTACAGAGTATTGATTGGGGCATTAGGTTTTCAGCTAAAAACACAGAACAGAAATGGTTGTCCTTTAAACTGATATTAAATCATTACTGTTCTCAATTTATTCTCTTAAGGACTAAACGTAGAAGCTCTAAGAATCATCCTGTGTGGCTTAATACAGAAGTAAAGAAGTTAATAGGAAAGAAGAGAAAGGCATTTAATAACTACAAGTCTGTGGGGACAGAAGCTGCATTTAATGAATATAAAAACTATAATAAATGTAAATCAGCAATCCGGAAGGCAAAGGAAGGAAATGGGGAGCGCATTGTGGCTGAGGCTAAGACTAACCCCAACAAGTTTTTTTAAAGTATATTAATAGTAAAAAGATGCAGGTTGAGAGTGTTGCTCCTTTAAACAATGGTTCCAGTATGGTTGTAACAGATACAGAAAAGGCAAATATGCTAAATAAGTTCTTTCCCTGGTCACTATGGCAGCCAACACACTACGCGTATTTCCCCACCCCACATGCTGATAGGACAGCTTCCTAAAGCATCACCAATTAAATTTTTCCCTGCAACTCCCGGTACCTGGTGTAGATCAATGCAGCAGGATAATCAGCCAGACAAGTTTCTTTGCAGTAACATAAACTTGTTTATTAACAGAGAACTGTTGCAATGGAATAGTTCACAGGTACTTAGATGTTCACAGGCATAATAGGATAGCTTCAAGCAGCAATATTCGCTCCGGGGGGTACAAGGTGCTCCAGGTGAGCTAATATCCAATATATCAAAGTAACAGCAATAATAGACTTAGTAGATAGTTACCACTCTCACTAGGCACTATCCCTTCAGATGAACACTAATGCTTGTGTTTCTCAGCCTGGGGTCTTGTATCTCGGCACCTTATATGGTCCTCACCTCACCCACTGCATTCAACGTGGGGTCTTGGGTCTTGGCACCCTATCTGGTCCTCAACTCCTCAACCCCCACTGTAGTCCCTGCTCTAGTGGTTCAAACACCACAGGGTCCTAACACCCACTATTTCTCCTCGTTGGAGCCACATCTGCTCACTAGCTACCCTGTGCTGACTCTCACTCCTAGAGTGACTATTACCGTATTCACTATCACTAACTCACACTTAACTAATTTCACTAGCAGACCTGGACCTGTAGTACCTGTCAGTGAGGCAAAGTCCCAGAACAAACCCAGACCACATGGTGCTAAACCCCTTTATATTATCACATAGTGCCACCTAGTGGACAAAACTCCCTGAACTAATGTGGACCAGCAAGGGACATAACTGAGTTAACTAAAGGACCCTTAGGTGTCCAAATGCTAAAGGGGAACAGCGCTGCCAGTGGACGATGTATTATCCTATCTTAACCCAATGGATAGCAAAATGGAGGCATCTCTCAAGAAGTTTTTCATGGCACTTGGGGCTACAGTAACACCAGCATTAGCCTTGACCTCGGTATCAAGGGCTTTACCGGGTTGGATACAAAATGTAGAGGTAGCACGGAAAGAAGGAGTAAGTAGAGTAAAGATTCTAGCTGCGCTGTCAGAAGTCAAGTTGGTAACTGATTTCATTACAGAATCCTCTTAAGATTTGGTGAAGTCTTCATTCAGAGCTATGGCACTTTCAGTAGTGGCAAGAAGGGCATTGTGGCTGCGATCATGGAATGTGGATAAAGCCTCCAAGATGAGTCTGTATAATCTACCTTTTGAAGGTGCCATGTTATTCAGAACTAAGATGGAAGAGATAATCAAAAGAGTAACAGATGGCAAGAGTGTGTTTCTTCCTCAGGAACGAACTCCAGCAAGAAGTTTTGACACAGGGACAGGAATTCCTGATAGAAAGTTCTCCAGAGAGCGATGGTATGAGGCAGAATGCAAAGTCTAATCAATGGAAAGGTTCACTCTTTGAGACACAAGCAGAGAAGAGTAATCCAAAACAGTCCAAAGAATTATTCTGAATTCGAGGCGGTCCAGTCTTCACCAATACCCATAAGATTAGAGAATTTTGAAGAGGTCTAGGCAAGGTCGGTAGAAGATCAATGGGTAATTGGAACATTAACAAGAGGATATCATTGTGAGTTCAAAATGTGTCCAAAGAACAATTTATTTCAATGGTCAAAAAATCCTTGTCAGATGGACAAAAAGGAGATATTAATAGAGTATATTTGGCAGTTACTACTGGAGGGGGCAATAGTTCCTGTACCGACAGAGGAAAGAAGAAAAGGTGTGTACTCATAACTTCCAGTATTAAATTTAAGACCAATAAACTAATATTTTAGAGTACAGAAATTCAGAATGGAATCGATTCATTCAATTATTGGGCAGACTGGATGCTGTTCTTAGATCTGAAGGATCACATATCTGCACATACCAGTTGCAGTTACAAATTTCTGAGATTTGCGATAAGGGAAGACATGCATTACCAATTCACATGTTTAGCGTTCGGCTTAGCAACTTCACCACGTGTGTTCAAGAAGTCCCAATGTATCATTATTTGGAAAACATACTGCTAAAAGCCAGAGAACCAAAGGTTTTAGTGGTGGGGAGGAGAGCAGTTTTTCTAGTAGTGGTGGGGAGGAGAGCAGTTCCTCTAGTAGTGATGCTGAGAAGAACAGTTTCTCTATTAGTGGTGGGGAGGAGAGCAGTTTCTCTAGTAGTGGTGGGGAGGAGAGCAGTTTCTCTAGTAGTGGTGGGGAGGAGAGCAGTTTCTCTAGTAGTGGTGGGGAGGAGAGCAGTTCCTCTAGTAGTGGTGGGGAGGAGAGCAGTTCCTCTAGTAGTGGTGGGGAGGAGAGCAGTTCCTCTAGTAGTGGTGGGGAGGAGAGCAGTTTGTCTAGTAGTGGTGGGGAGGAGAGCAGTTTCTCTAGTAGTGGTGGGGAGGAGAGCAGTTCCTCTAGTAGTGGTGGGGAGGAGAGCAGTTTGTCTAGTAGTGGTGGGGAGGAGAGCAGTTTCTCTAGTAGTGGTGGGGAGGAGAGCAGTTCCTCTAGTAGTGGTGGGGAGGAGAGCAGTTCCTCTAGTAGTGGTGGGGAGGAGAGCAGTTTGTCTAGTAGTGGTGGGGAGGAGAGCAGTTTCTCTAGTAATGGTGGGGAGGAGAGCAGTTCCTCTAGTAGTGGTGGGGAGGAGATCAGTTTGTCTAGTAGTGGTGGGGAGGAGAGCAGTTCCTCTAGTAGTGATGCTGAGAAGAACAGTTTCTCTATTAGTGGTGGGGAGGAGAGCAGTTTCTCTAGTAGTGGTGGGGAGAAGAGCAGTTTCTCTAGTAGTGGTGGGGAGGAGAGCAGTTTCTCTAGTAGTGGTGGGGAGGAGAGCAGTTTCTCTAGTAGTGGTGGGGAGGAGAGCAGTTCCTCTAGTAGTGGTGGGGAGGAGAGCAGTTCCTCTAGTAGTGGTGGGGAGGAGAGCAGTTCGTCTAGTAGTGGTGGGGAGGAGAGCAGTTTCTCTAGTAGTGGTGGGGAGGAGAGCAGTTCCTCTAGTAGTGGTGGGGAGGAGAGCAGTTTGTCTAGTAGTGGTGGGGAGGAGAGCAGTTTCTCTAGTAGTGGTGGGGAGGAGAGCAGTTCCTCTAGTAGTGGTGGGGAGGAGAGCAGTTCCTCTAGTAGTGGTGGGGAGGAGAGCAGTTTGTCTAGTAGTGGTGGGGAGGAGAGCAGTTTCTCTAGTAGTGGTGGGGAGGAGAGCAGTTCCTCTAGTAGTGGTGGGGAGGAGAGCAGTTTGTCTAGTAGTGGTGGGGAGGAGAGCAGTTCCTCTAGTAGTGATGCTGAGAAGAACAGTTTCTCTATTAGTGGTGGGGAGGAGAGCAGTTTCTCTAGTAGTGGTGGGGAGAAGAGCAGTTTCTCTAGTAGTGGTGGGGAGGAGAGCAGTTTCTCTAGTAGTGGTGGGGAGGAGAGCAGTTCCTCTAGTAGTGGTGGGGAGGAGAGCAGTTTGTCTAGTAGTGGTGGGGAGGAGAGCAGTTTCTCTAGTAGTGGTGGGGAGGAGAGCAGTTTCTCTATTAGTGGTGGGGAGGAGAGCAGTTCCTTTAGTAATGGTGGGGAGGAGAGCAGTTTCTGTAGTAGTGGTGTGGAGGAGAGTAGTTTCTGTATTAGTGGTGAGGAGGAGAGCAATTTCTCTAGTAGTGGTAGGGAGGAGAGTAGAGTCAGGCCTAAGCAGATTGTGGTTGTAGGAGACTCAATTATTAGGAAAGTGAATAGGGTAATCTGTTGTCCGCATCTCTACAACCGAACAGTTTTCTGTCTACCTGGTGGTTGATCGGATAGACAAATTATTGGGTGGGGCTGGGCATGACCCAGCTGTCTTAGTACATATCGGTACTAATGACAAAATAAATGGTAGATGGAAGACCTTAAAGAATGATTTCAGGGATCTAGGCTCCAAGATCAAGGAAAGGACTTCCAATGTCATCTTTTCTGAAATTTTGCCAGTACCACGTGCAAGTTTAGGAAAACAGCGGGAGTTTAGGGAGCTAAATGTGTGGCTCAAGTCTTGGTGTAGGAAGGAAGGGTTTGGGTTCCTAGAGCACTGGGCTGATTTTTCCTTGGGGTACAACCTATACAGTCGTGACGGTTTGCACCTCAATGGAAGGGGGTCCACGGTGCTAGGGGAAAGAATGGCTAAGAGGTTGGAGGAGAGTTTAAACTAGGCAAGGGGGGTGGGTGAGATAAAGAATTATGGGGAAGCTAGGGTAATGGGGCAGTGGGGTTAGTAATGAGTCATGGGGAGGAGTGAGGGGGGCATACAGTTTACCAGCTAAGGAGGTTACAAGGAAAACATGCTGATATGGTTATGGGACCTGTTATACAGAATGCTCATGAGCTGGGGCTTCCCAGATAACAGATCTTTCTGTAATTTAGATATTTATATTGTTTCTTACTAGAAAATCATATAAACATTAAATAAACCCAATAGGCTGGTTTTGCCTCCAATAAGAATTAATTATATCTTGGTCAGGATCAAGTACAAGCTACAGTTTTATTACACAGAAAAGGGTCATTTGGATTATTTGGATAAAATGGAGTCTATGGGGCAAATTCACTAAGATCTGAAGTTGCGCCACCGACAGCTTCGCAGCACTTTGCCAGGCGTAGTTTTGCCAGCACTACACAAATTCACTAAAATGCGAAGTTGCGCTGCCGTTAGTTCATCAAGCAAACGAAGTTACGCTAGCGATGCCTAATTTGCATACGGCGCCAAGTTAAAGTACAATGGATGTATATGTAGCAACAATACATTACACTACACAAGCCTGAGAAACCTTCATAAAATATAATAAAGTTGTTATTTTGCCCTATACATGTGCCCACTGTATAATTGAGTTGCCATATGTTAGGAAATGTAGGGGGGAAGGAGGGTACCCCCAAAAAAATTTACAGCTTTTTTTGGGACTTAGAAAAAGTTTCAACTTATTTTGAAGCAATCCCTATCTACTCTATTGCACTTTGCCTGGTCTGAGGTGGTGAAGGCAAGTCTGGCGCAAGAGGTAACGTTCAGTAAAAAGTGCAAGGTAGTGAATTAGCGTAGTTACGTCCCTTCGCCATAGCGCAACTTCGCCTGGCGTAAAGGTGTGAAGTAGCGCTAGAGTAGGTCCACTTCGCTACCGAATTTACCCAGCGCCCGTTAGTAAATTGCCCAAGTAACTAAATGGCGTCACGCTGGCGAATTTGCTCTAGCGTTAGCCGCTTCGCGCTTTAGTAAATTAGCCCCTATGGGAGATGGCCTTTCCATAATTCTGTATAAGTGTCGAGTATGAAGCCCAGCTACTCTTGCAGATACAAGCGGCTTCACAGCTGGGTCAAGTTGTTGCTATGGGTGACTTCAATTATCCAGACATTGACTGGGGTAATGGGGTCGCTAAGACAGAAAAAGCTAGTAGGTTTGTAAATATGCTGAATGACAACTTTTTATTCCAGCTCGTTCAAGAACCTACTAGGAGTAACTCTCTTTTGGACCTGTAATAACTAACAATACTGAACTCATCTCTAACATTTGTGTGGGTGAGGGGCATTTAGGGAATAGTCATCATAACATGGTCTCCTTTGAGATTCTGTTGCAGAAGCAATTCTATAAGGGACCAACTAAAACACGTTGGGGCCGATTCACGAAGGGTCGAATATCAAGGGTTAATTAACCCTCGATATTCGACTAGGAACTAAAATCGTTCGATTTTGCGCAAATCCTGCGATCGATCGATCAAAGGATTTTTCATTCGATCGAACGATAAAATCCTTCGAATCGAACGATTCGAAGGATTTTAATCCAACGATCGAAGGAAAATCCTTTGATCAAAAAATCACAGGCAAGCCTATGGGGACCTTCCCCATAGGCTAACATTGACTTCGGTAGCTTTTAGCTGCCGAAGTAGGGGGTCGAAGTTTTTCTTAAAGAGACAGTACTTCGACTATCGAATGGTCGAATAGTCAAACGATTTTTAGTTCAAATCCTTCGATTCGAAGTCGAAGGTCGTAGTCGAAGGTCGAAGTAGCCCATTCAATGGTCGAAGTAGCCCAAAAAAACTTTGAAATTCGAATTTTTTTTCATTCGAACCCTTCACTCGAATTTCGTGAATCGGCCCCTAAATTTCAGACGTGCAAACTGTGACAGTATAAGGGCAACTCTGCAACATATTAAGTGGGAAATGCTTTTCACAGTACATTATCACACTTTTCAAGTACATTAGATGATTGTGTGCTCTGCTTTCAACTGTATTGACTCCCACAAATAGTTTTATATTCTTCTATAATAGACTGTGAGGCAAAAATGATGACTGATAATCACACTCACCTCTCACACTGAGGGCCCCGGTGCTTGTCTCTAGGGGTTCAGTCAGACTGGGGTGTCCCACCCGGCAGATAAACTCCGCCCCCTGCTCAGTTGTTAGTGACCCAGAGACAATGAGACTGACTGTGCAGGAGAAGGTCCCATCAGCTTCTCTCTTCTGCTCCATCTCTGGGATCTTGTATTTCTCACTGGGACACACAGAGAATAATTCCTGCCCTCCTGCTTCTCTCCTCAACCATTTCACCTCCAGAGCATCAGGGAAATACCCCCAGATCTTACACTGGAATTTGCCCTCTTTGCTGTGTATCAGGGAATCAGGTTTTATTATCTCTCCTATCTGTGGGCGCCAGGGGAATTCTGTAAATACACAAGGACAGGGATAATCTGTATCATCAAACCCACTGAATAAAATCCCTTCTCCATTATTAAAGGGAAAATATCCCTCCTCCCCTGTGTGACATGAGCTCAGTCAGTTGGGGGGTATGTGGGGGGACAGATATAAATATACATGTATTATTGTTACACACATAGCTGATTCCTCACATTGATAGGAACCCCAATACTGTGTCTGTGTGATATTAAAGGGAAAATATAAATTTTGAAGACTGTCTACTTTCCTTTGAAGACTGTCTACTTGTTATTCACGCTGGGTTATCCCTATGTACTACCGTTAGTTCTACTTCAGATTTAGATCAGAACCATTAATACAGGTTAGTATTAAAATGGCAAATTCCTAAATAATTTGGCACAAAACTGATTCCAAAAAATTACCAAAACCTTCTAACATTAGACAATATATATATAATACACAAAAGCCATGAATATCTTGTAAATTATATCCTTATAAACGGTGAGTTCTGATGTCATCAGTTAAAAACGGCGAGTTCTGATGTTATTTCTGTCACATGACTCACTGAAATTTGTGTATTATAATAAAGTACCCCCAGTTGCAAAATATGAGGATATTAGAAGTTACATAGGAGTTCCATGACCTGTATAAAAACACTCGGCCTTCAGCCTCGTACTTTTATATGGTCATGAAACTCTTCGGTAACTTATAATTTCCTTATATTTTACAATATATTCACTATATAAACCTGTTTTTTGTCACATGACTTACTAAAACGTGTGTATTATAATAAATAAAGTTCCCCTTGTTGGAAAATATGAGGATATTAGAAGTGACCTCGGAGTTCCATGACCTGTATAAAAACTTTTATATAGTCTTGGAACTCCTCAGTGACTTATAATATTCTTATATTTTACAAAAAACAGGCACTTAACTCACTATATATCCACTATATATCCAATAAAAGTTAGTATTCCAAGCATGGAAATCTTGTTACCTGGATCAGTTGCAGAGAATTCCCTGGACTCCTCCCCATCACTGGATTGGTGGTTCCAGGTCACTCGCACTTTGAATCCTGGATCTTTGAAGAGATGTCCTGGGAGTTTACACTCACTCTCAATATTAAAGGTGGAATTAGGATTGAGAGTAATTATTTCATTGATAGTTTCCAGTTGTTGGTAGTGTCCAACTCCACAGCTCCATCTGATCTGGATCTCTCTGGGGTAAAACTCCCTCAGGGTCAGACAGCTCAGAACCTCTCCTGACTCACTCAGGGAAAACTTCATGGAATCCTTGGGCTTTACTGGGAAATAACATGGAAATATGTGTCAGCAAAAGGGTCATAGATTCAGTATATTATATAAATGCTGCATCTTTCTGGCTTTATGATAAACCTTATGAATAATTACTTTTACTGTCATTTTCCCCATGAGGCGCCACTTTACCATGGACAGTTTTTTGGTAACTTTTAAGAGCCCAATTTCTGTTTCAATGATATACTGTTATAATGATTGACCCCATACTACATTACTGGTATCAATTATATTGTATTTTATCAGGTGAAACCCTTTTTTAAAATGTGTCTTGTGTGTCTGTTAGTGACCAACTCAGGGAGAGAATTCTACAGCAAATGGAATATCAATATGTCAGTACTTACATAAGATGAAGGAACAGAGTAGTCTCTCCTCTTTGGCTCTTCCATCACAGACAAACTTGCAGAACACAGACTTCTTCTTGATCTTTGATGCTTCGGGGGTGAAGCTGAGGGAGGAGGTGACATTGTGTCTCCCGTCTGTCTCTGTTCTGTCTGTTCTTACAGAGAATTCCTGACCCAGCCACATATTCCCTTCTCCTTCTGCCTGGGGCTCATCCTCTGTTATCTCCATCTTCTTCCCATCATTCTCCTCCACTGTCCATATCACCTGGGGGTCCTTAGGGCAGTCAGAGGCCACACAGTACAGAGTCACCTTCTCCCCATCCAACATCTGACTCCTGTGTATGTGACTCACCCGGAATCTCTGGACATCTAATGAGAAGTCATTATCTTTAATTGCCTTACTATTTCTATTTGTCCACCCTAGTTACTTAAGTGTTGCATCTAAATATAATATACATGGAACGTCCTCTGCTCATTAGTCACTGTCTGTTTGTATTGATCTGTTGTTTATTAGAACAATATATACTGCCAGATTCAGTTTACTAAGAACACGTGCTTGCATCCAGCAAACCTGACATTGGGAATATCTGAATTTGCAATGTTTGCAGCAAAAATTTGAATACATGTACTCCTATTTTGGGGAGAATCTTGAATGATCTTATATGCAGAGAGGTGATACACATGCCAAATGTACACAAACCCTGTGCAAGGAGTGTGAGGTTGTAGTTGTAGTTATTATGTAAAATTACTATATACTGTACAGTTGTTAAACATTTCATTCATTTATATTAAAGTTCATTTAGGCGTAGAAGCCTAAAGGGTCACAGTGTGGATGACTGGTATATATCCCCATTTGTTAGGTTCTAAAATAATCCCTTTAAGAGCCACCCCTTTAAGAGCCACCATGAGGAGTAACCAGCCAGAAGTGGGCTGGACATACAGGGATGTTTTAAGGAGGTGAGCAGCAGGTGAATGGGGTATGAGAGAGTAGGAGATCCATGGGGGAGCTGCCTGGTAAATTGCACTGGCTGAATTCCCAGAGACCAGCTTGTTTTAGTCTAATGTTCTAAATAGGAACATTCTGTTGTGTTGAACTTTTGTTGCTAAATACAAGCTATTTTCTCTTGTCATTACTCTGCTGCTGAAAAGCCTTATTTGAGTTGGAAAAATAAACGGACTGTTTTCCTTCACTCTAGAGTGGCCGACATTTATGGTGCAAATCCCTCTGTGATCCCCCCAAACTTCACATTGGTTAAACCTTTCCTTCAAACTACAAAGAACCCCTACAAAAGCTTCTTATTGGTTCTGCTGAGCCAACAGCTGACAAGTCTCATAATTAGCAAGAAATGATGTAACTAAAGAACATGATTATTCAGTGACTTACATTTCTTCTTGTAAATGAGAAACCAGAGCCCGGCACTGATCCCGGCCATGGTCAGCAGAATGGTGAGAAATATGGCCCCCGCAATGTTCCCTGCAAAATATTTCCCCTCGTTGTCTGGAACACAATCTAGAAGGAACAGCATTGCCTCTAATGAGTCAGTACAGCCCTGTTACAAACATTAATTATACAAAATCTATTCATTAAAGAGTTCTAGCTGCTCCTTGCTGTGACCAGGCCCGGACTGGCAATCTGTAAGTTCTGGCAAATGTCAGAGGGGCTGCTATAAGTTGCCATAGAAAATCAGTATTTAGTGGGCAGGTGGGGGCTATTTGGGCCCCTGTGTGGGCTGATTGGGTCTCTGTGTACCTGAAAGGCCTATTTTAATTCTCAGTCTGGACCTGGATGTGGCCCTGGGCTGATCTGGCTACTGAAACACAAGTGAATGGCCAATGGGAAAGAAATGTGTCTCTCTGGTATGTCCTGGTCTATCATCTTGTTTCTTGCAACATGAGCAACTCCATGTTTTCTGCAAAAAACTGCTTTAGAGTTACTTATTGTGAAGACTGAGCTAATAACCAGAAACAGAGTCCTTAGGGGAAGAATAAGAACTGTACTTACCTGCTGGGTTGGATTGAATCCAATATGGCAGCTGGTTATTGGGTATGGGGGGTAATGAACAGACTTACATTAGGGGATACACTGTGAGTATGGGGCTTATACCCAGAACCAGAGCCCTGAGGGATAGAATAAGAACTGTACTTAACTGCAGGGTTGGTCTGAATTCAATATGGCAGCTGGTCATTGGATATGTGGGGGTATAATGTACAGTCTTACATTTGGGGATACACTGTGAGTATGGGGGTTATACCCAGAAATATAGTAAACTGTGTTTCTGATGAGGCTCCAGACTTTCAAACAATCCCTTAACACTCACCTTTTCATTCAAGTCCATAACCTAAACCTCTACAACTTGCCCACCCACCTACCCCCTTACTCTTTGCTCACACACTCACAATGAAATGTTGTATTAATTCCTATGTTATGTACAGTTGTGAGTAGTGATGGGCGAATTTGCGCCGTTTCGCTTCGCCAAAAAATCTGCGAAACAGCGCTGGAGTCTCGTTTTTGACTCCGGCATCCGTTTTTGACGCCAGCAAATTTTTGTAGGCGTTTCGCAAATGTATTCGGCGGCGGCGAATCACACAAATTTGCTGTGAATTTGCGCCGGGCAAATAAATTCACCCATCACTAGTTGTGAGGAGACAAAAACATTATAGCCAATGTTATTCACATGAAAAGTAGTGTCTGAAAATATATTATGTAATAAATGCTTTTCCCATACTGGGGAGTTATCAGTTTGGAGACACAGAGGTGAAGCTAATGTTACCTATTCAGGGAAACCATCATTTTATCCCAATAACATAATAAAATAGGAATAACCTGGAGATACCTAAACTTAGGTGAAGTGATTGGAGTATATTAGAGTTGTGGGTAATGTGGTTTGTTGGGACATTTTGCATTACATTTGTAGTTTCATGTAGTGAAGTGAGTAAACAGGACTGTACCACATGTAAACACCCATGGTAAAACCACCCCATAAAGCCCCCCCCCCCACACACACATACTGGTTCAAGTAACTATAAGCAAAACTCTTACACTGGCAGGAGCCAAGCGTTTCCCCATGTTGGATAAGAGAAGAGGTCCCCAATCCCAACATTACAGGAATATCTCCCTGAGCTGTTGTAAGAGGAGGTTTGGCTGTTGAGGAACATGTGGATTAGTAGAATATCTTCCTACTCACACTGTTTAGGAGTAAAGTGCTGGTAACTGTACTTAGGGGGGGGAAAGTTTATTGAGTACAAATATTTGAGTGATCAATTATAGCTACTGAGGCTCAGCACAGCAATTTGTAACCATTACTTATCTTACCAGGGTGATGCTTAGGGGTCACACAATGAACCCATAGTGGTAGCTAAATTCTGATGAAACAAGAAGCACTATAATAGCTAATGGTAATGGACTTACCACTATACACCAACTGGAGATCCTTGAGAAGAGGCTTTGGCAGAGACTTGTGTTCCACTAGACAGGAGTAAGTCCCATCATTCTGGCCACCTCCAGGGGCAACACTCAGTGAGTTGTTCAGTGTGTATGTACCATCTGCATTGCTCCAGGGTCTTAAGTCTTTGTCTATATTAGAGGAATGAGGTATGGGCTCCCCATCTCTGAGCCAAGATACCCCTATATCCACAGGGTAGAACCCACTCACTGAGCAGTAGAGGTTCTCCTCAGATCTACTTATCTTTATCATAGGAACAGCTGTATAAAATGATAAAATAAAAGGGATTTATTTGTGCAAAAGTACAGACCCCCATAGAAATTTTCTTTTTTTCAAATTATGAGCAAAATACATGTAAGTTGGGTAGGTACAGGTATGTGCATCTGGTAACTGAGATCTGTAGCTTTGTTTCTTATAATAGAATTAGAAGTCAAGAGAAGAAAACTAATTCAGAAGAGCAAAATACTTCTTTATGTTGCTGCTGTACCAGTGCTACTGGGTTATGCCAAGTACAACAGAGACCAGTTTCTGACTTCTCTATAGAGCCCTTTAGTTTTGTCATAAACACTGTAGCAATTAATATCTAATTATATTAGTTCTACTGATCCTAGTCACTCATTCACAGCTTGACCTCAGCCCATTCTACTATTTCCACATATTGTTTTAAAGTTTGTACTTTGTATATAATTTCGATTATATAGAATTTATTGACCCTTTCACCATTTTTGTATTATGAATCTACTCATTGGCACCCTATTCGTTGTATATAGAATAATATTTATATAAAACTGTATAAAAAATCTCATCCAACATTTTGTCTGTCCTGTTCTGTTCTCTCCCTTTCAAAATGTTGTGTAATATCTGCCATATTATATTCTTACACTGACACTATTCATTTTCATGACTTCTACCATAAGCTGCCATACTACTCATATTCTTGCTGATGTGTTAAGGAAGGAATATTAAGGGCACAACTTAGACCAGTGTCCCCATACACTTCTGTATGATTTAAGTACATGTATGATTTGCTGTAATACTTACCTCTAACTTGTAATTTCACCCCTTGTTCTTGTTTTAAACCATAAGTCACTCTACACGTGTAGGTTCCTTCATCAGAGACAATTACATTGGAGACTGACAGAGACACAATCCCTTCCTCTATTGTCTGAACATCCAGAGTCAGTCGGGGTTGGGAGATGGTCAGAGTCTTGTTGTACCTAAGAATCTCCTTGTCTCTGAAGATCCAGATAATGGACAACACTGAGTGGTCAACTGGTGGGAAGGTACAAGGGAGAGAAGCTGTAGAACCCAGAAGTGCTTTGTGAGATGAAGGAACTGATACCATTGGTGCAGAACCTGCAGGGAGACATATTGGGTCAGTTCCATGTAAAAATTCTGCCTTGGGTGTTACTTCTTATGGGCAGATTTATCGAAATGTGAGTTTAGAGTGTAATATATAAAAACTATTCATTCCTTTTCTATCAAATAGCGAGTTCTAACTTTCACCCATTGATAATTACAATTCAAAAAAAATCCCATAGGAATGAATAGAATGTGGATGAGTTTTTATTTATTAAGCTCTAAACTAACGTTTGGATAAATCTGCCCCTTAATCATCTTTTCAGCTATTACTCATTATTTGTTGTTCACAGATTTCTGCTGAACAAGTAGCACCAATATCACTATACAGTTGTGTGTCTGTGTGTGTGTAACCCTATTGACTCAGATGACAACACAATAAAATCTATACACTATAAGGAAAACCCCCAGCAAAGTCACAGTAATGGAGAAAAGAAAGGTTGTCCGCCATTCAAAACTCTGCAATATATAAGTTAAATGCCTGGAAATATGGACTGAAATAATCATCCACATGAAATCTTTATGGCAATTCTGTAAAGGGCACAGCCCGGGGTGTAACAGAACAAGCAACAAGAGAAATTGTACCTAAAGTATTAAGTTATGTACACAGTGTAATTTAGTTATTTCTAGATGGAAAGGACTATGTTTTTAACTATAATATAGTGTTTTCCTTAGAATTCAAGCCTCATAATGGGCACATATTAGGGGTTCACATTATATATATATATGCAAACAGAACATGCAGGAGTTGCCAAACTGTTGTGCAATTTCTATTAATCCTTATGTATCACCTGCTGTGTTACTAAGTTTAAATTAGTAGCAATTTAGGGGCCCAAAGATGTTGGTGAAACAACCTTCATATGAGAATGTATACATACAGTATATCTGCTATAGACCTGTAAATAGGAAACAGACAGAGGGGTAACATAGTTACATAGTTACATAGTTACATAGTTAAATTGGGTTGAGAAAAGACAAAGTCCATCAAGTCCAACCCCTCCAAATGAAAACCCAGCCCCATACACACACCCCTCCCTACTGTCACATAAATTCTATATACCCATATCTATACTAACTATAGAGTTTAGTATCACAATAGCCTTTGTATTATGTCTGTCCAAGAAATCATCCAAGTCCCTCTTATAGTCATTAACTGAATCATCACCCGGCAGTGCATTCCCCAACCTCACTGTCCTCACTGTGATGAACCCCCTACTCTGTTCCTTTAAATGAAACTTCTTTTCCTCTAGTCTGAAGGGGAGGCCTCTGGTACGTGATTCTCTTTATGGGTAAAAAGGTCCCCTGCTATTTGTCTATAATGTCCTCTAATGTACTTGTAAAGTCTAATCATGTCCCCTCACAAGCGCCTTTTTTCCCCCAGAGAAAACAACCCCAACCTTGTCAGTCTCCCCTCATAATTTAACTCTTCCCTCCCTCTAACCAGTTTAGTTGCACTTAGTCTCTGCACTCTCTCCAGCTCATTTATATCCCTCTTAAGGACTGGAGTCCAAAACTGCCCCCATACTCCAGATGAGGCCTCACCAGGGACCTATAAAGAGACACAATTATGTTTCATCCCTTGAGTTAATGCCCTTTTTTATACAAGAACTTTATTTGCTTTAGTAGCCACAGAATGACACTGCCCAGAATTAGACAACTTGTTATCTACAAAGACCCCAAGATCCTTCTCATTTAAGGAAACTCCCAACACACTGCCATTTAGTGTAGAACTTGCATTTATATTATTTTTGCCAAAGTGCATAACCTGCATTTATCAACATTGAACCTCATTTTCCAGTTTGCTGCCCAGTTTTCCAGTTTAGACAAATCACTGTGCAAAGTGGCAGCATCCTGCATGGAACCTATAGTTCTGCACAATTTAGTCTCATCTGCACAAATAGAAACAGTACTTTCAATGGCCACCTCCAGGTCATTAATAAACAAGTTGAAAAGCAAGGGACCTAGTACAGAGCCCTGCGGTACTCCACTAACAACACTGGTCCAATTAGAAAATGTTCCATTTACCACCACTCTTTGTAGTCTATCTTTTAGCCAGTTCTCTATCCAGGTACAAATACTATGTTCCAGGCCAACATTCCTTCATTTAACCAGTAACCTTTTGTGTGGCACTGTATCAAATGCTTTAGCAAAGTCTAAGTAAATCACATCCACTGCCATCCCAGAATCCAGGTCCCGGCTCACCTTCTCATAAAAATAAATTAAGTTAGTCTGGCAAGATCTATTACGCATAAAACCATGCTGACACAAACTCATAGTATTATGATTTGCTATGAAGTCCAGTATCTTATCCTTTATTAACCCTTCAAAAAGCTTTCCTTTCTAACTGGCCTATAGTTTTGAGGCTGAGAACGGGAACCTTTTTTGAATAGAGGCACCACATTAGCAATTTGCCTGTCTCTCGGCACTATGCCAATGAAAAATTAAGTAAAGAGGTTTGGCAATCACAGAGCTCAGCTCGCTAAGTACCCTGGGATGAATCCCATCTGGCCCCGGACCTTTGTTAACCTTAACATGTTCTAGTCTCTTTTGAATTTCATCACGTGTGAACCATGCATCATTAGTTGTAGTACTAGAATTGGGACTGTTAAGAAGGAAACCTTCACTTAATGGTTCCTCATTTGTGTAGACAGATGAAAAATATGAGTTCAGAATCTGCGCTTTTATTTTGTTTTCATCAACCAGCTGACCCCCCTCTGATAGTTAGGGTCCCACCCCTTCCTGCTTCATTTTTTTACTATTAACATATTTAAAAAATAATTTTGGATTTTTTTTTGTTTTAGTCAGTCAGTCAGTACCAGCCTGACACACACACACTGGGTATAGGAAACAGACAGAGGGGTAACATCAGTCAGTACCAGCCTGGCACTCACAGACAGACAGACAGAGATCTCAGTATAAGCTCTGGGGGATACAGAATATCAGGGAGTATCTGCAGCAGAATCATTCCCCCGTCCACATCTCAGAGCCCCCCATTACCCAGCATGCACAGAGATACATTATATCCAGTAACACTTACACACTGAGCTGCAGCAAATCCAGCAGAGAAGGAAGATTTTATCCAGCGCCATCTCCCTGTTCCCTCTGAATGTCTGAGATATGAGCAACTGTTACTTTCACTTTGACATTCTCACACAACAGAAAGGGAGGAAGCTCTGTGTATTGGAAGTGGAGTGTCCCTACGCCCTCATTGAGATAAAGAAATCTCTGAATTCTCAGTTGTTGAGATCAGGGCCAGGCCAAGGTATTTTGGTACCCGAGGCAAGGGCTTCAATCAGCGCCCCCTCCCCCCATTCAGCATTACCATTTCCCACCTTACCATTACGGTTTTATTTTTTAATAAAAAAATCTTACAACACATTAATGAATGAAAGTTTTCATTTATATAAATACAAATATGTAATGTTGACAAACAAAAATTAAGTACATTAACCTTTTAACCTTCTAGAGCCACTCACTGTTCCTGTTTGATCCCCTGCCCCTCGGCAATGAGCAGAGCGGGGGATTGAGTGGCCCCTGGGGTGCGATCACCCAGAGGCCCCAAGGCAGTAGCAGACATGTGAGTCCTACGTGTTCTATTGCTGCATATGCTTCTCCTCCTCACAGTGTGGCCCCCCTGCAGGATTCAGCTGAAAGACGGCTGATCTCTTCGTGGGACCATTTTTCAGTGATTTGCAGCCTATTGCCCAGGTTAGTGTAACACTAACACACACACAAACACAGAAACACACTTATTACACAATTACTCACATATACATTTTTGGGGATTGGGGGGGCACACACACTCGGCAGGGTCACACATGGTTTTTTCTTATCACATCGTCGTTTTTTTGGCTACATTTTTTTTTATTGCCATTGCGAATATGATATTTGCTAGCCGTACTGTGCAATACATTTTGTATTTTACTATGGTGATTGTATTGCAATTTTGGGGATTTTGGTGAATTTTTAGCCATTTTATTGCATTTTCAGCTCTGCATAGGTGTTGCTTGCTTTTTTCTGTCTGTAAAACCTATTTTGCCAAGCTAAAATATTCAAAATGTGATTCTCATGGCTCATTACACTAGTCTGGGGGGAAAAAGCATTGATTTTTGTGGTTGTATTGGATTTTAGTAATTTATTTGCATTTCACACTTTTGTCTTATTTTGTTTTGCCTTGTAAATTTGATCCACTATATATCCATTGGGGGGTCTCTGTGTGCCACATAGTTTGGTAAATCTATGCAAATTGGGCATCAAAGTGTTTTATGTTTTATGCTGATATGTTACAAAATATGGGCCATATAATGGGGTAAAATTCAAGCTTTGCGACAATTTTCAAAAATGAGATAAAAACCGTTAAGTTTAGCATTGTTTTACAGTTTGGCAGTTTGCAGTAGAAACACAATTTACCCATATTGGATTCGTCTGAATGTGTAGTTTCTGAAAATATATGGTTTACTAGGGTCTCCATACTGTAAGGGGGTCTTATGATGCATAATACACATACTGGGTGCTTGTATTGAAGCAGTGTCATACGTGAAAATTCATATGTACTACTTTCCTTTGGGGGTCTCCGTATGACACCTAGTTTGGTAAAACTTTTCATATTGGGCATCAAATTGTTTAGTAGACCCCTGATGTTCATATTTAGGATGCCTTTTTCTGGTACGTTACAAAATGTGGGGTATATAATCATAGGCGGATTTTCAATAAGGCTAGGGGAGGCTAAGCCTCCCCAAACCTGGCTGTCACCTAGAATAAAGTTAAAAAATCGCTTACTGAGTAGCTTGTACTAACAGCACAGTGGTGAAAATCTCTTTTCCTTTCTGCCGGGTCCGTAATTGGCTGCATTCTGATTGGATCTTTCTGCTTCCAGCCTCTCCAATCAGAGTGCAGTTCCCATTACAGTCAGCAAAATCAACCAATCACGCACTCAGAAGTAGGCGGGGCTAGGGAGATTACAGGAACCGAAAGCACCTTGGCAGAGCAGTGAAAAGAATCAGAAAGCTTTGACCTTCACTTCTCCCACAGGTACTATATATCTATATCTATATATATATATATATATATATATATATATATATATATATATATATATATATATATATATATATATATCTATATAGATATATATAGATATATATATATATACACACTGTATCTTATACAGGCTGCTTAACTTTTTCCTGTGAAAAAGGAGCTTGGGTTTATTTCTTTGGCGTCTTTTTTTTTTTTGGTACTTGAAGGTTTTTGTTTTTTTACTTTTTTTAATTGTTTAATTTGTTTGCAATCCTCATGAGACTGCATGTCTGCCAAACACATGTCTGCCAAACACATTAAATGGGTTAACACAGGGCTAAAGGTATAAAGGTGACATAAATAGAAAAGCAGGATAATAGAGTGAGAGCAGAAGGTGACATGTGGGTGCAAGAGCAGTGTGCAGAATAGGGGCTTTCTTCTACTACCCAAAATACAACGAGGCATTTGGGTACAAGAATTGGGTACATTGGGTACAAGAATTAAATGATGTAGTGGAAACAGTCAGCGGGGGGCAAAAGAATATTGAGAAAATAAGAGTACGATAAAGGGGGAACAAAGTGAAGAAAAATATATAAAAAATAGAAGATAATGTAGTGTGAGGGGGTATATGAGTAAAGAGTAACAAAAATGGAAGGAGATATTGTAGGAGGGAATGGATAGGGGAGCAAAAGGGGTTGGGGAACCAATAGATAATAAAAGCGCTTTTTTTTTGTACAAGGGAAAGCGTAGAGCTTTGTTAAAAAAAAAAAAAAAATATATATATATATATATATATATATATATATATATATATATATATATATAATACACAAAAGCCATGAATATCTTGTAAATTATATCCTTATAAACGGTGAGTTCTGTTGTCATTTCTGTCACATGACTCCCTAAAACTTGTGTATTATAATAAATAAAGTTCCCCCAGTTGCAAAATATGAGGATATTAGAAGTTACCTCGGAGTTCCATGACCTGTATAAAAACACTCGGCCGAAATATGGTCATGAAACTCCTCGGTAACTTATAATATCCTTATATTTTACAAGAGGGGGTACTTTATTCACTATATATGTGTTATCCTTGAGAAAAAGCACAGCTGGTGTTCGAAACGTGATTTTTTTCAATACATCTTGATTTTCTCACAAGTATTCCCGTCGAGAGCGGTACTATGTCACTATATATATATATATATATATATATATAAATATATATATATATATTTTTATACAGGGCAGCTATCAGGGGGGGACAGGGGGGAGAGTTGTAGGGGGCCCGAGGGTAAGGGGGGCCCGGCCACGCCACACTTACTTGATTAGTTGGGCCCCCCATCTTTCTGAGAGCTGCTGACTTCAGGAAGACATGGACGTTTAAGGGGCCCTGGCCACCAATTTTCTCATAATGTGGGGGGGGCCTGGCCACCAATTTTGGCCACAATTTTTTTTTTTTATGTGGGGTCCTAGCCACCAATACTTTTTAATGGGGGGGCATGGCCACAAATGTATTTTTATGGGGGGCCCTGACCAACAATATATTTTTATTTTTTATTAACATGTGGGAACTCTAGCCTCCAATATTTTTTTGTTTTTTACTGTGTGGTGGGGGGGGCTGACCTGTGGGGTGGGGAGGGCTGACCTGTAGGTGGGGCTTGCGGTGGGTGGGGGCCCAGGAAATTTTGTTGTATGGTGGTTGTATGGTGGTCCTGTATATATATATATATATATATATATATATATATATACATATATATATATATATATATATATATATATATATATATATATATATAACAGGGTTGTGTTTCTGTGGCAATGTTACAGTGTGAGTGCCCTGCCTAAATGCCTGATATGTCAGCACCCACTGAAAGTGTCAATATCCACTACCTTAAAGTCAGACCCAGATTTACAATCTGTGGATTCTGGCAAATGCCAGAAGGGCTGCTGTAAGATGCCATAGTCAGTGACTATTTAGTGGGTTTGTATGGGTGACTGGGCCTATTTTAAATCCTAGTTCATGCCTGCTTACATTTGCTGTATGTACATTTTCTGGTGTGTCAGTATTCACTGCTTTTCATTGTATATGACATGCTAGTTTTGTTGTATGCACTGCACTCAGATCCTCTTTTTTTCACAATGCAGTCTCTTATTCAAATAAATACATGGTTCTTAGGATAAGTTGGACCCTACCAAACAGATTGCTGAAATTGCCAACAGGACGACTGACGAAAAAACAGGACGACTGATGAAAAAAAAGCTAAATAAAATAACTAAAAAAACACAAATAATTTTCTGAGATTATCACTCTCTACAAAAATCCTTCCTAAAATAGGACACCTAACAAAAAAGATTACCCCTTTATTATGGATGAGAAAAATTAAGGGGAACAACTGTAAACTTAACTTGAGCATTTTGGGTTGGAAAAGCACTTCCACCTGCTCTTCTGCACGGTTCCCATTGAAATCAATGGGAGGTGCACAACGTAGTTGCGCGAGTAATTCTTTTTCTAGCAGCATGTAATACTGTATCTGACATTAGCATTAAGTCAGCTAGAGTATGGTCAACTTTAGCCTTCCCAAACAAAAAAATCACCCTCCGCCTATGTATATCATGGGGAAAAATGCAAGCTTTTGTTTAGCATAGATTTGCTGTTTGGTGATTTGCAGTAGAAAGATGTAATGACCTGCTTTAGATTCCTCATAATGTGTACTTTCAGAAAATATATGTAATATATGTGTACTTTCCTCACTGTTAGGGGGTGTCATGGCATATAATATACACACCAGGAGCTTATATTGTGGTAGCCAGAGTGTCATACGTGAAAATTCATATACACTGTTTGAACTTGGGGGGTCTCTGTATGCCACCTAGTTTAGAAAATCTATGCAAATTGGGCATCAAACTGTTTAGTAGACCCCCGTGTTGATATTTAGGGTGCTTTATGCTGGTAATGATACATGGACAATACGATACTGGAAAGTTAAAGCTTTGAGGCAATTTTCAGTTATTTCACCAAAACCGCCAAATTTAGGAAAGCCTTGCGACTCAGTAGTTTTGGAGCAGAAAGACATTTTAGATTCAGCAGAATGTCTACTTTCCAAAAATATATGGTTTTGGGGGTAAACATATATTCCTGTGTTTTTACCCCACAAGAATGCAGTCAATGTGTTGATTATTCATTAGCTGAAGTTACCCACAGGACTATTTGTAAGAGCTAACTTCATTTTGGGGCCTCTAAATGCCAGATGCTTTGGTAAACTTATGTACAATGGGCACCAAACTGTTCACTGGACCCCTGGCAATTAATTGTAAAATTAAACTTTTCTGGTATAAACTCATATATTATGAAAAATAGGAATTTGTCTTTTTCTTTTGGTATTTAGCGCTATAAATCTATTTGCAGAGGTGGAAATACATGACAACTTAGTTAGTTTCTCCTGAAAAAAAAACAATGCATAGTTTTCCTAGGTAAGCTATAGGTTTCCCCTCAGAAAATGCTCCTAAAGTGAGTGAGCACAAAATGTTTCAAAAATGGCTGGCATTACGCATAACCAAAATGAGAAATTCTGCTGGTTAAAAATGTAAGAAAAACCTGGAATGCCCTCAACATTTGACTTTTTACACAACTCCTATGTGCTCACCTCCCAACATTTCGGAAATAGAAAGAGGGACAAAAAGATTTGCCAAAATGTTTTTGACCTCGCCCATTGTGTGGCCACACCCCCTAATTACCATATTCACTTTACAAAATTGGGCAGGTTATGGAAGTTTGAACACATTTCTGTGGTTTTTATGTGTTATTACAGTTTTGCTAGTGAAGGTGAATTGCCCTTTAAGCTGCAAGTCACATGTCCCCCAAGACACCTGCGTATCTTAAATTGTTACAATTGTTTCTTTGCTTATCTTAAATTGTTACAATTGTTTCTTTGCTTATCTTAAATTTTTACAAATCTATCTAAGTGGAGTTGTCATGTATTCTGGGCTCTCTGCCACAAATATAAATTAAGTTAGAAACGTATCTTTTTCTGGCTGTTCAGTGCAGGAGATCACAGAGAAAGTTGGGACATTTCAAAATCAGGACTGTCCCGAAAAAAACAGCCCAGTTGGGAGGTGTGTATTTAGTACTAAACCACCGGCACAGGGAGTATTTTCAGTGCCACAAACAGGGAAAATCAAAAAACACCCCTTACCTCCTCTTCAACCCCAGCAACTGCCATAGTACAGTTCCCCTTGAGGCAACAGGAGGCACCTGCAGGAGGGCAGCCTCTCAGCTCCAGTTTGTATTAAACACATTTCAACAAGCAAAGTGAGTGTTTGTTTCTTTAACAGGTTAGACCAGAGTATTCAGCAAGGGGAATATAATTCTGGTCTATTAACTCTTACACTAACACAGGGACCTACCTAGAGAGAGCGAGGGAAGGAGGTCACATGACAGGAAGTGAAGTATATATATTTCCTGGCCATCCCCCGTCAACATGAAAATTCACTAATGGGTTAATCTCCTGCTACTGCCAGCCTGGACAAAAGATAGTTATTTTAAGAACCCATAAAGCCCACCCCCTCCTGGTTCACATCAGTCTTTTTCTTCTGTCTCAGCCTGGGCATAGTGTGCGAGGGTTAACAGTTTAAACAAACTCTCTTTTCTTTATTTTATAGGACAAGAAAGTACTCACTTATTTGCCAAGTTGAAGATTACCGGGTGCAGTTTTGTTTCTGGAGGTTCTTTCTCCACCCGAAGCCCCTGTTCCGTATTGATAACTGAGTTGTCAGGAAGGGGACCCTGTGCGGCCGGGGTATTATTGCTGCTGCTTTGCAGTGTCTGCTGGTGCTTTGCACACCCTGTATGGAAAGCTGTTTGACGCCAATCTGGATTTTCCTTGCTGCTGCTGCTGCTGCTACATGTGCACTATGAGGGTCTGGCTGCATCTAAAAGAGCCGCTCCAAAAGCTGCCGAGTCAGTACCATGCTTTGTACTTCAAAATAATAAGTACCTCCAGAGTGTTCTGCTTATTATACATTCTCCTACTGGTTTAAGTGCATCTGCTCCTTCTGAAGAGCCCAGTAAAAGTGGGTAAGTGAGATTCAGAAGCATTTAACAAGTCTGCAATGAAGAGCATAGGATTTGTAATACATTTTCATTGAATATCTTTCTAAGAAGGTGAATTGTTTCACATGATGCAGCCATTCCTTCCACCTCCTTGCCAGATCAGGAGTCTTTAATTAAGAGAGCAGTATCCCACACTCTTAAAGAGACAGTACTTCTGCTTGAGATCTCTCTGTGCCTATTAAGGTTTTCTCTAAATTTCCTTTAATAAAGGGCCAGCAGCTAAGCTCAGTGACATGGTCAGCTATTAAAGAAAGCCTACAGCTGTACTCATTTGCCTTGTAAAAAAATCAAAGATGCACCTTTTATACAGTTTAAGAAGGGGGGCTGAGAGGTAGATCTCACTATTTGACCAAAAGCTTTTAATCCCCTTATTATGACTGTTAAATGTACCCCCGACCTGGAGGAGTTTGACCAACTAACCACTTCTCTTCTTCTTCCAAGGGCTCAGACCTTGTGGCACAGCACCTGGTTTACGGCTGTGGAGCTTTGAGATCGAATACTGGCGGTGATCCTTTGATGAATACTTAAGTGCCAGATTTTATTCAGGCAGAGTAGTTTAAAATCTCCAAAAGAGTTCTGCTTGAGAGATAAGTGTAAGAGCTGTATCATTTTTTTTCAGGTGAGACAAGTGGATCTGATGGCAGACTCCAATGGCTAGATTAGCTAAGAAGGCGGCTTTGCCAATAGATGACATTTCAGCACTGAAACATCCCAGGAATTAAAGAAATGTTATATGTCTTCTGGATGGCCTTTGGCCGACGGTAGCTCTGTGGCAGTTACAAAGGCCCTTTCTATGTGGGCAAAGAATCTGGAACAACCCATTGAGGATAAATTTCCCAGAAAAAAACAAAAAACAAAAAAACAAACTAATTATTTAATAAAACTTAAAAGGTCTGGACGACTTCAGAATAAGCCTCTCTTGAGCTTGTCCAGCTGTCAGCTTGCTCTTTTAACATACCCGATTCTCTAAAGGTGTGTTTTTCTGTGAAATATCAAAGAAATCATAATTACGGAATGTGTCTAAACCTTAACCATTTGTGTGACATTTGTGGGAATATCTGTCCGTGATTTAACACAACAACAATAAAAAATAACCTAAACGTGTGGCATATATCCTAGTTAAAAATATATAGCCCTATTAAATTAAAGTGAAATCATCACTAAAAAGTAAAAGTTAACAAAACACTTAAATCTATCAGGTGCTGTTCGTGCACAATTTATATAACAAAAATCATTTAAAAAGTCATAGTAATAGAATTTAAATGTTGAGTTTAGTGAAGCGGAACTCAAAAATGTAGATCTAACATAAAGAAAAAAGGTGGGATCTAAATAAGTCAAATCAAACTTTATATTTAAGCCCGATGGTTGCCGCGTGTTTAAAGTAAAAATCCAAAAGGCTTCTCTGTGTAGCAATTTAGTTGTTAAATCAGCACCTCTATTGGGAGGCTTGATCATTTCAATCCCTTGAATGGTAACCTGCGATATATCACCACTATTACAAGCTGTAAAGTGGCGTGAAACTACCGAGGTGTTGCTACATGAGACTGGTTGATATGCTCTCTCATCCTACATTTTAAATTTCTAGTCGTACAGCCTACATATTGTAGTTTGTATGTCAGACATGTAAGTAAGTATACTACAAACTTAGGGGCCAATTCATTAACTTCAAGGATTCGAAGTAAAAAAACTTAGAATTTTGAAGTGTTTTTTTGGCTTCTTCAACCATTGAATGGGCTACTTTGACCTTCAACTACGACTTCAAATTGAATGATTCGAACTAAAAATCATTCGACTATTTGACCATTTGATAGGCGAAGTACTGTCTCTTTAAGAAAAAACTTTGACCCTCTAGTTCGCCACCTAAAAGCTACAGAACCCAATGTTAGCCTATGGGGAAGGTCTATAAAATCCTATTATTAGTCCGTCTTAGTGTTCCAGCATAGATATAATTACGTGACAATATACATTTAAAGTAGAAATCAATTCAAAGAGGGCATTTTAGATAATATTGCTTAAACTGAAATTATATATATGGGTGCTATTTTCACTCCTTGACTCTTCAATCTAGTAAATGAACTTCCGGCATTCCATTTATCGCTTATTAATTCAAATGAATTGAGAAATTGTATAAAGCGTATGTGTTCGAATTCATTTCAAGGGTTAAATTGTTTGTGTTGTTATAGTCAGGGTTAATTAACAGTGTTTTTTCAATTAAATAATTAATGATGTAATGTCCGTTTTTTATATTTAAATAAGCCAATGGGCACCCCTGAGTGTTTTGCCTATGACTACGTATCTTGGATATGAAACGCATCAGGTGTTTTGCTTTTAACCAGTTGAAATAAATTTTTGATTTTACCCTTTGTGTGGACCTGGAGTGCTTGCCGACTTTGTACATATTGCTACTCACCTCAAGCTACGGGTTTGGGGCAATGCACGGCCACCCCCTTCATTTGGTGAGTACCCCCTGCTTGTATTCCCTCAGCAAGTTAGCGGCAACAGCTGACCCAGGAGCGGGACCCGGGGTTCATATACACCCGGGTCAATGTGTTCAATGGGTGAGCAGATTTTTAGCCTTGGGATGGACTGCTCCTATATATACAGTATATTAAACTAATAATGCTTGCATTTGGCAAAGTTCCATTAGCGGTAACCCCTTGACGAGTGATACATACATTTTAAATGAGCTGGACGAAGCAAAAACCCCCATTTTCTTTCTCTCCAAGAGATTGGCTAGCCTCTTTAGATTAAAGATGTTTATTTGCATGTGTCCATTGCTTTCGAACACCACAGATTTCTACAATTTTGTCTCTAAGACCAACATTACCAATTTTACTGTCTTCGCATTGACCTTGCTACTTCTCCCAGAACTTTAACCTAAGTTCTTGTTGTGATAATAGCCAAGCTAAAGGGCCGGAGAACATAGAGATCTACCATTACCTGGATGATTTACTTTAGGGGTGAGTGATCCAGCCACATCACCATCCATCTCATAAAAAGGTGGTTTTAGAGAAGTTTGGCTGGATCATAAGGGTAGTCAAAAGTCAGATGATACCATGCCAGAAAATGGGATACCTTGGAGCTCAAATTGACACCTGTCCTTCAGGTAACGCAATTTTGGGAGAGGTCATTCACATCTGTGAAGTAAATCGTGATCATTCTGGGCCTTCTGATTTCAACTATAAACTTGGTGAAATGAACCAAATGGAGGATGAGGTCTATTCACTTATTTTCTCAGGCAGTAGGATCCTATAGCTTGAAACTGGCAATTCAGATCAACACAGAGTGCAAGAGACATCTAGCCTGATGGAAAATGCCCAGTGATCCCTGCAAGGAGTTTCCCCTCGGGAAACCAGCTTGGATAGAGGTGTTCACAGATGCCTCAGGGGCAGGTAGAAGACCTTTTCTGAGATACTGACCAATATCCTGGAGCTCAGTGTGTTTCTCCTAGGGTCTGCAGTGAAGATCAGAGAATGCAGTGGCTGCAGCTTATTTTAGAAATCAAGGGGAACAAGGATTAAGTTCTTGCTCAAAGAGACTGTCCCAATCATGGAATGGGTTTAGATCCACCTTCAAGATTTAACTGCTCTGTACATTCCAGGAGCGCAATAAAATTGAGGCAGATTATCTCAGTCAGCATCTATTGGGACTGTCCGGAGCTGAATATGATGGCGATAGATCTGAACTCCAAACTTCAGATCTTCCTTTTCAGAGTCCCTTGTGTGGGACTGTGGCAGTGGATGCCTTCTCCCAGAGTTGGGAGGGTCTATTTGCTTACATCTTTCCTCCAGTACAGATAATATTGAGAATCCTGCAAAGGATCTTATTGTCAAGGATGGACATGATGACCATTCTTCCACTTGGCACAGAAGACCTTGGTATCTTCTCCTGAGAAGACTGTCAATTGTGTTTGTTACTGCTTCCACATCAGAGGTCTCCTTCTCCAGGGCAGTTGGAAGCGTCCAAACCCAATCACCAACTGATGGTGTGGAGGTTGAAAGGAGGATCCTAAGAGAGTATGAATGTTCTGATCAGGTCAAACCCTTATCAATGCCAGGAAATGCAATACAAATTGTAAATAGTATAAAGCATGGCAGATTTTCACTTACTGGGCTTTTGAGATGCATCTTAATCCATAACACCATCTGTGGTGGATATCCTGAAGTTTCTTAACATAGGGCTGCAAAAGAGTCTCAGCACTCTGAAAGACCAAGTCTCTGCATTGTTGGCTATTTGGAGAAGAGCTGATTGAGAGATCCATTAGTAGATACGCTTTTCCAATCAAAACTCAAAATTTGTCCACCGACGAATTGGTCTATTTGTCCAACCTGGGGTCTTCCTCTTGATCTGAGATCCCTCTCTACTGCACGACTGAGCATTTAGATCAAGTTCTTTGTGGTTGCTTACTCCTAGTTAGCTGTGATGTCAAACTTTTTGACGTCAGCCCTTCGAGGGCCAGGCCCTTCGATAGATGCTCCTTACAGGATGTTCCATGAGGAGAAAGTATTTCTCAGACTAATTAGTATCCTGCCTTAAATTGTTTCTAAGTTCCACATTAATTAACCAATTGTATTGCTATCCTTGGAGCCTCCAGCATCCTCTTGGAACAAGGATTCAAATATAGATATAGTCTTACAATGTTTTGAGATTTATTCAGAAGAAGAGAAGACTTCAGAAAGTCTAGAATACTGTTTGCTGTGTCAGCAGGAAGGAGAAAAGGGGAACTTGCCTCCAAGTCTACTCTTCCTGGATAGTCAAGACCAGTGCTCTCCAATTTATATGGTACAGAGGGCCGGAATTTTTCTAATCTACATGGTGGAGGGCCGATAATGGAAGCCAATTTTAGCCACTCCCTGTTTTTAGACCACACCCACTTTAAACCACACCCATGTTACCGCAAGACCATGCCCACATTTATAGCACACCAAAAAAACAGATGGTTAGTGCTCCCTGCAGGGATCAGGGCTGGAACTAGGGATAGGCAGAGTAGGCAGCTGTCTAGGGCACCATCAGTGAGGCATATACTTTTAATGAGGGTTTGTTTTTTCTAATTTTTTCAAGTGTTTATTTAATCATTTGTTTCAGTAATCATGGTCACTCAGTTGTGTGGAACCCCCTCCTTCACCTTCTCCTCTTGCTGGCAAGTAATAGCTCCTTCTGTGCGGTGCGGCAGTGCGTATACGCGTTAATGACATCACTGATATGTTGGGGGACAGAGAGAGGCAGAGAGCTGGGGGGCTGCTTGGTGTGACTCTCGCTGCTCTCAGACTTGCACAGTTACACTGAACTCAAGACTTTCTTTCTATTACTGTAAAGTGTGAAGCCTCCTGCTGGCACAGCCACGTACAGATTTGGGGCCCATATATTTGCTGTTGCTGCTGGGCGCTGGCACAGGTACATAAATACTTGGGGGCAATATGATGGGATCAGATTTATTTTTGGCTGCTGCTGACACAGGGAAAGATTGGGGGCAATATGATGGCTGCAGGAGGGCTGTATGATGGAGGGCTGCTGAGCTTGCTGGTACAGGTACAGGGGGCAGTAATATAAATGAAAGTGTTGTACATTTTCTTATGTTAAAAAAGTTGTTATATTAAGACAACACCATAAATCCATATGCCTCCTCCTCCCCTGTGTATAATACAGTACCCCAGTATATGATTAAACACCTTAGGGGCCCTAATAATAATTTTCAAATGCTAACAAACCCCCAGAACAAATACAAAGTATGAGACACACAGGGAGGGAAGACAGAAGAGAGCAGGAGACAGGGAAAGCTCTCAGTCTAATATGTACTACATACAGTCACACAGTGCTGGGGCCCCATTAGTATTTTGTATAAAGTCTGAACAGGAGAACAATGTGGCAGTTTCACTCTGGGTCTCAGGTAGAACAGTACAGGGGCTCTAGGATATAAACAATAGAGGGGTCTCAGGTAGAACAGTACAGGGGCTTTAGGATAGACACAATAGAGGGGTCTCAGGTAGAACAGTACAGGGGCTTTAGGATATAAACAATAGAGGGGTCTCAGGTAGAACAGTACAGGGGCTTTAGGGTATAAACAATAGAGGGGTCTCAGGTAGAACAGTACAGGGGCTTTAGGGTATAAACAAGAGGGGTCTCAGGTAGAACAGTACAGGGGCTTTAGGATATAAACAATAGAGGGGTCTCAGGTAGAACAGTACAGGGGCTTTAGGATAGAAACAATAGAGGGGTCTCAGGTAGAACAGTACAGGGGCTTTAGGATATAAACAATAGAGGGGTCTCAGGTAGAACAATACAGGGGCTTTAGGATATAAACAATAGAGGGGTCTCAGGTAGAACAGTACAGGGGCTTTAGGATAGAAACAATAGAGGGGTCTCAGGTATAACAGTACAAGGGCTTTAGGATATAAACAATAGAGGGGTCTCAGGTAGAACAATACAGGGGCTTTAGGATATAAACAATAGAGGGGTCTCAGGTAGAACAGTACTGGGGCTTTAGGATATAAACAATAGAGGGGTCTCAGGTAGAACAGTACAGGGGCTTTAGGATATAAACAATAGAGGGGTCTCAGATAGAACAGTACAGGGGCTTTAGGATATAAACAATAGAGGGGTCTCAGGTAGAACAGTACAGGGGCTTTAGGGTATAAACAATAGAGGGGTCTCAGGTAGAACAGTACAGGGACTTTAGGATATAAACAATAGAGGGGTCTCAGGTAGAACAGTACAGGGGCTTTAGGATAGAAACAATAGAGGGGTCTCAGGTAGAACAGTACAGAGGCTTTAGGATATAAACAATAGAGGGGTCTCAGGTAGAACAGTACAGGGGCTTTAGGATAGAAACAATAGAGGGGTCTCAGGTAGAACAGTACAGGGGCTTTAGGATAGAAACAATAGAGGGGTCTCAGGTAGAACAGTACAGGGGCTTTAGGATATAAACAATAGAGGGGTCTCAGGTAGAACAGTACAGGGGCTTTAGGATATAAACAATAGAGGGGTCTCAGGTAGAACAGTACAGGGGCTTTAAGATAGAAACAATAGAGGAGTCTCAGGTAGAACAGTACAGGGGCTTTAGGGTATAAACAATAGAGGGGTCTCAGGTAGAACAGTACAGGGGCTTTAGGATATAAACAATAGAGGGGTCTCAGGTAGAACAGTACAGGGGCTTTAGGATATAAACAATAGAGGGGTCTCAGGTAGAACAGTACAGGGGCTTTAGGATAGAAACAATAGAGGGGTCTCAGGTAGAACAGTACAGGGGCTTTAGGATATAAACAATAGAGGGGTCTCAGGTAGAACAGTACAGGGGCTTTAGGATAGAAACAATAGAGGGGTCTCAGGTAGAACAGTACAGGGGCTTTAGGATAGAAACAATAGAGGGGTCTCAGGTAGAACAGTACAGGGGCTTTAGGGGAGTGAACAAAAGAGGTGTCACAAGTGTGAACAATACAGGGGGATCACAGGTGTGAACAATACAGGGGATTAGTCTGAATTTGATGATTAAACAATACAGGGGCCAGTTAATCTCGAGTGATACCATTTAAATCTTACAAATGGTAATCAGACACAGCAGGCAGACTTTGATGTGGAGGCCACATAAAGGGGGGTCGCCAGTTGGACAGCCCTGGTCAAGACCATATCAAGGGCTTGTAAATAGCAGGGCAACTATTTGCCTAGGGGAGTAAGGTACATTAGACACTTGGTGTGGAAGCCTCATGGGCATCAGAGGCAGGAGTGTCTTCCGAAATGATCTACAGTTACCCCTACTACGTTTCTTTTTAGACTCTACAGATTCGAGGTTATTTCTTCATCTCAGGTCCAGTTTGGACAGTTAGTTCTCTTATTTTTAGCCTGTTGGGCCATATAAATTGAAGTATAATTATTTTCCCTCCCTTGTGGTTTAATTGCTTGGGTATGATCCATTAGTGAATTTTCATGTTGAAGGGGGATGGCCAGGAAAAAAGAAAATTCATATCATACTTACCGGAATTTTCTTTTCCTGGCCATCCTCCCCGTCAACATCCCCTCCTCCCTATGGTGACTTTATAAATCGACTGATGTGAGCCAGGAGGGGGTGGGCTTTATGGGTTCTTAAAATTAACTATCTTCTGTCCAGGCTGGGAGTAGCAGGAGATTAACCCATTAGTGAATTTATATGACAATAAACAGTCACCCAATCAGAAACGAGTCTGAGTCAGTCTAGTGCAGTTAGAATAAAGCAGGCAGTGGCCCAGCAATATCTGGGGTGTGTTATATACAATATATCTATGTGTATTACATGAATGTGCATATGACTAACAGGGTGAGCAATACAAGTCACCACATTTACACTGGGTCTTGTAACTCAGAGCAACCAAGCAGCTGTTATTTCTATTACATTATCCCCTACCTGTTCCATTAAACACCCCATGATACTCATGGTCATACAGAACAAAGAGATTTATACACAAGCAATCACCTATATAAGGGGGGAAGAGGGCCCTGCCCAAAAGAGCTTGCAATCTAAAAGCAGAAGGGGTATGAGACTTTGGGTGTGGGATGGGCAAGATCAGGAAGGTGAGGGACGTGGCACTGGGAATTGCATTTAGCACAGAATCTATGCCAGGCCAGATGGGGAAGAAGGGGGGAAGCTCAGAGATTTGGGGAGTCGCAAGACTGATGTGAGATGCAGTGTAAAAAGTGTTAATGAATCAAAGGGGAAGTGGAGCCTGAAAGCAGAACTGCTGCAAAAAGACAAAACATCTGCAAAGACAAAAAAACAGAAAGTCACAAGAGCTCCTATCAGAAGCCATTGGCCACTATGTGCCCAGATACAGTGCTGGAGGGCCCCATTACTTGCCCTTGTTGTATAACAGTATATGAGCTCACACTCTGGCTGCTTCATGTACAGCCTTCATATTTCCACTGCAGTGGGAGTGAAGGAGCAGCCCAAGCAAAGGCTTGAGTCTGAGTGTGAGTGTGAGGAGGGAATGAGAGAGGAGCTAAGGGGCCGGTCAGTGAAGGGTGTGGAGAAGAATTGGGGACAGTTTTGAATTTTATTCTGAAAAGCAGCGGAATCCGGGTGCAGAGACTGGCACAAGAGGAATGGTTGCTAAGGCACACAAGCTTAGTGACAGCATTCATTATGGACTGGAGAGAAAGGGGAATTAATAGTCACTTATCAGTCTGTGATATGAGGAGAGAGTGAAGCAGAACTTTAGTGACACCTTGGGGGAGAAATGAGTGTGACAGTGATAGGATTTAGTGAGTGAGTTGATATGTGGGGGCAGCCATTAAAGCACAGGATACACAGTAGATAACAGATAAGTACTACTATAGTTTATATAAACAAGCTGCTGTGTAGCCATGGGGGCAGCCATTCAAGCAAAGGATACACAGTAGATAACAGATAAGTACTACTATAGTTTATATAAACAAGCTGCTGTGTAGCCATGGGGGCAGCCATTCAAGCACAGGATACACAGTAGATAACAGATAAGTACTACTATAGTTTATATAAACAAGCTGCTGTGTAGCCATGGGGGCAGCCATTCAAGCACAGGATACACAGTAGATAGATAAGTACTACTATAGTTTATATAAACAAGCTGCTGTGTAGCCATGGGGGCAGCCATTCAAGCACAGGATACACAGTAGATAGATAAATACTACTATAGTTTATATAAACAAGCTGCTGTGTAGCCATGGGGGCAGCCATTCAAGCACAGGATACACAGTAGATAGATAAGTACTACTATAGTTTATATAAACAAGCTGCTGTGTAGCCATGAGGCACCTCCAGTCCCTCAGTCTTGTGGTTCTTTATCAGTTAAAAGCAGACACAGCAATAAAGAAAACACTTGTGTACAAAGGGGTCTCATCTCGTATCTGCTGACACTCTGAATTCTGTCAGTAACTTACAAAGTGGACTCTCATCACTGGGTGTCATTAATAAGAGAAATAATAAATGGGGGAACATCACCCCTCCCTTCCCTGTGGTTATTGCTGAGTCAGAATGATAGGGGCATTTGTTATTAGACTTTATTATTCTTACACTCTGACACATAACCATTTGTCCATCATTGGAATAAGCTGTTCTCATATAAATGTGCTCATATAAAAATATATTATCAGAGTAGGGCAGGGGGTCCCATAGAGGGAGGGAGGAGCGTAGGGCAGTGGGGCAGGAGCATAGTATAGGGAGAGTGTCCCCCAGCCCAAGCAGGGCGTCCCCCAGGGCTCGCTGTGTGTCTCGCTCACCATCTGTGTGTCATGCACCCCACCCAGGGCTCAGAGAGGCTCCCCCAGGAGGAGGCTAAGGAGACTGCCCAGCAGTGAGGAGGAGATGGAGGCACCACCAACTGCCTCAGAGAGGAGAGAGCTATGTAAGACTACACGTGATGTTATTGTGAGTTTTTATTATTCATATTACTAATCAGATCATCCCTAATTATATTCTAGTCTCTTATTCAGATGAATGCATGGTTGCTATGCTAATTTGGACTATAGCAACCAGATTGCTGAGATTGCAAAGTGTAGATCTGCTGAATGAAAATCAAAATAACTTAAAAACCACAAGTATTGTCATATATTACATTCTCTCCTGCTCACATCATTGCAAATGTATTTAAGTTTTAACCATTCTATCTCCCTTGCTGTGTCATTATAGAATGAAGTTTAACCATTTCATCTCCCTTGCTGTACAATTCCATTGGAGTTAGTATTTGGAATGCGATAAAATAGATGATGCGGCTCAGCAACCCCAGGAAGAGGCTGAAGAGTCAGATAAAGCCCCACAAGCTCAAGGTACAGACATGTTCAATGTTGTGACAAATGTAGTTGGTTCCTCAACTTGTTTAGATCATTACTAATGTCCTATCTCACATTACAGAACAACGAGCTGAACGCTGCGCCCAGTCACCAGCTGTGATTCCTGTGGTGCCCCCCAGACTTAAAAACGATGTTTATAACTAATAACCCCTTCCTTTATTTGTTTGTGTGTCACCAAATATGCCATGTAATGGTTAAGCTGAGCTCAGGAGAGGTGGTTAGGAGAATAAAATAGGATCAGACAGCTAGAGCAGAGTTTCTATGGGAACTAGTAATGATATCTCCTCAGTAGCTGTTAGACTGGAGGGTGTGTTTAGTAATCTGAGCTGGGAAGAACTGAGGCATTCCTGAGGGAGGGCAGTGTGAGTTAGAAGAGGAGAAGGAATTCTAATTAATTAAGGGGAGACTGCAGCCTTTACTGTTAACCTTTTTAAAACCAGTGGCAGGTATCTGAAGCTTTAAAAGAGGCCTTTCACTTATTAAATTTTTGTGGGGAGGGTTTACATGTCCTTTAAAACAAATCTTTTTTTTGTCTAAAAAAACGTTGTTTTCAAAGCTACAGACTAGTGTGAAATTTCCACTCTAATGTTGTGTTTATGCCACCCCCCAAATGAAAACACCACCCCCAATCTAACTCAGAACTTTTTGTAACCTTTTCTAACCTTTTATTTGTTGTGGGTTATGCACATGTCCAATATATTTATTTATATTTGCTTTTTCTTGTAGGTCGTGCTGCTGCCACTGCTCCTGCAGCAATTGGGGGACCACCACAGGAGGAAGGACGGCGACTGGGTGATCAACCTGTGGCATAACCGGGGCTCATCAACGAGATGGTGGTTGCCATGCAGCCTATGGTCCGTCAGCAGCACCGCCAGGAACTCTGGATGAGGTGGTGGATGGCCCAAATCCATGCAGAGATTTGGGAGACCCGGATGACCATTCATAGTGGATTCCAGGACCTGGTGGCAGCCATGGCAGCTCACCCTCATCGATCAGGGGGCTCTGCTGAGGGTGAAGTCCCTGTTCCACCTGCTGTTCCCCCTCCACCCCCTGAAGCTTTTCAACATCGGAAGGGCATGGAAGGGGACACGGTCCTGTCCGAGGGGGACAAACATCCCTAGCTCCAGTCTGTGTCATTTTCCAACTGACACTGGCCTCTTTGCCTATTTTCTCCTGGTAACAAACTTTGCCCTATTGACGCTTCAGGTTTCACTTTTCTCGTTACCCAGCGATGGGACTGACTCCCAAACAACACATCCCATTGTTTACTCTGTGCTCCATTCTCATCACTGAGGGGTGCCATTTTAACATCTATTGGAACCCTTTCCAATAACATCTGGAAAAGCACTTCAAAACATCTAAGTGCATTTGCTGTAACATATGTATATACGTATGGTGTTATCAGCTGCAAGGTGTGCCATATCTAACACCCATTGGCACTCTTTCTAATTTCGGAAGGGCATGGAAGGGGACACGGTCCTGTCCGAGGGGGATAAAGTCCCTAGCTCCATATCTAACATCCACTGGCACTCCTAATAACATCTGGAAAAACACTTACAAACATCACAAAGTGCATTTGCTCTAACATATTTCTATGGTGATGCTGCAGTGTTGCCCAACACATTCACTTGGCCAAAAAATGTTACATGTAAGGGTCAATGAATTCCAGTCATTGCAAGTTTATGACTACACTTTTTATTATGTATTTATCACTAGTGCAGTGTTGCTTCAAAGGTAACATATGCTAATCAAGCTCAGTATTGTATGTGTTTTACATGTTATGTGCATTCATGTAACAATGGCCTGTGTTCTGCAACGTCCAAGTGAAAACAGTGTACCTTGTGCTTTGCACTATGAAGTATTGTTGGCTACCTATGTCCTACATTGACTACTCAGCACTCATAATATGTGCTATTGCCTACTACTAACTCCTCCTCCTCCACCTGTGGTACTTAAATAGCAAGTCCCAGGTATATGATATGCCTTAAAGGCACAAAGCATTGGTTGTTACTTTGTACTATAAAGTATTGTTGGCTACCTTTGGCTACCCAGCACTCATAATATGTGCTATTGCCTACTACTATCTCCTCCACCTCCTCCACCTGTGGTACTTAAATAGCAAGTCAAAGGTATATGATATGCCTTAAAGGCACAAAGTGTTGGTTGTTACTTTGCACTATAAAGTATTGGCTACCTATGACCTACTTTGGCTACCCAGTACTCTTAAAGGCACAAAGTGTTGTTTTTTACAATGAACTTGCAACTATTCCAACATATTACCTGGCCAGCACTAACCCCATATGTGCTGATACTTTCAAACATCCCATATTATCATATATTGACAAGTGTCATTTGTAAATCATATTGACTGTTTTATACTTGTTTTGTACACAGGGCTCCTCAATGCCAAACTTTTTTGTCTTCTTTAATTTATATTAACTTGCCCAGCATGGACACAGGGGTGCATTATGAATCTCATGCAAGAAATAGTTGCCCGTAACCCACTAAACCCATTGTAAAGCTCTGGCCTTTAGGTCTCAATGGGGGCTGCTATATATTGAAATGAATGTTGAGACCACATTCCTCCTGTGTGTTACAGTTAGGCTTCATGTTTAATTGGTTGTACAAATGCTTATGTGGTGTTCAACAAACAAACAAACTTTTGTCACAAATCCATATTGTCCTTTTATTCTTATAAAAATGTTAGAGATTTTGAACAAGATTTTGTCAATAAACCCACAAAACCAAAAACTGTGTCTGTTTCTTTTTTTTACTTTTGCTAAGGTGGTTTCCAAAACTGCAATACACATGGATAATGTCATTTGAAACACACAGAACAGGTACATCATTTTTCAGGGTATTTACCTAACCCCCTTTTTTGCAGAGTTAACACTTCAGTTCCCAGTTGGACAACAGAAGAAGGGGTTAAATAGGACCAAAAGCCTCATGAACTGACATATAACCCCAATGACAAGACCAACATATTAAGGCCAAACAAAAGACATAGGTATTAGTGCATTTCAGTCATTATTGAGTTAATATGGATGAAGGCTCCTAGATAAGCATTGATGAGCCTCTCACACACTCTTCTCTGTGGTTGGTTATCCCTCCATCTGCCAATATTCCCCACAATCCTGGAGTTGAAGATCCCCATGAATATCTTGTGTGAGACCAGACTGCACTGCAACATGACAAACACAATGCTGAGGTGCAAAACCTTCCAGGGCCAATAAAGCTCAGCACCCCAGTGACTGAGAGGCATCGGAAGTGCAATTTCATCAACAACTTGGTAGGAGACTTTCCTTCCCTTCCTAATTAGTTAATTAATTAACACACATCCAACCTCCAAGTCAATCAGGTGCCATTAATCACAATCCCTGCCAAAATCACTTAATTGCAGTAAAGTACAAGTCCCAAGAAGCACAATGTATTGTTACAAGATTGTAGCTGGTCTATGCCAAATACATGCACATTACTTTAAAGGAATCTTTCAAATGGCTTTATAGGAAATATAACATATAAATTACCCACAAGCCAACCCTCTGGCATTTGTTGTTGGGTGAAGAGGTGATTGGGAGCTGAGTGAGGAGGATAGTCCTGGACACTTCCAGGAAACCCAGTCTGTTATAATGGGATCTCTTACAGTGACGTTAGTGCTCCTGTTGATGGGGAGGTGGTGTGTGATCAATAGATCAATACAATCAATGCATAATCAGTAATTAGGGAATTGTCCAATTTAGAAAAACTCCTGCTTCAATGTTATCCACTCTGTCTGGGATGAGGGTAACAAAATGAGCCTAGGTGATGGCCTCTTTTAAAGTAAAATAGCATCAGGTGTAGGTTTTTATTGCTAATCCAATGTTTTCCCAGCATTCCATGGACCCATTAACCATTTACTGAAGCCTAAGGATAGATAGGCTCAATCAAATATTCAAATTAAAAAAACGTAGAATAATTGATTATTAAAGTGGGAGATGGAGCTTAGCAGGGCAAAACTTCGAATGAAGATTGATAAATTTCGATCCTTCGATATTCGAATTTGATGGTCGAAGTCGAATAGAAGGATCATATAGTCAAAGTAAAACCACTTCAACATTTGAAGTTTCTTACTTCGAATCGAAGTTGGACTATTCCCTAGTCGAAGTACACAAACATAGCTCAAAATTCGAAGTCTTTTTTCTTCAAACCTTCACTTCGACCTTTGATAAATCTGCCCCATAGAGAAAGAGAACCAAGCTGACCCAATGTGCACTCACCTCTAAACTGCACCTTAGAACTATCTTGCCTGGGGGTGGGATTTATATTGCACCTGACAAACATATAATTCTTTATCAAAGGTGTCAGAAGGGGTGAGAGTCAGGGTGCTGTTGAGTCGGAATGTTCCATCTTCATTCTGTTGAAGGGGGCCCATGACTGCGTTGGGTAAAAGCTTCCTGTTCCTGAGCCAAGTCACAGTGATGAATTGTGGGTAGAAATCAGTCACTGAGCACTGAAGGGAAGTTCCCTGGTTCTTAAGGAGAGATCTCTTAGCAACCGCAACATCTGGCACCGCTAGAGACACAAAGACAGATTCAAATCAGGTGCCATATGTTATTTATTATTTCCTATAGGATGAGGATTGTAATGTAGCAATCAATCTGTGTGGGTTCTTTATAGAAGAAGTACTGGTTTTATTTTATGTTTAATAAAACCTATTGGCCCAACTAGTAACTAACCCCATAACTGGACAGTGTAATGTCTTTGTAATGACCCTGTAGTGAGGGTTCCTTGTGCTCCCCCATATATAACCAGGTAATTATGGGCAACATTGGGTTGGATTCATTTTCAGCTCACATTTAATTATCATTATAAAACCAATGAGCAGTGGTTGATCCATAGAGAGAGAACCAAACTGACCCAATGCTTCACTATATGAAATTAATTCAAAGTGCACTCACCCCCATACTGCACCTTGTAGCTATCTTGCCTGAGGGTTGGGAGGGATTCATGTTGCACCTGACAAGAATACATTGAGTTACCCCGGGTGAAAGAGGGGGTGAGAGTCAGGGTGCTGTCCTGTTGGAACATTCCATCTTCATTCTGTTGAAGGGGGCCCAGGACTGAGTTGGGTAAAAGCTTCCCGTTCCTGAGCCAAGTCACAGTGATGTATTCTGGGTAGAAACCAGTAATTGAGCACTGAAGGGAAGTTCTCTGGTTCTTACTTACTGACCTCTTTGCAAGCCCCACCTCTGGCACCACTACAAACAAAAATACAGCTTCTCAGTCCATGTTACATGTGTCTGTAAATCTGTCTATATATTTGATGAGGCAGAGACATTCCTCCATTGTGAAAATCAAACTGAAAATTTATAGTACATAGCAGAATCAGATATCATATGTCATTTGTTATTTATTATTTCCTACAGGATGAGGGTGATATACAAAAAATGTGCCCTTTAAGTAAAATAGAGCAGATAGAAATGGGGGGGGCAAGGTACACCAATAGCTGAGGAGAATAAACAAGGAAGAAGAGAGATGAGGAAGAAAGGAGAATAGAAAAGATGGGAAATGGGATATGGACTAGGAAGACAATGGCTTACATATATAGAATGGGAGAGAATGAAAGGGCATGAGAAAGTCCAAAAAGTTGGGTGAACATAGAATCATGGTAAGAAAGAGAGAAATATGAAAACAAGTGCAAGAGTAAGGGAAGACAGAGGGTGAATGAAGAAAAGAAAATGGCGAGAGATTCTCTGTCTAAAATTGTTTCGCAGGTTCCCATGACCCCAAGTCAACTCTGCATGTCTGTTCCATTTTCAATTAACCTCAATTTGAAATCCAGCAGTTAATTAAACTAACTCACTCACTCATTATTAGTCTAAATGGACAATCATTTGAGTTGTAGATGAACCAATGTCCTACAAAGTTCCAATGTTCGGCATTTAATTTTTATATTCCTGGTACATACTCAGAACTTCTCCGTATAAGAGGAATGTTTTACGGGCTGCTTTGCAGAGACAGAGCCTCAAATTGTGGTACAAGAAAGTGTAAAGGCTGATGAGAATGTAGCAAAGCTTGTGTTACATAGACGCATGGCAGGTGGAAATGAGATCTAAAATTTGATCCACCATTTTATCCTCAGTCTTGGGAAATAAACTGTTGCCTAACATTTAAAACAGTGGTTTTCAAACTGTAGGACTGACATCCCCCATGGGGGAACTTGGAGCAGGTTCAGCCAAAAGGCCAGAAGGCCAGTTAGGATGAGAACTGGGTCAGTGGCCATTTTATGTTAGATAGGATGAAATTTGAAACTATCACTGATACAATTATATTTATATTTTATATTTAGAGTTAAGTGGAGCCCTGGCCAATGCCTGGACCTTAAAAAGACACACACACAAACAAATATATTTCCCTTAGAAGATACTGTTAACATCTTGGTCCTTACTGACTGTTCAAATAGAAGCTCCTCTCGCAATCCCTGGCCTACGTGTTGATTGCCCGGTGCACAGTGATGAAGGGATCGGCACCCTCCAACTGCAAGTAGGTAAGAAATCACTGGCACTCAAAGGGCAGGGGGTGTTAAATAGCCTTCTCTCACAACAAAAATGTTATGCTTGATAAAGGGGCCTGACCCCAAAACGTCACATTTTCTGCTAATAAAACGCAAGGGACTGTCCCTGCTTATCATCTATGGATAACCGGGGGCTGGAAACCTTCCCTTTGTTGTCATATCTCAGAACCTCCTTGTCTCCAAAATGCCATAAGAGAGCGAGGAACTTGGGATTCATGGGAGGATTATCCACTTGGAACATACAGGGAAGTAGGACATCTGTTACCTGTAAGGAGGAACCTAAATATTTACAAAAAATAAGTTAATTTGTTATGCGTGTGCAAAGAAGACATAGATCAGTTTATTTTGCCAAATGTTGTGTTGTGCAGCTGTTGACTGTTATGATAATGACTAAAGGTTGGACCATAACAGGTCGGACTGTGTGACCATATGACTGGTTACATTATTGGGTTCTTCTCACTTGGCCTGATGATTCAGTCACTCAGACTTTCTATTGTTAGTAAATAAATTAATGAATATGAGCTGTCGCCTTGGTACTTCACCATATGGTGTGAGCAAATTCTGAAGAATTGGTGGTTAATCTGGGAGGGGGGAGTTTGTGTTTTTCAGTGGGAAATGTAATTGATCAAGGATATGGAGCAAGTAGTAATAGGGAAGAGACGAGTTCAGAGGCAAAGAGAGAGAGAGAGAGAGAGAGAGAGAGAGAGAGGAGAGTAGTACTTACATTGGAGGAGCAGAAAGAAGTAGAGAAATCCCAGCACTTTCCCAGTGACACAATATTCCATGTTCTCGGCTCAGGCACAGACTCCTCTCATGTCTCTGTCTCTGCTTTTTATTGACTCTCATGTGAATGTAAATTGAATGTAAATGTTTACTGGCTGCTGCAGGGTAACATCACATGCTTCTCCTTCTGTATTTGCTCAACTGAGAGAGCCTGTGAATTCTATCCCTGCTAATTTGGGCTCTCTGGGGCCAAAATAATCAGCCTGGAACTAGGATTACACAGAAGAGAGACTTGACTGGGGAAATATGTTTATTCTGGTTTATTGCCCAAATCCAAGTAACAATTAATAACAGTGCCATGCCTTTAGGAAACATGTACTACTTGACATTTGGCACCAAATACAACTCCCATAATGTCCTGCATGCACCTGTACCCTATGCCCAACCAACTGCCCATGCACCAACACAAGCCTATTCATTGCACTCATGTTGCACAAGGGGATACTGTCCCTTTAATGATCAGCACAAGCCTATTCATTGCACTCATGTTGTACAAGGGGGATACTGTCCCTTTAATAACAGGTAGTAGGTGAGAAGCACTTACTGTACATATTCATAAAGTCTCCCCCGACTGGTGCTGCCATATGAATCTGCCCACACTGACCCATCATTAATTACCTCTAATAACTCACATAGACTGAAGTCTCTTTCCCATTCTGAAGGCAGAACTGTGATTGGCTGGTCACATCCTATTGGTGTTTTAAGTAACCAATGTTAGGACACACCCACCACTTATTTGTGGGGGACACAGACCAGAAAGAACCAATGGGGAGCTCCAATAAAGGGGCCATTGTAAGGTAAATATTCATTTTAGCCCAGGTGCTGTATCTGCTGCATCATTAATGACATGTATGGTTGCCACCTTTTAGATCTGGCCCTACCAGGCCGGTGATGTAGAGGGTGGGGGAAGGCCAGAGAGGGGTGGGGGTTGTGCCAAATTAGGGGCTGGTTTTGATGTTTCTGGGGTGGGATCATTACATTTAGGGGTGGAGTCCCAGAGGTTGGCCAGGAAGGGACTGCAGCCCTTGGATTAGTTGAGTAGGGGAGCGGGGCGGATCTGAGGATGCTTGACAAAGGGGTTATGCCCCGAAACGTTGCATCCGCAATAAATGAGCAAGAAGTAACCCATGCTGTGCCAGTGTTTTCTTGCTTTTCATGCGGATCTGAGGTAGGCCAGGGGCAGAACAATAAGGATTACAAATTTACTGGCTAATACATTGACGGCAGATTTGTAATACCAACCCCGGCCTTGGCTTGTATTTTACTCGCTAGGCCGGTGAAATACTGGCCAGGTGACAACCCTACTTATTGGGGTGTGGGGGGCATGCTCCAGCAGAGCTTACAATCTACACTATCTCTTCCATAGAGACACAGGCTGGCTTATGTTATGGACTTCAACAGTACCAGTTACTCTACTGTGTATAATGAGCAAGAGATGGAACCCACCCTGGTACCAACCAAACCCACGAGTCCAACACTTTGTGTCCCAAACCAACCGCTGTGTCACTGGGGATTGTTCTTAGAGAATAAATATCAGTCTTTCTTTCCATTGCTCTTTCCTTCCCCAGGGACATTTCCTACTTTCTGTTGCCCATCACTGGGGGTGTTGGGGTTTCTCCTACAAAGGAAAGAGAGAAGGAAGAGGTTACGTGGGAAATAAATCCCCAAATCTTGTCTATTCAGTTTTCTATTTATTACAATCTTAGTGAATCAGAATGGAAGATCAGCAGATTAGAACGTCAAGAGGAGCTTCAAGTTGTCTTCTCTTCTCACTGTTCTGTTGCTCAGCTCAAATGAATGAAGAACAGAAAGATGATCATACTGGGTATATTGTGCCACTCTTATGGTCTATTCAGTTTATTATTTAGATGTATCAGACTATGTATGGCCCATCATTATGCTCTGATCTACTCAATAATGAATGGAATTATATATTTGCTTCACACACTAATAACAGTTGCCACAATGCAAACTCAAGGCATCAGGAATGTCTATGACTGATATGTAGGACCTGGAAATTACCATCTTATCCACAAGAATAAAATGAAGATCCTCATACTATTTGGATTGTGGCAAATGGCAGAGGGGCTGCTGTAAGTTGCCATAGACACTGACTGTTTAGTGGGCTTAGGGGGGCTGTTCAGGCCTTGGTTTTCTAAAAATGCCATGTCCAGTTTGAATGGCAGTCCAGATCTGCTCACCTGCTTCTTCAGCTTTCTCCACATGCCCAGGATAGATGGAGTCTGTATCTTGGTATTTAGGCAATGGGTACAGTTTCTTCCCCTCTGACAGCAGATAATAGACTCCTGTGGGGAGAAAGGTATAACATTATTTATATTATTATGATATTATTGTACATCTCACACTCCCAGTTCTGCACTGGTGCCCATCTGAGTGACACTAGGGGTCATTTATTTACCACTTAGCGTTGACTGGCCCCTCATTGAACTGCACAAAACCCCCATGTTCTTTAAAGCCACTTGCACCATCATGTGCTCCTTGTACTTCTGTACAATTACACTCAGTGCTGCTGCTTTCTGCCTGTTCCAGACCCAGTGCTGCTGTGATTTACCCCTGCAGTTAATGTCACCTCCAAACCCAAAATCACCTCCAGGGTTCCACACATGAACCACAAGAATAAGGTTCAGACATTACTCTCACCAAATACCAGAAATAACACCAACTTGACTCAAAACATTTCCAGTTCAGTTGCATCTGATTTGTGTTAAAGTACAATCAGTACTGAATCAATTTTGACACATCAGATGCCATTGTGTCCAGCACAACTCCCCCCTGGCTGTAGCAACAATACTGGAATTCTGGGAAAATCATTGTGGGGTAAAAAGATGGGGAATTTGAAAGGCACTTTGTACACTGCTCATGCAAGTAAATCCTACAGTGTAGGGCCACCCTGAGCAAGGACCACAATGCAAATGATATAGGATACATACAATTATTCATACAACTATCTGATATTCAGTAGTTACATTTAGGGCTGTGTATATTTAATAAAAAAGGGCCCCCCATAACCTCAAATGTTCTACTTGTGTTACTGAGCATGGGGCTATTCAGTACATTCATTTATTAATCACATGAACTCAATGGTGTCACATACAGGCTGAATCTATTGTTTCTATTGCACTGATACTATTGTGTATTACTGGGTTATGCCACACACACACCACAGACTCACAATAATGTAGAGGGTTGCACCAAGATACAAACATTTATAAATGTAAGTGACCCATAACACCAGTAAACTTTGGGAATTAAACATTTTTCTCAAACACAAAACATTGTACCAGTCAGTCTCCCATTTGCCCCCCTCCCAATGCCTCCTGGGCAGCTCAGGATTAGCAGGGATTATTTTTGTAGAGTTGCACCCCTGCATGTACCCACAATATTCAAAAAGTCAAACAAATCCTGCAGCATATACTTATTATAGTAAAATAGCAGGGGGGTATCTGAGTTGGCCACTAATAAAATCCACAGTAGAACAAAAAGGCTCAAACGGAACCAATTCCACCCAACAATGTGTCATGTTTGACTTCTTGCTAAAAAATATTAAAGTTGAAAACAATAACAAGGTGACTATATTGAGTGTAACAGAGTTAATGGCAGTGTGTATATTGTATATTGTATATATGGAGCACTGCAAAGTCCAGTACTGCTAATCTGGACCCATATTGTTTCCTGAGGCCTTGCTAGCTTGTAACAATGAACTTTATTGACAAACACACAAAGACAATATCACAAACATTAGCGATTGCAGTATCGCTACAACAGTAGATGGCAGCACATGTTAAGCTCTTTATATACTGTATGTAAACATCTCCCTTCTTTTATTTTTTTATTTTTATATATATCAACCAAACCAAACTGCAGTATGTTTTACTTAAACACTGGAGTACTGTCCATATCAAAGTTTCTTAAATTACAGAACAAAGTCTTTGTATCTTGCAGGTGTTCTGATTTCGAGTGCGAGTGCAACGTGGGGAAGCTGTTGTGTCCCTATTCTCTACATTTGCTTCCACCTCTGGGTTTATAGGCGACGGATGGTCCATAATGTCCTCAAAGGACTCTGTAATTGGTGTGGTCTCCTCGCTAGTATTAAAATCACTTGTTTCATTGGTGCATCTGAGAAATTTCCTATTTCTCCTGTAGAGATGACCATCAGCCTCCACTATATATGAGCGTGGAGCAACCTTCTCCAAGTAAATTCCTTCTATCTACTGAAACAGGGTGAAGGTTGTATACGCACTGTTTGACCAATGTCTAGCTCTGGAAGTTATTTGGCTCCTCTATCATAATAAGCTTTTGCTTTCTGCTGCTTCTCTGTAAGTTGATCAACTACTTCTTCTATCATCTTTGGAAACAGAAACTTTTGAGCAGTGGGAAGGAGAGTTCTAGTCCTTTGTGACATAAGTCTTTGTACAGGACTGCTGCTGGTACCTTCAGTAGGAGTATTCCTCCAGTCAAGTATGGCTTTCCAGAGATCTTTGCCATCTCTTTTAGCTATCTGTGTGATGTTTTTGGCTATCTTTACAGCAGCTTCAGCTTTACCATTGGATTGGCTGTGATAGGGGGATGAGATAGCATGTTCAAATTCCCAATTTTTGGAAAAATGGGTGAATTCTGAGCTGACAAATTGTGGTCCATTGTCTGTGAAGACAGTGTCAGGTATTCCATGTCGACTAAAATGCACTTTGCAGCATTCAATGATGGTTTTGGAGGTGGTTTCAGAAATTGCATCTATCTCCCAAAAGTCTGAATAATAATCAACGATTATTAAGTAATCCTGCCCTGGTAATGAGAAGAGGTCCATTCCTAATTTACTCCATGGTATAGTAGGCAGTTTAGGTGTCATCAGTGGTTCCTTTGTCTGCTTGCAGAGGTATTAATTGCATGTGTTACAGTCCTTTATTGCCTCAATTATGTCTTGTCCCATATGTGCACAGCAAAGTCTTTGCACCTGAGGAAGGGGCTGTGACCCCGAAAGCTTGTGCACTCAATAAATCTGCAAATGAACTAAGGCATTGCCTACATATTCTGGTGTGCTCTTTCCCACTCTGTACATTCATTGTCCCATATGTGGCCAGAATAGCACATCTTTGGCGTTGCGAAGGCATGAATCTATGCCCAGATGACGAATGTATTCTTGCTATCATCTCTGGGTGCAGAGTCTTGGGTATAATGACTCTGTGTCCTTTATACAGAATCCCATTCTGCATGGTGATTTCATCTCTAAAACCCCAGTAGTCCCTAACACAAATAGGTACCTTTTCTTTCTGATCACGCCATCCAGACAGAACAGTTGTCTTTAATGATTGTAAGGCTTCATCTCGTTCAGTATGGTATTGTATTTGTTGTAAACGTATGTCGGATACTCTTACATATTCAACAAAATTAATCTGTTCTAGCTCCTTCCAAACGGCATCTTTGGCATAGATGGAGAATATTTCATATTCTGGGGTATCAGATTTCACTTGGGTTTTAGGTAATGGTGCTCTTGAAAGTCTGCAATAATCATTTATGATCCTTTTTTGTATGTCACATTCAGGTTGTACTTTTATAATGGTACCATCATTCTCTGTAACCGTTTTGGGGCTCCTAGTAGAGGTTTCTTGAATATATTTTCCAGTGGCTTGTGGTCAGACTCAATGTTGATTAGGTTTTTGCCATGTAGATACTGATCAAATTTCTGACATCCAAACACAATAGCCAGACATTCCTTTTCAATCTGTGTGTATCTTTGCTCTGTTGGAGACAGTGTGCGTTATGCAAAGGCAACTGACTGGCCTTGTTGCAATAAAGTTGCTCCTAGTCCTTTTTCACTGGCATCACATTGTACTGTCACTCCCTCATATACATCATAGTATCTTAAGACTGGTTGTGCCATTACAAGTTTTTTTTATTTGGTCCAAAGCTTCCTCATGGCTGGATTGCCAGACCCATACACTGTCTTTGTCTGACAGCCTTCTTAATGGTTCGCATACATCATACAAGTGTGGCAAGAATTTAGCTTAGTAGTTTACAAACCCTAGCATTCTTTGGACTGCTTGTACATTCTCTGGCTTAGGCATCTCCAAAATGGCTTTTACCTTATCTGGGTCTGGGCGTAAACCCTCAGCCATCAGTAAATGCCCCATGTAAGGTACTGAGGATAGTCTCAGTCTTAGATTTTGTTTGTTTAACTTTAGGTTTAGCTTTCTGGCACTTTCTAAGAGACAAATCAGATTTTTGTCATGGTCCTCTGTGGCTTCCTCTGTCGTGTCTCCACACCCATACACCAAGATGTCATCCGCAATAACCTCCACTCCTGGCAGTCCTTCTACAGCTTCATGCTGCCTACGCTGATATTCCTCTGGAGTAGTGGCAATCCCAAAAGGCATATGTATCCACCTGTAGCGGCCAAAAGGGGTCCAGAATGCGGTGAGATAACTATTGCTTTTATCTAGTTTAACTTGCCAAAATCCATCTTTCGCATCCAACACCGAAAAGACTTTGGCCTTTGCCAAGCTGGGCAGTATTTCCTCTATGGTGGGCATTGGATAATGTGATCTTTTTAGTGCCTTATTCAGATCTTTACAATCAATAGAAACTCATAATTTGCCGGGTTTCTTGACTGCAAGCATGCTTCTTATCCATGCTGTTAGACTTGTGACTTTTTTTTAAACTCCCAGTTTTTATAATTGAATAATTTCCTCTTTTAGTTTAGCTTTAAGAGGTGCTGGTACTTTTGGTGGCTGGTGTTGTACTGGGAGCACTGTTGTATCAACCTCTAAGTGAAATTCTCCTGGTAGACATCTGAGTCCATGAAAGAGATCTTTATAGTCACTTGTGATCTGTTCATATGTTAGGGGCTGTCTTTTGACTTTTTGAGTGTTAGTGTGCACTGCTGTTAGCCCCTCATGTTCAATATTCACTGTAAGCAGTCCCAATTTTCTACAGGTGTCTGCTGAAAGAAGTGGCTTATGAGTACCTTCGACAACATGAAAAAGAAGGTGATAACCTTTGCCTTTATATGTGCAGTTCAAAGTACACTGTCCCATAGGTATCATATAAGTGTCATGGGAGGCATATGTAGCATTACTATCCAGAACCATGCTATCATTTTATATATTTACTATAACACATAACTGTAAAATAAAGACTCAAGAAAAAATGCAATATATGATGGAGAATGGCTGCAGCGTTTACACAAAATGTTCAAACATTTCCAGAAATTAATATTGCCTTAATTTCACCTAGCCAGCCTTGCACATAAAACAAACATAGGCTGCCAAAAATTATGAGTTGGCTCAGCCATATTTACTAGCCAAGAGACCCCAATAAAACAAATCTCCATATTCTCCCGCTGCGACAATAATATATATATAATTTTTTTTTTTAAAGTATATTTATTAATCTGAAATAAACAGGGTGGGTGGGCGGGAACAAATCTTCTGCCCAGCTTGCACGCGCCTGAGCTAACTCCAGACGTGAGCCTCTATTTATAACTTCACAGTTTTCGCGCCTTCACCTCTGCAGGTAAACTTTGGCCAATCAGCAGCCTCTAATACATGTCTATGAGGACAGATTACCCTGCTTTTTATTTATTTATACACAGCTACAATCTCCCCCCATGAAGTCAAATGATTTAAATACATTTGACTGACATTATACCACTTTAGCTTAACATGGCTTTTCTGTAATGTTGGTTTTCTTTCTTTAGTAATTTTGCAATAATCCCTGAATGCCATAAGATTACATGTGGCTCCACAATCAAGTTGGCAAAGTATTTGTCTTTGCTTACTTGTACTGAGCTGTAGTTGAACACACCACTGTGACCCTTGGGTATTTGCAGATCCTATTTGGTGTATAACAGTAAGCGCTGATTCATCGGAGTAGCTATTTTCTGTCTCTGTAGTCAGATTAACTTTTTCATTTGCCCTCTGCATATAAAACCTGGCAAAGTGAACTTACTGCAAGTTTCCCCGTATGCAGGACAATGCTCTCTGCCCCTGGGATGACTGTTTCCACAATATTTGCATTTTATGCTTTTACCTTTGTAGCCTTGTGCTTTTGTTTTAAGCCAGTGTTCCTTTCTGGTTGGTGTTTTTGCTGTATAGTATACACCCTCCATCTCTGCCCTGCTGTCCTGCATTGTTTGTATTTGCAGTTCTGTGAGCTCATGATTTCTGCACATGTCTATAGCTTTCTGTAGGTTTAAGTCTGGCACTCTTAGCATTCTCTTCCTTGCACTGATATCCTTTGCTCCCAGTACTATTCTGTCTTGGTCTATAGTCTCTGCCTGGCCTTAGTGTGTGCTATTAAATATGTATCTCTCATATATAATGTTCCGAGCAGGCATGAAGTGTCTCTGTAATGCATCCAGAGTTTTCTGTAAATCCTGCTTGTCAGCATCAGAGAGTATGAGGTGCTGATCAATGCGCAGACAGTCTCTCCCCATTACAGAACGTAAGGTAGCCATCCTTATCTTGGGGTCTTTTTGTCCAGTTCTGTAGCCACCTCATAATCCTCCCACTGTGATCAGAAGGATTTCCAGTTAACTGCTTGATCTCCTGTGCAGTCCATAGGTAGTGTTGCCACCCAGCCGGTATTTTATTGGCCTAGCCGGTAAAACACCAGCCAAGGCTGGGTCCGTTATTACAAATTTACTGGCAATGTAGCTGCCAGTAAATGTGTAATACACCTAAAAAAAGCCCGTGGCCTGCCCCCAGCCTGCTCAAAACTAACCTAACCTAATCCTGGGCTTCTTGCCAAATGAGTGCATTGGCTCCGCCCCCTTTGACATCATGCCCCGTCAATAGCGTATCACAGCACTGCCCCCTTTAGCATCACAACCCGCCCCCCTTTAGCGGCACAACCCGCCCTTTTAACAAAAGTCACTTATACTGGTATATTTACCCTTCTTGTATGTTTCTGGTCTCTGAACCCTTGTTTCCATCCAAAACAAAGTAGTCAATCAATCCAAGTAGATGGGCGAAGAAACCAATCAAATGATAAAGAGCTTTTAAGCTCGAAACATGTCGTGTATTCAATAAAAGCACCTTTGCAGCAGTACACCTGCGCTGATTGGTTTCTTCGGCCGCCCTTTTAACCCCGCCTCCTCCACCTGCCGGTGAAGATTTTTTTAGAAGGTGGCAACCCTATCCAGAGAACTTGGGATCAGGGTTGCCATCTGGCCAGTATTTTACTGGCCTGGCCGGTAAAAATGATAGTTGATCCCAATGTTATTAATAGGGAAAAAAAATATAAATATATAGGAAGGCATGTATTTTTTTCCAGAAAAGGTGGCAACTAGTGTTGCCACCCAGCAGGTATTTTACCAGCCTAGCTGGTAAAACACCTGCGAAGGCCAGGGCCAGTATTACAAATTTGCCGGCAATAATACCCTTAAAAAGACCCCTCGGCCTGCCCCCAATCCCCTGTAAAAACGTCGCTTTTGTGACTTGTGGCCATCTTGAAATGTTGGCACCATGGCCACGCCCCTTTTATGACACGACACCACCCCTTTTGACGTCACACCCGCCCCTTTTTGTTCCCGCCCCCACCAGGCCGGTAAAACAATTTGGAAAGGTGGCAACCCTACTTGGGATAGGGAAAGTGTTTGCAGCCATTTTCTTTCCCAGTGCCTGCTTGTTGCTGAGACAATTAGATTATAAGCTTTGCTGTCCTTTTTGGGAACTTTAGTGGCTTAATCACAAATAAAGTTTCTGCCAGCTTCTGACTCTTTGTTTCCTGAGGCCTTGCTAGCTTGTAACAACAAACTTTATTGACAAACACACACAGACAATATCACAAACATTAGTGATTCCAGTACCCACTACATCAGTAGATGCAGCACATGCTCTTTATATATGTAAACACATATATGTTGTAAATAATGTGTAGTCATATAATAATAATGTGGTACACTTTCCCTGCAGAAAAATAATAAGACCAAACGAATATCTGAACAAAGACAATGAACAGGAGTCTAATTACTCAGTGAATAAGTGACATCAGTGATGTATAAAGTGACATCCTCATGTACAGCTGTAACTGTTATATAAAAATTGTGTCACCATATAAACTGGTCAACAACTGAAACTTATAGTTCAGCAAAATCAGAGTTTTTTTTCTAAGTTTCTGCTTGAGCCTTTATTCTATTGTTGCTTTTAGTACTTGCAATATGTTTATAGTGTATAATAATAAAACACAGTTATTTGGCTGTTACCTCTCTCCCATAGGAAATCCCTCTGGATTGGAGAGTTTAGTGTCTCATGTTGCACCTGAGCAGTGAGGTACAAATCAAATGGATTCATCTTATCCACAAGATCCATTCCCTCAAATATACTGGTGAGTCTGTAGGAGCCGTCACTGTTTGGAAATAGTTTATTATGTACATCAGGGATCTTCTTATAATCCTTCTGCTTCCCCTTAGCTTTGTACCAGGTAATCTCAATGTTCTGTGGGTAGAACTGATCTATTTCCATGATGATGTGTCTGTCCTTCTGTCTAATGTTTGTCACTACTGGGACCCCTGGGAATGAGACAGTGAGATATGAGACATGATTAGACTTTACAAGTACATTAGAGGACATTATAGACAAATAGCAGGGGACCTTTTTACCCATAAAGAGAATCACGTACCAGAGGCCTCCCCTTCAGACTAGAGGAAAAGAAGTTTCATTTAAAGGAACAGAGTAGGGGGTTCATCACAGTGAGGACAGTGAGGTTGGGGAATGCACTGCCGGGTGATGATTCAGTTAATGACTATAAGAGGGACTTGGATGATTTCTTGGACAGACATAATACAAAGTCTATTGTGATACTAAACTCTATAGTTAGTATAGATATGGGTATATATCATTTATGTGACAGTAGGGAGGGGTGTGTGTATGGGGCTCTTAATAAAACTTTTTTGCCCTATTGATTGTGTGCTCTGCTGTCAACTTTATTGTCTCCCACAAATAGTTTTATAATCTTCTATAATAGACTGTGAGGCAAAAATGATAACTGATAATCACACTTACCTCTCACACTGAGGGCCCCGGTGCTTGTCTCTAGGGGTTCCCCCAGACTGGGGTGTCCCATCCAGCAGATAAACTCCGCCCCCTGCTCAGTTATTGCTGACCCAGAGACAATGAGACTGACTGTGCAGGAGAAGGTCCCATCAGCTTCTCTCTTCTGCTCCATCTCTGGGATCTTGTATTTCTCACTGGGACACACAGAGAATAATTCCTGCCCTCCTGCTTCTCTCCTCAACCATTTCACCTCCAGAGCATCAGGGAAATACCCCCAGATCTTACACTGGAATTTGCCCTCTTTGCTGTGTATCAGGGTATCAGGTTTTATTATCTCTTCCATCTGTGGGCGCCAGGGGAATTCTGTAAATACACAAGGACAGGGATAATCTGTATCATCAAACCCACTGAATAAAATCCCTTCTCCATTATTAAAGGGAAAATATTCCTCCTCCCCTGTGTGACATGAGCTCAGTCAGTTGGGGGGGTTTGTGGGGGGACAGATATAAATATACATGTATTATTGTTATACACATATCTGATTCCTCAGACTGAAATTAACAATTTCCCCACCCCCTTAGGCTCACAGTGTCACGTAATAATCTAATTTACATTGTTCCATTGTATTTTGGGATTTGAAGACCCCCTGCTTTCCAGAGACTCTGTGTCCAACCCACCAATTCAACTGAATTAGTTTATATTAAAAGGGAGAGGTTATATTTTTCTATTTGTTCTACAGCTGTTCTTCCCCTTTCATGTTCTTCTGTTGTATGTATAAATATATATCTCCCCTTCTCCACAGCCTTCACTTTCCCTGGTTATTCAGCCTGGGTTATTCCTGGGTATTACCCCTAGTTCTACTTCAGATGGAGATCAGACCCATTAATACAGGTCAGTATTTATACTGTATATATCCAATAAATGTTAGTATTCCAAGCATGGAAATCTTGTTACCTGGAACTGTTGCAGAGAATTCCCTGGACTCCTCCCCATCACTGGATTGGTGGTTCCAGGTCACTCGCACTTTGAATCCTGGATCTTTGAAGAGATGTCCTGGGAGCTTACACTCACTCTCTATATTAAAGCTGCTGCCAGAGTTGGCTGTGGCTTTTTTAATGGACTCCAGTTGTTGGTAGTGTCCAACTCCACAGCTCCATCTGATCTGGATGTCTCTGGGGTAAAACTCCCTCAGGGTCAGACAGCTCAGAACCTCTCCTGACTCACTGAGGGAAAACTTCATGGAATCCTTGGGCTTTACTGGGAAATAACATGGAAATATGTGTCAGCAAAAGGGTCATAGATTCAGTATATTATATTAATTCCACCATCTTTCTGCCATTAGTCTAACCCTTGTGAATAATTACTGCCAGTTTCCCCATGAGGCACAACTTTACCAGGGACAGCTTTTTGGTAACTTTAAGAGCCCAATTTATGTTTTAAAGAGAAACTCAATGATTTTATTGCAATGCCACTCCCTTCATTTAGACATGACCCCCTTGACCCAATTCTACATTACTGGTATCACTGATATTGTATTTTATCAGGGGAACCTTTTATAAAATGTGTCCTGTGTGTCTGTTAGTGACCAACTCAGGGAGAGAATTCTACAGCAAATGGAATATCAATATGTCAGTACTTACATAAGATAAGGGAACAGTCTAATCTTTCCTCTTTGGCTCTTCCATCACAGACAAACTTGCAGAACACAGACATCTTCTTGTGCTTTAATAGATCAGGGGTGAAGCTGAGGGAGGAGGTGACATTGTGTCTCCCGTCTGTCTCTGTTCTGTCTGTTCTTACAGAGAATTCCTGACCCAGCAACATATTCCCTTCTCCTTCTGCCTGGGGCTGATCCTCTGTTATCTCCATCTTCTTCCCATCATTCCCCTCCACTGTCCATATCACCTGGGGGTCCTTAGGGCAGTCAGAGGCCACACAGTACAGAGTCACCTTCTCCCCATCCAACATCTGACTCCTGTGTATGTGACTCACCTGAAATCTCTGGAAATCTAATGAGAAGTCATTATCTGGCATTGTCTTAATGCGTCTATATTACATAGTAAGTGAGGTTGAAAAAAGACACACATCCATCAAGTTCAATCTTTTCACTTTTTTTTAACCTGCCTAACTGCCAGTTGTCCAGAGGAAGGCAAAAAAAAACCCTGAAGCCTCTCCAAGGGGGAAAAAGTTCCTTCCTGACTCCAAAATGGCAACGGGACTGGTCCCTGGATCAACATGTACTATAAACTATCTTCCATATCCCTGTATTCCCTCACTTGCTAAAAACCATCCAACCCCTTCTTATACCTATCTAATGTATCAGCCTGTACCACTGATTCACTTCCCAGCTCTCCCTGTAACACCCCTTTCCCTCCTCTAATCTCATTGGCTCCCTCCTGTCTGCTGGGAGGAGCTACTGGTGAATAAAGCATCCGACCCTTCCTTGTACCTATCTAATGTATCAGCCTGTACCCCTGATTCACTTCCCAGCTCTCCCTGTAACACCCCTTTCCCTCCTCTAATCTCATTGGCTCCCTCCTGTCTGCTGTGAGGAGCTACTGGTGAATAAAGCATCCAACCCTTCCTTGTACCTATCTAATGTATCAGCCTATACCCCTGATTCACTTCCCAGCTCTCCCTGTAACACCCCTTTCCCTCCTCTAATCTCATTGGCTCCCTCCTATCTGCTGGGAGGAGCTACTGGTGAATAAAGTATCCGACCCTTCCTTAAACCTATCTAATGTATCAGCCTGTACCACTGATTCACTTCCCATCTCTCCCTGTAACACCCCTTTCCCTCCTCTAATCTCATTGGCTCCCTCCTATCTGCTGGGAGGAGCTACTGTTGAATAAATCATCCGACCCTTCCTTATACCTATCTAATGTATCAGCCTGTACCACTGATTCACTTCCCAGTTCTCCCTGTAACACCCCTTTCCCTCCTCTAATCTCATTGGCTCCCTCTTGTCTGTTGGGAGGAGCTACTGGTGAATAAAGCATCCGACCCTTCCTTATACCTAACCTAATGGTTGTAGGGGATTCAATTATTAGGAAAGTGGATAGGGTAATTTGTCGTCCGGATCGCTATAACCGAACAGTTTGCTGTCTACCTGGTGCCAGGGTTCGGCATGTGGTTGATCGGATAGACAAATTATTGGGTGGGGCTGGGCACGACCCAGCTGTCTCAGTGCATATCGGTAATAATGACAAAATAAATGGTAGATGGAAGACCTTAAAGAATGATTTCAGGGATCTAGGCTCTAAGATCAAGGAAAGGTCTTCCAATGTCATCTTTTCGGAAATTTTGCTCGTGCCACGTGGAAGTTTAGGAAAACAGTGGGAGTTTAGGGAGCTTAATGTGTGGCTCAAGTCTTGGTGTAGGAATGAAGGGTTTGGGTTCCTAGAGCACTGGGCTGACTTTTCGTTGGGGTACAACCTATACAGTCGTGACGGTTTGCACCTCAATGGAAGGGGGCCACGGTGCTAGGGGAAAGAATGGCTAAGAGGTTGGAGGAGTGTTTAAACTAGGAAAGGGGGGGTGAGATAAAGAATTATGGGGAAGCTAGGGCTGATGGGGCAATGGGATTAGTAAGGGGTCATGGGGGAGGAGTGAGGGGGGCATACAGTTTACCAGCTAAGGAGGTCCCTCTGTTACAAGGAAAAATAATACTAACTTAACATATAATTCTCCACTAAATAATGTAAATTTAAAAAGTAAAAGTAGTAACCTCCGCTGTATGCTGCAAATGCACGGAGTTTGTCAGGTAAAATGGGAGACCTGGAATTAATTGCTCTAAACATTATGATATAATTGGTATCACTGAGACCTGGTGGGATAAAACATGTGACTGGATTGTGAATTTAAATGGTTACAGCCTTTTTAGGAGGGACCGAGGGATTAAATAGCGGGTGGAGGAGTGTGTTTGTATGTAAAGCCTGAATTAAAGCCATGCGCTAAAGAAATAACAATAGCTGGCACTGGTGAGGGTGTAGAATCCCTCTGGGTAGAGATTTTGACTGGGCAAAAGGTAACAAAAAGAATTATCATTGGTGTATGTTATAAACCACCTGGTATAAGTGTCGAGTATGAAGTCCAGCTACTCTTGCAGATACAAGCGGCTTCACAACTGGGTCAAGTTGTTGCTGTGGGTGACTTCAATTATCCAGACATTGACTGGGGTAATGGGGTTGCTAAGACAGAAAAAGCTTTTTTTTAAAAGAAGGTAAGTAGAGACCTGGATTCTGGGATGGCAGTGGATGTGATTTACTTAGACTTTGCTAAAGCATTTGATACAGTGCCACACAGAAGGTTACTGGTTAAATGAAGGAATGTTGGCCTGGAACATAGTATTTGTACCTGGATAGAGAACTGGCTAAAATATAGACTACAAAGAGTGGTGGTAAATGGAACATTTTCTAATTGGACCAGTGTTGTTAGTGGAGTACCGGAGGGCTCTGTACTAGGTCCCTTGCTTTTCAACTTGTTTATTAATGACCTGGAGGTGGCCATTGAAAGTACTGGTTCTATTTTTGCAGATGAGACTAAATTATGCAGAACTATAGGTTCCATGCAGGATGCTGACACTTTGCACAGTGATTTGTCTAAACTGGAAAACTGGGCAGCAAACTGGAAAATGAGCTTCAATGTTGATAAATGCAGGTTATGCACTTTGGCAAAAATAATATAAATGCAAGTTCTACACTAAATGGCAGTGTGTTGGGAGTTTCCTTAAATGAGAAGGATCTTGGGGTCTTTGTAGATAACTCGTTGTCTAATTCTGGGCAGTGTCATTCTGTGGCTACTAAAGCAAATAAAGTTCTTGTATAAAAAAGGGCATTAACTCAAGGGATGAAACATAATTGTGTCTCTTTATAGGTCCCTGGTGAGGCCTCATCTGGAGTATGGGGGCAGTTTTGGACTCCAGTCCTTAAGAGGGATATAAATGAGCTGGAGAGAGTGCAGAGACTAAGTGCAACTAAACTGGTTAGAGGGAGGGAAGAGTTAAATTATGAGGGGAGACTGACAAGGTTGGGGTTGTTTTCTCTGGGGGAAAAAAGGCGCTTGTGAGGGGACATGATTAGACTTTACAAGTACATTAGAGGACATTATAGACAAATAGCAGGGGACCTTTTTACCCATAAAGAGAATCACGTACCAGAGGCCTCCCCTTCAGACTAGAGGAAAAGAAGTTTCATTTAAAGGAACAGAGTAGTTGGCTCCCTCCTGTCTGCTGGGAGGAGCTACTGGTGAATAAAGCATCCGACCCTTCCTTGTACCTATCTAATGTATCAGCCTGTACAACTGATTCAGGGAGACAATTCCACATCTTCACAGCTCTCACTGTAACAAACCCCTTCCCAATATTTAGCTGGAACCTCTTTTCTTCTAATCGGAATGGGTGACCTTGTGTCAGCTGGAAAGACCTACTGGTAAATAAATCATTAGAGAGATTATTATATGATCCCCTTATATATTTATACATAGTTATCATATCTCCCCTTAAGCACCTCTTCTCCAGAGTGAACATCCCCAATTTGGCCAGTCTTTCCTCATAGCTAAGATTTTCCCTTTACCAGCTTAGTTGCCCTTCTCTGTCCCCTCTCTAATACAATAATGTCCTGTTTGAGTGATGGAGACCAAAACTGTACGGCATATTCTAGATGGGGCCTTACCAGTGCTCTATACAGTGGGACCCCCTCCTCCCATGACTCTCTGCCCCATTTAATACAAGTCAAGACCTTATTTGCCCTTGATGCTGCTGACTGGCATTACTTGCTACAGACAAGTTTATTATCTACAAGGACTCCAAGCTCCGTCTCCATTATGGATTTGCCTAGTGCAGTCCCATTAAGGGTATAAGTGGATATTGTTACATCCCAGGTGCAGGACTTTACATTTATCAACATTGAATCTCATTTGCCACTTAGCTGCCCAGATTGCCAGTTTGTCAAGATCCTGTTGCAAGTGCCACATCAGATTTAAATGAGGGCCCCACAGGGACAGGTAATTTACTATGTTTCCCTTATGTAAATGAAGATAGGGCTTTCGCTACTTAGCTACAGTTTTGATACTTTTTAACTGGATACTTTTTAACTTTTTAATCTTTTTTGGTATTTTGTGTCATGTTTGCTTCTATTCACTTTTGCACGGCAATGGACTTAACAGAATGGACTTTTTTTACACTTATGAAGGTGTGTTTGGACCGCAAGTGACTACATGAATTTTTACAAATTGCGTCTTAAATTTTCACTCATTGTGTAATTGCTGTTTATATGTAAATTATTGCACATGCACTTTATGCTAATTTGATTAATTGATTGCCTTTATAAACTTGTCTGTAACACGTCTGTACTATGCTTGACAAAGGGGAGTGACCCCGAAACATTGCATCTGCACTGCATTAAAAAAGGGCTTGCCCTGCAGCCTAAAATCCTGTGTGCCGGCGAAATTCTTTTCTGGATAGTTTTGTGTCATCTTCAAACACTGATACATTACTTACAACACCCTCCCCTAAGTCATTAATGAACAAGTTAAATAAAAGTGGCCCCAATACTGAGCCTTGGGGGACCCCACTAAGAACCTTACTCCAAGTAGAGAATGTCCCATTAACAACCACCCTCTGTACCCGATCCTGTAGCCAGTTTCCTATCCATGTGCAAACGACTTCATTAAGCCCAACAGACCTTAGTTTAGAAAGCAGTCATTTTGATGGCTGCCCGGATAGCGATAGCATCCAAGTGGAAATCACCTGAAGGCCCGAGCATCAAGGAAATTATCAATAGAGTGAATGCCAATAAATGGTTTGAAGCAAATATAGCCCACCTACAAAACACAACTCCTCAGTATCTCAAAATATGGTCTGTATGGGAATCTGAAGGGTTTGCTGAGACACCATGGATTGAATAGCCTCTCTCTATAGAAAATGTGACAGCTATAAAAATAAATAGAAAATTGGGGGATAAAGGCACTACCCTAAGGGATATAATTATTAGGCACTCCGTTCCCATAATATAGTTAACTAGGGGCAAAAGAGATGGTAGCAGCCAAGACCTCTGCCACAGATACAGATTTATGGATATGCACATAAGGGTTTTTTTTTTTTTTCATATAAATATTATAGATGACACGGGGCACATAAATTAATTGTCACATAGAGTTGTATACTATTTTGACGACACACACACACACAAGAGGAACATAATATAACGTATCCCGATTAAATAAGGGAGTACCCACTAGGTAGAGCAGTCAGATATACTGCACACTGACACTATGCACTTCACTATCACGTATTTTTATCACTTATTTTTGTAACTCATTCTCTTTTTTTTTTTTTTAATTTATTTATTAATTGAACACTCAGACACATATGTATGGACAACTGATATTTATTTAATTAGAGACACACACTCTTGGGGGAAATTATTCATTTATCTATTTACTTATTTACAAATTTTCTATTATCTGTTAAAATTTGTTTTTTTTTTTTAAATTATCACATAATAATCATAAACTGGAGATAAGATGGCTGAAACGGGCTGCCAATATACTCCGAAGAATGTATGAGAGTTACATAGTTACATAGTTACATAGTTAAATTGGGTTGAAAAAAGACAAAGTCCATCAAGTTCAACCCCTCCAAAAGAAAACCCAGCATCCATATATACACCCCTCTCTACTTTTAATTAAATTCTATATACCCATATCTGTACTAACTATAGAGCTTAGTATCACAATAGCCTTTAATATTATGTCTGCCCAAAAAATCATCCAAGCCATTCTTAAAGGCATTAACTGAATCAGCCATCACAACATCACCCGGCAGTGCATTCCACAACCTCACTGTACTGACTGTGAAGAACCCCCTACGTTGCTTCAAATGAAAGTTCTTTTCTTCTAGTCTAAAGGGGTGGCCTCTGGTACGGTGATCCACTTTATGGGTAAAAAGGTCCCCTGCTATTTGTCTATAATGTCCTCTAATGTACTTGTAAAGTCTAATCATGTCCCCTCACAAGCGCCTTTTTTCCCCCAGAGAAAACAACCCCAACTTTGTCAGTCTCCCCTCATAATTTAACTCTTCCCTCCCTCTAACCAGTTTAGTTGCACTTAGTCTCTGCACTCTCTCCAGCTCATTTATATCCCTCTTAAGGACTGGAGTCCAAAACTGCCCCCATACTCCAGATGAGACCTCACCAGGGACCTATAAAGAGACACAATTATGTTTCATCCCTTGAGTTAATGCCCTTTTTTATACAAGAACTTTATTTGCTTTAGTAGCCACAGAATGACACTGCCCAGAATTAGACAACGTGTTATCTACAAAGACCCCAAGATCCTTCTCATTTAAGGAAACTCCCAACACACTGCCATTTAGTGTATAACTTGCATTTATATTATTTTTGCCAAAGTGCATAACCTGCATTTATCAACATTGAACCTCATTTTCCAGTTTGCTGCCCAGTTTTCCAGTTTAGACAAATCACTGTGCAAAGTGGCAGCATCCTGCATGGAACCTATAGTTCTGCACAATTTAGTCTCATCTGCAAAAATAGAAACAGTACTTTCAATGGCCACCTCCAGGTCATTAATAAACAAGTTGAAAAGCAAGGGACCTAGTACAGAGCCCTCCGGTACTCCACTAACAACACTGGTCCAATTAGAAAATGTTCCATTTACCACCACTCTTTGTAGTCTATCTTTTAGCCAGTTCTCTATCCAGGTACAAATACTATGTTCCAGGCCAACATTCCTTCATTTAACCAGTAATCTTCTGTGTGACACTGTATCAAATGCTTTAGCAAAGTCTAAGTAAATCACATCCACTGCCATCCCAGAATCGATGTCTCTACTTACATTCTCGTAAAAAGAAATTAAGTTAGTCTGGCAAGATCTATTACGCATAAAACCATGCTGGCACAAACTCATAGTATTATGATTTGCTATGAAGTCCAGTATCTTATCCTTTATTAACCCTTCGAAAAGCTTTCCTAATACTGACGTCAGACTAACTGGCCTATAGTTTTGAGGCTGAGAACGGGATCCTTTTTTGAATAGAGGCACCACATTAGCAATTCGCCAGTCTCTCAGCACAATGCCAGATCCCAATGAATCCTGAAAAATTAAGTAAAGACGTTTGGCAATCACAGAGCTAAGCTCGCTAATTACCCTGGGATGAATACCATCTGGCCCTGGACCTTTGTTAATCTTAACATGTTCAAGTCTCTTTTGAATTTCTTCATGTGTGAACCATGTATCATTAGTTGTATTACTAGAATTGGGAGTGTTAAGAAGGAAACCTTCACTTACTGGTTCTTCATTTGTGTAGACAGATGAAAAATACGAGTTCAGAATCTGCGCTTTTATTTTGTTTTCATCAACCAGCTGACCCCCCTCTGATAGTAAGGGTCCCACCCCTTCCTGCTTCATTTTTTTACTATTGACATATTTAAAAAATAATTTTGGATTTTTTTTACTGCTTGCTGCAATATCCTTTTCTATAGCAATTTTAGCTTGCCTTATAGCTTCTTTGCATGATTTATTGGCCTCCTTGTACCTTATAAATGTTTCGGCTGTACCAGATAACTTGAAAGCCTTAAAAGCAGGTCTTTTCTTACCCACCTCAACACCAACGCTTCTATTGAACCAAAAAGGTTTTGCTTTGCAACGACGTTCCTTGCTTACAAGTGGAATATACTGACAAGTAGATTTATTAAGCAGCAATTTAAAGACTTCTCATTTTTGTTCTGTGTTTAACCCTGTGAAAAGCATTTCCCATTTAATATGTTGCAGAGATGCCCTTATACTGTCACAGTTTGCACGTCTGAAATTTAGTGTTTTAGTTACTCCCTTATAGAATTGCTTCTGCAACAGAATCTCAAAGGAGACCATGTTATGATCACTATTCCCTAAATGCCCCTCACCCACACAAATGTTAGAGATGAGTTCAGTATTGTTAGTTATTACAGGTACAAAAGAGAGTTATTCCTAGTAGGTTCTTGAACGAGCTGGAATAAAAAGTTGTCATTCAGCATATTTACAAAGCTACTAGCTTTTTCTGTCTTAGCAACCCCATTACCCCAGTCAATGTCTGGATAATTGAAGTCACCCATAGCAACAACTTGACCCAGCTGTGAAGCCGCTTGTATCTGCAAGAGTAACTGGACTTCATACTCGACACTTATACCAGGTGGTTTATAACATACACCAATGATAATTCTCTTTGTTACCTTTTACCCAGTCAAAATCTCTACCCAGAGGGATTCTACACCCTCACCAGTGGCAGCTATTGTTATTTCTTTAGCGCATGGCTTTAATTCAGGCTTTACATACAAACACACTCCTCCACCCGCTATTTAATCCCTCTGTCCCTCCTAAAAAGGGTGTAACCATTTAAATTCACAATCCAGTCACATGTTTCATCCCACCAGGTCTCAGTGATACCAATTATATCAGAGTTGAGAGAGGGGTGAAGGGCCCATTCATTCCTAGAAGTATTGGAGGAGAGAGGCTCTCTATAAAGAAATATTATTAGAAAGGGAGATGGATTGAGGCCAACTCTCAGAACGAACGGAGGAGGGAGAGGGGTGGTTGGAGATAATGAGAAGGAGAATAAGCCCGAATATGAATATATATGGGTAGCCCACCAATGAACATCAAAAGAGTTTTGTTGTTGTTTTTGTGATGTTTTGTATTTGTATTGTATTTTGTTGTATTTTTTTTATTTTTTTCTTCTCTTGTATGTTTGTATTCTTTTACTATTTATGGAAAAAAAACTATTAATAAATTATAAGTAAAAAAAAAAAAGAAAGCTGTCGTTTGTGGGGCACAGTATCAAACGCTTTGGCGAAATCCAAATAGATCACATCTACTGCCCCCCCACTATCCAGAATCTTACTTACCTCATCATAAAATGCAATCACATTAGTCTGACATGACCTATCCTTCATAAAGCCATGCTGATTGCTGCTCATAATGCCATTCACTAGGACAACATTTTGAATGTGATCCCTTAACAAGCCTTCAAATAATTTGCCCACCACTGATGTCAATCTTACTGGCCTATAATTGCCAGGCTGAGATCATAATCCCTTTTTAACTATTGGAATAACATCAGCTTTTCTCCAATCCATAGGCACCATACCAGATGACAGTGAATCTGAGAAAATCAGAAATAGGGGCTGGTCTAAAACTGAACTTAGCTCTCTTAGAACCCGGGGGTGTATGCCATCAGGCCCTGGAGCCTTGTTTACATTTATTTCTATTAAAGCTTTATGGATCATTCCCAGAGTCAGCCACTGACTAGATTGAGCTAAGTCATCAGTGCAGCTTTGAAATGAGCCTGGGAACTCAGACTCCTCTATAGTATACACTGAAGAAATGATTTAATAGCATTTTAAATGACAACCAAACTTAATGCCCTAACCAATGTTCTGAAGGGCAGCCCTCAAGGCACTAAAATTAGCTTTTCTGAAATTGGTTTTGGTTGCCCCCATGTATTTTTGTTAGGAATGCACCGAATCCAGGATTCGGTTTGGGATTTGGCCAGGATTCGGCCTTTTTCAGCAGGATTCGGATTCGGGCGAATCCTTGTGCCTGGCCAAACCAAATCTGAATCCTAATTTGCATATGTAAATTAGGTGTGGGTTGGGAAATCATGTGACATTTTGTCACAAAAGAAGAATTTTTCCCACTTTTTCCTTTTCTGTTCTAATTTGCATATGCAAATTAGGATTCAGTTTGGTATTCGGCCAAATCTTTCACCAAGGATTCGGCCCAATCCAACATAGTGTATTCGGTGCATCCCTAATATTTGTTTTTGCACCAGACATTCAATGATATAACATTATGGTCACTATTACCCAGGGGTTCAATGACTTGCACATTTGCTATAAGTTCTGGCTCATTAGAGATCACTAGATCCAGAATAGCATTTTTTCTGGTTGGCTCCTCAACAACCTTTTCTATTTGCATCAGGAGCTTTGCCTCCTCCTCCTCGTCACTTACATTAGGGGGTCTATAGCAACTCCTACAATTAATTTTCTGGACTCTTTACAATTGGTGAAGAACTCCACCCATAAGACTTCTGCCCCCTCATTTTCTAACATCACCTCCTCCTTTATATGAGATTTAAATCCTGCCTAACAAACAGACATACCCCTTCTCCTTTTCTATTGCCTCGGTCCCTCTGAAACAAAGTATAGCCGCTGATATTTACTGCCCAGTCATGTGACTCATTCAGCCATGTTTCAGCCAATCACATCATATTTTCCCTCCAGCACAGCACCTCGAGCTCTCCCATTTAACCCTGCGGGGGTGCGGGCCCTGGCCCATTTGCACCCCCTGCTCCCCCGGGCGTTACGCCCCTGAATACTGGTACCATATTGAACAAATGACATGTGCTCCTGCCTATCCTTAACCCCCAACCAAATCTCCTCCCCCATTTTTCCTTCCTTTGCCCACTATCTCATCTAACCTGTCTTTTACTGAATCCTTTACTGAACCCTCCTCCCCACACCTAGTTTAAAATCTCTTCCAACTTTCTATCCATCTTTTCTCCCAAAACAGCTGCCCCATCATCATTGAGGTGTGCCCATCCCTAGCAAAGAGCCTGTAGCCAATTGAGAAATCAGCCCAGTTCTCCAAAAACCCAAAACCCTACTCCCAAAACCAATCTCTCAGCCATGCATTAATTTCCCTATGCTCCCGCTGTCTTCTTAGCATTGCTTGTGGCTCAGCACCAGGCAAGCAGCAGACTGTTCGGCAGGAAGGGTCCTTGCAGCAGATTACCATATCCGCCTTTCTAATAATTTAATCCCGTATAGCTAGAAACTACCTTTCCTTCCTTGCACTCCCTGTATTAGAGACACTGCCCCCTAGATGGCTCTGAGAGTCAGTCTACTCCATACACGCCAGTTCAGAGCTTTCCTCCCCAGCATCAGCTTCAGCCAAAATGGTGAATCTGTTGTTTTGGACATGCTGTGGACCAGCCCCCTACCCTTCCGACCCCTACTTCCCCTCCTGACTCACAAACCTTCCTCCTTCATTAGCCTCAACTGCCCATTCTCCTCCTCCTACTCCCCTAGCCCCTGCCAGTGGTCGCTCTGTGACCTCCTTTCCTCCCCCAAGTTTGCTGCTGCCCTCAGTGCTGCAAGTTCCCCCTTAGAGTCTGCAGTTCAGATTCCAAGATGAAAACCAAGTGACATCTCTCATATATAAACACTGCCTGGAACTGCTGCTCCAACACCACATACATGTGACACTGAGTGATACCAGCAAACCCACTTCCAAACATATTTCAGCAGAACTCAAATATATTGAAAATTCAATTTATTTGTGCAAGTGAAGCAACGTTTCAGGCTTAACCAGCCTTTTTATCAAGCTGGATAAAGGGCTGGTTAAGCCTGAAATATTGCTTCACTTGTGGCACAAATGAATTGAATTTTCACTATATCAGAGTGCTGCTGAATTATGTTTGGAAGTATGGATTGGACCTGAGCAGACAGAGTCACAGTCGGCACCCGACGCTACAAAAAGTGGTGAGGATTGTGTAGCACTACTATGTGTTTGTGACCAGCAATTAAAGTGTCACAAGTGCAATTCCTCACAAATGCCTTAAGGTTTTTAATGCTGTTTAACACTTAATTCACATGCAACACTTAGATCACATGCAACACTCACTTAGTAGCTCCACACTCACTTTGAAGTCACAAACTTATAGAGGTATCCACCCTGGGTACTTAAAATGCTTTCTATCTAAATATAATGTACATGGAAAGTCGTCTGCTCATTAGTCAATCATTGCCTGTTTGTATATGCTGTCAGATTCCGATTACTTAGAACATGTGTTTGCATTCAGAAAACCTAACATTGAAATAACTGGATATGCAATTTTTGCAGCAAAAATGTGAATCTTGCATAATCTTATATGCAGATCAGTGATACACATGCCAAATATACACAAACCCTGTGCAAGGAGTGTGAGGTTCTAGTTGTGGTTATTATGTTTAATCAATATATAGTGGAAAGTTGCTAAACATTTCATTAATGTAAAAGTGTGTTTAGTTACACTTCCCCTTTAAACTATAAAGAACCGCTACAAAACCTTCCTATTGTTGCTGCTGAGCCAAAAGCTGACAAGTCTCATAATTAGCAAGTAATGATGAAACTAAAGAACATGATTATTCAGTGACTTACATTTCTTCTTGTAAATGAGAAACCAGAGCCCCGCACTGATCCCGGCCATGGTCAGCAGAATGGTGAGAAATATGGCCCCCGCAATGTTCCCTGCAGAATATTTCCCCTCGTTGTCTGGAACACAATCTAGAAGGAACAGCATTGCCTCTAATGAGTCAGTACAGCCCTGTTACAAACATTAATTATACAATTAATTATATTATATTATAATTCTAGCTGTTCCTTGCTACGGCCCTGGGCTGATCTGGCTACTGAAACACAAGTGAATGGCCAATAGGAAGAAACTGTGTTTCTCTGGTATTTCCAGGCCTGTCATCTTGTCCCTTGCACCTCGAATATTAAATTAGACCTGATGAACTTACAATCATAATATTGCTATCTTATTTAGATTTCAGTACATGTATCCCCAACAATGTTATACCTGTTGGACTGAAACAACTCCAAGTTACATATGTTCTGCAAAAAAATACTTTAAAGGTTCTTTTGTGAAGACTGAGCTAATAACCAGAGTCAGAGGCCTGAGGGATAGAATAAGAAATGCACTTCCCTGCAGGGTTGGACTGAATCCAATATGGCGGCTGGTTATTGGGTATGTGGGGGGATAATGTACAGACTTACATTAGGGGATACACTGTGAGTATGGGGGTTATACCCAGAATTATAGTCCTGTAAACTGTGTTTCTGATGAGGCTCCAGACTTTCAAACAATCCCTTAACACTCACTTTTTCATTCAAGTCCATAACTTAAACCTCTACAACTTGCCCACCCACCTACCCCCTTACTCTTTGCTCACACACTCACAGTAAAATGTTGTATTAATTCCTATGTTATGTACAACACCATTGTTCCTGTGTGACAGTTGTGAGGAGACAAAAACATTATAGCCAATGTTATTTACGTGTAAGGTCCCTGCTGTGTCAGCGTTGCGCCCTGGTCGGTGTGGTCGCAGGCGCAGTAATCAGGCAACTGATGTGCGCCTGCGCGCCGCATCGAATGCGGGCGACGGACGCCGGCGCGGAGGCGCGGGCGACGGTCGCTGGCGCCGGGGCGTGCGCGACGCAACGGACGCGCGCGACGCGACGGACGCGCGCGACGTAACGGACGCGCGCGACGGACGCACGTAACGGACGCGGTCTGATGACGTCAGTTGGCGCCAAACTAGCGCTATTTAAACCTGCTCCAGTCTCTGCTCTGTGCCTGGTTATTAGGTTTATAACTGAAACCCTAGCGTTGATACCTTCCTGACGATATTGTGATTGACCCCTGCCTGTACCTGGACTCTGATTCTTGCTTGTTGCCTAGACCTTCTGCCTGTTTACCGTTGACGATTCTCGCTGCCTGCCTTGACCCGGATATCCTGACTACGCCTTTGCCTGATCCTTCTGTACCTCGTTTAGTCTCACTGGCTACTCTCCACACCCCTGCTTCCTGTTTCCAACCTCGGGTGAGTTAGCGGGTGTGTGAGGCGCTTGTGGTTCATTTTCTTCTGTTCCTACTCCTTCTACGTCTGGATCATACTGGTAAGCGTGACAGTATAACCAGGCCATGGATCCAGCTGAAGGGGCTTCACCGCTTACCGTACTCATCCAACAGATGTCGGAATTGACACAAGCAGTGAGGGAGCTTCAGAGCGGATATACCCAGATGCAATCCCAGCTGAGAGCCCAACCATCCACCGCAAGCCAATCCACTGTAGCTGCTACCGCTTCTGTTGGTCCCACTGAGGTACAAGTCCTCACCTCCGAAATCTCGGAACCTAAAGTTGCTTTTCCCGAAAAGTTCTCTGGGGATCGGAAAGCCTTCCGTAATTTCAGGAGCAGCTGCAAACTCCTTTTTTCTCTGAAACCTCACACATACCCCGATGAGAACACACGAGTAGGGGTTATTATTACCTTTCTGTCCGGAGAACCCCAGACCTGGGCCTTTCGTTTAATGGATCGACGGAGCCCTGTATTAGCCTCTGTGGACACTTTTTTTGATGCCATGGCGATTCTCTATGACGACCCTCATAGAGTCTCCACCGCTGAAGCCGCCCTTCATGCTCTCAAACAGGGAACTCGTCCTGCGGAGGACTATACGCTTGAGTTCCGGCAATGGTCCGAAGATACGGATTGGAATCCTGCGGCCCTTAAGCACCAATATCGTTTGGGTCTTTCCCCTGAACTGAAAAACGAGCTCGCTCGTACAGGAATTCCAGACACGCTGGAGGGTCTCATCACTCTTGCCATCCAGCTCGACCAGAGACTCAGAGAGCGCAGAGAAGAGGAGAAAGCCGAAAAGGCTGGCCTGATACCTCATACCTGGGTTGTACCTACCGCCCCTCCTCCAGTCCAAGTACCTTTTCCCTTGCCTTCTTCTTCTTCAGATTCGTCCTCGGAACCGATGCAAATTGGAGCCATCAGGTCTGCCCTCACTGCGGAAGAACGCCTTCGTCGCCGCAGATTAAACCTTTGCCTCTACTGTGGCCAGGCCGGTCACTTACTAAGGAGCTGCCCAACCCGTCCTACGGGTAAAGACTTTTTTAGTAAAGACTTAAAATGTTGTAACAAACCAGTACCTTTACTGACAGTCTCTCTCTTTCTGCAGTGGGGAAGTCAAACAGCAAAACTCCAAGCCATCCTTGATTCCGGAGCAAGTGGCTGTTTCATGGACAGTACGATTGTTTCCCAACTCCAGATTCCTCTCCAACCTAAGAAGAATCCCATTTCCCTTCGGGTGGCTGATGGTTCCTTAATTACTTCGGGCCCAGTGGTGCAAGAAACCATTCCTCTTTTTGTTTCCCTCAATAAACAGCATTCGGAAATGATGAATTTAGATGTGGTCACGTCTCCTCTTTTTCCTGTCATTTTGGGGTTGCCATGGTTACAAAAACATAATCCATCCATCAATTGGGCCACAGGGGAAATAACCTTTCTTTCGCAATTTTGTCAATCTAAATGCAGATTCGAAAGTTATCCTTCTTCTAGTCAAGTTTGTTCGTTATCCTCCTCATCCGAAGTTCTTCAAATTCTTCCTCAAAGCTATCGGGAGTTCGCAGATGTGTTCAACAAGAAAGGTGCCGATTCTCTACCCCCTCATCGCATCTATGATTGCCCAATTAATCTTTTGCCCGGTTCCCAAGTACCCTTTGGTCGTATTTACCCGTTGTCCGAACCAGAACTAGCTGAACTTCGCTCATATCTTGATGAAAATTTGGCCAAAGGTTTTATTCGTCAATCTTCTTCTCCAGCCGGGGCAGGGATATTCTTTGTCGAAAAGAAAGATCACTCATTAAGACCCTGTATTGATTATAGAGACTTGAACAAAATAACGATCAAAAACCGATATCCTCTTCCTCTAATTCCAGAGTTATTCCAACGCTTAACGGAGGCCAAGATTTTTTCTAAGTTGGATTTGAGGGGAGCATATAACCTGGTCAGGATACGTGAGGGAGACGAGTGGAAGACGGCGTTTCGTACTCGCTACGGCCACTTCGAATATCTGGTGATGCCGTTCGGCCTTTGCAACGCTCCCGCAACATTCCAGCATTTTGTCAATGACATTTTTCGGGACTTTCTTGACATTTTTGTTATAATTTATCTGGATGACATTTTAATTTTTTCTAGTTCCTTAGATGAACACAGGATCCATATGAGGAGGGTTCTTGCTCGCCTTCGCACTCACCAACTCTATGCCAAAATTGAAAAGTGCATTTTTGAGCAGTCCTCTGTTGAATTTCTAGGATTCTTTATTTCTCCTCTAGGCATCCAGATGGATTCAAAGAAGATCTCGGCAATCCTCGACTGGCCAGCTCCCACATCCAGGAAGGCAGTTCAACGCTTTATTGGTTTCGCAAACTTCTACAGGAAGTTTATTAGAGGTTTCTCTCAGACTATTCTACCAATAACAGAGCTGACTCGCATGAATAAAAAATTTTTTTGGTCCTCTCAAGCCCAAGTATCTTTCGAAAACTTAAAGAAACTTTTCACATCAGCTCCTATCCTTTGTCATCCTGATTTATCCTTACCATTTGTTCTAGAAGTCGATGCCTCTGAAGTTGCGGTGGGCGCTGTTTTGTCCCAAAGATCTGGGATCCAAGAGGAGCTCCATCCAGTAGCTTTTTTTTCCCGTAAAATGGCAAAATGTGAATGCAATTACGATGTGGCCGATCGGGAACTACTCGCTATTAAACTGGCACTGGAGGAGTGGCGTTATCTTCTGGAAGGTTCCAAGCACCCTATTCTTATCTTCACCGACCACAGAAACTTGGAGTACCTTCGTTCCGCCAAGAGACTGAGACCAAGACAAGCGAGGTGGGCTCTTTTCTTCATGAGGTTTAATTTCCACCTTACCTATCGGCCTGGATCTAAGAATACTAAAGCCGACGCCTTATCCCGTATGTTTACCCTCGATGACGAAATACCTTCTTCTCCTGAAACCATCCTAAAATCCAACAATCTCCTTTTACTACAGCCGACCCTTCTTAAACAGATCCAGAACGCTTCCAAGTCCATCATGGAACCAGCCCTCGTTCCTAAGGGAGGATTTCTTCTTCTAAAAGACAAGATTTTTGTTCCTGAGGAGATGCGGTTGGAGGTTCTTAAAAGTATACACGACTCCAAATTGGCCGGACATCCAGGAGTCAAGAAGACTATTATCGCAGCTAAAAGATCGTTCTCTTGGCCAGGATTAGCCAAAGATTGCTTCCAATTCGTTTCTTCATGTGAAATTTGTGCCAGATCTAAAGACTCTCATTCTAAACCCTTTGGCCTTCTTCAACCCCTTCCTGTCCCTTCCCGTCCCTGGAGCTCTGTTTCGTTGGACTTTATCTCGGAATTACCACAGTCTGATGGATGTTCTACCATAGTGGTATTTATTGACCGTTTGACCAAGATGGCTCATTTCAAGTCCTTGCCCAAGCTCCCTTCCGCTTCCGAAACTGCAGACGTTTTCATCAAGGAAGTTGTTAGGCTCCATGGTCTTCCGCAGGAGGTGGTATCGGATCGAGGCCCACAATTCACATCTCAGTTCTGGAAAACCTTGTGTGGCGCCCTTCAAATTTCTGTTTCCCTTTCTTCAGCCTTTCATCCTCAATCCAACGGCCAGACGGAACGAACCAACCAGACTTTAGAACAATATCTGAGGTGCTACTCTTCTCATCTTCAAGACAACTGGGCAAACCTTCTACCTCTTGCGGAATTCGCTTACAATAATGCTCACCATTCATCCATTAACCAGTCTCCTTTCTTTGCTAATTATGGTCTCCACCCTTTAACCTTTCCTTCTTCTATAGTGGCTGATATTCTGGTTCCCGCAGTTCAAGACCGCCTCAACTTCCTAACAGACAATTTTCGGAAACTGCAAGAGAACATGTCCAAGGCCCAGAAGAATTTCAAGATATACGCTGATCGGAGACGGAATAAAGACCCAGAGTTCAAGGTGGGTGATCGAGTCTGGTTGTCTACTATTAATCTTAAGTTATCTTCTCCCAGCAGGAAGCTCGGCCAACGTTTCCTGGGTCCTTTTTCTATTGTTCGTCAAATTAATCCTGTGGCCTTTCAGTTAAAGCTTCCTGCTTCTTGGCGTATTCATCCGGTGTTCCATTCGGCTCTCCTGAAATCTGCTTCCACCTTCCAGTTTCCAGGTCGTACGACTCCTCCTCCTCTCCCAGTTCTAGTGGATAATCAAGAGGAATTCGAGGTCGAAAAAATTCTGGACTCTCGTATTAGAGGCAGGCAAGTACAATACTTGGTGGGATGGAAGGGCTATGGCCCTGAAGAGAATTCCTGGGAGCCAGTCAAGAACATTCACGCTCCAGATCTGTTGAAAAAATTTCACGAAGAGCATCCCAACAAGACCGCTGGTTGTCGTGTCCTGAGGCCACTCCTTGATGGGGGGCAATGTAAGGTCCCTGCTGTGTCAGCGTTGCGCCCTGGTCGGTGTGGTCGCAGGCGCAGTAATCAGGCAACTGATGTGCGCCTGCGCGCCGCATCGAATGCGGGCGACGGACGCCGGCGCGGAGGCGCGGGCGACGGTCGCTGGCGCCGGGGCGTGCGCGACGCAACGGACGTGCGCGACGTGACGGACGCGCGCGACGTGACGGACGCGCGCGACGTAACGGACGCGCGCGACGGACGCACGTAACGGACGCGGTCTGATGACGTCAGTTGGCGCCAAACTAGCGCTATTTAAACCTGCTCCAGTCTCTGCTCTGTGCCTGGTTATTAGGTTTATAACTGAAACCCTAGCGTTGATACCTTCCTGACGATATTGTGATTGACCCCTGCCTGTACCTGGACTCTGATTCTTGCTTGTTGCCTAGACCTTCTGCCTGTTTACCGTTGACGATTCTCGCTGCCTGCCTTGACCCGGATATCCTGACTACGCCTTTGCCTGATCCTTCTGTACCTCGTTTAGTCTCACTGGCTACTCTCCACACCCCTGCTTCCTGTTTCCAACCTCGGGTGAGTTAGCGGGTGTGTGAGGCGCTTGTGGTTCATTTTCTTCTGTTCCTACTCCTTCTACGTCTGGATCATACTGGTAAGCGTGACATTACGTGAAAAGTTGTGTATGAAAATATCTTATGTGATAAAAAAATTTCCCATACTGTGAAGTTATCAGTTTGGAGACACAGAGGTTAAGCTAATGTTACCTATTCATGGATAATTTTATCCCAATTACATAATAAAATAGGAATAACCTGGAGATACCTAAACTTTGGTGAAATGATTGATGGGGTTTGTTGGGACATTTTGCATTACATTTGTAGTTTCATGTAGTGAAGTGAGTAAACAGGACTGTACCACATGTAAACACCCATGGTAAAACCACCCCATAAAGCCCCCCCCACACACACACATACTGGTTCAAGTAACTATAAGCAAAACTCTTACACTGGCAGGAGCCAAGAGTTTCCCCATGTTGGATAAGAGAAGAGGTCCCCAATCTCAACATTACAGGAATATCTACCTGAGCTGTTGTAAAAGGAGGTTTGGCTGTTGAGGAACATGTGGATTAGGGCAGCCCATAAAGAAATTGACATTCCTCCGACTCTTTCTCTATGAAGGTCCAGGACTAAATCCATAGACCAATGTATCTCAGGAACTGGACTCTTCCTGGACCCATAACCTTGTAAAGGTAAATTCTTCCAATGAACAGGGACCTACACAACCGCTGAGCTAATGGATTGTATTATGTGGTGCCACCTGATAAGCCTGTAACTTATTGGTATTATTTTGTAAAGTATTTCAAAACCCCAAACATATGTGTTTTGTTTAGGAGCCCCTATTCTGTAAATCTGCCCCATATACAATTTGCAGCAACAGTTCTCAATAGCTGATGGATGTAGAATATCTTCCTATTCACACTGTTTAGGAGTAAAGTGCTGGTATCTGTACTCAGGGGGGCAAAGTTTATTGAGTATAAATATTTGAGTGATCAATTATAGCTACTGAGATTCAGCAGAGCAAGTTGTAACCATTGCTTATTATCTTACCAGGGTGAAGCTTAGGGGCCACACAATGAACCCATAGTGGTAGCTAAATTCTGATGAAATAAGAAGCACTATTGGCTAATGGTAATGGTCTCACCACTATACACCAACTGGAGATCCTTGAGAAGAGGCTTTGGCAGAGACTTGTGTTCCACTTGGCAGGAGTAAGTCCCATCATTCTGGCCACCTCCAGGGGAAACACTCAGTGAGTTGTTCAGTGTGTATGTGCCGTCTGCATTGCTCCATGGTCTTAAGTCTTTGTCTATATTAGAAGAATGAGGTATGGGCTCCCCATCTCTGAGCCAAGATACCCCTATATCCACAGGGTAGAACCCACTCACTGAGCAGTAGAGGTTCTCCTCAGATCTTGTAATCTTCATCATGGGAACAGCTGTATAAAATGATAAAATAAAAGGGATTTATGTGTGCAAAAGTACAGACCCCCAAAATTTCAAATTAAGAGCAAAATAAATGAAAGTTGGGTAGGTACAGGTATGTGCATCTGGCAACTGAGATCTGTTGCTTTATGTCTTATATGAGAATTAGAGGTCAAGAGAAGAAAACTTCTTCAGAAGAGCAACATACTTTGTTATGTTGGTGCTGTACCAGTGCTACTGGGTTATGCCAAGTACAACAGAGACCAGTTTCTGACTTCTCTATAGGGCCCTTTAGTTTTGTCATAAACACTGTAGCAATTAATATCTAATTATATTAGTTCTACTGATCCTAGTCACTAATTTACAGCTTGACCTCATTCTGTAGCCCATTTCTACTATTTCTTCATATCGTTATATAGTTTGTACTTTGTATATCCTTTAGATAATATAGAGTTTATTTACCCTTCTTTTCACTATTTTTGTATCTGAATCTACTCATTGGGACCCTATTATTTCATTTTATATAGAATAATATTTCTATATTATACATGTTATGAAAACGAACAGTGAAAATAATTTTCATGACTTCTACCATAAGCTGCCATACTGCTCATATTCTTGCTGATGTGTTAGGGAAGGAATATTAAAGGCACAACTTAGACCAGTGTCCCCATACACTTCTGTATGATTTAAGTACATGTATGATTTGCTGTAATACTTACCTCTAACTTCTAATTTCACCCCTTGTTCTTGTTTTAAACCATAACTCACTCTACACTAGGGATGTAGCGAACTGCCGTTAATGTGTTCGCGAACGCCGTTCGCGAACACCGGCAAAAAAGCGAACAGTTCGCGAACAGTTCGCGAACTTCGAACGCTCGATAAAATCGTTCGATCGAACGATCGAAGGATTTTATTCGTACGATCGAAGGATTTTCGTTCGAATCGAACGATCGAAGCTATTCGATCGAATGATTTTAATTCAATCGAATGCTTATAATCGTTCGAACGAATGGAAATCATTCGATTTTAGCGATCGAACGGTCGAATGGTCGAATGGTCGAACGAAATTTTACTTCGAACGCGAACACCAATTGGCGAACGTCGCGCGACGTTCGCGAACATTCGGCGGACGCGAACAGTCGAAGTTCGCGCGAACTAGTTCGCCGGCGAACAGTTCGCTACATCCCTACTCTACACGTGTAGGTTCCTTCATCAGAGACAATTACATTGGAGACTGACAGAGACACAATCCCTTCCTCTATTGTCTGAACATCCAGAGTCAGTCGGGGTTGGAAGATGGTCAGAGTCTTGTTGTACCTAAGAATCTCTTTGTCTCTGAAGATCCAGATAATGGACAACACTGAGTGGTCAGCTGGTGGGAAGGTACAAGGGAGAGAAGCTGTAGAACCCAGAAGTGCTTTGTGAGATGAAGGAACTGATACCATTGGTGCAGAACCTGCAGGGAGACATATTGGGTCAGTTCCAGGTACAAATTCTGCCTTGGGTGTTCTTAGGGGCAGATTTATCCAAATGTGAGTTTAGAGCTTAATAAATAAAAACTCACCCACATTCTATTCATTCCTATGGGATTTTTTAGAACCATGTCTATGAAATGGTGAGTTCTAACTTTCATCCATTGATAAATACAATTCAAAATAATCCCATAGGAAAGAATAGAACATGGGTGAGTTTTTATTTATAAGCACATGCCTGGTGTGTAAGTCAGTTGTGCAGTGATAGGTTCAGCCACATGCCAGTCACTGTTGTGCACCAGCCAGGCACGTAACCAAGTTAAGCATTAACAACAGATAACAACAGGGAGATATAGAAATAATTAAATTCTAATGTATTATCTGTTGTGTTACTGAGATTAAATTAGTAGCAATTTAGGAGCCCAAAGATGATGGTGGAACTACCTCCATATGAGAATGTATAAATATATCTACTGTAGACCTGTTTATAGGAAACAGACAGAGGGGTAACATCAGTCAGTACCAGCCTGGCACTCACACACTGGGTATAGGAAACAGACAGAGGGGTAACATCAGTCAGTACCAGCCTGGTACTCACACACTGGGTATAGGAAACAGACAGAGGGGTAACATCAGTCAGTACCAGCCTGGCACTCACACACTGGGTATAGGAAACAGACAGAGGGGTAACATCAGTCAGTACCAGCCTGGCACTCACATACTGGGTATAGGAAACAGACAGAGGGGTAACATCAGTCAGTACCAGCCTGGCACTCACACACTGGGTATAGGAAACAGACAGAGGGGTAACATCAGTCAGTACCAGCCTGGCACTCACACACTGGGTATAGGAAACAGACAGAGGGGTAGGATCAGTCAGTACCAGCCTGGCACTCACACACTGGGTATAGGAAACAGACAGAGGGGTAGGATCAGTCAGTACCAGCCTGGCAATCACATAGACAGAGATCTCAATATGAGCCCTTGGAGATACAATGTTTCAGGGGGTGTCTGCAGCAGAATCACAATTCCCCCACACCTCAGGGCCCCTATTTTTGCTGGCCCCTCTTCTGTAGGCTCTTCCGTACTGAGCTGCTTTAGAAGTTTAAAAATGACACTTTACACTTCAATTTTCGAAAAACAGTCACAAATAGGAAACAGAAAGTAATTGGAAAAAGTCTCTCTTTCTGGGGAACTGTCTGACAATAATGTAACTAGAGCACCTGGGCAGGCCAGGAAGCCGGGATGTTAACAATCCCTTTAATAAATAAAGTACAAAAGTGCTCAGGGAATCACCCTAAATACGATTTCATCAGTTCAGATTTTGGGTTTTGATGCCCTTTAACCTGCCTGTACTGAGTACTCAGTATTATCAGTAACTTGCTCCTCTGTGATCCTCTTGTTGTCACAAAACTGCCCAAATTATTCCTATTTCTAATGAAGGTCCTAGAGAAGTGGGGGGTCAACTTATTTTGGCTTCAGGTCTCCCCAGTTGTGTGAGGAAAAGGTGAATGAAGGTTTTGTACAAGTTACATTATATGAACCTGTTGGTTGAAATAACAACATTCCATTGGTCATGTCTATATCTCGTGTCTCATATCCTATGTCTCAGAGGAGGAGCTTTTCTCTCGAGGAAATTCGGGGTGTGTTGATGGGGTACAGTGGGTATCTAGAAGCAGTGAGGGGGCTACAGTAAGTTTTAACTCAAAAACATTTTTACTGAAGAGGTGAGAATGAGGGGCAATATGGCAGCAGCCTATGAGGGTTCAGCAGAGATCTGTTTCTCAAACCCAAATGGTTGTTGTTAGAGAGAGGGGCACAAAGTGTGGGAAAAGTTTTATTGTATGGTGAGAAAATATGTGGTAGTTGGGCAGTTATTGTTGATTAGGACTGCCATTAGAAATAATGGGGGCCCATACAATTACATTTTCTGGGCCCTTGGTCCCCGCCCACCCCAGCCCCAAAGCCCCACCACAGATCCCACACACCCCACACTACAGTTAAAAGACCACACAGACATCAGCACTAAAAATGGTAAACCTCCCAAACGCAAGTTATAAATAGCCTTTGATGGTCAGGGCCCCTTTATAAGTTACAAAAAAAAACTGTGACACCAGGGCCTTCTCCTTTCATGGATTATGGCCTTTTTGTGGCTTCGGTATTTCAACATATGTGACTTCAACGGGTTGGGCACAGCTTTGGTGCTGTCAAGGGGGCTAGGCTATTTTGAAAAGCGCAACACAGCCGTGCCCCCCCTTCAGGCCTGGGCCTGGTACAACAGCACCCCCTGTGCCCCCCTGATGGTGGTCCTGTTGTTGATGGTGATGGACATAAACAGAAATGATGTGATGTGGGATTATTGGCGTGTATAAGGGTAGGCAAATGGGGTTTTGGAGAAGATCCAGGGACACCAAAACTCCATAAATCAGGTTCCTGTCACAGACTAAATACTCACAACTAAATCCTCCTGTTTAAGCACTTCTTTGTCCTTACAGTTCCTTCCCTCAATGTACAAACACCCCATAACGACACAAGGAACCATCACAGACACCCCCGGTCTCTTCCGTTCACACTCTTCTTCCTGTTCCTCAGCTCACACTGACCCAAGAGAACTCCCTGCCCTGAGCTTTTACTGACTTACTGACTCCATTGCACTTGGGTTATTACAGCCAGAAAGAGTAAAACTCATAAAAATACTTTCCTCCCAACTTTTTGCAGAAAAAAAAGTTTTTGGTGCAAGTGGGATAAAAAGAAAAGACTTAGGGAGCAAAGTGCGAAAAAGGCGCCTGTGAAAAAGAGGAGGATCCAGGAAGAGTCTGGGTTTGGAGCCAATTGCAAGGGGTTGCGAGACAGAGGTAATAAAGGAGACCCTGCTGCAGCCTCAAACCAGAACCAGTGTATGTGAGACTGTCCAGGAGTGCAGACAGTTCCATGTTGTGCAGTTTTGGTTGAGAGTTCTGCATCTCTAAGTACAGAGAGAGCCCGTTCCCTGCCAAGCTGCCAGAGATTCAGATGGTGAACAGTGCCACTGGTGAGATTGATCCTGCTGCAAAGGTGCCTGTAATCTCCAGGCCTTGATTTGTGGTGACGCTACAAAGGAGGCAGCATGCTGCCCTGCCGCATCCTGAGTTTCATTGGGAACTCCAAGTTCCCCTGTGCTATGTGTATGTGCAAGGGTGATATGCACATGACCAGCAGGCAGTAGGACCCTGAGGCCTAGGAGTGCCAAGCAGGGAAATCCAGCCCTGGTACTCTCTCAGATCTGTATCACTCGTCTCATCATTAAACACACATAATAATCTGGAATTAATACACATTATACAAAACTTACACTGACCCACCCACACACAAGGATATTTGCACAGTCAGTATAAACGTGCAAGTGAGAGACATCAGTTCATATTCACACAGTCAATCAGCTTTAAGATTGTAAGCTCTCATGGGCAGGTCCCTCTTTACATCTTGTATTGATTATCAGTTGTTTTTTGTACCCAGTGTGTAAGTTCAGTTTATATTAGTAATGTATCAATCAGAGCTTTGTCCTGTGTTACTGAACTGCAGCTTCTGTCCCATATACTCACACTGAGGATCAGCTCACACTAATACACACACTCATACAGACACACACACACTTACACACACACACTTACACAAACACACACACACACTCACACAGAGCAGATAGAATGTCAGGCAGTAGTGGGATTGGATTGTACTAATGTTTTCAGGACCAGACTGTCCCATCACTTACCTACATATGGCATCTGTCACAGTGTGACCTCATACATGCACCGACCAATCAGCTTGTAGTCTGCTCTGTCACCCTCACATCTCCAGATACACACGGAATTGTACAATATGATCTCCCATCCCTTATGTGCATTACTGTAGTGTCAGACCGCATACCTCCCAACTGTGCTGTTTTTCACTGGACAGTCACGATTTTGACAACTCAGCCCGCAGTCCCAGATTGGTACTGAAATGTCACTTCTTTCTCTTTGATCTCTTGCACTGAACAGACAGAAAAAGATACAAAGTTTCTAAAACTTAATTGGCTTTTGGCAGAGAGTCCAGAATATGTGGCAGGTGCACCTAAATACTTCTTTAACAATTTAAGATAAGCAAAGAAACCATTATAACAATTTAAGATAAGCAGGTCTCTTGGGGAAACTGTGATTTGCAGCTTAAAGGGCAATTCACCTTCATTAGCAAAACTGTAATAACACATAAAAAACACAGAAATGTGTTCAAACTTTCAAAACCTGCCAAATTTTGCAAAATGGACATGGTAATTAGAGGGTGTGGCCACAAAAATCGGCATGGGCAAATATGACTTTCAGATCGTGTGTGGTGTGTGCCGACATCTTTTGTCCGGCGGAGATCGGACAGGTTTGATTTTGACCTGATTCTGATCCCGCCGGAGCCCACAGCACATCATACCATACGGCCGAACAATCAGATTACCCCCGATATAGCCATGTTAACTCTTCTGCTCCCAGTCCTCCTGGCTGTATAATGTTACCAATGGGAAAGGTTCTTGGGGTGTTGGCTTTGGCCAAGGGAAAGGGGGTTCATCGCTGTTATTGAATAAACAGAAAGTAAAGGAACAACTATGGGATGTATCACAGTTACACTATGTACTGGGCTCCTGTCTAAGGCTCCTCTATATCTGGGGCTGGTCACACAGGTCAATTACACTTCATTATGGCCCTGGGGAAACTATTCACCTGCAGAATTCCTGGGATTCTATCTGTTGGCACCATTAGATTTCTGGGGTTCTATCTGTTGGCACCATTAGATTTCTGGGGTTCTATCTGTTGGCACCATTAGATTTCTGGGGTTCTATCTGTTGGCACCATTAGATTCCTGGGGTTCTATCTGTTGGCACCATTAGATTTCTGGGGTTCTATCTGTTGGCACCATTAGATTCCTGGGGTTCTATCTGTTGGCACCATTAGATTTCTGGGGTTCTATCTGTTGGCACCATTAGATTCCTGGGGTTCTATCTGTTGGCACCATTAGATTTCTGGGGTTCTTTCTGTTGGCACTATTAGATTTCTGGGGTTCTATCTGTTGGCACCATTAGATTCCTGGGGTTCTATCTGTTGGCACCATTAGATTTCTGGGGTTCTTTCTGTTGGCACTATTAGATTTCTGGGGTTCTATCTGTTGGCACCATTGGATTCCTGGGGTTCTATCTGTTGGCACCATTGGATTCCTGGGGTTCTATCTGTTGGCACCATTATATTCCTGGGGTGGATCTATGTTGGCAGCAGGTAGTTGGATGAGGATTACACTACCCAACTGAACTGATATAATCAGCAGAGGATCTGTCACACTTCCCAGTGAGTTTTAACTCTAATTAGCCTAATTATGTTCATTCTGTTGCTGCTGTACAACCCAGGAGCCCCCCACTGTCACTGCCCTGCTCCATACAGAACAATGTGCTACAGGCGAGGAGCCCGGGGCTGAGAGAAAGACAAGTCAGGAATTAAATAATAAAGTAAAGTCACGTGTGAAATGGTCCAGAGCCAAAAGTACCTTTGTATTTGTTTTCAGGGCAAGTGAATATTTGTCAGTGGAAAGGTCACCAACACTTACCTTTAATGAATTGCCAGCTCCTTGGGAAATGTAACATTAACCCTTTAGTGAAAAGCAGATGAATTAAATAAAAGCTCCAATACTGCTGCTTCTACACCATGAACTGTCACCTGCTACACAGACAATAAATCCACTTTTATTTGAGAACAGTCTCATTCTCACACTCTCATTAAAAAGGGAGAAGCCCATTTGGAGGGGGAGATTCTTCATTGCAGTTTTAGTGACCCCCCAAAATGAATGTTCTACTCTGGTCTCCCCTTATTACAGTTATTATAGTTTTAAGATGTTTTACCGTGTTAGCCATTAAAAAAATGCAGAAAATGTAAAGTTTGGAGATACCTTTTATTGGCTGAACTGAATAAGTAATAATTGCAAACTTTCCAAGCACACAGGCCCCTTTCTCAGACAAAATTCCTAATTGTGCCCTGTTGTGTTAATCTTACCCTATTCTATCTTGTCTAGTTCAACCTGACTGAATCCAGACCCCTGGACTATTTACAACCCACCCTAATTACTTTTATTATCTCTACAAGTTATCTGTGTCTATATGTAACTTTCTCATTTATTGCCCATAAACCCTTTTTCAATGATCTAACAGTGTATATATATATATATATATATGTGATGTGAATTTCCAGCGTTTCATTTGTATTTTGCCTAAAGAAGGTGTGGAGGCCAATAAATGGATTGTTTGTCCATATATTGCAATATATTTAAGCTGAACAACTATGTCAAATATACAAGCTAGTAAGTTGCAGGTTCATTTTAGTCCCTGTGTAAAATGTATAATGAAGCCATAGAATTCTTAATGAATCAGATATAATTGAGCGTAGGACTGGCCAGATATGGGATGAGTTTATTATTAAATATATTGCAATATATGGACAAACAATCACTGTTTTGTTTAAAGGGTAAGGCATTTTTTAGTAGCAGTAGCACAAAATGTCTGTGTCTTAAATATATTGATAATGGGTTGAGTGCAGAGGACTCTTGTATTTGTCTATATGTATTTTGTGGTCACAGCCTCATTGCACCCCCCCTAATGGTTTTAAACAATAGTGGTGAGCACAACTTTCCCTTGTTAGCAATAAGAGGTATCACCAAACATACATTTTCTGTATAGTTATTATAGGCAGTAGGCACAAGCCTGGGGTAACTATTGTTACAAGCAGTCCTTACATTAATTGGTAGTGGATTAATCAGGCACGACAGCAGCACATTAGAGGGAATGCTGGGAACTGTAGTTTAACAGAATCCAAAATCAGTCAAAATATGCAGATTATAGTTGTAAGAAAGTTTCCAACTCCAGTTGCAGAACAAACAACACAATGACTCCAGATTTACTCCAATCAGCTTCTATTAGAAAAAAACAAAATCATTCTATATTTTTAATAGGGAGAACTCAAGCTGATGCCGAATGAACAGTTCTGAGCTCTGGTTCTTGGCCAAAGATCCAATTAAAACACTGACTCTGTTGATGAAGTATGACTTGGATGATTTCTTGGAAAAGCAAAATACCCAATGTTATTGTGATACTATAAATCTATAGATACTTTAGCATAGGCATGTGTATATGTAATATATATATATATATACAGGCTGATTGGCAGTGAAGGAACCAGACATTGGGTCTTGAAACAGAATGTTCAGCTTTGCTGTAATGTGAGTTTGTTTGTATCAAATAACAGGCTGGCCCTTTAAGACTTACACAAAACAAAATAAACCACAAGATAAAATTCTAGTCCTGTCTGACTAAACCTCAACTAAACACAAGGTTTTCCCTTTCTAACCCACGAGTCAGCTGATCCCGACATACAGTAACACAAAGGAAGGATTCACCTGTATACACTGTATATACACATTAACACTGGCATTATTTGCAATTGTTACATTTAATGGACTTCTGTATTTTATTTAACCAAGTTAGTTGTGTAACTAGTGCTTGGTGACTAATTTGATTGGATGGACAGACAGGTTGAATAACATTGAACTTATGAGAAGCAATCAGGCCTGGACCATTGAAGCAAATGATACTATGGGGCTGATTTATCCACTTTCAAATTTGAATTTTTCTGTTCTAAGACAAAGTTGTATAAAAGTTTCCAAAACTTGAATGTTCGATATTTATAATGCTCAAAAAAAAACCTCAGAACTGAATGTAAAGCTTGAGTATGTAAAAGCCTCTCAGCTCATGTAGAAGTCAATGGGTAGTGTCTGATTTTTTGAGAGTTCGTGGACCCAAACAGAATTGCAGTTGGAAAGGTCGCCATCTGTTGGTTCCAATAAAAACATTGTATAATATTAAGGGGGTCATTAACTAAAATGCAATTTTATCTTATTATTTTAATAAAAAGCTTACCTCATACCTGATTTGACCTTATTTATCAATAAAAAAGCTTTAGTTAATTGGTTCTGGAGAAAAAAAACATAAAACTGAGCAAAAACCTGTATCGAATCAAGTTTTTGCCTGAAAAGCCCAAATTGGTTGGATTTTCAGGCTAAACCCAACGCAGACCACAATAACTTACAATTAGGATAGGGACCACTTCCATTGACTTATACATGACCTTGACAAGTCTAAAAAGGCAGATTTTCAGATTTTGGCTTTTTGCAGTATCGGGCTTTAATATAACTCAAAAAAAAAATTTATAACCCAAAAAAATTCTAGTTTTTGCCCTTAAAAGCCCAACCTGATAAATTAGAGTTCAGTAAATAACCAAGTCCCACAGCAATTCAATTTGTCTTTATTTCACACAACATGTTTCGGATAAAACATACATCAGGTGCTTGTTACAAAGTGAATACTACCCAAGCTATTTATTAACCCTTATCACCAACAACAAGAGGTCAGCTCCAATGGCCAGACAAATCAAACATATACCAACAGAATATTGCCACCTAGTGGCCTATTCAGATAATGCAACAAAGACTATTATCATTATCTTAATTCAGAATCATGATACCATGGATAGCTACAATGTTGCAGATTGACAATAGTTGTTCAAATTGTTGCATAGTATAATAAATAGTATTGTTACTAAGTATAATAAATAATTTAAGATGTATAAATAGTATAAAAACGTACCGACATGCAATATTCAGTCCAGCTTCACATAGGAAGTATGTAGTTAATAAGATCGTTCAGTCTAAAAGGAAAAGAATAATATTAGACTATAGAAAGCACTTGTAGCTAAAAGCATCATTTAGACCCCATGGTTCTAATACATTCAGAGTCTCGATCCATTTTGATTCACATTGAAGGAGCATCCGCTTTCTATCACCCCCACGTAATGGTAGTTTTACCTCCTCTAGTACCAACCACCTTAAACTAGCACTATTACAGATGCAGCCACTTTCTTTTGTGAGTTTATCGCGCTGTAACACTAGATAAGCAGCAGAAAATGCGATGTGTAAGTTGCCTCGCTGCGTTTATCGCATTTACCAGCATGTAATTCCAGTAGTGGCCACTAGAGGTCACTAACCACTAGCTAATGCCATGCGTTCAAATATACAGTAAATCAGTTACAAAAGGAGGAAAGAGCTGAAACTCATACATGATGCAGTGGTGGTCTAATGGGTTAAGTAGATGATTTTGGTTAGTGAGTTTAGTGTTCAATCCCCAATGAAAGTTTTTTTTTTACCTTCTGATTTACATTAAAAAGAACACTTTTCATTATAATAAAATTGGAGCCCAATCCTTTTATATTAATACACACAATACACACTGTGTCTCTCTCTCCCTCCCCCAATTTTTGTATCTGTGTCTGTCTCTCCTTTCTCTGATTTTTCCATCTCCCTCTGTCTCTCTCTCCCTCCCTCGATATTTCCATCTGTCTCTCTCTCTCCCTCTTTTGATTTTTTCCCTCTACCAAATAATCTCATTCATTGTGACAGCAGCCAATTAGACACTAACACTGCCCTTTGTGCTTTCCTTCAGGTTTTTTCTATATCTTTAAATTGTGGGAACTCTGTCCATATTTAATAAAGCATCTGACCATTTATAAGAAAAGTAAAAATAAAAAGTTTGAAAAAGAAACCACCGGTGTTGAACTGATGACCCTCTGTTTAAGAAACATGCGCCGTATCTATTACACTACAGGAGACTGCCATTGTATTCAGCTACACATTTGCACTCCATAAGGATCTGAAAGCCACAGGCATATAGCCTCTAACTAATACAAATAATTAATACATTATACTGTCTGTGACAAAAGGTGGAGGAATGATTTGGTAGGTTTCCCAGACACCTCTGCCCTGAATATCTCTCCTCCCCTCCCAGATTTTTCCCTCTGCCACCATGTCTTTTTCTCTCCCCCTAATTTTCCTCTTGTTCTCTCCCCAAACTTCCTCTCCCCCATGTCTCTGTCCCCCTGATTTCCCCTCCACCCCTGTGTCTCATTCACGTTCTTCCTGTAAGAGTTGAATGTACCACGCACCACCTGGTGTCCATTTAATGTAACGCGGCTTAAGGAAACGTTTCTGCTTCGTTAGGGCATCAAACGTACAAAGCAGCCTGGCTCTATCTGTATGTCTGTATTCAATATAATGCTATAATAATATAATATAATACAGGAGTATGTGTTTTAGTATTTAAAGGATTATAATTAGTGATAGAGCGTTTATGGTCACTGATCCTTAGCCGCACTTTTCTTTTGGTCTGACCAACATACACATCTTGTCACAGGGGCATTTGAGTCCATAAACAACAGAATTACATGTGCTGTATTGTTTAATCTGTAATTTATTACCTTTCAGTGGGTGATTTACATAATCCCCTTTAATAATAGAATCAGTGTCGGACTGGGACACCAGGGGCCCACCCAAAAATCTTAGACCAGGGGCTCACTCTCAGTACTATTAGAATTCCTCACACAACCTCTATTCTCCTAGTCTCTTTTCTTTACATGCAAAAACCTATTATTCCATCTATTTAGTCTCTTTGTTCTCATAGAAATAGGGAAGGACCATGAAACAGGCCAAATGTTTTGAAGCAGGAGGGGCCACTGACGCCTGGGCCCCCCAGGACTTTTCCTGGTCTCCCTGTGGGTCAGTCCGACACTGAATAGAATTACAGTTACTGCAATTCAAACAAGGAAAAGTTCCCATTTAAGGGGGTTCCCAGAACCGTGTTTCTTTCTGGGGACGTGTTACATCTGATTTGACTAACTTATCCGCAAGATTGTTACCACGTTTATAAGAAAAGATTGGTGGTTCCCTGCAGATTCTACTGAGAGTTGGATCTTTTTGCAACATAGGCCAATATCTACACACCACTCTCTGTATATCATTGCTATTAGGGCCAAATGTAGATACAAAAGGTATACGCTCCCTTTTAATTCTGATATTTCTTGTTTCAGTGCAATAAAGTATTTCTATCAAGTTTCAATACATCATCACGTGTACAATAAGGCATTGTCTCTCATAGCCCCTCTCAACATATTTCTCTATTAGGTTATTACTGCTTGCCAGGTACTTCTGATCATTCCACATGATGAAGGTATTCATTACATATGTATATTCTGTTGGTATATGTTTGATTTGTCTGGCCATTGGAGCTGACCTCTTGTTGTTGGTGATAAGGGTTAATAAATAGCTTGGGGAGTATTCACTTTGTAACCAGCGCCTGATGAAGGATATGGTTTATCCAAAACATGTTGTGTGAAATAAAGACACATTGAATTGCTGTGGGACTCCAGAGTTTATTTGAATCTAATTTGGAAGTTTTGTGGCTGGACGGGGCTGCTACTCTGTTGGAGATACTCTGAATACAGTGAGTGAGGGATCAGCAAAACATTTGAAAAGGTTCAGTAAATAACCCCCTAAGTGTTATCCTGTCCTTGTTCTTTAAAATCAAATGTATAAATACGGGGAATTTATGATTTGGAGTAAAGGATAGAAATATTCATAAATATCCAGTGAATAAGAATAAATATGTAGCTAGAACAACTTAAAGTATAACACAATCTGATAATTCATTAAGGCCATGGAGAATAGGGGTTTGTAATTTATCAATAAACCCAATAATGTTCCTTTTGATGTAGAGAAGATAAATAATCCTCATTGAATTTCATCTGTCAGTTTAAGTTCACCTGTAACTTTGGATTTAAAGAAAGTTTTGTTCTGTGGAATAAAACTGCAAGTCAATAGTTTCAGTAGTAGGAACCCCCAGTATGTATTGTATACACTTTTACTAGGAGACAAGGGGGCAAATTCACTAAGATTCGAAGTTGCGCCAGGCGCAACTTCGCCGCACTTCGCCACACTTCGCCAGGCATATTTTCGCCAGCGCTCCGCAAATTCACTAAAATCCAAAGTTGCGCACAGGGGTAGCGTAAGTTTTTGAAGTTGCGCTAGCGTTAATTCACCAAGCAAAGCGAAGTTTCGCTAGCGATGGTTCATTTGCATACGGCGCCAAATTCAAATTTCAATGGAGGAACACGTATCTGCACTACAAATGCCCAGAAAACCTTCAAATCAGCAAATATAAATGTTATTTTGCCCTACACATGTGCCCACTGTCTAGGTAAGTTGCCATGAGTCAGGAAATGTAGGGGGGAAGGAGGGGAGCCCCAAAAATATTTTCGATCTTTTTCAGCCTATCACCCATCATGTAGAAAACACGCCAGCGTTTTTTGGGACTTAGAAAAAATTTTACTTTTTTTGAAACAATCCCTATCTACTCTATTGCGCTTCGCCAGGTCTGAGGTGGCGTAGGAAGTCTAGCGTAAAAGGTAGCGTTCAGTACACTGCGCAAGTTAGTGAATTTGCGTAGTTACGTCGCTAGCGAAAATTCGCCTGGCGTAAGGGTGTGAAGTAACACTAGCGAAATTACACCAGCGTTCGTTAGTGAATTTGCGCAGTAACGAAAAATGCCAAATGCTAGCGAATTAACGCTAGCGTTCAGCGCTTCGGCGCTTAGTGAATTTGCGCCCATGTGTTCATTAAACTATTAACTTAAAGAAACTCTTGGTTTGGAATTTAAACAAAATTGTACATAAGGGTCAGACTGTAATAAATTCCAATGTTTCTGAAGGGATTCTCGTATAATGACAAATATTGTTATATTCCTTTGTCTGTGATTTGTTGTGGTGCCACTTTTATATAATTACTGAATTATATTTTATTGTCATGTCAGTTTTATATTGGCATTTTTATTTGGATTTGCATTCTAAATTGACTGTATGTTCATTCATGTTTTGTTGTTGCTGTGATAGGGAGGCTCTGTTTGACAAGTGAGCCAAACCTCTGATGTTTCCTTTTATGATGTCACTTCCTCTAGTGCTTACTTGACTGACATCTCACAGATCCAATGAAAAGTATTTTTTTTTTCATTTTGATTTTCCTCTTGCACACATTTCAACTGCTATAATGAGCAAATCCAAGATCCTACTATATACAGCACCCCACTATCTTTGGGAACGTCGAGACACCAATCAAATGGTTTGAGAACATATTGAATGGTCTTTTATGATGAGTGATTATTCTCTGCTAAATTGTAAGTGAAATATAGTTTTATTTGAATAAAGGTGCTTATACAATTTTACACAATGGGAGTGCACCTTCTTCTTTAATGTTTATACATTAGTATTCATGCATGGGATTGGTTCTGTAATGGACCCTACACCTAGTAATGTATTTATGAAAGTTTCAAGGCATGTTGTATGGATTTATTAATTATCTAGGGTTCATCGCCCATTTAATAAAATCAGCGCCTTTTTTATGGTCACAGAGTGAAGTGCAATTTCTTCTTTACCTCAAAAATTGTCTGCAAAGGATATTCCTGAGCCATTTGGGATGATGGTTACTATATTGTTTAAAGAACTACAGTCAAATGCCTCATGTACTCCACAAGATCTCTAGATTGTCAAAGTCATTTATTTTATTTACTAGTGTATCATACAATCCATCAAGTGATCTAATGTGATTAATATACTTTTCCCACTAGTTGGAGCCAGTTGATGTTTCCTTCTCAGATGCTTCTCTTTTAGCAGTTTCTATGGTTCATGTGTTTTCTGCAAAGAGAACAAAGTAACATGGTGAGAATATTTATCACATATGCATTATTACTATATATATATTATAAGTGTTTCTATTATATTCTTCTAGAGTTCACATGATTACAAGAAGCTCTGCCTACTGAGAAGTATCCTGGTCATGATATTATGATCCATTATGGTGTAGAGCTATACCAGCACATAATCACAGGAAAATGGATTTTGGGTGGTTAAGGTGAAAGAGTAAAGGGCATTCTTGTGGTTCTAGTTCATATAGAAAGAACGCTTGGCAGAAGAGTAGTTTTCTTGGGTGTAATAGCCAGATCTCTCTTGATGACCGTGGTGAAGAAAGGGTTGTGTCACCCAGCATTAGCAGAAGATTAAGAGGAGTATGTGGGTTGGGAAGAGTTTAGCAATCAAATAATATAAGTAAAATGTTTGATGGCTTATATTATGTGATGCTCACAGGCTGTATTTCATCTCCACTGCACTTAGTACTCTTTTTCAGGATTCATTGAGATCTGGCATAGTGCAGAGAGACTGGTGAATTGCTAATGTGGTGCCTCTATTCAAAAAAGGATCCCGTTCTCAGCCTCAAAATCATAGGCCGGTTTGTCTGACATCAGGGTTTTCATTTGGAGGGGTTGAACTTGATGGACTTTGTCTTTTTTCAACCCAATTTAACTATGTAACTATGTAACTATGTAACTGTGTAACTATGTACAGCGCCGATTCTAATGAAGACACCGCCTGAGGCGGCTCCTTAAATGCCGCCCCTCCCCTCGCAGAAACACTAGTGCGGAGAGCGCAACTGCGCTCTCTCGCACTAGTAAAGCCGAATTTCCGGTTTCAAAACCGGAAATTCGGCTCTTTAAAGTGACAGGAGCGGCTTTTTGCCGCCCCTGGAAACGTATCTGGCGCTGCCGCCTGAGGCGAGCACCTCAGCTCGCCTCATTGGCGGAGCGCACCTGACTATGTAACTATGTAACTAGATGAGGTGTCCAAACATTGTGAATACAAAACATGGTCTCTACTGGATTATCTTCCATTCTAATGAGTCCCTTTGTCTGAGTTGGACAGTGCTGTTTTATTCTTATTTTATCTATTTCTTCCCCATTGGTCCCAGTATTAAAATGAAGAGTCACTGGGGCAGAAGCACATTCATTACAATGCTGTTGTGTTGGTCGGGATCTAACAAATCCCAGAGTATCAGTAACATCTTCATTTACTTCCAGTGGATTAAATTCTGGCAAACCTATCTGGCTTTTTAATTCTTTTGATTGGTTGAGTTAAAATTGGGTTGGAGACATTTCCAGCAAATGGACATTTCATTTTCATTATAAAACATAATATTGAGCAGTGATTGACTCATTGACTTCGAAATTCAACCATTGAATTTGAGTACTTCGATAGTCTAAGTATTTTTTCTAACGAAAACGGCCGTTTCCGATCGAAGTAAAATTGTATGATCGAACAATTTAATCCTTAGATCGAAGGAATAGCGCCTTTGATGTGAAGGTTTTGGTCGTAGTGTACAGTCGAAGAGGATCGAAGTGAACCTTGCCTCACTTGTATTCGAATCGATCGATTCAAAGTTTTATGCCCCACTTCCTTTCAGCCATTTTTTTCACACAGGAAGCCCTCTAGTGGCCATTTTAGGTGCATTTTCGGCCTGATTGCGCACTTGCTATTGAGACTGACAGGTGGAGGAGGTGTCTGAGGCAGGTTCTATTTTGGCTGCAAATGTCTGGGAGGAGGAGGATTGAGGAGGAGGGGGGGAATGTCTCTCCAGCCCTGGGGAGGTGCCAGCGGCGGCTGGATCTCACTCTATGTGGGGTCTTAGTCATCACAGGAGGGGGAGAGAGGGGGGCACAGGCTGGGGAGTCACTGGGAGGGGTTCCTGGGGGAGGAAGAGAGTGGGGGGTCCCTTAGGGGAGGGGAAGATAGGTCAGGTGGGTGTCTCGCTCACTATCTGGGGCACGCAGTGTGTCATACACCCCACCCAGGGCTCAGAGAGGCTCCCCCAGGAGGAAGCTAAGGAGACTGCCCAGCAGCGAGGAGGAGATGGAGGCACCACCAACTGCCTCAGAGAAGAGAGAGCTGTGGAAGACTACACAAGTGATGTTATTGTGAGTTTTTATTACTCATATTACTAATCAGACCATCCCCTAATTATATTCTAGTCTCTTATTCAGATGAATGCATGGTTGCTATGCTAATTTGGACCATAGCAACCAGATTGCTGAGATTGCAAAGTGTAGATCTGCTGAATGAAAATCAAAATAACTCTAAAACCACAAGTATTGTCATATATGATATTTTCTCCTGCTCACATCATGCAAATGTATTTAAGTTTTAACCATTCTATCTCCCTTGCTGTGTCATTATAGATTGAAGTTTAACCATTTCATCTCCCTTGCTGTACAATTCCATTGGAGTTAGTATTTGGAATGAGATAAAATAGATGACGCGGCTCAGCAACCCCAGGAAGAGGCTGAAGAGTCAGATAAAGCCCCACAAGCTCAAGGTACAGACATGTTCAATGTTGTGATCAATGTAGTTGGTTCCTCAACTTGTTTAGAGCATTACTAATGTCCTATCCAGTCACCAGCCCTGATTCCTGTTTTGCCCCCCAGACGTAAGAGCGATGTTTATAACTAATAACCCCTTTCGTTATTTGTCTGTGTGTCACCAAAGATGCCATGTAATGGTTAAGCTGAGCTCAGGAGAGGTGGTTAGGAGAACTAAATAGGATCAGACAGCTAGAGCAGAGTTTCTATGGGAACCAGTAATGATATCTCCTCAGTGACTGGAGGGTGTGTTTAGTAATCTGAGAAGAACTGAGCATGCTCATGAGCCGACAGCCAAAGCAAATTCCTGAGGGAGGGGCAGATTGAGTTAGAAGAGGAGAAGGAATTCTAATTGATTAAGGGGATACATCGGAAGGGCATGGAAGGGGACACGGTCCTGTCCGAGGGGGACAAACGTCCCTAGCTCCAGTCTGTGTCATTTTCCAACTGACACTGGCCTCTTTGCCTATTTTCTCCTGGTAACAAACTTTGCTCTATTGACGCTTCAGGTATCACTTTGTCCGTTACTCAGCGATGGGACTGACTCCCAAACAACACATCCCATTGTTTACTCTGTGCTCCATTCTCATCACTGAGGGGTGCCATTTTAACATCTATTGGCACCCTTTCCAATAACATCTGGAAAAGCACTTCAAAACATCTAAGTGCATTTGCTCTAACATATGTATATACGTATGGTGTTATCAGCTGCAAGGTGTGCCATATCTAACATCCATTGGCACTCTTTCTAATTTCGGAAGGGCATGGAAGGGGACACAGTCCTGTCCGAGGGGGATAAAGTCCCTAGCTCCATATCTAACATCCACTGGCACTCCTTCTAATAACATCTGGAAAAGCACTTACAAACATCACAAAGTGCATTTGCTCTAACATATTTCTATGGCGATGCTGCAGTGTTGCCCAACACATTCACTTGGCCAAAAAATGTTCCATGTAAGGGTCAATGAATTCCAGTCATTGCAAGTTTATGACTACACTTTTTATTGTGTATTTATCACTAGTGCAGTGTTGCTTCAAAGGTAACATATGCTAATCAAGCTCAGTATTGTATGTGTTTTACATGTTATGTGCATTCATGTAACAATGGCCTGTGTTCTGCAACTTCCAAGTGAAAACAGTGTACCTTGTGCTTTGCACTATGAAGTATTGTTGGCTACCTATGGCCTACATTGACTACTCAGCACTCATAATATGTGCTATTGCCTACAACTAACTCCTCCTCCACCTGCGGTACTTAAATAGCAAGTCCCAGGTATATGATATGCCTTAAAGGCACAAAGAATTGGTTGTTACTTTGTACTATAAAGTATTGTTGGCTACCTATGGCCTACTTTGGCTACCCAGCACTCATAATATGTGCTATTGCCTATTACTGCCACCTTCTCCTCCTCCTCCTCCACCTGTGGTACTTAAATTGCAAGTCCCAGGTATATGAGATGCCTTAAAGGCACAAAGTGTTGCTTTTTACATTGAACTTGCAACTATTCCAGCATATTACCTGGCCAGTACTAACCTCATATGTAGTGATACTTTCAAACATCCCATATTGTTATATATTGACAAGTGTCATTTGTAAATCATATTGATTGTTTTATCCTTGATTTGTACACAGGGCTCCTCAATGCTAAACTTTTTGTCTTCTTTAATTTATATTAACTTGCCCAGCATGGACACAGAGGTGCATTATGAATCTCATGCAAGAAATAGTTGCCCGTAACCCACTAAACCCTTTGTAAAGCTCTGGCCTTTAGTTCTCAATGGGGGCTGCTATATATTGAAATGAATGTTGAGACCACATTCCTCCTGTGTGTTACAGTTCGGCTTCATGTTTAATTGGTTGTACAAATGCTTATGTGGTGTTCAACAAACAAACAAACTTTTGTCACAAATCCATATTGTCATTTTATTCTTATAAAAATGTTAGAGATTTTGAACAAGATTTTATCAAAACCACAAAACCAAAAACAGTGTCTGTTTCTTTTTTTACTTTTGCTAAGGTGGTTTCCAAAACTGCAATACACATACAAATGTGATTTGAAACACACAGAGCAGGTACATCATTTTTCAGGGTATTTACCTAACCCCCTTTTTTGCAGAGTTAACACTTCAGTTCCAAGTTGGACAACAGAAGAAGGGGTTAAATAGGACCAAAAGCCTCATGAACTGACATATGAGCCCCATGACAAGACCAACATATTAAGGCCAAACAACAGACATAGGTATTAGTACATTTCAGTCATTATTGAGTTAATATGGATAAAGGCTCCTAGATAAGCATTGATGAGACTCTCACACACTCTTCTCTGTGGTTGGTTATCCCTCCATCTGCCAATATTCCCCACAATCCTGGAGTTGAAGCTCCTCATGAATCTCTTGTGTGAGACCAGGCTGCACTGCAACATGACAAACACAATACTGAGGTGCAAAACCTTCCAGGGCCAATAAAGCTCAGCACCCCAGTGACTGAGAGGCATCGTAAGTGCAATTTCATCAACAACTTGGTAGGAGACATTCCTTCCCTTCCTTATTAATTAATTCATTAACTCACATCCAACCTCCAAGTCAATCAGGTGCCATTAATCACAATCCCTGCCAAAATCACTTAATTGCAGTAAAGTACAAGTCCCAAGAAGCACAATGTATTGTTACAAGAGTGTAGCTGGTCTATGCCAAATACATGCACATTACTTTAAAGGAATCTTTCAAATGGCTTTATAGGAAATATAACATATAAATTACCCACAAGCCAACCCTCTGGCATTTGTTGTTGGGTGAAGAGGTGATTGGGAGCTGAGTGAGGAGGATAGTCCTGGACACTTCCAGGAATCACAGTCTGTTGTAATGGGATCTCTTACAGTGACGTTAGTGCTCCTGTTGATGGGGAGGTGGTGTGTGATCAATAGATCAATACAATCAATGCATAATCAGTAATTAGGGAATTGTCCAATTTAGAAAAACTCCTGCTTCAATGTTATCCACTCTGTCTGGGATGAGGGTAACAAAATGAGCCTAGGTGATGGCCTCTTTTAAAGTAAAATAGCATCAGGTGTAGGTTTTTATTGCTAATCCAATGTTTTCCCAGCATTCCATGGACCCATTAACCATTTACTGAAGCCTAAGGATAGATAGGCTCAATTGAATATTCAAATTAAAATGTACTTAGAATAATCGATTATCTAAGTGGGAGATGAAGCTCAGCAGGTCAAAGTTGGGGAACAAATAATTTTTAGAAAAAACTTTGAGATATGATTGATAAATTTCGATCCTTTGATATTTGAATTCGATGGTTGAAGTCGAATAGAAGGATCGTAGAGTCGAAGGAAAAACCACTTCTACATTCAAGTTTCTTACTTTGAATCGAAGTTGGACTATTCCCTAGTCAAAGTACACAAACATAGCTCAAAATTCGAAGTCATTTTTTTCACTTCGATCATTGATAAATCTGCCCCATAGAGAAAGAGAACCAAACTGACCCAATGTGCACTCACCTCTAAACTGCACCTTAGAACTATCTTGCCTGGGGGTGGGATTTATATTGCACCTGACAAACATATAATTCTTTATCAAAGGTGTCAGAAGGGGTGACAGTCAGGGTGCTGTTGAGTCAGAATGTTCCATCTTCATTCTGCTGAAGGGGGCCCATGACTGAGTTGGGTAAAAGCTTCCCGTTCCTGAGCCAAGTCACAGTGATGGATTGTGGGTAGAATCAGTCATTGAGCACTGAAGGGAAGTTCCCTGGTTCTTAAGGAGAGATCTCTTAGCAACCGCAACATCTGGCAACGCTAGAGACACAAAGATTTATTTTTATTTATTAATTATTTCCTATAGGATGAGGATTGTAATGTAGCAATCAATCTGTGTGGGTTCTTTATAGAAGAAGTACTGATTTTATTTTATGTTTAATAAAACCTATTGACCCAACTGGTAACTAACCCCATAACTGGGCAGTGTAATGTCTTTGTAATGACACTGTAGTGAGGGTTCCTTGTGCTCCCCATATATAACCAGGTAATTATGGGCAACTCCCCTTCCATAGACTCCTCCTTATTAATCTGCATATTTGTGTTTATTCATATGATCGGAAGCTGCAATTATTGGAAACACAGTGGTCCAGTGGGCAGATTATGGTGGCATGTGGCAGATGTGTGGTATAGAAAATATGACTTACCAGGTTACCAAGTAAGACGTTTTGCATGAAGCATATGTAACTTTGTGATTCTTTTGATTTACTGAGTTAACATTGGGTTGGATTCATTTTCAGCACACATTTAATTATCATTATAAAACCCATGAGCAGTGATTGATCCATAGAGAGAGAACCAAACTGACCCAATGCTTCACTATACGAAATTAATTCAAAGTGCACTCACCTCCATACTGCACCTTGTAACTATCTTGTCTTGGGGTTGGGAGGGATTCATGTTGCGTAGACACAGGACACACCAGCACAACATGGATAATTCTAGCAGGTTTAACCTTGCTCGTTTATTGCGGATGCAACGTTTCGGGGCGTGACCCCTTTCTCAAGCATGCTTGAGAAAGGGGTCACGCCCCGAAACGTTGCATCCGCAATAAACGAGCAAGGTTAAACCTGCTAGAATTATCCATGTTGTGCTGGTGTGTCCTGTGTCTATGCTATTTCTGAGGTTGTCCAATTCCTCTAACATCTAGCACCTGGAGTTCGTTTGACTTCGGACGGCCAGGGTGTGCGAGTGAAAGTTCTTCCTTTTTGCAGGGATTCATGTTGCACCTGACAAGCATATATTGGGTTACCCCGGGTGAAAGAGGGGGTGAGAGTCAGGGTGCTGTCCTGTTGGAACATTCCATCTTCATTCTGTTGAAGGGGGCCCAGGACTGAGTTGGGTAAAAGTTTCCCGTTCCTGAGCCAAGTCACATTGATGGGTTCTGGGTAGAAACCAGTAATTGAGCACTGAAGGGAAGTTCTCTGGTTCTTACTTACTGACCTCTTTGCAAGCCCCACCTCTGGCACCGCTACAAACAAAAATACAGCTTCTCAGTCCATGTTACATGTGTCTGTAAATCTGTCTATATATTTGATGAGGCAGAGAGATTCCTCCAAGGTGAAAATCAAACTTAAAATCTATAGTACATAGTAGAATCAGATATCATATGTCATTTGTTATTTATTGTTTCCTACAGGATGAGGGTGATATACAAAAAATGTGCCCTTTAAGTAATATAGAGCAGATAGAAATGGGGGGGGGGCAAGGTACACCAATAGCTGAGGAGAATAAACAAGGAAGAAGAGAGATGAGGAAGAAAGGAGAATAAAAAAGATGGGAAATGGGATATGGACTAGGAAGACAATGGCTTGCATTTATAGAATGGGAGAGAATGAAAGGGGATGAGAAAGAGAAAGGCCAAAAAGTTGGGTGAACATAGAATCATGGTAAGAAAAAGAGAAATATGAAAACAAGTGCAAAACAGAAACATAGAAAAGAGAACATCTAAAAGAGTACATCTAAAAGGGTAAGGGAAGACAGATGACGAATGAAGAAAAGAAAATGGTGAGAGATTCTCTGTCTAAAATTATTTCGCAGGGTCCCATGACCCCAAGTCAACTCTGCATGTCTGTTTCATTTTCATTTTCCCACTCACTCACTCACTAACTCATTATTTGTCTAAATTGACAACCATTTGAGTTGACAAGGTTCCAATGTACCAATGTTCAGAACTTCTCCATATAAGAGGAATGTATTATGAGCAGTTTTGCAGAGACAGAGCCTCAGATTGTGGTACAAGAAAGTGTAAAGGCTGATGAGAATGTAGCAAAGCTTGTGTTACATAGACTCATGGCAGATGGAAATGAGATCTAAAATTTGATCCACCATTTTATCCTCAGTCTTGGGAAATAAACTGTTGCCTAACATTTAAAACAGTGGTTAACAAACTGTAGGACTGACATCCCCCATGGGGGAACTTGGAGCAGTGACAGGGAGAGGTTCAGCCAAAAGGCCAGAAGGCCAGTTAGGATGAGAATTGGGTCAGTGGCCATTTTATGTTAGATAGGATGAAATTTGAACTATCACTGATACAATTATATTTATATTTTATATTTAGAGTTAAGTGGAGCCCTGGCCAAAGCCTGGACCTTAAAAAGACTCATTTAAACACACACACAAACAAATATATTTCCCTTAGAAGATACTGTTAACATCTTGGTCCTTACTGACTGTTCAAATAGAAGCTCCTCTCGCACTCCCTGGCCTACGTGTTGATTGCCCGGTGCACGGAGATGAAGGGATCGGCACCCTCCAACTGCAAGTAGGTAAGAAATTACTGGCACTCAAAGGGCAGGAGGTGTTAAATAGCCTTCTCTCACAACAAAAATGTTATACTTGATAAAGGGGCCTGAGCCCGAAACATCACATTTTCTGCTAATAAAACGCAAGGGACTGTCCCTGCTTATCATCTATGGATAACCGGGGGCTGGAAACCGTCCCTTTGTTGTCATATCTCAGAATCTCCTTGTCTCCAAAATGCCATAAGAGAGCGAGGAACTTGGGATTCATGGGAGGATTATCAACTTGGAACATACAGGGAAGTAGGACATCTGTTACCTGTAAGGAGGAACCTAAATATTTACAAAAAATAAGTTAATTTGTTATGCGTGTGCAAAGAAGACATAGATCAGTTTATTTTGCCAAATGTTGTGTTGTGCAGCTGTTGACTGTTATGATAATGACTAAAGGTTGGACCATAACAGGTTGGACTGTGTGACCATATGACTAGTTAGATTATTGGGTTCTACTCACTTGGCCTGATGATTCAGTCACTCAGACTTTCTATTGTTAGTAAATAAATGAATGAATATGAGCTGTCGCCTTGGTACTTCACCATATGGTGTGAGCAAATTCTGAAGATTTGGTGGTTAATCTGGGAGGGGGGAGTTTGTGTTTTTCAGTGGGAAATGTAATTGATCAAGGACAACTGTAGGATATGGAGCAAGTAGTGATAGGGAAGAGACAAGTTCAGAGGCAAAGAGAGAGAGAGAGGGAAAGAGGGAGAGAGAGGGAGAGAGAGAGAGAGAGAGAGAGAGAGAGAGAGAGAGAGAGAGAGAGAGAGAGAGAGAGAGAGAAAAGGAATGGAGAGACCCCAGCCCATGAGAGAGAGGAGAGTAGTACTTACATTGCTGCTGCAGCAGGAGGAGCAGAAAGAAGTAGAGAAATCCCAGCACTTTCCCAGTGACACAATATTCCATGTTCTCGGCTCAGGCACAGACTCCTCTCATGTCTCTGCTTCTTATTGACTCTCATGTGTATGCAAATTGAATGTAAATGTTTATTGGCTGCTGCAATAATTTGCAGCAGCTAATTTGGGCTCTGTGGGGCCAATATCATCAGGGCTGGAACTAGGAGTACAAAGAAGAGAGACTTGACTGGGGAAATATGTTTATTGCCATTTTATTGCCCAAATCCAAGTAACAATTAATAACAGTGCCATGCCTTTAGGAAACATGTACTACTTGACCTTTGGCACCAAATACAACTCCCATAATGTCCTGCACCTGTACCCTGTGCCCAACCAACTGCCCATGCACCAACACAAGCCTATTCATTGCACTCATGTTGCACAAGGGGGGATACTGTCCCTTTAATGATCAGCACAAGCCTATTCATTGCACTCATGTTGCACAAGGGGGGATACTGTCCCTTTAATGATCAGCACAAGCCTATTCATTGCACTCATGTTGTACAAGGGGGGATACTGTCCCTTTAATGATCAGCACAAGCCTATTCATTGCACTCATGTTGCACAAGGAGGATACGGTCCCTTTAATAACAGGGAGTAGGTGAGAAGCACTTACTGTACATATCCATAAAGTCTCCCCCGACTGGTGCTGCCATATGAATCTGCCCACACTGACCCACCATTAATTACCTCTAATAACTCACATAGACTGAAGTCTCTTTCCCATTCTGAAGGCAGAACTGTGATTGGCTGGTCACATCCTATTGGTGTTTTAAGTAACCAATGTTAGGACACACCCACCACTTATTTGTGGGGGACACAGACCAGAAAGAACCAATGGGGAGCTCCAATAAAGGGGCCATTCTAAGGTAAAAAGTCATTTTAGCCCAGGTGCTGTATCTGCTGCATCATTACTGACATGTAGAGTTGCCAACTTTTAGATCTGGCCCTACCAGGCCAGTGATGTAGAGGGTGGGGGAAGGCCAGAGAGGGGTGGGGGTTGTGCCATTTTAGAGGCTGCAAGATGTTTCAGGGGCGGGATCATTACATTTAGGGGTGGAGTCCCAGAGGTTTGCCAGGAAGGGACTGCAGCCCTTGGGTTAGATGAGTAGGGGAGCGGGGCGGATCTGAGGTAGGTCAGGGGCAGAACAATAAGGATTACAAATTTACTGACTAATACATTGACGGCAGATTTGTAATACCAACCCCGGCCTTGGCTGGTATTTTACTGGAAAGGCCAGTGAAATACTGGCCAGGTGGCAACCCTTCTTATTGGGGGGTGGGGGGCATGCTCCTGCAGAGCTTACAATCTACACTATCTCTTCCATAGACACACAGGCTGGCTTATGTTATGGACTTCAACAGTACCAGTTAATCTACTGTTTATAATGAGCAAGAGATGGAACCCACCCTGGTACCAACCAAACCCACAAGTCCAACACTTTGTGTCCCAAACCAACCGCTGTGTCACTGGGGCTTGTTCTTAGGGAATAAATATCAGTCTTTCTTTCCATTGCTCTTTCCTTCCCCAGGGGCATTTCCTACATTCTGTTGCCCATCACTGAGGGTTTTTGGGGTTTCTCCTACAAAGGAAAGAGAGAAGGGAGAAGTTACATAGGAAATAACCCCCCAAACCTTTTCTATTCAGTTTTCTATTTATGACACTTTTGGGAAATCAAAATGGAAGATCAGCAGATGAGAACATTAGGAGGAGCTTCAGGATGTCTTCTCTTATTGCTGTTCTGTTGCTCAGCCCAAATGAAGGAACAACAGAAAGATGGTCATACTGGGTATATTATGCCACTCTTATGGTCTATTCAGTTTATTATTTAGATGTATCAGCCTATGTATGGCCCATCATTATGCTCTGATATTGCTATGCAATATGTTGGCGCTATATAAATACATGTTAATAATAAAATAATAAATACTCAATAATGAATGGAATTATATATTTGCTTCACACACTAATAACAGTTGCCACAATGCAAACTCAAGGCATCAGGAATGTCTATGACTGATATGTAGGACCTGGAAATTACCATCTTATCCACAACAATAAAATGAAGATCCTCATACTATTTGGATTGTGGCAAATGACAGAGGGGCTGCTGTAAGTTGCCATAGACACTGACTATTTAGTGGGCTTATGGGGGGCTGTTCAGGCCTTGGTTTTCTAAAAATGCCATGTCCAGTTTGAATGCCAGTCCAGATCTGATCACCTGCTTCTTCAGCTTTCTCCACATGCCCAGGATAGATGGAGTCTGTATCTTGGTATTTAGGCAATGGGTTCAGTTTCTTCCCCTCTGACAGCGGATAATAGACTCCTGTGGGGAGAAAGGTACAACATTATTTATATTTCTGTATATCTCAGCCTCCCAGATCAGCACTATAGCCATGCTATTAAGTAATCTCTACTGACTATATCTCAGTGGATATCTGATATTGTGTAGAAAAGTGAGCAATGTGGGGTTAGGAAAACCTTAACCTGTACCCAACCTGTATCCACATATTCCCACTCTATACTATACTTTTGTGTAAGTGTCTCTTGTTCCAGTTGAACAATGGCAATGCCAGTTTTTATTAATAGAGCAGGGCAACAAGTGACAGGGGATTTAACCAATGAAATAATTTTGCTACTGCTACCCAACTGTTCTGATTTCATTGACACTGAGATCAGCGTTGAGATCACATCAGGCAGCCACTGCTGGTCAAGGCAAGACAAGTATTAATGATATTGTGTTGTATGAGTGCAGTTCCTCAGTCTAATCCAAACCCACCATGCTTGCCCAAATTTTGAGCCTTAACCCACCCAACCTATGGGTTTCTGTTCTGTGTAGAACAGTTTCCATATGGACCATGATTAACTAATTCCAAGTTGCCATCCTTTGCTTTTATATAATCCCAACCAGTACCTAGGATCTCTAAAGGGTTCATTTATGAGTGCAAGCACAAGTTAAATTGAGGACTAGAATAAAGACCTGTCTTGGAGATATTACTTCCCAGGATACCCTTAGTGGGTTCTGCCTGCTCCCACATCTGACTTGTACCTAGTGATTCACATGTTCCTATTGACACTGTTCACTGAAACCGCAACATGATTGACCAAATCAGGTGCTCATTGAGGTCTACGTTGGTAAGTCTTGTGCACATCGTAGTGCATGCAATTCTGCAGACACGTGTATACTGTAACTCTGGAATTCTAATTAAGACATTGCATTTTGGGAATTTTCAGAATCCTGGATTTTTCCCCCTAATCTCTCACAGTTACAGGTCAGTTCCCCTGAATTAAAGGTAACACAGCTATAGTAAACACTTGTAAATGCTCCCAGATTTTACCCAACCCCTTCAGATCTGGGTGTGATTGGGTGTAACCAGGCATAACTGGATTTGATTAAAAACAACTCCTGAAATTCTACTATGGAAAATTGATATTGTGATGTTCATATGGACAGAGTCACATCACCTGAGCCCCAAAATGTTGTTTGTATCATTGCCTGTCAGGAACTGTCATCCCTGCCGAACCGGCCAATCCCAGTGAGAGACAATCAGGAAGTGACATCTCCCTGAGAAAGGAAGTGGGAGGAGTTGTTGACTCAGAGAGACTGAGGGAGACTCAGGGTCATGGGTTTATCTCACACAGAGACAGTGGGAAAAAGTGGATGTTATTAAGGTCAGTGCCAGTAACTGGCTGCTACATAAATCACACACATCATCTCAGTGTGAGAGCAGAATAAGGGCATAGTGCTGCATTCCCTCTGGCCTTCTTCTACTGTTTTGGGGAGCAATCTCATACCCATCCTCTAATATCTGGGGCACACTTCTCTAAAAACTGTTCAAGTAGGCATAGTTGATATAAACTTGGTTATCCATTGATCAAAGGCTCTCCTCAGTTTGTTCAAAAAGTCCCAGTTGGTGTCTCCCCCCACTTTGCAAGTTTTGGAAGGACTGGCAATACGTCTCCGAGGATATGGCATAGCTATTTAACAATGCTTTCTTCACTTCCTCATAGTTGGCAAGTTGTGGGTATGGAATTTCCCCATAGGCACCATTGCCTTACCTGTAAGTTTCTCAGCCAATATCTCGGTAAACTGCATAGTCCTCACACATGATCTCAAAAGTTTACCCATCAATGTTTTCTCTGCTGTCATCAAAAGAGGGAAAATCAGCATGGGTTAGTATTACTACCAGCTTGGGGTTTGCATAACCAATCTCATTTGGTCAGATGATAAGTTTGGTGCTGAGGCCCCATGGCCCTCTTGGATGGTTAGTTCCAGCCATTTCAATTGCTCAATGCCAGTGAAATCAGCACCCAAAGCAGCTAGACATGAATGATAACGGATCATGGTAAGGTCTTCCTCAAATGGGTTGGGTGTAATACCTTGAGCTGCAGCTTCTGACTCCAGATCTTCAGTGTTGACAAGTTGTGGGTTTGATTCCTGTTGAGGTTGGACTGAGGTTAAAGGAGATGTTAGGGACTCTCTTTCACGCACACAACAATAAATCTGCCACATCTGGTTGGCTTGCTCAATGATTCCTGGTGTGCTATGCTATCAGTGCAGCTATTTGGTCCTTTGTGAGTCCATTAGGATCAATTTCTAGGCTACAACATAAGCCTTGCAGGATTGGAGAGCGCAGTTCAGTGAGTTCACGTTCCATTTCTACCTGGTTTATTCTGGGATGATCTTATCCCACTGCTGACACCAGTGTGAAGTTACACTTAGAAGACTCGTCAGTAGATAACTCTCAAATGTTTTATTGAAAAGAATGGTAGAAATATGGGAAAACTGTATGTAAATATTGGTGACGATAACAGTGGCATGAATAACACATCCCAACATTTATATAACAAAATAGTGGAAACAACAATTGAGAATCCATACGTCATTCTCTCTGGGTGGTTATTAGGTAGTTGCAGCTGTTGGATCCACTAACAGTGAAGCAGCAATAGACTCCCTGTGTGTTTATTCATGTGCAACTGGTAGTAATGGGGAATATAGGGTGTAATTCCAACCAGATACAACAAGCAGTATCACACTAACCTGTAATCCAACACATGAACAGGCTGAACAGTATAGTACCATAGAGAACACAGTATAGTCCCACAGTCAGGTGATGTGACTCTGTCTATATAAACATCACAGATATCTCCAGTAATCAGTAATAATGAGTGTTTTATGGTGGAACTTCTGCTAATTTGTTTGGTGTTACGTATATTGAAAGATTTTACTAGAATTTGGCTGTACTGAGAAACAATTTGTGTTATTCCTATACCCAACAAATCACAAGTAGTCCCCATATTGTAATATGATTACTCTTGTCCTGTTTGGCTGTTACCTCTCTCCCGTAGGAAATCCCTCTGGATTGGAGAGTTTAGTGTCTCATGTTGCACCTGAGCAGTGAGGTACACATCAAATGGATTCATCTTATCCACAAGATCTGTTCCCTCACATATACTGGTGAGTCTGTAGGAGCCGTCACTGTTTGGAAATAGTTTATTCTGTATAAAGTCATCAGTCCTCTGATTATAATCCTTCTGCTTCTCCACAGCTCTGTACCAGGTAATCTCAATGTTCTGTGGGTAGAACTGATCTATTTCCATGATGATGTGTCTGTCCTTCTGTCTAATGTTTGTCACAACTGGGACCCCTGGGGATGAAACAGTGAGATATAAGATATACAGTCATGTGTAAAGTAGTAGAATCTGGCTGGCAATAGGGCACATTTTAATTAAAAGTTAAATTCAGATTCAAATGCGACTTTGCAAGAAATGTAAATGTAATTAAATTAAAATTTAAAAAAAATTATTGTTCAAAAAATTCCAATCACCTCAAACCTGTTGTGCTGCTACAGAAGATGTATGTCTTCAGAATTCTAAAAATATCGGTTTATTCTGTGAAAATGTGCCAATCTTGATTTATAAAATGGCTTGAAAATATATGGAAAACTGTGATTTGTTACTTTTCCCACCACTTTTCCTGCCACTTAAAGCAATTATAAATTGTGCATAGATATACACAAAACAAAGGTAAATTGCTTGAAAGTCACAATGGAGGAATTTTTTTTGGTACAACTGCCCTTTATTGTTTGTTTATCCCAAACAGTGAGTGACTGGTCCAACAATTCTAGTGAAACCAACCCCTGTACTGGGGAGCTTAGTGCCTCTTGTCATGGCGAGAGATAAGTTATATATTCACAATTACGTCAATGTAGCCGTTCATTGGCAATTTTATAAAGCACTAAGCTAGGGAAATTGATATATATCTCTATTTTCCTACAGTGACTACTACTATTTATAAAACTTTGAAAATACTTTTTTTTTCTGATGCATAGTTATTTGGTAAAATAAGCCAAAAAGATTGGGCTAAATGACAGTATACATCTCATTAACCAATGTAGTTCCCTAGGACACATTCCTATCCTATGCAGCTTATGCTTACGATCTCATTCTAAAATGCCCAAAATTTCATTTTGAGTGGGATACCAACATAACAAGAGAAGTCTGCTTCCCAGAGACCACAATCAGATTTTTGAATTACAGTCACATCTTCCCAATGTACCCTTCACCCCTGGCCATACTTGTCCTGGATCCCCCATCATTCCAATTAGACTATAATCCCTATTCACTCTTCTTGCTCTGCCTGTTGCTGAGGATTTTGTGTGCCGTCTCTAGGCATTTCAGTCTGGGTAAGTAAACATTAGGAGTTGACATTTGTTGCTTACAGGTCTTGTTGTGCATAAAAGCCACTTTAGGTGCTATGGTGGTGCTCATACAATCCCTGATTCTGGTTATAGTATCTGGCAGTCATGAATGAGCCTGGAGTAGCAGAAATGCAGGTATAAAAGTCTTGCTGAGGGACACCTTCCAGCTCAGAGCTGTCAATGTCAGACCAAGGTCAAGTCACTTCTGCACTTAAAGGTTTTATTATGGCTGAACCCTGACATGGCCAAGAAGTCACCTGTCTCTACGAGTTAATGGATTTGCTCTTAGTTCCAAATACAGACAGTCTGTCCAGGGAGTGAAAGGTGTAACCAATTGGTTTGGATTGGGTGAATTATGGGAATTTCCATAGCCTGTAAAACTGGAGTTCTCTGTCTTTGGACTCCATCTTAAGAGAATGGAAAGACAAGATGAAGACTCAAGACGTGAAAATAGCTTTAAACCCCTAAAGTAAACCAACACATTAGTGAAAGCTGAGGGAACAGGTACTCCATAAATGGGTTTATCAAGTGTCAAACTAGAGCTCAGTGTCAGGGCCAGGATTAGTTTACAAAAGCAGTTGTGTCCTTCACCAATGTGAGATAGTGTGGGAGTAAGTAACACCCCAGAGTGTGAAGGTGTTTTTAAGACAGTTGTTCTTTTCACTAGAAGCCACTCACTTAGAGATATATTTCTTTTGTAAGTGCAGTTCACTTAGGATCAAGTTGTCAAAACATTCTGACTTTTAACACAAATTGGGTTTCGGCAGAATTACCTTGAATTAACCTGCAACATCATCTGTGAAGAAATAAATCAGCCATTACCCTTGTTCTCACCTTTCACACTGAGGGCCCCGGTGCTTGTCTCTAGAGGTTCATTCAGACTGGGGTGTCCCACCCGGCAGATAAACTCCGCCCCCTGCTCAGTTATTGCTGACACAGAGACAATGAGACTGACTGTGCAGGAGAAGGTCCCATCAGCTTCTCTCTTCTGCTCCATCTCTGGGATCTTGTATTTCTCACTGGGACTCACAGAGAATAATTCCTGCCCTCCTGCTTCTCTCCTCAACCATTTCACCTCCAGAGCATCAGGGAAATACCCCCAGATCTTACACTGGAATTTGCCCTCTTTGCTGTGTATCAGGGTATCAGGATTTATTATCTCTCCCGTCTGTGGGCACCAGTGGAATTCTGTAAAATTACACAGATATGGATAAGCCTAATGCTAAATATCTGTATTCAATTTTAAAAAATGTTAAATATATTAAATATATTTTTACCTAGCACGTTACATAAAACCTCTAATGACATTCAAAAATTCAGTGTTTCAGGTTATGTGGTATAAGATTGGATAAAAGTCAGATGGGATGTGGGAGGGAATTCCAGAGAAGGGGGTACTAACACTCAAGTACTTTAGAAATAAAGAGAAGCAGAGAGATGAGATGAAAAGGTTTTTTTCTGAAAAGGTTCTTGTTTACATGTTTTCATTGGGAGATAGAGATTCCATCTGAGAGAGAAAGATTACAATGGGTTAAGGCTTTAATTAAACAAGGGTTGGGATTGAGGAGGGGTTTGGAAGGAATGGGAAGGAGAGGAGAGGTAGTGAGGTGTGAGGAGAACAGAGGTTTAGGGTCTTCTCCTATTCCCTCTCTTCCCATATTCTTATTTACTGTTAAAACTCTTTAATTTGGTCTTTCCCGCTCATCAGGGAGGCAATATTTGGCCCCTTACTTGTGCCGTCAGTTATGGAAAGATGCAGTGGAAGTTTTGGCAAATTGAAAGCCTTATGTGCCTCCCTCAGTTTCACTCTTTATCTGAAAGGGTCGTTAACATTCTGTGCACAGTTGATTAGGGATGCCTATACGTAAGTGTGAGTAATTGAGTGAGTTTCAACAGTGTAAAGGCAAGAGAGGGAACTGCTGAGCTGAGGCAGAATAAACAGATGCACTGAAATTATTATCATATATTAGACTAGTGTTCCTAAAACAACTCATCACATATAGCTTTTGTTAAAAGTAATAGGTGATTATAATGAAAGGAGTCAACTATGTGATGAAAGTATCACTTTAAAGAAACAACATACAGGGATGGCAGGTAGGAATGGGTAGAACTTTGATAAAACAGAGTTAATGTTAAACAGTGACTATAAATAAATGTAAAGTACTACATCGTTACTCCTCACAGATCTTGTATGGATGACAGAACCATCAAGACACTTTGGAATAAAATGTCAACTATGTATATATAATGAAGCACACAAATGATGCTGAAAAAAACCACCAGAACCTTCAACAATTAAAGTACTTTCGAAAACTTAAGAAAATATATATTCATCATATAGTTAAACAGCTCATTTAACATGAAGACCAGTCTTGTACCTGGACCCATTGCAGAGAATTCCCTGGACTCCTCCCCATCACTGGATTGGTGGTTCCAGGTCACTCGCACTTTGAATCCTGGATCTTTGAAGAGATGTCCTGGGACTTTACATTTACTCACAGTATTAAATGTGCAGTTAGGATTGAGAGTAAATGTTTCATTGGACTCCAGTTCCTGGTAGTGTCCAACTCCACAGCTCCATCTGATCTGGATGTCTCTGGGGTAAAACTCCCTCAGGGTCAGACAGCTCAGAACCTCTCCTGACTCACTGAGGGAAAGTTTCATGGAATCCTTGGGCTTTACTGGGAAATAACATGGAAATATGTGTCAATACCAGGAACATAGAATTAGAGCTTGTTATATTTCTATTCACAAGACATGGCTGATGGTTTCTAATTTGGGACTAACAGTAATGTGTGCCACTATGTGATATAGTATTTTTCAAAAATTCATTAGATATAGAAGGAATGTGCCTCACAAAGTTGTGTCTCTGGTTACTTTATTGTAATTTTCTGCAAAATCCCCACTAGTCTCGTCTATCTGTTCCACTTGCTGCTGCCTCCTTTCCCAGGCTGTGCAGGGGAGCAGGTGGGACTCAGCTCACTGCACTGTAGGACAGGAACCAATCAGAAGCTAGCAGGACCTGATAGGGAACTGAAGCCTGTCTGTGCTTATGTGACTGCAGGGCTGTGATTGGCTGTCCCCCTCCTACTGTGCTTCTGGCAGGGACCGTTAGGACACGCCCACCCCTCATTTGAAGCATGGACAAGGACCAGAGAACATCTATAGGGAGCTTAATAAAGGGGCTATTTTTAAAGATAATATTAATGTTTAGCACAATGTGATACCAACACCACATATTATTCATAATTGCCTACAAAATGAGGCTTTTTCCTTTATCCTTTATCTCTCCTTTAATGTGTATTTGTGCTCTATTGTCACTCCTCTTCTTACTTATCTCCCAAAATGATGGATTGTGGGGACATGGATTGTACCTTGAATAATGAGAAGAGCAGCTCTGGTTGTCACAGGAGTTGTTTAAGTATATATAATATTCGTTGAGGAAACAATAAGAATTTATCAGTATTTCATGACACCAATCACAGCCAACCTTAGGTGTCAGTGGAATATACCATGAATACTGCTTTCTTTTGGGCCTTACATGGTTGAAAGGTGAAATACAACCAATACCAACCAATCCTCATCACAAAAAAGTTTGCTTAATTTTTTTTCAAATTTTGATTTTTTTTCCCAGTCAAATATTGTTGCGCTGATTACTAAAGCTTTTTTTAAAGTGCGTCATTGAATTTTTTCCCCCAAGCCTTTTCACCAGAATCATGGTTGAATTTCAGTAAGTAAAAAGGTTGTCAACAATAGTAAAGATACAAGAAAATGTAAAAAAAAAGTGAAGATGTTTTATTCTGAAGTGAGAGGGAAAAAAACCAAAATATGTTAATTTGACAGATTTTTTTATCTAAGATGTCTGAAATGCCAGTTTAGGGATATCAACACCAGGAGGAATAATTAGGCTCAAATAATAATTCTACACAGTATAAGCTTTGTTCTGAAAATGGGTATAATTCAATTATATTGTATACAAAAAATAAATAAGCCTTTTGGCATGAAACATGTTAACTTTCAAATTATTGATATTACAGTCTGAATTTTTGATCGTTGTTTCTCTATCGTTTACTATTGGTTAAAAAAATAGACACATCTTCCAGTCTATTTCTAACACAAAGATTTTGTTGTTCTCGGGTGAGATTATTTAACTATCATTTAACAACCTAATTCATCAACTCAACATTTTACATTCTTTTTTTTGTACCAAATGTTGTATGTGTACATAACTTGCACTAGTAATATGTATTATTTATTTTATAATTTTCCTGCAACTTTTGCCTTTTACGTTTCTGCTGCTATTGTACCGAGGATTTAGTTTAAAACGTTGTACCTGAATAAATGGGTTTTGTTCCTTAACCAACATTTTCTAAGCAAATCGACTGATTTGCTGGACAATGTTAGTTGGCTGATCATAAAACCTGTTTTTGTTCACCATTTACAATTTATTTTATTGGATCATCCAGAAATTGGTTATTTGTAGAAACTACTATGTATGGCCATCACATTAAATTCTGTAAAAATGTATCTGAATTTCCCTTCAAAAGGAAAAAAATCCTTCAAGACTCCAAAATAGAAGTCCCTGGATCAATCTTGCACTGAATTTTTTTTTATATGGTGCAATTTTTTTTTGAAACTTGCTATTGTCTGTGCCAATACAGCTGCTCAGGGAGAGAAATCCACATGATGATTACTTACATAAGATGGAGGAACAGTCAAGTTGTTCCTCTTTGGTTCTTCCCTCACAGACAAACTTGCAAAACACGATCATTTTCTTGATCTTTGATGCTTCGGGGGTGAAGTTGAGGGAGGAGGTGACATTGTGTCTCCCATCTGTCTCTGTTCTCTTACAGAGAATTCCTGATCCAGCAACTTCTTCCCTTCTCCTTCTGCCTGGGGCTCATCCTCTGTTATCTCCATCTTCTTCCCATCATTCTCCTCCACTGTCCATATCACCTGGGGGTCCTTAGTGCAGTCAGAGGCCACACAGTACAGAGTCACCTTCTCCCCATCCAACATCTGACTCCTGTGTATGTGACTCACCCGGAATCTCTGGAAATCTAAAGAGAAATATCATTATCTTTCATTGTCTTAATGCACCCATGTGCTTATGGACACTGGGACATTGGATAATCTTGGTAGTTGTTGGAGAACATCATGAATGGTTTATGACTTCAGTTCAGGAAATAAAAAAGGAAGAATAAAAGAATCATGCTGGTGCAGCCCTATGTGAGTGCATTCCTCTTGTATCAGGGAGGGCAGTAATTATCTGATATATAAATAAGGGATATAAGTGATACTCATGGAGGGGGAAGGGTTTCTCTGGGGCAGCGCCAGATTTTTGTCTCAATTAAGTTTTGTTTCAGTATGGCTTCTGTAGATTTAAGTTATTGGCTAAGATTAAGTTTTTATTGATGGATTAGATATTGAGTCCAACTGGATGTGACCTTTTTGTAGGCACTATCATGTAGTTCCCCCTGGGAAGTCCATGTATCTGATGTTACTGCAACTCTGGAACTGAAGTAATTTAATGATCATTGCCCCATTTAGAATTTAAGAACCATAAATCAATATGAATCAGATAAATAATTATCTACAATCTTCTAGGACAATTGTCCTACTTAAAATGAATTCTTAAAGTGTAAGCAGGGTGGTCATGCCTTGAGCACTGCTCATATCATCTGATCATCACATGACTGGAAGGTTAATAACAAATTATCCTCACTTGGTTTTCATTCAAAAAATGACATTTATATCAATAATACTTTCATATTGAATAACAAATAAAAGCTAGTCTAATAAAAAATATTAGACTATAGGGCCACTTACACACCAAGCACCATAAATGAAGCCAGATGGACTTCTGTGCAATTGAATTGAATGCGTCTACAGTTTTACTCATTTTGGCAAATCAAATTACGTTAATCCCAGGACCCCCTTGTGACCACACTGGTGAAGGAATTCTGGGAGAAATGCTTCATTGTGACAAAATATATGGCAAGTTTTAAATTCAAAAGACTGGTTAATTAATTTTAGAAAGGGCAATCTTAGGTTTCTTGATTTTAATTATTTAAGGCACTTTTAAAGGGGGATGTAAACCTCATGTATCCAACAGTGCCCCCTAGTTTTGCTTTAGAAGTTGCTGAAAAACTCAATTATACATGGCCAGTGCAAGGAAATTCACCAATGAGAATTCTACTGATCACAAAGTTCATTATAAATGCAAGAAAACTGACCAATGAGAATGCAGATTCCCAGCACTGTGTCAGCCATCTTGCTCTTATGTTACATACACACATTATTTTATTTATTTCATTATATGACACTGGAATGAGACATGGGGATAAAGGACAGACTTGTTCACTGAAACTGGACTTAATGTTTCCAACTCCAGTTTCAGGAACAAACAACATGGAGCCACATTTACTCACATCAGCTGGAATTCTCATTGTAGGGTATTTTGCATATTAATGCTGCCCTGGGACCTGGAGAACTGGTAGAAGTTTTATTGAGCAATATTGCTTTAAGAATACAACCCTGATGTTGCTGAACTACATCTTCCAGCATGCCTCAACCTTGAAAGTATGTTAAAGTACAGTATGCTGGAATTTGTAGTCCAGCAATGACTGGTTTGGTTGACCAGTGCAGCAGGGTTTACATCCCCTTTAATGTCAAGTTGTTTAGGTAACATTGGTAGATTTACTAACAAATGCATTCTTGGAAATATAAAAATGCTCACATATTTGTAATTATAGCAGTGATTATAATTTACTAGAATCAGATGCAAATGAAACCTAGATATTTAGACTTTAGATTTTCCCATGTTTTAAAAGAGATTTTAGATGTAGAACTAAAACTATTCATAAAATCTGTTTTACCCACATTTTCTTTGTAACCTGAGACGCTACCAAACTCAATATAAAGATGTTTTCAAGAGAGGTATATGGATTTTTATTCTCAATTTCATTAATAACAAATTATCAACAAATGCATGTTATTAGATGGCCTTGATTAATAACAGTACCTTGAAGTCTTTGCAAACCATTTAGGGCTGTTAATAGAAGTTCTAATGATATATTAAGGGACAGATTTATTAAGGGATGAATTAAAAAATCTAATTACATTTTTTTTTATGGTCAAAACTCTCATTGGAATTGTAAATTATCCAAATTCAATTTGAGTTTTAATTCAAATTTCATGATTTATCATACTTTAGCTCTTTAAGAACTCAAATTCGACTATTCACCACCTAAAACTTATCATGTTCATGTATAAGTTAATGGGAGAGGTCCAGGGACAAATTTGGACATGGACATCAGGAATGATGACGGCTTGAGTTTGTTAGCCGAAATGTTGAAATAAATCTACCAGCTTTTTTTCACTTATCAAGACCTATGTGTGTGGAAGTTTATATATATATATATATATATATATATATATATATATATATAGGCAGGCTGGGGTGTCCACTTTCTCCATTAATATTTAGCGTCACATTTATGAAAGTTCGAAGGTCGACTTTTGAATTAATTTGAGTTTAAACTGTATTATATATAATAATTAGTGATGGGCGAATTTGCGCCGTTTCGCCGAAAAATTCGCGAATTTCGCGCGATATTCGCGAAACGGCGAAAAATTCGCGAAACGGCGACGGCGTCTCGTTTTTGACGCCAGCGCCCGTTTTTTTCGACGCCGGCGCCCGTTTTCGGCGAATTTTCGCGGGCATTTCGCGAATTTATTCGCTGGCGGCGAATCGCGCAAATTCGCCGCAAATTTGCGCCTGGCGAATAAATTCGCCCATCACTAATAATAATATATAAGAGCAAGTGACTTAGATCCAACAACAAAACTCTAAATCAGAATATATTTTACCTTAACAGACCGCAGCACACTGACACGTTGTTTCTGTGAAACTTTTGTGATTTATAAAGGGTCCTGTGAGACTCGAAACGTTGCATTTTTTTGTCTACTGAGCCAATAAATCACAAAAGTTTCACAGAAACAACGTGTCAGTGTGCTGCGGTCTGTTGGATATTGTATATGATTGATACCCATGGCAGAGTGGGAAATTGACTGCTAAGCACCTGGTCCTCAAGGGAAAAGAGACGGAGGTGTGCGCTTCATTCTTGTGTGGTATATTTTACCTTAAGGCATTTTGGGAACAATGGTCCCACGAAATGTTGTCAAAAGCTTTATTGACAACAAAACAAGGAATATTGTTTTTCTTTAAAACATATAGCACATACTGTAATGGGTGAATATATTTGATTCCAGGTTTATTTCCAGTAAAACCATTCTGAATTTTAAATATTATTGAAAACAGTGTTCCTTATAATCTGCCAGAATCTTAAAGGACAAGGAAAGTCTAAAATAGAATAAAGCTAGAAATGCTGTATTTTGTATACTAAATATAAACATGAACTTACTGCACCACAAGTCTAATCAAACAAATGATTTATGCTTTCAAAGTTGGCCACAGGGGGTCACCATCTTGTAACTTTGTTAAACATCTTGGCCTGACCCTGACTCTGTTTCAAGTAGATTAGTGAATTGAGGCAACAGCAGTCAGCAGAATACCTGCTATATCTTTATTGTGCATCACACAACATGTTTCGGGCGTCAAGGGCCCTTTTTCAAGTGTGAACAATATAAAGTGCAAACGTGCTTTAAAAGAAACATACAGGAAGTACCACCTCTCAATTAATGATGTAATACACAGTTAACCCTTCCCCTGTGATCCATTGCTTTCAGTTACAAAATGCCATTAGTATCCAATTAAACAGTATACATTGGAACAGTGTATATCAGATATAAATATAAATAGTCCAACATAGTCAAAATTCAAGTGATGTCGAATTCCATTTTAGTTCCATCGTGATAAAATCTGTGAATGGTAATGGTAATAATAAATATTGTTATCCTAAAAGGTGGAACGTCTAAAACATTCATTTATAATTAAAACCATATGAGGTAAAATACCTTCATTTAAAATCAAAGTTATACACTTAAAGGAACTGCTCGACAAGAGCCTACCCTAGGGTTACCTTGTTTCAACTATCTAAATAATTACTTTCTTTTCTGATGTTGTATATTTTTTAGAATCAAGGTCTTACCCTTAGCCGATATTCGCAACATAGTATTCTAATCTGTAATCATTATCTGTAAAGAAAGAGATACAAACATCAAAACATTTTAGCTACAGGAAGGGGGATAGGCTCCAATAATCATTCAAACCATTAGGAGTCAAGGTATTCATTCTTTTTATCCAGTATGCCTCCCGTTGTCCTAGGGACTTTCGCATATCTCCTCCCCTCTTAGCTTGTATTATCCTTTCCAGAACCAGCCATCTAAGTTGGCTCGCATTATGGCCTAAACTGTGAAAATGTCTAGAGACTGGTGTATCTGTAGCAGTGTTTACCTTGAAGTTTCTGATATTATTTCTATGTTCCTTGATGCGTTCCTTAGCTATTCTAATAGTTTGCCCTATATATGCCATGCCGCAAGGGCATTTCAGCATATACACCACAAACTTTGTTTCACAAGTGAAGAGGTTCTTTATCATAATAGGGGTACCCTTAGTTGGATGATTTACTGTGCTGCCTTTTATTACTGACGAGCAGCACACACAACTCAGACATGGAAAAGTCCCTTTTTTTAAAGTTTTAGTAGAGTTGGTGTCAATTTGTTTACAATCAGAAGGACAAAGAATATCCCTCAATGATCTGCCTCTCTTGTAGCAGAACAGAGGGGGATTTTTAAACAGGCCACCATATTGTCTGTCCTGTCCCAAAATTGGCCAATATTGTTTTATAGTTCTTTCAACCAGGTTGCTTTGTTTACCATATTTTGTGACAAAAGGAACCCTTTCATTACTATTTTTTGTTCTCCTTTTTGTCTGCAAGAGTTCTTCTCGATCCAATTGTTTAACCCCTTCCATTAGTGGTATCAATCTTTTCTTTTTATAACCCCTATTGAGGAATTTATTAGTGATGGTCTGTATGGAGGAGAAGAACTGTGTATCATTTGACGATATACGCCTAGCTCGCAATAGTTGTCCCTTCGGAATGGCATTAATGATACGTGGGTTATGGAAACTATCATATGAAAGCAGTGTATTACGATCTGTTGGTTTGGAAAACATTTGTGTCACAATTTGTTGGCCACAGAGTTTAATATTAACATCAAGAAAGTTAATTGTGGTCGCTGAAATCTCACTGGTGAATTTGATGGTGGGGTGCTTTTGATTTACCTCATCAATCATACGATGGAACAAATCTTCAGTTCCATTCCAAAATAACAAGACATCATCCACATATCTCCAGTATTTTATAATGTGACTGTTATACGGGCCTTTTAAGAACAGCTTCTGCTCCAGGTTATAGACAAAGATATTCGCAAACGATGGGGCTACTGCAGCACCCATCGACGTCCCCTGGCGTTGCCAGTAGAATTGATCATTGAACCTGAAGTAGTTCTTTTGCAAGACCAGCGATAAACAGTCAATTAGAAAGTATATCAATTGGTGTGGAAGATTAGTTTCGAGTAAACTTTCCTCAACACAATCGATTCCTTCTTTTTGTGGGATCGAAGTATATAGACTTTGTATGTCTATGCTACAAATAAAGATATCCCCTTGTGGTAATACTGTGTTTTGTAATTTCTGTAAGAGATCAGTTGTATCTCTTAAACAGGTAGGAATACTGGCCACAATTTTCTGTAAATATACATCAATGAACTTTGACAATGGTTCTAAAACCGAACCAATGCCCGATATTATTGGCCGGCCAGGTGGATTTTTTAACCCTTTATGCACTTTTGGGAGGAGATATGGAACAGGAGTGCGTGGATGTTCTGTTTTTAGGAATTCATACTCTCTTTGGGTGATGGTCCCATTTAATTTAGCCTCACTTATAAAAATTTCTATTTCTTTTTTAATCTCAAACACAGGATCATATCTTATTAGTTCATAATGTTCACATACACTCAATTGTCTATAGGCTTCCTCCATATAATCATGCTTGTCCATAATTACTATTGCCCCCCCCTTATCCGCTTGCTTAATAATTAACCCCTCGTTCTTTTGAAGGGAATGTAGGGCATTTTTTTCTGACAATGTTAAATTATATTTAACTTTTTTACAGACAGTATCCCAATTCTTTGACACTTCATGTATAACCACATTGGTAAATGTATCAATAGAACCATTTTCGATCACTGGTATAAAGTTACTAGGTTTTCTAAGGCTAGTGGATGTCTGCTTCTCATCACATTCTGGTCTACCCAAAAAATGGGTTTTAAGTTTCAATCCTTGCAGACAAAAAGGAGAACAAAAAATAGTAATGAAAGGGTTCCTTTTGTCACAAAATATGGTAAACAAAGCAACCTGGTTGAAAGAACTATAAAACAATATTGGCCAATTTTGGGACAGGACAGACAATATGGTGGCCTGTTTAAAAATCCCCCTCTGTTCTGCTACAAGAGAGGCAGATCATTGAGGGATATTCTTTGTCCTTCTGATTGTAAACAAATTGACACCAACTCTACTAAAACTTTAAAAAAAGGGACTTTTCCATGTCTGAGTTGTGTGTGCTGCTCGTCAGTAATAAAAGGCAGCACAGTAAATCATCCAACTAAGGGTACCCCTATTATGATAAAGAACCTCTTCACTTGTGAAACAAAGTTTGTGGTGTATATGCTGAAATGCCCTTGCGGCATGGCATATATAGGGCAAACTATTAGAATAGCTAAGGAACGCATCAAGGAACATAGAAATAATATCAGAAACTTCAAGGTAAACACTGCTACAGATACACCAGTCTCTAGACATTTTCACAGTTTAGGCCATAATGCGAGCCAACTTAGATGGCTGGTTCTGGAAAGGATAATACAAGCTAAGAGGGGAGGAGATATGCGAAAGTCCCTAGGACAACGGGAGGCATACTGGATAAAAAGAATGAATACCTTGACTCCTAATGGTTTGAATGATTATTGGAGCCTATCCCCCTTCCTGTAGCTAAAATGTTTTGATGTTTGTATCTCTTTCTTTACAGATAATGATTACAGATTAGAATACTATGTTGCGAATATCGGCTAAGGGTAAGACCTTGATTCTAAAAAATATACAACATCAGAAAAGAAAGTAATTATTTAGATAGTTGAAACAAGGTAACCCTAGGGTAGGCTCTTGTCGAGCAGTTCCTTTAAGTGTATAACTTTGATTTTAAATGAAGGTATTTTACCTCATATGGTTTTAATTATAAATGAATGTTTTAGACGTTCCACCTTTTAGGATAACAATATTTATTATTACCATTACCATTCACAGATTTTATCACGATGGAACTAAAATGGAATTCGACATCACTTGAATTTTGACTATGTTGGACTATTTATATTTATATCTGATATACACTGTTCCAATGTATACTGTTTAATTGGATACTAATGGCATTTTGTAACTGAAAGCAATGGATCACAGGGGAAGGGTTAACTGTGTATTACATCATTAATTGAGAGGTGGTACTTCCTGTATGTTTCTTTTAAAGCACGTTTGCACTTTATATTGTTCACACTTGAAAAAGGGCCCTTGACGCCCGAAACATGTTGTGTGATGCACAATAAAGATATAGCAGGTATTCTGCTGACTGCTGTTGCCTCAATTCACTAATCTACTTGAAATTGAAGCTAAACTTTGGTTGCCAGTGACGGAGCACCTGAGTGAATTGGGTCGTCTATTAATGCTGAGCGCTTGTGTGTGCATCTCTTTGTCTGACCCTGACTCTGCACATGCTCAGTGTGGTCTCGGCTGCTTAGGGATTGTCATAAACAAAGCTGCTTGAGTTCTGCATGGCTGGGAAGTAAGAAGTGGGCTCCCCCTGCTGTTCATAAGTATGATTGTTTCCCTGCTCAGCAGTTAGGGACCGTCTGACAATTCCTATCCACATCAATAAATGAAGGGAGAATTTCACTGCATACAGTCAGGTTTCTTATAAAAACGGTGCACATTTTTTAATTAAAGTATATTAGAGATAGGTTTCTTTTTCATTAAAGAAAGTAAAAATGGGATTTTATTTTTTTGCCTTTCCTTGTCCTTTAAAAGTATTTTAATTTCTTTATATTTAAATTAATGATATATGCTTTTAGGGTGGGCTCATGTCTAGGACAATAGATGATCTGTTTTGTCTTTATTTTGCTTCCTTGGACATTTTGCGGCACATTTACTTAGCTCGAGTGAAGTATTAGAATGAAAAATACTTTGAATTTCGAAGTATTTTTTTTGCTACTTTGACCATCAAATTGGCTCCTTCGACCTTCGACTACGACTTCAATTCAAAAACTAAAAATCGTTCGAATATTTGACCATTCGATAATCAAAGTACTGTCTCTTTAAAAAAAAACCTTCAACCCCCTAGTCCGCCACCTAAAACCTACCGAGGTGCAATATTAGCCTGTGGGGAAGGTCCCCATAGGCTTTGTAACAATTTGTAGGTCGAAGAAAAATCGTTCGATTGATGGATTAAAATCCTTCGAATCAAACGTTTCGAAGGATTTAATCGTTCAATCGAACAATTTTTTGTTCGATCGAACTATTTGCGGTAAATCCTTCGACTGTGATGTTTGAAGTCGAAGGATTTACTTTCGGCAGTCGAATATCGAGGGTTAATTAACCCTCGATATTCGACCCTATGTAAATCTGCCCCTTATTGTATAATAATAAGGTACCACTTCTAGCTATTTCTCCAGCTACTCGCTAATAAAGACAAGTATATGACCTATATATATCTCAATTTGCTACAACAACACTTATTCATCAAAATGCGAAAATTTTGAATGAGCTCTGGCGTATTTTCACTTGTTAGCCAGCGGCGATTCTGGTGAAGAAGCCGTCTGAGGCAGCTCCTCAAAATGCCGCCCACCCTCTCCGGTTTACCCATTCGGTGGGGAAATTCAGCTCTTAAAAGTACAGGAGCCATTTTTTGCCGCCCATGGAAATGTATCTGGCGCTGCCTCATTAGCCGAGCGCCCCTGTTGTTAGCGCAAAACTTTCTTAGCAAATTTTCTCTAGGGTTTCTTCCTAGCAAAACTATGTTAGTATACTTATGCTTACGTCAGTTTAAATATAGTTATAGTTTACATACAGGTCATATACATGTCCGGATGGCTTTTCTCCATATTTTTATAAAACATCTCCTTTTTACTAAAATATGTCATTCTTCATTCATTGAATTATTTTCTAGTAGTTCCTCTAATTTAAAAGTACTTCAGAAGGAATATATATGTCTATATATAGGTCATAAATATGCCTTTATTAGTGAGTAGCTGGAGAAATTGATGGAAGTGGTACCTTATTATTATACAGGAAATGTCCAAAGAAGCAAAATAAAGACAAAAGAGATCCTCTATTGTCCTGGACATTAGCCCACCCTAAAAGCATGAGCTTCAAATGGTTAAAAAAAGTCTAACTTATATTTAACAGTTACAACTCGTAAACAAAATCCCACATTAGAATATGAAAAAATGCCAGTGTTTTATGTTTTTTTTATGACTATTACGGAATACAGGATATGATGTCACTGACATAATAATGTTGAGAATGTGGCTTTGTCTTATCAATTGACAGTTACAACCTGGCGAAATAGACTTTGGCGAAACGGGGAATGAATTGGAAAGTTCAATTCACCTGGTGAAATGACACTAGTTCTGTATCGCTGAGCTTTTTCACTAGTGAATTGTCTAGCTGTTTGGTAAATTCTTACTTACCTTTTTTCTTTTTTTCCTGTGGAAGTATATTTTTTTTAATAATAGTAAATTGTGGAATAACTGTGGAATAAATTGTGGAAAAAAGCTGATATTTACATTTCTTCTTGTAGATGAGAAACCAGAGCCCCGCAGTGATCCCGGCCACTGTCAGCAAGATGGTGAGAAATATGGCCGCCGCAATGTTCCCTGCAGAATATTTTGCTTCGTCGTCTGAAAGAGAATCAGGAAGGAGAGTGTGACCTCTAGTTGGTACAGTGTATGTAACTATTCTAGAATGATCATAACATACAAAGAACCTGATATCCAAAACTCAGTGCAAGTGCAACAAATAGTGATAAATGTTATTTTTGAGCGAATCTGTCTCGTTTTGCGAAACTGCAAAAATTTTCATGAAATGGCAAAAAAATTTCAATAGTCAATAGGTGTCATCATTTTTTATGCACAAGTATTTTTTTGTCTTGGCGACTTCTTTGACGCTGCAATGGATTTATGCAGCAGTTTTGCAAAATATTTGCAGATTGCGAAGTACGTAATTTACCGTGAATAAATGCCTGCCAAAAAAAATCACTCACCCCTACTAAGGCCCAGATTTATCAAGGGTCGAATTTTGAGTTGATGGGAGTTATTTTAAACTCCCATCAACTCAAAATTCTAATACAAAATATATTAAAAAATCAAGTTTTTAACTTCGGGAGAATAGACTGTATTCGCTAATTCTAATTGAATTCAGATCGTATTCGATCAAATTCGATTCAAAGTTTCCCCCAAGAAAACTTTGATTTTTCAAAGTCCACCAAATGACTCCAAATTGGTTCTAGGAGGTCCCCCATAGGTTAAAACAGCAATTCGGCAGGTTTTAGATGGTGAATAGTCAAAGTCAATTTTTTAAAGAAACAGTACATGATACATTGCAATATTCAAATTTTTTAATTTTTTTCAAATTCAATTAGAATTTGGACTATTCTGTAGTTGAAGCACACTAAAATAACCTCAAAATTCAAATTGAAAAATTGGAGAAAACAAATGTGCTCTGTTGACAGAATAACACACAGATTTATGTTTTTTAATCTCGCCCTTGTTTGGATCTTTTCAAGGGAATTAGGGAATGAGTTTGAGTGCAAAGCCATTACAGCCTGCTTTGGGTGTTGGGTTTATTCCCAAAATGTTTGTGTGTGTTAACTGCAAGATGTTTGTGAAAGTTCTCAATCATCCAAGTCATGTTATATCTCTAGAAATAAGTAAAATCAACTGGACTTGCTGTGTTTTTTCTTGAAGACATTTCACCAGTCATCCAACTGGCTTTCTCAATTCAGAATAACTTGTACAAAGGATCTTGCTTCACTTTATATCCTCTAGAATGTTGCTCCAAGCAGCATAATCTGTTTATCATAATCCACAATGATGCACTTGGTCCTCCCATATGTAGCTGGGGTGTCTACTTTAAACCCATGGCAAATTTTGGTTTTTGCCATCTGCTAATTTTGTTGCGAAACTACAACAAAATTTTGCAGTTTTTCAATTTTATAGGGAGGCTCATTGGATAATCATAGCCTTTGGGCCAGATTAGGAACAGTTCCGCAGACTAAAGTCTACCTGCAAACTCAAGAATAACAATGAACTAGAACTTACTTGTAACTTGCTGCTTGGAGTTGAACCAGGGACCTGGTGTTCATGCAATGTCTGAATTACTACTAATGCTCTGGATCCTTCCTATGTCTTTGCTTTGTAATTACAAGTAGGAATGTAATGCCAATCAGGCCACAGGTGATCAGTGTAAGTCATTAGTCTGCCTATAAAACCCTCTTCCCCTGTCTCATTGCCCAGTGTAAGTCTATTTTAATACTTCCCGGGTGCTATTCAAGCTATAAACTGTTCCTGACCTTGATCTCACCTGGTCTGTCTCCTGTCCTGACCTTTGCCCATTTACTGACCATTCTTCAGATTCTGATTTTGTACTGTGCTACTGTTGGTTCTGACCCGGCCTGTGACCTCCGACTACCTCTTTGTTTCCTGATCTTGTACTGTATTGCCTGATTGGTACTGATTTTCTTCTGAAATCATGAAATACAAAAAATATGAGCACTTTCAAGATTTAGGTATTTGCAGCTATAGATTAAACAGAAAAAAACAAAATCATTGGAACTAGGTATGGATATTGGTTGGTGGCACAGTCAGTAGGAACACAAGGCTGACACAGTGATACATTGAGGGGACAGTATATTGGTTTTGGGGGTCACTCACCCTCCTGTCTCAGCTGTAGAGTCTCAATGATGGGATATAGCAGAGTCTCATGTTCCACCTCACAGGAGATGTTTCCCTCTTGGCTCCCACTCATTGGCTTCATCAAGTAATAGGAACCTTTTTTATACCCCCCATCTTTGCTTTTCCTTGGATCTTCAGCAATTTTCCCATTCAGGATCCATTTTATCTGCACTGGTTCTGGTTGGAACTGAGCCGCTTCACACACCAATACCTGCTCCGGCCGTCCATTGATCTTGGCTGAATAGACTTGTACTGACGGAGGCACTGGGGAGACACGGCTCACAATTAAGTGTAGGAAATATATCATGGTACTTGTATGGGTTACAGAACCAATCTGGACCAACTACACTGCTTCTGGCCAATACAACACTACATTATCCCACTGGGAAGTTTCATTGAGCACAGTGTATTTTTATGACTTGATGTAGGAGGTGTATTTGTTTACATGCACTGGTGCAACCCATAATATACACAATACTTATTTATATCTTCCCTTATATCAACATTTAAAACATTAGTTTCTGTTTCAGATTCCCATATTAAACAATACAAGTTCTTATCAGATTGGACTTTATAACATTCATATAAAGAGGCAAAAGCAAAGATAAGAAGGTCAGATAAGTGGAAGGTTCAGTGTCACATGTATAATATGCACATAAGTAACAAAGCACTAAACTTATACAGCAAGTACATCAGTGTTATCTGGTTCTGATAATAGATCCTATATGTGCATTGATTTCCTTTGCATAATAGAAATATTATTCACAGTAAAAAAGAAGAATCCTAGAATAGATTTCCCCTGTACTGAGTCAGATTCATTAGCCTGATTAAGAATCATTAAACATCATGGTGGTGCAATGGTGGAATCTGGTCTTGCTGGTTAATTCTCAGCCAAGGGACTAACTCAGAGAGCTTGTATGTTCCCCATATAAATGGATTAATCTGGGTCAGTGCCACCATTAAATTGTGACAGTTGCTACTCAAATCAATGGCTCCATTGCAGAGAAAAGTCCCAAAATATACAAAAATGTGATAAAGAAATTGGGTGGATCATGGGAAGGATTTCATGGGCATAATAGCTGGGCTGGATCATGGGGTAAGTATGCACCCGGCATTTTTCTTTTTCATTTTAGCCCCATTTTACTTGTGGCAGGGCCTACAGGTTATTGGTTCACCTACCAAGCGAGGGGGGATGAGTGATTCATTGGTGAGGAGGAAAGGAGATTTCACCATCAGCATAGGAAGGGGTTCTTTACTGTAAGGGCAGTCAGGTTATGGGATTTTCTACCAAGAGAGGGGAATGAGTGATTCATTGGTGGGGAGGAAAGGAGATCTCACCATCAGTATAGGAAGGGGTTCTTTACTGTAAGGGCAGTCAGGTTATGGGATTTTCTACCAAGAGAGGGGAATGAGTGATTCATTGGTGGGGAGGAAAGGAGATCTCACCATCAGCATAGGAAGGGGTTCTTTACTGTAAGGACAGTCAGGTTATGGGATTTTCTACTAAGAGGGGTAATGAGTGATTCATTGGTGGGGAGAAAAGGAGATTTCACCATCAGCATAGGATGGTTTTCTTTACTTGATCCAGAGAGAGAGAGAGACCCAAACTGACCCAATGTGTCACTATATAATAATAATAGAAAGTGCACTCACCTCCATACTGCACCTTGTAACTATCTTGCCTGGGGGTGGGGAGGGATTCATGTTGCACCTGACAGACAATCTCTGGGTTATTCAGGGTGTCGGAGGGGGTGAGAGTCAGGGTGCTGTTCTGTCGGAACGTTCCATTTGCATTCCGCTGAAGGGGGCCCGGAGTCGAGTTGGCCAATAGCTTCCCATTCCTGAGCCAAGTCACAGTGATGGATTGTGGGTAGAAATCAGTTACTGAGCAGTGAAGGGAAGTTCCCTGGTTCTTAAGGAGAGTTCTCTTAGCAACCGCAACCTCTGGCACCGCTAGGGACAAGGACATAGATACACAATTTGCAGAGAAACGAGAAAACAGAAGAAATATGGAAAGACTATTAAAAAGTAAGAGGAGCCGAATTTCAAGGGGGTTCCTAGTGCTCCCACTCAGCACTGTAGCTTTGTTACATTGTAATTCACTATCATTTCAAATCTACCAGATCATTAAGATAATAAATTTAACTTAATCATTAGTATCCTATGTAGATCCCCTTTAATGCTGATTAGAGATGTCACTTGAAGGTGAGTTTGGGTTGAACTAGTATTTTCCAAATTGTCACCCACCCTCTGTTCCTGATCCAGTTTCCCACCTATGTACAATCAGTATTACCCAGCAGCCCTTGGTTTAGAGAGCAGTAATTTATGTGACACTACATCAACCACAACTCATTAGTATTAAGGAGAACAGGGTGAACTAAAAGAAATCTCTCATTAGCCAGAACAGCTGCCAAACTTCCAACTTGTAGAAGAAATATTTTGGTAAACCATATTTTGCGGCATTCATACTTCTGTAGCTGTGAGAGAATGAATGTAAGAAGATGCTCCTTGGTTCCTACCATGAATGTGCAGCCTGATCTCCTTCTGTTGGGTGTTTGGGCTGTAAATGACTGAGCACCTGTAGGTTCCTCTATCAGAGATGGTCACGTTGGAGAGAGACAATGAGGCTTTGCCTTCCAGTATACGTTTTTCATCTATGGATAACCGGAGGCTGGAAAGTGGAAACCTTCCCTTTGTTGTCATATCTCAGAATCTCCTTGTCTCCAAAATGCCACAAGAGAGCGAGGAACTTGGGATTCACTGGAGGATTATCCACTGAGAATGTGCAGGGGAGTAGGACATCTCTTCCAATCAGGGAGGACTGAGAGGAGGGGACTGTTACCTCCAGGGAGGAACCTAAATGATGAAAGAAATACATTGAATTGTTATCAAATGTGTGTGATTAGTTACATATAGGATTACAATAAATTAATACAGGAGTCCAAGATCTCTTGGAAGCACTAGTGCTGGTTCTACATAGGAATTTGCATACCGGCCAAACAGGTCAACTGAGGATGCCATATCTTCTGCTCTCCACCTCTCACTAACTCATCTGGACAAGAAAGACAGTTATGTGAGAATGCTGTTTATAGACTTTAGCTCAGCATTCAATACCATCATCCCTCAAAAGCTGAGTGGGAAACTAAGAGAACTGGGATTGAGCTCCTCTTCTCTCCTCTTGTGCAATTGGATCTTGGACTTTCTGTCAGAGAGGCCTCAGTCTGTTCGTATCGGTGACAAGGTTTCCAGCACCATCAGATTGAGCACAGGAGCTCCTCAAGGATGTGTTCTCAGCTCGTAGTTGTACACATTGCTGACACGACTGCACAACTAGACACAGCTCAAACCACATCATCAAGTTCGCCAGATGACATCAGTCACAACGATTAATCGGGGTACAGAGATGAGGTTCAGCAGCTGGTGGTCTGGTGCAGTGAGAACAACCTGTCACTGAATGTGGATAAAACAAAAGAGATGATCGTCGACTTCAGGAGAACTCGTCCTGCTCACACATCACTCAACATCAACGGCTCCAAAGTAGAGACAGTAAAGAACCCCAAATTCCTGGGAGTCCACATCTCTGATGACCTCACCTGGACCACCAACACCGCCTCCATCACCAAAAAGGCTCAGCAGCGTCTTCACTTCCTGAGGCGACTGAAATGTTCAGCCTTCCGCCTCCCACCCTCACAGTGTTCTACAGGGGCACCATAGAGAGCGTCCTGACCAGCTGCATCTCCATCTGGTACAGAAGTGCCAGCTCTGCTGACCGGAAAAGTCTACAGGGGACTGTCAGAGCAGCTGGCAACATCATTGGAGCGGCTCTTCCATCACTGCAGGACATGTTCCACAAGTGCTGTGTAAGAAAGGCCTCCTGCACTGGACTCACACACCCCTCACACGGACTGTTCACGCTGCTCCCATCCGGCAGACGCTTTCGCAGTATTAAAGGCCAAACAACCAGGCGAAAGCTTTTTTCCACAAGTGATCAGACTCCTCAACTCACTGCCTGTCCTCCCACTACATTCCAGACTCACCTCAACTGTGAACTGAACTTTGTCAACTGTTCATTTATTTGCACAATTCTAAAGGTTTACACATGTATATATCCAATTTCTGCCTATATATTGCACATTTTACATATTTATCGTGTATTCAATGTGCCTTTTTGTGCTATGTACTAGCTGGAGCCACGTTGTCTCGTCTCACTGTATATTTGTATACTGCTGAGATGACAATAAAGTTTACTTTGACTTTGAATGTACCAGTAGATGCCACCAACCAGTGGATGTTCCTTCATTACATGACATGGTCCCTCCATCAACTCACTGTCCCATGTAAGTTTTTTGGGATGAAGATGTAGTTGCTTTTGTGGTTCTGTGGGGGGGGGGGGGCTGCTATTAACATAATGACTGAAGGTTGAACCATAACAAGTGGCTTCAAACCAAAATATCTGAACAGCTCTTTCAGTACAATGTTACTAAATGTTTGGGATCCTCCCTTAAGGGTGATCCACAGCAGTGAGTGGAGTCTTGGGGAAATTAGGGTAATGTTTTGTTTGGGTAAAAAGGGGAATGAGTGAGCTAAATAAGTAGCTTAATCCAAATCCACTATAGAAAACTTACACAGGACCAATTTCACCTGAAACGCATTAGTTATGTACAGTTCCCTTCCTTCTATAACACTCATCTTCAGTTACGCACTGAGTTCTCAAAAAAATACCGTAAGTGCTCAGAGAATCACCCTAAATACGTTTACATCAGTTCAGTTTTTGGGTTTTGATGCCCTTTAACCTGCCTGTACTGAGTGCTCAGTATTATCAGTAACTTGCTCCTCTGTGATCCTCTTTATGGCACTGTGAGCAGGATCAGACGAACAGACGGGTCTTGAACAGGGTAAAGTCCATTTATTGTTCACATATAAAGACTCTGTGAGTAAAGCAGCATAAAACAAAATAAAACAAAACAAAATCCTGGCCCCACTTGGGCTCTAACTAATACACAGGGTAGTTTCTCTCTCCACTAACCGGTCCTCTACTGGGATTCCCGGTCAAACACAAACAGTACAACTCCCCAGAGTCACAGAACCTTTGCAAAGTCCTTTCCCTTTGGGGAAATATATCTCCCTTCACACTGTGCTCCAGTTACCGGTTCACAGCACCAAACTGTCCAACTTATTCCTATTTCTAAACAGCTCCTAGAGAAGTGGGGGGGGGGTTCAACTTATTTTGGCTTCAGGTCTCCACAGTTGTGTGAGGAATAGGTGGATGGAGGTTACATGCAAGTTACATTAGTCCAATAACAATGTTCCATTGGTCTTGTCTGTATATTGTGCCTCAGAGGAGGAGCTTTTTTCCAGAGGGGTGTGCTGATGGGGTACAGTGGGTATTTAGAAGCAGTGATGGGGCCACAGTAACTCACATTTTGGGATTTAGGGGCAATATGGCAACATCCTATGAGGGTTCAGCAGAGATCTGTTTCCCAAATGCAAATGGTTGTTGTTAAAGAGAGGGGCACAAAGTGTGGGAAATGTGCAAAGATTTATTATATTTACTATAAACTGATGTGGGATGATTGTCATTTATAAGGGTAGGAAATTGAGGCTTTGGAGAAGATCCAGGGACACCAAAACTCCATAAATCTGGTTACTCTCACTAAATACTCACAAATAAATCCTCCTGTCTTGTCCTTACAGTTCCTTCCCTCAATGTACAAACACCCCATAATGACACAGGGAACCATCACAGACACCCCCTGTTTCTTCCCTTCACACTCTTCCTCCTGTTCCTCAGCTCACACTGAGCCAACAGAATCCCCTGCCCTGAGCTTTTACTTACTGACTCCATTTCACTGGAAAAGACAAAAATGCTTTACTCCCAAATTTTGACTGAAAAAGACCTTTGTTGGTGTATAAAGTAAAAACAGGTGCAATGAGCCCTACTATTGAGTTTACACTCTCATTGCAGTTAGATGTCCATCATATTGTCAGTGTTACTAACTCATCCCTGTAATTGAGATTCAGCTTTATCTACACAGGTTGGATCTGACACATTCATCTCAATGGGAAGAGACACACAGACTCCCAGTGTCCCACTCTCAGCAGTTCCACATGGTTTTCTACAGTAATCAAACACTGAAAAGAAGGGGACACAGGACCCATTGTATTAATCACTCACCATGTGGAACAGGGGGTCAGGCAGGTCTGATTTAGGCAGGGCCTCTAGGTCCCCGTCATTCATCACCCCTTCCCCTCTCTTTTATTCGCTCAAATTTTCATCAGTGGGACCAGAGAAATGGGAATTGGTGTACGGGGAATTTAAAAAATGATTGTATCTCCTGCTCATGTCTAGTGTTTGAGAACCAATGTGGGTGTAGTTGGACACTCAGAAAAACTCCAGAAAGGCCATCAAAATAAAGTTAAATATTTATTGTAGACTCATTAAAAAAGGAACAGTCTCTCCATTGACCCTACGCATTTCATGCATCCGAGGGCACTTAGTCATGGGCTATCTTTACCCCCCTGGAAGTAGGTATTTATAGTAGACATGACCAATAAGAAACAAGATACAAAACATATTCAAATTCAAAGAAAAAAAGGGGGAATGTGTCTTAAAGGGACACAATCTCCAAAACGTACATATATATACAGATTCAAACACTCAGGATAAAAACAATATATTGTTACATCGTATGTACAACTAGGAGAGAGAAGGAGAATAACAAAGGGTATTGAATACTTTAAACGTAACCCCGTAGACATGAAGAGACAACTTTGATTGAACATTTTACATGTAACGCCTGTGGGTAGAGTGGAGTAGAAATACAGGTGAAGGGTGGGACAGTTTGCTCACATTATACAGTATATGGTATATACACACCCAATATACATATACATATATAGGGTGATTTTTTTGTTTGGGGAGGCTAAAGATGGACCTAATCTCAGACATTGATCTGCTGGCGTAAAAATGATTGCCCCCCCCCCCCAAATACTTCTAGCAGTGTCTACTAACTGCTTTACTAAAATGCTCAGGATGTAAATATACTCACACGTGCACTTCCAGGAGATTCCAACTGAGGTCACATAAGAGGGGTTATCCATCCATCTATGTTCACAGTTATTCCCCTTAATTCTAATAAAGGGGTGTTAAGTGGGAGCTTTATAATTCACTTTTTCTAAATTGAAAATGTGCTGTAGACAGAAATCTGGTTTGTTTGTATGGGTTCTTAGCCTAAATCAAACACTGCATATATTTTATATATTTTATTTTATATATTTTTTTAACCCTAAGGGCTAAAAAAAAAGTATAAACTTTTGGAACATGAAAGCATTGTGTCCTAGGTAAGTTAGTTTAAATGTGTTTTTGTTTTACAGAGAGGAAGCTAGTGGGTACTGACACTCCAGGAACATTATATGCAGTGAGATACAGTAGGTAGGCACCCAGACTAGTGATGTGCGGGCCAAGCCGATAACCACGGGTCGGGCGGGTTAGGGTTGACCTCGCAGTGCTCCGGCTCTCCTCACCTGCCACCTTCAAATGCCGACATCCGACTTCTGAGTTCCGGTTTTATAGTGTTGCTTCTGCTCGCCCCGCCCCTTTTGTGATGTCATTGTGACATCATCGGTGCGGGGGGTCTATAAAAGGACCCCCGGAAGCGGGTGCGGGCAGGCGCGTGTATTAGCAGGGCGGGTTAGGGTCGGGTGCACATCACTATCCCAGACATATTGTGGGACATTCACTAAGATTCGTAGTTGCGCCAGGCATAACTTCGCCGCACTTCGCCACACTTCACCAGGCGTAGTTTCGCCAGCGCTTCGCAAATTCACTAAAATCCGAAGTTGCGCTCAGGGGTAGCGTAAGTCTGCGAAGTTGCGGTAGCGTTGATTCGCTAAGCGAAGCGAAGTTACGCTAGCAATGGTTCATTTGCATACAGTGCGAAATTGAAGTTACAATTGAGGAATATGTAGCATCACTACACAGGCCTGGGAAACCTTCAAAACATCAAATAAAAATTGTATTTTGCCCTACACATGTGCCCACTGTATAGTTAAGTTGCCATGAGTCAGGAAATGTAGGGGGGAAGGAGGGGAGCCCCAAAAACATTTTCAATCTTTTTCAGCCTATCACCCATGATATAGAAAATACGCCAGCGTTTTTTTGAACTTTTTTTGAAGCAATCCGTATCTACTCTATTGCGCTTCGCCTGGTCTAAGGTGGCGAAGGAAGTCTAGCGTAAAAGGTAGCGTTCAGAACAATGCACGCGTTAGTGAATTTGCGTAATTATGTCCGTTGCGCAAATTTGGCAGGTGTAAGGGTGCGAAGTAACACTAGTGAATTAACGCCAGCGTTCGTTAGTGAATTTGTGAAGTAATGAAAATGCCCAACGCTAGCGAATTTATGCTAGCGTTAGGCGCTTCTGCGCATAGTGAATTTGCCCCTATTATATCCAGTGGGTACTGATGCCAGACATTCAGACACCCCCCCACACACACACACTGTCACACTACACTGAAACATAGGTTTATATCCCATACGTGCAGTTTCATAAGAACTCTGCCTTAAACAACTAAAAATTAACAAAACAATGACAAAAACAAAAAAAAAAATCCAAGTGCACAAGCAAAAACACCCCAAAAAGCACCATTTTTTATTTTCAGGTGAAAAGAGTTCATTTAGGACTACTCCAAGGGTGATAGGAATATTACTGATACTAGGTGACAAAATGTGAAATTCAGCAGGTGAGGCAGCTTTTAGAAGGTAAACAGTGTAGAACCTTAGAACCTGTAGGAGTGGGATGAAATGTGCAGCACATGAGCTAGTGGGCTACTTTGGCAAAGGTTACAGCAGACACGTCTTTCTACAGTCCCTTCAATACGATCTCTCCAGCCCCACCTACATCTGTAGCCTTCATTGGTGCATTTTACTGTCTGTCAAGAGAGCAGAGCTGGTTACAGCAGAACCGGGAAGGACCGCAGTGAGATTTCCACTTTGTTTAAAATAGCAGCGCAGGTCAGTAAAGGAGCAAGTAATTCTTTTAATATTATTATTTAGCCTCTCCAAGCCTTATTGAAAATCCGCCTATGCACCTCACTACCAGTAACTACCCAAATACTCATGTACCAGCTTACACAACTACAGCAATCTCTTACTGTCACCATTTCCCAAGCAGTTTCACAGGCTGTAGTAACTGGGGTTTGAGAAATACAAAAAGACCTAGGAGACCTGGGTGAGTGCACTGACAGGCTGGAAACTTACACTGACGACAGCTCAAACAGTAGCAAACCTAGGAGAGGAAAATAGTATATTAAGAGGTGAAATCATACAGCTTAGAGACACCTCTGAGGATCTTGAGAACAGATCTAGGAGATGCAGAGGAATACCTGAGGACATTGGGGGGCCTGATATTCCAAAATATCTGCAAGATCTTTTTGCCACATATGCCCAGACAAACCTCAAGATTTTTGGCGCCTGGACAGGGCACACCGCTCATTAGCACCCGAGCCTCCATCTAGCAGACCTCCAAGAGATATCATAGTGCACTTTCACTATTATGAAAGCAAAGAATCACTTTTCTCATTAACACACACTGCTAATCAGGTAGAATTCCGCAACTGTAAACTGGAGATATTTGCAGACGTATCACCTGTTACTCTAGCCAAGAAGAGAGAACTTATACTAATTAGACAAAAACTAAGAGAATGCAGGACACCCCACATATAGAGCTGATTTAGGCCCCACAAAGAGCTCATTTAGGCTCACAAGTCCCTGTGACTGTGCCACAATCACCACCATCCAGACTGTTGCTTTGCCCTAAGGTTAACATTTCAAATTGTCATATTGCTGGAATTTCTTTACAGTTAATTCTAGTTATATTTCTCTCAACCCTGTTTGCCTTTATCTATGACTGTTTTATATTTATTTGTTCTATTGACAGCATTGTTATTCTCAATAACCTACTACTTCTCAGAGTGGCTAAAATGCATGGCCGACCAAACAATGTAAAAATGTTCTTAGAGGCATTAATGTTTAGTGATGACTTGGTTTCCACAACAGGGAGTCATCACCCCATCTCCGCTAGCGACACATAATAAAATGTAAATAATGATAAAACTAGTAGCCTTGAATGTTAAGGGACTAGAGAGTATTGCTTAAAGATACCGGACTCTCAAAGAGTTAAAGAGTCTGCATGCGGACCTACTGTAGCTTTCATCCAAGAGACCCACTTTGATGCAAACAGACCCATATATGAAGCTCAAAATATTATCCAATGAGCTATTATGCTTCTCAAATGCAAACGAAAGCAGGAGTGGAAATCCTAATCCATAAAGACTGCCCTTTAGTGCTAAACCAAGTCCATTGAAGGTCATTACATTCTTCTGTTAAATGGGGATCCCACTGAGCTTACGTAGTATATATGCCCCTAACAGCCATCAAGCTGCATTCCTACGTAAGATACAGGATACAGGATATTTTACACCCCTATCTAGTGCTAGGGGGTGATTTCAGCATGGTATATTCCCAAATTAAAGGAGAAGGAAAGGCTAATAGTAAGTAAGCTTTATCAGAAAGGTCTATATAAATACACCAGTAACCCCTCAAAGTAATGTTGCTCTGACTCCTCTGTCAAACATCACATTTCTTTCCTTCTATTGTGTACTCATGGGCTTCTGTATCAGACTTCCTGTTTTCAGGTTAAACCTCCAGGGCTAGGGCTTGAGCATGCTCAGTTTGTTCCTCTCTCTCTCCCTCCTCCCCGCTGTAATCTGAGCCCAGAGCTATGAGTGAGCAGAGCAGGCAGGCAGGAAGTGATGTTACAGCAAGCTAATATGGCAGCTGCTATCATAAACAAACAGTGTCTAGAGCCATTTACTCAGGTATGGAAAAGCATTCTAAAGAATAAAAGTGGCATTTTAGCTCGTACTGTTGTGGCTAATCTATTGGCAATAAACTGCCTTAGTAGCTTTCCTTCTCCTTTAAATATCGTACTGATCAATCCCAAGAGCACACATCTCACAAAACCTCCACACATTTTAGACAAATAATAAGGCAATTTTCCTCAATAGACCCCTGGTGGATCAATCATCCCAATGACAAACAATTCACATATTTCTCTAATACTCACAAAGTTCACACGAGACTAGATAGTTTTTTTATTTCACACCAATGTCTGAACCTTGAATACTTCACTGAAATATTTCCCATTACATGGTCGGACCATTCCCCCAATTGTCTTACATTTGAAAATAACAACACCCCCCCCTACAAGAACCACACTGGCGATTAAATAAAACTATTCTCCATGACTTGGAGACTGTCAAAAACATAGAGAGAGAGAGAGAGGAGAGTAGTACTTACATTGCTGCTGCAGCAGGAGGAGCAGAAAGAAGTAGAGAAATCCCAGCACTTTCCCAGTGACACAATATTCCATGTTCTCGGCTCAAGCACAGACTCCCCTCATTTAGCTCTTACTGTGTCTGTCTGTCTGTCTCACTCTGTCTGTCTGTCTTTCGCTGTCTGTCTCTCACTGCTTCCAAGTAATTGAGAAATGAATATAAAGATTAGCTACTCCCTGACACAGTTCCACTTCTACTAGTAGGTAGTCAACTAACTACCTACTAACAGGAAACTCAGATCTGTATCACTCGTCTCATCATTAAACACACATAATAATCTGGAATTAATACACATTCTACAAAACTTACACTGACCCACCCACACACAAGGATATTTGCACAGTCAGTATAAAAGTGCAAGTGAGAGGCATCAGTTCAGACTCACACAGTCAATAAGAAATTAAAGGGTAAGTACCACTGCCGGAAGTAATAGACGGAAGTAATAGAAACAAAAGGCATAAAAAACATGGTGGACAAAACATGTATTTTATTACCAAATATAGCAAACAGTCAAACCTAATAAGAAAAATCATTGATAAAAGATTGGATATTTTGAAAATGGATCCTTTATTGGATAATACCATGTTAGGTGAATTAAAATATGTGTTTAAGCAAGGTAAACCATTTCCAGTGATATATCTCCGAGTATATACTGACCCAAAAATAACAAAAAGAAGTAAAAGAAAAGAATTGGTTAGAGATGAAAGGATCTTATAAATGTGTGAGAAACAGGTGTAAAGTGTGTAAATATATAATAGTACAAAATACCTTTAAAAGCAGTACAACAGGAGAGAACTTCCCCATTAGAAATTACATAAATGACATGATACTAAAGGTGTTATTTAACTGGCCACCTATAGCTGTACTGTGCAGAATGTAGGTAGAACATATAGATCACTTACGGAAAGGGTCAGAGAACACCTTACACCCTTGGACCCAGATAGATTAGAGGAAAATCAGCTAATAAAAGAACATCAGCTATAGGTGAACATATCTTGTATAAACATGGAGGGGATTTAAGCCATATCAGATTTCAAGGCATAGAGAGTATTAAACTAGGACCACGTGCAGGAGATATTAATAGAATAATTGATCAAAGAGAAACATACTGGATATTTACTTTAAAAACACGGTACCCACTGGGCCTCAATAATGATTGGGAAGTAACATGCTTTTTCCAAAACTAAACACTTGTAATAATCTTTTGTTAAAAATGTTCATATGATGTTTGATAAATGTATCCGAACTCTATTTATTGTAATAACTTGTAACTCATGTGATATGTAACGAGCAAAATGTGGTTTTGCTTAATTCTTTTATCAATAGATATTTTAATAGACACAGGTATATAAGGCACAGGATATCCTGTGACCTCACCTCTGATGAAGTGCCAGAAAGAGGCATGAAACGTGTCAGGTGACCACACATGTCATAGAGTAGGAATATTTCCCTGAATGATGCCTGTTATTTTAAATAATACCTCAATAAAGTCATCCTTTTGCTTTTAACCTCCATCTGCTGATTGTTTTCTCAACCACTAAACCCTAACCAGCATGGTTTTATGTGTAATAGATCTTGCCAGACTAAATTAATTTCTTTTTATAAGAAGGTGAGCCGGGACCTGGATTCTGGGATGGCAGTGGATGTGATTTACTTAGACTTTGCTAAAGCATTTGATACAGTGTCACACAGAAGGTTACTGGTTAAATGAAGGAATGTTGGCCTGGAACATAGTATTTGTACCTGGATAGAGAACTGGCTAAAAGATAGACTACAAAGAGTGGTGGTAAATGGAACATTTTCTAATTGGACCAGTGTTGTTAGTGGAGTACCGCAGGGCTCTGTACTAGGTCCCTTGCTTTTCAACTTGTTTATAGAGATGTCGCGAACTGTTCGCCGGCGAACTTGTTCGCGCGAACATCGGGTGTTCGCGCTCGCCGGAAGTTCGCGAACGTCGCGCGACGTTCGCCATTTTGGGTTCGCCATTGTTGGCGCTTTTTTTTGCCCTCTCACCCCAGACCAGCAGGTACATGGCAGCCAATCAGGAAGCTCTCCCCTGGACCACTCCCCTTCCCTATAAAAACCGAAGCCCTGCAGCTTTTTTTCACTCTGCCTGTGTGTGCTGAAGAGATAGTGTAGGGAGAGAGCTGCTGCCTGTTAGTGATTTCAGGGACAGTTGAAAGTTTGCTGGCTAGTAATCATTTTGATACTGCTCTGTTATTGGAGGGACAGAAGTCTGCAGGGGTTTGAGGGACATTTAAGCTTAGGTAGCTTTGCTGGCTAGTAATCTACCTTCTACTGCAGTGCTCTGTATGTACAGATGAAGCCACTTAGATTTGTGAGTTAAATGCGTCGTGACTCAGGGTTAATTGAAGAAACTGTGCTATCTAAAGTCATCTTAACTCATTTAATGCATTTAACCTTTTCATTAGCATACCAAAGCACCATTGTTCACAATGGTGAATGCTTTAATTAGATGGGATGTTGTGATGCAGTTTTCTGTGTTAAATGAGATAAATGGGATATCTGTGTTTAGTTATTCTGTGTCAAACAGACAAACCAATGTGGCTGCATCTGTAGCTGCAGTGGGCAGCTGTCCTGCTTCTGATCTCATCTGCTGACTGCTGCAATAACAGTAGTCCTTGTAAGGACTGCTTTTATTTATTTTTTTGTTCCAATACAGAGCAGTATCAAGCAGATTACTAGCCAGCAAACTTACTATCATCTGTCCCTGAAATCACTAACAGCTCTCCCCCTACACTATCTCTTCCAAGCACACACAGGCAGATTTTTCAGATACATTTTTGCCCTTGATCCCCCTCTGGCATGCCACTGTCCAGGTCGTTGCACCCTTTAAACAACTTTAAAATCATTTTTCTGGCCAGAAATGTCTTTTTTAGATGTTAAAGTTCGCCTTCCCATTGAAGTCTATGGGGTTCGCGAACCGTTCGCGAACCGCTCGCATTTTTGCGCAAGTTCGCGAATATGTTCGCGAACTTTTTTTCCGACGTTCGCTACATCCCTACTTATTTATTAATGACCTGGAGGTGGCCATTGAAAGTACTGTTTCTATTTTTGCAGATGAGACTAAATTGTGCAGAACTATAGGTTCCATGCAGGATGCTAAGAAAAGGCACACTGGCACACAAGCTGTGAATGCAGGTGAACACCTTGCAAAGATTTATTACAAGGTGTTCACCTGCATTCACAGCTTGTGTGCCAGTGTGCCTTTTCTTAGTATTAGATTTGAGGTTGCCGGTTACCTCTATCACTGTGCACCAAGGAAATTGGAATTATCTACACAGAACAGGTGTGCGTGAGCTACTACTACTTTGTCCATGCAGGATGCTGCCACTTTGCACAGTGATTTGTCTAAACTGGAAAACTGGGCAGCAAACTGGAAAATGAGGTTCAATGTTGATAAATGCAGGTTATGCACTTTGGCAAAAATAATATAAATACAAGTTATACACTAAATGGCAGTGTGTTGGGAGTTTCCTTAAATGAGAAGGATCTTGGGGTCTTTGTAGATAACAAGTTGTCTAATTCTGGGCAGTGTCATTCTGTGGCTACTAAAGCAAATAAAGTTCTTGTATAAAAAAGGGCATTAACTCAAGGGATGAAACATAATTGTGTCTCTTTATAGGTCCCTGGTGAGGCCTCATCTGGAGTATGGGGGCAGTTTTGGACTCCAGTCCTTAAGAGGGATATAAATGAGCTGGAGAGAGTGCAGAGACTAAGTGCAACTAAACTGGTTAGAGGGAGGGAAGAGTTAAATTATGAGGGGAGACTGACAAGGTTGGGGTTGTTTTCTCTGGGGGAAAAAAGGCGCTTGTGAGGGGACATGATTAGACTTTACAAGTACATTAGAGGACATTATAGACAAATAGCAGGGGACCTTTTTACCCATAAAGAGAATCACGTACCAGAGGCCCCTCCCCTTCAGACTAGAGGAAAAGAAGTTTCATTTAAAGGAACATAGTAGGGGGTTCATCACAGTGAGGACAGTGAGGTTGGGGAATGCACTGCCGGGTGATGATTCAGTTAATGACTATAAGAGGGACTTGGATGATTTCTTGGACAGACATAATACAAAGGCTATTGTGATACTAAACTCTATAGTTAGTATAGATATGGGTATATATCATTTATGTGACAGTAGGGAGGGGTGTGTGTATGGGTCTGGGTTTTCATTTGGAGGGGTTGGACTTGATGGACTTTGTCTTTTTTTTCCCAAACCTTCTAGAAAGACTGCCATTAGCATATAGTTAGTCATATAAAAACTACTTCTGTGATAAGACGTGCCACAGTTAAATATTAGTTTACCCGGTTTACCAGTTAGCAAACGTTACTTCCTTATTATCCTAATGGGAAGCAATTTCATTGTTCCCCCCATTTGGAAACCTTTTTGAAAAAGAAAAAAAATAGTCTCCCACTTCGTGGAACTATATTTTAATTTGAATTGTTTTAGGAGGCTATAATTTAATTTGAGGATTTTTTTCTTGTTCCCCTCTCTTTCCTTCCCCTTTCTCCCCCCCCTTACACTTCTTACTGATTGTTTTACTTTTGCATTTCTATTTCTCCTTATCACCAGCCTATTACCATGGTGACATCTAATTCCCCCAAGGACCTGCCAAGATGGACCCGCGGATGCCCCCAGAGTCCTGCTCATTTGACCTGAAGGTAGGCTCGTATAATGTTAATGACCTCAACGTGTCCCAAAACGCACTATGGACTTCTCTGATTATTTTCAATTAAAGCTGGATGTCTTGCTGCTGCAGGAGACACATTTCAGTAAAACTTCAGCACCCAAATACATGTCAAAATACTACCCCCAGGTTTACTTAGCAAACTCATCCACAAAAACAAAAGGGGTGGCCATCCTTATCGCCAAACAGGTGAAATTCCAAATTAACCAGAAATATACAGATCCCGAGGGCCACTTTATTATCTTAACGGGACACCTCCAGAATCAACTGATAACACTTGCCTCAGTATACACCCCCAATAACTCAAAACAAAAATTATTCAGAAACTTTTTTACAAACTCTCAGAAATCAGAGTCATAGTGGGGGGAGATTTTAACACGACTATAAATAACAATGTGGATCAGTCACAGGACATTTTAGACAAACAGACAACCAGCACAGGCGACAAAGACACAAAACATCTTGTCAATCACTTGAAGGAGGAGGTACTGATGGACATATGGAGAGAGAAACATCCAATAGACAGAGATTATACATACTACTCCACTGGTCATGCCACTTATTCACACATAGATTTTATCCTCACCAAACCCACATTGTTACAATATATTCACTCTGCTAAAATTCATGACATCACTTGGTCAGATCATGCCATAGTGGAAACGCTCTTCACCAGATGGGATAAGGTCAGAGGGGGATGTAACTGGAGACTGAATGATTCCCTACTGCTAGACAGGGATATCTGTACGGAGATAACCAACATAACTAAAGAATACTTCTAAAACAATACTCCAGCAGATACCTCCTTGACCTCAGATGGGACACTTACAAAAAACTTATAAAAAACTCCCAAACCCGGAAAAATACAGGGAAATACAAAACTTTAGAATGCAGCTAATACAAATGCTCTCAGACAAAGCAGCTTACGCTATGTGTAGAACTATATATCAATACTATGAGTATGCAAACAAGCCCCATTCAATGTTAGCACGCAAACTGAGAGCCCTACATGCTACGCAAACCATCCATGCTATTAGGACACACACAGGGAACGTGACGAGAGATACAGAACAAATTCTCACTATGTTTAGTAATTTCTACACAGAACTGTAGTGGCGGAACTACTGGGGGAGCAGGGGGTGCGAGCGGGCCAGAGCCCGCACCCCCTCAGGGCTCCCCGGTAGCACCGCATGCCACTGAGATCAACCCAGCAGTGCGTTGTGCGGAGGGGGGCAGGGCCCGGCTGTGCATCATGCACCAGGGCCTGCCCCCTCTAGGAACGCTGCTGCAGAACTGTACTCAGCAGACAAAGCCCCAGAGGCCAATTTAGATAGGGAATCCAGCTTCCTGTCTGCATGGACCCCACCTCAACTTACCAAGGAGGACCAAGACATGCTAGCTGCACCCATAGAAATGGAGGAAATAGAAAATGGGTTTAAATTTCCAACCAAATAAGGCCCCGGCTCCGAAGGCTACACAGCAAGATATTATAAGAAATTTGATAAACTCTTAGGCCCACACTTTAAAGACTTTTTTCAATCACTCCTAAATGGATCACGGTTAATAAAACATATGCAATTGGCAACCATAATAATGATATTAAAACCAGGAAAGGATCCCCATAACTGTGACAGCTACAGACCAATTTCATTAATAAATACTGATATCAAGCTGTTTGCAAAAATTCTGGCTAATAGACTCGCTAAGTTACTCCCCAAGATAATTCATAGAGACCAGGTGGGATTTATACCAGGACGGCAGGCAGTGGATGGTATTTTCACGGTGATTGATTTGATAAGCTTAGCACATAAACTACCTACCTCCTCCCTCCTTCTGTCTTTAGACACACAAAAAACATTCAATAGGGTGGACTGGAGATATATGTTTGCAGTCCTGGAAAAATTAAATATACCACAACCATTCATCACAGGACTCAATTATTTGACACTCCCTCGGCAAGAGTACTTAGCATGGGTCTGTTATCTAAACCTATTGAGATAAAGGGAGGGACACGTCAAGGATGCTCCCTGTCACCACTCATTTTTGCATTATCCCTGGAACCCCTGGCCAATGCCATTAGACAAAACCCGGACATCAGAGGTTTCCAGGTGGGAAATGAGGAACATAAAATAAATGTATTTGCTGATGACATTCTACTTACACTTACAAACCGCCAAACTACTTTACCTAATTTACTACATACTCTAGAGCAATTGCAGTGGATTTCAGGATATAAAATCAATTCTATGAAGACACGCTCTCCCTTTGAAAATGTCCAAGTTCGAACTGAAATGACTCCAGCTTAACTTTGAATATAAATGGGAAAGAGAACATCTAGGATACTTGGTTATCAACCTCACGTCTTCTTACAACTCTTTATACAAAGCTAAGTACCCCACAATGATAGACAAACTTAAGATCTATCTATCGGGCATACCTACTCCCTTTCCTGGTTCAGCAAAATAGCGTCTGTGAAGATGACACTATTACCCCGACTTCTATACCTCTTCAGAACTCTACCAATTAACTTCCCTGGAAAAATAGCACTCTCAGATTTTATCTGGGGAGGGAAGAGACCCAGAAATAAAGTGACAATTATGACCAAGCCGAAAGCATTAGGGGGAGTGTGAGTCCCAAATATATACAGATACTATTAGCAAGTAGATTAGAGGTCATGATTCACATGCATGCTCCTACAGAGGAATCCTGGAAAATAATTGAGAATCATTTCTCAGCACCCATACAACTAGCATATCCAACGCTCATATCCGACACATCTGATATCATTATTATATAGCCAAATGTCATCAGATACCACTGATATGCACTAACCCTACATGACAATATGGGAAACAGACTTAAATCTCCCAATCTCAGATAAGACATGGTCATACATCTGGCAAACTGGCAAAAAAAATCTGTATGCGCAACCTCTAGTGAAAGAGCATATAAAACACTCCAACATAAGTAAATGTAGTGGTGATCCGGAACACCCAACCTGCTTTAGCGGATGTGGTGAACAAGGATCTTTTTTACACACATGGTGGTCATGCACAGTGGCCCAGGAATTCTGGAAGATGGTAGCCTCTCTGCTCTCCGAGGTTCTAAAGAACACTATTCCGGCAACTCCGCACACATTTCTTTTGGGCATGAAAATTGAGACCATTAATTCCAAAAATTCTCATAAATTAGCCACACACATCCTAACATCAGCAAGATCTCATCTAGCAGCAAATTAGAAACGGCCACATTTGCCTGGTCGACAATCACTGATAACCAAAGTAAACTGGATCCGAGCAATGGAATTTATCAGAAGTATGCTTCAAGACAGGAGCTGGTATCCGTAGGCCCGACACCTAGAGGTAGGGTTGCCACTTTTTTAAAAAAAAAATTACCGGCCAGTGGTGGGGGTGGGAACTAAAGGGGCGGGTTGTGATGCAAAAAGGGGCAGAGCCGATGGAGTGTGATGCAAAAAGGGGTGGAGCCACATCACAATATGCTGAGAGGATGAAGAAAAAGGTAAGTTTCCACCAAAGGCCAAGGGCTTTTCTTAAGGGTATTATAAATTACCGGCAACTACATTGCCGGTAAATTTGTAATACCGGCCCGGCCTTGGCAGGTGTTTAACCGGCTAGGCCTGTAAAATACCAGCCGGGTGGCAACCATACCTAGAGGAGACCCAACCCGAGTCTAACTCCACTGAGTCCGGAACTACTTAAAGGAACAGTAACACCAAAAAATGTAAGTGTTTTAAAGTAATGAATATATCATGTACTGTTACCCTGCACTGGTAAAACTGATCTGTTTGCTTCAGAAACACTACTATAGTTCATATAAAGAAGCTGCTGGGGAGCAATGGTGGAAATTGAAAAATGGCTATATGGCACAGGATAACTAATGGATAACAGATAACACAATTAGACAGACAGAGCTTATCTACTATCTGATGTGTAACCTGAGCCTTTTCTCCTTTGAATGGCTGCCCCCATTGTTACACAGCAGCTTATTTATATAAACAATAGTTGTGTTTCTGAAGCAAACACACCAGTTTTACCAGAGCAGGGCAACACTGCATTATATATTCATTACTTTAAAACACTTTTATTTTTTGACGTTACTGTTCCATTAAGCAATGCAATGGATGTGATGTCATCTGGCAATGATATACTGTAGTTATAATATCTAACTCTCCCCTTAAACTTTCTTCCCCCTCCTCTTCTCTCCCCCTTCCCATTAACTGTTCCTCCTTCTCTATCTACAAGATTAATACATGTTGTACTTTATTGCATTTATTTGTTACAATGAAAAACAATAAAAATTTTAAAGAAAAAAAATAATAATCTTGTTGCACCCTATGAAATAATTCCAAATCCTATTTTTTTGTGTTAGCCAGGCAACGAAAACGTCCCACTATATAAACTATTTCAATCTTGTTTCTTTTAACCTTGAAATTCACAATTACATCAAGGAGGCACCATTTTGTGGACATTGATATTAGTATTCAGTATTAGTGTTCTTCTACCTAGCTGTAGCTCTGCTAATGGATTATTATAGTCAATGGCAAGTATCACAAACTCCACATGTGTCTCCAAGTGGAAAAGAAAGTGTGAGCCATAAGTCTTAGGAGATGATTAAAGTTGATCTATCATCTGAGTCTGAGTCCATCAAGAGAAACACAAAGCCTCATCTGCAGAGTTTATGTTTAGCTAGTTTCTAGCTAGTCCTTCCTCAGGGGCATTTCCTACATTCTGTTGCCCCATCACTGGTACCAACCAAACCCACGAGTCCAGCACTTTGTGTCCCAAACCAACCGCTGTGTCACTGGGGATTGTTCTTAGGGAATAAATATCAGTATTTCCATTTCCTTCCCATGGGGTATTTCCTACATTCTGTTAATCATTCACTGGGGTGTTGGGGTTGGTGTTTTTCCTAAAAAAGGAAAGGAAAAGGTTACATGGAAATAAACCCAGGCAGCAGCCAAAATACCCCCCTAAGGCCCATTTGTGGGACCCAGAAATTGCCTCCCAGAAGAATCTGTGGCAGTATCTCCCTAATCCTACTTATTAAACATTTTTTTTTGTTTTAGTACAACATCACATTGATGATAAATAGTTACCCATGGCAGGGTCCAGCAGAATAGCATTGGTGAATAAAGGTGACGCTGTTGTAACAAAATTACATGTAAATAATGAATGTACATTGCAAAAGTGCTTAGAATATCCCTCTCATCAATTTTACATTCACTTATTTTTTAGGTTTATTTATCCTTTTAGGCTCTTATAATATACTGCAGATATATTATAATCGACTAGACCAGGGATCTCCAACCTTTGGAACCCGTGAGCAACGTTCAAAAGTAAAGGGAGTTGGGGAGCAACACATGCATGAAAAATGTTCTTGGGGTGCCAAATAAGTGTTGTGATTGGTCATTCGGAAGCCCCTATGTGGATTGTCAACCTACATTGAGACTCTGTTTGGCAGTACACCTGGTTTGAAACAACTAAAACTTGCCTCCAAGCCTGGAATTCAAAAATAAGCACCTGCTTTGAGGCCACTGGGAACAACATCCAAGGGGTTGGAGAGCAACATGTTACTCACGAGCTACTGGTTGGGGATCACTGGACTAGACAGTCATTTATCATTCAAATGGTCTAAATACGGTTTTTCCTTATTCATAAATTACTGCTATGATCTATATTTGCTATTATTGAAACTAAGTACTTCAGCTAAAGCAGGTGGGTTTGGATTGATCCATATTTTGAAAATAGATGTCCTTGCAACTGCCAGTATACAGTGTAAAGTGTAGGATATGTCAGGGTAACTAGCTTTCCCCAAATGTGTTAAGGAATTTGTTTAATCTTAATAGTCAAATTTAGCAGAGTTGTTTCAGGAGATCCATTTTTAATACTAATTTGTTTTCACTCTGTGTGTTATTTCTAGAATTTGCTTATACTTGGACAATCCCATCAATTGCAAAAATCAATTCTCCAGTAACCTGAATGGATTAAATAAAAGTTATTTTATCTCCAGAATGCTCTCGGATTTACTTTATCATATTTTTAAGGGTATAAAATGTTATATCATGAGTGTATTCTGTTATCAAAACTACTCTACAGGTTTAGACATGTTGAGAACCATAGGGTTAAGTTCCCCTATGGTGTGAAAATCTCACATGGTTGGAAATCCCATGCCTGGCCAGCTAAGTGGATATTGGGGAGGGGGAGTTGGTCCTTTGTACCTAATGCATTGTGCCCTGGCAGATTTCTGGTTCAGCCAGAAGGTGTCACTATTGCATAACTTCTTCATATAGCTAAGCTGCCATATGCTCAGTGCCAGTCTATCTTCTGATTTTACTCCAGTCAGAAGTGCAGGACTGTAGCTAACTTGTAAGAGGCCTAAGGAATTAAAGTGGTCCTCAGGGGCTTGGGTATGGGGCCCCAAGCCATGTGAGTTTAACTATGAAGAGAAACCATGAGTGGAGATGCCCTGTGTTGCTTTGGGAAAACGAGACCCTGATAAGAGATGCCTGGAGATGGATGTCAGTCAAAGGGACTTTGATGTGCTCGCACTATGGATAGTGTTTTGTTTGTGTGCTCGGCTAGGAAAGCTTGGGAGCCCAGTCTGAGGATTGATTCACTGTGGATGGACTTAGAATACCTGTGCCAGCTCTGTGTGAGCCCCCGGGTGAGTCCGCCTGAAGGAGGGTAGTGTAAGGCTCCAGCATGTGTCCCCTGTTTGAGAAACAGGCATTGTTGATGCTATGTGGGAACAACTACCTCTGTCCAACAGGAGAGGTATTTGGGCAGGTAGCACTACCTGGAGAAAGTTAAGAGCTCTTTGGGGAAAGGGACTGTGACTGTCTTTGTCCACAGGAGTGGAGTGTGGGACTGTGAAGACTGTCACATGATGTATGAACTCACCCTGGTAGTCTAGCGGGTGAAGACTGCACCGTGACTGGGACCTTGGGGTTTGTTCTGGGATACCAATCGTAACACACGGGTTCCACATGACAGGGGTTATGGATATGTGATTGTATTTTTCTCTGCACTTTTACAGTTATAAAAAGTTCTATCTAAAGTTCTATCTTAATGCAGTGGTGTGATTAATGATTTGTTACTAGTGGGGAACCCATAGGTGTATCCCTGGATCCTACTAGGTAGAGGCACTGCCATGGAGAGACATTCCCAGTCCCCTTTCATTTAGCAAATAATTCTGGAATTCAGGACCTGTCTATGGTAAGATATTTATGGTTTATATATCCTATGGCACAGGGAGCAGCCAAGATGGGGTAAAAGATCATTCTTATTTTGTTGAGTGAATAGGTGTTTAAGAGTTGGTAAATGGCGATTTCTGTTTGTTATTGAGGTTTGATTTAGAATTTATTTACACAATTATCTTATTGAGTAATAATGGATATTTTGTTTAAGGGGTATTAGTATTTTTCTATGAAATCTTCTTATGTTGATACACGTTCATGTTGAGTAAATAATATAACTGATAAAGTTGCCTGCTGTGATGATGGAAGATCCTTTTCCTATTATGAGTTAAACTGATGATCTGGAATTGTGAGTATTTTTGTACCAAAGTATCTCTGTATAAATGGGGTTTCTTTAATTTTTTGTGGCAGCATTTTCCACAGATGATGTAAAATCTAGAATATTTTCTTCTGATTCTGTTGTTAAATCTTTCCAAACCAGGAAATCATTCTATTATACAGCAAGCTAGTGAGGTAGATTAAAAAGTTTAAAATATGGGGCTCCCACCCCTCCTTCTCTGGTTTACGTTTTTAATTGTTTTTTTCCAAATGAATTTCAATAGAAGATAAAGAGTATCTTTATAATAGTTATAAAATATTGGCATTTTAAAAAAGGTCACCCTAGATTTTAAATGTAGTGGGACATTAATACACTTCTTAAAGGGGTTGTTCACCTTTGAGTTAACTTTTAGTATGACGTATTCTGAGACAATTTGCAATTGGTTTTCATTTTTAATTATTTGTGTTTTTTGAGTTATTAAGCTTTTTATTCCGGAGTTCCCCAGTTTGCAATTTCAGTAATCTGGTTACTAGGGTCCAAATTCCCCTAGCAACCATGCATTGATTAGAATAAGAGACTGGACTATGAATGGGAGATGAGGAATAAAAAGTAGCAATAACAATACATGTGTAGTCTTACAGAACATTTGTTTTTAGATGGGGTCAGTGACCCACATTTAAAAGCTGGAAAGTGTAAGAAGAATAAGACAAAAAACTGCAAAAATATTAAACTTTAATGTAAAGGTGAACCACCCCTTTAACTAAAAAGATGATTCTTATAACAGGTTAAATATTCAAGCTGTACAACCTGTGAAGATCACCTGGTAAGTTTATTTCTTGATATTTTATTATATGTCAGTCATTTATATACAGTATAGTGTCAATATATTTTGCTGCATTGAGCAATCACATTGGTGATAATGCAATTAGATTTACAGGTGCAATATTTGCACCCCTATTTATGAATCCAGATATCAAAGTATTTCTGATAAATACCATGGCTGGGTTGGTTACAGCAGTTGGATTTTCTGTGCACAGTTACTGTTATGTGAGAGTCACATACAGTTCTATCTCATATTTATTAACCAGTCCTCAAAGGAAACCATCAGACTTGTATCTCTGGTATATATAGGAACTGGGAATAAGCTTATTATTGACAATGATAAAATGAAGGAACTCACCTGTGTGTGTAGAATTCCTGGGGGCTTTATCTGTATGTTTAGGCAATGGTTTCAGTTTCTTTCCCTCTGACAGCAGATAATAGACTCCTGTGGGAGGAATTTATAGAAATGTTATATTTTTGCACTGACACAGGTAGAAGATAAAAACATGATTTGCCTCTTTATTTTCCTCTCACCAACCACTGGGTAAATAACTAAATAAGGGGGAAGATAATCTGTCCCTGTTGATAAAAGTGATTGCTCTTTTCTCTGGTCACCAGTGACTCTTCTAATATACTGTCATTTCATTGCTTAACCCAAAAGTCTATCAGATATATGAGTGTTTTATAGTCATCCCAGGTTGTGTAGCCTTATTACAAAGTAGAAGCAGGTTTAGTGGTGTAGTAAATGTCACAAGCTAAGTTCATTGTTTCCAGTAAGTCACAGGCTCAGGTCAGGAGTACAAAACAATAAAGCATAAATGTAGTTTTCTTTCCAATCTCTATCTCATGTACAAGTATTATAACATCCCACACCAGAGTATTTACTATCAACATATGTGTGTGTGTGTGATACATGGACTGACTCATACATCATACAGATAACATAGGGAGCAGGTCATGATTGTCTATTCATCTCCAGTACATAAATCACAACAATTAGATTACAAACATTTCCCTGTGTTAGTATGAGCCTGTGTATGTGTATTTATAGATATATAGATATATATTATAGATAAATATATAAAGATATATGATTCCTTGGAGTAAATACAATAAAAGGCACATTTTTGCCAGCAAATGCCAGGTGTAAATTCATTACCACTATGTCTTTATTAGAGATGTTGGTGCAAATACTTGAAGCGGACACTTATTATTACACATGTCCAAGGAAACAATGCCCTACACATGAGCCCAGCCTAAAACTATGTCACGTCCCTCAAATTGATAAAAAAAATGAACACAAAAATCTTTTATAGTTAGGACTTTTGAAGGCAATCCCACTTTAAAATATCAGAAAACACCAGCAGAACTTTTTTGAGTTTTTGGCATACAGGATATGATGACACTGACATAAGCTCTACAGAGCAGGGACTTCCTTCTTCTTGTCTCTTGTCTTGTGTTCTATGAATGTATTGTTGTGCTGTATAGTGAATAAGTACTGCTATATAAATACATATATACATACAGTGTGTTCCCATGTTCCACATTCCAAATGGTAAATGTAACATTAATTGTGCCAGTTTGTTCACCTGCTGAGGTATAAATAAGGGTAAACGGAAACCACAGAGGCAAATGTCTGTATCTTTTGTACCAACATTGCCTCTAAGTGCCAGAAACCCCAAGTAGCCCCAATATATATAGAATAAAACACAGTTATTTGGCTGTTACCTTTCTCCCGTAGGAAATCCCTCTGGATTGGAGAGTTTAGTGTCTCATGTTGGACCTGAGCAGTGAAGTAGAAATCATTTGTATTCATTCGATCCATCCAATTCATTCCATCACATATACTGGTGAGTCTGTAGGAGCCGTCACTGTTTGGAAATAGTTTATTCTGTATGAAGTCATCAGAGATCATCCTATAATCCTTCTGCTTCCCCACAACTCTGTACCAGGTAATCTCAATGTTCTGTGGGTAGAACTGATCTATTTTCATGATGATGTGTCTGTCCTTCTGTCTAATGTTTGTCACTACTGGGACCCCTGGGAATGAGACAGTGATTACTAACAGGCTGCTGACTGGTAAAATCAACTAAAGCAAATAAATCAACACAAAATTTCTGTGGTTTCATTTTTATATTTTTTTTCTGTCTTGGGTGCTAAACAACAAAGTTTGGGTGCTATTGTGTTACAGCAAGTTTGTCACAACCTGATTTACTTTGCACTTAGTTTTCCCTCAGTTTGAGGGGGTGGGGTTTGATTAGTTGCACCTGAACAGACTGTATAAATAGAAGCCCTGGGACTCCATTTTTGCTTGTTTATTGTTTGTTGATGTGTAACTGGGATAATGAGTGCTAACAAGACTGAAAGTCTGACCCAGTGCAGTCGGCCATATGTACAGTATATAGATGTGGAACAGAAGTTCCTCGCTAATTACCTACGTGGCAGTTGTAAGCAAATTGCCACGTTAAAGGCTGGAGTTAGAGAACTGAAGCAACAAAAGTCTCTTGATTTTGACTGGGCAAAAAGTTACAAAGAGAATTATCATTGGTGTATGTTATAAACCACCTGGTATAAGTGACGAGTATGAAGCCCAAGTTACTCTTGCAGATACAAGCGGCTTCACAGCTGGGTCAAGTTGTTGCTATGGGTGATCAGGGCCGGGCCAGACTGGCTGGGTGCCCCAGGCAACCCAGCTGGTCGCTTCACCACCTCCAATGTGCACCTACATATGAGAGAACATGCATGTGCACACATATGAGAGCATGCATGCTCACTGACAGGCCGTGCCCAACACCCTCTCCTCACCTAGGCCTGCTTGCATGCGTGCACAGCCCAAGATTCTTTAGACCAGACTGGGGTAGGCAGCAGTTAAAAGTATGTGCTGAGTGCCCCCCAAGCTTGGCACCCTAGGCCTACCAGTAGTTCCGGCCCTGATAGTGATCATAACATGGTCTCCTTTGAGATTCTGTTACATAAACAATTGTGATTGCCAAACCTCTTTACTTAATTTTTCAGGATTCATTGAGGTCTGTCATGGTGCAGAGAGGCTGGCAAATTCCTAATGTGGTGCCGCTATATAAAAAGGGATCCCGTGTAAGGGAGAATTACCTCCTGCCTCCACGCCGACGCTGCCCTGCTGTTCAAGATGGCGGCGCCCAGTCCTTCCACGAGGTTCTTCCCAGGCATGGCACTGTGACACCAGCGTGTTTTCACCGGCGTCAGAATGGACGCTAGCGCCTGAATGGACGCCAGCATCGGAACGCCTGCGTAATAACGCCAGTGCAGTAACGTCATCACGTCCATCTTTTGGCGCCAAAGGAGGCCTATTTAAGGAGCCTAAAGGTCTGCAAACATTGCCCAATTATAGGTTCTACTTTGTGTGTTCCTGGGTGTGTTAGTGTATTTTGATTCCTGTTCTTGATCTTGACCCATTGCCTGTTTATCGTTATTGAACTCTTGCCACCTGAACTGACCTATTTGCCTGGACTTTGACCATTCTTTTGCCTAATCCTATTGTACCGCGAACTGTGCTGAACTTCAGCTTCCTCTTTGGTCCGCTACTCCAGTTTGAGCCTTCGGGCCCTTACATCCTGTTCTCATCCTTAAGGCTTTTTAAAAGGTTACTAAAGGATAAGATACTGGACTTCATAGCAAATCATAATACTATGAGTGTGTGCAAGCATGGTTTTATGTGTAATAGATCTTGCCAGACTAACTTAATTTCCTTTTATGAGAAGGTGAGTAGGGACCTTGATTCTGGGATGGCAGTGGATGTGATTTATTTAGACTAAAGCATTTGATACAGTGCCACACAGAAGGTTACTGGTTAAATGAAGGAATATTGGCCTGGAACATAGTATTTGTACCTGGATAGAGAACTGGCTAAAAGATAGACTACAAAGAGTGGTGGTAAATGGAACATTTTCTAATTGGACCAGTGTTGTTAGTGGAGTACCGCAGGGCTCTGTACTAGGTCCCTTGCTTTTCAACTTGTTTATTAATGACCTGGAGGTGGCCATTGAAAGTACTGTTTCTATTTTTGCAGATGAGACTAAATTGTGCAGAACTATAGGTTCCATGCAGGATGCTGCCACTTTGCACAGTGATTTGTCTAAACTGGAAAACTGGACAGCAAACTGGAAAATGAGGTTCAATGTTGATAAATGCAGGTTATGCACTTTGGCAAAAATAATATAAATGCAAGTTCTACACTAAATGGCAGTGTGTTGGGAGTTTCCTTAAATGAGAAGGATCTTGGGGTCTTTGTAGTGTGGTATGGTGACAAAAAGGTCCCTGGTTTCCTGGAGAAAAGTGATTGATAATATGTATGATGGGCCACGGATTCTCAGGCATTTTTACTAATGTGAGACCAGTTGTGCTGTTAGCAGAGAAAACACTGTCTCTCTGCAAGGTTTTTGTAATTGATGATCCAGGGCTGGTCTTACTGGGAATCCACAAGAGTAGGGTGGTGTGGATTCCCAAATCCATAGGCCAGGTTTTGAAGAGACCCTAGGCCTTTTTAGTACATGTGGTGCTGAGCAGCAGGGCTGAATTTGTATGAGAAAAAACTGCTGGAGTTCTCAGTGTCAGGAGGAAAAGAAATATGTTTATTTTGTGTTAGTCAGGAGGCTGGACTTTATTGTCAAATTGATTCTTTGGTTACTTTCCCCCTGTGAGGGGAAATTCTGCAGTCATTGGAAAAATAAATGCGGGCAGGAAGTTCTTAAACTGATCCTGGTGTGTGGAGTCACCTCATTTGCAGCCGACTAGTGAGTGAACTCCCACAATTGGTGTTTCGGATGCGGGCATCGATTGCCACACGCAGAAGTTGCCTAACCACAAAAAGTCTTATAAGTGATATTTAGAGAGACAGTGCACTCAAAAATTGTAAAATGGAGGATGTCCTCAAGGCTTTGCTGCAGTCCACTGCAACCTTACAGAAGACCCACCAGGAGAGCCTGATGCTGCAGCAGCAGTCTAACACCACCCAGCAGCAGGCACAGCAACAGAGTTTGGCCCAGCAACAGCAAGTCAATGCTCATCAGCAAGAGGCAACCCGTCTGTTGGAGGCCCAGATTGGCCACTGAGGACTTCACTGCCCGGGCCGTGCCCACTCCAAGGAGGCCTTCTGCAGTGGTCTCACCCAAGAAGTTGGCTACAGTGGAGAAACCCAGCCCAGAGGACCCCAGGAACCCAGGGAGAGAGACTGGCCCAAAGTCGCCAAGAGAAAGATCCTGAGGAGATGGCCCACGCCAGACCCGCGGAGCTCCCCAGTGCTGGAGGTGCAGAGAGTGGGGACATATTGCCGCCAACTGCCCAGCTGATCCATAACCCATGGAGTGTGAGAGAAAGTTGTCCCTGTTCAATCGACCAGGTCTCATTGCGGACCCTGAGGTACCAACTTGTGTCATCCAGATTGGTGAGCGCACTGTGAACGCACTATTAGACACAGGTAGCTTAGTCACAATGGTACATACATACCTCCTGAAGGATTGTCCTCTAACCCAGCGTCAAGTAGGAGTGGCTTGTGTACGTGGGACTGCATGAAATACCCCACGGCCCTAGTGACTTTATGACCCCTGCAGGGACTGTGTGCCATTAAGTGTCTCCCCTACTCCTGCACAGTGTAATTTTGGGCAGAGACTTTCTCCTATTTCAAGCACTGTGCCAGAGGCAGGCTCCAGAGACTGAGAACAGTTTTGATCATGGGGAGATGAGACCCCATCCTTTTGAACTGGATACCTCTACAGGGACTGTTAATGACAGAGTGTCTGGGGGAGAGAAAACAAGACCGCCCATTTCGGATGTTATTGTACATGGTACTGAGAATGGGTTGGAAGATGGTGAGTTGTTTCCCTTGGCTGTAATAGCTGGTGAATCTGAAGTAATTGCAGAGACTATTGAGGAACCTAGCATGCCTGAGCTATAGGTCTCCCACAATAACTTCAGAACCACCCAGCTAAGGGACCCAACCCTCACTAAAGCTTGGGAAAATGTCACGATGAATAATGGGAACCTAGGAAGTCCCGGGATAGATTGTGCATGTCCCCACCTTGCTGTACAAAATGACTTGCTTTACCATGTGGATAAGGTTTGAGGAGAGATTGTGGAACAGCTAGTGGTCCCCAGCCATTTAGGAGAACAGTTCTCAATCTGGCTCATTCTCATCCCCTAGGTGGCCACCTATTATATGAGAAAACCAAAGACTGAGTGTTACAGCAGTTCTTTTGGCTGGGTGTACATGCAGATGTAAAGAACTATTGTGAATCCTTCCCAGAGTGTCAGAAATCTGCCCCAATGCCCCATTTTCACAGTCCATTAGTCCCGTTGCCTGTAATTGAAATCCCATTTAAGCGTATTGCGATGGACTTGGAAGGGCCACTAATAAAATCTGCTAGGCGGCATTGGTATATTTTGGTAGTCATGGACTTCGCCACTCTGTATCCAGAGGCTGTCCCCTTAAGGAACACCTCTTCAAAGACCATAGATTGAGAGCTGTTCCACATGTTCACCCGCCCAGGAATTCCAAAGGAGATTCTTATTGATCACTCCCTTCATGTCTAGGGTAATGAAGGAATTGTGCAAGTTTCTCCAAATCAAACAGTTACGCACATCTGTTTATCCTCCCCAAACTGACGGTTTGGTGGAAAGGTTCAACAAGACCCTCAAAGTGTTGTTAGAAAAAAGTGGTGGATAAAGATGGGAGAAACTGGAATTGTTTAGTTCCTAGGGATGTCGCGGACTGTTCGCCGGCGAACTTGTTCGCGCGAACATCGGCTGTTCGCGTCCGCCGCAAGTTTGCGAACGTCGCGCGACGTTCGCCAATAGGCGTTCGCGTCAAAATCGTTCGACCATTCGACCATTCGATCGCTAAAATCGAAGGATTTTCGTTCGAATCGAACGATCGAAGCCATTGGATTGAATGAAATCATTCGATCCAATGGCTTCGATCGTTCGATTCGAACGAAAATCGTTCGACCGAACGATTAAAATCCTTCGATCGTTCGAATCAAACGATTTTCGGATGTTCGAAGTTCGCGAACTTTTCGCGAACTGTTCGCAAATTTTGCCGGTGTTCGCGAACGGCGTTCGCGAACACATTATCGGCGGTTCGCTACATCCCTATTAGTTCCATATCTAATGTTTGCCATTAGAGAAGCCCCACAGGCCTTTATGGGGTTTTCACCCTTTGAGTTGTTGTATGGGTGCCACCCACAAGGACGTGGCAAAGGAGACATGGGAATCTGAATCCACCCCATACAAAAGTGTGGTAGAGCACGTTGCAGACATGCAGGACCGTCTTGCAATGGTGATGCCCCTTGTGAGAGAACATATGCTTCAGGCCCAGCAAACTCAAAGCTGGATATATAATAGATCAGCTCATGTCTGAACTTTCCATCCTGGGGACCGGGTGTTAGTTCTGGTTCCTATGGTGGAAAGTAATTTCCTGGTCAAATGGCAAGGCCCCTACGAAATTATAGAATGTGTAGGGAATGTTAATTATAAGGTGTCCCAGCCAGACAAGCAGAAAGAGGAGCAGGTCTATCATATAAACCTAATTAAGCCCTGGAAAGATAGGGAAGAACTGTCCATCCATCCTGCAGCTGTAGAGGTAGTAATCCCACAGGTGCCTGAGGTAAAAGTGGCTGAGACCCTCACGAACAGCCAGAAGCAGAAAATGAGAAAGTTACTTGTCCGGAATAGACAAATATTCTCAGACCAGCCTGGGCTTACTGATATTATTAAACATGACATTGTAACTGGACCCGGGGTTAAAGTCAATGTCAAACCTTATCGGATACCTGAGGCACAATGCCAGGAAGTGGCAGAGGAGATTAGAAGGATGTTGGAGCTGGACGTAATTGAGGAGTCCCATAGTGAATGGTCCAGCCCCATTGTCCTTGTCCCATAACCGGATGGTAGCATTAAATTTTGCAACGACTTCAGGAAGCTCAATGAGGTCAGCAAATTTGATGCATATCCTATGCCCCGGGTAGACAAACTGATAGAAAGGCTAGGGCAGGCCCGGTACAGCACCACCCTAGATCTTACCAAGGGGTATTGGCAGGTACCCCTCATCGAAGGGGCCAAAGAGAAGACTGCTTTTTCCACTCCCAAGGGGCAGTGGCAATATAAACATTTACCATTTGGCTTACATGGGGCCCCAGCCACCTTCCATAGGATGCATTCTCAAACCACACCAAGGGTTTGCTTTGGCTTACCTAGATGATGTGGTTATCTTTAGCCCAGATTAGGAAAGTCATCTGCACCACGTACAAGCATGCCTTGACTCTATCTGGAAGGCAGGTCTGATAGCAAACCCCAAAAAGTGCCCAATAGGGTTAGAAGAGGCCCGATATTTGGGGTATGTTATTGGAAGAGGGGTAGTCAAGCCACAGGTGTCCAAGATTGAGGGCATTCAGGAGTGGCGCCAATTCCAAAAAGCAAGTGAGGGCCTTTCTTGGGATTGTGGGATATTACAGGAGATTTGTCCCCAACTTTGCTACCCTAGGAGCCCCACTTTCTGACTTCACAAAAGACGGTAAAGCTTGAGCAGTTACATGGACCCCAGAGGCAGAGGAAGCCTTTCTAAACTTGAAGGCATCCCTGTGCAGATATCCTATGCTAATAGCTTCTGATTTCAAGAAAGAGTTTCTTGTACAGACTGATGCCTCTGAGGTTGGGTTAGGGGCTGTTCTGTCACAAGTAGTGAATGGGGAAGAACACCCAGTAACATACCTAAGCAGGAAGCTAACCCCCGCTGAACGTAGGTATGTCATCATTGTAGAGAGAGAGTGCCTGGCCATCGAGTGGGCACTGGAGAGCTTGAGATACTATCTGTTAGGGAAGCAATTCATTCAAACTTGTCACTGACCATGCCCAGTGGATGGCCCAAAATAAGGCAAAAGAACGCCAGGGTCATCAGATGGTTCTTGTTACTTCAAAATGTCAAGTTTTCAGTAGAACATAGACCTGGAAAGATGCAAGGGAATGTAGATGCTCTCTCCAGGGTACATGCATTAGTGGCATACTGTGCTCAGCCCTACGGGCTTGAGAAGAGGGGGGGATATGTGGTATGGTGACAAAAAGGTCCCCAAAAGTGATTGATGGAATGTATGTTGGGCCGCAGATTCTCAGATATTGTTACTGAAGTGAGACCAGTAGTGCTGTTAGCAGAGAAAACACTTTGTCTCTCTGCAAGGTTTTTGTAATTAATCATCTGGGACTGGTCTTATTGGGAACCCACAAGAGTAGGGTGGGGCGGATTCCCAAATCCATAGGCCAGGTTTTCAAGAGACCCTAGGCCTATTTAGTACATGTGGTGCTGAGCAGCAGGGCTGAATGTGTGTGTGAGACAAACTGCTGGCGTTCTCAGTGTCAGGAGAGAAAGAAAGATGTTTATTTTGTGTTAGTCAGGAGGCTGGACTTTATTGTCAAACTGATTCTTGGTTACTTTCCCCATGTGAGGGGAAATTCTATTGTTATTGGAAAAATAAACAGAGCAGGAAGCTCTTAAACTGATCCTGGTGTGCGGAGTCACCTCATTTGCAGCCGACCAGCGAGTGAACCCCCACAGTAGATAACAAGTTGTCTAATTCTGGGCAGTGTCATTCTGTGGCTACTAAAGCAAATAAAGTTCTTGTATAAAAAAGGGCATTAACTCAAGGGATGAAACATAATTGTGTCTCTTTATAGGTCCCTGGTGAGGCCTCATCTGGAGTATGGGGGCAGTTTTGGACTCCAGTCCTTAAGAGGGATATAAATGAGCTGGAGAGAGTGCAGAGACTAAGTGCAACTAAACTGGTTAGAGGGAGGGAAGAGTTAAATTATGAGGGGAGACTGACAAGGTTGGGGTTGTTTTCTCTGGGGGAAAAAAGGCGCTTGTGAGGGGACATGATTAGACTTTACAAGTACATTAGATGATTGTGTGCTCTGCTGTCAACTTTATTGTCTCCCACAAAAAGTTTTGTTTTCTTCTATAATACACAATGTGACATAGGCAAAAATGATAACTGATAATCACACTCACCTCTCACACTGAGGGCCCCGGTGCTTCTCTCTAGGGGTTCCCCCAGACTGGGGTGTCCCACCCGGCAGATAAACTCCGCCCCCTGCTCAGTTGTTAGTGACACAGAGACAATGAGACTGACTGTGCAGGAGAAGGTCCCATCAGCTTCTCTCTTCTGCTCCATCTCTGGGATCTTGTATTTCTCACTGGGACACACAGAGAATAATTCCTGCCCTCCTGCTTCTCTCCTCAACCATTTCACCTCCAGAGCATCAGGGAAATACCCCCAGATCTTACACTGGAATTTGCCCTCTTTGCTGTGTATCAGGGTATCAGGATTTATTATCTCTTCCATCTGTGGGCGCCAGGGGAATTCTGTAAATGCACAAGGACAGGGATAATCTGTATCATCAAACCCACTGAATAAAATCCCTTCTCCATTATTAAAGGGAAAATATCCCTCCTCCCACCCTAATATTTACTTTGCATGTGCTGCTCTTACCTCTGTACATGTGCCCTCCCTCTGCTAAATCTCATGAAACCTCAATTCACTTGTTTGACTCCACTGCCATCTTGTGGTGATTTTTGCACATTACAGCTTTAAACAATAATTCAACATTTTCAATCATTTTAACATTTTACATCATTCAAACATTCATTTAACACATACAATTTACACATATTCAGCACACAAACCCAATCGCCCTCTTACACACCCACCAACTCAACTGAATTAGTTTATTTTAAAAAGGAGAGGGTATATTTTGCAAAATGGCCTGAATTTATCTGCATATTATTATTATTAGTAATAGTGGCCTATTAATATCTTCTTTTTTTAAACTCTCCCTTTATCTACTCCAACCCTTTTCTCTTCTGCTCTCCCCTTCTCACCCCTCAATCATCTGACACCCTTTTCTTTCCCACCCTTTCCTTCTCTCCCTTCTATTCCATTCTCTTGTTCTCTCTCTTTCCTATTTGCTCTACTGCTGCTCTCCCCTTCATGTTCTTCTGTTGTGTGTATATATATATATCTCCCCTTCTCCACAGCCTTCACTTTCCCTGGTTATTAATCCTGGGTTAGTTCTACTTCAGATGGAGATCAGAACCATTAATACAGGTTAGTATTAAAATGGCAAGGCACAAAACTGATGCCGAAAAATCACCAACACCTTCTAACATTAGAAAAAATATATATATATATATCTTAATGAGTTGCATAGAGCCGTACTCCAAGTAGTTTGTGAATCAAATAGCTTTTATTAGCATAAGTGTCCAACGTTTCGGCCCCTCTTGGGGCCTTTCTCAAGGATAAATACAAACAGTGATAACATATTTATACCATCACCTCTCAGTGTTTTTTGGCGCCACATATGACGTCATACATTCCAAACTGTCCCATCATTATTTGTACAACAGGTATAAGAAAAAGGAAAGTGTATATACAATCTCACCACTTGGTGTCACTGTTGTGCAGTGAAAAAGATATCAGTCCATTTTCTGCCAGAAGTTCGGTGTAATGTTTACAAATAAAAAACTCAGTAACATTTGTAACAGTGTCATTCTATAATGTGAAAATAAAGCAACATTGTTATTAAAAACAAAAGAAAAGCCTTGTTTGTTATTTTCTTTTGATATTTGTAGAACACTGTGTCACAGGTTATTACCCAGGCATTAACGCAATGGGAAATTCAATGCAAACAACAATTAAGTACCAGTTGTTCGTTCAGACCTTTTGGGGCCACACAATCTAGTTCATTAATCCAATAAGCTTCCTTTCTTAATAGGGTTTTATCATGGTCACCTCCACATGTGCTTATAGAAATGTGCTCTATGGGTGAAATGATGCTGAGCTATGCTTGGCCTCTGCCCAATGTTTGGCCACGTTTTATAGGCGCTTCATAGATGACATCTTTTTTGTGTTGTTTCGCCCAAGAGGAACTTGAGGAGTCCGTAATGGAACTCAATGGCAAGGATAGTCCCATAAAATTCACGCTCAAACACAACAACGACTGTATTACATAGTTACATAGTTAAATTGGGTTGAAAAAAGACAAAGTCCATCAAGTCCAACCCCTCCAAATGAAAACCCAGCCCCATACACACACCCCTCCCTACTGTCACATAAATGATATATACCCATATCTATACTAACTATAGAGTTTAGTATCACAATAGCCTTTGTATTATGTCTGTCCAAGAAATCATCCAAGTCCCTCTTATAGTCATTAACTGAATCATCACCCGGCAGTGCATTCCCCAACCTCACTGTCCTCACTGTGATGAACCCCCTACTCTGTTCCTTTAAATGAAACTTCTTTTCCTCTAGTCTGAAGGGGAGGCCTCTGGTACGTGATTCTCTTTATGGGTAAAAAGGTCCCCTGCTATTTGTCTATAATGTCCTCTAATGTACTTGTAAAGTCTAATCATGTCCCCTCACAAGCGCCTTTTTTCCCCCAGAGAAAACAACCCCAACCTTGTCAGTCTCCCCTCATAATTTAACTCTTCCATCCCTCTAATGAGGGAAAAACTATTGATGACATCTAGATGTCACTGTGTACAAGCAAGAAAATAAATTGCAAACTTGCATACATACATATAAAGCCCACCGACAGAAATCCCTTGGTTCACTATCAGAACAATCACTCTAAACATTTATTAGACTCCCTATCCAAATCACAGATGTTGAGGGTAGTACAGATCAATAATGACCCCGTAAAAAGGTCCATTGACCTCGATAAGATGGGCAAAACATTTTTTAGTAGAGGTTACCCTGAGAAACTAGTCAATGACACCAACAATTGGGCGTTAACCTTAGATCTTAACACATTACTATGGGAACAGAGTGAAACAAGCAAGAAAGCAAAAGATAGCAGCAAACCCAAAGATGTGTATTACATGAGTCAACACGGCATACAATCCAGTTTTATAAATGAAAGTGTTCGGAAACATTGAGCGATAATATCTACTGATGACAACCTAGCCAAAAAAATCCCAGCCAACCCCAAATTCAGTTACAGATGAGGCAGGAACCTAAGAGAGAGTCTAAGTCCGTCTGACCCCACTGACAAATATAGGGTTAATCCAAAGAAACATTTTTTGGGGTATATAAATATAGTGGCTGTGTTTTATGTAGCAGCCTAATCACAGGGGACAGTTTCACTCACCCCCAAACAGGCAAAAAATATGCCATTAAACAAAGAATGACCTGTACAACTTCTATGGTCGTTTATATCATCAAATGTCCTTGTGGATTAATATATTGTGGGAAAACCATTAGGCAATTCAAGTAGCGTATGAGCATCGATAGATCCAGTATCAGGGAAGCCCTTAACCCTGAAAAAGGCGACAATATCGCAATAACTCGTGGCCAAACATTGGGCAGAGGCCAAGCATAGCTCAGCATCATTTCACCCATAGAGCAGATTTCTATAAGCACATGTGGAGGTGACCATGATAAAACCCTATTAAGAAAGGAATCTTATTGGATTAATGAACTAGATTGTGTGGCCCCAAAAGGTCTGAACGAACAACTGGTACTTAATTGTTTTTTGCATTGAAATTCCCATTGCGTTAATGCCGGGGTAATAACCTGTGACACAGTGTTCTACAAATATCAAAAGAAAATAACAAACAAGGCTTTTCTTTTGTTTTTAATAACAATGTTGCTTTATTTTCACATTATAGAATGACACTGTTACAAATGTTACTGAGTTTTTTATTTGTAAACATTTCACCGAACTTCTGATTGTATCTAAATGGACTGATATCTTTTTCACTGCACAACAGTGACACCAAGTGGTGAGATTATATATACACTTTCCTTTTTCTTATACCTGTTGTACAAATAATGATGAGACAGTTTGGAATGTATGACGTCATATGTGGCGCCAAAATACACTGAGGGGTGATGGTATAAATGTGTTTATCCTTGAAAAAGGCCCCAAGAGGGGCCGAAACGTTGGACACCTATGCTAATAAAAGCTATTTGATTCACAAACTATGTGGAGTGCGGTCTATTAAGTATAGAGATGGACTGCAGCTCACCGTTTAATTGCTTGATTGGTTATCCTGTGGGGTATCCTGTGTCAATCCCCCAATAGAGTCAATTAATAGAAATCCAAGTGCAGGACAAATCCACAGTAGTTTTCTTAGACTGCAAATCTTTTATTGGGAATGTGCAAAACACAACATGTTTTGGGCTCGGCCCTTTATCAAGTGTGCAGGAACATACAAGGTGCGGCTATTTAAGCATTTCATGACCTTTCACCTAATGTGATGCATTGTGGGTAAGTCAAAAATGGTGTTGATTAAACCATTTAAATCAATTAGTTGAATAACACAAACAATTTTCCAGTGTCTATAAAAAGTTCGCTTAAAATCCATCAATTTGTGAAATATTCATGTAGTAGAAATTTTTAAAATGTAACAATAAAAATAAGAAAGTCCATCTCTCCATTTCCACTTGTCGCCAGGCCAATACTCCAGTAGTCTAGTGGGATTAGACGCTCGGATTGTGTTTATCCTAAAGGGATGAATGAACAACTAAACCTAGCCTGCTTTCTGTAAATTTGAAATTTTAGAGTATTAATTACTTATTTCTTCTACAGGAGATACTGACAGTCAGCTCGTCTTTACGGATCTTCTGCCGTATCAAGTAATGGTGAGTTTTGATACAGGAGACTAAAATGATATGCTGGCTACATCATGTTGTACTGATAAGTAAATATAACTATGTTACTACAGTAATGAGTTGACACAGTAACAACATTATATAAAAAGTATTTAATAACCTGAAAAGTAACAATGTTTCAAACAACTACTAATGTAACAATATTGCGTGAATAATAACATTGTCTATAGCGAGTGCCTGGATAGGCCTAATGGCAGTTTACTTTACGTATAGGCGAGACTACTGGAGTATTGGCCTGGCGACAAGTGGAAATGGAGAGATGGACTTTCTTATTTTTATTGTTACATTTTAAAAATTTCTACTACATGAATATTTCACAAATCGATGGATTTTAAGCGAACTTTTTATGGACACTGGAAAAATTGTTTGTGTTATTCAACTAATTGATTGAAATGGTTTAATCAACACCTTTTTTGACTTACCCACAATGCATCACATTAGGTGAAAGGTCATGAAATGCTTAAATAGCCACACCTTGTATGTTCCTGCACACTTGATAAAGGGCCGAGCCCGAAACATGTTGTGTTTTGCACATTCCCAATAAAAGATTTGCAGTCATAGAAAACTACTGTGGATTTGTCCTGCACTTGGATTTCTATTACTTGGAGTGCAGCTCTATGCAACTCATTAAGTAATACTATACTTTGCACCTGCACCTACACTTATATTTAAAATCCAGATTAGAGTGCAGCTGCTTGGTTACCAGATCTTCTTAAGGTATCCTTATCTTTTACAAAAAGGGAACTTTATTCACTATACATCCAATAAAAGTTAGTATTCCAAGCATGGAAATCTTGTTACCTGGATCAGTTGCCGAGAATTCCCTGGACTCCTCCCCATCACTGGATTGGTGGTTCCAGGTCACTCGCACTTTGAATCCTGGATCTTTGAAGAGATGTCCTGGGAGCTTACACTTACTCTCAATATTAAAGCTGCTGCCAGAGTTGGTTGTGGTTTTTTCATTGGACTCCAGTTGTTGGTAGTGTCCAACTCCACAGCTCCATCTGATCTGGATGTCTCTGGGGTAAAACTCCCTCAGGGTCAGACAGCTCAGAACCTCTCCTGACTCACTCAGGGAAAGCTTCATGGAATCCTTGGGCTTTACTGGGAAATAACATGGAAATATGTGTCAGCAAAAGGGTCATAGATTCAGTATATTATATTAATTCCACCATCTTTCTGGCTTTATGATAAACCTTGTGAATAATTATGTTGGCTTTGAAAAAGCAAACATCTTGATCTACTACTTCAGCTCGTTAGTGGTGCTTGAGAAGCAAAGCATCACTACTGTTATCTTGCAAACTTATTTTTATTCTTCTTCCGTATGAAAGTTTGGCGCGTAACTAGTCCCGCACCGTTTGTCCTAGACGCATGAATGAGGTGTCAAATCGTGCGGCTTAATCGGGAATGGGGTGGTATGACTTTTCTAAGGGGTGGGTGGTTAATTGCCCCTTGCGGGGGCAATTAACAACCCCAAAAAGTCCCATAGATTAACATTGAGGCCAACTTTTGACGGATTCTAGCGCAGAGAGGGAATCTTGTAGAAACGTTAAATTTACCACATTTGAAGAGGTTTGTGACCTGTGTCAGATGATACCCCACACGAGGGTATAAGTTTTACCCCCGGGGCAGGAGAGGTCCCCAAATTTGCCCCATTGACTTATAATGGGGAATTTATCGAATAATTAGTTTGTCGCAGACCCATGAATGAGGTGTCAAACCTTTCAGCTTATTCGGGAATGGGGTGTTGTGACTTTTCTGTCCTATTTTGGGGACCCAAAAAAGTGAGCGGAGCCGCAAACAACCAATCAGATTTTCCCTATTGACTTCAATGAGAAAATGTAAACAGCTGTAATTCTCACAGTATCAAAGCCAGAGCTCCCAAACTTGGCACCGTGGGTCACTGGGTGACTGCAGCCAAAATTTACAAAAAGTGGGCGGAGTCTACAACAGCCAATCAAATTTCAGCCATTCAAATAAATAGGAAAATGTTAAACTGCTGCCGCTCTTAGACGGTTAATGGCAGGGTCCTCAAACTTGGCACAGTTGGTCACTGGGGGACTGGGATTAAAATTAAGAAAAGTGGGTGGAGCCAAAACCAACCAATCAGATTTCTTTGATTGATTTTAATGAGAACAATTAAGAAGGCTGCCATTCTCTCAGTATTGATGTCAGGGACCTTGAATATCACAAATGTTGTCGCTGGGGGTTTCCACTTCAAGTTTAGAAAAAGTGGGCGGAGCCACCAACAACCAATCAAATTTCATTCATTGATTTTCAATAGAAAAAAATAAAAATGCTGCCATTTTTACACATTAAATGACAGCATTCCCAAACTTTGGAATGTTAGTCACTGAGTGACTGTGGTTCACAATTAGGAAAAAAAGGGGTGGGGCAACAACAGCCAATGAGATTTCAGCCATTGACCTTAATGAAAAATGATAAACTGCTGCTATTATCACGGTTTAAATGCTAGGTGTACCAAACTTGACTCAATTACTCACTGGGTGACCGTGGTCAAAATTTAGGAACAGTGGGTGGAGCCAAAAACAGCCAATCAGTTTTCACCTATTGACTTCAATATAAAATTTTGTATTACCGCCGTTCTCACCGTTTTAAAACCAGAGGCCCCAAACTTGGCACTGACCATGACTAGGTAACTGGTGGTTAAAATTCAGAAAACTGGGCGGAGCTTAAGACAGCCAATCACATTTTACCAAACGCTATTCAATGGGAATATTTAAATTCCTGTCAATCTTACACTGTTAATGTAAGAGTGCTCAAACTTGGTCCATTTGGTGAAGGGGTGACTGGGATGCAAATTTTTAAAAGTGGGCGGAGCCAAAAATAGCCAGTTTGTTTGGATTGATTTCAATGGTAAAATTGGATTGGCTTTAAATTTCACTGGTTTAATCCGGATTCTACCGACTTTGTGTACTCTCTATGCACCGGGGGCGACTGGGCAAGACACCCAACATATATGGGGGGCCTGAGTTTTGCCACGGCAAGCACCACTCACATTTTCTTCAGGAAATGTACCTCTCTAGTTCTTATTATTATTTGCGCCCCCCGGTTTTCTAAACGCTGCTCCTCCTACAGTTTTAGGGGTACAAACTTTCCACACCTATTGGCCTTATAGTAAAGTCCATTGCTTGTGCTTTAGTAAGTGATCCCACCCACTGCGCCCGTGCGGCGGACCACCGAAGACGCCTTTTTTCCTATTGACTTTGACAGGGAAAATTTTCAAATCGCTGCCGCTCGTACAGTTTTGAAGTGACACTCCCCAACCACATATTGTTGGTGCCACCCCGAATAAAAATATGTATTTTTGGGGGGCACCCCAAAGTGGGCGGAGCTACCAACAGCCAATGAAATGTTAGCAATTTTCTAAACGCTACTCCTCCCAGAGTTTTAGGAGTACAATTATGAAACTTTGCACACTTGTTGGGCTCATACCCGAATAGGTTGCTTGTGCTCTGTTAAGCGATCCCACCCTCCGTGGCCCTGTGGCGGCCCCCCAAAGACCCCATTTTTTCCCATAGACTTTCATTGGAAAATGTGAAACTTTTGCCACTCGTACAGCATTAAAGTTACACTCACCAAACTTGGGTCACTTAGTCATGGGGTCAACCTGAAAAGTTCTCTCACATTTTGGGGACTCCAAAAAGTGGGCGGAGCAACAAACAGCCAATCAGATTTTCCCTATTGACTTCAATGAGAAAATGTCAAACACTGTCATTCCCACAGTGTTAAAGCCAGAGACCCCAAACTTGGCACCATGGGTCACTGGGGTTAGAATTTGGAAAAGTGGGCGGAGTCTACCACAGCCAATCAAATATTAGCCATTTGTTTCAATGGGAAAAGTTAAAACTGTCGCCGCTCTTAGATTGTTCATGGGAGAGGCCTCAAACTTGGCACAGTTGGTCACTGGAGGACCGGGATCAAAATCTGGAAAAGTGGGTGGAGCCAAAAACAACCAATCAGATTTCTTTGATGATTTCAATGGGAAAAATTAAAATTGCTGCCATTTGCACATTATTGCTGTCATGGACCTCGAAAATCACAAATGTGGTCACTGGGTGTTTGCACTTCAAAGTTAGGAAAAGTGGGTGGAGCCACCAACAACCAATCAAATGTCATTCATTGATTTTCAATAGAAAAACATAAAACTGCTGCCATTTTTACAGGTTTAATGTCATGATTCCGAAACCTTAAAGTGTTAGTCACTTGGTGACTCTGGTTCAGAATTAGGAAAAAAAGGGGGCGGGGCAACAACAGCCAATCGTATTTCAGCCATTGACCTTAATGAAAAACACCAAATTGCTGCTATTATTATGGCGTCCATGCCAAGTGTCCCAAACTCAGCACAATTACTCACTGGGTGACTGTGGTCAAAATTTAGGGAAAGTGGGCGGAGCCAATAACAGCCAATCAGATTTTACCTACTGACTTCAATGTCAAAGTTTCAAATACTGCCATTCTCACAGTTTTAAAGCCAGAGGCCCCAAACTTGGTACAGACCATGACTGGGTGGCTGGGGTTAAAATTTGGAAAACTGGGTGGAGCTTAAAACAGCCAATCAAATGTTACCTATTGCTAATCAATGTCAATATACAAGTTGCTGCCATTCTTTCACAGTTAATGGCAGGGACATCAAACTTGGCACAGTCGGTCACAGGGGGACTGGGATTCAAATTTTAAAAGTGGGTGGAGCCAAAAACAGCCAATCAGGTTTTTTGGATTGATTTTAATGGTACAATTTGATCTGCTTCAATTTTCACCGTTTTAAACCAGATTCTACCAACTTTGTGTACTCTCTATGCACCAGGGGCGACTGGCCCCAACACCTCTTGCGTTTCAAAGCCAACATCTTGTGGTTTCTTCAGAAACGACACCATCTAGTTACTTTTACTGTCATTTTCCCCATGAGGCGCCACTTTACCAGTTTTTTTGGTAACTTTAAGAGCCCAATTTATGTATTAATGATAAATTCAACAATTTTATTGCAAAGAGTAGAATTCCACCCTTTTTCAAAATGTGTCTTGTGTGTCTGTTAGTGACCAACTGAGGGAGAGAATTCTACAGCAAATGGAATATCAATATGTCAGTACTTACATAAGATAAAGGAACAGTCTAGTCTTTCCTCTTTGGCTCTTCCATCACAGACAAACTTGCAGAACACAGACATCTTCTTGTGCTTTAATAGATCAGGGGTGAAGCTGAGGGAGGAGGTGACATTGTGTCTCCCGTCTGTCTCTGTTCTGTCTGTTCTTACAGAGAATACCTGGTCCAGCAACTTCTTCCCGTCTCCTTCTGCCTGGGGCTCATCCTCTGTTATCTCCATCTTCTTCTTCCCATCATTCTCCTCCACTGTCCATATCACCTGGGGGTCCTTAGGGCAGTCAGAGGCCACACAGTACAGAGTCACCTTCTCCCCATCCAACATCTGACTCCTGTGTATGTGACTCACCCGGAATCTCTGGAAATCTAAGGAGAAGTCATTATCTGTCATTGTCTTAATATTTCTATTTGTCCACCCTGAGTAATATCTGAATTTGCAATGTTTGCAGCAAACATTTGAATGCATGTTCTCCTATTTTGGGGAGAATCTTGAATGATCTTATATGCAGAGAGGTGATACACATGACAAATGTACACAAACCCTGTGCAAGGAGTGTGAGGTTCTAGTTGTGGTTATTATGTTAAATTACTACAGATAAAGCCACTTTTTTATGCATTTAGTGGGCTGTGCCACTGGCTAAGCAGCTACAGCTACAATCTCTTTACATGCTGAAGAGTTGAAGAAACCATCTGTATTCTGCTAGAAGATTAAGGTAGTGTGATTCAAATAAACGTGTGAAGACATGTTATTGATGGAGAGGAACACTAATTATAAATTGTATTTGTGGATGACTTTGCATTGGGTTATGACAGGGGATCTGCACTCAGAACTGTAAAACAAATCCATGATCTGCCCTTATGTTTTTCTAACAATGCTACGGTTTTTTTAAATATTAGATTACAATGTATTTGAACAGAAAAATAATAATTATTTATAAGATGTATTGTGTATAACAGTCACCAGTTCAGGCCATGTAGCCTTGTTGGCTTAGTGCACATGATGTTGAAGGTCATGAGTTCAATTCCTGGGAGTGTTTTATGTCATTTTCTTCCCCCCAGTTTTATTTTTTATTTTTAACTATTTATTATTTTTAATTATTTTTAACTATTTTTAACTTTTTACTAAATAAACTTTGTTTAACTTATAAACTACAGCTTGTTGAATTTTATGCTCACCCTGAAACCTTAGTACATGTATTGGCACTGGACTAGAGTTTATAGAAGGCTGTTTCTAGAGCCCTCACACCAGGTCAGAACAACTCTGGATAAAATATAAGTAAACTATTTTTTATGTCACCTCTCTATAATGCCATTTCAAGATTATTGCCAATCAATAGAGAATTGTGCCTAAATATCTATATACTGTATATCATCATTTTGGTAATAAATGTTGTCATTAGTGTAAGGACCAGAACAAGCATTAGGGTCAGTCCACACAAGCACATTCTGGAAGATTAGTCACCCTAGCAACAAATTGCCTCCTCTTTGGGGTGACAATCTCCCCGAACTGCCTTCACCTGCCCTCCACCAGGTAAAATGAAAATCACCTGCGGCAATTCACGTGGCACTTCATTTTCTGAAGGCACCCGAAGTTTCCTTGTTTACCCAGCGGACTGCAGTGTGAAGGCAGTTTGGGGAGATTGTCACCCCAAAGAGGAGGCGATTTGTTGCTAGGGCGACTAATCTTCCAGAATGTGCTCGTGTGGACTGACCCTAAGTGTGCATTGGTACATCTACAATCTAACCATTGAATCTCCAGATGATTGATGAACCAAAGTATTGATTCTGTTGGCTGGGCTGCTAACCTCTAAAGTTGTCTGTATATATCTCTTGTACATAATTACTGGAAAGTAAGCTTGGAAGGCAATTTTACTTGTCTGTAGTGATGGGCGAATTTATTCGCCAGGCGCGAATTCGCGGCGAATTTGCGCGATTCGCCGTCGGCGAATAAATTCGCGAAACGGCCGCGAAAATTCACGGAAAAAATTCGCCGCCGTCAAAATTTTTTTTTCGAAAAAGCGGACGCCGGCGTTGAAAAAACGGGCGCCGGCGTCAAAAACGGGCGCCGGCGTCGAAAAAACGGGCGCCGGCGTCAAAAACGGGCGCCGGCGTCAAAAACGAGACGCCGGCGCAGTTTCGTGAATTTTTCGACGTTTCGCGAATTTCGCGCGAAATTTGCGAATTTTTCGGCGAAGCGAAACTGCACAAATTCGCCCATCACTACTTGTCTGTTCCAATGTAAATTGTCTGATCGCGCTGAAGACACCCGTGGAGTTTTGTCCTTAAAGGTATTAGTACTGTGATTAACTGGCTCCTGCATTGTTTACATCTAGGGTTGCCACCCAGCCGGTATTTGACTAGCCTAGCCACTACAACACCTGCCAGGGCCGATTACTGTCAGGGGCAGAACATCGGCTCATCTCTTCTTTTACTACTTTATTTCATCTGATGGTCAGTGGCAGGTCTGGAGATGGGGAAGTCTGGTCGTACATTGATTTGTACAATTGGATCTTTGCGTCTGTGGCCAACTTTACTCCACATGGAATACAACAGCAGACAACCCCCACCCCTACTCTTTGTTGTCTGTCCCTTAATCACCTGTAATGTGTATTGCTGTGCACTTTGGCTCATTTGTATTTGAAAGCACAAGGACTTGCTCATTTGAACAGTCTCACAAGAAGGGCAGGACCTCTGCTTCCAATGGGGATCAGGATAGGATAGAATAGAATATAGTCTCTGAATGCCCCCACCCAGGGCCGCCATCAGGGGGTACAGTGGGTACAGCTGGACCAGTCCCGGCAGTCTTGAAAGCGTGAAGGGGGGCCCAGTGGTCCTAAACTTCCTGGATTACCGGGCCCTTCTAAGTTGTGAATATTCAAAAGCCTCTGCTGCCGCCACCGCAAAGTCCAGAAGCCGCCGGAAAGACCCGAAGCTGTCGGAAGGATCCAAATGGACCCAAAGCTGGCGTATCAGGCCGAACAAGATGAGAATGAAGAAGACCTTTAAAGGTAAGTTCCACTGAACACCAATGTTTTTCTTTTTTAACCCCCCTAACCACCAATGCTTTTTATGTTACTTTCACGGGGGACCCTGGCCACCAATGTTTTTTTTAAACTTAAGGGGGGCTCTGGCCACCAATGACTTATTTTAACTTGTCGGGGGTCCAGGCCACCAACATTTTTTTATAACTTGTGGAAGGGGGGCTGGCCACTAATTATTTTTTTTTTACTTTTTCCATTTACATTTTTATATCTTGTAGGGGGGCGTTTAGCTCAGATGAATGTGTGGCTTTTTTAATGTGGTGTGGGGTGGGTGGGATCTGGGGTGGGGCTTTGGGTTGTGCTGGGGTGGGGACAAGGGGGCCCTGTGATTTCTGACGGTGGCCCTGACCCCACCAATAAGTGCAGGGAAACACGCAGTCCCAATGGTTAAAAAGGATCAGAGTTGAAATAAAAATAGGTGCAATTCCATTAATGGACAGCAGGTCCAGCAGGTCTTTAGCCGTCTTCTGACCACATTCTGCTGTGTTGAGCTTTTGTTGCTAAATACAAGCTATTTTCTCTTGTCATTACTCTGCTGCTGAAAAAGCTTATTTGAGTTGGAAAAATAAACGGACTGTTTTCCTTCACTCTAGAGTGGCCGACATTTATGGTGCAAATCCCTCTGTGATCCCCCCAAACTTCACATTGGTTAAAGCTTTCCTTCAAACTACAAAGAACCCCAACAAAAGCTTCCTATTGGTTCTGCTGAGCCAACAGCTGACAAGTCTCATAATTAGCAAGAAATGATGTAACTAAAGAACATGATTATTCAGTGACTTACATTTCTTCTTGTAAATGAGAAACCAGAGCCCGGCACTGATCCCGGCCATGGTCAGCAGAATGGTGAGAAATATGGCCCCCGCAATGTTCCCTGCAGAATATTTCCCCTCGTTGTCTGGAACACAATCTAGAAGGAACAGCATTGCCTCTAATGTGTTAGTACAGCCCTGTTACAAACATTAATTATACAAAATCTATTCATTATAGAGTTCTAGCTGCTCCTTGCTGTGACCAGGCCCGGACTGGCAATCTGTAAGTTCTGGAAAATGCCAGAGGGGCTGCTATAAGGTGCCATAGAAAATCAGTATTTAGTGGGCAGGTGGGGGCTGTTTGGGCCCCTGTGTGGGCTGATTGGGTCTCTGTGTACCTGAAAGGCCTAATTTAATTCTCAGTCTGGACCTGGATGTGGCCCTGGGCTGATCTGGCTACTGAAACACAAGTGAATGGCCAATGGGAAAGAAATGTGTCTCTCTGGTATGTCCTGGTCTGTCATCTTCTTTCTTGCAACATGAGCAACTCCATGTGTTCTGCAAAAAACTGCTTTAGAGTTACTTATTGTGAAGACTGAGCTAATAACCAGAAACCAGAGTCCTTAGGGATAGAATAAGAACTGTACTTACCTGCTGGGTTGGATTGAATCCAATATGGCGGCTGGTTATTGGGTATGGGGGGTAATGAACAGACTTACATTAGGGGATACACTGTGAGTATGGGGGTTATACCCAGAACCAAAGCCCTGAGGGATAGAATAAGAACTGTACTTACCTGCAGGGTTGGTCTGAATTCAATATGGCGGCTGGTCATTGGGCATGTGGGGGGATAATGAATAGACTTACATTTGGGGATACACTGTGAGTATGGGGGTTATACCCAGAAATATAGTCCCGCAAACTGTGTTTCTGATGAGGCTCCAGACTTTCAAACAATCCCTTAACACTCACTTTTTCATTCAAGTCCATAACCTAAACCTCTACAACTTGCCCACCCACCTACCCCCTTACTCTTTGCTCACACACAATGAAATGTTGTATTAATTCCTATGCTATGTACAGTTGTGAGTAGTGATGGGCGAATTTGCATCGTTTCGCCAAAAAATCCGCGAAACGGCGCTGGTGTCTCGTTTTTGACACCGGTGCCCGTTTTTTTGCCAGCGAAGTTTTGCAGGCGTTTCGCAAATGTATTCGCCGTGAATTTGCGCTGGGCAAATAAATTCACCCATCACTAGTTGTGAGGAGACAAAAACATTATAGCCAATGTTATTCACATGAAAAGTAGTGTCTGAAAATATATTATGTAATAAATGCTTTTCCCATACTGGGGAGTTATCAGTTTGGAGACACAGAGGTGAAGCTAATGTTACCTATTCAGGGAAACCATCATTTTACCCCAATAACATAATAAAATAGGAATAACCTGGAGATACCTAAACTTAGGTGAAGTGATTGGAGTATATTAGAGTTGTGGGTAATGTGGTTTGTTGGGACATTTTGCATTACATTTGTAGTTTCATGTAGTGAAGTGAGTAAACAGGACTGTACCACATGTAAACACCCATGGTAAAACCACCCCATAAACCCCCCCCCACACACACACAAACTGGTTCAAGTAACTATAAGCAAAACTCTTACACTGGCAGGAGCCAAGAGTTTCCCCATGTTGGATAAGAGAAGAGATCCCCAATCCCAACATTACAGGAATATCTCCCTGAGCTGTTGTAAGAGGAGGTTTGGCTGTTGAGGAACATGTGGATTAGTAGAATATCTTCCTACTCACACTGTTTAGGAGTAAAGTGCTGGTAACTGTACTCAGGGGGGGAAAGTTTATTGAGTACAAATATTTGAGTGATCAATTATAGCTACTGATATTCAGCACAGCAATTTGTAACCATTACTTGTTATCTTACCAGGGCGATGCTTAGGGGTCACACAATGAACCCATAGTGGTAGCTAAATTCTGATGAAATAAGAAGCACTACTATGGCTAACGGTAATGGACTCACCACTATACACCAACTGGAGATCCTTCAGAAGAGGCTTTGGCAGAGACTTGTGTTCCACTTGGCAGGAGTAAGTCCCATCATTCTGGCCACCTCCAGGGGCAACACTCAGTGAGTTGTTCAGTGTGTATGTACCGTCTGCATTGCTCCATGGCCTTAAGCCTTTGTCTATATTAGAGGAATGAGGTATGGGCTCCCCATCTCTGAGCCAAGATACCCCTATATCCACAGGGTAGAACCCACTCACTGAGCAGTAGAGGTTCTCCTCAGATCTACTTATCTTTATCATGGGAACAGCTGTATAAAATGATAAAATAAAAGGGATTTATTTGTGCAAAAGTACAGACCCCCATAGAAATTTTCTTTTTTACAAATTATGAGCAAAATACATATAAGTTGGGTAGGTACAGGTATGTGCATCTGGTAACTGAGATATGTAGCTTTGTTTCTTATAAGAGAATTAGAAGTCAAGAGAAGAAAACTAATTCAGAAGAGCAAAATACTTCTTTATGTTGCTGCTGTACCAGTGCTACTGGGTTATGCCAAGTACAACAGAGACCAGTTTCTGACTTCTCTATAGAGCCCTTTAGTTTTGTCATAAACACTGTAGCAATTAATATCTAATTATATTAGTTCTACTGATCCTAGTCACTCATTTACAGCTTGACCTCAGCCCATTCTACTATTTCCATGTATTGTTTTAAAGTTTGTACTTTGTATATAATTTCGATTATATAGAATTTGTTGACCCTTTTTGTATTATGAATCTACTCATTGGCACCCTATTCATTGTATATAGAATAATATTTATATAAAACTGTATAAAAAATCTCATCCAACATTTTGTCTGTCCTGTTCTGTTCTCTCCCTTTCAAAATGTTGTGTAATATCTGCCATATTATATTCTTACACTGACACTATTCATTTTCCTGACTTCTAGCATAGGCTGATGTGTTAAAGGAATAGCTCAGTGTGAAAATAAAAACTGTGTAAATAGATAGGCTGTGCAAAATAAAAAATGTTTCTAATATAGTTAGTTAGCCAAAAATGTAATATATAAAGGCTGGAGTGAACAGTTGTCTAATAAAACAGCCAGAATCCAACTTCCTGCTTTTCAGCTCTATAACTCTGAGTTAGTCAGCGACTTGAAGGGGGGCCACATGGTACATTTCTGTTCAGTGAGTTTGTAATTGATCCTCAGCATTCAGCTCAGATTCAAGAGCAACAGAAATGACCCATGTGGCCCCCCTCAAGTCTCTGATTGGTTACTGTCTGGTAGCCAGGGCAACCAGTCAGTGTAAACAAAGAGAGTTGAAAAGCAGGAAGTAGTGATCTGACTGACTTGTTATACATGAAATCACTCCAGCCTTTATACATTACATTTTTGGCTAACGAACTATATTAGAAAATTTTTTATATTGCACAGCCTATCTATTTACCCAGTTTTTATTTTTACACTGAACAATTCCTTTAAGGATAGGGATGTAGCGAACGGCGGAAAAAATGTTCGCGAACATATTCGCGAACTTGCGACAAAAAATGCGAACGGTTCGTGAACGTCATGAACCCCATAGACTTCAATGGGAAGGCGAATTTTAAAAGCTAAAAAAGAAATTTCTGGCCAGAAAAATTATTTTAAAGTTGTTTAAAGGGTGCAACGACCTGGACAGTGGCATGCCAGAGGGGGATCAAGGGCAAAAATGTATCTGAAAAATACATTGTCACGTCACTCAGGTGATGTTTCTGCACACGGAATGTGAAAAAGCTCACACAGCTAGGTGGCACTTGGTTAAAGACTGGGCAAACAATGCCTGCAAGGGCAACGTATACACTACAGCAGTGGATACAGAATATATTATTGCTGCTTGGAGGGCAAAAATAAGCGCCAGCTAAGGCGAACCCAAATTGGCGAGCGTCGCGCGACGTTCGTGAACATTCGCCGAATGCGAACAGTCGCTGTTCGCGTGAATTAGTTCGCGGGCGAACAGTCCGCGACATCCCTAGTTAAGGAAGGAATATTAAGGGCACAACTTAGACCACTGTCCCCATACACTTCTGTATGAATCAAGTACATGTATGATTTGCTGTAATACTTACCTCTAACTTCTAATTTCACCCCTTGTTCTTGTTTTAAACCATAACTCACTCTACACGTGTAGGTTCCTTCATCAGAGACAATTACATTGGAGACTGACAGAGACACAATCCCTTCCTCTATTGTCTGAACATCCAGAGTCAGTCGGGGTTGGAAGATGGTCAGAGTCTTGTTGTACCTAAGAATCTCCTTGTCTCTGAAGATCCAGATAATGGACAACACTGAGTGGTCAACTGGTGGGAAGGTACAAGGGAGAGAAGCTGTAGAACCCAGAAGTACTTTGTGAGATGAAGGAACTGATACCATTGGTGCAGAACCTGCAGGGAGACATATTGGGTCAGTTCCAGGTACAAACTCTGCCTTGGGTGTTATTTCTTAGCGGCAGATTTATCCAAATGTGAGTTTAGACCTTAATAAATAAAAACTATTAATTCCTAGAATTTTAGAACCATTTCTATCAAATGGTGAGTTATAACTTTCACGCATTGATAAATACAATTCAAAAAATCCCATAGGAATGAATAGAATGTGGGCGAGTTTTTATTTATTAAGCTCTAAACTCTCATTTGGATAAATATGCCCCTTAATCATCATTTCAGCTATTTCTCAGTATTTGCCTTTTGCAGATCTCTGCTGATTGTTACACTGGAACCAGTAGCACCAATATCACTATACAGTTGTGTGTCTGTGTGTAACCTTGTCACAGTAATGGAGAAAAGAAAGGTTCTCCACCATTCAAAACTCTGCAATATATAAGAATTCAGGTGCCTGGAAATATGGACTAAAATTATCATTCACATGAAAACTTTATGGCAATTCCTGAGTGAAGGGCACAGCCTGGGGTCTAATAGAAAAAACAATGGGAGAAATTGTACCTAAAGTATTAAGTTATGTACACAGTGTAATTTAGTCATTTATACTGTAGATGTAAATCACAATGTTTTTAACTGCAATATAGTGTTTTCCTTAGAATTCAAGCCTCACAGCGGGCACATACTAGGGGTTCAAATTATATATATATTTGCATACTAAGAACATTCGGGAGTTCCCAAACTGTCGTGCAATTTCTTGATTCTAATGTGAATGGCACTTTTTTGCTTTTCAGACAATGTTACTCCTTTAATTATTATAGGAAAACTATACCCCGCAAACAATGTAGGTCTCTATAAAAAATATATTGCATAAAACAGTTCATGTAAATAAACCATTTTCATAATAATATACTTTTCTAATAGTATGTGCCATTGGGTAATCATAAATAGAAAACTGCCATTTTAAAAAAGAGAAGGGCCACCCCTGGGATCATAGGATTCACTGTGCACACAAACATACCAACAAACCATACTTGTTAGGTCACATGAGCCAATTAACAGACAGAGTTCTGTTTTTTGCTTCCTCACTTCTTCTTCCTGCTACAGTTAGAACTGCAGTATTTCTGGTCAGGTGATCTCTTCCTGTTACAGTTAGAGCTGCAGTATTTCTGGTCAGCTGATCTCTTCCTGTTACAGTTAGAGCTGCAGTATTTCTGGTCAGGTGATCTCTTCCTGTGACAGTTAGAGCTGCAGTATTTCTGGTCAGGTGATCTCTTCCTGTTACAGTTAGAGCTGCAGTATTTCTGGTCAGGTGATCTCTTCCTGTTACAGTTAGAGCTGCAGTATTTCTGGTCAGGTGATCTCTTCCTGTTACAGTTAGAGTTGCAGTATTTCTGGTCAGGTGATCTCTTCCTGTTACAGTTAGAGCTGCAGTATTTCTGGTCAGGTGATCTCTTCCTGTTACAGTTAGAGCTGCAGTATTTCTGGTCAGGTGATCTCTTCCTGTTACAGTTAGAGCTGCAGTATTTCTGGTCAGGTGATCTCTTCCTGTTACAGTTAGAGCTGCAGTATTTCTGGTCAGGTGATCTCTTCCTGTTACAGTTAGAGCTGCAGTATTTCTGGTCAGGTGATCTCTTCCTGTTACGGTTAGAGCTGCAGTATTTCTGGTCAGGTGATTTCTTCCTGTTACAGTTAGAGCTGCAGTATTTCTGGTCAGGTGATCTCTTCCTGTTATAATTAGAGCTGCAGTATTTCTGGTCAGGTGATCTCTTCCTGTTACAGTTAAGCTGGCCATAGACGCAAAGATCTCATCGTACGAATCAAGGATTCGTACGATTTTCGGACTGTGTGTGGAGAGTCCCGACATTTTTCGTCCGGTGGAGATTGGTCGTTTGGTCAATCAGACAAGTTAGAGGATTTCTGTCGGCTACGGGTAATATCTCTACGTGTATTGCCGATCGTATGGGAATGACACTAGCTTTGTGTATCGTAATATTGCTGTCAGAGGCAGAACATCGACTGATCTGTTCTTTAATCACTTTATTTGGTCGGAATGGTAAGACTTTGATCTGAATGGTTAGTGGCAGGTTGGGAGATGGGAAAGTCTGATCGTACATTGATTCGTACGATCGGATCTTTCCGTCTGTAGCCAGCTTTAGAGCTGCAGTATTTCTGGTCAGGTTATCTCTTCCTGTTACAGTTAGAGCTGCAGTATTTCTGGTCAGGTGATCTCTGAGGCAGCACACAGAACTTCACGAAATGGTGGCTCAAGGCAAGAGATGTAAAAGGGTAAGATTTACTTAAATATATATACCAGCTACCAATAAGTTTCTTTAATATGCCACTTAATATGACATAAACTATCTGTTGCTCAAGTATTCATTTTGGGGGTATAGTTTTCCTTCAAGCTCCATTCCTTGCAGATAAATACACACTAACTCTGGATTATCTATGTTACAATTCTTGACACTATGGTGTGCAAGTCAGTTGTGCAGTGATAGGTTAGGCCTCCACATGCCCAGTCATTCCACAACTGACTTGTGCACCAGCCAGGCATGTAACCAAGTTAAATATTAACCAGATAACAACAGAGAGACATTTCCATAAAACCTTATGTATCATCTGTTGTGTTACTGAGATTTATCCAAATCCTATTTTATCATGTTAGTCAAGCAAAACGAACTTTAATTACACTGTATAAATTATTTGAATATTGTTTCCATCAGTCTGGGAACTAATAATTATAGCAGCCAGGAAGGATCCATTTTGTGGACACTGTTATTAAGACAAGCCTTGTATCATCTCAGAATCTTGTTTGTGCACGAGGGGACAGGGACCCAATGTCCATCCCCATGTCCTGGTTACACAATTAAATTGTTAAGAGAGCTGGGGAATGTAGGGAGAGTGGTGACATCTAGGAAGTGCTGAATGGAAACTGAAAGTAATTGTCAGCCCTGCCTCTCCTAGGCATAGAGGCGGGGTAGGCAATACTTGATTGACAGCTGATATTTTTAAATGAGTTTACAACAGCTATGAATGCTTTAATAAAAAAAGAAATTGGATTTCATATTTAATTTAAGAAGGACCTTTATTATATCGATTTTTATGTCTGGGTGACGGGTCCACTTTAAATTAGTAGCAATTTCAGGGCCCAAAGATGTTGGTGAAACCACCTACATATGAGAATATATAAATATATCTACTGTAGACCTGTATATAGGAAATAGACAGAGGGGTAAAATCAGTCAGTACCAGCCTGGCACTCACACACTGGGTATAGGAAACAGACAGAGGGGTAACATCAGTCAGTACCAGCCTGGCACTCACACACTGGGTATAGGAAACAGACAGAGGGGTAACATCAGTCAGTACCAGCCTGGCACTCACACACTGGGTATAGGAAACAGACAGAGGGGTAACATCAGTCAGTACTAGCCTGGCACTCACACACTGGGTATAGGAAACAGACAGAGGGGTAGGATCAGTCAGTACCAGCCTGGTACTCACACACTGGGTATAGGAAACAGACAGAGGGGTAACATCAGTCAGTACCAGCCTGGCACTCACACACTGGGTATAGGAAACAGACAGAGGGGTAACATCAGTCAGTACCAGCCTGGTACTCACAGACAGACAGACAGACAGACAGAGATCTCAGTATAAGCTCTGGGGGATACAATATATCAGGGATTATCTGCAGCAGAATCATTCCCCCGTCCACATCTCAGAGCCCCCCATTACCCAGCATGCACAGAGATACATTATATCCAGTAACACTTACACACTGAGCTGCAGCAAATCCAGCAGAGAAGGAAGATTTTATCCAGCGCCATCTCCCATTTTCCTCTCTCTGAATGGCAGAGCAAAGGTTACTTTCACTTTTAAACTCACACAGATAAAAGGGAGAAAGCACTATGTATTGGAAGTGGAGTGTCCCTACCCCCTCATTCACAAATGCCAATGTTTTCTGCCAACTGAGAACATCCAGACCAAGTTGGTAGCTTATTGGTCCATATTTGAGTACAATCCATTGGCCTGCCTCACCATTAGCTGGATGGGCATTGGAGAGTCAGTCAGGTTTGAAAATTGTTCTAGGTGAGAACCATATTGGCCTGTTTTGTAGCACCCTCTATATGGGCAAGGTTCCTATTATGATGTAGGCCTAAGGGCTGCAACTTTCTGTATATGGCTCTGCTTCAATTGATACTGTCTGTCACTTCTGTGTAGCTTTTCAACTGTGTCTATTGTGGGAACTCACACAATTAGCAAGAGGGGCAATATATTTTTCAAAGTAACAAACATCTACACCCAGTGTAACTTCAAGCTGGTTTTCTTCTGGTTTTATTCGAAGCAGTATTTGCCGAAAAAGGTATGTTTCAGTTTTACACACCATATGCAACAAATAAATAAAAGAAAAGAAAAATCCCTGAAATAAATTACCATCATTTAAATATCTTACAAGAGATTCCACTGTGGTGTTAAATAGTAAAGGTAATAGAGGATAACCATGTCAGGTGCTTTTGGATAATTTAAATGACTGTTCTCCAGGGGCAATAAATGTAGCCTGAGGGTTAGATTAGATAAGTTTAAACAGACTGGTAAAGTGAGGAATAAATGAACAAATGAACAATTTTTCAGTCCTTAAACTAATTACGGAACAATGAAACTTATTTTTTCTTTCAAAATAAATAACCATTCTAAAGTCTTGGTTGATTAACAAAATGTATCCGTGTGAAGTAGGTTAAGATAATCTTTTCCTTCTTTGGGGATTTATTTTTTATTGAATGTAAGGCTTGACTATTTTTCTGATGAATTTTCTAGAGACAAAACAGGCATTAAATACATTTGTAAGAATAGAACTGGTTTGCTGCTTATGTATTTATAAAATAATGAAGACCATCTGGGCCCCCTCCCTTATATTTCTTAAGATTGTTAAATATTATTAAAGAGTATTTATGGGAGAATTAAGAATCTGCAACTTTAGGTCACATAATTAATGGGATCAAAATTTTCATGCATGTCATTTTTCCCCCTCAATTCAGATTCAGCTTAGGATTCAGCTATTTTTCGCTAATACTATTTATCAATTTACTATTAGCTGTATCACTAATATAGAGCCTTTAAAATATTAAGTATTTACAAAGGAGAGTTTGTTAGTATGTTCTTATTATTTCTGATAAGATGGGAATGACTTTGTCATGATTCTGTCATAATTTTTATAGTTTAGTTTGTATTTCTAAATTACACTGTTTACATTGTAAAAACATTACTCTACCATTTGAAAAGTTATTCTTGAACCAACAAATTTATTTTTATCTGTAATTTTGTTGTGGAGGATCCATCTGAATGCATTGTGCCTGATTCTAAGCTTTGAGAATGAGCCAGCACTTCATGATGTGTTTTTTCCTGCTTGGGAGCTATTCTCAAGTCTACCACTAGGTAGCATTTTTAGCAGTGCAAACGAATCATTCAGCAGAAGTGTCAGGGAGCTGCTATCTGTTTAGCTGCCTATTGTTCTGTTGATAGGCTGCTGATAGGCTTCCATTGGGGGGAAGGGAGGGGTTATAACTCCATCTTGCAGTGTAGCAGTAAAGAGTGACTGAAGTTTATCAGAGCACAAGTCACATGGTTGGGGGTACTTGGGAAATGGACAGCATGTCTAGCCCATGGCAAATTTCAAAATTAAATATAAAAAACGGTTTGCTCTTTTGAAAAAAAATGGATTTCAGTGCATAATTCTGCTGGAACAGCAATATGAACTGATGTGTTTTGAAAATTATTATTATACCTGGCTTTAGTAGAGGATAGATAAAAATGATCTCTTAAAGGAGAAGGAAAATGTAAAACTAAGTAAGCCTTATCAGAAAGGTCTATATAAATATACCAGTAAACCCTCCAAGTAATGCTGCTCTGAGTCCTCTGTCAAAAGAAACAGCACATTTCTTTCCTTCTATTGTGTACTCATGGGCTTCTGTATCAGACTTCCTGCCTTCAGCTTAAACCCCCATGCCCCGGGGCGTGAGCATGCTCAGTTTGCTCCTCTTCCCCCTGCTGTAATCTGAGCCCAGAGCTATAAGTGAGCAGGGAGAGACTCAGGCAGGAAGTGATGTCACACTAAGCTAATATGGCAGCTGCTATCATAAACAAACAAAGAGCTTCTAGAGCTTTTTACTCAGGTATGGTAAAACATCTACAGAATAAATATAGCATTCTAGCTTGTACTATTGCAGCTAATCTATTTGCAATAAAATGCCTCCATAGCTTTCATTCTCTTTTAAATAGCTCCACTGTTTTAAGTTACTCAAAAATATTTTATATATTTCACTTATATTATTTAGTTGGGTGATTTTGTGGAGGTTTTTTTTTAAAAAACACTTCTATCTAAAGACCAGATATGTGACTCATTAAAGTCTCCTCTTATTATTAGTAGACTTCCCCTTTATGTTTATTAGGTACATACTGTAAATAGAATAACATTTCTACATTCATCATTTTGTTCACACTCCACGATCTGAATATTTATGGATTTATTAAATAATATTGCTACTCCCTTGTATTCCTGGTGAAAAAATTGTTGTCATACAGGTGAAACCAGAGAACTCCTCCTCCATCAAAGCTTTAATTGTACCCCCACCTCCTGGAACCTGTAGTCTATTAATATAGCCTAAGGAAGGGAGGGTATGTTGACATTAATAGTGGGCAGGAAAAGAAAATTATGATAAGTATGACAACAATTATCCTATTTTCTGGCCACTATATGTCAACATAAAACACTGGGACGTACCCAGCAATATGAGAAAAAAACAAGAAGGGAGGGACAATAATGCTAAAAAGGTTCTTTAATTAGAAGAAAGGGATTCAAGTACTTTGGAAGCAAAAACTTCCCCCCCCATAGGCTTTACGTTCTTCTTATAGTGATTGAAGAAAGTCCAGGCTAACTTCCAAGCTGCTGTTTTAGATATTTCCTTCTTTGGAACCTGCGCTATTGCCGCCCAGAAAGAAGCCACTGCACTTGTAGAATGAGCCTTTTTCCCCTCAGGACCTAGAGATTAGGATAACCAACCATCTCGCAATCATAGATGTAGAAGCAGGTGGACCCTTTCTTGATCCTGCAGGAATCACGAACATTCTTTCTGTTTTTCTGAAAGCCTTTGAGACCTCCAAATATTGTGAAACTGGGTCAACCTTTTCAAAAAGAGGATCCTTCAGCGCAGTCTGGGAACTGAAAAGTATAATTTCTTGGTCCAGATGAAACAACTTTTGGTAGAAAGGAAGCATCTGCCTCAAAATAAGTCTATCTGGAAACATCATGTTATCCTTTTTGATGGATAAAGCTTGAAGAAGACTCACTCTAGCTGCTGTAGAAATGGCTACCAAGAATACTGTCTTTAAGGTTAAAAACCAAGTAGAGGTCTCTTCCAAAGGTTCAAATGGAAATGATGTCAAAGATGAAAGGACAAGAGGCAGATCCCATAATGGGAGCAAATCTTTCCTTGGAGGTTGTATCCTAATGACTGCCAAAAAGAATCTCTTGACCACAGGATCCTCTGCTCACCTAATGCCAGAGATTGCTGATAATGCAGAGACTTGAACCTTCAAAGTTCTGTAATATAACCCCTTATCCAGGCCATTCTGAAGAAAACTCGAATTCTGAGATAAAGAAATCTCTGAATTCTCTAACAGTTGTTGAGATCACTATGTTGTAAAGGTTTCCCAAACTCTGTAATTGGATGTAGATGTTTTTTATGCTTTCAAAAGAGTTAGGATTACAGAATCCGTAAGACCCAAAAAAACTTAGACCTGCCCTCTCAGTTTCCAAGTCATTAAAGAAAGAAATGCTAGATCCAGAAGAAGATCCTGTTTTGGAGGTAACAGCTATGGCTCCTCCCTCTGCATCTTCATTAAAAGAGGATACCAAGGACACCTTGTCCAATTCGGTGCAATCAAAATTGCTTCCACTTTCTCCTTGTTTATCTTCAGAAGTGCTGTGAATAATGGGAATGGGATTAGAGTATCCGATGCTGCTGCCTGTGGATGATACACCCTTTAGTAAAAAGGAGACAGTTGAGCATTCTTTGGTGTAGCCATAAGATCCATATTTGGCCTCCCCCACCTCTCTATTATCTGATGAAAGATTAGGGGGGTGAGCTTCCACTCATGCCTGCTCACCCAGTTTCTGCTCAGAAAATCTGCTCAATGATTTAACACTCCTGGAAAGTGAACTGCTGATAGGGCTTTGAGAGTCACTTCTGCCCAGTTCAGAATTGGAGCTTCTCATACCCCCTTCTTTTCTGATGTATGCAATTGCTGTTGAGTTGTCTATGTTGACTCTCACTGCTTTCCCTTTCAAGACTGGAGTAAAATGCAGGGCTTTGTAAACTGTCTTCATCTCCAGAATATTCTATGGAACCCTGGCAGTCTGAAAATCCCATGTTCCATGTGCAAACTGAGAATTGTGAAGGGCTCCCCATCCTTGTGAAAAACCATTGGTGTAGATGACCTCCTTATCCCACTTCTGAAGCGAAAACCCTTTCAACAGATTGGCGGAGCCTACCCACTGTGCTGTTCCAGCTTTTATTTCTTTCATTTAATTGTAATTGGCTGTAACTGCATTATCTTATTATTACTGTTATGTAATGCTGCCACCCTGTGGTCATTCCTATTATGTGCCTCTGAATGTATTATGTTAATTTCCACTGCTTTGCTCTCCTCCCTTTGTGACATCACATCCTGTCCCAGGGTCCTGTGTACTTCCTTTCTGCTACAGACATCATACCTGGTGAGAGCATTTCATTTTGACCTCTAATATTCGCCAGCATTACCCTAAGTTCCTGCATATGTTTTGCTCTAGGTAAATCAATAAATGACCAAAGCATCACCATTGTATTCTCCTCACTGGATTATCATATACAATTGGCACCCTATCTGGAAATATTAGTGAGTTCAGCTATCTACCATTGCTTGTACAGGGATTATCACTCACAACCAATCAGAGGTTTTCTCTAACATACATCTGTGGCAGAACACCCACCACTGAAGATCTCTCTTTAGAGAAAAAGGAAGATGAATCATTTGAGACCAATCCTTCTGGAATCTGACCAATTGTCTTAAAACACTTGCTGGGGAGGTCTTGTGTCATTGAGCCCATCTAGTCACTGGAATCATGGAGGCCATCAGACCCAAGATTGAAATAAAGACTTTGGCCAAAATCATTGTTTTTTCCCATAATGGCTGAGGCCTTCTGTTTTATTTTCTGGGCTTTGTCTCATGTGATGGTATTTTTAGTAGTACCATTTTGACCTCGTGTAAGACAAAACTCAGTAAAGGAAAACCTTTAGTAATAGTCAGGCAATTTATTCTTACATAATACAACATAACAGTTGTGTCTGGGTAAGCTGTTGGAGTAACACACAGAATGTCACAAGGACTCACCAAAGACCCACCTCTTGGTCCAAGCGTTATATAACTTTCAGAAGGCATTTACAGTAACAAGGGGTACATGGAAATATCATACATGGTCTGGCGAGGAGACTTACTGGCATATATACTGTATTTATACATTCCTGTAAGATGTGCAGTTTTGCAACATAAGAGTTTTCTGCTTCCAACTGTCCACAGTCTGTTGGCTAAACATGGCCATTGTGGTACAGTCAGAGATCATTTATTTGTATGGCCTAGTATAAGTTATATGAGTGACCATTGTCCACAGTTGACCATTTGCCCTTTAGCCCATCCCTGTCTTGGGCCTGGCATTCGTAAGAGAGGATTGGGGGTTTCAAATAATAGATATAGACCCTCTAACACTAGCCATTCGTCCGTCATAGGAAATAGACTGTTCCAGATATAAAAGATATAAAAAATAGAAACATTTCCTCTCTTGAAACATTTCAAAAAGATTTCATATTAGTAAATCATAGGCACAGTAAGAGTGCTGAGAGGACCCCCAGGAACAAGGGAGGTCTGTTATTTTAATTGGGACAGTGGTGTGCGCTGTTGTGAGTTACAGTTCAACGTCATGGCAGCTCCAGTACAGAAGTGCAGCTGAAATCAGTGAAAAGAAAAACAGGAAGCTCGGGAGCTACAGATAAATCCTGTTTCATGAAATAACTTGGCTAAGTGCAGCTGGGAACAGAAAACCCTATAAAAATGACAAAGAATATATAATATATATGTAACATGTTATATGTAAGCTGTTATAAGAGATAATACTGATTTCATTACTATTGAAAAGCAAAAAAATATTTTTTTCTTTCAAACCTCCCCACATATGGCTGAGAAAAGCTTTATCTTATAGGTGTAAATCAAATGAGAGCAGAAGTTGGGAGGAGGGACTTATAGCACAAAGCAGAATTCTAACAGAGAAATATAGAGCAAGTATTAATGCTAGGATGTCATGGATAGACTTAATGAAACTTCCAATGGAGTTGTTTAACCAGCTATAAACTTTACCTAATCATTTGGAATAACTGAACTGTTCTATAAAAACATTACACTTATTGTCGCAGCTCTAAAACTTTTACTATATGACATTCAACAAACATTTCAGAAACAATATGAGTACAACCTTCTTTCTCCTATCAAAACACATACTAATGTAAAGTCACACTATGTTGGTCAGTTACTCTATTTATTTGGACAACCTCTTTGTTTATGACGGTGATAGATTTATAGATATTAATATTATGGGCAGGACTAGTCTTGGGATCTCGACTCTATTCAATACTAATATTAGCACATGACAGAGTTCTATTATTATGGGGTCTATCATTTTGTTTATGTCAGTGCCATTTACACACAACCAGCTACATATAGAGCTGAGGACCTGGGGTAATAATACAATTAAGTAATTACAGGAAACTTTCCTTCTAAAACCTTTTTAAACAGATACAATTTTACCTTTGTTGTTTTCATAACTAATCTAAAACTAAACATATAGAGACAATGTTACATTATCACATTCCCATTGTTCTTGTCAATTTCACACAATTTAACTATATCACATTCAATACTATATGAATCTAAAACATATAATTAACCCATTTCAATATCAGTCCATCAGTTCATTATAGAGGAAAGTCCAATCAGAGAGACATCATGGCTGTGGATAGACATATGAAGAAATATTCAACAGTCACTTGTATTCAGTCAATGCAGCAGTCTCTGTACGGTTCTTAAGAGTTTATAATCAGTCCATAGATCTGATATTAGGATAAGCAATAAATGTAAAGGCATCACAGATATGAATGGAAAACTTATAAAATGGCTCTTTGTATGTATGTAGAGTTTCCTTCAATGAGTGGTGGGATCAATGATAGCTGTTCTATTTGGAATGGATTGGAATATAGTGAATAATCTCAACAGCTACTGATGGAATTTTGCTCAGATCACCAACCTGGAAACAAAGAGACAATGTGACAATATCTGGTGTTCTGGTAATACTGACTTATCTAGTGTACTAGCTAAAGAACTCTAATGAAACTACTGTATGAACTGTCAGTAATGAGAAGTGGTTGTACATGTATGATATGAGTGAAGGACGTTTGTTTTCTTGTGGTTAATTCAAACGGAGAGAGTCCACAACAGCTGATAGGATTGTTACAGAGAATTGACAGGACAGCTGGGAGTAAATCCAACCAAATGCTGCCAGTAATTGTGTTGTTGGAAGTGGGATGGTACAAAGACACAACTCCACTTAATATCACTGTCATTTACACATTTGTAACAGAATTGAAAATTTAATTGTGTAAAATATCAAATACAACCTGTACTGTTTCCTTCTTATAACAAAATAATATTGATTAATTATAACTAGGAAAAACATTTAACAAGTTCTCTCTTGTACCTTTATATATATTTATATCTTTAGCCTAAATGAGAATGACATAGACCCATTTTAGTAGCATCATTTATTTCTACAAATTTGGTAGTGAAATGACTGGTTATCAGATGAAATGAACAATAAATCCATTAAGTCACTTCAGCATTTTCTTACACTTGCAGACGTGTGATACAAGATACACAAGTGCGATGATTACGGGAGAATTATTTCTGTGGCAGCGGCACAAGCACATAAGCTGCATTTTTATGAACTGAAACTTATTTAATTAGAAAAATAGTAACAACAACAGAACCCACAATATAATACTCCTCTCTTGTTGTACTGCAAATGCACTACAATAATATGAAATAATAGATTCACATCTGTCTAGAGAATAATGAAAAGAATTTAACCTGTACCAATGAATGAATCGGATATGGGTCCAAACTGCATCAAGTTCACCTTCATGTTGGTGAAAAAGATCCAGATGCAGGTGATACAGAAAGTAATCAGTGTAAAGCTGTGTGTTCTACTTACCTGTGTGTATCACCACCTACCTGCTCTACTTCTTGACTCTGTTCTAAGCCAATCATTTTTAATAACAAGCTCATTTTTAATCTTAAACTTCTTTACTGTCTATAAGCAAAAATGGTTCCTTGTTCTGTGAGACTTGAGTAAAAAATGGGTTTGTGACATGAGCAAAGTTCCAGTCATTTACTGAGGAACATTCATTGGAAGTGTCAGGTATTTTGGGCCAATAGTAAAAGCTTTTTAATGAAATATTTTCTATTACATTATTTGTTTCCTCCCTGCAGACTGACAATTTATGGAACCTCTGGATTTACCCCAATTAAAAACAAATAACTACAACTTGTTGTGCCAAGGTTCCTTCAACATCAATTGCTCTGAACATACAATGGGTCTGATCAAGTGCAAATGAAAATGTTCTACACTTGTCTCAACCAATCATTCATTTGCTCACCTGTAAATGCTGCCGGCTGATTGGTTGCTGTGGTAGTCATGGAGCAAACATTACACCTGTTATAATTTCCCACCTTAGATTTTTTCTTTCAATTAGAACAATTTGAAGAACATATTGCCAAGACGAGAATTGTTTATTGGAAGATTTATGTTTCTTCTTTAAACACAACTGAGGGTTTTGGGGGACAACTAATTAAGGTATTTTAGATCATAAGCTCTTGTGGGCAAGGTCCTCTTCAACTCTTGTACCAGTTATTGATTGTTTTTATTTTGTAAATCTGTTCTAAGCATTAACATATTTGTTGTACAGTGTCGGTGCTTTATAAATACTTGTTAATTCTAGTAATAATAATAATGTGGCTTCAGCCTGTACTGGTGTTGCTGTTTAACCCCCAACTGCACCTGAACTATAAACTGTGAGTAAATGAACGTATGGAACTGTAATAACAACGGGCATCTGGGAAGCAATATAAAGTTACCCCTCTCTGATATCAGCAGTTTTATGGAATATGATCCCTTATTATCCTTCTGATCTGATTCCTTTATAGAAAATAAATATTCCTACACGTTTTATTTACAAGGGAATCAGTGCTCAGAGGGGGCAGGGATTTCTTTTGGTAAGTGAATGTAATTATTGGTTATTGGTTGGGTTTGTATGGAAATCTGTATGTTCAAAGTATATACCCATATATTGTATAAAGCTCCAAATCAGGCCCAGACTGGTAATCTGTCTACTCGGGCATTTGCCCAAGGGGCCGCTCTGCCCTGTGTTTCAGTGGGCCGCCCGCTGTCTGATAAGATGTGGCGCAGTGCTTTACTACACTATTAATGAAAAGCCGCCCGCATCAGTACGACGCTCAAGTAAACATGAAATAAAGCCAATAGGCTGGTTTTGCCTCCAATAAGGATTAATTATATCTTAGTTGGGATCAAGTACAAGCGACTGTTTTATTATTACACAGAAAAAGGAAATCATTTTTAAAAATGTGGATTATTTGGATAAAATGGGGTCTATGGGAGACGGCCATTCTGTAATTCGGAGGTTTCTGGATATCGGGTTTCTGGATAAGGGATCCTATACCCGTACTGTTCATTGTAAGCTGTGGCACTTTGAATATTTTTTTAGCCTTCTTCAGCCACAGCTTTTGCCATACAGACAAACCTTGATTTTTCATTAACCAGTGCAACAGAAAAAAAGCCAAATAAAATAAAATGTAAAGGACATACGGTATGTAAAATTATGGTTTGACTGGAATTTAGAAGGGGAGGTTGGGAGCTCTGTTTTTTTATCAGGAAGAAGTTGTGATAAACATGATATTATGTTATGTAATGTTCTAGTCATAAGCGTGAGATGGAGGCTGCACAGTTTTGGTGGAGTGTGTTATAGAATGTTCTATTTATAGCATCTTTGCAATTGGTCTTCATATTTTAACTATACAATGTCCTATTTATAGCAACTTTGAAATTGGTCTTCATTTTTAATTATTTGCTACCTATTTCTGCTTTCAAATGGTGGTCACTTACTATTGCTCTGAAAGGCTACAAATGTATTGTTATTCAGTAACTCATCTATTGCTATTCATAGGGGTTTATTTATCAAAGAGTAAAGTTAGAGATCACCACAGTCCACTAGTGTGAAATTCCACCTCGCTCCATTCATTTCTATGGGGTTCTTATGTTCACCCTTTGATAAATATGCCTTTAAAAATCCTATAGCCACTTTCAAGCCACTGCCTGGTTTCTAGGCTAAATAAGACCCTAGCAACCAGCTGCTGAACAAAAAAAAAACATATAACTGAAAAACCACAAATAATGACCAGTTGATTTTTTAATACATTATTCTGTATGATTACTCATGAATTATTCTCTATGGGATTATGAACATACTGTACCTTATTATTGGAGTTACCTTTGGCATCTTACCTTTAATAAATAATCTGGGGCTGATTTACTAACTAATGCTAAATTGCTCCAGAGCAGTTCCCCATAACAACCACTTAGACCTTCACTTTCATTTTCAAACTGTTGACTGATTTTTATAAGCAACTGCACTGATCCATTTTAGCACATACACTAATATGTAAGTTCTGCTGTTTTTATTATTCTGAGTGCCCTTTTGGAGGCTGAGAATTTGTACTACTACAGTGTACCATATAAGGACACAGGGCTACAGGCTGAGTTATACAGGGAACTCTGAGTATCACTCATGTATTATAAGGGATAATGTACCCCCTACTGTAAATGATAAGGATATTAGAAGTCACTGAGGGGTTTCCATCACCATATAAAGGCTGAAGGCTGTAGAATCTTTAACATACTTTACATTAATTACACTAAAGTGAGAAATACAGCTGTTTATGCACATAAGTTTTTTGCAGTTTTAGCCCAATATATGAGTGGATGAGTACAAGTAAAGATACACTGACACACGGGGCAATTGCAGTGCAGGGTGACCCCTCCGCACGTCCGCACAAATAAACAGCAAGGGGTCACCCTGCAGTGCAATGTCCAGTGTGTCAGTGTATCTTTACTTGAAGTATCTGTTTGGGGGTTGTCGTACCCTCTACTCTATGCACTGGGCTATAATTTGAAAAGCTTTGAAGAGTGTCCTCTGCCTCATCCTTGTTCCAGGCAGGGGTGCTTCACCAATGAGGCGAGTTGAGGATGTCGCCTCAGGCAGCAGCTCCCCACTAGGTACCAGGGGCAGCAAAAATGCTGCTCCTGGTACTTTAAGAGTGAATTTCCGGGGGAGGGGGGGCAGCTGCCTCAGGCGGCGGAGGGGCCAGGATCGTACCTTTTTCCAGTCCAAAACACATTGGATAAGTACAAGACCATTGTGTGTTTACATGTGGGCTGCTTTGATTTTTTTTTGCTTTTTTACTCCCAGTCCGGCCCTGCTCCAACTAATAAGTCTTAGTTTGGTTTCTGTAAGAATTCTGGCCACACAGGGTAAACAGGATATAATTATTAATCAATTACACAAGACACAATGACAATCCCAGTTAAAAAAAGATCAGGGCTTGTTGCTCAGGATCTTTCACTTTCACTTCCCATGAGAAAAAGTCACTTTGTGCCACAGAACCACCAGCCTTTCCACGGGACACTATGGATTATATGTGGCTGGGGCTCCTCCTGCTTCTGCCCCGAGGGTGTAAGTGTTTCCACTACTTCTCCCCCTCTATTCCCCAGCACCCCAAACCCCAACCTCTTGTGTAATTCTCCCTGTTTTATCCCTCTGGCCCCCAATCCCTGCACCTTTATACGCCACTCCCTCCATCACTTCATTCTCTTGTTATATCATTTGATTTCTACCCAGACATTCTCCTGCCCCCCTCCTCTGTACCCAGAAAAGCCCCCAATCACTACTTTTCTTATAGTGTCCCACTATTCCTCCCCTCTCTGCCCCTCTATACCCACCTCTGTCTAATCACTTCTGTAGTTATATTATCCCTATTGTAACCCTTTATTCTCCTTTCTACCATTGGACCCACCACCCCCCCTCCATGACCACTAATCACTTCCCTCCTATAGGACCCCACTCTAGCCCTTTATTTTCTACCAAAACTCTCTGCACAACTAGTAATACACATTGAGAAGTAAAATGCTAAAAGGACATCAGAATATAAGTAGAGTGGAATTCCCTCTGGTCTCTGATGTACAGTAGATTCAGGAAGGATTAAGGGTATAAGTGTAAGGGGCACAAATGTATCAAATTATTTTGGCTCTTGGGACATGACAGATTCCTTGGGTACAAAGAAAATAAATATCTCCAGAAACAAAAACTGTTGTATGAAGAAGCCAGTTTCCTATGTAGAGACAGAGACATATTGGCAGCTAGATGGGCCGGGATACAGACACTGGTGGTGCAACATGGATGTTTGAGGGAGACACGAGAGGGTTTTTTTTCTACTCATTTATGGAATTTCTGGCTGTTATACATCAGCTGTACATGTTACCCTGTTACTCTTTGTTCTCCATGTGTTTTGTGTTTCTATAGGTCTCATGCTGAGGGTGTCGGTTTCTGGATCTCCAAAAGCAACTTTGGGTTCTTCTGTGTCCCTCACTTGCACCTTCTGTGTGGATAAATTCCCTGTAAGTCTCTCCATGGTATCCATCGTCTGGACATTTGGAGATAGAGACATTCTGAGATATGACAACACTCTGACCAGCTCCAGACCAGGAGTGACTTTGGATGTCCCAGCTATAAAGGAAGGGGTTGCATCTCTGTTAATCCCTAAAGTAACGTTATCAGATGAGGGGTCCTACACGTGTCTGGTGATGTATAATTCTGAGCAACAGAAAAGAGAGATCATGCTGCAGGTACAAGGTAAGAACAATGGATACAGCTGGATAATATAAAGGGCAGTGCAAATTGGGCTCAACATTGTCCTTCCGCAATACCCAAATCAGATGTTGTAACATCTTTGTAACATTGTAGCCGTATAACGCATCAGTTCTATTCTGTATTTAGTTAATCCAACACCTTTGTCTCTGTACAATCTCTTATAGCTATTCCTGTGGTTAAAATAAGGAAAGAAGAGGAGACTCTGAGGTGCTTGGTGACTGGGTTCTACCCAGCAGATATCATGGTATCTTGGCTCAGAGATGGAGAGCAAATTATTGGTTCCTCAAACATAGAGAAATCTATAAATTCACAAAGAAATGCAGATGAGACTTACAGAGTAAATAACTCAATAACAATCATGTCTCAGGGCCAGGAGAAAGAGATGACTTATTCCTGCAGAGTGGAACATAAATCTCTTGGGGAACCTTTCAAGAAGGATCTTCACTTGGTGTATAGAGGTGAGTTGCCTGATGGGAACCTATAGGACCAACCAAAGATACAGCCATTAGAGAAACATTGTGCCAGACTTAAGGATGAACCCTTGAATCCCTTACTCAGATATTGCGACCAGGCCCAATTGGACAATCTCCATTCCATTGACTATGCATTGTCTGTTCCTATAGGTCAAATAAATAATATAGCACACCTACCATTGTGTGAACACTCCCAATATACTTACTATAGTCAGACTATGCATTTAAATGAAATTATAACCATCATTGGACCCTATTCTGTGCCTACAGTGCAATTCCTTACTGTCTCTGGCATGTGTCCATTAGTCAGAGGCTTTACAATAACTCAGACCAATGGAAGAGCTAGACTGTCTGTTACCCTGCCCCCAAGAATGGCTAAATACCAGTTTCTAGAGCTCCTGGGTCATCTCCAGCTGACAGCTTGGCTTTGGGATATAGGTACCCTTCAGACAATGTCAGTAGAGTTAAAGGTATATATATTTACCACCGCAAAATGTTCTATACTTTCAGATGTGGATGAATCTAAGATACCCAGCTTTGTCCGTGTTGCACGTGTTCCCATCTGGATATCGCTTGGAATGATTGTGACTGGACTTGGACTCCTAATCTGGAAGACGCAACGTAAGTGGTCAATTTATGCCCAGTAACTTATATTTTAGTAAGGTTTGTGTGTTGTTGGCTTGTACTATTGCAAATTCATTTCTAAGCAAACTGTTAATTGTACAAACAAGTAGAGTTTTGGGTTGACCATGTTTAACACAAAGAGCCTGTGTACCGTATCACTCATTTGTAATAAAGGGGTGAACCTTAACTAATATTAATCATTTTATTAATATTTAGTAATTAAAAATATTTATACACATATACAGGACGAATGATTAAACCTTTTGATACTGCTTGTGTCACATACGGCTCCCTAAATTCAGAACAAGTACTAAACTTCCTTAGTCTTGGCTCAATCTTCCGGCTGTAGCAGCCGCCGGAGAAGTCCTCAGCTATTCAGATGCGCCAGGTCATAACTTTAGAGGAGCAAAGCAAGTGTTCTGAACGAGCAAAGGGGCACGTAACGATTTCCAAGCATTGTGACCTTTGACAATCAGGACAAGAATTGACAAATTTTTGCACATCGTGTTTAAAATAAAGGCCATCAAACATTTCAAAACAATAAAGCAGTAGTTTTGGAAATAGCTGGATCCCCGCCATTTTAGAATTGTGAGCCTCACTGAGTACCTGCTCCCTCAGATTTTCAGGAACATACAGTCTCCCAGTAGGAGAATCACCTGGAGCTAATGACTGAGCTTGAGACAGAAGTGTAGCAAGACCTGACCCTAAAGCTGCCACAATCACCTCTTTGGGAATAATAGAAACACACTCTAAAGGTTCAGACAGACTTGATTCAAAGCTCCTAGAGAATGCATCTGCATTAACATTTTTGGAACGAGGCCTGTATGCTAGGGAAAATTAAATCTAGCAAAGTATAAAGCCCATCTGGCCTGCCTCGGATTCAAATATTTTGCTGACTCAATATACAGAAGATTCTTATGGTCAGTATAAACCATGATCGTATGTTTAGCCCCTCCAACAAGTGTCTCCATTCCTCAAACTGCCCCCGCCTCAACCTCTGAGGTATCTGCCTCCACAGTAAAAGGTAAAGGTAAATAAAAGGGTTGTATCAGGATGATGAAGAATAGGGGCAGACACAAATTCTTTTTTTTAAGAATAGGAAGGCTTGGATAGCCTCAGGAGGCCAAATACTGGGATCCGCACCCTTCTTGGTCAGATCCGTAATTGGTACACAATAAGTAAAACATTTTTTATGAACTATAGTAGTTTGCAAAACCTAAAAACCTTTGGGTTGCACGTAAAGAGATGGGTTGAGCCCAGTCCCTTAACCTTCCTGGGATCCATCTCCAACCCCTTATAGATATGTTGAACCCCAAAAACTGTACAAAAAGAAACCTCCAAGGTACATTTCTCGAATTTGGCGAACAAATAGTTTATTCTTAACCTGAGTAGGACCTCACGCACATGTTGTTGGTGGTCACCCATTTTTTAGAGGAAAAAATTAAAATATCATCAAGGTGCACTACTACAACTAGCCCAAGTAAATCCCAGAAAATGTCATTGACAAATTCTTGAAACACTGCAGCATTGCATAGGCCAAATGACATGACCAAATAATTGTAGTGGCCGTCTCTGGTGTTAAAGGCCGTTTTCCACTCCCTAATATGAATGAGGTTACAGTATACGCACCTCTAAGATCAAGTTTAGTGTAGAGGCATTCTTGACTTGATCAAACAACTAACAAATTAGTGGAAGGGGATAGTGTTTTTTTACCGTCATTTTATTAAGGCCATGATAATCAATGCATGGGCGAAGGTCCCATCTTTTTTGCCCACAAATAAGAAACCGACCTCTGCAGGGGAATTGGAGGGTCTAATAAAACCTCTTTCTAGATTTTCTTTGTTATAATCTTTCATAGCCTGAGCCTCAGGCAAGGAAAGAGGATATGTTCTCCCTCTAGAAGGAGTAAACCCTGGAGTTGTAACGTCTATGTGGGGGAAGCGTTTCATCAGCTTTTTTAGAAAATACATCCGTGATATCAGCATAGGATGAAGGTAATCCCTCCAAGGAGGTAACTGCCACCATTTGAGGAGAAATTAAACTGAATAACCTCCCCAGTTACCCAATCTATATGGGGGACCTGTAACCAGGGTAACCCCAAAATTAAAGGAGAAGAAGAAGAACCATCAATAACATGGAAAGATAATTCCTCAAAGTGCATATTGTTAGCACATATGGTTAATGCCATAGGTTTTTGGGTTACCAGGCCGGACCCAAGTGGGCTCTTATCAATAGGCATAATTCTCATTGACGGTATAAGGGGAATAAGGGGAATATTATACCTTACTGCGAAGGCAGCATTCAAGAAGTTCCCTGCTGCCCCAGAATCCACAAAGGCAGAGATTTAACCCCCATGTATGGGTTCCTCTTGAGAAAGAGGCAAAGAAGGAACTGATGATTTGTCGGTACTACATAAAGTAGGACAATATGTACCACTCTCAGCCTGCCTTTCCCTTTGCCTCATATCAATTTGGATGGGTAACCTTATGAGGTCATCAAGAGAGGAGGGAGGACCCTGCTGCTTTTGACAGAATCAGAAAGCCCCACCGGGAATTGGGCGTAGTTCAAGCAAGGTCAATCAGACTGGGGTCAGTACAGGCAGCATTTGGAGAATAGTGAGGTAGGCAAGGGTCAATATTGGTAGAGTTGAGAATAGTCAGCAGGCAAGGGTCCAACCTGGCATCAAACTACACAGAAATCACACCCAGGAGACAAATAAGTTAGACCTAACAACGGGCAAAGCTTCTAGCCTGAATCCCCTTTTTATAGTTTGAATTTCGAGCCAAAGTGTGATGACATCATCACGCACGGTGTGTAAAATGTGGAAGTATGCGTTGCGCGCCCCATACAAATCTGGCGCTAAGCAGGGACAGAAGCACCACATGGCTGGGCCACCAGGGTTGGTTATTATAGTTTGTGAGCAATAACTTACACACACAAGTAAAGGTAGAATTTAAAAACATATACTTAACTTCATATGATGGTTATTACAAGAATATCCAGTTTATGTGTTGCTGGAACCACCAGGGATCATAGCCCTATGAAGAGGTTTTTCATTCTAATATATCATTTAACATGTTACAAAATGAGCAAAGAGGAAAATTCAGTTCAGGATTTGGCCAAATCTAGTATTTGTTATGGCATTTGGATTTGACTTTTGTATATTTTGTTCATAATTGATCCAAAGTTTTTCTCAGTTGTCCTCAAATTTTTGAATATGTAAATTAGGGGTTGTATTCAGTTTGAAATTCAGCCAAATCTTTCGTGGAACACTCTTTATTTGGCCACATCCACAAATGATAGTGTCATAGTGCCATTGACTATTCCCAGGGCCACTTTTCAGAAACTGAATTACAGCATAATTTGTAGGTGGCAGAACAGATAATTTTTCTTAAAATAAAGGACCTTCATTTAGCCCCTGCCCCTCAACTTTTCCATGTATTTTGGACTCATAAGTGGTTTCTGATTGTTTCTTGTGTTGCTCTAACCATGCAGCTCCCCATAGACTGAGTCCCATTCACAAGTTGATGTCAGATGATGGTGAGAAAGTGACTCTGTACTGTGTGGCCTCTAACTGCCCAAAAGACCCCCATGTGACATGGACAGTGATGGAGGGCAGTGAAACCAAGAGCAAAGAGAAGAGGAAGGTCATCTGGAAAGAGACAGAGAATTTGGAAGGAAAAGGTTCGGTACCAGAGAGCTTGACCACGTCTAGAGAAAGTGATTCACTACTAACTGAGGAATACTCCATGAGAACAGACAGACTGGAAGCAGGAGGGCTACATAATGTCCTTGCCACTTTGAGCTTCAAACCCGATGTCCAGAAACATGAGAACATTGAGGTTTCCTGCAGGTTTGTCTGCGGGGGGAAAATCAAAGAGAGGAAACTGCAATATTCCTACATTTTACGTAAGTGTATCCCCCACCCCATATATATGATACTGGGCTTTCATAATTAAATATCCAATACATAGACTTATACAGTATATGGGACCAAAGTAACCAAAATATAATGCACCAATGTTACCCACATGTAGGGATGCACCGAATCCAGGATTCGGTTCGGGATTCGGCCAGGATTCGGCCTTTTTCAGCTGTTTTCGGATTCGGCCGAATCCTTCTGCCCGGCCGAACCGAATCCTAATCCTGATTTGCATATGCAAATTAGGGGTGGGGAGGGAAATTGCATGACTTTTTGTCAGAAAACAAGGAAGTAAAAAATATTTTCCCCTTCCCACCCCTAATTTGCATATGCAAATTAGGGTTCGGATTCGGTTCGGTATTCGGCCGAATCTTTCGCGAAGGATTCGGGGGTTCGGCCGAATCCAAAAAAGTGGATTTGGTGCATCCCTACCCACATGAGACCCATAGATATGGCCTTAATCCCACCCACTCTACCCATCCTTATAGCCTTTTAGTAAGCATTGTTACAGAACTTATAGTGCTGCGAAATATGTTGGCGCTATATAAATACATGTTAATAATAACTTCCTCCTTTAATACAGTGAACACAAAGCACCTGCTCTACTTCTCATCTCATTTATATTAGTGTTGTGTGCCAATTGGCCAATTGTATCTTCCAATGTGCAGGGGGTGCAAGGGTTAGTGTACAGTGAGCTCAGACACAAGGAAACAGTAAATAAATAAATATATATATATATATATATATATATATATATAGTACTTGCCTTGACCTGACAGTAAATACACAGCTCCCTTTGAACTTTCTGGGCCAATAGAAGTACATTCAGTTGAAGGGAATGTAAATTGTGCCTAGATTAACACAGTGGGGCACCTCCTGCATTTGGCATAAAATGGTCTGCCTGGTTCCAGTGCCCAGAATGATTCTATTGCTGAATATTTTTTTTTTTAATATTGTATGCTGATTGGTTGCATTTTATACTAGTTTGAGCTCTCATCTCTATGTACTCAAAGTTTGTATGTATGTATATATTTATTTGTATAGCATTCCTTGAGGGCAAAGCACTGTACAGCACATAAATATAAAATATAATTACAATACAGATTAAGTGCTCAGTGTCAAGGAAACAAAAGGCTAGAGGACCCTACCCCGTAGAGCTTACAGTCTAAATGGGAGGGTAACATACAGACACAATTCAGAGGGGTATTAAGGTGCTGGGGGTTACAGTTTGTTACACTGTTATATAAGTGCCAGTTCAGCTGTTATCCAGGTGCTCCCAGAGGGAGTCTTTGAGTTTTGTTATAAAAACACTGAAGGAGGATTCTCTCCTGAGAGATTCAGGAATGACATTCCAAATATAAGGAGTCACAAGAGAGAAGGGTTTGATACGGGAAACAGCAGTAGTAGTGGGGGGTACAAGCAAGCGGTTGCTCTGAGAGGAGCGGAGGTTTCGGGCAGGAACATATAGAGAGACAAGAGATGAGATGTAGTGAGGTGCAGAGGAATGAAGGGAAGGTTATGAGGAGGAGTTTATAAGTTATTTTTTGTTTTATAGGAAGCCATGATAAGGACTTCAGCAGCGGGGGAGGGGCCTGTACCTTTTGGATGAGAGGAGGAGAATTCTGGCAGCAGTGTTTAATACAGACTGTAGAGGGGAGAGATGGGAGGTAGGGAGGCCAGTTAGTAGAAGGTTACAGTAATCTAGTTGGGATTGGATGAGAGCATGCATGAGCGTCTTGGATGTATCAGGTGAATGGAAGGGACAGATTTTGGCAATATTGTGTAAGAAAAAGTGACAGGTTTTGACAGTGGTGTTAATATGATCAGAGAAGGAGAGAGAGGAGTCAAAGATTTCCCCCAGAAATGAGCTGAGTTGACAGGATTAATGAGCCATCAATAGAGATAGTAAATAGGGGAGTAGGACCAGGCTTAGGTGGAAAGATGATAAGCTCAGTGTTGAGTTGAGTTTAAGGTGGTGCTGGTTCATCCAATTTGAGATAGCCAGGAGGCAGTTAGAGATCTGAGCCTCTGTTTCAGCTGTTAATGAAGGGGTGGATAAATATATTTGGGTACATCAGCATACAGATGATAATTAAAGCCAAATGAATGGATGAGATCTCCCAAAGACAGAGTGTACAGGGAGAACAACAGCGGACCAAGTACAGAGCACCCCCACATTAAGTGGAACTGGAGATGAGGTGTTGTTAGCATAGGAGACAGTGAATGATCGGTTATAAAGGTAAGAAGAAAGCCAAGCGAATACAGAATCTGCATCAGCAGAGAGTGATCAGATGTATCAAATGCAGATGATGGGTCAAGGAGGAGAAGGATGGAGAAGTGACCTTTGCCTTTGGCACCTGAAGATCATTTGTAACTCTGCACAAAGCAGTCTCAGTAGAGTGACCAGACCAGAAACCAGATTGCAGAGGGTCCAACAGATCATGGGTGTGTAGAAAGTTAGTAATAGGGGAGAACACAATACGTTCTAAGAGTTTAGAGGCAAGAGGTAGAAGTGAGACAGGACGGTAATTTGACAGACAGGATGGGTCAAGCGTGGCCTTTTTAAGAATATGCTTTACACAGGCATGTTTAAAAGAAGAAGGGAAGGTTCCATAAGCCAGAGAAAAATTGAAGATGTAAGTAAGTACTAGAGTGTAAGCTCTGCAACACAGTGTTTGAGCAGAGAAGAAGGCATAGGGACAAGGGGGCAAGTTGTGAGTGGGGGGGACAAGAGAAGCTTAGAGACTTCAGACATTGTTACTGGAGGGAAGGAATTAAGACATGCAGAAGGGGCTTAGGAAGTAGGAGTTGGGGGGCGACAGCAACACCAAGCTGCCTCAGGCAGCAGAGGGTCCAGGATCGGCCCTGGGTTGACCGAAACTGTTAGTGAAGGATGGAGGAGAGTATTGAATAGAGATAACAGGCGTTGTGGGTTGGATTTGTTATTGTTTATAAGGGTACTGTAATTCTCTTGCTTGGCTTTTGACATCTTGTACAGGAACATAAGAATCTGGTTTGTGAATTCAGCCAGGGTCATGGGTTTTGAGAATGTGTATGCTTAGCCTGTAAAGGGGCAAATGAGCCAATGGTTGAGGATAGTATGTGATTATACTCACTTACCAGGGTATCAGGATCAGATGTTTCCTTAAGGGAAAGAAGACTGGACCTGAAAGACTGAGCTAGGGCTGGAGGGTCAATGTCATGTGTATCCTGAACTAAGAGAGTGGTGAAAAAAGCAGGTGGACACGGAGAGTAAGAGATGGAAAATGTAACCAAATAGTGATCGGAAAGGGGGAAGGGTTCACTGTTAAAACAAGAGAGAGAGTTTTTTAGTAAATGCTAGATCCAGAAAGTGGCCATCCTTATGAGTAGGTGTGTTTGTTCACTGCTGGAACTCAAAAGAAAAGGTTAGGCGGAGAAAATGAGAGGGCCAGGGTTATGAAGCATCATCAATGTGGAAGTTAAAATCCCCAAGGATGATTGCAGGGCTGTCAGTGCATAGGAAGTATACATTGTATTCATAATTACATGGGCACACAAGGTTTTTTGTCTGGTTCATAGTTCCTTTCCCAGATTTCTTCCAATATATTCACAGTATATGCCTGTAGCAGATGTTGTGAATCACCTCTCAGAAATGCAAACTGAGCATCTCCATGGAATCTCTACTTGACTCAACTGGGACCTGAACTGGCACATCATCTAGGTCATGTGAATGGAAGGGAAGGGACTTTCGATCATTAATATTCGCCCTTAACGCACAGACCTAGGTCAAATCCCCGGGTACCTTTAGGTGGTCATACACGGCTAGATCTACTTACTTGTCAAGCCTAATCATGCCGATCCAATCTGTGACCCTAGAACCAATGATTGGATCATCCATAAATACCTATGGAGACCTGTGGACCTAGGACCACATCAACTTGTGATTTTGGACCAGATATGATTTGGGAAAGTCCATCGGAGGGCCACATACACAGGCAGATAAGCTGCTGGCTCAGTCTGAAGAAGCCAAATCGCCAACATAAATATAAATGTATTTGCCTGATTAGGATTAACCAAATTTTAGGATTGTGACAATGTCAAATTCGCCTTAATTCTGAACTGACTAGGAACCATTGTTTGCATATAGAAACTAGCAACATTGTCAGTGTTACAGGCCCACGGTGTGGCCGTGGCAACAGTGATTCTGTTAAAGAAAATGAGTGGAGACACAGAGCCAATGTTACTGGTGTGCTGCTGCTTCTCAACTTTTATTACATTGTTATTTCTCAACATACAGTTTATTATTACCTGTCATTTACAATTCATGTGTCACATACTGTACATGCATTCTCAAAGATGCTAACATCTGAACAATATTGTACTTGAGCCTTCTCTCATAACTTCACATTCAAGGCAAATAACATATGTGATGTCGGCCTCATCATAGCAGTATTATATTTACACATATAAGTATATATGCTTTATTCACAGTATTGGCTGCAGCAATAAATACATCAGTTGAATGTATAACCTTAACAGGGTGACATCTAACAGACAGACAGACTGATGCTGTAGGTTGGTCTCAGTTAAAGAGCAACCTCTTTAACTGGCAGCAGCCTGGTTTGTAACACTTTTCAACATAACTGATAACCCAAAATATCCAAACCAGAGAATATACATAAGTATCAATGTATCTGAACAAGTATATAAAAAAATATTAAAAAACAAGGTTGCATCAGACATTTTGTCACTCTATAGATACTATGTTACAATTCCCATGTTAAGGCAACATATAAGCCTTTCTAAGCAATCACTGCCTTCAACATGGATCTGTTGTTTAGATGACAATATTGTACAGCCACATTTTGAACCAAACAGGTGAAAAACTACATACCTGTTAAAGAAAATGAGTGGAGACACAGAGCCCATGTTACTGGTGTGTTACTGCTTCTCAACTGACAAAACAGCAGCTCTCTGTGTCTAAACTCCCTCACAGTGTGGGCTTATGGGTAACCCCTATTGGTGGGAATGTGAATGGATTAAACCACTATACAGAACTTGGCTACAGTCTCATGCACAGATACAGTATACATTCACATATATATATATACATTCATGTAAATGTGACCTCATATTTACTGGGGTCACATCAGCTTCCACTCTAAAGTAATTGAACTGAATCAAAAAAAAGGCTTGTATTCAGCCCAATCCAGAATTTGGTACATCCCTACTACTGGTTGTTATGGGTTACTAGAAGTACAAACATTAAACCCCCCAGATATATTGTAAATATAAAATATATGCACATATAACTATATAAGAAATTATTAAAGGAGACATATTGTGTAAAAAATAAGAATGTACCAGTGTCTGTGCTTGTGTGACTGCAGGGCTGTGATTGGCTGTCCCCCTCTTCTGTGCTTATGACAGGGACCATTAGGACACACCCACCCCTCATGTGAAACACAGACAGGGACCAGAGAACATCTATAGGGAGCTCCAATAAAGGGGCTATTTTTAAAGATAATATTAATGTTTAGCACCATGTAAAAGTAACACCATATATTACTTATAATTGCCTACACAATTAGGGTTTTTTTCATTTATCCTCTATGTCTCCTTTAAACATTGACTAGCACCCCCTTTAGAATTGTTATTCTATCATCTGTGGTGGAAGATCTTATGGTTTTTTTTCCTGTAATGTAAGACCTTGGTACAATCATGTGCTTGCACCCCTGTTCCTCTGCCAGGACACCTCATTTGTACCAACTGCCTTATATCCAGCTAACTCTGTGTTGTTATTCCCAGGGCAGCCCCAGGTCTCTCAGCCCATAAAACTGTCCATCAATGAGACTGGAGATCTTCTCTGCTCCCTGGTCCTGCAGGAATTTTATCCCAAACAAATCCAGATCAGATGGAGCTGTGGGGTTGGATGTTACCAGGATCTGGAGTCCAATACAAAGATAATTCCATGCAGTTCTATCAAAGCATTCAATGCTGAGAGTGAGTGTAAGATCCCTGGCCAACTACTCAAGGATCCTGGATTCACAGTGCGAGTGACCTGGGAACATGAATCCATGACTGGCCCTGAGCAGCAGGAACTGTCTGTACGAGATAAAGGTAACTCTATGGTACATGTATTATAGTTAATCAGTTATAAATTGCATCCCATTAGGTAAGATTTTGTTGTGGATAATTTTATTTATTCACCCATTCCTTCCCATGTTTATTTATTGGGGTTTGTAGACAATCCAGGTAAAACCACTGATGTATATTGGCAGGGAATAAATGTTGAATGGTGCCCCTGGGTGGTACTCGGTGTGCACACAACCTGTGGAACTACACATCACTCACACAACTGATTTCATTATATTTATCTGGGAAATACATCTGCTTGTGGGTTTCATCAGTCTTTTATTCAGCTTGTACATTACTTTGTGTTCCTCTCACACTACTCCATGTGTCTTTGTGTTACAGAATTCCCCTGGTGCCCACAGATGGGAGAGATAATAAATCCTGATACCCTGATACACAGCAAAGAGGGCAAATTCCAGTGTAAGATCTGGGGGTATTTCCCTGATGCTCTGGAGGTGAAATGGTTGAGGAGAGAAGCAGGAGGGCAGGAATTATTCTCTGTGTGTCCCAGTGAGAAATACAAGATCCCAGAGATGGAGCAGAAGAGAGAAGCTGATGGGACCTTCTCCTGCACAGTCAGTCTCATTGTCTCTGGGTCAGTAACAACTGAGCAGGGGGCGGAGTTTATCTGCCGGGTGGGACACCCCAGTCTGGGGGAACCCCTAGAGAGAAGCACCGGGGCCCTCAGTGTGAGAGGTGAGTATTAATGTATAAGGGAAAAGGCTTATAGAGCAGATATATATATATATAGTGTAGCTGCACTGCCTGGTGGGATTGGTGGAGGGAAGGAATATCAGGGCAGGGCACATACATTGGGTTACAGATGGGATGGGCCAAGACTGAAATGTTCCCATAGGCTGGTGTTCTGGCCATGGAACTAGTGCAAATGAGATTCCAAGGGGTCACATTAAAATGGAAAATATACTTTTGGCTCATTAAGTTAAACTGACTAATACCAGGGTAATCGACCATTAACCTCATCTTCACATTTTACATTTTCATACAATTCCCCCCCCCCACACACACACACACATATACTGAGAATAAACGATACATTTCATACAGTACAATTACCCTGGTTCCTCAGGAAACCCAAAGGTTAAAATGAAACCGACTAATCAGAACTAACGATCACCTCTCAACTCAACACAAGTCTACTCAAGTGGTCCCTTTCCCAATGCATCACATCTTATCAATTAGTCCAAAGAGAATTAATTGGCTTATGTGAAGAAAATCCACATATAATCAATTTATTTGAAGCATATGTGCCGCCGTGTAAAAAAATGCTGGATCTGCTCCATCCATGGGATCTGTTGAGTGGGATACAAAGCTCCGCTCACACACACTGGCCTTGTAAATGAACGGCTGGTGCACAAGTGATGGGGGGATCGGCACCCTCCAAAGTAGATTCAAAAAGAATTCACTGTCACTCCGAGGCAATTACAAGCAGGGACAACCCTTGTGTGTTTATTAGCAGAAAACAGCAACGTTTCGGGGATAAAACCCCTTTGTCCAGCATTCAACCTTGTGAAAGTGCAAACAATTTAACACCCCCCATGGAGCGTCAGCCATTTGTATAATTAGCCACACTCTACCCAAAGTGATGCAATCAGTACGTACTGGAAAAAAAATTAAAAAACATTTCATACATACGTTAACCCCTAGTTGTATATTTTACTTACAAACAAATTTTTTACAAAAAAGTTTTATAAAAAAGCTCGCAATCATTAAGGTATAAAAGCAATCAGGAGGAGTCATTAATTAAGTCTTACATAGTCCAGAACTGTCCAGGAAGGCCATGTACAAGTAATGCTGAGGCAAATGTTGATACAATTTGTATCCAAAAAGCAGAGGATGGAGTATCATTAGTCACATGAGATACAAGTTTGTAAATCAAATGATTTAAACTGTAACGTATCAAACAACAATGTAACAATTGTATCTTACCCCACCAGTAGGGGGAGAACATGTAATACTTTGTAAAAAATTTTGTAACTATAATATGCAACTAGGGGTTAACATACTGTATGTATGAAATGTTTTTTAAACATTTGTTTCCACAAATGGCTGATGCTCCGTGGGGGGTGTTAAATTGTTTGCACTTTCACAAGGTTGAATGCTGGACAAAGGGGTTTTATCCCCGAAACGTTGCTGTTTTCTGCTAATAAACACACAAGGGTTGTCCCTGCTTGTAATTGCCTCGGAGTGACAGTGAATTCTTTTTGAAGCTGTTGAGTGGGGATATAACAGGGATTAACCTCTTGTTCTGAATCTGATCCCTCCCCTCCAGCAAAAAGACCCCCAACTGGGGCTGTCAGAAGGATTTGCCTCAGAATAGACTGGTAATCCCTGTGATAGCCCCTATCTCCACTAAGAGATGTATCTTGGGTTTGTCCCTGTATCAGTCAGGTTGATGTATTTCAAATCTAAGTATCTCTCTGATCTCTTTATTATTATTATTATTATTATTATTATTAGTGTTCATATTGTGATATAGGATGTTGCAAATGTTAATAAACTGATATTTCAGGAGATTCCCTCACTCATTGGTTTTTATATGCAGGGGCTCCAGTTATAAAGAACATCACATATAAAGGGGATAAAATAAGAGCAGAAATAGATGAGTTCTACCCACAGGACATTGTTGTGACTTGGAGTCGGACTAAGGATATAAAGGATGTTACATATAAAGAATATGAAGCCTCTCGTATCAGTAACGAGACCCACAGTAACAGTGACGGCACCTACAGGATCATCAGCTCATGTGACACCAACAGAAACAACCAGAATCAATGTTCAGATAAGAAACATATTAAACTCCATGTAACACATGAGGCTTTGGGAAATCCCATTGAGAAGATGCTCATACGTGAAAAAGGTAAAACACCCTAATCTGACACTATGTTAGATCACTATATCATTGTCATTAGAATACACATTGCAGATCTTCATTACAATGACCCCAATCCTAATGAAATTATCTTTTATTTGCTACTATCCCATAAACCCCATTTAAGATGAGACTTGAAAGTACCGTGTCCATTAATTTTAGATGCTATTAAACCTGACAACTGCAACGATGCCCCTCATAAGAGACACAAGAGACTTGTCCAGGTGGTCATTACCTGTGAGGTCTCTGGTTCTCCCCTCTTTTAAAAATATATTTATTTCACTACTTCTTTGGGGTAGGGACACACAGGCTGTTGGATATTGTTGAAGGCTCAGAGAAGCAGATCTGCTCAGTGTTCCATTGACTTGAATCCAATCAGAGAGGGTACAGAAAAAAAACTGAATAGAAGGATTAAGGGCAGAAGGGAAACATTTTACTACAAATTCTTCAGTAGTAGTTAATCAACACTTTTCTCTTTCTCTGATGGATATTTTCCTCTCTCAGTTTATACGTGAGCTTTAGATGTTCCATTTCTTCTTTATTGTGTTAGAAGTCAAGATGAGCCAAATTGTACATTTAGAGCCGTCCATTTATACAACTTTGGCTGAGCAATTCCTTCGATGAACTTCAAAACCAATGAGAAAAGAGTCTTTTGCAAAAAAAAAAAAAAAAGTCCTTTAGCAGAACCACCACAAACTGGCAATGTTGTATCTCTTAAATTACAAAGTCTGTTTTTGCCTATCCTTAATGTCTGTTTAAATATCCAAATACTTACAATCATTATAGAAATATGCACATATCGAATAACTAACATTAATGGATTAAATAACCTAAATATATGTAATATAAAGTATATAACAAACACACAGTACAAATCAGAGATAGATGTATGTATAAACATAATCATTTGCTTACAGAGGTAACACAACATCTTTGGTTTTATATTTACCCCAAGTATCTGAGTTACCATCTAAATGTAGACCTTAGCTATTATTCAACTACTCATTTGTGTGATAAAAACACATACCTGTCCCCATGTGAAAATATCTGGGTTTACTCTACAATATCAAAAAATAAAATTATTGTGTTCAATATTCTTCATTGTCTACACACAGTGGAGCGGAAGCTTCTTTCACTTATTTGGGGTGATCTCAGCTTCATCTCCACTGTGTGTAACTGTGTGTGTGTGTAAGTGTATGTGTGTAAGTGTGTGTGTGTATGGGGTGTGTATGGTGTGTGTAAGTGTGTGTGTGTTTATGGTGTGTGTAGGTGTGTGTGTGTTTTTGGTGTGTGTAAGTCTGTGTTTATGGTGTGTGTAAGTGTGTGGGTGTGTATGGTAAGTGTAAGTGCGCGAACTTCGACTGTTCCCGTCCGCCGAATGTTCGCGAACGTCACGCGACGTTCGCCAATATGAGTTTGCGTTCGATTCGAACAAAAATCGTTCGACCATTCGATTCCTTCGACCGCTAAAATCGAAGGATTTTCATTCGAATCGAACGATCGAAGCCATTAGATCTAATGAAATCATTCGATCGAATGGCTTCGATCGTTCGATTCGAACGAAAATCCTTCGATCGAACGATTAAAATCCTTCGATCGTTCGAATCGAACGATCTTGCGGATGTTAGAAGTTTGCGAACTGTTTGCGTACTGTTCGCATTTTTGCCGGTGTCCGCGAACAGCGTTCGCGAAAACATAAACGGCAGTTAGCTACATCCCTAACCAACATGGACTGTGCTTGATATTATCCAATATCTGCCTATATAATTGTATTGCCCTTAATGAACCAGTGTATCTTTCCAATGACTAAAGACCAAAATTCGATTTGATTTTTATTGCCTTACATGTGTCATATGGGCAACAACTGTCCTGTAAGTTTTGCTGCTGGAGCTGCTTTATAGTTGGTGCTTTCTTGTTTGTTTTCTCTTATTTTACCAGTGGGACTTTCATCCAAATAACTTGCCCCTGTTGCTTTATGATAGTGGGACCAAGAGCTGGTTCTGTGAGTTGCTTCTATCTCTCAGGCTTATCCCACAAATTATTTAACAGCCCCAAACCTACTGGTTATTGACTTAACTGACAGCAATATAAGCAGGAATGTAACTGTCCAACATGCAATTCTGATGTAACTAATACACAGTCACTTGTACGTGTGGCAGCACATAATAATGACAAATATATTTCATTTCATATTCACTACAGGGAAGTATTATGAGCAGCAAGGTGACAAAAACATTCTTCTGCAGAATCATCCAAAGACAAAAAAATAAAGTGTGCTGAGGCCGTTATGATGGCAGGTAGGTACTTTCCCTTTTAATATGAAATCAACGGACTTCTGCTTGTTCAGGTTACAGAGCAGATACAGGAGGGAGGGAGGTCTATAGCATTAGAGGCCATATGTATTGTATCCCAGAGAGAAACACTTGCAACTCTGGCCATTCCCATGGCTAAAGACAAAAATGATCACAATGATGATAAAAGATTCTTTGCCATTACAGACGGGTGACAGTGAGGGGGTCTCTGGCAGATGTTGCTGATTATAAAGCCAATGGATTTCTCATTTCAGACTTTAAAGAATTCCTGGAAGAAAGATACTTAATCCATTTACTTTGAAAAGACATTTGGCCCTGCTGGAAATATAAATAGGGGAGTTCGGCTTATACAAGAGACAGGAGATGAAATATCTGGTGGTATTTGCACATGGTCCCAATGTTTATGTCCCAGTTACTGAGCAACACTCGCCTGTTATTACCTGATGGAAACCAGTCCCTTTTCTCTCTGCATTTCCAGTTTCCTTGGGATAAATTCAGCAATTACTACATTTGGGGAGGTGGATGTGTTGAACACATGGAAGAGGTTTCCTGCAGCGGATATTGGAACAAAGTCACTAAAGAAATTCCAACACATGTGGGAGAGATTGAAAGTCATGTAATGGCTTCATCTGATCTCCTGTCTGGTCTCCAATATGTTCCTCAGTAAATTGTTCCTTATAAATCTCAATCCAGCAATTGTGACCCTTTCATTAAATGAAGAAGAATATATATAATGTACCAATATAACCTCAGCTTTTGTATATAACAACATTGCTTCTTCCAGGGCTCTGCTCTGATTATATTAGAGGGACAATGTACAACTCAACATGACCAGGGCCAGTAGGGAATCCATAGTCATGTGTCTTGGATATTCTTTCATTTAAACAGTAAGAATAACACCCACTGGATCATTGTTTATCTTTTTTACCTTTGATAATGGGAAAACTGTTTTAGGCTTACAGATAAGGATGAGATCCTAACTGGGAAGTGTATTATTCACCTCCCACAATGGTTCTGTAGAAATAAGTGAAATCAAGTTAAAATAAAAGTATCTACTGTCCCTCTGTCCTGTATTGTCTGGTGCTGTAAATAACGTCATACAATAACAGGGGTAATATTTGCTCTGCATCTAGTGACCTACAGTATCTAATCAGTGTGTGTTACCATGACAGCAGACCAGACAGTACTCCCTGCTGATTGGTTGCTATGGGTTAGTAGATATGGAGAAAAACAGTTACATTGTCCCCACAGAGTTTCTTTAATCAAACGGATATACAGAAAACATTTCCAATACAAAACCCAGTTTATTAGGAGATATCCTCACTTTTTTCTAAACTCAACAGAAAGAAGTCTATGGACCTGTTCACACACAGCTGCCTGTTCAGGGGTCTGTAATATTATTGCTGTTATGTTATTACTGAACTGATATCACTTGTTTTTGTTTCATTTGATTGAAGAAAACTGCCTTTGTCTTTCAACTACTGCTATTGAAATAAAACCCTTTTTTTTTGCTGCCTGACACTTATTCTGTGGGAACCGTCTTCTTTTTTATTTTCTTGTTCTTAGGTAACGGCCAATCATCTCATTTTACCTTCCTGTAACTGAGCCTTGTGAATGCAATAAATTGTGACACTGTGATAAGTGCAACATACAATAAAATATTCGTATAAAATGCGATCAAATCTTCTGCCCATTTGAAGCTCAATCAATAAAAATACGTGGATGAATTGTAACACCCCAGGACTGCAACCTTCAGTGTTAATTTGAACACAAAGCTCTCTTTCCATTATTATACAATACAACACCTACAAACCCTTTTGAAACAAATTCAAACCCCCAACTTGCTGAGGGAAGTTAGAGAGTCTCGCCTTGAACTTCAATGTAGTCAATAAAGTTCATCGACATAGAAAAAAATGTCCTTAAACAGGTTCCAAACACAGAAGTTCATAGCAGTCCAATACATGATCCATGCTGTAAAGGAATCCAAGTGTCCGATTATGCAAAAGTGTCCAAAAACAACTTGACCCTCCCACAAGGCCTTCAGCTTTACTAATTAGCTAATTGGGTACAGGTGAGTGAGTGACCTATTCATTCACTAATATTTAGTATGATCGAAATGATACAGAGTATTGATTGGGGCATTAAGTTTTTAGCTAAAAACACAATTTATTCTCAATTTATTCCCTTAAGGACTAAACGTAGAAGCTCTAAGAATCATCCTGTGTGGCTTAATATAGAAGTAAAGAAGTTAATGGGAAAGAAGAGAAAGGCATTTAATAACTACAAATCTGTAGGGACAGAAGCTGCATTTAATGAATATAAACACTGTAATAAATGTTGTAAATCAGCAATCCGGAAGGCTAAGAAAAGAAATGAAGAGTTAATTGCGGTGGAGGTGAAAACTAACCCTAAAAAGTTTTTTAAATATATTAATAGTAAAAAGATGCAGGTTGAGAGTGTTGCTCCATTAAATAATGGTACCAGTATGGTTGTAACAGATACAGATAAGGCAAATGTGTTAAATCAGTTCTTTTCTTCAGTGTATACAATAGAGGAGTCTGAGTTCCCAGGCTCACTTAATAACTGCACTAATGGCTCAGCTCAATCTAGTCAGTGGCTGACTCAGGATATGATTCATAAAGCTTTAATACAAATTAATGTAAACAAGGCTCCAGGGCCTGATGGCATACACCCCCGGGTTCTAAGAGAGCTTAGTTCAGTTTTAGACCAGCCCTTATTTCTGATTTTCTCAGATTCACTTTCATCTGGTATGGTGCCTATGGATTGGAGAAAAGCTGATGTTATTCCAATATTTAAAAAGGGATTACAATCTCAGCCTGGCAATTATAGGCCAGTAGGTCTGACATCGGTGGTGGGCAAATTATTTGAAGGCTTTTTAAGGGATCACATTCAAAATGTTGTCCTAGTGAATGTCATTATGAGCAACAATCAGCATGGCTTTATGAAGGATAGGTCATGTCAGACAAATTTGATTGCATTTTATGATGAGGCAAGTAAGATGCTGGACAATGGGGGGCAGTAGATCTATTTGGATTTTGCCAAAGCATTTGATACTGTGCCCCACAAACGACTGCTTTCTAAACTAAGGTCTGTTGGGCTTAATGAAGTCGTTTGCACATGGATAGGAAACTGGCTACAGGATCGGGTACAGAGGGTGGTTGTTAATGGGACATTCTCTACTTGAATATGCCGTACAGTTTTGGTCTCCATCACTCAAACAGGACATTATTGTATTAGAGAGGGGACAGAGAAGGGCAACTAAGCTGTTAAAGGGAAAATCTTAGCTATGAGGAAAGACTGGCGAAATTGGGGATGTTCACTCTGGAGAAGAGGCGCTTAAGGGGTGATATGATAACTATGTATAAATATATAAGGGGATCATATAATAATCTCTCTAATGCTTTATTTACCAGTGGGACTTTCCAGCTGACACAAGGTCACCCATTCCGATTAGAAGAAAAGAGGTTCCGCCTAAATATTCGGAAGGGGTTTGTTACAGTGAGAGCTGTGAAGATGTGGAATTGTCTCCCTGAATCAGTGGTACAGGCTGATACATTAGATAGGTACAAGGAAGGGTCGGATGCTTTATTCACCAGTAGCTCCTCCCAGCAGACAGGAGGGAGCCAATGAGATTAGAGGAGGGAAAGGGGTGTTACAGGGAGAGCTGGGAAGTGAATCAGGGGTACAGGCTGATACATTAGATAGGTATAAGAAGGGGTTGGATGGTGTTTAGCAAGTGAGGGAATACAGGGATATGGGAGAGAGCTCATAGTACCAGTTGATCCAAGGACTGGTCCCATTGCCATTTTGGAGTCAGAAAGGAATTTTTTCCACCTCTGAGGCAAATTGGAGAGGCTTCAGATGGGTTTTTTTTTGCCTTCCTCTGGATTAACTAGCAGTTAAGCATACTAAAAAAAAACGAAGCGGTTGAACTTGATGGAACTTGTCTTTTTTCAACCTTACTTACTATGTTACTATGTTACTATGTTACTATGTTCTAGGGAGCATTACTTATTCACTGTGTGCTGTCTTTCAGATGTACACCCTCCTCATCTAAAGATTCCTGTTCCTAAGAAGCAGAGGAAGTCAAAACACAGTCAGTGTAAAGCTTGTTATACTCCACTTCCTGATGGATGTGATGGGAGATTCTGCCAGTAATGCTTGGCTAGCTTAGCTCAGAAGGAAGTTACAGCTGCCACGACTCCCTCTACAGATTGTATTAAATACATTATTACAACCTCTTTGCAAGAGATTTTAGTCCAGCTGCAAGTTAATCCAAATTAATTCAGGACACCTAGGTTGGATAATAAATTGGGAGAAATCATCATTACTTCCATCAGGGATGATACGGTTCCTGGGGATGGAAATCAATTCATCCAAGATGAAGGTTTATTTACCACCAGAGAAATTTCTCAGGCTCAAGGAATCCGTGCAAGAGATTATGGCCAGACCTTACTCCACTCTCAGAGAATTGATGAAGCTGTTAGGTCTTATGACGGCAGCTAAAGATGCAGTACCCTGGGTGAAATTTCACATGAGGCCTCTTTAAGCTCATCTTCTACTCAGATGGGATCACCGGCTTTCCTCCTTGGGACTAAGATTCTCCTCAGCAGAGAGACAAGACACCGGCTTCAGTGGTGGTTTCAAGATCACAATCTTACACAGGGATCGTCCTTTCAGCAGATAAATTGGCTGATCCTGACAATGGATGCTTCCTTCAGATTCCCTCAGACTATGTCCTCAAATTTCAGGGAGATGATGGTCTTCATGGCAATCTTGGCGTTACAACAGCATCTGAGAGGAAGATTTGATTTGAAAATCATGTCAGACAATTCCACCACTATAGCTAATATAAACAAGCAGGGGGAACCAGAGATCTCTTACTGAGCAAGGAGACACGGAAGATCATGGAGTGGGCAGAGAGCAATGTACCTAGTATAATGGCAGTGCATATAAAGGGAGAGAACAACACTTTGGTGGATCATCTCAGCAGGAATGCATTCAGACCGGGGGAGTGGTCTCTGAATCAAGAAGTATTCTTGAGAATTATGAGATGTTGGGGACTTTCAGCTATAGATTTAATGGCGCAGGAGGAATCACAAGCTGATTCTATTCCCTCAACAGGCAAGACCACGCAGATTTCTTAGATGCGATGTCAATCAGGTGGGATTTTCACCAGGTCTATGTATTCCCACCATTTTCCATGATCCCCAGAGTCATTCAGAAGATCAGTAAGGAGCAGGTGAAGACCATCTTGATAACTCCTTTCTGGCCAGAGTATGGTTGATGAGGATGGCCAGGAAGGAATTTTGGATCCTTCCTCAAGTTTCAGAGCTTCTGACTCAAGGACCAATTGTCCTTTCCAGATTTCCCCAGAGGTGATTGTCATCCTCGTACAGTCAAGAAGAGATTCTACGAATAAGATTTATGGCAGAATCTGGAAGGTGTTTAGAGCCTGGTGCATCAAGAAGAAAATTGCAAGTAACTAACCTTTAATTACTGCTTGCTAAAATTTCTTCAGGAAGGATTCGACAAGGGATTAGCAGTTAATACAATCAAAGTACAGATTTTGGCTCTCTCTGCCTTTTTGAGTAAAGCCTTTACTTCCTTTCCACTTGTTAAGAGGTTTGTGAAGGCCATATCTAAGATTCAACCTAAAATATTTCAACCCCTTCCTTCCTGTGATTTGGTGCTTGTCCTTAGGAAGCTGTGTGATTCTCCTTATGAGCCATTGGAGAACTGTTTAATCAAGTGTCTGTCCTTCAAAGCTCTATTCCTATTCATTTATCCAATATTAACCAGGAGATTATACTACCATATGTCACCAAGGAGTTCAGGAAAAGGGTGATCAACTTCAGTTTCTTGATGTAGGAAGAAGCTTAAAAATCGATGTGAATCGCACCAAAGAATTTCACAAAGATGAAAATGTATTCATCAGTTTTGCGGGGAAGATTAAAGGTCTAAAAGCTTCTAAACCATCTTTGGCAAGGTGGATGAAAGAAACCATTCAGATGGCATATATCAAGGAAGATCTTCTTCCTCCATTTCTCATTCCATGAGAAAGATGTCCACTTCATGGACAGAAATTGCAGGAGTATCTATGGATCTGCAAAGCAGAGACATGGAGTAACCCAAACAATTTTATGCAGTGCTACAGGGTGGACATCTTGGTTGCTCAGGAAGCTTCCATTGGCAGTGAGATTCTCCAGAGGGTGATGTAACCAGGAAACCCACCTTTATGGCTCGCTAACTCTCATGGTTGCTGCCGTACAAGGACGTAAGGGAATTAGTAAATTTATACTTACAATAATTTACTTTTCCCTTAGTCCTTTCAGCAGCAAGAAATTACCTCCCAAATAATAAAAGATATTAAGCATTATAGGTGTTACTCGTTATTTTACTGGTGACTTGTAGGGGGAGTGCCTATTTATGGATGTGGTTAATTAACCTTTTCTCTTCATTGTCCTACATAGCAGGTTGCAAAGAATAAATCTCATGGTTGCTGCCGAAAGGACTAAAGGAAAAGTAAATTACTGTAAGTATAAATTTACTAGATTTCCCCTGGATGTGTTAAATACTTGTTAGGTGACTTCCTCCTCTTTTTCCAAACAACCTGTTGATCAGAACTTCATTATATTATTGTTTGTGCCAGCTTGCCAGAAGTGGCACATGGATAGGACATGGGGGTCCTCCTAAAGCTGGTCATAGAGGCACAGACTTTATTACTTGTGTGATGAACAATCGTTATTTCAGTCTAACGATACAATTAACCATTCAGATTAATATAAAGTAGTAAAGAGAACAAATTAGACAATGTTTTGGTCATGATAGCAATTGTAGGAAAGTTATGTCCACAAATAGTAGTGACAGTCACCCATTGATATAGTCACATAGACCATACCTGCAGAGATATTATCGTTAGCTGATATAAATCTTTTAACCTGTCCCATCGACTGAACAACCAATCGCAATGGTACAAAAAATGTCAGAAAAGAGTCAGAATTCCCAAGCAAAGGAGATCCAGTTGGATCAACAAAGGGACACCTGGAGCCTTGAACTCTATGGTATTTGAATCCCATAGAATCCACTGGAATTATTTTCAGAATACACTATTCCCATAGAAATAAACAAAGGAACTGGAAGTAAGACAAAGAAAACACTTTTTACTTCCCAACAGTTTGGTTATCTCTTTCAAATATATATATTATATATATATATATATATATATATATATATATATTACTACCCAGAACTTTATCCATGGTCAGTGGCATAACTAGATATTACTGAACCCACAGCAAATTATTTATCAGGCCCCCAAAATATCTAGAGGTTCATCTGTTACCAATATTTAATGCAATTGTATATGAATTAGGGCCTCAAGAGGCCCCTTTACCTCTTGGGCCCCCCTACAGCCACAGGGTCTGCTTCCTCATAGTTACACCCCTGTACTTGGTCGTTTCACACTGAAGCCTAATTCAATTGTTCCATTCATTATAATGAGGCTAAATAACCGTGGCAATTTAATGAGCCGGGAAAATAAATAAATAAAGTTGTTGGAGACAATTCCAATTGATTTCTGTTGACCCTCGCCAGCTTTTATTTGTGACTTTTTACAGATGTTTTTTCTTCAATATATACCAACTACTCATGGTTTAGAAGAATATTCTCAAGTAAAATTCATGTTCTTTCTCAAATCATGGAAAAAAACTAGGGATGCACCGAATCCAGGATTCGGCCTTTTTCAGCAGGATTCAGACTCAGCTGAATCATTTTGCCCGGCCGAACTGAATCGGAATCCTAATTTGCATATGCAAATTAGGGGAGGTGTGGGAAATCGTGTGACTTTTTGTCATAGTCAGTAAATCGCAAACCATGTGTTTTTATAGAGAGCCCAGTAGGGTCTGCTAAAGTAGCATGTATAAAAAAGCAGCCTATGTAAGCCTGTGATTGAGGGAGTTAGCAGCACTAATACAATAAAGCCTTTTTCCAGAAGTCCCGTCTAATACATTGAATTTGCTACTTTTTGTCATAAAACAAGGAAGTAAAACATGTTTCCCCTTCCCACCCCTAATTTGCATATTCAAATTAGGATTCAGTTCGGTATTTGGCCGAATCTTTGGCGAAGGATTCGGGGGTTCGGCCGAATTCGGTGCATCCCAAAAATGCAAAAAAGCCCTTTAATGTTATTTTTGAATATTGATTCCCATTTATTGATGGGTATTTATATCCTCAATTCCTTTTCCCATTGTTTATATAAATGGGCATATACAGGTAATACAATAAAATCTTATAATAGTTGGGAATCAAGAGTGGGAGGGGCACATCTATAACAAACACTTTTAAAGCTTGTAAATTGTCTAGTTTTTGTCATATTTAAAAATCTTATCTCCTTAATTTGGCAGCATCTCCAAGTGTCTCTAAATTAACTTTATTTCCTTTCAAAAATATTTTTGGATTGAATTGTGGGGAGAGTGTGTCTAAGCTGGAGCCATTTTTCATCAAAAGCATTACAAGTGTCCTTTCTCTTTAAGAGATATGAGTATGGGATTTAGCAATTTTAGCTGATTTGTGTGACAGAAATAAGGGTTACTGCCATCCTCAAGCTCTGGTAGGTCTCTTATACACAATTACAATGTCTTCCCTGAATGTTAAGATCATCTAATCTCCTTTGCAGCTAATCTCATTTTATTATAGAAGCCCAGAGTAGTGACCAAGACCTCTATTATGTTTATATTTATATTTTCTTTTGTTTCTTTAGATTTTCTGTGATTACCTGTTGTTGGAATGAGTTCAATTATCTAGATCTGGATGAGGTGAGCCTGGAGGTCCTACTCAATGTATTCTCCTTGTTCAGCCATGCTCAAGTCTTTCATACCATTCTTTTTTTCCCACTGTGTTTCAGAGCACCAAAAGCTGAGTACAGTACTTACAGTTAATTTCAGATTAAGCTCAGCTAGTAACATCAAACTGCTACAGGGTTATGGAAGTCTGTAGTTGCATAGTAAGTTCTATTGATAAGACAATATTACTTTATCTTTCAGGAAAGTAAAACTGGAAAACAGAAAAAGGTCCCTCTGTAAATAAGCCAAGATGAGTCTGGCCTTCTCAGCACTGGTGTAACTACTGATAATATATTTTATATGAGCACATTTATATGAGAACAGCCTATTCCAATGAGGGACAAATGGTTATGTGTCAGAGTGTAAGAATAATAAAGTCTAATAACAAATGCCCCTATCATTCTGACTCAGCAATAACCACAGGGAAGGGAGGGGTGATGTTCCCCCATTTATTATTTCTCTTATTAATGACACCCAGTGATGAGAGTCCACTTTGTAAGTTACTGACAGAATTCAGAGTGTCAGCAGATACGAGATGAGACCCCTTTGTACACAAGTGTTTTCTTTATTGCTGTGTCTGCTTTTAACTGATAAAGAACCACAAGACTGAGGGACAGTTGTAAGCGGGAAACTATTTTCAGTGCAATATCTGTAGCTAAGAACATTCAATCCTCTTCCAACATTTTGGGAGGGTTCAAGTTATATAACATATGTATGTGTACTCCCATTTCAATCTATAAAAGCTTGTGAAAAGGAAAGTGTCTTTGGCAAAATATCAAATGAAAAAGGTTGGCACAAAAAAAAAATTACAATTTGGAGCTTGAAGCACTATACAAATTATTTATGTATATAATGTCTTTGGCAAAAAGCTCGTGGGACCAGGGGCATAACTATGTCGAAGCAGACCCTGCAGTTGCAGGGGGGCCCAGGAGTGTAGGGGGCCCAGTGAGACCCTAATTATTTAGCAATTTTAATATATCTTGGTAAAATAGGCCAACTTATAAATATTTTGGGGCCCTAAATTGAATTTGCTATGGGGCCCAGTAACAACTAGTTATGCCACTGCGTGGGACACTTCGGTGTAACAGGATCATTTTCCCAAGGCAAAACGATTAAATATTCTTTGTTAAACTCAATAAACCTCATTCTATTTGAAATAGCCTTATCTCAATGTTTTGCCTTCCATATAACAAGGTCATAGCAATAAAATTATCAACATATTTGGTGACCCTGACGTGATAATTTTCTGGACACTGGACGTCCGAAATTTTCCAGTCGCATTTCTTCGATGAGAGATCCAGTTATCTAGAGGATAAACTGAGGGTAGAAAACCAGCGGTCTATCACTGAGGTACGAAGTTGATCCCGCAGCAGAAGACTCCATGAGTGAGTACATGTTTTTCAGCCTGTTCTATGTTGCTCGGTGTTTTGTCAATTAGTTCAAATGCCACTCGTGATAGGAATACGCTTTTCCTTACTGTTTTTGTCATGTATGTCGTTCCTTATCATGAAACATTAGACTAACCTGTCATTGAAACTACACATGCATGTTGAATGATGAATGAAAAAGAATCCCTGTGTCTTAAGCTGGATGAATGAGGTTGAGACCAACCCGAATCAGCCTAGTGCGTGAATAAGATTTAGAATAACTATAATCTGTATGAAAGTGTCCATGAGGGAATTCACGGCTCTTTCACAGAGTCTGTTTGTGTTTTAGGATTTTCCCTACGTTTCCTGTTTAGGAGGCGACTCCACAGGCTAGGGAATGGAAATCTAGGATCTTCCAGAGGGAATTCTTGTAGTGTGTCAAGTGTCCATCACTTTTCTGTCCGTTTGAATCGGCAGATGACAAACAAGAGCCCTAGACAATATCTAGGGGGGCGATTCACTAACTTCGAGTGAAGGATTTGAAGTAAAAAAACTTAAAATTTCGAAGTGTTTTTTGGGCTACTTCGACCATCGAATGGGCTACTTCGACCATCGAATGGGCTACTTCGACCTTCGACTACAACTTCGACTTCGAATCGAAGGATTCAAACTAAAAATCGTTCGACTATTTGACCATTCGATAGTGGAAGTACTGTCTCTTTAAAAATAACTTCGACCCCCTAGTTCGCCATCTAAAACCTACCGAGCTCAATGTTAGCCTATAGGGAAGGTCCCCATAGGCTTTCCTAAGTTTTTTTGATCAAAGGATATTCCTTTGATCGTTGGATTAAAATCCTTCGAATCGAGGAATAATCCTTCGATCGTTTGATCGTACTATCTGCGCTAAATCCTTCGACTTCGATATTCAAAGGCGAAGGATTTTAATTCCCAGTCGAATATCGAGGGTTAATTAACCCTCGATATTCGACCCTTGGTGAATCGGCCCCTAGGTGTCCACCATCTGCAACTTAAATACGCTTTCTTCACACTTCCCATTATCTATACTAGGGAGCTTTCACATGTCTTCAAATGGAGAAATTAGTACTGCTGAAGAATCTGAAAGCTACAGCTGTAACTATCATCTGCCTTACTTCTTTATGAGGTTTCATTTTTTGGTGTCTATTATCTGATATTAATTATTCCCAATTTTAAAATCCCAACCCTTCTAAATTACAGAGAAAAGTATAACATCATTTTTACCTGCAGGCGACTCGAGGAGTCTATATGTCTGTTTGTCTCCACTGTTTGTTTTTATAAACAAAACAAATGTTCATAACTTGCTGCTCAGCTTTTTTGCATCCTTACATTGTTATATAGGTGTGTTCCTACAGGTCTGTTAGAGCATATTTTGAATGTAATACTTGTGTGTATGTTAGAAAGAAAAGGACTTGACTGAAATATGAATTTAATGAGTGTGTAATGAATATATTTGCTATATTGTTTTTGGTTCTCTTTAATGTTTATATGTTTTCATAGGTACCTCTTGTAATATATGATATATTTGTTCTATGTGTCTGTCACTACAATATTGTCATTTTGTCTTTGACTATCATGTCACTATTCTTATCTTATCCTAACATTGTCTTCTTTGTTATTTAGTTCTCTTGTGTATTTTCGTTTGTGAATGTGTTCCTCGTGAATAAGGTTAATACACTTCAATTGTCTTTATAACACAAATATTAGTGTTGTCTCTTTAAATGTTCTCTGTTATAGTTTTTGTCTCAAACTAACTTTACTTCTATTTTTTATATTTATAGGTCACATTGATAATTCTTTTTAAGTGTATTATGTTTTACTTGTGATCTGAAACAAAACCACTTTCCATATCTAACAATCCTCCTAGCTATGCTAGTTGAGTGCCCAAAAGATTCTAAAGGGATACTGTCATGGGGAAAAAAATTTTTTCAAAATGAATCAGTTAATAGTGCTGCTCCAGCAGAATTCTGCACTGAAATCCATTTCTCAAAAGAGCAAACTGATTTTTTTCTATTCAATTTTGAAATCTGACATGGGACTAGACATATTGTCAATTTCCCAGCTGCCCCAAGTCATGTGACTTGTGCTCTGAAAAACTTCAATCACTCTTTACTGCTGTACTGCAAGTTGGACTGATATCACCCCCTCCCTTTCCCCCCAGCAGCCAAACAAAAGAACAATGGGAAGGTAACCAGATAGCAGCTCCCTAACACAAGATAACAGCTGCCTGGTAGATCTAAGAACAACAATCAATAGTAAAAACCCATGTCCCACTGAGACACATTCAGTTACATTGAGAAGGAAAAACAGCAGCCTGCCAGAAAGCATTTCTCTCCTAAAGTGCAGGCACAAGTCACTAAAGATGAATACTTGACCAGATGTCTACAATAAATATATCTGTAAAAGATAAAACCATAAATAATCAATACAAATTTTAAAAGGCGGCAAAATGATGTAAAGCTCAGATCATACTCTTTATTTAAAGGGGTTGTAAACCTTCAAACACTTTTGCTAATTTTGGAAAAACAATTAAAAATGGAAAGCAATTAAAAAAAGTCATTGTTTATGGTGATTAAACAACTCAATTGGAAAAAGTGTTTGGAACGTAAAACACGGTTTTAACCTGCTAACATGGTACAGTAACCTTACCTGCAATATTAATATTTAGTAATAAAACATAATAATCCAAATATACAGAATTAATGATTAAACCTTTTGATACACTGTTTGTGAGTAATGACTTACACACACACACACAAGTAAAGGTAGAATTTCGAAAAATGTACTTAACTCCATGTGATGGTAATTACAAGAGTAGCCAGTTCTGTATCAATTCAGCTCAGTCGGGGAGCCCCACAACCGTTGGTTCATCACCCTCAGGTTCCTGATAATCAAGTGAAGATCCAAATCCTGGCACCCACTTATGGGTCTGAGGCAAAACTACTTATCCAAAAATGAGGGTGTTCTTTATACTCAAGATCTAAAGACACCTTTAACCCAAACGCTGACCTAGGCAATATTGTTAGAAGAAAGTCTTCAGCCTAAAACGCTGGGGGACTTACTGGAAAATGAGACCCTTCTAACAGGCATTTTCTCCACACAGACACACAATCCTCTGCTTCTAGTACTTATTCCAGCAATGATTTAAAATGCCTCTATATAGCCTTCATCATGGGCACAAGGAAGCAACGTTTGAAGCCTTCAACTTGAAATTGTGCAAAAGTTTTTCTTTTCAATACTTCTGGGCAAAAACTTACTCCAGGGGTTTGACTGAGTGATGAGGTGCATTCCCTGCACATTAAGTTGCTCTCAGCCCACACACTGTACTTGCCATTGTGGTGCAGCCAGGCCCGGACTGACAATCTGTGGGTTCTGGCAAATGCCAGAGGGGCTGCTATAAGGTGCCATAGAAAGTCACTATTTAGTGGGCTGGTGGGGTCTTTTTTTGGCCTCTTTGTGGGCTGATTTGGCCTCTGTTTACCTGAAATGCCAGGGCGTTAGAGTGCAACGTAGCACTAGAGTCTATCTCCTTTGCTAGCAAATTTACGCCCGTTAGTAAATCAGCAAAGTCCCAAAATTACGTCACGCTGGTGAATTTTCGCTAACGTTTGTCACTTCGACCCTTTAGTGAATTTGCCCCTTTGTATCTATGTTGCAATGACCAATTAGTGTTCATCAGATCTGCTGGCCAATCCAAATGAACCACCTGGACCTCTTGTATCTACATAACAGCCTGTCTTTTCTACACATAAATATCCTCGTTTTAGTTGGGATCTTAGTTTTAGATTTCCATTTCAGTAGCATGTCAATGACTTGCAGGGGATGCTATTTCCCATTAGAAGACAATATGTGGGTGAGTAGAGGGGCTGGGATTGTGCATTGGGGGGGGGAGGCTGAAGAGTTAAAAGATCCCATTGCCTCTAGTTATGCCACTGATACTCCCATTTTAGTTCAGAGTTATAACTTTGAGCTTTGCACAGACCTTTGAGTAACTTTTTGACATTTGTAATGGATACCATTGACTATTCCCAGGGTCACTTTCCAGAAACTGAATTACAGCATAATTTGTCGGGGCAGAATAGATTCTTTTTCTTTAATAAAGGACCTTCAATGGTTTCTGATTATGTATTGTGTTGCTCTATCCATGCAGCTCCCCACAGGTTGAGTCACATTCACATTTACTCTGTACTGTGTGGCCTCCAACTGCCCAAAAGACCCCCAGGAGACATGGACAGTGATGGAGGACAGTGATACAAAGAGGAAAGAGAAGAGGAAGGTGATCTGGACAGATACAGAGAACTGGAGAGGAAATGGTTTGGTGCCAGCAAGTCTGACCCAGTTTGAAGAAAGTAAATTACTGCTGAGTGAAGAATACACCATGAGAACAAGCAGACTGAAAGCAGGAGAGCTTTGTGATGTCCTCTTCATGTTGAGCTTCAAACCTCATGCCCAAAAACACAAAAATATTGAGGTTTCCTGCAGATTTATGTGCGGTTGGAAAATCAAAGAGAGGAAACTGCAAGGAAACAGTATATATATATATATAGTACTTGCCTTGACCTGACACTAAATACACAGCTCCCTTTGGATTTTCTGGGCCAATAGAAGTACATTCAGTTGAAGGGAATGTAAGTTGTGCCTAGATTAACACAGTGGGGCACCTCCTGCATTTGGCATGAAATGGTCTGCCTGGTTCCAGTGCCCTGAATGATTCTATTGCTGAATATTTTGCATTGTGTGTGTCGTGTTCCTCTCACACTACTCCATGTGTCTGTGTATTTACAGAATTAGCCTGGCGCCCACAGATGGAAGAGATAATAAATCCTGATACCCTGATACACAGCACAGAGGGCAAATTCCAGTGTAAGATCTGGGGGTATTTCCCTGATGCTCTGGAGGTGAAATGGTTGAGGAGAGAAGCAGGAGGGCAGGAATTATTCTCTGTGTGTCCCAGTGAGAAATACAAGATCCCAGAAATGGAGCAGAAGAGAGAAGCTGATGGGACCTTCTCCTGCACAGTCAGTCTCATTGTCTCTGTGTCACTAACAACTGAGCAGGGGGCGGAGTTTATCTGCCGGGTGGGACACCCCAGTTTGGGGGAAGCCCTAGAGAGAAGCACTGGGATACTCAAGGTGGGAGGTGAGTATCAATGTAGGAATGACTAGGATTAAAGCGCATTAGCCCCAGATCTATAGTGTGGCTACAGATGGTGGAAGGGCTAAGGCTGATATGTTCTAGATCTTAAAGGCAGGTGTTTATATAAAAAACAAGGCTTACCCAAATATAATGTTTAAATAATGATAGTAAAAATTTGCATTCATTTAAAGTACAGATTCATGCATTCTTCCAAAGACTCCTGAGCTGAAAGTCTGGTATTAGCATCCGTAAACTGCTACCATCACTGAACACTTTTGCACTTTATATTCAATCTGCATTTTTAATGGTTTCAGAGATAGTAGCAGTTTAAGACTGCTAATATCATGCTAATATCATGACTCATGAGTTGTATTTGGAAAAGCAAATGAATTTGTGACTCTGTAAAAGGCAAAAGTTCTCAGAGACAGAGGGGCATGTTTACTAATATTGGAGATAAATATCTGGAGAGATTGCTGGAGATGTTGCCCATAGCAACCAATCCGATCTTTGGTTTTGTTTTCTAACTTATAGATGGCTGTTTCAATCTAATTGCTGATTGGTTGCCATGGGCAACATCTCCGGAAATCTCTCCAGATATTTATCTCCAATAACTCTGAGTAAGTTTACATCAATTTATTTTTTAGGATCCCCTTTAAGGTGGATATTACACTTGTACGTAGTAGGGTTGAAAAAAGCTTTTCCAGGAAACTTCCTACCCCTTGCTGGCTCCTAATGTTGTTCCTTTAGTAGTAATGCCTTCCTTTCTCATGAAGGTTCAGTATAACCATCTCTCAACCAATGGTTTAAGAATTCCCTTGGCCTCACATTAGCCTTCCCTCTCCATATTTCTCCTACTTTTATGCCAGTCCTATTAGCTCTTATAATGGCCTTCCTCCTTTTATTATGAACTAGAATTATGAGACTATAGTACATTTTTAGTTGCATCTTCTCTGTGGAAATGTAATTCAAATAGATTCACCAGCAGACACTTGTAGTTCCCTTTCAGTTCGGCTTCTCTTTAGTTTTGTCTCGCAGAGAAGATGAAGAGGATCATTCTTTTTTAATTTTACAATTTAATCTCCTCCTGGCACAGATTCTTCTGGTTGAAAACACCAATCCTCAAACACAGGGTGGGCTAGGTAGGGCTATATATTATGTAATGTCTTGAAGGACGTGACCAATACATTAGAAGAACACAAGTCCTCGGTTTTTAGTTATTGTCGCTAACTTGGTTACTTTCCCTTTCTTGTGTGGAGTTACTGCCTTGTTTAGTGTTACTTTCCCACATCTGGTTCCACAATGTTTCTTGTTTAATGTTGATTTTATTATTTAGAAATTTCTCAAAACAACCATCAATCACAACCATCAATCAGAGATTTTACCATTTGTCTTTGGGACTCCAGTTCTTCGATGATGCAAGCCCGGCTGGTACTTACTATTGTGAGTTGTCATAGAAGCATTGAATCCAAATCTATTTATATGCAGCTAGTGCCTGGCCAACCATAAATATGTTTTATCCAATTTTCCAGGGAATTATTTGAAGCAGCAAGGAGACAAGAAGCTTCTCCTGCCAGGACCCCAACAAACAAAGGAGAGAAAATAATCCAGACAAATGAAATATACCAATTCTACCTAATGTGCCGAGGTCATTGGACAGGTGGGTTGTCTTTCTATTTAAATGATGAGAGTAGAACTCAGGTATTACTGGTCCTGCTTTTTCATTTCACTGGTACTAATTCCAGCCCACAGAATTGCTCCATCTTAAACTTTATTTCTTACTCATAATCTATGTGGATAAGTACCTAGTGATTGTGTTCCCAGAACAGTACTAAGCTCTTATTCCTGCCTGAAGTTTTGTCCCAGTCCTTCCTTTCTTCTGCCTGGACCATGCATTTGCCTACTGGTTCAACATGTACAACAAGGTGAATATGTCTTTCATCCTAGGAAGGTTAATCCATCAAACTTTGTGGCTGTTACTCGTGTAATTCAACATATGTAGAGTCATCAAAATAAATCAGTAGTTAACACAAGCAAGAAGGAACAAGCAGTGGCCGGTCATTTTATTGAGTGTGCCCATAGGGTGAATCAACTGGAATTTCAAGTTGTGGAGATGATTGAACTTAAGCGACGAGGAGGAAATAGGCAAAAGGAGTTATCATACATAGAAGCATTTTGGATTAGGAAACTCTATATCCATTGGACTTGAAAGAAATTGTCACCTTACAAACACTTTTCCAGTTGAGTTGTTTTCAGATTGTTCACCATAAACAAAGACTTTTTTCAATTGCTTTACATTTTTTTATTGCTTTTCCAAAATTGGAAAACATGTTTGATGGTGAACAACCCCTTTAAATACAGAGACTAATCAGAGTTCTGTCTTTACATGATCTTACATGGTTTTTATTGACTATTTATGTTTTTATCTTTAACAGATACTGTATATTTATTGTAGACATCTTGCCAAGTATTCCTTTAGGATGTGGAACATGTGTTTTTGATGTCTATATGGACACTTTATATTCTTGACTATTCTGTGATAATTGTTTCAAACTGGTTTGTGCACGAATGGCATAAAAAAAGGGTATAAAGAGGAGTGTTAATGTGTTTCAGAAAGCCTGCTTAACGTTCGCATGGCCAGAAACGTTGCTTTAATGCCCTAAGTATATAATAAAGGCTTTTTGAATGAAAATATTCATGGTGCTGTTCCAACGTTCCTATTCATATTGTATCAGTGGAAAGTGCCTATTGGAGAACATATACTACTTTGAGAAAATTTTACAAGTGTCCTACCTGTTTTCAAAGCATTTGCCTACCGGTTATGTCATGGTCCCCTGGATATACCAATTTACTTTGCAAACTGTATTTGATATTTTGAAATAATATTATATGGGGGGTTGCATGGTGCATGAGCAGTTGATGTAATGTATAATGCTAAAGTCTAGTCTATAGGTAGTTACACCAGTGCTGAGAAGGCCAGACTCATCCTGGCTTATTTACACAGGAACCTTCTTCTGTTTTCCAGCTTTATTCTTCTGAAAGATGAAGTGATATTGTCATATCAATAGAACTTGCTATGCAACTAGAGACTTTCATAAACCTGTAGCAGTTGGCTGTTATGAGCTGAGCTTAATCTGAAATTAACAACTGTAAGTACTGCACTCAACGTTTGGTGCTCTGAAACACAATGGGAAAAAAAAGAATGGTATGAAAGACTTGAGCATGGCTGAACAAGGAAAATACGTTGAGTAGGACCTCCAGGTTTACCTCATCCAGATCTAGATAACTGAACTCATTCCAACAACAGGTAATCACAGAAAATCTAAAGAAACAAAAGAAGATGAAGCAATATAAAACATAATAGAGTTCTTGGTCACTATTCTGGGCTTCTATAACAAAAAGAGATTATGTTAAAGGAGATTAGATGATCAGGGAAGACATTGTAATTGTGTATAAGAGGTCTATCAGAGCTTGAGGATGGCAGTGACCTTTATATTACAGTAACTTACAAATTCAACTCAACCAATGTGATAGAAATTGAAAATTGTACAACCCAAATGGACATTATGGGGTATATTTATCAAAGAGTGAAGTTAATAGTGAAGTTCCGCCACTAGAGTGAAATTCCGCCGCTCTCCATTAATTTCTATGGGATTTTTATAGGCGTATTTATCAAAGGGTGAACTTTCACTTCACCCATTGATAAATACGCTTTTCAAAATCCCATAGAAATGAATGGAGAGCTGCGGAATTTCACTCTAGGGCGCAAATTCACTAAGCGCCGAAGCGCCGAACTCTAGCGTCAATTCGCTAGCGTTTGGCATTTTCGGTACTTCGCAAATTCACTAACGAACGCTGTTACTTCGCACACTTACACCAGGCGAATTTTCGCTAGCGACGTAACTACGCAAATTCACTAACCTGCGCAGTGTACTGAACGCTACCTTTTATGCTAGACTTCCTTCACCACCTCAGACCTGGCGAAGCGCAATAGAGTAGATAGGGATTGTTTCCAAAAAAGTCAAATTTTTTTCTAAGTCCCAAAAAACGCTGGCGTGTTTTCTACATGATGGGTGATAGGCTGAAAAAGATCGAAAATATTTTTGGGGCTCCCCTCCTTCCCCCCTACATTTCCTGACTCATGGCAACTTACCTAGACAGTGGGCACATGTGTAGGGCAAAATAACATTTATATTTGCTGATTTGAAGGTTTTCTAGGCATATGTAGTGCTGATACATGTTCCTCCATTGAAATTTGAATTTCGCGCCGTATGCAAATTAACCATCGCTAGTGAAACTTCACTTCGCTTGGCGAATTAACGCTAGCGCAACTTCGCAAACTAACGCTACCCCTGTGCGCAACTTCGGATTTTAGTGAATTTGTGGAGCGCTGGCGAAAATACGCCTGGCGAAGTGCGGCGAAGTTGCGCCTGGCGCAACTTCGCATCTTAGTGAATTTGCCCCTAGTGGCGGAACTTCACTCTTTGATAAATTTACCCCTATATGCCATTTGGCTAACTAACCATGAAAGTGTTCTCTAAAAAGCCAAAAAGCAACACACAGTAACATTTATGGACTCAGATTTTGTGGTCTTAAAAGCCCTATCCTGTCACACAAATCAGCAGAGACAATTGCTAAAACCCTTACTCACATCTCTTAAAGAGAAAGCACCCCCCCTGCAGATGGGGGTATCAGTCGACAAGTGACTAAAAACAAGCAAAACACACTCATTAACCAAAACTAAAGACTTTCCATCCTTCTGTCAAGCTCTCAGTTTGGAAAGATTCAATCTTGAAAACTGGATAAAGTTCCTACAAGCTCATTTGATGCCCAGAAGGAACTCATGGCCTGTAGTTTCCACTTTTAAAAGCAAATGGAAGGGGAACAGAGCTGCACCCCAAGAAAAGGTAAAATCCCAAAAAGCATGGGCAGATTTTCAATAAGGCTTGGGAAGACTAAGCCTCCCCAAAACTGCCTGACAACAAATAAGAAGGGAAATTGCAGCAATTTTACAATTTTGCTGGTGCAAATCCTGTCTCCGTGAATAGAGCTCAAATATTATCTAATCTGAACACTGTGACCCTTCTTCCAGCCAATACCGTTTCTGCTTCCTCGACTCAGAATTGAAGTAAAGCAGGAACTAATGGACACATGGGAAAGAAGAATGAAAAAAGCAATGTTAACAGAAGTGGAAGAAATTTGAATCATAGAAAATTGTGTAGAGTGGGATAAGAAACTGGAATAGGGTATAATGAAAATACATACTGTATATATGTAGAGAACATGGAAATGAGGAGTGTGAATTGATGAAAGGTGACTGATACATAAGCAGATGTGAGAAGAAAAAGAGAAAAGATTGAAATGTGAATAAAAAGTAAAAGCAAAAGTGGAGGAAAGCTGGAGAGAAGACCCAAGAGTGAAATAACAGAAAAGTAGAGAAGAGCTCTGACAAATACAATGTGAGTAGGTTGTCCCATATTTTTTGTTGGTGATGAGTGAATCTGACCCGTTTCGCCAAAGAAAATTTGCGGCAATTTTTCAAGTCAAAGGGCATTTTTTTCTTATGGTGGTTTTTTTAATCTCTGCAACATTTTTTTCTTTGGAGACTTTGCATTAAATTTTTACAAGAATCCATGGCTGGTGAAAAAATATGCTGGTCACTATTCTTTGTAGATTTATAAATGAAGTTAAACTGGTGAGATTCTTTGCGGTGCACGACAGTGACAACTATATCTTCATTTCGTTCAACCAGCTCTGTGACGGTGTGTTTGGCTACCAGTGGTCACTGCCAATCACTTTATGAGTGTAGAGGGCCAATATACACTTTATTGTAGAAGTTGCTTATGGTGCTGCTATCCACTGCTTCTCTTTACATAATGTGCTTGGGGTGTCAGTGTCAAATGCTTGTCAGCTCTGGAGCCGCAATCTGGTTATTCCGAGGAAAGCCAGAGGGGCTCTTCTAAACCCTGTATTTTATTTTGGGCATGTGATGTACTGCTTGGGTCTCCGAGAAAACTGGTGGATTATAAATCTCAAACATGGTCACTGCCCACAGGTATAGGATCCATAATGAGGGAAACCCGTTATCCTAATTATAGGAATGTCATCTCCTTATCCAGAATAGCCCAGGTCCCAAGCATTCTGGATAACAGGTTCCATACCTCTACTTACAATTGCTTCTCACTATAATGCACTTAGGGTGTAGTTCAACTTCTCACTACCCTCAATGTGTAATATACACATATACACAAAAAGGGCCCTTGCTGCCCAAAACATGTCGTGTGGATGCACAATAAAACACGAATCTGCTCTTTGCCTTTGATTCCCATATTTTACAATTGAACTCAATGGGGCAGGTTCGAGTGAATTTTTGAAGTTAAAAAAGTTCGGATTTTGAAGTAATTTTTTGGACACTTCAACCATCGAATAGGCTACTATGACTTCGACTTTGAAGTAAAATCGTTCGAATATTTGACCATTTGTTAATTGAAGTACTGTCTCTTTAAAAAAACTTATTTAAGTTTAGGCTGACCTGCCGAAGTGCTATGTGTAAGGAACTTACCCTGGTGGTCTAGCGGCAGCGACCTCGGCGTGGACGCCCGTTGTGCTGCTTCCTTCTCCTGTGCCGGCTTCCTCTAGGGCACGCGTCGCGCGCACGCTCGTTATTTAAAGGCGCAGTCGCGCTGGCGTCATCACGCCAGCGCACAATTGGCGCGGAGTTCAAAGGTATTTAAAGCCCATTTAGTTAACAGGACCTTGCCCGTTGTTAGGTTCAATTAGCTTGTCCCTGGGTGTTTATTGTGATTCCTGACTTGATCTGTTTGACCCTTGCCTGCCTGCTACTATTCTGACCTCTCCAATCTTGACCTTGCCTGCCTGAAACTACGTTGTTCTCTCCAATCCTGAAACCTTGCCTGTTCTTCGACTATTCTACAATCTCTAATCCTGATTCTGGCCTGTCTGACTATTCTAACTGCTTGTGCTGGCCCGGCCTGCCTGTTCCTGGTGGCTTCCTATCTTCCAACATTCATGTAAAACAGTCGTGCCCCATTGCCTGCCAGAACTTGTGCCTTGCACCTCTCGTTAAGTCCAGGTGGCATCTGAGTACGCCGAGGGCTCCTCCCAAGGCCAAAGGTGGTCACTTAACTGGTGAAGTCGAGCCGAGACCAGGGTGCTTGGCATCTGTTCTGGTGTTGGGTGCCGACCATGACACTATGTTAGCCTATGGGGACCTTCTAGACCATTTTTCTAAGTCTTTACACATAGAAGTAAAATCGTTCGATCGTACGCTAAAATTGTTTGAATCGATCGAACGATTTTACTTCAATCGTACGATGGTCAAATTTGTTGAAAAATACTTCGACTTCGATATTCGAAGTCAAAGTATTTCAATTCGAGGCTCAAATCTAGAAGTACTTATTAATTAAATTCGACCCTTGATAAATCTGCCCCAATGTGTAATATTATGGTGATGCCATGACTTTTTTTCTCTAATGGCATATTGTGCTACATGTATAGGATCTGTTATCCAGAAACTCGTTTTCCAGAAAGCTCTAAATTACAGAAAGGATATCTCCCATAGACTTCATTATAATCAAATAATTCAAATCTTTAAAAATGATTTCATTTTTTTTTTATATTAATGAAATGGTAACTTGTACTTGATCCCAAGTGAGATATAATTAATCCAAACTAGATGCAAAATACTCCTATTGGTTTAATTAATGTTTAAATGATTTTTAGTAGACTTAGGATATGGAGATCCATATTACAGAAAGACCCTTATACGGAAAACCTCAGGTCCCGAAAATTCTGGATAAGAGGTCCCATACTTGTACTAACACAAAACTAAACTCATTTAGACTAATTTACCTAGGGCTTCATGCTTCAGAGGCCCATCAGTTTATACTTTTCAGCTCTCAGCTTTAAAGGGGTTGTTCAGGTTTGAGTTAACTGTTAGGGCCAGATTTACCAAGGGTCGAATATCGAGGGTTAATTAACCCTCGATATTCGACTAGGAATTGAAATCCTTTCATTCCTATGAAGAGGTCTTTGAGGAAGTACGTTGTTACTCTTTTCTAATCAGGTAATCAGATAACTTTATTAATACCTAATCAGAGATATTAATAAAGTTGGATAACTGATATAATTTCAATATATTGAACCAGGGATCCCCAACCTTTTGAACCCGTGACCAACATTCAGAAGTAAAAGGAGTTGGGGAGCAACACAAGCATGAAAAATGTTCTTGGGGTGCCAAATAAGTGCTGTGATTGGCCATTTGGTAGCCCTATGTGGATTGTGAACCTACATTGAGGCTCTGTTTGGCAGTAAGTCTGGTTTTTATGAAACCAAATATAGCCTCCAAGCTTGGAATTCAAAAATAATCATCTGCTATGAGGCCACTGAGAGCAACATCCAAGGGGTTGGAGAGCAACATGTTGCTCACGAGCTACTGGTTGGGGATCACTGTATTAAACTAAGCGATTCTTGAGTCCCGGAATGCGCCGCCTCTAATGATTTCTTAACATTCTTATCATACCTAAATAATGTTATTTGTAAAGTCAATGTACTAGTGTGGTTCAACCTCCTTATAAAGCTTAAGTAAAGCCGAGTTTTACCGAGAAAAAACATCTATTGACTATATGGATAGTAGAAAAAATGTTGCGTGGTTTGAAAAATTGTCACACAAAAAACACTCATTGACTTTAATATGTTTCGCAAATTTTTGGCAGCTCTGATTTGCCCCTCACATCACTACTAACCCCTCTATGTGGAATTTTTACCTATAATTGTAGATAAAGGATACAGTGATATAACTAGAACTAACGGGCCCAGGTGCAAGACAAGAAGCCAGACCCTCCACCCCCCTCCGAACACAACGCTCAAAACAGATTTGTCACCCCTGAGGCTGTGGTGGGACCCAAGGGGGTGCGGGCCCTGGTGTGATTGCACCCCCGGTAGTTCCACCACTGAAAGGACACTTGTAATGATTTTGATGAAAAATGGCTCCAGCTTAGACACTCTCTCCCCACAATTCAATCCAAAACCTAAAATATTTTTTTGAAAGGAAAAAAGTTCATTTAGAGACACTTGGAGATGCTGCCAAATTAAGGAGATAAGATTTTTTAAATATGACAAAAACGAGACAATTTACAAGCTTTGTGTTTGTTATAGATGTGCCCCTCCCACTCTGGATTCCCAACTATTATAAGATTTTATTGTATTACCTGTATCTGCCCATTTATATAAACCATTTATATAACTACCCATCAATAAATGGGAATCAATATTTAAAAATAACATTAAGGGGCTGATTTATCAGAAATCAAGTTTGCAGGGTTTTTCTCCATGATTTGAGAAAGAACATGAATTTTACTTGAGAATAAGTTGATCCCGGTGCAAAGGTACATTTAAAGGTAAAACAAGTGAACATAATTAACATAATTTACAAATAATAAAGCAACAAAAGGACCAATTCAAAAAATTCATTAGTGTTAAAAACAAAAAACGTATTATTCATAATCCCAACCATTCTACAGATTACTGGAGGCTGCCATTATCTCTATCACTGGGATCTAAATTTCTTGGTATTCATCCAATCAGCAGTGAGAGCTCTTCATTCTACAGTATAACTATAGAGGAAGCAGACCCTGTGGCTGCAGGGGGTCTGGGGGGGTATAGGAGCCCCATGAGGCCCTAATTCATATACAATTTCAATAAATATTTATAAAACAAGTCAACCTTCAGACATTTTGGGGGCCTAAATAATTTTCTGTGGGGCCTAGTAATAAAAAGTGTTTTCTTTGTCTTACTTCCAGTTTCTTTGTTTATTTCTATGGGAATAGTGTTTTCTGAAAAGAATTCCAGTGGATTCAAATACCATAGAGTTCAAGGCTCCAGGTGTCCCTTTGTTGATCCAACTGGATCTCCTTTGCTTGGGAATTCTGACTCTGCACCCACACCAGTGTTACCAGTTATTTGCATCTCTTTGATTTGGACTGTGACCCATAAATGAGCCCATAGAAAGAATATAGGGTGGAACCTACTTCATAATGAGTAGAGAAGTTGGTTAATGAAGACGCAAAAATAAAGTCTTATGAAACTGACTTTTGAATGATTTATGGATCGTCCCGACATATTTTTGTACCACATCGATTGGTTGTTCAGTCGATGGGACAGGTTAAAAGATTTATATCAGCTAACGATAATATCTCTGCAGGTATGGTCTATGTGACTATTGTGCACATAACTTTCCTACAATTGCTGTCATGACCAAAACATTGTCTAATTTGTTCTCTTTACTACTTTATATTAATCTGAATGGTTAGTTGTATCGTTAGACTGAAATAACGATTGTTCATCACAATAAAGTCTGGGACTCTATGACCAGCTTTAGGAGGACCCCCATGTCCTATCCATGTGCCACAATATTGATAATAATAATATATTGAAGTTCTGATCAATGGGTGGTTTGGAGAAAGAGGAGGAATTCACCTAACAAGTATTAACCACTTCTAGGGGAAATATGGTTTTCCAACGAGAGTTTTTTTGGTAATTCCAGTACAATGATACTAAATATTAGTGAATGAATAGGTCACTCACTCACCTGTACCCAATTAGCTAATTAGTAAAGCTGAAGGCCTTGTGGGAGGGTCAAGTTGTTTTTGGACACTTTTGCATAATCGGACACTTGAATTCCTTTACAGCATGGATCATGTATTGGACTGCTATGAACTTCTGTGTTTGGAACCTGTTTAAGGACATTTTTTTCTATGTCGATGAACTTTATTGACTACATTGCAGTTCAAGGCGAGACTCTCTAACTTCCCTCAGCAAGTTGGGGGTTTGAATTTCAAAAGGGGTTGTAGGTGTTGTATTGTATAACAATGGAAAGAGAGCTTTGTGTTCAAATTAACACTGAAGGTTGCAGTCCTGGGGTGTTACCATTCATCCACGTATTTTTATTGATTGAGCTTCAAATGGGCAGAAGATTTGATCACATTTTATACGAATATTTTATTGTATGTTGCACTTATCACAGTGTCACAATTTATTGCATTCACAAGGCTCAGTTACAGGAAGGTAAAATGAGATGATTGGCCGTTACCTAAGAACAAGAAAATAAAAAAGAAGACGGTTCCCACAGAATAAGTGTCAGGCAGCAAAAAAAAAAAGGTTTTATTTCAATAGCAGTAGTTGAAAGACAAAGGCAGTTTTCTTCAATGAAACAGATCAAATGAAACAAAAACAAGTGATATCAGTTCAGTAATAACATAACAGCAATAATATTACAGACCCCTGAACAGGCAGCTGTGTGTGAACAGGTCCATAGACTTCTGTGTGTTGAGTTCAGAAAAAAAGTGAGGATATCTCCTAATAAACTGGGTTTTGTATTGGAAATGTTTTCTGTATATCCGTTTAATTAAAGAAACTCTGTGGGGACAATGTAACTGTTTTTCTCCATATCTACTAACCCATAGCAACCAATCAGCAGGGAGTATTGTCTGGTCTGCTGTCACGGTAACACACTCTGATTGGATACTGTAGGTCACTAGATTCAGAGCAAACATTACCCCTGTTATTGTATAACGTTATTTACAGCACCAGACAATACAGGACAGAGGGACAGTAGATACTTTTATTTTAACTTGATTTCACTTATTTCTACAGAACCATTGTGGGAGGTGAATAATACACTTCCCAGTTAGGATCTCATCCTTATCTGTAAGCCTAAAACAGTTTTCCCATTATCAAAGGTAAAAAAGATAAACAATGATCCAGTGGGTGTTATTCTTACTGTTTAAATGAAAGAATATCCAAGACACATGACTATGGATTCCCTACTGGCCCTGGTCATGTTGAGTTGTACATTGTCCCTCTAATATAATCAGAGCAGAGCCCTGGAAGAAGCAATGTTGTTATATACAAAAGCTGAGGTTATATTGGTACATATATATATTCTTCTTCATTTAATGAAAGGGTCACAATTGCTGGATTGAGATTTATAAGGAACAATTTACTGAGGAACATATTGGAGACCAGACAGGAGATCAGATGAAGCCATTACATTACTTTCAATCTCTCCCACGTTTGTTGGAATTTCTTTAGTGACTTTGTTCCAATATCCGCTGCAGGAAACCTCTTCCATGTGTTCAACACATCCACCTCCCCAAATGTAGTAATTGCTGAATTTATCCCAAGGAAACTGGAAATGCAGAGAGAAAAGGGACTGGTTTCCATCAGGTAATAACAGGCGAGTGTTGCTCAGTAACTGGGACATAAACATTGGGACCATGTGCAAATACCACCAGATATTTCATCTCCTGTCTCTTGTATAAGCCGAACTCCCCTATTTATATTTCCAGCAGGGCCAAATGTCTTTTCAAAGTAAATGGAATAAGTATCTTTGTTCCAGAAATTCTTTAAAGTCTGAAATGACAGATCCATTGGCTTTATAATCAGCAACATCTGCCAGATACCCCCTCACTGTCACCCGTCTGTAATGGCAAAGAATCTTTTATCATCATTGTGATCATTGTTGTCTTTAGCCATGGGAATGGCCAGAGTTCCAAGTGTTTCTCTCTGGGATACAATACATATGGCCTCTAATGCTATAGAGCAGTGATCCCCAACCAGTAGCTCGTGAGTAACATGTTGCTCTCCAACCCCAAGAATGTTGCTCCCAGTGGCCTCAAAGCAGGTGATTATTTTTGAATTCCAGGCTTGGAGGCAAGTTTTGGTTGTATTAAAAACCAGTTGTACTGCCAAACAGAGACTCAACGTAGGTTGACAATTCACATAAGGGCTACTAAATGGCCAATCACAACACTTATTTGGTACCCCAAGAACATTTTCATGCTTGTGTTGCTCCCCAACTCCTTTTACTTCTGAATGTTGCTCACAGGTTCAAAAGGTTGGGGTTCCCTGCTATAGACCCCCCTCCCTCCTGTATCTGCTCTGTAACCTGAACAAGCAGAAGTCCGTTGATTTCATATTAAAAGGGAAAGTACCTACCTGCCATCATAACGGCCTCAGCACACTTTATTTTTTTGTCTTATTTTGGATGTTTCTGCAGAAGAATGTTCTTGTCACGTTGCTGCTCATAATACTTCCCTGTAGTGAATATGAAATGAAATATATTTGTCATTATTATGTGCTGCCACACGTACAAGTGACTGTGTATTAGTTACATCAGAATTGCATGTTGGACAGTTACATTCCTGCTTATATTGCTGTCCGTTAAGTCAATAACCAGTAGGTTTGGGGCTGTTAAATCATTTGTGGGATAAGCCTGAGAGATAGAAGCAACTCACAGAACCAGCTCTTGGTCCCACTATCATAAAGCAACAGGGGCAAGTTATTTGGATGAAAGTCCCACTGGTAAAATAAGAGAAAACAAACAAGAAAGCACCAACTATAAAGCAGCTCCAGCAGCAAAACTTACAGGACAGTTGTTGCCCATATGACACATGTAAGGCAATAAAAATCAAATCGAATTTTGGTCTTTATCATTGGAAAGATACACTGGTTCATTAAGGGCAATACAATTATATAGGCAGATATTGGATAATATCAAGCACAGTCCATGTTGGTGTGATTAGACTATGGGCACAGGCTGACGGCTCTGGCTATTGGGTATTTTTTCAGGTTGAGAGAAGCGGAAATGCTTAGTGTCCCTGCTCCATTGATTTGTGCACTTACACACAACATACACACACACTTACACACACCATAAACACACACTTACACACACCATAAACACACACACTTACACACACCATACACACACCATAAACACACACACACACTATACACACACAGTTACACACAGTCGAGATGAAGCTGAGATCACCCCAAATAAGTGAAAGAAGCTTCCGCTCCACTGTGTGTAGACAATGAAGAATATTGAACACAATAATTTTATTTTTTGATATTGTAGAGTAAACCCAGATATTTTTACATGGGGACAGGTATGTGTTTTTATCACACAAATGAGTAGTTGAAAGATAGCTAGGGTCAGACAAAAATCTCTTAAAGGAACAGTAACGTCAAAAAATAAAAGTGTTTTAAAGTAATAAAAATATAATGCAGTGTTGGCCTGCACTGGTAAAATGATGTGTTTGCTTCAGAAACACTACTATTGTTTATATAAATAAGCTGCTGTGTAGCAATGGGGGCAGCCATTCAAAGGAGGAAAGGCTCAGGTTACACAGCAGACAGCAAATAAGCTCTGTCTGTCTAATGGTTTTATCTGTTATCCATTAGTCACCCTGTGCCATATAGCCGTTTTTCAATTTCCGCCATTGCTCCACAGCAGCTTGTTTATATGAACTATAGTAGTATTTCTGAAGCAAACAGATCAATTTTACCAGTGCAGGGCAACATTACATGATATTTTCATTACTGTACTTTCATTTTTTGGTGTTACTGTTCCTTTAAGGTTTATGGTCTTTTGTTATTTGTATTTTGAAAAATGGAACAAGGTATATTTATTTTTTAGAGGATGTTTAATGGCAAACCTACATTTGGATGGTATCTCAGATACTTGGGGTAGCTGTAAAACCAAGGATGTTCTGTTACCTCTGTAAGCAAATGATTATGTTTATACATACACCTATCTCTGATTTATATTACATATATTTAGGTTATTTAATCCATTAATGTTAGTTATTAGATATGTGCATATTTCTATAATGATTGTAAGTTTTTGGATATATAAACAGACATGCAAGATAGGCAAAAACAGACTTTGTAATTTAAGAAATACAACATCACCATTTTTTGGTGGTTATACTAAAGGACTTTTTTATTTTGCAAGAGACTCTTTTCTCATTAGTTTTGAAGTTCATCAAAGGAATTGCTCAGCCAAAGTTGTATAAATGGACGGCTCTAAATGTACAATTTGGCTCATCTTGACTTCTAACACAATAAATAAGAAATGGAACATCTAAAGCTCACATATAAACTGAGAGAGGAAAATATCCATCAGAGAAAGAGAGAAGTTTTGAATAACTACTACTGAAGAATTTGTAGTAAAATGTTTCCCTTCTTCCTTTAATCCCTCTATTCAGTTTTTTTACCCCCTTTGAAAAATTTGTATAAATAAATAATTAAAAAAAAAAAAATTAAAGAAGAATTAGTATTTCAAGTCTTTAGTTGCTCTATCACAGCATTTAAGAACGTTGTCAAGTCTGTTACATTCACTATGTTGCACAGCTTGAATAAAATCCTTCCATTGCATAACCCAAAGGTTGCACTGGATTCAGGGTCGGATTGGGGGGCCTGGGGCCCACCAGGGTGGCTGTCCAGGGTCCCCCTCTGGACTCACCCGGCCACCATTTATCGCCGCCACTGGTGTGCGCTTGTGAGAATGCATACACACGCGCACTACGTTTTTCAGGCGGTCGTGGCAGGAAGGAGCACAGAAATTCTGCATCTGGATGTGGATCTGGGCCGACCCTCACTGGTTTTATTAAAGAAGATAAAAATTCTAACAGGCACACGGGCTGATTGGATTCAAGTCTAAGGAACACTGAGCAGATCCGATTCTCTGAGCCTTCAACAATATCCAGCCTGACAACAGCCTGTGTGTCCCTACCCCAAAGAAGTAGTGAAATAAATATATTTTTAAAAGAGGAGAGAACCAGAGACCTCACAGGTAATGACCACCTGGACAAGTCTCTTGTGTCTCTTATGAGGGGCATCGTTGCAGTTGTCAGGTTTAATAGCATCTAAAATTAATGGACACGGTACTTTCAAGTCTCATCTTAAATGGGGTTTATGTTATAGTAGCGAATAAAAGATAATTTCATTAGGATTGGGGTCATTGTAATGAAGATCTGCAATGTGTATTCTAATGACAATGATATAGTGATCTAACATAGTGTCAGATTAGGGTGTTTTACCTTTTTCATGTATGAGCATCTTCTCAATGGGAGTCTTCAAAGCCTCATGTGTTACATGGAGTTTAATATGTTTCTTATCTGAAAGTTTCTTCACGTTGTTTTTCTTGGTGTCACATGAGCTGATGATCCTGTAGGTGCCGTCACTGTTACTGTGGGTCTCGTTACTGATACGAGAGGCTTCATATTCTTTATATGTAACATCCTTTATATCCTTAATCCGACTCCAAGTCACAACAATGTCCTGTGGGTAGAACTGGTCTATTTCTGCTCTTATTTTATCCCCTTTATATGTGATGTTTATAACTGGGACCCCTGCATATAAAAACCAATGAGTGAGGGAATGTCCTGAAATATCAGTTTATTAACATTTGCAACATCCTATATCACAATATGAACACTAATAATAATAATAATAATAATAAAGAGATCACAGAGATACTTAGATTTGAAATACATCAACCTGACTGATACAGGGACAAACCCAAGATACATCTCTTAGTGGAGATAGGGGCTATCACAGGGATTACCAGTCTATTCTGAGGCAAATCCTTCACAGCCCCAGTTGGGGGTCTTTTTGCTGGAGGGGAGGGATCAGATTCAGAACAAGAGGTTAATCCCTGTTATATCCCCACTCAACAGATCCCATGGATGGAGCAGATCCAGCATTTTTTTTACACAGCGGCACTTATGCTTCAAATAAATTGATTATATGTGGATTTTCTTCACATAAGCCAATCAATTCTCTTTGGACTAATTGATAAGATGTGATGCATTGGGAAAGGGACCACTTGAGTAGACTTGTGTTGAGTTGAGAGGTGATCGTTCTGGTTAGTGGGTTTCATTACAGAGGTGCTTAGGTAACACATTCTCTGGCGAGTAAATCCCTGGTGGCATTTTAACCTTTGGGTTTCCTGAGGAACCAGGGTAATTGTACTGTATGAAATGTATCGTTTATTCTCAGTATATGTGTGTGTGTGTGTGTGGGGGGGGGGAATTGTATGAAAATGTAAAATGTGAAGATGAGGTTAATGGTCGATTACCCTGGCATTAGTCAGTTGAGCCAAAAGTATATTTTCCATTTAAATGTGACCCCTTGGAATCTCATTTGCACTAGTTCCATGGCCAGAACATACAGTATCAGCCTTGGCCCATCCCATCTGCAACCCAATGTATGTGCCCTGCCCTGATATTCCTTCCCTCCACCAATCCCACCAGGCAGTGCAGCTACACTATATATATATATATATATATATATCTGCTCTATAAGCCTTTTCCCTTATACATTAATACTCACCTCTCACACTGAGGGCCCCGGTGCTTGTCTCTAGGGGTTCCCCCAGACTGGGGTGTCCCACCCGGCAGATAAACTCCGCCCCCTGCTCAGTTGTTAGTGACACAGAGACAATGAGACTGACTGTGCAGGAGAAGGTCCCATCAGCTTCTCTCTTCTGCTCCATCTCTGGGATCTTGTATTTCTCACTGGGACACACAGAGAATAATTCCTGCCCTCCTGCTTCTCTCCTTAACCATTTCACCTCCAGAGCATCAGGGAAATACCCCCAGATCTTACACTGGAATTTGCCCTCTTTGCTGTGTATCAGGGAATCAGGTTTTATTATCTCTTCCATCTGTGGGCACCAGGGGAATTCTGTAACACAAAGACACATGGAGCAGTGTGAGAGGAACAGAAAGTTATGTACAAGCTGAATAAAAGACTGATGAAACCCCACAAGCAGATGTATTTCCCAGGTAAATAGCATTAAATTAGTCAGGCCAAAAATGACAAGTTTACTGTCTCTTACAACATGGACAGAACCACCCCCCCCCCTTGCTCATTTCCCACTGCAGACAGAAAAGGATAAATAGTTCAGTTAAGTCTTAACTTGTGTTGGTGGGTAATTAATCACATTTTGGCTTAAGCAGTATAACTTGTTTATTAATGACCTGGAGGTGGCCATTGAAAGTACTGTTTCTATTTGTGCAGATGAGACTAAATTGTGCAGAACTATAGGTTCCATGCAGGATGCTGCCACTTTGCACAGTCATTTGTCTAAACTGGAAAACTGGGCAGCAAACTGGAAAATGAGGTTCAATGTTGATAAATGCAGGTTATGCACTTTGGCAAAAATAATATAAATGCAAGTTCTACACTAAATGGCAGTGTGTTGGGAGTTTCCTTAAATGAGAAGGATCTTGGGGTCTTTGTAGATAACACGTTGTCTAATTCTGGGCAGTGTCATTCTGTGGCTACTAAAGCAAATAAAGTTCTTGTATAAAAAAGGGCATTAACTCAAGGGATGAAACATAATTGTGTCTCTTTATAGGTCCCTGGTGAGGCCTCATCTGGAGTATGGGGGCAGTTTTGGACTCCAGTCCTTAATAGGGATATAAATGAGCTGGAGAGAGTGCAGAGACTAAGTGCAACTAAACTGGTTAGAGGGAGGGAAGAGTTAAATTATGAGGGGAGACTGACAAGGTTGGGGTTGTTTTCTCTGGGGGAAAAAAGGCGCTTGTGAGGGGACATGATTAGACTTTACAAGTACATTAGAGGACATTATAGACAAATAGCAGGGGACCTTTTTACCCATAAAGAGAATCACGTACCAGAGGCCTCCCCTTCAGACTAGAGGAAAAGAAGTTTCATTTAAAGGAACAGAGTAGGGGGTTCATCACAGTGAGGACAGTGAGGTTGGGGAATGCACTGCCGGGTGATGATTCAGTTAATGACTATAAGAGGGACTTGGATGATTTCTTGGACAGACATAATACAAAGGCTATTGTGATACTAAACTCTATAGTTAGTATAGATATGGGTATATATCATTTATGTGACAGTAGGGAGGGGTGTGTGTATGGGGCTGGGTTTTCATTTGGAGGGGTTGGACTTGATGGAATTTGTCTTTTTTCAACCCAATTTAACTATGTAACTATGTAACTTCCAATAAAAAAAAACTTTATTTTTTTTTACTTATTTTTTGCATATTCAAAGACTTTAGTGTTCCCCTCTGCTCACTGGCATATAAAAGAGCTAGTTGTTCCTCTCAGATATGCCACCCTTTTCCTTGTAAACTAGAAAGCATCACTTTGTATTTGTAACCCCCCCAGGAGAGACCCTGCGTTTAGGGGCTATGTGCTGGGACTCCCTAACGCTTCAGGTCATTTACAATGTAAAGTGGAAAAAAACAGGTACAAACCACTGCCACGCTCAGCACCCCTTGGAACAAGTTTTTGTGTTCCTGAATGGAGATATCTGAGATGTGACAGAGTAGGAAAGATCAGGAGATTATATATTGGAGTGTCATTGGCATAAAGCAAGGAAGCTGATGCTGTGGCCCAGAGATGTTGTGTATGTCAGGCATGGCCAAAGGACAGAGCCTTGATGGACCCCAATTGAAAGTAGTAGGTGGGTTGTAGAAGGTTTCAGACAAAAAGAGATAGAGAGGGTCAGTAAGTGAGGTATCAGTGCATCCAGAAGAGTGTCAGACCCTGTATGCCATTGGAGAGTAGCACTTGATGATTTACTGTGTAAACACAGCAGAGAAGTGGAGGGATATTAGTATGGATAATCATCCTTAGATCTAGTAGCCAGAAGATCACTGGTGACTTTGGTAAGTGCCGTCTTAGCTGAATTTAATGGTAGAAAACCAGATTGAAGTAAGTCAAGTAAAGATATTAGAGAGAATGTGAGTCAAACAACTGTAGACATCATGTTCTAAGAGTTTCTAGAGATAGGAAAGAGATTTGAGAGACATGATGGGGACAAATGGTCCCCAAAGTGTTTTTTAGTAGACCTTTGTGGCATTACCCTTAAACTACATTAGTCAGAAACTCTGTGTTGAGGGAAATAATCACATGTTCACCTCTTAATATCTCAATTAGACTGGTACACAGGTAAAATTAAAACATGAAGCTCAAGTGGCCTTTGGACAGGAGTTCCCTTTATATGATGTACGTTATATGTAACACAATGTAATTCATGTGTATTAACCAGTTGAATGTTTCAATATTTTCTGATAATATAATATTTACAAACTCCCAAAACATGTACCATAGAGTTACCTTTATCTTTATCTCGTACAGACAGTTCCTGCTGCTCGGGGCCAGTCATGGATTCATGGTCCCAGGTCACTCGCACTGTGAATCCAGGATCCTTGAGTAGTTGGCCAGGGATCTTACACTCACTCTCAGCATTGAATGCTTGGATAGAACTGCATGGAATTATCTTTGTATTGGACTCCAGATCCTGGTAACATCCAACCCCACAGCTCCATCTGATCCGGATTTGTTTGGGATAAAACTCCTGCAGGACCAGGGAGCAGAGAACATCTCCAGTCTCATTGATGGACAGTTTTATGGGCTGAGAGACCTGGGGCTGCCCTGGGAATAACAACACAGAGTTAGCTGGAGCAAAAGGCTGTAGGTGCACGGGAACACTGGGAGCAATTTGCTTTCCATGATTTGTAAAAGTCCAAACACACACAAATTGCCTGCAAGTGTTTATCCAACCTCTGGAAATTCATATTTTGGCTAAATCCCATGACAAAGATTTCAACAAACACTTGTATATAATTCACACCAAATTTCCGAGCTATTTCAGGAGTTTTGGGCCAATCTCCTCAGCTCAAGTTTTACCTGATAGTGGTACCATATTGGCACATCTCCTTATTGTTCTAACTCTGTGCTCTTGAATGCTAATAAATACTTACACATTCTAATAGTCAGCACTGTCTTGCCCTTTATTGGGTCACATCTGTGGTATTGTCTCACCTACATATGGACAATTGGGAGATGTACATCACCAAAGCCTTCTCAGCATTTATATCCCTCCCCTCTAGATAAAGTACAACACTGTGGAGCTGAGGGAGCACAGGGTAGAACAAAACTGATGAAGGTGACCACATGTGCCTAGATTTGGTCAAGTTGTTTAGCTAATTTCAGTCATACAACCTGTCTGGACTTGTGTGGCACCTCAAGGGGCAGTTTAAACATGTGGTCCTTTTAAAAAGGAGAAACCCACTTAGGAAAGAGAAGATACAGTAAATACAAAACAACATAAGAGAACAATCGAGCAGAGGAGAGTTGAGTAGATCAGTGGGCTCCAAACCTCAAAGTCTGTGAGTGACAGTGAGTGCTGGAGCTGCTAAGCGAGTGTTGTATGTGATAAGTGTTAAGCAGTGTTAAAAACCATTTAACGCGTTAAATAGGCGTTGGTGTTTGCTGTGCATGCTGGGAGTGCTGGGTGCAAGGAGGGAGTAAGTGCAAATAATTGACTTCTGTGTGTTCTGAGAGTATCTGACTAAGACAAACACCTTTTTCTTTTCTCTGTTTGGGGAAAACTGGTAGATACATTTAGTACATTTATTTTGGCTGGGATATAGTTTGTAAGGGGAACATTTTAAAAAGTTAATAAGGGAATTATTATTTTACTGCTGGTAGCAAACAGCATTTTTTTCTCTTGCCTCTGCCTGCTAATTAAGGGGAGGAGTTAAATTCTGATCAGGCTTAGTGTTCTTTGGTTTGAAACCTCAATAAGTTCAGACTGTACAGCGAGTGTTACATGTGATCTAAGTGTTACATGGGAATTAAGTGTTAAGCAGCATAAAAACCTTGAGGTGTGAGAAACTAAAAAGTTGTTTGTGAGGAATTGCATTTGGGAGACTGTAAGTACCAGTGTAAATATGAGTGTAAGTGGGTTTGCTGGTATCACTCAGTGTCACATGTATGTGGTGTTGGAGCAGCAGTTCCAGGCAGTATTTACATGTGAGAGATGTCGCTGGGTTTTCATCTTGGAATCTGAACTGCAGACTCTAAGGGGGGAACTTGCAGCACTGAGGGGCAAACGTGGGGGAGGAAAGGAGGTCACAGAGCAACCACTGGCAGGGGCTAGTGGAGTGGAGGGAGGAGAAGGGGTAGTGGAGGCTAATGAGGAGGAAGGTTTGTGACAGTCAGGAGGGGAAGTAGGGGACAGAAGAGTAGAGGGGCTGGTCCACAGTTTGTCCAAAACTCAAATTAACCATTTTGGCTAAAGATGTTGGGGAGGAAAGCTCTGAACTGGCATGTATGGAGCAGACTGACTCTCAGAGCGCCCTGGGGGGCAGTGACTCTAATGCAGGCGGTGGGGGGAGGAAGGAAATACAGGTTTTAGTTATAGGGGATTCAATTATTAGAAAGGTGGATAGGGTGATCTGTTGTAAGGCCCCTACATGCCAAACAGTCTGCTGCTTGCCTGGTGCTAGGGTTCTGCATGTGGTGGAACAGTCTGCTGCTTGCCTGGTGCTAGGGTTCGGTGGTGTGGCGGAACGAGTGGACAGATTATTGGGAGGGGCTGGGGATGACCCGGGAGTTGGGGTACACATACCGTAGGTACCAATGACAAAGTTAGAGGAAGTGGTGAAGTCCTCAAGAACAGTTATAAAAAACAAGGTGTAAAGTTGAGGGTGAGGACCTTCAAGGTAATTTTCTCAGAGATATTACCTGTGCCACGAGCAACGCTAAGAAGACAGTGGGATCTTAAGGAGATTAATGCGTGGCTGAGAGATTGGTGTAGGGAGGAGGGTTTTGGGTTTTTGGAGTACTGGGCTGATTTCTCAGTTGGCTACAGGCTCTTTGCTAGGGCCTGATGGCATACACCCCAGGTTCTAAGCTTAGTTCAGTTTTAGACCAGCCCCTATTTCAGATTTTCTCAGATTTGCTTTTTATCTGGTATGGTACCTATGGATTAGAGGAAAACTTCTGTTATTCCAATATTTAAAAAGGGATTACCAGGGCTGGAATTAGGGGTAGGGAGTAGGCACGTGCCTAGGGCGCAAAGGTGGAGGGGCGCCAGGTACGTGCTTACTCCTACCCCATGTCCGGTCACTTCTCTGCCGACCGTCCATCTGTTCGCATACGCGAACGCATGCGTCGATTCGCGCATGCGCAGAAGCGTCTCTACGCTGAAGCGTCTTTTCGCACATGCGCAGAAGCGCGCAACTAGCCGGCGCAGCAGCCGGGTAGGCTGCCTAGGGCGCCTGCCCAGCTTGGCCTGGTTCTGGGGATTACGATCTCAGCCTGGCAATTATAGGCCAGTAAGTCTGACATCTGTGGCTGACTAATTTGATTGCTTTTTATGATGAGGTAAGTAAGATGCTAGATAGTGGGGGGCAGTAGATTTATTTGGATTTTGCCAAAGCCTTTGATACTGTGCCCCACAAACGACTGCTTTCTATACTAAGGTCTGTTGGGCTTAATGTATGTATGTATGTATGTATATTTTTATTTGTATAGCGCTACTTGAGGGCAAAGCACTGTAATGCCAGTCAGCAGCATCAAGGGCAAATAAGGTCTTGAGTTGTATTAAATGGGGCAGAGAGTCACGGGAGGAGGGGGTCCCACTGTATAGAGCACTGGTAAGGCCCCATCTAGAATATGCCGTACAGTTTTGGTCTCCATCACTCAAACAGGACATTATTGTATTAGAGAGGGGACAGAGAAGGGCAACTAAGCTGGTAAAGGGAAAATCTTAGCTATGAGGAAAGACTGGCCAAATTGGGGATGTTCACGCTGGAGAAGAGGCGCTTAAGGGGTGATATGATAACTATGTATAAATATATAAGGGGATCATATAATAATCTCTCTAATGATTTATTTACCAGTAGGTCTTTCCAGCTGACACATGGTCACCCATTCCGATTAGAAGAAAAGAGGTTTAAGCTAAATATTGGGAAGGGGTTTGTTGCAGTGAGAGCTGTGAAGATGTGGAATTGTCTCCCTAAATCAGTGGTACAGGCTGATACATTAGATAGGTACAAGGAAGGGTCGGATGCTTTATTCACCAGTAGCTCCTCCCAGCAGACAGGAGGGAGCCAATGAGATTAGAGGAGGGAAAGGGGTGTTACAGGGAGAGCTGGGAAGTGAATCAGGGGTACAGGCTGATACATTAGATAGGTACCAGGAAGGGTCGGATGCTTTATTCACCAGTAGCTCCTCCCAGCAGACAGGAGGGAGCCAATGAGATTAGAGGAGGGAAAGGGGTGTTACAGGGAGAGCTGGGAAGTGAATCAGGGGTACAGGCTGATACATTAGATAGGTACAAGGAAGGGTCAGATGCTTTATTCACCAGTAGCTCCTCCCAGCAGAGAGGAGGGAGCCAATGAGATTAGAGGAGGGAAAGGGGTGTTACAGGGAGAGCTGGGAAGTGAATCAGGGGTACAGGTTGATACATTAGATAGGTACAAGGAAGGGTCGGATGCTTTATTCACCAGTAGCTCCTCCCAGCAGACAGGAGGGAGCCAATGAGATTAGAGGATGGAAAGGGGTGTTACAGGGAGAGCTGGGAAGTGAATCAGGGGTACAGACTGATACATTAGATAGGTACAAGGAAGGGTTGGATGCTTTATTCACCAGTAGCTCCTCCCAGCAGACAGGAGGGAGCCAATGAGATTAGAGGAGGGAAAGGGGTGTTACAGGGAGAGCTGGGAAGTGAATCAGGGGTACAGGCTGATACATTAGATAGGTACAAGGAAGGGTTGGATGGTGTTTAGCAAGTGACTAGTCCGAATTTCTTACCCCCTCTGAGGCAAATTGGAGAGGTTTTTTTTCCCTTCCTTTGGATCAACAGGCAGTTAGGCAGGTTAAAACAGTTAAAAGGTTGAACTTGATTATTATTTCAACCTAACTTACTATGTTATATGTCAGTGCCGTCAACCAGTGGCGGAACTACTGTGGGAGCAGGGGATGCACCCCCTCAGGGCCCCAAGGCAGCCCGCGCACCACTGAAATGCGGGCTGTACGGAGGGGGAGGGGCCCGGCTGCGCATCATGCACCAGGGCCCGCCCCCCTCTAGTTAGGTCAACTTTTAATAACCTAGCAACATCCCTGCAATCCACAATGAAGCACAATCCGACCACCACCTCCATATTAACCCTTTACCACAAGACATTTTATCTATAGGGCTGCATTTAACTCAAGAGATGTAGAATCCATGGCACTGGCACGTCAGTTCCTCACTGTGGAGCCTACAATATTCAGCATTTAATGAATTAAGGAAGTAATTTGCTTACGTAAAATGTAGGAATATTGCAGTTTCCTCACTTTGATTTTCCCCCCGCAGACAAACCTGCAGAAAACCTCAATGTTCTCATGTTTCTGGGCATCGGGTGTGAAGGTCAAAGTGGCAAGGACATTATGTAGCCCTCCTGCTTCCAGTCTGTCTGTTCTCATGGAGTATTCCTCAGTTACTAGTGAATCACTTTCTCCAGACTCGGTCGAGCTCTCTGGTACCGAACCTTTTCCTTTCAAATTCTCTGTCTCTGTCCGGATGACCTTCCTCTTCTCTTTGCTCTTGGTTTCACTGTTATTTATTACTGTCCATGTCACCTGGGGGTCTTTTGGGCATTTGGAGGCCACACAGAACAGGGTCACTTTCTCACCATCATCCGACATCAGTTTGTGTATTGGACTGAGTCTGAACCTCAGGAAATCTGCACAAGGAATCACACATGAAAACAACGGACTTCTCTCCCAAGAATCTTGTATTGTACACCCAAATACATCAGACTTTTGTTATTTGCCCTCCTTTATTCACAAATATACCATCATTTCAAAGAACCCCCCAGTGAGGTTAAAGAAATCCCCATGGCCTTAAAATTAATCTATTCACGGCATACATATACTGTATATAGCTTATTTGTTACTATTCGACTGATCTTAGCACAACTGCCCACCAAAGGTCTTTTATGTGTTTCCACAAAGAAGTCCAACTAACACTTAAAAAACAACTAAAATGATTCAAATTACAAATTACAATTTCAAATTACAATGATCAGTCTAATTTATGAGATTCCTTTAATCTACTGCTGTCATAACCATGTTAAGGGGCAGATTGTATAAAAGGTCAAAGAGAAAATTTTAAAAATGCTAAATTTTTAAAATGCAAATTTTCGAGTTCTTTTGTGAAATTTGATTTTCAAAATTTATCATACACTGGCCCTATAAGAATTCGACTATTTGCCACCTTAAACCTGCCAAATTGCTGTTTTAGCCTATGGGGGACCTCCTGGGATCAATTTGGAGTTCTTTGCTGGCTTCCTGACATTCGAGTTTTAAAACTCAAATTGAATTCTATTCAAATTTTCAAGTCAATCCTATTCACCTGAGTTTTAAAAATTCGAATTAATTAATAAATTTCGATTGGTCAGATTTTGGTAGAATTTCAAGTTCATGGGGGCTTAAAAAAACTCTGATGAACTCTAAATTCAACCTTTGATAAAGTGTTATCAGATCGGTCTTCCCCCAATATATATTTCAGCTGCAGGAATATATTGACACTGTTGTTTCCTTTATGGCTACTGATGTTTAATGCAGAACAGTCTCTGATCTCTTTATGTCGGCTTCATGGCTTTTAGACATTTTTCACTTCAATCCCCGTTTGAGAGTCAATATTTGGTCAACACCCAAAAAGCTCATAACAAAGCTGCAGCTTTATGAGAGTGCTCCTATCTTAGCCAGAATTCCAAGGGCAAGTAAGACATGCTCATTCCAAGGCACCTCTGATCTTCAGTCTGTGCTTTAACACTACCCAACCCCTGAGTTCTATACCCATACCCACCCCCTAAGGGGCAATCCTTAGTGGTATACGGAACCCTAGATAATCTCTTTTACCCAGTATAATATAGAGCCCTGGTATCATGGTATAAAAAGCCTTCAACTCTCCAGTTACTCTTGATAATCCAACCTGTTCTTCCTCTTTCATTCCCTCTAAATTCTGCCCAATCTTTTCTGCATTCCATAAATATAGAGACATTGGACACCAGACCTGACAAAACTAGAGCAGATCTGCAATTCCAGTTTGATGCCCAGGAAACCAATTAACAACCAGAATCCACAGCGTTCCCAGTAGGAGTCATATATCAACATATACGGTGTACAATTTTTATTGTAAAGTAAATATATGAAATAAAATAACAACTTACTTTTCAGGGTTATAAAGATGAACCAGAACAGAAAGAGCCCTGGCAACAAGAGAACGGCAACTATTGTACCATAATAATGTCTGTAATCTGAAATAAAAAATGGAATCTGGTATCATATTCACAAAGATTCCTCCCATTGGGGTAACTCTGGTAACTATAGAGGAATAAAGGGGATAGAGATATGATATTCTATATATGTTTAGTTGTTGACCAAATCCAACCATTATTAATATGTAACTGTCTGTAAATGAACATCCTACTTTCTTAGCCACCCTATTATTGCTACTTGCTCTTCCCCTGTGTCAGTACTGTATTTCTTCCTTGCAAATCATTTACCCTGTAGTTAAGAGATAACAGAACCCAGGCCCAGATGAAAAGGAACTCACTCTTTGTAATCTGTAGTGTCTCTGTGACTGGCTGGTACAAAGTCTCATGATAAGCCTCACATGTGATGTTTGCCAGTTGGGTCCCAGGACCTGAAGTGACCCGGTAATATGACTCCTTTATAGAACCTCCACCGTCACTTGTCCTGGGCTCCTCAACCCTCATCCCATCCATAAGCCACTTAATCTGCACCGGCTCTGGGGAGAAGCCACTAGCTTCACATACAAAGATCTTCTCTGAGTGTCCCTCAACCTTGGAGGAGAACATCCGCACTGATGGAGGGACTGTGGAGAAAATGCCATTTGGTTATTATTGTTTCAGCTTCACTTCCTCTGGTTAAGGACACTTAACTTAGAGGTCTCAAAGGAGCCTATAACCCACCTCTAGAACCCAGAAACTTAATTTGCCTCCTATGGAGCAAATCTCTCGTTGCTTCCATTTGCATCATGTCAGAACATGTTACCAAGAGCTAACACTAAAACCTCCATAGTTTCTGGACAATGTATTGGTTAAAATGCAGTTCATCTCACAATTTGGAGACCAGACCATAATAAGAACCTGTTTAATAATTCTGGTTACTAGAGCTTTCAGTGGATGGATGTAGTCTCTGGCCAAAACAAGTGGCACTTACCTCCAAACACCACCTTAAGACTGTCAGTCAGAGGTGTAGGATGGGATTCATGATGCACCTGACACCCAATAACCAGATTATCTTGGGTCTCCGAGGGGAGGAGGGTCACACTGCTGTTCACTCGGAATGTTCCATCCTCATTCTGCTGGGGTGTCCCCGGGGCCGATCTAGTTAAAGGCTTTCCGTTCAGCAGCCAAGTGACAGTGATGGATTGTGGGTAGTAATCAGTGACCAAACACTGGAGGGCTCCTTCTTCCTGCTTAATAAGTGTTCTCTTTACTATACGGACCCCTGGAACAGCTTAAACAAGACAAATAATATGAGAATATTCTGCCCTCTGTACAGACTCCCCACTGCACCTAAAGTGCTACTTATTATTAATAGGGTTAGAGTATCCCTGTTTCTGGGACCAATCATCATTAATCCTGTACATAATGTTCTTACCTTGAATCCGAAAACTGATCTTCTTTTCTTGTCTGCTGGGACTGTGAATGACCAGACACCTGTAGGTCCCTTCATCTGATATGGTCACATTGTTGAGAGTGATGGAAGCATTGCCTTGCAGAAAGCCCTTCTCATCAACTGTCACCCTCGAGTGGATGATTTCCTTGCCCTTGTTGTCATATCTCAAAACCTCTGTATCCCCAAAGTACCAAAATATAGCAAGGAAATTGGCCATAATCTGGAGATTTTTCTCCTGAAATGTGCAGGGCAGGAGCACAGTAGATCCCAACAAAGCCTGCTGGGATGGAGGAGCGATCACTTCCAGCCCTAAAACTGACACCCAGCGAGAGAGAAAGAGTTTTGAACAACATATTCTGGATATTACTTATAATGCTCCTCTATTCATTAACACATCCCTCCTTCTAATGTAGCTCTCTCTATAGAACCCCATTCGTCCACACCCCATTAGATAAGAGGACAGCCATGTAGGCCGAGGACAGACAGCAGGAAGAAAAGGTCCCTCTCTGGTACAAAGATAAAGAAGGGCTGCAGGAATACTGAAATACAGAAGGAAAAATACATTAAATGGAAAAGCAGAAAAACCAAGAGTTAGGAGAGAGCACAGGCAGCACAGCAAGGACAGACTGCTGGAACTAAAGATAAATGACGAATTGTGATGAAAAAAGGAAAAAATACTGAAGAGAACAGGGGGAAACGTATTTAAGAGCTGAGAGGCATCAACCAACAGAAACACAACTGAAGATTTAGGGCCCCACAAACTCAATTTTCTTGAGGTTCAGTTATTTGGGTGCAATTTCTTGGTTGGGAGGAGGGATCCCCAAAACAAAGTTAAATGTACTAAGTTGATACAGAATTCTGTGCACTGATGGTCAAGTAGAATGTCTTAAGGTACAATACCTGGTGATGCCAATTTTTCATCACCTACCTAAATTACATAAGGAAACACGACCCCCCCATGGGTAGACCAATCATATCAGGAATAGGTTCTTTGGGTGAACCATTGGCACAATGTGTGGACACATATTTACAACCATTAGTATTACAACTACGTAGCTATATTAGAAATAACCAACAAATTCTGAAACTATTGTCCACACTTAATTGGAAGAGCCACTTTGTCTGGACTTCTCTGGACGTTGTGTCTCTATATACCTGTGTTTCTCATGATATTGGTCTCAGAGCTATAAATTACTATTTTAAAAATGACAGCACCTATCCAACACATCTGCAATCTTTTTAATTTTAATTGGATGCAATAGAATTCTTTCTTACACATAATTACTTCATATACAACAACAAATATCTACAACAACGAGGCACGGAAATGAGGGCAAAATCTTACAATGGGTTGATGGGAAGAACAATATATCTACAATATAGATAATCCCTTCAAAAAGCATATCTTTTTTTGGTCGCTATATTGACGATTTAATCATTATTTGGCAAAGTTCCTTTAATGAGATTCAAAAGTTTGTGGAATATGACAACCTCTTGCCACCCCAAACATGCAATTAAGGCAATACCTTTTGGACAATTTATGAGGTTCCGGAGGTTGTGTACAGATACAGAATTTATTTCCCAGTCCTACACTTTACGACAAAGGCTTGGGGCCAGGGGTAATCGTGAAACATATTTAAAATTTTGCTTTTTTTAAAGCTTTACATTCTGATTTAACCAATAAGGATGACAAAGATCTATTGGCTTCAGAAAATAATACAAGGGTACATGTCACCACACAAAATGATAAAGCTGAAAAATCTTTACAGAATATAGTCCACAATTTAGTGGAAAAAATCTCAATATTTTAAGGACAGATACAGCTCCTGAAGCTGTTCTGGATAAGGGATATAGAATGGTTACCCGTCATACACGAATAATATGCAACCAGTTGGCCCCTAGTTTAGTCCAAGCCCCTGCCAACAACAGTTTAGGTTGGCTTAACACTAAGGGCATGTTTAGATGCGGGGCTAGGAAATGTCTTACTTGTGCCACATTAGAGTCACTAGAGCAACAAATTGCAACATTGCGGTCGATTGACAATCTTGAAAGGAGTCTTTTGCTCACTGAGCAGGACTTAGCGGGGTCAGATAGTTTGGGGGGAACAGAACAGCAGAAGGATGATGAGGCAGCTAGCTGGGTGACAGTTAGAAAATCTAAGGTGGGCAAAAGGAAAATGGAGGCTGATCCGGAGATTATACATCGCAACAAATTTGCCAGATTGTGTGATGATGATGGGAGTTTGAACTCTGGATTGGCAATTCTAGATGGGGCTGATCTCTCTAACAGCCGGGAGAGCAGTTTCTCTAGTAGTGGTGGGGAGGAGAGTAGAGTCAGGCCTAAGCACATTGTGGTTGTAGGGGACTCAATTATTAGGAAAGTGGATAGGGGAATTTGTTGTCCGGATAACTACAACCGAAGAGTTTGCTGTCTACCTGGTGCCAGGGTTGGGCATGTGGTTGATCAGATAGACAAATTATTGGGTGGGGCTGGGCATGACCCAACTCTCTTAGTGCATATCGGTACTAATGACAAAATAAATGGTAGATGGAAGACCTTAAAGAATGATTTCAGGGATCTAGGCTCTAAGATCAAGGAAAGGTCTTCCAATGTAATCTTTTCTGAAATTTTGCCCGTGCCATGTGCAAGTTTAGGAAAACAGCGGGAGTTTAGGGAGCTAAATGTGTGGCTCAAGTCTTGGTGCAGGAAGGAAGGGTTTGGGTTCCTAGAGCACTGGGCTGATTTTTTGTTGGGGTACAACCTATACAGTCGTGACGATTTGCACCTCAATGGAAGGGGGTCCGCGGTGCTAGGGGAAAGAATGGCTAAGAGGTTGGAGGAGTGTTTAAACTAGGCAAGGGGGGGTGAGATAAAGAATTATGGGGGAGCTAGGGTAAACGGGGCAGTGGGTTAGTAAGGGGTCATGGGGGAGGAGTGAGGGGGGGCATACAGTTTACCAGCTAAGGAGGTCCCTCTGTTACAAGGAAAACAGAATAATACTAACTTAACATATAATTCTCAACTAAGTAATGCGGATTTCAAAAGTAAAAGTAGTAACCTCCGCTGTATGCTGCAAATGCACGGAGTTTGTCAGGTAAAATGGGAGACCTGGAATTAATTGCTCTAAACATTATGATATAATTGGTATCACTGAGACCTGGTGGGATGAAACATGTGACTGGATTGTGAATTTAAATGGTTACACCCTTTTTAGGAGGGACAGAGGGATTAAATAGCGGGTGGAGGAGTGTGTTTGTATGTAAAGCCTGAATTAAAGCCATGCGCTAAAGAAATAACAATAGCTGCCACTGGTGAGGGTGTAGAATCCCTCTGGGTAGAGATTTTGACTGGGCAAAAGGTAACAAAGAGAATTATCATTGGTGTATGTTATAAACCACCTGGTATAAGTGTCGAGTATGAAGCCCAGCTACTCTTGCAGATACAAGCGGCTTCACAGCTGGGTCAAGTTGTTGCTATGGGTGACTTCAATTATCCAGACATTGACTGGGGTAATGGGGTTGCTAAGACACAAAAAGCTAGTAGGTTTGTAAATATGCTGAATGACAACTTTTTATTCCAGCTCGTTCAAGAACCTACTAGGAATAACTCTCTTTTGTACCTGTAATAACTAATAATACTGAACTCATCTCTAACATTTGTGTGGGTGAGGGGCATTTAGGGAATAGTGATCATAACATGGTCTCCTTTGAGATTCTGTTGCAGAAGCAATTCTATAAGGGACCAACTAAAACACTAAATTTCAGACGTGCAAACTGTGACAGTATAAGGGCATCTCTGCAACATATTAAGTGGGAAATGCTTTTCTCAGGGTTAAAAACAGAACAAAAATGGGAAGTCTTTAAAATGCTGCTTAATAAATCTACTTGTCAGTATATTCCACTTGTAAGCAAGGAACGTCGTTGCAAATAAAACCTTTTTGGTTCAATAGAAGCGTTGGTGTTGAGGTGGGTAAGAAAAGACCTGCTTTTAAGGCTTTCAAGTTATCTGGGACAGCCGAATCATTTATAAGGTACAAGGAGGCCAATAAATCATGCAAAGAAGCTATAAGGCAAGCTAAAATTGATATAGAAAAGGATATTGCAGCAAGCAGTAAAAAAAAACCAAAATTAATTTTTAAACATGTTAATAGTAAAAAAATGAAGCAGGAAGGGGTGGGACCCTTACTATCAGAGGGGGGTCAGCTGGTTGATGAAAACAAAATAAAAGCACAGATTCTGATATTCATATTTTTCATCTGTCTACACAAATGAGGAATCAGTAAGTGAAGGTTTCCTTCTTAATAGTCCCAATTCTAGTAATACAACTAATGATGCATGGTTCACACATTAAGAAATTCAAAAGAGACTAGAACATGTTAAGATTAACAAAGGTCCAGGGCCAGATGGTATTCATCCCAGGGTAATTAGTGAGCTTAGCTCTGTGATTGCCAAACCTCTTTACTTAATTTTTCAGGATTCATTGAGATCTGGCATAGTGCCGAGAGACTGGTGAATTGCTAATGTGGTGCCTCTATTCAAAAAAGGATCCCGTTCTCAGCCTCAAAACTATAGGCCAGTTAGTCTGACGTCAGTGGTAGGAAAGCTTTTCGAAGGGTTAATAAAGGATAAGATACTGGACTTCATAGCAAATCATAATACTATGAGTTTGTGCCAGCATGGTTTTATGTGTAATAGATCTTGCCAGACTAACTTAATTTCTTTTTATGAGAAGGTAAGTAGAGACCTGGATTCTGGGATGGCAGTGGATGTGATTTACTTAGACTTTGCTAAATCATTTGATACAGTGTCACACAGAAGGTTACTGGTTAAATGAAGGAATGTTGGCCTGGAACATAGTATTTGTACCTGGATAGAGAACTGGCTAAAAGATAGACTACAAAGAGTGGTGGTAAATGGAACATTTTCTAATTGGACCAGTGTTGTTAGTGGAGTACCGCAGGGCTCTGTACTAGGTCCCTTGCTTTTCAACTTGTTTATTAATGACCTGGAGGTGGCCATTGAAAGTACTGTTTCTATTTGTGCAGATGAGACTAAATTGTGCAGAACTATAGGTTCCATGCAGGATGCTGACACTTTGCAGAGTGATTTGTCTAAACTGGAAAACTGGGCAGAAAACTGGAAAATGAGCTTCAATGTTGATAAATGCAGGTTATGCACTTTGGCAAAAATAATATAAATGCAAGTTATACACTAAATGGCAGTGTGTTGGGAGTTTCCTTAAATGAGAAGGATCTTGGGGTCTTTGTAGATAACAAGTTGTCTAATTCTGGGCAGTGTCATTCTGTGGCTACTAAAGCAAATAAAGTTCTTGTATAAAAAAGGGCATTAACTCAAGGGATAAAAACATAATTGTGTCTCTTTATAGGTCCCTGGTGAGGCCTCATCTGGAGTATGGGGGCAGTTTTGGACTCCAGTCCTTAAGAGGGATATAAATGAGCTGGAGAGAGTGCAGAGACTAAGTGCAACTAAACTGGTTAGAGGGAGGGAAGAGTTAAATTATGAGGGGAGACTGACAAGGTTGGGGTTGTTTTCTCTGGGGGAAAAAAGGCGCTTGTGAGGGGACATGATTAGACTTTACAAGTACATTAGAGGACATTATAGACAAATAGCAGGGGACCTTTTTACCCATAAAGAGAATCACGTACCAGAGGCCTCCCCTTCAGACTAGAGGAAAAGAAGTTTCATTTAAAGGAACAGAGTAGGGGGTTCATCACAGTGAGGACAGTGAGGTTGGGGAATGCACTGCCGGGTGATGATTCAGTTAATGACTATAAGAGGGACTTGGATGATTTCTTGGACAGACATAATACAAAGGCTATTGTGATACTAAACTCTATAGTTAGTATAGATATGGGTATATATCATTTATGTGACAGTAGGGAGGGGTGTGTGTATGGGGCTGGGTTTTCATTTGGAGGGGTTGGACTTGATGGACTTTGTCTTTTTTCAACCCAATTTAACTATGTAACTATGTAACATTAAGAAAACAAAAACATTCACCTCAAATGTTACCAGTGATGAATACATTATCAAATGGTACATTAGTTGTAACACAGAGTTTGTAGTTTATCTATTGGAATACAGTCCCTGCCATATTCAATGTAGGTCAAACCTCTCATTCACTCAATGCAGATGCAAATGAATGTAAAGAATCCATAATAAACTGTATTATAATTGTGTATAACTACTGACAGCACAGTAATGTCATTTATTCCTTCATAGTCCAACAAAAATCAAATGAAAAGGAAGCAAAGAGCTAAAGGGGTCTGACATTACCCCAATGAGGGACATAACTTCTATATACCATCCCTACAGCAACGGTATTATTCTATTCACCCACTGATATCCACATTCACCCCCAGTCCTTCTAATCTACTGTCATGTATTATTCAGAGACATATATACTGGTACCCCTGGAACTATAGCAGGGTGACACCCCAATGTTTCTATATATCTGTAACCTTTTTATGAGCTAAGGGGGCCCAGTCTGAAGGTCAGTTAGGGGGAGATTTGGGGTGAGTGCTTATTTGTACCCTGGGTACCCCTGGAACTATAGCAGGGTGACACCCCAATGTTTCAATATATCTGTAACCTTGTTATGAGCTAAGGGGACCCAGTCTGAAGGTCAGTTAGGGGGAGATTTGGGGTGAGTGTTTATTTGTACCCTGGGTACCCCTGGAACTATAGCAGGGTGACACCCCAATGTTTCTATATATCTGTAACCTTGTTATGAGCTAAGGGACCCCAGTCTGAAGGTCAGTTAGGGGGAGATTTGGGGTGAGTGCTTATTTGTACCCTGGGTACCCCTGGAACTATAGCAGGGTGACACCCCAATGTTTCTATATATCTGTAACCTTATTATGAGCTAAGGGGGCCCAGTCTGAAGGTCAGTTAGGGGGAGATTTGGGGTGAGTGTTTATTTGTACCCTGGGTACCCCTGGAACTATAGCAGGGTGACACCCCAATGGTTCTATATATCTGTAACCTTTTTATGAGCTAAGGGGGCCCAGTCTGAAGGTCAGTTAGGGGGAGATTTGGGGTGAGTGCTTATTTGTACCCTGGGTACCCCTGGAACTATAGCAGGGTGACACCCCAATGTTTCAATATATCTGTAACCTTGTTATGAGCTAAGGGGGCCCAGTCTGAAGGTCAGTTAGGGGGAGATTTGGGGTGAGTGTTTATTTGTACCCTGGGTACCCCTGGAACTATAGCAGGGTGACACCCCAATGTTTCTATATATCTGTAACCTTGTTATGAGCTAAGGGGGGCCAGTCTGAAGGTCAGTTAGGGGGAGATTTGGGGTGAGTGCTTATTTGTACCCTGGGTACCCCTGGAACTATAGCAGGGTGACACCCCAATGTTTCTATATATCTGTAACCTTGTTATGAGCTAAGGGGGCCCAGTCTAAAGGTCAGTTAGGGGGAGATTTGGGGTGAGTGATTATTTGTACCCTGGGTACCCCTGGAACTATAGCAGGGTGACACCCCAATGTTTCTATATATCTGTAACCCTGTTATGAGCTAAGGGGGCCCAGTCTGAAGGTCAGTTAGGGGGAGATTTGGGGTGAGTGTTTATTTGTACCCTGGGTACCCCTGGAACTATAGCAGGGTGACACCCCAATGTTTCTATATATCTGTAACCTTGTTATGAGCTAAGGGGGCCCAGTCTGAAGGTCAGTTAGGGGGAGATTTAGGGTGAGTGTTTATTTGTACCCTGGGTACCCCTGAAACTATAGCAGGGTGACACCCCAATGTTTCTATATATCTGTAACCTTGTTATGAGCTAAGGGGGCCCAGTCTGAAGGTCAGTTAGGGGGAGATTTGGGGTGAGTGTTTATTTGTACCCTGGGTACCCCTGGAACTATAGCAGGGTGACTGTTACCCCAATGTTTCTATATATCTGTAATCTTGTTATGAGCTAAGGGGGCCCAGTCTGAAGGTCAGTTAGGGGGAGATTTGGGGTGAGTGTTTATTTGTACCCTGGGTACCCCTGGAACTATAGCAGGGTGACACCCCAATGTTTCTATATATCTGTAACCTTGTTATGAGCTAAGGGGGCCCAGTCTGAAGGTCAGTTAGGGGGAGATTTGGGGTGAGTGTTTATTTGTACCCTGGGTAACCCTGGAACTATAGCAGGGTGACACCCCAATGTTTCTATATATCTGTAACCTTGTTATGAGCTAAGGGGGCCCAGTCTGAAGGTCAGTTAGGGGGAGATTTAGGGTGAGTGCTTATTTGTACCCTGGGTACCCCTGGAACTATAGCAGGGTGACTGTTACCCCAATGTTTCTATATATCTGTAACCTTGTTATGAGCTAAGGGGGGACAAGACTAGAGGGGAGTGCAACAACAGAACTCAGTGAATGAGTAAAAGAAGGGGGATAATAGAATTAATAAGATCGACTGGAGGGAGACGGTTTGAGGGGAGGAGGGGAGGGAGAATAGAGAAAAAGAATGGGAGCAGCTGTTAAGGGAAAGAAGGAATTAGGGGAGAGTTGGGGGTACAGAGGGGGAGGGACATGAAGAAGTGAATATAAGAATAGGATTGGTGGGGGCAGGGAAGGGAGAATATACTGATAGGGAGACAGGAGGGAGGGGTGGGTGCAGGGGACAGGGACACGGTGCAGAGACAATAATACTAATGATACTACTAGTAATAATAGTAATAATACTAATAATACTAATAATGAGACAGGCAGGTGAGTGTATATGAGGAGGGTGGTACTTACCTGCCCCGGGCAGAATAAGGAAAAATCGAAGCCACATTTGCCACATGATTCCTGGGAAGAGACAGAGATTCTCAAAGTGAAAGTGAAAGTCCCAGGATATGAGGAACCACCCAATATTGTTACAATGTCTCACAATTGTCTTGGAATGGGGGAGGGGATCTGATATTTGGGGATATTTGGGTACATCAGGGTTGGAGTAAGAAATAGTCACCCCCTGCACCCACAAAGTTTTCAGCTCCAGTGACATTTCCCTAATGGGCAGAATTGGGGAGCAGCTCAGTGAAAAGGAGGTTCAGTCACTGCCTGGACTTTACCATTATATCACATGGGGGATCACCAGGGTTGCCACCGAGTCAGTATTTTACTGGCCTGGCTGGTAAAAATTATGGTTGATCCCAATGTTATTAATAGGGAATAAAGATAAATATATAGGAAGGTCAGTGATCCCAATGTTATTAATAGGGAATAAAGATAAATATATAGGAAGGTCAGTGATCCCAATGTTATTAATAGGGAATAAAGATAAATATATAGGAAGGTCAGTGATCCCAATGTTATTAATAGGGAATACAGATAAATATATAGGAAGGTCAGTGATCCCACTGTTATTAATAGGGAATAAAGATAAATATATAGGAAGGTCTGTGATCCCAATGTTATTAATAGGGAATAAAGATAAATATATAGGAAGGTCAGTGATCCCAATGTTATTAATAGGGAATAAAGATAAATATATAGGAAGGTCAGTGATCCCAATGTTATTAATAGGGAATAAAGATAAATATATAGGAAGGTCAGTGATCCCAATGTTATTAATAGGGAATAAAGATAAATATATAGGAAGGTCAGTGATCCCAATGTTATTAATAGGGAATAAAGATAAATATATAGGAAGGCCAGTGATCCCAATGTTATTAATAGGGAATAAAGATAAATATATAGGAAGGTCAGTGATCCCAATGTTATTAATAGGGAATAAAGATAAATATATAGGAAGGCCAGTGATCCCAATGTTATTAATAGGGAATAAAGATAAATATATAGGAAGGTCAGTGATCCCAATGTTATTAATAGGGAATAAAGATAAATATATAGGAAGGCCAGTGATCCCAATGTTATTAATAGGGAATAAAGATAAATATATAGGAAGGTCAGTGATCCCAATGTTATTAATAGGGAATAAAGATAAATATATAGGAAGGCCAGTGATCCCAATGTTATTAATAGGGAATAAAGATAAATATATAGGAAGGTCAGTGATCCCAATGTTATTAATAGGGAATAAAGATAAATATATAGGAAGGTCAGTGATCCCAATGTTATTAATAGGGAATAAAGATAAATATATAGGATGGCCGGTATTTTTTTCTAGAAAAGGTGGCAACCCTAGGAATCACACTCAGGCCGGACTGGCAATCTGTGGGTTCTGGCAAATGCCAGAGGGGCTGCTATAAGGTCCCATAGAAAGTCACTATTTAGGGGGCTCGTGGGGACTGTTTGGGCCTCTGTGTATTTGAAATGCCAGGGCCTATTTTTATTCTCGGTCCGGACCTGATCCCACCCCATCCCGCCGTGTCAATCAAGGGAATCACGCCCGGTTTTCCTTATTTGGAAAAGTATAGAAGTATAGACCCGGGCAGCCCCTCAAAATGCCGGGCTGTCGGGGTCAAAACCGGACAGGTGGCAACCCTAACCCCTGTATATTATCCCCTGTACCCCTGTATAATTATTAGGCCCTGTACCCCCTGTATATTAGTCGCTGTACCCCTGTATATTATCCCCTGTACCCCTGTATAATTATTAGGCCCTGTACCCCCTGTATATTAGTCCCTGTACCCCTGTATATTATCCCCTGTACCCCTGTATAATTATTAGGCCCTGTACCCCCTGTATATTAGTCGCTGTACCCCTGTATATTATCCCCTGTACCCCAGTATAATTATTAGGCCCTGTACCCCCTGTATATTAGTCCCTGTACCCCTGTATATTATCCCCTGTACCCCTGTATAATTATTAGGCCCTGTACCCCCTGTATATTAGTCCCTGTACCCCTGTATATTATCCCCTGTACCCCTGTATAATTATTAGGCCCTGTACCCCCTGTATATTAGTCCCTGTACCCCTGTATATTATCCCCTGTACCCCTGTATAATTATTAGGCCCTGTACCCCCTGTATATTAGTCGCTGTACCCCTGTATATTATCCCCTGTACCCCTGTATAATTATTAGGCCCTGTACCCCCTGTATATTAGTCCCTGTACCCCTGTATATTATCCCCTGTACCCCTGTATAATTATTAGGCCCTGTACCCCCTGTATATTAGTCCCTGTACCCCTGTATATTATCCCCTGTACCCCTGTATAATTATTAGGCCCTGTACCCCCTGTATATTAGTCCCTGTACCCCTGCATATCAGTCCCTGTACCCCTGTACATTAGTCCCTGTACCCCTGTATATTAGTCCCTGTACCCCTGTATATTAGTCCTGTAATCCTGTATATTATCCCCTGTACCCCTGTATAATTATTAGGCCCTGTACCCCTATATATTAGTCCTGTACCCCTGTATATTATCCCCTGTACCCCTGTATAATTATTAGGCCCTGTACCCCCTGTATATTAGTCCCTGTACCCCTGTATATTAGTCCCTGTACCCCTGTATATTATCCCCTGTGCCCCTGTATAATTATTAGGCCCTGTACCCCTGTATATTAGTCTCTGTACCCCCTGTATATTAGTCCCTGTACCCATGTTTATTAGTCCCTGTACCCCCTGTATATTAGTCCCTGTACCCCTGTATATTAGTCCCTGTACCCCCTGTATATTAGTCCCTGTACCCCTGTATATTAGTCCCTGTACCTCTGTACATTAGTCCCTGTACCCCTGTATATTATCCCCTGTACCCCTGTATATTATCCCCTGTACCCCTGTATAATTATTAGGCCCTGTACCCCATGTTTATTAGTCCCTGTACCCCCTGTTTATTAGTCCATGTACCCCGTTTATTTGTCCCTGTACCCCTGTATATTAGTCCTGTACCCCTGTATATTATCCTCTGTACCCCTGTATAATTATTAGGCCCTGTACCCCATGTTTATTAGTTCCGGTACCCCCTGTATATTAGTCCCTGTACCCCTGTATATTAGTCCTGTACCCCTGTATATTATCCCCTGTACCCCTGTATAATTATTAGGCCCTGTACCCCTGTATATTAGTCCTTGTACCCCTGTATATTATCCCCTGTACCCCTGTATACTTATTAGGCCCTGTACCCCCTGTATATTAGTCCCTGTACCCCTGTTTATTAGTCCCTGTACCCTCTGTATATTAGTCCCTGAACCCCTGTATAATTATTAGGCCCTGTTCCCCCTGTATATTAGTCCCTGTACCCCTATATACTAGTCCTGTACCCCTGTATATTATCCCCTATACCCCTGTATAATTATTAGGCCCTGTACTCCCTGTATATTAGTCCCTGTACCCCTGTATATTAGTCCCTGTACCCCTGTATATTATCCACTGTACCCCTGTATAATTATTAGTCCTGTACCCCTGTATATTATCCCCTGTACCCCTGTATATTATCCCCTGTACCCCTGTATAATTATTAGGCCCTGTACCCCCTGTATATTAGTCCTGTACCCCTGTATATTATCCCCTGTACCCCTGTATAATTATTAGGCACTGTACCCCTATATATTAGTCCTGTACCCCTGTATATTATCCCCTGTACCCCTGTATAATTATTAGGCCCTGTACCCCCTGTATATTAGTCCCTGTACCCCTGTATATTAGTCCCTGTACCCCTGTATATTAGTCCTGTACCCCTGTATATTAGTCCTGTACCCCTGTATATTATCCCCTGTACCCAATGTATAATTATTAGTCCCTGTACCCCTGTATATTAGTCCCTGTACCCCTGTATATTAGTCCCTGTATTGCAGTCCCTGCCTCTTGCCTTCCGCACTTGTCTCTGGAAACTAATTATATAGTGTAACCCCCACTGTGTGTATATGCAGGAGATTTTGCAGCTGGACTGGGAAGTGCTAGTTCTGACTCACAACACTTTGTATCCTGAGCTTCCCATATTTTGTGAGCAGCAAATACTCCAGACTGGAACCGGCCAATCCATGGGCTGAGAATAATCAGCTCCACATGTAACTGCACCCGGGCCTGACCCAGTATATTGGACCCTCACACACAATATAAGTGACTGCAGTTTTAAAGGGACGGTGACACATAAATCAGAAATATTTCACTGCACCTGTATACCCCCCAGTGCTGCTACTCTATTGTAATAGAGGTGCCCTCCTGCCACCCCCAGCTCCCCAGTGCCCATAGAGATCTCTGAGTATCACTCATGTATTATAAGGGATAATGTACCCCTACTGTAAATGATAAGGATATTAGAAGTCACTGAGGGGTTGTTCTGTGACCATATAAAGGCACAAGGCTGCAGGCTGAGTTATACAAGGAACTCTGAGTATCACTCATGTATTATAAGGGATAATGTACCCCCTACTGTAAATGATAAGGATATTAGAAGTCACTGAGGGGGTTGTTCTGTGACCATATAAAGGCACAAGGCTGCAGGCTGAGTTATACAGGGAACTCTGAGTATCACTCATGTATTATAAGGGATAATGTACCCCCTACTGTAAATGATAAGGATATTAGAAGTCGCTGAGGGGTTGTTCTGTGACCAAATAAAGACACAAGGCTGCAGGCTGAGTTATACAGGGAACTCTGAGTATCACTCATGTATTATAAGGGATAATGTACCCCCTACTGTAAATGATAAGGATATTAGAAGTCACTGAGGGGTTGTTCTGTGACCATATAAAGGCACAAGGCTGCAGGCTGAGTTATACAGGGAACTCTGAGTATCACTCATGTATTATAAGGGATAATGTACCCCCTACTGTAAATGATAAGGATATTAGAAGTCGCTGAGGGGTTGTTCTGTGACCAAATAAAGACACAAGGCTGCAGGCTGAGTTATACAGGGAACTCTGTTTTTGACTCATTTAAATTTTTATTCAGCAGCTCTCCAGTTTTCAATTTCAGCCATTTGGTTGCTAGGATTCAAATTACCCTAGTAACCACACACTGATGTGAATCAGAGACTGGAATATGAATAGGAGAGGCCTGAATAGAAAGATGAGGAATAAAAAGTAACAATAACAATACATTTGTAGCCTTACAGAGCATTTGTGTTTAGATGGGGTCAGTGACCCCCATTTGAAAGCTGGAAAGAGTCAGAAGAAGAAGGCCATTCAAAACTATAAAATATATTTTAAGACCAATTGAAAAATTGCTTAGAATTAGTCATTCCCACGCAGCTGTTATATAAGTAGAACGGAGGATAGAGCAGCTCAGTGAAGGCAGAGGAGAAGGTGGATAATTCAATTACTAATGAAGACCAATTGAAAAGTTGCTTAGAACTGGCCATTGTATAACCTACTGAAAATGAACTGAAAGATAAACCTCCCCTGTAACCTGTTTTTATAAACACTAACATTTAAAGGGGAAACGCTCCACTTGGGGAGGGTCTCAATGAGGGGGTTTCACATCAGTTCAGAGGAGCCTTAAGAACAAGAGACCCCACTTTCATATTCACTCCTTGTATGTTGGGGTGCACAGGCCATTGGCCCCGTATCCACTGCTGGGAAACCACTTGAGTGTCTCATTGTTGCACAGTTTGTCCCAAGAGCTCACAACTACATGAAATCCAAAGTCATTTTGGGGAGTCTCAGTCTGACGTTCCACATCTTCTTCTTGGCTGCCCCCCTCCTCGTTCCCTTGTACAGAGTCCACTGGTGATGCACCAGAACATGCAGAACCACCAGGGTGATCACTAACACTCCCATTGGGCAACAAGCCACGAGCTGGTCGTACTGAGTCACTGGGGGGAAACAAGGAAAGGAAAGGGTGTGGGGGTAAAAACCAGCACAGATACAATCATATATTTATATTCACATAGGAATCAATGGAAACATCCCGCCCCTCATGCAACATCCATGCTCGATAAAGATCTCTGTCTCTTTAAGTGATGCGCCTTGTAGCCACTCCTACTCCCACCTAATGCTCTGGAACATTCCATTCACTTACCCAGGGGGAGGTTCCTGTCTGACCATGGGAAAGAGAACAGCCCAGGAGCAGGAAGTACAGAGAATCAGAGCTCTGTACCTGGGTAAGTACTGGGGGAGATTGGATTCACTTACCCAGGGGGAGGTTCCTGTCTGACCATGGGAAAGAGAACAGCCCAGGAGCAGGAAGTACAGAGAATCAGAGCTCTGTACCTGGGTAAGTACTGGGGGAGATTGGATTCACTTACCCAGGGGGAGGTTCCTGTCTGACCATGGGAAAGAGAACAGCCCAGGAGCAGGAAGTACAGAGAATCAGAGCTCTGTACCTGGGTAAGTACTGGGGGAGATTGGATTCACTTACCCAGGGGGAGGTTCCTGTCTGACCATGGGAAAGAGAACAGCCCAGGAGCAGGAAGTACAGAGAATCAGAGCTCTGTACCTGGGTAAGTACTGGGGGAGATTGGATTCACTTACCCAGGGGGAGGTTCCTGTCTGACCATGGGAAAGAGAACAGCCCAGGAGCAGGAAGTACAGAGAATCAGAGCTCTTTACCTGGGTAAATAAAGATATGTGTAGGCAAGTAAAACTGCCCCTGTTGTGTTCCACATTACCTGTGACAGTCAGACGTGTTCCTGTCCCTCTGTACTCTTTTTCCAATCCTCCCTGTTGGACTTTGACACAACAGAAATAGACCCCTGAGTCCCGCACCCTGAGGTCCTCCAGCAGAATCCCTGCATCCAACTTGCTCTGGAACCCACTGGTGTCCACCGTCACCTTCACCTGATGCCTGTGATTAACTGGGGGATAAATACTGAGCTCCCCACCCTCCTGCTTTACTTTCACCCAGGACAGGGTGGGTTTCTGCTGGAGCAGGTCCTCTGAGAAGGTGCAGTTCAGTCTGACATTACTCCCACGTAACACCGACACCTCACAGGCCTGCCACACGTCCAGTACTAGTGACCCTGGGGGTAAAGGGGTACAACCATGTCATTGGCAATAAGGCATGTGCCTCTCTCGCTCTAGATATATATATGGCATAATGTACCCCCTACTGTAAATGATAAGGATATTAGAGGGGTCACTGAGGGGTTGTTCTGTGACCATATAAAGGCACAAGGCTGCAGGCTGAGTTATACAGGGAACTCTGAGTATCACTCATGTATTATAAGGGATAATGTACCCCCTACTGTAAATGATAAGGATATTAGAAGTCACTGATAATGTACCCCCTACTGTTACACTGATCACACGGGCAGATAATTATAGATTTACATATAAATAATATGAAGTTCTGAGCCACAAACTATGATTTGCCCCTTTCCCGCTGGTCAGTTGGTGTCACTTCTATGACTGTGCCTATAACAGAGCCCCCCTATGTCCCCCTAAAGTCTGGATCCAGCGTTAATAGAGACCCCTAATATGAACAATAGGAATATCCCCCTCTTACCTGTTACCATATTTGGAATGAGGGGGACAATTAGGAAGAGCAGAACAGTCATGTTGTTGGGCCCAGGAAGATCCCACCAGGAGGAGAAGATGAAGACCCTCAGAGAGTAGATTTCGGCTGAGGCTCAGATGAAAGGGACAGGTAATATGGTGTCTCTGTCAGTAACTAAAGAGGAAGAACAACTCTGTGTTCCACTTGTCTTAACACCCCAACCACACAGGAGATGTTATTATTGGCTCACAATGAAGGGAAGTCTGACCCATTACAAGAGCTTCGGTTCCTCCAGCCAATAGGTGATGTGTGTAACCTCTTGTACAAAAGAAATGCACTCTAATTATAACCCCTATAACCTTCAGCCCCAGCTCTCTATTCTAAGGATTTCCTGGGAGGATATTCCGTATATTGAGCCACAGCCACTACTCAACAAGAACCATAATGACCCAACTTTATAGATTAGCCAGTAGCTCAGCCAACATGTTATTGCCCCACATTAGGGCACTTCTGTTGCTTTGTAGTCAGCTTTGAATTAACCTGTAGCCAATCAGAGCACTGAAATATTCACAGTGGAAATGTCTAGACCCACCTGCAGCCAATGAGATCACTGGTACCATCACAGGTCTCAAGTGTAGACCCACCTGCAGCCAATGAGATTACTGGTACCATCACAGGTCTCAAGTCTAGACCCACCTGCAGCCAATGAGATCACTGGTACCATCACAGGTCTCACATCTAGACCCACTTGCAGCCAATGAGATGACTGGTACCATCACAGGCAGGGGCGATCCTGGCCCCTCCGCCGCCTGAGGCAGCAGCAGTTGCTGCTGCCCCCCCTCCCCCGGCAATTCGCTCTTAAAGTACCAGGAGCAGCATTTTTGCTGCCCCTGGTAACTAGTGGGGAGCTGCCGCCTGAGGCGACAGCCTCAACTCGCCTCATTAGCGAAGCACCCCTGATCACAGGTCTCACATCTAGACCCACTTGCAGCCAATGAGATGACTGGTACCATCACAGGTCTCACATCTAGACCCACTTGCAGCCAATGAGATGACTGGTACCATAACAGGTCTCACATCTAGACCCACTTGCAGCCAATGAGATGACTGGTACCATCACAGGTCTCACATCTAGACCCACTTGCAGCCAATGAGATGACTGGTACCATAACAGGTCTCACATCTAGACCCACTTGCAGCCAATGAGATGACTGGTACCATCACAGGTCTCACATCTAGACCCACTTGCAGCCAATGAGATGACTGGTACCATAACAGGTCTCACATCTAGACCCACCTGCAGCCAATGAGATCACTGGTACCATCACAGGTCTCACATATAGACCCACCTGCAGCCAATGAGATCACTGGTACCAACACAGGTCTCAAGTCTAGACCCATCTGCAGCCAATCAGATCAGTAGAATATTCCCAGGAATACACCAGTCTGTAACCAATAATAAAGCTCAATTGTGGGAGAGGGATTATCCTGAAAAGATTTGCAATGTTTTGCACACCAACCAATCAGATACTGTCTTTCATTATTCTAACTGTATTAAACCAACACAAGCTAACACCTGATTGGATGGTATGGGTTACCAACCTCAGAAGCACCGCCTATGATATTTGATTGGCAGTGTAGTCTTTCAGAGCTGTGATTGGAATAGCACAACATGCGAGCACTCACCTGATCCTGTCCCGTGAATCCAGACACCTGTGCTACAACGTTGATTATGTCCCCGGAATCAGACGAACTTGACAACAATATAGGCAATGGTACGGGGCACACGGTGGTCGAAGGAATTAATGTGTTTATTGAATATCCATTAGAAGCGTCAATACATTACATGGATGTAACATCTCCCGCACACTTGATGCGTTTTGTGGCGTTTCGCCACTTCCTCAGCTTCCTGCTTCTGAGGAAGTGGCGAGATGCCACGAAACGAGTCAAGTGTGGGGGAGATGTTACATCCATGTAATGTATTGAGGTTCTAATGGATATTCAATAAACACAGTTTTAATTCCTTCGACCACCGTGTGCCCCGTACCATTGCCTATAGAGCTGTGATTGGCCAGTGTAATAAGTGCAGACATGAGGGGTGTGGCTACCCTGTCATTTTATTGGGGTTTATTGTATCCTGTGACTTTGTGCAGAGCTTGTACCAGAGCCAATACATATAGAGAGATATAAATACAGTCAGATATAAATATATATATTCCATCCTGTGTGACTTTTGGTTTGTCTGTGCTGAGCAGATCACTGACATGGGACAGGCCTCCGAGTAAATGTTACAATAGAAGCACAAACGTTCATAACCAAATAAAGGAACAATACGATTTGTACATGGGCGGGTAAAGCCCCCGATATCCAAGCATTTGGGCCACACGTCAATCAGTTTCAGCCCCATGTGACCTCCTTCACTTTCATTTTCTACATCATTTCTGGGAAGTACTTTGGGGCCCAATTCATGGATAGGGTTAATAAAAGGTCCTGCGACAGGGACTTAGGGTTCAAGTCCAACCAAGAATGGGCCCCACAAAAGAACAGGGGGGACATACATACTCCATGCACTTGACTCAAAGCTTCAGAAACTTCCAGATCCAGTAAAATGGAACTTTATGTTGAAGCTTAATAAATAGGTCCATCAGCCAATGAGATTGGGCCAATATTTGTTCCCTTATTGATGTCTCTTTCCACTGACCCAGGAACTTGTGGTGGATCCAGAGAGGAACTGAAGATACAGGAGCAGATGGAGGAATTTGGGGGTCTCATAACATCACTAAAAGCCCCTTCTGATCAGCTGATACTTCCCAATGAGCCGTGCAACATGGGGGGCTTAGGACCCAGCATTAAACTGGACCCCATTCTGTGCAACGTCTGTGAGTCTCACTCCATTCCACCTCCAGTCCGACTCCCAGCCTGGTCTTCTCATTAGCAGCAGTCAGTTTTTGGGTAGGAGGGGCATGAGGCCTATAAAAGCCCCACTGAGGGGAGGGTCGTGTGTAGCACAATGGGGAGGAAGAGGAGAAGGAAGGTAAGTGGACTGTACCAAGTGGTGTTCCTGCCAACGTCCCTTTTAATCAGGCACTTGGAATAATCCACATGCTGTGGGCTAACTGGTAACTAAGACTGACCCCTGAATCTCATAGTCTGCATGTAAGTCAATGGCTAATTAGGCACAGGATGAGTTAATTGGGTCTGGCTGGTGGGTTGGGCACATTGAGGGCTGCACATGTTTCTAAGTAGCCATGCAGCAGCTATAGAAATGAAAGGAATGCGGCATAAGAGTGGAAGTTGACCCTTTCTGTGCCAGACTATGGTGCATGGGAGGGGGGTAGAATGGGCTGCTAATTATACTGTGTCACTGGGTGAGTTTTGGGTTTTCCTTCCCATTGTGGGTGAAAGTGACACTAAGTAATAACTGTGAGTGAGAAGTGATCAGTCGTTGGCAGTGAGCTGCTGAGTGGAAAGAGAACTGAAATCTGAGCTTTCCTCCTTCTGATACTGATGTAGTTCTCACTCCTCCAGTGACTGTCGCTTATTAACTGCCTCTTGCAAACTGCTCACCCCAATCCCCCATTACTCGCCCGACTTACTCCTACTCCCTCCTACTTGCCCATACTCACTGCTGCCAACACTCCATTGCTCACAATTCCTTGAGTGTTTCTTTGGAGGCCTGTTAATGAGCTTCTTTCAATAGCCAGAACCAGCAGTGCAGAGTAGGAAAGGGGCAGGCGCTGAGTTCAATGGTCATTACATTCACACTGTGTAACATAATTGTATATGGAGTATTGCTGAGCATTACATTTCTTTATACAGATATGGGATCTTTTATCAGGAAACTCGTTATCCAGAAAGCTCCAAATTATGGAAACACCGTCTCCGTTATAAATAAATCTTCATTTTTAAATTAATTTCCTTTTCCTGTGTAATAATAAAACGGATGCTTGTACTTGATCCCAACTAAGATATAATTAATCCTTATTGGAGGCAAAACCAGCCTATTGGCTTTATTTCATGTTTATATGATTTTCTAGTAGACTTAAGGTATGAAGATCCAAATGACAGAAAAATCAGTTATCTAGAAAACCCCAGGTTCTGAGCATTCTGGATAACGGGTCCCAAATCTGTACAAAGCTTTATATTGAGGTTTTACACCCCTCCCATTCGGCTTCATAGGACAGAGTGAGAATGGTTTGTATCTGGCTTCTGATTGGCTCACACTCCAATAAAGTTAATTGGTTGCTATGGGTTACTAATTGTTAGCCACTCGTTAGCAATCCCTGTGCTAAGTTTGTATGACTGGCTGTTGCACTGCGCTACAGACAGTGTTGGTGCTATATGATGTATAAACCAATCTTCTCTATGGACAGCTCCCAGCAGCCAAGGAAAGAGCCGGGGCCACAGTTTGGAGGAAACCAGAGGAAGGAAAGGGGCCAAATACAGGGGCAGATGGAGAGACTGGAGTGGGAAGGGAATGGACTGATCCGCGCAGGTTGGACAGTAACAAGGACTTGGACTATCCCAAAGTAAAGGGGATCCTCTGTGCACTGGATCCATGGGAACCCCAACTTGGCTCCAAGGAGATGAATTGTCCCCCAGCGCTAGACTGCAGCCCTCCCTTGTCTTCTGCCCCTCGGGACCCCAGTCCTGCCCACCTGCCCCCCTCTGAGACCCTCGCTGATTGTGCCCAAAGTAAAGATGGACTCCGGCCTGCATCTCCCTGCTCCATATCCAGCACTGAAGCCCCTACTGACTGTGGCCCCTGTATAGACATCGAGTCCGGCTCCCCCCACAGGTACGAGGCGGTAGGTAAGCCCTCCTGCACTTTGCTCCCTGCCCTCCTGCACTTTGCTCCCTCTGGGGCCCCATTCTATTCATCTGTAGCCTAAGGGCCTCATTTTGAGGACACTGTTTATTATGGGCACAGGTTTAACCTCATGTTTTGGTTGTTGAGATCCAGGTTCTACAAACAGTAAATTTGGTACCAGGACAACCCGACTCCTAAATAGCCTGGGGGACCCCACATGCTTAAAGGGAAATGTGTCACCCACAGCTGTAAATGTGAGTCCTCTGCAAATTAAACATGAAGTTAAAAGTCTTTATTAAAATATCTTAAAGGTGTTTAAAAATTGGAGCTGTCAATCAGATATTATCTGCCAATCACTTTCACTTCCTTCTTTGCGCTTTCTTAGATGCCCCTCCCCCATCAGAGCTGTATTTAGGTCTGATACTGCCCCAGGCCCCTACATTGTGTGTGATGTCACTTCCACATTCTTCCCCTGACCCCCTTCAGCTCCGTCACCAGAATTCCTATGGAAATCTGTGGTGGAGGGTTTAAAAAAAAAAAGAGACAAATGGGCACCCGAGGGCCACCCCTCAAAAACAGTCACCCTAAGCACAGGCTCTGGGGCCTATATAGAAATACAACCCTGCCCCCATCTCATGCCCATTCTGGTGCAGACACAAGATTTTGGGGCAATTGTATGAAATATTTGTGGAACATAAAATCATCACTTTATAGATAAAAGCTGGAGATGTAACTCAGTGGCTGACGCGTTTCAAGCCAGTTGGTCTAAGGAGTAAAACTCACGGTGCAACTTGGTCTGATGCAACGAGACAAATATAATGGAAGAGAGAGGAGTTTGCAGGAATCTATGATCTGAGATCTTTGTTCTAGGGAATAAGGATAGACCCCAGGCAACAGCTGTTGGGTTAGGCGGCAGCCTCCCGAATTGATCGCTGGAAACTTCTGATGCTCTTGGAAGAAGTTACAGGAACAGGATCTCTTAACTCTTGCCAGATCTTGTTCCTGTCAAAATTTTTCAGAAGACTGGTGATGACTATCCTTAAGTATACGTCTTGTCAAACATTTGGTATGAGATCCTTTGTAATTCAATTGAAATCAAATTTCAGTGTGTATCTTGTAATATCTTGAAATATCTTCTACTTTGTATCTTTAATAGATGACTTCTTGTCCACCTTAGCTGGCTTGTTGAATCCTGTAGAGAAAAGAAAATCTTTGTTTATTTTCTGTTTTATGAATTTAACACATGTAAAACGAAACCACTATATATATCTAACAAATAGAGATCTCGGATCATAGATTCCTGCAAACTCCTCTTTGTTCCTCGGGAGGATGCCACCTAGCAACAGCTGTTGGGTAGAATAGGAAACACCCGGTGGTTGCCCGAATGAAATTGACTTTTTCTTGCTCTGTAGGTCTCAAATAATATTTAGCAAATGTCCTCTGAGAAGACCACCTGGTGGCTTTGAGTATGATGGGAAGTGATACCCCCTTTGATGCTGTGGCTGATCTTAGTGAGTGTACTTTATATATGGTAGTATCAATCCAGGCCTGAGTCATAGCATGTTGTATCCACCCTCTTATTGTGTTTACTTTAAAAAGGATTTCTTGTTGTCAAGAGTAATTGCGACATATCACCTCTTACATCCCTAGATTTTTCTAAGTAGGTGGATAAAGCCGATACAATACATAAAGATGTATCTTCCTCATCTCTTATTAAATCCACTTCCACTGAAGATGGGTTTTCAATAAGTGTTTTAGTTCTACCTTTAAGAATATTTAATGTGGAAACCACCTGGGGTTGAAGAAAACCATGGGTCTGTTATGAGAGTTAGTTCTGCCTCTCTTGCTGCTAAAGCTAAAGCTAAGAGAGCAGTGACTTTTATAGTAAGGCTTCTCAAGTCTGCATTCTGATTATGTATCGTAGATCGGTACTGCAACAGAGGTACGGTGTCCCAAGTGTTGTCATAGTTAGGACAAAGTGGTCTTGATAAACAAGTGCCTCTGATTAATCTCAAATAGAGTTTACTATCCGTGGAATTAAGAAATTTAGTGCTGAACCGTATGATTTTAGGGTATTCGAAGCTGTCCCTTGCTCAAACTTATAGGCTAAAAAATCTAATGCCGAGTGTAGTGAAATCTGTAAATGATGGTACATCCAAGTTTTAAATTCCGCAATGAGGGAATTACGTTTTTTACATGTTCTAGATCGAAGGGAAGAATTTATCAGCGTTATGGTAAAATGTTTCAATGAAGGATTTTGGTATAAGAAATTGGAGCTGCAATCAACATTAGTGTTGGTAGGTTCTTCAGTATCTCTTGTGTGTCCTGAGTGAACCCCAATGGAACCTTCCTGCCTGAAATTAGGGGTTGTATCAGTGGAAACCATGGTTTGGATGGCCAAATTGGATACACCAGGACTAGATCTCTGACTCCCTCCATTTGAATTTTTTGGAGAACATTCGGGAGACTATATGGAGGGGGAAAGGCATGGGAAGGAAAGTGCATTGCTTGTCCAGGATCTGGCTACAAATTTCTTTGTTTGAGCTGATGTCTGGGATGCAAATAAATCTATTGATCTTTCTCCCAGTTGTGTCTCTATTTTGTGGAAAATGTCCTTTTTTAGTGAGACTTGTGATAGCAGACACTTTATCACGTCAAAAGATATCACTAATTAGTTTTCTTCTCCGGGAATATATGTGGCGTGTAATGTGATTTGATTGGAAAAAGCCCAATCCCAAAGGTCTAACGCCAAATAGCAAAGTGTTTTTGATTTTGTTCCTCCCATTCTGTTTACATATGAAACTGCTGTTTTGTTGTCTGACTGAATTAACACAGACTTTTGAATATTTGGGGAAATTAGAGCCTTTAAGCCTAAAAACATCGCCTTTAGCTCTAATACATTTATGTGCAGTGTTTTTTCTTTTCCTGACCAAAGACCTCTGACTGCTCCTTTGTGAGTGTAAGCTCCCCAACCTCTTAAGGAGGCGTCCGTTGTTATGATAATGTCGTAATCGTTTTTTATAAGTGGCTTTGGGAAAGGCTGGGTTTGCCAGGTTATCAGAGCGAGTTCCCTTTTTACTTTGTTTGGAAGTGTTAATTTTTTTGTTCCAATGAATATTTTCCCTTAATTTTTGTGCCGACACAGAGGTGTGTGAGTGCATCCTGGGGATAAAGCAATTATTTTCCCTATTGCTGCTGCAATTAAACGTAGGGAAACTTGATGAAGTGGTAGCAACTGGGCTATGAGAACCTGAATATGTAACCAGTTTTCTTTGGGAATGAAAAGGGGTTAACCTTGTTGTATCTACTGTGAATCCCAGAAATGTTATTGATTGGCAAGGGTTTAGTACTGATTTTTCCCAATTTATTGTGAACCCTAATTTTTGCATTAAAGTGATGAACATCTTGTCTTTGGTCTATGAGAACTGAAATATCTGGATTTAGAATAAGAATGTCGTCCAGATAAAAAATGCATTTTATCCCTTTTTGTCTTATGTGAGAAATGACTGATTTCATTACCCTGGAAAATGTGTATGGAGCATTGGAGAGGCCAAACACCATTACATTCCAGTGGTAAATATTTTGCTTCCACTGGAATCTCAAAAACCTTTTGTTATTTTTGATATTTTTATAGCATGGAATGAATCCTTTAGATCAGGGCTGTCCAACTGACCCCCCCCCCCCCATCTGTGGCCCCCCAGATGCTTTGTCTTCTTACCATATGTAACATTTAAAAGGTATCACTACAAAGATAAACTGGCCCCTGCATTGTTTAAACTTAAAATTCAGACTCTAATCCCCTGTATTGTTCACACTTGTGACACCTCTATTGTTTATATCCTAAAGCCCCTGTACTGTTCTACCTGAGACCCCTCTATTGTTTATATCCTAAAGCCCCTGTACTGTTCTACCTGAGACCCCTCTATTGTTTATATCCTAAAGCCCCTGTACTGTTCTACCTGAGACCCCTCTAGTGTTTATATCCTAAAGCCCCTGTACTGTTCTACCTGAGACCCCTCTAGTGTTTCTATCCTAAAGCCCCTGTACTGTTCTACCTGAGACCCCTCTATTGTTTCTATCCTAAAGCCCCTGTACTGTTCTACCTGAGACCCCTCTAGTGTTTATATCCTAAAGCCCCTGTACTGTTCTACCTGAGACCCCTCTATTGTTTCTATCCTAAAGCCCCTGTACTGTTCTACCTGAGACCCCTCTATTGTTTCTATCCTAAAGCCCCTGTACTGTTCTACCTGAGACCCCTCTATTGTTTCTATCCTAAAGCCCCTGTACTGTTCTACCTGAGACCCCTCTATTGTTTCTATCCTAAAGCCCCTGTACTGTTCTACCTGAGACCCCTCTATTGTTTCTATCCTAAAGCCCCTGTACTGTTCTACCTGAGACCCCTCTAGTGTTTATATCCTAAAGCCCCTGTACTGTTCTACCTGAGACCCCTCTATTGTTTATATCCTAAAGCCCCTGTACTGTTCTACCTGAGACCCCTCTAGTGTTTATATCCTAAAGCCCCTGTACTGTTCTACCTGAGACCCCTCTAGTGTTTATATCCTAAAGCCCCTGTACTGTTCTACCTGAGACCCCTCTATTGTTTCTATCCTAAAGCCCCTGTACTGTTCTACCTGAGACCCCTCTATTGTTTATATCCTAAAGCCCCTGTACTGTTCTACCTGAGACCCCTCTATTGTTTCTATCCTAAAGCCCCTGTACTGTTCTACCTGAGACCCCTCTATTGTTTCTATCCTAAAGCCCCTGTACTGTTCTACCTGAGACCCCTCTATTGTTTCTATCCTAAAGCCCCTGTACTGTTCTACCTGAGACCCCTCTATTGTTTCTATCCTAAAGCCCCTGTACTGTTCTACCTGAGACCCCTCTATTGTTTCTATCCTAAAGCCCCTGTACTGTTCTACCTGAGACCCCTCTAGTGTCTCTATCCTAAAGCCCCTGTACTGTTCTACCTGAGACCCCTCTATTGTTTCTATCTTAAAGCCCCTGTACTGTTCTACCTGAGACCCCTCTAGTGTCTCTATCCTAAAGCCCCTGTACTGTTGTACCTGAGACCCCTCTAGTGTTTATATCCTAAAGCCCCTGTACTGTTCTACCTGAGACCCCTCTATTGTTTCTATCCTAAAGCCCCTGTACTGTTCTACCTGAGACCCCTCTATTGTTTCTATCCTAAAGCCCCTGTACTGTTCTACCTGAGACCCCTCTATTGTTTATATCCTAAAGCCCCTGTACTGTTCTACCTGAGACCCAGACTGAAACTGCCACATTGTTCTCCTGTTCACACTTTATACAAAATGCTAATGGGGCCCCAGCACTGTGTGACTGTATGTAGTACATATTAGACTGAGAGCTTTCCCTGTCTCCTGCTCTCTTCTGTCTTCCCTCCCTGCAGGGCTGGAACTAGGGGCAGATAGAGTAGGAGCCCACCTAGAGCACAATCATGGGCGGGGCACACTTTTAAGGGGAATTTCCTTTCTTTTTTAAACCCTGATTTGCTTGGCCTTTAATAGTTTTTCAACTTTATAAACCCCCCTGTTCCAGACAGAATCACTCCCTTTTGGCAGCTGTTGGCACAGGTACATATTTGTGGGCAATATCTTGGCTGCTCCTTGCCCAGGTAAACAGATGATATGATGGATATTTGGCTGCTGCTGGCACAAGTACATGTATGGAGGCAATAGTGTGGATTTTTTGGCTGATGCTGGCACAGGTACAGATTTGGGGCAATATAAGGGATTTGCTGCTGCTGGCTCAGGTACATGGGGCAATATGGTGGCTGCAGGCACAGGTATACAGAGGGCAATATGATGGATTCTTTTGGTTGCTGCTGCCATTGGTACAGATTGGGGGTAAAAATATGATGGATGTTTTCTTATGTTGGCACAGGTACAGAGTGGGGCCTGGGGGCAATCTGAGATTGGGATTGACTGCCATTGGCATAGATCCAAATGAAGGCAATATGATAGGTGCTGGCACAGGTACAGGGGGCTATATGACTGGTAAGGTGGGAATTGGTAATGCAGGACTAGGTGGGGGGCACTGATTGAAGCCCTTGTCTAGGGTGCAAAAATACCTTGGCCTGGCCCTGCCTCCCTGTGTGTGCCATTCTCTGCTTGCCCAGTGCTGCCTGTGTGTGCCATTCTCTGCTTGCCCTACGCTACCTGTGGGATGTAAGCCTGTTAGGGGTTTGTTCTTGGGGTTATTAGCATTTGGAAATTGTTGTTAAGGACCCCTAAGATGTTTAATCATGTGTTGGGGGGGTTGCCGTATTATCCACAGGGGAGGATAAGGCATATCGATTTAAGGGGATGTTTTAACATGACTTCAATGTCTCACATATGAGTGATGAGGGATTTCCCTGCAGTGAGCACCAACCATTTGGTTTTTTGGTGTGTTACCACCGTTAATGTGGATATGATCTTAAAAGTTCTTGTGGTAACATGGGTGTGGTTTACAGTGGCTGTGGTTTAAAAGGGGGAGTGGCCAACACTGACTTCCATTATCGGTCCTCCTCCACATAGACCAGTAACATTTTGGCCCTCGGTACCACAGAACTTGGACAGCTCTGATTTAGATCTATCTTTATAATAAGCATTTTCTTTCAAGAGGTATATGAGATCTGCAATGCTTTCCATTCTGAAACAGTTTCCTTTTTAAAAATTTGTTTAAAGACTTCACATTCAGGACTGGTCTGACAATACCATCTGGCTTTGGTATTGGGGAAAAGATGACTTATCCAGCCTGACTGTGAAAGGTCTGAGAGTTCTATCTTTCCCTCTAGCAAAGCCTTTTGTAAGGCACCTTCTAGAACTGCACTGGTGTCTCTGTATCTGTTTGAGATTTGAAGTGGGAACGATTTTAGAGGAAGGCACAACTACAAGCCCCTTCTTATTATGTTTAAAACCCATTTGTCTGTGGTTATTGTTTGCCATAAATGTATAATTTCTGATTGGGGAAAATGCTTGAGTTTTGTTTACCTGGCACTCTTTTCTTATAACCAGTAGACCACTTTGGGTTGGTTGCTCATTAACTGGACTGGACTCTCTGGCCAAAGAAAGGTCTTTTATAGCTCTGTGAGGCTTCACGGGACGACCCCTGAGCTCTGTAAGGACGTCCCTCTCCATGAAACGGTTTTTTGTTGAAAAAGGAAGGTCTCTTCCATTCCACAAATGATTTTCTTGCCTTATAGCGTGATTTTACCTCCTTAATAAAATCTGGACCAAATAAATTAGTCCTCAAAATTTGGAAATTCATGTGATTTTGGAGCCAGGTCAGACATGCCCATAGTATGTAACCAACGAGCTCTTCTCACGCTTGTGACATGGTTAAAAGCCTGGCCAATCATCAATGCAGCCCTGGCGGATACTTTAAGAAGAGCTAATTTTGAAGATTGCAAGGAATGAATATTCTTTCTGGACTATTGTCCTTCTTGTTCTGCTTTATCAAGCATGAGTAACAAAGGACCGGCTGCATCTGCAATTTTAAATAGTATGTTGCACAAGGACTGATCCATCCTGTCATTATTGGTTACTGTACCAGTAATAGAGGATAGTGTTCTGGTGCTAACATAGCCTGTATATCAGGGATTCCAATATGGTTTCTTAAAACCAAGTCATCTGCTTTCATTAAAGAAGAGCGAAAGGCATACTTTGTGAAATCCTACACCTCAGATTTATCATTAAGTGCCCATCTGGCATTAAATAACTTGGGTGTTTTTCCCAGGAGATCAACTCTTGACATTTTGGGACCAAATTTCTTTTCTTCTCCTTTCCTTTCTGTCCCAAAAGAGACTTTTTTTGCCTTAGGAGAGCTGTCAGATGAACTCTTACCAGAGTCTGAGGAAGAGTCTTGAATATTATAGTATTTATTTTTTTATGAATTCCTCTTCCGAGGATGATGAATTAGGACTGCATTCGTCTCCTTTGCTTAAGATTTTTAAACTGTCTGTGAGGAGAAATTTCTAACGACTCGGTAGCCGTTACAGAACGTGTCCTCCATCACAACGCTGTGAAAAATTCTGACAGGAACAAGATCTCGCGAGAGTTAAGAGATCCTGTAACTTCTTCCCGCTCTTTTCAGAGCATCAGAAGTTTCCAGCGATCAATTCGGGAGGCTGTTGCTAGGTGGTATCCTCCCGAAGAACAAAAATGTGGGACGTTGTGTCAGTGAGTGAATGGGACACGACTGTGGGATAAAGACACGAGAACATTCCCATCAGTCGTCTCATTCACTCACTGACACCACGTCTCACATTTCTGTTCCATTATAAGAACAAGCTGCACGGTGTGTTTTAATCCTGGGCTCAAAGCAATTTCTTAGGTTGACAGTTCCCCTTTAATAATAATCTGCACCTCAATGTGTTACTTGTTTTACAACAACGAAGAAAACAGGTACCGGCACACAAGTGCAATTCAAGTAGGGGACTTTAACCCTTACGTATTTATTAAGTCGACACAACGTTTCGGGGGCAACTCCACCTGACTCCCCCTTCGTCACCTGACGAAGGGGGAGTTGCCCCCGAAACGTTGTGTCGACTTAATAAATACGTAAGGGTTAAAGTCCCCTACTTGAATTGCACTTGTGTGCCGGTACCTGTTTTCTTCGTTCCTGTCATATTGTGGAAGTGCCGACTTCCTAGGGTCCGAGCACCGGGTCAACCTACTTCATAGGGCTCGGGTGTGCACGTGATTGTGTTTCTATACTTGTTTTACAACAACCTGTCACTACTACACCTCTGTATCAGGGGGTCTCACAGGAAGCACGTGCTTGGCTGCTTGCTACGTCACTTCCGCAGTCAGTTAGCTCTTTATAGTCTGAGTATCTTTACCAATGAGAGAGTTGGAAAAGGAGCTGCAGGAAGTAGCTCTCTGGAGACAGGAAGTGGAGAGGCTACTGTCTCTATTGGCTGAGGGGAATGAGTGATCGTAGAGGCGCCAATGCGCTTACAGCAACCTCGGGCATGAGGGCGGGAATCTCCTTTCAAAACTACATATCCCAGCGTGCTTTGCGCGTTTACAGGAAGTAGATATTTCGGGCGTGTTCTGGTGTAGGCAGAACGCACCGCCCTAAGGGCGTGCGCGGGGTGGAGCTATTCAGGGAAAACAAGATGGCTGATGGGATTACAGTTGGGGTAAGTGCTCGGTGATGTGTGAGTGAGGGGAGAGAGTTACACCGGCACTGCTGCTCCAACTCCCGGGGAATGAGTGAGTGAGAGGAGCCGGGGGAGAGTGACTGGGGTAAAGTACAGACTCCTGAGGGTGAAGCTGCTGCTCATTGGGAGCTCGGACTGTTACTGCTGGGGGCGGGCTCACTTGCTATTGGCTCACAGCTGAGGCCTTTGGCCTGTCACTGAGCTTCATGTGAGTAATTACGGTAATGTAGGAGCTGCCATAGGGATTGTCACTGAACTGCTGCCTCCAACTTTCTCTTCTGACTGTATCCCCTCCCCCCCCCAGTCCTTGTGACTTTTTTTTTCTTTCACTAGTTTTTATCATTTTCAGTGTAAGGAAAGGGGGGAGGAGTCATAGAATAAGGAAGTGTTTGTATGTGTATAGTAATGTTGTACAACTGACAGTCACAGTGTAGTAGTGTTATATCTTATCTACTGTTCTATCAATATGTGCCGTAATCACAGTATTATTGTTGTTATTGTTACTCCTTTATATTGATTTTCCTCTCTATTGCTCACTCACACTCACTGACTGTCACACTGGGTCCCACGTCTGTCACTTGTCTGTTTCTTTCAATAAAAACCAGCGCAACAAGTATCTGACGTTTCTTCTGTTGAGACCTCCTCAAATTCTACTCCATCATTTGCCTGACTAGTAATTCTACTCATTCATTTGCCTGACTAGTAATTCTACTCATTCATTTGCCTGACTAGTAATTCTACTCATTCATTTGCCTGACTAGTAATTGTACTCATTCATTTGCCTGACTAGTAATTGTACTCATTCATTTGCCTGACTAGTTCTCTGTACTGGGACAAGCTCTCCTCTGCCGTTTGCTCAGGATAAGAAGTTTATGTGCAATGAGTGTTTCTAATGTCGCTGCTTTATCACTATTGTCATTTGTACAAATAGAAGTGAGTGTTTGGGGAGCCCAGTGTAAGGGACACAAGTGTAGTAGCTGCTCCCAAATGGGTCTGAGTAAAGTGCAAGAGATGTGAAGATCAGAAGCCACTTGTATCTCCAGTGAGTATTAATAGTGTAGATCTAATTCAGTATTGAGGAGTGTAGAACCTTCAATTTTACAAGCGCCTACGAGTAGTGTCCTCATGACTTTCTCAATGACGTCTTCTGAGAGGTTCAGGTTGACATCTTTCCCATCATTCAATGTTTCCTGTGTTGTGACTGTATATAAAGTTGTGTATTGGAGGGAGTAATGTTGTTATAAAGTTTCATTGGGTGTGAGATCCGTTCCCATGTGAGTGTTTCCCCCCTTTGTTATTGTACAAATGTTTCATCTGCTGATATTGGAACTGGCACAGAAAACTGGTTGGTGTGACTTGTGTCATCAGCTCTAGGCTGACTAATTAGTTGCCCTTCATTAAATGTGCAACTTGGACATGTCCATCTATTAACCAGTCCTTATAACGTATTCAGTTTTGGGGCAGGTGGAAACAGATGTAAGAGTAAAACTAAACTTAACAATTTCTATGTGTTTTCGGCAGATCCAACCTGCTGCGACGGAGAATAAGTTAAGAAATACAAATGTCGGATCTTGTCTCGGCATTCATCCAACATGACCATGTGATGCAGACATTGTATCTCTATCCAACAGTTGTGTCTGAACACAGACAAGATCTGACATTTGTATTTCTTAACTTATTCTCCGTCGCATCCGATTTGACACCTGCGTTTTGGCACAACAAATCCACCGACCATGTATAGAAGTTGTCCATTCAGTTCTACCCTTAAGGGTCACGTTTTCAGCGTATCCCAAATTATGGATGAGAGGTTTGGATTATCCAATGATGTAATATTAACCCATGGTAGGTGGATAAGATATGTGGACTGTTCTTCTTCAATTTTGATCCATGCTTTGTCATCCAAGTTGAGCCCAATGAATTCTAGTCAATAATGCTGCTCTTTGATATGGCAGACAATCTGGCACGGTGAGCCCTCCTTCTGTCTTGCTCCTGTACAATGTACTTAATTCTGGGTGGGTTATTCCATACAAATTTAATGATGGACTGGAAGATCTCAGGTATGTAGTTCAAAAAGGCAACTGGAGGCATTGAAACAGACACGAGTATAATTTTTCACATACATTTTCCCCAGCCAAGATATTGGTTGTTTAGTTTAGATATTGGTTGGTATGTTAAAGGGATACTGTCATGGGGAAAACCATTTTTCAAAATGAATCAGTTAATAGTGCTGCTCCAGCAGAATTCTGCACTGAAATCCATTTCTCAAAAGAGCAAACAGATTTTTTTATATTCAGTTTTGAAATCTGACATGGGGCTAGACATTTTGTCAGTTTCCCAGCTGCCCCTCGTCATTCCCCACACCACTTGGTGGTTGCCTAGCAACGAGTTTTGGCGCCAATAAACGGCCAGGGGGTTTAAATTCTGGGTTGGGAGTGGGTCTGGCTGTTTGTTTGTAATCTCCTGACGAAGATCCCTGTGAGGGATCGAAACGTTGAGTGGAATAAAGCACAACTTATCTGCACTGAAAACAACCTGTGAGTGTCGCTCTTTTTTATATATATATATATATATATATATATATATATATATATATATATATATATATATATATATATATATATATATATATATATATATATATATATATATATATATATATATATATATATATATATATATATATATATTATCTAGTGACCTGATCACATGAGCCAATAACTTGCTGCAGTTGTCCCTGTGTTCTTAGTAAGTGTCTCATTCTGCTAATCCCCCTCTGTACATACAGGCCATGCATATCTGGTAGGTCCTTCCTCAGTTTTGCTCATTTCTGGGTTCATTCCATTGACTATATCTGCATAACATCTGTTCCTAATTTGATCCATTAGGGTATTGTATTCATTGTGAGCTCATTTGTATCCGGATCCCCCTCATGTGACATTTATGCGTTTCCCATACGGAGACGGGATTGACTTTGTATTGTCATTTTCTTCGAAATAAGTTTTTTATCGTGTCCTGTTTGATCTGAGGACAGGGATATCCTTCAAAACCAACTCATTATGTCTGTCTGGGCTGCCCCCGGTCTATAGTATTGTGCCTTTACTATTGTGTCTGATATTGTGAGATGAACGTAACCAATTCTAGTGTCTGGTGTGTTGAGTAGAATGATTTGTCTCTTTAGGTTTGAGTAACCTCCAGGCATTTAGCCACTGTTGTACCAGATACACAATGTTACATAGAGCCTTCGTTACTTGCTTGTCTTGCCTACACAACAATTCAACTGGGGTTCCAGGGGGGCATTAAAATCTCCACCTAGTACCAATATTCCAAGAAACCTTGTACAATCTCTAAGATGCACTTGAGTTCTGTATCTTTATTTTTGTTTGGTAGATATAGAGCCACAAAAGTAATTGCGGATCTAATGTGCCCTAAACCAACATGGGTCTTCCTTTAGGATCAACCTCTGTAACCAGTACTTGCCCTAAACCAACATGGATCTGCTTCTGTAACCAGTACTTTCAAGTTCTTTGCAAAGAGGATGGCTACTCCCTTTTGTTCTCTTGTGCCTGTGGTCTATTGTAGGACACTATTTGTTTGACCATTTTATAACCTTGTACCCCTACATTTTGTCCCACAGAGTGAGGAGAGCAGTGACAGTGATGTGGAGTTAGTGAGACCCCGACAAGTGAAGCGCAGGCGACTTCTACCTGGGACCCTCCCGGCCTCCGTCTCTGTCTATTCCAATAAGGTAACTGCCCCAGGGACTTGCCCCAAATAGGAGAGACTCTGGGTAAATAAGGTAACTGCCCCAGGGACTTGTGTTTCACCCCAAATAGAGAGACTCTGGGTATATAAGGGAACTACCCCACAGACTTGCCCCAAATGGAGAGACTCTGGGTATATAAGGGAACTACCCCACAGACTTGCCCCAAATGGAGAGACTCCGGGTATATAAGGTAACTGCCCCGGGGACTTCTCTCACCCCAAACAGAGAGACTGAGTGGTAAATAAGATAACTGCCCCGGGACTTGCCCCAAGTGGAGTGACTCGGGGGGGGGGGGGGGGGTAAATAAGGTAACTGCTCCCGGACTTGCTCCAAATGGAGACATTTGGGATAAAGGATCTCCTAGGCAGAGCCTGGGGCCCCCCCATATAAACATGACTCTTCTATTTCAGGTGAACAGCAGCCTGAAACTGCCCCCCGATACCTCAAAGACCCTCCTGCAGATGTCGGAGGAGCTGCGCAGGATCCAGGGATCAGAAGGTGAGGAAATAAAGGGGAGACTGGGGGTGTAGGTCGTACATATTTACATTCATTATCCCTGTCTAGATGTAGAGAGTGACATTGTGCCCCCCATCACCCAGCAAAAGCCCCCCAAGAAGGAACTGACAGACTCTGACACTGATGAGCAGGAGCCCCCCAAAACTGAGCAGGAGAGGTAAGTGTGGGGGGGAGACTCATTGGGTCCCTGTGTGATTCTTCACCTGACACTTCTCTTTGCTTCTCAGACTCCACAGCGGCTCTCCCTCACCCCCACCCACCCCTCGGACCCCAGTAAGGAGAAGGGGGCGAGCGTATAACAAAATCAGGTAGGTGGTCTCTGCTTCACTAACGGAGGAAGTGCCTTAAATACAGAAGAGCTGACATTCTAGAGGAATTTCATGGTACATCTAGGTCACCCCCCAAATACTTTGCCCGACTGCCACTGCCCAATTGCCCCTTTCTAAACCATGAGGTTGTTGCTGTATAAGATACGGGCTGGGCAGACTCACTTTCTGTGGCTTATTGGCTGGAGTCCTCTGACAATAACACTTCCCCCCCCCCCCCCCCCCAGGGATATTGTAAGTGAGGCTGCCCAGTGTCACATAGTGGGGTGCTGAGATGGCAGTTAGTCTGCAACTGGCGGTTGTTGTGTATACGTGTGACCCAATAGACTCTCATGCCTCTGTACTAGGGAAATGGACGCTCGGCTCAAGGATTTGGGGACAGTTCTGTCACCTGGACAGAAGGTGAGGGCAGAAGACAGTGATGTCATCGTAGTGGGGAGTAGCCCCGCCCCAGAGCTGACCATGAAGGTGCGCAGGGGAGGCAAACTCTTCAGGATAAACCTGGGAATGGTAAGTGCCATGGGCTGGGGTATATACTTGTAGGGGCACATAATAGGGTGGGGTACGGCTTTGGGGTACACACTGGATATTGGCTGTGCAGGAAGGGTGGGCTTGGCAGCTTATTAGGGGAATCTGCAGATCTTTATAGTTTAGCTCTAACCTGTTGTTGTCTTGTGTCTCAGTGGGACCCCCTGGAGAAAGTGGCGCAGTCCATGGCTTCCCAACTGAATGTGGACCCTTCCCAGATCCTGCTTCTCCTTGGGGACGAGGAACTGAACCCCTCTCACACCCCACACTCCATGAACCTGACTGTGGCTGATATTATTGGTAAGGATATCCCACAATCCTCTTCTCTCTGCATCTGGGCCCTGAGGATAGGAATGGCTGGGGGACGCAGATTTATTCCCAAATTACTACTTGTAGTATGTGACTTTTATCTGCTGCTCACGGACACTGAATTTCCAGAGGGGAGAAACTGATATTTCAGAGTGCATCGGTGTACCTGGGAGTGCATCGGTGTACCCAGAGTGCATCAGTATACCCGGGAGTGCAGAGAGTGGGAAACACTGAGTGACCCAAGGGTGCAGGTTTGGGTTGTTTTACCACTAAATCTGCTGTTAACAGTCACTCTTTAATCAACTGCACCAGGCGGGATCCCTTTAACTTGGAGTAGCTATAGATTCCTTTATGGCTGCACTACTGATCAGACTCCTGAGAGATTGTACGTACAGGAGGAAGGTCTAACCAGTGTAGGGGCTCAGAGGAGCTCAAGGTATCGGTGGTGTATTTGTAGAGCAGCACCAGTTTTACATACTGGGAGTCTGAGGTCCCTAATCAAAGAGCTGACAGTCTAAGAGGAGACTAGCAGTAGAGGAACACTAATAAAATTAGCCATGTACATCCCCTTTGTTGTGACTGTTTTGTTAGCAGGAGCCCATTAGGACACTGGGAATCTAGTTGGAGGTTGAGTTGAATTTCCCTGTTATAATTCAGCTTTTATAGCCCCAGCCCTATATTCATTGCCCTTGTGTTGCACAGGCTGTCCTAATGCTGCGCTCATTTCTCTCCCCAGTCTGTGTAACAGGAGATAGAGATCATGGGCTGTCTAATGTGAGAGTGCAAGTCATGCAGAGATGGTCACACCCAGTCATACACACTTGCACTCTCTACATAATATCTGGCACACTATGAGTTAAAGCAGCTGCATTCTGGGACACTGGCTACTAAGGGCTACAGGCCACGGAATGTCTCAAAACTGATCTCTGGGTCAATGTCATACCTGGCCGCTATATACACAGTACCCCTTAAACTAATTGTTCAGTATTAAAACTGAGTAACTAGATATAAAAAATGTATCTAATATAGTTCGTTAGGCAAAAATGTAATGTATAAAGGCTGGAGTGAGTGGATGTGTAACATAATAGCCAGAACACTACTTCCTGCTTTTCAGCTCTCTAACTCTGAGTTAGTCAGTGACTATAAGGGGGGCCACATGGGACATAACTGTTCAGTGAGTTTGTAATTGATCCTCAGCATTCAGCTCAGATTCAAAAGCAACAATTATGTCCCATTCGACACCCCTCAAGTCTCTGATTGGTTACTGCCTTGTATCAGTGGAAAGCAAGAGAGCTAAAAAGCAGGAAGTAGTGTTCTGGCTATTATTTTTCAGAGCCTATTTAACCAGTTTTTAATTTTTATACTGAAATTGTTCCTTTAAGAGGTTGTTCTCCTTTAAATAAACTGTTGGTATATTCTGAGACAATTTGCAATTGTTTTATTTGTGTTATTTAGCTTTTTATTCAGCAGCTCTCCAGTTTGCAATGTTGGCCATCTGGTTGCTAGGGTGCAAATTCCCTAGCAACCATGCATTGATGCGAATAGGAGAGGCCTGAATATAAAGATGAGGAATAAAAAGTAACAATACATTTGTAGCCTTACAGAGAATTTGTTTAGATGGGGTCACTGACCCTCTTTTGAAAGTTGAAGAGTCAGAAGGCAAATAATTCAAAAACTATATAAGAAAAAAAATGAAAGCCAATTGAAAAGTTGCCTAGAATCAGCCATTTTATAATATGCTAAATGTTGACCTAAAGGGGAAGGAAACCTAGTTGGCGCAAAAACCCTCCTCCCCCCCCCCCCCTGGCCTACCAGTCCCGCTGGGCAAATGCCCCTAACTTGTTACTTACCCTTCTGCGCAGGTCCAGTCCAGGGAGTTCAGACGCCATCTTCTTCCACGCGATCTTCCTACTTTGAACAGCGTTTTGGCGCATGCGCAATAGATCGTACTGGCGAAATGCTCCTACTGCGCATGCGCTGGTCAAAGCAGGAAGAAGATCGCGTGGAAGAAGATGTCGTCTGAACTCCCTGGACTGGACCTGCGCAGAAGGGTAAGTAACAAGTTAGGGGCATTTGCCCAGCAGGACTGGTAGGCGAAGAGGGAGGGGGGCAACACACGGGGGGGGGGGTTTGCGCCAACTAGGTTTCCTTCCCCTTTAAAGAAAAACCACCCCCTTAACGCAATTGTGACATGAAAGAAGGATGCAGCTTCAGCAAAGGACTGTTTTATATTTTAAAATAACAATGTGTAGCCTCACAGAGCATTTGTTTGTAGATGGGGTCAGTGACCCCCTCCATTTGAAAATTGGATAGAAGGCAAATAATTCAGAAATGAAGAAAAAGACCAAAGTTGCTTAGAATTATTGTGCAACATGTAAAAGTTACTTAAAACCACCCCTTTTAATAAGGCAACTGTAACTACAGCTTTACTCCTAGTGGCAAACAAAGCAACCTCGAGAGGGTTGTGATTGGTCCATTCTTCTCTTCCAGACTGTGTGGTTGTGACCCCTCCGTGTGATGAGCAGAAAGATTGTGACCCCAATGAGAAGATCTGTATAAAGGTGCAGGGCAAGGACAAGCAGTCCCACCTCAGTGTCATGGTGGGGAAGGTGAGTCCCTGTATGTACTACTCTGGCCATGACTTGTATACACACTATGTGGTTACAGGGGCGGGTGCTATTACATTCAGAGCCAATGGATTGAGTTCTGCAGAACTGGGCGGAACTAATAAGCAGAATTGGCACTTGTTCAGCTCATAACCAACAATAAGTGGCCAGTTTTATCGTTTTTGCCCGTCTCAAAGCTGAAGTGAGTATTTGTGTTGCAGGTGGAGCCGCTTCAGTCCCTGATGGATCAGTACCAGGCAGCGATGGGTCTCACCAAGAAGCACAAAGTCTCCTTTTACTTCGAGGGCCACAAACTGAAAGGGAAGAACACGGCCGAGGAGCTGGGACTGGAATGTGATGACATCATAGAGGTTTGGGCCTGACCCTCGTGTTCTGCCCCAAAAAGCAATAGACTTGGTTCTGCCCCTATAAACTTCTCAGGATGCCCAACAATCAGCTGCGTGTGTTGGCCAGAGGGCAGCCATGTTTTCCCATCATCCCACTGTTGCCAGGGAGAGTCCAGTGGAGCTGCCTCAGGCCACAGAGTGTGATTATTTATGGACTTGCTGTAAATACCTCTTTCCTTCTCTGTTTCTTACTGGAGCCTTTACTTTTGTATCAAATAAATAAAAGCCAGATATTGTTCAACTGGCACCCTCTGCCCACCTGTCTGTATGGAACCCACTGCATGTCGCCTGTCCCTTTAAATATCTGTCTGTAACGATATAACACCCCCCCCCCCCCCCCCCAGGCAAGAGCATGACATCTGCACTCCATACACAAGCTGGGGGGCTGTCTCTCATGTAGAGTGTTGTCACCCCAATATACATCACTTGCACCTACTCAACTGGGGACCACTGTGCATTAGTGATGGACCGACCCCATGTCAAGTTTTGGGGTTGCAGATCTAACAGTTTCTGGAGCCTCCATTTATAGATTCACGCCTGCCCCTTTTGTGACCTTACTGTGGGGCAGGCGTGGGTATTTAAAGGGGAACTATCGCGAAAATGTAATGAGCTTCAGCCTACTGAAAATACTTTGTAAATACAATCAATTAAATATTCTGTACTGTTTCTGAAATAATCAAGTTTAGCTTCACTATTCCTCTCTCAGCATCTGTTTCTCTTCATTCTGTCTTCATGCAGCAGTTGGGTGTCAGATATTCACTGACAGTTACATCCAATATATCTTATAGGGGGGCTCCTTTCCTAGAAGATGTATTAGAGCTCACTCTATTAAACTCACCAGACATCATGTCTCTCTACATGCAGGACTTGTGCAAAAGGCAGTTATTTTGTTTGTACTGGAATCAGTTGAGTGACCTCTAATACATCTGCTAGGAAAGGAGCCCCCCCTATAAGATATATTGGATGTAACTGTCAGTCAATATCTGACACCCAACTACTGCATGAAGAGACAATGAAGAGAAACAGATGCTGAGAGAGGAATAGTGAAGAGAAACTGGATTATTTCAGAAACAATGCAGAATATTTAATTGATTGTATGTCAGTATGATGAAGTTTATATTACATTTACATTTTTGCGATAGTTCCCCTTTAAAAGGGAGTTGGCCCAGGTGAGGGCGGGTCCAGAAAATCTGGACATCCCTATTGGTACATTCACCACTTTAGATCAAAACCCCCATGTTTGCCCATGAGGCTTTCATTCCCATCATGCATCTCTGCTAGGACCATGTACAGTTGCTCCCAGTATGGATGCCAGTGTGTATGTACCGCTCACTGATTAGCAAGATGGCTGCTGGGAACAGAAGGGTTAAAGGTGGCAGCTCAGTAGTTGTGGACATGATGGGGGGGGACAGATAAGTTGGGGTGAGTGTCCATGACACACTGGGGAGGAGGCTCTGTACTGAAACTGTGCCAGGGAGGCTTTACTTCCCCTTTAAATAAATATTTCTACACTGTATTGGCTCAGAATGGTGATATTGGCTCGTTGATTAAACAAACACTTGCAAAGTAATGGAAATATGAGGGGGAAACATGTTTTATGTTGTCAATAAGTGAAAATTATGTCACTTTTGTTGTTTATACAAACAGTAACGAGCCTGTTGTTCTGGTTGTACAAAAAACTGGGGCTTGTACCCCACCAATAGGCCGCTGCCCCCCATGAATATGCTAACTACCCTACATGAGAAATAGGGGTGAATGAAGATTATTGGGGGGGAAAGGAAGTGCCGGCCTTAGGCTGATTGGGCAAAATTGTGCCCCGCCCCCAGACGTGAACCAGTAAATCCTCATTTATTGTGTTATCATGGAATATATATATATATATATACACACACACGCACACACAAGGATTGGACCAATCTGGATGCAATAGCCATCCCAGCATGCACCACTCAGACTGCAGGAACAGCTGCAATGTTGTCTGTATGGGGAGAGTGAGGAGAAATATCACTGACTGAAGCTGCTGCACTCCATAGGCCACTTTGCTGTGGATGTGAAGCAGGGCTGTTATTACATGTTCCTCAGCAGCTTGAGGGGGACAGAAACCACCGATGCTGAGTTACGTATCGAATCCTGTCTGTAAAAATGGGAGAATCTGTGGGGCATGGCAAGTGTCTCTACTACTCTCTTGTTACACACACAAACCCTATGGTAGGCCTCAGCCGATCACCTCACTGCTAGTAGTGTACATACTACTCATGTTGAAAACCCCTTGTGTTCCCAGATACGGGATTCAAAAGAAATGCAGCTTGTGGACATCGGGGCACCAGGAGATCTTGGGATTGTTCCTTGATTGATTTACTGAGAAGGTCTTGTATAATATGTGACATTACTAATGGTTTAGCTGGGTCTGAAGGAGACTTGGAATCATGAATCTTTGATGCGGAGGGAATTTGTTGAAAAATATCTTGTGACCTAGTGAGACAGTTCTGAGTACCCAATAATCGGGTATACTGTATATTCTTGCCAAATGCAATTTTCCCTCCCAGTGTCTGAATGTGTTGTGTCAGCAGAGTGTCAGGAATCCCGACTTTTCGATGTTCCACTCTTCCTGGAGACTTTGGTGTGGGATCCCCAGGATTTCAACCTCTTGTTAGGGGCCTTTATTGGAAGGTCTATTAACCCCAAGAACGGTGATGGTAAATGTGTTTATGGGATTCTCTCTGTGTTCTCAAGCTTTGGGGAAGGGAAGCTCCGGGACTTATACATTGATTTTCTTCAGTTCAGGCCCAAAAAGCTGTTGACCTTTGAATTGAAGAGAAAGAAGTCAATTCTTTGATGCCACGTCCCCTGATCACCGTCTCAGCCACAAGGTTCTTCTTTCAGCAATAGAAGATCTGGCTGCCATTTTAGTTGTCTGTTGGGTTGTATCACTGAGGAATGACAGGTTCAGCTTGTCTAATAATATCAGTGTGTGTGGAACGTGATTTAACTCTTGCACCAATATTTAGCAGTGTGAGCTACACAAAATGATGCAGAGGCTGACTGAATAATAACCGCTGAATAATAACTGCTGAATACTCGCTGCTGAATAGTCGCTGCTGAATAATCACTGCGGAATAATCACTGTTGAATAGTCGCTGCTGAATAATCGCTGAATAATCGCTGCTGAATAATCACTGCTGAATAATCACTGCTGCTGAATAATCGCTGCTGAATAATCACTGCTGAATAATCACTGCGGAATAATCACTGCTGCTGAATAATCGCTGAATAATCGCTGCTGAATAATCACTGCTGAATAATCACTGCTGCTGAATAATCGCTGCTGAATAATCGCTGCAGAATAGACAAAATCCCCCTTAAGGGCTGACTCCATCTTCTTATCCATGGGACGAGCGGCATCTTCAGAAGGAAGAGAAGTATTTGTGGATAAGAGAAGAATTGCTGAATGAATTGAGGGATTTCTCCCAGCAGAACTGCTTGTGTTCCACAAATCTGACATGATGTTTAGGTACAACAGCTCCCACTGTCTCCAGCCTCCCCCACATTCTTATTTACTCCCCAATCCTTATTTATGGGGGAGCAGCCGTTACTGACGCTACTTCCTGTCTGGCACATGTGCAGCAGCAGCATCACCGCCTCACTTTGCGGCACTCAGGAGTCCGACTGTACAAAGAGGGGCGCGAGGCTACAGTGACACAAGATGTCGCTCGCTGCTGATACATTGGCAGAGATTAAGAAGCTTCCCGGGTGCAGAGGGATCAGTGAGACAGAGCGGGAATCTATAAATCTCTCTGTGACAGAACAACGGACCCACAATAATCTACAGCGCGGACACTAGAAAAGCGCATGCGCAATAGACATGTCTAACAAAAGGCCACAAATATTAAAACTACAAGTTCCGTAATCCTTCAGCGGGAAAACTCGCTACTTATCTGCGGCAACTCCAGCGCTTGGCATTCTGGGGACTGTAGTTCCGGAGCGAAAACGAGTCCTTCCTGTGCGAGTCTGCGCATGCGCGCTGTAAAACCTTAGTCATCTCTGCGCTTGCGCATTCCTAGGCCGCTGGTCCTTTCCTGCCTGATTACGAGCCGGTTTGCCGCGTGTGTGGAGTCGGGCGGTGAGTGAGGGGGAGACGGGACCGGGAGGGAATTTAGGCCGAAGCAGAGAACTTGTCCGTCTCCTTAGAACTCACAGAGGCGGATACAGGAAGTGGCTCTGCTCTAGTCTTTGTCTCTATCATTAACTTCAACTGAGGAGCCTCACTGACACTGAGAGACATGGGCCCTAGGGACACTGAGGGGGACGAGACATGGGCCCTAGGGACACTGAGGGGGACGAGACATGGGCCCTAGGGACACTGAGAGGGACAAGACATGGGGGGCCCTAGGGACACTGAGAGGGACAAGACATGGGGGGCCCTAGGGACACTGAGAGGGACAAGACATGGGGGGCCCTAGGGACACTGAGAGACATAGGCCCTAGGGACACTGAGAGGGACAAGACATGGGGGGCCCTAGGGACACGGAGAGACATGGGGGGCCCTAGGGACACTGGGAGGGGAGGCAGAAAAAGTGCATAGGCCACTCGGAAGCAAGAGAACAAACATGTAGGGGCCCCAGGGGATGCTGGGAAACTTGGCCACACAGCTCTCTGTTCTACTATAGAGGGGCACTTGGCCCAGGAGCTTGCAGTCTAAAGCAACGCAGTGAGGGGTAAGTCCATATGGCGGCACAGTGAGAGTCACATTCTATGGCCACAGGACAGATTTGGGGAGACAGGGCCCAACATTGAGAGTCTTTTCTGTTGTGAGGGTTTGTCGGGGACAGATAACTGGCAGTTGTGCCCCTCTGTGCCAGCGCTGATTGGGTAATAGACAATGTATGGGGAGGGATTACCCACAATCCCTGCTGACTCTGACTCCTCCCACAGTGACTGATCCACCGGCACCATGTCGCGTTTCTTTGCCACCGGCTCAGACAGTGAGTCCGAATCATCGCTCTCCGGAGATGAGATCCTTCCCAAGCCCGTGGGGGGCACCTTTGGCAAACAGTGAGTGTCCCCGGGGAGTTGCAGGGAGTTAAAATAAGGGAGTGCTTGGGTGTCTGACTGTTGTGTAACCCCAATACAGGCCCATCATTCTCAGTGACGATGAGGAGGACACCAAGAGAGTGGTGCGCAGCGCCAAGGATAAAAGGTACATCGTCCATTAATGTCATTAGGGTCAAAATGTCTTCAGGACACTGGGAGTTGTAGTTTCCAGCTTCGTCCTGTTGCTGTGACTGACATTTCCTTTCCATTCCGCCCAGGTTCGAGGAACTGACCAACCTGATCAAGACCATCCGCAACGCCATGAAGATCCGGGACATGACCAAGTGCCTGGAGGAGTTTGAGCTGCTGGTCAAGGCTTTTATCAAGGCCAAGAACATCGTGGACAAAGAGGGGGTCCCCCGTTTCTACATCCGCCTGCTCTCTGACCTCGACGACTATCTGAATGAGGTGAGGCCTGGGCATTTCTTGTATAACTGTGTGTAGAGGAGACTGTGCATACAGGATCTGCCCCGCTGAGTGATGCAGGATACACTTAATAGCTCCTGGGTATGAGGCTGTTCCTTGAGTCAACTCATCCTGCTGTGCACTTAGTGTTGATCTAGAAACCTTGCCATCAAGCAAGACTGGGCTGCTGCTTATTGTCCACTCTTGGGCATTGGACAGCAGTGAGTAAATCCCCGATGCAGGGGGGTCACATGATCTAATATGGCTGATGTTTTGACTCTCCATTCCTTATCTTCCTCAGTTATGGGAGGACAAAGAGGGCAAGAAGAAGATGAACAAGAACAACGCCAAGGCCCTGAGCACCTTGCGCCAGAAGCTGAGGAAATACAACCGCGACTTTGAGGCGTCCATCACTGCCTACAAACAGGTCTGATCATCTCATATTCATCCGGGCATTTATATATCTGGGGTACCAGGTTGCGGCCTTCCTGAGAGGGGCAGAATGTGTCTCTATTCCCCGTCAATAACCCAAATCTAAACCTTCTGCCCCTCCCCAGAATCCTGAGGAATCTGCTGATGAAGACCAAGAGAAGGATGAAGATTCAGAGGGTAAGAGACTCAGAGCTTTTTTGTGAAGTCCCATACTCAGAATTAGTCCCTGCTGCTTTCATATGCTCAACCCACAGAGATGGGCTATAAAAGGATCCGGTGATCTCTCCCCCATGTGGGTGCCTGCTGTGGTGCCCAGTAGAGCCTTATCTCCAACTCAGTGCTTGCCTTGCAGCTTCCTCTTCCAGTGATGATGACAGCGATGAAGGGATGAGCGCCAGCAAGTTCCTAAAGAAGGCTGAATCCGCCCCACCTGAATCCCGCAGCAAGTTCCTCAAGAAAGAGGTGGGCTGGGATTGGGAGCCAGTGATTATTGCCCTACAGCAGCTGTTCCATATTCCTCAGGGCAATAACTATTCTTCTCTTGCCCCCAAACACCTAATTTATGGGTTATTTATGTGGGACAGTCGGAGGGTTTTGGAAATTAGTTCTTTGTTTCTGTGCAGGAGGCGGAGGATGAGGCGGAGTCGTCAGAGGATGAAGATTGGGGCTCAGACTCGGATGAATCTGATTCGGATGAATCAGATGATGAGAACAAACATACGTCTATGGCTTCTCGCTTCTTGAAGAAGTGAGTAGTGGCTTCTGCCCGGGACGCGGCTAGTGAATAGCAGGGGGTACAGGGTGCTTCTCACTTCTCCCCAATCACCCTCATCCCTCACTATGATTGTGTCCCCCCCATAGGACGGTGACAGAGGGCGACCGCCAGGCAGTCGAGAAGAAGAAGGAGGACAAAGCCAAGAAGAAGCAGCATCGCAAAGTGAAGAGGAAGGATGAGGAGGGAGAGGAAGGAGAAGAAGATGACAACGAAGGTGGAGGCGAGTGGGAAAAAGTGAAAGGAGGTGTTCCATTGGTTAAGGTGAGTAATGGGGCTAAATGAACTGTTGCCCTTTTCTACTCAATGGCGTCTCTCCATAGCTCTGCTCAGTCTCTTTATAATTCCTCTCTGCCCAATGGCGTCTCTCCATAGCTCCGCTCTGCTCCGTCTCTTTATAGCTCCGCTCTGCCCAATGATGTCTGTGTTTAATCTCTCTCTCCCCTCACTGTAGGAAAAGCCCAAGATGTTTGCTAAAGGCACAGAGATCACTCCTCCTATCGTGGTCAAGAAGCTGAATGAGATCCTTCAGGCCAGAGGCAAGAAGGGCACAGACAGGTGAGGTGAAGGACTAATGGCATTTCTTTCCTGCCATGGTGCATCGTAGCATTGAATTATATGATTGGCTGTAAAGTAGAAAGAAAACAGGCTTCTGAGGAAGTGACTGACATAGTCACGAAACGCGTAAAGCCATGCGCTCCCCTGCCTGCTCAAACGAATAACCATTTGTGCAATGATTTTAGAGTATTCTTTAAATAAACTTGGATTTTAACTTACATACTTGTCTTGTGAATCCTGCTGTAAGGTGGGCTGTAAGTGTGCCCTGAGGAGTTCTCGTGTAAAGCAGAAAGTGCTTGTGACTTCTCAGCTGTTGTCTTGCCCCTGGCAGATGTCTGATTGCCCCATAATGTCACTTTAGAGCCGCTCAGATTGAACTCCTTCAGTTGTTGGCCGGAATTGCAGAGGAAAATAACTTGGGCCAAGGAATCGCTGTGAAGATCAAGTTTAACATTGTGGCTTCGCTGTATGATTACAATACCAATCTGGCTACCTACATGAAGGTAAGAGGCCATTTCTCTGGGGAGTTTGTCCCTTGGGGGGTAGGATAGAGGGGTGAATGTCTAATTGCTCCCTTGCCATTGGTCTATGGATCCCACAATAAATTTCTCTGTGTCTCCCCACAGTCAGACATGTGGAAGAAGTGCTTGGACTGTATCCATGATCTCCTGGACATTCTCTTCGCCAACTCCAACATGTTTATTGGGGAGCACATCGTTGAGGATTCTGAAAATCTGAGCAACTTGGAGCAGGTACCAAATCTGCTTTCTTGCCCCATGTAGGGCCACAGGGTGTGTAGTCTATATATACAGAAGTCTCACCTCTGCCGTGTCTCCCCCAGCCCCTCCGTGTCCGTGGCTGTATCCTCACCCTGATCGAGAGGATGGAAGAAGAGTTTACTAAAATCATGCAGAATACAGACCCGCACTCACAGGGTAGGCAAAGCTCTTGTTTCTTTGGCTGGAATCTGACACCCTTGGTGGGTACTCACGTCTCCCCATTTTGCCTCCATTAGAGTATGTAGATAACCTGAAGGATGAGGCGCGAGTGTGTGAGGTGATTGAGAGAGCCCAGAAGTACCTGCAGGAGAAGGGGAGCACGGAGGAGATCTGCAGGGTTTACCTGAGAAGGATCATGCACACCTACTACAAATTTGACTACAAGGCCCACCAGAGGCAGCTCAGCACCGAACAGGAGTCCAAGGTAAGTCTCCCCAAAATATTGCCCCCTAGGAATATGTCCCCATGCCTGGCTCCTTTCTATTCCAAGGACCTTGCACGGGTTTATGATTGGAGGATGGGAGGTTAAATCATCCACAAGGTGAAAGGTTATGATGGAATCCTTTTGTTTCCAGTCGGAGCAAGACCAGGCGGAGAACGAGGCAGAGGACAGTGCGATCCTTATGGACCGACTGTGCAAGTACATATACGCCAAGGACAGGACAGACAGAATCCGAACCTGCGCCATCTTGTGCCACATCTACCATCATGCACTGCACAACCGCTGGTTCCAGGCTCGTGATCTCATGCTGATGTCTCACCTGCAGGACAATATCCAACATGCAGACCCTCCCGTACAGGTAAAGTGCACCCACCACCCTCACAGTGACTGCTCACCTTCTTATCGTTGCTCTTCATCTAGTCTTTGTGTATCTCCAGATCCTGTATAACCGCACCATGGTACAGCTGGGCATCTGTGCATTCCGCCAGGGCATGATCCGAGATGCCCACAACGCTCTGCTCGACATTCAATCCAGTGGCCGAGCCAAGGAGCTGCTGGGCCAGGGGCTTCTGATGAGGACCATGCAGGAAAGGAATCAGGAGCAGGAGAAGATAGAAAAGAGGCGTCAGATCCCGTTCCACATGCATATCAACCTGGAGCTGCTGGAGTGCGTCTATCTGGTGTCGGCCATGTTGCTGGAGATTCCATACATGGCTGCACATGAGTTCGATGCCAGGAGAAGGATGATTAGCAAACAGTTCCACCACCAGCTCCGTGTGGGCGAGAGGCAACCACTTCTAGGTGAGGAACAGGGGGCCACCATGGTTCCATAGTTAATATGGCTTCTGGTCATTTGTGAAGATGGGGGGCTCGTAACCATAGCCTGTGCGCTTTTGTCCAGGGCCTCCGGAGAGCATGAGGGAACATGTAGTTGCTGCTTCCAAAGCAATGAAGATGGGAGACTGGAAGACCTGCAAGAACTTCATCATCAACGAGAAGATGAACGGGAAGGTGTGGGACCTGTTCCCAGAGGCCGAGCGAGTCCGGGGCATGTTGGTCAGGTGAGAAGATTCGGCCAATTGCATGCTGGGATTTCTGTCTCTGTAAGAATACGGGTAATATCCACCATACAAATGGCTAGTAACCAACTCATTCTGACTCCATACACTTTGTAGGAAGATCCAGGAGGAATCTCTGCGCACGTATCTCTTCACCTACAGCAGTGTGTACGACTCCATCAGGTGAGGTTTCCCCTCCACTTCCTGCCCCGCCATCTTGCTTTATAATGTTCTAATCTCCTGCTCCATAGGATGGGCATCCTGGGCGACATGTTCCAGCTGGAGATTCCCACAGTTCACAGCATCATTAGTAAGATGATTATTAATGAGGAGCTGATGGTGAGTTGGGCAATCAGTTATAGGGGGGAAGGAAGTAGGAACCAGCAGTTGGGGGGGCCCTGCAGAAATGATGAACTCTCTCTCCCACCCAGGCGTCACTGGACCAGCCCACACAGACAGTGGTGATGCACGGCACAGAGCCCAGCTCCCTACAGAACACCGCCCTGCAGCTGGCCGAGAAGCTCGGGAACCTGGTCGAGAACAACGAGAGGATATTTGACCATAAGCAGGGCAGTTACGGAGGCTACTTCAACAGGGGCGACAGAGGTGACAGAGGTAAATGACCCTAAATCTTCATTTCCGATATGGCTGATGCCCTGGCCCTGGATTAACCAGGGGAAGTGATGCTCGCCCTCGAATAAACCAGGGGAAGTAGTGATGTGTGGGCCGGCCTGATACCCGCGGGTCAGACAGGTTCGAGCCGACCTCACACTACTCTTGGCAGGTGCAGGTTGAGCTCTTCTCCTGCTCTCCCTGTCTGCCACCTTCAAACGCCGACTTCTGGCTTCCTAGCTGCGCGTGCCTGCTCGCCCCGCCCCTTTTGTGACATCATTGGCAGGGCTGCGCGGGTCTATAAAAGGAAGTCGAATGTGGGTGGAGGGCTGGTCAGGTATTTCGGGTTTTACCCGACCCGCACTATGGGGAAGTGATGCCCTGACCCTGAATTAACTGTAGGGAATCGGGCTCTGCTGTAAAACAATGTGCAGTAAGACTTTGCCTTTAAACAGGCAGCAGTCGGGGGGGGGGGAGTATCCCAGTGACCTGCCCATCCATCTGCTTTTTCCCTCCCCACTGAAGGATCGTGTCGTATCATGTCCCAGTGGCTGGCGGCTGCTTCTAGGAGATGATTGTGAGTTTTTGACTATATCATGTTTGTTTCTCCCCACAGAGCAGAAGGATCAGTACCAGAGGAAAGAGGGCGGATACATGAGAAGAGGCTACAGACGAGACCAGCAGGGCCAGAGCAATTACTGATCGGCCAATGGGAATTCATTCTATAGAAGACGGATCATCAGCTCCACCTGGTGCTTTTATTTGTTATGTATTAATAAAGTGATTCTGCCGAGACCCAGCGCCTCCCTCATTGGTTCATATATAAATAGAGCCAGTTATTCGTACTCGGTACTTGTTTATAGACGTTATTCAGAGTATAACTCCAGTGTCTCTTGTGTTCAGCCTTGTAGTTGGACCGCACCAATTTCTGCTTCATTCAGCACCAGTCTTTGGTTTTATCCATGACTCTTGTGGGTAGAACCAGTCAGAATAAATCTGTCCTGTAATGTTCAGACCTGTAACCTGCAGATTGGGTCCAGATGCTCCTCCCCCTGAGAGCGACCCCACCTGTCTCCTGGGGGCCAGATGGGAGAGTTCCCAGTCTGTGCTTTCATATCTTATTAAAGGGCCGGTACTACCTGTGTAGATTCCATGCAGAAATCCAATGTGCCTAGAGTTCAGGGGGGTATGAGTGAGCCACAGTCCTGCTCCCACAATGCACTGAGCTCTGGGAGTTATTTGTAGTTCAGTGTTGTCGTCATGCAGAGTCTTTGCTTGTAAATAGGGGCCCAGCTTGAGCGGCAGCCTCCCCTGTCCTTGTGCCACCCGTATGGCAGGGGATCACTTTGTGGACAGAGGGGCTGTTTTTATCTGCCCCCCCCACTCAGGGACTGTCTGTGTTTACATGGAGTCTGCTCCCTTCCCTGTGTCCTGAGTGAATGTTAAACCTGCCGCCTCCCAGATCAGCACAACATGAGTTAATTAATCGTGGCAGCAGGTTAATAACAAACTGACAGTGAGGGGGTGACTAAATGGGCCCTAGAGTTTTGCTCTTGTGCGCGAGAGTCTCCACTCCCAGCACCTCCTGACAGCAGTGCTATTGTAGTTCAGCAACTTCCATGTGGCACTGAGACGCTAAACATTACATATTGGGTAATTTGGGGATAACCTGTTAAACTTTCACTGACTGATAAGGGGTCAGGACCCGATGTACAGCTGCTGGTGTCTCGCGTCCCCCCGTGCTGTTTCCTGTCTTCCTATTGGCTGGGGGCTGCCCTCCTCCTGTACTCACAGCCGGTTACACTTTATCTAATGATTGTGTGAGTAACGCACGCGGCACAGAGTGGTGGGCAACATGCGGCTCCTGGGCAGGTACCTGAGACTCGGGTCCCCTCGGCTCTGCTCTGGGGTCTGGCCCACAGTTCCACCCTCCTGCTCTCCCCACAGTACGGCGGCTGCTGCCCAGGCTCAGGGGGCTCTGAGTTTCTCCGATGGGGGGGTATTTAAACTGAAGAGCAGCTGGGAAGTGACCCGTGGGCTCCTGATATTTAGGATGTGCTCATTCCCGAGTCTGGTCAAGCACTCTGAGAAGGTAAGTGGGGATGAATGAGTTCCCCTTTAATATCTATATATCTATATGAATCACTTCTGCTGAGGGATGTGCTCATTCTGGGGAGTTGGGGTAACCCCCACTTGCTACATCAACAAGAATCACTCAGAGAAGGTGAGTGGGCAGTGGATGGAGGGATCTCAGTCTTTGGTTGAGCAGTTCTATTCCCACCCAGTTCCAGATGGAATTTCCATCCCACATTGACTTTTCCACCATCTGACAAGCACAATGGGCACTCTCTCAAGGGTTGGCCTAATATTTTGGGGCTGGTAATGAGGGGAGGTTGGTAGAGGCAGCTGCTGAGCCAGTGAGTACCTGCACCCCCATAATCTGGCCCCATGTGTCCCCTGCAGATGCTGTCTGTCTCTCGTCGCCTCCTGGGCCGCCGTCTCTTTGAGTGGGGCATGAAGGGCTCAGTATATGGGCAGTTTGTAGCTGGAGAGACCCTTCCAGAGATCCGAGTGTGTGTGGATCGACTGAGGCAGTTGGGCATCCATCCCATGTTGGCAGTGCCCATTGAGGAAGATCTGGGCCAAGCCAAAAGCGGGTGAGACTGACTATTTTTGCAAAAAAAATGCTCTTTATGAAGCACTACACCTACTGGTTAGCACGGGGTATTGCAGCTTTCATGATCAGAAAGATATTGGAAATCAGACTGTCTTTATAGGGTAATTATTTAGAACAAGGATCCTTATTTAATTGTCACCTTCACACAAACATGAAGATCTTTCCAGACTTAACCCGGTGCCACATAAGTTGGCACGTGCCCTGGATATTTGCCTTGTGGCTCAGAAATAGGTTTGATACTGAGTCTCTTGCAGAGAGCGCTGGTACGAGCAGAACGAGACGATCATGTTGGACTGTGTGGATCTCTCGGCCGCTGGGGGGGACCGACCCATGATGCAACTGAAAATCACTGCTCTCATGAGCGCCGAACTGTGTGTGAGTAGAGACTGAGCAGAACCTGACTGTTAGGCAGAGACACCCTAGAAATAGTGGAGGAAAGGGAGACAGAGGACACAGGGGAGACAATGAAGAAGATCCCAGGAGAGACAGAGAAGGAACCAAGGCAGAGAAGAAGGGCACAGGGAGACAACAAAGAAGACTTTAGGAGAGACAGAGAAGGGTACAAGCCAGACAGAGAAGAAGAACACATGGAAGAAGGACACAGGGAAGACATAGAGAAATGACATAGGGAAGAAAGATAAAGGCTCAGGGGAGAAAGAGAAGAAGTACACATGGAAGAAGGACACAGGGGAGAAAGAGAAGAAGTACACATGGAAGACAGAGAAGGGCACAGGAGAGACAGAGAAGGGGTAGGTAGAGCAGAGACAATTGCAGAGGGAAGGCAGAGATGAATGGACAAGAGAAACTGGGATGACTACACAAAGGTAGAGATAAAGGTGCAGGAGACACAGAGATGAGGATGTAGGAGAGGAAGATATGAAAGTACAGAGAAAAGAGAGAGGCACAGGGGAGCAGAGGTTAGACTGTGGGAGTGTTAGAGTGTAAGAGAGGTGGACCAAGAAAAGCCTACAGTCTAGATCTAGATCTACAGTAGATCAAATGTAAAGACAATAGGGGATCAACACAAGCATGAAAAATGTTCCTGTGTGGTGCAAAATAAGTGCTATGACAATTTGGTAGCCCCTCTTTTTTGCAACCACAACTTGAATTGGAATTCAGAAATAAGGTCCTGCTTTGAGGCCACTGGGAGCAACATCCAAGGGGTTGGTGAGGAACATGTTGGCCACTAGTTGGGTATCACTGGTCTGGATCATGACTGTGCAACATGTTACACCTTCACTGGTCTTGGTAAGAGCTCTGACAGTCTGTTTCCCCAATAGAATTTAGCATTCCTCTCCCCCCACAGAAGCTGCTGTCCGTGCATCTGTCCCACCCATCCCATGGGCCCCAGTTGTGTCCCAGAAGCATTGTCTCAATCATGGAGGGGGAGGTGAGTGCCCACTCAGGCCTTTGCACCCTATATATACCTTATACATAACTTCTCCTCTTGCCTCTTTCTTCTCTCCTGGACTTGTTCCTTGGGGACTGTTCTTTCTCTGAGGTGCCCATTGGCTGCCTGTTTAACCCTTCATGTTCCTCACCCATTCTCTGCCGTTGGTTGCAGGAATCCGCATTTTCCTTCCTGTCGGAGGGGGAGAACAGTCACTTGCGGAACTCTGTGCGCAGACTGAGCCGCATCGCTAAGGTGAGGAACCAATGGAAAGAAGATAAAATAGGAGGTGCGTGGCTCTTGGTCAATAGAGCCAGGGCAGGGGGTTGGTACCTGTAACTAAACAGCGGCTAGGGTGCAGGGAGTCCGACTCCTCAGACTTGGGCAATGTTGCTTCATTTCAACTACATACTCTTCTCTCTCCCAGCATGCAACAGCCAATAGGGTGCGTGTCCTGGTGGATGCAGAATACACCTATATGAACCCTGCACTCAGTCTGGTTACCATGGCAATGATGTCCCAGTGCAACCAATCAGAGCCTTGGATCTGGAATACCTACCAGTGTTACCTGAAGGTATGGGATAGAGTGAAGGATTCCCTGGTACTTATAGTCAACGTTGGACTGGGATGTCAGGGGCTCAGCAGAAAACCTTAGACCAGGGGTCCACTTTCCAAACCATTATTCCTCTCCTCACTCAACCTCTTTATCCTCCTAGTCTTTTATATGGACTTACACCGGGAGTTTTCCTGGTATCCCTGTCGGCCAGTCCGACACTGCGTATAGTACAGTACTAAGTACAGTTCAGCAGGAACAGCCCCCATTGTTGTGACTTGTACCCACAGGACTCATTTTCCCTCCTCTCTCTGGATCTGGACACAGCTCGGAGCCTCGGCCTTTGCTTTGGGGTGAAGTTAGTGCGCGGCGCCTACATGGATAAAGAGCGGAAACTGTCCAAACAGAAGGGTTACGCTGACCCCATCCAGCACGACTGGGAAGCCACCAATAGAAGGTCAGGGGCAAGGGGCACAATGGGCTCTAGAGGGGGCGGGGAGTTGTTTAATCAGTCGCTATTTATTTTTCCAAAAATAGTTCCTGTGAATTCCATTAGGACAGACAGTTGTACAGCTGCAGGGATTATGTTGTGACCCAGTAATATCTTGCATTATGGTTGGACAATGCCCTGTAATGTCTCCTTAGTTACCAGCGCTCCCTGGATAAAATGCTGGATCTGATTGGCCAGAACGGGCAGCGGCACAACCTCATCGTAGCCAGTCACAACGAGGAGTCGGTTCTCCATGCAGTTACCAGGTAGGCACCCAGAGATAATTACTGGTTCTGTTGCTGATCCGTTCAGATGTTCCGGGTTCATAACTGCGTTCTGGTTGCAGGATGGCGGAACTTGGCATCGACAAGGGCTGCGGGTCTGTGAGCTTTGGCCAGTTGCTTGGCATGTGTGACCACGTGTCCCTGACGCTGGGTATGTTTATAGACATGTGACCCGTGTCTTTCCATGTGCCCAATGGGATGTCTCCTTTAGTGGAATTCCTTGTGGAGAGGTGGCCAAATACTGCTGCTCCTCACCTGCACCATTCACTGGCCAACATGAAGCATCACCCGACCAATGAACTGAACCATATCCATGGTGTAGATTCATGGGTCGGGATTGGCCGGGCAGTGCACATGTGTTTCATGGGTATGATTTCATTGGTTCATGTATGTCCAGCTGTACATGGGCTTGGCTCCTTCATTGGGCTGGACATTCCTTTGTTCCTCTCATTTGGGGCAGATAAATGAGCAGTTATGAGACATATGAGGGCAGTTATGAGACCTGCTTGTCTACTATGTGGCTAACTGGTATTCTGTTCCCAGGCCAGGCCGGCTACCTCGTCTATAAGTCTCTCCCATATGGATCCGTGGATTCCGTCCTTCCCTATCTGATCAGACGAGCCCAGGAGAACCAGAGTGTCCTGCAGGGGATCCGTAAAGAGAGAGACCTCCTCCGACGGGAGCTCAAGAGACGCCTGTTTAACCAGCGTTAGAGCCAACTGATGAATGAGACCTACACACACAACCAGTTGGACTCTCAGACTCTGTGGAATTATTGGGCTTTTAATGATAATGAACTGAATAAAAGGCTCTAGGCCTCATGAACTTCCAAACATTCACTTATATCAGTTATGTACCCCTCGTTTTTATCTGCTCCCTTTTAAGTGTCTGTCCCAAGATCTGGTGCCCAAATAAATGCAGTTTGTTACCGTAGAAGTGACGTGGTCTATAGAGTCCCACCATGTTCTGCCCAGAGGGGTTTTATACCCAGACAAATGCCCTGGCACTGAACCCGAGTGCTGAGAATAATAACCAAGAGAGACATCACACAGTAGTTGTTCTGGGGGTCCTTAATTACAGGGGTGCAGATGTGAACAGTGCCACATGGGTACATTGCGGGCGATGCTCAACTATAACTCACCGCTTGTTGTAGCTCCAAGAAATACACTGGCTGCAGCAGTCTGAATCCTGACAAAAGTCATTTCTTGTGCCAACAAACTACGCAACGTCTTGGGCTTGAGAAAGGGCGTTGGGCCGAAACGTTGCCCAGTTTGTTGGCACAAGAAATCACTCCGAGTGCTGCAGCCAGTGTATTTCTTGCATTTCCAGTTTCTCATTCTAACCTCTGCCTGGTTGCTAGGGTGAGTGAGACCCTGGATACAGGACCAACAGGTTATAGACACGAAAACCAGTTTGTCCCACTTTAAATAGCGAATGCTTGGCAAGCCCTGCAGAGACACCACCATCGTGTCTGACTAATGAGCAATTCCGTGGGTGCTGCAGACTGCACAGTAAAGGAAGGTGTGTGGCCACTCTCTCAGTTAAGGGTTGAAGCCGAACTGAGCCAATTAGAGTGCTGGACTGCAATTCCCAGCATGCACTGAGAGGCCTTTGCTGCAGGTTGCTGATCCCTTGCACAAATACTTCTCGGGATCCTGTATACAGAGACATGGAAAAGAAAGGTTTGTTAATAAGAAGCCAGAAAGGGAGTTGCTGCTGCTGTGCAGGACCTTTGCCCTGGGCAGTGCCAGTGGTAGAATAGCCGGTGCCCAGACTGAGTCCTGATATAGAAAGGGAATGTGCTGAGCCTGGAAACTGCACTCAATGGGGCTGAGACACACAGAGGCCTAACGATTGGGGGAGGGAAGGGAGAGGCCTAATGAGTTCAGCAGCAGAAAGGGCTGGAGAAAGAAATCAACAGACTGGATCTGGGGGGAGAGACAACGGCAGGCAAAGAAGAAGAGATAACGCTATAAAGCTACATCTGTATTATATCTGTATATATATATCTGTATATTATATTGCACCAACTGTCACACCACGAGAACTGACACTGCAAGATATTCACCATGGAAACCAAGTAAGAACTCGCTGTACTGCACTGTCTCCCTATACTGTGACTTCTGCTGCGTCTCCCACCCCCTCCCCTACTACTGCAACTAATACAGCCCCTCCTGCAACTCACTGCCCTCCTGGGTTACTGCCCCTTTAAATCTGAAGCACATCACCTGCGTCTACATTAACTGTTAATAAGCCATGCAGGGTATGGATTTTATATGTTTCTGCCGTTACACAGGTAAGTTGGCACTGCTTATATATATATATTTAGGGTTGACACCTTTTCTTGAAAAAAATACCGGCCTTCCTATATTTTTATGCATTTTCCATATTAATAACATTAGAATCAAGCCCCAATTTTACTGGCCAGGCCTGTAAAAAAACCAGCCAGGTGGCAACCCTATATATTATATATAATATGCACCACTGCAGTATAGTAAATACACTGGTGTGGCATTTTAGCCTGCAGCATGAGGATTTTATAGGGAATATTACTGGATCCTATTCTGTTGCTTGGAGTTCTTCCTGCTCACAGTGAGTAATGGCCTGACAGTGAGTAATGGCCTGACAGTGAGTAATGGCCTGACAGTGAGTAATGGCCTGACAGTGAGTAATATCATGATGCAATAAGTCCATTATTCCTCTGCGGGATCCTCAGTTATATTCCATGTGTTGCAGCCCTCCTTCCCGTGATCTGTACCGGGCGGCCATGCTCCTGAGTGCCGTGGGGGATGCCCTGGGTTATAGGAACCAGCTGTGGGAATACTGCAAATCTGGTCCCCAAATACACCACGAGCTGCAAGAGTTGGGGGGACTGGGCAGTATCAGAGCGTCTCTCCCTGATTGGCCAGTGAGTGATGACACAGTGCTGCATCTGGCGACGGCTGAGAGTCTTGGGACAGGTGGGTCTCTTCTTTATGGTAAGGATGTTGGGGGGTATCCAGTCTTGGAGTAATGGGGGGAATCCAGCCTTGGAGTAACTGGGGGGAATCCAGCCTTGGAGTAACTGGGGGGAATCCAGCCTTGGAGTAACTGGGGGTAATCCAGCCTTGGAGTAATGGGGGTTATCCAGCCTTGGAGTAATGGGGGGTATCCAGCCTTGGAGGAACTGGGGGGGTATCTAGCCTTGGAGTAACGGGGGGTATCCAGTCTTGGAGTAACTGGGGGGAATCCAGCCTTGGAGTAATGGGGGGAATCCAGTCTTGGAGTAATGGGGGGAATCCAGTCTTGGAGTAATGGGGGGAATCCAGTCTTGGAGTAATGGGGGGAATACAGCCTTGGAGTAATGGGGGGAATACAGCCTTGGAGTAATGGGGGGAATACAGCCTTGGAGTAATGAGGGGTATCCATTCTTGGAGTAACTGGGGGGGTATCCAGCCTTGGAGTAACTGGGGGGGTATCTAGCCTTGGAGTAACTGGGGGGTATCCAGTCTTGGAGTAACTGGGGGGTATCCAGCCTTGGAGTAATGGGGAGTATCCAGCCTTGGAATAACTGGGGGGAATCCATCCTTGGAGTAACTGGGGAGTATCCAGCCTTGGAGTAACTGGGGGGAATCCAGCCTTGGAGTAACTGGGGAGTATCCAGCCTTGGAGTAACTGGGGGGAATCCAGCCTTGGAGTAACTGGGGAGTATCCAGCCTTGGAGTAAGTGGGGGGAATCCAGCCTTGGAGTAACTGGGGGGAATCCATCCCTGGAGTAAAGGGGGGTATCCAGCCTTGGAGTAACTGGGGGGAATCCAGCCTTGGAGTAACTGGGGAGTATCCAGCCTTGGAGTAACTGGGGGGAATCCAGCCTTGGAGTAACTGGGGAGTATCCAGCCTTGGAGTAACTGGGGGGAATCCAGCCTTGGAGTAACTGGGGGGAATCCATCCCTGGAGTAAAGGGAGGAATCCATCCTTGGAGTAACTGGGGGGAATCCAGCCATGGAGTAACTGGGGGGTATCCAGCCTTGGAGGAAGGAAGTAAAATAAAGGAGTAGTTGTGACAACCTTCAGTGCTCCAGCAGTTTTATAATTACAATTCCCAGAATTCCTCTGAACTCCAGTTTGTTTGGCTTGTGTGACCGTTATGTTGTGGTGCAGGAAAGCTGCAGGAGGATCTGTATATGGAACTTGCTTCTAGATACGTATCAGCCATGTCCGATATGGAGGGGAGGAAGCCTGGACCCACCAGCATTCTGGGTAAGTGAAGTCCTTTCATATTATTTCTATGCTAATTCCTCAGTTCTCGGCCTCATCAGATATAACTCCCCCCAGGGACCTCTCAGCTGCACCCAGGGGAGCCAGGAGGCTACAGGATTCCATTTAACCCTTCAGCCACTGGCTGTGGGGCAGCAATGAGAGCCATGTGTATTGGACTGAGGTGAGTTGGGGTATAATGGAGGGTATTAAGGAGAATAATAGTAAAGGATAGGGCTACAGCCATGGGAAGGGCTCATTATGGGAGTGTAACAATTACACCTTTGATTACAGGTTTCCTCGGCCCTCGGATTTGCCTCAGCTGGTTGCCATCAGTGTGGAGAGTGGGAAAATGACACACAATCACCCCACAGGTATGGGGCAATCCCAGTGTCCTCTGGGGCAGAACTGGTTCTCGTAGGTTTCTATGAGTGTTGGTCCCATTCACTACTCACAGTAATAGAGATAAGCCTTGCACGACCCAGAAGAACATCTGAACCATCTGGTTTAATGTTCTAGTAATTGTTTCTCCCACTAATGCCTCCCTTTACTCCCGGTGTCTCTCAGGGTACCTGGGCTCTCTGGCCTCGGCTCTCTTCACAGCACTTTCCGTGCAAGGGGTCCCACTGGAGCTGTGGGGATGTCGCCTGCTGGAGGCCATACCACTGGCCCTTAAGTATGTGCAGAGCACAGAGACTGACCCAGGGCAGCATGAGCAAGTCTGGGAGTATTTCCAAGAGTCCTGGAAGAGGTGAGAAACACTGCAGCTTCCATGTCCTAAAACATTGCTACCAACCATCTCATTGTTCCTCTACATAAGATGGAAATCCCATCAGCCTCAGTCGTTCCCTTTCCTACAGGTACCTATTGGAGAGAGGTCTATCACAAGGCTCAGGCCCAGCAGTCTTTCCATCAGCTTACGGAGCTGCAGAGCGGGATGTGGAGTATAACAAGTGGAGTCTAGATGGCTGGGCCGGAAGGAGTGGACATGATGCCCCAATGATAGCCTATGATGCACTGCTTGGGGCTGGAGATTCATGGGAGGAGCTGTGCAGCAGATCAATGTTCCATGGAGGTATTTCTGTGCTGCCCTCAAACTCTATTGTCAATGAAACATCCTGAGATGAAGGATTTGTGCTCCTCCCCCAGGTTGTGGTCCATTGTGTATCTGATATAAGATGCTGGTGAGTCACAACATGGCCAAGAGAGAGCACTTGCCTTTGGTTCTTTATCTCCAGCACTGGCACCTCACTCTCATACTGGTCAATAGCTGGAGATTCATGGCTGTTCCTTCTTGTGTTCAAAGTCACTGGCCTGATGCCGAGATTTCTCTTTACAGGTGACAGTGACTCCACAGGAGTGATCGCCGGCTGCTGTTGGGGAGCCCACTATGGCCTCTCGGGGGTACCACAGGGGAACTACATAGAACTGGAGTACAGACAGAGACTGGAGCGTGTGGCTGATGCTCTTCATGCACTGGCATGGGGAAGCTCCAACTAAATTGCCACCTGTATCTTGAAAGACAATGTGTCCCAATGGCTCTTCATTGTCAAAAATATATTCCCGCCCCTCCGACCCCAAAACTAAGAATACGGCACCGACAATGTATAGCGAGCAAGGACTGATTGTTTATTAACCTTTAATGTCTCACAAAGTTGCAGAAATGTTTTATTTGCCCTGTAATATACAATAACCAAATAAATAGCTGTATTTTCACAAGGCAGGAAGGGGCCCTAAATGAAGCCCACATCATATTGGATATCGTGTGTATTCCTTTAAAACACGGCAACCTTCCATGGTAGTGATCCTGCAACAGGGCCGCCATCAGAAATCACGGGCCCCACACAACTAACTTTTCTGGGCCCCCCTCATGACCCGCCCCCTAACCACGACCCCACCCACCAGTACAAAGGTCACATGGACACAAGCACAGAAACAGTAAATAAAATCATTTTGGCAAAAGGGTTATTAAGCCTGCCACCACATCAAGGTGGACTCCTTAAAGGAGAAGGAAAGCTACCGAAACATTTTATTGCCAATAGATTAGCCACAGAAGTATAAGACTATATTTATTCTGCAAAATGCTTGACCATACCTGAGTAAACAGCTCTAGAAACGTTCTCTGTTTGTTTAGTATAGCAGCTGCCATATTAACTTGGTGTGACATCACTTCCTGCCTGAGTCTCTTCCTGTTCACTCCTTTCTCTGGGCTCAGATTACAGCAGGGAGGGGAGGAGGGAGCGGGAGTGGAACAAACTGAGCATGCTCAAGCCCGGGGCAAGGAGGTTTAAGCTGTGTGATGAGTACACAATAGAAGGAAAGAAATTCTGTGTTTTCAATCTTAAGGACATCTAGCTAGCATGTCTAATGTATACACATTTATTGTATAATGCATTTTATGTATACGTTAAAAAAAAAAACCTGAAACCTAACCACTGGATAATTATGAAGTGCAATGGCACTTTGTGATTGTTTGTAAACATATAGGCCATCAATAAGAAATTTGACTAGCATAAATAAACATTATATAGATATACAACTTGTTTTTATAATAAACAAAATGACTTTTATTAATATGAATAAAGAACGTAAGATATAAAACTACAATAAAAATAAATATTAGTATGAATAAATAACATTTAACCAGTATAAATAGAAATCTAGTGGTAGGTGATTGATGAAGTAACCAGGAGACTCAAAAAGATATGACTGAAAGTAAAACCACGTTCTTCTGAAGCTTATTGCAAATAGTGTTCTACACGGGGCTCAAAGTCTCCTCAATTTACTGCTTGCAAAATCTTGGATAAGTTCTTTGAAATCCAGGTGATTTGCACGTTGGTGTCCAATGGAAGGGATTGCCAGGCTATTCAGTCTCTGTTCACTCATTGTTGACCGTAGATCGTTTTTAATCAAGGACAGTTTGCTGAACACTCTCTCCCCTTCAGCCACTGACAGATGAAATGTGATGAAGATGCGAAGGGCAACACATACCTGTCCAAATATGCCTTCAAGCTGCAGGTCATAGATACAATTTAATAATTCCAGTGGACCCAGAGACCCTTCAGATGTTTCATTGTAGACCTTACGAAGATGTTGTAACTCATCCAGTAAGGAGTCTGTAAGATCTTGAGGGTATTTGGCAACCAGCAACTTGGTGGATGCTTCTAGACCTTCATTTGTTAGCTTCCTCACCTTCAATATTGGAGCAAATAAATTGCATATTTCCTCCATTGATTTAAATCTCTGATCTAGGTCAGAAATGATAATGTCAAAAACATTGACTTTAAAAACAGCTTCTGGATCTTGCAGTTGACCAGGAGTTTGTGACTTCTTTCGGCGAATCTGTTGTGTGTTCATTAGTTCAGCCGGAATCTCCATGCCTTCAGCCACCAATGTAGCCTCTTAGTAGAGTAGAGCAGGCCACTTTTCTCTAAGAGATTTCATTTCTTCTGCCAACGCTCTTATATTTGCGGCTCCAATCTCCATGGAAACTGACCGTGCCTGCAGAATTTTGTTCCTCTCATCAAAACACTGTAAAACTTTTAGCCAAAAATTTGTCAGTAAAATTGAACGGAAAGAAGAAAAATAATTATACAGCCCCCCAGCTTCTGAATGTGCATCACTTGTAAGACTTCTAGAGTAAATGATCTTCTCAAGTGCTTGGAGAATGCTTGGCAGCTTCTTAGCGACAGGCTGAATTGCTTCAACTCTTGAACCCCACCAAGTGTCATTTAGACCATGCAGTGAACCAGCAATGTCCTCAGTTAGTGTACTTCACCTCTCAGGACTGTTGCTAAACACGACGTACATTCACACTTCAATAATGTCTTCACTTCAGGACAGCTGGATGCTGCATGCACGCCAACATGGTTTGAAGAGGGCAACAAATGGCTTGTGGATACTTCTCCAAGATTAGGGATTTTTCCATTATCGTACCCTTGCCCTCTGCAATCTTTGAGGTCGATTTTGTGCTCACGCAATCTTGATGTTAGCATCTCAGCAATTTTCTTTACCAGTCTTCTGAAAAAAATCAAAAAATTCAAGAAATCTCTCTTGAAGGCACCACTTTCCTGTCTGTGAAACTCTGTGCACATAATGTAAAACAATGACATTCTGCTCAGTATGGGAAATATCCAGGGAAGCATCACATATCACTGTAAAATACTGTAGATAGCCTCTTGCCTTTTGGAATGGAAAGTATTGCATTGAGAACATGCTGTCCATAAAGATTGATGAATTCATTCTGGGTTCCCCATGATAAATAGTGAGCTGGAAGCTTTTTCCCTTTTTCTTGGTTTCTCTTCACTTTGTCCAGGTGCTCCTGTAGGACAGCATCATAATGGGCCATGAGCTCTAGGATCCAGAGAGAATTCCCATTCTGAATGTCTCCGACTCTTTGCGAACTCTCTCTGAATGACAAATTTCTTGAAGCAAGAAACAGAGTTACATGAAGAAGCCTCTCCAGGAGCGCAGTGAATTTCTCTGCTTCCACTGCCAAAGTTCTTTGAAGGTCATGGTCTACACCCTGTCCACCAACAGATTTCTGAAGGCATCGCCAGCTCCAGTAGTTCTTCTACACAAGGGCAATTACAAAAACAGCAGATAAAGTGCAAAATGTAAAAAGTGCAAATAAATACAGATGCAACTGTTCCAAGGTATCAGACAAGGGACCAAAATCCTAGCAAAAGTACCAACACCCACGACAAAATAAATAAAGGGCAAGTTTACAAAAAATAAAGCTCTACAGTAAACCCACAGCAGACAAAGTTAAAATAAAAACTAAAAAACAGCTAAGCACAAGGCACCACAAAGCAGCTAGGCCTGTAAATGCAAAAACTATATATATTTATATAAAAAAAACCAACTGTAAAGATGATAGCAAGCCAAGTAAAAGTCCTATGAGATGTCAGAAAAACCCAAATGCAAATAAATTTGATGGCAATCCTAATTTGGGTGCTTTTCATGGAACGCAAAGATACATGGGTGATATGATGCTGGAAAGTTGAAGCTTTGAGGCAATTTTCAGATATTTCACCAAAACCGACAATTTTGGGAAAGCCTTGCGACTCAGAGGTTTAGAGACTTTAGAGGTTTAAGGCATGGGTACCCATTTTAGATTCAGTAGGATGTGTACTTTCCAAAAATATATGGTTTTGGGGGTTAAACATATATTTCTGTGTGCACAAAAAAGTACACAACTAACAAAACACAAACTATACAAAAAGGAAACACTATGATACAATGAGAACAGCTATGATACAATGACCACAAGGTCACTAAGAGATAATAAACTTGTATTAATAAAGCCAAGTGACAACAGATGTAAAACAAGAAGAGCAAGTGCGATACTTACCTGTCGTCTTCACCTCCGTTCAAGGCTGAGAATGACGCCATGCAAATAGCTGGGCCGCTCCCGCTAAATACCAACGGTTCACGTTATGTCTCAGAACTAATTGAAATTAAAGGTAATCACAGACATGCACAATTGGTGGCCAGATTCCTAACAGGGTGAAAAAATTGGTGGCCAGGAGTTTCATAACAGGATTAAAAAACAATGGTCAGAACATTGATAACAGGATTAAAAAACATTTGTGTGCAGGAGATCCCTAACAGGTTTTTAAAAAACAAAAGGCATTGCCCCTACAAAGAAAGAATTGGGGACCAGGGCCCTACTACAATGTAGCAAAACAAACATTTGTGACTTGTTAAGAAAACCAGACAGGGCCCAAGACCTAGAAAAATAACTAGTGGCCAGGGCTCCTACTAAAATTATATATAAACACCGTTCAGGGGATGCCAAAGAGCTACATTGGCGGCCAGGGGTCACCAAAAAAAAAAACACTGGTGGCCAGGCCCCTCTGCAAGTCACGGGCCCTGTATTGGTGGATCAGGGGCCTTGCACTGTGGAAACAGGGGCCCGTATGGGGATTAGGGGCCCTGCATGGAGATCAGGGGGGCCCGCATTGGTGGTTCAGCGTCTGCATTGGTGGTTCAGGGGCCCGCATTGGTGATCAGGGACCTATGTGGGGGTTCAGGGGCCCTGCATTGGTGGTCAGTGGCCCGCATTGCTGGTTCAGGAGCCCATATGGAGATCAGGGGCCCGCCCTTCTGCTCCAGTCCCCTCTCTGGCTATCCTGTCCTCTCCTATCTGCTCCAGTCTCCTTCTGCTCCAGTCCTCCTGCTCCCAATCTGAAGTCTGCTCCCAATCTACTCCCGCACCGTCCTATCCTTCTAGTCTGCTCTCCTGATCTGACCTACACTCGCTCCGTCCTTGTTCATGTTCAGTCTGCTCCCCATTCTGTTGTGACTTTCACACCCTGTTCCTGCCTTTCCTTGCCGTGTCCCCATTGGCACATAGAGCTCCTGTCTCAAGGACTCACCTCCCCAGCACCCCCTCCCTAATCCTTGACACTGTGGATCTAGAATATGAAGGTTTTACTTTGATGTAATTTAATAAAAATGACGGACTACTAATGTGCTTGAGCTTCTCTTGATAAAGAAGGGGGATTTGTGAGACCCTCTCCTCCTGGCACAGGCCACACTGAGACCCCCATATACAGATGCCCCAAAGAGCACAAGAATGAACATGATTCCTGCCAGAGAGCAGAGACTGGTGAATGAGGTTTCCTCTGCTTGAATTAAACACCGTAAAATACTGTGTGACTTGGGCCCCGTTTTAAATCCCAACCCTTTACTTAAGACAAAATACATTTTATTTAGTTCTCAGTGCGTGGGACTGTGATGCCGTGTAATGCACCTTCCAACCACTAGAGGTCGCTGTAACAAAGCAAGAGAAAGCAGCTCTCTCCCAAATCACCCACTGCTGTGCCTCCAGATTAACCCTAAGAACAACACTTCCAGCTGTTTCTGAACTACATTTCCCAACATTCTCTGCTGTACTGATTTGATTTAAAGACAGAACAGTTACATTATAATTAGTTCTGTTGTGTTTGCCCGGCCTGCCCACCTTCAGGCTGTTGTCTGACCCTGGGTCCCTGCCTCCTGCATTGAGGAAGAAGACTTACTTGTGATAAAACTGCACATTATTGTCCCAGAGCAGAATTTTACTGTTCTACGGGTTTCCCTCGCCAATAAACAAGTGTTAACTGTAGGTGGGGGCCCAGGAGAACAAAGAGCCCATCGTGACATTCACCACCTTTATTTATAATGGACACGACTTGCCCTGGAATTCTTCTCTGTGTATAACACAAACATGGGATATTGTCTATTGACTGAGTCTTATTTGTGCCAGCGCTTTCATACAGGGTGTGAGACCTTAATAACTCAGGGCTTAGAGCCTCCCACATCCCCAGCAGATTGAGTAGATCAAGGTTACCAGGAACAAGTCCATTCTCTAATCACGAGTCCAATCTGTGCCATGTGTGAAGTTCAGTATTACAGTCGCCACTTGATCCCACCGTGTCTCCATCTGTCACACTCCCTCCCCCTGGCACAGTTATCACTGTCACACCTTCTGTCTGGCACGGTCTCACCAGGGAGACTCTCATTCAGACACACAGGTCACTCTCATGCCCCAGGTAGGTGTCTCCCAGACAAGGGATTAGAGACATACAGACAGCAGGTGCCCCTTATATACAGCACAAACTGGGGGTATGGACACGCTCATTATGCTTTGACATATTCTGTTCTATGCTGGGATGAAGAGTGTGAAGAGCATGATGGGAAATAATATCAGGATCCACAGCCCTTACAATACAATGGAGTGCAGGCCACAGGTTAGTGCCTCCAAGGCTTCCACATCCCAAATTTGCTTCACAGTCTTCATAGTCTTTCACTGTTTACCTCCACCTCCATGACTATGTGTCCAACATCTACTCCATTATCTTCCATTTTCTTCCATTTCCCAACCTCCAAGGCTTTCCCTGTCTAATATGGTACAACCTCATTTTTTCCCTATCTAGCATCTCCTTCACCTTCATCACTACCAATCCATCATCTACTCCATTGTCTTCCATTTTCTTTCATTTCCCAACCTCCAAGGCTTCCCCTGTCTAATATGTTACAACCTCAAAGTCTTTCACTATCTAGTATCCCCTTCACCTCCATCACTACACATCCAACATCTATTCCATTGTCTTCCATTTCTTCCATGTAACAACCACAGCTTTCCCTGTCTAATATGTCACAGCCTCCAAATCTTTTACTATGTAGCATCTCCTCTACCTACATGACTACACGTCCAACAACTACTCAAGTCTTTCGCTTGCTTACATTTCCCCATTTCCAAAGCTTCTCATATACACTCCCACCTCCAAGTTCTTTACTGTCCAGCATCTGCTCCACATCCAACATCTACACTACCCGCACTAAAAGAGCCCAAGCATATAATTATATTTGCTGCATAAACAGCCAAATAGAATATTGCATATGTTAAAGTGCTCCCCACCCAATATTCAAAAACGGGCTAAACAACACATGGCAAGTGAGAAAACTGAGATGATTCAAAGCAAAGTCCTTTATCATGAGATTCTAATGTGTTACCAATAGTAAGTGTATAAATACAGTGATGTCACCTCCGCCAGTGGTACTGTCTAGCATCTCCTACACCTCCAAGTCTCAACATCCAACATATACTCCATCTCCAAGATATCCCTTCTTTCATGTCCAACATCTTCTCCATTTTCAAGTCTCCACAACTAATATGTTCCCATCTCCAAAGCTTTCCCTCTTTAACATCTCTTCTACCATCAAGACTTTTCTCTGTCTCAACTTCTCATCATTCTATGAAAAGCTGTTCTTATTAAATACACCATTCTTTGAGAAAGCCAAGCAGATGTTCTACTACTTACTACTAACTGTCCTCCTGAAATCCTACCATTCCCCTCTGTAGTTTGCCTTTGCTTCAAGAATTGTCCTCCTCTCATGTAAGGGAGAATTGCCAGGCTCCTCTGCTGCTGAACTCTTTATCATTGTTTAAACCTTACAAAATATTTCTCTTTGAGGTCCCTTCATTGCTCTCCACCTCACTCCTTCTCTTCTCTTGTGTCTCTGTATGTTTCTTGCTGACTCCTCTGTGCCACCACCTGGTGCTTGGGAGCCACATTGTGCTGGTCTGTAAGCCCCATTACTACACCCACTGTCAATTGTTTTTCCAATCCTGTTTAGGCCTGTAGGTTATCCACCCATTTAGATTGTAAGCTCTGTGGGGCAGGGATCACCTTCCTCTTTTGTCTCTTGATGTAACTGTATCATATATACTGTCCTCACTAATGTTCTATTATACTTTCCCATGTGCTGGGGATGACCAGCTCGGGGGGAATTGATTATCATTGATTAACAGATTTCCTTCACTTGTCCTTCAATGTAGAGCATTGCATCTAGAGTTCTCACTAAATACATTACTTACATATATTATAGAGCCAGCGGGGTGGCTGGGAGTTGGGGGGGAGCAGTAAAGGTCAGAAGGAGAGATTGCGCCTGATTGCAGGAATTCATCCCGTTCTACTTTCAATATCTGGTTAAATAGACAGATGTCAGTTTGGAGGGGGGGCTGTTAATTCGACAGATGCCTGGAGTGACATGTGATATAATCTGTATTATCCCCCCGTCTTATGATCTCTGATTCCAATACACTCAGTCTCCTCCATCAGTTCCTCTGCTCCAGCCTCTCTCTCTCCTGTCTCTTGTCAGTCTCAGCCCTTCTCTCCTTTTATTCATATTGGCACCTTTATCCCCCCAACCTCACTCCTTCACCTCTAAAGTCTCCTTCTCCCCAAAATCCTCACTCACTGCTGCTTCTTCTTCATCTTCCCCCCACTGCTCCTTTATCTCTTCTCTCTGCTAAACCCTCTCTACTTGGTGCTCTCTATAGAGAAGAGGTGTCACGCTTCTACAGAAAGGTAAGTGCTCCTGACATTGGAGAAGGACCTACCAACATATTGTCTCTTTACCTGGGACCACCCAGATTATATAATGCAGTCTTGGGCTCCAGTTCTGAAACATAGTATGAACGAATGAAAGTACAGAGAAGAGCGACTAAACTGATAAAGGGAATGGAAGGGATCAGTTATGAGGAAAGACAAGTTGGGATTGTTACACTGGAGAAGAGACAGTTAAGGGGGATATGATCACTATATATAAATATATAAGGGGGATATGATCACTATATATAAATATATAAGGGGATATAATCACTATATATAAATATATAAGGGGGATATGATCACTATATATAAATATATAAGGGGATATGATCACTATATATAAATATATAAGGGGATATGATCACTATATATAAATATATAAAGGGGATATGATCACTATATATAAATATATAAGGAGGATATGATCACTATATATAAATATATAAGGGGATATGATCACTATATATAAATATATAAGGGGATATGATCACTATATATAAATATATAAGGGGGATCTGATCACTGTATATAAATATATAAGGGGGATATGATCACTATATATAAATATATAAGGAGGATATGATCACTATATATAAATATATAAGGAGGATATGATCACTATATATAAATATATAAGGGGGATATGATCACTATATATAAATATATAAGGAGGATATGATCACTATATATAAATATATAAGGGGATATGATCACTATATATAAATATATAAGGGGATATGATCACTATATATAAATATATAAGGGGGATCTGATCACTGTATATAAATATATAAGGTGATATGATCACTATATATAAATATATAAGGGTATATGATCACTATATATAAATATATAAGGGGGATATGATCACTATATATATAAATATATAAGAGGGATATGATCACTATATATATATAAATATATAAGGGGGATATGATCACTATATATAAATATATAAGGGTATATGATCACTATATATAAATATATAAGGGGGATACGATCACTATATATAAATATATAAGGGTATATGATCACTATATATAAATATATAAGGGGGATATGATCAATATATATAAATATATAAGGGGGATATGATCACTATATATATATATAAATATATATTCACTAGTAGATACGTTTATAGGGCAGAAGTGCATCCCATAAAGGTGCCATATTAGACAGTTACATTAGACAGTTACATTAGACAGGTGGAAGGAAGGATCAGAGTCCCTTAGATTATGGGGATAAATCACAAGCTGATCCAAGGACTGGTCTGACTGCTTTTTTGGAGACTGGAAAGGTCCCATTACCCCAATTAGGGGCAGAGAGGAGAGAGTTGAGGCTGTGGATCAATAAGAAGCCAAACTGTCATTATCTGAACAAACAGAGGGGTCGACAGAGACCTCGAAACTGACCCGGTGACCCTGGTGTTTTCTCAGGAGGTCACTGACCCGTCTGACCTTTTGTTTTACAGGCGGTGGGAGCGGTGTCGCGGTTCCGCCAGAAGCTGGTGGTGTCGGATACTGATTTGTCGTTGCCAGTTCTGACTCTTGGACCCGCAATGCAAGGATTGGGCCCAGCCTGTATCTTCCTGCGAAAGGGCATTGCTGAAAAACAGGGGGTGAGTGACAGACTGGGGGTCCCAACATCACTGGGGCAGAGCTGAATGTGTGTGTTAGTGCCCCATAGTGTGTGTGTTAGTGTCCCATAGTGTGTGTTAGTGCATTTGCCCCATAGTGTGTGTGTGTTAGTGCACGGGGTAACAGTGTAGTCCCCCTGCTGCTAATCCATGTGAGGTAGAGGAGTCAGGTGTATATTGGACAAAACCATGGACCTGCCCTCACTGTTAGACTAATACATTTCCCTCAGCCTCACTCTTTCTGTCTCTGCTGCAAATCACTCACTCCTGCTGCGAGTCCCAGGCTGAGATCTGGAGCCATTGATTGGTCATTTAGCCATTTCCCAACAGAAGTCAGGGGTCTGGTCATGTGCTCTGCTAGTTGCCCCTGGAGCAGGTGAAGGTGAAGAGTTTGGGGGTGACTCTCGTCCTCTAACAAATGTCCTTCCTTTCCCCCCAGTATCGGGAATTGGGCGCCGACGAGATTGAAGGTAACGTTCCCATGTCCATAGCCAAGCACGCATAAACACTCCTTCCCTGCACCCTCCATGCGAAAATGCTCCCACATTATCAATTTCATGTTAAAGGGGAAGTTAACCTTTAGAAAATGTTGCTAACAGTCCATAACTTCCTACACACTTACCTACAAGGCCCCACTCCACCCCACAAACAGCCCATCGGGTAATGCTTTTTTAAATATCTTTATATTTAACGTAAATTCCTAAAACAAATGCCTTGTTGCTGGGGACACTGTGCCTAGTAACCAGATAGCAGCTGCAACGACTCACAAAACCCACACAATATAAAAGTTGGATAATTGAAAAGCCTGAAAATGTTTCTCTTTCCCCCTTACAAAAAAAGAAATGAAATTGAAAGGCAATTGATTCATGATAGTTGAATGTAATTTAAGTTAATCATTAGGTTCACTTCCCCTTTAAGAGCCATAATCCTTATCATTAGCAATGAAATATAGTAATCATAAAACTGCCACCCAGACGATTACATTTCTGTAAATCTCCTCCAATACAAATCCTGTGAGTAGGAGACAGTCCAGGTATGAGCAGTAGAAATGTGATCATATCACTTTGCATTGGTCTTTAAAGGGGAAGTATCACTGTGATGATTATGGCTCACAAAGATGAAAAGCCGCATCTCTGGGGTCTTTTGTAAAGTAGTCATTTTATGCAAGTAGGTTGAACACTCCACACTGTGATGACAGACTTCTCTATACCATAGAACATACATACAATGTATTGTTTTCTAAGTTATTTAATTTAGTCTTTAGCTTAGGGTTGATGAGCCAAAACCTACAGCTTTTTAGAGACTAAAAGCAAGAAGTCTCCAGACAAACCTCTATTATCACATTGTTGGACATTCCTTCACAACACACACAAGTGGAATTAAGCTGTGTCTTATTTCTTCTCTCGGGTCCTACAGAGCTCCGAGATGCCTTTGTGGAGTTTGATAAGGACAAGGATGGATTTATTACCTGCAAGGACCTGGGGAACCTGATGCGGATCATGGGGTACATGCCCACTGAGATGGAGCTCATTGAACTCTCCCAACAAATCAACATGAACCGTGAGTGTGAAAGCCTCGAAATAAGATTTTCCTGGTCCCAGCTCCACAGATTTACCCTGGAACATTGACCTCCACTTTCATATTGTTCATCTGCTCTCATGATCCTAACCTGAGATCTTCTCCTTAACCCAAGGCCTTGATTATTTCTCAGTTTCTCCTTTCTGTCCTTGTTGGAAATCTCCAAATGTTCACGAAATATCTTGTGGGCTCTTTTCTTCTGCAGTTTAAGGTCGTGCACTTTCTTTACCTGTATCTGCTCTCCTTGACCACAAACTTGGAATCTTCTCCTTAGCCAAAGTCCTATGTAATGCTTGATGTTTTCTCTTGTGTTCATGTTAGAACTTTCCTAATGTTCTTCAAAGTTATTTTTCTCCAATGTCTTAAGACCTCTCTTCTTCTCCAGTTGGGGGTTGGGCACTTTCTTCTTATTTGTCTCTTATCCTTGATCCCAGACTTGTAAGCTTCTCTTTAAACCAAGTGCTTTATCATTTCTAATCTTCCCTTTTATGTCCATGTTAGAACTATTCTCCAAACATCTTAACACTCGATGCCTCTTTTTTTCAGTTAGTTAACTTATTTATCTTCTCTACTTGATCCTAAACCTGTCTTCTCTTTATCCAGAATCTTGTATTACTCCTCTTCTTTCCTTTTGTGGACATGTTAGCACTTTCCCAATGTTCTCCAAAATTGTTTTCCCAATTTTTCATGAACTGTTTTCTTCTCAAGTTGGAGGTCGGGTAGATTTTCAAGACTTTGTAGACCTGATGACCCCTAAGCTCCTAGAAGAGACAGCTGGGATGATTGGAATGAAAGAACTGAGAGATGCCTTCAAAGAGGTGAGATCTTTGTCTGATTATAAGCACAGATGAGCCAACGGCTTCAGGTTCTTCTCTTTGAAACTTCTACATAAAGTTTCATGTTTAGGTTAAATGTGATCATGGTTTCATGGTACATATAAAGTTTGGAAACTTGTGAAGAGTTGTGTTCATCTCTTAATCAGGCAAAGCTGGGGCAATCCAAATGAACTGAGCATGTGTAGCTGTTGAATATCTAAGTATGCGTAAAGGCCAGGAGGTCACATGAATGGCAGAAATACAGAGTATCTACAAAATTCCATCTGTGTGTGTGTTGATCTTGGTCTTGATGGACATACAAAGACTTTAGAGAAGTCATGGAGAAATATAGAATTGGTGGTGGGACCTGACTGGCTCATGATTTCGCTTCCCTACAGTTTGATGCTAACGGGGATGGAGAGATCACATTGGATGAATTACAACACGCCATGCAAAGGCTTCTGGGAGAAAATCTAACCAGTAATGAGATCGCTGATGTGGTGAGAGAGGCAGACCTGAATGGAGATGGAACGGTGGATTTTGAAGGCAGGTGCCCCTGTTCCATGTGCCTAAATCCCTATTTTCCCTTATAAAGTCATTTCCCTGATTGAGCCGAATTCCAGCAGCTGTGGTGAAACCGAATAATAAACTTGTCTGTCTCCGTTTATTGCAGAGTTTGTCCGGATGATGTCACGCTGATGCCCCTCCCTAAATAATAAACCAGTCATCTATCATCTCTGATTTTTCATACGTCATCTTGGGGCCTTGGATTCCCAGCAGCCATTGCACCTCCTCCCTCTTCATTTTTCATTGTTCATCAATAAATAAACATGTTTTTCTAATTACATGTCGGGTCTTGGCATTTTTCTTCCTGTGTTTGGGGGTTCAGAAGGGTCAGAAAGCTGGGGTTGGCCGTTCACCTGTATATGGAGGTTCACTCAGGAGTTACAATTAGCTTGGAATGGATTAGAGCAGTTAGAAAAGTGAAAACAAGGATCTAATTGGCTACTGGTCTCAACAAGCATTTGCCAAAGTCACATATAAGTCATTGGGTGGTGTCTGCCCCAAAGCCTGAGGAGCATCTTGAGTATCTCAAACAGTTCTGCAAGTTATGGACCATGTACAGAGCAAGCCCAGATCTCAGCCCTTGTGTGTCAAGACATTTGATCCCAAAGGTGTTGGGAATGGAAATCTGAATCTTCGTGTGATCCTCAAATGAAGCCATTAACCCCTTCTTGGTTTAACTCAGAATACAAGTTCCAATGTACCAGACATACATGTGCTACCAGAACCCCCTCCTGCCCTCTCACTGTCGCCTCCTCTTGAGAGTGTTGAACTATGCAATAAAACTATAATTGATGAGATGAGACCTCCCTTTCCTCCGGGGATCCCATCCAGAGAGAGAGAGAGAGAGAGAGAGAGAGACTTGGAGAGAAAGAAAGAGAGACAGGGAGAGAGAGAGAGAGAGAGAGAGAGAGAGAGAGAGAGAGAGAGAGAGAGAGAGAGAGAGAGAGAGACTTGGAGAGAAAGAAAGAGAGACAGGGAGAGAGAGAGAGAGTGCACACAAGGTATCAGTCACATTCTAGGGAATCTACTCCCAGATAACTCAATTACTGAGAATATTCAATTATCTTCTTCAACTTCCTTATAATATTCCAAATTCTCTGCCCCCCCCCCCCCCCAGGAAACTTGAGTTGTTCCTGCTCTTTGGCACCACAGAGAATATTTCTACCCCTGGGATTTACCCCTCCAGCCCCGGACCCTCCAACAAGAGGACGAGACCTAGAGTTGCACTGAGACCCATCCAGGCAAGAGAGAGAATTCCACGGCAGTCACTATGCCTCTTATCTCTCTAACTGACTCTATACAGGCCATTATTTCTCTCTCTCTGTCTCTATACCAGCCATTTTAGCTCTAACTATTATATATCTCTCTCTAACTGTCTCTATATCAGTCAATGTCTCTCTCTGTCTCTATAGCAAGTAAAGTACCAATAACAAACCCTCTCTAATTACCCCACCAGCTGCCCCCACTCACCCTGCCATTAACCCTTTGTATAAAAGTGGTATGAAGATTCCTGGAGATTTAAGGGTGGAGGGTGAGACAGGTCTCTGTATCCCGTGGGGTTACTGGGTGTCTCATTACTGGCTCCGACTCTCTAATCTGATTCCTCTCTCCTCTCTGTCTCTTTCACCTTTCATTTGTTTGGGCAGAATTAAACTACATTATAATCTACATTCCCTGTGTGTCACGTCCTTACTTGTCCTTTCATCTACCTGCCGGGGGTTACGTGGGCGGGGGGGGGAGGTATGTGGGTCACATGACTGCAGATAAGCTCTGATTTCTTGTGTTTGACCCAAATCAGTAAGTGACTGATGGGAATTTCTCTCTCATTGGAATAAACAACTTGTGCCAATAAGAACCAGTGATGAGCAACAGACATGGGGGTCTTATTGTAAGAGGAACCCCCCCATGATTAGTAACCCATGGCAACCAATCAGATTGCTGCATTCATTGTTCTACCTGCAGCTGCCTTTAAAAAGCTAATCACTGATTGGTTACTACAGGTAAAATTTGCCCAGAGTTGATAATATATAAATATATATATAAATGAGCCCCAGTGTATTATGTATAGGGTTAGAGTGTAAGCTCCTGGACGAGCCACCTTCACATTCCTGACACTGATACAAGTTTGCACCCACTCAGCACAGGCAGCTTTATTATAATATAGGCACCTCTATGGGTGTTACATTCCATGGCCTTTAATGATTAGGTAGATTACTTACATTTACTTACCTGTACCTACTTTTATTTAACTGCACTTCTCTGTAATTACTTTTATTTACCTGCACTTACCTGTACTTACTTTTATATATCTGTACTTACCTGTACTTACTTTTATATATCTGTACTTACCTGTACTTACTTTTATTTACCTGTAATTACTTTTATTTACCTGCACTTACCTGTACTTACTTTTATTTATCTGTACTTACTTTTATATATCTGTACTTACCTGTAGTTACTTTTATTTATCTGTACTTCTCTGTACTTACTTTTATTTATCTGCACTTACCTGTACTTACTTTTATTTACCTGTAATTACTTTTATTTACCTGTAATTACTTTTATTTACCTGCACTTACCTGTACTTACTTTTATTTATCTGTACTTACTTTTATATATCTGTACTTACCTGTAGTTACTTTTATTTATCTGTACTTCTCTGTACTTACTTTTATTTATCTGCACTTACCTGTACTTACTTTTATTTACCTGTAATTACTTTTATTTACCTGTAATTACTTTTATTTACCTGCACTTGCCTGTACTTACTTTTATTTACCTGTAATTACTTTTATTTACCTGCACTTACCTGTACTTACTTTTATATATCTGTACTTACCTGTACTTACTTTTATTTATCTGCACTTCTCTGTACTTACTTTAATTTATCTGTACTTACCTGTACTTACTTTTATTTACCTGTAATTACTTTTATTTACCTGTACTTACCTGTACTTACTTTTATCTGTACTTACCTGTATTTACTTTTCTTTACCTGTACTTACCTGTTCTTACCACATAGATTCCTCCTGCAGAAAGAGATTTTGGTTTATAAGTAAAGAAATGAAAGAATAAAACGTATATTTTTCCTCAATGCCCCCCCCCCCAGTATTCATCTCTATAAATAAATCTACTTATTGGGGTGGCGGCAGCTCCTATCCTGGGGGGGGGGGAAGTTAAACAGAAATCCTGGTGGTTTCCGGATAAATCTGAAGAGGAGCCAAGGAATGTGCAGGGAGGAGCCTTAATCCCTGGAATGAGTCTGTTTGGAATCAGCTGTATCTAGAGATATATATGACCCCCACCTATGGGTGCTGAGCTGTATATAGAGATATATATGACCCCCACCTATGGGTGCTGAGCTGTATATAGAGATATATATGACCCCCACCTATGGGTGCTGAGCTGTATATAGAGATATATATGACCCCCACCTATGGGTGCTGAGCTGTATATGGAGATATATATGACCCCCACCTATGGGTGCTGAGCTGTATATGGAGATATATATGACCCCCGGCTCCATGAGTCCCAACTAAAGACAAAAGAGGAGAGAAGTGTTAAGTTACTGGTCAGCAGTCAATTAGTCTGACGCACAACACAGGGATATTTGGAATAATTCCCAGTTAATCAGTAGCCCAATAGCCACGTGTGTCACTGATATTCACCTCCTCCCTGCCCCCCCATAACTGATGCCCCTCCCCTGGGCCTTGGCACAGAGCATGAGATATTAGAGTGTCAGCTGTACGTCACACACAGACTGGAGCCAGTGAAAGATAAATACAGATCTCTGAGTCTGTTGAACAAATATCTCTCCTTGTACAGATACAAGTGGTTCTTTCCATGGGGGAGGGGGCTAAAGGGAACGGAAACTAAACATCACCGGGGATATTGCCCATAGCAACCAATTAACCATTAGGTTTCAACACTCACTACAAGTGCAGCAATGACCTGCTGAGGATTCTGGGAGTTGTAGTGCAGCAACTGAATACATAGAGGAACATTACCCCTCCCCCCAACAGAGGTCACAATTAACAACTGAATTGCCCCCCGGGGTATTGATCAGCCAATAGGAAGCTCAGACAGATTCATCATTAATTCCCTCTGTTTCCATTAACCCTTCCTTTATCTTCCACTAAATGAACCTGAACCCGAGATCATTAACAGGTTATGACCCCTAGTCACCCACTCACACTATTGGGTTAATACTAATAATACTAATAATACTAATAATATTAATAATACTAATAATACTAATAATCATCCCACCCCACGTCATTAGGGAGACAATAGAAATGAGATATAAAGAAAATAAGCAGATCGTTAACCTAATGACACAGGGTTCATTAATAAATCATTTGCACGTTAGACATTCAGCAGGTGGGTTTCACTTGTATCCAGCGGTACAGGGGTTACATGACACTACTCTAACTTTACTATCACATTGCTAGCTGTTGCCATGAGCAGGGACCCTAGTAACCAGATCTGGACAAAGGCAGGAGAAGAATTAACCCTGAGTGCATGATTGTTAGACTTCTCAAGATTTATAATAATTACCTGCCTGCCCACAAGGGGTTAATAGAACCTTCTGTCTCATTAGGCCAACCTAGCCCTGGAAATGGTGCCTTTATTGCCCAACAGCTGGCACTCTAATTGTGATTATTTACTAATGGAGATAAAGTCCAAATCCCACGCGGGACCCCACAGAACCAGACTCACTGGAGCAGCAACCACTGAGGTGAGGGGGGTATTAGTTAGTCCATAATTATATTGGGGTGACTGTTACCCCAATGTTTCTATATATCTGTAACCTTGTTATGAGCTAAGGGGGCCCAGTCTGAAGGCCAGTTAGGGGGAGATTTGGGGTAAGTGATTATTTGTACCCTGGGTACCCCTGGAACTACAGTATAGCAGGGTGACACCCCAATGTTTCTGTATATCTGTAACCTTGTTATGAGCTAAGGGGGCCCAGTCTGAAGATCAGTTAGGGGGAGATTTGGGGTGAGTGTTTATTTGTACCCTGGGTACCCCTGGAACTATAGCAGGGTGACACCCCAATGTTTCTATATATCTGTAACCTTGTTATGAGCTAAGGGGACCCAGTCTGAAGGCCAGTTAGGGGGAGATTTGGGGTGAGTGATTATTTGTACCCTGGGTACCCCTGGAACTATAGCAGGGTGACTGTTACCCCAATGTTTCTATATATCTGTAACCTTGTTATGAGCTAAGGGGACCCAGTCTGAAGGCCAGTTAGGGGGAGATTTGGGGTGAGTGTTTATTTGTACCCTGGGTACCCCTGGAACTATAGCAGGGTGACACCCCAATGTTTCTGTATATCTGTAACCTTGTTATGAGCTAAGGGGGCCCAGTCTGAAGGTCAGTTAGGGGGAGATTTGGGGTGAGTGCTTATTTGTACCCTGGGTACCCCTGGAACTATAGCAGGGTGACACCCCAATGTTTCTATATATCTGTAACCTTGTTATGAGCTAAGGGGACCCAGTCTGAAGGCCAGTTAGGGGGAGATTTGGGGTGTAAATGCTGACACTGAATGATCTCTAATAGGTATTTTTCTAGTTGGGAGACACTGCACATTCCATGGTGCTGGGAGTTAGTAGAGGATGGGTGCTGGGAGTTGGTAGAAGTTGGGTGCTGGTTAATGAGTAACTGGTCCCGTGCAGAGTTTATGGGTCGGGAAGAGTAAACTGATGTAATTGGAACTGATGCCCCATTGGTGCCCATTGTACGTTGCTGCACTATTGCTCAGAGTAGAAGTTGGGGGAGGTTTGTAGAGTGTAAGTAATTGCCCCGCTGAAGGTTCTGCTGGAACTGATCCAAACACTCCCCAGTTGGATATTCCCAGCACAGTTGTTTTGGGAAGTGTCTGTGTTGGTTCAATTCTGTTGCTTTAGTTACTGTTCCTATCACAGCCCTAGAAATGAATGTATAGAAAGATCACTATTTACCTTGTCTATTTACATTAGACACATGGAGCCGGAAACCAGTGCAGTCTGCGTCTGCCTCCCTGTTCCTTCTGCTGCAGGAGCAGATTTGACGAGTCTGGCTTTAAAGGACAACTAAAGCTCAATAACCAAATCCGCTTTAAATGCTGCACATTTTTATTTTCTATTTGATGATTTCCCCCGACCCCTAAACTCTCCCTAATGCTCACTGAGCATGTGCAGAGCCACTGACACCCCTAACAAAATGCAAGATGGGGCTCCGGATGCAATAAACTCCCTGTATAAAATATGTCATTGTTAGTCAATTTAGTATTTCTTTCCTCTTCTGACCCAGTTTAATCTCTATTCCCCCTTTTCCTTGGATTTTCCAACAAGTCTTCCAGCAATATCCACATATTGAACACGGTGGGAAGATTTGTCCCCCCAAAAAATGGTCCTGCAGGGGTCCCTGTGTGCACACAAATATTCACTTTACACGTCCAATAAAACATGGGGGTGCAGGATATTCGGCATACGGGGTCCCTATTTATCTGCCCTTTGTCTTTAGCTGAAGACACAACCATAACCTTCAATCAAAACCTCAACTCTCCAAACATCATCAAATATGGCGGAACAAGGCTTTGAGAAAAGTATTGTTTAACAAGTTGTCCCCTTCCCTATGATACTTAAAATGGGGCTGCCTCATAGGGTGAGATTTTGGACAAAGAATTATTTGATGGCCTTGATATTTTGGGGAGCAACTAGATGTTATCAGATCCAACTAGGACTTGTATTTAGGTTGGAGCCCTTGTAGGGAACCTGCCAGTCACTTTGAAAATCACTGCTATAAAAGTTTTACAGTTTTCATGGGTTTTTATTGGGTCAGTGTTTTTAAGAAGAGATGATTGCTGCTACACGTTTCACAAATGATTTTTTTTTTCTCCTGTTCTGGTACTTGGTTCAGTCCAGTTAGATTGGCTGGGTCACATATGAAGTGGGTCCCTGGGTAATAAATGTCCCATTCCTCTTCTCTGTTTGGGCCTCCTCCTCTCTCTCTGCATTTGGGCCTCCTCCTTTTCTCTCTCTCTGCACTTGGACCTCCTCCTTTTCTCTCTCTCTGCACTTGGACCTCCTCCTTTTCTCTCTCTCTGCACTTGGACCTCCTTCCTGCACTTGAGCCTCCTCTCTATTTGCACTTGGGCCTCCTCCTCTTTCTCTGCGCTTGGACCTCCTCCCTGTACTTGGGCCTCCTCTCTCTCTGCACTTGGGCCTCCTCCTCTCTCTCTGCACTTGGGCCTCCTCTCTATTTGCACTTGGGCCTCCTCCTCTCTCTCTGCACTTGGGCCTCCTCTCTATTTGCACTTGGGCCTCCTCCTCTCTCTCTGCACTTGGGCCTCCTCCTTTTCTCTCTCTCTGCACTTGGGCCTCCTCCTTTTCTCTCTCTCTGCACTTGGACCTCCTCCCTGTACTTGGGCCTCCTCTCTCTTTGCGCTTGGGCCTCCTCTCTCTCTGCACTTGGGCCTCGTCTCTCTCGGCACTTGGGCCTCCTCCTTTTCTCTCTCTGCACTTGGACCTCCTCCCTGTGCTTGGGCCTCCTCTCTCTTTGTGCTTGGGCCTCCTCTGTGCATGGTCCTTGCAGATGGGTTGGCATGAGGTAACAATAGTAAAGTTGTGTTGGTAATTGCCAGGAATGGGCCATGTTTGGGTGCTGTGGGGGTTATTATGCACCTGAGAGAGGTCTGATACTTTCTATGAATATGTACGTGTGTAATTTATGGGTGGGGAAGTTCACTGCACGGGGGTAACAGGGTTCTACACTGCAGGAGACACCATGGAATGATGAAGGACACTGGTAGGGTGGCACGGGGGACACTTAGGTTAGGTTTTCTCACAATCGGGTCTTTTCTCAGAAAGGTCAGAAAGGAGGGAGGGGACATATTATTGCTCCGACTCCTCTGTTTAGTTGGAAAAGTCTCTGGTTTGTGCATCACTAATAAGATTCCCAACAATGGGGCAAATGTAAAGGGTCGTTCCTGCTCTAGGGCTGTTGAATCTCTGGGCAGGTGCAGTGTGTGACGGGTATAAAATAAGGGGAGGGAGGTGTGTATAAAATTCAGCATTTCTTTTCCTAATTATAAAAGACTATAGAAACGTAGTGTTTCTCTGGTTCCTGTAAGTGACTTTATTCATTTGCTCCAGGTCACACGTTCAGTCCTCGTATCAGAGGGAAATAAAGAGATGGAGCAGTTTCCCAATCTCTGATTCTATTTGTTGTGACTGCAGAATAACTGACTCCACCACAATCTCTCACTGTTGGGAAATCTCTGACACAATAAAGTGGGACCTGCCCTGAGGGCCACAAACGACACTGATCCAACACCCCAAATTAACCAATATCATCCGACAGCCCCTGCTCCACTGAGACTGACCCCCCCAGCTGGGGGTTTATCACAATTATTATAATTAACTTGTCCCTATATGAGAACCAATTACGTGCCATAAAGTGATTAACTGCCCATCTGATTTCACTAAATCATTATCCGGATTAATATCCGAGTGGAACCGTAATGCAGATAAACCATATGTTATATTGCTGCGTTACATAATAGAGTGCAGGAGAGAGAGAAGAGAGTATTATTACAGCTGAGTGTTGAGAGAGAGAAGAGAGTATTATTACAGCAGAGTGTTGGGAGAGAGAAGAGAGAGCATTTTTACAAGTGTTGGGGGAGAGAGAAGAGAGAGTTTATTACAGCTGAGTGTTGGGGAAGAGAGAGTATTATTTCAGTTGGGGGGAGAGAGAACATTATTACAGTTGAATGAGAGAGAAGAGAGATCAAGTTTGAGAGTTGGGAGGGGGAGTTATATTTGGCCCCTCCTTTGAGGCTCGTGTCTCTGATTTAATAAAAGTTGTTTATTTACAATCCGTGTTTAATCAGCCAATGACAATGTAGAATTCATTAGTTTCACTTTATGGTTCCACCCACAGCAGCTCTTTAAACTTTTGTGTCTCGTCCACCCGGACTCCCAGACTCACTGTACTTGGGCACCCAGACTCCCAGCACCCAGACTCCCGGCACCCAGACTCTCTGCATGGCAGGACCAGTCCCTTTTGTTGGTGTCACATGTGAGGGGCAAGTGGAGAAATAAACATCAGTTGTGGGGGGAGAGGAGCAGCCTGGGACAGACACACAGACAGGTACAGACCTACAATTGTATCTGGAGTCAGAACTGACTGTGCAGAGTGTGACACTGATGTTTGTGTAAGTACAGTGTTTATATATACAGTGAGTGTCTATACAATATATATATATATATATACAGTGTGAGTATTAGTACAGTCTATACTTGTATCTCTACTAGAGGCTGCTGGGAGTTGCAGTCCGATGTAAAGTCTCACAAGTGTTTAGCAGTGAAAGGGTTAAAGTGGTGCTTGTGATTTTCTCTTTGGAAACAGTCGGGGGGGGGGGACAATGAGCCGTTTGGCTGGAGTCGGTCTGAGGGGGGGGGCAGTTTGGTGGTAGAACCAAGGGCCACACAACAATGTCTGTGTCCCTGAGTGTGGCCCCTGAGTGTGTCCCTGAGTGTGGCCCCTGAGTGTGTCCCTAAAGCTGGCGACAGACACAAAGATGGGATCGTACAACACACAATGGGACGTCCCCATCTCCAGACCTGTCACTGACCCTCAGATGAAATAAAGAAGTAAAAGAAGAGATGAGCCGATGTTCTGCCCCTGACAGTAATCCTACGATACTTATGTCTGACAAAGCTGGTGAGTCTCTGATAATCATACGATGGGCGACAAACAGACAATATCAGCAGCCGACAAATCTTCTGACCTGTCCCATCAACCAAACGACCGATCTCCGCCGGACGAAAAATGTCGCCACAATTCGTACGATCAGATCGTTGCGTCGATGGTCGACTTTACTGAGGCCCCTGGGACTGAGCAATGACTTGTCCTCTTGACTCTGGTGGGGTCTGAGCCAAATGGGCAACTCACTGACCCAATTACTGGGGAATCAATGGATCATTGGCTCAATTGGAGTGAGAACAGTGGTGAGTGAGGGAGTGAGTACAGGAGTGAGGGAGTGAGTACAGGGGTGAGTGTGAGTGAGGGGAGTGAGTTCAGGGGTGAGTGAGGGGGCTGAGTGAGGGGAGTGAGTTCAGGGGTGAGTGTGAGGAATAAGTGAGGGGAGTGAGTACAAGGGTGAGTGAGGGGAGTGAGTACAGGGGTGAGTGAGGGGAGTGAGTTCAGGGGTGAGTGTGAGGAATAAGTGAGGGGAGTGAGTTCAGGGGTGAGTGTGAGGAATAAGTGAGGGGAGTGAGTTCAGGGGTGAGTGTGAGGAATACGTGAGGGGAGTGAGTACAAGGGTGAGTGAGGGGAGTGAGTACAAGGGTGAGTGAGGGGAGTGAGTACAGGGGTGAGTGAGGGGAGTGAGTTCAGGGGTGAGTGTGAGGAATAAGTGAGGGGAGTGAGTCCAGGGGTGAGGGGAGTGAGTTCAGGGGTGAGTGTGAGGAATAAGTGAGGGGAGTGAGTTCAGGGGTGAGTGTGAGGAATACGTGAGGGGAGTGAGTACAAGGGTGAGTGAGGGGAGTGAGTTCAGGGGTGAGTGAGGGGAGTGAGTACAGGGGTGAGTGTGAGGAATAAGTGAGGGGAGTGAGTACAAGGGTGAGTGTGAGGAATAAGTGAGGGGAGTGAGTTCAGGGGTGAGTGTGAGGAATAAGTGAGGGGAGTGAGTTCAGGGGTGAGTGTGAGGAATAAGTGAGGGGAGTGAGTTCAGGGGTGAGGGGAGTGAGTACAGGGGTGAGTGTGAGGAATAAGTGAGGGGAGTGAGTTCAGGGGTGAGTGAGGGGAGTGAGTTCAGGGGTGAGTGTGAGGAATAAGTGAGGGGAGTGAGTTCAGGGGTGAGAGCAGGAAATGAAGTACAAGTTGAGAGGAAGAAGGTGGGGGAGGGGCGGGTGCCAGACAGGAAAGAGAGGGGTGGGGGGGGTGCAGAGCTGAGTGTAGAGAATAAATATTGTGTCAGTTTATTATTTGTATTTGTGTTACTGGGCTGCTACATATTGGCTGGAGCTTCTGGGGGTTTTGTTCTCTTTTCCTCTAGCTCCTGGGCTCTGACTGATGCACCTATAGCTGTCCTGTATATATTGTATATCTCCTCATCAGTCTGTATATATTATTATATATCTCCATATATTATTATATATCTCATCATCACACAATCTGTGTATATATTATATTTCTTCATCAGTCTATTTATATTATATATCTCCTCCTCACACAATTGCCCAACTGGTCAGTGAATCAGCCGCAGACTCCGCTGTAACTTTCTAAGAACTTCCATGAACCAGGGGTCCAACCCTATAGTGTGAGGTCACATGTTCTTCATCATATAATAATAATAATAATAATAATAATAATAATAATAACGCATGGATCAGTTCATGCAGAGGAAGCAGATGGGGTCTATTTAAAGAAGCAGCTTCTCAGTTAAGGTTCTAATGAGAGACCTTTCGGGCCCAAAGAGAACTTGTTCTGAAGTTTTTTGGTTTGTGTCCTTGGTGTTGTCCCAACGAGACGCCTGGATTCATTTAACCCCTTCTCTGTGCAGGTTCCAGCACCTTGGCAAGATGACGGCTACAATGGCAAAGGTCCGGTGGTGCTTCCCAGTGATATTCACCATGGTGGGGCTTTGTGCTTCTATGCAGGGTGAGTTGTCCTCCTTCTCTATAGGGAACATGATTTCATAGCTGGGGCACAACTTAAAGTAATTGCCCCCCTCCCATGGCAAAATAATTTTAGCCTTACTCCAAACCTTGGGCGAGTTATTTATCTTCCACTTGTGCTTTTGGATCCATTGGGCCCTCAGCTGGGGCATCAGGAGATGATGGAGCTTCTAATGATCTACGTTTCCCTCTCTGTGCTGCTTGTGCTCTCAGGCCTAACAAGTGAATAAAGTTGGGGGCATTGAAGTGCTGGGTTCTTGTGTTTGCAGCTCAATTAATAAACCTCTTTCTTTTCTTATCAGATCAACAAATGATCCTCAGTCAGCCGGCAGGACCCCCACATGCAATTTATTGGGCCCCAGCCCTTCTGATCGCGGTGTTGGCACTGGCTTTGTATTTCCTGCTGCCATTTTGTCACAAACCTCAACTACAAGAAGAAGAGGCTGAACGTTCCTGGGGCATTTGTATTGATGCACTCAGCTGCTGTGGAAAGGGGGTCCCTATTGGGAGCATGTATGGGGCCTCCAGAAGTGCAGAATGGGTCTAGTGATCTGTCACCAGAGACCTGTGTGACTTTGTGGGAATATTCTGTCTGAGTGGCATATGGGGTACAAATATTGGCTTGTGCTGCAAGTGTTCAGGGGGGGGGGGCAAGTTTATTGTTTTGCTTGTGCTCTTGTGGGGGCCAGTGGAGATGAAGGGAGTGGCTGGGAGGTCCCAAAGAAACCTTTGTATATAAAAGAAAATGGGTTGGACAAGATGGTGATTCCATGTCCGACTCAAGCCAGAAGAAGACCTGAGAAGATTTCTGAGACCAGATCACACAGAGGAGGCAGGCGATGGGGTAAAACAACAACCTTTATTCCAAAGTCCATAAATAGTTTTTTGTATCTTCTGCCTCTGCTGTTGATCCGGCTCCATAGATTTGCCACCTCCTCCTTTGTGGGGTTGGAGGGACTCCTGTTGCGTTTGAACTGGGAAACTCTGAGATTAGGGTGAGCTATTCTTACTGATTGGGAATCAACCTTAAATTGTAACCAATGGATGGACTTGGGGTTCAGTTAGACCCCCTTAAGGGCTCCATGCTGGGCCAGTTACCTACATGATCCACATTATTGTTGTGACTGTTAATTCATGTTCTACATGGACAGTTTTGGGGTTGTTATTTGGGGTACACTAAGGGCCCAGGGCATCTCTATGACTGAATGTAAGGCGTTGATTTCCCAGGAATGTGTGTATATAAGAAGAGAACTTCCTCGGTGACGGTTTTGTACATTCACCCATTCTGCCAACCCAGTAACCACAATTCATTTCTCTGTTATTGTATTAAGCCCCTATTCTGTACCCTATTCCTTGAACTGCAAAATAAAAAAAAATTATATTTTTGTATGAAATCTTAACAATCTTGAACTTTATTACCTACCACTAGAGCCCCCCATGAGTGGGCACCTGTATTAGACATTGTATTCTACTCCCAAAAAACCTAGTGCTCCCCCCCCATTATCGGCACATGTAGGGAGATTTTACTTATGCATTGGCTTCCCTGTCTGCTCCAAGATGGTCATCCTGATGATGTCCTGGAGCAAGATGGTCACACCAGTTATGCTCTAAAGCAAGAGGATTCCTGATGGAAAACAAGACATCACAGATCACAGCTGGACATGGAAGAGAAAGATGTGGACAGGATAGAGACAGTAGGGCAAGATGTGGACAGGATGGAAACCGTAGGGCAAGACAGAAACAATCTAGCAAGATGGCAACAGTAAGAGAAGATGGAGAGAGTAGGAAAAGGCAGAGACCGTAGGGTCTTCATTGATAAAGATCCCAGGCATGCTGACCACACTGATGAGCTGTTGTGGCTGGCATGCAGCTCTAAGCTAGATGAATTTAGGGAGCATTCAGTGTTTGATAAGTTTCAAAACCTTCTCCCCACATTTCCAGTCAACTCCTAACCCTTTAAGATGGAGGGTAATGTAAATACTGCCACCCAAACCCATGATGTTTCCAGGGAATATTGGTGAGAAGGGCCAATTGGGCTCATACAAACTTCTGAACAAGCAACCGGTTTCTTCTTCTTTCCCTACAGGTCAAACTGCTTGGACTTTCCCCTTGTAGTTATTTCCTACAGGGAACTTCTTGGCCAATGAGACAATTGCTCATCTCTCCTGCCGCAATCTCTATTGGGGGAATAAATATTGGAGATCCCCCCCCCTAAAAGCTGCTAAAATCTTTTATGGGTCAGTGTCTCTATCCCCCATGATGTTGGCAGGTGTAGCGTTTGAGTGACTCAGCAGGTACAAGTGAATACACGAGAGGTTCCGTTGCCAATGGAGATTATACTGGATATTGTGCGGATGGAGCAGGTTCCAAGTTACACATATTAGACAGGTTGAGACAAGGAGGGAGAGTGAGAAACGTGATCCTTTTGGGAACCCAGTGGGGTAATTGGGAGGGGTGTATTTGCTGCCTATTAAAGACCTAAAGAAACTTTTTTTTTATGTAAAGTCTTTGAGGTTGAGCAAAGGTAGCCTCACACGTCTTGATGGTTAATTGCCAAGGATTCTACCCATAATGCCCTGAATATTTTCCCAACATTTATAGACACAATGACGTCCTTCAATGAAGCATCACGAAATGCAGAAACATCTCCCCAATTTGTCTCAGATCAGGCAGTTCAAGGCATGTTCCTGTTGTGTTTGGGCACAGTAGTTGCCCCTCCATGGTGCTGGTTTCTTTGCCAGATCTTCTCAAGGAATGTTTAAACCCATTCACATTCACCCACAGGGTTTTGCCTCTAAGTGCTCCTCTGAGTTTAGGGAAAATCTGTTGTCGGTGCCTCCTTTGCTTTGCACCTGGATCGGATGGATGACTGATCACCCTTGGTGGACCCCTTACTGTTAAACTTGCTGGATAAGTCCAGCAAGAACCAATAAATAAAGAACCAATGGAGAGCAGGGAGTGTGTAGAAAGTAAGTAATGAGTATGTAAGGAGTGAGCAGGACATGAGTAGGTAAATGAGCAGGGCATGGATAGTGAGTGGGCATAGGCGGGTCTTTGAACGTAGGCCAAGGTAAACCAACCCAAGTGTAAAGGATGTGGTGCCGCATTATTATTATTTCAAGTTTAGTCCCACTGAGTCATTCAGTGGTTGGAGTCACAAGGGTGAAGGTGAATGGACACTTACTTCCACTTACCATCCCAGGCTACTGAGACTTCCATTCCTTGGCTGAGGGTCAGGAGTCATAGGAATCTGGTGTATTGCTCTGTATCCCTGCTATTGGGTGGGGTTGGGAAGCCGTGGGCCCCTCATGTTAAAAAACACACAAATATAAAGTAGTATGTGAGTCGCTGAAGAGACAAGTGAGTGCAGGTCAGTTAAAGGGAAAGGTGGAGCATTTTACGCTTTACCCAGAGCCTTGTGACACATTCCTCATTCTATTGGGGCCCCATCAGTTCTTCTCAGATCAGCACCGTGTCCCTCAGAGGGTGTAAGGCCTAAAAATTCAGCAGAGCAGCACAGGTGCCCTCAGGGCATAAACAATGTAGCCAAGCGCATGGGGTGTGAGAAAGAAGAGGAGCCGGTTCTGTAGCTTTTTAAGAAGAAACATAAGTGTTTATATTTGAATTTCTTACTGTCTTTTGTTTACTTATGTTATCATTCCGAATATTCTCCCTGCGCTGCCATATCTACTCACCTGGATCACCTGTTCCATATCTACTTAAAGTGTCGGACTGGGACACCAGGGGCCCACCAAAAACCATAGACCAGGGGCCACTCTCAGTACTATTATTCTTCCTCTCCTCACTCAACCTTTTAGTCTCCTAGTCTCTTTTCTTTACATAGTTTAATATATTATTCCATCTATTTATTGTCATAGAAATAGGGAATTGACATGAAATAGGCCAAATGTTTAGCAGCACTAGGGCCCCCTGACACCAGGGCCCCCCGGGAGTTTACCTGGTATCCTGGTGGGCCAGTCTGATACTGTCTACTTACCTGGATCACCTGTGCCAAATCTACTCACTTGGATCACCTGTGCCATGTCTACTCAACTGGATCACATGTGCCATTTCTACTTGGCTGGATCACCTGTGCCAGCTCTACTCACCTTGATCATCTGTGCCATATCTATTCACCTGGATCACTTGTGCCATATCTACTTACCTGGATCACCTGTGCCAGTTCTACTCATCTGGATCACCTGTGCCACATCTATTCACCTGTTCACCTGTGCCATATCTACTCACTTGGATCACCTGTGCCAGCTCTATTCAACTGGATCACCTGTGTCATATCTACTCACCTGGATTATCTGTGCCAGCTGCCTATAGTGGGTCATGTGATAGTTACTATAAACCCAAAAGTTTGCTGCACATACAATTAGTTGTACAACCATGTAGTAACATTGGAACCAATATGACACACACACACACACACATATATATATATATTTGTTTAGAAAGTACCCGCACTCTTGCCAAAGCTTTCTTGAGGTGAGTGTTTGGTCAAAATATATATAGAAGAGAGGACCAGCAGTCTGTATTTTAAATCACCAATTGTTTATTATAACATCGCTGTGCATCCAACATTTCGGCCCCCACCTGGGCCTTTATCAAGAATAAAAGTGCCAAGTGATCATACAACAATATATACCCATAATCCCCTCTAAAAAAGGCACCAAAATGACATCATCAGATTGCTAGTCTGAGAAAGGACCCTAATCTTATGATGTCATTTTGATGCCTTTTTTGGACAGGATTATGGGTATATATTGTTGTATTATCACTTTTATCCTTGATAAACGCCCCAGTGGGGGCTGAAGCGTTGGATGCACAGTGATGTGATAATAAACACTTGGTGATTTAAATACGGAGTGCTGGTCCCTCTTGAAAAATGATATATATATATATATACCAGGCTGAAAAGGTTTATTACTCAGGAAGCCAATGGCAGGACAGGTGAGATAATAAAGCTGAATGTTTAGCTGAGGGAAATCTAGAGCAAAGGGAAAGCGTTAATTACCTGTAAATGACAGATACTGTATCTCACATTACTGGAAGAACCAGTAGACATTTCAGTTCAATCCAAATCCTTGTTGGTTCATGAGAAGACTGTCTGTACCTGCCGCTGGCATAGAGTCCCTTGGCACTACCAACCCCATATATTAGTAATCATGAGTAATGAATATATGGGGCAGCTAGATGATTCCCATGCTTAGTGTATATATATATATATATTGGCTGCCCCCTATATCTGCCCTGATTTCCTGTTCAGACTCCTTGTACTCAGGATCTTGGGGTCTTTGTAGATAACACGTTGTCTAATTCTGGGCAGTGTCATTCTGTGGCTACTAAAGCAAATAAAGTTCTTGTATAAAAAAGGGCATTAACTCAAGGGATGAAACATAATTGTGTCTCTTTATAGGTCCCTGGTGAGGCCTCATCTGGAGTATGGGGGCAGTTTTGGACTCCAGTCCTTAAGAGGGATATAAATGAGCTGGAGAGAGTGCAGAGACTAAGTGCAACTAAACTGGTTAGAGGGAGGGAAGAGTTAAATTATGAGGGGAGACTGACAAGGTTGGGGTTGTTTTCTCTGGGGGAAAAAAGGCGCTTGTGAGGGGACATGATTAGACTTTACAAGTACATTAGAGGACATTATAGACAAATAGCAGGGGACCTTTTTACCCATAAAGAGAATCACGTACCAGAGGCCTCCCCTTCAGACTAGAGGAAAAGAAGTTTCATTTAAAGGAACAGAGTAGGGGGTTCATCACAGTGAGGACAGTGAGGTTGGGGAATGCACTGCCGGGTGATGATTCAGTTAATGACTATAAGAGGGACTTGGATGATTTCTTGGACAGACATAATACAAAGGCTATTGTGATACTAAACTCTATAGTTAGTATAGATATGGGTATATATCATTTATGTGACAGTAGGGAGGGGTGTGTGTATGGGGCTGGGTTTTCATTTGGAGGGGTTGGACTTGAAGGACTTTGTCTTTTTTCAACCCAATTTAACTGTGTAACTATGTAACTGTGTAACTTTCCATCACATACAAAGAAACTCCAGTGTAGCATATGCCATGGGGGGAGCTACTGGTCCCCAATAAGTTCTCTAAGTCTTGCCCACTAGGAGCCACTAGGAGGCGCAGTCTCTTCTCACTTCTCTCAGGGATGTGTCCCATGGGGAGCCGTTACCAGTATGTTCTGGCCAATAAGAGGATCTGCCATGGGGTTCGGTTTGTCCCCCAGAATGTTCTGTAGATTCATTGACTGTTTTTTAGTGAAACAGAAGTGATATTGTTCTCTGAACATTCAGTGAGACACATGACAGTTGTGTTTATAGAATGAGTTGTGTTTCTTCTCTAATAAAATCCTGTGTCAATAGGAAAAAGCAAATAGTAAAAGTGAAACCAGGAGCGGGTGAGAGAGTAGAAATAAAAACAAAATGAGGTCGTGTCTCAGGGGGAAATCGTCAGAATTGTTATATTTGTTACAAAGATAAAATGTACAGAGTTGTCTGTGAGTTTGGCACCCGAAATACAAATTCTTTCTTCCTCATTGGGGCTTATTTATTATTTCTATCAATGAGCTGAAAAACAACACCGATCCATCAAGTTCAACCCATCCAGGTGGCAACGTCCAATTAGAACTTTTATTCTTCAAGCCTTCTGTTCACTGATTGGTTGATGCACTTTATTGCCGTTCACAAACCATTTTTTCAATCAAGAAAAAGAAAAGTTCTGTCCCCGGCCCAGAGCTGGATCTGGTTCTGGTGCCACCTAGTGGTGATTCAATAAAAGGACATCACCCTGATCAGCGGGAGATTAATGGGGTGGGACACTTTTAGGATGTTGTAGAATGGCAAATTCTAAGCAACATTAATTGGTCTTTGTTATTTTTTAATTTTTTGAATTATTTGTCTTCTTCTTCTTCTGACTCTTTCCAGTTTTTAAATGGGGTTCACTGACCCCATCTAAAAACAAATGCTCTGTAAGGCTACACATTTATTGTTATTGCTACTTTTTATTACTCCTCTTTCTATTCAGACCTCTCCTATTCATATTCCAATCCTTATTCACATCAGTGCATGGTTGCTAGGGGAATTTGTACCCTAGTCGTCAGATTACAACTGGACCAGACAGCTGCTGAATAAAAAGCTAAATAACTCAAAAAACACAAATAATAAAAAATGAAAACCGGTTTCAAATTGTCTCCGAAAATCCCTCTCTACATCATACTAACAGTTAACTCAAAGGTAAACAACCCCTTTAACACATAAACAAAATAAAACGGAGGTCTCTTTACAGCAGAAAATGTGTGAGTGCAGCAGTGCAAGGGTGCAGGGTGAACTGTCAGTATGTGGGTGCGGCAGTGGAAGGGTGCAGGATGCACGGTCAGTATGTGGGTGCAGCAGTGCAAGGGTGCAGGATGCACCATCAGTATGTGGGTGCAGCAGTGCAAGGGTGCAGGGTGAACTGTCAGTATGTGGGTGCAGCAGTGCAAGGGTGCAGGATGCACCATCAGTATGTGGGTGCAGCAGTGCAAGGGTGCAGGGTGAACTGTCAGTATGTGGGTGCAGCAGTGCAAGGGTGCAGGGTGAACTGTCAGTATGTGGGTGCAGCAGTGCAAGGGTGCAGGATGCACCGTCAGTGTGTGGGTGCAGCAGTGCAAGGGTGCAGGGTGAACTGTCAGTGTGTGTGGGTGCAGCAGTGCAAGGGTGCAGGGTGAACTGTCAGTGTGTGTGGGTGCAGTAGTGCAAGGGTGCAGGATGCACGGTCAGTATGTGGGTGCGGCAGTGCAAGGGTGCAGGATGCATGGTCAGTGTGTGGGTGCAGCAGTGCAAGGGTGCAGCGTGAACTGTCAGTGTGTGGGTGCAGCAGTGCAAGGGTGCAGCGTGAACTGTCAGTGTGTGGGTGCAGCAGTGCAAGGGTGCAGGGTGAACTGTCAGTGTGTGTGGGTGCAGTAGTGCAAGGGTGCAGGATGCACGGTCAGTATGTGGGTGCGGCAGTCCAAGGGTGCAGAGTGAACTGTCAGTATGTGGGTGCAGCAGTGCAAGGGTGCAGGATGCACCATCAGTATGTGGGTGCAGCAGTGCAAGGGTGCAGGATGCACGGTCAGTATGTGGGTGCGGCAGTCCAAGGGTGCAGAGTGAACTGTCAGTATGTGGGTGCAGCAGTGCAAGGGTGCAGGATGCACCATCAGTATGTGGGTGCAGCAGTGCAAGGGTGCAGGATGCACGGTCAGTATGTGGGTGCGGCAGTGCAAGGGTGCAGGATGCACCATCAGTATGTGGGTGCAGCAGTGCAAGGGTGCAGGGTGAACTGTCAGTATGTGGGTGCAGCAGTGCAAGGGTGCAGGATGCACCGTCAGTGTGTGGGTGCAGCAGTGCAAGGGTGCAGAGTGAACTGTCAGTATGTGGGTGCAGCAGTGCAAGGGTGCAGGATGCACCATCAGTATGTGGGTGCAGCAGTGCAAGGGTGCAGGATGCACGGTCAGTATGTGGGTGCGGCAGTCCAAGGGTGCAGAGTGAACTGTCAGTATGTGGGTGCAGCAGTGCAAGGGTGCAGGATGCACCATCAGTATGTGGGTGCAGCAGTGCAAGGGTGCAGGATGCACGGTCAGTATGTGGGTGCGGCAGTGCAAGGGTGCAGGATGCACCATCAGTATGTGGGTGCAGCAGTGCAAGGGTGCAGGGTGAACTGTCAGTATGTGGGTGCAGCAGTGCAAGGGTGCAGGATGCACCGTCAGTGTGTGGGTGCAGCAGTGCAAGGGTGCAGGGTGAACTGTCAGTATGTGGGTGCAGCAGTGCAAGGGTGCAGGATGCACCGTCAGTGTGTGGGTGCAGCAGTGCAAGGGTGCAGGGTGAACTGTCAGTATGTGGGTGCAGCAGTGCAAGGGTGCAGGGTGAACTGTCAGTATGTGGGTGCCCCTGGGGTATAACCCCTCCCCCCATGCATTTGCTCATATCCTCCTGTAATAACATTACTGAGCCATCAGCTCATTTGTTAAAGGGCAAGTGAGACCTGAGTGAAGTTGATGAGTATGGGGGGCCCAGGATCCCGCAGTAGCATACCTCCCAACTGTCCCTTTTTCGGAGGGACAGTCCCTCTTTTAACAGCTCAACCCGCAGTCCCTCATTTGTACTGGAAAGTCCCTCTTTTCTCTGCACTGAACAGCCAGAAAAAGCAACAAAGTTTCTCACTTAATTGGCTTTTAGCAGAGAGCCCAGAACAGCTAACAGGTGCAAATAAGATACTTTGTAACAATTGTGAGACACAAAAACACAGTTTAGATAAGGAGAAATAATTTCAAACTTTCATAACCTGCCAAATTTTGTAAAACAAACATGGTAATTAGGGGGTGTGGCCACAGAAAAAATTTGCTGTTCTACATGCGGAAAAAAAAATTGTCCCTCTTTTTACTTCCAAAATTTTGGGAGGTATGCAGTAGCAGCATGGGGGGGGGGGTATGTGCAGCTGGGGGGGTCAGAGAGCTGCTGGAGGGGCTACATGTAATCTCAGCTTTACTTGCCCTTTTCTCTAATATGATTTGCACATCTCTGGGTCACAGCAAATCCCTTTATCCAATCAAATCATTTTCCATTTGGACACAATAAAGTGGGATGTGGGGGCCCCTCCCAGAGACGTGACCCCCCAGCTGCCCAGTCCCGTTCTAATTCCCTGTGATAATGAATGAGATTTCCCTGTGGCTCATTTCCCTATGGACCAGTCCAGCCCAGTAATCCCAGTTTGGCCCCTCAGTGAGATTTCTGCCCCCCCCCCCCCGGAGCCACTGACACCCGCACTGGGCAGGGACAATTAATTGAATTTATATCCGGGATTAACCCGGGACTCAGTCCCTCATCCCATCTGATCTCTCAGCTCCGTGCCTGGGGGGGGGGGCAATCACATCCCTTGTATATTTATTATAAGTATATTTATTTATTATAAGTCTTTTTATTATAAGTGTATTTATTAAAGGTGTATTTATTTATTAGAGGTGTATTTATTATAAGTGTATTTATTTATTATAAGTCTTTTTATTATAAGTGTATTTATTAGAGGTGTATTTATTTATTAGAGGTGTATTTATTATAAGTGTATTTATTTATTATAAGTGTATTTATTTATTATAAGTGTGTATATTATAGGCGTATTCATTATAGGTGTGTATATTATAGGTGTATTTATTATAAGTATATTCATTATAGGTGCTGAGTATAAAGTGGGGGCTTAGTAAAGGTTGGGGGGGCGCAGTTTGGAAATCTTTGAGCTCACCTTTCTGAGAATGGCAGAGTTAATTCTGAGTGTCAGCTCTGTGGTGTAACTACATGTTACTGGACCCCACAGCAACATCATTTTAGGGCCCCTAAAGAGGTTGTCCTGTTATATTAAAATGACTAATTAATTAGGGCCTCATAGAGCCCCCCTATACCTCCTGGGCCCCCCTGATTCCTCTGTAGTTACCCCCCTGTGTGAGCTCTTGGGCAGAATGTTCCCTATAATAAATATGTCCCTTAGCTCTATACCGCCCCCTATATGTAGAATACCTGTAATAACCAGTCTATGTACTTATTATTATTATTTATTATTAACATGTATTTCTAGACTGACAACATTTTAGCTCCTTCCAGCCAATCAGAACTTCTGTCTGCCCCAAGGATTTGTCCGCTGCCCTCAATCGGCAGGTTGGACCCCCCCCGTCTTAGAATTAACCCAGTTCTGACTTCAGAGAAAAACTGTGAAATCCTCAGTGTCGGGAGCCAATTTACTGGGCAGGGTGGAAGGATCTCATCTCTGCCGGAACTTTATTAATTTGCAGTCAAGTGATGAATAAGATTAATGAGAGCAGAGCAGTGAGATTAGATTGTAAGCTCTTAGGACGGGAGTCTGTGTGCCTCTTGTATCAGTGTTCAGTTGTATTGATAATGATAATAATCCTTCGTGTGTAGCAGCCGGGGGTGCTGGGCTACGGGATCTCTATTAATTAGATCAATTCCAGCTGCTGGTCACTAGGGGACACTGGAAGGAATCAGGTTCCTATAGTAATTATTATTATTTGTGGTGGGAGCAGTTTTCTCTTTTCTACTCGTTACACCTCTGTTTTTGTAGCTTGTCCCCCCAGACCACTCCTGTGTCTCCTAGAGATCTATAGGCTTCTTTCTTTTTTTTTTAATAGAAATTTTACAGAGAAATTTGTTGACAAAAGTATAAAAATATGGAAAGTAGATATAAAAATATATTTATAAGATATATTCTAAATATATATATAAGACAAGTACTTCATATGGCATATCAAGTCCAATGTTCCATATTAACACACTGACTGAAGTCCCTGCTTAGTGTTACTACAATGTTGTTATTCAGGCTGGTGATGTTACCAGGCACAGCGTTAGTTTGGAATTTTGCGTGGGTACGTCCTCCGTTAATCCTTATTTAGCCTGTGCCCCCAGTTAAAATTATTTGTTTAGAAACCTGACCCATGGTTCCCAAATTTTCCAATATTTTTTACTTTTATTATGAATAATATGAGTTATTTCTTCCATCTTCCTCGTATCTTCTACTACCTGTTGCCATTACATGTAGCTGGGAGGTGCCACTTCCTTCCAGTGTCTTGGAATTATCCACCTGGCCGCGTTCAATAAATGCAATAAATTCAATAAATGCAATAAATGCAATAAATGCAAGGTAAGAGGGTCCCTCAGTATTTCGTTTTTATCTTTGTCTAGGCTTAACAGGATTAATGGAGCACCCTCCGCCACCAGATTTGAATTTGTTACTTCTGTTATTGCTATTTTACCCCAATAGACATTCAAAAGCTTGCAATCAAACCAAATATGAACGTGGCTTCCCTTATGTTGCCCACATCTCCCCCATATTCTGTAATTTCTGGAAACATTAAGTGGTGTGAGGTGCCATCTGGTAACTATTTTATAATTCATTTGCCTCACTCTTACTGTTCTGGATGAATTATGGACTAATGGCTGAATCTTATTCCACGACGAGGGGGAGATATTGATGTTTAATTCCTTTTCCCACTCCCTACGTGTTGTCTCCTTCACCAGAGAGATGTTTGATAATAATAGTTCATATGTGCTGGAGATTGTTTTATTGAGGGTTTCTTTACATTCCAATATGGTTTCCCATTTGGTCTGCTCTCTATTCCAGTCTGTATCTTTAAATTTAGAGATATAGGGGCTGATTCACTAAGGGTCAAATATCGGGGGTTAATTAACCCTCGATATTCGACTAGGAATTGAAATCCTTCTACTTCGAATATCGAAGTCGAAGGATTTAGCGCAGATAGTTCGATCGAAGGATTATTCCTTCGATCGAACAATTAAATCCTTCGAATCAAACGATTGGAAGGATTTTAATCCAACGATCGAAGGAATATCCTTCGATCAAAAAAAGTTAGCCAAGTCTATGGGGACCTTCCCCATAGGCTAACATTGACTTCGGTAGCTTTTAGATGGTGAACTAGGGGGTCAAAGTTTTTTTTAAAGAGACAGTACTTCAACTAGCGAATGGTCGAAGGATTTTTACTACGAATCCTTCGATTCAAAGTCGTAGTCGAAGATCGAAGTAGCCCATTCGATGGTCGAAGTAGCCCAAAAAAACCTTCGAAATTCTAAGTTTTTTTACTTCGAATCCTTCACTCGAAGTTAGTGAATCGGCCCCATAATGTCGCAATTGACAGTAATTCCATGGATCTCTCGGATGTTTACCCCATTTCTTTTGAATTTCTTGTAGTGATCTTATTTTGTTATTCTCCGAGAAATCGCTAATTCTTGTAGGTCTGCCCTCTGATATTTGCAATTCCTTACAAGCTCCTTGCTCTAGGCTGGGTATCAATGACATATTATTCACTAGGGGTTGTAGAATAAATGGGGTTTAAGAAAGGTACATCTTTATCTATTACTATACCTATACCTTAAGTGTGGGAGCTGTTAGTGGGTGATCCTTCACCCTTTTCGGTAAACATTTGGGATTAGAGATGTCGCGAACTGTTCGCCGGCGAACTTGTTCGCGCGAACATCGGGTGTTCGCGCTCGCCGGAAGTTCGCGAACGTCGCGCGACGTTCGCCATTTTGGGTTCGCCATTGTTGGCGCTTTTTTTTGCCCTCTCACCCCAGACCAGCAGGTACATGGCAGCCAATCAGGAAGCTCTCCCCTGGACCACTCCCCTTCCCTATAAAAACCGAAGCCCTGCAGCGTTTTTTCACTCTGCCTGTGTGTGCTGAAGAGATAGTGTAGGGAGAGAGCTGCTGCCTGTTAGTGATTTCAGGGACAGTTGAAAGTTTGCTGGCTAGTAATCGTTTTGATACTGCTCTGTTATTGGAGGGACAGAAGTCTGCAGGGGTTTGAGGGACATTTAAGCTTAGGTAGCTTTGCTGGCTAGTAATCTACCTTCTACTGCAGTGCTCTGTATGTAGCTGCAGTGGGCAGCTGTCCTGCTTCTGATCTCATCTGCTGACTGCTGCAATAACAGTAGTCCTTGTAAGGACTGCTTTTATTTATTTTTTTGTTGTTTTACTACTACTACTACTACTACTATAAGAGCCCAGTGCTATTAGTCTAGCAGTGTTGGGGAGTGGGACTGGTGTGCTAATCTGCTGCTCCTAGTAGTTCAGCAGCACCAACTTTAATTTTTTTTTATTTAACTTTTTTTTATTTTACTACCGCTGTAGTAGTGTATAAGTTGACCTTTTAGGCATTATTTGCCCTGTAGGCATTTTTTGCCCAGTGTGTTATTCAACCAACTGCTATCTAGCTGTGTGACCGTGTTCACATTCTGTCTAAATATCCATAATATTACCGTCTCCAGAAAAAACACCGGAGTGACTTTTTTCAAGCAGCCATAATAAATTTTACGTAATCCGTATCCATCGCTGTAGTAGTGTATAAGTTGACCTTTTAGGCATTATTTGCCCTGTAGGCATTTTTTGCCCAGTGTGTTATTCAACCAACTGCTATCTAGCTGTGTGACCGTGTTCACATTCTGTCTAAATATCCATAATATTACCGTCTCCAGAAAAAACACCGGAGTGACTTTTTTTCAAGCAGCATTCTTATATTTTACGTAATCCGTATCCACCGCTGTGTATACGTTGACCTTGTAGGCATTATTTGCCCTGTAGGCATTTTTTGCCCAGTGTGTTATTCAACCAACTGCTATCTAGCTGTGTGACCGTGTTCTCATTCTGTCTAAATATCCATAATATTACCGTCTCCAGAAAAAACACCGGAGTGACTTTTTTTCAAGCAGCATTCTTATATTTTACGTAATCCGTATCCACCGCTGTGTATACGTTGACCTTGTAGGCATTATTTGCACAGTGTTTTCTTCAAACCGCCATCTAGCTGTGTGAGCTTGTTCACATTTTGTCTAAATATTGATAATATTATCGTCTCTAGAAAAACCACTTGAGTTACTTTTTTTCAAGCAGCATTCATATATTTTACGTAATCCGTATCCACCGCTGTAGTAGTGTATACGTTGATCTTGTAGGCATTATTTGCACACTGTTTTCTTCAAACTGCCATCTAGCTGTGTGTATTATCGTTTCCAGAAAAACCAACTGAGTTTTTGTTGTTGTTGTTTTTTTAAAAATAATGCCAGGCAAAGGCAGGCCGCCACGCAGAGGCCGTGCTAGGGGCCGTGCTGCTATGCAATCCTGTGGCCCTAGCAAATTGCCCAGTTTTAAAAAGCCAATGACCCTGAACTCCCAAAATGCTGAAGAGGTAGTTGACTGGCTTACACAGCACACCCCATCCTCTACCGTTTCTAACTTTACCACAACATCCTCCTCATCCTCCACTGCTATGGCCACCCCACGTAACACTTCCTCCACCACCGGTGCCCCTTCTTCACTGGAGTCAGAGGAGTTATTTTCCCATGAGTTTCTTGAACTGAGTAATGCGCAACCATTATTGGCAGAAGAAGATGAAGGAGATGAGGACGTTACACCAGATTTAATTCTGGCAGAGAACACGACAGAGATGGACATAATGATGAGTGATGAGGAGGAGGAGGAGGTCCCCGCTGCTGCTTCCTTCTGTGATGTGTCAGAAGAAATTGATGCATCTGAGGAGAATGATGATGAGGAGATTGATGTTTTGTGGGTGCCTAGTAGAAGAGAGCAAGAGGAGGGTAGTTCAGATGGAGAGACGGAGAGTCAGAGAGGCAGTAGGAGAATAAGACTTAGAAGAAGCAGGGAGGACAGCCCGCAGGGATCAGTAGGGCAACAACATGTATCGGCACCTGTGTTCAGCCGGCCAACGCACCCGCCATTGCCGCCAATGCCGCCAACTTCTACTGTTACCGCCAGATCGCACACTTCCAAAAAGTCAGCAGTGTGGGATTTTTTTAATGTGTGTGCCTCTGACAAAAGCATTGTAATTTGCAATGAGTGCAGTCAGAAACTGAGCCTTGGTAAGCCCAACAGCCACATAGGTACAACTTCTATGCGAAGGCACATGAGCGGCAAGCACAAAGCACTTTGGGAGCAACACCTCAAAGGCAACAGGCAAACTAAAAGCCACACTCCTTCTGGTCCAGCATCTTACTGCTCTACCTCTGCTCTCCTTGACCCATCTGAACCACCCTCCACTCCGCCTTCCACCTTGACCACCTGTTCCCATTCCCAGTCATCTGCCACCAGCCAAGTTTCTGTGAAGGCCATGTTTGAGCGTAAGAAGCCAATGTCTGACTGTCACCCCCTTGCCCGGCGTCTGACAGCTGGCTTGTCTGCACTCTTAGCCCGCCAGCTTTTACCATACCAGCTGGTGGACTCTGAGGCCTTCCGCAAATTTGTAGCAATTGGGACACCGCAGTGGAAGGTACCCAGCCGCAATTTTTTTTCTAAAAAGGGAATACCACACCTGTACCAACATGTGCAGAGCCAAGTTACCGCATCTCTGTCACTTAGTGTTGGGCCAAAGGTCCATATGACTACTGACGCATGGTCCTCCAAGCATGGTCAGGGCAGGTATGTCACCTACACTGCCCACTGGGTGAACTTGGTAATGGCTGGGAATGGGAAGCAGGGAATGGGTAGCTCAACAACAACAACAACAGTGGAGTTGGTGTCACCGCCACGGATTGCACGCGGTTCTGCCACCACCTCTACTCCTCCATCGCTCTCTACCTCGTCTTCTTCCTCTTCTTCTTCTTACTCTGCTGCTGGGTCCTCCTTCTCCTCCTCCACACCTGTGCACCCCCAGCTCCCCCTAGGCTATTCGACGTGCCAGGTACGCCGTTGTCACGCTGTCTTGGGGATGACGTGCCTGGAAAGCAAAAACCATACCGGATCTGTACTCCTGTCATCTCTGCAGTCACAGGCCGATCGGTGGCTGACCCCACACCAACTGCAGATCGGAAAAGTGGTGTGTGACAATGGAAGCAATCTGTTGGCAGCGTTGAGACTGGGAAATTTAACACATGTGCCCTGCATGGCACATGTGTTAAATTTAATAGTCCAACGTTTTGTCTCCAAGTACCCAGGATTCCAGGACGTTCTCACCCAGTCCAGAAAGGTGTCGGCCCATTTCAGACGTTCCTACACAGCCATGGCACGCCTTGCTGACATTCAGCAGCGCTACAACATGCCAGTCAGGCGTTTGATTTCTGACAGCCAGACTCGCTGGAATTCAACGCTCCTTATGTTGGAACGTCTGCTGCAACAACAAAGGGCCGTCAACGAGTACCTTTTTGAACTGGGTGGTAGGACTGGATCTGCAGAGCTGGGGATTTTTTTCCCCCGTTACTGGGTGCTTATGCGCGATGCCTGCAGGCTCATGCGACCTTTTGAAGAGGTGACAAATATGGTCAGTCGCACCGAAGGCACCATCAGCGACCTAATACCCTTCGCTTTCTTCCTGGAGCGTGCCGTGCGACGAGTGACAGATGAGGCTGTAGACCAGCGTGACGAGGAGCTGGAAGCGCACGATTTATGGTCGGAATCACCAGAACGAACCCAGGCACCTGCTGCAACGCAGGGAGAGGTGCCAGAAGTGGAGTCAGAGGAGGAAGGTGGCTTTGTGGAGGAGGAGGACCAACAGGAGCAGGCTTCCCAGGGGGCTAGTGGTGACCTTTTGGGGACCCCTGGTCTTGTACGTGGCTGGGGGGAGGAGACCGTGGATGATGCAGTCCTTGATAATGAGGAAGCGGAGATGGATAGCTCTGCATCCAACCTTGTGAGAATGGGGTCTTTCATGCTGGCATGCCTGTTGAAGGACCCCCGTATCAAGAGGCTTAAGGAGAAGGACCTGTACTGGGTCGCAACGCTACTAGACCCTCGGTACAAGCATAAAGTGGCAGAAATGTTACCAACATACCACAAGTCCGAAAAGATGCGGCATTTACAAACCAGCCTGCAAAACATGTTGTACAATGCTTTTAAGGGTGATGTCACTTCAGGAACTCATCAACATTCCAGGGGCAGAGGTGCCAGTAATCCTGCCACGAGCACACCTGCAAGGACAAAGCCCTTTGGCCGGTCTGTAACATCAGACATGCAAATGTTTTTCTGTCCAAGGCAGCGCCACAACCCTTCTGGATCCACCCTCAAAGAACGCCTCGACCGGCAGGTAGCGGACTACCTGGCATTAACTGCAGATATCGACACTCTGAGGAGCGATGAACCCCTGGACTACTGGGTGCGCAGGCTTGATCTGTGGCCAGAGCTGTCACAATTTGCCATGAACCTCTTGTCTTGCCCAGCCTCAAGTGTGCTCTCAGAAAGGACCTTCAGTGCAGCAGGAGGGATTGTAACTGAGAAGAGAACTCGCCTAGGTCACAAAAGTGTCGATTACCTGACCTTTATTAAAATGAATGAGGGGTGGATCTCGGAGGGTTACTGCACGCCGGAAGACTTGTTCTGACTTCTATGCAGCTGTCCTTCTCTTCAAGCCTCATGACTCCACACACAGCTGTCCTTTAGCGTCCTCCTCCCTCCGCCACCGTTACAAACTAGGGTGCAAACCCTACTGGTTTAATTTTTTCTGGCCTCTGTGCTTCAGTGGCTGCGTCCAAAAAAACGGGGCAAACAATGTCTACAAGGTCAACGTATGGCGAAAAATTACTATTTTCAGCATTTATATGGCATATTTTTTCTGGCAACTGTGCTTCAGTGGCTGCGTCCAAAAAAATGCATATTTTCTGCATTTATATGGCATAATTTTTCTGGCCTCTGTGCTTCAGTGGCTGCAACCAAAAAAATGCATATTTTGTCCATTTATATGGCATAATTTTTCTAGCCTCTGTGCTTCAGTGGCTGCAACCAAAAAAATGCATATTTTCTCCATTTATATGGCATAATTTTTCTAGCCTCTGTGCTTCAGTGGCTGCAACCAAAAAAATGCATATTTTCTCCATTTATATGGCATAATTTTTCTGGCCTCTGTGCTTCAGTGGCTGCAACCAAAAAAATTTATATTTTCAGCATTTATATGGCATAATTTTTCTGTCAACTGTGCTTCAGTGGCTGCGACCAAAAAAATGCATATTTTCTGCATTTATATGGCATAATTTTTCTGGCCTCTGTGCTTCAGTGGCTGCAACCAAAAAAATTTATATTTTCAGCATTTATATGGCATAATTTTTCTGGCAACTGTGCTTCAGTGGCTGCGACCAAAAAAATGACTATTTTCAGCATTTATATGGCATATTTTTTCTGGCCTCTGTGCTTCAGTGGCTGCGGCCAAAAAAACTGGGCAAACAATGCCTACAAGGTCAACGACGTTGACCTTGTAGGCATTGTTTGCCCAGTTTTTTTGGCCGCAGCCACTGAAGCACAGAGGCCAGAAAAAATATGCCACATAAATGCTGAAAATAGTCATTTTTTGCCATACGTTGACTCAACGTATATGGCAAAAAATGACTATTTTCAGCATTTATATGGCATATTTTTTCTGGCAACTGTGCTTCAGTGGCTGCGTCCAAAAAAACTGGGCAAACAATGTCTACAAGGTCAACGTATGGCGAAAAATTACTATTTTAAGCATTTATATGGCATATTTTTTCTGGCAACTGTGCTTCAGTGGCTGCGTCCAAAAAAAACTGGGCAAACAATGTCTACAAGGTCAACGTATGGCGAAAAATGACTATTTTCAGCATTTATATGGCATATTTTTTCTGGCAACTGTGCTTCAGTGGCTGCGTCCAAAAAAACTGGGCAAACAATGCCTACAAGGGCAACGTATGGCAGTTGTTTAAAGAGAACAGTAGATTACTAGCCAGCAAAGCTACCTAAGCTAAAATGTCCCTCAAATCCCTGCAGACTTCTGTCCCTCCAATACAGAGCAGTATCAAGCAGATTACTAGCCAGCAAACTTACTATCATCTGTCCCTGAAATCACTAACAGCTCTCCCCCTACACTATCTCTTCCAAGCACACACAGGCAGATTTTTCAGATACATTTTTGCCCTTGATCCCCCTCTGGCATGCCACTGTCCAGGTCGTTGCACCCTTTAAACAACTTTAAAATCATTTTTCTGGCCAGAAATGTCTTTTTTAGATGTTAAAGTTCGCCTTCCCATTGAAGTCTATGGGGTTCGCGAACCGTTCGCGAACCGCTCGCATTTTTGCGCAAGTTCACGAATATGTTCGCGAACTTTTTTTCCGACGTTCGCTACATCCCTATTTGGGATCACACCAGAGAAAATGTTACAGTTGTTTCCCGGCCCAAAACTACTCACTCGTTCTTCCCGTCCTCTACGGACCATTCTTTTATACGTTCTAGATGTATTGAGTTCTAGTAAAGCAATACGTCTGGTAGAGCTAATCCTCCTCTTTCTTTTGCTAATATGAATTGTCTATATTGGATCCTGGCCCGTTCGCCGTTCCAAATGAATTTTGTAAACAAAGATTTAAGTTTCTTAAAGAAAACGTAATTGGCAAAACTTGTAAGTAATAATTCAATTTAGGCATCAAAAACATCTTCATTGCTTGTACTCTACCCAGCCAAGACAGATTTATTGTATTCCATTTATTTACCTTTTCTTGAAGTATTGACAGTAATGGGACAAAGTTTAAGTTATAAAGGTCCGACATATTTGGAGCAATATTTACTCCCAGGTATCTAATACTGTGTATAGGCTTCTTTCACTCATCTCCCTCAGCAGATCACCCCAGTGCTCCCCATATCCAGGACTGGGAATAGAAATACACACTTATCACATAGATAGTTGGCCCTGGGGGTATCAGAGGAAGCAGTTGGGGTAATTCCCGTACCAGTCCCACATCAGATGATACTGGGCAGACTGGGGAGGACTCGGCAGTTATAAGATGGTTGGATTTTGTCTCTGATATTTCTTTCCTGTAGGAGAAACACATGGGAATGAGTCATTTCTGTTCCTATACTGAATGGGCCTGGTAACCCTGAGTATCCAATCAGCAGGCAGTATTTACTGGTCACAAGGAAAGCCACAACAATTGTGACTCCCTCCAAAAATCAGTCAAAGTAGTAAAAAAGTACAAAGTATTTATTAAGACATAATAAACAGCGGCTAACGCGTTTCGTGCCTGTTGGGGCACTTACTCATAGTCTTTACTGGTCGGCAGTTTGAAGCCAAACATCTGATTAGTTGGCTCTGGGTTAAAAGACACAGTAAACTTTCCACCATTTATTCCAACAGAAAAAATAAACTCTCATAGCGCTGAAAAAAATGAATACACAGGTATAGGATCCATTCTAAGGAAACCCATTATCCAGAAAGCTCCAAATAATGAAACGGCCATCTTCATTTTATTCAAATAATCCAAATTTTTTTCTCTGTAATTATAAAACAGTAACTTGTACTTGATCCCAACTAAGATATAATTAATCCTTATTGGAGGCAAAACCAGCCTATTGGGTTATTTAATAGTTACATGATTTTCTAGTGGACTTAAGATATGGAGATCCAAATTATGCAAAGATCAGTTATCTGGAAATAACAGGTCCTGAGCCTTCTGTATAACAGGTCCTATACCTGTACTCCCAAAATATAAAAAAAATAATAATTTACCTTTAATAATTCTGTTAATAAGAGCAGCCTAAGAACTGGTAACATAGAAATACAATAAGTTAGGCTGAAAAAAGACACACGTCCATCAAGTTCAACCAGTCCCTGGATCAACTTGTACTATGAGCTATCTCCCATATCCCTGTATTCCCTCACTTGCTAAACACCATCCAACCCCTTCTTATACCTATCTAATGTATCAGCCTGTACCCCTGATTCACTTCCCAGCTCTCCCTGTAACACCCCTTTCCCTCCTCTAATCTCATTGGCTCCCTCCTGTCTGCTGGGAGGAGCTACTGGTGAATAAAGCATCCGACCCTTCCTTGTATCTATCTAATGTATCAGCCTGTACCCCTGATTCACTTCCCAGCTCTCCCTGTAACACCCCTTTCCCTCCTCTAATCTCATTGGCTCCCTCCTGTCTGCTGGGAGGAGCTACTGGTGAATAAAGCATCCGACCCTTCCTTGTATCTATCTAATGTATCAGCCTGTATCACTGATTCACTTCCCAGCTCTCCCTGTAACACCCCTTTCCCTCCTCTAATCTCATTGGCTCCCTCCTGTCTGCTGGGAGGAGCTACTGGTGAATAAAGCATCCGACCCTTCCTTATACCTATCTAATGTATCAGCCTGTACCCCTGATTCACTTCCCAGCTCTCCCTGTAACACCCCTTTCCCTCCTCTAATCTCATTGGCTCCCTCCTGTCTGCTGGGAGGAGCTACTGGTGAATAAAGCATCCGACCCTTCCTTGTACCTATCTAATGTATCAGCCTGTACCCCTGATTCACTTCCCAGCTCTCCCTGTAACACCCCTTTCCCTCCTCTAATCTCATTGGCTCCCTCCTGTCTGCTGGGAGGAGCTACTGGTGAATAAAACATCCAACCCTTCCTTATACCTATCTAATGTATCAGTCTGTACCACTGATTCACTTCCCAGCTCTCCCTGTAACACCCCTTTCCCCCCTCTAATCTCATTGGCTCCCTCCTGTCTGCTGGGAGGAGCTACTGGTGAATAAAGCATCCGACCCTTCCTTGTACCTATCTAATGTATCAGCCTGTACCCCTGATTCACTTCCCAGCTCTCCCTGTAACACCCCTTTCCCTCCTCTAATCTCATTGGCTCCCTCCTGTCTGCTGGGAGGAGCTACTGGTGAATAAATCATCCGACCCTTCCTTGTACCTATCTAATGTATCAGCCTGTACCACTGATTCACTTCCCAGTGCTCCCTGTAACACCCCTTTCCCTCCTCTAATCTCATTGGCTCCCTCCTGTCTGCTGGGAGGAGCTACTGGTGAATAAAGCATCCAACCCTTCCTTAAACCTATCTAATGTATCAGCCTGTACCACTGACCTCACGGCGGAACAAAAATTCTGAGTGTGTTTTGCTGCTATGGAAGATTTCTCGTTTGCCTGGACATACACTACAAGCAGCTGCAAAATTACATGTCAAGTGTCTGGAAAGGGATAAATGAGCCAGTGTTAGTGTCTGTTCCATACTAACTAATAGTGCCCAAGAGGGAAATCATGCATCCAGAATTCCCTGAGATAAAAGTGACTGATACATTAGGGGGGCACAGGGGGTACAGTTGTACTGGGCCCGTGCCCAAAGGGGGGCCTGGCTGTGCTGCACTTTTCAAATTAGCCAGGCCCCACTTGACAGTGACGAACCACCAAGTCCCAAAGAGCCAAAGTCCCAAAAACCCAAAAGAGCCAAGGTCCCAAAGACCCAAAGAGCTGAAGTCCTGGAGAGCCGAAGACCGAAGTCCCGAAGAGCCAAAGTCCCAAAGACCCAAAGAGCCGAAGACATGAAGAGCCAAGGTCCCAAAGAGTCCCAAAAACCCAAAGCACTGAAGTCCCGAAGAGTTGAAGAGCTAAAGTCCCGAAGTCCCGAAGACCCGAAGTCCCGAAGAGCAAAGACCCGAAGTTCTAAAGACCCCAAGTCCCAAAGAGCTGAAGAGCCGAAGTCCTGAAGAGCCGAACTCCCAAAGAGCCAAAGTACCAAAGAGCTGAAGATCTGAAGTCCCAAAAAAAGCCAAAGACCTGAAGTCCCAAAGACCCAAAGAGCCGAAGATCTGAAGTCCCAAAAAGCCAAAATACCTGAAGTCCCAAAGAGCTGAAGACCTGAGGAGCCAAAGTACTGAAGAGCTGAAGTTCCAAAGCACTGAAGAACTGAAGTCCCGAAGAGCCAAAGAGCTGAAATCCCGAAGAGCAGAAGACCCAAATCCGTAAACAGTGCCGTAGTCCCAAAGTGCTAAAGACCCGAAGTCCCAAAGACCCAAAGAGCCGAAGCCCTGAGGAGCCAAGGTCCTGAAGAGCCAAAGTCCCGAAGAGCAAAGACCCGAAGTTCTGAAGACCCCAAGTCCCAAAGAGCTGAAGAGCCGAAGTCCTGAAGAGCCGAACTCCCAAAGAGCCAAAGTACCAAAGAGCTGAAGATCTGAAGCCCCAAAAAAAGCCAAAGACCTGAAGTCCCAAAGACCCAAAGAGTCGAAGATCTGAAGTCCCAAAAAGCCAAAGACCTGAAGTCACGAAGAGCCTAAGACCCGAAGAGCCAAAGTCCTACAGAGACGAAGACCCAAAGCACCGAAGAACTGAAGTCCCAAAGAGCCAAAATCCGAAGAGCAGAAGAAGAGCAGAAGACCCAAATCCGTAAACAGAGCCAAAGCCATAAAATGACCCAAAGTTGAAGTCGCAAAAACCCCAAAGCCTCAAAAGGCTTATAGGGGGGCCCTAACCACCATTGTTTTTTTAAAAACCTTTATATTGGACCCTGGCAGCCATGTTTTTTCTCAACTTATAATGGGGTCCTGACCACCAATAGCTTTTTATAATTGTGTGTGGGGGGTTTACCATTTCTAAAGCTGTCTGTGTGGCCTTTTTACTGTAGTGTAGGGCTTGTGGGCTGTGTTAGGCTTTCAGGTTTGGAGAATGTGTATAATAAAGAATCCCAGAAACATCTCTCCAACTGTCCCGTTTTTCCCATGACGTCCTGATTTTGACAGCTCAGCCCACAGTCCCGGATTGTTATTGAAATGTCCCAACTTTCTCTTTGATCTGCTAACTGCCAAAATAAAGGAACCTGAGCAAATTCATTCTATTTTTCCAACATAAACTTCCCCATACAGCTAAGTACTCCTATACCCTGTGTTATTCCCATAGATTGTAAGCTCTTGAGGAAAGGGTTCTCTTGGCCCTCTGTATTTGTTTGTCTGTATGTTTTATAAATGATTGTACTACTGCTAATAAATCATATTAACTGCACTGCCCCCAAGCAAGGACTGGGCCCCATCAGGCTACAGGTGTTTATTGCCCCACTCAGGGTGCCAGTCTGTATCTGCCATATGAGGTCACAAAGTCATGTTTTTCACATTGGGGCACATCAGGCAAAACAACAGCTCGTGTATCTGAGATGCTCAGGGGAGGCTGGAGCCAATGTGGCTACTGATAAGGAGGCTGCTTGGCACACCCTGCCCCTTCCCAGAGGGTAAATAACTGACTGTCTAAAGAGAGACCACAGACCAAGAACCAAGTACAGAAGAGACATCAAGAGCAATGGCAGCACCAATCATCTTCCTACTTTGCCTCCTTCTGGCTTTTGATGCTTCACGTAAGTACAAGGGTACCTTGGGGGTGTTTTTGTGTTGCAGCTGCTCCCCACCTTTTTTACTTTATTCAGTGGGGGCAGGTTATAGGTCATCCAAGGTACCTGAAGCTTCCTTGCAGTTGCCCTTACACTATCCATTGTGCCCCAATCTAGAGGCCGTTCTCTGGTGGTTGTTAAATCTGGAGATGTGGTGCAGCTCAAGTGCCTCCAGAAGCAGCAAGAAGTGGAGCCACGCAAACTGATGGAGCAGTGGTTCAGCCGTGGGGTCCAAGTGGCCGAGTACAAGAGGAAAGTGACTATTGACAAGCCAGGGTTGTCCTTTTCAGAGGAGGCGCTGAAGAAAGGTGATGCCACCCTGACCATCTCACCAGTCAAGGAGGAACGTCTACTATGGCTCAAAGTTCACCACGAGGCAGATTGTGCTGAAGGTTGAAGGTAAGTTTGGCTTCAGCTGGAGAACATGTACATGCCATGCTGACCAAGTCTCTAGCACCGAGCCAGATGTTTCATAGGCTTACGTCAATTCCATAGTCCTGTAACCTATAGCAACCAGACTGCAGTTCCATGTACAGGCCTATAGATCAGTTCTCAATAGTGAGTAGACTAAGCAAGGCAGGGGGAAGTATTTGGGGTACGGTGCCCAGTAAGGATTATGTGTGTCATTGTGACAGATCCCGACAAGCCAAAGCAAGAGAAAAGGAGATCCAGACGGACGGACAGGTCTATAAGAAGATCTTGGATTGGATGGGGAAACTTGATGGAAAGGTGGACGAGCTGCTCACTGAGGCAAAGAAGTGTTTCCCCCAGCACAACCCTTAGTAACCCAACTTGATCCATTATCCCCCACCTACAAGAGGCGCTAACAAGCAAATAAAGCAATTATACATTGTCCTTCTTACACACTCACTTACACACTCACTTACATCTTATATTTAAGTTGTGCAGTCTTTTATCTTCTGTCAAATGATTCACATCACTCTGCAGCTTCCAACAGGGAATATCAGCTGGTATCTAGGGAATAATTTCCTTAGCAACACTGGACCCTCATACACCAACTCTTTTAAGAACAGGCTCTGCAACAATTATATGCTAAGTTTTTAATTGCTGTTGAACTTCCCCTTTACTCCAACCTTCCTTATCCCCTTTCACTTTCAACTACTGTAGTTTCCCCTTTTAAAATAATATAATTAATTATAAGCTTTTCTCATTTGCAAATACTTTCTGTCCTTCATCTTGTGAATCCAACTGGTATTTCTGATTCAAATAAATAAATCTTCTCAATTGACTTTCTCTATTTCATTCCACCTAAATAGTTAATTTGGGTCTTAACTACAAATGTCATGTGTTCATATTAGACTTGACCTCAGCCTGTAGCCTTGTGCCTTTATATGGTCACAGAACAACCCCTCAGTGACTTCTAATATCCTTATCATTTATAGTAGGGGGTACATTATCCCTTATAATACATGAGTGATACTCAGAGTTCCCTGTATAACTCAGCCTGCAGCCTTGTGCCTTTATATGGTCACAGAACAACCCCTCAGTGACTTCTAATATCCTTATCATTTACAGTAGGGGGTACATTATCCCTTATAATACATGAGTGATACTCAGAGTTCCCTGTATAACTCAGCCTGCAGCCTTGTGCCTTTATATGGTCACAGAACAACCCCTCAGTGACTTCTAATATCCTTATCATTTACAGTAGGGGGTACATTATCCCTTATAATACATGAGTGATACTCAGAGTTCCCTGTATAACTCAGCCTGCAGCCTTGTGCCTTTATATGGTCACAGAACAACCCCTCAGTGACTTCTAATATCCTTATCATTTACAGTAGGGGGTACATTATCCCTTATAATACATGAGTGAGGGAGATGAGAGGGTGTCTGGTATCTGAGCACAGACAGATGTTTAATTAGATAACGAACCTTCTCAGCACAGGAGGTTCCTCCCAATAGAGCCCGTCAGTCATTGAGGGAGACAATCATTTCAGACTATGATGTCCGTATCTATTTATTCCTTGGTCTTGGTGCAGTTTGTAGGTAAGTGGCTCATAATTGTGTCTATGGTACGTCTGTCAGATTTAAAGAGACAGCAGGGTAATATCATCTAGTAGTGCAGTTGTACTGAGGCCTACAGGAAACTAGAAATGGAGCTATGAAAGTGACAAAGCAATCAATACTCCACTTGCAACTGCAGTTTCCTTTGTATGAAACATCTCCCAGACCTGGGGCACATGAGAGGCACTAATTACAATTAAAGGGGTAGTTCATGTCTAATGTAACTATTCGTATGTTATAGGATGGCCTATTCTTCACAGATGTTTTATTGTTTTGTTATTTTGAATGATTTCCCTTTCTCTTCTGCCCCTTTGCAACTCTCAAGTGGGGGTCACTGACCCCGGCAATCATATAACCTTTGCCCTGTGAGGCTACAGTTTTATTGTTATCGCTACTTTGCATGTCTTCTCCTTTTATTCTGCCCATCTCCTGTTCATCTTCCATTCCCCGTCCAGCCTCCCATTCACACCAGTGCCTGGCTGCTAGGGTAGATTGGACCCTAGCAACCAAATAGCTGCTGACATTCCAAGACTGAGTGTATGTGTATATTACTATAAAGCTGCCCCAATAACAGTATCAATATACAGAGTATGTAGATGTGTATGAGTTTCCCTAGGAATATTATATTATATGATTCAGTGTTGTCCTCCATTTCTCTATGCAAAATGCCTGATGCTATGGTGCTCCTTATTAACTCCCTGCATTGCCTCCACAGCTGTGACTGCAGCCCCGACACCCACAAGTGGGACACCTTTCCTCGCCCTGATGGTCCTCGGGTCTCAGGAGGCCTTGGTGGGCAGTGACATCATCCTGCACTGCTCCTTCAGTATTTACCCCTCTATGGATGCCAGGCAACTAACTGCCTCCTGGTCCAAGGATGGGCTCCAGAAATTCTTCCAGAACACCAACTACTCAGCCGACTCTAAGACAATAGAGAAGCAGCTGAAGGGAGGGATTGTCTCCTTAAGGCTGAGAAATCTCACCCTGGAGGATGCTGGGAAATATAAGTGTGATGTGCAACATGATACCCTCCGTGCAACCAAAACAGTCACCCTGAAAATCTTGGGTATGTCCCCTCCAAACTATTATTCCCCAGTTTTAGGTACCTCCATACACAATACGCAGAGATTAGGATTATTTAATTATATACACACAACATGGTCCATAGTACAAAGAGGGTGTCACTCTCAGGCTGCTTCTCCCAACACGTTGCTTCTTACTATAACTAAGATTTTCATTCATCCAGGTCATGGTATATCTAATATAAGTAATTATAAAACAACTGGACTTGCTGAGTAATCAATGAAGACGTTTCACTACTCATCCGAGCAGCTTCTTCAGTACAACTGACTGGTGTGGGAAGTTCTCGGCATATAAACTCTTCCACTAATCCAACCACAATTACTCAACGAGGCGACAAGTGAAACTCACAGAGGTGTTGATTCTGTGTAGTTGTGATAGGATTATCCAATGTGTCATGTGACTCCTAGATACAGCTGTTACTTGTGAGAGTTGCATGAATGGATGTGTGAAGTGTTCTGAATCCGCCGGGGTACAGATGTTAGAACACATTGTATGTAGCAGACAGGTGGTGTCGAAGGCCCCCGCCTCTGTTCAGGGATGGTCTCTCCACCTTGACATGAATCGCCTCTTTCACTCCTCGTTAAAACCAGCGTCTTCTTTATCCAAGATTTGTACCTTGTTATCTTCAAAGGAGTGTCCCTTGTCTTTTAGGTGTAGAAAGACAGCTGAGTTTTGCCCTGTAGAGTTCTCCCTCCTGTGCTGAGCCATTCGCTTGGAGAGCAGTTGTTTTGTCTCCTCGATGTATAGATCTGTGCTCTCCTCGCTACACTGGACTCCGTATACCACATTGCTTTGTTTTTCTTTAGGAGTTGTCACCTCTTTGAAGAGTTACAATGTGCCATTGTGATTGGATCAGTGGAAGAGTTTATATGCCCAGAACTTCCCACACCAGTCAGTTGTACTGAAGAAGCTGCTCGGATGTGAAACGTCTTCTTACTAAATGTTTTACTTGTTTTCAATCTCTGTACAGAGAGAGGCAGTGCCAAACGTGCGACCAACTTAACACCAGCAGGTAAGTGCCCCCGGCCTGAGGAATTCCTCCTCCATCTTTGAATGGATTATAAGGGAAGATAAAGAGTAAAGGGCGCAGAGGGCAGCCAATGGGCATGTATGTGTGGGTATGGGAGGTGGGGGGCATGGAATTCATTGTCGGATACCTCTTTACAGACACAATGAGGCGTGAGGGTCCCGGTACCAAACACCGGACTCTGAAGATTGGGATGGTGCTGGGGGTATTTGCAGTCACCTGGTGTCTGGCCCTCCTGCTCTTCTTCTGTTATAAACCATGAGGCATCTACTGACGGCTGAAGATACAAAGATTCTGGAGATGAGCCAAAATATGTGTGTGTCAGTGTGGGTTGGGGGAGAGTGCAAGCTTCTCAAATCACAATGTATAAAGATATTTTTTCACTTGTATTGTAATATTCACATGTATTTTACCAATAGGCTGGGGGACACGTAAGGGAACAATAAAGAGATTTCCCTTATAGTCACATGGCTGCTCATTATTGCTGCACAAACAGTAGCCACATATTAAATAAGGTCCAAATAAATCCATGAAGTTTGCCCTGCTGCCCAGGTACTTACCTCCCATATCTACACACAGCATATGTTCATACCATACATTTTTGAAATAGAAAGAGGGATAAAAAGATTTTACAAAATTGGGCAGGTTATGAAAGTTTGAACACATTTCTGTGGTGTTTATGTGTTATTACAGTTTTGCTAATGAAGGTGAATTGCCCTTTAAAATCGCAGTTTCCCCAAGAGATCTGCTTATCTTAAATTGTTACAGTTACTTATTTGCTTATCTTAAATTGTTGCAATTACTTATTTGCTTATCTTAAATTGTTAAAATTACTTATTTGCTTATCTTAAATTGTTGCAAATGTATCCTGTCCCGCGAAAAACAGGATAGTTGAGAGATATGTAAGTAACTCTGTGCGTCCAGACCCACATCCCTTTGGGGCCCTCTGGACTCTGGCGCAGATGTGGAGGTGCACAGAAAACTGCGTGGGGGGACAGCGTGCACTCAGCCGCCCCTTCTTAGTTCCGTCACTGGTGGCTTCAGTTTCACACAAGCTCTTTGTGGCAAGAGAAGGGTTAAGTCGGCATTGTAGGGATGTGCCCCCTGTGTGTTATCTGGGCTGGGAAGTCAGAGTGGCTCTTATCAGCCGGGTCTGTAGTCACATGAGAGTAACACTGAGCTGTGAGTGTGAGTGAGAGACTCCATTCAACATGTGCCTGAGAGTCGTTACTGTGACCCTTCTGCACCTCCTCATCTGTAAGTACTACTACGTGTGTACCTACTCACACTTACCTCTGTATACTCACACAACTCCTTCACTGGCACAAACATGTACATAAACACTAATACACCTTTCATTCCACCACACAGGCTGCCTAGGAGTCATCTTAGACTCTCATCTGTCTTTTTCACCACACATTCAAACACTTGCAAAATCTTGCCGTATTCAACTGCGCAACATTGCTCGAATACGACCCTATCTCAGTTCAGAATCAACTAAAACACTGATTCAGTCTCTCATCATCTCCCGCCTTGATTACTGCAACTTACTCCTCACAGGTATTCCAACAAGTCACCTTTCACAACTCCAATCTATTCTAAACGCGGCCGCTAGACTCATTCATCTATCTCACCGCTCAACATCAGCTGCTCCCATATGTATGTCCCTTCACTGGCTCCCAATCTCTTCTAGAATCAAATTACTTACACTCACATTCAAGGCCCTTAATAATGAAACCCCTCCCTATATTTCATCTCTAATCTCCAAATACTCTCCTTCACGAAACCTACGCTCTGCTTCTGATCTTCGCCTCACTTCTCCTCTGATCACTTCTGCCCATTCTCATCTACAAGACTTCTCTCTATACTTCTACCCATTCTGATCTACAAAACTTCTCCTCTGGTCACTTCTGCCCATTCTCACCTACAAGACTTCTCTCTATACTTCTACCCATTCTGATCTACAAAACTTCTCCTCTGATCACTTCTGCCCATTCTCATCTACAAGACTTCTCTCTATACTTCTACCCATTCTGATCTACAAAACTTCTCCTCTGGTCACTTCTGCCCATTCTCACCTACAAGACTTCTCTCTATACTTCTACCCATTCTGATCTACAAAACTTCTCCTCTCATCACTTCTGCCCATTCTCATCTACAAGACTTCTCTCTATACTTCTACCCATTCTGATCTACAAAACTTCTCCTCTGGTCACTTCTGCCCATTCTCACCTACAAGACTTCTCTCTATACTTCTACCCATTCTGATCTACAAAACTTCTCCTCTGATCACTTCTGCCCATTCTCATCTACAAGACTTCTCTCTATACTTCTACCCATTCTGATCTACAAAACTTCTCCTCTGGTCACTTCTGCCCATTCTCATCTACAAGACTTCTCTCTATACTTCTACCCATTCTGATCTACAAAACTTCTCCTCTGGTCACTTCTGCCCATTCTCACCTACAAGACTTCTCTCAGGCTTCTGCTTTTCTCTGGAACTCTCTGCCACAAGCTGTCAGACTTTCTCCTTCCTTCCAAACTTTCAAGCTCTCCTTAAAGACCCACCTGTTTAAAGAGGCCTATTCGATGTACCTTAATTAATCAATCATTTCTGTATCAAAAATCACAAATTGTTTCTAGAATCCTAATGTCTCAATTGTACCCTAACCTTTAGTTTGTAAACTCTAATTTGTAGGGCCCTCTGATTCTATTGTATCTGTAACCCTTGTTTGTTATCCACCATTTATTCCCTGTTTGTTATAACTAATGTAAAGCACTGAGTATCTTATAAATAAATGATGATGATGATACATTTATAAGCAAGCACTCACCCATAATACTATATACATGGTGGAAACACACAGACAATTAAACATACTGGTGCATATTCACACACATTTACTCATAATCACACTAACTGGCACATAGATGGACACACAGTTACACACTATTAGTCACACTTACTAGCACATAGCTGGACACACTTATACACTCAGTGATTAATAGCTGGACACACACTCATGCCAATAGTACACAACTACTCATATATTACTCTTGTGTTGCACTAAATCCCATTTGACATATTCTCCCCCTTCATCTTTCACGCTGTTTCTAAACCTTCCCAAGTCCTCTCCTCCTGTCCCACCTGGGCTACTGTAACTTTTACTAACTGTATTGCACGATTACATTTACCAGTTGTGAGGATGACTTTCCCAACTGATACTATAAGCCCCTACACTACTTTGTAATTTCCCTCCCTAGGCTCTGCCAACGGGGCAAATTCACTAAGTGCCGAAGCGCCTAACGCTAGCGTCAACGTCAATTCGTTGGTCATTTTCGTCACTTCACAAAATCACTAACAAACGCTGGTGTAAATTCGCTAGTGTTACTTCGCACCCTTACGCCTGGCAAATTTGCGCAACGGAGGTAACTACGCAAATTCACTAACACGCGCAGTGTACTGAACGCTACCTTTTATGCCAGACTTCCTTCACCACCTCAGACCAGGCGAAGCGCTGGCGTTTTTTCTATATTATGGGTGATAGGCTGAAAAAGATCAACATTTTTTTTGGGGCTCCCCTCCTTCCCCCTACATTTCCTAACTCATGGCAACTTAACTATACAGTGGGCACATGTGTAGGGCAAAATAAAAATGTTATTTGATGTTTTGAAGGTTTCCCAGGCATTTGTAGTGCTGCTACATATTCCTCCATTGAAATTTGAATTTAGCGCCGTATGCAAATTAACCATCGCTAGCGTAACTTCGCTTAGAGAATCAACGCTAGCGCAACTTCGGATTTTAGTGAATTTGCGAATCGCTGGCGAAACTACGCCTGGTGAAGTGCGGTGAAGTTACGCCTGGCGCAACTACGAATCTTAGTGAATTTGCCACGTACATCTCCTTGTTCCCTATAATGTTCTTCTCAGCTTCAAAGTACCATTTCCCCATTGGCTGTGCCTCCATACATCTCAACCCTCCCTTTCTTCTCATCTTGTTACCCCCTCCCATAACGTATGTATCTATCACCCGCCTTCTACTGGTCACTCAAGCTCTTGTTTGGAGGCAAGTTTTGGTTGAATAAAATCCAGATGAAGTGCCAAACAGAGCCTCTTCTAGCTGCAAGTCCCAATAGAGCAGGGGTAGACAACCCACGGCTCCGGAGCTTCATGTGGCTCTTCATCCTCCTTGTTGCGGCTCGGTCTTGTCTTTACAGCCCTCGCACCTGCTGGCGGCTTTTTGAGTGTGCGCTCACAGAATTCTAGCGGTTTTCTTACCGCGGTCACACACTCAGGAAGCCGCCAGCAGGTGTGAGGGCTGTATAGATGTCGCACGAGTAACAGGCAAGACCTGTACTTCAACACTTTCTTCACCAGCGATTTTCCACTGGCGGAGAAACATCCGATTCAGTGTTATATTATCAGCCCTGGCAAGTTGTAATTCACCTGACTCAGCACACAGGGAGGATTGTTGTCTATAAATACATTACAATCTGAGATCTGTCCCCTACATGGACTGACTTCAGCGCTACTAACTGATGGGCCCACAGACTACATAATTAAATATTACTGTATATACTCGAGTATAAGCCGTCCCGAGTATAAGCCGAGGTACCTAATTTTAGCTCCAAAAACTGGGAATGCTTATTGACTCGACTATAAGCCTAGGGTGAGAAATGCAGCAGCTTCTGGTAAGTTTCAATCAAAAAATTGAGGTTTTCTGCTCCCATTGGAGATGCCGGCGACCATTCTTGGACGCCGGCGAATATTCTTGGAGACTATTCTTAGGCACTGGCGACTATTCTTAGGTGCCGACTACTATTCTTAGGCGCGGGCGACTATTCTTAGGCGCGGGCGACTATTCTTAGATGCGGGCGACTATTCTTAGATGTGGGCGACTATTCTTAGATGCGGGCGACTATTCTTAGATGCGGGCGACTATTCTTAGGCGCCGATGACCGTTTTTGCGCTTGACCCGAATATAAGCCGAGGTAGAGTTTTTCAGCATATTTTGGGGGCTGAAAAACTCGGCTTATACTCCAGTATATACAGTAAGTAATTTTCCACTTGACATGGACCAAGCCAAGACTATTTTGAAAATACTATTCATAGCACACAATTATAGAAAATGTTCAATTTATCCACATTACTGGAAATCAGGGTTAATGATCGGGTTGTTTAACATTAAACTATGTTCATTGGTTGACTTGCACACAAAACACAAGGGATATACTAACGGTGTCATTTATGATACTTCTTACATGCACAAAGTATAATGTAATACAATATAATAGTATATGAGGATAAAAAAAAACTAAGGGAAATAAGCCTAACTGATCTGCTAGATGAATTCCTTTTATCCAAAGATAGCTGTCCCAAGGCTTTCTTTCCATAAAAATTTTTTCTTTATTTAAATTAGCATTAAAATTCAAATACAAACAGACCCCACCAGGCCCACCTTACGCGTTTCACACCTTCCGGCGCTTAGTCATAGGTGTATCTGTAAACAGCATAGCCTCTGCGGGATTTATACCCTATCAATCCCTCCCATTTTCCTTAAAACCAATCAAATTCTGTGAGGGATTAACCCTACTTTGTTAATTGCTTCCCAAACTTGCCTGTATGGGGTGTTTGTATTCCTTTACATATATCACTGTTTGTAAATTCAAATGTTATTTAAATATGATAATAATTATAAAGTACGTACAGCATATATCACAACAAAACAGTGTAATTACCAAAAGTCAATTGCACTCACTTCTTTTGCACTTATTATTCATAAACCGTCAATAGCTCCCTCTTTAGTCTAGATAACCCCATCTTAAACCCCTAGACATTGTTAGCCCTTACATCGAATTCATGATTGAGTCCTAAGGGCAAACGTGTGGCCAGATGGAATATCCAAAATACTTCTACCACCTAATGAAACTGCCAGTGAACATTGCAATAACTCCTACTATAATCACGTATCCAGGATAAGTTCAGGTGCAATGTAAGTTACACATACCAGACAAGCCGGTGGAGGATGAGCAGCTACTTTGTCTCTTGGCTGATCCCCAGTTCGGGAACAGCTGGAGAGTCAGGGGCTGGAGATTGTTGGTCAAATCTTTTAAAATCAACAAGGGAAAGGCTCAGAAAGCAGCACTTGTATAGGTCTCCTGCCAATAACCCTTCATTAGAGCAAGTCATATAGTTCCAGCCTTACCAAGAGACCCTCCCTTGTGTCTATGTTGAACAGACTGAATATCAAATGGCAGAGCTTACAAGGAACAGAGATATGACTTTGATCTTCCCTTTGTCTTCTCTCCATTCACCTTCCATTCTTTCTTCTCTTGCCTTCAATTCTTTCCTACTTTCTCCTTCTATTCTTTCACACTCTCAACATTCTCCCTTTGTCTTTTTGTCTTCCCACCCATCTGCATTCTTCTCATCTCTAGCACTTGGTCGACTTTTGACATTTACTATGGAACTATTACTTATCAGCTCTTTCCCATCTATTCCACAACTGTGCTTGGCACTCAGATCAGCTCATAAACTTTTCCATCTGGAATCTTACATTGGGAATATTACCCCTAGAACACCTCTGTAAACCTCACCCACAGAACTGCACTTGCAAACATCACCTGCACTTGCTACTTACCCTGCTGTCTCTGTGCTATTCCCCTTATCATTATATACTGTAAAGAGCTAAGGGGTTCATGAAACAAAGGGTAACTGGGAAAGAGCTGATAAGTAATAGTTCCATAGTAAATGTCAAAAGTCCACCAAGTGCTAGACATGCCTAAGAGAAGAATGCAGGTGGGTGGGAAGAAAAGAAAGAAAGGGAGAATGTTGAGAGTGTGAAAGAATAGAAGGAGAAAGTAGGAAAGAATGGAAGGTGAATGAAGAGAAGAGAAGACAAAGGGAAGATCAAAGTCATATCTCTGCCCCTTAGTCACTTGTAGGCTGAGCCATATGATATTCAGTTCAACAAAGACTCAAGGGAGGGTCTCTTGGTAAGGCTGGAACTGTATGACTTTCTCTAATGAAGTAATATTGGCAGGAGACATAAACAAGTCTAAGCTTTTCCCTTGTTGATTTTAAAAGATGTGACCAAGAATATCCAGCCCCTGACTCTCCGACTGTTACCAAAACTCCAAAGAAGCCAACAAGCCATCATTATGCCTTCACTTCAATTCAATGTCACCAACATAATGCCTGCGGCTTTTCCATGATATAGACAGTTCCATGTGACCCCCATCCCCAACACACACAGTATACGTATAAGTAGGTATAAGTCTGTTAAACTTCTCCCAGGTTTGATGGTAACATCTGCCCAGACCTGGAGTTGGTGTTGGCCATAGGACCAGTCTAGAGTTAAGCTATGAGACCTAGTGAACAATAATTAGGCAGAGTTAGACTTAATCCAATTGCTCAAAGAGTAACAGACAGCACAGCAGGTGTAAGATACACTGGGCCATTTTATCAGGTTAGTTCCTGAATACATTTTGTGTATTATCCATCCAAGGTGCCACCTTTCATGTTCTTTCTCTTGTGGTTTAGTTTGTAGACTGAAGACTCCAGCAGGTTCTTCTGGGCCAGACAAGCTTCTTTCCAAGGATGTGTTCCTCAAGTGCCTGTTTGAAGCAGACACCATGCCCATTAAGCTGCGGGGTCTGAGTGTGAGTTGGGAACACAATGGCAAGTCATTAGTGGAGTTCCGCCATGGAGAACTTGTGGTTCATGATGCCCGGGCGCTGTTGTCTCCAGCAGAACTTGAGAAGGGAAATGTTTCTCTAACACTGACCAATGTGACTCTGACTGACGGCGGCAAATACATCAGCGTAATTCAGTACGGAGTTAGCCAAGTGCAGTGTGGGTACACTCTGACTGTGCAAGGTGAATATTACTTGTATCACCAGAATGTGTGTTCCCACTAATCCACTGGGAATTCTCATTGGGTCCTGACTGAAGCACAATAATAACTGCTGTACCGAGTGCTCTGGACTTATTGTACCAATCCATAGGAACAACAGCTCTATAGCGTATCAGTTCCAGCCCCCCCCCCCATATCTATCATATTACATGTTGTTTAATATAAATACACAGTGTTGTATTCTTGTTGTATGTGAACCAAACATCTCATGTCCTATTTATGTTCCTCTCACATCTTTGTTCTTTGTCTCGTTTCTTTCCTCCAGAGCAACAGAACCGCATTGACATTGAGCTACTTTCTGCCCCAGTGCATGCTGGTAAGGCCCCAAATCTTACATATGAGTGTGTGATGGGGAAATAACACAAAGATATTAGTATTGTTCTCTCTTTCTCTCCCCTCTTTGCTCCAGCACAAGAGAACCAGATGGGCCAGGAGTCACGTTCTGCCCCAGAGCATGCTGGTAAGGGCCCCAGTTCATACCCTAAATACAGAACTGTGAGGTTAATAAGGAGTCTTTTGTCTACTGACATTGTATTGTGCTGAAATGTAATGTATCACAACATGATGTCATTATAGCAGCAGACTTATAGAAAGCAGGACATTCAGTCTCTATTGTCTTTGTACTGCGCTATGGAACATGTTGTTAAGTTACTCACCACCTCGCCTGAAGGAGTCCATCAGTAAGACTTATGTTGATCAGTGGAAGGGGCGAGCTGGAGACTCCATCACTACAGGACTCAACCAGCTGCAGAAGGAACATTCAATGTACGGCACATAATTCTTTATAAGGGGAAGGAGAGGCGCACACTTACCCTCCTAAACTGTAGAAGAAGCCCAGGGGTCAGCAATGGAGGAATGAGCAACCTCATGAATCAAGCAGAACAAAATGCAACAGGGCAAAGCCTTGCAAGTTTATTAGGGGAAGGGCAGGTGTCAGGCCATGCCCCATTGTCAAGATACATTATTCCCCATGGCACCTGTCTCCACCAACATGATTCCCTTAACTCATTTGGATATCTTACTTTTAGCAATTTTACCAGTTTTTCAGAGACCAATATCTGCCACCCTATACTCAGGGTGATGTATACAAGGGCACAGTTACATTTTGCATGTTCTATAGTCTGATCCAATGAGCTTGGCACAGTCAATGTTCTATAGTCTGATCCAGTGAGATTGGCACAGTCAATGTTCTACAGTCTGATTCAATGAGTTTGGCACAGTCAATGTTCTATAATCTGATCCAGTGAGATTGGTACAATCAATGTTCTATAGTCTGATCCAATGAGCTTGGCACAGTCAATGTTCAATAGTCTCATCCAGTGAGCTTGGCACAGTCAATGTTCTATAGTCTGATCCAATGAGCTTGGCACAGTCAATGTTGTAAAGTCTGATCCAGTGAGATTGGCACAGTCAATGTTCTATAGTCTGATCCAGTATGATTGGTACAGTCAATGTTCTATAGTCTGATCCAATGAGCTTGGCACAATCAATGTTCTATAGTCTGATCCAGTGAGATTGGTACAGTCAATGTTCTATAGTCTGATCCAATGAGCTTGGCACAGTCAATGTTCTTTAGTCTGATCCAATGAGCTTGGTACAGTCAATGTTCTATAGTCTGATCCAATGAGCTTGGCACAGTCAATGTTCTATGGTCTGATTCAATGAGCTTGGCACAGTTAATGTTCTATGGTCTGATCCAGTGAGATTGGTACAGTCAATGTTCTATAGTCTGATTCAATGAGCTTGGCACAGTTAATGTTCTATGGTCTGATCCAGTGAGATTGGTACAGTCAATGTTCTATAGTCTGATTCAATGAGCTTGGCACAGTCAATGTTCTATAGTCTGATCCAGTGAGATTGGTACAGTCAATGTTCTATAGTCTGATCCAGCGAGATTGGCACAGTCAATGTTCTATAGTCTGATCCAGCGAGATTGGTACAGTCAATGTTCTATAGTCTGATCCAGCGAGATTGGCACAGTCAATGTTCTATAGTCGGATCCAGCGAGATTGGCACAGTCAATGTTCTATAGTCTGATCCAGCGAGATTGGTACAGTCAATGTTCTATAGTCTGATCCAGCGAGATTGGCACAGTCAATGTTCTATAGTCTGATCCAGTGAGATTGGTACAGTCAATGTTCTATAGTCTGATCCAGTGAGATTGGCACAGTCAATGTTCTATAGTCTGATCCAGTGAGATTGGCACAGTCAATGTTCTACAGTCTGATTCAATGAGTTTGGCACAGTCAATGTTCTATAATCTGATCCAGTGAGATTGGTACAATCAATGTTCTATAGTCTGATCCAATGAGCTTGGCACAGTCAATGTTCAATAGTCTCATCCAGTGAGCTTGGCACAGTCAATGTTCTATAGTCTGATCCAATGAGCTTGGCACAGTCAATGTTGTAAAGTCTGATCCAGTGAGATTGGCACAGTCAATGTTCTATAGTCTGATCCAGTATGATTGGTACAGTCAATGTTCTATAGTCTGATCCAATGAGCTTGGCACAGTCAATGTTCTATAGTCTGATCCAGTGAGATTGGTACAGTCAATGTTCTATAGTCTGATCCAATGAGCTTGGCACAGTCAATGTTCTTTAGTCTGATCCAATGAGCTTGGTACAGTCAATGTTCTATAGTCTGATCCAATGAGCTTGGCACAGTCAATGTTCTATGGTCTGATTCAATGAGCTTGGCACAGTTAATGTTCTATGGTCTGATCCAGTGAGATTGGTACAGTCAATGTTCTATAGTCTGATTCAATGAGCTTGGCACAGTTAATGTTCTATGGTCTGATCCAGTGAGATTGGTACAGTCAATGTTCTATAGTCTGATTCAATGAGCATGGCACAGTCAATGTTCTATAGTCTGATCCAACGAGATTGGTACAGTCAATGTTCTATAGTCTGATCCAGCGAGATTGGCACAGTCAATGTTCTATAGTCTGATCCAGCGAGATTGGTACAGTCAATGTTCTATAGTCTGATCCAATGAGCTTGGCACAGTCAATGTTCTATAGTCTGATCCAGTGAGCTTGGCACAGTCAATGTTGTAAAGTCTGATCCAGTGAGATTGGCACAGTCAATGTTCTATAGTCTGATCCAGCGAGATTGGCACAGTCAATGTTCTATAGTATGATCCAATGAGCTTGGCACAGTCAATGTTCTATAGTCGGATCCAGTGAGATTGGCACAGTCAATGTTCTATAGTCTGATCCAGTGAGCTTGGCACAGCCTCACCCCTACATGTGTTTGATGTGATAATTGTAGGGTTGCCCATCAGTGGCATTTTACTGCCTGTAAAAATAATGTTGATTCCAATGTTATTAATTGGGACGATAAAAGCACAGAAAGGTCAGCACTTTTCCACAAAAGATGGCACTCTAGATAAATAATTATATGGGAGGAGCCTGACAAGCATCCAATGAGCCAGGGAGTGAGACACAAACATCCCAGGCTGAACTTGCTGCACTTGCTGAGTTTCCCCCTCATTTTATCTGTGTTTGGGGGTAAGTGCCTATACCCCATGTCTCTATGTAGAATAATAGCTGAATGGGAAGGAGCATGAGTTGCTGGTATGTGAGAGGGAAGGAGAAACACAAGGGAATGGTGAAACCAGGCAGCACTAGGGTCCATGTTACATTAAAGGGGAACATTACCATGCAGCTGTAAATAGGAGTACAGTAAATGGTACTTACTGATCAGTTGTTATGGGTTATAGATATGGAGCAAGCTGACCACCCTCAGCATATGTTCCATTAACTGAAAAGAGACCCCTCTCTGTGCAGTCTCTGAATGAAGTGTAACATCCCACATACAGAAAATGCTGCAGGGATCCCAATGGAAGTGCTGGTGGGGTAACTACTCTGTCTTCCCACATATTCCGTCCCATGTAGATAATGTGGCCATTCATGCACTGCTTAAGTTGGGCACTTTGGGCAGTTTCAGACTGTAACATTGTGTGTGACTGTATCAGTGTGTGTGTGACTGTATCAGTGTGTGTGTGACTGTATCAGTGTGTGTGTGACTGTATCAGTGTGTGTGTGTGACTGTATCAGTGTGTGTGTGACTGTATCAGTGTGTGTGTGTGACTGTATCAGTGTGTGTGTGACTGTATCAGTGTGTGTGTGACTGTATAAGTGTGTGTGTGACTGTATCAATGTGTGTGTGACTGTATCAATGTGTGACAGACTCAACCCAACTGCACTTGGACAAGTGTCACCATGAAGAGGCCCAGGTTGGTACTAATGTCCCTTTTTGGTGCAACTTCACAACTAAACCTGCTGCACAACTGGGCTAAGGATGGAGTCACCATATTGTTTGTGAAGTAAACCTACACTCACCCCAACAGTACTCCAATCAGTGAGGAGAAACTACAAAAAGGGGACACTGAGGCACATCAGCAGAGAGGATGCTGGGATACATACCTGCTCCATACAGTATGGCACTAAGAGGGGGTCATTGAGTGTAATACTAAGGGTTATGTGCCCTCATTGTCCTATGTGCCACAGCCCTGAGTACCTCCTTCTGAATTCAACACAAATAGCTAATTGTTATCTTCTATATCAGGGGTGTCCAAACTTTTGGCTCGCAGGGCCACATTGGAAAAAGAAAAATTGTCTGGGGCCACACATGAAATACACAAACATGTTTGGTTTGTAAAAGTAAAGGAAATGCACACAAAAGAACTACAATGCCAGTTGGATAACCAAATGGAGCTATACACTGAAATATGGGACACCTGGATATTAAATAGACTTATTATTATATTATTATTACTAACTGGGCAATGGGCAGAGTCCCCCCTCTTCCTATATCTTTTGCGACATGACGTTTCCTCGGGAACAAAGCTGGGCCGCATTCATATGCATCCTGGGCCGCATGTGGCCCTCGGGCCGCAGTTTGGACACCCCTGTTCTATATATATTACACCCACGTGTTCAATAATGCAACGTTCCTGTTCCCCCAACCTTAAGGTTCCCCTCCAGTCTTTCTTCGCAGCTCTCTTGTGATCTTCCCTTTGCCCTCTGTGCCCCCCCATTCCTATATACAGTTATTGAGCCTATACAGTTTGCGCAATGCTTCTCATCATAGAACTGCCTGTGTAGGTCTGGAACCCCCATCTCTGCACCCCAACCCTAGCACAGAGCATTGGTACTGGTATCAAACACAGGGAGAATTTTGTGGTTGAACTAATTCTCTTATTTCTCTGTACAGGTGATGGAGACCCAATGGGGCAGAAGGGTGATGGGCCCAGTACTAAGCACAGGACACTGAAGATTGGGATGGTGATGGGAGTTCTTGTGGGTGCCTGGTGTGTGGCCTTCCTCATCTTCTTTTGCTACAAACCATAAAGTACCTGCCGATAGGGAATCCCAAGAGAGCCAAAGTCACGGGCACATTCTACTGGAGGAATATAATGAACAATACAGAAGTGCAACAGAACCAGGACTATAAAGCCTTACAACTTACTGCCTATAGAACAGAACATGTTGGTTACTTTATTGAGCACAATGCAAATGTTTCTCCTTTGTCTCTGTTGCCAATGAATTAAGTAGAAAATCTCAGGCCGGTGGTATAGGTAAGGTTTTCACTACCAGAGATGAACTTGGTGCTCATAACATCCCCCTTCTACCTACGTCCCCTCACTCTCCCCTCCCTGAGTGACCCCCTAACTGCCATAGTGCGGTTCCCTTTGAAAGGAGCAGTGGGTTTGTAACTACAAGGAATCATCTCTCTGCTGGGGTTGAACCAGTACCTTGTACATAGCAGCCTATTGCCTTATCTCTCTACTATTAAGGCAGATTAGAGGTATCGGCTTACTCTGTATTCAGGTCACTATGGTTAACCCTAATGCATCTGATTATTTCAGCTGAGCTTCATTAACTGGGAGGTGCAGCCGATTGTCTAATTAGCTCCCAGGGCCCTTATTTAAAGTATGAGCTGAATTCCCCCCCTCTCACCAGGTCTTCAAAATGACTGGACACCCGGTTTATGTTTCTACTTTCCAGTGTGACCCTGTTCCAGGACTCTCTCCCACGCTGATGTTCCTGATTCTTCTTTTCCTTTTTGGCTAAATTGTACCTGTTCATGGACTTTTGTTTTACTTTGAGCTCCTGAGCCTGTAACTTGTTCTTTCTGCTGACTAATAAACCTGTCTGTCTGCAAATATCCTTGTCAGTCTACTCCTTCCTATTTATACTTTAAATATCAACCCAGTCTATTCTTCTATTCGCTCCTAAGTTGGGTTTGGGCCACTGGTCACAACATTATGAACTGGCCAAATATTTCTGAGGGAGTGTTCCAGAGACTGGATAAAATGTTGGCAGCCATGACACGGTTGGAGTCGAAATGCTGCTCTTTCCATACTGGTGTTATTGTGGGTGTTGGAATCAACCTCCCAGTTGGCTTGTCCTGTGCCGGCTTTACCTCAGCAGCCGCTGCCTCCAGCTCCTAATTCAGCTCCACCACTTGCCAGTCTACTCCCTCCTAGTTACCTTAAAGGGATCCTGTCATCGGAAAACATGTTTTTTTCAAAATGAATCAGTTAATAGTGCTGCTCCAGCAGAATTCTGCACTGAAATCCATTTCTCAAAAGAGCAAACAGATTTTTTTATATTCAATTTTGAAATCTGACATGGGGCTAGACATTTTGTCAATTTCCCAGCTGCCCCAGGTCATGTTACTTGTGCCTGCACTTTAGGAGAGAAATGCTTTCTGGCAGGCTGCTGTTTTTCCTTCTCAATGTAACTGAATGTGTCTCAGTGGGACCTGGATTTTACTATTGAATGTTGTTCTTAGATCTACCAGGCAGCCGTTATCTTGTGTTAGGGAGCTGCTATCTGGTTACCTTCCCATTGTTCTGTTGTTTGGCTGCTGGGGGGGGGGAAGGGAGGGGGTGATATCACCCCAACTTGCAGTACAGCAGTAAAGAGTGATTGAAGTTTATCAGAGCACAAGTCACATGACTTGGGGCAGCTGGGAAATTGACAATATGTCTAGCCCCATGTCAGATTTCAAAATTGAATATAAAAAAATCGGTTTGCTCTTTTGAGAAATGGATTTCAGTGCAGAATTCTGCTGGAGCAGCTCTATTAACTGATTCATTTTGAAAAAATTGTTTTTTTCCCATGACAGTATCCCTTTAAATATTAACCCAGTGGCCCTTCAGATCATTCCTATGTGAGGTCTTGGCCACTGGTAGTGCTGGTAACCCTCAGTTGTATTAAATAAGCAGTGCTAAAGTGTGTGTGTGTCTATAAAGGACTGTATGCACCCAGAAAGCAGTGTATCCATAAAGCAGTGGATATTGTGGTGTAATACATATGTATATATATAACATGAGGGTGTAGAGAGCAATTCACACCCTACACAATAGAGAAAGCCCATTCAGTGTCAATACAGAGAGACCCTGGGGGCCACAGAAGAAGGGTTGGATGTCAATAAGAATTGGCCCAGTAACTGTTTCCCTGGCCACCCAGTGAGTAGAGATCCAAGTACTTACCTGAGCTCATATATACTAGTCATTGGCCAGTAACAATCTCACATACGGGCACAGCTGCTTCTCGTTTTCATTTACTGTAGGACAGAAATAATGCAGATTAAAATTTGAATAAAAAAAGAGAGGCTGACGTATTGTTATAGTTTCAGCTGTTTGCACTGCCCGACTGCCTCCTAATCTCTCTCTCTCTCTCTCATTGTTATATCTCTAATCATTAGTAATAGTAATAATGTCTATTTAATTAGCACCACCATATTCCATAGTGCTGTACAATAGAAGAGTGAATTAAACATACAACTACTAGGGCCCTGATCATTAGAGCTTACACGTATTCCAACAGTAGGGCATAAGATATAAAAGTACAGAGAAGAGCGACGAAGCTGATAAAGGGAATGGAAGGGATCAGTTATGGGGAAAGACAAGTTGGGATTGTTACACTGGAGAAGAGACAGTTAAGGGGATATGATCACTATATATAAATATATAAGGGGATATGATCACTATATATAAATATATAAGGGGATATGATCACTATATATAAATATATAAGGGGATATGATCACTATATATAAATATATAAGGGGATATGATCACTATATATAAATATATAAGAGGGATATGATCACTATATATAAATATATAAGGGGATATGATCACTATATATAAATATATAAGGGGATATGATCACTATATATAAATATATAAGGGGATATGATCACTATGTATAAATATATAAGGGGATATGATCACTATATATAAATATATAAAGGGATATGATCACTATATATAAATATATAAGGGGGATATGATCACTATATATAAATATATAAGGGGATATGATCACTATATATAAATATATAAGGGGGTATGATGACTATATATAAATATATAAGGGGGATATGATCACTATATAAATATATAAGGGGATATGATCACTATATAAATATATAAGGGGATATGATCACTATATATAAATATATAAGGGGATATGATCACTATATATAAATATATAAGGGGATATGATGACTATATATAAATATATAAGGGGGATATGATCACTATATATAAATATATAAGGGGGATATGATCACTATATATAAATATATAAGGGGATATGATCACTATATATAAATATATAAGGGGATATGATCACTATATATAAATATATAAGGGGGATATGATCACTATATATAAATATATAAGGGGGATATGATCACTATATATAAATATATAAGGGGGATATGATCACTATATATAAATATATAAGCGGGATATGATCACTATATATAAATATATAAGGGGATATGATCACTATATATAAATATATAAGGGGATATGATCACTATATATAAATATACTGTATAAGGGGGATATGATCACTATATATAAATATATAAGGGGATATGATCACTATATATAAATATATAAGGGGATATGATCACTATATATAAATATATAAGGGTACAGTTGCGCAGGTGTCGGCACTCCCAAAACATCAAATAAACGAAGGAAAAGTGCTGGTTAGAGCAGGTTTATTTTGTCCCAGACAAAATAAACCTCATGACGGGTAGGGACTAATGAAATACTACACCTGGGGGCAGATTTATCAAGAGTTGAAATACTTAGAAATTCGACCATCGAATTAAAATACTTCAAATTCAAATACTGAATTCGATTTTTTTTCAGGGAATTTGTGTATTCTGCGGTTGAAGTAAAATCGTGAAATACTTCGATTGAACGATTCGAACGTTTTTTTGTTATGTTCGAACGATTTTACTTCAAATACAAAAAACTTAGAAATATGCTCTGGAAGGTCCCCATAGGCGAACATAGCACTGCGGCAGGTTTAAGTTGGTGAAGTATTAAAGTCGAAGGGGCAAATTCACTAAGATGCAAAGTTGCGACAGGCACAACTTCGCCGTACTTCGCCAGGCGTAGTTTCGCCAGCGCTCCGCAAATTCACTAAAATCCGAAGTTGCGCACAGGGGTAGCGTAAGGTTGCGAAGTTGCGCTAGCGTTGATTCGCTATGTAAAGTGAAGTTACGCTAGCGAAGGCTAATTTGCATACGGCGCGAAATTCAAATTTCAATGGAGGAACACGTATCAGCACTACAAATGCCTAGAAAACCTTCAAATCAGCAAATAAAAATGTTATTTTGCCCTACACATGTGCCCACTGTCTAGGTAAGTTGCCATGAGTCAGGAAATGTAGGGGGGAAGGAGGGGAGCCCCAAAAATTTTCATCACCCATCATGTAGAAAACACGCCAGTGTTTTTTGGGACTTAGAAAAAAAATTGACTTTTTTGGAAGCAATCCCTATCTACTCTATTGCGCTTCGCCAGGTCTGAGGTGGCGAAGGAAGTCTAGCGTAAAAGGTAGCGTTCAGTACACTGCGCAAGTTAGTGAATTTGCGTAGTTACATCGCTAGCGAAAATTCGCCTGGCGTAAGGTTGCGAAGTAACACTAGCGAAAATATGCCAGCGTTCGTTAGTGAATTTGTACAGTAGCAAAAATGCCAAACGCTAGCGAATTAACGCTAGCTTTCGGCGCTTTGGCGCTTAGTGAATTTGCGCCTAAGTTTTTTTAAAGAGACAGTACTTCGATTATCAATTGGTCGAATAGTCAAACGATTTTTACTTCGAATCGAAGTCGAAGTAAATTTGAAGTCATAGTATCCTATTCAATGGTCGAAGTATCCAAAAAATGACTTTGAATTTTGAATTTTTTTACTTCAAAAATTCCCTCAAATTCACTTCGACCCTTGATAAATCTGCCCCTAACTGTCAATCTGATTATGTGATTATGTTATCTATATAGTGAAATGCCCGTATGGGAAGCTCTATGTAGGAGAAACAACAAGGGCACCGAGTGTTAGGATTGGAGAACATAGAAGTGACATAAGATCCCCTATAGGCACATACTTAATGCAGGAACCAGGTGAGCCAGTTACGGGTCATGGCCATAGAACGGGTGAGAAGAGCCGCAGGAGCTGAGATGGACCTACAGACGGAAGACCCTTTCCCCTAACGGCCTGAACTAGGCTATGGAGCTGTCGCTCTTCTTCTGACTGATCTGTAATGTGTTGACTTCAACTTGTGTTGATCTTGAGTTTTCTATTATTCTGTTTTTAAACAATAAATTTGAAACCATGGATTTGAATTCTATAAGTTGTTTTTACGGGTTACATAGAACCCTGATGGTGGTCTCATAAAACACCTATTGTGGACTTTTAACTTTGCACTGACACTTTACATTAATTTTTATGACGATGACCGGTTTCACTATGGAAAGAAGAGTAATGGATATGGGCTTTCTTGTTTTAGTCCCGGCACCACCATGAGTAACGTGTTCTAGATAATTTAATGGTAATCCTGTGATAAAGACGCAGTATTTGCCAGAACACAGGGTTCTAGACTGTAGGGGGAAGATTTATCAAGAGTAGAAATTTGAGGGTTAAAAAACCCTCGAATTCGACCCTTGAAGTAAAATCATTCGAATTCGAATATCAAATTCGAAGGATTTTAGCGCAAAATGTTCGATCAAACCATCGAATAAAAATCGTTCGATCGAACGATAAAATCGTTTGAAACAAACAATTCGAACCATTTTAAGCGATCGATCAAATGATTTTTCTTCGATCATAAAAAGTGCCCAAAACCTACAGTATCTACAATGTCCCCATAGGCTAACATTCAATTCGCTAGCTTTTATTTGGCCAAGTATTGAGTTGAAGGATTTTTTAAAGAGACAGTACTTTGATTATCGAATGGTCTCACGATTTTTACTTCGAAACGTTCTATTTGAACGAATTGGACCAATTCGATGGTTGAAATACCCCAAAAAATACTTTGAAATTCAAATATTTTTGGATTCAAGCTATTCACTCGAGCTTAGTAAATCTGTCCCTAAATGTATGTGCCTAATCCTATGTACTGTATGATTGTATATATTTCATTCTTTAATATAAAACCCCATGAGGATTTGTAAAATATAGACATATGAGCTCTAATCTCCATATTGGGATACGGGGTACACTATCAATCTCTATTCTCGCTGAGGTCTGTTGACTGAATCCTCCCAATTCCATATAAGATGCGGTTGCCGGTTGCTAGGATCAGGCCCGGATTTGCGGCAAGGCCGCATAGGCCCGGGCCTAGGGCGGCAAAAAAATAGGGGCGACATGCCGCCCAGCCGCATTATGGGGACGCGTGCGTCCCCATTCAATTACAGCAGCTGTGCCGGCGTTTTTTTGCCAGCACGCTGGGAAGGGGAGGTGAGGTGGGCGCTAGGACCGCGTGGCCGCCTGGTCAGACCACGCGGCCAAGGGGTGCCCCTTATTGAAATCCGGCGCTGGCTAGGATACAACGAACGCTTACACCAACGCTAGGGAGTTTGTGCAAATAGGGAGCCGCGTCATGACGTTGAGTTGAATACCCAGGAAATGACGGCGCACGTGACATCACGAATGCGGAAGTGCGGGAAGCGCGCGAGATTTTCGCATCTAATTGCATGGGGTATTTATATTTTAGATAGCTTGGTGACACATCAGAATTCCCCTTGACAAAGGCTTTAGTGCTGAAACGTTGGGGTCTTCCAATCATTGGCAAGAGGATCTGCTCCCTGTGGTTTGTCTCTGTTTTTGCCTGGATCTTGTAACTAAGTGCTATGTATATATTTGTATTGATACTGCTGTGTATAAACTGCTCTGTACAACATACCAGCCTATCTGATGTAAACTTGTTTGTCATATCTTATATCAAAGAGGATTTTTCTAATACCACCTTTGTTTGTCTAAGATTTTTTCTTTGAGTGTGTGCATAGCCTAACTATTTTGTATATGTCTTTGGGTAAGTAACTGTGGGGGTCTCCCAGGGTTGATTGCACCTCATATTTCTTTAAAAGTAGTTTCCTTTTGTTTGGAATGTCCTCCATTGATTTATATGTGTTGGTTGGTGTTTAGCAAGTGAGGGAATACAGGGATATGGGAGATAGCTCATAGTACAAGTTGATCCAGGGACTGGTCCCATTGCCATTTTGGAGTCAGGAGGGAATTTTCCCCCTCTGAGACAAATTGGAGAGACTTCAGATGGGGGTTTGTGCTTCCTCTGGATCAATCAGCACATGCCATGAGGCCAATTGATGTAGTAATTCAACTATTGTGTATCCATATATATGGGAGATAGCTCATAGTACAAGTTGATCCAGGGACTGGTCCCATTGCCATTTTGGAGTCAGGAAGGAATTTTTCCCCCTCTGAGGCAAATTGGAGAGGCTGCAATTTGGTTTTTCGCCTTCCTCTGGATCAACTGGCAGTTAGGCAGGTTAAAAAAAACTAAAAGGTTGAACTTGATGGACGTGTGTCTTTTTTCAACCTAACTTACTATGTTACTATGTAAACATATCTCCCCTTTTTCCCTCAACCAATCACTATGCTCTGCCTTGACTTTGTCACGTGCTATGCTGTGCCTGCTTTTTAAAATTCTCCTTTTATAATGTAATTGGCTTCTGCTGCTTTTTTCTTGCCACCATAATGACTATTTATTGTAAAAACTAGGGATGCACCGAATCCAGGATTCGGTTCGGGATTTGGCCAGGATTCTGCCTTTTTCAGCAGAATTATCCTTATGCCCGGCCAAATATTAGGGGCGGGGAGGGAAATCACGTGACTTTTTGTCACAAAACAAGGAAGTAAAAAATGTTTTCCCCTTCCCATCCCTAATTTGCATATGCAAATTAGGATTCGGTATTCGGCAGAATCTTTCGCCAAGGATTCTGGGGTTCGGCCGAATCCAAAAAAGTGGATTCGGTGCATCCCTAGTAAAAACAGATAAAATGTGAGTTATAAGACTAAATATGAAAATAGGGTTACAATCTATTGGAGGGAAGCTGTTGGCAGGCATTATTAGATTTAATTATCTGTCATGTAAAGATTGCCATAAATAGGGGGTAAATAGCTGCCCATCACTGCCCCCTGCCTTTGTCTGTAGAACTTTCCCTCCTTTCTGCCCAGAACAAGGTCCAGTAACTCATCGAAAAGTTTGACTGGTGGTTTTTGTAGCAGAATATGGTGTATGAGTAACATTGATCCAGCCATAGTCTCAGATATAATACTGTGACAACTGTGAGCAAATTCACACAAGACCTCCACGAAGGCTCAATAACTAAATATTTCTCCACCAGTCCACTGTCTGGCTACAGTCACTGGGGTTAGAGTATCTGACCTGCCCTACTATGTCTCTAGGGTGTGTATGTTGGGCACCCAGCTGTATCTCTGTAGTTACTACTCACTCCTTCCTCATTGGAGGCCACAGGCAGGTGCAAGATGTAAGTGGCTGCTCATGTTTAAATCGATTTTAACGTTATCAGATTAAGTAATCTAGTAGATCTGTAGATCATCCTTTAACGGAAACCAATCAAATTTAACAGTGGTGCTAAAAGAACTCCCCTTTAGTGGGACTCTAAATGCTACTTGTTTTTTTGTATTTTTGTTGACGCTGGAGCCTCATATTGGCCAGTGATTGTGTATATAGACTTGACATAAGGCTGGGGGGCAGTGCCAAGCACAGATCTATTGTAATGACATTGGTTTTCCAACGCACTTAATAACTTCTTTATTAATATATCAGTCTAACTCTCAACTGAAGACTGCAACTGGCAAGTCCTTACATAATCTCAGCCACAGACTTCTTCTTATGAGCCCCTTATAACCCATTGTGTCATTTTCATGGTGAAACGTGTTGCTCCTCAATAAAACATGGGCATTAGTGAGTAGGAATAGAGGGTACATTGACTGTGGGGAAGAGACTGTGGGATGAGACTGTTTCCATTATCAGGAGCCACACAGAGCTTGACTGTTAGATTGGGCGGCAAAGCTTCTTCCTTTAATCTTGGAACAGCCAAGCCCCCTACATGTGTTTGATATGATAATTAACCACCTTATTAAGGGAAGAGCCTCCCAACCACCATAAGCACCAGAGAGTCAGACAGACACATTCCAGGCTGAACATGTGGAGTTTCACCCTCATCTTAGTGGCGATCGGGGGTAAGTGTCTCTATATAGAACAGTGACTAAATAGAAAGGAACATACAATATAATATTACAGAGAGTTGCTGGTAGGAGAGAGGGATATACAGTCACCCATGGAAATGTCCAAGGAAGCGGCACAAGATGATGTTCAGGTCACATCATAGGGGAACATTAACTGCCAACTAAAGACAATTGTAATATATTTACTTTTCAAGCTTTTAACTGGTCTGGATGAGGCTCAGCAATGAGTCTACTGCACTTAGAGTAAAGACAATTTCTCTGCTATGGGTCCATGTGTCCAGGATTAGAAAATCAGACCCATTGTGTTGAAATGATAAATGATCATACGGACCCATCTCAGGTTGTTACTGGGCAGAAAGACCCAACCTCAAATAGCAGAGGTGCCAGTGGTCGGGTCATTATTTCTTCCCAAATAGTCCTGTCCGTGTAGTAAATGGTCCCTACATCTACAGCTTTGGTGTATTTCTGCCAGTGTTAATGACTGTATCAGGGTGTGTGTAATATACAATGGGGCAGAAGAATGATGGATCCAGTATGAAACATGGAGCAGCTGTGGGTCCCTGGTGTGTGGCCCTCCTGCTGGTCTTTAGCAGTGTGTGTTTGAGTGTGTAAGTGTTAGTGTCTGTGAGTGTGAGTGCGAGTGTGAGTAGAGCAGAGTATTCAGGAGGGGAATATAATTCTGGTCTATTACATGTGACAAGACCGAGGGACGCTCCTATAGAGAGAAGAGGGACATGAGAGGGAGTGGAAGTTGCACTAGTACATATATACTGTATATACACATGAAGCAATGCTCTGCATGACAGAGGAGTCAGATCATTAAGGGGTTAAACAGTATAACATTCTGGCAGTACAAGAACAAAATAACTCATGTCTGGTCTCCCCTTTATCTCGCTCTCACATCTGCTGGTGTTTTCCCTCATTCTCTCTCCCGTCTCCTCCCAGAACTACACTGACCTTGTGCCACGTTCTGCCCCAGAGCATGCTGGGAAGGGCCCCAATCTTCCATTACATACAGTATTGAGAGTGTGTCCCAGAAAGGAAAGCTCAATATAATTTGTTCAATAACAATGTTGTGTCCAGCAATATCATCTATTCCCTTAACTCATTTGGTTGCCTTTCTCTGCACCTTTCCCAATGTCTCTTTATTACTGGTGAGTGTCCCCCATACTCATGGAATAGACTAAAATATTGTTTATTCATAAGCACAGTTGTTTTGCTCTCCTGGAATCAAATATTTCTGCATCTAATCTTCCCTCATGTGATACCCCCCCCCCCAAATAATGACAGACCCCCCCTCACATGTGTTTTATCTGATAAATAAGTAGAACTTACATTGGGCGTCTCACATGAACCCCAAGTACAAGGGAGTGAGACACAAACATTCCAGGCTGAACATGCGGCACTTGCTGAGCTTCTCCCTCATCTTAGTGGCGTTTGTGGGTAAGTTCCTCTACCCCATGTCTGGATTGTACTGGATCATTTGATCATGAGATTATACTGGATCATGAGATTGTACTGGATCATTTGATCATGAGATTGTACTAGATCATTGGTTCATGACATTGTAGTGGATCATTGGATCATGACATTGTACTGGATCATTGGATCATGACATTGTACTGGATCATTGGATCATGAAATTGTACTGGATCATTAGATCAGGAGATTGTACTGGATCTTTGGATCATGATATTTTACTGGGTCATTGAATCATGAGATTGTACTGGATCATGATATTGTACTGGATCATTGGATCATGAGATTGTACTGGATCATGAGATTGTACTGGATCATTGGATCATGAGATTGCACTGGATTATTAGATCATGAGATTGTACTGGATCATTGGATCATGAGATTGTACTGGATCATTGGATCAAGAGATTGTACTGGATTATTAGGTTTTGAGATTTTACTGGATCATTGGATCATGAGATTGTAGTGGATCATGAGATTGTACTGGATGATTGGATCATGAGATTGTACTGGATGATTGATCATGAGATTGTACTGGATGATTGATCATGAGATTGTACTGGATCATTGGATCATGAGATTGTAGTGGATCATGAGATTGTAGTGGATCATGAGATTGTACTGGATCATTGGATCATGAGATTATACTGGATCATTGATCATGATATTGTACTGGATCATTGATCATGAGATTGTACTGGATGATTGATCATGAGATTGTACTGGATGATTGATCATGAGATTGTACTGGATCATTGGATCATGAGATTGTACTGGTTTATTGGATCATGAGATTGTACTGGATCATTGATCATGAGATTGTACTAGATAATTGGATCATGACATTGTAGTGGATCATTGGATAATGACATTGTACTGGATGATTAGATCATGAGATTATACTGGATCATTGGATCATGACATTGTACTGGATCATTAGATCAGGAGATTGTACTGGATCTTTGGATCATGATATTTTACTGGGTCATTGAATCATGAGATTGTACTGGATCATTGGATCATGAGATTGTACTGGATCATTGGATCAGTTGTCTGGGTTGGGACTGCTCGTTCATGGGTAACAACTTATATATACACTGGAGTCACTAGTTGACACTTTTTCTGAATTTGTCTTTAACTCTTAATGCACCTGTCCGTCAGACATAAAATTGGAATTTCTGGGGGAGGGGTTTATTTACCTGGGAAAATTATACATCATTTTTTAAGGATAACCTGGCCTTTCTAAATCTGCCTACATGTTTGTGTATTTCCACTTCTAAATACAAGATATGAGGGTCTAAGTACAAGAAATGCTATTTTGCATAATATAGGGATTTTTATTAGTGGTTTTGCCTTTCTGTGGATCAACTGACAGTTAGGAAGGATAAAACAGAGTTCAAAGGTTAAACTTGATGGACGTGTGTCTTTTTTCAACCTTATTTACTATGTTACTGTGTTACTGTGTTACTATGTTACTATGTTACTGTGTTACTGTGTTACTATGTTACTGTGTTACTGTGTTACTGTGTTACTATGTTACTGTGTATCAGAAATGTTTTATTATCTTAGGTCAAGTGTCTAATTGCTGCTTAAATGACTGGGAGGCTTTACTTTCCCTTTAGATAATATATTCACTCATATTGCCAATATTGGCTCATTCATTAAGCTAAAACTAGTAAAATAACACAAGAGTAAAAATCTGTTAATATATAAAATTGTATAAAATACACGTATTTTTGTTTAATCAGTGTTTTACTTGTTTTGTTAATGAGGCTTTTACACCTAACAATATTTTGGAAATAAAAAGAGGGCGAAAAAAAGTTGACGGGTGTAGCGCGACAGTTTTTGGCCACGCCAATCTTTGTGGTCACACCCCCTAATTACCAAGTTTGTTTTACAAAATTTGGCAGGTTATGAAAGTTTGAACATATTTCTGTGGTTTTTTCCAGTTATTACAGTTTTGCTAATGAAGGTGAATTGCCCTTTAAGCTTTGAGTCTAACTTTTCCTAAGGGACCTCCTTATCTAAATTGTTACAATTACTTATTTGCTTATCTCGAAATTGTTACAAAGTATCTTCGTTGAACTTGGTGGCTGTTCTGGGCTCTCTGCCAAATCCAATTAAGTTAGAAACGTTGTTTCTTTTTCTGGCTGTTCAGTGCAGAGAAAATATGGACTTTTCAGTACAAACGCGGGACTGCAGGATGAGCTGTCAAAAACGGGACTGTCCCGCTGAAAACGAGACAGTTGGGAGGTCTGCTATGGAGTTAGACAGAAACTTGTGTCCTGACTATAAGATGCTTATCTCTATTAATATCATAATACTTCCCCAATGGGGCACCTACAAGAGGGGTGAAATGATTGATCTGACACATGTATATTATACTGAGCTTTACACCACGTTAAAATGGCAGAAAATGTTATTAAAATGTAATTTTTACGCCATTTTAATGTCATTTGAAAGACAAAGTCATGAAAGTATCTGCAAACTGTACCATTAAACCAAAACTGTACGGCATATTCTAGATGGGGCCTTACCAGTGCTCTATACAGTGGGACCCCCTCCTCCCGTGACTCTCTGCCCCATTTAATACAACTCAAGACCTTATTTGCCCTTGATGCTGCTGACTGGCATTACTTGCTACAGACAAGTTTATTATCTACAAGGACTCCAAGCTCCGTCTCCATTATGGATTTGCCTAGTGCAGTCCCATTAAGGGTATAAGTGGATATTGTTACATCCCAGGTGCAGGACTTTACATTTATCAACATTGAATCTCATTTGCCACTTAGCTGCCCAGATTGCCAGTTAGTCAAGATCCTGTTGCAAGTGCCACATCCTGGATGGAATTAATTGGGCTGATAGTTTTGTCTCATCTGCAAACACTGATACATTACTTACAACACCCTCCCCTAAGTCATTAATGAACAAGTTAAATAAAAGTGGCCCCAATACTGAGCCCTGGGGGACCCCACTAAGAACCTTACTCCAAGTAGAGAATGTCCCATTAACAACCACCCTCTGTACCTGATCCTGTAGCTATATCTAAGTAATTTAAAAAACAACTGGACTTGCTGAGTAATCAATGAAGACTTTTCACTACTCATCCGAGCAGCTTCTTCAGTACAACTGACTGGTGTGGGAAGTTCTCGGCATATAAACTCTTCCTCTAATCCAATCACAATGGCACATTGTAACTCTTCAAAGAGGTGACATCTGAAGAAACTCACAGAGGTGTTGATTCAGTGTAGTTACTGTGATAGGATTATCCAATGTGTCATGTGACTCCTAGATACAGGTGTTACTTGTGAGAGTTACATGAATGGATGTGTGAAGTGTTCTGAATCCGCCGGGGTACAGATGTTAGAACAGCATTGTATGTAGCAGACAGGTGGTGTCGAAGGCCCCCGCCTGTGTTCAGGGATGGTCTCTCCACCTTGACATGAATCGCCTCTTTCACGCCTCGTTCAAACCAGCGTCTTCTTTATCCAAGATTTGGACCTTGTTATCTTCAAAGGAGTGTCCCTTGTCTTTTAGGTGTAGAAAGACAGCTGAGTTTTGCCCTGTAGAGTTCTCCCTCCTGTGCTGAGCCATTCGCTTGGTGAGCAGTTGTCTCCCCAATGTATAGATCTGTGCTCTCCTCACTACACTGGACTCCGTATACCACATTGCTTTGTTTTTCTTTAGTCGTTGGATCCTTTGGGTGTACCAGTTTTTGTCTCAGTGTGTTGCTAGGTTTTAAAAACACAGGGACATGGTGTTTGTTGAAAATCCTCCTGAGTTTCTCTGACACTCCAGCTACATATGGGATGACTATGTTTCGCCTACTATGTGTTCCACCCGGTGGTGCAGAGTTCTAATGACACCCAGTTTGTGTTTCAGTGGATGGTGGGAATCAAACAACAGATATTGATCCGTATGAGTGGGTTTCCTGTATACTTTCGTTTTCAAGTTTTTTTTAATTACTTATATTAGATATACCATGACTTGAATGAATGAAAATATTCATAGTTATAGATCCTGTAGCCAGTTTCCTATCCAAGTGAAAATGCCTTAATTAAGCCCAACAGACCTTAGTTTAGAAAGCAGTCATTTGTGGGGCAACATATTCCCACAAAATCCAAATATATCACATCTACTGCCCCCCCCCCACTGTCCAGCATCTTACTTACCTCATCATAAAAAGCAATCAAATTAGTCTGACATGACCTATCCTTCATAAAGCCATGCTGATTGCTGCTCATAATGTCATTCACTAGGACAACATTTTGCATGTGATCCCTTAACAAGCCTTCAAATAATTTGCCCATCACAGATGTCAGACTTACTTGCCTATAATTGCCAGGCTGAGATCGTAATCCCCTTTTTAAATATTGGAATGGCATCAGCTTTTCTCCAATCCATTGGTACCATAGCAGATGAAAGTGAATCTCAAAAAATCTAAAACTGATTTAAGCTCTCTTAGAACCCGGGAGTGTATGCCATATGGCCCTGACACCTTGTTTACATAAATTTTTAGGGTTAGGGGATTTTTGGTGGAAGTAAAGTGTAAAATAGAATAATGTTAGAAATGCTGTATTTTGTATACTAAACATAAACATGAACTTACTACACCACAAGTCTAATCAAACAAATAATTTATACTTTCAAAATTGGCCACAGGGGGTCACCATCTTGTAACTTTATAACAAGACCTTGTAAGACCAAGACTGTGCACATGCTCAGTGTGGTCTGGGCTGCTTATTGATCGCCATAAATTATCAAAACATAAATGATCAAAACAGCAAATAAGTCAAATAATATCTGCCAGAAGCCGATACAACAAGACTGATTAATAATCAGAATATACAGACTGCACTGGGTCCTGTGTTGTCATGTAATCTAATGTGGATTTTATCGTTTTTGTTTAATACAAACTTTCTCCAACTCTGCAGAACCAGTGGCTGCAGCAAAATAATCCTCCAAATAGAATCCCAGTTTATTTGTTTAAATCTGGCTCCGTGAGCTTTGTCCCTGCAGCTGGAGTTGGAAACAGTAAAGGGGATGTAAAGGCAAAAAAAAAATCCAATACAAATCTCTACACTGTCGCCGACTGCTCTACAGGGAAACAAACAAAGCTGCTTCCTCCCCCTGCTGTTCATAAGTATGATTGTTTCCCTGCAGAGCAGTTAGGGACCGTCTGACAATTCCTATCCACAGCAGTAAACTAAGGGAGAATTTCACTGCATACAGTCAGGTTTATTATAAAAATGGTAAGCATTTTTTCAATTACAGGATATTGGAGATAGGTTTCTTTTTCATTAAAGAAAGTAAAAATGGGATATAATTTTTTTGCCTTTACATACCCTTTAAAGCTTTATGAATCATTCCCAGAGTCAGCCACTGACTAGATTGAGCTGAGCCATTAGTGCAGCTATAAAGTGAGCCTGGGAACTCAGACTCCTCTATTGTATACACCAGGGGTCCCCAACCTTTTTTTACCCGTGAGCCACATTCAAATGTAAAAAGAGTTGGAGAGCAACACAAACATGAAAAAAAGTCCCTGGAGTGACAAATAAGGGCCGTGATTGGCTATTGGTGGCCCCTATGTGGACTGGCGGCCTACAGGAGACTGTGTTTGGCAGTTAACCTGGTTTTAATACAACCAAAACTTGCCTCCAAGTCTGGAATTAAAAAATAAACTCCTGCTTTGAGGCCACTGAGAGCAACATCCAATTGGTTGGGGAGCAACATGTTGCTCACGAGCTACTGGTTGGGGATCACTGGTATACACTGAAGAAAAGAACTGATTTAGCATATTTGCCTTTTCTGTATCTGTTACAACCATACTGGTACCATTATTTAATGGAGCAACACTCTCAACCTGCATCTTTTTACTATTAATATATTTAAAAAACTTGTTGGGGTTAGCCTTAGCCTCAGCCGCAATGCTCTCCTCATTTCCTTTCTTTGCCTGATTTACAACATTTATTACAGTGTTTATATTAATTAAATGCAGCTTCTGTCCCAACAGACTTGTAGTTTTTAAATGCCTTTCTCTTCTTTCCTATTAACTTCTTTACTTCTATCATATAGGGTGATTCTTAGTGCTTCTACATAAGGGAATCAATTTAAAACAGTAACAATTAAATATAATTTTTAATGACAACCATTTCTGTTCTGTGTTTTTAGCTGAACACATAATGCCCCAATCCATGTTCTGAAGGGCAGCTGGTTGATATTTGTTTTTGTACCAGACATGAAATGATATAATATTATGGTCACTATTACCCGGGGTTCAATGACTTGCCTTGAATCTGTGCCTTGTGTTATTATAGTTGTGACTGCAGACCAGACACCTACAGACTCAACCCAACTGCACTTGGGCAAGTCTTACGATGAAGAGGCCCAGGTTGGTTCTAGTGTCACTTTATGGTGCAACTTCACAACTAAACCTGCTGCACAACTGGGACACCTCACTGTCCACTGGACTAAGGACGGAGTCCCCATATTGTTTGTGAACAAAACCTACACTTACCCCAAAAGTACTCCAATCAGTGAGAAGAAACTACAGAAAGGAGACGCATCTCTGTCACTGAGCCATGTCAGCAGAGAGGATGCTGGGATATATAACTGCTCCATACAGTATGACACTAAGAGGGGGTCACTGAGTGTAGAACTAATAATCCTGGGTAAGTGCCCTCATTGTGATTTACTCCATTTTCCATAGATCTCTATAACAGTCTCTTTCACAGCTCAGGCTTTGAAAACTTCAACTTCTTTTCTTGGTTTCTATTATCATCATCTTCCCCTTTTTTCTGCCCCAACTTTCATCTTCCACTCCAGCCTTTCACCCCATCTCCCCTAATGTGACAATTTTTTTCCCTTTGGCACAAATGGGCTCTTTCCTTACCCACCCTTAATGCTCTGATTAAACTGATTCTCATTTCTCTCTGTACAGATGACCCAGACTCAATGGGGCAGAAGAATGATGGATCCAGTATGAAACATGGAGCAGCTGTGGGTCCCTGGTGTGTGGCCCTCCTGTTGTTCTTTGGCTACAAGCCATGAAGAACCTGCCAATGGGGAGTCCCTGATGTGCTCAATACAAACCCTTCCAGCTTATCGCCCATGTAATAATCTACATCCACATTGTCACCAAAATATTTCAGCTTTGTACCTGTTGCCAATATATTTACACACCTCCCAACATTTAAGAAAGAGGGACAAAAAGATTTGCCAAAATGTTTTTGACCTCGCCCATTGTGTGGCCACACCCCCTAATTACCACGTTCAATTTACAAAATTTGGCAGGTAATGAAAGTTTGAACACATTTCTGTGGTTTTTATGTGTTATTACTAATGAAGGTGAATTGCCCTTTAAGCTGCAAGTCACATGTCTTCCAAGAGACCTCCTTATCTTAAATTGTTACAATTGCTTCTTTGCTTATCTTAAATTGTTACAAATGTATCTAAGTGGAGCTGTCACGTATTCTGGGCTCTCAAAAGTCAATTAAGTTAGAAATGTTGTATCTTTTTCTGGCTGTTCGGTGTAGGAGATCAAAGAGAAAGGCGGGACATTTCAGTAACAATCCGGGACTGCGGGTTAAGCTGTCATAATCAGGACTGTTCCGCGACAGCCCAGTTGGGAGGTGTGTATTTAGTACTAAACCACCGGCACAGGGAGTATTTTCAGTGCCACAAACAGGGAAAATCAAAAAACACCCCTCACCCCCTCTTCAACCCCAGCAAATGCCATAATACAGTTCCCCTTGATAGTAACAGGAGGCACCTGCAGGAGGGCAGCCTCTCAGCTCCAGTTTGTATTAAACACATTTCAACAAGCAAAGTGAGTGTTTGTTTCTTTAACAGGTTAGACCAGAGTATTCAGAAAGGGGAATATAATTCTGGTTACACTGACACAGGGACCTACCTAGAGAGAGAAGAGGGAAGGAGGTCACATGACAGGAAGTGAAGTATATATAATAAATAAAGTACCCCCTATTGTAAATTATAAGGATATTATAAGTCACCGAGGAGTTTCATGACCATATAAAAGTACATGGCTGAAGGTCATGGAACTCCGAGGTGACTTCTTATATCCTCATATTTTATAACAACGGGTACTTTATTTATTCTAATACACACGTTTTAATGAGTCATGTGACAAAAATGACATCACTACTCACCGTTTATAACTGATGACATCACTACTCACCTTTTATAAGGATATAATTTACAAGATATTCACAGCTTTTGTGTATTATATGACAATAAAAAGTCACCCAATCAGAAATGAGTCTGAGTCAGTCTAGTGCAGTTAGAATAAAGCAGGCAGTGGCCCAGCAATATCTGGGGTGTGTTATATACAATATATCTATGTGTATTACATGAATGTGCATATGACTAACAGGGTGAGCAATACAAGTCACCACATTTACACTGGGTCTTGTAACTCAGAGCAACCAAGCAGCTGTTATTTCTATTACATTATCCCCTACCTGTTCCATTAAACACCCCATGATACTCATGGTCATACAGAACAAAGAGATTTATACACATGCAATCACCTATATAAGGGGGAAAGAGGGCCCTGCCCAAAAGAGCTTGCAATCTAAAAGCAGAAGGGGTATGAGACTTAGGGTGTGGGATGGGCAAGATCAGGAAGGTGAGGGACGTGGCACTGGGAATTGCATTTAGCACAGAATCTATGCCAGGCTACGTGGGGGAAGATGGGGGGAAGCTCAGAGATTTGGGGAGTCACAAGACTGATGTGAGATGCAGTGTAAAAAGTGTTAATGAATCAAAGGGGAAGTGGAGCCTGAAAGCAGAACTGCTGCAAAAAGACAAAACATCTGCAAAGACAAAAAAACAGAAAGTCACAAGAGCTCCTGCCGGAAGCCATTGGCCACTATGTGCCCAGATACAGCGCTGGAGGGCCCCATTACTTGCCCTTGTTGTATAACAGTATATGAGCTCACACTCAGGCTACTTCATGTACAGCCTTCACATTTCCACTGCTCTCTCATTGTCTTGCTCATAAGAGAAGAAAGTGGGAGTGAAGGAGCAGCCCAAGCAAAGGCCTGAGTGTGAGTGTGAGGAGGGAATGAGAGAAGAGCTGAGGGGCCGGTCAGTGAGGGGTGGAGAAGAATTGGGGACAGTTTTGAATTTTATTCTGAAAAGCAGCGGAATCCGGGTGCAGAGACTGGCACAAGAGGAATGGTTGCTAAGGCACACGAGCTTAGTGACAGCATTCATTATGGACTGGAGAGAAAGGGGAATTAATAGTCACTTATCAGTCTGTGATATGAGGAGAGAGTGAAGCAGAACTTTAGGGGAGAAATGATTGTTTGGTGACAGTGATAGGATTTAGTGAGTGAGTAGATATGTGGGGGCAGGACAAGAAGTGAGGGTGCAGGGGGTTCTTACTCTCCCCATTAAGTTACAGTCTGGGAATCCGCAGGGCAAATAAACATTGTTTCACATGAATTATATTGAATTATCCAACAAAGTAAACAAAAAAGATGATTTTTGAACTTTATGCAAAGACAAATAATTTCCACATTGGGGGGCTGTAATCCTAATGCTGTTTCTCTCCGGGGTATTTAGCAGCTTCTCTCTATATGAGCACTCAGGAGCTGACACTTTATTCAGGCACACAGCAGCTCTTGTTAAAGGAACAGTAACACCAACAAATTAAAGTGTTTTAAAGGAATGAGAATACAGTATTATGCTGCACTGGTACAACTGGTGTGTTTGCTTAAGAAACACTACTATAGTTTATATAAATATCCTGCTGTGTAGCCATGGGGGCAGCCATTGAAGCACAGGATACACAGTAGATAACAGATAAGTACTACTATAGTTTATATAAACAAGCTGCTGTGTAGTCATGGGGGCAGCCATTGAAGCACAGGATACACAGTAGATAACAGATAAGTACTACTATAGTTTATATAAACAAGCTGATGTGTAGCCATGGGGGCAGCCATTCAAGCACAGGATACACAGTAGATAACAGATAAGTACTACTATAGTTTATATAAACAAGCTGCTGTGTAGCCATGGGGGCAGCCATTCAAGCACATGATACACAGTAGATAACAGATAAGTACTACTATAGTTTATATAAACAAGCTGCTGTGTAGCCATGGGGGCAGCCATTCAAGCACAGGATACACAGTAGATAACAGATAAGTACTACTATAGTTTATATAAACAAGCTGCTGTGTAGCCATGGGGGCAGCCATTCAAGCACAGGATACACAGTAGATAACAGAGAAGTACTACTATAGTTTATATAAACAAGCTGCTGTGTAGCCATGGGGGCAGCCATTCAAGCACAGGATACACAGTAGATAACAGATAAGTACTACTATAGTTTATATAAACAAGCTGCTGTGTAGCCATGGGGGCAGCCATTCAAGCACAGGATACACAGTAGATAACAGATAAGTACTACTATAGTTTATATAAACAAGCTGCTGTGTAGCCATGGGGGCAGCCATTCAAGCACAGGATACACAGTAGATAACAGATAAGTACTACTATAGTTTAAATAAACAAGCTGATGTGTAGCCATGGGGGCAGCCATTCAAGCACAGGATACACAGTAGATAACAGATAAGTACTACTATAGTTTATATAAACAAGCTGCTGTGTAGCCATGGGGGCAGCCATTCAAGCACATGATACACAGTAGATAACAGATAAGTACTACTATAGTTTATATAAACAAGCTGCTGTGTAGCCATGGGGGCAGCCATTCAAGCACAGGATACACAGTAGATAACAGATAAGTACTACTATAGTTTATATAAACAAGCTGCTGTGTAGCCATGGGGGCAGCCATTCAAGCACAGGATACACAGTAGATAACAGATAAGTACTACTATAGTTTATATAAACAAGCTGCTGTGTAGCCATGGGGGCAGCCATTCAAGCACATGATACACAGTAGATAACAGATAAGTACTACTATAGTTTATATAAACAAGCTGCTGTGTAGCCATGGGGGCAGCCATTCAAGCACAGGATACACAGTAGATAACAGATAAGTACTACTATAGTTTATATAAACAAGCTGCTGTGTAGCCATGGGGGCAGCCATTCAAGCACAGGATACACAGTAGATAACAGATAAGTACTACTATAGTTTAAATAAACAAGCTGATGTGTAGCCATGGGGGCAGCCATTCAAGCACAGGATACACAGTAGATAACAGATAAGTACTACTATAGTTTATATAAACAAGCTGCTGTGTAGCCATGGGGGCAGCCATTCAAGCACATGATACACAGTAGATAACAGATAAGTACTACTATAGTTTATATAAACAAGCTGCTGTGTAGCCATGGGGGCAGCCATTCAAGCACAGGATACACAGTAGATAACAGATAAGTACTACTATAGTTTATATAAACAAGCTGCTGTGTAGCCATGGGGGCAGCCATTCAAGCACAGGATACACAGTAGATAACAGATAAGTACTACTATAGTTTAAATAAACAAGCTGATGTGTAGCCATGGGGGCAGCCATTCAAGCACAGGATACACAGTAGATAACAGATAAGTACTACTATAGTTTATATAAACAAGCTGCTGTGTAGCCATGGGGGCAGCCATTCAAGCACAGGATACACAGTAGATAACAGATAAGTACTACTATAGTTTATATAAACAAGCTGCTGTGTAGCCATGGGGGCAGCCATTCAAGCACAGGATACACAGTAGATAACAGATAAGTACTACTATAGTTTATATAAACAAGCTGCTGTGTAGCCATGGGGGCAGCCATTCAAGCACATGATACACAGTAGATAACAGGTAAGTACTACTATAGTTTATAGGAAGTTTGTCACAATGTCACATGGACTGTTCACGCTGCTCCCATCCGGCAGACGCTTTCGCAGTATTAAAGGCCAAACAACCAGTGAAAGCTTTTTTCCACAAGTGATCAGACTCCTCAACTCACTGCCTGTCCTCCCACTACATTCCAGACTCACCTGAACTGTGAACTGAACTTTATGATCTGTTCATTTATTTGCACAATTCTAAAGGTTTACACATGTATATATCCAATTTCTGCCTATATATTGCACATTTTACATATTTATTGTGTATTCAATGTGCCTGTTTGTGCTATGTACTAACTGGAGCCACGTTGTCTCGTCTCACTGTATATTCGTATACTGCTGAGAGGACAATAAAGTTTACTTTGACTTTACTTTGCAGAGCTTCATGTGTCCCTCCCATTAGACCAGTTTTATATCCATTGTACAGAGAATTCCCTATAAGGAAGATGGACACGGAATTGTGAGCAGCTGCAAGTCTTACTGGGAAACATTGCACAACTAACAGTTTCTTCTGCTCAACGGTTTGCAAGCTTTGTGGTCTAACGAGTGCTATTTAAATCTAGTCAGGGTGTGTAGCAACAAATCTGTCTTGTGCTCCTAACTGATGTTAACCCTTTAGCTTCTGGCTGCAGGCTCATTATGCGAGCACAGGTTAATATGACATGATATAGGGCCACAATTAAATCCTTATTGTAGATAGAAAAAAAGGAAACTTTAAAGGAGAAGGAAAGCTAATGAGGCAGTTTATTGCCAATAGATTAGCCACAATAGTACAAGCTATAACACTATATTTATTCTGCAGAATGTTTTACCATACCTGTGTAAACAGCTCTTGAATTATTCTCTGTTTGTTTAGGATAGCAGCTGCCATATTAGCTTGGTGTGACATCACTTCCTGCCTGAGTCTCTCCCTGCTCACTCATAGCTCTGGGCTCAGATTACAAAAGGAAGAGTAGCAAACTGAGCATGCTCAAGCCCTAGCCCTGGAGGTTTAAGCTGAAAACAGTTAGTCTGATACAGAAGCCCATGAGTACACAATAGAAGGAAAGAAATGTGCTGTTTCTTTTGACAGAGGACTCAGAGCAACATTACTTTGAGGGATTACTGGTGTATTTATATAGACCTTTCTGATAAAGCTTATTTACTTTTAGCCTTTCCTTCTCCTTTAATTGGGGGAGGATCATGAATGTGCTGTTCCATTAACTAGTGATGTTCTTTACTGATTGACTACGATGCCTTATGGGAGTCACATTCCTCCGCTGTCTCAGCATTGCTAATACTACTGCCATAAACCTCAGTACTGTAAGTAAACCTGTAACTACTGTAAATAAACTGTCACATAACAACCTCCTGGCGTCCATTATTCCTATTTATACTGCACAGTAGCCTGAGAGTTGTAGTTACACTACCTGAAATCTTCCATTTAGTGAAGGCCCTAGCCTGGGGTGTTTGAGTCACGTGTAACCCACGCTCTAAGCACTAGCTGGACATTAACTCCTTCTTGGTCTGCTTAGCCAAGTTAGCATTACACAAATGTATATTTATTACATATATATACTGATAGGAGAATTTATTTGCCAGGCATGAATTGGCGGCAAATTTCCGCAAATTTGCAAATTTTCTACAAAAATTCACCAGCAAATTTAAATGTTCTTGACGCCAGCAACAATCATTGTCGCTGGAGCCAATTGTCGCTGGCGTCAAAATTAGCTTTTCACTAATTTTTTTGCCTGGTTTGTGGCGAATTGAAATGGGACAAATTCGCCCATCACTACACATATATATATATATATTCATGTTATATTATAGATATAGAGGCACATATATATACATGTTATATTATAGATATAGAGGCACATATATATACATGTTATATTATAGATATAGAGGCACATATATATACATGTTATATTATAGATATAGAGGCACATATATATACATGTTATATTATAGATATAGAGGCACATATATATACGTTATATTATAGATATAGAGGCACATATATATATATTCATGTTATATATACAGACGCACAAGTCTCTACTCATCAGCCCCCACAGCTCCTATAACATAGGAATCTATTTACTGCCGGTATCACGTGTGAGACAAAGAACCAGTTGAAATGTTAATTCATCTGATATGGAGGGATTCCCAGCCACACAAACATGAGATGTGACTTTGTAGAAGTTTAAGTCACACGTGAGATGTAACTGGCAGTGTAAGGGTTAATATGTTCAGGAGAAAGTTTCTCTGGTCACTGATTGGACGTCCCACATGTGTATTAGTTTAACCCCTGGAGCTGCTCTGGCTCATGTTTCAGTGCAGCAGTATGTGCCAGTCACACCCCAGCACCATATATGGACTTTAACTCACTCACAACAGAAAACAATATCCCAGAGCTGTGTTTCTGATCAGCGTTGGATCTACTGGTCTGATGTTGTGTTAAATCTTCCTGGATCCAGTATTTGCTCTACAAGAGACCAACTGCACAGGAATCCACTGGATTTCTTTATTTCAGCAAATCCTTTGTCAGTGTCTCCTGCAGAAACAAGGGGCTCCATCAGGTCAGATATTGCTCCTCTTCTGTATTCCGCTTATCTGCTCTTCTATCTCTATTTTGCCTTTTCCTTTTGTGCAGCTATTGATTCTGATCATGATTAATTATTATTAATTAATTATTTAGGCTTTGCTTTTAGAGCATTAAAAGTGATCCTGTCGTCTGCATTGGTCATTTTTACTCTAATCTGATTTAATCAGAGACCGTTAAAATGACAGAATTGGTATATTGGGTAGTTTTCAGCTGGTAACACGGGGTATTATCCTGGCACATATAATAATGTACTGGGAACATAGGGGAAACGTTATAAATGAAAGGATGAGAAGCAGCTTCCCCTTTAACCTCACCCCATACACACAGTCTGCTGATCTTTACCACTGACCTATCAGATATAAAGGGGCAGATTTACATAGGGTCGAATCCTTCGACTTGAATATCAGTCGAAGGATTTACCGCAAATAGTTAAAATCGTTCGATCGAATTATTATATCCTTCTAATCGTTCGATTTGAAGGATTTTAATTAGGGATGCACAGAATCCAGGATTCGGTTCAGAATTTGGCCAGGATTCGGCCTTTTTCAGCAGGATTCAGATTTGGCCGAATACTTCTGCCCGGCCGAACCGAACCCGAATCCTAATTTGCATATGCAAATTAGGGGCGGGGAGGGAAATCACGTGACTTTTTGTCACAGAACAAGGAAGTAAAAAATATTTTCCCCTTTCAACCCCTAATTTGCATATGCAAATTAGGGTTCGGATTCGGTTCGGTATTCGGCCGAATCTTTCACGAAGGATTCGGGGGTTTGGCCGAATCCAAAATAGTGGATTCAGTGCATCCCTAATTTTAAACGATCGATCGAACAATTTTTCTTCAACCAAAAAAACATTAGAAAGCCTATGGGGGCCTTCCCCATTGGCTAACATTGCACTTCAGAAGGGGGTCGAAGTTTTTTTTAAAGAGACAGTACTTCGATTATCGAATGGTCGAATAGTCGAACCATTTTTAGTAGGGATGCACCGAATCCACTTTTTTGGATTCGGCCGAACCCCCGAATCCTTCACGAAGGATTCGGCCGAATACCGAACCGAATCCAAACCCTAATTTGCATATGCAAATTAGGGGTGGGAAGGGGAAAACATTTTTTACTTCCTTGTTTTCTGACAAAAAGTCACGCAATTTCCCTCCCTGTCCCTAATTTGCATATGCAAATTAGGATTCGGATTCGGTTCGGCCGGGCAGAAGGATTCGGCCGAATCCGAATCCTGCTGAAAAAGGCCGAATCCTGGCCGAATCCCGAAACCGAATCCTGGATTCGGTGCATCCCTAATTTTTAGTTTGAATAGTTCGAATCGAAGTCGAAGGTCGAAGTAACCAATTCGATGGTCGAAGTAGCCAAAAATAACATTCGAAATTCAAAGTTTTTTTTTTTCTATTCCTTCACTCGAGCTAAATAAATGGGCCCCAAAATGACCAAAAAGCTTCTCTTTAGAGCCTGAAATGTCCCACATTGCTCCCTGTATCTTTGGCTTCACTGTCTGTTCAGCTTTGCAGATATAAGGGGAATAAGGAGCACAGGATTCTTAGTATTGTAAATAAATATATTTCTTTTCCATCAACTGATGATTCTATGATTTCAATCTATGTCCTCATGTAAAATCCCCCCAAATACAAAGAACTTTCATTTGAAACAGGGAGATCCTGCCTTAATGTAAAGCTGACTTTACCCTATTCCTCTATTCACATACAGGGGGCACATTTACTAAGGGTCGAAAATCGAGGGTTAATAAACTCGAATTTAAGTCCTTCGAATTCGAATATCAAATTCAAAGGATTTAGTGCAAATCCTACGAAGTTAAAATCGTTCGAACGATAAAATCCGTCGAAGCGAACGATTTGACCGATTTTAAGTGATCGATCGAAGGATTTTTCTTCGATCAAAAAAACCTTAGAAAAGTGATGGGGAAGGTCCCCATAGGCTAACATTGTACCTCGGTAGGTTTAAACTGCCGAAGTAAGTAGTCAAAGTATTTTTTAAAGAGACAGTACTTCGACTATCAAATAGTCGAACGATTTTTACTTCGAATCATTCCAATCGAAGTCGAAGGTCGTAGTAGCCTATTCGATGGTCAAAAAAATACTTTGAAATTCAAAGTTTTTTTCATTCGAATCCTTCACTAGAGCTTAGTAAATGTGCCCCGCAATATCAATATAGAGAAAGCAACTAAGAACAATCGCGTTTACAGTAGATATAATTAGGGATGCACCGAATCCACTATTTTGGATTCAGCCGAACCGGCGAATCCTTTACAAAAGATTCGGCCAAATACCGAACCGAATCCGAACCCTAATTTGCATATGTAAATTAGGAGTGGGAAGGGGAAAACATTTTTTACTTCCTTGTTTTGTGACAAAAAGTCACGCAATTTCCCTCCCCACCCCTAATTTGCATATGCAAATTAGGATCTGGATTTGGTTCGGCCAGGCAGAAGGATTCGGCCGAATCCGAATCCTGCTGAAAAAGGCCGAATCCTGGCCGAACCCCGAACCGAATCCTGGATTCGGTGCATCCCTAGATATAATAATGTAGAACCCAGAGCTCCTCTGTAATTATTCTTTTGAGACCCCAGATCCACTGTTTTTACTTTAAATGGAACTATTTAGTTTTTTCCTGAACAAAAGGGAATCTCTATGATCTGTGTCTCTGCAACTGGAAACCCCTAAATGGCAAATTTGGTGGCTTTTCTCCCATCTGTAGTGTTATGTGTATAAAGTGCTGCAGCAATTGTAAGGGTTAAACATTTAGGAGAAAGTCCCCATGTCCTTAAAAAGGGGTTGATAATTAACCTTTGACCTAAGGTTGGCATAATTAGTAGTCTATATTCAAGTGGACCAATCAGAATATACCAAGTTACCATCTAACCAATGAATCTTAAAGAAAATGTTAATGTGGAACTTTGTTGAAACAATATAAATGTATGTCCTAAAGGTTTATTGGGGATCAGCAATTGTTTTTTTATGGCTGGTCCACACGTGGGTAATAAATCTTCTCTGGAGGAATTTGCCTTTGTTTAAGAGAGCGATGATTAACAAAAAAACAAACAAATACAAAAAGTAATGTAGGAGTGATACACAGAGCTTACCCTCTAGAGAAATTCGATTGCAGGCAGGCACCACTCCGGCAAAAATAGTAGAATTCAGGAGCCGAAAATTTAAATGATACAAAAGTGTTTCATTTTACATTATGGGGCCGATTCACTAACTTCGAGTGAAGGATTTGAAGTAAAAAAACTTCGAATTTCAAAGTGTTTTTTTGGGCTACTTCGACCATGGAATGGGCTACTACGACCTTCAACTACAACTATGACTTCGAATCGAACTAATCGAACTAAAAATCGTTCGACCATTCAATAGTCGAAGTACTGTCTCTTTAAGAAAGAACTTCGACCCCCTAGTTCACCATCTAAAAGCTACTGAACTCAATGTTAGCCTATGGGAAGGTCCCCATAGGCTTGGCTAACTTTTTTTGATCGAAGGATATTCCTTCGATCGTTGGATTAAAATCCTTCGAATTGTTCGATTCGAAGGATTTTATCGTTCGATCGAAGGAATAATTGTTCGATCGCACTATTTGCGCTAAAATCCTTCGACTTCGATATTCGAAGTCGAAGGATTTTAATTCCCAGTCGAAGGATTTTAATTCCCAGTCGAATAATTAACCCTTGATATTCGACCCTTTGTGAATCGGCCCCCAAGTATTAGAATAAAAGCCTTACGCGTTTCATGTCACCCAAGGACACAATCATAGGATAACTTTATTTTGGTACAAACAAGATATTTAAAAGGAAAAGGAGCCGATAGAAAATTACTTAGGCGGAATATATAGAATTACCAAATTTTCTTTTGCTCTTTTTCCTTTTTTTTTGTATCATCTACATTTTGGGCTCCTGGATTTTAGTATTTTTGCCGTTGGTGTTCAGGAGAGGTACCTGCCTGCAATGGAATTTCTGTGAATTACTCCCCATTGCTGAAGGTCTGGGGCATGAGAAAGCGATGAGCTTATCCTTTAATCTAATAGATTCATCTTCTCATAGTTTGGGAATATTTTGGGAACATGTAACCCTCTAAAGCACTACTGCCCTTGTTTTATTTAGTACCTCCTGAAGTTCTCTTGCAGCCGTATTGGTTGAAGTCACATAGGGAGGGTCCAATTGTTGCTGATATACCACATTGCGCACAACAGAACTTTACCCTAAATAATAAATCAATTGCACATGTTTAGATAAAACAAATGTCAGTATATGGAGTTTTTGTATGGAGTATTTCAGCTGAATTTAGCCAAAGCCCCGTTACCTCCCTGTATAAGCACTGCGTATCTTGACAGCGCTATATAAATAAATGATGATGATGATGATGATGCTGAATCTTTGCAACTGTCACTTTAATGTCCTGTTCTTCCTTTCAGGAATGGCATCTACTGATCTGAGAGAAGAGCTGAACTGCTCCATCTGCCTGAGTATTTATACACATCCCGTAACCCTGCCGTGTGGCCACAACTTCTGCCAGAGCTGCATTGGGAAGGTGCTTGATACACAAAGAAGATCACGGGGTTATACCTGCCCCGACTGCAGAGCGAAGTTTCACAAGCGCCCGGCCCTGCAGAGGAACAGAACACTGGGGAACATAGCAGAGCGATTCCTTCCTGGTCACCCAGAGATGGGGGAGACTGGGATCTTCTGCACCTACTGTGTCTTCTCTCCTGTACCTGCTGCTAAATCTTGTCTCCTGTGTGAGGCTTCCCTGTGTGATACCCACTTAAAGGTTCACAACAATTCAGGAGAACATGTACTGACTGAACCCACCACTTCGTTTTTGGAGAGAAAGTGTTCTATGCACAGACGGATCCTGGAGTATTACTGCTGTAAGGATGGGGCCCCTATCTGTGCGTCCTGCTGCCTGGCCGGAAAACACAGGGGCCACAAGGTGGAGCTGCTGGATGAGGCCTTCGAGAAGAAGAAAGAGAAACTGAGGAATGTTCTGGAGAAACTGAGCCCAGAGAGAGAGCAGGTGAAGAGAGGAGTCCAGAGGCTACAGGAGCGCAGGAGAGAAGTAGAAGAAAAAGCAGCCGGTGAGACAAAGAGAGTCACTGACCTGTTTAGGGGCATCAGGGAACAGCTGGAAGCCCTAGAGAAGCAAGTCCTGGATGAGATCTCCAGGCAGACAAGGAAGATATCCCTCCAACTGTGTGACCTACTCCAACAGATGGAGACAAAGAAGAAAGAGCTGACCAGTAAGATCCGTCACATTGAGGTGCTGTGTAACTTAGCAGATCCCCTCACTGTCCTACAGGATCAGGAATCACATGGAGCTGACTGTTGTGGGGCTGAGGAGGGAGACAAGAAGCGCAGAAAATCTTATCATATAAATGTCCCTGATGTCTGCGATTTGGACAAGTTACTGATCTCAGAGACATTACTCAAAGGTTTAGCTGGGATTGTGACCAGGGCCTTGTATGGGCAGGAGGCTACGGACATGTTACTGGATATAAACACAGCGGCCAATCATCTGTCTGTGTCCGACAACAGGAAAACGGTTTCTGGCACAGAAAGGGATCAGGGTCGCCCACAAACACCAGAGAGATTTGAGTTTGGGCAGACGTTGAGCACCAAGAGTTTCTCCTCGGGGCGACATTACTGGGATATGGAAGTCAGTGAATCAGGACTCTGGGGGGTAGGGGTGGCCTATCCCAGTATAGAGAGGGCAGGGACTCAATATAATATTGGAAATAATAACAAGTCCTGGGCTTTATATTTATCTCATGATAATTATTCAGTTAAACATGATGATGTAGAGACCCCTTTACCCCACAAGCGTTCCTGCAGGAGAATCAGAATCTCATTGGACTATGAGGCTGGATTTTTGTACTTTTATGAGTTGAGTGATCCAATCAGACACTTACACACCTTTACTACCACATTCACTGAGCCCCTCCATGCGGCTTTCTATGTATGGTGGGATTATGATTGGGTGAGAATCATTAGCTGATCACTGCTCAGTACAGGGTATAACTAGTTATACAAGAATATTATATACATGCCCTCGCTCTGCCACCAGCAACTTGGCTCTATAACATAGAAGAGCTACAGTATATATGATAACTATATGATCTCTCAGAGTTATGTCCTGCTGGGAGTTACAGTAGCCTTACAATAGGAGTGCTGGAGTGTCTGTATGGTTAGCATTATGTCCTGCTGGGAGTTACAGTGAAACAAACCACAATGATGCGGCAATGGCGGAGCACACCAAGTCTGTCGCATCTCGTGCCTCATCGCTGCTCTCGCAATATGTCGGTCACTTCTTGCCGGCTCCAACATCCAGCCCTGAATCACTACAGAGCGCTGATCAAACTGCATCTCGGAGTCCGGCATATTTAGTAACAATTCGGCTTTATTCAGACGCAGATTCAGATTACATTGTAACGGTGACTGTATAAATCGAATGCGTTTCGTGCCCACAAACTGGTCACTTCATCATCATCATCATCATCACTAATGAAGTGACTAGTTTGTGGGCACAAAACGCGTTTGGTTTATACACCCACCGTTACAATGTAATCTGAATCTGCATCTGAATAAAGCAGAGTTTCAATCAGTGCTCAGTAGTGATTCAGGGCTTGATGTGGGAGTTACAGTAGCCTTACAATAGGAGTGCAGCAGTGTCTGTATGATCAGCTTTATGTTCTGCTGGGAGTTACAGTAGCCTTACAATAGGAGTGCTGGGGTCAACTTTGTATATTTATTTCCTAATTTTGTATTGTAAGACTTTGTTATGAGATGGAAGATTGGTGCACACCTGATCCTCTGTAGGAGGCATGCAATGATACTGGTACTGTGATGGTACTGTATTCTGATGATACTGGTATTCTGATGGTACTGGTACTGTGATGGTACTGGTATTCTGATGGTACTGGTATTCTGATGGTACTGGTACTGTGATGGTACTGGTATTCTGATGGTACTGGTACTGTGATGGTACTGTATTCTGATCAGGGCTGATCCTATCAAATGTGGGGCCCAATTGGGACCATGTTAGTGGGGCCCCTAGACAAAGTATTGCTGGCTACTGACACACCAAGTATTTAGGAAAATAAGGGCATACAGGCACAAAATAGAAAGGAAAGGGGCAGACAAGGTAAGAGAGTGAGAGGGATGAAATAGGGGCACATAATAGGGGCACACAGGGTAAGAGAGAGAGGGAGGAAATAGGAGAGTGGACTGGGCCAATTAGTTTGGGGCAGGCTGGGCTGATTCAGCTTGGGAGCAGGCTTGGTTGGATTGGGGGCAGGCAGGGCCTATCAAGGTTGGAGGAAAGCTGGGCCTATGAGAGTTGGGGGCAGGCTGGACCTATGGAGTTGGGGGATAGGCTGGCTTATCAGAGTTGAGGGTGGGCTGGACCTATGGATTTGGGGATGGGCTGCACTCTCAAAGTTGGGGGCAGGCCAGGCAGCATCATGTGCTGAGGGAAATATTATCTGTGCTGCCCTGTGGTGCAGGGCCCCCAGAGGTGCGGGGCCCAATTGGTCCAATTGGCCTAAGGCCGGCCCTGATTCTGATGGTACTGGTATTCTGATGGTAATATGATGGCACTGGAAAGTTTTATTAGGAAGGAATGATGAATTTATATAGGAATGTATTAGGTGGTGATAATATATTTTTATATGAGCACATTTATATGAGAACAGCCTATTCCAATGAGGGACAAATGGTTATGTGTCAGAGTGTAAGAATAATAAAGTCTAATAACAAATGCCCCTATCATTCTGACTCAGCAATAACCACAGGGAAGGGAGGGGTGATGTTCCCCCATTTATTATTTCTCTTATTAATGACACCCAGTGATGAGAGTCCACTTTGTAAGTTACTGACAGAATTCAGAGTGTCAGCAGATACGAGATGAGGCCCCTTTGTACACAAGTGTTTTCTTTATTGCTGTGTCTGATTTTAACTGATAAAGAACCACAAGACTGAGGGACAGTTGTAAGCGGGAAACTATTTTCAGTTTCAATATCTGTAGATAAAAACATTCAGTTCTCTTCCAACATTTTGGGAGGGTTCAAGTTATATGTTCCTGTATTCTCATCTGAATCTATACAAGTTTGTGACAAGGGGAGTGTCTCGTGTTAAAACACTTCGGTGTCACATTTCACTGATTTCCCAACTATGTTCTATTGTTAAACTCAATAAACCTCATTCTATGTGAAATAGTCTTATCTCTGAGTTTTGCTTTCCATATAACGAGGTCATAGCAATACAATTAGCAACAATGGAGGCCTATGGAATTCCTGGAGGAGTAGAGATAAGACTGTAGGGAGTGAAGACTGGAGCCTCTTTGATACATTATTGACTAGAGAGTCTCGTCCGTGTCACCATATAATTCTGTCCTTCCTGCTTGATTGACTCTCCTTCTTTACTCCTAATGATCTGCATGGAAATTAAATATATCTGAAACTTTTGGTCTTGATAATAGAATGATGAGAACACCCTATTCCATGACGGCTAATGGCTGGTGTCCATGGACTAATGATAATAAATGTAATATTGATCTTGAGACCCCCAGTCCGGATGCACATGGAAAGGCCAGACCTAAGGCAGATGGTGGTCTCAGGTGATCATACTACTGTTTGCTGACCAAAGGGCAAGACCATGCGGAGAGAAATTGAAAGGGGGGAACTGAAAGGGTTAACTTCTATCCCTGAAACTTCTGTCCTTGCTCAAACTTCTTTGTGCATAACCTGCTTATATGGCACGTACTCCCCAGCTGGACTGAGCAGCCCCCAATGCCCTTGGGCGAATATGTTTCTTATCTCTTCTTATCACACATACCAGCACACCCCACTACAATGTTTCTTTCTGGAGACACACAGAATAATACTGTTTTGTTTTCCCTTAGGCTAAGGCATACCTTTGTTACACATCATATTGGCTATATAAGAACTGCTGTAACCCTAATAAATCAGAACTTGCTTTGTAATACATGAGCCTACTGTGTCGTTCTTTGTAAGACCCCTGCGCAGTGTATCTGGAGGGTAAAATCACATGGTTTCTGCCGTGCCAAGACAAACCGGTTCACATAGGGATAGCACAAGGATAGCACAGTGAAAGCCCGGGATTTCCCCTGTTCCTTTCAGCTGGCGGTTTGAGGCTGGTTGTTATATATATCTATAAAAAAAAATAAAAAACCATAAAAACGAAAAGAATAAAAATTGGTTTTGCCTCATGTATGGTGGTTTTTGAGGCTAGTTGTTAATGTCTCGCGAGGCTGTTTTGCAAAGGTTCGCCTCCTGTAATGGTCGAGACTGTTAGTATAGTAAGATAGGGATATTTAGGTTGCACGCAGAAACCTTTTCTTACTGACTGATTCACCTCTCCATATACAATATTGTCTCGTTTTGTCTTTGTACGTGTATGTATCCCCCATGTCTGTATAGAGATTAAGGTATATACGTCACATTGTAGTCAATTTTCTTGACGTGTAACTTCTTACTTAAAAAATTCTATCATTCTTTCGCCGTGCGTGTGTGTATGTGTGTCATCCAGGGACACAATTGTTTGTATATTAATAACTGTTACTAATACGTCCTGTTGGTGTTGCTGCTATTTGTAAGTTGTACTAATCATATATATATATAGTGATGGGAATTGCCACGTGAGGGCAGTGATTGTGTCAACAGAATTTCCCAAAGCCGACAGGTAAGCGCCACTTGTTACTCACCAACAGGGAACTTCTTTTGATAGTGATCACAAGTCACACACTTTGTTATAAGTGATTACAAGCTATATATATATATATGTATGTAAGGCATGTATGCATATGTTTTGTTGTTTAAAAGTGTTGGATATTGTATGTTGGTATAGTTGTGTTACCGATTAATTCTACTGCTAACTGTCTGTGACCACAATTGTGGATTGCCTCCTATCTTTGTACTACCACCTTTATTCCTTTTACTTTTGTTCTTACTAGAGACATAAACTCTGGATTCAATCTAGAGGTAGGCTGTCTTTCCTAAATCAGATTTATGAGTCCAGGAAATAGGTAATTGGCCTGGAACAGGGAATAATAGGGTCTAGGAAAACACATAAGCAGTATTCACTAGGAAGAACTGCAAGTCTCAGCCAACACTACACTACTTGAAAGGATAGAAAGCTGCTATTCTACTATTTCTCTTCTATATTTTCCTCTATGTGTGTGTGATTGGTAAGGATCCCTGACTGGCTGTGTGAATGTGACTGGCTGTGAATGTGAGTCTGAGTGTGATAGTGTTTATAAGGGGATCCGTGGCTCTATTTCAGAGTCGGCTTGTTGATCAGGAGAATTCTGCGGTCCCTGTTTACGGGGCGACCCGACAGGCCAGAAACACAGAAAACCAGGTTTTCTGCAGAGAACTGTTAGTGCGTAATTTATATATCTACATTGTGTGTGACCTGCTATATTTCCTTTGTCTATTCTCCCCTTACACATCTGTCAATTTGTTTTGCAATGGGGGGTAAGTCTTCTAAAATCCTGCCACCTCCTCTTCCCAAGGAAACCTGTAAGCAGTATGTCTATAGGTGCAGCCCCACAGGGGGATTTTATGTTGATCCGTGGGTAGACAACCTTGCAGGATGGTGTGAGAACTTACAGCTTGATAATCCTTTCCCCCGAAATGGTGCTAATGATTTGTATCACATGAATATTGTTTACCAAATGTGTCTACAAAAGAAAGATGGGGACCCCAATTGGGATTACACATATATGACTCCGGGAGGGGAGAATTGTCTTAAAATTGCCCCAGGGTGGCACTCTACTCCCTCCATCCCTAAAGCCCATAAGACCCATGGCGTCTCAAAATTATTTAAGTGCTCAAAATCCGACGGCCAGATTACCCACACTACCCCACCTCCGTACACAGACATTCATCCCAATTTGGCGCACAAACCATGCACCACAGAGGACGAGGCCATTTGAATTGGTGTCGCTTCTGCCCCAATGCCACAAGCTCAGGCAGCACAAGTTGTCCCATTAGTTCAACCACCCACATCCACCCCCCAACGACCAACCCTCATAACACCATCTGCCCCTACACATACACCCCCACCACCCATACTTACCCCACAGCTATTTCCCATTACTTCGTCCGCACTCACCACCACGTGTGACGACCCTATTGAAATACCTCTTATGCCCAATTTGGAGGAAGGTATGAGCCTCCTCACTAAAGCGGGATACGATATAGTCGACATTTCTCCCGAACGCTCTAAAACGGCGGTGAGAAAGAGAGACACGCAGCCACAAAACAATATCCCTTTCTCACTGTTGGTGAACAGCTCATAATGAAACCTCTAAACCCCACAGAACTACAAAACATACTCTCTAATTCCCCTGATCCCAGGAAGAATCCTGGTACATGTCTCGTTTATCTAAAAAGAATGTGTCAGGGACAATGCATGCATCAGGCAGACATGCGACTTATCGATGGCATCCTAGGCTATGACTTAGAATCAGGATGGGATTGGGCTAGAGTCCCTTCCATTTCCGTACCCGTTAATATTAACGCCATGAACGCTGCCCAATACCCACTAAATACACAGGCAGGCGTAGAAACTATGTGGCAAGAAGTAGAACAAGAGATGAGACGCTTATGGACCGATCGACAGTCTATGTCGATCGCTCTCGGATGTAAACAAAAATCACATGAGACAGCAAGTGACTTTGTTAAAAGGTTTTATAAAGTGTGGAAAGAGGAAGCAGCCGTTTCCTCTGAAGGGAACTCAAATCCAGACATGTTTAGGTAATATGACTCCCCAATGTAGTCTCACTACTAAACAACTCATTTCTGAGTGGCCAACACTCACTTCAGGAGACTTTCTAAAAAGAGTAATTGAAAAGGAAGCAGCAAGTTGTTATGACAATCCAGTCAAAAACGACAAGAAAGTACAGGGCACGTACATGGAGGTGAGCCCAGAAGACCCCACCCAAAACGAAACCACCTCCTGTCCAAATAGTACCATAGAAATGTATTCTAACAACCAAAGGTCTAATAACCAAAATTCCAACAGAGACAGATACAGCAGAGGCTGTTGGAATAATGGACGAGGAAGGGGGAGAGGTCGTCAAAACTGGGGTAACCAGGACAGAAAAAACCAGGATCAATGTTTTAACTGTTACGAATTTGGCCACTGGCGCAATCAATGCCCCTGGCCACCTCAGCCTGCCTTCCACAATAACCAACAAATGACCCCTAATGGTCCAGCCCCAACATTCCAACAACGAGCACCCCAATCACAACCTCAGATACAGCCCAGAAACTCAGCAAACCCCGCTCCCAGACACACCATCAATTGGCCTGATCCGCCTAGGGCTGCCCTGAAGGTTGTACCCCACATTTCCCTGTCATCTCATCCTCCTCCGATGCAGATCCATACCTCACTTTAAACATTGCAGGGATGGATTTATTGTTCCAAGTACCCACTTTCCAAACCCCACCCCTGCCCGTCAAGTGCCCAGGCTCCAATCGCACCATTTCACACCCATTCACACTCATTCCAGGGTACCCCGAGAATCTCCTGGGTAGAGATCTGTTCCACAAATTGGGTTTCCTATCTATCAGTATTTCTTCTACTGGAGGCCTTTCTGCAAATATTTTTGTCCAAGAAACTAACTCTATTTTCTTCAATTCTAACGACTTTTTACTGATCCTTCCATACTGTCTGTCTGGTCTACTGATAAATTTGATGTGGGCTTTGTTAACTGTACCCTTATAAAGCCTTACTCAAACCACACTCACAAGCAATATACATTAAGCAGTATCCAATTTCACAAGACAAGCTGAATGGTATCCGCCCATTAATACAGAAATTCTTTGAACAAGACATCCTCACGGGTGTTGTCTCTCCTTACACCAGTGGACCCTGAGACACAGTTGCTTTTGGCTTTTACTTTTGAGGGGTTCCAACTTACCTTTGAAACGCCTCCCCCAAGGCCTAGTGGATTAACCAGCAGCCTACTCCCTGGTGCTCCAGCATACCCTTAAGTCCTGGACCTCCAGCCATGGTTCTGTCCTACTTCAATATGTTGATGACTTGTTGTTGTGCAGCCCAAGCCAGGATGCTAACCACCATGATACCACCTCCTTGCTACAACACCTTGCAATAACGTTGCCAAACACAAGGCTCAGATGGGGGCTGAGACCGTTGAATACTTAGGATTCATTCTTTCCCACGGACAGAGGCAAATCAATCCTAAAAGGGTACAGGCGCTGACAAAGATAAAGAAACCAGAGACTCCAAAGGAAATGTTATCCTTTCTTGGCATCGTCAACTATTGCCGCCAATGGATATCGCACTGTTCTTACTTTGACAATATCCTGAGACAAAGAACTAAAAAGGATGGACCACCTTACGTACAATGGACTAGAGAAATGACTAATGCTTTTAATTCTCTCCTACAGACACTGGTTACACCACCTGCGCTGGGTCTACCTAACTATGCTAAACCTTTTCATTTGTATGTGAAGGACACCTGTAAAACCATGGCTGCGGTCTGTGCTCAAGAATCTGGGGGAAGCTTTCGTCCTGTGGCCTATTTTTCCAAAGTAATGCCGCTTCCGGTACAGGGGATGCCGGCGTGTCTCAGAGCTTTAGCAGCTAGGGCTATGGCCGTGGAACTGTCTGTCACAATTGGTCACAATACCACCTCACACCTCACACCAAGTCACACACCTGTTGAAAAACGTCACCACACAACATATGACATCCCAACGTTTAAGTGGCTATGAAGTCATCCTGTTGGGTACTGCTAATTTACACATTAAGTATGCATCTAACACGCAGGGTCCTGCCGCAATCCTACACGCTCTTTTACATCTGTCTGACCCCACTAACTCTTTCATACTCGATCCTCATGACTGTGTTGAGTCTATCCATTACTCCACCTCACCTCACTTTGACCTAACTGACACTCCTTTACCACATGCCACCAATGTCTTTGTTGATGGTTCTTGTTCTAGACCCTCTGACGACACCTCCAGCCTATTCAGTAGTACAACTCCCTGACATTATTCTCGAAACTGACTCCGTCCCCGTCAATTCTGCTCAGGCGGCAGAGCTTATAACACTCACCAGGGCCTGTCACTTGTTTGCCAACCGTCCCGTTAATATATTCAGTGACAGTAGATACGCCTTTGGGGTGGTTCACGATTTTGGCAAAATTTGGCAACAAAGAGGTTACGTCACTGCAGATGGTAAATCCATCTCACATCCTACCCTCATTGATAACCTTTTAAAAGCCATTCAACTTCCCTCTGAAATTGCAATTATCCACTGCAGGGCCCACACTAACAGAACGGACGACATCTCCCTAGGGAATGCTCTAGCAGATAGGGTTGCCAAATCCACTGCATCCTCTGCCACTCCCACCGTCATACCCATTTTTCTCCACTCTCCTCCCACCTGTCCAGACAGTCAAATCCTACAGCATTTGCAAGACTTTGCTACACAGACCGACTTGCAATTTTGGAAACAACAAAATCTGACCCTTGACCAGTTTGGTCTTTACTCCCACCTGGGCAAAGTGGGCATCCCCAAAAGCAGCCTACCCCTACTCATTTCTCATGCTCACGGTGTTGGTCATAAGAGTGCCAAACTCACTTTGTCTGAGATGCAAAAACATTTCATCGCAAACAATCTCAGACAACATTGTTCAACCTTTGTTAAAACCTGCCTCACCTGCCTCAGGGCCAACACCACCGGCACACGCAACGTACATCAAAACTTACCCCCACCAGTAGCACCTTTTTCTCACTGGCAAGTCGATTTCACGCACATCCCTAAAACAGGCAAATTGCAGGAATACTTGCTAGTTTTCACTGACCATTTCTCCCGCTGGGTGGAGGCTTTCCCTTGCCGCCATGAGGACGCCAGAACAGTTGTTAAATTCCTAGTCACGAATGAAAAAAGAGTAGTCAGCACACGGATTCTCAATATTCTTTCCTTTGTGGTACGCGTTCTGCAATGGCCACTTCCCATTTACCAACCATGTAGTGTAGAGATTTGAACGGCACCATCAACTTAGAAGTAGTTTAAAAAGCCTTTATTTGTGCTCTTATGGGCATCTCCGCAACATTTCAGGCCATGCGGCCTTTTATCAAGCTTACTGACCAGTGCTTTCCAACAACAATTTATACCCTTTAACACCCTCTAGTGGTCAATAAAGTGCATCAGTCATTTTTAGACAAACAAGCAAAAAAACAGTTATAATATTATATAATACATTATAAATTACCCATTACATCAATCAAGTGACATCAATAAATAGAAGCTTGATACGATAAAAAATCACATAGTGCATCTGTAAAAGAATAAAGACATAGATCATAATTAAAACACGAAATTCATTAAATATAGAATAAAAAGAGCCATATAGCTATCTATAAATGGGACGTAAATCGTATTCTTTGTTCAATCCCCATGGCTCTCAGGTTTCCAATTTCCTGATCCAAAATGCTTCTCGGTACAATAGATCCTTCTGTCTATTCCCTCCTCGTTGTTTTGTATCTACTGTCTCCAACACTTGGAATTTCAATTGGTTCACTCTATGAGAATGCTCAATAAAATGGCCTGCTACAGCTTGGTCTCTTTTTCCAGTATTAATTGCAGATTTATGTTCTCTCATGCATTCACGAACTGATCTCTTTGTTTGGCCCACATATGCAAGCCCACAGGGGCATTTAATTATATATATTGCATACATTGAACTACAGGAGTATCGATCCTTAATTTTTATAGGGTATCCTTTCCTAGGATGAAAAACCACTTCTCCCTGTTGAACATTAGAACAACAATTACAGTTGTAGCAGGGAAAAGTCCCTACTTTACTGTTCTTACATTTATTCCTTTGTTTCATGTCAGTATGAACTAACATGGAACCTAGCGATCTCCCCTTTTTGTAAGCTATTATTGGTGGTCTAGTGAACGCATTAATTTGAGATAAATTATTTTTTATAAGTGGCCAATGATGACGTAAAATATTAGCAATTTGTTTACTCAAGGTGTTATATTGAGTAACAAAGGTAACACTGTTCTCTCTGTTCTTCGGTTTACCTTTTAGCATTTCTGACCTATTTTGGGTTTTAATTTCATTCAATTGCGTCTTAAGAAGGTTATCTGGATATTCTCTTTCACGAAATTTATTGCACATCTCATCCAACCTTTTATCCACTATGTCTTCAGATGCAACTATACGTTTAACTCTGCTTAGTTGAGATTTTGGCAGAGCTTTCTTTAGTTGTGGTGGATGGAAGGATTTGAAATGTAGCAGCAAATTGCGGTCTGTCGGTTTTACATATAAGTCAGTTAGTAAACCCCCCTCGGCTTTATATACTTTGGTATCCAAATATAAAGCCGACCCATCCGTTTCGCCCAGGTGATCCAGTTGTTGTTCGACAGCTTCATCGCTATCGAAAAGGGGGATTCCCATTCGGTCCACGTGTTACAGTGATCGCCATGACACGGACAGTTGTCCTCACCGATGCCAGTGACCATTGGATCCACGCGTCACGGGTGAAACACGCTCCACCGGTTCCAACTCCAAGACGAGGCCAACGGAGACAAAGATATCACTCCAGGACGAGATGTCATCAGCCACACCGTCACAGGAAGACCCACAGATGTCTCCGCCCCAACAGGTCCCGAAGATGTCATCCCAGAAACCTGCACCACTACCACCACTGATGATGAGAAAGTCCACAAAGTATGCACTATGGTGCATAATTGGTACTTTCCTTTCTCTGTTTTTCCCCATCATGATCCTCCTTAATTGCATATTTTATCCAAGTCCTGATAGCCCTCAAGGATCAGTTTGTTATAAGGTTTTCCAAGCCAACACCACCACCCTCCACCACCACAAACAGAGGTCTAACCCAACTGTCACTTTGGGGACACGTTCTACTGACGAACAACATGTTGCAATCCGGACAAAGGATGGTATTACCACCTTCTTGTATAACTCCTCTAACACACACGTTGCCACTTTTATTTTTGATTTTTGTAATATTGTACACTGTCCGCCTCAACCTTGGCAAACTTATGTGTATCACCAAACATATGCACAGCGGACTTTTTATATTTGTGTAACTGATGACAATTGGGGTCCAACCTGTGATTATTGGGATGCTGTTGGGTGGAATACAGGGTATGACTGGGGCTATAGACCTGCATCTGCCATAGCAAAAACAGACAAAAATGGGAAGTCCTTAATCAGCCGAATGACTTTATCTAAAAAAGGGAATTCTGGTCTAAATATGCCACTTACTCTCAATCTTGAAAATCCTAGCCCCGGGGACTCCGGCACCTACTGGTTGGGTCTATGGGTAAAAGGTAGTACTACCGGCCCCCGGGGAAAATTCCACCTTAAAGACATGTACAACTCGTCAGAATGGACTACTACCACTCCAGTCTCCAATCCACTGGCACCTCAAATAATCTCATTTAGTTCTATGATCGCCATTGCCAACCCCACCTTTGAGGACACCTTTTCTGTCGAGACTGGCTTCACTGATGTTAATGTTTGGTTAGAATGGATGAGGTATAACGCAATACAGCATAATAAGAGCGATTGCTATGTATGTGGAGGAGCCAGACCCCATTTAGGCACTGTCCCCTTGCATATCCCAGTTAATCAAGAAGATTGTTTCCTAAGTCTTTATATTAACACCTCTTCTAACTCCTCTGTCTGTGAGACATGGAAATCTACTTACCCTATCCTCTCTACATCTCCCAGATCTCCCGATGGTATCACCGTTTATCCCGGTAACTATACCTGTTAAATCACTCCCAATCCTTAGGTGACATTTTTTGGCTATGTGGAGACCTCAAATTACGTTCCCGGCTTCCTCCATCTTGGAAGGGTGAGTGTACCCTTTGTAAGGCCATTATGCCCCTACATGTTTTCTCCAAAAGTAACCAGCCGACACACTCCATTTCTAACACCCTCCATATCTCTAAAAGGGATCTCACTCCAGGAGGCAGTTTGATCCCCATGTGTACATTGATGCAATTGGGGTTCCAAGGGGGGTCCCTGATGAATTTAAGGCCCGTGACCAAGTTGCTGCCGGCTTTGAATCTATCATTCCCATCATCACAGTAAACAAAAACGTTGATTGGATCAATTATATTTACTATAATCAACAACGCTTTGTTAATTACACTAGAGATGCCTTGCAGGGTATTGCAGATCAACTAACTTCTACCTCTGAAATGACATTCCACAATAGAGTAGCCCTGGATATGGTTTTGGCTGAGAAAGGTGGTGTTTGCAAAATGCTTGCGGATACTGGTACTTGCTGCACTTATATTCCTGATAACACCGGCCCTAAAGGTAAAGTCACTGCTGCCATTCATAAACTTGACGATCAGTCGGTTGAACTCAAAAAGAACTCGGGTCTTACCCATCCCTGGGATGAATATTTTGGATGGATGACGGGTTGGCAAAAGGTCTTAGCCCAGATCAGTGTTACCTTATTGATTGTTTGGATTTTTATTTCATTTATTTTCTGCTGTGTGATCCCTTACATTAGGAAGTTGATTTCTTCACTTATTGCTTCTTCAGAAGGTTCACAACTCAAACTTATTCATGCTGCTCGTGTGTAGTCACTTGCGTGACTAAAGGGGGGATTGAAAGGGGGGAACTGAAAGGGTTAACTTCTATCCCTGAAACTTCTGTCCTTGCTCAAACTTCTTTGTGCATAACCTGCTTATATGGCACGTACTCCCCAGCTGGACTGAGCAGCCCCCAATGCCCTTGGGCGAATATGTTTCTTATCTCTTCTTATCACACATACCAGCACACCCCACTACAATGTTTCTTTCTGGAGACACACACAATAATACTTTTTTGTTTTCCCTTAGGCTAAGGCATACCTTTGTTACACATCATATTGGCTATATAAGAACTGCTGTAACCCTAATAAATCAGAACTTGCTTTGTAACACACGAGCCTACTGTGTCGTTCTTTGTAAGACCCCTGCGCAGTGTATCTGGAGGGTAAAATCACATGGTTTCTGCCGTGCCAAGACAAACCGGTTTGCATAGGGATAGAACAAGGATAGCACAGTGAAAGCCCGGGATTTCCCCTGTTCCTTTCAGAAGTGAAAGGGTTAAACATGAGTTAGGCCACAATACAGACGTGTTGCTTCAGAAACTGCAGACGCCGGTCCTGTGTGACATTAGCAGCCAAAGCTCACGAGGTTTGTGAATATTGGGATCAGGAAACCATTGTATGGTCAATACATTATGCAATATATGCCAGTAGCTTCCGATACGTTCCAATGTAAAGAAGGGTTGGGACCATGTATGGTATATCCGTGTAACCCAATTTTTACTTACCATAACACCCCTCTTAAAGGCATAAATGCTTGTTGTAAGGGGTTTCACCAAGGTGACTGCCACAGTTTACCCACAAAAAAACTTGTATATTGTCTTGTTAGTCTGATAAACAACCTCACTTATTACTAAAGGATTTCCCTTCTCACTTGTGTCTTACAAACGAGGTGACGGAATATACAAAATACCTACAGGTTTTCCCAGCGGGATCCTCATTGATTGTCTGGAAACAACATAATCTGCTGAATACTGAGGTGACGGAGCTGCCGGTAATGATGGAGCTGCCGGTTATGAACAGACAGAGGAGACAACTGACACCCGGAGTTTATGGGACCCTTGTGGGTGACACCCAGGTGTATATGTCCAGTCTATTCCTTCCATGATTGTTGCCTGTATTGTTCTTGTTATTGAGGACTGGACATGTCACTCAACAGCCACTTCTATAGGTCACTTACTATTCCCACTGGATATTACAAGTCACTCAGGGAGTTGTTCTGTGACCATATATAGACACAAGGCTGCAGGCTGAGTTATACAGGGAACTCTGAGTATCACTCATGTATTATAAGGGATAATGTACCCCCTACTGTAAATGATAAGGATATTAGAAGTCACTGAGGGGTTGTTCTGTGACCATATAAAGGCACAAGGCTGCAGGCTGAGTTATACAGGGAACTCTGAGTATCACTCATGTATTATAAGGGATAATGTACCCCCTACTGTAAATGATAAGGATATTAGAAGTCACTGAGGGGTTGTTCTGTGACCATATAAAGACACAAGGCTGCAGGCTGAGTTATACAGGGAACTCTGAGTATCACTCATGTATTATAAGGGATAATGTACCCCCTACTGTAAATGATAAGGATATTAGAAGTCACTGAGGGGTTGTTCTGTGACCATATAAAGGCACAAGGCTGCAGGCTGAGTTATACAGGGAACTCTGAGTATCACTCATGTATTATAAGGGATAATGTACCCCCTACTGTAAATGATAAGGATATTAGAAGTCACTGAGGGGTTGTTCTGTGACCATATAAAGACACAAGGCTGCAGGCTGAGTTATACAGGGAACTCTGAGTATCACTCATGTATTATAAGGGATAATGTACCCCTGACTGTAAATGATAAGGATATTAGAAGTCACTGAGGGGTTGTTCTGTGACCATATAAAGGCACAAGGCTGCAGGCTGAGTTATACAGGGAACTCTGAGTATCACTCATGTATTATAAGGGATAATGTACCCCCTACTGTAAATGATAAGGATATTAGAAGTCACTGAGGGGTTGTTCTCTGACCATATAAAGGCACAAGGCTGCAGGCTGAGTTATACAGGGAACTCTGAGTATCACTCACGTATTATAAGGGATAATGTACCCCCTACTGTAAATGATAAGGATATTAGAAGTCACTGAGGGGTTGTTCTGTGACCATATAAAGGCACAAGGCTGCAGGCTGAGTTATACAGGGAACTCTGAGTATCACTCATGTATTATAAGGGATAATGTACCCCCTACTGTAAATGATAAGGATATTAGAAGTCACTGAGGGGTTGTTCTGTGACCATATAAAGACACAAGGCTGCAGGCTGAGTTATACAGGGAACTCTGAGTATCACTCATGTATTATAAGGGATAATGTACCCCCTACTGTAAATGATAAGGATATTAGAAGTCACTGAGGGGTTGTTCTGTGACCATATAAAGGCACAAGGCTGCAGGCTGAGTTATACAGGGAACTCTGAGTATCACTCATGTATTATAAGGGATAATGTACCCCTACTGTAAATGATAAGGATATTAGAAGTCACTGAGGGGTCTGTGACTTCTTCAGCACACCACTTACTGTTTCTGGGTGCATTCACTCCCAAGCTGCCTCCAAGTCAGCCAAATTCCTTATGTTGAATAACAGGACACAAACACCATCCTCAGGCTTTGCCTTTTATACATTTTATTCCAGCGGAACATTGACACACAAAGCCCTTCCTCAGGCGCATGTTGTGCTTCATCTCCTGTTATTGAAGATCACTCATATATAAGTCACTGAGAGGAGCTGACATCAAATATAGGTACATGAATACAGATCACTGTTTTTAAGCAGACTAATTGTATTTATTTGAATATTTTTTAGCAAAAGTTAAATCATTCCTAATAACATTGGTGCTGAGTGAATTGAATGGGTGAATAAAATGTGGATGATTTAGAGTTGGATCAGGTTTATACAATACAAAAAGAAATGTCCCTATTGCAGTGAAGAAGAACAAGTAGATAATGTTACAGAATAATGTCCTATACACGGATTCCCTCCCATGCTGAACTGCAGCTGCTGTTAAACTGTTATTTCTAGTATTCCTATCACACTGTTGCAGTGAGTGGGAGTTGTAGTTTAAGATCAGGGCTAACCCTAGAGATATTGAAAATTCCCCTTGAATGCCAGCAGGGGGCAATTAATTAACTAACTATTGTCACAGTGCCCTTTAATACCCTGAATGCAGCATGGAGGGGCTCAGTGAATGTGGCAGTGAAGGTGTGTAAGTGTCTGATTGGCTCACTCAGCTCATAGAAGGACAGACGTCCGGCCTCATAGTCCAATGAGATCCTGATTCTCCTGCAGGAAGGGGCGTGGGGTAAATAATGAAGATCTCCCCCGTGTCTCACTGAGTAAATATCACGAGTTCCTCTGCACAGACACCAGGACCTGCTGTCATAACCAATCCACTGGCGATCTTCTGTTCTGCCATTACTGGGATAAGCCACGCCTACAGTCCAAGCCCCAGACTCACTGCCCTTCACCTCCCAGTAATATCGGCCGGAGGGGAATCTCCTGCTGCTCAATACCTGAGGATAGACCGGGATTGTCTCTTGTGGATGAGACATGGATTTATATGACCAAGATGCACTTTTCCTGTCGCTTGATAAATACAAGTTACCCCCAGCCGTGTTTATGTCCAGTAACAAGCCTGTAGCTTCACACCAGTAGGTCTTTTCCTTTACCCCAGTCACAATGGCAGCTAAGCCTGTGAGTAATGTCTCTGAGATCAGATCCACATCCAGATCCCCTACAGCAGGGACCTTTATATCATGTCTCTCTCTGCCCCCCTCATTATCTGCAGCTCCATGTGATTCCCGTTCCTGTAGGACAGTGAGTGGATCTGCCATGTTGCACAGCTCCTCAATGTGACGGATCTTCCTGGACAGCTCGTCCTTCTTTATTTCCAGCTTTTGGCTCAGATCATGGAGTTTGTGAGAAACCTTCTCTTGTTCCCTGGAGATGTCCCTGAGGAGCCTCTTCTCTAGGGCTTCCAGCTGTTCCCTGATGTCTCTAAACAGGGCAGTGACTCTCTCTGTCTCACCGGCTGCTTTTTCTTCCACTTCTCTCCTGCGCTCCTGCAGTCTCTGGGCTTCTCTCTCAGTCTCCTCTCTCTCTGGCCTCAGTTTCTCCAGAATGTTCCCCAGTTTCTCTTTCTTCTTCTCAGAGGCCTCACTCAGCAGCTCCACCTTGTGGCCCCTGTGTTTTCTGAGCAGACAGCAGGACTCACAGATAAAAGCACCATCCTTAGTACAGTATGACTCCAGTATCTTCTTGTGTATGGGGCATTTCCATCTCCCAAAGTCGGTGAGAGGTTCACACATGATATGATCTCGATACCGAAGTTGGTGGAGGTCCAAGTGTGTAGAACACAGAGAGATCTCACAAGTGAGACAGGACTGAAGAGCTTCTGTTGGAGAGTCACAGTTCATGCAGCAGATAAATGACTGAGTTGCCATTGTTTCTAGTCGGAGACAAAGATTCACTAAGTTATGAAGCCTGGGGTTCCGCTTAAGGTCAGGCCTTGTGCCAATTCTGTGTCTGCACTCAGGGCACGTGTGTTCCTTCTCCCTCTCCCACTGCTCATCCCATGTTTTCCCAATGCAGCCCTGGCAGAAGTTATGGCCACACGACAGGGTTACTGGTTCCGTGTAAATCTCTATACAGATGAGGCACTTCAGCTCCTCTCTCATAGCTGCACACGCCATTACTGAAAGCCCGAATATAGGAAACGTGATGTGGCAGGTAGGGCGTGGGTGCTTGGACTTTGTCTGTCTCTCTATTAACTCTTTCACTTCCTGGCTGCAGTCTCATTATCAAGAGAAAGGTGATGTATTTCAGCAGTTTGTAACAAGATCTGCACCTTCTGTGTGTAAACGAGACAATAACATGACGTTTCACGTTACAGTGGCTTTCAGGCTTTTTATGAGCGCCCTCTTAGCTCATAACAAGGTTACAGATATATAGAAACATTGGGGTGTCACCCTGTTATAGTTCCAGGGGTACCCAGGGTACAAATAAACACTCACCCCAATTCTCCCCCTAACTGACCTTCAGACTGGACCCCCTTAGCTCATAACAAGGTTACAGATATATAGAAACATTGGGGTGTCACCCTGCTATAGTTCCAGGGGTACCCAGGGCACAAATAAGCACTCACCCCAAATCTCCCCCTAACTGACCTTCAGACTGGCCCTCTTAGCTCATAACAAGGTTACAGATATATAGAAACATTGGGGTGTCACCCTGCTATAGTTCCAGGGGTACCCAGGGTACAAATAAGCACTCACCCCAAATCTCCCCCTAACTGGCCTTCAGACTGGGCCCCCTTAGCTCATAACAAGGTTACAGATATATAGAAACATTGGGGTAACAGTCACCCTGCTATAGTTCCAGGGGTACCCAGGGTACAAATAAGCACTCACCCCAAATCTCCCCCTAACTGACCTTCAGACTGGGACCCCTTAGCTCATAACAAGGTTACAGATATATAAAAACATTGGGGTGTCACCCTGCTATAGTTCCAGGGGTACCCAGGGTACAAATAAACACTCACCCCAAATCTCCCCCTAACTGGCCTTCAGACTGGGCCCCCTTAGCTCATAACAAGGCTACAGATATATAGAAACATTGGGGTGTCACCCTGCTATAGTTCCAGGGGTACCCAGGGCACAAATAAGCACTCACCCCAAATCTCCCCCTAACTGACCTTCAGACTGGGCCCTCTTAGCTCATAACAAGGTTACAGATATATAGAAACATTGGGGTGTCACCCTGCTATAGTTCCAGGGGTACCCAGGGCACAAATAAACACTCACCCCGAATCTCACCCTAACTGGCCTTCAGACTGGGCCGCCTTAGCTCATAACAAGGTTATAGATATATAGAAACATTGGGGTAACAGTCACCCTGCTATAGTTCCAGGGGTACCCAGGGCACAAATAAACACTCACCCCAAATCTCCCCCTAACTGGCCTTCAGACTGGGCCCCCTTAGCTCATAACAAGGTTACAGATATATAGAAACATTGGGGTGTCACCCTGCTATAGTTCCAGGGGTACCCAGGGCACAAATAAGCACTCACCCCAAATCTCCCCCTAACTGGCCTTCAGACTGGACCCCCTTAGCTCATAACAAGGTTACAGATATATAGAAACATTGGGGTGTCACCCTGCTATAGTTCCAGGGGTACCCAGGGTACAAATAAGCACTCACCCCAAATCTCCCCCTAACTGACCTTCAGACTGGGCCCCCTTAGCTCATAACAAGGTTACAGATATATAGAAATATTGGGGTGTCACCCTGCTATAGTTCCAGGGGTACCCAGGGTACAAATAAGCACTCACCCCAAATCTCCCCCTAACTGACCTTCAGACTGGGCCCCCTTAGCTCATAACAAGGTTACAGATATATAGAAATATTGGGGTGTCACCCTGCTATAGTTCCAGGGGTACCCAGGGTACAAATAAGCACTCACCCCAAATCTCCCCCTAACTGGCCTTCAGACTGGGCCCCCTTAGCTCATAACAAGGTTACAGATATATAGAAACATTGGGGTGTCACCCTGCTATAGTTCCAGGGGTACCCAGGGTACAAATAAGCACTCACCCCAAATCTCCCCCTAACTGGCCTTCAGACTGGGCCCCCTTAGCTCATAACAAGGTTACAGATATATAGAAATATTGGGGTGTCACCCTGCTATAGTTCCAGGGGTACCCAGGGTACAAATAAGCACTCACCCCAAATCTCCCCCTAACTGGCCTTCAGACTGGGCCCCCTTAGCTCATAACAAGGTTACAGATATATAGAAACATTGGGGTGTCACCCTGCTATAGTTCCAGGGGTACCCAGGGTACAAATAAACACTCACCCCAAATCTCCCCCTAACTGACCTTCAGACTGGGCCCCTTAGCTCATAACAAGGTTACAGATATAGAGAAACATTGGGGTGTCACCCTGCTATAGTTCCAGGGGTACCCAGGGTACAAATAATCACTCCCCCCAAATCTCCCCCTAACTGCCCTTCAGGCTGGGCCCCATTAGCTTCCCTGCATACCGTAGCAACTAGGCAGTGATGTGAATGAGAGAATGGAATATGAATAGGAAAGCTACTGATAAGGAATAAGAAGTAATAATAACAATTGTTGCCTCACAGAGCAATAGTTTTTTGGTTGCTGGGGTCAGTGACCCCTATGTGATGGCTGGAAAGAGGCAGAAGAAGGTGAATAATTCTAAAATGATAAAAAAGAAGACACATTGAAAAGTTGCTAAGAATTGGTTAACTTAGTGAAAATGTAAATAGAAACAATACTAAGTTGAATGTTCCTACACTATAATATTTAAGCCAGTAATTAAGTAATCTAATAGAATTCAGTAATAGAAGGTCACCCAGAATTCAAGGTAAAGTTGATCTGCCTGGAAATTATTGGTACATTCACCTTAAAATATGCCAGGCCAAATAAAACGATTCTGAGTGAGATTCATGCACATACATGTTACATATATACAGCGGCAGATGATCATATAGCGGTTATAGCCAGAGGGAAGGGTCCATGTATTTGGATGTTCCAAGCCCCTTGACGATCACGGCCAGTCAAGTACATTTTTGGATTATGATGTAGAATATATCTAGAACTTTTCCACCAAGCCTCAAGCTGTTTGAGATTGTCCATTTAGGCATGGGGTCTTTGGTGCCCTACTTGTGCATCGAGTCCTGGATGGGTTTCAGATGGAGGCCACGCTAGGAGGCAGCTCACTATAAGGTCCACGAGTCTATGGGCCACATGGAGACCTCCTGGAGACCTTTGGGAACAGTCCAACTCTGAGTAGGAAAGCTGGAAATGGGATTTCTTGTTGGCATAAGATTTATTATAAGTCAGGAAAAAGCTTGTCTATGTTGTTATTGTCCTAATGCCCCTGATGCCCAACCTTCCCGTTCTCCAGCCAGAGATTGGGGCTTCTGTTACATGTTCACATAGTCTGGGTTCAGCTCTGAGTCTGGAAGAGAGATGTAACAACATAAAGTGTTATTGGCACAGTTACTACACACACAGTTACTACACACATACTGCAGGGTATCTCAGTAGAACCCCATGTCTATAGAAATGCACAGAATTAGGGGCAGTTATGTAGCCCTGCACTGCTACAATGGGCTGTAACTGACCCCCGGCATGGGCTGAGGGAATTATTATTACTTGCGGGGGAGCCCTGCTGCGTCACATTCTCGTAGGAATTGCTCAGGCTTTCTGGGATGGACAAGGATTTGCCGCTCTTCTTCAAGGCATTTCTCTTTACGTCCAGATCTGGAATCAGAAGGAGTGAGGGTTAGTGATACAGACGTCTGTGTTGCCCAATATTTTTCGGAGGGGAGGGCAGTGACGCTGATTGCTAATAATAGGCCAATATAGATTTGTGGGGCAAAAAATCAGCAATTAGAGAAGAAGTTTTGTGAATTGTGGCATCATTACTGGAAAACGTATTATCTCACCCCATTGCACCTTAGTAAATAGACCCATAGAAGCTCAAAATCCCCATGAAAGTTGATAGAATGAGAAGCTAGTGGTTACTGAGTGTATTTCGTTTACTGAGTCCAGCACAGGGGGGCGCTGTGGAGCCACGAACAAGTCTTATGTGAGAGCAAGAGATATACAGTATATATATATATAGCTATAGTCACATACACACCCTGCATAGGATCCTTCCCATATTATATGAACTCATCTCTGTGAAAGCTGCTGCCCAACAGCCCAACCCTTATATCATGTAATGGGCCAATACGCTACTATACAACACCCTTGTGTCTGAATGTCATGCCATACTCTACATATAAATCCACATATATAAACTTACTGGTGAGTGTCTCTGTGGTGGTCTCATCCCCAGCAATGAGTTCCCTGTGACAAGAGAAGCCTCTAGTTAATATTCAAATCATTCTCCATATTGGACCAATCACTCGAGCTGCAGATTTCCTGAAAACTCAATCAATTTTGCCTGTAATTGGCTCCAATGGTGTATTAGCCAATTACAAGGTGGTAACCAAATGTGGCCAATCAGAAGTTTGCTTACAATTAGATTGAATAATGAAACAAAGCAATGGTTACTTTGGGTTCCAGATCTTACATTGGTACTAACAGTATGACGTGTATTTAATCTTCCCAGGGATCGGCGAATTTGACCCGTTTTGTTTGAACAAAAATTCAAAATGTCGCCGACACCCATTAAAGATTATGGGTGTCAAAAAAATGCGGCAAAATTGTTTTTGACACGCGTCTTTTTTTTTGACGCACGTCGCCATACAAGACTATGGGCATCATTTCTGCTGCGAAACAAGGCGACAAAAAATCGCCCATCCCTACTCTTCCCAAGTTCACATTCGATTCTCTTTTCCTTTGCCAATGTTCCCAGAATAATGAAAGGGGACTTACAGGTACGTGTGATCTTTTAGTGGGCGAAGATCTGCGGGAAGCAAAAGGGTGAGACCATTATATATCTCTCCGAAAAGAATACCCAGAATCCTTTCTGCTTTGGAAAGTTGCTTAAAGGGATTCTTGTGTAAGTTCTTATATCTAATTTACAGTGTTTATGCTGCAATTAATTCACTCTACCATGTAAAATGTCATTCCTAACACAACAAGTGTATTTATTTAGTTGTAATATTGGTGTGTAGGTGCATCTCAGCTCATTTTGCCTGGTCATGTGATTTCAGAAAGAGCCAGCACTTTAGGATGGAACTGCTTTCTGGCAGGCTGTTGTTTCTCCTACTCAATTTGCAGTGGGACCTGGATTTTACTATTGAGTGCTGTTCTTATATCTAACAGGGAGCTGTTATCTGGTTACTTTCCCATTGTTCTGTTGTTTGGCTACTGGGGGGGGATGATATCATTACAACTTGCAGTACAGCAGTAAAGAGTGATTGAAGTTTATCAGAGCACAAGTCACATGACCAGGGGCAGCTGGGAAATTGACAAAATGTCTAGCCCCATGTCAGATTTCAAAATTGAATATAAAAAAATCTGTTTTCTCTTTTGAGAAGCTGATTTCAGTGCAGAATTCTGCTGGAGCAGCACTATTAACTGATTCATTTTGAAAAAAAAAAAACATGTTTTCCCCATGACAGTAACCCTTTAATCCTTGTGAAAGTGAGGAGTTTGAGAAAAGACAACGTATCTGTGACTTTTATAGAGAATGGGCCACCATGTCTTTAATGATAAGGAGGTGGTACTGGTCCCGGGTGTACTCACTTTTAGATGGACTGTTGTCAACATTTTCATAACTGGGCTCAGGTTCTAAACAGAGATGGAGACTAATAATCATTAAACCCGCAAGTAATTGTGCCGCCTGCTTATTGTCTGACCATATTCCCTCTAAACCCCATTCCGGGCCGACTCCCGGGTTGTGAAGGGACATTATCCTCAGTGAAGGGACATTACGCTCAGTGTCAGGCAGTGGCTGGGAAAGCCGGACATTAGATCGCTGGGAAGTATTTGGGATATGGAGGAAGTACAATTCTGCAGATGTTAAATGTGTTGGGAAAGATAGAACATTTGTAACAAGAAGATGCACTAAACCTTCAAGGTAAAGATCTCATAAATAACTGGGCTTCTAAAAAAAGGGCAGATACAGATGGATCCTAATGTAACACTGGTGGGTATGGGAAAGATTAAAACATAGGAGAGAAAACAGAGTGAATACACTTTTAATCAATGGACCGGTCCAGTTGGTATTTTCAATCATTATTTTGTTCCCTGTCTGTGGCAAACTGCTTTAGTTTTTGGATCAACTAGAAGCCCAATAGGAACTGAAGGAATGAGATCTTAAAAGTCTTCCTTCAACCTTAGGACCCGCAGCTGTTATACATATTAGATTTGTTTCACCAGCTGAGGACATCATTAATATTCATAATTACACTCACTCGTTCATTAGCAGAAATGTCCACGAGAATTTACTATTCCTGGGGCAATGCAAAGAGAACATCTATTCTGTATAAGAAGTGTTAGGGTTAGTGTTAGGGTTACTGTTAGGGTTAGTGTTAGGGTTAGTGTTAGGGTTAGTGTTAGGGTTAGGGTTAGTGTTAGTGTTAGGGTTAGTGCTAGGGTTAGTGTTAGGGTAGGGTTAGCATTATTAGGGTTAAGGTTAGGATCAGGGTTATAAGGATTATAAGGGTTAGGCACTATTCTCCCCATAGCCATAATATGTCTGTTATTTTGGTCAGAACACAGTACGGCACATTCACTTACCCTAATGCAGTGAGGAAAGTCGGGCCCTAGTACACTTACCTATGTTTACGTAGCTGCTGTGACTGTTGGTTTCTGGAAAACAAGAAAAAAGAGGGATATGAATAAAAGAGCAAGAAACCTTGTGGTTGCACCATCTCCCATCATCCCTCAGGCATCCATCCGTTAGCTGAGAATGCTGGGAGCAGCACACTGGGAATCACATGTAACGATCACTCACCCTGGTGATCTAGTGATCCGGTGGGGACGCTCGTCGCATGGCTCTCCCTCCTCCAATGCCGGTAATCACTAGAGCGTATGCGGCGCGCACTGCCGGGTTTTACCCATCACGAGCGTCACCGGCATCACCTCGTTTTGGTGCGAACTTTTGAATATTTAAAGGGACTTTGAATCCAAAATCATTGCCCGTTGTTTGGTTCTATTTAGTAGTTTCCTGGGTGCGTTTATTATATTATCTGATTCCTGTTTTGACTCCTGCCTGTCTGACTATTCCGAACAACCTGTGCCTGACCATTCTGAAAGATCTTCATGTTTTGACCCTTGCCTGTCCGACCCTGCTTGAACTCTGCCTGCACCGACCCGGCCTGTTTGACTACGTTCCGTCTATTCTAAGAACTGTGCTTTCCATCCAAAACCTTTGCTAACGATCGTGCCCTTTTGCTCATCAATAACCTTCACTTGGCTCCTCTCTTAATAAGACTGGCGGCATCTGATTAGCCGAGGGCTCCTCCCGAGGTAAAAGGTGGCTGTTAAAGGCAGAAGCAAGAGCCAAGACCAAGGAGCCTAGCATTGCTTCTGGATTTTGGGTGCCGTTAGTGACAACACAAGATGGATATATTGGGTATTTAATGGATCCCTTTGTACCAGAAAATTCGAATGCTTACCGGTTGTGGATTTCCTTGGAGATGGAGAATTTTGTCTGCAGGGAAAAATGGGAGGAGACACAAGACTGAGACAGAGAAATGTCCATTTGATTGTTGTGTATTTATTTGCAATCAGCATGTCCTTCTGGAACCTTCAAGATGATCTTAATGTTATATGTAGTAATAATGAATAATGAGCTGGTGAATGGTTACAGTTGGTGACAGCGGTGGGATCAGGTTGTCCTGCACAGTGTCGGACCGGCCAACCGCAATGCCAGGAAAACTCCCGATGGGCCCAAATCATTGGCTCCTCATGCTCCTAAACGTTTGGCCTATTTCATGGCCATTCCCTATTCTATGAGAACAAAGAGGCTAAGTAGATGGAATAATTAAGTATTATAGTACGTAAAGAAAAGAGACTGAGAATAGAGGTTGACTGAGTAGAGGAAGAATAATAATAGTACTGAGGGTGGGCCCCTGGTCTAAGGTTTTTGGGTGGGGCCCTGGTGTCCCAGTCCGACACTGGTTCTGCAGATACAGTAGCTAATAAAGTGCAGCAATGTTACTGAGCATGAATCTGGGGTGTGGAGAGCACAACTTACTTGGGTTGGGGAGGCTCTTTCCTTGGAGCAGGGACTGGGGAGAGAGATGTGTCACATTAGAATAGAATGTTTGATGGGGATCTCTAATTCTATCAATGTACCAAGACTACAGAAATATATTCAATATACTGTCCCTCCCTGTTTATGCAGATTAAGTAGTTTCAAAGCAATTCAACCTTCAGAATCTCCTAGGCCCATGTAACCATCCCTCCTTTAGAAGTTAATTTAATGTCACTCGGGACAGAGAAATACGACTCCAGAATACTTGCCTTCAAAATCTTCTTCATAGTCATCTGCATCTGCTAGAGAATGTTTAACATTGTGTTAGTGTCACGTGTTAGAGAGCTGCCTCTCATTGGCTTCTCATTACCAGGGTGGTAGAGGGGCTTTATTTGGCCCAATAGGAAGCAATAAAAGGAGGTATTATATAGGGGCAAGTAGAGCACAAGAGCTTACTTTCTGCAATCTGATGGACAGTGAAGCTGGCAGAGGATGATGAAGGATCTAGAAAAGAAATCCTAAGGATTATTATCATTATAATTACTTTAATTAGAATGGCAGATGCTGTAGGGTCCAACCTCACTATTGATATATTATATAGGATTAACCTGTATGTTCTACAGGTGCAGATTCTGACTAAGTGCCCTCACTTCATTTAACTACTGTGCTTCCCCCTTAACCTTTTCATTGCCCCAACATCCAGTCCCTGAGGTCCATATAATAATAGACAGGACCATAGCAAAGGGGTGTCCGAAAATCTAAAATCGTCTCCCCTATATTATAAATCCTTGTTGACTTTCTAATTGATAATGGCACCAATATACCCTGGTGCCAGCAGTTTAAGTGGTACTTACCCATTTGGTATGGCAAGAGCAACCCTGGATCTGGACTCCTGTGAAGACAAACAACATGATACAGAACGTTTTGTGATTTATCCCTCACAGAAAAACCTCAACTGAGGGGATGGGAATCTGAATACTACAATACAAAATTCATTGCCTGAGACGCAACTTGAGCTTGACAAATGTTAACACAAAACACATTTCTAGTAATAAAATGAATGTTTATGTTTAAATTAAATTCTGCAACACAATTCTTCAATATAACAGATACGTTCAGCTAGCAAAATGTTATTTTGTACAATTACCACATTGTTCTCTTGTGCTACCCAAAATAACTACAAAATAACTTTTGTGACTATAGAATTTGATTTGTGGTTTACAAAAGACATTTTCTTCCTCCAAAATATTGTATACACTTAGTAACCATGATACTGAATGCAGGCTGTGTATGTATCTTTGTTAGTGGGAAATACAACGCACAGATTTTGGCTTTACAAACTGCATTTTGTGTCACACAATTGAGTGAATAACCACGGCAACCCATAAGGATCTAAACCAGAGATGGGCACCTTGTGCTGGGAGCTGGCAAATAATAATCTGAAGCTCCAATCAAAACAATGGCAGTCAGGCGAAATGGGTGGAGTTTCTCTTATGCAAAAAATGTAAAAATATTGTCAATTGGGAGAAAACACACTCAGTCTGGTCAAGTCAATGTGATCATCCAATCAGCTTGGGGTGTAAGTGACCTAATGGCTAAATTACAGTACAGAAATCTAACAGAGCAAGGCAGTTGTTTAACACCCAAAACACTAAGAAGGATACGGCCGGGTCGTTTAAGTAGTTTGTTTCTGAAATAAATGTTATTTGATGATCTGCAACACTTTTTAACATGGTTGCTAAGGTACTGCTTACTAGGGATGCACCGAATCCACTTTTTTGGATTCGGCCGAACCCCCGAATCCTTCACAAAGGATTCGGCCGAATACCGAACCGAATCTGAACCCTAATTTGCATATGCAAATTATGGGTGGGAAGGGGAAAACATTTTTTACTTCCTTGTTTTCTGACAAAAAGTCATGCAATTTCCCTCCCTGCCCCTAATTTGCATATGCAAATTAGGATTCGGTTCGGCCGGGCAGAAGGATTCGGCCGAATCCGAATCCTGCTGAAAAAGCCCGAATCCTGCCCAAATCCCGAACCGAATCCTGGATTCGGTGCATCCCTACTGCTTACCCTAGTAACCAGATAGGGGCTGAAGGGACAAGTGAGCAAAAAGCAGACCCCTCTGAAGTGCAATACACCAGGGTTAGACATAAAGGTAAGAGAGACAGAGCAGTGTTGCTTACGGGGGCGCTGGCCGTCTCGGGGCAATTACGGGCTCCTTCCCTATGGAAGAAATGACAATATATCAGCTCAAATACGTATGTTGTAGCACCAATCAGTTCTCCTACTATTAAAGTCCGTTACTACTTTTAATGCTTTGATAGTTTTATGGTCAGTAGTTCCTTAAGTCTCATTGTGCAACTGCACTGGAACTGCACTGAATGAGGGGAGACAAACTGCTTGTTGGTTTGCCCTGATCAATCCATACAGTGGTCTAATAATAAATAAATAATAAATATTCACCCCTCAATTTTGTTGCATTACAGCCTGGAATTAAAATAGAATTCATTGGCATTTTAATTATATTGATGTTGGCCTTTGAGATTATTGGTTTGAAACCCGCCCAGTGTAGATTTGGCTCTGGAAGGTGAACCTTAGCCCTAGTATCAGCTCCTGGTTTCTTTTCTTCCATAAAATCCAGTTTGGTAGAGTGTTTTTCATGGATTTTTCTCCCTTTTCAGTAGGTGATCCCTTCAGCTCATTATCAATGGCGTCTTGGTTGTTTCTCTGTTTAATTTAAAGTCATTAAGTTTAAGTGGGTGACCTTCTGTGGGTTAAGCCATGGCTGTACCATATTCTTTCCACATTTTGTAATGGTGGATTTAACGTTGATCTGGGTATTCTCAAAGTTCGGTACAATTTATATTATTTTATATTTATAACCCAAATGTGATTGCAGCTTCTCCAGGACTTGTTTTTGATATCTCAGTAACCTTCGTGATGCCATGTGTTTAGATATAATCTCTGACAAAATCCATTATAGGTAAATCCATTATAATTCCAGGTTATAAAGGAACAAAATCTAGAATGTCCAAGGGGGCGACTACTTATACAAGGCACAGTATAGAAGTCTTCATATCTATACATCTATTGTACAGGCTGATAACTGATTGTTTTTGTAATGATTTCATATAAAGAATGTTTACAATAGGCTCTTAGCCAATCAGTCATTTATTTGGGTTTATAAAATGGATCTGGAAGACTTTTTCCAGTGGATACACCAATCACTTACAGTGGACTGGCCCAGAGATGTACAGGCAATTTACCCTTTTAGAGAAACAATTTGCCTTTCGTGTGCAGTAGAATTAGTCATCTCTACTAACTAAGTCTATGGCCCCAAAAGGGAAGATTCTGGGAGTTCAGTAGCGGCAGGGAAGACACGGGTTAAAAATCCCCAAAAATTGAGAAAGACATCTACTCACTTTGCTGACAGGTTGCACAACCCAACAGAAATGCCACGATGGAAATAGCAAGTCCTCCAAGAATCCACTGAATGTCTGTAGAATGGGACAGGTCTTCTTCTAGAGCCAAGTGCATCCCTGTTCCCTCTAGAGCTTTGCTTTCTTCTCTCTCTCTGCCTTGTGCTCTTTGTAACCTCTGCTTTTATCAGCTCCACTTTGTCCTTGGCCCTCTCTTTACTACTCCTTAGCCTTTCTTTATACCTTAACCTTATGCTCCTCACCTCTCCTTATCCTCTTATCTCTAGGGGTTTTTTTATGTCTCCTACTCCTCTACCCTTCTGTTCTGTACTTTATGTAAAACTTCTCCTTCCTGATTACACCTCAGTTCCTTTACCTCTCCCCTTCTCTCTATCTCTAGCCTCTGTTACCTACACTCTTATGGTGCCTCTCACCTTCTTCTCCTTATCTTTAGCTTCTCTCTGTCTCTTACGTCTCTGTTATATTTCTCTGGCTTCTTGTTCTCTTTGGCCTTCTCTTATTGGTTCTCTTTTGTACCCGCACCTCTCTTTTCTCTCATATTTCTAACCTTTTTATCCTTGGGTGTTTGTCCTCATCCCTTGCACTTCTGCTGTCTATTTTTAGTATCTATTTTAGCTACTTCTTGTCCTTCTTGCCTTACTTCCCCTAATTCTCTTTCTTACTTTCTTGCTTTTCCTTCTTCCTTTCCCCTCTTCATTCCTGCTCTTCTGTCTCCCTCCCCTTCTTCTCTCTATTTGCCTATTTGTCTCTCTTCCTTGATTAAGAGCCTCTCCCTCCCTCTTCTCCTCTCCCTTGCCCGCTATGCAAGTCTCTTTTCCTTCCCCTTTTACATTCGCTCTACCTTTTATTTCACTTTCCTGACAGTTTAGTCATTCTCTAGAATCCTGCTGCTTGTAAACCTTTTTTCTTTCCCAGCTCAGTATCTTGACTCCTTCTTTATTAAGTTTCTTCTCCTTCACCCTTGTACCTTTGTATCTCTACCTTGTGCTCTTGTCTCTGCTTCTCAGCATGTCTCCTCTGTCTGTGTGTCTGTGTGTCTGTCTGTCTGTCAGAGGCAGGATACAGTCTTTTTGCACTGCTGCAACATTGCTGACATACAACCCCTCCCAGATAAGCAGTGGTTTCCTGGGCCCAAGTCAGCTGAATATTTGGACCAGAGACGAGAGCGTCCCCTCCCACGGCCTCAGTCTCAGGCCCTGGTTACCTGTCAGAGTTAAACCACTGAGCAGAGGAAGTGTGACTTCCTGTATCTCTGCGCTTTATTCACTTCCTGCCCCTTCTGGTCACTGGGTTCCTGCTCAACCCAATATCTTTTTGGTACGAAATAAATTCAACTTTCCAATATAACTTACATTTATTCAAAATATCCAGGGTTGTTTGTACAGGTAATTGCAGTCACAATCAGTATTTTATCCCTATTTATCCCTTTCTGCACAAAGAAACCAACTTTCCTCCAGTCTCCCATTCCCACAATGCCTTGCTCACTTCTCCATGTCCTGTTGTTGAACCAGCCTGGAGAGCAGCGTTTTCTCATGCAAATATTTTGTCATTATTATTAAATACTGGCGACAGAATGTAATTCCTGGTGAGAAAAGGTAAATGAGCTGAGGATTTTTTTTCTGAATGTCAGTAAATCTGCCACTAGGTCCAACAGTCGGTTCCCCTGTGATATACAGAATTAGGGGGACATATTTAGGAGCTGTTAATATAAAAAGAAATGGTAAAGCAGCAAGCGGGAGAGAGAGAGAACACAAAGTGTGAGATCCAGCCGTGACCTATATAGACTTATACACAGCACAACCCCCACTCACACTTTCACATGCATTTGCTGAAAAGAATCAGAAAAATCAGTTTAAAAGAACATGAAAACATTGAACCAGTGGAAAGTATAGGGATTCTCATTGCACTGGATGAGCCATAAAACAATTCGCCAGCGGCACCGCTTTCAGGCCCTTGTAACTTTGCCGCTAGTGGTCATTCGCACTCTATCGCCAGGCGAATTTTTGCTCTGGTGATTGGACGTTACTTTACAAATTTACTAAGATGCGGATTTTACTGGAAGTTACCTCTTTCGCCAGCTCAGCCTTCTCTTACTTACATCATATTTTTTAGTGGAAAAAGTTTCTAAGTCCCAAAAAACACTGGCGTCTTTTCCTTTTTTCAGAGTGATCGCCTGTAAAAGTCCTTAAAAAATTTTTTGGGTAACCTGGTTCCCCCAAACATTTTCTAACATATGGAACATAAACTTTACAGTGGGCTCATGTGTAGGGCAATATAACAACTCTATTGTCTTTATTAAGGTTCCCTGGATTTGTGTAATGTAATGTAATTGCTGCAACATATACGTCCATTGTACTTTATCGTTTCCCGCCGTATGCAAATTAGCCTGAGCGAAGACATATTTGTCATCATTACTGTCTATGTGTTAAAACCTATGTGTTTAAACTATGTCTTTAAACAGTTTAAACTGTGTTTCTTTGGAATAGAGAAGCCCACATTGGGCAATAGGCTAAGCAGCCTCCTGGAAGGGATAAAGCAATGGGGTTTCCTCATAACTCTTGGCAATTGTTCAACAAGTGACACTTTCATTACATTTCTTACAATTCAATATTCTTAAGAAAATGTATATGCCCCCCTTCCCTTTGTTTGGGGGTAACCTCTGATTAGAGGCTCTTCCCATGAGCATTAAATGTAAAGGTTCTATAGTGGACTAAAGTGGTTTCATCCTAGTTTTTTTGCTGTCCAAGTTCTAATGTTCCAATGTTCTCAAGCAGCTCTATGTGGCTCTTGGATATCCTCATCAACTCTGACCAACTTCACTGCTCCATCAACGGAGCCAAAAGTGTGATAACCCCTGAGGAAATAACATCATTTCTAAATGTCAGTGGGAAACAATGTAGTGTTCAGTCTTTTATTAGGGATGACGCTAACCCAAAAGAGAACTTCTTAAATCTGAAAAAAAGTGGTTCTCCAAATGGACCTTTTATCTTAACTCTTCATTTATCTTGTTTCTAGCTGTCTTTGGATTCTGCTAAACTGATTTCAAATCCTCTGGGACTATCCTCAGAGTCAATTACTTCTGCATGATATCTGGGGTGTAGGGGGTTTGGTAACAATTTTAGCATTGAATTCAAATTGACAAACGAGATCCGGAATGGGTTAATTTAAGAGGACAGTCAGAAAGAAAGTAAAACCAAGAAACAGCTTTGCAGCTCAATGCGGTTAATAGTTGGCTGTTGTTACGAGGCTTCTGGCCAAGCTTTGCTGCCTCAGCCTGCAAGAACCAACAGCAACCAACACTGTGAGAGATTTCAGTTGATGGGGTGAAGGAGAGTGCTTTATTGTAAAGGGAAGGGGGTATATTCCCACAATGCCCCGGGTCTGTTCCACTGTCATATAGGTTAGAAAGGGATTGAGTGGATTAAGTCCAACCCAGGTCACACAACTCCAAAACGGTCCTACTGCCTCTCTACTTTCCTATGCCCAAAGAACAGTAAATACCATGGTCAAGCACCAGCAATGGGGTCCCCAAAGGCAAAGAGTGGTGGTCCTTGTTCCTAGTTCCTGGATTTGTACTGTGAATAGCTTGATTGCAAGCTCTGTGGCCTTTTACTTGCAAGGTTGGTTTGTCTTTAACAATATGGGATATGCAGAAATCAAAGGCAGTGTTTGTCCCACCCTGTAACACATAGCAGCCAATCAGCAGTTAGCTGTTACCAGCATAGAACAGTTGGGTTAATGAAAACTACAATCTGATTGGCTGCTGTGAGTTGGAGATATTTATAACTACATTTTGATATAACCCATGTGTTTGACATCCATTACCCATCATTCTCTCTATGGGTAATTCTATTCTATATCAGTGAATGACAATTGTGTGATTTCCTGCAGTCAGTAGGGTCACATGGAACCATCTGAGAAGATCCAATATGGCTCCTTCCCTGACTGGATTAGCTATGGACCATGGAGTAAGAACAAGTCTAGTCTAGTCCAATAACATGTGTGATGTGGAGGATTTAAGGCAAAGAGTGACTGTTGGTAATTGAGTCTGTGATGAGATTGGTGGGCAACTGTGTATGTGCTACATGTGTAAAGATTGACAGAGACCTATATCTCACAATTCATTACTTTGTGTTCAGTTCAATAATCCATCCTATAAAATCACAATAACAAGTAGACAATTTCATATATGCAACCCTCATTATAAAAACAAGTCACCGCTGCAACAAAAAGTCACATTTATTGTCAATGAATTATCAGGAAATCTAAATTGTGCCTTTCCTTAACTATTACTAAGCAAATTAGAACTAATTCCTTCCCCTATATGGGCAAAAGACACAAGAGAAAATCTCAGATAAAACATTATTCCCTAATACAGAAAAAGTCACTTTACAGATCTAAACTCTAAAGTCCTTCAAGATGGGAACATCTCAGGAGCTTGTTAGGCCAAACCTCAAACAGAAAGAAAACGCAAACATGGACAGATACAAATGGAATAAATAACAAAGAAACACATTTCTCATGTTGGAAAGTCCCAAAACCTTGTAGATAAGAAGGAAATCCCTTCACTGTTCTTCCCTGGAGGCCACACGTTCTGCTCAAATGCTAGAGGACAACCTTGTCCAAGACTATTGCAGCCAATACTAAGCTCATATTCATATATTGGCTATAGCTAGAAGTGATGGACTCCATGAAGTCCTTGGAATGTCTGTGGGGCCAGTCTCATTGTTTCCTTAGGAACCTTATCTTCAGCTTCGACCTTGACTGACAGTGACCTTTTTCTGGAAGCAATGTATGATATCCATAGGATGGAAGGATAAGAACAGGAGTACAGTAAGTCCAATGGTTTGCTTCAGCTAAAAACTGAGGGAGAAAGTCTGACGCCAGTGTATCCATACTGAAGCACTGATATACCCAGTGAGGGAAGGTATAGGTGACATAACAAGGGGTATCTCCACTTATCTATCTCAGGCTGACAAATATCTCTGTTATCTGATGGGAAAACCCAATCCACTCCCTGGCAGCTTGAAGTTCGCGTCTTAACCTACTGCAGGGGTGTCTAACCTTTTGGCTATTCTGGGCCACATTGGAAAAAGAAGAATTGTCACAAATGAAATACACAAACACTTTTGATTTGTAAAATGTAAGACAATACACAGAAAAGAATGACAATGCCAGTTGGATAACCAGATGGAGCTATACACTGGAATATGGGACACCTGGATATTAAATAGACTTATTATTATATTATTATTACTAACTGGGCAATGGACAGAGTCCCCCATCCTCACTACTCCATAGGTCACCACATTGTTACAAGCTGGAATATTAAGCCTGTTCCTAACTAGACGACACACTGAGGTGGTTAATGTGTTTGGACTTAGAGAGCACAAAGTGTTTCTTAATTTCTTTCTTTTTTTTCCCTTCTCTTCCTTTTATCTCTCCTTCAACTTGGGCCACGTTCATATCCATTCTGAGCCGCAGGTTGTACACCTCTGACCTACAGCATTTGGGGGGAAAGAGGTGAAAAGAGAAAGAGCATTAGAGGACAACACCATGTTCTAAAACTAGAAAAGGGCATTTCACCACCAACAGCAAAGGGGATATCACCATCAGCATAGGAAGGGGGTCTTTACAGTAAGGACAGTCAGGTTATGAGATTCCCTACCAAGAGAGGGGGAATGAGTGATTCATTGGTGGGGAGGAAAGGAGAGCTCACCATCAGCATAGGAAGTGGTTCTTTACTGTAAGGGCAGTCAGGTTATGGGATTCCCTACCAAGAGAGGGGGGAATGAGTGATTCATTGGTGGGGAGGAAAGGAGATCTCACCATCAGAATAGGAAGGGGTTCTTTACTGTAAGGGCAGTCAGGTTATGGGATTCCCTACCAAGAGAGGGGGAATGAGGTTAATGGATTCCCCTAAGACTGACATATATTTTGCTGACCTAACTATGGTTTATGGATATGAGGATGCCGAGGAGCTGATTGGAGGACCAAGCTGGAACACAGTTACAGGTGGAAGAGGAAACATATTTATGAGCAGATCTTTGTGCAACACAAACAGTTCCAGGACAGCAGCAGGTTATGCAAATCTCACAAGTGCCAGTGATTCCTGGAATGAGTGTGACAAACAGAAGTTTCTGTGCAGCGCTGAGTTTGCACTAATGTGTCGCTACAAACAATAGAAGCTACAGTGGCATTAGTGAGGGGCCACATATGATCTGTACACATGGCTGGGAAAGGACTTTATTTATGGTGACAGCACATGGCAACTAGATGCCTCATCAAAGGCTCCAATATGGCCCATATGTCTGTTCCTGTAGGGTGTAGGGAGTAGGGTGCCCGCTGTAAGGGGTTGGACACTCATGCCTGATACTGTACATTGGACCAATAAATATGCATCGTACAATCTGCATAGCGACCAATCATAATTGTTGTTCCTGTTGAGCCTCTTGAGTGGGCCATCAGGGTTTCCTGAGCTCCCTACAAAGTTCTTGCTGATTGGCGGCATTTGATGAGCGTCATATGACCTCTACTGGGACCAGCAGGACAAACTAGAGATCAATGAAATTTTCTATTACCGCACACCTCCTTCAACTTTTTCTGCGTAGTGGTGCTGGTCCTCCGTTGACCTTGCCAGGTCACCTTATTGCCTTGTAAATTCGAAAAACGGTCCGCACACACCAATATTGCAGTCGGGGATTGTGCCCCTTTTATTAATGCCACCAACAATCAAAATTCAACGTTTCGGGGGGACGCAGCCTCCCTTCTTCAGGATAAATTCACAAAGTGCACAGTGCTATATTTTTATACCCTTAACTCCTCCCTTCTCATCCATGTAACATCTCATTAGTACCATCTGTGTGATTAACTCTTTCAGTTCATTCAAGTCCATTATATCTGTGTAAGCCATGTTTTAAACAATGTTGCAATTAAACATATATTTCTTCCATTACTGGCAAGCATTTTATTTAATCAATAAAAAACATTATTTTACTCACTGTCCCTGGTTGCGTTTTACTTTATCTTTAATATTGGGAAATCTTAACACCTCTCGTGTATAATTGGACTATCATGATACTTCATCTGTGAAGGAAAGGTGATTATATAAAAAATTAATTAGTGTATAAAAATCTAAAAACCTACAAAACACCATTTATTACAAAAAACATGTCAGATTAAAATCTTCATTGAGGCCCTTGGGTGAAAGTGTTTTCAAACGCCAAATCCAATAGGCTTCTCTCCTCAATAATGATTTTTTAAAATCAACACCTGCATTTTTATAAATAACTTCTAAAACTTGCCATCTTATTTGAGAGACATTATGTTTCACATTATAAAAGTGTCTGGCCAATAGAATTTCTCTTTTATACTTCTCTTTACTTTTTTTATCTTTAGGATCAATTCCCTCATCTGGTTTATAATTTCTTATCACGCTTTTATGCTCGTTTAGACGTGTTTTCACCGCTCTTGAGGTTTGGCCCACATACCCAAGACCACATGGGCATTTTAACAAATAGACAACCCCTTCCGTGTTACATGTTGCCATATGTTTTAATTGAATTCCATATCCTTGACTCGGATGGGTACATTTGTCACCTTTAATTATGCCACTACAGTGGCCACAATCATGACACGGAAGGGTGTATACTTTACTGCAACACTGGCATATTTTACAAAAAGATCAAATTTATGGTAAATTATTTACTAAAAAACCACTCTTTAGTTTTAAAAGAGGTAGGAGTGTGGCAGATGGAATAATCAGATCGGATTTTAAACCAAAGAAAGTTAAAGGTGGGACTTTTAACAAAAAGGGCACCCTTCCGTGTCATGATTGTGGCCACTGTAGTGGCATAATTAAAGGTGACAAATGTACCCATCCGAGTCAAGGATATGGAATTCAATTAAAACATATGGCAACATGTAACACGGAAGGGGTTGTCTATTTGTTAAAATGCCCATGTGGTCTTGGGTATGTGGGCCAAACCTCAAGAGCGGTGAAAACACGTCTAAACGAGCATAAAAGCGTGATAAGAAATTATAAACCAGATGAGGGAATTGATCCTAAAGATAAAAAAAGTAAAGAGAAGTATAAAAGAGAAATTCTATTGGCCAGACACTTTTATAATGTGAAACATAATGTCTCTCAAATAAGATGGCAAGTTTTAGAAGTTATTTATAAAAATGCAGGTGTTGATTTTAAAAAATCATTATTGAGGAGAGAAGCCTATTGGATTTGGCGTTTGAAAACACTTTCACCCAAGGGCCTCAATGAAGATTTTAATCTGACATGTTTTTTGTAATAAATGGTGTTTTGTAGGTTTTTAGATTTTTATACACTAATTAATTTTTTATATAATCACCTTTCCTTCACAGATGAAGTATCATGATAGTCCAATTATACACGAGAGGTGTTAAGATTTCCCAATATTAAAGATAAAGTAAAACGCAACCAGGGACAGTGAGTAAAATAATGTTTTTTATTGATTAAATAAAATGCTTGCCAGTAATGGAAGAAATATATGTTTAATTGCAACATTGTTTAAAACATGGCTTACACAGATATAATGGACTTGAATGAACTGAAAGAGTTAATCACACAGATGGTACTAATGAGATGTTACATGGATGAGAAGGGAGGAGTTAAGGGTATAAAAATATAGCACTGTGCACTTTGTGAATTTATCCTGAAGAAGGGAGGCTGCGTCCCCCCGAAACGTTGAATTTTGATTGTTGGTGGCATTAATAAAAGGGGCACAATCCCCGACTGCAATATTGGTGTGTGCGGACCGTTTTTCGAATTTACAAGGCAAACTAGAGATCAATCATTCTGACAGCCCCCAATATTGCCCATAGATAGGGCAGCCCATACATAGACTAGACTGCTTGGGTAGAAATGGGATGTCACAAGGGGACGTGTCTCTCACCTTTGTAGCTGTTCTCTATGTTCACATAGTCTGACATCTCCTCTTCATTATCTGCATGAGGAACAAACAGTGTGGGATGAGCAAGGAGTCTTTAAGCCAACCTACAGGGCATGATTTGGGCAGAGTAGTGACATGGAGAGTGTCTGTTGTTATTGTAGATCTAGTCTATCAGTGGGGTATGTCTAGGGGGGGGTAAATAAATGAGGGGCAGTTTAAAGAAAGAAGAGCTTACACTCTTGATGGACTCAAGACTCAGTGTTTGTTACCAATCACAATATGGAGGCACATAGTCAAATTTGAGCATATTCCAAAGTTCATATACACAACTGCACCCAGGAACTTACATCAATCCTGTGGGTAGTTTCATTATCGACTCTTTGGTTCAGTTTGGGCTCACATGGTTCTGGGCTTCAGTCTGTCGTATACATGAACATGGTAACAGTTGGGCACAGAGAATTCTAAGAAAGGATATAGAGCCACACCCCCGAGGAGCTGGTGGCATCAGACAAGCCCATCCTCCTGGGTTCCTGATTGGGTCGTGCTTTCATAATTTACTGCAGGTCATTTAAAGGAAAAGCTCTCTAGTCTGGGCAAAGTTGTATTTAGGGACAGTACAAGAGAGGTAGGAACCTGAAACTGAGGGTTCAGAACCCCAAAACTCACACTGTTGATCATATGGATCAGTCTGCAATTAAATGATATATATATAAGAGAACTCACCGTCATGTTTGTCTGCCACCTCCTCCTCTTTCAGATTCACATATTCCAGACTCTGACCTGGAGGGGGGGGGGAGCAGCACCTGAATTAGTTACTGAGAGCTGAAGCCTGTGCCTGAACTGTGGATGTACCCCCTTATTAACTCCATCTCTTCCTCAACAAAAACTGCCAACTCCCTAGACATTTCAACACCCTTGACTGGCGATAAAATAAGTAAACAAATGGTAAGTGTCCAACCCACCACCAACCGACTCCTTGCTCTTCACTGTCCCCTCAATCACCAGATGTTACTCAAGGGCTTATAAAGAATATGTGGCTTGTACTCGAATGCCTCATCTCTCACAACTGGTGCCTTCCCCTTTTATTAGCATCATTTACAGTCCCCCCAATATCTTGCCCCTACCCCATGGCAATATTAAAGGAAAATACCGGCCATTCCCCATACCTTGTGAGTCTTGTTCATTCCCCTCTCTGACATTCTGCCCACTGGCACCTGCAGAAAACAGGAACGTTTCATTCTTTTAGCCCCACATACACAACTGCCCCATTCCCACACAGTCTCTTGTGGGGCCAATGTTTTTGGGGTGTTGCTGGCGGCAGTCTGACTCCAGTGGGATTTGCTGGGGGGGGTCATACACATACAGTAGCTAATTGGCTGGTTGTGATGGTAAAGTCTTGTGTATGGTTACTAGCAGCAATCTGATAGGAGAAGATCTCCTCCAATCACTGGTCAGTAACAATGTTACACAATAACTTAGTAAGGATGGCAATGCATTATATATTTAGTTTGCCTTTAATTAAGGAAGACCAAACTCACCACAATGTTTGCAAATCTCCTTGCCCAAGTTGATGTATTTCACACTATCCCCTGGGGACCCAAAGAAACCAGTGTTACTTACAGACAGATCATGGCACTCAAGATGCTGCCCCAACTCTAACCCCTACTAGTGACCCCAATAATCACCCTCAGCCCATTCCTCCCATCCCCAAGATGCTGCCCCAACTCTAACCCCTACTAGTGACCCCAATCATCACCCTCAGCCCATCCCTCCTGCTATATTGCCTTGCATCACACAATACAATTTATTAATAAGGTTGGGATCACCCCGTTTGCTGCATTACAAAGTTATTGGCCGTCTCATTGATTCTTACACTACACAATAACCACACTCTTTCATTCATCAACATCCTCCCATGTTTTACATAAAGTGTATCCAAACCCCTCCCATGGTACCCCAATATCCCTTCTACCCCTCTAGGAAACATTCCTGTACCTTGGGAATCTCATGGATTTCCCTCATTTACATACTGTTCACAAGTGGCTGTAGAAAAACAAGATAATTGTAACCCCCAATATAAATCACATGACATTGAATGAAATGAAACCCAAATAGCCCTTGCTAGTGCCTCTATGAGGTCTGAAGGATCCATTAGGAACCCAAGTCAGTATACGAACCTGAGGAGATGCTCTCCTGGTCATCCAGCTGCTCATTTCCTGGCTCTGGGATCACCTGGCTGTACAGATACAAGATTACATTAATCTCATGGTATCACTGGACCCATAAATACACATCTATTCACACTCACGTTACTGGAGATAATTGTAGGTTATTATGGGATGCAACTTTACAGAAGTTGCATAGAGGTCTATTTAAACAGGTGGGATGTCTGGGTCAGGTTGGGTTATGGGTGTGTGGGCCAGTGACAGCATTCAGAACCAGCTGAAGCAGAGAAAGAAGGTTGAGTAAAATCCTGGAAAGTATCAGTTTCAGGTGGGAAATGATAAGGGACTGGGTATCAGTTTGGATCTGGTAATTCTCTGATACATACATACATGTATCCATTGTTTTCATCGTCATCACCATTGCCTGGAGAAGAAAGGACAGAATTAGGACTATTAGTGATCCAACCAAAATCCATGTTCAGTTCACATAATTATCTCCCTAAATGTGGGGAAACGCCTGAGAAAAAAAAATCAGCACCATCTTGAAGGCACATCCAAGGCATGACCCAAGAAGATGAGACTCCAAGAAAGATCAGGCACCCCTCACTCCTTGCTCCTATTATGTCCTATAATGCTCAGTAGAGAGCCTGTGCCTGGCCAGGGTTATAACAGATTCTTCATAAGCTACAGGTAGGCCTTCCATCCGTACATTAGAGGACCTGCCCCACTCTACTGCTTGGTTCTATTCACAGACCTTTCACTATGAAACACTCACCAATGTCCTGCTTGACCCTCTCCTCTAAGCGTCTATGACTTTCGGCAAGGACAGGGGAACTGCAGGGGAAAGAGAGGAGTCAAAACACAGATGATCAGGAGAATACGTAAAGAAACCACTGACATAAGTGCCTCCACCCAACATTTTCCCTCAACAATATCTTCTTTCATTTCAAGATGCACTTCAACAAGGGAAGGGTAAAAGATCAGGCTGGGTCTCCACAGAGTGGGGAGTGGAATGAGCGGGGGTGCTAAATAGAGTCATTATAATGACCCAATATGTCCCCTTCAGTCCACTCACTCATGGAGGATGAAGATGGTAAAACCTAAGGGTAGATGTCTTAATGAGCATCCCAACCACTGTCAACACTTTCTGAGAGAAGCTTTTAAAATGATTAACCTTCTTCCTGGAAACATGGAGTTCACTGCTGTTCCCATTACTTGATTTATTCTATCACTGAGGCAAGATGAGGATCTTCACATCTCCAAACACTGCTGGTCTTGCCACAGAATTACTGATTTACATGCTGTAAATGATCTTGTTATGTAGGACTAACGCAACCAGGATATCATGGTTATTTGAAAGGGATTATTTTCCCCCATGGGGTATAATCTGTAAGGAAAGACCAAGCAACAAATAACTTTCTTTAGGCATTGGGAAGAGCTGTTCTGTTGAAGGACAATATAAGCTCACCCTCTAAACATTAGCACAGGGACGATAAAGGGGATAAATGATTTATTCTACTTCAAGAACCAGGAAAAGGCATCTGTGGGGAGTTAGCGAGACAAAGCATATGGGGTAGAAACCAAATAAAGAAAGTCAGACTCACTTGGATTCATAGTTAGCCACATTCTGGGGAATACGTGCTGCAGTAGAGAGGGAGACACATTCAGCAACTGGAGTAACAATGAGCATTAGTGAGGCACTCTCTCACCTATGTATCTTGTGAGAACAGTCTAACTGACTTGAGACCCTGGTTTGAACAGACAAGTGATTTGCTCTCCACTACTGACTGATCCCTCTCTGCTTCTGAATAATCCCCCAAATGTTCTTCACAATTGACCCTATAATTTCCAAGAAGCTTGTTTTTCCAGGTCTAGGAGTCTAGGAGTTTTGTGATCTTTAAAAGTTATCAGTATGTAGCCTTAAGAATTGCCCTGAGACAGTTTAAACTTGAGATTCCTCAAACGGGGCAGAGTAACCCACTTCTAAGCCTTGAAAAATTGATTATTCATATAATGACAGTGTCAGACTTACTGAGTGGCCGTTTCTTGCAGCCCAGGCAGAGCGCGATGGTGAGGACCACTGGAAGAAGGAGCACCACAGCCCACAAACCAGTGGTTACACTCACAGAATCCATGTGGGTCTGGAGAGGAGGGAGAAGGGAACAGATAGTCGTTAGTTAAGGCTCTCTTATATTCTCACAGAGATTCAGCTTGATGTGAGCCTCCAAACATTTTTTAATCTCAGTGTCACCCACACAAACCGGCACAAGGAGTGTCACCTTCTCACATCCTCCCCCAGCACAACAATCTCTAGTAGCAACCAAACAGCAACCTCCTTAGCCACTGATCTCTGTGACATTTCAGACAGATGCAGAACTGGGTTGTGGTTCCTCCAGGAAGAAGACAATCCTACATGAAGCCACAAACAGCTAATGGGGGTGCAGAAAGGGTTTTCCCACTGTGTGACAAAGGGTCCAACCGACCATTGTAGTGGCACTGCTGGGTGAGATTATTCTGTTTAGGACAATGACATCTATAAGAGAGACAGGGAATGCTTGTGTGTCTTTAATTATTTAATTACATTTATTATACAGAGACATTCATTTTCTATAACTGAAATCCATAGCATGTCCCAATGATGCCTCAACCATGTATCTTGTTATCTAGTATAGGTCAATCTAAAAACAACTGGACTTGCTGAGTAATCAATGAAGACGTTTCACTACTCATCCGAGCAGCTTCTTCAGTTCAACTGACTGGTGTGGGAAGTTCTCGGCATATAAACTCTTCCTCTAATCCAATCACAATGGCACATTGTAACTCTTCAAAGAATTGACATCTGAAGAAATTCACAGAGGTGTTGATTCAGTGTATTGTAATAGGATTATCGATTAATAACCGCCCGGAGACACATAGTAGGCGAAACATAGTCATCCCATATGTAGCTGGAGTGTCAGAGAAACTCAGGAGGATTTTTAACAAACACCACGTCCCTGTGTTTTTCAAACCTAGCAACACACTGAGACAAAAACTGGTACACCCAAAGGATCCAACCCCTAAAGAAAAACAAAGCAATGTGGTATACGGAGTCCAGTGTAGTGAGGAGAGCACAGATCTATACATCGGGGAGACAAAACAACTGCTCACCAAGCGAATGGCTCAGCACAGGAGGGAGAACTCTACAGGGCAAAACTCAGCTGTCTTTCTACACTTAAAAGACAAGGGACACTCCTTTGAAGATAACAAGGTCCAAATCTTGGATAAAGAAGACGCTGGTTTGAACGAGGCGTGAAAGAGGCGATTCATGTCAAGGTGGAGAGACCATCTCTGAACAGAGGCGGGGGCCTTCGACACCACCTGTCTGCTACATACAATGTGTTCTAACATCTGTACCCCGGCGGATTCAGAACACTTCACACATCCATTCATGCAACTCTCACAAGTAACACCTGTATCTAGGAGTCACATGACACATTGGATAATCCTATCACAACTACACAGAATCTACACCTCTGTGAGTTTCTTCAGATGTCACCTCTTTGAAGAGTTACAATGTGCCATTGTGATTGGATTAGTGGAAGAGTTTATATGCCCAGAACTTCCCACACCAGTCAGTTGTACTGAAGAAGCTGCTCGGATGAGTAGTGAAACGTCTTCATTGATTATTCAGCAAGTCCAGTTGTTTTTAGATTGACCTATACTAGATATACCATGAATGAAAATCTTTGTCTCTTGTTCATCTGCTACTCTTTGTCCTTTCATTTAGAATTTTGGATTGCTATCTGAAGGGCACGTTTTAGTCTAGAGAAGTCTGGAGACATCTCATTAAGTCTGGAGAGACCTTATTGTGATGATCCTTCTTCTCATATTCTGCACCCCCACTCCCATAACCTCAATCTTACTGATCTCTCTCATTATCTGCCTTTAACTTCTCTTGCTTCCTGCTTCACCCCATCCTTTCTCCTGTGTATGTCACACTCACCCACATCCACACTCATCCTCTAAGTCACTAGTCACTAGGTACATACTCAATAAAACAATAACTTGTTCCACTGTAGCCATTTAAAATGCTTGCACATCAGTACAGGTTGCCAGACTTGGAAGAACACAGAGATGATTCATATATTAACACCGCAGGAAAAGTAAGATAAATTATAGGCACAGTTTCTCAGCATGCTGGAGGAAGCCATTTCCCTTCTTACATCACTTCCTGCTCTTTATCTAGCACCATAAAGAACGGGTTCAGGAAGTGAGAATAGAGCAAAGAATCTCCTCCAGGCCCATAAAATCAGACATTAAAGGGCATGCTACATGGATTACTCTCTGCATATTATATGTGAGTGTGCAGGGCCACCATCAGAAATGTTGGGGCCCGTACAAGTTATGAATATGGGCCCCCCATAAACACACACACACACAGTACCATATTGTCTGGTTGTGCCCCTTGTGTGTGGTACATAAATGATCAACTAGTGGTTAGGTAGGTCCCCACCTATCCCTTTAGAAGATATTTTTAATGTGAAATACTGGCGTTCCTGTTTCTTTAAGTTTCTCTTGACTGTCTTTGCTTTCTACAGAAGTTACTTACATTACTACATTAAGTTACGAGTCAAATCTGGGCAGTTTGTGCGAAAGTTACGAAGATTGTGTAAGTTTTAACTTAATCTATACGTAACTTACACATTGGGCCCAAGCCCCCTTCCTTTGCAGAATCTTTTCCCTGTCCGCCCTGATGGTGGCCCTGTATATGTGTGTGTGTCCAGCCTCTCCTCCTTCTATGTTCTCCACTTTAAAGGCAATGTAAACCATCAAAACTAATGAACATGGAGCAATTTACAGAGGATTTTTTCTATTTTACAAAAATGAATGGTGCACAAAGCCAACGTATTGGTACTACCAGGGAAAAATATAATACAAAAAATTAAAGCAAAAGTAAATAATTGTTCACAGGAGGGCATACTCACAGTTCACCCCAGTCCCAGGGTGCAAGTCCACAAAAACATTCAAATAATTGTGAGTTCCTCTAAAAGAATGAAGGGTCAAAAAAATACAACATAGTTATTAGGACATATTGGACAAAAATCGAATGCATTTCGTGCCTGTTGGGGCACTTACTCATAGGTCCATAACTCTATAGGTTCTGTAACTCTGGGACCTTTAGACACTGAAAAAAATAAATCATTAAACATATTTGTTATTTGCAACCAAATCTGCATCATTATTCTGCCCTATTCTTATTCAACCAAAGCCAACATTTTGGGGATTGTTCTTTGCAAGCAAAGCGCTCAGTTGCTCATTTTTTTATTTTTGCCATCTTGTTGTGGTATTTATTGGATCTGAAAAATACTCACCCCCATAAGTTGGTCCATAATGCTATTAAATGTCTTTCCCATAAGAACAGAATTATATCATCTTAAAGGCCAATCATTTCTATTCCATATTTTTTACATCAGATGCTTACATCCCAATCTATAGGGGTTATTTATTAAAGTCCAAATGCATAAAAGCTTGAAAAATAAGAGTTTTTTTACTATAAAATCTGAAATTTTGGTGGAAAAAACCCTATCATACTTTCAATTTATAAATTCACCAATTTAAAAACAGTCAAATCTCAGATTTTTTACTAAAATTGTGACAGAAGACCGAACCTTATTTACTACACAACTGTATCTGTTGATAGGAGTGGGAGCTGCCAAGATAAAGATCTTGTATCTAAAGAAACACAGGGTAACAATGAATCACTTGCACTGCAAGAGGTAATATTAAGAGTAGTGAGTGTGCCTGTACAAGGGAATGTTTAATTCTAAAGAAGACCAATTGCATCTCACATGCCCTGGGAAATGATAAAGAGTTTGAGGTGTAGGAGGGAGTGCACACTCAGCTGAGTGATCGTGTTCATGCAGAACACCTCAGCACGTCTGTATGTTGAACACTCACCAAGAACACCAGGGCACAAATATCTACAGTTGTCTGTGTCTATCCATTCCAGGAACCTGCAGAAGATCTACATGATGACCATCCAGTCCAGGAACCTGCAGAAGATCTACATGATGACCATCCAGTCCAGGAACCTGCAGAAGATCTACATGATGTCCATCCAGTCCAGGAACCTGCAGAAGATCTACATGATGACCATCCAGTCCAGGAACTTGCAGAAGATCTACATGATGACCATCCAGGACCAATACTGTATCTCTATGTCCCATAATCACATGGAAATTATTCCTGGCCTTATTGATTCAACTTGTGTTTTCCCCTAATATATTTAGATGTTTACAAGTTTCTTCGCAGATAAGATAGGCCAAGTTCATGCGTCCCAGAGGGATGAATTTAGTGGGTAACACCCAGAGAGAAGATTCTAGCGGGAAACCACAAATAGGCATTTTATATTATAAAAACACCAGGTGTTCTTGCGCGTTTCATGCACAAATGTACCTCATGATAATAACCTATGTTATCGTAGGAAAAAATTATCTTTCGTCTTAATGGACAATCAGAGGCGGGCCAGGCCGGCCAGGCGCCCTAGGCAACCAAGCCGGCCAGCTCGCCCCCCTTATTCCCCTTTAGATTGCGCGTGGTGAAGCGCTCTGATGTAAGCGCGCATGCGTAGTGAATCGAACTGATATATGCGCGCATGCGTGGTGAAGCGCTCTGACGTATCCGCTCGCCCCCCTCCTTCCCCTGTAGATTGCGCATGGTGAAGAGCTCTGATGTCAGCGCGCATGCGTGGGGAAGTGCTCTGATGTATGCGCACATGCGTGGTGATGATTTTTTTGCACATACATTCTCCTAGAGGAGTGGGGTCCGGTCTAGGGGTAGGCAAAAGAGGTTGCTGCCCAGCCCCCCCCCACCAATCGTTGCGCCCTAGGCAGCTGCCTCTTCTGCCTACCCCTAGTTCCGGCCCTGTGGACAATCGATCCAGAAACCTTGATGTATCGTGTGGGGAGGAGTCCGGCGGCAGCAGAGATCTCTGGGAAGCTACTCCGGAAGCGGCGGATCAGACACAGACAGGCAAATCGATCCTGGAAAACAGGACATTGTCCAACAGCCAGTGGCCAAGCGAGAAGCTAAACATGATCCTTCACAATTTAAATACCTGCCAACTGATCATATTAAAAAACCTCTTAGGGGAGGTGATATGGAAAAGTTGTCATTACAGAGCGAGACCTATTGGATTTATGAATTGGATTGTGTTTCCCCTAAAGGGCTAAATGATCAACTGCAGCTGAATTGTTTCCTTGTCTGACATGACTTTTTATTTCTTTTATTATTATTATGTTAACCGGTTCTGTTTTCTCCGCTTCATGAAAAGTTACATATAAGATCTATACAGCTAAGAAACCAGTTTTCAAACAAGTATGTGAGTAACAAATGTTCCTTTATTGTCTGCATGTAGAAAGATACAGTTTCTTCTTTTCTTTTTTTTCCTTTTTTGATACATGAAATGTTACAATTTCAAATGGACACTTGTACAGACACTGATGGTCAGACACTGACACCTGGTGGGGGGAAAAAAGCGGTGCACTTGTAAAGGAAACAGAAGAAACCTTTGGGGGCAAATTCACTAAGCGCCGAAGCGCCGAACGCTAGTGTTAATTCGCTAGAGTTTGGCATTTTCGTTACTGCGCAAATTCACTTACGAACTCTGGCGTAGTTTCGCTAGTGTTACTTCACACCCTTACGCCTGGCGAAGTTTCGCTATAGACGTAACTACGCAAATTCACTAACTTGCGCAGTGTACTGAACGCTACCTTTTACGCTAGACTTCCTTCGTCACCTCAGACCTGGTGAAGCGCAATAGAGTAGATAGGGATTGTTTCAAAAAAAGTCAAATTTTTTTCTAAGTCCCAAAAAACGCTGGCGTGTTTTCTACATGATGGGTGATAGGCTGAAAAAGATCAAAATTTTTTTTGGGGCTCCCCTTCCTCCCCCCTACATTTCCTGACTCATGGCAACTTACCTAGACAGTGGGCACATATGTAGGGCAAAATAACATTTTTATTTGATGTTTTGAAGGTTTTCTAGACATTTGTAGAGATTGTACGTATTCCTCCATTGAAATTTGAATTTGGCGCCGTATGCAAATTAGCCTTCGCTAGTGTAACTTCAATTTACTTAGCGAATCAACGCTAGCGCAACTTCGCAATCTTACGCTATCCCTGTGCGCAACTTTGGATTTTAGTGAATTTGCGGAGCGCTGGTGAAACTACGCCTGGCGAAGTGTGGCGAAGCGCGGTGAAGCACGGCGAAGTTGCGCCTGGCTCAATTATGAATGTGAATTTGCCCCTATATTCCTTATATGGACTTGACGTAATTTTTGGCGCCCAAATTCACTAATGGGGGTGGGTATTTATTCTCTACACTCTATTTACACTGTATCCTTGAGAAAGGTCCCCATGTGGGACCGAAACGTCGGATAAGATGTGATTTTTGACAAATAAAGCAACACAGTTTCACTAAACTACAGAGAGTGCTGATCTTCTGCTCATTCATATATATACATATAATTTGTCACACAGAACTGCACTCCAAAGTCTCTTTAGTGAGTCAAATCACCTTTATTATCATGTGTGTCCAACGTTTCGGCCCTCCTTTTCAAGGATAAATGCTTACAATAGTCTACGTATATTTATACCATCACCTCCCCCGGTGTTTTTGGCGACAAATATGACATCATCCATTCCTGAATGACATCAGCAACTGTCCATTTACATCAGAGATTGTAAAACAAATCTATAATCTCACCACTCGGTGTCACTGTTGTGCAGTGAAAAGAGAAATAATCCAATTTGTTACATTCTCTGCCCAGAGAACCTGTGAAATGGAGACAAATAAAACAATTTAGCAACATTTGTAACAGTGGTGTGTTAGTTTTGTGTCATCTGCAAACACTGATACATTACTTGCAATCCCCTCCCCTAAGTCATTAATGAACAAGTTAAATAAAAGTGGCCCCAATACTGAGCCCTGAGGGACCCCACTAAGAACCTTACTCCAAGTAAATATCAGATTCAATATCAAATTGTCCTTATAGTGGTCTCCCGTGTGTCAAGTGCTTCTCAACGAGCCGCAGTCCCCGTGCCAGATTGCAAAAGATTCCAAGTAAATCAAAGAATAGCCGGAGAGCACACCTTTATGTATTAAAAGGTTTCCATCTTTATTTCGCAGACAATCCTGCACAACATTTTTCGGCTACAACCGCCTTCATCAGGTGCAAGGACCTGATGAAGACGGTTGTAGCCGAAACATGTTGTGCAGGATTGTCTGCGAAATAAAGATGGAAACCTTTTAATACATAAAGGTGTGCTCTCCGGCTATTCTTTGACTTACTCCAAGTAGAGAATGTCCCATTAACAACCACCCTCTGTACCCGATCCTGTAGCCAGTTTCCTATCCATGTGCAAACGACTTCATTAAGCCCAACAGACCTTAGTTTAGAAAGCAGTCGTTTGTGGGGCACAGTATCAAACACTTTGGCAAAATCCAAATAGATCACATCTACTGCCCCCCCACTGTCCAGCATCTTACTTACATCATCATAAAAAGCATCTGTAATAAAAACTCACCGTGTGTCACGGTCGGCACCCTAAACCAGAACTAATGGCAAGCTCCCTGGTCTCGGCTCGGCTTCACCAGTAGTGTGACCGCCTTTGGCTTCGGGAGGAGCCCTCAGCGTACTCAGATGCCACCTGGACTTTTCGAGAGGAGCAAGGCGAGGAGTTCTGGCAAGCAAAGGGCACGACTGTAGTAAAACAAAGTCTTTGGACAGAAGATCGCAGTACAAGGCAAAGGAGTAGTCAGAACAGGCCGGGTCGAGGCAGGGAGAAAGTAAACGTTGTCAGGCAGGCAAGGGTCAAACCTGGAAGTCAATCAGAGGGTTAATCAGAAGGGGTAGTCGATAATCAGGCAAGGGTCAGAATCCAGACATCAGAATAGTCAAAACAGCCAGGCAGGGGTCAAAACAGGGTTTAAACAGATTCAGAATAAAGCTCAAGCACCAGGAAACGAAATCCTATCACGGGCAAATTCCCACAGCCCTAATGGGCTTTAAATACTATTTGAATTGCGCGCCCTTGCGCGCTGACGTCACTACGTTAGCGCGCCTGCGCCTTTAAGAAACCTCAGAGCGCGCCGCGCGCGCCCTAAGATGCCGGCGCCTGCGGCCTGCAAGAAGCCGCTCGTCGAGGCGGGCGTCCCCGCTGAGGGGCGACAGGCGTCCCTGTCGTCCCCCCTAGACCACCAGGTATGTTCGTTACATTACCCCCCTCACTAGGGGGGCCACTGGACCCCCAGGCTTACCGGGAAACCTAGCATGGTATTGTCTCCTGAGGCGGTCAGCCTTGATGTCATCAACTGAGACCCAAGAGTTCTCCTCAGGACCGAAGCCCTTCCACCTGGTAAGATATTGTAACTTACCCCTCACGAGGCGGGAGTCGAGGAACTCTTGGATCTCATACTCAGGCTGACCTTCAACCAACACTGGGGGAGGAACAGACAGATGACGAGAATTATTGGCAGGCTTCAACAGAGAGACATGGAAAGAATTAGAAATTTTGAAATTAGGAGGTAACTGAAGACGGACAGAGGATGGATTAACTATTGCAATGATAGGGTATGGACCAATGAACCTAGGACCCAGTTTAGGAGAGGGAACCTTTAACTTGATATCTTTTGTTGACAACCATACTAAATCTCCCACCTTGTACTGGGGTGCTTCCCTACGGGATTTGTCAGCAGCTCTTTTCTGAGCTAGGGAAGCTGCGGATAAAGAATTATGAACTTGAGACCAAATTTCGGAAAATTTCAGGATAGAAGAATTGGCAGAGGGTACAGGGGAATTAGAGTCAGAAAAAGAAAACGCTTTGGGGTGCAAACCATAGACAACAAAGAAAGGAGACTCTCCAGAGGAGGAATGGGTAGCATTATTGTATGCAAATTCTGCCCAGGGTAGCAGTTCAGACCATGTGGACTGGTTATTGGACACATAGCATCTGAGATACTGCTCAAGGGACTGGTTCACCCTTTCACTGTCTTACCCTGAGAAGGAGGCAACTCCACAATAAAATCCATGGAAATGTGAGACCATGGTTTTTCTGGGACGGGTAAGGGGTTTAATAGACCCTGGGTCAGATGATGAGATGACTTAGACCTTTGGCAAACTGGACAGGAATTGACAAATGTTTTAGTATCCTGTTTGAAGGAAGACCACCCGACATGACGGGATAACAGAGAAATGGTTTTTGCAATACCTGGATGACCTGCCACTTTAGAATCATGAACCTCTCGTAACACTTGTTCCCTAAGCTCCTCAGGAACGAACCATTTACCAGATGGGGTATCAGCAGGAGCAGATGACTGTAAAGGGGACAACAAGGAAGAGAGGTCAGACAAGGTCGCAACAATTATTTCCCTGGGAATGATGGGAGTGCACTCACTAGAGTCAGAGGAAAAGGATTCAAAACTCCTAGAGAGTGCATCCGCCTTGGTATTTTTGGAACCAGGCCGAAAAGTTAAGAAGACATTGAATCTGGAAAAGAATAAAGCCCACCGGGCTTGCCTAGGATTTAGGCGTTTAGCTGATTCAATATACAATAAATTTTTATGGTCGGTATAGACCGTCACCACATGTTTAGCACCTTCTAGAAGATGCCGCCATTCCTCAAAGGCCCACTTGACTGCCAACAATTCCCTCTTACCTATATCATAATTCACCTCTGCGGGTGAAAACTTCCTGGAGAAGAAAGCACAGGGGTGTAACTTGTTGGTAGTCGGGTGCCTTTGAGAAAGAACTGGCCCAGCTCCCACCTCAGAGGCGTCAACCTCCACAATAAAGGGAAGCGCAGTGTCGGGGTGACGAAGGATTGGGGCAGAACTGAATTCCTTTTTGAGGAATTCAAAAGCTTGTACAGCTTCAGGAGGCCAAATGCTGGGGTCAGCGCCTTTTTTTGTTAACTCAGTGATGGGAGCCACAATAATGGAAAAATTCTTAATAAACTGACGATAGTAATTTGCAAACCCCAGGAACCTTTGGGTAGCACGTAATGATTGGGGTTGGGTCCAATCCAGTACAGCTCTCACCTTGCCTGGATCCATTTCAAGACCCTTGCTGGAAATATTTAACCCTAGAAATTGAACGGAAGTAACCTCAAAGGTACATTTCTCCAGTTTTGCATAAAGATTATTCTCCCTGAGTCTGTACAAGACTTGATGAACATGATTTCTATGTTCACCCAAATTAGATGAGAAAATCAAGATATCGTCAAGATAGACCACTACGAATATCCCCAGCAGGTCCCGAAAGATGTTGTTGACAAATTCTTGGAACACGGCGGGTGCGTTACAGAGACCAAAGGGCATTACAAGATATTCGTAGTGGCCGTCTCTGGTGTTAAATGCAGTTTTCCACTCATCCCCCTCCCTAATGCGTATGAGATTATAGGCGCCCCTAAGATCTAGCTTAGAATAGATCTTAGCACCCTTAACCTGGTCAAACAATTCAGAAATTAACGGGAGGGGATAGCGTTTTTTTATGGTGATCTTATTGAGACCCCTATAATCTATACAGGGGCGTAGACCACCATCTTTTTTCCCAACAAAGAAAAAACCCGCCCCCGCAGGGGAACTAGAAGGCCTAATGAACCCTCTTTCAAGGTTGTCCTTAATATATTCTTTCATTGCCTGGGCCTCCGGCAAGGAAAGAGGGTAAGTTCTACCCCGAGGGGGAATAGACCCAGGAATTAAATCTATAGGGCAATCATATTGCCTGTGTGGAGGTAGGGTTTCTGCAGCTTTCGTAGAAAACACGTCAGTATATTCAGCATATGCTGCAGGTAAACCTTCTAAAGAAGTAGTTGCCACAACCGGAGGAATACATGAACCACCACACTTAAGACCCCATTGCAGAATCTTCCCCCGATACCCAGTCAATATGAGGATTATGGATCTGGAGCCAAGGTAACCCCAAAATAAGAGGAGAAGACGCACCTTCAATGATAAAAAGGGCTAACTTCTCACTGTGATGGTTATCAGAGCACATGGAAAGAGACACAGACTTTTTAGTTACCAGGCCTGAACCCAAAGGTTTTTTATCAACTGCCAAAATCCTCATAGGAGGAATCAGGGGAATTAAGGGAATACCAAATTTTGCCGCAAAGGTAGCATCCAGAAAATTCCCCTCCGCCCCTGAATCCACAAAAGTGGACACCCTGACAGAACCTGTAGACCAGGTGAGTTTAACAGGTATCAAAATCCTAGAGGTAGACTGGGGAGAGGAAACTTCTGCACCCAATGGAGCTCCCCTTCTCCATTTAGGCTTGGAAGTTTCCCGGCCTCTTAGGACATAAACTCAGGAAATGACCCTTTTCCCCACAGTAAATGCAAAGACCAAGGGAACGCCTGCGGGCTTTTTCCTCAGAGGTTAGATGGGATATACCCAATTGCATGGGTTCCTCCTGAGGTTGAACCATGGAAGGGTTAGGGGACTTAACATTGGACACCATATAAGGAAAGGTATACTTAACATTGGTAAACCCAGAATGCATAGGAGAACCCCTTTCACCTCTTCTTTCCCTCCGCCTCCTATCTACCTGGATGGCAAGTGACATGAGATCATCCAGGTTGGAGGGTAAAGGGTAATTTACCCTATTCTTGACAGAATCAGACAGCCCAATACGGAACTGGCTACGAAGTGCCATGTCGTTCCACCCAGTCTCCACTGCCCACCGGCGGAACTCGGTGCAATACACCTCCGCATCCCGTTTCCCCTGGCGCAAGTTACGAATCGCGGAGTCGGCAGAAGATGCACGATCCGGGTCATCATAAAGTACAGCCATGGTTTTAAAAAATGAATCAAGGGAAAAACGGGCCGGATCTGAGAGGGGTAATCTGAGAGCCCAAACTTGGGGATCACCCTGTAATAGGGTTATTACGAACCTCACTTTTTCCTCGCCAGTAGTGAATGAATGTGGGAAAAAGCTGAGGTATAATTTACATGCCTCTTGGAACACGAAAAATTTTGACCTGTCCCCATTGAATTTATCAGGAAACTTTTTGGGTTCATGGGTTTTGGATACATTATCCAACGGAGCAGAAGAACCCACAGGAGTGGCCACAGGAGGGGTGACTACTGGAGCTGGAGACTGAACAGAAGCATCCAGTCGACAGGTCAAATTGTGGAAACCCTGCATCAGGTAATGTTGCCTCTGCTCATGTTCCTCCAGGCGCTGTAACAGCGTGGTAAGTAGCGCTTCAGTGGTGGAAGTAGCAGCGGCAGCTCGACCTTCTTCGTCCATCTTTTTTTTGGCCCGTGATAATGTCACGGTCGGCACCCTAAACCAGAACTAATGCCAAGCTCCCTGGTCTCGGCTCGGCTTCACCAGTCAGTGTGACCGCCTTTGGCTTCGGGAGGAGCCCTCAGCGTACTCAGATGCCACCTGGACTTTTCGAGAGGAGCAAGGTGAGGAGTTCTGGCAAGCAAAGGGCACGACTGTAGTAAACAAAGTCTTTGGACAGAAGATCGCAGTACAAGGCGTTAGGCAAAGGAGTAGTCAGAACAGGCCGGGTCGAGGCAGGCAGAGAGTAAACGTTGTCAGGCAGGCACGGGTCAAACCAGGAAGTCAAACAGAGGGTTAATCAGAAGGGGTAGTCGATAATCAGGCAAGGGTCAGAATCTAGAAGTCAGAATAGTCAAAACAGCCAGGCAGGGGTCAAAACAGGGTTTAAACAGATTCAGAATAAAGCTCAAGCACCAGGAAACGAAATCCTATCACGGGCAAATTCCCACAGCTCTAATGGGCTTTAAATACTGTTTGAATTGCGCGCCCTTGCGCGCTGACGTTGCTACGTCAGCGCGCCTGCGCCTTTAAGAAACCTCAGAGTGCGCCGCACGTGCCCTAAGATGCCGGCGCCTGCGGCCTGCAAGAAGCCGCTCGTCGAGGCGGGCGTCCCCGCCGAGGGGGCGACAGGCGTCCCTGTCGTCCCCCCCCCTAGACCACCAGGTATGTTCGTTACACCCTGGTAGTCTAGTGGGGGGACGGCAGGGACGCCCGCCGTGCAAGTCTTCAGCGCCTCAGGCGTATGACGTCAGCGCATAATGGCGCGCAATTTAAAAGTATTTAAGGTACATTTTCTTTTTATACACTGCCCGTTATAGGTTTTCGTTACCTTGTGGTGTTTGAAGCTCTGTGCTATTTGTATCCTGATCTGAATCCTGTTTCTGACCCCTGCCTGGCTATTGACTATCCTGAATTCTGTAACCTGACCCTTGCCTGTTATCTGACTCAGATTCTGCTAAATCCCTTCTGATTGATTACCCGGTTTGACCCTTGCCTGCCTGACTTCGTTTGCACTCTGCCTGCCTTTACCCAGCCTGATTTGACTCTGTCTTACATTTTGTACTGTGACCTGCTGCCCAAAGACTCTGCATACCGTTGTGCCCCTTTTGCCTGGTCAGAACCTTTCGCCTTGTACCTCTCGTTATAAGACCTGGCGTTATCTGAGTAGCTGAGGGCTCCTCCCGAGGCCAAAGGCGGCTGCTACAGGCGAAAGCATGAACCAAGACCAGGGTGCTTGGCATCTGCTCTGACTTTAGAGTGCCAACCGTTACATAATCAGATTTGTCTGACATGACCTATCCTTCATAAAGCCATGCTGATTGCTGCTCATAATGATATTGACTAGGACAACATTTTGAATGAGATCCCTTAACAAGCCTTCAAATAATTTGCCCACAGATGTCAAATTTACTGGCCTATAATTGCCAGACTGATATCGTAATCCCTTTTTAAATATTGGAATAACATCAGCTTTTCTCCAATCCATAGGCACCATACCAGATGAAAGTGAATCTGAGAAAATCAGAAATAGGGGCTGGTCTAAAACTGAACTAAGCTCTCTTAGAACCCGGGGGTGTATGCCATCAGGCCCTGGAGCCTTGTTTACATTAATTTGTATTAAAGCTTTATGAATCATATCCTGAGTCAGCCACTGACTAGATTGAGCTGAGCCATTAGTGCAGCTATAAAGTGAGCCTGGGAACTCAGACTCCTCTATTGTATACACTGAAGAAAAACACATTTGCCTTTTCTGTATCTGTTACAACCATACTGGTACCATTATTTAATGGAGCAACACTCTCAACCTGCATCTTTTTACTATTAATATATTTAAAAAACTTTTTAGGGTTAGTTTTCACCTCCACCGCAATTAACTCTTCATTTCTTTTCTTAGCCTTCCGGATTGCTGATTTACAACATTTATTACAGTGTTTATATTCATTAAATGCAGCTTCTGTCCCTACAGATTTGTAGTTTTTAAATGCCTTTCTCTTCTTTCCCATTAACTTCTTTACTTCTGTATTAAGCCACACAGGATGATTCTTAGAGCTTCTACGTTTAGTCCTTAAGGGAATAAATTGAGAACAGTAATGATAAATATCAGTTTAAAGGACAACCATTTCTGTTCTGTGTTTTTAGCTGAAAACTTAATGCCCCAATCAATACTCTGTAGGGCAGCCCTCAAGGCACTAAAATTAGCTTTTCCAAAATTCATGGGTTTTATTTCCCCAGTATATATTTGTTTTTTGCACCAGGCATTAAATGATATACATATATCTCATGTTGTTTAACCTTGCTGTAAGTTTGATTCACACTAATGACATCAGGGTGACATTATGGCAATGTGAGTGCAGTTCATTCTCTCTCAAATGTTTTAAATTCAGTTAAGTTTCCCCATGAGAAAAGCTGGAGGTCCAGCCAAAACATTTGGTCCTTCCGTATAAGCACTTTTTTCTTTATTAAGGATGCCCACCAGGCATTTTTGGTTGGGCTTACGTGTTCAGATTCAGTTCAGTATTTGGCCAGATCTGTCAAGTAAGATTCAGGGATATGGCCAAATACTGAATTAGCTCTATTGCTAAATCAGCCATTGTTCCCACCAGAGACATACTGAGAGGTTCTGTCTGTGTGACTGAGTTTCATAGAGAGGATTCAGGAAATTTGATAATGTTATGCACAATTTTAGCAGAACTTTGTTTTCATGTTCTACTTTCTTTTCAACCCCCCCCCCCAAGTGACCCATGTATCAGTAGTTATATTATTAGAATTACATCCATTTAAAAGGAAGACTTCGTTAACTGGTTCCTCAGTTGTGTCATCAATGTAAACAGAAGAGAAGCGATTCAAAACCTCTGCTTTCTCTCTGTTCCCATCAACCAATACTCTGTCGCTGTTACTAAGGGTCCCCTTCAATTTCATGATTTTTTTTTATTATTTAAATATTTATAAAATAATTTGGTAGTGATGTGTGAACCTGTCCCGTTTCGATTTGCCAAAAAATGTACAAAAGTGAAAAATTCCTGAAATCAGTAGGCGGCAACATTTTTAATTGCTTTGGTGCAACTGACGTCTTTACCCATAGGGCCCCACACCTATCCAAGGGCTGTCCTTGGTCATTTCTTTAGTGCATAGCTTTAATTCTGATTTTACAACAACAGAATTCTGGCTGCCACATAATACAGAGCTATAGACCCCATGACAGCAACAATAGCAGAGAAGGTCTGTCTCGCAGGGACAATATCTGCCATAGGTCTGGATATATATATATATTATGGACTTGCACAGTGGGATCCAGAAAACTTTGTGGTTGTGGAATAAATACAGATTCTTCTTTACAATATTTACATATGTAGACAAATATTTATTAGTACAACACAAAGAATCTATTCTCTAAAATGTAAGAAAAAATGATTATAACATTATTAGAACATTCTCACAATGGAGGGTATTTATTAAACCCTTCTATCATTCAGCACCAAGGAATATGTCCCTGATATAAATATGTCATAATGATAAATGCTAATACAGGCTCTATACTGGATTATAAAGGGCACAAATGACAGTAATTATAGTAACTCAAATACAGAACAGTATGTGTAATCCCTACCCCCCAACATTCTGATCAATATGTTTTTAAAAAATGTTCCGCACAGCATTAAATAGTTTGGAATGACATATGTAATGGGTGCTACAATTAATAATAAGGAGCAGCAGGAGGGGGAGCTCTGGGCTGCAAGAACCAATCCAATCAGGAGACCATGATGGAGGTGGGGTAAGAGGCAGAAGGGGGGCCTGATTCTGTGTGACTTGAGGGGGTCCTAAGTGCTCTCTGCTCCCCACCAGCCTTCCTATCACTCTCAACTGTCCCTCAGACTTTTCAGTTGCTCTACCTCTTCTGCTCTGGAAATCAATGTCAGGGAGGGGAAGTTTCAAGTGTAATTAAAAAGTGGAAAGGGAGTAATCTGATCATTTTGAGATCATTTTGGTATAAGCCACCATTCATTTGTTAATGCCATTAGTTAAGAGCCTCAAAGTACTTACATACACCCCCATATCAGCCTAACTAATGATTCTCACCTTGTCAAGAGTTCCCCATACAGACACTGCCGCATGGAGGGGCTCAGTGAATGAGACAGTGAAGGTGTATAAGTGTCTGATTGGATCACTCAGCTCATAAAAGGACAAACATCCAGCCTCATAGTCCAATGAGATCCTGATTCTCCTGCAGGAACGCCTGTGAAGCAAATCCATCTCTTCCCCATTATGTTTCACAACATATATATTGTCCTTTTCTGGTATGTATAAACACCAGGACTTGTTATTATTCCCAAGATAGAATTTGCCTCCTTTCCTCCCTATACTGGAATAGGCCACCCCTACTGCCCAGTACCACAATTTACTGACCTCCATATCCCAATAATGTCGCCCAGAGGTGAAGCTCTTTGTGCTTAAAGCCTGAAAACATTCAAATCTCTCTGGTGTTTTAGGACGACACTGGTCTTTAGGTGAGAAGGAGACACATTTCATATCCTTTGATATAGAAACATTATTAGCCACTGTGTTTGTATCCAGTACCAGGTCTGTAGCCTCCTGCCAACAGAGCCACCATCCCTTTACCCCAGTCACAATGGCAGCTAAGCCTGTGAGTAATGTCTCTGAGATCAGATCCACATCCAGATCCCCTACAGCAGGGACCTTTATATCATGTCTCTCTCTGCCCCCCTCATTATCTGCAGCTCCATGTGATTCCCGTTCCTGTAGGACAGTGAGTGGATCTGCCATGTTGCACAGCTCCTCAATGTGACGGATCTTCCTGGACAGCTCGTCCTTCTTTATTTCCAGCTGCTGGATCAGATCAGTGAGTGGGAGTGAGACCTTCTCTTTCTGGCTGGAGATGTCACTCAGTAGTCGCTTCTCTAGGGCTTCCAGCTGTTCTCTGATGTCTCTAAACAGGGCAGTGACTCTCTCTGTCTCACCAGCTGATTTTTCTGTCACTGCTCTCCTGCGCTCCTGCAGTCTCTGGGCTCCTCTCTCAGTCTCCTCTCTCTCTGGCCTCAGTTTCTCTAGAACTTTCCTCAGTTTCTCTTTCTTCTTCTCAGAGGCCTCACTCAGCAGCTCCACCCCGTGGCCCCTGTGCTCTCCAGCCAGGCAACAGGATGAACAGATAGGGACCCCATCCTCATAGCAGTAATACTCCAGGAGCTTGTTGTGAGTGGAACATTTTCTGCTGCTGAAGGAAGCAGTGGGCTCAATTAAGATGTGTTCCACTGACTTGTTGTGCTTCTGTAAGTGGGCAGCACATAGGGAGACCTCACACTGCACACAGGACTTGACAGAGGGAACATTACAGTCACAGTAAGTGCAGAAGATGCCAGTCCCATCATGTTCTGGGTGAGCCGAGAGAAAGCCTTCTGCTATGTTCCCCAGTATTCTGTTCCTCTGCAGGGCAGGGCGCTCCTCGTACTCCTGTCTGCATTCAGGGCAGGAATAAGCCCCAGATCCCTCCTGGGTATCCAACACGCTCCCAATACAGCCCTGGCAGAAGTTGTGCCCACACGGCAGGGTTACAGGATTGGTATAAATACTCAGGCAGATGGGGCAGTTTAGCTCATCTTTAAGATCAAAAGACGCCATCGTTGAAAGCAGCACAGAGAAATGAAACCTAAGGTATTGAAAGGCTCAGAGTACAGAAGGGGGTGGGGAACTGGTTACACGTTTTTTTTCATTACTCATAATCTTTTTAAAAGAATTCAACTTAAAATAGCCTTCTGGAAATGTGTAATGAGGTCATTTCTCAACAGAGACTTTCCAGAAGCCTCTACACAACTGAATGGGAGATTGGGTTATTTTATTGCAAACTGTCCTTGTCCCCTTTGATTAAAATTGCCCCAGTGTGTGTCTTGTATCTTGAAAACAAATATAATTCTATTTATATTACCATATACATACATGATTGCACTGGCTGTAGAACCCCCACCCCCATAAATCAGAGAAGTACTGGAAATAGCAGGTATTGTATTAGTGTCGCACACAGAATGGATTTATTGGCTGAAACAATCATCACACGGACTTCCAATCCACATGTCTCAGTAGAATATATAGTGCAACTCCCTAATGAGTTTGGAACCCATTCTCTATATAAACAAACAGTGTCGGACTGGGACACCAGGAGCCCACCAAAAACCCTTAGATCAAGGGCCCACCCAAAAACCTTGAGACCAGGGGCCCACTCTAAGTATTATTTTCTTCCTTTCCTTGCTCAACCTCCATTCTACTATTCTCTTTTCTTTACATACTATAACCTAGTATTCCATCTATTTAGCCTCTTTATTCTCATATAAATAGGCAATGGCGATGAAATAAGCCAAATGTTTAGAAGCAGGAGGGCCCACTGACACCTTGGCCCACCGGGAGTTTTCCTGGTATCCCAGTGGGCCAGTCCGACACTGTAAACAAACATACTAATGGGAAGATAAAAGAATGTTATCAAAGTAACAACCACTCTCAGAAATACAGAAAAAATTCTCACATTGGAATCCAAAATGTTCCTCCAAAATATCCATCTATCACTGGTAGGTCAACATGGCGGCTCTCATTGATCCGACAAACAGGTGAGGCACAAAATAGCCTCATGCTATAATAAACGTACTCATAGGCTTGGTTTAAAGTTACAATTTTGGTAACATTTAAAACCATAACACAAAAATCATAAGCCACACTCCCTTAACTCACATTCAGATTCCTGTCCGTCTCAAAACAAATAGTCCTACAATTTTCTGTGGGTGACAAGGGGTGGGCCAAGAATTGGCCTGCAAAATTGTATTGGGTGAACACTTCTTCCTATATAATCAACTGGTCATCAAAACCTGTCAGTGTTTAACCCAAAAATGAATGGATATATGTTGAAATTCTTTTGTGAATTTAAGATTCAATTCATTACAATAGGTGTTAACATTTTTCAAAACTCTATGGTTTATTATCCAAATGAGTAATGGATGATTGCTATATCTACCATAATAAAAAAATACATGGATTATGATCATTATATATATCTGGGTGTACTCCCCTTTTGTTAGATTTGCACAAGATGTTGAGAATTTAGCCCCCATGTTGGTGCCACACTTCTATAAGAAACGACCAATGTCAAAAAGAAAAATGACTGTAAGTGAGAAGAAACTGCATAGACTTCAACAGAAATTCTTTCACAGAATTGTTATGGGAATTCACAGAAACCAGTATAGGGTTTATTGACACTAGATTGGGTACTCGTAAAAGGCAGAATACAGAACAAAGTACAAGGTGGGGGTTTTATACAACTTTACACATACAAGGTCTGCAAAAGGCAGAACAACACTGGTGTGGGAGCCGAACCTTAAGGTTTGAGAACATCCTTGAACATTTGGAAAGGGAGTCTCACTCCCCTAATGGCCCCACAACTGTGAAACAATTAACCCATACACAGTACTGATAAGACCCCACTCTAAAGATGTTACACCAATGGTACAGCAATGAAGGGTTAATCTGAAACCACGTCACTCTGTCCATAATGGGCAACTTGAAACAGTCGTGACCACCGAAAGCGTGGCAAGATTCTGTGGGTGGATATACTGGATAAAACTGAAGTGCACAAGATTACCTGAAAAATAAAAAGATTAGTGACGCACAAGCATAGCATATGTGAGTAATGAGGATATAGAAAAAATAATCCATATTAGTATCTTCTGTGCCTTGGATAAAAAGGAGTAGACTTTGTACAATGATGTGGCAAGAAGGAGATGCAACCAGAACAGCAACAACCAAGGATGTTAGGCATGAAATACTCATGAAGACACAAAAAGCAATGATGTACAGAAAGGAATGGAAAATTCCACTGAACCATCCAGTTCTACCAGTTGAACCAAGTTGTTGGGTCAAACCAGTAAACAAATGACTGTTCAGTGTGGTTAGACGGAAATGTTCTTTTATCTGTCTACCTTTGCTAGGTGTTGGTCACTAGTTTCTTCAACATTATATGTGTTATCTATGTAATTACACCACGTTGTCTTGACAACATAACCCTCCTTGTCTTGTGGTGAGATAAGACTAACTGGTGTTGCATAACTTCTTTCTTTAATGGCTGGATCTTATGGCTAACTATCTCAAACATATCATCATTCTCATTAGTAATGTTGTCAAGCCACAGTGATAAATCTGACATGAGGCTAAAGGTCTTTTGTATGCAACATATATTAACCCAAGGAATATCAAGCAGAGCTCTAGCACTACCTTTGGTGGCGTCTAGTGATGGGCGAATTTATTCGCCAGGCGCAAATTCGCGGCGAATAAATTTGCGAAACGGCCGCGAAAAAACGGGCGCCGGCGTCGAAAAACGGGCGCCGGCGTCAAAAATGAGACGCCGACGCCGTTTCGTGAATTTTTCGCCATTTCGCGCAAAATTCGCGAATTTTCCAGCGAAGCAAAACTGCACAAATTCGCCCATCACTAGTGGCGTCTCGTTTAGCTGGGAGATGCGTTGGGACATGCGACAGCCTAGTAGAATTCAGTAACCTTGCAATTGTATACACCCCGTGTTACATAGTTAGTTACATAGTTAGTTACATAGTTAAATTGTGTTGAAAAAAGACAAAGTCCATCAAGTTCAACCCCTCCAAATGAAAACCCAGCCCCATACAAACACCCCTCCTTACCTTCACTCTTAGACAGCCAAGAATAAGCATGTTTGCTACTAACATAGTAGTGATGAGAGGGTAAGGTGTAAGGTAGATCAAGGGTGAGGTAGTGAGTAATTAATAGCAGCATATTGGAATGCAGGAATACTGACATTTGCATGAAAGTAAGAATTCTCGCCTCTTTGGGTGTTCCATCCATTGAACATAAGTGGGGCTGACCCACAATCATGTATCCACAGACTGATGGAAGTAGTGAACATATTAATACAGATGCCCTCAGAACATAAGTGCACTGACTTACCAATCCCTCTAGTAGCCACCGTTTTATTAAAACACATAACTGGGGGCTTACTGAAGCCTACTATAGCCATAGGAATAAAACTGGTATTGTATTAGTGTCAAATTACCTTTAGGCATCTTAACTATGTCCTCAGTTGTGGGAGGTTGTGCAATATAAGACATGCTACGAGTTGTAAAGGGAGAGTATGTGCATATTCAACAATGAGAAATGTTGAGAGTGGCTGCTGCCATGACATGTCATTAGAGCATTATCATTAAGCTCAAGCAGTCCCAGGAGTGGTTTATGTTGTCAGAAGTGGTGTCTCCTCGCTGGAGTGTAACTGACAGATAGGAGCAAGATGCACAAGTGCAGAGTAAATCACATTACGAACAATCAATAAGAACATCAAGGCAACGTAAAGCAACCGTGGGATTTCCAGTTTGGCGCCAAAGCATCTTGCCCACGGTGACTTCATGATGTGACGGTGTTGTCCTTGAATGTTATCCTGGAACTTGATTTTCACTTGATGGGCACCTAACTATCTTACCCAGGGCAGCCATCAGGGGGGACAGGGGGAGAGTTGTAGGGGGCCCGAGGGTAAGGGGGGCCCGGCCATGCCACACTTACTTGATTAGCCGGGCCCCCTGCTTTCTGAGAGCTGCTGACTTTGGGATGGCATGGACGTTTAAGGGGCCCTGGCCACCAATTTTCTCATAATGTGGAGGGGGGGGGCTGGCCACCAATTTTTTTCTCTCATGTGGTTCCTAGCCACCAATATTTTTTAATGGGGGGGCCCTGGCCACAAATGTTTTTTATGGGGGCCCTGACCACCAATATCTTTTTATTTTTTATTAACATGTGGGAACCCTAGCCACCAATATTTTTTTGTTTTTTTACTGTGTGCTGGGGGGCGGACCTGTGGGGTGGGGAGGGTGGACCTGTAGGTGGGGCTTGTACTGGGCGCAGCCCAGGGGGCCCAGGAAATTTTTCGTATGGGGCCCTGCGATTTCTGATGGCGGTTCTGATCTTACCAGTGGATTCTGAGGTCCCTGGGACTTGGCAGTTCAGGTAAAAGAGGAGATATTATTAGGGATGTAGCGAACGTCGGAAAAAAAGTTCGCGAACATATTCGCGAACTTGCGCAAAAATGCGAGCGGTTCGCGAACCCCATAGACTTCAATGGGAAGGCGAACTTTAACATCTAAAAAAGACATTTCTGGCCAGAAAAATGATTTTAAAGTTGTTTAAAGGGTGCAACGACCTGGACAGTGGCATGCCAGAGGGGGATCAAGGGCAAAAATGTATCTGAAAAATCTGCCTGTGTGTGCTTGGAAGAGATAGTGTAGGGGGAGAGCTGTTAGTGATTTCAGGGACAGATGATAGTAAGTTTGCTGGCTAGTAATCTGCTTGATACTGCTCTGTATTGGAGGGACAGAAGTCTGCAGGGATTTGAGGGACATTTTAGCTTAGGTAGCTTTGCTGGCTAGTAATCTACTGTTCTCTTTAAACAACTGCCATACGTTGACCTTGTAGGCATTGTTTGCCCAGTTTTTTTGGACGCAGCCACTGAAGCACAGTTGCCAGAAAAAATATGCCATATAAATGCTGAAAATAGTCATTTTTCGCCATACGTTGACCTTGTAGACATTGTTTGCCCAGTTTTTTTGGACGCAGCCACTGAAGCACAGTTGCCAGAAAAAATATGCCATATAAATGCTGAAAATAGTAATTTTTCGCCATACGTTGACCTTGTAGACATTGTTTGCCCAGTTTTTTTGGACGCAGCCACTGAAGCACAGTTGCCAGAAAAAATATGCCATATAAATGCTGAAAATAGTCATTTTTTGCCATACGTTGACCTTGTAGGCATTGTTTGCCCAGTTTTTTTGGTCGCAGCCACTGAAGCACAGTTGCCAGAAAAAATATGCCATATAAATGCTGAAAATAGTCATTTTTTGCCATATACGTTGAGTCAACGTATGGCAAAAAATGACTATTTTCAGCATTTATATGGCATATTTTTTCTGGCCTCTGTGCTTCAGTGGCTGCGGCCAAAAAAACTGGGCAAACAATGCCTACAAGGTCAACGTCGTTGACCTTGTAGGCATTGTTTGCCCAGTTTTTTTGGCCGCAGCCACTGAAGCACAGAGGCCAGAAAAAATATGCCATATAAATGCTGAAAATAGTCATTTTTTTGGTCGCAGCCACTGAAGCACAGTTGCCAGAAAAATTATGCCATATAAATGCTGAAAATATAAATTTTTTTGGTTGCAGCCACTGAAGCACAGAGGCCAGAAAAATTATGCCATATAAATGCAGAAAATATGCATTTTTTTGGTCGCAGCCACTGAAGCACAGTTGACAGAAAAATTATGCCATATAAATGCTGAAAATATAAATTTTTTTGGTTGCAGCCACTGAAGCACAGAGGCCAGAAAAATTATGCCATATAAATGCAGAAAATATGCATTTTTTTGGTCGCAGCCACTGAAGCACAGTTGACAGAAAAATTATGCCATATAAATGCTGAAAATATAAATTTTTTTGGTTGCAGCCACTGAAGCACAGAGGCCAGAAAAATTATGCCATATAAATGCAGAAAATATGCATTTTTTTGGACGCAGCCACTGAAGCACAGTTGCCAGAAAAAATATGCCATATAAATGCTGAAAATAGTCATTTTTCGCCATACGTTGACCTTGTAGACATTGTTTGCCCAGTTTTTTTGGTTGCAGCCACTGAAGCACAGAGGCCAGAAAAAATTAAACCAGTAGGGTTTGCACCCTAGTTTGTAACGGTGGCGGAGGGAGGAGGACGCTAAAGGACAGCTGTGTGTGGAGTCATGAGGCTTGAAGAGAAGGACAGCTGCATAGAAGTCAGAACAAGTCTTCCGGCGTGCAGTAACCCTCCGAGATCCACCCCTCATTCATTTTAATAAAGGTCAGGTAATCAACACTTTTGTGACCTAGGCGAGTTCTCTTCTCAGTTACAATCCCTCCTGCTGCACTGAAGGTCCTTTCTGAGAGCACACTTGAGGCTGGGCAAGACAAGAGGTTCATGGCAAATTGTGACAGCTCTGGCCACAGATCAAGCCTGCGCACCCAGTAGTCCAGGGGTTCATCGCTCCTCAGAGTGTCGATATCTGCAGTTAATGCCAGGTAGTCCGCTACCTGCCGGTCGAGGCGTTCTTTGAGGGTGGATCCAGAAGGGTTGTGGCGCTGCCTTGGACAGAAAAACATTTGCATGTCTGATGTTACAGACCGGCCAAAGGGCTTTGTCCTTGCAGGTGTGCTCGTGGCAGGATTACTGGCACCTCTGCCCCTGGAATGTTGATGAGTTCCTGAAGTGACATCACCCTTAAAAGCATTGTACAACATGTTTTGCAGGCTGGTTTGTAAATGCCGCATCTTTTCGGACTTGTGGTATGTTGGTAACATTTCTGACACTTTATGCTTGTACCGAGGGTCTAGTAGCGTTGCGACCCAGTACAGGTCCTTCTCCTTAAGCCTCTTGATACGGGGGTCCTTCAACAGGCATGACAGCATGAAAGACCCCATTCTCACAAGGTTGGATGCAGAGCTATCCATCTCCGCTTCCTCATTATCAAGGACTGCATCATCCACGGTCTCCTCCCCCCAGCCACGTACAAGACCAGGGGTCCCCAAAAGGTCACCACTAGCCCCCTGGGAAGCCTGCTCCTGTTGGTCCTCCTCCTCCTCCTCCACAAAGCCACCTTCCTCCTCTGACTCCACTTCTGGCACCTCTCCCTGCGTTGCAGCAGGTGCCTGGGTTCGTTCTGGTGATTCCGACCAGAAATCGTGCGCTTCCAGCTCCTCGTCACGCTGGTCTACAGCCTCATCTGTCACTCGTCGCACGGCACGCTCCAGGAAGAAAGCGAAGGGTATTAGGTCGCTGATGGTGCCTTCGGTGCGACTGACCATATTTGTCACCTCTTCAAAAGGTCGCATGAGCCTGCAGGCATCGCGCATAAGCACCCAGTAACGGGGGAAAAAAATCCCCAGCTCTGCAGATCTAGTCCTACCACCCAGTTCAAAAAGGTACTCGTTGACGGCCCTTTGTTGTTGCAGCAGACGTTCCAACATAAGGAGCGTTGAATTCCAGTGAGTCTGGCTGTCAGAAATCAAACGCCTGACTGGCATGTTGTAGCGCTGCTGAATGTCAGCAAGGCGTGCCATGGCTGTGTAGGAACGTCTGAAATGGGCCGACACCTTTCTGGACTGGGTGAGAACGTCCTGGAATCCTGGGTACTTGGAGACAAAACGTTGGACTATTAAATTTAACACATGTGCCATGCAGGGCACATGTGTTAAATTGCCCAGTCTCAACGCTGCCAACAGATTGCTTCCATTGTCACACACCACTTTTCCGATCTGCAGTTGGTGTGGGGTCAGCCACCGATCGGCCTGTGACTGCAGAGATGACAGGAGTACAGATCCGGTATGGTTTTTGCTTTCCAGGCACGTCATCCCCAAGACAGCGTGACAACGGCGTACCTGGCACGTCGAATAGCCTAGGGGGAGCTGGGGGTGCACAGGTGTGGAGGAGGAGAAGGAGGACCCAGCAGCAGAGTAAGAAGAAGAAGAGGAAGAAGACGAGGTAGAGAGCGATGGAGGAGTAGAGGTGGTGGCAGAGGTAATGGCCAGCCATTACCAAGTTCACCCAGTGGGCAGTGTAGGTGACATACCTGCCCTGACCATGCTTGGAGGACCATGCGTCAGTAGTCATATGGACCTTTGGCCCAACACTAAGTGACAGAGATGCGGTAACTTGGCTCTGCACATGTTGGTACAGGTGTGGTATTCCCTTTTTAGAAAAAAAATTGCGGCTGGGTACCTTCCACTGCGGTGTCCCAATTGCTACAAATTTGCGGAAGGCCTCAGAGTCCACCAGCTGGTATGGTAAAAGCTGGCGGGCTAAGAGTGCAGACAAGCCAGCTGTCAGACGCCGGGCAAGGGGGTGACAGTCAGACATTGGCTTCTTACGCTCAAACATGGCCTTCACAGAAACTTGGCTGGTGGCAGATGACTGGGAATGGGAACAGGTGGTCAAGGTGGAAGGCGGAGTGGAGGGTCGTTCAGACAGGTCAAGGAGAGCAGAGGTAGAGCAGTAAGATGCTGGACCAGAAGGAGTGTGGCTTTTAGTTTGCCTGTTGCCTTTGAGGTGTTGCTCCCAAAGTGCTTTGTGCTTGCCGCTCATGTGCCTTCGCATAGAAGTTGTACCTATGTGGCTGTTGGGCTTACCAAGGCTCAGTTTCTGACTGCACTCATTGCAAATTACAATGCTTTTGTCAGAGGCACACACATTAAAAAAATCCCACACTGCTGACTTTTTGGAAGTGTGCGATCTGGCGGTAACAGTAGAAGTTGGCGGCATTGGCGGCAATGGCGGGTGCGTTGGCCGGCTGAACACAGGTGCCGATACATGTTGTTGCCCTACTGATCCCTGCGGGCTGTCCTCCCTGCTTCTTCTAAGTCTTATTCTCCTACTGCCTCTCTGACTCTCCGTCTCTCCATCTGAACTACCCTCCTCTTGCTCTCTTCTACTAGGCACCCACAAAACATCAATCTCCTCATCATCATTCTCCTCAGATGTATCAATTTCTTCTGACACATCACAGAAGGAAGCAGCAGCGGGGACCTCCTCCTCATCACTCATCATTATGTCCATCTCTGTCGTGTTCTCTGCCAGAATTAAATCTGGTGTAACGTCCTCATCTCCTTCATCTTCTTCTGGCAATAATGGTTGCGCATTACTCAGTTCAAGAAACTCATGGGAAAATAACTCCTCTGACTCCAGTGAAGAAGGGGCACCGGTGGTGGAGGAAGTGTTACGTGGGGTGGCCATAGCAGTGGAGGATGAGGAGGATGTTGTGGTAAAGTTAGAAACGGTAGAGGATGGGGTGTGCTGTGTAAGCCAGTCAACTACCTCTTCAGCATTTTGGGAGTTCAGGGTCATTGGCTTTTTAAAACTGGGCAATTTGCTAGGGCCACAGGATTGCATAGCAGCACGGCCCCTAGCACGGCCTCTGCGTGGCGGCCTGCCTTTGCCTGGCATTATTTTTAAAAAAACAACAACAACAAAAACTCAGTTGGTTTTTCTGGAAACGATAATACACACAGCTAGATGGCAGTTTGAAGAAAACAGTGTGCAAATAATGCCTACAAGGTCAACGTATACACAGCGGTGGATATGGATTACGTAAAATATATGAATGCTGCTTGAAAAAAAGTAACTCAAGTGGTTTTTCTAGAGACGATAATATTATCAATATTTAGACAAAATGTGAACAAGCTCACACAGCTAGATGGCGGTTTGAAGAAAACACTGTGCAAATAATGCCTACAAGGTCAACGTATACACAGCGGTGGATACGGATTACGTAAAATATATGAATGCTGCTTGAAAAAAAGTAACTCAAGTGGTTTTTCTAGAGACGATAATATTATCAATATTTAGACAAAATGTGAACAAGCTCACACAGCTAGATGGCGGTTTGAAGAAAACACTGTGCAAATACTGCCCACAAGATCAACGTATACACTACTACAGTGGTGGATACGGATCTCGTAAAATTTATTATGGCTGCTTGAAAAAAGTCACTCCGGTGTTTTTTCTGGAGACAGTAATATTATGGATATTTAGACAGAATGTGAACAAGGTCACACAGCTAGATGGCAGTTGGTTGAATAACACATTGGGCAAAAAATGCCTACAGGGCAAATAATGCCTAAAAGGTCAACTTATACACTACTACAGCGATGGATACAGATTACGTAAAATATGTTATGGCTGCTTGAAAAAAGTCACTCCGGTGTTTTTTCTGGAGACGGTAATATTATGGATATTTAGACAGAATGTGAACAAGGTCACACAGCTAGATGGCAGTTGGTTGAATAACACACTGGGCAAAAAATGCCTACAGGGCAAATAATGCCTAAAAGGTCAACTTATACACTACTACAGCGATGGATACGGATTACGTAAAATATATTATGGATGCTTGAAAAAAGTCACTCCGGTGTTTTTTCTGGAGACGGTAATATTATGGATATTTAGACAGAATGTGAACAAGGTCACACAGCTAGATGGCAGTTGGTTGAATAACACACTGGGCAAAAAATGCCTACAGGGCAAATAATGCCTTAAAGGTCAACTTATACACTACTACAGCGATGGATACAGATTACGTAAAATATGTTATGGCTGCTTGAAAAAAGTCACTCCGGTGTTTTTTCTGGAGACGGTAATATTATGGATATTTAGACAGAATGTGAACAAGGTCACACAGCTAGATGGCAGTTGGTTGAATAACACACTGGGCAAAAAATGCCTACAGGGCAAATAATGCCTAAAAGGTCAACTTATACACTAATACAGCGATGGATACGGATTACGTAAAATATATTATGGCTGCTTGAAAAAAGTCACTCCGGTGTTTTTTCTGGAGACAGTAATATTATGGATATTTAGACAGAATGTGAACAAGGTCACACAGCTAGATGGCAGTTGGTTGAATAACACACTGGGCAAAAAATGCCTACAGGGCAAATAATGCCTAAAAGGTCAACTTATACACTACTACAGCGGTAGTAAAATAAAAAAAAGTAAAATAAAAAAAAAATGAATATTAAAAAAAAAAAAATTAAAGTTGGTGCTGCTGAACTACTAGGAGCAGCAGATTAGCACACCAGTCCCACTCCCCAACACTGCTAGACTAATAGCACTGGGCTCTTATAGTAGTAGTAGTAGTAGTAGTAGTAAAACAACAAAAAAATAAATAAAAGCAGTCCTTACAAGGACTACTGTTATTGCAGCAGTCAGCAGATGAGATCAGAAGCAGGACAGCTGCCCACTGCAGCTACATACAGAGCACTGCAGTAGAAGGTAGATTACTAGCCAGCAAAGCTACCTAAGCTTAAATGTCCCTCAAACCCCTGCAGACTTCTGTCCCTCCAATAACAGAGCAGTATCAAAACGATTACTAGCCAGCAAACTTTCAACTGTCCCTGAAATCACTAACAGGCAGCAGCTCTCTCCCTACACTATCTCTTCAGCACACACAGGCAGAGTGAAAAAAAGCTGCAGGGCTTCGGTTTTTATAGGGAAGGGGAGTGGTCCAGGGGAGAGCTTCCTGATTGGCTGCCATGTACCTGCTGGTCTGGGGTGAGAGGGCAAAAAAAAGCGCCAACAATGGCGAACCCAAAATGGCGAACGTCGTGCAACGTTCGCGAACTTCCGGCGAGCGCGAACACCCGATGTTCGCGCGAACAAGTTCGCCGGCGAACAGTTCGCGCCATCCCTAGATATTATGGCCCACAATTCCCACACATGCCGTTAAAGCTGAGTCTTCTTACATTGTGACACATGGATCCAGTTGGGCTTCCCCTCCACTTTCACTGCAGTATTTGTAGTGAGGAGCACTTGGAGCAGTCTATGCCACCGTGGCTTGAAGGCTTTGGAAATGTGCCTTTTGACTAGGACCCAATCTCCTGGAGCAAGATGCCATTTAAAATGCAATGTTAAAGTGAAAGAATATGCATCCAAGTACCAATTAACAATACACTGCTATAAAGGTTCATAGTGAAAAATGCAGTTAAAAAGGACAATGTTAAAAGTTATTGCAGTAAAAACCTGTTTAGTAGAAAAATGTAGTGAAAATATTTTTATCAAAAATGCCCATAAAAAAAGAAAAAATTTATACTTACCGAAATTTTCTTTTTCTTTAGTCCGGAAGGCAGCACAGATACTAATGGGTTAAGTCCCTCACCATGCCTGTAGCACAGGAAAAAAACACAATCATGAATAATTAATCAGCCTACAATTACCCACCTCAGTACCTCCTTCCCCAGTGTTATATACAAGCCAATGAAAAAAACAAGCCAAAACACTATAGAATGCTTATTATTTTATTCAGGGAGGGAAAGAATGTGCTGCCTTCCGGACTAAAGAAAAAGAAAATTTCGGTAAGTATAAATTTTTTCTTTTCCTTAGTCCTCCAGGCAGCACAGATACTAATGGGATCTAGCAAGCTTGTATAACCAGGGTGGGTTTAAGGATCTTGAAGTACTGCCTCTAGGACCCGGCTGCCAAAGGCTGCATCATTCAAGGCTGCTAAGTCAAGGCGGTAGAATCTTGTAAATGTAGAAATGCTGCTCCATGTGGCTGCTTTACAGATTTCTTCCAAACTCAAGGCTGACTTTTCTGCCCAAGACGTAGCAACTGCTCTTGTTGAATGAGCTCTTAATTGATCAGGAGCATCTTTTCCTAAAGAAGTATAGGCCAAAGAAATCGTATTCTTCACCCAGGCTGCAATAGTGGATTTTGCAACCTTGTTTCCTTTCGACTTCCCCATAAAGGAAATAAAAAGATGTTCAGAGTCTCTGAAACTTTTTGTTCTCTCGATATAAATAGACAGACATCTTCTTACATCTAGCTTATTAAGCTCTTCTTCCTCCACAGTGGAAGGCACCGGAAAAAAGGATGGAAGTATAATTTGAGCATTAATATTTTGCGTAGAAGGAACTTTTGGTCAAAAAAAGGTAGAGTTCTGAGCACCACTTTTTCTGGAAAGAATAAAGTATATGGTGGATTAGCTGCCAGTGCTTGCAACTCTCCTACCCTTCTGGCAGATGTTATTGCAACTAGAAACGCTGTCTTCCATGCCAAAAGCTTTTGACTAATAGAATCCAAGGGCTCAAAAGGATATTTGCATAATGCTGACAATACCAAATTGAGATCCCATGCTGCCACAGGAATTTTTACTGATGGTCTCAACCTCATCATTCCTTTAATAAAACGCTTGATCAAAGGATCTGAAGTTAAAACTCTAGAAGTAATAGCTGAGATGGCTGCTAAATGGACCTTTAAAGTAGCTGGCTTCAACCCTTTGTCAAATCCGTCCTGCAGAAATTGTAAGATCCCTGCCACCGGACAAGTCATAGACTGAAAATCTCTCTGGACACACCAAGAACTGAAGATCTTCCAAACTTTATTGTAAACTTTAGAAGTGGACTGTTTACGAGAATGTAGCAGTGTTTGTACAACTTCCTGAGAGAGGCCTTGATTAATTAACAAGTCCTTGTCAAATTCCATGCTGCCAGTTTCCATCTGGATGGATTTGGATGACACATTTGGCCTTGTACTAACAGATCTCTCCTCTGTGGCAGTATCCAATACGTCCCCTTGGATAGAACCATCAGGTCCGTGAACCAAACTCTCCTTGGCCAAAAGGGTGCTATCAAAATGATTGATGCCTGTTCGTGCTTGATCTTCTTCACTACTCTCTGTATCATGGCCAGAGGTGGAAAAATGTAGGCTTTCTTGAAATTCCATGGAAAAGACATTGCATCTAGGAAGTTTGGGTTCTCCAGTCTTGACAAGGAACAAAATTTGCCCACCTTCTTGTTGTGCTTGGTCGCCATCAGGTCTATCTGAGGCATTCCCCACCTCTTGACAATATCCAGAAACACTTGCTGATTTAGTTCCCATTCTTTTTGGTCTATGATCTCCCTGCTGAGATGATCTGCAAGACAGTTCTCGGACCCCTTTATGTAAACTGCTTTGATCAACTTCAAATTCTCTTCCGCCCAGAACATCAACTTCTGGCATTCCCTCATTAGTAAAGGAGCTCTCGTTCCCCCTTGGCGATTTATGTAAGATACTGTTGTCGTGTTGTCTGATTGGACCATCACTTCCTGGTTCTTCAGACCACTCTTGAAACTCTTCAACGCCAGGCGAACTGCCCTGAGCTCTCTGAAATTTGAAGATTGACTCCTTTCCCAGGATGACCACTTCCCTTGGACTACCTTGCTTCCAAGGTGAGCACCCCAACCTAATGCGGATGCATCCGTTGTTATTAATTGATATTTCGGAAGATGAAAGGGCATTCCAATTCTCAAGTTGTCCGGATTTATCCACCATTTCAGAGATTTCTTCAGGGATACTGACAGTCTCATGAAATGATCTAGAGATTGTATCGACTTGTCCCAACTCCACAGAATTTCCTTCTGCAACTTCCTCATATGAACTCTTACCCAAGGTACTGCTTCTATAGAAGCAGTCATCAGACCTAACAATCTCATGGCCTGACGAATTGGCATTTTCCGATATTGCAGAAACTCCTTCACTAATGACATTATTGTTGTTATCTTCTCTAGAGGAAGAAAGGTTCTCATCTGTAACGTATCTAACTGTAGTCCCAGAAATTTTATTGAAGTGGAAGGCTGCAGCATCGATTTTTCTAAATTGATTATCCACCCATGCGACTCCAGAATATTCAATGCTTTCTTCAAGTGGTGATTCATCTGCTCCAGACTCTCGGCTTTTAGCAGCCAATCGTCTAAATATGGAACCACGAAGACACCTTGCTCCCTCAGTGCTGCTGCTAGAACCACAATCACCTTGGTAAATATTCTCGGAGCTGAAGTTATCCCAAATGGTAAGGCTCTGAATTGGAAATGATGAATCTTGCCTTTTTCCCAAACTGCCACGCGTAGATACTTCCTGCTGAGAGGATGAATTGGTATATGAAGGTACGCGTCCTTTAGATCTATCGTAACTAGCAGATCTCCTTGTTGTAGGATATTTATTGCGGATTTGATGGTTTCCATTCGAAACTTTTCTTTTCTTACAAACTGGTTGAGAAACTTCAGATCCACCACTAATCTGAAAGAGCCGTTTTGTTTGGGAACCAAGAAAACTGTTGAGTAGACACCCATCTTTATTTCCTCTTGAGGAACTGGTTCCAACACTTTCTTTACTAGAAATTGTCTTATTGCCATTAAAATAGCTTCTTGTTTTATTGGGTCTTGTCTTTTTGTTATGCAGAATTTGTGCAAAGGTTTTTCCTGAAATGCTATGCGATAACCATCTTTTATTATATTCAACACCCATGCGTCGGAAGTTGTTTGTTGCCAGATGGGGAAAAATAAAGTCAGTCTCCCCCCAACTTCCTCTTGACTTCTGGCGTCAGAAATTAGGTGATTTAATCTGACTGGAGTCTTTCTTCTGATTATATTCCTTTGCTGGAAATTTGGACTTAATGACTCTGTTCCGGAACTTGTCTCTATTTTCTCCGTCTCTGAAAGGTCTCCTGCCTCTAGAAGACTGTGGAGAGAATCTTCTTGTAGAGGAGCGAAAAAACTGTTTCTTTTGAGCCTTAGGCCTGTCTTGTGGAAGTGTCTTCCCTTTTCCTGTTACTAGGCTTTCTAGCAATTTGTCCAAAGAAGAACCAAATAGTTTTCCAGGTTCAAAGGGCATTGAGATAAGCTTATTCTTTGAAGCTAGTTCAGCCGTCCAAGCCTTTAGCCATAGAGCTCTTCTACCTGATGTAGATAGAGACATGGTTCTTGCTCCCAACTTAAAAGACTCCACCGCCACATCACATAAATAATCTGTAGCTAGCTTTATCGGGTAAAGCATATCCAGGAGATCATCTCTGGAAGTTCCTGTATCAATATCCTCTTCTAAATCATTTAACCAGCATTTTAATGATCTGGAAACAGAAATGGCCGCCAATGACGGTTTACACACATTGGCCCCAGCTAAATAAGACCTTCTTAGGGCACATTCCGCTCTTTTATCCATAGGATCTTTTAATGCACTCTCTTCAACTGGAATTGTAGTGCGTTTAGATAATCTGGCAACTGCCGTGTCAACTTTCGGGGGCTCTTCCCACTCCGCTACCTCTGATGACTCAAAGGGAAACATCTGTTTGAATCTTTTATTCATTTCCGGCTTTTTTCCCGGATTTTTCCATTCATCAGAAAAAATCTGTTTCAAAGAATCATGTATTGGAAAACAAATTTGTTTCTTTTCAGAAAAGAAAGGTAAAGCAGATCTATTCCCAGACTCAGTTGTCACCGATTTTGGGCAAACCATTTTCCTGACTTCTTTCAGTAGTCTAGGCATCTTTTCCACATTAAATAAATACATATCTTTATTTTTAGTGGTTGAAGTAGAAGAGGAAAGTTCAGAAGAACTTATTTCACCCAATTCAGTCTCTGATTCAGACTCACTAACAGCTCTGGAATGACTGGGCACTGATCTTGACTTATGAAAAGCTCCAATTGACTTTTCCATAACATCTTTAAACCAAGACATAAATTCATCCGTTCTATCTTGGCTTGGGTTGGTACAGGCCTGGCAGCTGTTTGATGCCCATCCCTCAGGAATTGGTTGATCACAGCCTGAGCAAATCCTATGCCTGCTCTTTCTTTTTCTTTTGCCTTCTGACATCTAACAAAACACAAAAGAAAACAGGGATAAACAAGATGTCCAATCAGCAAAGCAGCCATAACCAACCCTGCTGCTACAAGATAAATACCTTAGCAGCCTTTGAAAACAGACTGGCAGCCCTTAGCCACAGTACTGCAACAAATGAGGCACAATACCACAGTTCCTGCAAGTTTAAATACCTTACCAGCATCAGAAAAAAATGCCTCCTTCTCCTTTAAAATCTGAGCCGCATCTCTCCCAACACATGTGTCTCACCGCCATTAGTGATGATGTCATCCTCCTGTGCATGCTTCTGTGCTGTGCACCCAGAGTTAGGGAGAAGAGAATAAACGGCTGCATTTTCATTTCCAGTCTGCCAAGCATCGCCTGCAGCCCTGAAAAGCTTTGTTTGTCATGTGTAAGGGAACCTTCCCCTGGGGAACTCACCCTCAGGTAGTTCCCCATGCGGCCATCAGACACCTCAGTGCCTGGATCTTTACCTACACGGCCTCTAGGACTTGTGCAATGGTATGGCGCAGGAAAAAGAACACTGGGGAAGGAGGTACTGAGGTGGGTAATTGTAGGCTGATTAATTATTCATGATTGTGTTTTTTTCCTGTGCTACAGGCATGGTGAGGGACTTAACCCATTAGTATCTGTGCTGCCTGGAGGACTAAGGAAAGAGCATAATATAAGATCCGTTAAAGTCCATAAATATTAGTCCTTTATTTTGACTTCACGTAGTGCTGGAAGTGATGAAATATAGAGGTGAATATCTAAGAGAAAAAAAATTAAAACAATATGGCAACAAAATTGCCATGAAAAAAGGTTAAAACTGTAACAGCTAGACAAATTCGATTCAAAAGTACTTAAGATAAGATAACCCTGCATCCTAAAGGGATGGGGGAAAAAAGGACACTTTACCTGTCCCTGAAGGGATCTCATAACAAAGGAGAAGGAATAGCATTAGTATATATTTCTACCATTCCATAATTTTATAAATAACACGACATATTGTACTCCTCGTTAAGCCCCTTGGGGGCCCTGCTTTGCAATGCCCAGATCCAATAACACTCCCTTTGTAAGAGAGATCTTTTGATATCTTGGCCCTGTTTACACATAACTTTTTCTAACACCTGCCAGCGGAGCTGCGCCCCCCTGTGGCCATGAGTGAAAAAGTGTTTGGCTAGAAGGGTTTCTCGTTTAGTTTTAACCAACTCCTTTTCTTTAACCCTAGTAGTTGCTTGTGTCCCTAAAGTTGTTTGACCAACGGCAGGTAGTTGATAATTCCTGATTGTGGACTTATGTTCATATAATCTTGTTTTAATGGATCTGGATGTCTGGCCCACATAGGCCAGACCACAGGGGCATTTCAGGCAATAGATCACATTGCTGGTGTCACAGGTGAAAAAACCTTTAATGGAATGTTTAGAACCTTGCAAAGGATGTGTGACATACTCCCCAGGGATAATCCCACTGCAGTGTCCGCAATTCCTGCAGGGGAAAGTGCCGTGTGATCTCATAGGCTGTTGGTTGTTTAGGTTACACTTAGGTTTCGTTTTCACCAAATCACCCACATTTTTCCCCCGCCGGTAAGAGAACAGCGGTGGAGCCTGAAACAGCTTACCATACCTCGGATCAGTGCCAAGAAGTCCCCAATACTTAAGTAAGATGTTACGGCACCGTTTTGAGTTTACATCAAAAGTAGAAATAAACGGTATTCTAGGGGATTTGTGCGTTTTAACCATCTTTTTCTCTAGTAACTGTTGTTTAGGAATAGCCCGCACCTCTTGTCTGTGTTTCTCTAGGGTACCTTCCTCGTATCCTTTAGCCAAGTCCTTTTTAATCATCTGTGCAGAAGCATTATCATATAATTCCTCAGTGGTTGCTATGCGCCTGACACGTAGCAACTGGCTCCGGGGCAAGCCCTTAAACAACCCAGGAGGATGATATGATGTGGGCCGCAATAAGTTATTTCTATCCGTTGGTTTGGTGTAGACTGTGGTTAAAAACTCCTGTCCTGTGTATTTGATGTTTACATCCAAAAAGTGTAACTCAGTGGGACTAACCTCCAGAGTGAATTTAATGGTGGAATGTACAGTATACTATTCAAATACACCAAGAATTCATTAAGATTCTCCAGAGACCCAGACCACAGAAAAAAACGTATCGTCCATATATTGCATATACGCATTAATCTTAGGGGCGAAATCATTGTTAGAAAAAATAAATTCTATGTGCTTGTGCTGGCCCAGCCTGCCTGTTCCTGGTGGTGGTTCTTCCTTCCAGTATCCTGGTGAGACGATCGTGCGGGGGTTAAAGGCAGAAGTGAGAGCCAAGACCAGGGAGCTTAGCTTGGGTTCTGGATATAGGGTGCCGAACGTGACAGTACAACGGGCCCTTGAGAAGGAAGACGATGGAAGAAACTTCTGCTATTCCGCAGACTACTGAATTGCTGTACTCGACCCTCCTCCAGCGCCTGGATGAACAAGAGGGAAGACAGAACTTCATTATTCAAGGTCTGCTGTCTCTTTCCGAGAGGTTGGATGCACAGCAATCTGAAGGGTCTGTTCCGTCAGCTACTCTGGGTAATAGAGGTTTTTCCCATGACCCAAAAATCCCCTTCCCTGATAAGTTTAGTAGGGATAGAAGTACATTTTTTGTTTTTCAAGAGGCATGTAAGTTATACCTCAGTTTTTTCCCTCACAACTTCCCTACTGGTGAGGATGAAGTAAGGTTCGTTATGAACTTACTACAAGGTGACCCACAAGTTTGGGCACTAAGATTACCCACCTCTGACCCTGCCGTTTATCCCTAGAAGCATTTTTTGCTACCATGGCCATGTTATACGATGACCCGGATCGTGCTAGTTCTGCCGACTCCACTATTCGTAAACTCTGTCAAGGGAAAAGAGTAATTAAGGAGTATTGTACAGAATTCCGCCGCTGGTCAGTTGAGACAGGGTGGAATGATACAGCTCTTCGTAGTCAATTCCGGGTGGGTCTTTCTAGCTCTGTCAAAAATAGCCTAGTTAATTACCCTCTTTCATCCACTTTGGATAACCTCATGAGGTTAGCCATCCAAATTGATAGGAGGCAAAGGGAGAGACGAGCTGAGGGGGATACTGATTTCCCTACTATATGTAATGACGAGTTACCAACTCCCTCCTTTCCTAACCCTCAGGGGGAACCCATGCAATTGGGGGCTACACGCTTGTCTTCCGAAGAAAGGGCCTGTAGGCAATCCCTGGGTCTATGGATGTATTGTGGGGATAAGGGGCATTTCCTTAAAAATTGTCCCAAGAGGCCTGGAAATTCTCAAAACCTATGTGGAGAAGGGAAACTCCATGTGGGTAGAGAGATTTCCTCTCCCCAATTCGCCTCAAAAAACTTAGTACCTGTAGTTTTGTCCTGGCCTGGGGGTTCAGTTACAGTTTCAGCTTTGGTGGATTCTGGGGCTGGGGGAAATTTCTGCCATTGATAAAAGCCCACTGGGGTCAGGTTTGGTAACCCAAAAATCCAAGGCATTATCCATGTGTGTGAACAATATGCATTGTGAAAAATTAGCTTTTCACGTTCTTGATGGTTCCTCGTCCCCGTTAATTTTGGGGTAACCATGGCTACAGGTACACAACCCCTACATTGATTGGGTAACTGGGGAGGTTATTCAGTGGGGTTCCAAGTGCAAAGACTCATGTCTAGCTTCCACTCTGATGGTGTAATCCTGCCTGTCTGTGACTATTCTGACCTCTCCAATCCGACCTTAGCCTGTCCATCGACTATTCTGCGCTCTCTATCCTGATTCCGGCCTGTCTGACTATTCTATCTGCTTGTGCTGGCCCGGCCTCCCTGTTCCTGGTAGTGGTTCTTCCTTCCAGTATCCTGGTGAGACGATGGTGCCCCTTTGCTCGTCCTGAAACGTTAGCTTTGCTCCTCTCTCTGTTAAGACCTGGCGGCATCCCATTAGCCGAGGGCTCCTCCCGAGGTGAAAGGCGGTGGTTAAAGGCAGAAGTGAGAGCCAAGACCAGGGAGCTTAGCTTGGCTTCTGGATATAGGGTGCCGAACGTGACAGGCTGCAAAAGATTGTAGATTTTTTCTGGGGTACCTGTCTTCCCCCCTACATTTCCTAACATATGGCACATAAACTATACACTGGGCTCATGTGTAGGGCAATACAACAACTTTATTTTATTAAGGTTTCCCGGGCTTGTGTAATGTAATGTATTTGCTGCAACATATACGTTCATTGAACTTCCATTGAACAATTTAACTTCCCACTGTATGCAAATTAGGCAACGCAAGCACAACTTCAATTCGCTTGCCGCAGTTACGCTAGCACTACTTTTGCCAGCGTTCGGCACCCTGGACACAACTTCGGATTTTAGTGAATTAGCATTGTACTGGCGCATCTACGCCCGGCGAAGTGTTGCAATGTGAGCGAAGCCATTGCTGACGGATTTTCGGAGATTAGTAAATTTACCCCTACATGTTTTGGGTCAAGCCCGTTCTCAAGTGTGCAGAATGCAGGGTATTATGGGATTGAATACCCTCTTCTAAACCAGAACCTCCCCCATTCACCTGTTAAAGTAACAGTCATAACTTACAGGGGTGTCCAAACTTTTTGCAATGAGGGCCAGATTTGGTGAGGTGAAAGTGTGTGGTGGCCGACCATTCAGCCCGACATTCTTTGAACCATTATCATTAAATCACAGGAATCAAGTAACCATAGAAGTAATATTTGGGCACATTAGTGAAATGATCTGCCACGTGGTCTATACTGCTGCCTGTGTGCTGAATGTGTTAGTAATAGACACGTACTGGCATGTAGAGACGCGCCGCTCTCGCATAATATTACTGCTACGGCTACGCGATTCCTGATCGCACTGTGCTGGAGTGCCGCATTATTTTTAATTTCATGACGGAGGCTGTGGGCCGGTGTAAATTTGAAAATGGGCCTCAATTGGCCCCCGGGTTGTAAAAAATGATAACAGTTACAAAAATGTGTATCCATTCAAATCCAATCCAGTGTGCCCATGTGATCCATCCATTGTTGTATGTGTTACAGACAAGTCTTTTAAGTCCATAATAGGGAAATTGTCACCTTAGCCTATCCCTGATACATTTGCTTACAAATCATAAGTACTACTAAAGTAAGCCTACTCAATGGTTACAAAAAGCATGTAGATAAGGTAACTATATATATATATATAAAGTGCTAGCTCATTAAGGTTAGCGCCTGTATAAATAAAAAAGTTATTATTTATTTACTTACATGGTGTTGGGACAGTCTTACCTGCATTATGTTGGGCACTTGCATATGTTTAGCTGTGATTGACATGAAACAAGGAGCAAACCCCACTCTCAAGACTATGTCACACGTCCCTCCTCTTGAAATATGGAAGCGACCAAGAGAGTGTGCGGTACAACAGGACACTCGTGAAGGTGCCAAACTTGGTGTTGACCATCTTGTGTTGCCGCACTTCTGCCCTTAAGCCATTGTTCCTTCTCTCAGATGGGCTGATAAAACAGAATAGGATCTTTTTCAACAAATGCTTTGAAAATCTTACCATACAGAACTGCTTGTTTAGCGGCACCATCAGGACGAGCATTCACTTGTGCTATAGGGTCAGATGACCTGGTGTGTGCCTGACATTTAATAACTGCTACTTGTGTGGGTTGTTGGATAGATTGGAGGAGCTGTTTTTGCCTTAGGACCCCAAAATCATTGACAACCCCTAAGGAGTCAGTGTAGATAGAAGCAGTGCGTTGGCATGATACAGTAAGTGCAACTAACTCAGCTGTTTGGGCAGATATTTGGGATGGCAATGCAGTAAAAACAATAACATCATGGTCTGACACTACAGCAAAGCCTTGAAGTATGTAAGGTTCCAACACAGGAGAAAAATTATCCTGAACTCCTAAATGCACCCCACTCACGATGCAGTATTCTGATAATTGAAGAGATAAAGAAGCAGGAACAGGCAGTTTAGCTGCTTAGTGTTTTTTATTGGCACAACATGTTTTGAGTGCATTGCTCTTTACAGCAAACCCTATATGGAGGTGAATGTGGAAATCAAACAGGGGAGCCATAAACCTACATAACAAAGTGTTAGGTACAGGACTGTCTGACAAGTGTGGAAAGAGCTGACTAAATTATGAGTGAATAATCATGAGGTTCCACGCTGGTGTCTGGCTCCTCTGGGATGGGTAGGAGTGTTGCAAGGTTAATACATTGCACCTTATGAGTACTATGTTGGAGAGGCATAACAGTTCAAGCTCAAATTTGTTGAGACAAACTACCGTAATATGCTTTGTGACAAGGAATGGACTGAATGAGGGACAAGGAGCATGAGTCTACTGTCCAAAAAAAAGTAAAAAGATGCAGGTTGAGAGTGTTACTCCATTAAATAATGGTACCAGTATGGTTGTAACAGATACAGAAAAGGCAAACGTGTTAAATCAGTTCTTTTCTTCAGTGTATACAATAGAGGAGTGTGAGCTCCCAGGCTCACTTCATAGGTGCAATGATTGCTCATCTCAATCTAGTCAGTGGCTGACTCAGAATATGATCCATAAAGCTTTAATACAAATTAATGTAAACAAGGCTCCAGGGCCTGATGGCATACACCCCCAGGTTCTAAGAGAGCTTAGTTCAGTTTTAGACCAGCCCTTATTTCTGATTTTCTCAGATTCACTTTCATCTGGTATGGTGCCTATGGATTGGAGAAAAGCTGATGTAATTGCAATATTTAAAAAGGAATTACGATCTCAGCCTGGCAATTATAGGCCAGTAAGTCTGACATCTGTGGTGGGCAAATTATTTGAAGGATTGTTAAGGGATCACATTCAAAATGTTGTCCTAGTGAATGTCATTATGAGCAGCAATCAGCATGGCTTTATGAAGGATAGGTCATGTCAGACTAATTTGATTGCTTTTTATGTTGAGGTAAGTAAGATGCTGGACAGTGGGGGGGGGGCAGTAGATCTATTTGGATTTTGCCAAAGCATTTGATACTGTGCCCCACAAACGACTGCTTTCTAAACTAAGGTCTGTTGGGCTTAATGAAGTCGTTTGCACATGGATAGGAAACTGGCTACAGGATCGGGTACAGAGGGTGGTTGTTAATGGGACATTCTCTACTTGGAGTAAGGTTCTTAGTGGGGTCCCTCAGGGCTCGGTATTAGATCCACTTTTATTTTACCCCCTCACGGGAGGAGGGGGTCCCACTGTATAGAGCACTGGTAAGGCCCCATCTAGAATATGCCGTACAGTTTTGGTCTCCATCACTCAAACAGGACATTATTGTATTAGAGAGGGGACAGAGAAGGGCAACTAAGCTGGTAAAGGGAAAATCTTAGCTATGAGGAAAGACTGGCCAAATTGGGGATGTTCACGCTGGAGAAGAGGCGCTTAAGGGGAGATATGATAACTATGTATAAATATATAAGGGGATCATATAATAATCTCTCTAATGATTTATTTACCAGTAGCTCCTCCCAGCTGACACAAGATCACCCATTCTGTTTAGAAGAAAAGAGGTTCCAGCTTAATATTGGGAAGGGGTTTGTTACAGTGAGAGCTGTGAAGATGTGGAATTGTCTCCCTGAATCAGGGGTACAGGCTGATACATTAGATAGATACAAGGAAGGGTCGGATGCTTTATTCACCAGTAGCTCCTCCCAGCAGCCAGGAGGGAGCCAATGAGATTAGAGGAGGGAAAGGGGTGTTACAGGGAGAGCTGGGAAGTGAATCAGTGGTACAGGTTGATACATTAGATAGGTACAAGGAAGGGTTGGATGCTTTATTCACCAGTAGCTCCTCCCAGCAGACAGGAGGGAGCCAAAGAGATTAAAGGAGGGAAAGGGGTGTTACAGGGAGAGCTGGGAAGTGAATCAGGGGTACAGGCTGATACATTAGATAGGTACAAGGAAGGGTCGGATGCTTTATTCACCAGTAGCTCCTCCCAGCAGACAGGAGGGAGCCAATGAGATTAGAGGAGGGAAAGGGGTGTTACAGGGAGAGCTGGGAAGTGAATCAGTGGTACAGGCTGATACATTAGATAGGTATAAGAAGGGGTTGGATGGTGTTTAGCAAGTGAGGGAATACAGGGATATGGAAGATAGCTCATAGTACAAGTTGATCCAGGGACTAGTCCGGTTGCCAGAGACTAGTCCGAATTTCTTACCCCCTCTGAGGCAAATTAGAGAGGCTTCAAATGGGGTGTTTTGCCTTCCTTTGGATCAACTGGCAGTTAGGCCACTGCACAAGTGCTGGAGCATCTGGTTTAGTAAGGACATACAGTGGGGCTGTTACTGCAGACATGTTGGGAATCCACTGAAAGAAATAACCCACAAGATCTAAAAAAAAACCTCTGAGCTCCTTTTGATTACATGGGGGTTTGGATGGTACCACTGTCTGAATAGAGCCTGTAGTGACGTGTGAAATAGAATGTCCTAAGTGACTGTTGTGGCTGCAAATTGCAACTGGTTTGGGGAAACTTTGCAACATATTCTGTGCAAAACAGCAATAGGCTCATAGGCGCAAATTCACTAAGCGCCGAAGCGCCGAACGCTAGTGCTAATTCGCTAGCGTTTGGCATTTTCGCTACTGCGCAAATTCACTAATGAACGCTGGCGTATTTTCGCTAGTGTTACTTCACATCCTTACGCCAGGCGAATTTTCGCTAGCGATGTAATTACGCAAATTCATTACATTGCGCAGTGTACTGAACGCTACCTTTTACGCTAGACTTCCTTCGCCACCTCAGACCTGGCGAAGCGCAATAGAGTAGATAGGGATTGTTTCAAAAAAAGTAAATTTTTTTTCTAAGTCTCAAAAAACGCTGGCGTGTTTTCTACATGATGGGTGATAGGCTGAAAAAGATCGAAAATATTTTTGGGGCTCCCCTCCTTCCCCCCTACATTTCCTGACTCATGGCAACTTACCTAGACAGTGGGCACATGTGTAGGGCAAAATAACATTTTTATTTGATGATTTGAAGGTTTTCTAGGCATTTGTAGTGCAGATACGTGTTCCTCCATTGAAATTTGAATTTCGCGCCGTATGCAAATTAACCATCACTAGCGAAACTTAGATTCGCTTGGCGAATTAACGCTAGCGCAACTTCGAAAACGAACGCTACCCCTGTGCGCAACTTCGGATTTTAGTGAATTTGCGGAGTGCTGGCGAAAATACGCCTGGCGAGTGCGGTGAAGTTGCGCCTGGCGCAACTTCGCATTTTAGTGAATTTGCCCCTATTGTGTCTTTAACATCCTTTGCTGAGGTTTAGGCTTGGAATGTTCAACATTTGTGGCAAATATTTCCTTTCATTTATTACAATAGGGAGTATAGGCCCCTAGTGTGGTCTAATTTCTGCTCTGAATGACCTCACTAAGGGAGTTATATATTAAAGGTCAACTAGTGTTATCTTTAAGGATTCAAGTATTTTTGGGGGGGAGGGAATTCGATTAGAATTGACAAACACATTTTTTTGTGTTTTTTCTCAATGTGATTTTTTTGAGTATTACTAAATAAGCTAAATTCATGTATGGGAGTTTGGTCACATTTGTGTGTTTTGTTTTAAACATGACAAAATTCGGATTCTAATAAATAACCCCCTAAATGTGGGAGTATTTCAAGGCGAGCTTTATGAGTGTGTATATCAATGGAGTGGGCGTGGGTGAGTGTGCAAAGGAATGTGCCTTTTATAGACCTGCATACACCAATGAGTAGAAGGTCCTTTAGGGTTAGAGCCCTTCTCTACTATAGCTCCCAAGTGAGGCTATCAGTTGTGTGTCTGTATGAGTGTTATATGATATAAATGATATGTATCATTGTCTGTCCTTCATCCCTGCCAATGGCCATTTTGTTTTTGGAGCATTGGAGCTTTCTCTGTTATTTGCATATCTCTAACCTTGCAGCCAATCACAGCTCAGTAGAAACCAAGCATGTGATGCTACAGGCTATGTACTTTGACATCACTCCCAGGCTAGCTCTGATTAGCTGATTCATTACAGAGTTACCATGACACACTATTGTGACATCAGCAGCAGAGTTGACTTCGGAGTCGGTTGAGCACAAACACATGTTGGTCAATTCATTTCTGTGATCAAAGGTGAGTGGGGCAGGGATGCATATTTAAGGAAAACTAACTAAAACTATCATCTAAATCAATTATTTGGTGTGCTACCACCATTAATGTGGATATGATCTTAAAAGTTCTTGTGGTAACATGGGTGTGGTTTAAAGTAGGTGTGGTTTTAAACCAAAATGTGGTCAACACTGACCTCCATTAATGGCCCTCTACCAGGTAGGCCACAATTCTAGCCCTGTGTGCCACATTTGCTAGCAATACACACCAGGCAATCAGCAGCAATCCCCATAAACTTGGAGATAATCTTGATTATTTCCCCCCTTCCATTAACTGGATTAGACTGAGGTTTTTATTTAGCACCACGGATCTACCCACCCCCATTGCTGCCATATGCTCAGTGATCAGTTGGCAAACTTGAAAAAGCACATTTACCAATTGCACTTGCCTCCACCCTGCTCCGTGCAAACAGCTGCCCCTTCTGGGTACAAATGCTCCATACATGAGAACTAAGGGGGTCCATTAAGTCGCCTCAAACCTGCGGGCTTCATACAGAGCAATTTGTTAATTTATTAATTAAATCATTTTCTAAACTAAATCATGAAAAAAAAATATTTATTATTATGATTATTCCATTTGGAAGTTTGAAAAACTTGAACTTGAGAACAATCAAATTCACATTTTTTTGGCATGATTTCCCCAAATTGAAGCAAAAAAAAAAAAAATTTGTATATTCATGCCTTCATCTTTAAGCATCTGGGGCCCAGACTAAAGGAATTCATCATGTGTAATATCCAGTTCATACACACGTGTTCCATGTTCAATACCAGGGTAGAATGACTAACTTATAATTCTAACCCACCCCCTCCCTATACAGAATGCAGCATGGAGGGGCTCAGTGAATGTGGCAGTGAAGGTGTGTAAGTGTCTCATTGGATCACTCAGCTCATAGAAGGACAGACGTCCGGCCTCATAGTCCAAAAAGACTCGAATTCTCCAGCAGGCGGGGGTGTAGGGTAACTCCGTATCTACCCAGTCATGCCGCACTGAATACTTATCATTCACTAGGTCTAAACCTAAATGCCAGGACTTGTTATTATTTCCAATAATGGACTGGTCTCCCTCCCGGTCTATACTGGGATAGGCCACCCCCACAAACCAGCCCCACAGTTCACTCACATCCAGATCCCAGTAATGTCGCCCCGAGGAGAAACTCATGGTGCTCAAAACCTGATAAGACTCAAATCTCTCGGGTGCATCTGGGTGACAATGGATGGTCTCTGATGAACATACAGATTTCCTGTCCTCTGATACAGACACATCATTGGCAGCAGAGCTTGTATCCAGTACCAGGTCTGTAGCCTCCTGCCCATAGACCCACCATCTCCTCACCCAACTCATAATCCCAGCTAAGCCTGTGAGTAATTTCTCTGAGATCTCCTCTACATTTACATCCCTCATTACATGGACCTTCGTATCATCTCCCTCTGTGGTCTCATTATCTGCCCTCTCAGTATCCTCCTCTGTATCATCCTCTTCCTCAGCATTATATTCCTCTTCATTATCTGCCCTCTCAGCGCCACAAAATTCAGCTCCATGTGATTCCTGTTCCTGTAGGACAGTGAGTGGATCTCGCATGTTGCACAGCTCCTCAATGTGACGGATCTTCCAGGACAGCTCATCCTTCTTTATATCCAGCTCCCGGATCAGATCCCAGACTTCAAGTGAAACCATGACCTTCTGCAAGGAGAGCTGAATGTGTAGTTGTTCTTCTAGAAGATTCAGATGTTCCCTGATGTCTCTAAAGAGGTCGCTAATCTGCTCTGTTATACCAACTGCCTTTTCGTGCACTTCTTTCCTGCGCTCCTGCAGGTTCTGGACTCTCTCCTCCACCTTCTCAATCTCTGGGGTCAGTTTCTCCAGAACTTTCCTGAGTTTCTCTTTCTTCTTCTCAGAGGCCTCACTCATGAGCTCCACCCGGTGGCCCCTGTGTTCTCCATCCAGGCAGCAGGAGGCACACATGCAGGCTCCATCCTCACAGCAATAATACTCCAGGAGCTTGTTGTGGGTGGAACATTTTCTACTCTCAAAACAAGATATGGGTTTGATTAAGAAATGTTCCAGTGACTTGTTGTGTATGTCCAGGTGGGTGACACAGAGAGAAGCCTCGCACTGCAGGCAGGATTGGGCAGCAGGTATAGAAGTGTGGATACAGTAAGTGCAGAGGATCCCAGTCTCCCTTGGATCTGATTGGGTTGCACGGAATCGCTCTATTATGTTACCCAGAGTCCTGTTCCTGTGCAGGGCAGGGCGCTCCTCGTACTCCTCTCTGCATTCAGGGCAGGTGTAACCCCCAGATCCCTCCTGGGTATCCAGCACCCTCGCAATGCAGTCCTGGCAGAAGTTGTGCCCACACTGCAGCATTACAGGATCTATATAAATGTCCTGACAGATGGAGCAACTGAGCTCGTCTCTCAGATCAGCAGCCGCCATTGTGCCTATTGGATAGAAGAAACGAAACTTCAGTTAGGGAGGAGAGCTGCCAAGTTGCTTGCTCAGGCTAAGCTTCCTTGTTAACCCTGTGTGTTGCTGGCTGTAGTGTAGATTGTAACTACAAACCGTAGTTGTTATACTGTAACCCTTTCATCGACAGGCAAGACCCGAGCCACAAGATAACACTCCAGGCTACACCAGCCACACCCTGCACCTTTAACCCCTGCGTGCCAGCGAGTGTGTGTAAATAAAGTGGCATGTGTGCAGTAATTATTGTATTTCTATGGCACTGGCAGCTCTTTGTGCTTCACCAGACTTGAACTGGGCATGGGAGGATTATACAGAGGTTAATAAGCAAGACAAAGGTGGACTTCTTCTCTCCCCTCTATAGCCCATAACCTGAGACTACTGGGGGGCTGCTGAGCCCTACTCCCTGCACATAGAGCAAACATAGGGGGCTGCCTAGTCTGGTGCCATAGGAGAGAAATAAACAAATGTCTGGTGTCTCTTTTTCATTATATTGGAGAAAACTGGTTATTCTGCAAATTCTACCGACATGTCAGTGTAAATACAGCCCGGGGGCCCCACACGTGGCAAATCCCATGGCTCTAAGATGTAAATACACTGACTGACTTACATGGGAAGGGCACGCCCAAAAAGTGTCTGTCCAGAATATTCCAAAGTATCCTTAGCCATGGGAATCACGCTAACCCTTCAGAATCCATCTTAGAAAACCTCTCTCTCTCTCTGGGATATTCTGATCGATTGCTTGAGCTCTATCTGCATGTGTATTGCACAGTTTATTTGTATCTGCTTGTTTGATCAAACAGGACAAACCTCAACCTGCTGTCTCCCCCCCCCCCCTCATTTAAAAGACACACCACTAAAATCATGTCAGGGGGTGAATGTTTATTAATTCTGCTGCAGACTACACTGTTTCCCATGCAACCAAGAGCTGCACATATAAATGACTAATTCAACCTGCAGCATTTATTTTTTTAATGGTTTACCCTGAAACAGTGAGGGATATCAGATTCCTTCCTTAATATGAAATGTACAAAACAAAACTTTTAGACTTGGTATTGTGAGTCTTTATGTTACTAGACCCATGAGTGCCGAGTCTTTTGCCTTAATTCATTTCATACAGCAAATGGGGGCCCAGTCTGAATATCAGTTAGGGGGAGATTTGGGGTGAGTGATTATTTATACCCTGGGTACCCCTGGAACTATAGCAGGGTGACTGTTACCCCAATGTTTCTATATATCTGTAACCTTGTTATGAGCTAAGGGGGCCCAGTCTGAAGGTCAGTTAGGGGGAGATTTGGGGTGAGTGATTATTTGTACCCTGGGTACCCCTGGAACTATAGCAGGGTGACTGTTACCCCAATGTTTCTATATATCTGTAACCTTGTTATGAGCTAAGGGGGCCCAGTCTGAAGGTCAGTTAGGGGGAGATTTGGGGTGAGTGATTATTTGTACCCTGGGTACCCCTGGAACTATAGCAGGGTGACTGTTACCCCAATGTTTCTATATATCTGTAACCTTGTTATGAGCTAAGGGGGCCCAGTCTGAAGGTCAGTTAGGGGGAGATTTGGGGTGAGTGATTATTTATACCCTGGGTACCCCTGGAACTATAGCAGGGTGACTGTTACCCCAATGTTTCTATATATCTGTAACCTTGTTATGAGCTAAGGGGGCCCAGTCTGAAGGTCAGTTAGGGAGAGATTTGGGGTGAGTGATTATTTGTGCCCTGGGTACCCCTGGAACTATAGCAGGGTGACACCCCAATGTTTCTATATATCTGTAACCTTGTTATGAGCTAAGGGGGCCCAGTCTGAAGGTCAGTTAGGGGGAGATTTGGGGTGAGTGCTTATTTGTACCCTGGGTACCCCTGGAACTATAGCAGGGTGACACCCCAATGTTTCTATATATCTGTAACCTTGTTATGAGCTAAGGGGGCCCAGTCTGAAGGCCAGTTATGGGGAGATTTGGGGTGAGTGCTTATTTGTACACTGGGTACCCCTGGAACTATAGCAGGGTGACACCCCAATGTTTCTATATATCTGTAACCTTGTTATGAGCTAAGGGGGCCCAGTCTGAAGGTCAGTTAGGGGGAGATTTGGGGTGAGTGATTATTTATACCCTGGGTACCCCTGGAACTATAGCAGGGTGACTGTTACCCCAATGTTTCTATATATCTGTAACCTTGTTATGAGCTAAGGGGCCCAGTCTGAAAGTCAGTTAGGGAGAGATTTGGGGTGAGTGATTATTTGTGCCCTGGGTACCCCTGGAACTATAGCAGGGTGACACCCCAATGTTTCTATATATCTGTAACCTTGTTATGAGCTAAGGGGGCCCAGTCTGAAGGTCAGTTAGGGGGAGATTTGGGGTGACTGCTTATTTGTACCCTGGGTACCCCTGGAACTATAGCAGGGTGACACCCCAATGTTTCTATATATCTGTAACCTTGTTATGAGCTAAGGGGGCCCAGTCTGAAGGTCAGTTAGGGGGAGATTTGGGGTGAGTGATTATTTGTGCCCTGGGTACCCCTGGAACTATAGCAGGGTGACACCCCAATGTTTCTATATATCTGTAACCTTGTTATGAGCTAAGGGGGCCCAGTCTGAAGGTCAGTTAGGGGGAGATTTGGGGTGAGTGCTTATTTGTACCCTGGGTACCCCTGGAACTATAGCAGGGTGACACCCCAATGTTTCTATATATCTGTAACCTTGTTATGAGCTAAGGGGGCCCAGTCTGAAGGTCAGTTAGGGGGAGATTTGGGGTGAGTGATTATTTGTGCCCTGGGTACCCCTGGAACTATAGCAGGGTGACACCCCAATGTTTCTATATATCTGTAACCTTGTTATGAGCTAAGGGGGCCCAGTCTGAAGGTCAGTTAGGGGGAGATTTGGGGTGAGTGTTTATTTGTACCCTGGGTACCCCTGGAACTATAGCAGGGTGACACCCCAATGTTTCTATATATCTGTAACCTTGTTATGAGCTAAGGGGGCCCAGTCTGAAGGTCAGTTAGGGGGAGATTTGGGGTGACTGCTTATTTGTACCCTGGGTACCCCTGGAACTATAGCAGGGTGACACCCCAATGTTTCTATATATCTGTAACCTTGTTATGAGCTAAGGGGGCCCAGTCTGAAGGTCAGTTAGGGGGAGATTTGGGGTGAGTGCTTAGTTGTACCCTGGGTACCCCTGCCTGGATCTATAGTAGGGTGACACCCCAATGTTTCAAAATATCTGTAACAATTTTACACTACACGACCCTTCCCTGACAGAGAGTAAGACAGAGACAAGGGTCTCCAGAGGAAAGTAAAAGCAGCAGTCGTGGCCGTCAGTTAATACCGAGGCTCACGAGTCACAACATTTCTCCTCACAGACTGAGGAACAGCAAAGATCACTCACAGTCCGTGACGTCACAGCCGCAAGGCGCCACAACACGAGGGTGGGGTTTATTCCGAGCTCGCGGATTTGATTGGCTCGCAGAACATCAACAGGAAGTGAGACCTTCCCGTGGTCACGAGGTTGGTGCGGTCACATGACCTGTAGAAAGACAAAGATGGCGATAGCGGAAGTGTAAATGATAGCTGTCAGCAGCTGCCGAGGGGAGACGGAGCCGGTTAGTCTCTGAAGGACTTTCCGTGGAGGGTGTTACGGGAAACTAACGCTTTGGCCCAGTAATTACAGTTAGAGGAGGAGTGAGGCTACTGGAAGACTCTGCTGACTGGTCCCCAGGCTCTGCTGCTCGAGATACAGAGAGAGATACAGATACGGGTGTCTGGGAGACGCTGCGGTGAGTGAGAGACCCCAGTACCGACCCCGGTATAAACTGATATAGTTCCCTCCCCACTAACTGGGAGGAGTCAGTCCCAATCTCGGGTCCATTTCACTCCCATTAACCATTTCTCAGCTGTTCTTCTCTGAGCTGATACTGATCCCCTGAGAGTCATTGCAGGAGTCACGTGACAGTAAGTGAATCCTTCATTATAGGAACCAGGTCACATGACTCTGCTGTGAGACTTGCAAGCTCTTTGCTCCAGACTCTGCTCCTCCTCATGTGACCTGTGAGCTCAAAGTGCAAAGGATCTGTAATGTTCTGTCACCTCCCCCCTCTCATATAGACTCGTGTGTCATTTGTATCATTTGTATCATCATCATACACTTGTACTCCAGACACTTTTACTACAGACACTTGTACTACAGACACTTGTACTACAGACACTTGTACTCCAGACACTTGTGCTACAGACACTTGTACTACAGACACTTGTGCTACAGACACTTGTACTACAGACACTTGTGCTACAGACACTTGTACTACAGACACTTGTGCTACAGACACTTGTGCTACAGACACTTGTACTACAGACACTTGTACTACAGACACTTGTACTACAGACACTTGTGCTACAGACACTTGTGCTACAGACACTTGTACTACAGACACTTGTGCTACAGACACTTGTACTACAGACACTTGTGCTACAGACACTTGTACTACAGACACTTGTGCTACAGACACTTGTACTCCAGACACTTGTACTACAGACACTTGTACTACAGACACTTGTACTACAGACACTTGTACTCCATACACTTGTACTACAGACACTTGTGCTACAGACACTTGTACTCCAGACACTTGTACTCCAGACACTTGTACTACAGACACTTGTGCTACAGACACTTGTACTACAGACACTTGTACTCCAGACACTTGTGCTACAGACACTTGTACTACAGACACTTGTGCTACAGACACTTGTACTACAGACACTTGTGCTACAGACACTTGTGCTACAGACACTTGTACTACAGACACTTGTGCTACAGACACTTGTGCTACAGACACTTGTACTACAGACACTTGTACTACAGACACTTGTACTACAGACACTTGTGCTACAGACACTTGTGCTACAGACACTTGTACTACAGACACTTGTGCTACAGACACTTGTACTACAGACACTTGTGCTACAGACACTTGTGCTACAGACACTTGTACTACAGACACTTGTGCTACAGACACTTGTACTACAGACACTTGTGCTACAGACACTTGTACTCCAGACACTTGTACTACAGACACTTGTACTACAGACACTTGTACTACAGACACTTGTACTCCATACACTTGTACTACAGACACTTGTGCTACAGACACTTGTACTCCAGACACTTGTGCTACAGACACTTGTACTACAGACACTTGTACTCCAGACACTTGTGCTACAGACACTTGTACTACAGACACTTGTGCTACAGACACTTGTACTACAGACACTTGTACTACAGACACTTGTGCTACAGACACTTGTACTACAGACACTTGTGCTACAGACACTTGTGCTACAGACACTTGTACTACAGACACTTGTGCTACAGACACTTGTACTACAGACACTTGTACTACAGACACTTGTGCTACAGACACTTGTACTACAGACACTTGTGCTACAGACACTTGTACTACAGACACTTGTACTCCAGACACTTGTACTCCAGACACTTGTACTCCAGACACTTGTACTACAGACACTTGTACTACAGACACTTGTACTCCATACACTTGTACTACAGACACTTGTGCTACAGACACTTGTACTCCAGACACTTGTACTCCAGACACTTGTACTACAGACACTTGTGCTACAGACACTTGTACTACAGACACTTGTACTACAGACACTTGTGCTACAGACACTTGTACTACAGACACTTGTGCTACAGACACTTGTACTACAGACACTTGTGCTACAGACACTTGTGCTACAGACACTTGTACTACAGACACTTGTGCTACAGACACTTGTGCTACAGACACTTGTGCTACAGACACTTGTGCTACAGACACTCATGCACCTCTGTCTCCTGGTTACAGTCATTGACCTCAGAAGACCAATAAGATGACATCACGGCGCAGTCATGGAGACGTCACCCCCGTTCCTCACCCAGGCTGATAACACAGAGGAGGAAGGGGTCAGAGATCCAGAGAGCCAGTCGTCTGATGAGGAAGAGGAAGAAGGGACGGACCATGGGAAAGAGACGCATTTACTCACCGGCATCTCCTACAAACGCTCTGTGATCATCGTCATCATCCTCTTCTATATCAACTTGCTGAACTACATGGACCGCTTCACTGTGGCAGGTAATAGGGGGGTGTATATTTAACTGTGGGCCTGTAGCAGGGCAACGAGTCCTTCCAGGGACCACTTGTACCTACTAAGCACTTTACTCTATTTGCAGGGGTGCTGCCGGACATTAAGAAAGCCTTCAGAATCTCAGACAGTAACTCAGGATTGGTACAGACCGGTAAGTAACCCTTCCCTGCCCCAGTTATACCTGTATTGTGCCCATGTCTGTTGGGATACCCTAAATGTACATGTCACTGTATCCTCTGTGCCTTATGATTTAGGGGGGCATTTGGCTTTGTGCCAGCCTGTAGTAGCGCCCGTGCCTCGTCCCTCTCGGGGTCCCTCACAATTAGGGTTGCCACCTGGCCAGTATTTTACCGGCCTGACCCTGATGCTTGACCCCAATGTTATTAATAGGGAACAAATCTATATGTACAGGAAGGTCTGTGTTTTTTTTCCAAAACCCTACTCACAATGTGAATTTGCTCATCTCCGCAGTGTTCATCTGCAGCTACATGTTCCTGGCCCCCGTGTTTGGCTACCTGGGGGATCGCTACAATAGGAAGCTGATCATGTGTGTGGGGATCTCCTTCTGGTCATTGGTCACTTTGCTCAGCTCCTTTGTCTCCAATCAGGTATTACTGTGATTATGAGCCCCCCGGGGCAGATCTCTCTCCTGATTTCAGCTAATAATTTGATTTTCCCTCTGCCCTGCAGTATTTCTGGCTGTTCCTGATTACGCGAGGACTAGTGGGTGTGGGGGAGGCCAGTTACTCGACAATTGCCCCCACCATCATAGCAGATCTGTTCCTTGCTGACCAGCGGACCCGCATGTTGTCCTTCTTCTACTTTGCTACCCCTGTTGGTTGGTAAGTGTGGAGCTCTGCCTGTGATTGGCTGCTGTACATGGGTCTGTGCTGAATCTGCTCCTCACTATTACAGTGGCCTTGGCTACATTGTGGGTTCAGAAATGACCAGCGCTGCAGGAGACTGGCATTGGGCACTACGGGTAAGTGACAGACACACTGAGCACATTTATATTTCACTACTGTGTTACTGTGACCAATGGGGTGACTCATTCCTGTATTGGGGTTCAGGTGACCCCAGGGCTTGGATTACTGGCCGTGCTGTTACTAATCTTTGTGGCGGAGGAGCCTCCCCGGGGGGCGCTGGAGAGGAAAACTGACAGACCCCTGACCAACACGTCCTGGTCCTCTGACATGAAGGCTCTGCTGAAGAAGTGAGTGTTCCCCTTTGGACCAGTTTCACTTTTGACAGGGGTGAAATCTCAGTTCTACACTCTCATCAGGACCCTCAGTAAAGGGGAAGCAAACCCTACACTATGCACATCTCTGCTCACACTTCTGTCTCCCACAGCCCCAGCTTCATCCTTTCCACCTTTGGCTTCACAACTGTGGCTTTTGTGACCGGAGCTCTGGCCCTGTGGGGCCCCACATACTTAATAAGATCACGGATGGTGATATACAAGTCAAAGCCCTGCGAGGGAGGGATCTGTAACTATGACGACAGGTAAATGGCAGCACTATCCTCAGTAGGGATTGATTGTATTATACCCCCAACCTCTCTCCTTCCCCGTCTGACTCCTCTTGATATTTCCAGTATGATTTTCGGGGGGATTACTTGCATCACCGGTATCCTGGGGGTTCTGACTGGTGTTGAGATCAGCAAACGCTACCGTAAAACGAATCCCCGGGCAGATCCACTGGTGTGTGCTGTGGGAATGATCAGCTCCGCTCCTTTCCTCTTCCTCTCCTTGGCCTTTGCTGACACCAGCCTCGTCGCTACATATGTGAGTATCATGTTACATAGTTAAATCAGGTTTAAAAAAAAGTCCATCAAGTTCATGTGATGGGGATCAGCCTCTGCTGAATTATAGTTCTGATACAAATCTTCTCTGCCCCCCAGGTCTTCATCTTCATCGGCGAGACCCTTCTCTCCCTGAACTGGGCACTTGTAGCAGACATCTTGCTGGTAACCTTCCAGGGTTTTTATTCTTTACCCCTACAGTGAGACCTTTGGTGCTGTTTGTTTCTAAGGGTTGAGTTTGGGTCCTTTAGCACATCAAATCTGGAATATCAACTGATGTATGGTTGCTATGTTAACTGACACTAGCAACCAGGCAGCAGTGGGCAATATAAATGAATAGGGATTAGAAATAAGAAATTATTGTTTTCCCCTCCCCAGTACGTGGTGATTCCCACGCGCCGCTCCACAGCAGAGGCCTTGCAGATCGTTGTGTCCCATTTGCTGGGAGATGCCGGGAGTCCATACCTTATTGGGGTGGTAAGTAGGGTGCCCCCTGCTGTAGGGTATGTTAGCAGCTTCCCTGAACCACAAGCTGAACCCATTCCCCTCCTCAGATATCTGATCAGATCCAGAAGGGAAAACCGGCCTCGTTCCTGATCCAGATGCGCAGCTTGGAGTACGCGCTCATGATCTGTGCCTTTGTGGGGGTCATTGGAGGGGGCTTCTTCCTCACCACCGCTCTCTTCATAGAGAAGGATCGCAAGAAGGCAGAGTTGTTTTCCCAAGGTGAGTTGTTTGTGCCCAGCCTCGTGCTCCTATCAGGAACAAGCCCAGTTCAGTTCCCAGGGCAAATACTTAACCCCTCTCCTTCTGGCCTGTTCTAGGCTTGCTGCCTGCTGATGAAACGGACGCTGAGCGCATTGTGGTCCCTAAACGAGGCCGATCCACAAAAGTGCCTGTGTCCAGTGTTCTCATCTGAGAGGGGCCCAACTGCACCTGATTGTGGGAGTATAAAGGGAACAACTGAGCTGGCAGTGTTAGGGGCTGCTGTTAAGATTCAATGGCCTGGCTGCTTCTTACCATCTGAGCACAGACTCTGCCTCCAACCATGTGACTGTATTCTTTGTGCCCTAGGGGGCGCTTTGTGTCATATTTATTCACTTTTTAATGGAACTCCATCATACTTGATTCAGGCCGGGCCGACACTTCTCGTGCAAATAGATTTACAGACAGTACCTAGGCACAAGCCTCTATGGCAAGTGGAACTGCAGCGTTGGGGGACACGTGATGTCACAAATAACAGTTTTCTGCTGCACTCAATGAATTGGCCTGTGGGACCTTGTCTTGGGATTCATAAGGAAAGGATTTTTAATATGAAGGGCTCATATTCTATAATATTTGCTTTTTTTTAGTAGTGTATTTGCCCTTTAATTAGGGCCTCTGAAAACCATTGGCAACTCTTTCCAGGACAGACTTTTCTCTCTTTGTTCTAATGCAGCAGGGACACCACTAGGGAATGTTTCATAAAGCTTTAAGGATCCCAATTTGTATATCCAATCCACTTCCTGCATATTAAATGCTGACTGGGGTTCTGCTTAATGAGTAGGGGCTTTGATCAGTTATGGGGCCACTTCAAAATACTAAATACATAGTGAAGATTTTTGGTTCATTCTCTTGAGTGGAGGGGTGGTACCAAAATACGATTATACACCCCCCCCCCTGCATTACCAAATGGTTCAGTCATAATAGAATTGGTTTACACCTCTGCCTTGTCCCCTTTAGGAACAAAAAAATGAATTGTTCCCTTCGCCTCTGAGCTTAGAGATAGTAGGGGAGTGGGGGCTGGGATAATGCAGCATTTACTGACAAAATGACAATGTCTTGTGGCTCTAAAATGGTTAATAAATGAATATGGAATCTTTGTGTAGTTTGTGTTTCTTCAGTCAGCCACTAGAGGTCACTGGTTTACTGGAGTGTGTGGACTAAACAAGTCTATATGGCAGCTCCCAGGCAACCACATCACTATTCCCAGCTCCAGAGGAGCATTAAACACAATAATAAATCCAAGCTTTTTTTCTCTCCCACGACCCAGCTTTGCACAAAGATAACACAATGTAGTCAAAAAAATCAAGTGTATTTACATTGGAAGTTGTAAACATTAAAAAGACATCCCAATCCAGCAGCGGCGTTAGACAAACACTATACAAGCAAAGCCTTCTGGGAAATAATCATCGGTTCTACGGGGTCCGGCTGAGGCTGAACATTGCTCCCTTGATTGGCCACATTATGGACCCCTCACAATCCACAGGGGAGGCAGAGTCAGCGGAGGCCACAGAAGTAGTTATGAACAGGAATAGCGATGGCTCCGGAGATAGAAATTCCCAGTGTGTCAGAGACACAGGCAGCCGTCAGTGAGAACTCTTTATGTTCTGCTTTACTCTGCGGGAAATGAACAGAACATGAGAAGCAGAACCCACTAGTCCAGCTCTGTATTAACTGCAGTACTTGGGACTGCCTCTAGCCACTGAATGAGTTCCAGTGAGGGGGAGACTTACCTCCAGTGAGATGTTATTGAAGGTGTTCACATACGCTGCTCCCCCAAGGAGACCCTCAAATAAGATAATGAGGAAAATAACCGGCAACCCCAGACTGGGAAGGAAGAGATACGAGACCCCCACCAGGAGGAAGATGGCATTGCACAACTGGGAACAAAGAAGGAAACACATTAGGGGCAGATATAGGATATACATACATACATATACATACACATACATACATACATACATACATGACTGCAGAACAAGGCAATACCTGCAACAGCGAGAGGATCCAGATTCTCCTGATTGTGACGCAGCGCAGGGAGGATCGGGATACAAACACCCCAGCCTGGTACAGCATCTGGTACCTGAAGAGAGAAAGGGGCAAATACATGGGCAAAGAGGGGCAAGATGATGAAAATCTGAGGTTGAAGTGAGACACACCCACAAGACTGGCACATAAAGGGTCACGTGATGACAGGGCTAAACTTACCAGCGGTACTGCTCCGAGTGGCTCATTGAGATGTCCGGAAAATAGATCAACTCAAACTGCAAAATTGAGGAGGAAGGGTTAATAATCACATACACAGGTGCATGCTGGGACATGACCACACTGACTCCCACATGCAGTGGTGCATTCTGGGAGAGGCACATAGAAAGCTGCAGGCGACATATTGAGCAGACTTACCAAGCCCTGGTTAATGAAATACTCAGCAAAGTAGACGATGGAGAGGGGGATCATGTATCTCAGGAGAGACTGTGGAGAGAGAGAGACAGTGAGTGTGAGACTCCCACGTGCAAGAGACTGTGTGCAAGGCCACAGCCTACATATTATACAACATCATTGAGACTAACAGATCCTTAACCCTTTTCTGCCTGACCTTAATAATGTTCCACTTCTCTGAGAGTCCCAGAATGAAGACTCCACCTGACGAGGGGAGAGAGGGTTAAACATGGAGACTCACACATTCAGCCCCATCCCACAAGTGTCCATCAGATGTGTCCTGGGGGGCGGTACCTGTAGTGTCATGTGACTGTCCTGCTATAAGAGGCTGACGGTCTGGTGCCCGGGGTCTGCTGGGGCGGGTCCAACGAGGCAGAGTGGGAGGATGGAGCAGGAGGAAGAAATAACTGAGAGGAGAAACCATTAATGAAACAGAGGGTTACTTGGTGCAGCATTTTATGTTGCCTGTCCTACCTCCGTACACATCATTAGCCCCTGCTACATGTACCGTCCTACTGGAGTTACTGAAGAATCAATTAATAATAATGTTAAATACAGTAACGTGATATGTTTTGGCTGTATTTCCCCTTTAATAAGAGCCTGTATATTCACCCTGTTCTTGTAGTCTCCCCATCATCACTCACCTTATTAAGAGCAGGACGGGGATAGTGAGCATAACCAGCAGAGAGTTCCGAGGGGGAGAAGCCAACCTCTGTGAGACCCAAATAGGAGAGGGCCCCTAGGATCCCGGCCCCTCCAGTACCAGACGACCAGTAGGACACCACATTGCTGGAACATGGGAAATACAAAGATGATGGAGTATTAGTGAATCTAATACACCAGTACAGGGGCCAGTGTAGTAATGTATTGGGGTGCAGGTAATCAATATACTGGGACAGAGGGGAGTCGGTACCTGTGGAAATAGGAGGTGAGACTGAGGAAGGTCACTTCTCCCAATCCCGACGATACACTGGCAAACACGACTCCTGCAGTGAATACAAACAATGCCATCAATTATAATGTTTTATTGGGTACATAAAGATAGATAGATAGATAGATAGATAGATATAGACATATATATATATACACACACACACGTGTGAGTGTACCCCCAGATGCACCCACAAGGACTCACCCAAGAGACTCACTGTGATCTGAGTGGAATACGACACAATGAGAAAGCTGCCAGTGGCTGTCACAATACATAGAGACACCCTGTAACTGAGAGAGAGAGACTCCATGTAACCAAGAGACTCCCTGTAACTGAGAGACACACAGAGACACCCTGTAACTGACAGAGACTCCCTGTAACTGAGAAAGAGACTCCCTGTAACTGAGAGACACACAGAGACACCCTGTAAACTGACAGAGAGACTCCCTGTAACTGAGAAAGAGACTCCCCTGTAACTGAGAGACACACAGAGGACACCCTGTAACTGACAGAGAGACTCCCTGTAACTGAGAAAGAGACTCCCCTGTAACTGAGAGACACACAGAGACACCCTGTAACTGACAGAGAGACTCCCCTGTAACTGAGAAAGAGGACTCCCTGTAACTGAGAGACACACAGAGACCACCCTGTAACTGACAGAGAGACTCCCTGTAACTGAGAGACACACACAGAGACTCCTTGTAACTGAGAGAGACACACAGAGACACCCTGTAACTGAGAGAGACTCACAGAGACTCCTTGTAACTGAGACAGAGACTTTGTGTAACTTTGAGTAACTGTAAACAGAATGTTGTGGGTCACTTACTTGTAGGGAATGAGGTGGATGTAGAAAGGTGCAGTGAAACTTGATGAATAATGTGGGTAAGATATCTGCCAGTAGAACTGCCTGTAGCATGGGGGGAAGAGGTAAATGAGACATACAGAGGATCAGAAGAGAGAAGAAAGAGAGAGAGATGCACAAAGTGTTAAGATGCGAGTGCCACTTCTACACACACACAAATGCATACAGTTAGGTCTATAAATCTTTGGACAGAGAACTTATTTCTAATTTTGGTTCTGTACATGACCACAATGAAATGAAACAACTCAGATGCAGTTGAACTGCAGACTTTCAGCTTTAATTCAGAACAAAAAGATTGTATAAAAAATGTGAGGAACCAAAGCCTTTTTTTTTTAACACAATCACTTCATTTCTGGGGCTCACAAGTAATTGGACAAATGAAAAAAGTGCAAATGAAATAGTCTAATAGTTGGTGGAAAAGCCTTTGCTGCAATGACAGGCTGAAGTGTTGAACTCATGGACATCAGCAGATTGTGGGTTTGCTCCTGTTTAATGCTCTGCCAGGCCTTTACTGCAGCCGCTTCTTTCACTTGCTGTTTGTTTGTGGCCTTTCTGTCCCAAGTTTAGTCTTCAACAAGTGAAATGCAGCTCAATTGGCTTCACATCAGGTGAATATTCCACTTCTTTGCTTTAATAAACTCCTGGGTTGCTTTGGCTCTATGTTTTGGCTCATTATGAGACGCCTCCCAATCAATGTGAGTGCATTTAGCTGGATTTGAGCAGACAGTGTCTCTGAAGAGCTCACAATTCATTCTTGTGCTTCTGTGTCACATGATGGATAAACACTAGTGTCCCACTGGCAGCCAATCACGCCCATCACACTGCCCCCCAAATGTTTTATACACAACTGTGCTATGCTTTGGATCATCAGCTCTTCCCAAGCCTTCTCCACACTTTTTACTCTTGTCATCATTCTGCTAGAGCTTCATCTTGGTTTCATCTGTCCAAACAATGTTTTTCCCACAACTCTGCTGCTTATTTAGATGTTTTTTTAGCAAAGTCCAATGTAGCCTTTGTATTGTTGATGCTTATGAGTGGCTTGTACCTTGCAGTGCAGCCTCTGTATTTACTTTCATACAGTCTTCTCTTTATGGTAGACTTGGATAATGGAGACTCTACCTCCTGGAGACTGTTCTTCACTTGTTTGGCTCTTGTCAAGGGCTTTCTCTTCCCCATGGAAATGATTCTGAGATCATCCACCACTGTTGTCTTCCGTGGACGTCCAGGTCTTTTTGTGTTGCTGAGTTCACCAGTGATTTCTTTCTTTCTCACCGTGTACCAAACTGGAGATTTTGCCTCTCCTAATATTGGAGACATTTCTCAGATGGGTTTTTTCTGTTTTTGCAGCTTAAGGAGGACTTGTTTCACCTGCATGGAGAGCTCCTTTGTCCTCATGTTGTCTGTTCCACATACACCCCCCCCCCCCCTCAAATCAACTCCAGGGCTTTTATCTGCTTCATTGAAAATGACATAACCAAGGAATTGCCCCACCTGCCCATGAAATAGACTTTGACTCAATTCTCCAATTACTTGAGCCCCTGAAATGAAGTGATTGTGTTAAAAAAAGACTTTAGTTCCTCACATTATTTAGTCCCTCGCAGATTATTTATCCGAGTTGTTTCATTTAAAATTCATTGTGGTAATGTACAGAACCAAAATTAGAAAAAAGTTGTCTCTGTCCAAAAATGTACTGGCCTAACTGTATATATACACACACAGACACACATACATATATACACATATGGATAGACACAAACACAATGGCAGGACATCACTGACTCACACAGAAAGTGGAAGGAGAAGACAGAGGAAAAGCCTGAGGGAGAGGAAGGGGCGGTACTTACAGCAGTGGAGATCTGGTTACAGTCATATCGGCTACTGGATGAGTTTGTGACATTCACCTGGGGGGGCATAGAGATTAGTATCCTCTCTGCTGTCTCTCTATTTCCACCCCAACTCACTGGCCATCTTCCCCCGTCCCTAACCTGCCCCATTGTTTGTGTAAGTGACAGTTGGTAGAAGCCTGTGCTCACTGTGTGTAACATTGTGTATGTGGGAAGGCTGGACAGTCAGATGCCAAGAATCAGCCACAGACCTTCCCCCCAATTCACTAGTCACTGTAACCACCCACTCTGCACCCCCAGCTGCACACAAGCCGCAGTCTCTCACCGTGACAGTCTCGTTGGTCTCAGTCCTGAGAATGTCGTGGGCAGCGCTGAGCATCACAACATACGCAAAGTTATTGCACAGACCCAGCAACCTGTAGAGACACACAGTGTGACACAGGGCCTGGGAACAGCCGCAGCCAAACTCGTACTGAGACTGCAGTCCTAACAGCTAGTGAGACAGTCAGGGAGGCTGCTGAGAGAGACAGGGAGGGAGAGAGAGAAAGGGAGAGAGAGAGAGACAGGGAGAGAGAGAGACAGGGAGGGAGAGAGAGAGAGAAAGGGAGAGAGAGAGAGAGAGAGAGAGAGACAGGGAGAGAGAGAGAGACAGGGAGAGAGAGAGAGAGACAGGGAGAGAGAGAGAGAGACAGGGAGAGAGAGAGAAAGGGAGAGAGAGAGAGAGACAGGGAGAGAGAGAGACAGGGAGGGAGAGAGAGAGAGAAAGGGAGAGAGAGAGAGAGAAAGGGAGAGAGAGAGACACACAGAGAGAGAGAGAGAGAGAGAGAGACAGGGAGAGAGAGAGAGAGACAGGGAGAGAGAGAGACAGGGAGGCTGCTGAGAGAGAGAGAAAGGGAGAGAGAGAGAGAGACAGGGAGAGAGAGAGACAGGGAGGGAGAGAAAGGGAGAGAGAGAGAGAGAAAGGGAGAGAGAGAGAGAGAAAGGGAGAGAGAGAGACACACAGAGAGAGAGAGAGACACACACACAGAGAGAGAGAGAGACAGGGAGAGAGAGAGAGAGAGAGAGAGACAGGGAGAGAGACAGGGAGAGAGAGAGACAGGGAGGCTGCTGAGAGAGAGATAAAGTGACAGAGTTTATTTATTTAGAGAGAGAGACAGGGGAGGTTGCAGAGAGACTGTTGGGGAGAGAGAGAGCAGCAGAATATGATCAGGAAGAGAGAGAGTAAATATAATAAATACAGTGTGAGGGCGACACTTACCAGAAAGCACTGACATTCCTCCAGTGAGGCGGATCCTGTGGGGGACACGTGACTTCTGTATCAGGCCCCTCCCCCTCTGGAACAGAAGAAAAACAATGAGATCCAGTGAGTGACGTGTAACTGTGAGTGTCAGCTCCGCAGCCCAACATGACACAGTGACCTCTCAGCACCGCCCTCATCCCTACCCTGGTCATTAACAGGTTAATCCTCCCCCTCATTCACCTTCCCAGTCGGAGCCGCTCTCCGAGTTAACCCTCTCCATCCCCGCTGCTTCCTGCTGTTCACTGTCCCATCAGCTGATCTTCAGCTCTCGCTACTTCCGGGAGCCGCGCTACTTCCTGCTTCTGCCTGGCCCCGCCCCGCCCTGGTTACAGTCGCTAGGGCAGAGACTCTATAGACACAGGCAGCGGAAGTGATGTAGAAAGAGGAAGAGGTGGGAAAAAAACCCTAATAATGATTATTTGTGACTCAGGAAACTTCCTTCTCAGGTTGGACTAATCCTTCCTTGGGAATCAGTGTGAATTTGTGTATCTATATGTATATATATAGTGTATACTGCACCCCAACATGTCACAATTAGTGGGGAGCACAATGTTCAGGTTACTGGGACTGTCCCCCTCCCCCATATTGGCATCACCTTATCTCAGTGACTGTCAGTTCCTGGGGGAGGAGCTACTGGGGGTCCTAGACCTGACAGAAATTATCTGCAGTTCTACACCGCTTTTATCTGTCTGATGGGATCTAATGGAGATCAGCTCACTAAGGAAGTCACAGAGACCTCCTGCATTATTGGGGGTCACATGCTCCCATAGCGGCACCAGATCCACACCTCAAAAACCAATGATCCCCACCAGTCTGATTGCAATTGTAAGTGCTGCAGAGCAAATCTCTTTTATTCATCTCAAGTGCTCCATCTATGATCCATCTCCATTATAGGTATCCTGTAACTATGAGGTGCTCCATCTGTATATGGACATTTATAGGGATCCTTTAACTATGAGGTGCTCCATCTGTATATGAACATTTATAGGGATCCTGTAACTATGAGGTGCTCCATCTGTATATGAACATTTATAGGGATCCTGTAACTATGAGGTGCTCCATCTGTATATGAACATTTATAGGTATCATATAACTATGAGGTTCTCCATCTGTATATGGACATTTATAGGGATCCTGTAACTATGAGTTGCTCCATCTGTATATGAACATTTATAGGGATCCTGTAACTATGAGGTGCTCCATCTGTATATGGACATTTATAGGGATCCTGTAACTATGAGTTGCTCCATCTGTATATGAACATTTATAGGGATCCTGTAACTATGAGGTGCTCCATCTGTATATGGACATTTATAGGGATCCTGTAACTATGAGGTGCTCCATCTGTATATGAACATTTATAGGGATCCTGTAACTATGAGGTGCTCCATCTGTATATGAACATTTATAGGGATCCTGTAACTATGAGGTGCTCCATCTGTATATGAACATTTATAGGGATCCTGTAACTATAAGGTGCTCCATCTGTATATGAACATTTATAGGTATCATATAACTATGAGGTTCTCCATCTGTATATGGACATTTATAGGGATCCTGTAACTATGAGGTGCTCCATCTGTATATGAACATTTATAGGGATCCTGTAACTATGAGGTGCTCCATCTGTATATGGACATTTAGAGGGATCCTGTAACTATGAGGTGCTCCATCTGTATATGAACATTTATAGGGATCCTGTAACTATGAGGTGCTCCATCTGTATATGAACATTTATAGGGATCCTGTAACTATGAGGTGCTCCATCTGTATATGGACATTTATAGGTATCATATAACTATGAGGTGCTCCATCTGTATATGGACATTTATAGGGATCCTGTAACTATGAGGTTCTCCATCTGTATATGGACATTTATAGGGATCCTGTAACTATGAGGTGCTCCATCTGTATATGAACATTTATAGGGATCCTGTAACTATGAGGTGCTCCATCTGTATATGGACATTTATAGGGATCCTGTAACTATGAGGTGCTCCATCTGTATATGAACATTTATAGGGATCCTGTAACTATGAGGTGCTCCATCTGTATATGAACATTTATAGGGATCCTGTAACTATGAGGTGCTCCATCTGTATATGAACATTTATAGGGATCCTGTAACTATAAGGTGCTCCATCTGTATATGAACATTTATAGGGTATCATATAACTATGAGGTTCTCCATCTGTATATGGACATTTATAGGGATCCTGTAACTATGAGGTGCTCCATCTGTATATGAACATTTATAGGGATCCTGTAACTATGAGGTGCTCCATCTGTATATGGATATTTAGAGGGATCCTGTAACTATGAGGTGCTCCATCTGTATATGAACATTTATAGGGATCCTGTAACTATGAGGTGCTCCATCTGTATATGAACATTTATAGGGATCCTGTAACTATGAGGTGCTCCATCTGTATATGGACATTTAGAGGGATCCTGTAACTATGAGGTGCTCCATCTGTATATGAACATTTATAGGGATCCTGTAACTATGATGTGCTCCATCTGTATATGGACATTTATAGGGATCCTGTAACTATAAGGTGCTCCATCTGTAGATGAACATTTATAGGGATCCTGTAACTATGAGGTGCTCCATCTCTATATGGACATTTATAGGGATCCTGTAACTATGAGGTGCTCCATCTGTAGATGAACATTTATAGGGTTCCTGTAACTATGATGTGCTCCATCTGTATATGAACATTTATAGGGATTCTGTAACTATGAGGTGCTCCATCTGTATATGAACATTTATAGGGATCCTGTAACTATGAGGTGCTCCATCTGTATATGGACATTTATAGGGATCCTGTAACTATGAGGTGCTCCATCTGTATATGAACATTTATAGGTATCATATAACTATGAGGTGCTCCATCTGTATATGGACATTTATAGGGATCCTGTAACTATAAGGTGCTCCATCTGTAGATGAACATTTATAGGGATCCTGTAACTATGAGGTGCTCCATCTGTATATGGACATTTATAGGGATCCTGTAACTATGAGGTGCTCCATCTGTAGATGAACATTTATAGGGTTCCTGTAACTATGATGTGCTCCATCTGTATATGAACATTTATAGGGATTCTGTAACTATGAGGTGCTCCATCTGTATATGAACATTTATAGGGATCCTGTAACTATGAGGTGCTCCATCTGTATATGGACATTTATAGGGATCCTGTAACTATGAGGTGCTCCATCTGTATATGAACATTTATAGGGATCTAGTAACTATGAGGTGCTCCATCTGTATATGAACATTTATAGGGATCCTGTAACTATGAGGTGCTTCATCTGTATATGGACATTTATAGGGATCCTGTAACTATGAGTTGCTCCATCTGTATATGAACATTTATAGGGTTCCTGTAACTATGAGGTGCTCCATCTGTAGATGAACATTTATAGGGATCCTGTAACTATGAGGTGCTCCATCTGTAGATGAACATTTATAGGGATCCTGTAACTATGAGGTGCTTCATCTGTATATGGACATTTATAGGGATCCTGTAACTATGAGTTGCTCCATCTGTATATGAACATTTATAGGGTTCCTGTAACTATGAGGTGCTCCATCTGTAGATGAACATTTATAGGGATCCTGTAACTATAAGGTGCTCCATCTGTATATGGACATTTATAGGGATCCTGTAACTATGAGGTGCTCCATCTGTAGATGAACATTTATAGGGATCATGTAACTATGAGGTGCTTCATCTGTATATGGACATTTATAGGGATCCTGTAACTATGAGTTGCTCCATCTGTATATGAACATTTATAGGGTTCCTGTAACTATGAGGTGCTCCATCTGTATATGAACATTTATAGGGATCATGTAACTATGAGGTGCTTCATCTGTATATGGACATTTATAGGGATCCTGTAACTATGAGTTGCTCCATCTGTATATGAACATTTATAGGGTTCCTGTAACTATGAGGTGCTCCATCTGTATATGGACATTTATAGGGATCCTGTAACTATGAGGTGCTTCATCTGTATATGGACATTTATAGGGATCCTGTAACTATGAGTTGCTCCATCTGTATGTGGACATTTATAGGGATCCTGTAACTATGAGGTGCTCCATCTGTATATGGACATTTATAGGGATCCTGTAACTATGTGGTGCTCTATCTGTTTATAGGCATAGTGTGGAGAGACCTTTGTGCTGAGTCACATCAGGAGGAGACATGACCTTCTACTGTGGCTACTGTGTTGCTCTTGGGAATAAACCTGGTGCGAGACTTCTCTGTGCAACACATGTGAGACCCGTGCGATGTGATCCGGCCTTGGTTGAACTGAGTCACAAAATGCAACAATGAGTCTCTGAGATACGACGAGATACGACTGAGTGTAAACAGGTGATAGCGCCGCCCTAGAGGGGAGACTTAACTATGAAAATCCTGCTCAGATATCCTCAATGCATTACACTCCCGAGTGAGCACCACTGATTTAAACTTGGGGAGATGTTACTGGGAATTGGGGAGGTTGGGGGGCCTGTCCCAGTATAGAGAGGGGAGGGCATCACAGTAGTATTGGAATAAACATAAAACACTGGGGGGAGTTTCTCTAACGGCACCAAGTTGTGGGAATATTCCTGTACAATGAGGCCGGACGTCACTGAACCCCTTCATGCTGCAGTGCGGGTACCCCAGAATTCCTGTGCCCCTTGCTGCTCTTCTACTAATGACAGAGGATAAAGAAATGCAACATGTCCCTAATGCGTTGCACTCACATGGCAGCTCCCACCCCACGGAATATTTCATACTGTCCCTTTAAAGGGCTTGTTCAACTGTCAGTATGATGTAGAGAGTCATTTTCTGACATAATTTACAATTTGTTTCTATTTTTTTTATTATTGAGGTTTTTTAGTAATTTAGCTTTTGATTCAGCAGCTCTCCAGTTTGCAGTTTCAGCAGTCTTGTTGCTAGGGTCCAAATTCCCCTAGCAACCATCCACTGATTTGAATAGGAGACTGGAATATGAACAGGAGAGGCCTGAATAGAAAGATGAGGAATACAAAGTAACAATAACAATACATTTGTAGCCTGACTGAGCATTTGTTTTTTAGATGGGGTCAGTGACCCCCATTTGAAAGCTGGAAAGAGACAGAAGAAGAAGGCAAATAACTATAAAACTATATAAATAATGAAGACCAATTGAAAAGTTGCTTAGAGTTGGCCATTCTAAAGCATTAAAAGTGACCTTAAAGGTGAACTACCCCATTAATGTGTGTATTAGGGATCTTGTACTGTCTCATGACAAACTGGGGACGTTCCTGTCACTGCTACACGGACTGTTAGTGGCTACTGCAGGAACTGAAAGTTTGGTACGAGTCGCGTTTTACAGTGCAGTTCTTCTTACCTTTGCGCAATAGAACATTTTTAGTTAATGGAGACGGAGCTGCCATGTTGTTTGCTTTTCTCAAGGTGATCTGGGAGGCAATATACAATCATCATCATCAATATACACAATACACTTTCAGCTTCTTTATTATTATTATTATTATTATTAATAATCATATTAACATGTATCTTTACAGGAAATAACAGTGAGATAAAGTCACATCAGATAATAAAAGCTCAAATTATGGCTCCGACAAGATGTAGCAATGAATTAATGACAAGACAATGAAGAAGCGATGCACTGGATACCGGACACACGAGAAATGTACAGACAAACTGCCAGAATAGCAAAGTGCTCAGCGCTGCCATTCCAGAACAGGCCACTAGGTGTCCTACAAGGGAAACACAGGAATTATTATTATTATGATTATTATTCACTAATGAACTACAGACTCCAATACATGGAAAATTAGCATTATAAACTGAAATCAGAGTCACCAGTGCTTTAAAGTCACATGTGTCCCTAAGCTTTATATAAAGAAAACCCTGAGTATCACTCGTATTATAAGGGTAGGGGCACACGGCGCGATTTCGCCGCGATTCTGCGCTGGGCGAGTTGCGAGTTGCGAGTCGCTGCGTTTTTTAAGCCGAAATAGCTTTGTTAACTTTGGCGCTGGCGTCAATGCAAATCGCGGCGAAATCGCTGCGCTAATTCACACGCGGCGATTCTTTTTCTACTGTCCCCCGGAAACGCCCAGCGAGGCAACTTCGGGCGACAATAGAAAACGAATCGCCGCGTGTGAATTAGCGCAGCGATTTCGCCGCGATTTGCATTGACGCCAGCGCCAAAGTTAACAAAGCTATTTCGGCTTAAAAAACGCAGCGACTCGCCCAGCGCAGAATCGCGGCGAAATCGCGCCGTGTGCCCCTACCCTAAGGGATAATGTACCCCCTACTGTAAATGATAAGGATATTAGAAGTCACTGAGGGGTTGTTCTGTGACCATATAAAGGCACAAGGCTGCAGGCTGAGTTATACAGGGAACTCTGAGTATCACTCATGTATTATAAGGGATAATGTACCCCCTACTGTAAATGATAAGGATATTAGAAGTCATTGAGGGGTTGTTCTGTGACCATATAAAGGCACAAGGCTGCAGGCTGAGTTATACAGGGAACTCTGAGTATCACTCATGTATTATAAGGGATAATGTACCCCCTACTGTAAATGATAAGGATATTAGAAGTCATTGAGGGGTTGTTCTGTGACCATATAAAGGCACAAGGCTGCAGGCTGAGTTATACAGGGAACTCTGAGTATCACTCATGTATTATAAGGGATAATGTACCCCCTACTGTAAATGATAAGGATATTAGAAGTCACTGAGGGGTTGTTCTGTGACCATATAAAGGCACAAGGCTGCAGGCTGAGTTATACAGGGAACTCTGAGTATCACTCATGTATTATAAGGGATAATGTACCCCCTACTGTAAATGATAAGGATATTAAAAGTCACTGAGGGGTTGTTCTGTGACCATATAAAGGCACAAGGCTGCAGGCTGAGTTATACAGGGAACTCTGAGTATCACTCATGTATTATAAGGGATAATGTACCCCCTACTGTAAATGATAAGGATATTAGAAGTCACTGAGGGGTTGTTCTGTGACCATATAAAGGCACAAGGCTGCAGGCTGAGTTATACAGGGAACTCTGAGTATCACTCATGTATTATAAGGGATAATGTACCCCTACTGTAAATGATAAGGATATTAGAAGTCACTGAGGGGTTGTTCTGTGACCATATAAAGGCACAAGGCTGCAGGCTGAGTTATACAGGGAACTCTGAGTATCACTCATGTATTATAAGGGATAATGTACCCCCTACTGTAAATGATAAGGATATTAGAAGTCACTGAGGGGTTGTTCTGTGACCATATAAAGGCACAAGGCTGCAGGCTGAGTTATACAGGGAACTATTGAGAATCACTTTTATTATATGGGAGAGTAAGTCTGTACTCTAGGAGTCACATATTTAGGAGTCAGAACAGTATTTAGGAGTTTTAACAGTGTTTAGGAGTCAGAACATAGAGAATAAGTAAAGTGAAATGAGGAAGAAGCGGTGACTGAGGAAACAGATGATGGAGAAATACTTTATGTGTCTCTGCTGTGTATGTACAGAAGCTCATTGGCAGGTTCTGAAGGTAAACTTTTTCCATTTATAAGAATTTAAGTGATCCCTAATAAAAGTGCTCTTATACACAGGTCTCTCTTATACACAGGTTTCTCTTATAGACAGGTCTCTCTTATACACAGGTTTCTCTTATACACAGGTCTCTCTTATACACAGGTCTCTCTTATAGACAGGTCTCTCTTATACACAGGTTTCTCTTATACACAGGTCTCTCTTATACACAGGTCTCTCTTATATCCAGGTCTCCCCGGTATACTGAGCCTGTATTGCTAATGCTGCATGGATAGTGAGTGCATGGCAGCACAGAAGGCGATACAGACTGCAGCAGGCATCCTGGGAGTATAGAGTAAATGAGAAGCTCAGTCCATTGCAACACTCACTGGGACAAGTTCTGTTGGGTTTGTGGTCTGATCAGATATTTTTACATCAACACAGGCCGGACCATTTAACCACTTCCTGTAATGAATAAACTAAACAGGCAGCAAAGCATTGTGGGTATTTAACCCCAGGCAATCACAATAGAGAAAGCAGAACCGACCCATTGTGTTAGAAGTGGCTGCACCAATATAAAATGTATTAATGGGTTTCAGATCAGGTTGTATAATGAAAGGAATGGCAATCGGTATGTCAGCTCCTCAGGCAAGACTATTGCTGGGCCCAGGCTCTCCAGGCTGAGTGATACCGAGGGAGGATTCTGAGTGGGTCAGTAATTGCTATTGATCCACATTCCCAATATATCCGCTGGAGATTCCGGTACAGCAAATGGAAATGCACAAATAGCAGCTGCCGAATTAACCCCTTCCAGGGAGGGGTCTTGTAATGAGTTTTTTGCAGGTGGAATTGAATGAAGCGATGTTGCAGTTGGTCTTAGATTCCTGTGGTTTCTGCAATACACTTATTCATTCTTGTGTTTTTGTCTCATGCTAGTGTTACAGCAGTCTCGTGGGGGTCTCACAGGCAGTCTCACTGGGGGTCTCATGGGGGGGAGTCTCTTCCAATAACTGAGCACAAGGGACATGGATATTACTCTGATAGAGGTGGGCTGGTTGGTCTGGAAGAGAAGGAGTTACACAGAAGAGGAAGTTTTGTTGCGCACGTTGGGGATACTCATTACTACTCTATAACACTAGTTGTGGGTTTTGGCCACTTCCCGTGATGTGTGGAAGGAGAAACAGCGAGACACACAGAGAGACACAGAGAGACAGCAGCACCGGAGCTCTGAGAGACAGACATGGAGCTCTTACAGAGACATCTCCCCCGGGTGTATGAAGCCCTGCAGAGCGCTCTGGTGAGTCTGACCCTCAGTATTGGGGGTAAAATATTAACTGGGGTACAAGACTTTCAGGACTGGGAGGGGCACCTGGAATATGGAAACTGAGAGAATAGGAAATACTTGTGCCTGTGTGTGTGGGACCCTCAGTAACATGGGGGGCAGCAGAGTGACCTGTTCACCCAAAGAGGCCTCTATATTTACTCACTGCCCAAATACAGGGGTACCGTGGGTGGGCAAGAAATATGGAACATGCTGATTCAGTACAATCCAATAGAATGGGGTGCAGTAAAGGGGTATTTAATAAAGGAGGGATACAGGGGGTACAGTCAATAGAGGGGATACAAGGGGGTTACAGTCAATAGAGGGGATACAGGGGGTACAGTCAGTAGAGGAATAGAGGGGGATACAGGGGGTAGAGTCAGTAGAGGAATAGAGGGGATACAGGGGGTACAGTCAGTAAAGGAATAGAGGGGGATACAGGGGGTACAGTCAGTAGAGGAATAGAGGGGGATACAGGGGGTACAGTCAGTAAAGGAATAGAGGGGGATACAGGGGGTACAGTCAGTAGAGGAATAGAGGGGGATACAGGGGGTACAGTCAGTAGAGGAATAGAGGGGATACAGGGGGTACAGTCAGTAAAGGAATAGAGGGGGATACAGGGGGTACAGTCAGTAGAGGAATAGAGGGGGATACAGGGGGTACAGTCAGTAAAGGAATAGAGGGGGATACAGGGGGTACAGTCAGTAGAGGAATAGAGGGGGATACAGGGGGTACAGTCAGTAGAGGAATAGAGGGGATACAGGGGGTACAGTCAGTAAAGGAATAGAGGGGGATACAGGGGGTACAGTCAGTAAAGGAATAGAGGGGGATACAGGGGGTACAGTCAGTAGAGGAATAGAGGGGATACAGGGGGTACAGTCAATAGAGGGGGATACAGGGGGTACAGTCAGTAGAGGAATCAGGGGGTACAGCCAGTAGAGGAATAGAGGGGGATACAGGGGGTACAGTCAGTAGAAGAATAGAGGGGGATACAGGGGGTAAAGTCAGTAAAGGAATAGAGGTGGATTCAGGGGGTACAGTCAGTAGAGGAATAGAGGGGGATATAGGGGTACAGTCAGTAGAGGAATAGAGGGGGATACAGGGGGTACAGTCAGTAGAGGAATAGAGGGAATACAGGGGGTACAGTCAGTAGAAGAATAGAGGGGGATACAGGGGATACAGTCAGTAGAGGAATAGAGGGAATACAGGGGGTACAGTCAGTAGAGGAATAGAGGGGGATACAGGGGGTACAGTCAGTAAAGGGATAGAGGGGGATTCAGGGGGTACAGTCAGTAGAGGAATAGAGGGGAATACAAGGGGTACAGTCAGTAATGGAATAGAAAGGATACAGGGGGTACAGTCAGTAGAGGAATAGAGGGGGGTACAGTCAGTAGAGGAATAGAGGGAATACAGGGGGTACAGTCAGTAGAGGAATAGAGGGGGATACAGGGGGTACAGTCAGTAAAGGAATAGAAGGGGATACAGAATCAGGTGTTCCCCACCCATTTGGGCCCTTCCTGGGTACAAGTCGTAATGAGCCCCATACTCTCTCCTACAGAATTACCTGGGCAACGTAACTGCACAGATATTTGGAGCCCCCCCACCTAATCGTCAGCATGAAAGAAATGCCCACGTGGCCCTTGGCACCGCCCCATCACAGCCGACACACCCCCTCGAGACCCCAACACCTGGGCAACGAGGTGACACCAAAAGAACCGAGGTGCTGACAATTCATTCTGTTACATTGTATCACTGTTACATATAGTAATGTACAGCAAAGAGAGAGGTTTCTATACAATTACTGTACATTTACTAATAACACTTATTTACACTGTAATTTTATTTATATATAATGATCATATCCCCTTATATATTTATATATAGTGATCATATCCCCCTTATATATTTATATATAATGATCATATCCCCTTATATATTTATATATAGTGATCATATCCCCTTACGTATATATTTATATATAGTGATCATATCCCCTTATCTATTTATCTATAGTGATCTTATCCCCTTATATATTTATATATAGTGACCATATCCCCCTTATATATTTATATATAGTGATCATATTCCCCTTATATATTTATATATATTGATCATATCCCCTTATATATTTATATATAGTGATCATATCTCCCTTATATATTTATATATAGTGATCATATCCCCTTATATATTTATATATAGTGATCATATCCCCTTATATATTTATATATAGTGATCATATCCCCTTATATATTTATATATAGTGATCATATCCCCTTATATATTTATATATAGTGATCATATCCCCCTTATTTATTTATATATAGTGATCATATCCCCCTTATATATTTATATATAGTGATCATATCCCCTTATATATTTATATATAGTGATCATATCCCCTTATATATTTATATATAGTGATCATATCCCCTTATATATTTATATATAGTGATCATATCCCCCTTATTTATTTATATATAGTGATCATATCCCCCTTATATATTTATATATAGTGATCATATCCCCTTATATATTTATATATAGTGATCATATCCCCCTTATTTATTTATATATAGTGATCATATCCCCCTTATTTATTTATATATAGTGATCATATCCCCCTTATATATTTATATATAGTGATCAAATCCCCTTATATATTTATATATAGTGATCATATCCCCCTTATATATTTATATATAGTGATCATATCTCCTTATATATTTATATGTAGTGATCATATCCTCTTATATATTTATATATAGTGATCATATCCCCTTATATATTTATATATAGTGATCATATCCCCCTTATATATTTATATATAGTGATTATATCCCCCTTATATATTTATATATAGTGATCATATCCCCCTTATATATTTATATATAGTGATCATATCCCCTTATATATTTATATATAGTGATTATATCCCCCTTATATATTTATATATAGTGATCATACCCCCTTATATATTTATATATAGTGATCATATCCCCCTTATATATTTATATATAGTGATCATATCCCCTTATATATCCCCTTATATATTTATATATAGTGATTACATCCCCCTAACTGCCTGTTCGCTAGTGTAGTTACTTGGTGAATGATTTTTCGACATATATAAGACACTTTTGTTTCAATTTTGCACCTTAATGATGTGTGACCGGTCGTCTCTGCTTTTAGGATACAGAACACTTCACGCCCCATGAAGACAACACAGTTTTAGACCCAACATCAGAAGCAGAGAAAAGAGACCCCTCTCCTGAACAAACAGACATGGCTATTGCAGGTTAGTTTGTGGCTTATTCTGACCAACACAACTGATCTTCTTTATCAAATATTCATCATTTTTTAAAACTGATTTGACTTTTTACACAAGGGGAATAGTTATCATTATTAATACTCTCAGATTTGTGTCCAGTGCATTAATTCACCAGTACAGTACAGGGCTGATTTACATCCAAGTGCAGTTGCAGTCCCTGAAGTCAGTTGTGTGTAAAACCCCTTTCATTAAAGGTACTCGCATCAATATGCAAACCTTGTACCTCTGTATAGTTGCACTGTGTACTGCCCAGTCATTCCTATTGACTCAGGGAACCCTGGAGCCACCAACACTACTGACACCTCCACCTCCCAAACAGGTGACGGCTCCTGGGTTCACTTTGGCCACACATCACCCTCTTGCGACCACAATGATGCTGGAACTCTGGACAAAACATTGTATTTTGGGGCGATTATGCTGGGAATGTCACTTTACTCATGAACACATGAACGAGCCCTCATATGAATAATAATTAACCTATTAGCCAAGAGAGAAAAGATCTCAACAGAATCAGCTTCATATTTTGTGTAAATTTACAGTTACCCTATATACTAGCCAACAAAAGATAGGCTACCCAAAACATAACAATGTTATATGAGTTTTCATGAATATATGTATGTTTTGGCTTTTCTGTATTACAGTAGTCACAGAAGAGCTAAATGTGGAGATGGAGCTTCAAAACAGAGCAAAGATGGACCTGGAGTATGAAGCACATGATGAAGGAACAATCAGAGATTCTCATCTTCCCAGCGAAGAATTCAGCTTTTATGGAGATCCCATAGTGATCAAATATGATCATTTTCAAGCAGAAAAGACGAGCACAAACATCACTTTCTCTGAACATGATCCATATGAGGAGGAGGAAGTGGGGTTTTTGTTAAATGACAAATGGCAGCAACACAAAGCAACTAACAATGAAGAACTTAGCAAGGATCCAACTCCTCCTCAAAAAATTTCCAGTAAACTGGAATTGAATTCTGAAAATCTAGAAAGTTTAGATTTGAAAGTAAATGAGCCGGAAAACATTTCATTTAATGTATATGTGGGATCATCAGTAGATTTTAATTGTGTATTAACAGCACACAGAGAAGAAGAACTTCTGGAGGATGACTACAAGCAAGATGAAGGATTAGCTGACATGGACATTCTGTCAACTGTTCAGCCAATGGATGGTTTATCCACCCATGTTACCCAAGCTATAACAAAGAGCCCAGACACTCAGATGAATAAGGAAGACCCTAGCCCTGATTATATAACAAAAGAGACCAAATTAACAAAGGGAACCTTTCAAAAGGATACAGAGAGAGATATTAAAGAAGAGCTCATAACCTCATTGTGGACTTCACAAAACCCCCCAGAATCCCATTTGGTTCAGAAAGAACTGATTGAAGTAAGAGAACTTTTACGTGAGGAAAAAACACATTTGTTTCCACTGGAGGATTTAGGGGAAACAGGGGAGTCTTATGAAGAGGCCAGTAGACTTACAATTGTTTCCTCTGAAGACATATCTCTGGAAGTTCCCATTTTATGTTTGGAAGAAACCATGGTTTTAAGCTTGGTAGATAATTTAGGAGAAGACTGTACTTTGGAAACTAAAGGACAATGTGCAGATGAGAAAGGCAGTGGTCACTCGACAGCAGCCTCAGAGTCTGGACTGGAAAAACAGGAGACAGACCGATCAAGGATTGATGTTAATGACCATCATGACAATAAATGTCAAGAACTAAATGTAGGTGCATTTCATATGAAAATAGGCCATCCTAGGATTTATGGAGAAATAAAGTTGGAACCAATAGACGCGCTACTTGAACAAAATTCTGATAATATCCCTGGGTCATCATGGGATGCTCATTCGGTTAAGAAAGAAGATAAGAATTTAAGAGAATCAGAGCACACCATATGGTATGATGAATATGAGGCAGAAACTGAGATGGAAGTAGGTAATGATAATAACTTTCAAATCCCAGAAGATACATTCCAGGTAACAACAAGGTCTTTGCAAGAAACTGAGGAGCTAAATACTGAAACATTACAGAAACCAAAGGAACAATTACAAGATGAAGAACAACAAATTACCTTCTCAGCTAATCTAATTAAACATGTCTTGCAAGATATTTGTTCCACTGGTCAACATCAGACACCATTGCAGTCTGTAGAGTCCATTGTAGGAGAAAACAACCAAATAACCCATGTGATATATAATGAAAAAATAGACACTTCTCTAGAAGAAGCAAATGAATCACCGGTAGAAAGAGAAGGCATTTCAGAAGTGGGTTCTTTGCAGAGAATGGAACTTACAAAAGAGGAAATATTAGTTAGAGAAGCTGAAAAAAGTCTTACTCAAGATGAGATAAATACTGTACAAGAGGTGGAATGTTTGAACCTTAGAGATCAGTTTCAAAAGACTGAACCATGCAATGCTCAAACAAATGATGACTCTGAGGAAGAGTCAATGAATTTGCTGCAACAGGAATCGTCACTAGACCAACCAAGAAATTTAGCTCCATATGAAGAGCCAAACAATTCCTTGAGAGATATATATGTGAATGAGAAAAGCTTGCCACAACTAAAAGATGAGGACCTTCAGACATACCATTTAAATGAAGAAATATTTACTGCAATGGAGGATTTAAGTGGTAAAGGTGAAAATGGTCAGGAACTTTACACAACACAGAATGAGGAAGGCTCTGCTGAAATAAACCAAGATAGATCACTCAACGATGCAGAGATATTTCCTAATGAAAATCAAGAAAGCAGTCACATAATGACAAGACAAACATCCAAAACATATGAAAATGTTTTGAAAGAAATTGATGGAGTATCTCAAAATGAATCCCAAGCAAAAGAAGTACATGATTCTTCCCTAGTAAAAATATTTCAGTCACAAACCTTTGAAGAAGACGTACACTTCCAGACAATGGTAGATTTATATAGGGATAGGACAAGGGAAGAACACTGTGAACAAATAGAGCATAGTAATGAAGAAGTTGAACAAAACCAGGAAACATACAATAACTCAACACAAGATAAATTTAAGTTGATTTCATCAACATTTTCTGGAGAAAATGCAGAATATGCAGAAGAAAAAATCACTACGAAGTTATTCGATACAACAGAATCCTGTGAACCTCATAAAGAATTAAATTGGATTCCACAACCTCAACTTTTGAACACATATTTTGACCTTGATTTCATGAACAGTGGCAGTGAACTGGCTCTCTCTGAAGGTCAACTGCAAGTAGAACATACTCAAGAAGAAACTATTCTTGAATTTTCAACAGGTGAACCATCAAAAGAAATAGAGACCTTACCAAAATCAGTTGATCCAATAAAAGATGAAGAGACTTGTAAGACTATTGCTGAGTTTGGAGTCCTGTCAAATGAATTACTTCTCAGTTCAACCAGATCTCACTTCAGTGATGAAGAAACAGAAAGAGGTGGTGATCCTGTTGGAGTAATGCATCCTTTACATCAATATATTAATATTATCAAAGCAGCTGATGATCTCAGTGAATCAAGGGAAGACATGGATGTGTTATCAGACGTGCAAACAGAGATTACTCCGACCCACTTAGTAGATGATGCCAAGGAACCATCTACATCTATAGTTGAAACAGAACGGGACTGTTTAGGAAGTGTAGAACTTGTGCAGGGAAGAATGATCAAAACAGAGGAAATCCTAAAAGACAAAAGGAAATCAGAGAACAAACTGGATATGTTATACAACAGTATTAATGAAGAGCAGCCCACAAAAGAAGTCCAATCGTTTAGCACATCAGAACAATCACAACTTGCTGAAGAAGAAAATATTTTAGAAGAGAAGATCTTGTTAACCATTCAACCAGCAGAAGTCAATGAAAGAGAAATCTTAACAAAATCAACACAAAAGGAAGAGACTCTTAATACCATTGATCAATTAGATGCAATGGAATCTATTGAGATTTCAAAAGATAATTTAATTTACCCATCAAAAGAATTATGTCTATCTCAAACTAGTTATCAAATTAAAGATGAAATAGAAGACATTAATAATCAACACCCAGAAGAAGAAAAAAACATTATCATACCAGCAGAGAACTTAACAGATCTCTGTGAATCGCAGAAAGAACCAAATATGTTGTCACATGTAATAACAAACGTTACTCAGAATGATCTAACAGGTGATTGTAAGCATACTCTCGTGGAACAGGCTCCTTTGGATGAAATGCAATTTATTACAGGCAGCTCACAACAATTTGTTTCAGAGGAAAATATTTCAGGTGAGACAGATAACTCACTTTCAGAAAATCAACCAACAGTCACTGAAAGAGACTCGGAGATACAAGGTGAAGAGAACCTTCAGACCAGTGATAACTTAGAAGAAACTAAATCCATAGTAATACCATTAGAAATTCGCAAGGACCTCTCAGAAGAACTAATTCTCTCTTCAACTCTTGTTATTGATAATGAAAAAGAAAGGCTTCATCAAACTGAGCAAATTTCACATATAGAAAGAAATGTTATTGAATCAGATGATAATACATCAGAGAAAGATGCACTGCCAAACATTCCTCAGAATTATCTGGATTGTAAGCAAACTCATGTGGAACTGGTTGCTTTGGAAGAAATCCAATTTATGAATACAATAAGCCAGTCACAACAATTTGTTACAGAGGAAAATATTTCTGGAGAAACAGATCAATCACTTTTAGAAGATCAACCAACGGCCACTGAAAGACACTATGAGATACAAGGTGAAGAGAACCTTCAGACCAGTGATTACATGGAAGAAATAAAATCCATGGTTATACCAGGTGAAATTCTCAAGGATTTATCAGAAGAACTACTTCTCTCTTCAACTCTTGTTATTGTTAATGAAAAAGAAAGGTTTCATGATCAAACTGAGCAAACTTCACAAATACAAATAAATATTATTGAATCAGATGATAATACATCAGAGAAAGATGCACTGCCAAATATTCCTCAGAATTATCTAGCAGAGGATTTTAAGAAAACTCATGTGGAACAAGCTCCTTTGGAAGAAATCCAATTCATGACTACAATAGGCCAGTCACAACAATTTGTTTCAAAGGAAAATATTCCTGGAGAAACAGACCAATCACTTTCAGAAGATCAACTAACAGCCGCTGAAAGACACTCTGAGATACAAGGTGAAGAGAACCTTCAGACCAGTGATCATGTAGAAGAAATAAAATCCATGGTGATACCAGGTGAAATTCTCAAGGATTTATCAGAAGAACTACTTCTCTCTTCAACTCTTGTTATTGATGAAAAAGAAAGGCTTCATGATCAAACTGAGCAAACTTCACATATAGAAAGAAATGTTATTGGGTCAGATGACAATACATTGGAGAAAGATGCACTACTTAACATTCCTCAGAATTATCTAGCACAGGATTCTAAGAAAACTCATGTGGAACAAGCTCCTTTTGAAGAAATCCAATTCTTGACCACAATAAGCCAGTCAAAACAATTTGTTTCAGAGGAAAATATTTCTGGGGAAATACACCAATCACTTTCAGAAGATCAACTAACAGCCGCTGAAAGACACTCTGAGATACAAGGTGAAGAGAACCTTCAGACCAGTGATCATGTAGAAGAAATAAAATCCATGGTGATACCAGGTGAAATTCTCAAGGACCTATCAGAAGAACTACTTCTCTCTTCAAATCTTGTTATTAATGAAAAAGAAAGGCTTCATGGTCAAACTGAGCAAACTTTACATATAGAAAGAAATATTATTGAATCAGATGATAATACATCAGAGAAATATGCACTGCCAAACATTACTCAGAATTATCTAGCAGAGGAGTCTCAGAAAACTCATGTGGAACAAGCTCATTTGGAAGAAATCCAATTCTTGACCAAAATAGGCCAGTCAAAACAATTTGTTTCAGAGGAAAATATTTCTGGGGAAATACATCAATCATTTTCAGAAGATCAACCAACAAGCACTAAAAGAGATTCTGAGATACAAGGTGAAGAGAACCTTCAGACCAGTGATTACTTAAAAGAAATAAAATCCATGGTGATACCAGGTGAAATTCTCAAGGACCTATCAGAAGAACTACTTCTCTCTTCAACTCTTGTTATTGATGAAAAAGAAAGGCTTCATGATCAAACTGAGCAAACTTTACATATAGAAAGAAATATTTTTGAATCACATGACAATACATTAGAGAAAGATATACTACTAAACATTCCTCAGAATTATCTAGTAGAGGAGTCTCAGAAAACTCATGTGGAACAAGCTCATTTGGAAGAAATCCAATTCTTGACCAAAATAAGCCAGTCAAAACAATTTGTTTCAGAGGAAAATATTTCTGGGGAAATACATCAATCATTTTCAGAAGATCAACCAACAAGCACTAAAAGAGACTCTGAGATACAAGGTGAACAGAACCTTCAGACCAGTGATAACTTAGAAGAAATAAAATCCATGGTGATACCAGGTGCAATTCTCAAGGACCTATCAGAAGAACTACTTCTCTCTACAGCTTGTGTTATTGTTAATGAAAAAGAAAGGATTCATGATCAAACTCAGCAAACTTCACAGGAAGAAAGACATGTTATTGAATCAGATGAGAATACATCACAGAAAGAACCATCCGTGGTTTCAGAGGTTCATTCAAACATTACTCACTACACAGTAGAAGAGAAGGGGATCGCTGTGGAATTTACATTGAATGAATTAGGGGAACGCATCATGGAAGCTAGTACGACAGAACAAAAATGCTCCTTCACAGGCTCTATAGAAGATCAAGATGCACCAGTAGAAGAGGCAGAAGTGGGTGTAAGTGATCTCTTACCTAAATCTCAATTTGAAGATTCTGATATTCTGGAAAAAATGAGTGGCTCTGTTTTGGTCGACATTGTTATCACAACAAATCACAGAAGTTCAGAAGACAAGAACTCCTCAGAAATGAAATGTTCTTTAAAGGAAGATGCCACTGGTGATAATGATGATGTCCGTGCACCCACAAATCAGAAAGGAGAGCATCTGAAAACAGCAGGTTTACCTGTCACTGAAAAGTCCCTTATAGCTAAATCTGATGAGATAGGTGGAGAACTGAAGACAAAGGAGACACTCAGTGATCAAGACGAGGGCTTATTGGTAAGAAACATCTATTTTTTTTACATATTATATAGTGATACGTTATATAAAATGATATATATTAAAAAAATATATAATATGCAAGAGTCATGCATATCTTGTAAATGTTATCCTTATGAGGAAATTAGAAGAGTCACTGAGACGTTTTATGACCTCAGAGTACTCAGAGTTCCCTGTATAACTCAGCCTGCAGCCTTGTGTCTTTATATGGTCACAGAACAACCCCTCAGTGACTTCTAATATCCTTATCATTTACAGTAGGGGGTACATTATCCCTTATAATACATGAGTGATACTCAGAGTTCCCTGTATAACTCAGCCTGCAGCCTTGTGCCTTTATATGTTCACAGAACAACCCCTCAGTGACCTCTAATATCCTTATCATTTACAGTAGGGGGTACATTATCCCTTATAATACATGAGTGATACTCAGAGTTCCCTGTATAACTCAGCCTGCAGCCTTGTGCCTTTATATGGTCACAGAACAACCCCTCAGTGACTTCTAATATCCTTATCATTTACAGTAGGGGGTACATTATCCCTTATAATACATGAGTGATACTCAGAGTTCCCTGTATAACTCAGCCTGCAGCCTTGTGCCTTTATATGGTCACAGAGCAACCCCTCAGTGACTTCTAATATCCTTATCATTTACAGTAGGGGGTATACATGAGTGATACTCAGAGTTCCCTGTATAACTCAGCCTGCAGCCTTGTGCCTTTATATGGTCACAGAACAACCCCTCAGTGACTTCTAATATCCTTATCATTTACAGTAGGGGGTACATTATCCCTTATAATACATGAGTGATACTCAGAGTTCCCTGTATATCTCAGCCTGCAGCCTTGTGCCTTTATATGGTCACAGAACAACCCCTCAGTGACCTCTAATATCCTTATCATTTACAGTAGGGGGTACATTATCCCTTATAATACATGAGTGATACTCAGAGTTCCCTGTATAACTCAGCCTGCAGCCTTGTGCCTTTATATGGTCACAGAACAACCCCTCAGTGACTTCTAATATCCTTATCATTTACAGTAGGGGGTACATTATCCCTTATAATACATGAGTGATACTCAGAGTTCCCTGTATAACTCAGCCTGCAGCCTTGTGCCTTTATATGGTCACAGAACAACCCCTCAGTGACTTCTAATATCCTTATCATTTACAGTAGGGGGTACATTATCCCTTATAATACATGAGTGATACTCAGAGTTCCCTGTATAACTCAGCCTGCAGCCTTGTGCCTTTATATGGTCACAACCCCTCAGTGACTTCTAATATCCTTATCATTTACAGTAGGGGGTACATTATCCCTTATAATACATGAGTGATACTCAGAGTTCCCTGTATAACTCAGCCTGCAGCCTTGTGCCTTTATATGGTCACAACCCCTCAGTGACTTCTAATATCCTTATCATTTACAGTAGGGGGTACATTATCCCTTATAATACATGAGTGATACTCAGAGTTCCCTGTATAACTCAGCCTGCAGCCTTGTGCCTTTATATGGTCACAGAACAACCCCTCAGTGACTTCTAATATCCTTATCATTTACAGTAGGGGGTACATTATCCCTTATAATACATGAGTGATACTCAGAGTTCCCTGTATAACTCATCCTGCAGCCTTGTGCCATTATATGGTCACAGAACAACCCCTCAGTGACTTCTAATATCCTTATCATTTACAGTAGGGGGTACATTGTCTCTTATAATACTTTAGTTCCCTGACCTGCAACAATGTATATATTAGTACCTTTTAACCATTTATAATAATCTGCCCCTGTATGTTCTGAATAGTTTCCCCATAGCACATTGGACCTAAGTGTGCAGAAGAGCAGAGTAATTTTACGCAGGAAAACCTTGATTCGCAAGCGTCCTCGGCAAACTCCCGACCCTGAGACCATTGAGCAACCTCCTCCTGTTGCCAGGCCATTATCAATGGGAGTGCCAATTTTCCCAGTGAAGCTTCCAAGCATTGCCCTTTTGCACCCAAAACCTACGCCACCACCTGCCGAGGTCCATAAAGAAGAGACGACTCCAACAGAGGGACTAGCTGTGAAGCCAAAGAAAGGGTTACCAAGGCTTGCTGGGTAAGTCAAATTAATGGGAAACACTGAAGCATGCTGGGTCATCTTGACTTTTCCAATTACTAAGAATATGCACTACTAAATGACTGCCACAGTCAATCTTTCAACCCCACTGACTAATATTTGCTGTATCACTGATGGATTCCTGTCTATGACTTACTACTGACTATTGCCATGTGCTAAACTTACCCACAACATGCAACTATTATATATATATATTTTAACAACATATCTTTTTGCCAATAGATTTGGGGTCCCACATCCCCAGATGATGCAAGAACTCCAAAATCGGCTACAGAAGAAGAAACCCAAAGAATGACTTGACTTTAGAAGAAAAGATGTTCATTCCACCAAGTGTGGTACTGACTGGTCCCTTGCCTCTTGGCCACCATGGTCATTGAAGATTTCTCAAAAACATTTTTGTAAATAAGAATCAGGTTGGAGCAATACATTGATGACGTTCTTCATCCCTTTCTAATTGGTTGAACTTTGTTTCTGATTGATTCCAGCTGGTCCTACCATGGAACTGATTTTCTCGTCTGTATTTATCTCTTTGGATGCAACTGATAAACTGAGTTTTATCTACTCCAAGGCAGATGCCATGGAAATCTGCCTCTAAAGACTCCAGTGATTCATTGAAAGCATTCCTTTCCTCATGAGATGCCACAAAACCAAAAAATAACCATAGTATAAATAGCACCATATTTACATACAGGGAAATAATATATATATATAGCATTTCTAATGACAGCTGTATTAAACTATTGCAATTTATTTGGTTATATATAAAGGGTAAGTTCACATACAAGTTCATTTCAATTCTTGTAGATACCTAAATATCTACAAGAATTTAAAACTTTTTAAAATTAGCTTTACACACAATTATGTCTACACCAATTTATGTGTAGCTTTGTTTGGTTACTGGGGTAAGTGGCCTTGGACAGATAACAATTTTACTGCCAAACTGCAGAAACAAAAATTCGGAAATAATTCTAAATCTGTAAAAAAAAAATAATTAAAACTTAAAACAATCTGCATCATTAAATTGTAACTTTTAAACTAGATGGTGTCGTTTCTGAAGAAACCACAAGATGTTGGCTTTGAAACGCAAGAGGTGTTGGGGCCAGTCGCCCCTGGTGCATAGAGAGTACACAAAGTTGGTAGAATCTGGTTTAAAACTGTGAAAATTGAAGCAAATTGTACCATTAAAATCAATCCAAAAAACCTGATTGGCTGTTTTTGGCTCCACCCACTTTTAAAATTTGAATCCCAGTCCCCCTGTGACCGACTGTGCCAAGTTTGATGTCCCTGCCATAAACTGTGAAAGAATGGCAGCAACTTATATATTGACATTGATTAGCAATAGGTAACATTTGATTGGCTGTTTTAAGCTCCACCCAGTTTTCTGAATTTTAACCCCAGTCACCCAGTCATGGTCTGTACCAAGTTTGGGGCCTCTGGCTTTAAAACTGTGAGAATGGTAGTATTTGAAACTTTTACATTGAAGTCAATAGGTAAAATGTGATTGGCTGTTATTGGCTCCGCCCACTTTTCCTAAATTTTGACCACAGTCACCCAGTGAGTAATTGTGCTGAGTTTGGGACACTTGGCATGTACGCCGTAATAATAGCAGCAATTTGGCGTTTTTCATTAAGGTCAATGGCTGAAATCTGATTCGGCTGTTGTTGCCCCGCCCCCTTTTTTTCCTAATTCTGAACCAGAGTCACCAAGTGACTAAGGTTTCGGAATCATGACATTTAACATGTAAAAATGGCAACAATTTTATGTTTTTCTATTGAAAATCAATGAATGACAATTGATTGGTTGTTGGTGGCTCCACCCACTTTTCCTAACTTTGAAGCGCAAACACCCAGTGAGCACATTTGTGATATTCGAGGTCCATGACATCAATAACGTGCAAATGGCAGCAATTTTAATTTTTCCCATTTAAATCATCAAAGAAATCTGATGGGTCTCTGGCTAACACTGTGGGAATGACAGTGTTTGACATTTTCTCATTGAAGTCAATAGGGAAAATCTGATTGGCTGTTTGTTGCTCCCCAAAATGTGACAGAACTTTTCAGGTTGACCCCATGACTAAGTGACCCAAGATTGGTGAGTGGAACTTTAATGCTGTACCAGTGGCAAAAGTTTCAAATTTTCCAATGAAAGTCTATGGTAAAAAATGGGGTCTTTGGGGGGCCGCCACAGGGCCATGGAGGGATTGTTTAACAGAGCACAAGCAACCTATTCGGATATGAGCCCAACAAGTGTGCAAAGTTTCATAATTGTACTCGTAAAACTCTGGGAGGAGTAGCGTTTAGAAAATTGCTAAAATTTCATTGGCTGTTGGTAGCTCTGCCCACTTTAGGGTGCCCCCCCCCCCAAAATACATATTTTTATTCGCTTTTTCAAAGCCAACGAGCTGAACTAGTAGATGAATATGTTGGCTTCTTTAAAGCCAACATAATTATTTTTGAAAGATAAATGCATTTTCTTTGAGGATAGAATTAAATGTTTATCATATGTAATAGAATGAAATGACAAATAATTCAAGGGGAAAGAGGTTTATGTGCAACTGTTGCATTTCCAAAATAAAATGTTGACTGTAGAGACCCAATATATGAAGTGTGGAAGTAGGAATTCTTGTTTATTTACACAGTATTTGGCAGATAGGTAGCTAATATATATTAAAAAAAAACAAAAAGTTTGAACTCGATGGACATGTGTCTTTTTTCAACCTTACTTACTATGTTACTATGTACCGTATATACTCGAGTATAAGCCGAGTTTTTCAGCCCCCAAAATATGCTGAAAAACTCTACCTCGGCTTATACTCGGGTCAAGCGCAAAAACGGTTGCCGGCGCCTTAGAATAGTAGCCAGCGCCTAAGAATATTCACCGGCGCCTTAGAATAGTAGCCGGCGCCTAAGAATAGTCATCCAAAAACGAGATTGAAACTTACCAGAAGCTGCTGCATTTCTCACCCTCGGCTTATACTCGAGTCAATAAGCTTTCCCAGTTTTTGGAGGTAAAATTAGGTACCTCGGCTTATACTCGGGACGGCTTATACTCGAGTATATACGGTACTATTTTAGATGATGTCATTTAGGAAGTGAAATCACTACCAATTTTAGCATTTCAATTTCCATTTAATAGGAAAGAGCATTTATTTCTTTTAAAAAAAATTCATTTTAAAAAATGATGAAAAACTACAAAAGAAATGAAATATTTAACAAAAAAGATTCTTTAACTGCAAATTGAAAATAACAGGAAACCATTTCATAAAATTCTTTGTTGAAAAAGTTATTTGCTATAAATTAGTAGTAGGAAAATCCACTGATTTTGTCTATTTTCTGATCATTTAAAATTTGTACAGTATATAAAGAGAGCCTTGTTTTTTTATATAAAATTAATTTTACTGTGTACATCTCATCTAAACATTCTATTGTTTCACCCCCTCTATTTATGAAGAAGTTTTAGATGAAATCACGTGAAATTGCTGTCAGTGTTGGAATCTAAATTTCATCAAATAGGAAAGAGCATTTATTTCATTTCAAAAACATTATGGAAAACTAAAAAAAAAAAAAAATTTACCATAAAAGATTATTTAATTGCAAATTAAAAATAACAAGAAACCATTTCATAAAAATCTATTTTGGAAAAGTTATCTGTAGTGATGGGCGAATTTGCGCCGTTTCGCTTCGCCGAAAAATTTGCGAAACGCCGAAAAATCTGTGAAACGGCGCTGGCGTCTCGTTTTTGACACCGGCGTCCTTTTTTTTACGCCGGGGTGCTGTCAGTGTTGGAATTTAAAAATCATCAAATAGGAAAGAGCATTTATTTCATTTTAACAACTTATTTATGGAAAAGCTACGGAAAGATCAATTGGAAATAACAGGATTTGTCTGACCCTGCAAAAAAAATGTCATTATTGGATGAAAAAGAGGGAAAAATAATGGAGATATGAATGTGCTGGAAACAAGATTGTCATAACTAGTCGAAGTAGAAAAATTCAGTGAATTTTGTTTCCCGGTAGTTTTCCGATTTGTAAAGTTTATAAACGGGGGCCCAGATTGTCATGTGATTGTGTTTTTAATTAACAGCAGTAGAAAAAGTTATAAATGATCAAATTCACTGTTAAATTTAAAATACATGTAAGTCATCCTTTCCCCCTCTTATTTATTTGCCTTAATATTGTGCCCAAATATAAAAAGTGGTTTGTAACCTGGGCTGCCTTGGGGTGGCTTACCAGGCTACTTTTTGTATATAATTTTATTTTTGATTTGATTTTTAAATTTCAAATTTTTTTTTCAATATGGTATTTTCAAAAAAAAACTGAAAATTTACAAATATACAGAGAAGGAATGTTCTGGGCATACAATAAGCTATACCCTCTTACTGTACTGTCTAAGGGAATCAATATGGCACCTCCTCCTCCCATATGTATAAATACAAATATACAGAGAAGGAATGTTCTGGGCACACAATAAGCTATACCCTCATACTGTACTGTCTAAGGGAATCAATATGGCACCTCCTCCTCCCATATGTATAAATACAAATATACAGAGAAGGAATGTTCTGGGCACACAATAAGCTATACCCTCATACTGTACTGTCTAAGGGAATCAATATGGCACCTCCTCCTCCCATATGTATAAATACAAATATACAGAGAAGGAATGTTCTGGGCACACAAAAAGCTATACCCTCATAATACCCTCATACTGTACTGTCTAAGGGAATCAATATGGCACCTCCTCCTCCCATATGTATAAATACAAATATACAGAGAAGGAATGTTCTGGGCACACAATAAGCTATACCCTCATACTGTACTGTCTAAGGGAATCAATATGGCACCTCCTCCTCCCATATGTATAAATACAAATATACAGAAAAGGAATGTTCTGGGCACACAATAAGCTATACCCTCATACTGTACTGTCTAAGGGAACAGTCTGATCAATATCAGACACAGCAGGCAGACTTTGACATGGTCGGACTGGGGGCCCGGGGCCCACCGGGACTGCTGTCCAGGGCCCCCCTCTGCCCCCCCGCTACCTACTTTGAGGGGAAGCGCCACTTGGTATACTTGCCTAGGCGGCGCATCGCGCATGCGCAAAGATCACTAGGCGCGCATGCGCAAACAAAAACTGTTTTGGAGAGGGGGTCTGGCCTTGGCGGGGGCCCACTAGGGTCGGGGCCCACCGGGTATTTTCCCGGTGTCCCGGTGGGCCAGTCCAACACTGGACTTTGATATGGAGGGCCACATAAGGGGGGGGGGGTCGCATGCTGCCAGTTGGACAGCCCTGCCATAGAAGGTATTAGAGTAGGGAGTCTTTTCTCCCCCCTCAGATAACCCATGAGGCTGATCATTCAGAGCCAATGGAGTATGAGCATGAATTTTGGGACTCCCTGCCCCCTGACCTTGTGTGATTGTGCGCTTGTGTGTCCCTGTGTGATACCTCTATAGAATAAAGGGTTGTCACCATGTTGTACCCTATTATGCCAGATCTGTGCCCCTGACTATAGGCTCTATGTCCCACTATGTCTGTTGTTGGTTTGATGTATCAACATTGGGCACATGGGGTTGGGAGACTGCTGGGCTTGTGTCTCATTGGTAGAGGCCACTGTATAGTCACATATAAAAGAACTTTTCCATCTTTATTTGCCCCTTTCTACTGCAAGAATTCCTTGGCATATATAAGATATATAAGGGCATTTCTGCTTCTAATCAGTGGCAGCTGTGTGCCCAATGGCAGTTGGTGAGAGTGAGTGTGTGTGTGTGAGTATGAGTGAGTGTGTGTGTGTGGGGGTGTGAGTGTGTGTGTTAGTGTGTGTGTATGTGAGTGTGTGTAGGTGTGTGAGTGTGTGTGTGTGAGTAAGAGTGAGTGTGTGTGTGGGGGGGTGTGAGTGTGTGTGTGTGTGTATGTGAGTGTGTGTAGGTGTATACGTGTATATGGAGGTGTATGGGTGAGGGGGGCAGTACTGGGATGACTATGGGGCGGTATAATTTCTGGTAAATTACAAAAATTCCCTCATTCTCTGGTGACTCAAAATAACCCAATTTTCCCAGCAGCAGGGGAGGGATATTCCAGCTCTCTGATTGGGTCTTTCCTGCCCAGCAAAGGGTTAATGTAGCACTTGGGTGGTGGGTGGGTGAGGGGGGCCCCTGTCAGCCCCAGAGGAGTGGGTTGTGGGGGGCACCTCATGCACATAACACTGTTTCTATACAAAACCTTTATTGTAATAAATAAAACCACAACAATTAGAAAATATATAAAAATATAGTGAAATGAGAATTCATCAAATTTGGGGCATTTGCTGATTGTGAGAAACAATGAGATTCTGGTAAATCTTGTCCTACAAATGTTACCCCCCTCCCCCTCTCCCCATTTCCCATAAAAGCAGAGAATTTCCAGCAGCTGATTGTGCACTTGTGACACTGAGTCTTGTGTAGATGTGACTCCCTGCACTAGTGATACCACAATGGTGTCATATACTTGCTCAGGGGTGGGGGCAAGGCGGACTTTCTACTGATATTCCCAACCTCCAGGTAAACATCACTTGTATATCCAAGAGACAAACCACTATCAGGGGTAAAGGGCTATGGCAGCTGGGGCATTTTGATTTTCACTAGGGGTAGTTTCCCACTGCCACAAATCCCCTCCCTTGGGAAACAAACAGGGGTCTCCAGATACCTGTGACCCTTCATATTCCTTGTAATGGGCTGTAACCCATGCACTTTGCTTATATTACTGATTGGAATAAAGCAGCTGTGCAGCTGAGTGATTGTAGCGTCACTTTGTTCATTGTGCAGTGATGGGTTCCAAGGCAAAGGGAAAACAGATCTTGAATGTTTTAGTAGAAATGAGTAATTGTAGAATGGATCAAAATGCCTAGTGTGTGTGACTGTGGGACCCCCGGGCCATGGAGAGGGAGCCTCAGCAATGTGAGCCATTGTAGCGTCAATCAAAATGTCCAAAGTGCCATAGCTCTTACAAAATCATTTTATTTAATCCAGTTCTGAAATAAATACACAATGGCAACACATAATGATGGGATAGGATTATGGGATGTCAGCAGCCACTATTGCCCATAGGTTTGCTCTTGTGATCTTACAGGGAACCCCGGTGCCGGTGCCCTGATGCTTCACCTCATTCACAGTCTAATAAGTGCCATGATGCCTCTGTATAACGCCCAATTCTTTTTTTTGTGCCAATTGTTGTACCACTACAGGTACCATACAGAAGGACCAGCTCACCTTTAGACCATGGAATGGACACCCACATTATTGCTGGGGTGCAAGTAAACACAAGTGTATTAGAGTCTAATACGGTTATAGGACAACAGCACAATGCATGGAGATACAAAATAGAGTATTACTAAGGACCTACCAACTGAGCAGCACCCAAAGCTATGGCACCGCAGCAAAGAACTGTTCCAAGCCACCGTGATCTATTAGACTTCCAGTTACAAAATAAGTGACTGGTCTTTTATACAGACAAAGTCAGATATTTATAGACAAATTATTCCCATAGGGATCAGTCATAGGGTACAGGGCACATTTTTTATAAATTAAACTGTCATTTCCTTTGCTTCAACCACCAAACACTACCTCGCTTTATACATCTGATGCATTCCCCACACCAATAAATACGATTAAATACCCCTTTCTCACAAGGATAATAAATATGGTAACAAATTCAGGTACAAAAATACTGTCAATATGTAACGGAAATGGCACAGCATGCTGGGAAGTCAGTCAACTGCTAGTCAAGGGATAAATGGATTTTCTTGGTTTGGGAAAATATGTTTCTATCCATTAACTTGATGATGAAAAGAGGCGTTGTATGAGCAATAGGCGGAGTTATAGGGAGGGTTATATGGAGCAATGGGAGGAGTTATAGGGAGAGTTATATCAAGAAATAGGAGGAGTTGTAGGGAGGGTTATATGGAACAATGGGAGAAGTTATAGGGAGGGTTATATGGAGCAATAGGAGGAGTAATAGGGACTGTTATATGGAGCAATAGGAGGAGTTATAGGGAGGGTTATATGGAGCAATAGGAGGAGTTATAGGGAGGGTTATATGAAGAAATAGGAGGAGTTATAGGGAGAGTTATATGAAGAAATAGGAGGAGTTATAGGGAGAGTTATATGAAGAAATAGGAGGAGTTATAGGGAGGGCTATATGGAGCAATGGGAGGAGTTATAGGGAGGGTTATATGGAGCAATAGGAGGAGTTATATGGAGCTATAGGAGGAGTTATAGGAAGGGTTATATGGAACAATGGGAGGAGTTATATGGAGGGTTATATGGAGCAATAGGAGGAGTTATATGGAGGGTTATATGGAGCAATAGGAGGAGTTATATGGAGCAATAGGAGGAGTGAAAAGAGATGTTTTGTGGTGAAGCCAGAAGAATTATAGGAAGATGGTAATTAAAAATATTAGAGGGAAGGGTTTTTGGAGGAGGACGAGTTTTCTGAAGACAGTGTCAGGCAGAAAATTAAAAGAAAAGGCTATATGGGAAAATTGGGAGTAATTGAAGGGAGGACTTCAGTGAAGACATACAAGTAGATATAAGTAGGCAGTTCTGAAGAAAAAGGAATATATATGAAAGGGTTTAATGGAAAAGTAGTATCAGTTACAGGGATGGGCTAATTGAGATGATGGGATGTTCAAGGGAGGGCTTTATATAAAAAGAGGAGTTACATGGAGCAGTAAGATTTAATTTGGAGCAGTAGAATGATTTAAGGACCCCTAAGTGCAAATCTTGCCCCCTTATCCATTTCATGAGAACATTTTGCTCCCAGCAATGAGAGACTTCCCAACAGCCTGAGCCCAGTACAAATCTTGCATAGTGTCTCTATCAGGACTTGTGGGAGTCGAAGGAGGTCAGCTGGATAACCAGCCTAATGTGCATGTGACTCCCCAGCCCAACCCTCTCTTAACCTCTGGTGTTGTGGCGTAATGCGGCGTATTCTCTCACCGCCCGAAACAGGAACTGCTCCATGCTTCGTAGGGCCTGGAACATCTGGATACGGCTGTGCCAGTCACTGCCATCGAAATAGGGTTCCGTCACTGTCACCTCAGAAGGGGTCACCTTAAATAGTGACATCTAGAAAAAAAATGCAAAAAAAGTAAATCAGTATGTCAGTAAAGTATTTATATTTGTAATTATACACATGGGGTGGGGCTGCTCTATTGCTTCCCTTGCATGGTACAGTATTGCAGTACAGCTTATTATTAAGTTCCTACTGGATTTGGATGATTATCACAACAGGAGATCTAGGTGACTAATAAAACAAACACAAATACTTAAGGTCACTTACCTGTATTTTGATATGGTGCAGAAGGTCTCGAAGGTCTAGTCGCACAATACTGATCAACTCAGCAAAAGGAATATGTGCATCTCCACTTTGGCCAGATCCTTCCTTCTCCCTCCACTCCTCCATCTTATTCAGATACACTGGAAACACCTGCAGACCCTCATGCAACAGCCTAAGACGTTCTCCTTCCTGGGGAAGAGACATTTATGAGTAGGATGGATGGAGTGAGATAAATTGTGAAGTAGAGGTGCAAAATAAATTCAACAGTGGCCATGAGAACATACTCACCTTTAGCCTGAGCCAATCCTTGATGCTAATGCTGGCTAAGGGGAGGTTTCCCATGCTTCTGGAGAAAGTTACTTGAGCCCCCTCCAACCATGTTTTCACCTAAAAAGGAGGAACCCATAGTTATCTTACTGACACTCCTAGAACCCAAAATATGAAATAACTGAGACCCATGAAAAAAGGTGAAGAGAAGGTTCACCATTGTTTGTGGATGAAAGATGAAGAGGACTGAGAATTTAAAAGCAGTAGGAATAGATGTAGAGGGTCAAGAGAGCGTTGAGAGCATTAGAAGATTGAAGGAAGTAGAAGAGGGATAAGAGCTTCATCCTACTTTATCAAAGCAAATGGTAATAGTTTCTTTCCATTTATAATTTGCTTTCACTTTGTTTGCTAGCTCACTGCCTGTCCCTCCTAAAATTCTGTCCCAAAAGGCTAACCATTATAGCCCCATAATGCCTCTTGGTCTATTTCCTTTGTATTCAAGATAATGTTGACTATAGCTAATGTAGACTATAGAGTATAGCTGTGGTCCTTGAATGATGGAGAAGAACAGGATGGATGAAGTCAGAGGGTGAGAGATGAGAAGAATGGAGAGGTAAAGGATGCATTAGGTCTTTGGAGAAGGAGGAGATGAATGTAGAGGGCCAGGATGAATCAGCAAGAAGATCCCCAACATGGAAATGACAGTATGTAATATACCATTACACCCACACTTAGGTACTTACATAGATATTTTTCAGTTTCCGGCTCTGATTCAATAGCTTCTTGGAGAGTTTCAGGCTGTTACTAAACTCATCCCAAAGATTGACTCTTTGATGTTTTGCCGCCTCCATCGGGGCTCCGTGTAGATCTCTGATTACTACACAAAGGGGCAGCAGGGCCATAAACACACCTAAAGGCAAAGGGCAATTGAATATAACAGGGTGGCAGAATAAGGTAACACTTGAGACAACAAGCAAGGCTTCAGGCAGAGGAGAACATGGCAGTGCTACTCCAGAGACATTGACTCTGTCTTCTCGGTCTCCCTCTGACTACCTACCTTAACTCATATTCCTCTCCCCAAATCCCTTTCCATTTTCCTGAATTCCTAATACACTGGCTATCTGGCTTCCCTCCTGCCAATGCCCAAAGATGCCTCCACCATATTCAAAGCAAGCCTGCCTCAGTCACAGCCTTCCTCTGTTTGGTCTCGCTCTCTCTCTCTCGCTCTCTATCTCTCTCTCTCTGTCTTGGTGGACTTCCCTGTCCCATTTTTTCTGTTCCTCTCTTTCACACACCCCTCCACTACTCTCTGTGTGATGTTATTGTCATCTCATCTTCCTGATTTCTTGCTATTTCACAACAGTCTTTGGGTAATTTTATTATTAGTAACACTCAAATTTCCTGCCTTGTGAGCAAGAAGCTCAGTACTATTACTGTCAGACACCACCCCCGGCTGGACCAGAAAATTCCTCTCTCTGACAACAAAACATTTACTATAACAATAACGTCATGCAAACAACTGTCTCATCTCTTGTGTCTCAGCACATTCATCTCGGCAGGCAGAGACTCTGCGACTGTTAAATTGCTGAATTATGAGAATTATTCATGGCTATCCATCCATTATATCACAAATGGAAGACTGTTTGCACTCATGGAGATAGTGTGGTGGAGATGATTCTTGCAAACCAAAACTGGAAGAACTCTTACCTCCATTGTTCTGTAATTTTACAGGTGTATAAATATGAATAATCACTATGAACTATAAGTCACTATGATGACTCATTATCTCACTAGATCAGTGATCCCCAACCAGTGTCTCACAAGCAATATGTTGCCACCAGCCCCTTGTATCTTGCTGATAGTAGCCTTGAAGCAGATGCTCAATTTCTGGCTTGGAGGTATAAATACCACATGTACTGCCAAACAAAGCCTCCTCCAGTCTAGCATTCCACAAGGACCCCTGCTAAACATGGATGTGTGGTCAGATTATCAGTATATTTCCAACCCCAGAACTTAATAAAATATTTGTGCCAAAAACTTACCTTGTAGGCACTTGTTCATCTTATCTGAGTTGAGCTGTCACCCAAGTGTCTTCTCTTTGTCTGTCTAAGTCCTGTTTGCATTTTGCAGTGAAGGTTATATAGTTATGGACAAGTTTCATTTTAACGCCTCCAGTCCAGTATATGGGAAGGGGGGTATTCCCTTTCATCTGAGGTCTCCTGGGCATTCAGCAGTTCCCTTTTTTCTAACAGAGACTAATACAGTCTCAAGGCTGTTTCGAAGAAACTATGGGGCAGCAACTAAGGCAATTCAGTTTAAAGAATTTTGGCTATTTTGCATTTACTTTCAAACATTTTTTTCTTTTTTATGCCCATCTGGTTCAGAGTGAAAAAAATATCTGAAACAATAAAAAAAAAGAGTAGCCTAGCGTATAAGAGCATTCATGGGGCTGCAGTAATTTTGTTTGTAAATGTGTTTTCAGATTCCAAAGAAATCTGTAGTTTGGATGCCAAGCTCTGACATTCTATTCCCACTTAAAAGACTTATTATCTTACTGCAATCAGGGAAATATATGGTGTGGCAGAATCTCAACTCAGCATTACAAGCCTGCAAGTCTGATACATTGAGCATTAATGCAGATTGGAAACATATTTCCCTTTCAGGGTGTTTGTGGCTTTTCTGAGATAATTTAATTAATTGATTTGATTAATTTAATTGATTATTTTGTCATACATAGTAACACAGGAACATAGGAACATAGTAAGTAAGGTTGAAAAAAGACACACGTCCATCAAGTTCAACCTATTAGTTTTTTTTTTTTTTTTTAATCCACCTAACTGCCAGTTGATCCAGAGGAAGGCAAAAAAAAAACCATCTGAAGCCTCTCCAATTTGCCTCAGAGGGGAAAAAAAATCCCTCCTGACTCCAAAATGGCAATGGGACCAGTCCCTGGATCAACTTGTACTATGAGCTATCTCCAATATCCCTGTATTCCCTCACTTGCTAAACACCATCCAACCCCTTCTTATACCTATCTAATGTATCAGCCTGTACCCCTGATTCACTTCCCAGCTCTCCCTGTAACACCCCTTTCCCTCCTCTAATCTCATTGGCTCCCTCCTGTCTGCTGGGAGGAGCTACTGGTGAATAAAGCATCCGACCCTTCCTTGTACCTATCTAATGTATCAGCCTGTACCACTGATTCACTTCCCAGCTCTCCCTGTAACACCCCTTTCCCTCCTCTAATCTCATTGGCTCCCTCCTGTCTGCTGGGAGGAGCTACTGGTGAATAAAGCATCTGACCCTTCCTTGTACCTATCTAATGTATCAGCCTGTACCCCTGATTCACTTCCCAGCTCTCCCTGTAACACCCCTTTCCCTCCTCTAATCTCATTGGCTCCCTCCTGTCTGCTGGGAGGAGCTACTGGTGAATAAAGCATCCGACCCTTCCTTGTACCTATCTAATGTATCAGCCTGTACCCCTGATTCACTTCCCAGCTCTCCCTGTAACACCCCTTTCCCTCCTCTAATCTCATTGGCTCCCTCCTGTCTGCTGGGAGGAGCTACTGGTGAATAAAGCATCTGACCCTTCCTTGTACCTATCTAATGTATCAGCCTGTACCCCTGATTCACTTCCCAGCTCTCCCTGTAACACCCCTTTCCCTCCTCTAATCTCATTGGCTCCCTCCTGTCTGCTGGGAGGAGCTACTGGTGAATAAAGCATCCGACCCTTCCTTGTTCCTATCTAATGTATCAGCCTGTACCACTGATTCACTTCCCAGCTCTCCCTGTAACACCCCTTTCCCTCCTCTAATATCATTGGCTCCCTCCTGTCTGCTGGGAGGAGCTACTGGTGAGTAAAGCATCCGACCCTTCTTTGTACCTATCTAATGTATCAGCCTGTACCACTGATTCACTTCCCAGCTCTCCCTGTAACACCCCTTTCCCTCCTCTAATCTCATTGGCTCCCTCCTGTTTGCTGGGAGGAGCAACTGGTGAATAAAGCATCCGACCCTTCCTTGTACCTATCTAATGAATCAGCCTGTACCACTGATTCACTTCCCAGCTCTCCCTGTAACACCCCTTTCCCTCCTCTAATCTCATTGGCTCCCTCCTCTCTGCTGGGAGGAGCTACTGGTGAATAAAGCATCCGACCCTTCCTTGTACCTATCTAATGTATCAGCCTGTACCACTGATTCAGGGAGACAATTCCACATCTTCACAGCTCTCACTGTAACAAACCCCTTCCCAATATTTAGCTGGAACCTCTTTTCTTCTAATCGGAATGGGTGACCTTGTGTCAGCTGGAAAGACCTACTGGTAAATAAAGCATTAGAGACATTATTATATGATCCCCTTATATATTTATACATAGTCATCATATCACCCCTTAAGCGCCTCTTCTCCAGAGTGAACATCCCAATTTGGCCAGTCTTTCCTCATAGCTAAGATTTTCCCTTTACCAGCTTAGTTGCCCTTCTCTGTCCCCTCTCTAATACAATAATGTCCTGTTTGAGTGATGGAGACCAAAACTTTCTGGCATATTCTAGATGGGGCCTTACCAGTGCTCTATACAGTGGGACCCCCTCCTCCCGTGACTCTCTGCCCCATTTAATACAACTCAAGACCTTATTTGCCCTTGATGCTGCTGACTGGCATTACTTGCTACAGCCAAGTTTATCATCTACAAGGACTCCAAGCTCCGTCTCCATTATGGATTTGCCTAGTGCAGTCCCATTAAGGGTATAAGTGGATATTGTTACATCCCAGGTGCAGGACTTTACATTTATCAACATTGAATCTCATTTGCCACTTAGCTGCCCAGATTGCCAGTTTGTCAAGATCCTGTTGCAAGTGCCACATCCTGGATGGAATTAATTGGGCTGATAATTTTGTGTCATCTGCAAACACTGATACATTACTTACAATACCCTCCCCTAAGTTATTAATGAACAAGTTAAATAAAAGTGGACCCAATACTGAGCCCTGGGGGACCCCACTAAGAACCTTACTCCAAGTAGAGAATGTCCCATTAACAACCACCCTCTGTACCCGATCCTGTAGCCAGTTTCCTATCCATGTGCAAACGACTTCATTAAGCCCAACAGACCTTAGTTTAGAAAGCAGTCGTTTGTGGGGCACAGTATCAAACGCTTTGGTGAAATCCAAATAGATCTACTGCCCCCCCCACTGTCCAGCATCTTACTTACCTCATCATAAATAGCAATCAAATTAGTCTGACATGACCTATCCTTCATAAAGCCATGCTGATTGCTGCTCATAATGATATTGACTAGGACAACATTTTGAATGTGATCCCTTAACAAGCCTTCAAATAATTTGCCCACCACAGATGTCAGACTTACTGGCCCCCACCCTACATCTCTGAACTCATTTCTATATACTCACCCACTCGCTTACTATTCTCCTCTACTGACTTGCTCCTCAACTCTTCTCTCATTACCTCCTCACATGCTCACATTCAAGACTTTGCAAGGGCTGCACCCCTCCTCTGGAACGCTCTCCCACGGTCTGTCCCACTTTCTCCCAACCTTTCTGCTTTCAAAAAATCTCTGAAAACTCACTTCTTTCGAGAAGCCTCCCCTCACTCTGCTTAACTACCAAACGCAACACCACATACAGTACCACATTTCTCACCCACTTACTTCGATCTTGCCCACTCCCACACCTTGTGTATTACTCCCTTCCCTTTAGACTGTATGCCTATGCATAGGGCCTTCCTCACCTTTTTGTACCTGTATTGATTGTGATGTTTGTTACTCCATATATTCTATATATGTAATTCATGTGATGTAGTTGTATAATCACATTTACTTTACAGTGCTACGCAATATGTTGGCGCTATATGAATACATGTTAATAATAAAATAATAAAATAATTGCCAGACTGAGATTGTAATCCCTTTTTAAATATTGGAATAACATCAGCTTTTCTCCAATCCATAGGCACCATACCAGATGAAAGGGAATCTGAGAAAATCAGAAATAAGGGCTGGTCTAAAACTGAACTAAGCTCTATTAGAACCCGGGGGTGTATGCTATCAGGCCCTGGAGCCTTGTTTACATTAATTTGTATTAAAGCTTTATGAATCATATCCTGAGTCAGCCACTGACTAGATTGAGCTGAGCCATTAGTGCCGCTATAAAGTGAGCCTGGGAACTCACACTCCTCTATTGTATACACTGAAGAAAAGAACTGATTTAACACATTTGCCTTATCTGTATCTGTTACAACCATACTGGTACCATTATTTAATGGAGCAACACTCTCAACCTGCATCTTTTTACTATTAATAGATTTAAAAGACTTTTTAGGGTTAGTTTTCACCTCCACCGCAATTAACTCTTCATTTCTTTTCTTAGCCTTCCGGATTGCTGATTTACAACATTTATTACAGTGTTTATATTCATTAAATGCAGCTTCTGTCCCTACAGATTTGTAGTTTTTAAATGTCTTTCTCTTCTTTCCTATTAACTTATTTACTTTTGTAAAGACTGAAAACTTTGGAATGGTGAAAATTGCATGAAAATTTCAGTGAAATATTTGAATGAAAAATGAAAAAAATTGTGGGCAAAGTTTAAAGAAACGTACTGTGAACAACACAATGCTTGAAAAGTTATTTTTTTGGGTTGGGGATAAACAAACACTTTAACATTTACAATTCAACAACAATTACATTGACAAATAACTATAAACCCAGTGAGAATGTGTATTGGATAGATATTGGGATGTTCCATAGAATGATACTTTCTTTCATGCAAGACACAGTTTTTCGGTGGAGTTCCCTATCTATGACTACAATCAAGAATGGCAGAGTCAGCCGTAGACAGAATCTTGAACCGAGGCCATCAAAACTGTGAGCTATATTTTTCCCAGATGGGTTGATGACAGTTCATGGGGTCTTAGGGCTAAGGGAGCAGTAGTCATTACTTTCAGTTTTGTAAAAACAAGGAAAATCTCTAAGCTGAGCTCACATCTAGGAAGGACTACATTAGGGTTAGGGTTTGCAGCGGCCAAGCCTGGAAGCTTAGTTCCCTGACCAGTAGGACATATCCAGAAGGATTTATTGAATGGAACCCTATGAGAATGTTGGCTTTCCAATGTGTGTTATTGTGGTTATGGACCAAGTGTGCACAACAAATTGTACAACACCAAGAAAATGTTCTACACACAGTAGAGTCCAATATCATTTGAGCACTCAGTGGGGAATGTTTCAACCATATACTCACATGAAAACTCACTGGGAATGAATACACAGGACTGTTCCCCTTCTGGATCCATTATAATCCCGAGAATCAGAACAATCCAATACATTTGCGTTTACGTTTTCTCAAGATTTAGATGAAATAAAACGTGTATTTCCCAGAATTCAAATGGGTCATAGGAACACGGGACACAAGTAGATATTATAATATCATTTTATTTTAACATTCTCACCTGCAGCTATTTGTTTTGTTGAGTTCTGTAAGATAGATACGCCTGCCCCATGGTTACAGTGCACCTTGTGTTTGGCAGCACTGTATTCATATAGTGGGCTGCATTGCAGCTGCCAACTCTGCACCCGTCTGTATAATGCAGCCAGACCCTGGGGGGGGGGAGTAAATGTGCACTAATATATAGATTGATAGATCAGCTTGGTCATCTTGGAGTCAGGAAGGAATTTTTCCCCCTCAGAGGCAAATTGGAGAGGCTTCAAATGGGGTTTTTTGCCTTCCTCTGGATCAACTGGCAGTTAAGGTTTTATATAGACTTAAGGTTGAACTTGATGGATGTGTGTCTTTTTTCAACTTAATTTACTATGTTACATGGTGGAACAATGGTCAGCATTACTGCCTTGCAACTCTGGGCTTGTAGGTTCAATTGTCTGCAAGGAGTTTGTGTGTTCTACGTAGTCTCCATATGGAGCCATTTGACTGGCTACAAGTCTAGGCTTGGCACCTGATTAACACAAGCATTTAGAGGCTTGATCAACACCACAAAGAACTGGCAAATAGGACAGGTTTCAATGCAAAATATTCCTTCTGTGTTTGTGTTATTGCAGCACCTGGTGTATGTGTACAACATGGTGCAAGAAGGGTGTAGTAATGAGAAGGAATTTTCTGTGGTGTACAGTATGTGAGGCTTGCGGTGACTAGTTGGCTAAGTCAGATGCCTCTGCTGATTCAACTGACAGTTAGTTGTGCGTTGGCTCAGTGGGAACCACTCTAACACCAGCACTTGTGCCAACTCCGATCATTCCCACGTCTAACGGCTCATGTAAGTGTGAGATCTCGAGTGTGTGAAATGTCAGGGAGTCCCGACACTGACTGTGAAATGTTTCCTCTTTCAATTCATTTATGGGTTTCTTGTGTAGAATTTACAAACTCTCGTTAGAGCAGATCTGTGTTGTGTGTTATAACCCCACTACTTCCACTCACTTTCAACCCCACCCTTCTCAGTATCTGCTCATGTCTCTGCACAACTTGACACCTCCATAACCGGGGAATCCCGACTCCTGAATCTGAGATTTTTCCTCTTTCAGCTCGTGTTTCAGTTCCCTGAATTGAGGTTTGTTGAGTCTTTTCTGACATAACAGAACATCTTAGTATTGTTATATTAATATCTACTGACCCTTATCATCCTCACATCATCTCGGGGCATAAAGAGTCAGCTCTATGGACAAAATACCCAAACTCCAGTGAGAGGAGACCATTGCTATGAATATATTCTTCTGTATATCTCTTTATCCATCACTAACCTTCTTTTCTCTCAGCAGATAACAGGTATAGAACTGCACCTCATTAAATGATATTCCCTAGGGAATGAGACCAGGGAAAGTATCTGGGGGAGACTGTGAAGCTTTCAGGAACCAACTATTATTGGAACAAACTCTTGTTAGAAAGTAGGGTGATCTTTTCTATTGAACCTCAGCCCAGAAGAGCGACGAGCCAGAATCTACGTTGATCATTTTTTACCTTTTCCCTTGAACAACCTCAGTTACTGTTCGATCTTCCATAAATAATTTCTTGAGGAAGTTCCGTTTCCGGTTATTTGTCAATGTATCACCCCATGTCCTCGGGGCAAGACGGACACATTTACAAAGAGCGACGACCCATTTGTTCCCTAAATTTATAGTTATTGAGACCAAGAGGGTCATAATGATTGTCAGCTCTGGATCTCTTGTCACATAATAAACCTGCCCGAAGCTCATGATCCCACACCATGTTTTGGAGGCAGGAAAATAAATATATATTTGGGCTCTTTGTACAGTGTAAGTCAAAAACATTACTGGATGTACAGTTATACTCCGGCTTTATTTGCTCAATAACAACATTCATAAGCAAATTGGCAGAACTTTAAAACAAGATAAAATACAGTAGATCATTCCAAGTAGGAAGTCATTAACCAGTGATTGGGAGAAAGTTCATGTCTCATTATTTCTACTCAATCAAATTTTGTTTGTTTGTTTTTGTTTTTTAAATAATTCTTAAATATACCTGAAACACCAAGTAACTACATCCCTGGGGTGGATTAAACTAAGAATCGCTCCCTACTATACCTGCTATCCCACAGTCACACTCCCTTCCCAGAGACTATTATCCACTGTTACTATAGACACCATCTCTCCCTACTATACCTGCTATCCCACAGTCACACTCCCTTCCCAGAGACTATTATCCACTGTTACTATAGGCACCATCTCTCCCTACTATACCTGCTATCCCACAGTCACACTCCCTTCCCAGAGACTATTATCCACTGTTACTATAGACACCATCTCTCCCTACTATACCTGCTATCCCACAGTCACACTCCCTTCCCAGAGACTATTATCCACTGTTACTATAGACACCATCTCTCCCTACTATACCTGCTATCTCACAGTCACACTCCCTTCCCAGAGACTATTATCCACTGTTACTATAGACACCATCTCTCCCTACTATACCTGCTATCCCACAGTCACACTCCCTTCCCAGAGACTATTATCCCACTGTTACTATAGGCACCATCTCTCCCTACTATACCTGCTATCCCACAGTCACACTCCCTTCCCAGAGACTATTATCCCACTGTTACTATAGGCACCATCTCTCCCTACTATACCTACTATCCCACAGTCACACTCCCTTCCCAGAGACTATTATCCCACTGTTACTATAGGCACCATCTCTCCCTACTATACCTGCTATCCCACAGTCACACTCCCTTCCCAGAGACTATTATCCACTGTTACTATAGACACCATCTCTCCCTACTATACCTACTATCTCACAGTCACACTCCCTTCCCAGAGACTATTATCCACTGTTACTATAGGCACCATCTCTCCCTACTATACCTGCTATCCCACAGTCACACTCCCTTCCCAGAGACTATTATCCCACTGTTACTATAGGCACCATCTCTCCCTACTATACCCACAGTCACACTCCCTTCCCAGAGACTATTATCCACTGTTACTATAGACACATCTCTCCCTACTATACCTGCTATCCCACAGTCACACTCCCTTCCCAGAGACTATTATCCACTGTTACTATAGACACCATCTCTCCCTACTATACCTACTATCTCACAGTCACACTCCCTTCCCAGAGACTATTATCCACTGTTACTATAGGCACCATCTCTCCCTACTATACCTGCTATCCCACAGTCACACTCCCTTCCCAGAGACTATTATCCCACTGTTACTATAGGCACCATCTCTCCCTACTATACCCACAGTCACACTCCCTTCCCAGAGACTATTATCCACTGTTACTATAGACACATCTCTCCCTACTATACCTGCTATCCCACAGTCACACTCCCTTCCCAGAGACTATTATCCACTGTTACTATAGACACCATCTCTCCCTACTATACCTGCTATCCCACAGTCACACTCCCTTCCCAGAGACTATTATCCACTGTTACTATAGGCACCATCTCTCCCTACTATACCCACAGTCACACTCCCTTCCCAGAGACTATTATCCACTGTTACTATAGACACATCTCTCCCTACTATACCTGCTATCCCACAGTCACACTCCCTTCCCAGAGACTATTATCCACTGTTACTATAGACACCATCTCTCCCTACTATACCTGCTATCCCACAGTCACACTCCCTTCCCAGAGACTATTATCCACTGTTACTATAGGCACCATCTCTCCCTACTATACCTGCTATCCCACAGTCACACTCCCTTCCCAGAGACTATTATCCCACTGTTACTATAGGCACCATCTCTCCCTACTATACCCACAGTCACACTCCCTTCCCAGAGACTATTATCCACTGTTACTATAGACACATCTCTCCCTACTATACCTGCTATCCCACAGTCACACTCCCTTCCCAGAGACTATTATCCACTGTTACTATAGACACCATCTCTCCCTACTATACCTGCTATCCCACAGTCACACTCCCTTCCCAGAGACTATTATCCACTGTTACTATAGGCACCATCTCTCCCTACTATACCTGCTATCCCACAGTCACACTCCCTTCCCAGAGACTATTATCCACTGTTACTATAGACACCATCTCTACCTACTATACCTGCTATCCCACAGTCACACTCCCTTCCCAGAGACTATTATCCACTGTTACTATAGGCACCATCTCTCCCTACTATACCTGCTATCCCACAGTCACACTCCCTTCCCAGAGACTATTATCCACTGTTACTATAGACACCATCTCTCCCTACTATACCTGCTATCCCACAGTCACACTCCCTTCCCAGAGACTATTATCCACTGTTACTATAGACACCATCTCTCCCTACTATACCTGCTATCTCACAGTCACACTCCCTTCCCAGAGACTATTATCCACTGTTACTATAGACACCATCTCTCCCTACTATACCTGCTATCCCACAGTCACACTCCCTTCCCAGAGACTATTATCCACTGTTACTATAGGCACCATCTCTCCCTACTATACCTGCTATCCCACAGTCACACTCCCTTCCCAGAGACTATTATCCACTGTTACTATAGACACCATCTCTCCCTACTATACCTGCTATCCCACAGTCACACTCCCTTCCCAGAGACTATTATCCCACTGTTACTATAGGCACCATCTCTCCCTACTATACCTGCTATCCCACAGTCACACTCCCTTCCCAGAGACTATTATCCACTGTTACTATAGACACCATCTCTCCCTACTATACCTACTATCTCACAGTCACACTCCCTTCCCAGAGACTATTATCCACTGTTACTATAGGCACCATCTCTCCCTACTATACCTGCTATCCCACAGTCACACTCCCTTCCCAGAGACTATTATCCCACTGTTACTATAGGCACCATCTCTCCCTACTATACCCACAGTCACACTCCCTTCCCAGAGACTATTATCCACTGTTACTATAGACACATCTCTCCCTACTATACCTGCTATCCCACAGTCACACTCCCTTCCCAGAGACTATTATCCACTGTTACTATAGACACCATCTCTCCCTACTATACCTGCTATCCCACAGTCACACTCCCTTCCCAGAGACTATTATCCACTGTTACTATAGGCACCATCTCTCCCTACTATACCTGCTATCCCACAGTCACACTCCCTTCCCAGAGACTATTATCCCACTGTTACTATAGGCACCATCTCTCCCTACTATACCCACAGTCACACTCCCTTCCCAGAGACTATTATCCACTGTTACTATAGACACATCTCTCCCTACTATACCTGCTATCCCACAGTCACACTCCCTTCCCAGAGACTATTATCCACTGTTACTATAGACACCATCTCTCCCTACTATACCTGCTATCCCACAGTCACACTCCCTTCCCAGAGACTATTATCCACTGTTACTATAGGCACCATCTCTCCCTACTATACCTGCTATCCCACAGTCACACTCCCTTCCCAGAGACTATTATCCACTGTTACTATAGACACCATCTCTACCTACTATACCTGCTATCCCACAGTCACACTCCCTTCCCAGAGACTATTATCCACTGTTACTATAGGCACCATCTCTCCCTACTATACCTGCTATCCCACAGTCACACTCCCTTCCCAGAGACTATTATCCACTGTTACTATAGACACCATCTCTCCCTACTATACCTGCTATCCCACAGTCACACTCCCTTCCCAGAGACTAATATCCACTGTTACTATAGGCACCATCTCTCCCTACTATACCTGCTATCCCACAGTCACACTCCCTTCCCAGAGACTATTATCCACTGTTACTATAGACACCATCTCTCCCTACTATACCTGCTATCCCACAGTCACACTCCCTTCCCAGAGACTATTATCCACTGTTACTATAGGCACCATCTCTCCCTACTATACCTGCTATCCCACAGTCACACTCCCTTCCCAGAGACTATTATCCCACTGTTACTATAGGCACCATCTCTCCCTACTATACCTGCTATCCCACAGTCACACTCCCTTCCCAGAGACTATTATCCACTGTTACTATAGGCACCATCTCTCCCTACTATACCTGCTATCCCACAGTCACACTCCCTTCCCAGAGACTATCATCCCACTGTTACTATAGGCACCATCTCTCCCTACTATACCTGCTATCCCACAGTCACACTCCCTTCCCAGAGACTATTATCCACTGTTACTATAGGCACCATCTCTCCCTACTATACCTGCTATCCCACAGTCACACTCCCTTCCCAGAGACTATTATCCACTGTTACTATAGGCACCATCTCTCCCTACTATACCTGCTATCCCACAGTCACACTCCCTTCCCAGAGACTATTATCCACTGTTACTATAGACACCATCTCTCCCTACTATACCTGCTATCCCACAGTCACAGTCCCTTCCCAGAGACTATTTTCCCACTGTTACTATAGGCACCATCTCTCCCTACTATACCTGCTATCCCACAGTCACACTCCCTTCCCAGAGACTATTATCCACTGTTACTATAGGCACCATCTCTCCCTACTATACCTGCTATGCCACAGTCACACTCCCTTCCCAGAGACTATTATCCACTGTTACTATAGGCACCATCTCTCCCTACTATACCTGCTATCCCACAGTCACACTCCCTTCCCAGAGACTATTATCCACTGTTACTATAGGCACCATCTCTCCCTACTATACCTGCTATCCCACAGTCACACTCCCTTCCCAGAGACTATTATCCACTGTTACTATAGGCACCATCTCTCCCTACTATACCTGCTATCCCACAGTCACACTCCCTTCCCAGAGACTATTATCCACTGTTACTATAGGCACCATCTCTCCCTACTATACCTGCTATCCCACAGTCACACTCCCTTCCCAGAGACTATTATCCACTGTTACTATAGGCACCATCTCTCCCTACTATACCTGCTATCCCACAGTCACACTCCCTTCCCAGAGACTATTATCCACTGTTACTATAGGCACCATCTCTCCCTACTATACCTGCTATCCCACAGTCACACTCCCTTCCCAGAGACTATTATCCACTGTTACTATAGACACCATCTCTCCCTACTATACCTGCTATCCCACAGTCACACTCCCTTCCCAGAGACTATTATCCACTGTTACTATAGACACCATCTCTCCCTACTATACCTGCTATCCCACAGTCACACTCCCTTCCCAGAGACTATTATCCACTGTTACTATAGGCACCATCTCTCCCTACTATACCTGCAATCCCACAGTCACACTCCCTTCCCAGAGACTATTATCCACTGTTACTATAGGCACCATCTCTCCCTACTATACCTGCTATCCCACAGTCACACTCCCTTCCCAGAGACTATTATCCACTGTTACTATAGGCACCATCTCTCCCTACTATACCTGCTATGCCACAGTCACACTCCCTTCCCAGAGACTATTATCCACTGTTACTATAGGCACCATCTCTCCCTACTATACCTGCTATCCCACAGTCACACTCCCTTCCCAGAGACTATTATCCACTGTTACTATAGGCACCATCTCTCCCTACTATACCTGCTATCCCACAGTCACACTCCCTTCCCAGAGACTATTATCCACTGTTACTATAGACACCATCTCTCCCTACTATACCTGCAATCCCACAGTCACACTCCCTTCCCAGAGACTATTATCCACTGTTACTATAGACACCATCTCTCCCTACTATACCTGCTATCCCACAGTCACACTCCCTTCCCAGAGACTATTATCCACTGTTACTATAGACACCATCTCTCCCTACTATACCTGCTATCCCACAGTCACACTCCCTTCCCAGAGACTATTATCCACTGTTACTATAGACACCATCTCTCCCTACTATACCTGTTATCCCACAGTCACACTCCCTTCCCAGAGACTATTATCCACTGTTACTATAGACACCATCTCTCCCTACTATACCTGCTATCCCACAGACACACTCCCTTCCCAGAGACTATTATCCACTGTTACTATAGACACCATCTCTCCCTACTATACCTGTTATCCCACAGTCACACTCCCTTCCCAGAGACTATTATCCCAGCTGCTTATAGACAATTAAGCTCTTGTGGGACTCCCTACCACTGATGAGGTATAAAACTGAATGACTAATCCAGCTGGGAGAGTACCAATGATAAATGTGCAGGAGTTCCCCCATCCCAAAGAGATCACAATCTACATATGGATTGCTATGTTACATCCTATTAAGGAAACTATGAGCAAAAGGAAAGGGAGAAAGGATCTATAGCTCTGAGAGAAACTGCCACATCAGTGATGCTATATGAGTGATTTACTACTTACAGTAACTCTGCTTGATCAGCACTTCCTTTTCCCATTTCAAATACAAACCACATTATCTAACTTATATGACGTTCTGATGGTTTCTGTTTTTTTTAACAACAGTTATTACCAAAACCTGAATGGTATCCTTAAACTACCAGGTATTATACTTAGTATTAAAAATGTAATGAAGGACCTGATGAAGTACACTCTAGAGCACTAAAAGAGCTTTGTTATAGCCAGGCTACTTATTTGATGAGGCCCCCTCTCATCTAGAATGGTAGCAAGAAAAGCCAATATAAATTCTAGTATTTAAAGTGAAGTAACAATCTCAGCCTGGCAATTATAATCCAGTAAGTCTGACATCTATTATGGGCAAGTTATTTGAAGGTTTGCTAGTGGATCACATTGAACTTTGCCAATGCTTTTGATGCAGAGCACATACACATTTGCCAACGTCTTTTGGTTTTGAGAATGTTATTTGCAAATGTGTGTATATGCGTTTGTGTATTTTTATCATTCCAATGTGTAATAGAGCAAACTTTGTGCCCATTCCACAATAATAATAATAATGTGTACCAAGCGCAATACATGACTATTATATTTCAAGTAGCTGGCAAATGAAAAACAAATGAATCCATTCTGACAACAATGGGACATCCAATGGAAGGTCTAACAGTTTGTGAATTTTTGGAATATGGTTGAAAACAGCAACTCATGACATAAGTCAAGTTATCATGGACACTTTGACAAAACATTTTTATGGCTCAGTGCTTGCTTTAACAAAGCCACCAATTCAATTGTTTCTATAAATTTTCGAACAACGTGACGTGAGTCAGAAAAAAGTTAGACTTAGAACTGAACATGGTGTTTTCAGACTGAGCATCAGAAACACCTACTCCATCAATCATAAGCAGGGCTTCCAATGATATTTTTGCACATGTATCTTGGTATTGAGTAAAGCATGTACTAGTATATCTGTTGAACTTACGTTGACAGGATCCTCAACATTTCTAACAAGGTTATACATTGAACTTCTTGGTGGGACAGGAATGGCCTTTCCTAAATTATAAAGTTCATCATCAGTCAGTTGTTTTGAAAGGACATTCAATGCTGTCTGTTCTTTTTTTCCTCAAAGTAGACTTTGGATGATCCATTATTTTTTCTTCCTTTCCTGATCTGTGTAGACCAATTTTCTAGTGATGAACCTGCAAAAACATCAAGAAACCCTCATCAGACCTGTACACTCTCCCTGTTTCAGAGTATGAGCCCCCATGTTTGGCGAGGGTTTTTTGATGTACTTGGCTACTTGCAAGTTCATAGTAGAGAATGTCCTTGTGTCTTTATTAGTTGGAAGAGAAAAGTAACCTTGACCAGTTTATTGTCTTCATAGTCTTCACCAGCAGGACCCTCATTGTCTCATCAGCTCTGCCCAGTGCATTTGCAGTGATTTACCCAGTGATTCACCCAGTGATTCTTTTTTAGCAGATCTGAAATCACCCAGAGACGGGGAAGTGATGGGGAGACAGTGAACAGAGGGGGCCAATGTAGTACATTTTGGTATTGCAGAAGATTTGGAGAAAGAAATCCCTCATTATCTAAACTGGGTATTTTATAAGATGTTTACAGCACCTTTGGTTTCAGAATAACTAAGGCTTTAGTCTGGGCACTGGATCCCCCACTGGTTCTGGAGAAACTTCACTAGGGGAGAAGCATCTCAGTTCCTCACAGGTTCCACTAGTTCTTTAATTACAATGATCCTGTTTCTTCCCTATAATGAAGGGAGTTCTGCTTCTTCTACTCCTTGTAGTCTGGAAATGATTGTGTTTCTCTGCAACATTTGCACCTATTGAAACAGCCACCCTAGTGCCCCATACAGACCAGGTGATAGTTGGGATACCAAATTGGGTGGCAGAGATGGAGAAACAGAACAATGACTATAAATGATTATGTTGTCTATATCAAACCTCTCATTCAGTCTGCTTTATGGCTTCCGAGGGCATTGATCCTAGCAACCAATCATAGTCCTACTATGGGAGAAAGGCCCTTACGTATATTTCTTTTATAGAGGTGAAGTTTCCCACAAGCTGACTGATTGGATTTCCTAAGTCTCACAGTGAGATATGATATTATTTTTATTATTATTATTATTATTATTATACTGGGATTCCCTGTGCCCCCCCCCCAATACTGTATGTGCATCACAGGCCCCTGTTTATAGGTGATTGTATTGTACACAACAAACTCCCTGTATACAACTGGCCGGTTGTGTTGTGGGTTTGGCAAGTTGTGTAATGTATAAACACAGGCTTGTGTCATGGGCTCTGCCAGCAACACACACACAGCTGCACTCGCTCCCACAGGTAAGTACTGGGAGACACTCACCCTAATACCCCCAAACTGTTCTCTCCCACTCCCAGCACCCCACACTGCTCTCTTCCTACTCCCAGCACCTCACCCTGCTCTTCCCTACTCCCTTACACCTCACTCTGCTCTTCCCTACTCCCAGCACCTCACTCAGCTCTTCCCTATTCCCAGCACCCCACACTGCTCTCTTCCTACTCCCAGCACCTCACTCTGCTCTTCCCTACTCCCAGCACCTCACTCTGCTCTTCCCTACTCCCTTACACCTCACTCTGCTCTTCCCTACTCCCAGCACCTCACTCTGCTCTTCCCTATTCCCAGCACCCCACACTGCTCTCTTCCTACTCCCTTACACCTCACTCTGCTCTTCCCTACTCCCAGCACTCTCACACTGTTCTCTTCCCACTCTCAGGACTGTCACAGCTCTCTCCCCCAACTCCCAGAAGTCTCAATTGCCCCTTTCTAATACTTTACAAGTGAGGCCACCGGATCCCCATCACTGTGAAACTGCCCCGTGTGTGGGGAATGGGGCAACTGCGCAGGTATTGGTTGTTGGGCTCTGCGCTGGTAGAGACGCTGCTGTTTTCTGGATGTCTCCTGGGCTGGAATTCCCTGAACCCCATCCTGCTGGAACTTGGGGTGCTCTCGTCTTACTGCCACCCAGGTGGGTAACTGATGGCTGAACCATTGGTCATACAAGGTATTACCTGTGTTAGGGAACCAATCACATGTTTGTTTCCAAGGCTGGATCAGTAACTGAGACTGTTGCACTTCTTCCCCCTGTCTGTGTTGTAATATGGCTCCCCAATACCTGTGAGGACAAAAACTGAGTGGGGGGGGGCTCATTATCCCCATAACCCCCTGACCCCTTATATTTTCCTTAGAATAATAATATGTTTTCTATTCTTTAGGGAGTTAATATGTTGTTGCTGGATGTCATAAATTGCCCCAAATTTAGTCCTATAGAATACAGGGGATCAGTTGTCCAAATATTAGATCCTATATAAAATTATAATAAACCCCCCCCCCCTGGAATTTCCAGATAGAGACCAAGTCACTCACAAATTCTAACAGAAACCCCCAAGTCATAGGGAGCAGGAATTGAATTCTCTGAGCATCTGTAGCACAGAACACCCCTGGGTAATAGTGACCATAAAGTTATATCATTTAATGGCTGGTGCAAAAAACAAATATATACTGGGGCAACAAAAACCATGAATTTTGGAAGAGATAATTTTAGTGCCATTAGGGGCTGCCCTTCAGAGTATTGATTGGGGCATTACGTTTTCAGCTAAAAACACAGAACAGAAATGGTTGTCATTTAAACTGATATTAAATCATTACTGTTCTCAATTTATTCCCTTTTAAGAGTGTTGAGGACTCTTATATGTGACTTAACTAGAAAATAAGGAAGCGACTGGGAATAAAGAAGAAAGTATTTAAAAAAGACAAGTCTGAGGGGGACAGACACTTCTTGACCTATAAATAATATAAGCGATGTAAAGCCACAATCAGAAAACAAAAAATAGAAAATGAGGAACTGATTGCTTCACAAGCTAGGACTAATCACTCAAAAAAATTGAAGCAGCATATCAATAGTAAAAGAGAAGTGAGCTGACACTGCAGCTCCATTAAATAAAGTGGAGATATTTTGGTTAGAAGGAACTCCAAAAAGCAAATGTGCTTAATCAGTTCTTCTCCTCAGTGTATTCAATAGAGGAGTCAGTGCTATAAAGGTACAAATGACGGAAACGTGTGCTCAGTGGCTGATGGAGCTTATGATACTTATAGTTTTAAGCTAAATTAATGTGAACAAGACAGAATACACCCTCGGGTACCTACAGAGCTTTGTCCAGTTTCAGCCAGGCCTCTATTTCGGATTTTCTCCGACTCACTTTAATCTGGGATGGTATTATCAGTAGGAATCAGCTTGTTTTTATGAAATCATGTCAGACAAACTCAATTGCTCTTTCTAATGCAGTAAAGTATAGAGTCCCAGGGGTCTGGGATACACAAGGTAATTATATTATTACTGCTAATAATAATAATAATAATAATAATAAAACATTCTGTACCAATCCTGTTACCCCCAGATGTCCCAGCAGGGGGTGTGACACCATTCAGGTGAATGGGAACCACCAGTGAGATCATTGACAGGGGCCACTCTAATGAAATGGGGGGCCCCAGGTGATAATAAGGGGAAGCCTCTTGTACTAAACTGGAAAGAGAAAATGAAACTCTGATTATTTGGTTGGAAATTTCAGAAACGGAAATCCTGTGGTTTCACTCTTATTCCTGGCTTGCGGGTGCCCCTAACACATGGGGTCATGTTTGTTTCTGCCATACGGGATGGTGGGGAGACTCTTCCTCTAATATAACCCCCCCATTCCATGACTTGGGGGCTTGTGTTAATAAATGGGCACTTTTTTTATTTCTGGCCCTAACACTGTCTGTTTCATCTTTCTCTCCCAGATGGAGCCCAAGCTCACGAAAATGAAGACAAGGGTGAGTATTTGAGAGATGATTGTACCCCAGGGGCACAACTACTTCTCCAGCCTTCTATATAGACATTCCACCACCCCTGGAACTCAGGATGAGCAAATGTTACTTTCTTACTAAGTGCTTGTTACTCAATGGGCTATTCACAAGCTCCCGGGGGTTATTCAGTCTCTATATTGTAATAATAATATTAGGGCCAAGAACGAGTCTCACAAAATGTGCCTCAGAGTAACAACAATATTAGCCTATTATTATATTATCAGTAATATACACTGACAGCAACAGCACCTGCATGTTCTTAGTTCTACCTGAGCTCAATAGTTTCTGTCACCCTGTCCTGCTTCCCTAAGTTCTCCCCTGTCATCTTGCCCTTGGTTCTTTGCCCCTTTGCTGTACTAAGTTCTTCCCTGATCTTTCCACTTATTTTCACTGTATAATAAAGAGAACCCCCTAACACCACCCATGGCTGAGACAGATGAAGGATCACCTCTGAAGCCTCTGCCAGCTGTCTGCACCCTACAAGAACAAGGACTAAACTTGGGGTTCATGTTGGGTTCCCTCTTTCTTGGAGTAACCTTCCTGTCCCTGCAGATTCTCATGGGTTATGCCCAACTAAGGACACTGCGCCAGACTGGAGGGTAAGGACACCTTTTCATTTCTCTTCTCCCTCTTTCCTTTCCTCTCGTCACCCAGTCTTCCTTTCCCAACTCATTTTCTTCCATCACTTCTTCCTCTTTCCTTCTCCAGGGCCCTGATATCAGTCGGCTGCTTGATGGTGGGATGTGCATGTACAAATCCTCATGGTGAGTTCTACTCATTGTAGTCTCCTCGAGATACCCAAAGGTTTACCCCTATGGTATCTACTCAGCATCACCCCACAAGCCCCCTTTAACCCACTTCTCACTCTCTATCCAGGTCTATCCTTACTCCTGCCCTGTGCCCTGGTGCTGCTGGGAGTTGGAGGAAGCTGCATTCTCTTTACCTCCCTCATGGTAAGTTGGGTGATGAATTCTTATATAGATCTTCTGAGACATTCCCATAAAAAGAGTTATAAATGCTATATACTCACTATACACAGTGATTAAATGCTCTCTACACACTATATACACAGTGATTAAACTGCCCATGTGCACTGTACACACAGTAAATGATCATGTTTGTGTTAAATAAAAACATTCTGAGTTTACACAACAGCTCACATTGAAAGAATTCCATTGATACCAAGGTTTGACCTCACAATACAAATAATTGGGACTAGGCAGGATCTAGGCACCTGATCTAGGCAGGATCCACAGCAAATACTTATGGTCCTGTTAGAACTGGCCGACTCATGTCCCATTATCTGTTGTTGTACTTCAGTTCCCAAACTTTGTCATCGGGCTTGAGAGACTGCCAAGATTGCTAAGGGGCTGCACATTGGAAAACAGTGATTGAAAGTTCTACTGTGTCTTCTTTTTCTGCTGCCTCCACTTTAACCTACTGTCTCCATCTTCTTTTACTGGTTCTTTCTTGCCCTACTGTCTTTATTTGTCCCTACTGCCTATTTGCTCTACTGTCACCATCTTGTCCTATCTCCATCTTGCCCTACTGTCAGTGTCTTGTTCTACTGTCTTTATCTTGTTCTAATGTCACCATCCTGCCCTACTATACCTGCTTTAGTCATCAGACCTCTTAGAGGTCTCCCAAGATCAAAGGTAGGATTCTAAGCAGGACCTAAAATATTTGATGGAAGCCTAGTATTCAGCTTAATTATAGTGAGATTTGGGGTTAACATCTGCTATCTAGACATTCATGAAACAAGAGCAAGAAAACACATTTTGTTCACATATCTGTGAAAGCAGGTTCTTCATCAATTTGCAAACACAAATGGGTCCTTGAAACTAAAATCTGCTCCACATCTTGCGACAACTGGGGGTGGAATTATAGAAGAAGGGCGGTTTTAAGCTCCTCCAGGAAAGGTGGGGCCTCTATGTCACCTACATACTCTTTATAAATGCTACATTATTCTACTCATGCACTCTACTTTGTCTTGTCTCAATTAAGCTCCCCCTCTTTATGGGAAATAACGAGTGGCTTTATAATTCGCTGGTCATCGGATGCTTCACCGCTTCAGCCACAGTCTTTACCCTGATGAAGGTAAGGGGTGAGTGTTCGGCTGTAAGGATTGTTGCATATGGAAGTGTAGGCAAGGACAAATTTAGAATGGGTGGTGGACATGTTATTTAAGAAGATCAGGAGCATGACCTGTAATGTGGAAAGATGATAAAAAGAGACTTCCATACTTCCCAACTGAGCTAATTTCATTGAGACAGTTTTTGATGAAGCATCAACAATCCAGAAGCATTACTAGAAAGTTAGTGTGGCTTGGAGAGACATGGTTATCATGGAAATGGTGGTGATTTGGGCAGATCAAGGACCTCAGAATTTCATGATTTGGACCTCAACCCTCTATTCATGTGCATATTTGAATGCGTCCCATACCCCTAGACCCATCACCATTTTTACTAAGTTAATAGATACAAAGTCTACCGGCTATTTCATCTGTGAAGTATTTTTTTAGTCTTTAAAATGGATAAATAACTTAACTGTGGGCAATGTGTGGGTGTTCCATAGGTGGCCTACAATGCTGGTGTCCCCTTTGTGCCTCTATTGGTGGCATATGGAGCCCTGTCCTGCGCAATGTGCTTGAATGGATGTATTTGTTGGCGGCTGGAGCAGAATGGAGAAGGAAAGAAGAACAAGTACAGGTGAGAGAGAAATAATTACCAGATGGTGGTGGGGGATATTAAAAGGTAGGAGCAAATATAAGGTGGGAATTAAATCGACTCTGCCCTCTCAGTATCCAGCTGCAGTTGACCTGTTGTGAGACTGGGCAGAAGAAGGAAGAGAACACTGCGTGGTACAGGGAATCCCTGAAGTACAAGTTTGAGACATCCCTAAGGGACCGAGAGAGAATCTTGAGCCGCAGGAAGAAGTTACATTTCAAGAGGCCAGAGGGTGAGTTACTCTTTTGTTAGGGTTAATAGCCCTGTACTGCACACAATTACACCCAGGGGCATTGGATGCATTGAAGTCTGCAATACTCAATGAGTAGTAATCATGTCAGTAATCACTGCTTTCTTCCTTTCTTTACACTGCTGAGAGGAAAGAACTTCTTTAGTGGAGCCTTGCACCACTTATGTGAACATGATCTGGTCATTTGTCACCAAAAGAAGTCTCACACTTTGTAACGTGATTGCAGAGATCCACTCAGGAGCAGTTTTAGTGATAGAAATGCCCTTCAACAGTACCAGCTGCACTCTCTGTCACAATACTCACCTTCTGGAAAAACTAATGGTGGTGGTTGTTGCTAAGAGGACTGTGGGAATAGAAATACTCAATGCACCTTTAGCCTCTTATAGTCTGGTTACAGATCAAAGGAACTAACAAAACCCTCACCTCTTTCCTCCTAAACTGCATGAAGTTCTTTTCTCTACTCAACCAGAGACAATTTCTCCTCATTCTTCTGTCCCAAATCAGAGCCAAGTGCCAGCTCTTCTGTTCCAAAGCGTTTGATCTTTTGCCTCCAACCAGAGCTTAGTGCACCTCTCTTTTCTTTGCCCAACCACAGCCACATTCTCCTATCTTCTGCCTGAAGCTGAAACCCAGTTCTTCTCCTGTTTCCAGCCAGAACCAAGTTCCTCCCTTCTATCCACAACCACAGCTAATTTCTCTTTACTCTTTACCTTATGTCTCCAACCAGAGCCAAGTTCTCCTCTCCTGCGGAGTAGCCTGCTTTCTCCTGTGTATGTGCTTCACCTCCTCTCTGACTCTCTGCTCCAGACATGGCTCCACTTTTATATCTCGTCTCTGAACCTGCAGCTCTCTGGTGAGTACAACTGGTCATGGTCCTACAGGTAAGACTGAGCACATGACAAGCTGGTGGGGGGGGGTTGTGTTTTATTCAACAAGTTTAGTGACAGTTTATCTGGGCTAACCAATCCACACTACATAACAATGGCGTGATATCAACCAATGGGACACTGCTAATGTATCTTCTTCTTTCTAGCCCTGTACTCCTCATTGTTTGGGGCACTACAGATGTTGGGATTGTTCTCTGCCCCTCTGATCTCCGTTCTGCTCCACCGACAAAAAGACATAAATAAAGGAACAAAAACAACCAGCAAAGGGTGAGGGATGGAAAACTGTCCTGAAAGCCTGTTCCTGATAATTTAGCTCTCCCCACATTAGATACAAACCCAGCCCTGCAGCTGCCTGAGCCTGTCCCTGATACTGTGCAGTCAGGGGATCCCCTACATTAGATACAAACCCAGCCCTGCCTGAGACTATATCTGATCCTATGTAGTCAGGGGATCCCCTAAATTAGATACAAACCCTGGCCTGCCTGAGCCTGTCCTGATACTGTGCAGTCAGGGGATCCCCTACATTAGATACAAACCCAGCCCTGCCTGAGACTATATCTGATCCTATGTAGTCAGGGGATCCCCTAAATTAGATACAAACCCTGGCCTGCCTGAGCCTGTCCTGATACTGTGCAGTCAGGGGATCCCCTACATTAGATACAAACCCAGCCCTGCCTGAGCCTGTGCAGTCAGGGGATCCCCTACATTAGATACAAACCCAGCCCTGCCTGAGCCTATCCTGATACTGTACAGTCAGGGGACATTAGTACAAAGCTGAACATTCATTTGGTAGAAACTGTTGATCAACATAAACTCTCTCTTAACATCATTAGGAGGCTGTTGAGTTGCTTTATACTCCGGATTTTCACCGCCTCTGGGTTTGGCATTGCATGTCTCATCCCGTCACTGGGGGTTCAGGTAAGAAAATGACAGTTTATCGACAAGACCACAGTGGTTTGTAATAACCTTATCATTTACAGCAGGGGGTGCATTATCACTAAATCACAGCGTTAGAAGATTTTTGGGTGATTTTTTCTAAAGTGAAATCACAGCAATTAAGTGGTATTCCCCAGACCTAGCAATCACAAGAAGGGGGTTTTGTCCATTTTTGACCAGTAGAGATGCCACCCCAGGCTTGAGAGACAATGGTATGTAAATGGATCCCTGTGTTTGTGCCGCAGGTAGTTGCCTTCATCCTCCATGTGGTGACAAGAAGTTCCACGTTCATTCTCAGCGTGGAGCTGTACAACTGTGTGTGAGTAACCAGTTGCTCTATACAAGGGTACCACGTTACTATTCTGGTTATTGTTACAACTGGATTTTGACTAATGTGGCTCTCCCATTCCAGGTTCCCCAGGAGTCACTTTGGCTCTCTCTTGGGAATCCACACTTTCTGCTCCTCACTGGCAACTGCCTTCCAGCATCCACTCTTTCTCCTCACCACAGGGCCACTGGAAGGAAACCCATTTTGGGTAGGTAGCAACATCCTGACCATGCCCTCCCTTTGTTTTCTTATCCAATCACCTGCCCCTTTCTATCATTATAGTGGCCATTTTAATAAACTGACATTCATCTTTTGCCCTATTGCCAATATTAATTTTACTGTAACTATCACCATGTTGCCATATTTTATCTACTGTGACCTACTGAGTCCATCTTCTTCTGGCTCGGTTCTGTCCTATAATCATCATCTTGCTCTCTAGATCTACCACGGTCTATTTTGTCTGGGCTGCATATTGTCCTCCTGTATCCATCTTGCCCTGTTGCTTAGTTAGTCCTCCTCTCCATCTTCTTTTGCTTCTTTCTTGTTTTTCCCTCCATCATCTTGCCTCTATTTCTATCGAGGCCTGTCTTCAACGGACCCTGGTCTGTCTTCATCTTATCCTACAGTCTTCATCTAGTTCCTACGTCTGTATGTTGTCTGATTGCCTAGTTTCTCATATTGTCCCCATCTTCTCCTGCCTTTGTCATTTCCTACCATAACCATCTTGTCTCACAATCTCCATCTGGTCCTGTTTCCATCTTGTTCTACTGCTCCCATATAATTTCTTTTACTCTATTATTATAAAAGTATTTCTCGAGTACTTCCTTGCCCTGCTAACTGTCTCTCTCTTTCAGATACACGCCACATTCCTCGTGTCCTGTTCCTTATACATCTCTGTCCCACTGTCCCTCTGGATTGGGCAGCGTCGTAGCCAAAACATTTCCCAGCCCATCATGCTCCAACCAATAGGGGCCCGCCCCAGCATCCACACCCCTATATGATAAAGCTCCCCAATAAGAGGCAAACTATTGAACCCCCCGCATACTGGTCATTGGTGCACATAAGGAAAAGTAACCACGCACTTCTTGTCTTTGTTTATTCCAATAAATTTTACCATGATGTTTTTTAAAAAACATAAAAGGAAATGGAAAAACAAACAAAAAAAATATCTAACAACCCATCTGCCCTCCAGCCCCAGGCAGGATCACAGTCCCATCAATTTCTCCTCCTGGTCCCTTCTCTCACGCTTCTGGACCCTGAACTACAGAACAAATCAATGCAACTGAAGAACTTTTCACAAGATGGAGACAACACAGCCTTTCCCCTGCTTCTGCACAACCTTCTGCCATGGGGCGATAAACATGCTCAGTACAGGGTCATATGATTTACCCCACCTCCAGCAGTGGAAGTCTCTCATGAGCAGGAGCTCAGTGTCAGATATTAGAGCACTTAACCCCCCAAAGTCTGATGCCACTTTTAACCAAGGAGCACAAAACCTGTAAAGGGCCCACAAACACAACTGCTGTGTTGTGTGGAAGTAGAAAAGGCCACAGTGCTGCAGAGTTCTGTTCCAGAGAACCAGAGTGGAAAGCAGAAAAACAGATGGAGAAATGGAAGAGGACCAGAAGGGTTGACAAGGGTGGAGGATTGAAAGTAGTATCAGGGAGCTGAGAGAGAAGTTCCATCAGCTCTTCATCCCACATCCAAATGTGCCCAGGCTCCGTCCAGCAGATGAAAGCAGGGACAGAGGACAGGCTCCAGCTGAGGGGAATCTGCCAGGAAACAAACAGGATCCCTCAGTATCAAACAAGCTTTCCATATCAGAAATGTAACAAGGTTAGTCAGGGAACTCTATACCAGTGTGCCTGACACCAATATATAGCTTTAATCTGAACGGGAAATATTCTGTCAGGCAGAAAAACATTTCTGTTTTATTGGGGGTGCTTTTAGGCCAAGAGTAAATGCACAATATGTCACTGTACACAAAACAATGGGTATTATATAATTATATATATATATATATATATATATATATATATATATATATATATATATATATATATATATATATATATATATATAAAAATAAATGTCACGTTTCAATATCCTGTGTCTTTGCTTACTTAAACGGTGTCCCCCACCCTTTTACGGTTGGATCAACAGTTCAAGAGCCGCTGGCAAGCCAAAGGTTCAGCAACATTGCCAGGCAGGGCACAAAGCCATGGAAAGGGAATGATGACTAGAGCCCAATAACCAGGAAAGTGGATGATATTGCTATAGCCCCACACAGGGGATACGGCACCAACAAGGCTAATTAAGTTATAATATGAATGAGAAGAAATCATCAGATGCCAGTGGGGACAGAGGACCTACTTAAAACACAAATTGTTTCAGCAACTAATCATTGCCCTGGCAACATACACTGGGTTATTAGATCACTGCTTTCATGGCTGAGACTTGGTCTCACTTCCTCAAAAACCCTAATTTAGATGCACAATGTCCAGTGAACAACCCCAAGTGCCCCTTTCAACAACCTCTCCCTCCTCTAATCACTTGTCTCCTACAGGAACATAACCTTCTTCCCTTTCTTAGCCTCAATGCCCTGCTCTAACCCCCTTCTGCTCCTGACCTTCCTCCCGTGCATACAGTAAGACAGCCACCTTCTATCTGCCTCCGGCCCAAACCAACTTCCTACTGTGGCATACGGTGCCCGTGCTCTGGAATGTGCTGGAGTAACGTGGGGAACAATGTGTTAGGCAGCCCAAGCCCACTCCAGGGAGCAGAGGAAATGGTACCTCAGCCAATTACCCAGAAGAAAAATGGCTCCATGCTGTACCTCAGCCAAGCACCTCATACTGCTCCTCAGCCAAGTACCCAGAAGAAAAATGGCAGCATACTCCTCCCAAGCCAAATACCCAGAAGAAAAATGGTACCATGCTGCTCCCCAGCCAAGCACACAGGGCTGTTTCTTGAGCCAATTTATGTAATGAAGTGCCAAATAAAATTTTGAGGAATACACACATTGTTTACACACCGCACCATGGGAAATGGCATTGTGGCACTTCTGAGCTTTCTGGATAAGGGGTTATATTGAGCAAGTACCCAGTCAGAGAAACACTCGAGAGCAGAGGAAAATTGTGCCACTAAGCTCCCCACAGAGTTGACCTGGGCCAGTGTGGGTTTATTGACAGTTGCCCTGGGCCAGTGTGGGTTTATTGACAGTTGCCCTGGGCCAGTGTGGGTTTATTGACAGTTGCCATGGGCCAGTGTGGGTTTATTGACAGTTTCCCTGGGCCAGTGTGGGTTTATTGACAGTTGCCCTGGGCCAGTGTGGGTTTATTGACAGTTGCCATGGGCCAGTGTGGGTTTATTGACAGTTTCCCTGGGCCAGTGTGGGTTTATTGACAGTTTCCCTGGGCCAGTGTGGGTTTATTGACAGTTGCCATGGGCCAGTGTGGGTTTATTGACAGTTTCCCTGGGCCAGTGTGGGTTTATTGACAGTTTCCCTGGGCCAGTGTGGGTTTATTGACAGTTGCCCTGGGCCAGTGTGGGTTTATTGACAGTTGCCCTGAGCTAGTGTGGGTTTATTGACAGTTTCCCTGGGCCAGTGTGGGTTTATTGACAGTTGCCCTGAGCTAGTGTGGGTTTATTGACAGTTTCCCTGGGCCAGTGTGGGTTTATTGACAGTTGCCCTGGGCCAGTGTAGGTTTATTGACAGTTGCCCTGGGCCAGTGTGGGTTTATTGACAGTTGCCCTGGGCCAGTGTGGGTTTATTGACAGTTGCCCTGGGCCAGTGTGGGTTTATTGACAGTTGCCCTGGGCCAGTGTGGGTTTATTGACAGTTGCCCTGGGCCAGTGTAGGTTTATTGACAGTTGCCCTGGGCCAGTGTGGGTTTATTGACAGTTGCCCTGGGCCAGTGTGGGTTTATTGACAGTTGCCCTGAGCTAGTGTGGGTTTATTGAGAGGAGCATCAGCCTGGAGGTAATGGTTAGAGACTCCGCTCATGGGAAACAAAGTTCTCAGAAGAAAGTGGAAAACTCAGCTGATATTACTGAATATTGTACAGAGAAAGTTTTACTGCATATATATATATATATATATACATAATACAGGTACATATCAGTGTGGAACTGGAAACGGCAAGGGCAAGGGGCTAGGGGGCAGGAAATTAGAAAAGATTTTCTTATTAATTAAAAAAAAAGAAAAGGAAAAACCCAAAATGCCACTAAATGGTCACTGGCTGTTCGTGTGGCTGTTCATGAGGTATCCGGAGACTGAGTGATCCCCAGTATACTGCCTCCCTGTGGTGAGTGTGAGTTCTGCAGCACTAGCATCTGAGAAAGGTTCTCTCACCCGTGAGTGCGGGACGGCAGGAACTTATTCATCCTTGGCAGACATTCCCCGGACTGTTCCTTTCTGTCGCATCTGAGGACACGGAGATCAAATCACATGTTTTAGGAACAGAATCCAATAATTCTAAATATTAGACCTATTGGACCCCGCTCACCTCATCGAGTTCCTTCTGTGTCTCGTCTTCCATACGGCGGATGTCCTCCATGTTCAGATCCACCCATCGGTCCAACGAGCAGAAAAGCTGCCGGTGGAAGTTGGTGAAAAGGCGCTTTTCTTGCTGCAAAGGGAGAAAGGAGATACCATGTAGGATTCGTGGGAGAATAAGGAGGATGGGTTCAGGCCACAAGTTCAAGATAAAATTCAGGTGATACATTACATAATGAATAGAACTGGCAGGGCACCTTTACCAGGGGAGATGGTTGGGGTGAGGTAAAAGACAAATAATTAATGGGGGGAGTGACTGAGCCCAGACACAGAATAGAGGGTCACCGATACCTTGTGAATAAACCGCTCCACTTTGCCCTGAAGGCCCCACCACTGGAACTTCACCGTGACCAGCTTGTAGGCACACATGTGAGGGCTCGACGGGTTGTTGGCCAACTCTTTCTGCAGAGACCGTGGCAATCAGGTTAACAAAATGGCTACAAAAAAATGTTTATGTATACTAAACGTAAATATGAAACCTTCCAATCCTGCTTCAAGGGGCCCCGACCTGTCTTCTCCGACCTGTAGATTGCTGGATCCTCATTTGCTTTGTAATCCTAAAAGCAAAACAATAGGGGGTTAAAATTAAAGGGAAAGGTTAAAATATTATCTGATCCCCATTGTAAGCAGCAGTCCTGTCCCGCTTTATGGCAGCTGAGATTCTAGCTATCTGTATAACAGAACATTCTGTCCCAGTGGCTGCACAGATCCTATCTGATCCCCATTGTAAGCAACAGTCCTGTCCTGCTTTATGGCAGCTGAGATTCTAGCTATCTGTATAACAGAACATTCTGTCCCAGTGGCTGCACAGATCCTATCTGATCCCCATTGTAAGCAGCAGTCCTGTCCTGCTTTATGGCAGCTGAGATTCTAGCTATCTGTATAACAGAACATTCTGTCCCAGTGGCTGCACAGATCCTATCTGATCCCCATTGTAAGCAGCAGTCCTGTCCTGCTTTATGGCAGCTGAGATTCTAGCTATCTGTATAACAGAACATTCTGTCCCAGTGGCTGCACAGATCCTATCTGATCCCCATTGTAAGCAGCAGTCCTGTCCTGCTTTATGGCAGCTGAGATTCTAGCTATCTGTATAACAGAACATTCTGTCCCAGTGGCTGCACAGATCCAATCTGATCCCCATTGTAAGCAGCAGTCCTGTCCTGCTTTATGGCAGCTGAGATTCTAGCTATCTGTATAACAGAACATTCTGTCCCAGTGGCTGCACAGATCCTATCTGATCCCCATTGTAAGCAGCAGTCCTGTCCTGCTTTATGGCAGCTGAGATTCTAGCTATCTGTATAACAGAGCATTCTGTCCCAGTGAGCATAGATAAAGAGTTACATCATTTAAACAAACATAAGTAGATAATAAAGATAAGACATGTATATTAAAGGGAAGATAAACCTAAAAATAAATTATGAAAAAATTATAATGGGCATATTTATATATATTCTATATTTTAAGGGGTGGTTCACCTTCAAGTTAACTTTTAGTATGTTATAGAATGGCCAATTCTAAACAACTTTTCAATTGGTCTTCATTATTTATAGCCATTGAATTATTTGCCTTCTTCTTCTTTTGACTCTTTCCAGATTTTTAGTGAAGGCAAGAGAGAGGATGAGCATGAGAGAAGCGTGAAAGAGAGGATGATCACGTGAGAAAAAGGATGAGTGTGTGAGAATGAGTGCAAGAGAAATAGGATAAGCGTGAGAGAGAGAGGATGAATGTCAGAGAGGATAATCATGAGAGAAGCATGAGAGAGAGGATGATCGCGTGAGAGAAAGAGGAAGAGCGTGAGAGAGAGGGAGAGGATGAGCGCAAGAGAAAGAGGATGAGCATGAGTGAGAGAGATGATGAGCACAAGACAGACAGAGAGAGAGGATGAGCGTAAATGAGAGAGACGATGAGCACGAGAGAGAGACAGAGCGAGAGAGAGGATAAGCGTATGAGAGAAAGATGAGCGTGAGTGAGAGAGATGATGAGCACGAAACAGAGAGAGAGGATGAGCATTAGAGTAAGGGAAGGCAAGGGTAGGGGTATCGGGGGGCAGTGCTACTTACACCCTCGTTTATCTGGGATCGATCAGCGATGTCTATGGGCACAACTTCCACCTCTTTCCATGTGTCACAGTCCAGTCCATGCACCTTGGAGTGAGGGAGGCAGAAGGGGGAACAATGAGAAGGAGAATTAGGGTGAAACACAGAGAGGCAGAGACTGAAGGGAGACATGAATGTAAGGGTGCAGGCTCAGGACAGGGAAAGGGTTAAGGGGGCGACTCACATTCTCCTGTTTCCCAAAGTCCGGTTTGTGCCAGGTTTCAATTTTCACAAAGAAGTCGTCTTTCATATATTCATTCTGTGAGAGAAATGAGACAGTCACACACACCAACACCACTGAGAGGCTCAGCACTGCATGTAAGGAGATGTCACTTAGCTGCTAATACTGAGCCAATGCTGTGCCAATGCTGAGCCAATGCTGTGCCAATACTGTGCTGGTGAAAACTGCACAAACTAAACAGCAGAATGGATTTGGCTCAGATGCTAAAACGCCCCCCCCCCCCCAAACGCTGATTGAGGCAGAAGGAATCGGCCAGTGAGCTGCCATGTTGCACACAGACAAGCAACATAACGATCCCTGCGGCTGCTTGGGTTAAATATTGACAGACTTATCTGTGGCACCTAATGTACCAGCACCTTATCCTACACACACATCACCCCTGTTCCATCTGCTGCACATTCTGCTACCATCTCAGGCATCGGCAGGCTGGAAGCTCTTGTTCCTCCCACACTGCGTTCTTATACAGTTGTTATATAGTTACAGGGGGAGTCTGCCCCTCTATGATTCCAATTAGTCAGAGGCTCTGTGTAACATACGGTGTCACTAACACTGACCAGGGGATATTGAGCCCCCAATTAAACTTTATACTGTCAGCCCTTGTCATGTGCAGCCTAGAAACATGGCACGTCCCACTGATACAAAGAAATGGAATGCTCTGGGCACACAATAAGCTCTACCCTCATACTGTCTATTTATGGGAAAAGCAATGATAAAATACAACTTATATTCTATGCCTAGAGGCAGTGTGTAAGAGATAGGACTATAAGTATAATATCCATCTATACATATATATCACACAACCCGCTGCTGTCTGTATTCTTTCTGCCGCCCGATTGGCTCAGTGCAAGCAGTTACAGCAAATACAAAATGATTAGTGACAAAATGTTATAGTTACCGTGACGACTGCAGCAGGACGAGTGTCAGGAGCAGGAGAGGAGAGAGAATAAAGAGGGGTTACACATGCGATGTTGCATTAGCCTGGATATAATGCGAGTTATGAGAGACGTACTTGTGCGGCAGTAGGGGTAGGCGTTCCAGGCTTTCTCATGAAACACCAGGGACCCTTCTGGCGCCAACATCTTCACAAAACTTGGGACTTTACTGAGAGAGAAAATCAATTAATAACAAACAAGAAGGAGACAGAGCCCTGAATGGCTTTTGAACCCTATTTACACCCTCGGGTATAAAGTACTAAACACACTATTTGTGTATCAGCCCCAGGGCACTTAACCGACAGTTGGTTGCCCATGCTGTTAACCCCTTTTCTGCTGGATCCCTAGTAGCAGTCAGGCTGTCCAGGGCCAGATTTACATAGTGAACGTCCCGAGGCCACTGCCGTTTGTCACCCCTGTCCCCTCCCCTTTATTGGTGCAAATTTTTATCATCTGGACCAAAGATGATGTGGATTTAAAAAATGATTGTATCTACTGCGCATCCCCAGAGTGTAATTTAAGCAATGTGGGTGTGGTTGGAGAGCATGCCACACCCCTAAATTCCTGCCGCCCTAGGCCCGGGCCTTTCCACAAATGTGGGCCTGCGGCCGTCTCGGGGGGAGAGAGTGCTAGAATGTGTAATAAGTGAGAGTCCATAGTTGTATCAGTCAGTCACCTCTGTAAGTGGTAGATCTTGTGTGTGTATTGTCCTTTCTCTCCATTCTTCTCATACGGCTCGTTCTTAAGCACCTCGATCCCTTCCCCTCCTCCTGTGTTGTCTTTACTCGCCTCCGCCACAGAGAACAGCTGCCCCACCTGATACTGAGGGACAAATAACACATATATATATGTATATTATGTATTATTTATATTGTATTATGTATATTATGTATTATTTATATTGTATTATGTATATTATGTATTATTTATATTATATTACGTATATATATGTCACACACTATACACTCACCTCTTCCACTGACACAGGCAACAGAACACGGCTGTGGAGGAAAAGAAATAATATATTAGTAATGTAAGTGCCCCCCATATGATCCTGGAGCCCCATCTCCAACTTACAGCAAACTGCCCCCTCTTACCTCCCAGTCATATGACAGTTGCCTCTTACCCAAGGTTCCCCCCACCCCAAGTGGTACATTCCCCTAACTTCCCCTAAATAGCCCAGAATCCAACTATTACCCTGACATGTGGCAACTGTCCCACAACTAAATGCCCCCGCCTCTTGCCCAACATGATTCTACCCCCAACTAACGACTTCATTGTAACAACTGCCCCTCATACAGTCATTACTTCCCCAACTCCCTCTACTCAATACAATCCCATGATACTGCCCCGCCCACTAATCACTGCCCCGCCCACTAATCACTGCCCCGCCCCTCATGAAGAGAAACCCTTGGCCCCTCACACACTGACAGTGCTGAACCCCGGAGTCTCCTGTCAGTTCCGGCCAGACCTACCCAGCGCCCCTTCAGCCCCACGTTTCAGATACCTCCCGTGTCCCTCACGAGTCTCCCCCGAGGCTGCCGGCGCCACTTACAATTCCTTGATCAGCACCATCTTTTCCTCCCTCCGCTTCTCTTCCCCCCGCAACTCAGGCCGGAAACCGGAAACCAAGCCGCCCAGTCAGGTAGGAGGGACACATGCTTCTGCCGCTTCCGGGTGGGGCGCCGGCGGCTGGGGAATGACATCATCTACTCGCGTCATGAATGGTGCTTGGGTCTGGCTTGGTCGTTGCCAGGAGACGGGGTATGTCAGTTGCTAGGAGATGTGGGCGGGGCTACAGGCTATTGGTACCGGAGCGGCCGCTATGAATTGTGAGTGATCGATGTAAGTGTGATTGTCTGCGGCCCGAGGGGAGGTTCTTATTGGAGTCTCTGAGTCCGGCTCGTGTCTCGTGTCTGAGCCGCTGCTGCTGTTCCCTCTGATTTACGGCTGATTTGTGACATGAACGTCTGGGACTCACAACTAAACAAATATCCAGGGAGTAGTAATGTGTCTCTCTCTATCTATATATATATATATATGTACTGTATGTACTGTATGGACTGTATGTATTGTATGTACGTGTGTGGGACTCATGTCACTTTTATTTATACAACTCTAACACAATATCCACCTGTGTTGTATAATAAATGGCTGAATACAAACAATGCCCTGTACAAGAGCCACAGTCCTGCCCCAAAGAGCTTGCAATCTAAAAGCACAAAGAGCTTGCAGTCTAAAAGCAAAAGGGGTCCTGCCCCAAAGAGCTTGCAATCTAAAAGCAGAAATCCAAAAGCACAAAGAGCTTGCAATCTAAAAGCAAAATGGGTCCTGCCCCAAAGAGCTTGCAATCTAAAAGCAGAAGGGGTATGAGACATAGGGTGTGGGGATGTAGAAGATGAGGAAGGTGAGGGACGTGTTGTATATAGTTGTATATAGTTGTATATAGTTGTATATAGTTGTATATAGTTGTATATAGTTGTATATAGAGCTGAGCGGAGCTGTGCCAGGCTACATGGGGGGACGTGGGTATCAGATCTAATGAAATGGGCAAAGAGATTGGGAGAAAGTGGGGTGAATTGCAGAGAAGGGGAGCAGTCCCACTAAAGCCTTGTGTGTGTGTGTGTGTATAGATATGCTTATATATGTATGTGTATATGTGTGTGTATATATGTCTATATGTGTGTGTGTTTATATATGTGTATGTGTGTGTGTTTATGTGTGTGTATATATATATGTGTGTGTATATGTGTGTAAATATATATGTATATGTGTGTGTGTGTGTATATGTGTGTGTATAAATATATATATGTATGTGTATATGTGTGTGTAAATATATATGTGTGTATATATGTGTGTGTCTATATGTTTATATGTGTGTATATGTGTGTGTATATATGTGTGTAAATATATATATGTGTGTGTGTATATGTGTGTGTGTGTATATATGTGTGTGTAAATGTATATGTGTGTATATGTGTGTGTAAACATACATATGTGTGTTGTTATTATAAAAAATATCTGGAAGGGTCTAATTCCTATGACGGACGAATGGCTAGTGTCAGAGGGTCGATATCTATTACCCCCACCAGTGGCGTAACTAGATATTACTGGGCCCCCCAGCAAATCATTTTTCAGGCCCCCAAAATTTTTAGCAGTTGACTTGTTTTACCAATATTTATTGAAACTGTAAATGAATTAGGGCCTCGTGGGGCCCCTATACCTCCTGGGCCCCCCTGCAGGGTCTGCTTCCTCTATAGTTACGCCCCTGACCCCCGCCCTCTATGACGCCATAACGCTATAGGGCCCAAGGCAGGATGGACTATAAGGGCTAATGGTCTACTGTGGACAATGGTCACTCATATAACTTATACTAGGCCATACAAATAAATGATCTCTACTCTGTTACTTAGATTCCAGAGTATCAGCATAGTGTCAGCCTGTCTGGTGGGGCCCCTTTCTGCTGAAGTGTTGCTCAAATTACTGGAAATACCACAATGGCCTTGGTTAGCCAATAGCTGATTGCGCGGCTGTGGACCGTTGGAACTAGGCACAGTATGTTGCAATATTCTCTGAAAAACATGTAAGACTAAGCAAATCATCTAGACATTTATTGTACAAGGAGGAGTCAGAGTATGTATGGTATTGGTATACCCCCATTTGTTATCACCCCCATCTATGACATCATTATGGGTATATAAACTTATGTTATGTGGGAGTATCTTTAGCAAACATTTGTGTACCACCCAGGTGACACACCGACTTGTCTTTGTCTTGTATTTTGTCTTGTATTTTGGACACAATAAACGACCTCATTGTATTTGAACTTGCGTTATTTCGTGGTTTTGCTTTACGTACGAGGTCATAGAGGTACAAATATAACAACATTGTGTGTGTTTGTGTGAGGAGTGAATGAGAGAGGAGCTGAGGGGCACAGAAAAGGGGCAGTTGTGGGATCAGTCCCAGGCCAAATAAAAATACAAGGGGTTTGACCAGTCACAAACATATAAACATTCCCTGGTCCCCTGTAATGTAGTATCCAGGCGCTAATACATGGATTCTGCCAAACAGGGGTTTTTAGTTACAAAATTATGATCATACAATTGTTGAGTCTCAATATCACATCAACATGGGGGTCCCTAAATATTTACCTCTCTCTCTCCAGACCACGACTTTGGCTTAAATGGGCTTCATCCTCCCCCATGTCAGTAGCCTTTTATATAACGGGAGTAAGGTTGTCAGTAGCAACGCATTTAATTTAATACTTATTCCTTCCTCATCAGCTAATAGAGATTAATTGCCCAGACCAACAGCACTTATGTAACTGCGCTTCATCCTTTCATTTATATGGGACAGCTTTCCCAGCAATGGTTTCATAGTCTTCTCCTTCATCCCCCACTTGGGGATTTTTAAAGGACCAGTAACATAAAAAAAATTTTAAAACATTTTTTAAATTCACAAAGTCTTTATTAAGAAATAACTTACCGATGCTCCGCTTGGTTCCTCTTCGGAAAAGGCGACAGGGTGACAATCCATCATTCGGGCTCGATTTCTCTTCCCTGTCTTCTATAGGAGATAACCAGGAAGGAGAACTTGAGCGCCGCATGATGGATTGTCGCCCTGTCGCCTTTTCTGAAGAGGAGCCAATCGGAGTATCGGTAAGTTATTTCTTAATAAAGACTTTGCGAATGTAAAGTTAAATGTGTCTTGGTGTTGTGTACAAACACATTTAAAAAAAATGTTTTAATGTTACTGGTCCTTTAAAGACAGTGATTGCCCAAACCAACACCTATTTTTTATAAGAGCACCATTAAAGGGACGGGTGTGGAAGTCATTGTTCCTAAAAGAGCTCTGGGGACTCTGCTAAAGTGCAGAGAATAGGAGAGGAACGGACACTCGCAGGAGTCAGTGTTTCATATAATGAGAGAGTGGAGCAGAATATTATTTGGGGAGAAATGATAGTATATGGAAATATTGTTTAGGTGAAAGTCTCGTGATTTAGTGAGTGAGTGGATATGTGGGTGCAGGACAAGGATAACCCCAAGGCACCAGGCTGGGATAGTGTTACCTGTGAGACTGGGATGTTATTCTGATTTTACATTTAGGGACAGAGTAACTTTCATTTGAAACTTTTCCTCATATAAAACTGAAGTAGAAACTGAGGAGCAACTCTGGACATAAACACCTTGACTTGTTAGAAGGTTGAGTCGGTTTTTATTTGATAATATAAATCCCAGACCCCCAGTGAAATCCCATAACCTGATTCTCCATACAGTACAGAAACCTTCCCATGCTGATGGTGAAATCTCCTCTCTACCCCTCACCAAACAATCACTGGTCACCCCTCTCTTGATAGGGTTCCCCACAATCGGAGTCCTGAGATGGTTGCAGTGTATCCCTGTGTTATTTGTTGGTGGTGCCACTTGTGCTCCGATACATTGGACTTGGCAGGACAGGGACATCTAAAGCCTTTATTTCCCTTATTGTAGTAAGTTTTCTTCATCTTTTTCATTGGGCTCCTTGTGCTCCTAGAAGAGTTTCTGCCCAAATCTCCTTTCTCCCATGGGTCTATGACGCGCTCAGATACTGAAACGGAATTTGAGGTCCGTTCCTTCCATTCTCTTCTGGTACTCGGCATCCAACATCTCATTCTGCTGAACAGTGAAATGATTCTTCCAGTCAGAGACTTCCCCTAGAGGAGAGAAATGTGCAACACAATGAGTATCAGAGGGACAAGCTGACAATTCACTGGCCTCTTGGACCATTAAGAGAAGAAACTTTTATTTCATGTTTTTTTTATTTACCCTTTATATTTGTATGTATATTTTTATTTGTAAAGCGCTCCTCGAGGGCAAAGCTCTGTACAGCAAAACAATAAATTAGTAGTAACAAACAAGGGGTCATTGAAATAAAAAGTAACAATAAGTGCATTATTAGAAATACAATTTACATAAATATAAAATATAATTACAATACAGATTAAGTGCTCAGTGTCAAGGAAACAAAAGACTAGAAGACCCTACCCCGTAGAGCTTACAGTCTAAATGGGAGGGTAACATACAGACACAATTCAGAGGGGTATTAAGGTGCTGGGGGTTACAGTTTGTTACACTGTTATATAAGTGCCAGTTCAGCTGTTATCCAGGTGCTCCCAGAGGGAGTCTTTGAGTTTTGTTATAAAAACACTGAAGGAGGATTCTCTGCTGAGAGATTGAGGAATGACATTCCAAATATAAGGAGTCACAAGAGAGAAGGGTTTGATACGGGAAACAGCAGTAGTAGTGGGGGGTACAAGCAAGCGGTTGCTCTGAGAGGAGCGGAGGTTTCGGGCAGGAACATATAGAGAGACAAGAGATGAGATGTAGTGAGGTGCAGAGGAATGAAGGGAAGGTTATGAGGAGGAGTTTATAAGTTATTCTTTGTTTTGTAGGAAGCCATGATAAGGACTTCAGCAGGGGAGGGGCCTGTACCTTTTGGATGAGAGGAGGAGAATTCTGGCAGCAGTGTTTAATACAGACTGTAGAGGGGAGAGATGGCAGTTAGGGAGGCCAGTTAGTAGAAGGTTACAGTAATCTAGTCGGGATAGGATGAGAGCATGCATGAGCGTCTTGGATGTATCAGGTGAAAGGAAGGGACAGATTTTGGCAATATTGTGTAAGAAAAAGTGACAGGTTTTGACAGTGGTGTTAATATGATCAGAGAAGGAGAGAGAGGAGTCAAAGATTTCCCCCAGACAGTGAGCTGAGTTGACAGGATTAATGAGCCATCAATAGAGATAGTAAATAGGGGAGTAGGACCAGGCTTAGGTGGAAAGATGATAAGTTCAGTGTTGAGTTGAGTTTGAGGTGGTTCATCCAATTTGAAATAGCCAGGAGGCAGAGATTTGAGCCTCTGTTTCAGCTGTTAATGAAGGGGTGGATAAATATATTTGGGTATCATCAGCATACATATGATAATTAAAGCCAAATGATTAGATGAGATCTCCCAAAGACAGAGTGTACAGGGAGAACAACAACGGACCAAGTACAGAGCCTTGCGGCACCCCCACATTAAGTGGAACTGGAGATGAGGTGTTGTTAGCATAGGAGACAGTGAATGTTTGGTTAGAAAGGTAAGAAGAAAGCCAAGCGAATACAGAATCTGCATCAGGAGAGAGTGACCAGATGTATCAAATGCAGATGATAGGTCAAGGAGGAGAAGGATGGAGAAGTGACCTTTGGCTTTGGCACCTAAAGAACATTTGTAACTCTGCACAAAGCAGTCTCAGTAGAGTGTCCAGGTCGGAAACCAGATTGCAGAGGGTCCAACAGATCGATCATGGGTGTGTAGAAAGTTAGTAATACATGAGAACACAATACGTTCTAAGAGTTTAGAGGCAAGAGGTAGAAGTGAGACAGGACGGTAATTTGACAGACGGGATGGGTCAAGCGTGACCTTTTTAAGAATAGGCTTCAAACAGGCATGTTTGAAAGGAGAAGGGAAGGTTTCAGAAGCTAGAGCAGAATTGAAGATGTGAGTAAGTACTAGAGTGTAAGCTCTGCAACACAGTGAAGAAGGCATAGGGTTAAGGGGGCAAGTTGTGAGTGGGGGGGACAAGAGAAGCTTGAAGACTTCAGACATTGTTAACGGAGGGAAGGAATTAAGACATGCAGAAGGGGCTTAGGGAGGAGGAGCTGGTTTGTATTAGTAGAGGTAGGGGATCTGATTGTGGATGGAGTGGACTCTACTTTGTCTTTAAAGAAATCAGGAGGAGAGTGTGTCAGGTTGACCAATACTGTTGATGATGGAGAATAGTATTGATTAGAGAAAACAGGCGTCATGGGTTGGATTTGTGATTATTTATAAGGGGACTGTAGTTCTCTTGCTTGGCTTTTGACAAGGCAGAATTGAGGCTGGACAGTAGAAATTTATAGTGAATAAAGTCTGCTTGCGTACGGGATTTATTCCACATAAATTCAGCAGAACTTGTACAGGAGCGTAAGAATCTGGTTTGTGAATTCAGCCAGGGTCATGGGTTTTGAGAATGTGTATGCTTAGCCTGTAAAGGGGCAAATGAGCCAATGGTGGAGGATAGTATTTCATTATACTTACTTACCAGGCTATCAGGATCAGACATCTCCTTAAAGGAAGAGAGACTGGACCTGGAAGACTGAGCTAAGGCTGGGAAGTCAACGTCACATGTATCCTGAACTAAGACAGTGGGGGAGCAGGTGGACACGGAAAATAAGAGATGGAAATGTAACCAAATGGTGATGGGAAAGGGGGAAGGGTTCACTGTTAAAACCAGAGAGAGAGAGTTTTTTACCTTTCCTCATGAATTTTGAGTTGGACTGGTCCAAAACACTGGCTGGCATGGTGCTGTAATTAGCCATGGGGTTTTCCTTCATGGCCTTGAAAGAGGTGTGCTGACAGATCTTCTCAAGAAGGTCCTCCGACAAATCCTTCCCCAGGAACCTCATCACCTTGTGGATCTCACGCTTTGGGTCCTGTATAGAGAACAGCTATAAGCCTCTAACATTTTGTTGAAATGTTGAACTTTCATTGAAATCATGGATTACCTCTTTCATGTCCTCATAGAACATGTATAAGATTTGGTGTTTGGCCCTGGCTTTCCACCAGCCGATAACATGATCGAACCAGCCGCCCCAGGGCACTGCAACAGGGAAGACCACAGATGTTTTCCATTGAATAAAATGCTAACATAAAGGCTACACTTGTGTCTACTGCCTTGACTCCAGTTATAACCCTAACACTAAATTATTTCCCTCCTCATTGTACTCTGATTACATTGGGTTGTTTATGACCATACCATTTCCCTTTAAGAACTTTCCCACATACTCCTCCCAGGTGCCGGGGTGTGGCTGAGTCTTTTCCATCAGATCAAAGTGGTAATAAGAGACAGCAGAGTCCTTTGCATTGCGGGCGACATAGATCACCTACTGGAGACAGACAAATGGTTACCTCTCCTATTCACATTAATTGACATTTTCCCAGTTTATTCTTATTCTGATGATCATTTCATTGCTGATGTTATCCTTACTCCTTCATCTCCCCCTAGAACAAGGGGAGTCAGTAACACAGGATCTCATGCTTACAGATAAGGATGAGTTCATTATACAGGGGTTTGAACTGGAAAGGGTAATATTTCAAATCAAGAATAGGCCCTTCCACCAAATCTGGGCCATGGGTTAAGCAAATTAGCTTGGAGAAGTATCAAACAACCCTGTGTTAATACCAAAGTATCTACAAGTAACTTTTGAACCAATCTGTGTCTGTGTACCTGGGTCATCTATGAAGGTTTTCATACATCCAGGTCATGGTATATCTAGTAAAAGTAAACCTAGAGCAACTGGACGTGGTGAGTACTTTAAGTATCGCTTGCTGCAGTAGTAAATAGGAGCCAATATTAAGGGTGTGGGTTTGTACTTTATTGCATTACTGTAGTTACAAAACCACAAAGATTATAGTTGGATGTGAGTTGAACAGAAACTGTGGCTGTTGGCAGACCTCCAGGACTGGACTTGGGAACCCCTGTTCTATTAAACCCACAGAAGTGTGGCTTAGACAGATGTAAATACAGTGAGATTTGTGAGTTTGGGGCTTAAAGTGGCCTCAATATGGATGGACCATAATTTCTGCAAAGCTCTGATAGTTACTGTAGCTACAGTCCATTCTTTCTCCACCTTCCTGTCATTTTCTACTCCATGGGTTTCCTTACCTTGCAGTCGTGTTCCCAGAAGGATCTCGGAATGAGTTCATAAGGAAGATGAGTTTTTATTTTTCGTGGGGATGTCGTCCCTTCCAAGATATCTACTCCTATCGGGAACAGAATCATCAGTCAGATACCCACAGTCGTGTCATTTGGGGAAACAAAGCTCTGCTATAGACGCAAACTCACCACAAGGGACGGGTGGAGGATTGCAGATTTCCAGGAAAGGGAATCGGACGTGTATAGGAGCACATTTCACTTTTTTCAGGTCTCCGTCGTTAATGATGGAATCCACTATTTCCTGCATCCAGGTGGTACCTACACAACACCAGAAATGGGAAAGAAAGTGTTGGACATGCGACTGCATCCATATAACCTTAGAGTGATGCTGCCAAACTACACTGGCTGTATCCAGACAAGAAAGTAATAGCAGAAATATATCCAACCTCACCTGCTTTGGGATAGGTTGCAACGAGGAGGTCATCTGGCCTTGCCTGAAATGCCTCTATCCTCTCCCAGTTATCTGCAATGGGCTTCATAATGGGGACCCCATGAACAGGCATCAGTTGGAATCTGTAGAACAATTCCTGTGGTGCATCCAGTATAGCCTGGCTGTAATCCCAAAATTGGCTCATCTGTTTCCGGAGCAGAAAGGAAGATGTTAGCCATTACTTTTCTGGAGAACGTCCTCTGCTCAAAGCTTCAAGCTTCAGAGAAAGAAGAGACTCTATAAACAGGAATAAGTAAAGACATCAACATCAGGAAATGCCATGGGAAGTTATGCCCTGGTTGACCTCCAGTCCTTTGAAGGGTTTGTTAGATGAGTAGCTTTTTCAGTGGGGCCACAGAAGCTGCCAGCATTAGGTCTTTAATTGCACTCCAGGAAGTGATAGGGGTAATAAAGTCTAGATATAGTGGGAAGAACCGATAAGGTTTCTAATGTTAAAGAAAAATGGCTGGTTGGGCACTGAAGGCAAAGAGAAGCTAAAGAGGATTCTCATTTGAGATTCCCTTGAGATTAGTGGTGGAAAATGAATTTCTGCAATATTAAAAGCCATATTTTAACTGGCTAAATTTGACTTCCTCTTCAACAAGAATCCAATATCGACTCCCCCAATGATCTCATCCCATTAATACGGACACACAAACTGTTCTCTTACTGTTTGAGCTTGAGAAAATTCCAGCGGCCATCATGGGCCAACTTGCCTGTTATCTAAATAATTATTTAGTGTGATACAAATGTGACATGGCAGGCCATGAATGTGAGTGTGATCAAGTGCATTCAATATGGCTCCTTAGTTGTAAAATGGATGTACTGATATTAGCAGGAGACCAAGGAACAACCGGAGTAGTATTAATAGGAGACCAGGGAACAACTGGAGTTGAGTTATTTAGTCATTAGCAGGAGAACAGGGAATAGTAGGAGTTAAGGTAATAGACTCATAAACATATAAATATGTTTATTAAGGAGGAAGCTCATATGTTATTCACATAGTTATAATCAACATACACAGCAATTATTTTCATTCACATGGGTATTTCCATTTTCATGGTCATTCTCATGGCCATGTACTGGGCATGTAGCCATTATTATTATTTTATATGTCTATGTGTAATGATCTATTACTTTGTTATTGTACCAATATTAAAAGTAGCTCAGCTGGGGGGGCTTTGGGACTTCATCTACAAGCAGACGTGTTGTGTAGAATAATTGGTCTTGTAAGGACCATTGGCTGATTGATGTGCTCTGGGAGTCGCTGTATTTGATTTGGGCCCGGGGTCCCCCAGCTGATGTTCCTCTCAGAAGTCTGCCAAGGGAAGCTCGGCTAGACGTTGCGTTGTCTTCAATCGGTATTGTATTACTTTTCTTACAATATATTATTCTTCTCTAATGATGATCAGTGTGTGTGTTTTATTTCCACCCCTATATTTGATTAATCTGCCAAGGGAACTTGTAGCAAGACATTTAGATAGAATGGACCTGTTTATTTGGCCATTGAGCGAATGAATCTGAGCGGAGCAAGCCTAATCCGATAGGATACCCAGGCGTGTTGTCCTTATTTTAGGAAGCTGCCGATGTACATGACCAAATCAGGATGTGCCTTCTTAAAGGCCGATTAGAATATAACAACTGGAGCTTACAGTAAATGCTAACTTCTAATTGGTCGCTAGCCCTCGAGCAAGTCTACACATGTTAAACCTGAACAACAATGTTCAAAATGGATACAATGTGGATAAGTGTGCCCTGTAACAGTTGGGGAGCAGTACACAGGGTGACGCTGACTTGGGTGTCAAATTGCCATCTTGGTGTCACTAAACAAAAAAAGTAATTCTGAAGCCTCTAAAGAATAAAATACTTCCAGTTAGGGGATAGGGTGGAGGGGTGAAGTTTTTGTTTGGGGAGACTACCAACTGATGGCTTTCCATTGAAGAAATAGATATGAATATAGGGCAACCTCTTCTAAGCCCCCAAAATCTTCAGTACTATACCTCTTATGTTCCAGTAGTAATAACAACAACCGACGCCCAAGTAATATCCATCCCACACACATACCTACATATATACACCCACCTACAGACACATAACTACATATACTGTACATACAGTTGATTTCTGACCTAACTTTATCCAACACAATACACATCATCCTTCACTAGCCCTTTATCCTACCACTATTTCTTCACCACTAGCCCTTACCATACAACTAGTAACCCTGGAACCCCCCCAAATCACCAGTGCTAAGTTATGATTAACTCAGGAGTCCATTTTATTTTTTCTAATGTAGATGAGCTTATTCCTTTTTGCAGAACTACCCACTGACTGAGTAACTAAGGGCAGTGTACCATGATGTTAGAAGAGGAGCCATGTGGCTACTCACAGTTCCTGGGGTGCTGCAGTCTGTATAGTCCAGCCGTTCCCTCCCCTGTCCTGGCTCTGTTTGGAAAGAGTATTTATGAAATATAAATAAGGTGGAAGGACGGCCGTCACTGTGCTGGGCTGGTCCCTGTGGGAGAGAGAAACAGAAGGCGGAGTCTAATAAACTTCATTTTACAAAGGAGGAGAGAGGGTCACAGAGTTATTTGTTTACTAACCCATATATAGACTTCACTAACACACACACATTGTACCTACTTGTTTATCTACTTGTTTACCAACACACGCAAACCTTTTATTATCATAAAAAAAAAATCTAGCCATTGGACCCATAGGCTGTTGTTGAACTACAAATTACAGAACCCACTTACAGCTGAATAACTTCAATAACTATTATTGGACAGCATTGATATATGTGCCGCTGTCTCCATCTTGTCCTTGTGATAAAACAAACTTTTAATTCTGGAGTGGAGCAGATCGCAGAAGCAGAGGCAGATATGGAGGAAGGATACTATGCACTGCAGAGCACCATGCACCAATCAGGTGGTAGATGTTTGTACAGTTCATATACACAGTCTCCAGCTTGTCCCACTGACACCATCTTGTCCAATTATCTCCATCTTGTCCTACTGTCTCCATCTTGTTCCACTGTCTTTATCTTGCCCCAATGTCTCCTTCTTGTCCTGTTGTCTTTATCTAGTCCTATCTTCTCTATCTTCTCCAACTATCTCCATCTCATCGTACTGTTCTTTGTCTTGTCCTGCTGTCTACATCTAGTCCTAATGTCCTCTTCTTGTCCTGTCTTCTCCATCTTCTCCTGCTGTCTCCATCTTTTCTTAATGTCCCCTTCTTGTCCTGCCTTCTCCATCAGGATGCTGCCACTTTGCAAAGTGATCTGTCTAAACTGGAAAACTGGGCAGCAAACTGGAAAATGAGGTTCAACGTTGATAAATGCAAGGTTATGCACTTTGGCAAAAATAATATAAATGCAAGTTATACACTAAATGGCAGTGTGTTGGGAGTTTCCTTAAATGAAAAGGATCTAGGGGTCTTTGTAGATAACACGTTGTCTAATTCTGGGCAGTGTCATTCTGTGGCTACTAAAGCAAATAAAGTTCTGTCTTGCATAAAAAAGGGCATTAACTCAAGGGATGAAAACATAATTATGCCTCTTTATAGGTCCTTGGTGAGGCCTCATCTGGAGTATGCAGTTCAGTTTTGGACTCCAGTCCTTAAGAGGGATATAAATGAGCTGGAGAGAGTGCAGAGACGTGCAACTAAATTGGTTAGAGGGACGGAAGACTTAAATTATGAGGGTAGACTGTCAAGGTTGGGGTTGTTTTCTCTGGAAAAAAGGCGCTTGCGAGGGGACATGATTACACTTTACAAGTACATTAGAGGACATTATAGACAAATGGCAGGGGACCTTTTTACCCATAAAGTGGATCACCGTACCAGAGGCCACCCCTTTAGACTAGAAGAAAAGAACTTTCATTTGAAGCAACGTAGGGGGTTCTTCACAGTCAGGACAGTGAGGTTGTGGAATGCACTGCCGGGTGATGTTGTGATGGCTGATTCAGTTAATGCCTTTAAGAATGGCTTGGATGATTTTTTGGACAGACATAATATCCAAGGCTATTGTGATACTAAACTCTATAGTTAGTATAGGTATGGGTATAAAGAATTTTAATTAAAAGTAGGGAGGGGTGTGTGTATGGATGATGGGTTTTCATTTGGAGGGGTTGAACTTGATGGACTTTGTCTTTTTTCAACCCAATTTAACTATGTAACTATGTAACTATCTTCTCCTGCAGTCTCCATCTAGTCCTGCTGCCTCCATATTGTCCTAATGTCCCCTTCATGTCCTGCCTTCTTCATCTTCTCCTGCTGTCTCCATTTTGTCCTAATGTCCCCTTCATGTCCTGCCTTCTCCATCTTCTCCTGCAGTCTCCATCCTCTCCTGCTGTCTCCATCTTGTCCTAATGTCCCCTTCTTGTCCTGCCTTCTCCATCTTCTCCTGCAGTCTCCATCTAGTCCTGCTGTCTCCATCTTGTCCTAATGTCCTACGCTTCTCCTGCCTTCTCCATCTTCTCCTGCTGTCTCCATCTTGTCATAATGTCCCCTTCTTGTTCTGCTGTCTTTATCCTGTCCTACTGTTTCCATCCCTGTTGTCTCCATCTGGCCCTACTGTCTTCATCTGTTCATCGTGTTCTGCAATTTCACTTACCTTTCTCTACTGTCTCAAGTGCAAACGTAGACTTAAAATCCAAAAATGTTACTCTCCTAATGACTAAAAGCAAAAGAGACGTACAGGATGAGTTAAATGTTGAGCAATAAATAGTTGAATAGCAAGCAATAACTTTTTTGGCATCTTTTATACCTGGAGGTGCCAATGTTTTAATGAAGTCCGAGCAAAGAATTTGGCCCCCTGTACAGATGGAATATCCGGGCTGAAAAATACAAATAGAAAGTCTATTTTATAATTATCTGCAGGAAAAACAGCAGTTTCCTTCTACTTTGAATCAAGTCCAGAAGAAACATTTATCGCAGGGAAAACAAGATTCCATGTGGTTTGTCTTCCCTCCCATTGGGGTGTTTGGAGTTGAACTTACAGTTACAAACATCAGAAATTGTACAGATCCCTGCTATTTTGTTTGTCCTTTAAATAACATATTTTAATGTGGTTTTTCTATACAAAGATATTGTAAATATAAGAAGTGCAAAGCATTTAATTCACCTTACAGATCCCTCATGTCCGTGAAACAGTCACAGCCCTGTAAGTGTGAAACATGAGGAAAGAGAATTTCACTAAGCGGAAAGGCCATTTCCCTTTGCCGGTGCAGGTGGGAGAGTCAGGAATACAATGGGAGTTGGGGAGTAACTCCAAGGCTGTTTGGGAAAGTATAGTGAAAGTCGGCAACTGAAAGTACCAGAAAGGCCTTGTTTTGTACTGAAATGTGTATATATTAGGTAGTGGTTGCCATTGCTCAAATGGGCCAATAAAAAGAAGGGCTATTAAGTTAATAAAGGGAATGAAGGATACGAGGGAGATAGACCAACCAAGTTTTTATTGTGTGAAGCCTTAAAGGCATTGGGTTTTGGTCATTCCAGGGAAGTAAACAATGAACAGTTGTCAGTTGAGGAATCATTAGGGCTTATTTGCTATTGGCCTGAGTGCGTTGCCCCCCTTTAATCGCTTGCACAAAATGCAGAGTGCGGCACCGGGAGGTTCAACCCATTACAGCCTATGCCTATAAATCATTGCCACCTACAGGATTGTGATAAAAATGGCAGGACATGTATGAATGTAAGTGTGATCAAGTGTATCCAATATGGCTTCTTAGTTATGAAATGGATGTATGCATTTAATAGTGATCAGTGTGTGTGTTTTATTTCTTTTTTTTTTTTTAAAAAGTGTTTTTATTGGTTTTCTCACACACAAAAAACAAGACAGACATTGTCCCATAAAGGAAACAAAAATTATACATAGTCAGTAAAAAATAAAAAAGGAAGAACAATAAAGGAAATACGAAAGAGGGGAGAGGAAAGAAAGAAAGAAAGAAAGAGAGTCCAAGAGGGTGTGGAGTGTGGAGGGGGTGGACAGTAGACAAGACTAATGTCTGGTGGAGCTAGCACAGACCATCCTTTCAAAACACATGGGGGCTATTAGTGTCAGAATTCAATACCCATAGCATCCAGACAGCTATAAATTTGTCCGTGCATCCTCTAGACATATATACTGCTTTATAGTAAGGGAGGGCTTTATTGACAAGGTCCTTCCAGTCCTCGAGTTCGGGTGCTTCACGCTTATTCCACCGAAGAACAATCATTTTCCTAGCATAGAACATTAGCAGCTGGAGCAAAGTCCGACAACCAATTGACCCCACATCTCCATCCATGCATCCTAACAGCGCTAGGCTGGGCCGAGGCAATATAGGGAAAACCAGAATTTTAGAAATAAAGGAGAAAACGTCAGTCCAATAGCGAGTCAGTTTGGGGCACGTCCACACCACATGGAACCAAGTCCCCGGGTGCCCACAGCCCCTGGTGCAGTTCTGATCTCTGGTAGGATCCATATGGTGAAGCCGCACCGGCGTGAGGTAAGAACGGTGCATAAACTTCAGTTGTATCAACTTGTCTCTAGCCGAAATTGTGGTGGCTAACATGTGGCGCATAATCAGCTCCCAGGACTCCTCGTCCAAATTCTCAATGTCCCTGATCCATTTCTGGAAACATTTAAGCGGGCGTTTTTCCTCAGGTGCCAACAGGATATGATAGATGGCTGAAAGAGGTTTGACGACTGCCTGAAGTTGCAGAGTGTTTTCCAAAGAGGTGGCTACAATAGTAGACTGCGGATCCGGGAATTGCGCCTGAGCAGCATGGCGAAGTTGACCATATTGAAATTGGGTAACATGCTGTGTTGGACAGGAGGCCTTAAGTTTCAGAAAGCTTTTTAGCTCTCCCTCATTATACAAATCTTTCACATATCTGAGTCCATTGCCTGCCCAAAATTTGTAATCCAGGTTAGCGAGAAAATGTGGGAGCATCTTATTACACCACAGCGGAGCATGGGGAGAGTGGTAGGTCAAACCAGCGGGAGTCACCAGTTTTTGAGCCAGCTGCCAGGCTCTGACGGTTGTGTTCATAGAGTGGGTAGCTTGTGGGTGTGCCTCCTGCCCTCTATAAGGCAAAAGCCTCAAGGCTTCCCTCGAGCCCAGTATCCCTGCTTCTAAAGTACAGGATGCATTAGTGCAATCAGATTCAAACCACCATCGCACCGTTACCAATAAAGCAGCCAAGTAGTACAAGTACAAATTCGGGACGGCAAGACCCCCAGCCTGAGTGGACCTGTGCAATGTTGCCATACTTATTCTGGGAACCCGTTTGGCCCAAATAAAGGAGGATATAACTGAGTTCACTTGTTGAAAAAAGGATTTGGTAAGCCAGATAGGAGAATTTCTGAACATATAGAGAAATTTAGGAACATACTTCATTTTCAATAAGTTGATCCTACCGTATAGTGACAGTGGCAAAAATTCCCATTGGGCAAATTTGGCAACCATATCTGCAGTAATAGGGTCAACATTGACCGCCTTATAGCGGGTTATCTCTTGAGTAATCCAAATTCCCAGGTACAAAAAGGTGTTAACCCATTGTAACGGAGAATCCGGAGATAACTGTCTTTTGGCCGCCTGATCCAGGGCAAACAATGTAGATTTATGCCAGTTCACACGAAGCCCAGAGTACTTCCCATTCTCAGTTATAATACCCAATAGGACATCCAGGGCCGGGCCAGGGTTCTCAAGGTATATCAACATATCGTCAGCGTACAACGATATCTTTTCGGTCAGAGTACCAATTTTCAATCCCGTAATCCCAGCAGAGGTGCGGATTAGTTCTGCAAGCGGCTCAATCGCCAAACAAAATAAAAAAGGAGAGAGGGGGCAGCCCTGCCTGGTACCCCTCCCCAAATTAAAACTGACCGAAAGCATAGAATTTGCCCTAATCTGAGCCACCGGTGAGTGGTACAGTGCCTGAATCCACCCCACACATCTAGGGCCAAAACCATATCGCTTCAAGGTTTGCCACAAAAAGGCCCATTCGACTGAGTCGAAGGCTTTCTCCGCATCTAATGCCACAATGGTTCGGGAGCCAGCATTGTCGTGCCGTACCTGTAGATGAATGAGAAGCCTCCGAATGTTGATATCAGTCGCCCTAGAGGGAATGAAGCCAGTTTGATCCGAGTGGACTAAATCTTGCATAAATGGTTTAAGCCTGTTTGCCAACACTTTAGCTAAAATCTTGGCATCGCAGTTAATAAGCGATATAGGCCTATAAGAAGCACATTTCCGCGGATCTTTGCCTTTTTTTGGGATAATGGAAATATATGCATGGGACATGGACTCAGGCACTGCACCCCTCAGAGCAACATCATTAAATATCTCCGTGAGTGGCCCCACCACCAAAGAGAGATGGTGTTTGTAAAACTCACCCGGGAGGCCGTCAGGGCCAGGGGCCTTGCCTGTAGGTAGCGATTTAATTACCTGCTCTACTTCCGACTGCGTTATGAGCGCATCTAACCGTTCTTGTGTAGCATCAGAGAGGTATGGCAGTGGGACGGCCCCCAGATAGTCAAGCAACTGTACGTCAGAACATGTCACCTTTGAGGAATAAAGTTCTTGATAAAACTGCCGAAATACATCTACAATGCACCGAGGTTGGGTTATCAACTCACCAGCATCATTTTCAATACATGGGATGGAAGCCGTATTACACTCGTCTCGCACCAGCATGGCCAAAAGCTTGCCAGCTTTGTCCCCCATTTCAAAAAGCCTATGCGATTGCTTCTGAATGTACGCCCGTGCCTGTTCGACATTGGCCAGTGCAAGTAAGCGAGAGGACTGCAACCAATCATTCCTATTCGCATCAGAGGGATCAGCTAAATATACCTGTTCTTTGGCAGCAGTGTCTGATTCCAAAGAGCCAATTGTGTTACCCAATTTCCTTTTCGCCTGGCTGATGCCCGATATGTACACCCCCCTTGCTGTTGCCTTAAACGCCTCCCAGACTACAAACGTATCGGCAGTGCCCGGGTTAAGCTGCCAGTATTGCACTAAAGCGGATTGAACTACGGGTTCAGTGGCAGTGGTACCAATCCAGTGTGAGGGAAGCCTCCAAATCTTATCAATAGGTTCGGCCCGTAAGATCAATGTGAGCGTCAGGGGGGAATGATCCGATATGCCCCTGGGCAAGTAGTCCACTGAAGACAATTTTGCTAATATATCTGGGGATACAAAGGCCAGATCTATGCGGGAATGCGACTTATGTGTGGCCGAGTAACAGGAGAATTCCCTCGTATTCGGGTGTTTCCACCTCCACGCTTGTGTTTTATTTCTGTCCTGTACTTGATTAGTCTGCCAAGGGAAGCTCGGCAAGAGGGGTGTGGCCATAAAATAGGTGTGGTCAAAAAAATTACGAGATCTTTTTCTCCCTCTTTCTATTTTTCAAATGTTGGGAGTTATGCATCACCATGGCATTGGGATACTACGTGTATTTGATGGGAATTGTTACTTTGCTTTGTTTTTTTGTTGCAAGAATATTAAATAAAAAAAATTCCTCCTATTGCTGTACATAAGTAGTCACAATGCCCATTATATATTCATACAGTGACTATACCTTTATGAATATGGATTTCTTTCATCCCTCAGGTTGTCTATGTTCCCAGAAATGCCATGGACTCTGGGAGAACTTCTCAGCATTCCTGTCTGGAGATGGTGAGCTCCCAGTTAATAGGGAACTGTCATGTTTATTTATCAATAGCAAAGTTAGGAATCTGTATTAGAGAAGTAATAGCATTATTATTCCTAGTGCATGGGGCAGGGTGGTGTGCAAATTATTGAAGATCCATAGAGAATATTTTATGGTTTTAGCATGCTTGTTGTAGGAAGTAAGTGATGCTTGCAAAATAACAGATGAAGTGGTTTCTATGAATACTAAATCCAGGTTTCTCTTCTCGCAGTGACATGGGACCATGTACTAGGTTGGTGGAAAGCTATGGACAAACACAAGATCTTTATCTTCTATGGGGACATGATCAAGATTAGAAAGCTGAGTAGTCTGATAATAAGGCATTGTCATGGAGACATCTAAAATAGAACATTTGTCCTCATTTATTGTAACCCAATGTGCGAGATTCAGAAAGTCAAGAAGTTCCTTGGGAAAGACTTATCTAATGAGGTTCTTCTGAAGATCAAGGATTACACTTCCTTCTGTCAGGTCTTGCTGGGATTAGAGCCAGGGCCCTCCAAACACACCTTGACAGAGCATTGTTTTCCAGACTAGCATTGTGGCATTGTCCCTAGCTAAGGGTTTTAGTTCTAGCCTCCCTGCCTTGTCTTGTCTGAACTCTTCCATGTCTTGTCCTGCCTGGCTCTGAACCTTGTCTTGTCTTGTTCTGCTTTACTTTCCCCTTCTAGTTCTGCTCCGGTCCAGCTTTAAACCTTGATCTCTCCTTGCTTTAACCTTATCTTGACTTTGCCCTGCCCAGCTTTCCTTGCTAATCCGTATCTTGCTCTGTTCCTCACTCCAAACCTGATCTTGCCTTAACTTATTCTACCTTGTACCTTTCCCTGACTTCACCTTGTACTGACCTTGCCTCGCCTGTTCCTGATTCTTGCTTCCTGACCCTGCCTTGTACCCCCTCATCTCACTCTGCATCTTGCCCTGCCTTTTCCAGCCCTCTCCTGCTATCCAGTTCTCCCCTGCTATCTTGCTATCCAGTCTCCTTCTGCTCCAGTGTCATTCTGTATCCTGTCCTCCCACTGTCCTGTCCCCCAAATCTACGCCCACACCGTCCAGTCTCATCCTCTTGGTCTACCCTCGATCTATGCCCTCATCGTCCTGTCCAATCTGGTCCTGACCTTCGCCCGCTCCGTCCTGCTTCACTCTGCACCTGTTCCAGTCCGACTACGCCCTCGTCTCCCTGTTCCTGCCTTCCCTTTACGTGTTCCCTAGGCACATACAGCTCCTGCCTCAAGGACTCGCCCTTCCCCCACCAGTCTCCACAGTGCCCCTATCTAATCTTTGACACCTTCCAGGCAATGAAGGAGAACCCCATGGCAAATTACACCACACTACCCAAGGCCAACTTTGGCCAAACCATATCTTTGTCATGAGAAAAGGTATGAGTATATTTTGTAGATAAGAGAGCTTATTGTGTAGACTGATCAGCTTCTGGTTCATTATTATTATTGTTATTATTAACATGTATTTATATAGTGCCAACACATTTCGCAGTACTAGTTCATGTCTATCAGCTAAGCCTATATTTCTCTTCTTCATCGAGTCACGTTCATTTCATCCAGAAGAAGACACTACTATCTCAATTTCTCAATTAGATGCTGTTGTTAGTAGTAAATACCCTCTCTGTGTCTTCTAGTTGTATAGAGAAGTCCCCATATCTCAAGATATATAAACAAACATTGCATGCATTAGATTGGACATCCCACTCGCATGATATGGCTTCCAAACCACATCTCAATGTGAGCAATGAGAACATTATCTTTGATGAGGAATACAAGAACTCTGATAGAGAATGAGATCGAAGGATCCAGTGGAAATCACCTTCATCATCTTCACACTGGGGACTACCTGTGCCCAAAAGATTGTACAGAGGAGCAAGAGGCACATGGACCTCAATAACAGATTCTCCTACTACTACCTTTCTTGGTAGCACCAGGACATAAGGAACCTGTTGAGCCGAAATAAGTGGAGGGGCAAATGCCTAGAGCCATGGGTTGTAGGTTTGGGATTGAAGTCTTGAGATATTGTTGCATTGAACTTATGTTCTTTCCAGTCTTATCTTGAGACAGCTGAATTGGCTCCTATTGAAAGTAATCCAATAAATTGATTTGACTATAAGCTCCATTGGAGCAGGATGGGAAGGCTTGGGCTGACATACTCTCTGGGAAGAGCTGCGGGATATTTTATATCCATATAAATAATAATAATAATAATAATAATAAACTGCTGAATGAGGCACCAATCCATGTGTTTATGAGTAACTGGTAAGAAGCCAGCCATTCATTTTCCTCTCCAGTTACATTACCTGTAGCTCAGTAAAAATGTATGTTTTTGATATTGTCATATTTGTCACAACAGGGACCACCAACTATGATGTGGATCTTTCTTACCACTATATTAACAACATCCCGAGTCTAGAAAATCATCTACTCTATAAGGTAGAACCTCTATATTATTATTATAGTTACAAACTGACCATGACTGTGCCTATGATACACTCTATTGGCTGCAATGAGCTCAATTGAGTAGATAGAGGAGAAAGTGATTTGCACCTCTTATTTAGTGCTCCTGATTTGCTCCTCTACAATACAGCATTGTATAATCTAGAGCTCTGTGCGTTTCCCATGGAATTCACTTTGTTTTCTTATCAGCAGATTATTGTTCAGTCCCTATACCGTTCCCCTGCAGGTGACACCAACACCTGTGCCACACGCACCAATCCCAATGGCAGGTTTAAATGGTAAACTCCTGGCAGTATACCAGCACCACCCACAGGCCCTTCACATAAAATGTATTGAGAGATATTAAAGGACAAGTAAACCCTTTTGATCCTTATTGTAAAAGATTAAACACATTAACTATATATTACCCATTCTAATCATCAATTTAAAAACATACACAGATTTAAACCCATACATCCTATTAGCTTAATTGAGAAAGGTAATACAATTTTTTTTAAAAGTTACATATTTATATAGTTACATAGTTACATATTTACATAGTTACATAGTTAAATTGGGTTGAAAAAAGACAAAGTCCATCAAGTCCAACCCCTCCAAATGAAAACCCAGCCCCATACACACACCCCTCCCTACTGTCACATAAATGATATATACCCATATCTATACTAACTATAGAGTTTAGTATCACAATAGCCTTTGTATTATGTCTGTCCAAGAAATCATCCAAGTCCCTCTTATAGTCATTAACTGAATCATCACCCGGCAGTGCATTCCCCAACCTCACTGTCCTCACTGTGATGAACCCCCTACTCTGTTCCTTTAAATGAAACTTCTTTTCCTCTAGTCTGAAGGGGAGGCCTCTGGTACGTGATTCTCTTTATGGGTAAAAAGGTCCCCTGCTATTTGTCTATAATGTCCTCGAATGTACTTGTAAAGTCTAATCATGTCCCCTCACAAGCGCCTTTTTTCCCCCAGAGAAAACAACCCCAACCTTGTCAGTCTCCCCTCATAATTTAACTCTTCCCTCCCTCTAACCAGTTTAGTTGCACTTAGTCTCTGCACTCTCTCCAGCTCATTTATATCCCTCTTAAGGACTGGAGTCCAAAACTGCCCCCATACTCCAGATGAGGCCTCACCAGGGACCTATAAAGAGACACAATTATGATTCATCCCTTGAGTTAATGCCCTTTTTTATACAAGAACTTTATTTGCTTTAGTAGCCACAGAATGACACTGCCCAGAATTAGACAACTTGTTATCTACAAAGACCCCAAGATCCTTCTCATTTAAGGAAACTCCCAAGAACAAATATACCATCATCAAGCATCAACTTCTTCCACCATTTGACATGGGAATCTTCTGGCATGGATAGAAGGGATTGATTTGAATTGTAAGTGGGCACCATCAGGTCTGGCATAGGCTTTCCCCACCCGTTAGCAATCATCTTAAAAAAAGGTTCTGCTTCTCTAAGGAATTCTTGCTGAAAATATCTAGTTGTTGCTTCAATCCACAAATATATGCAACAAACTTGAGTCCAGAGCATCTTTAAACTCTTTTTTCAGCCTGCTGTTTGATGTAGATGATTGCTACATGTATTACTGATCTGATTCCCATAGCTGTACCTGCGGGTAGGTCCTACGTGGATATCTCTCATCTCTAGAATATTGGATGGAAATTGAGACACATCTTCACCCCAAAGTCCATGTAATGAGAGATCTTGAACAAGAGCTCCCCGGCTACTTCCTAAAGCATCTGTATACAAGTTGAGCCAATCCAGCTCTTGTTGAGATAGATCAGCCCAAATCAGTTATTTCTTTATAGTTGACTCTGGAGCTGAGTGTACCTGTCCCAGTGGGCCAGGAACAGAAAGAGCTGTGGTGTCATCTGCAATTTTGCCCATTTTACCTGCCTAAAGGGAAGGCCCATGTTTCCAAAAGTCTCATAAAGTCTGTGACAGAGACACATTCAAGACTGAACAGTGTTGATGCCATGATGACAATTTAATGGGTTCTCACACCTGGATGGGAAACAAGACCCTACAACCCTGGGAAATTGGAAACAAGACCATATAATTTATTGACAACCTTGTGTTTAGGAATATGCTTTAATGTTCATACAGGTGTTTGAGATGGTTATAATTGGCTTTTCTATTTTTTCCCTCAGCCCGTTGATTTCCTGGAGAACTTGTTTCACTTTACCTTGATACTTGAGGACAACTGGCTGAAGAATGTCGCCCAAGTAATGATAGGTTTCTATTTCTTTTGCCATAATTTGGCTACAACTATTCTTAGACCTTTATTAATTGATTGGGGGCAAGTTGAGTCAATTCAGCTCTTGTAGAGGTAGACCTGTCCAAAGAAGTTATTCCTTTATTAGTTGACTAAGGAGCTGAGTGTACCTCTCCCAGTGGGCCAGGAACAGTAACAGCTGTGGTGACATCTGCAATTTTGCCCATTTTACCTGCCTATAGTGAAGGCCTATGTTTCCAAAAGTCTCATAAAATCTGTGACGGAGACACATTATGACTGTTTTCACACCTTGAAGGGAAACAAGACCATACAACCCTGGGAAATGGAAACAAGACCATACAATCATAGACAACCTTGTGTCTAGGAATATGACTTAATGTTCATACAGGTGTTTTCAGATGGTTAAAATTGGCTTTTCTATTTTTTCTTCAGACGGTCATTCTCCTGGAGAGAACTTGTTGCACTCTACCTTGATACTTGAGGACAACACAATGAAGAAAGTCACCCACGTAATGATAGGTTTCTATTTCTTTTGCCATAATTTGGCTACAACTATTCTTAGAGCAATTTAATATTATGTGCATGCAAATATTGCCTCCTATATGATACAAATGAATGAATCTGCTGTGAGAATGCAGAAAGACTGGCTCTGGCTGTGCCAAGATTTATTACTGTTTACTCCACCTCACAGCAGCTCAGCCAATTTAAAACCTGGAAATCACTCCAATAGAGTACACAAAAGATTTCACTGTCAAAATAACAATTTTGAAAAAATGATGTGTTTAGTTTGCACTGAGTAAGATGGTTGGAAACTGAGCCTGAGCTATGAATGAGTTGAAATGAGGCAGTGCATTAGGGGGATAACATGGTTAAAGGAGAGAAGAGGCTCCTTCATTGAGATCCCAACAAGGGGTGAGGGAACTACTACAAGGGGTGAGGACAAGTTACATAAGCCATTAAACCAGTTTAATTAGCATTCATACAGTCAATAAAGAGAATAAGTTACAACAAAGGTTCACACAGTTACTTTGGGCTCCTGATATAGAGTTAGAGCAAAGTTGGCCAACCCTCTAACAGTTGCTGAACCACATCTCCCAGATTTGAGAATTGTTGTTCAGTGACACCTGAGGTTTCCCCAGGGGGGCTCTTTTCTCCTGCTAGGATGGAATGGGTGCTATTGCTTCAGCTGAATGGAAGTGACTTCCCAGTAGTCTCAATGTGTTTGCTTGAATGACCCATTCTGGTGCATTTTTGTGCATGTGTTGGGATGTGAGTTCTTCCTGCATTCATCAAGGATCAGGAGCCGGCAGTTGTTGGAAGGTAAATTTATTTTCAGAGCAAAATGAAACAAAAAAAACAGAAGAAAAGTATTTTTGCTAACTTTTCACAGAAAGCACTCTTCCAACTCAATATAACAAAAATAAACAGGGCACTTTGCAACTACCTCTTTCAATACAACCACCCTACACTCAGACTGATTGCTCTGAGATCATTAGATCTTCTAAACAGCATTTTGTATGTGAGTCTCCCAGCAGCCCATGCTCTTAAAGGCACATTCAGCTACAACAAAGTTGAACTATTAACAAAAAAATACATTTATATAAATATACATTTTGCTTTCTATCTCCCTATAAAAGGAGCTTACAATCGTATTATTCACAAAACAACCACAGGCAAAACCATATGATCAGCATATAAGAAAACAGTCATGTCAACAGTTTGTTGACATGTGACCTGCTGCAACGTTTACCAATTGCTAATGAAGCTCAGTGCATGGAATCCTGGTAGTCAGTGAGAGGTTCTGCAGGAACAGGGCAGATCTATTATTATTATTATTATTATTATTAACATGTATTTATATAGCGCCAACATATTGCGAAGCATCTAAAAAGCAGGTGATGGGACAATGGGTCCTCCTGTCTCCAAGACTCCTACTTTTATCCTGAGAGTGAGCAGTGAGTGTGGAAGAAAGGTGGCATGGGGGTGGGGGAGAGGTTGGTTAAAGGGAGAGGTGAGGGGTGGGGAGGAGGGTTAAAGGGAGAGGTGAGGGGTGGGGAGGAGGGTTAATGGTAGAGAGGAGGGTTAAAGGGAGAGGTGAGGGATGGAAAGGAGGGTGGGGGAAGAGACATTGGACATATATAAGAAACTACATTGACACTATCCAGGATGTTCCAGCACAAGAGGAACCGGGTGCCCAGACTGAGAGGTAATATACAGGTAGGTGCACATCCAGCCCCTGGGAGTCTGTCCCGTTCCCTGCTGTCCATCACACCATGTCCCTCTCCCTACAGCTCCTTCATCTGCCTGTCACCCCCCCCACCTCTGACCTACAGCTCCTTCATCTGCCTGTCACCCCCCCACCTCTGACCTACAGCTCCTTCATCTGCCTGTCACCCCCCCACCTCTGACCTACAGCTCCTTCATCTGCCTGTCACCCCCCCACCTCTGACCTACAGCTCCTTCATCTGCCTGTCACCCCCTCCCACCTACAGCTCTACCTGCTGCCTTTTAACCCCTGACCTACAGCTCCTTCATCTGCCTTACACCCCCCCACCTGAATCTCCTTCATCTGCCCGACACCCCTGATCTACAGCTCCTCCTCTTGTCACTTGTGTCTCCTACAGACACTTCTCCTGCCTAAGTGTCACCCCACAAACTCATATGAGTAAGGCAGTGACACATGATTTGTGGTTCTTTTGCCCTCCATGTAATTTTCATGTTATAAACGCAGAGGGCAAAACACTAGAATCCAATCAATGTACCTCAGACCTTATTGCCCCTTAACAGTTGCCCTGGCCCATCAATGTCTCTATTCCCCACCAGTATGGATCCAGCAATGATGGAAGAAATGGTAAAGAAAATGGAGAATTTCCAGGCTACTATGGACCATATTGAGGGGGTCCCTTTACTTAGCACCACCTGTGACATGTGGGACTCTATATATAATTTCCAGGCCCGGGAGGACGACATCCTCATCGCTACTTACCCCAAAGCAGGTGGGTGACCAGACCATCAAAGTCAAGGAGATCATATATATATCATTTCAAGATGGACCAGCACTCCAAATATTTTCAAATCAACAATTTATTGAAACATCACTCATGTTACCCTTTGGATACACAAGTGATGTTTCAATAAATTGTAGATTTGAAAACACATGTGTGTGTTGGTCCATCTTGAAAATTGTATACAACATTTGACCAGCACCCACAAGTGAATTGAGGAGTAAGAGTGCAGGTACTTTCAAAACTATTAAATATATATATATATATACACACACAGGGGCTTCCAATTATAAGTAGCTGTTTCATGAGTAATATAGAGAGACCATAGGGCTCAGTGCCCACAATGCACCTTGGCACCCTAATGTACACCTGGCACCCGTAGGATCACTTCCTTTGATTCTGGAACTTTTTAGGTATTGTTTGTTTGTTGTTTGTTTGTATGATTTGTGGCCCTAAGGGATCTGTTATACTAATCATTTCTTCTGGTAGGGTAAAATAAAAGATCTGCTAAAAAGGCAATTTGATTTGAGAGTTAAAATCTTCATTTGCCGTCTGAAACTTCCAGAAATACATTGGGTATTGGGTCCCATTTCTGCCTTTATTTAGGGAGTTCAGTAAGTGAGAGGTTGTTTGTGCTTTAAATCACCACTTGGACAAGACACTGGACTCTCGGGGGGCCCCGGCTTCTTTAGGAGACACAGTGAGAAAATAAAGTTCATCACAACCGTGAGATATTGTGTTGCCCTATAATATAATAATAGAGCTGGAATTGTATCGGTTCTGCCCAGACACCAGGGGGAGCTCTAATTGTGTGTGTGAGCTAATCCTATAAAAGCTCAGGTATTACAATCTAGCTGATAATATTCCCAATAATAATAATCTGTATTACTGACATCAGGTTTATTGGCAAAATGACAGTTTGGGCGGCACAGGCGGCTATAGCAGAACTATTAATCTCTGCCATTGTCTGTCTGGCAATACATCATTCAGCAAAAACACATTCCCTTTTTAATTGGCTACTGTACTCTTATTCCCTTTTCTGATATGAATATTTAGAAGAGCATATACTGGTTCTACGACTTCTGTGACGGGGAAATCTCACATAGTTTGCCCTTTCAGTCTGATTATTATTATTATCTGGGGGTTATTATCTGTGGTTACCCAAAGTGAGACACAAATGGAATAGTCCAAGAATATCATTAGTACCTTGGGTTTGTCCTTAACCTGTACAGGTGTGTTTGTGTCAACCAGGGTCATCATGGATGCAGGAGATTGTGGATCTGATATTTCAAGAGGGAGACGTGCAGAAGAGCATGAGGGCCCCAACTTTTATCAAAGTGCCCTTCCTGGACATGGTACCACCGAAGCCCATGCCATTAGGTAATAGGAACTGTCCAAAGGTCTCCTGGATCTACACAAATTGGGTTCTTGCATTGTAGGAGGGGTTATATTAAGAAATAGGAGGAGTTAGAAGGAGGGGTTATATGAAGCAATAGGAGGCATTAGGGGGAGGGTTATATGGAAAAATGGGAGGAGTTACAGTATATGAAGGGTTACATGGAGCAATAGGAGAAGTTATAGGGAGGGTTATATGAAGCAATAGGAGGAGTTATAGGGAGGGTTATATGGAGCAATAGGAGTTATAGGGAGGGTTATATGGAGCAATAAGAGGAGTTATAGGGAGGGTTATATGGAGCAATAGGAGGAGTTATAGGGAGGGTTATATGGAGCAATAGGAGGAGTTATAGGGAGGGTTACATGGAGCAATAGGAGGAGTTATATGGAGGGTTATATGGAGCAATAGGAGGAGTTATAGGGAGGATTATATGGAGCAATAAGAGGAGTTACAGTAAAGGGAGGGTTTTATAGGGAGCAGAAGATGGATTTAGAGGGAGGGTATATTAACCATTAGAAAGAATTATACAAAAAGTTATGTCGAAAAAAGGACAAGGGCAAAGAGATTGTATAGCAAAATGGTCAGTGAATACTCAGTTATTAATATTATTCTTTATTTATGTAGTACTGGCATATTACAGATTATACATCAATCCCATCTTTCCCTGCCCAAGTGGATCTTACAATATAAGATCTCTATCCCATGCATACTCAGTATTTCCATTCCTATCACCGGTGGTATAACTGCTAATGTTACATTCTAGGTGTGGAGTTGGCACAAACCATGAAATCTCCCCGTATCCTAAAAACTCACTTACAAATTAACCTGCTGCCTCCCTCCTTTTGGGAGAAAAATGTCAAAGTAAGTTATTCTCCTCCTATTGTTCTATATATGCCTCCTTTTAACTCCTCCTATTGCTCCATAAAACCCTCCCTATAACTCCTCCTATTGCTCCATATGACCCTCCCTATAATTCCTCCTACTGCTCCATATAACCCTCCCTATAACTCCTCCTACTGCTCCATATATCCCTCCCTATAACTCCTCCTATTGCTCCATATATCCCTCCCTATAACTCCTCCTATTGCTCCATATATCCCTCCCTATAACACCTGCTATTTCTCCATATAACCCTCCCTATAACTCCTCCTACTGCTCCATATAACCTTCCCTATAATTCCTCCTATTGCTCCATATATCCCTCCCTATAACTCCTCCTATTGCTCCATATAACCCTCCCTATAACTCCTCCTACTGCTCCATATAACCCTCCCTATAACTCCTCTTATTGCTCCATATAAAACTCCCTATAACTCCTCCTATTGCTCCATATAAACCTCACTATAACTCCTCCTATTGCTCCATATAACCCTCCCTATAACTCCTCCTATTGCTCCATATAACCCTCCCTATAACTCCTCCTATTGCTCCATATAACCCTCCTATAATTCCTCCTATTGCTCCATATAACCCTCCCTATAACTCCTCCTATTGCTCCATATATCCCTCCCTATAACTCCTCCTATTCCCCCTATAACCCTCCCTATAACATCTCCTGTTTCTTTCATCATTCAGGTTGTCTATTTTGCCAGAAATGCCAAGGACTGTATGGTTTCTTATTATTACTTCCAGAAGATCAATAAGGTTCTGCCAGACCCTGGAACCTGGGACAATTACTTCTCAGCATTCCTGTCTGGAGATGGTGAGCTCTCAGTCAAAAGTCAACTTTCATTTGATTTTTTTATCACTACAAAGCCAGGAATCTGGAACAGAGATGGACTAGCAATATTCATAGTGCATGGGGCAGTCTGGGGGGGTGTATGATTTGTTGTAGATTTTGCACATTGCATGCCAGCTATAAGAAATGACTGATCATCAGCAATATATTGTGTTCTATTTGATCTCTAACCCCAGTTATATCTCCTTGTAGTGCCCTGGGGCAGTTGGTTTGACCACGTACTTGGATGGTGGAAAGCTATGGACAAACAACAGATACTCTTTATCTTCTATGAGGACATGATTGAGGTGGGTAGGTTGATCTGCTTGATAATATGTTATTATGACATCCTAGCTATAATATTTGTTTTTCTCTTTAATTGTAGGACCCAATGCGTGAGATTCAGAAAGTCATGAAGTTCCTTGGGAAAGATTTATCTGATGACGCACTGGAGAACATAAAACATCACACTTCCTTCCAGGCGATGAAGGACAACCCTATGGCGAATTATACCATAATTCCCAATTCTGTCATAGATCAAACCATATCTCCTTTCATGAGAAAAGGTATGGGTATAATTTGTAGCCAAAGAGATTATTCTCTAATGAGCTTATCCTCTTCTGGGTTAAGTGTATTTTCTAAACCTGTAACTCTCTTTGTCCAGACACTACTATTAAACTCTTTTAATCACATACTGTTGATAATATATTTTTTATATTTGTATTCATAGTTACATAGTTACATAGTTACATAGTTACATAGTTAAATTGGGTTGAAAAAAGACAAAGTCCATCAAGTCCAAAACCTCCAATGAAAACCCAGCCCCATACACACACCCCTCCCTACTGTCACATAAATGATATATACCCATATCTATACTAACTATAGAGTTTAGTATCACAATAGCCTTTGTATTATGTCTGTCCAAGAAATCATCCAAGTCCCTCTTATAGTCATTAACTGAATCATCACCCGGCAGTGCATTCCCCAACCTCACTGTCCTCACTGTGATTAACCCCCTACTCTGTTCCTTTAAATGAAACTTCTTTTCCTCTAGTCTAAAGGGGAGGGGCCTCTGGTACGTGATTCTCTTTATGGGTAAAAAGGTCCCCTGCTATTTGTCTATAATGTCCTCTAATGTACTTGTAAAGTCTAATCATGTCCCCTCACAAGCGCCTTTTTTCCAGAGAAAACAACCCCAACCTTGTCAGTCTCCCCTCATAATTTAACTCTTCCCTCCCTCTAACCAGTTTAGTTGCACTTGGGGGTAAATTTATCAAAGAGTGAAGTTCCACCACTAGAGTGAAATTCCGCAAGCTCTCAATTCATTTCTATGGGATTTTGAAACCTTGACAGTCTACCCTAATAATTTAAGTCCTCCATCCCTCCAACCAATTTAACCATAACAGATGCAAATACATCAATATTTGTCTTGTTGCTGTCCAGAAATATCCTTGCATCTCTACATATACTGTACTTGTTTGATGGCTCAGTAAAAGAGCAGAAGAAGACCATAATGTTACATACAAATTCCTGCCAATGTAAAACGTTTTTCCATCCCTTCCTCTTTAACGTCCCTTCTTCATGTATAGTCACTTATACCCTCTGGTGTGCCTACTATTGACCTTCTCTACCTTGCAAGCTCATCTTCCAGCCTTTGCACAAAGGGTTGATTTGTAATGAAGAGGATCTCCAGTTCCATTAGATTGATTTTATTGCTGGTTTGTTCCAGGGACTGTGGGGGATTGGAAAACTCATTTCTCAGTGGCACAGAACATGATCTTTGATGAGGAATACAAGAAGAAGATGGAGGGCAGTGGGCTAATCTTCAGGACTGAACTTTGACAGAGAATGGCATCTAAGAAACCAGTGGAAAGCATAATAAAAAATTCTTCTACTCCATTTATTTAGTTGAAGACCCGTTGTGCCTCTGTACAGGATTTGAGAAAACCTGTTGAATAAAAAGTCTGCTGTTCCTTAAATCTAGATGGGAGATGCTTAAGAGTCTTTATTTGTAGATCTGGTCTTGAAGGAAATTAATTAAAAAAACATTCTCTTTGTGTGACTTTGAAGAACCTGGTACTTTCTTTGCAGGAGTTCAGTCATAAGTATTTGAAATGCAAATTGATTACCAAATTTATGGGCAGTACAGTGGCCCAGTGGTTATCAGGAGTCCTGGTTCCTAGGGTATTATATGCAAATATTTTATATGTTCTTTAGGAAACTGGCCCCAATGTGGATGTGATAAGGACCTTAGATTGTAAGATCCACTGGGGCAGTGGCTAATGGGAATTACATTTAATTTCTATACAGATTTGTACAGTATATTGGTGTTATGTCAATATCAGATAATAAACAGAATAAATGTGGGAATGGGACGAAGCCTTATCTCATCTTCTCGTCTAGTCTAGCAATGGAGACTTACTTTGCCCCCTTGTTCCCAGAAGAATTTGTTGGGAATTCAATGACATCTTCTTCCCAAATAAGATTTCAGTCCTATTTCTGTCCTGTTCAGGGCTTCCAGAAGGGCCTTCTACTGGAATTGTTCCATAATAAATTCTATTATAAGAGAATGCCCCAGTTAGCTTGCTGGGCACAGGTACATTAGAGTTAGGGCATCTGTCTCTCCTCAATTCTCATTGGTCAGAAATAGGGATGTAGCGAACGTCGGGAAAAAGGTTCGCGAACTTGCGTCAAAAATGCGAACGGTTCGCGAACGTCGCGAACCCCATAGACTTCAATGGGAAGGCGAATTTTAAAAGCTAGAAAAGACATTTCTGGCCAGAAAAATGATTTTAAAGTTGTTTAAAGGGTGCAACGACCTGGACAGTGGCATGCCAGAGGGGGATCAAGGGCAAAAATGTTTCTAAAAAATCCATTGTTGACACAGCGCTGCGTTTTGTGCTGTAAAGGGCAGAAATCACACTACATTTCTAAACCTGTGTAATAAAATGCTTTAAAACGTCCGGCGTCTACATGCCAATCAAGTCGTGTAAAGGTTACAGCCTGTTCACACGCAAAGACGAAACGCGGCACTAACTGCAACGCAAAAAGACGCAAAGAGCTTTAATGAATGATACCGTCAAGTGAGCAAATAATAGTTGTTAATTACTAGTTGAGCTTGTCACCTCCAGGATGTTCGTCCTGTTGGTGGCAATATTTCTGTAGTGGTGTGTTTAGCAGTCACCGTGCTTGTGCGCACGTGCACGGTCAGGCAGAGGTAATTCAATGTACAGTGAAGTGAACCAAAAAACACTGATTCTGCAGTGTGGGCCCAGTTTTGGTCTACTTTATTGATCACCTGCGGTGACCATAAAAGATGCGATTTTGCCACTGTTGCAGAACCCTGAAAAATTAGGCATGTGTACTTTCCTGAAAAATTATCTTTTTTTTGTCGCAGCCACTGAAGCACAGAGGCCAGAAAAAATATGCCATATAAATGCTGAAAATATAAAAAATTTTTTGTCGCAGCCACTGCAGCACAGAGGCCAGAAAAAATATGCCATATAAATGCAAACAATATAAAATTTTTTTTGTCGCAGCCACTGCAGCACAGAGGCCAGAAAAAATATGCCATATAAATGCAAACAATATTAATTTTTTTTGGTCGCAGCCACTGCAGCACAGAGGCCAGGAAAAATATGCCATATAAATGCTAACAATATAAATTTTTTTTGTCGCAGACACTGAAGCACAGAGGCCAGAAAAAATATGCCATATAAATGCTGAAAATATTCAATTTTTTTGGTCGCAGCCACTGAAGCACAGAGGCCAGAAAAAATATGCCATATAAATGCTGAAAATATTCATTTTTTTGTCACAGCCACTGAAGCACAGAGGCCATAAAAAATATGCCATATAAATGCTGAAAATATTCTGTTTTTTTTGGTCGCAGCCACTGAAGCACAGAGGCCAGAAAAAATATGCCGTATAAATGCTGAAAATATTAATTTTTTTGTCACAGCCACTGAAGCACAGAGGCCATAAAAAATATGCCATATAAATGCTGAAAATATTCTGTTTTTTTTGGTCGCAGCCACTGAAGCACAGAGGCCAGAAAAAATTATGCCATATAAATGCTGAAAATATTCATTTTTTTGTCACAGCCACTGAAGCACAGAGGCCAGAAAAACTCAGGATTTACCTGGATTCAAATTAAACCAGTAGGGTTTGCACCCTAGTTTGTAACGGTGGTGGAGGGAGGAGGACGCTAAAGGACAGCTGTATGTGGAGTCATGAGGCGTGCAGAGAAGGACAGCTGCATGGGGAGTCAGAATCAGAAACTCAGCACAAGTCTTCCGGCGTGCAGTAACCCTCCGAGATCCACCCCTCATTCATTTTAATAAAGGTCAGGTAATCGACACTTTTGTGACCTAGGCGAGTTCTCTTCTCAGTTACAATCCCTCCTGCTGCACTGAAGGTCCTTTCTGAGAGGACACTTGAGGCTGGGCAAGACAAGAGGTTCATGGCAAATTGTGACAGCTCTGGCCACAGATCAAGCCTGCGCACCCAGTAGTCCAGGGGTTCATCGCTCCTCAGAGTGTCGATATCTGCAGTTAATGCCAGGTAGTCCGCTACCTGCCGGTCGAGGCGTTCTTTGAGGGTGGATCCCGAACGGTTCTGCCGCTGCCTTGGACTGAAAAACATTTGCATGTCTGATGTTACAGACCGGCCAAAGGGCTTTGTCCTTGCAGGTGTGCTCGTGGCAGGATTACTGGCACCTCTGCCCCTGGAATGTTGATGAGTTCCTGAAGTGACATCACCCTTAAAAGCATTGTACAACATGTTTTGCAGGCTGGTTTGTAAATGCAGCATCCTTTCAGACTTGTGGTATGTTGGTAACATTTCTGCCACTTTATGCTTGTACCGAGGGTCTAGTAGAGTCGCGACCCAGTACAGGTCCTTCTCCTTAAGCCTCTTGATACGGGGGTCCTTCAACAGGCATGACAGCATGAAAGACCCCATTCTCACAAGGTTGGATGCAGAGGTATCCATCTCCGCTTCCTCGTTATTAAGGACTGCATCATCCACGGTCTCCTCCCCCCAGCCACGTACAAGACCAGGGGTCCCCAAAAGGTCACCACTAGCCCCCTGGGAAGCCTGCTCCTGTTGGTCCTCCTCCTCCACAAAGCCACCTTCCTCCTCTGACTCCACTTCTGACACCTCTCCCTGCGTTGCAGCAGGTGCCTGGGTTCGTTCTGGTGATTCCGACCAGAAATCGTGCGCTTCCTGCTCCTCGTCACGCTGGTCTACAGCCTCATCTGTCACTCGTCGCACGGCACGCTCCAGGAAGAAAGCGAAGGGTATTAGGTCGCTGATGGTGCCTTCGGTGCGACTGACCATATTTGTCACCTCTTCAAAAGGTCGCATGAGCCTGCAGGCATCGCGCATAAGCACCCAGTAACGGGGGAAAAAAATCCCCAACTCTGCAGATCCAGTCCTACCACCCAGTTCAAACAGGTATTCGTTGACGGCTCTTTGTTGTTGCAGCAGACGTTCCAACATGAGGAGCGTTGAATTCCAGCGAGTCTGGCTGTCAGAAATGAAACGCCTGACTGGCATGTTGTACCGCTGCTGAATGTCAGCAAGGCGTGCCATGGCTGTGTAGGACCGTCTGAAATGGGCCGACACCTTCCTGGACTGCCTGAGAACGTCCTGGAATCCTGGGTACTTTGAGACAAAACGTTGGACTATTAAATTCAGAACATGTGCCATGCAGGGCACATGTGTTAAATTGCCCAGTCTCAGTGCTGCCAACAGATTGCTTCCATTGTCACACACCACTTTTCCGATCTGCAGTTGGTGTGGGGTCAGCCACCGATCGGCCTGTGACTGCAGAGATGACAGGAGTACAGATCCGGTATGGTTTTTGCTTTCCAGGCACGTCATCCCCAAGACAGCATGACAACGGCGTACCTGGCACGTCGAATAGCCTAGGGGGAGCTGGGGGTGCACAGGTGTGGAGGAGGAGGACCCAGCAGCAGAGGACGAAGAAGAGGAAGAAGACGAGGTAGAGAGCGAAGGAGGTGTAGAGGTGGTGGCAGAACCGCGTGCAATCCGTGGCGGTGACACCAACTCCACTGTCGTTGTTGAGCTACACATTCCCTGCTTCCCAGCCATTACCAAGTTCACCCAGTGGGCAGTGTAGGTGACATACCTGCCCTGACCATGCTTGGAGGACCATGCGTCAGTAGTCATATGGACCTTTGGCCCAACACTAAGTGACAGAGATGCGGTGACTTGGCTCTGCACATGGTGGTACAGGTGTGGTATTCCCTTTTTTGAAAAAAAATTGCTGGGTACCTTCCACTGCGGTGTCCCAATTGCTACAAATTTGCGGAAGGCCTCAGAGTCCACCAGCTGGTATGGTAAAAGCTGGCGGGCTAAGAGTGCAGACAAGCCAGCTGTCAGACGCCGGGCAAGGGGTGCCTCGCAGACATTGGCTTCTTACGCTCAAACATGGCCCTCACAGAAACTTGGCTGGGGGCAGATGACTGGGAATGGGAACTGGTGGTCAAGGTGGAAGGCGGAGTGGAGGGTGGTTCAGATGGGTCAAGGAGAGCAGAGGTAGAGCAGTAAGATGCTGGACCAGAAGGAGGGTGGCTTTTAGTTTGCCTGTTGCCTTTGAGGTGTTGCTCCCAAAGTGCTTTGTGCTTGCCGTTCATGTGCCTTCGCATAGAAGTTGTACCTATGTGGCTGTTGGGCTTCCCAAGACTCAGTTTCTGACTGCACTCATTGCAAATGACAACGCTTTTGTCAGAGGCACACACATTAAAAAAATCCCACACTGCTGACCTTTTTGAGGCTGGCAATCTGGCGGTAACAGTAGAAGTTGGCGGTGTTGGCGGCAATGGCGGGTGCGTTGGCCGGCTGAACACAGGTGCCGATACATGTTGTTGCCCTACTGTTCCCTGCGAGCTGTCCTCCCTGCTTCTTCTAAGTCTTATTCTCCTACTGCCTCTCTGACTCTCCGTCTCTCCATCTGAACTATCCTCCTCTTGCTCTCTTCTACTGGGCACCCATAAAACATCAATCTCCTCATCCTCATTCTCCTCAGATGCATCAATTTCTTCTAACAGCTCACAGAAGGAAGCAGCAGCGGGGACCTCCTCGTCATCACTCATTATGTCCATCTCTGTTGTGTTCTCTGCCAGAATTAAATCTGGTGTAACGTCCTCATCTCCTTCATCTTCTTCTGCCAATAATGGTTGCGCATTACTCAGTTCAAGAAACTCATGTGAAAATAACTCCTCTGACTCCAGTGAAGAAGGGGCGCCGGTGGTGGAGGAAGTGTTACGTGGGGTGCCCATAGCAGTGGAGGATGAGGATGTTGTGGTAAAGTTAGAAACGGTAGAGGATGGGGTGTGCTGTGTAAGCCAGTCAACTACCTCTTCAGCATTTTGGGAGTTCAGGGTCATTGCCTTTTTAAAACTGGGCAATTTCCTAGGGCCACAGGATAGCATAGCAGCACGGCCCCTTGTGCCTCTGCGTGGCGGCCTGCCTTTGCCTGGCATTATTTTTAAAACAACAACAACAACAACAACTCAGGTGGTGTTTCTGGAGACGGTATTATTATTGATATTTAGACAGAATGTGAACAAGCTCACACAGCTAGATGGGAGTTGTTTGAAAATGAAGAAGAAGAACACACTGGGCAAACAAGGCCTACAAGGTCAACGTATACACTACTACAGCAGTGGATACGGAATATATTATTGCTGCCTGAAAAACGTCACTCGGGTGGTGTTTCTAGAGACGGTATTATTATTGATATTTAGACAGAATGTGAACAAGCTCACACAGCTAGATGGTTGTTGTTTGAAAATGAAGAACACACTGGGCAAACAAGGCCTACAAGGTCAACGTATACACTACTACAGCAGTGGATACGGAATATATTATTGCTGCCTGAAAAACGTCACTCGGGTGGTGTTTCTAGAGACGGTATTATTATTGATATTTAGACAGAATGTGAACAAGCTCACACAGCTAGATGGGAGTTGTTTGAAAATGAAGAACACACTGGGCAAATAATGCCTACAAGGTTAACGTATACACTACTACAGCAGTGGATACGGAATATATTATTGCTGCCTGAAAAACGTCACTCGGGTGGTGTTTCTAGAGACGTTACTATTATTGATATTTAGACAGAATGTGAACAAGCTCACACAGCTAGATGGTTGTTGTTTGAAAATGAAGAACACACTGAGCAAATAATGCCTGCAAGTGCACTACTATTGGTGCACTACTATGAAGAACAGCAACAGCACTGTACACGTTAAAGAACAGTAAGATAAGTAAAAGAAAAAAAAAATATATGTATATTAAAAAAAATATTTTTCTCGGGTTGGTGCTGCTGAACTACTAGGAGCAGCACAGTAGCACACCAGTCCCACTCCCCAACACTGCTAGACTAATAGCACTGGGCTTATAGTAGCAACTAGCAAAGTAAAAAAAGAAAAAAGAAAATAAAAGCAGTCCTTACAAGGACTATTGGGTTATTGCAGCAGTCAGCAGATGAGATCAGAAGAGATCAGTGCCCACAGCAGCTACATACAGAGCACTGCAGTAGAAGGTAGATTACTAGCCAGCAAAGCTACCCTAAAATGTCCCTCAAATCCCTGCAGACTTCTGTCCCTCCAATACAGAGCAGTATCAAGTAGATTACTAGCCAGCAAACTTACTATCAACTGTCCCTCAAAGAAATCAGTGAAATCAGTAACAGCTCTCTCCCTACACTATCTCTTGCAAGCACACACAGGCAGAATGAAAAAACGCTGCAGGGCTTCAGTTTATATATGGAAGGGGAGTGGTCCAGGGGGTGTGGGGTGGTCCAGGAGGGAGAGCTTCCTGATTGGCTGCCATGTATCTGCTGGTCTGGGGTGAGAGGTCAAAAAAAAGCGCCAGGTAAGGCGAACCCAAAATGGCGAACGTCGCGCGACGTTCGCGAAGATTCGGCGAGCGCGAACAGCCGATGTTCGCGCGAACAAGTTCGCCGGCGAACAGTCAGCGACATCCCTATTTATCACTACAAAGCCAGGAATCTGGAACAGAGATGGACTATCAATATTCATAGTGCATGGGGCAGTCTGGGGGGGTGTATGATTTGTTGTAGAGTTTGCACATTGCATGCCAGCTATAAGAAATGACTGATCATCAGCAATATATTGTGTTCTATTTGATCTCTAACCCCAGTTATATCTCCTTGTAGTGCCCTGGGGCAGTTGGTTTGACCACGTACTTGGATGGTGGAAAGCTATGGACAAACAACAGATACTCTTTATCTTCTATGAGGACATGATTGAGGTGGGTAGGTTGATCTGCTTGATAATATGTTATTATGACATCCTAGCTATAATATTTGTTTTTCTCTTTAATTGTAGGACCCAATGCGTGAGATTCAGAAAGTCATGAAGTTCCTTGGGAAAGATTTATCTGATGACGCACTGGAGAACATAAAACATCACACTTCCTTCCAGGCCATGAAGGACAATCCTATGGCGAATTATACCATAATTCCCAATTCTGTCATAGATCAAACCATATCTCCTTTCATGAGAAAAGGTATGGGTATAATTTGTAGCCAAAGAGATTATTCTCTAATGAGCTTATCCTCTTCTGGGTTAAGTGTATTTTCTAAACCTGTAACTCTCTTTGTCCAGACACTACTATTAAACTCTTTTAATCACATACTGTTGATAATATATTTTTTTATATTTGTATGCATAGTTATATAGTTACATAGTTACATAGTTACATAGTTAGTTATATAGTTACATAGTTACATAGTTACATAGTTAAATTGGGTTGAAAAAAGACAAAGTCTATCAAGTCCAACCCCTCCAAATGAAAACTCAGCCCCATACACACACCCCTCCCTACTGTCACATAAATGATATATACCCATATCTATACTAACTATAGAGTTTAGTATCACAATAGCCTTTGTATTATGTCTGTCCAAGAAATCATCCAAGTCCCTCTTATAGTCATTAACTGAATCATCACCCGGCAGTGCATTCCCCAACCTCACTGTCCTCACTGTGATGAACCCCCTACTCTGTTCCTTTAAATGAAACTTCTTTTCCTCTAGTCTGAAGGGGAGGCCTCTGGTACGTGATTCTCTTTATGGGTAAAAAGGTCCCCTGCTATTTGTCTATAATGTCCTCTAATGTACTTGTAAAGTCTAATCATGTCCCCTCACAAGCGCCTTTTTTCCCCCAGAGAAAACAACCCCAACCTTGTCAGTCTCCCATCATAATTTAACTCCCTCCCTCTAACTAGTTTAGTTGCACTTGAGGGTAAATTCATCAAAGAGTGAAGTTCCTTCACTAGAGTGAAATTCCGCAAGCTCTCAATTCATTTCTATGGGATTTTGAAACCTTGACAGTCTACCCTAATAATTTAAGTCCTTGTACTTGTTTGATGGCTCAGTAGAAGAGCAGAAGAAGACCATAATGTTACATACAAATTCCTGCCAATGTAAAAAATTTTTTTTTGCTGTTTTACACTTCCATCCCCTCCTCTTTTACTTCCCTTCTTCATGTATAGTCACTTATACCCTCTGGTGTGCCTACTATTGACCTTCTCTACCTTGCATGCTCATCTCCCAGCCTTTGCACAAAGGGTAGATTTGTAATGAAGAGGATCTCCAGTTCCATTAGATTGATTTTATTGCTGGTTTGTTCCAGGGACTGTGGGGGATTGGAAAACTCATTTCTCAGTGGCACAGAACATGATCTTTGATGAGGAATACAAGAAGAAGATGGAGGGCAGTGGGCTAATCTTCAGGACTGGACTTTGACAGAGAATGGCATCTAAAAAACCAGTGGAAAGCATAATAAAAATTCTTCTACTCCATTTATTTAGTTGAAGACCCGTTGTGCCTCTGTACAGGATTTGAGGAAAACCTGTTGAATAAAAAGTCTGCTGTTCCTTAAATCTAGATGGGAGAGCAAATGCTTAAGAGTCTGTATTTGTAGATCTGGTCTTGAAGGAAATGAATTAAAAAAACATTCTCTTTGTGTGACTTTGAAGAACCTGGTACTTTCTTTGCAGGAGTTCAGTCATAAGTATTTGAAATGCAAATCGATTACCAACTTTATGGGCAGTACAGTGGCCCAGTGGTTATCAGGAATCCTGGTTCCTAGGGTATTATATGCAAATATTTTATATGTTCTTTATGAAACTGGCCCCAATGTGGATGTGATAAGGACCTTAGATTGTAAGATCCACTGGGGCAGTGGCTAATGGGAATTACATTTAATTTCTATACAGATTTGTACAGTATATTGGTGTTATGTCAATATCAGATAATAAACAGAATAAATGTGGGAATGGGACGAAGCCTTATCTCATCTTCTCGTCTAGTCTAGCAATGGAGACTTACTTTGCCCCCTTGTTCCCAGAAGAATTTGTTGGGAATTCAATGACATCTTCTTCCCAAATAAGATTTCAGTCCTATTTCTGTCCTGTTCAGGGCTTCCAGAAGGGCCTTCTACTGGAATTGTTCCCTAATAAATTCTATTATAAGAGAATGCCCCAGTTAGCTTGCTGGGCACAGGTACATTAGAGTTAGGGCATCTGTCTCTCCTCAATTCTCATTGGTCAGAAACCGCCCCCCACCATATACATACAGTCATGTGGTATCATAAAAAGTAACTGATTAAGTGCTGCACACACTGGCCCTGAGTAATAGGATGGAAGGCCACCACACCCCCATAGAGATGAACACCATTAGCTGAAACCGCAGTGAGCTCTGGACCTTAGATCTGTCCTTGGGTACAAGATTTTCAACATCTTAACTAGTCAGAAAGGAACATTGGGCTAATCCAAACCCACCAAAAGCTCCTATTTCCATTCCTAGGATGTCTATACACTCTAAGGCAGAGGTTCCCAAGCCATGGACCTGATCCTCAGAGAGAACCTGGAAATAAATTTAAGACTGTGTTTCTTCTGAATATATATATATATATACAGGAGCAGTGACCAGCTCCATGTTGTAGCTCCCACCCTCTCCAACTATAGTCAGGTGATCCCACTGGTGTCTAATAAAAGGGCAGCCAAAATTGGGAGTTTTACTTTGAAAGCAGCAAGTAAGTTGCAGGTAAAACGTATTCGTCCCTTTTATAAAATGTATAATTAAACCATAGAATTCTTAATGAATCAGATGAAAATTGAGCATAGGACTGGCCAGATATGGGATGACTTTGATGTAGTTGTTCAGCTTAAATATATTGCAATATATGGACAAACAATCCCTGTTTTGTTTAAAGGGTAAGGCATTTTTCAGTAGCAGTAGCACAAAATGTCTCTGTCTTAAATATATTGATAATGGGTTGAGTGCAGAGGAATCTTGTATTTGTTTATATATATATATATATATATATATATATATATATATATATATATATATATATTCGTACAAACTGGAGTGGAGCGGTGTCCCTGTCGTGGACTTAGTCCATATTCTGGACAAACAATATATCAAAACAAAAAAGTCCAGACCAATATTGTGAATAAAAAAGTATTGCTTTACTCTGCAACGTTTCGAAGCTCACGCTTCTTTATCAAGCAGTATACATCAAATTGACATCACATCCTATATAAAGGCTATGCCTTAACACATCTCACACGTGAAACAAATCAAATCAAATCTAGTCCAATCAGAATCCTAGAGACATGCAAATCAGGTTACACCCATATTGTATACATCACAATCTAGCAATATAGCTTATTTAACATCATAACGCATATTCCAAAAGTCATATTACAGCATATATCATTCTTAAACATGCATCGATGTATATACAATATTGTAACCACTTTTGGTACTAACTAGTTACATTCAGTTACAATGTGTGTTAAAGGCAACATAGTCCCAAATCTCACCCAAAAATAGCATTATTATATAAAGGCATACAAATCATATTCTCTATTGAGACCCTTGGGATGCAGCGTTTGTAAAGTGTGAATCCAGAACTTCTCCCTTTTCTGGAGTTGTAAGAGTCTGTTGCCCCCCCGACGTGGGGGGGCAACAGACTCTATTACCTGAAATCTCAAGGATGCTGCTGAGTGTCGTTCATTGTGAAAATGTAGGGGAACCGGCAACTTAAGTACCTCCTTTCTTATTGTGGATTTATGCTGACTGATCCTATCACGGATCGGCTGTATTGTTTCCCCTACATAGGCCAGGCCGCAAGGGCATTTCAGTAAATAGACCACGTATTCTGAATCACATGTGAAATGTCCCTGTATCGAAAATCTTTTTCCTGAATAAGGATGCGTAAATGTGTCACTACGAATGACACTTGAACATTGGTTACATCTACCACAGGGATACATGCCATTATGTAGTGGTGCTAATAACCTCTGTGTATTCTGCTTTGTAGTGCCCAGATCTGCTTTCACTAACCTATCCCTTAAGTTACGGGGACGTTTATATGACAAAAGTGGTGGTTCTAAAAATTCCTGTATATCTGGATAGGCTCGCTTCAATAGGGGCCAATGTTTATGTATCACACGATGTATCTTACGTACACAGGGATGATATGTGTGTGTAAACGGTATACGTTTCTTTTTCTGCGTATCCTGTGATCTCTCCTGAATCACACTATCACGATCTAAACTTTGTATTTGTGTCATTTCTTCCTGTAACATATCAGTGGGATACCCTCTCTGCTCGAATTTGGATGTCATTTCTGTCAATCGTATGGGTAATCGTTCACTTTCACTCACTATCCTTTTCACACGCAGAAGCTGTGACCTGGGGAGAGAGGAAATATTAGCTCGTGGGTGTGCACTCTCAAATCTCAATAAATTATTGCGATCCGTAGGTTTCACAAATAAGTCAGTAAATAACCTCTCTCCTTGCCGGTACACTTTGGTATCCAGGAATGTCACACATTCCTCACTATGAGTTAGTGTAAATTTAATAGAAGTGACACAACTATCTAGATAGTCTTTAAATGACAGGAGGGATTCAACGTCGCCCCCCCATATGACCAACAAATCGTCAATATAGCGCCACCATCTGATGCAATGCTTCTTATATAAATCATGTGTGTATACAAACTCATTTTCGAATTGGTTCATAAATATGTTGGCATATGTGGGGGCGACGTTAGATCCCATCGCTGTCCCCTGTAGTTGAAGAAAGAAAGTATCCTGGAAGAGAAAATAGTTGCATGTTAGTACCATTGTTAATAGCTCCATGAAGAAATCAATTCGTGGCATGTCATAATTTGAATTTGTTAGTGTGGTACGTATCGCAGTTAACCCCAAACTGTGGGGTATCGACGTATACAGACTGCATACATCGAACGCAGCCAACAAAACCATATTGTCTCCTAAATTCACAGATTGTAATGAACGTAAGAAATGGGAGGTGTCCTTGACAAACGATTGCCCTAGTGGTACAAAAGGAGCCAATACCTTATCCAAAAAGGTCGCTATTGGAGAAAATATAGAGTTAACTCCAGCTACTATTGGACGACCGGGCGGATATTGCAAATTTTTATGAACCTTTGGTAAGGTATAAAAGACTGGTATACATGGAAACTCCTGTGTCAAATACTCCTTTAGCCCATCACTCAATATCCCCATTTCTTGGTATTTACTCAGTACTTCATTAATGGCTTTTTCGTACATCTTTGTTGGATCACCTATCAGGCTAACATATGTATTAGTATCATGTAATTGACCCATTATCTCTTGTACATAGTAATCTTTGTCAAGGACCACCAATGCCCCACCTTTGTCTGCAGATTTATACACCACACTTTTATCATCCATTAATGCACTTAATGATATGCGTTCAGCCTTAGTCATGTTATTAGAAAATCTAAGGGAACGTAACCCTTTAGAGTCCTGTATTAAATGATCAATATCACGAGAAATAAGGTTAATTACAGTCTCCACTGGATGGAAAGAGGTTGGTGGTAAATATCGACTTTTTTTATGCAATTGAAATTCCTGTGGTGTAAGAGTATTACCTTGTATAGGTGTAACCCCCTTCTCACTATCTTTAAACTGCACCTTCAGTCTCAATAACCTATAAAAGCGTTGTAAATCAATATCAAGTGAAAAGGTATCTAGTCGAGTAGAGGGACAAAATGACAATCCTTTCTGTAATACAGAAACCTCAGCGTCAGTCAGTACCTTTTTAGAAATGTTGATCACTAACGATTGTGTTTCTTGTATGTCATCTTGTTTCCTGTTCGGATTGGACGCGTCCTCCCTGCTGCCGTTGCGCCGACCTCTTCTGCGGGCCCTTCGCGCTCCCCGCTGCTCGAGGGAGCGCTGTCCTCTAAAAAAGAGGATCTAGATGAATCCGTGATCCGTTGTGGCGAGGAGTCTCCTGAGCCGCTTTGTGCATTAGTCTGCCACTTGGGTAGTTGCGCCTCACGCGTCCCTCGTGGTGCAAACGGCTGTGTGCGCTGTTTCCGGAATGAGGTTGAACTCGGGTGACCCGGTATCCACCGGTAAACCCGCCCACTCACGTAATCATCAGCGTCCCTCAGAAATTTACTCCTCTTACGCTCTTCAGTATCTTGCCTGAACTGTTTAACTGTTTGTTCGATCTGTGCTTTAATAGCTTGAAACTCTTCAGGTGTCCCCAGCTGATTGAGTTGTATCTCAATATTGTGAACCTGTTCCGCCACAGTCACCAGCTCTTTCTGTATGTATTCAATTGTCAAAGTAATAATGTCCAAAGAACACTTATTCAGTATGCCTTCAAATTTCTTGCAAAACTCCACATTTTCAGAGAATAAAGTTGGGTGTAGATGTACCCTTAGACCCCTTGGGATACGTTTAAGCCGATAATATTCTGCTAAGGTACAGCCATGTAGTTCCAATGCTACTGACCTCTTAGATAGCCGCTCCAAATCACGACTCCGTATCCCTGGGTGTGTTGCATGTAGGAACTCCCTTGAGCCCCTCGCCAAGGTTGCTATGCTGGCTGCCTCCACTTCCGTATAGGCAAATACATCCGCTTGGGAACTCACATGTGGGTTGGATTGGGACATGAGTAACCACTCAACACTCAATCAATAATATATTCGTACAAACTGGAGTGGAGCGGTGTCCCTGTCGTGGACTTAGTCCATATTCTGGACAAACAATATATCAAAACAAAAAAGTCCAGACCAATATTGTGAATAAAAAAGTATTGCTTTACTCTGCAACGTTTCGAAGCTCACGCTTCTTTATCAAGCAGTATACATCAAATTGACATCACATCCTATATAAAGGCTATGCCTTAACACATCTCACACGTGAAACAAATCAAATCAAATCTAGTCCAATCAGAATCCTAGAGACATGCAAATCAGGTTACACCCATATTGTATACATCACAATCTAGCAATATAGCTTATTTAACATCATAACGCATATTCCAAAAGTCATATTACAGCATATATCATTCTTAAACATGCATCGATGTATATACAATATTGTAACCACTTTTGGTACTAACTAGTTACATTCAGTTACAATGTGTGTTAAAGGCAACATAGTCCCAAATCTCACCCAAAAATAGCATTATTATATAAAGGCATACAAATCATATTCTCTATTGAGACCCTTGGGATGCAGCGTTTGTAAAGTGTGAATCCAGAACTTCTCCCTTTTCTGGAGTTGTAAGAGTCTGTTGCCCCCCCGACGTGGGGGGGCAACAGACTCTATTACCTGAAATCTCAAGGATGCTGCTGAGTGTCGTTCATTGTGAAAATGTAGGGGAACCGGCAACTATATATAGAATGGCTGCCCCGGTTCCCCTACATTTTCACAATGAACGACACTCAGCAGCATCCTTGAGATTTCAGGTAATAGAGTCTGTTGCCCCCCCACGTCGGGGGGGCAACAGACTCTTACAACTCCAGAAAAGGGAGAAGTTCTGGATTCACACTTTACAAACGCTGCATCCCAAGGGTCTCAATAGAGAATATGATTTGTATGCCTTTATATAATAATGCTATTTTTGGGTGAGATTTGGGACTATGTTGCCTTTAACACACATTGTAACTGAATGTAACTAGTTAGTACCAAAAGTGGTTACAATATTGTATATACATCGATGCATGTTTAAGAATGATATATGCTGTAATATGACTTTTGGAATATGCGTTATGATGTTAAATAAGCTATATTGCTAGATTGTGATGTATACAATATGGGTGTAACCTGATTTGCATGTCTCTAGGATTCTGATTGGACTAGATTTGATTTGATTTGTTTCACGTGTGAGATGTGTTAAGGCATAGCCTTTATATAGGATGTGATGTCAATTTGATGTATACTGCTTGATAAAGAAGCGTGAGCTTCGAAACGTTGCAGAGTAAAGCAATACTTTTTTATTCACAATATTGGTCTGGACTTTTTTGTTTTGATATATTGTTTGTCCAGAATATGGACTAAGTCCACGACAGGGACACCGCTCCACTCCAGTTTGTACGAATATATTATTGATTGAGTGTTGAGTGGTTACTCATGTCCCAATCCAACCCACATGTGAGTTCCCAAGCGGATGTATTTGCCTATACGGAAGTGGAGGCAGCCAGCATAGCAACCTTGGCGAGGGGCTCAAGGGAGTTCCTACATGCAACACACCCAGGGATACGGAGTCGTGATTTGGAGCGGCTATCTAAGAGGTCAGTAGCATTGGAACTACATGGCTGTACCTTAGCAGAATATTATCGGCTTAAATGTATCCCAAGGGGTCTAAGGGTACATCTACACCCAACTTTATTCTCTGAAAATGTGGAGTTTTGCAAGAAATTTGAAGGCATACTGAATAAGTGTTCTTTGGACATTATTACTTTGACAATTGAATACATACAGAAAGAGCTGGTGACTGTGGCGGAACAGGTTCACAATATTGAGATACAACTCAATCAGCTGGGGACACCTGAAGAGTTTCAAGCTATTAAAGCACAGATCGAACAAACAGTTAAACAGTTCAGGCAAGATACTGAAGAGCGTAAGAGGAGTAAATTTCTGAGGGACGCTGATGATTACGTGAGTGGGCGGGTTTACCGGTGGATACCGGGTCACCCGAGTTCAACCTCATTCCGGAAACAGCGCACACAGCCGTTTGCACCACGAGGGACGCGTGAGGCGCAACTACCCAAGTGGCAGACTAATGCACAAAGCGGCTCAGGAGACTCCTCGCCACAACGGATCACGGATTCATCTAGATCCTCTTTTTTAGAGGACAGCGCTCCCTCGAGCAGCGGGGAGCGCGAAGGGCCCGCAGAAGAGGTCGGCGCAACGGCAGCAGGGAGGACGCGTCCAATCCGAACAGGAAACAAGATGACATACAAGAAACACAATCGTTAGTGATCAACATTTCTAAAAAGGTACTGACTGACGCTGAGGTTTCTGTATTACAGAAAGGATTGTCATTTTGTCCCTCTACTCGACTAGATACCTTTTCACTTGATATTGATTTACAACGCTTTTATAGGTTATTGAGACTGAAGGTGCAGTTTAAAGATAGTGAGAAGGGGGTTACACCTATACAAGGTAATACTCTTACACCACAGGAATTTCAATTGCATAAAAAAAGTCGATATTTACCACCAACCTCTTTCCATCCAGTGGAGACTGTAATTAACCTTATTTCTCGTGATATTGATCATTTAATACAGGACTCTAAAGGGTTACGTTCCCTTAGATTTTCTAATAACATGACTAAGGCTGAACGCATATCATTAAGTGCATTAATGGATGATAAAAGTGTGGTGTATAAATCTGCAGACAAAGGTGGGGCATTGGTGGTCCTTGACAAAGATTACTATGTACAAGAGATAATGGGTCAATTACATGATACTAATACATATGTTAGCCTGATAGGTGATCCAACAAAGATGTACGAAAAAGCCATTAATGAAGTACTGAGTAAATACCAAGAAATGGGGATATTGAGTGATGGGCTAAAGGAGTATTTGACACAGGAGTTTCCATGTATACCAGTCTTTTATACCTTACCAAAGGTTCATAAAAATTTGCAATATCCGCCCGGTCGTCCAATAGTAGCTGGAGTTAACTCTATATTTTCTCCAATAGCGACCTTTTTGGATAAGGTATTGGCTCCTTTTGTACCACTAGGGCAATCGTTTGTCAAGGACACCTCCCATTTCTTACGTTCATTACAATCTGTGAATTTAGGAGACAATATGGTTTTGTTGGCTGCGTTCGATGTATGCAGTCTGTATACGTCGATACCCCACAGTTTGGGGTTAACTGCGATACGTACCACACTAACAAATTCAAATTATGACATGCCACGAATTGATTTCTTCATGGAGCTATTAACAATGGTACTAACATGCAACTATTTTCTCTTCCAGGATACTTTCTTTCTTCAACTACAGGGGACAGCGATGGGATCTAACGTCGCCCCCACATATGCCAACATATTTATGAACCAATTCGAAAATGAGTTTGTATACACACATGATTTATATAAGAAGCATTGCATCAGATGGTGGCGCTATATTGACGATTTGTTGGTCATATGGGGGGGCGACGTTGAATCCCTCCTGTCATTTAAAGACTATCTAGATAGTTGTGTCACTTCTATTAAATTTACACTAACTCATAGTGAGGAATGTGTGACATTCCTGGATACCAAAGTGTACCGGCAAGGAGAGAGGTTATTTACTGACTTATTTGTGAAACCTACGGATCGCAATAATTTATTGAGATTTGAGAGTGCACACCCACGAGCTAATATTTCCTCTCTCCCCAGGTCACAGCTTCTGCGTGTGAAAAGGATAGTGAGTGAAAGTGAACGATTACCCATACGATTGACAGAAATGACATCCAAATTCGAGCAGAGAGGGTATCCCACTGATATGTTACAGGAAGAAATGACACAAATACAAAGTTTAGATCGTGATAGTGTGATTCAGGAGAGATCACAGGATACGCAGAAAAAGAAACGTATACCGTTTACACACACATATCATCCCTGTGTACGTAAGATACATCGTGTGATACATAAACATTGGCCCCTATTGAAGCGAGCCTATCCAGATATACAGGAATTTTTAGAACCACCACTTTTGTCATATAAACGTCCCCGTAACTTAAGGGATAGGTTAGTGAAAGCAGATCTGGGCACTACAAAGCAGAATACACAGAGGTTATTAGCACCACTACATAATGGCATGTATCCCTGTGGTAGATGTAACCAATGTTCAAGTGTCATTCGTAGTGACACATTTACGCATCCTTATTCAGGAAAAAGATTTTCGATACAGGGACATTTCACATGTGATTCAGAATACGTGGTCTATTTACTGAAATGCCCTTGCGGCCTGGCCTATGTAGGGGAAACAATACAGCCGATCCGTGATAGGATCAGTCAGCATAAATCCACAATAAGAAAGGAGGTACTTAAGTTGCCGGTTCCCCTACATTTTCACAATGAACGACACTCAGCAGCATCCTTGAGATTTCAGGTAATAGAGTCTGTTGCCCCCCCACGTCGGGGGGGCAACAGACTCTTACAACTCCAGAAAAGGGAGAAGTTCTGGATTCACACTTTACAAACGCTGCATCCCAAGGGTCTCAATAGAGAATATGATTTGTATGCCTTTATATAATAATGCTATTTTTGGGTGAGATTTGGGACTATGTTGCCTTTAACACACATTGTAACTGAATGTAACTAGTTAGTACCAAAAGTGGTTACAATATTGTATATACATCGATGCATGTTTAAGAATGATATATGCTGTAATATGACTTTTGGAATATGCGTTATGATGTTAAATAAGCTATATTGCTAGATTGTGATGTATACAATATGGGTGTAACCTGATTTGCATGTCTCTAGGATTCTGATTGGACTAGATTTGATTTGATTTGTTTCACGTGTGAGATGTGTTAAGGCATAGCCTTTATATAGGATGTGATGTCAATTTGATGTATACTGCTTGATAAAGAAGCGTGAGCTTCGAAACGTTGCAGAGTAAAGCAATACTTTTTTATTCACAATATTGGTCTGGACTTTTTTGTTTTGATATATTGTTTGTCCACAATATGGACTAAGTCCACGACAGGGACACCGCTCCACTCCAGTTTGTACGAATATATTATTGATTGAGTGTTGAGTGGTTACTCATGTCCCAATCCAACCCACATGTGAGTTCCCAAGCGGATGTATTTGCCTATACGGAAGTGGAGGCAGCCAGCATAGCAACCTTGGCGAGGGGCTCAAGGGAGTTCCTACATGCAACACACCCAGGGATACGGAGTCGTGATTTGGAGCGGCTATCTAAGAGGTCAGTAGCATTGGAACTACATGGCTGTACCTTAGCAGAATATTATCGGCTTAAACGTATCCCAAGGGGTCTAAGGGTACATCTACACCCAACTTTATTCTCTGAAAATGTGGAGTTTTGCAAGAAATTTGAAGGCATACTGAATAAGTGTTCTTTGGACATTATTACTTTGACAATTGAATACATACAGAAAGAGCTGGTGACTGTGGCGGAACAGGTTCACAATATTGAGATACAACTCAATCAGCTGGGGACACCTGAAGAGTTTCAAGCTATTAAAGCACAGATCGAACAAACAGTTAAACAGTTCAGGCAAGATACTGAAGAGCGTAAGAGGAGTAAATTTCTGAGGGACGCTGATGATTACGTGAGTGGGCGGGTTTACCGGTGGATACCGGGTCACCCGAGTTCAACCTCATTCCGGAAACAGCGCACACAGCCGTTTGCACCACGAGGGACGCGTGAGGCGCAACTACCCAAGTGGCAGACTAATGCACAAAGCGGCTCAGGAGACTCCTCGCCACAACGGATCACGGATTCATCTAGATCCTCTTTTTTAGAGGACAGCGCTCCCTCGAGCAGCGGGGAGCGCGAAGGGCCCGCAGAAGAGGTCGGCGCAACGGCAGCAGGGAGGACGCGTCCAATCCGAACAGGAAACAAGATGACATACAAGAAACACAATCGTTAGTGATCAACATTTCTAAAAAGGTACTGACTGACGCTGAGGTTTCTGTATTACAGAAAGGATTGTCATTTTGTCCCTCTACTCGACTAGATACCTTTTCACTTGATATTGATTTACAACGCTTTTATAGGTTATTGAGACTGAAGGTGCAGTTTAAAGATAGTGAGAAGGGGGTTACACCTATACAAGGTAATACTCTTACACCACAGGAATTTCAATTGCATAAAAAAAGTCGATATTTACCACCAACCTCTTTCCATCCAGTGGAGACTGTAATTAACCTTATTTCTCGTGATATTGATCATTTAATACAGGACTCTAAAGGGTTACGTTCCCTTAGATTTTCTAATAACATGACTAAGGCTGAACGCATATCATTAAGTGCATTAATGGATGATAAAAGTGTGGTGTATAAATCTGCAGACAAAGGTGGGGCATTGGTGGTCCTTGACAAAGATTACTATGTACAAGAGATAATGGGTCAATTACATGATACTAATACATATGTTAGCCTGATAGGTGATCCAACAAAGATGTACGAAAAAGCCATTAATGAAGTACTGAGTAAATACCAAGAAATGGGGATATTGAGTGATGGGCTAAAGGAGTATTTGACACAGGAGTTTCCATGTATACCAGTCTTTTATACCTTACCAAAGGTTCATAAAAATTTGCAATATCCGCCCGGTCGTCCAATAGTAGCTGGAGTTAACTCTATATTTTCTCCAATAGCGACCTTTTTGGATAAGGTATTGGCTCCTTTTGTACCACTAGGGCAATCGTTTGTCAAGGACACCTCCCATTTCTTACGTTCATTACAATCTGTGAATTTAGGAGACAATATGGTTTTGTTGGCTGCGTTCGATGTATGCAGTCTGTATACGTCGATACCCCACAGTTTGGGGTTAACTGCGATACGTACCACACTAACAAATTCAAATTATGACATGCCACGAATTGATTTCTTCATGGAGCTATTAACAATGGTACTAACATGCAACTATTTTCTCTTCCAGGATACTTTCTTTCTTCAACTACAGGGGACAGCGATGGGATCTAACGTCGCCCCCACATATGCCAACATATTTATGAACCAATTCGAAAATGAGTTTGTATACACACATGATTTATATAAGAAGCATTGCATCAGATGGTGGCGCTATATTGACGATTTGTTGGTCATATGGGGGGGCGACGTTGAATCCCTCCTGTCATTTAAAGACTATCTAGATAGTTGTGTCACTTCTATTAAATTTACACTAACTCATAGTGAGGAATGTGTGACATTCCTGGATACCAAAGTGTACCGGCAAGGAGAGAGGTTATTTACTGACTTATTTGTGAAACCTACGGATCGCAATAATTTATTGAGATTTGAGAGTGCACACCCACGAGCTAATATTTCCTCTCTCCCCAGGTCACAGCTTCTGCGTGTGAAAAGGATAGTGAGTGAAAGTGAACGATTACCCATACGATTGACAGAAATGACATCCAAATTCGAGCAGAGAGGGTATCCCACTGATATGTTACAGGAAGAAATGACACAAATACAAAGTTTAGATCGTGATAGTGTGATTCAGGAGAGATCACAGGATACGCAGAAAAAGAAACGTATACCGTTTACACACACATATCATCCCTGTGTACGTAAGATACATCGTGTGATACATAAACATTGGCCCCTATTGAAGCGAGCCTATCCAGATATACAGGAATTTTTAGAACCACCACTTTTGTCATATAAACGTCCCCGTAACTTAAGGGATAGGTTAGTGAAAGCAGATCTGGGCACTACAAAGCAGAATACACAGAGGTTATTAGCACCACTACATAATGGCATGTATCCCTGTGGTAGATGTAACCAATGTTCAAGTGTCATTCGTAGTGACACATTTACGCATCCTTATTCAGGAAAAAGATTTTCGATACAGGGACATTTCACATGTGATTCAGAATACGTGGTCTATTTACTGAAATGCCCTTGCGGCCTGGCCTATGTAGGGGAAACAATACAGCCGATCCGTGATAGGATCAGTCAGCATAAATCCACAATAAGAAAGGAGGTACTTAAGTTGCCGGTTCCCCTACATTTTCACAATGAACGACACTCAGCAGCATCCTTGAGATTTCAGGTAATAGAGTCTGTTGCCCCCCCACGTCGGGGGGGCAACAGACTCTTACAACTCCAGAAAAGGGAGAAGTTCTGGATTCACACTTTACAAACGCTGCATCCCAAGGGTCTCAATAGAGAATATGATTTGTATGCCTTTATATAATAATGCTATTTTTGGGTGAGATTTGGGACTATGTTGCCTTTAACACACATTGTAACTGAATGTAACTAGTTAGTACCAAAAGTGGTTACAATATTGTATATACATCGATGCATGTTTAAGAATGATATATGCTGTAATATGACTTTTGGAATATGCGTTATGATGTTAAATAAGCTATATTGCTAGATTGTGATGTATACAATATGGGTGTAACCTGATTTGCATGTCTCTAGGATTCTGATTGGACTAGATTTGATTTGATTTGTTTCACGTGTGAGATGTGTTAAGGCATAGCCTTTATATAGGATGTGATGTCAATTTGATGTATACTGCTTGATAAAGAAGCGTGAGCTTCGAAACGTTGCAGAGTAAAGCAATACTTTTTTATTCACAATATTGGTCTGGACTTTTTTGTTTTGATATATATATATATATATATATATATATAATTTTTACATTTGAGTATGAACTATTTAGCTATATTGAGGATTGTATTGAGGATTTTAAGGCAAAATGTAGGTAAAATAAAATATATATTAAAATGTAAATATTGTGCATCATTTTAGAGGGAAAAGTCTAATTTGGTTTTAAATTGCATTTTTAATATAATCGTCCAGTTTGTTTGAGAGGTTGCTCAGAGTAAATCCATTTTATATCAGGGATTGTCTTATACAAATGTCTCAGTTGGTAATTTTAGAAACAATGATGATTTTTTAGTTCCCCTTTAATAGCACACCTGTGTCATTACCATCTATAACCAATGGAGAGCACCAAGCAGTCCAATGTGATACTTTCCCCTGCGTGACAGCATTTCATTCCCCAAATGTATATATTCCAAGAATGCAGAAACACCGGCTCCAGGTTCTCTAGGGGTTTCTATTGTTTACTCCACCTCAGAGCTAAGAAATGGGAAATTGCTCAAATCAATTGAACTGAACTTACTTTGTATGAGAAATAAATCCCACTGCGCTTCATAACTGTAAGTGAAGTTTCAGCCCCTGAACTCCCATAAACCTAGGGAATCCCAACAGCCTGTGAGTGGAGCTGCAGGAGGGTTTAATATCCAAGAGACAGGTGGTTGGACAATGGGCGCCGCTCCTCCCTGCACCTTCCTTTCCCCTATGAGAGAACATGAGAATGGGAACAAAGTTGACAATGGGGTGGAGAGGACGGTTAAAGGGAGTGGCGAGGAGAGCAAAAATAGTTCCAACTCGAACATAAAGGAGCAAACGACTAAAGAGCAGAAGCTACACAGACACAGTCCAGAGATTCCAGTACTGGGGCCCAGATTGACACCCTGACTGCAGGTAATAAGGGTGCACAGCCCAGTCCTTGGGTGCCCACCGCTCCCCCGATGCCAGTCTCCCTTCAGTCCCTCACACTACAGCATCTTCCTCTGCCTGTCACCCCCTCTCCCTACAGCTTCTTCCTCTGCCTGTAACCCCTTCTCCCTTATAGCTCCTACTGATTAATATCACCCCTAACTCCCAGCCTCCATCTCCGGCTGATTTCTGCACCCCCAGGTCTCCCTACAGCTCTTTCCTCTGCCAGTCATTCCTCTCCACCTACTACTCCTTCAGATGCTTCTAAATAAGGCAGTGGTGGCAAAACACCTTGTCCCTCAGGCTTTATTGCACCCCAAAAGTTGCCAAAGCCCATCACTGTCTCTGTTCCCCACCAGTATGAATCCAGCAGTGATGGAAGAACTGGCAAAGGGAATGGAGAATTTCCAGGTTACTATGGGCCATATTGAGGGGGTCCCACTGCCAGTCACTACCTGTGACATGTGGGACACTATATACAATTTCCAGGCCCGGAAGGACGACATTCTCATTGCTACCTACCCCAAAGCAGGTAAGTGACCTAATGTTGTACTCTCCCTCATCATGCACTTTCACTTTTGCATAAGGACTCCATAGTTATTGTCTGGCCATAACCCTCCTTATGTCCCCAAAAAGCCCTTCTGTTTTGTTATAATCCCTTTATTATTCTCAGGGGGAACTTTAATTTTATGAGGGGTGTGGTTAAAAGGGAAGGCTGGTAATGGAATAGTTCAAGAAGAGCTTTAGAATGAAAATCAGTGTAGGTTTGTCCTTAATCTGTACAGGTGTGTTTGTGTCTGTGTGTAGGGACAACGTGGATGCAGGAGATCGTGGATCTGATATTACAAGAGGGAGACGTTCAGAAGAGCATGAGGGCCCCGTGTTATATCAAAGTGCCCTTCATAGAGATGGTTCCACCAAAGCCCATGCCACCAGGTAACAGACACAGATTTATCAGGAGCCAAATAGCCTGCCGGTATGATTATGGAGTGAATATGCATTACCTTCACATTGGGATACCATATATTGATTTAAATGTGTAATATTTCTATTTCTTTCTTTAGTGGTATAACTGCTAATGTTACATTCTAGGTGTGGAGTTGGCACAAACCATGAACTCTCCTCGTATCCTAAAAACTCACTTACAAATTAACCTGCTGCCCCCCTCCTTTTGGGAGAAAAATATCAAGGTCAGTTATTCTCCTCCTATTTCTCCGTATGATCCTTCTCAATATCTCCTCCTATTCCTGCACAGAACTTCCAATCACCGTGCCCATTATATAGTGAATAAAGTACCCCCTCTTGTAAAATATAAGGATATTATAAGTTACCGAGGACTTTCATGACCATATAAAAGTACGAAACCAAAGGCCGAGTGTTTTTATACAGGTCATGGAACTTCGAGGTAACTTCTAATATCCTCATATTTTACAACTGGGGGCACTTTATTAATTATAATACACAAATTTTAGTGAGTCATGTGACAGAAATTACATCACTACTCGCCGTTTACAACTGATGACATTACTACTCACCGTTTATAAGGATATAATTTACAAGATATTCATGGCTTTTGTGTATTATATAGTGTTCCAGTGATTATACCTGTATGAATATGGATTTCTTTTATCCCTCAGGTTGTCTATGTTGCCAGAAATGCCAAGGACTGTATGGTTTCTTATTATTACTTTCATAAGATGAATACATTTTTGCCGGACTCTGGAACCTGGGATAACTTCTTCTCAGAATTCCTGTCTGGAGATGGTGAGCTCTCAGCGACCCTTCATTTCTCAGTTTAATTTATTAATAGCAAAGATAGGAATTTAGAAAAGAGATGGAATAGCAGCATTTATAGTGTTGTGCATTGCATGCTGGCTGTAGGATTTGACAATACATTGAGTGGCTACTTTGAGCTTTTAACCCCAGTTATTCCTTCTTGCAGTTGCATGGGGGAGTTGGTTTGACCACGTACTTGGATGGTGGAAAGCTGTAGACAAACATCAGATACTCTTTATCTTCTATGAGGACATGATTCAGGTGAGAAGGTTGATCTGCTTGATAATATGGAAATGTGACATCCCAGATAGAATATTTGTCCTTCTCATTTATTTTAGGACCCAATGCGTGAGATTGAGAAGGTCATGAAGTTCCTTGGTAAGGACTTATCTGATGAAGTTCTGGAGAAGATCAAGTATCACACTTCCTTCCAGGCAATGAAGGAGAACCCTATGACAAATAACAGCACAGTTCCCAAAACTATAATGGACCAAAGCATATCTCCTTTTATAAGAAAAGGTATGGGTATATTTTGTAGACAAGAGAACCTACTGTCCCAGCCTACATCCTAACCATTAGGAAATGAATTGAGCACACAGTTTCCGTCAACTTATTTCCTACCCTACTCCTCCTCCCCTTCCTTATTCGCTACCCTCCTTCCCTTCATATTTAGTCAGTTATACCCTCTGCTGAGACATTATCTCTGCTTTGCTCTACTAACTTTCTCTTCCTTCCATGATCACTTACCATGATCCACCATGATCTCCAGTTCCATTAGACAGATTTTATTGTTTCTTTGTTCCAGGGACTGTGGGGGATTGGAAAACCCATTTCTCGGTGGCACAGAACATTATCTTTGATGAGGAATACAAGAAGAAGATGGAGGGCAGTGGGTTAAACTTCCGCACTGAACTCTGAGAATGAGATCTAAGGACTGACTGGAGATTCCCTTCATCATCTTCACACTGGGGACAACCTGTGCCCACAAGATTGTACAGAGGAGCAAGAGGCACATGAAGCTCAATAACAGATTTTCCTATTACTCCCTTTCTTGGTGGAACTTTTGTGCCTCTGTACAGGACATAAGGAACCAGTTCAAGTATATATCTGTCTATTGTGCCTTAAATAAATGATGTCTAAAAGCCATTGTCTCAAGATATTGTTGGAGTGAAATAATTAGGGATGCACTGAGCCCTCATGTTCAGTATTCAGCCTTATACCCAAAAGCTCGTTATCAGAGTCCGGCGAATACAAATCCAAACTCTCGGAAGCACAAGAGATTGGCCGTACACAGGCAGAAGTACTTGATCACAGACAGCAATGTTTTTACTTTATACAGGGTTTGGATTTGGTTCAACCAGGCTCTCCATGTGCCAAACTCTAAAAGGTAACATTTCTGCTTCAGACTATTAATATTATTATATCATGGCTCTGGTGGGAGCAGACACACACTGGGCCTATAATGCATCTTGCCCCCATATAAAATACACAGAACAACAGGTCAGGTTTGATTTTCAATTGGGCTTCAGTTTTTATTTGCTACAGTTTTCTAATTATTTGGACTCGGACTGTAATCTAAAAGTGGCAGATAATTTTAAGTACCTAGGGATAATGATACACAAAGATCCGACACTATTTCTACAACATAACTTATACACCTTACATCTCAAATTTAAGGATACACTTGCACACTGGACTAAACTTCCTATCACGCCAATAGGCAAATTAAACATATGTAAAATGATTTATCTTCCTAAATTTCTGTATATACTAAGTAATACCCCCTGCCACATACCCAAGAAAGTCCTGCATGATATAGACCGGACGCAATCTGAATTCATTTGGGGAAATAAAACGCCCACCTTGTCCTTATTTGGAAAACCGGGCAGGACGTATAGACCCGGGCAGCCCCTCAAAATACCGGGCTGTCTGGGTCAAAACCAAACAGGTGGCAACCCTACCTGGACTGGCAAATGCCCGACGGTCTGCTCAATTTTTTACAAAAGTGGGCTGCTCCGAGGCACCTCCCTCCCTCCCTCGGTTGCCGTGCAAGAAAAAACCAGGCACAACACTAGACAGCCTGTGTGGGCAGATGTGCTGCTGCTGCACGGAGCATGGGGGCGGAGCATGGGGGCGGAGTCAGGAATAAACAGGAACTTTCTGCACAAACTAAGGAGGAACGAGGTAACGTGGCCGGAGAGGAGCAAAGAACAGTAAGTCTCAGTGGTGTAACTACCGGTTACAGACTGGTCTGTCACAGTAAACGCTGACACAGTATTTGAATTTTGGTGTGTGTTGGGTCCCCATATACAATTTCTATTTGCAACACACAAGTCCAGCTTGAAGGTGAATTCATGTGATATTTTGATTAAATAATGTGGTTCTGCACCATTGAATTATATGTTTTATTATGACTAGTGTCAAAATACTCATGTATTATAAGGATAATGTACCCCCCTACTGTAAATGATAAGGATATTAGAAGTCACTGAGGGGTTGTTCTGTGACCATATAAAGGCACAAGGCTGCAGGCTGAGTTATACAGGGAACTCTGAGTATCACTCATGTATTATAAGGGATAATGTACCCCCTACTGTAAATGATAAGGATATTAGAAGTCACTGAGGGGTTGTTCTGTGACCATATAAAGACACAAGGCTGCAGGCTGAGTTATACAGGGAACTCTGAGTATCACTCATGTATTATAAGGGATAATGTACCCCCTACTGTAAATGATAAGGATATTAGAAGTCACTGAGGGGTTGTTCTGTGACCATATAAAGGCACAAGGCTGCAGGCTGAGTTATACAGGGAACTCTGAGTATCACTCATGTATTATAAGGGATAATGTACCCCCTACTGTAAATGATAAGGATATTAGAAGTCACTGAGGGGTTGTTCTGTGACCATATAAAGACACAAGGCTGCAGGCTGAGTTATACAGGGAACTCTGAGTATCACTCATGTATTATAAGGGATAATGTACCCCCTACTGTAAATGATAAGGATATTAGAAGTCACTGAGGGGTTGTTATGTGACCATATAAAGGCACAAGGCTGCAGGCTGAGTTATACAGGGAACTCTGAGTATCACTCATGTATTATAAGGGATAATGTACCCCCTACTGTAAATGATAAGGATATTAGAAGTCACTGAGGGGTTGTTCTGTGACCATATAAAGACACAAGGCTGCAGGTATACATGGGTTTCTGAGTATCACTTGCATATTAAAAGAAGTAATGTACCACCTACTATAATGGTAAACTATTGAATCCTTGTAATTTTTAAATAAGACGTTCAGCTTATAATAAATGGCAAATCAACAAAATAGTTAATAAGGACACACTAGATTTGTGTGGTGCCAGTAAAGAATATTTTACTGTACTGTAACATAATAATAATAATAAATGAATAACTCTAATATTTTACATTAATTACAGTTAAGCGACAAAAGCAGCTCTTTATGTACATAATTTTTGCAGTTTTACCCCAATATATGTGTGGAAGAGTACAAAACTATTGTGTCTTTACATGGGGGCTGCTTTGATTTTTTTGCCCGGGCTGCTTTTTACTCCCAGTCCGACCCTGGTTAAAGAGAAGAGCAAATAAAGTTCCAACTCAAACATAAAGGAGCAAAAGACTAAAGAGCAGAAGCTACACAGACACAGTCCAGAGATTCCAGTACTGGGGCCCAGATTGACACCCTGACTGCAGGTAATAAGGGTGCACAGCCCAGTCCTTGGGTGCCCACCGCTCCCCCGATGCCAGTCTCCCTTCAGTCCCTCACACTACAGCATCTTCCTCTGCCTGTCACCCCCTCTCCCTACAGCTTCTTCCTCTGCCTGTAACCCCTTCTCCCTTATAGCTCCTACTGATTAATATCACCCCTAACTCCCAGCCTCCATCTCCGGCTGATTTCTGCACCCCCAGGTCTCCCTACAGCTCTTTCCTCTGCCAGTCATTCCTCTCCACCTACTACTCCTTCAGATGCTTCTAAATAAGGCAGTGGTGGCAAAACACAATGTCCGTCAGGCTTTATTGTACCCCAAAAGTTGGCATAGCCCATCACTGTCTCTGTTCCCCACCAGTATGAATCCAGCAGTGATGGAAGAACTGGCAAAGGGAATGGAGAATTTCCAGGTTACTATGGGCCATATTGAGGGGGTCCCACTGCCAGTCACTACCTGTGACATGTGGGACACTATATACAATTTCCAGGCCCGGAAGGACGACATTCTCATTGCTACCTACCCCAAAGCAGGTAAGTGATCAGACCATTCAAATCAAAGACTCCCCTATAGTCCATAAGAAGACCATCTCCAAGTAACTTTGCTGACTTCTGATCTTCTGATGTTGTACTCTCCCTCATCATGCACTGTTACTCCATAGTTATTGTCTGGCCATAACCCTCCTTATGTCCCCAAAAGCCCTTCTGTTTTGTTATAATCCCTTTATTATTCTCAGGGGGAACTTTAATTTTATTAGGGGTGTGGTTAAAAGGGAAGGCTGGTAATGGAATAGTTCAAGAAGAGCTTTAGAATGAAAATCAGTGTAGGTTTGTCCTTAATCTGTACAGGTGTGTTTGTGTCTGTGTGTAGGGACAACGTGGATGCAGGAGATCGTGGATCTGATATTACAAGAGGGAGACGTTCAGAAGAGCATGAGGGCCCCGTGTTATATCAAAGTGCCCTTCATAGAGATGGTTCCACCAAAGCCCATGCCACCAGGTAACAGACACAGATTTATCAGGAGCCAAATAGCCTGCCGGTATGATTATGGAGTGAATATGCATTACCTTCACATTGGGATACCATATATTGATTTAAACGTGTAATATTTCTATTTCTTTCTTTAGTGGTATAACTGCTAATGTTACATTCTAGGTGTGGAGTTGGCACAAACCATGAACTCTCCTCGTATCCTAAAAACTCACTTACAAATTAACCTGCTGCCCCCCTCCTTTTGGGAGAAAAACATCAAGGTCGGTTATTCTCCTCCTATTTCTCCGTATGATCCTTCTCAATATCTCCTCCTATTCCTGCACAGAACTTCCAATCATCGTGCCCATTATATAGTGTTCCCGTGATTATACCTGTATGAATATGGATTTCTTTTATCCCTCAGGTTGTCTATGTTGCCAGAAATGCCAAGGACTGTATGGTTTCTTATTATTACTTTCATAAGATGAATACATTTTTGCCGGACTCTGGAACCTGGGATAACTTCTTCTCAGAATTCCTGTCTGGAGATGGTGAGCTCTCAGCGACCCTTCATTTCTCAGTTTAATTTATTAATAGCAAAGATAGGAATTTAGAAAAGAGATGGAATAGCAGCATTTATAGTGTTGTGCATTGCATGCTGGCTGTAGGATTTGACAATACATTGAGTGGCTACTTTGAGCTCTAACGCCAGTTATTCCTTCTTGCAGTTGCATGGGGGAGTTGGTTTGACCACGTACTTGGATGGTGGAAAGCTGTAGACAAACATCAGATACTCTTTATTTTCTATGAGGACATGATTCAGGTGAGAAGGTTGATCTGCTTGAAAATATTGAAATGTGACATCCCAGATAGAATATTTGTCCTTCTCATTTATTTTAGGACCCAATGCGTGAGATTGAGAAGGTCATGAAGTTCCTTGGTAAGGACTTATCTGATGAAGTTCTGGAGAAGATCAAGTATCACACTTCCTTCCAGGCAATGAAGGAGAACCCTATGACAAATAACAGCACAGTTCCCAAAACTATAATGGACCAAACCATATCTCCTTTTATAAGAAAAGGTATGGGTATATTTTGTAGACAAGAGAACCTACTGTCCCAGCCTACATCCTAACCATTAGGAAATTAATTGAGCACACAGTTTCCGTCAACTTATTTCCTACCCTACTCCTCCTCCCCTTCCTTATTCGCTACCCTCCTTCCCTTCATATTTAGTCAGTTATACCCTCTGCTGAGACATTATCTCTGCTTTGCTCTACTAACTTTCTCTTCCTTCCATGATCACTTACCATGATCCACCATGATCTCCAGTTCCATTAGACAGATTTTATTGTTTCTTTGTTCCAGGGACTGTGGGGGATTGGAAAACCCATTTCTCGGTGGCACAAAACATTATCTTTGATGAGGAATACAAGAAGAAGATGGAGGGCAGTGGGTTAAACTTCCGCACTGAACTCTGAGAATGAGATCTAAGGACTGACTGGAGATTCCCTTCATCATCTTCACACTGGGGACAACCTGTGCCCACAAGATTGTACAGAGGAGCAAGAGGCACATGAAGCTCAATAACAGATTTTCCTATTACTCCCTTTCTTGGTGGAACTTTTGTGCCTCTGTACAGGACATAAGGAACCAGTTCAAGTATATATCTGTCTATTGTGCCTTAAATAAATGATGTCTAAAAGCCATTGTCTCAAGATATTGTTGGAGTGAAATAATTAGGGATGCACTGAGCCCTCATGTTCAGTATTCAGCCTTATACCCAAAAGCTCATTATCAGAGTCCGGCGAATACAAATCCAAACTCTCGGAACCACAAGAAATTGGCCGTACACAGGCAGAAGTACTTGATCACAGACAGCAATGTTTTTACTTTATACAGGGTTTGGATTTGGTTCAACCAGGCTCTCCATGTGCCAAACTCTAAAAGGTAACATTTCTGCTTCAGACTATTAATATTATTATATCATGGCTCTGGTGGGAGCAGACACACACTGGGCCTATAATGCATCTTGCCCCCATATAAAATACACAGAACAACAGGTTAGGTTTGATTTTCAATTGGGCTTCATTTTTTATTTGCTACAGTTTTCTAATTATGTTTCCATCTCTGCCACTTCCCAACATAAAAAGGGTCTCCAACATATCTTGGTCCCTTTATTTGTTATTTTGGAAACCCGGCATATTTAAATGTTCTTGTACCACTGTTGGTTATTTGATTTTCTTTATTATTTTCAGTTTTAATTTACATGGCGAGACTCTCTTACATTCCTCGGTTAGAGCTGGACCTTGCCAGGCAGAGATTGCCTTGATGCAGCTCATATAAATTATACTGCGATACCAAATGGGTTCCAGGTATAATTTAGTATCACAAACCTCACTCCCTTATCTTAATGGGTTATCAAATAGGAATTCTGTGTAGTTACTGCCAAACCTTTCTCCTGCCAAAAAAGACAATCATCGTGAAATGTTTTAAATATTTATTATTCAATAGAATTTACTAAAAAATGTGCCATATTATCAGACAATTTATCCCTGTACTCGATGTTGACTGTGTATCAGATAGGAATATCTGGGCAGGGACAGTTCATTGGACATTGATGGTTGGTATGTATTCAACCCCATAAGAAATTTCATGACCAATAAATATAATATCAACCCTCCACTATGTTCCAGTAAGGAGTTATGGTCAATAAAGGAGTTTATGTTTGGGGTCCAGTTGGATTAGGAGCTTGGGCCCAGTTATCTCCTTGCCCCAGGGCACACAAAGAAAAGTCCTAATCGGTAGGAACAGGATTTCTTCATCTTTTACTCCTATTTTTTTTAAAAAAATACCCACAGTTTTTCAATTCTATATTTTCCATTTTTGTGTCAGTTTTATTTATACTTTATACCTTTTGGTAATATTGAATATGAAATAGCTCAAGGATATAAGTAGAAGATGTACTCAAATTCATACTAAGGGGCAGATTTACTTATGGTCGAATATCGAGGGTTAATTAACCCTCGATATTCGACTGCCGAATTAAAATCCTTCGACTTCGAATATGGAAGCCAAAGGATTTACCGCAATTCATTCGATCGAACGAAAAATCGCTCAATCTAACGATTGAATCCTTCAAATCGTTTGATTCGAAGGATTTTAATCCATCGATCTAACGATTTTTCTTCGACTTTAAAATTGTTTAAAAGCCTATGGGGACATTGACTTCGGTAGCTTTTAGGTTGCGAACTAGGGGGTCGAAGTTTTTCTTTTAAAGGGACAGTACTTTGACTATCGAATGGTCAAATGATTTTTAGTTTGAATCGTTCAATTCGAAGTCGTAGTCGAAGGTTAAAGTAGCCCATTCGATGGTCGAAGTAGCCAAAAAAATAATTCGAAATTCAACGTTTTTTTTATTCTATTCCTTCAATCGAGCTAAGTTAATGGGCCCCTTAAAGTACATAAGTGGAAGATGTGCCCCAACTCATAACTGAAAGACATAAGTCAAAGATTTGCCGCAACTCATACATGTAGGATATAAGTGGAAGATGTGCCCCAACTCAGCACCAGACAGAAGTGGACAGACTCAGGGGGAGGTTGGTACTGTTAGGGCTAGCTAGTGGATAGTAGTGGCAAGTGAGTTCACTTCAGGAGAGAAAGTTAGAGAGGGTTAGTGAGCACAGACAACCTGTGGTCCCACCAAAGAGTAATAGAATGGCTGCCCCCATGGCTACACAGCAGCCTGTTTATATAAACTATAGTAGTACTTATCTGTTATCTACTGTGTATCCTGTGCTTGAATGGCTGCCCCCATGGCTACACAGCAGCTTGTTTCTATAAACTATAGTAGTACTTATCTGTTATCTACTGTGTATCCTGTGCTTGAATGGCTGCCCCCATGGCTACACAGCAGCTTGTTTCTATAAACTATAGTAGTACTTATCTGTTATCTACTGTGTATCCTGTGCTTGAATGGCTGCCCCCATGGCTACACAGCAGCTTGTTTCTATAAACTACAGTAGTACTTATCTGTTATCTACTGTGTATCCTGTGCTTGAATGGCTGCCCCCATGGCTACACAGCAGCTTGTTTCTATAAACTATAGTAGTACTTATCTGTTATCTACTGTGTATCCTGTGCTTGAATGGCTGCCCCCATGGCTACACAGCAGCTTGTTTATATAAACTATAGTAGTACTTATCTGTTATCTACTGTGTATCCTGTGCTTGAATGGCTGCCCCCATGGCTACACAGCAGCTTGTTTATATAAACTATAGTAGTACTTATCTGTTATCTACTGTGTATCCTGTGCTTGTATGGCTGCCCCCATGGCTACACAGCAGCTTGTAGCAGCAATAGTAGTGTTTCTGAAGCAAACACACCAGTTTTACCAGTGCTTTAAAACACTTTTATATTTTGATGTAACTGTTCCTTTAATTAAATAACAGGCTCTTGGCAGAGAGCCCAGAACACTCAGCACCTGTGCTTAGATACATTTGTAACTATTTAAGATAAGCAAATATGCAATTGTAACTATTTTAGATAAGCAGGTTAGTGATGTGCAGGCTGGTCTAGTACCCAGGGGTCGGGCGGGTTCAGACCAATCTCAGCACTCCATTTGTGGGTTGTGGGCGGGTGCAAGCTTTACATTGGCCGCCTTCCAGGTGCCAACTCGTCCTGCCTCTTTTGTGTTCTGCCTGGAATCATTGTTTGCACAGCGGATTTTGGCACTGAAGTATGACACTTTGGGGCAAATTCACTAAGCGCCGAAGCGCCGCACGCTAGCGTTAATTCACTAGCGTTTGCCATTTTCGTTACTTCGCAAATTCACTAACGAACGCTGGCGTAGTTTCGCTAGTGTTACTTCGCATCCTTACGCCAGACGAATTTTCGCTAGCGACGTAACTACGCAAATTCACTAACTTGCGCAGTGTACTGAACGCTACCTTTTACGCTAGACTTCCTACGCCACCTCAGACCTGGCGAATCGCAATAGAGTAGATAGGGATTGTTTCAAAAAAAGTAAAATTTTTTCTAAGTCCCAAAAAACGCTGGCGTGTTTTCTACATGATGGGTGATAGGCTGAAAAAGATCGAAAATATTTTTGGGGCTCCCCTCCTTCCCCCCTACATTTCCTGACTCATGGCAACTTACCTAGACAGTGGGCACATGTGTAGGGCAAAATAAAATTTATATTTGCGGATTTGAAGGTTTTCTAGGCATTTGTAGTGCTGATACGTGTTCCTCCATTGAAATTTGAATTTCGTGCCGTATGCAAATTAGCCTTCGCTAGCGTAACTTCGCTTTACATAGTGAATCAACGCTACCGCAACTTTGCAACCTTACGCTACCCCTGTGCGCAACATCGGATTTTAGTGAATTTGCGGAGCGCTGGCGAAACTACGCCTGGCAAAGTAGTGAATTTGCGCCTTTGCATTCTCACATAGACACCGGCCCGACACCAGCCGCACACCGCTTCTTGGGATGTAACTCTCTAGCCAGGGGCGCGCCGCCAATGAGGCGAGCTGAGCCACTCGCCTCAGGCGGCAGCGCCTGAAAGGATTCCAGGGGCGGCAAAAGCCGTTCCTGCACCTTTAAGAGCCGAATTTCTGTTTTTTGAACCGGAAATTCAACTGTACTATTGCGAAAGAGCGCAATTGCGCTCTCCGCAATAGTGTTTCTGCTTCCCCTCCTGACACGTAAGTTGGTGAGGGGGGGCGGCATTCAGAGGCGGGCCATGCCGGCCGGGCGCCCTAGGCAACCCAGCCGGCCAGCTCGCCCCCTTCTTCTGCTGTGGATCGGTGGCGCAGCGACACTCGCCGACTCCTTCTCCTGTGGCGCGGCGCGTATGGGCTGTAACATGTGCAGTGACGTCACACTCGCGTGTGCGCATTGACATTGCGCGCGTGATGGAAAGGGGAGCGGCCAAGCTGGCGATAAGGTGCGTCCAGTCTAGGGGTAGGCAGAAGATGCAGCTGCTCAGCGCCCCTCAATCGTTGCGCCCTAGGCAGCTGCCTCTTCTGTCTACCCCTAGTTCCAGCCCTGGCGGCATTGAAGGAGCCGCCTCAGGCGGCTCCTTAGTCAGAATCGGCGCTGCCTCTAGCAGCAAAAAAGAAATGATCCTCCACCAAGAGAGCGGCATTGTACACATTCCAATGGCTCTGGCTCCTTCCCGACTCCCCCGCTCAGCCACAAAGCAGAGACACGGCCCTAGCAGCGAATCCTCCTCACTGTACGCCGCCAAAGTTACATCCCTCGCTCCCATGGAAACTCATAACAGCTCCTCGGGAAACCGACAAAGTCAACGAGCGCGCAGAGAGAAAAAAAAATTCCAGCTCCAATAAGTAAACTCCAGCTCCCGTTCACTGCCACCGACAACTGCCGCCTGCATGTGAAGCACCCAGGGGCCGGGGATGGAGAGACCATGTTGTGAGGGCATTTCAGCTCTTAATCCAGCCGGGCCTCTTTCCAGCACCGTCTTCCTGCTGTCAGTAAATTATGGGAGCTAACCAGGGAGGAGAAATCCAGCACCGCACTATGGATGGTCGCCATATCGCCGTTTCTGAAGAGGACAGGAAGTGGAGTTTCGGTCAGTTATTTCTTAATAAAGGCTTTGCTATTTGAAATTTTAATTTGTCTTGATGTTTTTTTTCATTGTATTCTAACTAATTTTTTTAAAAAAATGTTTTGATGTTACTGGTCCTTTAAGGGGAGATATGATAACTATGTATAAATATATAAGGGGATCATATAATAATCTCTCTAATGATTTATTTACCAGTAGGTCTTTCCAGCTGACACAAGGTCACCCATTCCGATTAGAAGAAAAGAGGTTCCAGCTAAATATTGGGAAGGGGTTTGTTACAGTGAGAGCTGTGAAGATGTGGAATTGTCTCCCTGAATCAGTGGTACAGGCTGATACATTAGATAGGTACAAGGAAGGGTCGGATGCTTTATTCACCAGTAGCTCCTCCCAGCAGACAGGAGGGAGCCAATGAGATTAGAGGAGGTAAAGGGGTGTTACAGGGAGAGCTGGGAAGTGAATCAGGGGTACAGGCTGATACATTAGATAGGTACAAGGAAGGGTCGGATGCTTTATTCACCAGTAGCTCCTCCCAGCAGACAGGAGGGAGCCAATGAGATTAGAGGAGGGAAAGGGGTGTTACAGGGAGAGCTGGGAAGTGAATCAGGGGTACAGGCTGATACATTAGATAGGTACAAGGAAGGGTCGGATGCTTTATTCACCAGTAGCTCCTCCCAGCAGACAGGAGGGAGCCAATGAGATTAGAGGAGGGAAAGGGGTGTTACAGGGAGAGCTGGGAAGTGAATCAGTGGTACAGGCTGATACATTAGATAGGTACAAGGAAGGGTCGGATGCTTTATTCACCAGTAGCTCCTCCCAGCAGACAGGAGGGAGCCAATGAGATTAGAGGAGGGAAAGGGGTGTTACAGGGAGAGCTGGGAAGTGAATCAGGGGTACAGGCTGATACATTAGATAGGTACAAGGAAGGGTCGGATGCTTTATTCACCAGTAGCTCCTCCCAGCAGACAGGAGGGAGCCAATGAGATTAGAGGAGGTAAAGGGGTGTTACAGGGAGAGCTGGGAAGTGAATCAGGGGTACAGGCTGATACATTAGATAGGTACAAGGAAGGGTCGGATGCTTTATTCACCAGTAGCTCCTCCCAGCAGACAGGAGGGAGCCAATGAGATTAGAGGAGGGAAAGGGGTGTTACAGGGAGAGCTGGGAAGTGAATCAGGGGTACAGGCTGATACATTAGATAGGTACAAGGAAGGGTCGGATGCTTTATTCACCAGTAGCTCCTCCCAGCAGACAGGAGGGAGCCAATGAGATTAGAGGAGGGAAAGGGGTGTTACAGGGAGAGCTGGGAAGTGAATCAGTGGTACAGGCTGATACATTAGATAGGTACAAGGAAGGGTCGGATGCTTTATTCACCAGTAGCTCCTCCCAGCAGACAGGAGGGAGCCAATGAGATTAGAGGAGGGAAAGGGGTGTTACAGGGAGAGCTGGGAAGTGAATCAGGGGTACAGGCTGATACATTAGATAGGTACAAGGAAGGGTCGGATGCTTTATTCACCAGTAGCTCCTCCCAGCAGACAGGAGGGAGCCAATGAGATTAGAGGAGGGAAAGGGGTGTTACAGGGAGAGCTGGGAAGTGAATCAGGGGTACAGGTTGATACATTAGATAGGTATAAGAAGGGGTTGGATGGTGTTTAGCAAGTGAGGGAATACAGGGATATGGGAGATAGCTCATAGTACAAGTTGATCCAGGGACTGGTCCCATTACATTTTGGAGTCAGGAAGGAATTTTTCCCCCTCTGAGGCAAATTGGAGAGGCTTCAGATGGGTTTTTTGCCTTCCTCTGGATCAACTGGCAGTTAGGTTATATAAAGACTTAAACTGGACCTATCACCCTGACACAAAAATCTGTATAATAAAAGTCCTTTTCAAATTTAACATGAAATCCAATTTCTGTTTTTGATTAAATCATTCATAGCTGTTGTAAACTCTTTTAAAAATCTCAGCTGTCAATCAAATATTGTCTGCCCCTCCTCTATGCCTTAGGCAGTTACTTTAACTTTCCATTCAGCACTTCCTACATGTCACTGCTCTCCCCACATTCCCCCCAATCTCTTCACCATTTAATTGTGTAGCCAGGACATGGGGATGGACATCAGGTCCCCCATTCTGGTGCACAAACAAGATTCTGAGATGATACAAGACTTGTCTTAATAACAGTGTCCCACACAATGGCTCCTGCCTGCTTGTTATAATTATGAATTCCCAGACTGAAGAAGATTCAAATAATTTATATAGTGTAATTAAAGTTCATTTTGCTTCACTAATGTGATAAAAATAGGATTTTGAATATTTTTTTTGGGTGACGGGTTCCCTTTAAGGTTGAACTTGATGGATGTGTGTCTTTTTTCAACCGAACTTACTATGTTACAATGTTACTATGTATGTTACTAGGTTAGTATGTAAGACACACACTGACAGCATACAGTTCATTTCCCCCCAGTTCCATGTCTTTTCCACAAGGTGTCAGTGTTATGTGTCATTATATGAATAAACATTATATGAATAAACATTATATGAATAAACATGATATGAATAAACATTATATGAATAAACATGATATAAATAAACATTATATGAATAAACATCTCTGCAAAATATATTTCATATCTGAATCTTCTCACAATGTGTCAATTTTATCTTGACTGTCACTGATACAACAATAACATTCCACAAGAGTTGAACTAAATATTAAACCTGAAGGTAAGAAACATTGTATTAATCTGCTGATAAACTTCTATGCTAATTCTACATGATACTATATGTTAATTACAGTTCACTATTAGATCTTTATGACTTTACATAACGATCATTTCACAGCACATATCAAGTAAAAAGACAAGTAAGTACCAACTGCCCATTCAAACCCATTGGGGATTATCCAACTTGCACCCAGAAAGTTTCTCACTTCAATAGTTTGTTATGTAGATCTCCCCCTACTAAGCAAGCCCTAATCATTGCACTCATACAAAACAAGATATTTGCATTTCAAGTTTCAATTGTCCACCCACCCCCCACAGACAACAGGAGGGCTACAGGTCAGACAGCACCGACAGTGTTACTTTTATAATCTTGCCCTACTGTCTCCATTTTGCCCTACTGTCTCCATCTTGTCCTACTGTCTCCATATTGACCTACTGTCTCCATCTTGTCCTACTGTCTCCATTTTGCCTTACTGTCTCCATCTTGTCCTACTGTCTCCATATTGACCTACTGTCTCCATCTTGTCCTACTGTCTCCATCTTGTCCTACTGTCTCCATTTTGGCCTACTGTCTCCAGCTTGTCCTACTGTCTCCATCTTGTCCTTCTGACTCAATTTTGGCCTACTGTCCCCTTCTTGCCCTACTGTCTCCATTTTGTCCTTCTGTTTCCATCTTGTCCTAATGTCCCCATCCTCTCTTACTGTCTTCATCTTGTCCAACTGTTTCAATCTTTCCCTACTGTCTCCATATTTTCCTACTTTCTCTTTCCCTACTGTGACCATGTTGCCCAACTGTCTCCATCTTGCCTGCTTTCTGCATCTTGTCTTACACTCTCCATCTTGCCCTACTGTCTCCATCTTTCCCTGTAATCTCCATCTTATCATCCGTATCATGTCCTACTTTCTCCATCTTGTCCTACTGTCTCCATATTTCCCTACTGTCTCAATCTTGTCCTATTATCTCCATCTTTCCCTACTGTGACCATCTTGCCCGAAATGTCTCCATCTTACTCTATTGTCTCCATGTTGTTCTACTGTTTTCAACTTTCCCTCCTGTGTCCATCTTGTCCTACTGTCTCCATTTTGTGCCCAGTTTGGAGCCCAAACTACAACCCTGCTTCCCAGCAGTACAGAACAGGCAGAAAAGAATTAGGAACTGATATGCCTTTCCCATGGGAATAATAATATTTCTACCCCCGCACAGAGACAATGCTGAGACATAGGAGCCCACTAACAGGCCAGGAGATCACCCTACAGGCTGAGCAACTGGAGGAACCAGAAATTCTAGCAATTCTCAATTCTCTTGGCTGTGAGATAAAGAATTATGAGATACTATTCAGATACTATTCAGGGTTTGTGTTAGCCCCACCTCATGTCCTGGTCATGCCCCCCATTCATTCTCTGAGATCTAATCAATGCAGCCTGTAGTAGAGGTTTTAGGTGGGATTTCAGTTTTTAATTGGGGGAGTTAATTGTAATTTGGGTGTAAATTCTGGGGAGCAGCAGTCTATTACTGTGAGTGACCAGGTAAAGGGTCCAGAATAGGGGGCCCCTGGAATAACAATGAGTGTGAGTAAGTTTATAAATCTGCAAGTGGGAGCAAGTGGGACTTCAAGTGACAAAGCTATCAAACTATTTCCCAGTGGAATCAGGAGGCATTTGGCACTTTCCCAGTGTGACAGATTTATATCGACTCTCTGAATGGACATTTTCCCACAATGCACTGGGTGTTGTACCAGGGGGTTACTATCGTTTACTCCACCGTTAACAAAATTCCTGCAACTTTTCATAAACTGAGGTTGAGGTGAGATGGAATAAAAATCTCACTCCATTTACAGCAAGGGCTGGAGTCACACACAGTCACTATGAGAAGAGATGGACAATCCTGCAGCTCTTGCTGAACTACATTTCCCCGACAGATCCCCCTGCCTCCTCTCACAGTTAATTAGGAAAGGCCTGTGGGAGGCGTATATGTATATATAACAGTATATGCTAATGTGTTCCAAATGCCCAACTGGACATAATGTATAGTCCAGTGCTGTCCAACTTCAATGGTACCGAGGGCCGGAATTTTTCCAATCTACATGGTGGAGGGCTGATAACGGAAACCAGTGTTAGCCACTCCCTGTTTTTAGACCACACCCACTTTAAACCACACCCTGTTACCCCAAGACCATGCCCACATTAATAACACACCAAAAAACCAAATGGTTGGTGCTCACTGCAGGGATCAGGGCTGGAACTAGGGGGAGGCAGAGTAGGCGGCTGTATAGGGCGCCATCATTGAGGGGCGCACTTTTTTCAAGTGTTTATTTAATAATTAGTTTCAGTAATCATGGTCACCCAGTTGGGTGGAATCCATCTCCTTCCCTTTCTCCCTCATGCTGGCAAGTAATGGCTCCTTCTGTGCGGTGCAGCGTGATGTTCGAATAAGCGTCAATGACATCACTGATATGTTGGGGGACAGAGAGAGGCAGAGAGCTGGGGGGCTGCTTGGTGTGACTCTCGCTGCTCTCAGACTGGCACAGTTACACTGAACTCAAGACTTTCTTTCTATTACTGTAAAGTGTGAAGCCTCCTGCTGGCACAGTCACGTACAGATTTGGGGCCCATATATTTGCTGTTGCTGCTGGGCGCTGGCACAGGTACATAAATACTTTGGGGCAATATGATGTGATCAGATTTATTTTTGGCTGCTGCTGACACAGGTAAAGATTGGGGGCAATATGATGGCTGCTGGAGGGCTGTATGATGGAGGGCTGCTGAGCTTGCTGGTACAGGTACAGGGGGCAGTAATATAAATGAAAAAGTCTTGTACATTTCTTGCTCTCTTTATTTAACAACCATCATGGTAAGGAGGGAAATGGTAATGCAGGACAGGGGGGCACTGATTGAAGCTCTTGCCTAGGGGCCAAACTACCTTGTGTCTGTCCTGCAGGGATGTCACTTATATGTGTTATATAAGACATAAATCCATATGCCTCCTCCTCCCCTGTGTATAATACAGTACCCCAGCATATGATTAAACACCTGAGGGGCCACTGACAATCATTTCCAATTGCTAACAAACCCCCAGAACAAATACAAAGTATGAGACACACAGGGAGGGAAGACAGAAGAGAGCAGGAGCCAGGGAAAGCTCTCAGTCTAATATGTACTACATACAGTCACACAGTGCTGGGGCCCCATTAGTATTTTGTATAAAGTGTGAACAGGAGAACAATGTGGCAGTTTCAGTCTGGGTCTGAACAGTACAGGGGCTTTAGGATATAAACAATAGAGGGGTCTCAGGTAGAACAGTACAGGGGCTTTAGGATAGAAACAATAGAGGGGTCTCAGGTAGAACAGTACAGGGGCTTTAGGATATAAACAATAGAGGGGTCTCAGGTAGAACAGTACAGGGGCTTTAGGATATAAACAATAGCGGGGTCTCAGGTAGAACAGTACAGGGGCTTTAGGATATAAACAATAGAGGGATCTCAGGTAGAACAGTACAGGGGCTTTAGGATAGAAACAATAGAGGGGTCTCAGGTAGAACAGTACAGGGGCTTTAGGATAGAAACAATAGAGGGGTCTCAGGTAGAACAGTACAGGGGCTTTAGGATAGAAACAATAGAGGGGTCTCAGGTAGAACAGTACAGGGGCTTTAGGATATAAACAATAGAGGGGTCTCAGGTAGAACAGTACAGGGGCTTTAGGATATAAACAATAGAGGTGTCTCAGGTAGAACAGTACAGGGGCTTTAGGATAGAAACAATAGAGGGGTCTCAGGTAGAACAGTACAGGGGCTTTAGGATATAAACAATAGAGGGGTCTCAGGTAGAACAGTACAGGGGCTTTAGGATAGAAACAATAGAGGGGTCTCAGGTAGAACAGTACAGGGGCTTTAGGATAGAAACAATAGAGGGGTCTCAGGTAGAACAGTACAGGGGCTTTAGGGTATAAACAATAGAGGGGTCTCAGGTAGAACAGTACAGGGGCTTTAGGATAGAAACAATAGAGGGGTCTCAGGTAGAACAGTACAGGGGCTTTAGGATAGAAACAATAGAGGGGTCTCAGGTAGAACAGTACAGGGGCTTTAGGATAGAAACAATAGAGGGGTCTCAGGTAGAACAGTACAGGGGCTTTAGGATAGAAACAATAGAGGGGTCTCAGGTAGAACAGTACAGGGGCTTTAGAATATAAACAATAGAGGGGTCTCAGGTAGAACAGTACAGGGGCTTTAGGATAGAAACAATAGAGGGGTCTCAGGTAGAACAGTACAGGGTCTTTAGGATATAAACAATAGAGGGGTCTCAGGTAGAACAGTACAGGGGCTTTAGGATATAAACAATAGAGGGGTCTCAGGTGGAACAGTACAGGGGCTTTAGGATATAAACAATAGAGGTGTCTCAGGTAGAACAGTACAGGGGCTTTAGGATAGAAACAATAGAGGGGTCTCAGGTAGAACAGTACAGGGGCTTTAGGATAGAAACAATAGAGGGGTCTCAGGTAGAACAGTACAGGGGCTTTAGGATAGAAACAATAGAGGGGTCTCAGGTAGAACAGTACAGGGGCTTTAGGATAGAAACAATAGAGGGGTCTCAGGTAGAACAGTACAGGGGCTTTAGGATATAAACAATAGAGGGGTCTCAGGTAGAACAGTACAGGGGCTTTAGGATATAAACAATAGAGGGGTCTCAGGTAGAACAGTACAGGGGCTTTAGGATATAAACAATAGAAGGGTCTCAGGTAGAACAGTACAGGGGCTTTAGGATAGAAACAATAGAGGGGTCTCAGGTAGAACAGTACAGGGGCTTTAGGATATAAACAATAGAGGGGTCTCAGGTAGAACAGTACAGGGGCTTTAGGATATAAACAATAGAGGTGTCTCAGGTAGAACAGTACAGGGGCTTTAGGATAGAAACAATAGAGGGGTCTCAGGTAGAACAATACAGGGGGTACAGGGGCTTTAGGATAGAAACAATAGAGGGGTCTCAGGTAGAACAGTACAGGGGCTTTAGGATATAAACAATAGAGGGGTCTCAGGTAGAACAGTACAGGGGCTTTAGGATATAAACAATAGAGGTGTCTCAGGTAGAACAGTACAGGGGCTTTAGGATAGAAACAATAGAGGGGTCTCAGGTAGAACAATACAGGGGGTACAGGGGCTTTAGGATAGAAACAATAGAGGGGTCTCAGGTAGAACGGTACAGGGGCTTTAGGATATAAACAATAGAGGGGTCTCAGGTAGAACAATACAGGGGCTTTAGGATATAAACAATAGAGGGGTCTCAGGTAGAACAGTACAGGGGGTACAGGGGCTTTAGGATAGAAACAATAGAGGGGTCTCAGGTAGAACAGTACAGGGGCTTTAGGATATAAACAATAGAGGGGTCTCAGGTAGAACAATACAGGGGCTTTAGGATATAAACAATAGAGGGGTCTCAGGTAGAACAGTACAGGGGCTTTAGGATAGAAACAATAGAGGGGTCTCAGGTAGAACAGTACAGGGGCTTTAGGATATAAACAATAGAGGGGTCTCAGGTAGAACAGTACAGGGGCTTTAGGATATAAACAATAGAGGGGTCTCAGGTAGAACAGTACAGGGGCTTTAGGATATAAACAATAGAGGGGTCTCAGGTAGAACAGTACAGGGGCTTTAGGATATAAACAATAGAGGGGTCTCAGGTAGAACAGTACAGGGGCTTTAGGATATAAACAATAGAGGTGTCTCAGGTAGAACAGTACAGGGGCTTTAGGATAGAAACAATAGAGGGGTCTCAGGTAGAACAGTACAGGGGCTTTAGGATATAAACAATAGAGGGGTCTCAGGTAGAACAGTACAGGGGCTTTAGGGTATAAACAATAGAGGGGTCTCAGGTAGAACAGTACAGGGGCTTTAGGATAGAAACAATAGAGGGGTCTCAGGTAGAACAGTACAGGGGCTTTAGGATAGAAACAATAGAGGGGTCTCAGGTAGAACAGTACAGGGGCTTTAGGATAGAAACAATAGAGGGGTCTCAGGTAGAACAGTACAGGGGCTTTAGGATAGAAACAATAGAGGGGTCTCAGGTAGAACAGTACAGGGGCTTTAGAATATAAACAATAGAGGGGTCTCAGGTAGAACAGTACAGGGGCTTTAGGATAGAAACAATAGAGGGGTCTCAGGTAGAACAGTACAGGGTCTTTAGGATATAAACAATAGAGGGGTCTCAGGTAGAACAGTACAGGGGCTTTAGGATATAAACAATAGAGGGGTCTCAGGTGGAACAGTACAGGGGCTTTAGGATATAAACAATAGAGGTGTCTCAGGTAGAACAGTACAGGGGCTTTAGGATAGAAACAATAGAGGGGTCTCAGGTAGAACAGTACAGGGGCTTTAGGATAGAAACAATAGAGGGGTCTCAGGTAGAACAGTACAGGGGCTTTAGGATAGAAACAATAGAGGGGTCTCAGGTAGAACAGTACAGGGGCTTTAGGATAGAAACAATAGAGGGGTCTCAGGTAGAACAGTACAGGGGCTTTAGGATATAAACAATAGAGGGGTCTCAGGTAGAACAGTACAGGGGCTTTAGGATATAAACAATAGAGGGGTCTCAGGTAGAACAGTACAGGGGCTTTAGGATATAAACAATAGAAGGGTCTCAGGTAGAACAGTACAGGGGCTTTAGGATAGAAACAATAGAGGGGTCTCAGGTAGAACAGTACAGGGGCTTTAGGATATAAACAATAGAGAGGTCTCAGGTAGAACAGTACAGGGGCTTTAGGATATAAACAATAGAGGGGTCTCAGGTAGAACAGTACAGGGGCTTTAGGATATAAACAATAGAGGTGTCTCAGGTAGAACAGTACAGGGGCTTTAGGATAGAAACAATAGAGGGGTCTCAGGTAGAACAATACAGGGGGTACAGGGGCTTTAGGATAGAAACAATAGAGGGGTCTCAGGTAGAACGGTACAGGGGCTTTAGGATATAAACAATAGAGGGGTCTCAGGTAGAACAATACAGGGGCTTTAGGATATAAACAATAGAGGGGTCTCAGGTAGAACAGTACAGGGGGTACAGGGGCTTTAGGATAGAAACAATAGAGGGGTCTCAGGTAGAACAGTACAGGGGCTTTAGGATATAAACAATAGAGGGGTCTCAGGTAGAACAATACAGGGGCTTTAGGATATAAACAATAGAGGGGTCTCAGGTAGAACAGTACAGGGGCTTTAGGATAGAAACAATAGAGGGGTCTCAGGTAGAACAGTACAGGGGCTTTAGGATAGAAACAATAGAGGTGTCTCAGGTAGAACAGTACAGGGGCTTTAGGATAGAAACAATAGAGGGGTCTCAGGTAGAACAGTACAGGGGCTTTAGGATAGAAACAATAGAGGGGTCTCAGGTAGAACAGTACAGGGGCTTTAGGATAGAAACAATAGAGGGGTCTCAGGTAGAACAGTACAGGGGCTTTAGGATAGAAACAATAGAGGGGTCTCAGGTGGAACAGTACAGGGGCTTTAGGATATAAACAATAGAGGTGTCTCAGGTAGAACAGTACAGGGGCTTTAGGATAGAAACAATAGAGGGGTCTCAGGTAGAACAGTACAGGGGCTTTAGGATAGAAACAATAGAGGGGTCTCAGGTAGAACAGTACAGGGGCTTTAGGATAGAAACAATAGAGGGGTCTCAGGTAGAACAGTACAGGGGCTTTAGGATAGAAACAATAGAGGGGTCTCAGGTAGAACAGTACAGGGGCTTTAGGATATAAACAATAGAGGGGTCTCAGGTAGAACAGTACAGGGGCTTTAGGATATAAACAATAGAGGGGTCTCAGGTAGAACAGTACAGGGGCTTTAGGATATAAACAATAGAAGGGTCTCAGGTAGAACAGTACAGGGGCTTTAGGATAGAAACAATAGAGGGGTCTCAGGTAGAACAGTACAGGGGCTTTAGGATATAAACAATAGAGAGGTCTCAGGTAGAACAGTACAGGGGCTTTAGGATATAAACAATAGAGGGGTCTCAGGTAGAACAGTACAGGGGCTTTAGGATATAAACAATAGAGGTGTCTCAGGTAGAACAGTACAGGGGCTTTAGGATAGAAACAATAGAGGGGTCTCAGGTAGAACAATACAGGGGGTACAGGGGCTTTAGGATAGAAACAATAGAGGGGTCTCAGGTAGAACGGTACAGGGGCTTTAGGATATAAACAATAGAGGGGTCTCAGGTAGAACAATACAGGGGCTTTAGGATATAAACAATAGAGGGGTCTCAGGTAGAACAGTACAGGGGGTACAGGGGCTTTAGGATAGAAACAATAGAGGGGTCTCAGGTAGAACAGTACAGGGGCTTTAGGATATAAACAATAGAGGGGTCTCAGGTAGAACAATACAGGGGCTTTAGGATATAAACAATAGAGGGGTCTCAGGTAGAACAGTACAGGGGCTTTAGGATAGAAACAATAGAGGGGTCTCAGGTAGAACAGTACAGGGGCTTTAGGATATAAACAATAGAGGGGTCTCAGGTAGAACAGTACAGGGGCTTTAGGATATAAACAATAGAGGGGTCTCAGGTAGAACAGTACAGGGGCTTTAGGATATAAACAATAGAGGGGTCTCAGGTAGAACAGTACAGGGGCTTTAGGATATAAACAATAGAGGGGTCTCAGGTAGAACAGTATAGGGGCTTTAGGATAGAAACAATAGAGGGGTCTCAGGTAGAACAGTACAGGGGCTTTAGGATAGAAACAATAGAGGGGTCTCAGGTAGAACAGTACAGGGGCTTTAGGATATAAACAATAGAGAGGTCTCAGGTAGAACAGTACAGGGGCTTTAGGATATAAACAATAGAGGGGTCTCAGGTAGAACAGTACAGGGGCTTTAGGATATAAACAATAGAGGTGTCTCAGGTAGAACAGTACAGGGGCTTTAGGATAGAAACAATAGAGGGGTCTCAGGTAGAACAATACAGGGGGTACAGGGGCTTTAGGATAGAAACAATAGAGGGGTCTCAGGTAGAACGGTACAGGGGCTTTAGGATATAAACAATAGAGGGGTCTCAGGTAGAACAATACAGGGGCTTTAGGATATAAACAATAGAGGGGTCTCAGGTAGAACAGTACAGGGGGTACAGGGGCTTTAGGATAGAAACAATAGAGGGGTCTCAGGTAGAACAGTACAGGGGCTTTAGGATATAAACAATAGAGGGGTCTCAGGTAGAACAATACAGGGGCTTTAGGATATAAACAATAGAGGGGTCTCAGGTAGAACAGTACAGGGGCTTTAGGATAGAAACAATAGAGGGGTCTCAGGTAGAACAGTACAGGGGCTTTAGGATATAAACAATAGAGGTGTCTCAGGTAGAACAGTACAGGGGCTTTAGGATAGAAACAATAGAGGGGTCTCAGGTAGAACAGTACAGGGGCTTTAGGATAGAAACAATAGAGGGGTCTCAGGTAGAACAGTACAGGGGCTTTAGGATAGAAACAATAGAGGGGTCTCAGGTAGAACAGTACAGGGGCTTTAGGATAGAAACAATAGAGGGGTCTCAGGTGGAACAGTACAGGGGCTTTAGGATATAAACAATAGAGGTGTCTCAGGTAGAACAGTACAGGGGCTTTAGGATAGAAACAATAGAGGGGTCTCAGGTAGAACAGTACAGGGGCTTTAGGATAGAAACAATAGAGGGGTCTCAGGTAGAACAGTACAGGGGCTTTAGGATAGAAACAATAGAGGGGTCTCAGGTAGAACAGTACAGGGGCTTTAGGATAGAAACAATAGAGGGGTCTCAGGTAGAACAGTACAGGGGCTTTAGGATATAAACAATAGAGGGGTCTCAGGTAGAACAGTACAGGGGCTTTAGGATATAAACAATAGAGGGGTCTCAGGTAGAACAGTACAGGGGCTTTAGGATATAAACAATAGAAGGGTCTCAGGTAGAACAGTACAGGGGCTTTAGGATAGAAACAATAGAGGGGTCTCAGGTAGAACAGTACAGGGGCTTTAGGATATAAACAATAGAGAGGTCTCAGGTAGAACAGTACAGGGGCTTTAGGATATAAACAATAGAGGGGTCTCAGGTAGAACAGTACAGGGGCTTTAGGATATAAACAATAGAGGTGTCTCAGGTAGAACAGTACAGGGGCTTTAGGATAGAAACAATAGAGGGGTCTCAGGTAGAACAATACAGGGGGTACAGGGGCTTTAGGATAGAAACAATAGAGGGGTCTCAGGTAGAACGGTACAGGGGCTTTAGGATATAAACAATAGAGGGGTCTCAGGTAGAACAATACAGGGGCTTTAGGATATAAACAATAGAGGGGTCTCAGGTAGAACAGTACAGGGGGTACAGGGGCTTTAGGATAGAAACAATAGAGGGGTCTCAGGTAGAACAGTACAGGGGCTTTAGGATATAAACAATAGAGGGGTCTCAGGTAGAACAATACAGGGGCTTTAGGATATAAACAATAGAGGGGTCTCAGGTAGAACAGTACAGGGGCTTTAGGATAGAAACAATAGAGGGGTCTCAGGTAGAACAGTACAGGGGCTTTAGGATATAAACAATAGAGGGGTCTCAGGTAGAACAGTACAGGGGCTTTAGGATATAAACAATAGAGGGGTCTCAGGTAGAACAGTACAGGGGCTTTAGGATATAAACAATAGAGGGGTCTCAGGTAGAACAGTACAGGGGCTTTAGGATATAAACAATAGAGGGGTCTCAGGTAGAACAGTATAGGGGCTTTAGGATAGAAACAATAGAGGGGTCTCAGGTAGAACAGTACAGGGGCTTTAGGATAGAAACAATAGAGGGGTCTCAGGTAGAACAGTACAGGGGCTTTAGGATATAAACAATAGAGGGGTCTCAGGTAGAACAGTAAGGGCTCTTACTGACAAGCGTTTTTACTTGCACTCCCCTGCGTTCCGTTTTCCTGCGTTCAGCCGCAGGGGAGCGCAGGAATAGACGCATTACATTTATTCCAATGTACTCACACAGGCGCGTGTAAGCGCCGAACGAAGGTTGAGACGCAACATGCTGCATTTTTCCTGCGTTCTGCACCTACACACGTCTGTGTGAGTACAGCCCCATTGGAAAAAATGTAATGCGTCTATTCCTGCGCTCCCCTGCGGCTGAAGGCAGGAAAATGTAACGCAGGTAAAAACGCTCGTCAGTAAGAGCCCTTAGGATATAAACAATAGAGGTGTCACAGGTGTGAACAATACAGGGGATTAGTCTGAATTTGAGGTTTAAACAATGCAGGCGCCAGTCAGTCTCTGTAGTGATACATTTTAAATTTTACATATGGTAATCAGACACAGCAGAAAGACTTTGATGTGGGGGGTCACATGAGGGGGGTTCGGCCCGCGGCCCGCCAGTTGGACAGCCCTGGTATAGTCCACAATATATTGTTATACACTGTGCAACTCCCTGCCTCTATTATATTATACACGTTATACAGACAGTGTACATTACTATTTACTGCTATGATATTCCAGAATAGCAGCTGTAGCTTTGTTTTCCTGCAAATTATTATATGATCAGGTGCAGGGAGTTGCAAGGGAATAAATGCAGCAGTTCTGTGACAATTGCTGGTCAGGTGCTGGGAGTTGCAAGGGAAAATGCAGCTGTTGTGGAACAGTGTATCATCAGGCGCAGGGAGTTGCAAGGGAATAATTGCAGCTTATGTTGTAGAATTGTATAAAATAAAAAAAGACGTTGATTGCTGTTTGTATAGAACATAATACTGTGTAATGACTATGGTATTTACACTAACTGCTCATACACATTGTCCCCAGAAAATATGTTTTATTTATACAGCTTTTCCGCTAATTCTAGCAGGGCAAGGGAGAGGAACACGCAGTGAAGAGAGGGTGCAGGTGGGAGGAAATCAAACAGGACAGAGAGGGGGTTAAATGAACAGGGAGGGGTTAAATGAACAGGGTGGGGGAGGGGTTAAATGAACAGGGCGGGGAGGGGTTAGATGAACAGGGCAGGGAGGGGTTAGATGAACAGGGTGGGGTTAAATGAACAGGGCGGGGGAGGGGTTAAATGAACAGGGCGGGGAGGGATTAGATGAACAGGGCGGGGAGGGGTTAGATGAACAGGGTGGGGTTAAATGAACAGGGCGGGGTTAAATGAACAGGGCAGGGAGGGGTTAGATGAACAGGGCAGGGAGGGGTTAAATGAACAGGGCGGGGAGGGGTTAGATGAACAGGGTGGGGTTAAATGAACAGGGTGGGGAGGGAGAGAAAGAAACACTGCAGGGAGGGAATGGGGGAAAGGAGGTCAGACAGAAAAGTGTAGAACAGGGAAGGGAAAACAAACAGTAAGGGGGATCCAATGTCTGCAGGGAAGGACTGAGTGTGACATCACAGACACGCCCATGACTCCTCCCCCAGGGGCAGTTTCTCTGTTACGGAGGCAGAAATTGTGGGCAAGTGCACAGCCTCATACTGAAGTGCTGGAGAAGAAGCAAAGGGAAGGGCTGTATCTGTGAATGTAATGTATGGGGGGAATTCACAAGAGTGGAGAGAGTAAAACTGGAGTAAAAAACTTTCTCCATATTCACAAACAGAAATCCAACTAAATTCCGCCACTTTTCATATTTTAGTGAAATAAAGACACTTTACTGACACTTTTTATGAATTTGTCTTTCAAACGACATTAAAATGGCACAAAAACAACATTTTCAAAAATGGACTAAAGCTCAGTGTAACTCTTGCCTGTGTGTCAGATCAATTCTAATATAATCTGCTTTGGTTCAGCCAATCTTCACTCCTCTTGTAGGTGCCCCATTAGGGAGTTATTATCATATAATACACAAAAGCCATGAATATCTTGTAAATGATATCCTTATAAACAGTGAGTTCTGATGTCATCAGTTATAAACGGTGAGTTCTGATGTCATCAGTTATAAACGGTGAGTTCTAATATTTCACGACTCACTGAAATTTGTGTATTATAATAAAGTTCCCCCAGTTGTAAAATATAAGGATATTAGAAGTCACCTCGGAGTTCCATGACCTGTATATACACACTCGGACTTCAGCCTCGTAATTTTATATGGTCATGAAACTCCCTGGTAACTTATAATATCCTTATATTTTACAATGGGGGGTACTTTATTCACCATATTATATAAAAACTAAACCCCCCAAACAATATAGGTCTCTATAAAAAGATATTGCATGAAACAGCTCATATGTAAAACCCTGCTTCATGTAAATAAACTAGGGATGCACCGAATCCAATGTTCAATATTCGGTTCGAGATTCAGCCTTTTTCAGCAGGATTCTGCGGAATCCTTCTGCCTGGCCGAACAAAATCTAATAATATACTTTTCTTGTAGTATGTGCCATTGGTTAATCCTAAATAGAAAATTGCCATTTTAAAAAATAAGGGCCGCCCCCTGGGATCATAGGATTCACTGTACTCACAAACATACCAACAAACCATACATGTTAGGTCACATGAGCCAATTAACAGACAGAGTTGTGTCTTTTGCTTCCACACTTCTTCCTGTTACAGTTAGAGCTGCAGTATTTCTGGTCAGGTGATCTCTTCCTGTTAGAGCTGCAGTATTTCTGGTCAGGTGATCTCTTCCTGTTACAGTTAGAGCTGCAGTATTTCTGGTCAGGTGATCTCTTCCTGTTACAGTTAGAGCTGCAGTATTTCTGGTCAGCTGATCTCTTCCTGTTACAGTTAGAGCTGCAGCATTTCTGGTCAGGTGATCTCTCCCTGTTACAGTTAGAGCTGCAGTATTTCTGGTCAGATGATCTCTTCCTGTTACAGTTAAAGCTGCAGTATTTCTGGTCAGGTGATCTCTTCCTGTTACAGTTAGAGCTGCAGTATTTCTGGTCAGGTGATCTCTTCCTGTTAGAGCTGCAGTATTTCTGGTCAGGTGATCTCTTCCTGTTACAGTTAAAGCTGCAGTATTTCTGGTCAGGTGATCTCTTCCTGTTACAGTTAGAGCTGCAGTATTTCTGGTCAGGTGATCTCTAAGGCAGCACACAGACCATCATGAAATGGTGGCTCAAGGCAACAGATGTAAAAGTGCAATATTTACTTAAATATATATTCCAGTTTGGTAAAATTCTTTAATATGCCACTTAATATGATGTAAACTATCTGTATTCATTTTGGGGGTATAGTTTTCCTTTAATAGGGATTAGCATTTTATAGTCCGGGCACAAGTTTGTGTCTAACCCTATAGGTGTAAAAGCCTCATTAATAAAACAAGTAAAACACTGATTAAACAAAATTAAAAGTGTATTTTTGTCTACTCTACTTGTCTACTCCTGACCTCTCTCCTTGTGTCCTTTCCCAAGTTAGAGACTCTACAGTCTGTGTGCTGTCTCCTCCTTGATGTCTCACCTGAAACTGAATCTAAAACAGAACTCATTATATTTCCTCCTAGATCTTCCCCTGTCCCTCAGATATCACTCACCGTAAACAACACCACCTTTCATTCCACCACACAGGCACGCTGTTATACTAGATTCACATCTGTCTTTTTCACCAACATTCAAACACTTGCAAAATCATGTCGCATTCAACTGCGCAACATTGCCTGAATACGACCCTATCTCAGTTCAGAATCAACTAAAACACTGATTCAGTCTCTCATCATCTCCCGCCTTGATTACTGCAACTTACTCCTCACAGGTATTCCAACAAGTCACCTTTCACAACTCCAATCTGATCTAAATGCTGCTGTTAAGGTGGCCATATATACAGGCAGATTAAAGCTGCTGATATTGGTCCTTTCGACTGATTCGGCAGCTTATCTGCCCATGTGTGGGGGCTCCCGATGGGTCCTCCCGATCTAGCCCATTCGTAGTATTGTAATCTGAAGCATTCGCCACAAGGCCGAACGTTTGGATTCATCCGATATCGCTCAGCCATTAGTGGGCATATTGGGTTAAGATCCACTCGTTTGGTGACCTTGCAAAATAAGCAGATCGTATAGTGTATGGCCACCTACAGACTCATCTATCTCACCACTAGTTGTAAACTCTGACGTGTAGGAACCTCTAATCCTACTGTAACCTGTAAACCTTTGTTTGTTATTCATCATTTGTTTCTGTTCATTATAAACTAAGGCAAAGCTCTGCATAACTTGTTGGCGCTATATAAATGATCATTATGAGATCTGTTTAAGGGGCTTTGCTGTACCCTGTAATGTTTTGGTTTTATGTGTATTCCAATCAGCACACAGAGACACAAATCTGTTCAGTCTCTTTTACTCTCCTACTTCCTTGTTCCGGAACTACATTCAACAATCCCATATCCATGTGCTAAGTGGAGTGATATCACGACTCGTAAGCTCCTTCCTCCGTCTCCCATAAGCTCCTGCCTCTGCTTATAAGTGATCCTGTTAAATTGCTGTATATAGTGTTTGCTTTGTATATTGGAGGTTTTAGTGGGGTCCTGTAGACTCACTGTGTACTTTGTATAAAGTTGTACTGATTGATAAATCTGAATTACCTGTAAGCCCCTCACTGTCTCTCCTCCCCACCAGTATGGATCCAGCAGTGACGGAAGAAATGGTAAAGGGAATGGAGAATTTCCAGTTTACTATGGGCCGTATTGAGGGGGTATCACTGCCGAGCACCCTCTGTGATGTGTGGGACTCTATATGCAATTTCCATGCCCGGGAGGACGACATCCTTATCGCTACTTACCCCAAAGCAGGTAAGTGACCAGATCATCTGAATCAATATCTGTCCCTTTCCGTTCCTTTATTCAACATGTTGAACTACTACTCCTAGCATCAGCCAGATGGGTTAAGGCTACTGGGAGTTGAAGTACATACTGTATATGTATAGGGGTCTTCAGTTGGCTATACCTGTGGTACCAGAGGGCTCATTCACTTAGGGCTCTTACACACGGCCGTTTATACCTACGGCCCCTTCACAATAATTGAATGTGTCTTCTCCTGCGCTCCCCTGCAGCTGAACGGAAGAAATCACAATGCAGGGGAGGTGAATGAGCCCTCTGGTACCACAGGTATAGCCAACTGGAGACCCCTATACATATATGTACTTCAAGCTGCAGCTGCTATTCACCATCTTGCTTGCCCACAATGCACCTGGTTATCCTTGGGTGATCCTGGTGTCCTGAGGCTGAGCTCTCCTGCTAAAATAGAGTGCAAGAAGCTTTGTCCATCTTTGTATGCGGCTTTGCCTACCTGAGCATTAGAGTGAAGTCCTACCCATGGGCAGAGGCACAAGTGCTAATTGTATGAGCTAATTGGGAGCACCTTTGTGCCTCTTGCTGCTCTCATGGCCCCATATTGCTCTTAGGGCCCATACTGCATGCTGTGAATGGAGTTATTGTTTCCAGCCTGATGTTGGGGAGAATGGAGCTCATGATAAGGAGAAACTCTTGTGACCCATCAACTGAATCCATTGGATACCGAGTGCATTGGACTGGCTGGAACTATAGGCACAACTACAGCACCAAACACACTGCATGAGTTTTTGTGTGATCTGGTGAGTACAAATGGTCAGACTGTGCCATTCTGTACATGGTGCAACTCCGTCACCCTTCCAGCCCAGAGGATGGTCCCCATGGGAATAAACTCTATTTCCTCTGTACAGTGATATGGAGAGAGGAAGGGCCCCATTAAATGTTGTCAAAAGAAAATGAGACCAATAAAGCACACAAAGGATAATTAAATCCTCCCCATGTAGAACAGAGGTTCTGGGAGGTTCCTTGCATGGGGCTTATTTAATGGGATTATGTCATGATTTTTATGCTATAATTTTCCTAGAAAACGGAAGGGGGGATGACATCAGTCCAAGTTTACGCACAGCAGTAAAGAGAGACTGATGTTTATCAGAGCACAAGTCACATGGCTGAGGGCACTTGGGAAAGTAAGGAAATAGCTCTCATTAAACTTCCAAACGAAATATGAAAAAAAATCTGCTGTAGAATTCTATGAACTTTTCCTGTGCCAAAATCCCTTTAACTCCCTGCCACCAGAGCAATTGGAATCCAGTCTGGCTTCAGTTCAGCTCACAGCAGAGCCCAGGGGATATTATTCCCAAAAACACAATGGGAATTGGGTGTATTACTGAGATCAGGTTTATCGGCAGAACAAATGTTTAGGCGTCAATTGTCTGCCTGGCAACACATCGTTCTGCAAAAGAACAGGTTTCCCTTTGGGAATATTTAGAGCAGAATGTACAATGATGGTGGGATCTCACTCAACCTGCAGTTTCAGTCTTGCCTAAGGACTCCATTGTTCTTGAATGTCAGTCCATCACCTTATTTATCTTCTCCCATAATTCTTGTATCCTTGTATTATTCCCTAGGGTTGCTCTGATTTCACTACAGGTTTGCTGAACCAAAGAGGTCCAGTAATGGGAGAGTCCAAAAATAATATTAACCCTGTGCATTTCCTCTCAAGCCTACATAGGTGTGTTTGTGTCTGTACTGGCTGTAAGGCTGGTAATGGAATGGTCCAAGAAGAGAATGAAAATCAGTGTAGGTTTGTCCTTAACCTGTACAGGTGTGTTTGTGTCAACCAGGGTCATCATGGATGCAGGAGATCGTGGATCTGATATTACAAGAGGGAGACGTTCAGAAGAGCATGAGGGCCCCAATTTTTATCAAAGTACCATTCATAGAGATGGTACCACCGAAGCCCATGCCATCAGGTAATAGGCACTGTGCATATCGCTCCTGGAGTCCTGTAAGGGGATCATGGGAACTCACCCTATATACCACAGTGTTCTGACCTATAGATTAAGAATTCTTGCTCTATCAGGATATCAAGAACAAGGAACATTGACCTGTAGGAGGAGTATATGGATCAATAGGAGGAGTTATAGGGAGGGTTATATGGAGCAATAGGAGGAGTTATAGGGAGGGTTATATGGAGCAATAGGAGGAGTTATAGGGAGGGTTATATGGAGCAATAGGAGGAGTTATAGGGAGGGTTATATGGAGCAGTGGGAGGAGTTATAGGGAGGGTTATATGGAGCAATAGGAGGAGTTATAGGGAGGGTTATATGGAGCAATAGGAGGAGTTATGGGGAGGGTTATATGGAGCAATGGGAGGAGTTATAGGGTGGTTGCTCCATATATTGTGATTTATTGCTCCATATAACCCTCCCTATAACTCCTCCTATTGCTCCATATAACCCTCCCTATAACTCCTCCTATTGCTCCATATAACCCTCCCTATAACTCCTCCTACTGCTCCATATAACCCTCCCTATAACTCCTCCTATTGCTCCATATAACCCACCCTATAACTCCTCCCTTGCTCCATTAACCCTCCCTATAAATCCTCCCATTACTCCATATAACCCTCCCTATAACTCCTCCTATTGCTCCATATAACCCTCCCTCTCACTCCTCTTATTGCTCCATATAACCCTCCCTATAACTCCTCCTATTGCTCCATATAACCCTCCCTATAACTCCTCCTATTGCGCCATATAACCCTCCCTATAACTCCTCCCATTGCTCCATATAACCCTCCCTCTTGCTCCTCCTATTGCTTCATATAACTCCTTATCTTTCTGTATATAACTTCCCATTCATTATATTATGTTTAATGCAAATAATGTGCCCATTATATATTGTATTACAGTGACTTACCTGTATGAATATTGATTTATTTCATCCCTCAGGTTGTCTATGTTGCCAGAAATGCCAAGGACTGTATGGTTTCTTATTATTACTTCCAGAAGATGAACAAGATTCTGCCGGACCCCGGAACCTGGGATAGTTATTTTTTGACATTTCTGGCTGGAGACGGTGAGCCAGATATTGATTGGCGAAGCCCATTGGATGGCCCCACATACTGGCCAATAAGCGGCCGACTTGGTCTGTTGGCAGCTTTTATCGGCCCATGTATGGGGGCCTTTATATAACAAAACCAAAGATCTGATTGGTTGCTATGGGCAACATAACTGGCGATGTTTATCTCCAATGTTAATAAATACACCCCCCAAGTGATTAGTTTAAATTCTAACCATGTTTCTTTTTTTCTCGCAGTGCCCTGGGGCAGTTGGTTTGACCACCTGATTGGCTGGTGGAAAGCTATGGACAAACACCAGATACTCTTTATCTTCTATGAGGACATGATCAAGGTGAGAAGGTTGATCCGCTTGATAATATGAATAGTGGTGAGCGAATGTGGGATATTTTGCTCCTCCAGGGAAATTGCATTTGGCAAATGGCTGAAAAAACGGTGCAAAATGCATTGAAACAAATAGGTGTGTTTTCACAACTTTTTTTCCATGCAAGACAGGTCTTTTTTACTCACTCCAAATGCTTTAAAGTCAATCGATGTTTTTTCACAGTGTTTTCCTCAGTAAAAGTGGCAAATTTTTGTTGTGTTGACAATGGCGAAACACGAAACTTCACCACAAATCCATGCCTGGTGAAAAAAATGTGCTCATCGCCAATTGTGACATCCGAGATTAATGGGCAGATCTATTAAAGGTCGAATATGTGAATTTTTTTTTTTCCTCTAATAAATTTGAGTATACTCACAATTTGAATGGGAGGCTATTTAAGAAAAAATTAGAATGTCTACTATTCGATTGAATAGTTCCAAATTCCAATTGAGTTTTTCATCCAAAAAAACTTGAATGTCAGGAAGGCAATTGACATATTCTTATAGTTCAAGGGACCTCTGCCATTGACTTGTACATGAACTCGGCAGGTTTTAGGTGGCGAATATTCATATTAGAACTGTTTCCGTGGTCGAGGGGTGATAAATCCAACACGAGGAAACTTTGGGCGACTTCGGATAACGAAGCGCTCCAAGTGCCATTTCGCAGGCGATTTACATTCTAGCCGGCGGGAAGGCAGTTCGGAGACATTGGTCGCCACGAAAAAGAGGAGATTTGTCGCCGGGCGGCTAATCTCCCCATATCGCAGCATGTGTCTCTGCGCTAAATATTTATCCTAATTTATTGTAGGACCCAATGCATGAGATTCGGAAAGTCATGAAGTTTCTCGGGAAGGACTTATCTGATGAGGTTCTGGAGAACATCAAATATCGCACTTCCTTCCAGGCAATGAAAGAGAACCCTATGTCAAATTACACCACACTACCCAAGGCTATCTTTGACCAAACCATATCTCCTTTCATGAGAAAAGGTATGAGTATATTTTGTGGAGAACTGAGTTTATGTTCTAGACCAGGGATCCCCAATCCTTTTTACCCACAAGCCACATCAAAATGTAAAAAGAGTTGGGGAGCAACACAAGCATGAAAAGGCCCCTTGGAGTGCAAAAAAGGGCTGTGATTAGCCAATTATTGGCCCCTATGTGGATGGGCAGCCTACTGGAGGCTCTATTTGGCACTATACTTTGTTTTTATGCAATTAAAACTTGCTTCCAAGCCTGGAATTCAAAAATAAGCACCTACTTTGAGGACGCTGAGAGCAACATCCAAGTGGTTGGAGAGCAACATGTTACTCACGAGCAACTGGTTGGGGATCACTGGTCTAGACTGATCAGCTTCTGGGTCATGTTTATAAGCTAAAGCCTCTATTAGGGATGGGCGAATTTGACCCGTTTCGTTTCGCCAAAAATTCGCCGCCGGCGAAATGACGCCGACGCCCATTAAAGTCTATGGGCGTCAAAAAAAATTTTGTCGCGCGGCAAAATTTTTTTTGTCGCACGTCTTTTTATTTTGACGCACAACTCCATACAAGTCTATGGGCGTCAATTTTTCGTCAGTAACTAGGCGAAAAAATTCGCCCATCCCTAGCCTCTATCCCTCTTTCTCCGTCACATTAATGTCACCTAGAAATAGATTTTACATCACATTTACATCTCTGAATCAGGTGATATTGTTAATAGTAAATACTTGCAGTACCATTTTAGATGGTCTGCATATACTAGGTGCGCTAGATTGGACATTTAGAAAATGTAATTGTATGGACTGAACATGAGATGCCCCATACTGTTGGGTTTGCTTGGCCTCCTTGAAATACATGGGTGGCAAATTGACCTATTCTAACGGACAGGCCAAGAACACCGTTTCCATCACCTTCCCCTTGTAAATAGTCAAACATACACTCAGGGGCACATTTACTAAGCTCGAGTGAAGGATTCGAAGTAAAAAAACTTCGATTTTTTTTTGGGTACTTCGACCATCGAATAGGCTACTTCGACTATGACTTAGATTCGAACAAAAAATCGTTCGACTATTCGACCATTCGATAGTCTAAGTACTATCTCTTTAAAAAAAACTTTGACTACCTACTTCGCCACTTTAAACCTACTGAGCTACAATGTAAGCCTATGGGGACCTTCCCCATAAGTTGGCTAAGCTTTTTCTGATCGAAGTATTTGCGGTAAATCCTTTGACTTTCGAAGGATTTTACTTTGAGGGTCGAATATCGAGGGTTAATTAACCCTCGATATTTGACCCTTAGTAAATGTGCCGCTCATTGTGTAGAATGATCTGTTTTACTCCACTAACTTTCTCTTCTTTCCATGATCACCTCCCAGTCTTTGTGTTTAGGGGTAGATCTGAAATGAAAAGGATCTCCAGTTTCATTAGACTTTTATTATTAGATTTTATTGTTTCTTTGTTCCAGGGACTGTGGGGGATTGGAAAACCCATTTCTCGGTGGCACAGAACATTATCTTTGATGAGGAATACAAGAAGAAGATGGAGGGCAGTGGGTTAAAGTTCTGCACTGAACTCTGAGAATGAGATCTAAGGACTGACTGGAGATTCCCTTCATCATCTTCACACTGGGGACAACCTGTGCCCACAAGATTGTACAGAGGAGCAAGAGGCACACAAAGCTCAATAACAGATTTTCCTATTACTCCCTTTCTTGGTGGCACCTTTTTACACAGGACATAAGGAACCTATTTAAAAATAAATAAATTAAGTAAATAGAAGTATCACCCTATTCACATTATAATATATATTAGGGAGAATTTGCTCATATACATTAAGTGACTATTAAAACCAGTATATTATAGGACCATATCAAGGCCTCTACAAATCTCGTGTTAATTATAAGTAAAAAAGCTGCAGATCCCTTCAATTTAAATGTATCATTTTAGTGGATCAAATGTGACCATCTGTGAAGCCCAAAAACAATGAGACTCAGAAACGATGTACCCAAGGTGCAACAGTTTCAAATAAACATCATTATATCAACTTAAACTGGCTCCTGATTCTTTAAAACGGCTTATTCTCTTTCTTATAAACTTTCCAAAAATGTTTTCTCTAGGTTGGAAGCAACTGTATGACACACATTTACTCAAAGGTAACTCGCTAGAGAGTACATTTCATTTAACCCTCTGGGTGCCGCCGTATCCAAGGTAGGCATCCACTTGGCTTCTCGTTGCAGTCAAATTTTAGATCTATCCCCACCTCTAATTTGAGGGGGGACGTGGTCCTTCTCCTTTTTGCTTTATCTCCCATTTGAAGCAAAATCTTTCTTTTTATCCTTGGGAAAGCGTAGGCCTGCACATAGGGTGTCCTAGGGGCAGGGGTTTTGGTCCATGGGACCTTTGTTGCCCAGCTCACTAGCTCATATCTTGGAGTCTTCTGCTTTAACTCCTGGATCAGGTAAGACACTGAGATGCATGTTTTTTGGTCCTCCTTGTCTGCCTGTTGCCTTCCTTATTGCGTTCGCAGGGCCGGATTTACATAATGGGTGCCCCTAGGCCCACTGCCTTCGTCGCCCCCTGTCCCCTCCCCTTTATTCGAGGAAATTTTCATCAATGGCGATGGGCGCATGGGAATTTAAAAAATTATTGTATCTCCAGCGCATTCCCAGTGTGTTTGAACCAATGTGGGTGTGGTTGGGCAGCATGCCGCCCCCCTAAAATCCTGCCGCCCTAGGCCCGGGCCTAGGTGGCCTTTCCACAAATCCAGGCCTGTGCGTTCGGAGCATTTGGTGGCAAATATAAGGAAATATATAAAGGCGTTTATGTATAAAGCTTGCGCTATAACTTTTCATATGAAATGGCAGCATACCTGGGCCCTTGCAAAAGGTACAAACACCAATTATCCAAGATGTTTTTTGTTACCTGCCTATGCAAATATCAGCTGAATATCATCAGTAGGTTCCATTGGCTCCGTGACTCCCCACTGATCAGGTGATTCCTGTGCAACTGTCAGCTATAGCAGGTGGAGATGGCCCCGCCCACTCTCTAACTCTACAGACTAGAATGCTGGTCTTGAAGCCTCAGGTATGTGATATTTGGATCTAGGGTCCTACAATGCAGTGGCTTTTAGGGGCCTGATTACAGCCTGGCATAATGAGCAGTAAGTAAGGTATATGTTCCTATTCTGTTCTGCTTTATACTGAAGATACTTCTAGCTAATTTCTTACATGCACTGTGATCATTAGTGGTGGGCAAATTTATTCGCCAGGCACGAATTTGCGCGATTTGCCGTCAGCAAATTTGCGAAACGCCCGCAAAAATTAGCTGTCGAAAATTCGCCAGTGTAAAAAAAAAAAATGTTTTTGCCAGCGTTTCACAAATTTTTCAGCGTTTTAAGAATTTCGCTGGAAATTCGTGAATTTTTCGGCGAAGCGAAACGCCACAAATTTGCCCATCACTGCACTGTGCTAAGTTCTGGCTATGTGCTTACTTGAAGCCAGTAGCTCTTATAGAAATAGATAATGGAGCTTGCATGCATGTCATCTTATACTAACCTGTAGTGTATGCAGAGTCTGACTAGTGGCTCACCCTAATCCAGTAGTTCTTTTGGATAATATGTAGCCTATGGCCACAGCACCCTGAAAGTGCCCGATCTCGTCTGATCTCAGAAGTAATACAGGGTTGGGCCTGGTTAGTACCTGGATGGGAGACTGCCTGGGAATACCAGCTGTCATAGGCTAGATATGTGTTTGGGTATGTGTACAGATGTATATATGTCTATAAGGTATGTGTATGTATATAGAAATCTATATGGTTTAGCTGTTGCTCACCTGAAACCAGCAGCCATAGTGGTGGTGGATTGCCAAACTCTTAATAAATTTGATCTAAGCAGCAGCTAATCTATACTGTGCACTTCATGTTGTACATTTATATTCAAATGTCTTAATACGATAACAAATGCCCCTGTGATTGCGTGTTGAGTTTACTGGGGTCTTATACACTTACATCGGAGTGTCTTATTATACAACGAATGCCCCGTGACTGTATGTTGAGTTGATTGGTGTCTAATACAATATGTAATATAAAGCCCCTGTGATACAGCATTGCTTCTAATTAATGGCATTTGCCCTATAATAAATTAAGCACAATATTCTCCCTGTGATGGGAAGGTTTGCATATTGTCTGATACAGACAGCAGGAGTTCTAAATCACATTGGTTAAGGATTGCTGAGTTAGCAACAAACAGCAGTTGTGTATCAAGCAGTGGAGTGTTTGGTCCCTTAAGTATAAGTTTGCCCAGATTTAGCAGCCTGGTGTTGTAGTTCACTGTATGTACAGAGAGATATTGCTTCTAATTCTGGTCTAATGTGCAGTATAATTTTCTAATATCCATTACTGGGACTCTGAGATTGCCCATTATTAGGACTGGGCTGGGATTCAGAGGGGCCCTGGCATTCCTGGTACATAGAGACCCAGAGAGGCCCCACCAGCCCACATTATGGTCACTTCTTTGGCATCTTGCGGCAGCTCCTTTAGCATTGTCCATTGGCACATACTTCTGATAAGCTCAGGGTCATGGTATAATGTTTTACATAGGGGTCATTTCATCTGCTGCCATACTGATATCATTGGTAAGGTAAATATCCATACAGACATCAGGCCACTCTGGGAGTTCTTTGAGGGCTTGTCCTAAATAGGGCTGGTGGCATGCTTAGGGTCTATTCTCAGACCACACTTTTCAGGTTACAGGAGTCCTTCACAAGCAGAGTATCTGTTAGACAGTAGAGATGACCTTGGTTCAGGTACTATGGATGCATAGTTCTAGGTTCAATTAGTTGTTATGCCGTTTGAAATACAAATGTAAGTCTGCCTTGCCCAACAGGATTGTGTAGTGTCCACCTCCAAAAAAAAAATGAAACTCACTCAATATACCCTCATATAGTCTATGTAGCACCATGGGTTCGGGAAAAATGTTATTCATTTCCACTATGTATATGGCTGAAATGACAACAAGATCCACTTGACCCATGCAAGGTCTTCGGGCGATTAGATGTGCCAGGTTATAGAACATGATTGGTATAAGCTGTTTAGGATATACAACTGGCTATTCTTTCATTACACATAGGTAATGGATTAGACTACAGAGGATGGAAGCATCCAATGAGTACTGATTTTTCTTTTTCTTATAAGCCAGTCACCAGCAGTATTGGAACATGCCTCCTCATATCCTTTTTATTCTACCTGTTCTATTGCTTCAGGATATAATTATTATTATTATTATTATTAACATGTACTTATATAGCGCCAACATATTGCGCAGCACTGTAAAGTAAATGTGATTATGCAACTACATCACATGAATTACATATATAGAATATATGGAGTAACAAACGTCACAATCAATACAGGTACAAAAAGGTGAGGAAGGCCCTATGCATAGGCATACAGTCTAAAGGGGAGGGAGTAATACACAAGGTGTGGGAGTGGGCAAGATCGAAGTAAGTGGGTGAGAAATGTGGTATTGTATGTGGTGTTGCGTTTGGTAGTTAAGCGGAGTGAGGGTAGGCTTCTCGAAAGAAGTGCGTTTTCAGAGATTTTTTGAAAGTAGAAAGGTTGGGAGAAAGTCGGACAGACCGTGGGAGAGCGTTCCAGAGGAGGGGTGCAGCCCTTGCAAAGTCTTGAATGCGAGCATGTGAGGAGGTAATGAGAGAAGAGTTGAGTAGAAGGTCAGTAGAGGAGCGTAGTAAGCGAGTGGGTGAGTATATAGAGATGAGTTCAGAGATGTAGGGTGGAGCAGAGTTGTGAAGTGCTTTGAAAGTCAGTGTCATTAATTTGAATTTGATTCTGAAAGGTAACGGAAGCCAGTGCAGGGATTGACAGAATGGTGAGGCAGAGGAGGAGCGGTTGCTGAGGTGTATGAGCCTCGCAGCAGTGTTCATTATGGACTGGAGAGGTGACAGTCTCTGGAGGGGGAGGCCAATTAAAAGAGAGTTACAGTAGTCTAGACGCGATATGATGAGAGAGTGAATAAGAATTTTGGCAGCGTCTTGGGTGATAAATGATCGTATTTTGGATATGTTCTTTAGGTGGAAGTGACATGATTTGATAAGTGACTGGATATGAGGAGTGAATGACAGGGCAGAATCTAGGATAACCCCAAGGCACCGGGCCTGGGGAGAGGGGGTGATAGTGGAATTGTTAACTATGATGGATACTTCGGGGATGCTAATGGTGTTATTTGGAGGAAAGAGAACCATTTCAGTTTTGGAGAGGTTTAATTTAAGGTAGCGTTGCGACATCCAGGTAGAGATAGCGGACAGGCAGGAGGAGACGCGAGTTAGGAGTTCTGGGTTGAGATCAGGAGATGAGAGATAGATCTGAGTATCGTCAGCATAGAGGTGGTAGTGGAAACTGTACGAATTTATTAATTTGCCAAGGGAGGAATGTCTTTGAGTATCTTCTTCTACCTGAGGCATTTGCAGTTAATTCAGGATAGTGCAATGTCCTACATCTGCCAGCCTTGTGGATTTTCAGTTTTGCGGATACATTGAGGACAATTAAGTTATCTGTGCTGCAGTGGCTAGCTCCTAACTAGATGTTTGAATGCGTTGCCTGTCAAATCTATTACACTGTTTCCTATACGGTGAGGATTCTCATTACACTGGCTGAGCATTGTGTGTCTAGACTACATAGTCACAGGACTCTCTGCCAGGTAACCTTATAGTTATTCCACTCTTATTAGCCTTGCTTGTTCTCTGGATCTCACACTGTTGTTCTACAGAAATAGGATTTCCTGGTGACGCTCAGTCTCTCCTGATATACTCTAGGTCTGACTGCATTCTAGTCCATCTGACCCAATTTGCTTTAGTCTGGTACATTCAAAGCCCTTCTGTAGCCATGGGAATATCCACATGGCCACTCCAGTCTTAGCGTTCGCTACATTGATGGACTTTATATAAGTAGGATAGTTGATAATCTTACATACAGAAATGTTCCTTACACATGGGTTTTTGGGGGATTCTAAACATCTCTCAAAGTGTTACAGCCTGCCTCCGTGGCTCATGTGATTACCTTTTAGCCTCACTGGGGTTGAGTTAATTTTGGATCTGGGAACCAAGGCCTAACCAGATATATGTTCTCATAAGGTGATGTTCGGCCATCCCACAAGCAGTCAATTCTTAGGTAGATGCCCCGGTTACACTGTGACCATCCTTTTGGCTAAGATGATTGGTACCAGTGTTTCCATTGTTAGTTACGTTTCCCTCAACACAGGATCTTACACGGTGTAAGGAATTCTCACCCAATGTATTTCTCAGGTGCCCTTGTCCCTATTCTCCTAGGATCTGTTTTCTGTTAGAACAGTGCTGACTGTTGGGCATTCCAATATGTAGATGTTTATGGTACATGCCCCATGTGCCACATTGTATGTCCGGAGATTCATGTAATTTTCTAAACAGGTCATATTTACAAGTGGTCTGTTTTTCAATCCTACTAAGTGTTTCTTACAGGTGCCTTACAATCTGCACTGAAACTAGACATACATGTGACGGATGCTTTTGGTGAGCAGGAGAGTAAGTATTTCAAACTTGTTGAATTTGCCACGTGCAGGGGTGTCTTCATCTCTCTCTCTCCTGGAAAGGGGAAATAGTTAATTACTGAACTCCTCTTTTTCCTCACTCTTGACAGTGGACTAACCTCTCTCTCTCTCTCGTATAGAGCCTATACTATAGGACTGTTCTTTTCCCTGAGAACTCCATGTCAATACATTCCCACCCTTTTACTGGAGGTTTTAGAAGCTTGTTAGTGGGTGTGGCCGTTAAGTGGGTGTGGTTGGCCTTTTAAAGGACCAGTAACATAAAAAAAAATGTTTATTCGTAGTGCACAACGAAAAATAAACACTAAGACAAAAGAAACTTTTAAATAGCAAAGCCTTTATTAAAAAATAACTCACAGAATGTCCACTTCCTGTCTGCTTCAGAAACGGCGACCATCCACCCTGCAACAACGAAGAATGACTGCTGTTTTTTTCTTTTTTTATGAGGTATCATAATGTCGTTTAGAGTCAACATGAAGCATTAACTAGATAGTTTTTACTCGTGAGAATTTACACAGAATGTTTCCTTTATGCCTACAACTTTTCTCAAGTTTTTTCTTTATAAACAGGATATTAAGGTTTGTGAGCATTCATTGTACCAAGGGTCCAATGCTGTTGTTCAGAGGGCAAAGGATAAATATAAGACTTGTTCTTCACAGGAGGAGACCATTAAGGTTTATCAAGTGGTCAACTTCATGGGCAACGTATCTGTGCAATGTGTGTCCAACTTTTATATTTGTTCCTTTACCCGTGTTTTCATCCATTGGATGATACTATCACTTAGTGGCACATTTACTAAGGGTCGAATATCGAGGGTTAAGTAATTTACCGCAAATACTTCGAACAATCGAAAGAAAAATCGATTCAATGGATTTTAATCCATCGATTGAAGGATTTTCCATCTATCAAAAAAAGCATAGAAAGCTTATGGGGAAGGTCCCCATAGGCTAACATTATAGCTCAGTAGGTTTAAAATGCCGAAGTAGGTAGTCAAAGTTTTTTTTAAAGAGACAGTACTTCGACATTAGATAGCTTTAAGAAGGGGTTGGATGGCTTTTTAGCAAGTAAGGGAATATAGGGTTATGGGAAATAGCTCATAGTCCAAGTTGATCCAGGGACTAGTCCCATTGCCATTTTGGAGTCAGGAAGGAATTTTTCCCCCTCTAAGGCAAATTGGAGAGGCTTCAGATGGGTTTTTTTTGCCTTCCTCTCGATCAACTGGCAGATAGGTAGTTAATAAAAAAAAAAAAGTTTGAACTCAATGGATGTCTTTTTTCAACCTTACTTACTATGTTACTATGTACTATGACTATCGAATGGTCGAATAGTCGAACGATTTTTACTTTGAATCGTTCGAATCAAAGTCGTAGTCACCTAAAAAAACCTTCAAAATTCGAAGTTTTTTTACTTCGAATCCTTCACTTGAGCTTAGTAAATGTGCCCCTTAGTGCTTACCTGAATACACTGGTGCTACCTTTCATCACTGCTACGCACCCTTCTAGCCACCGGGCACCATAATTCCGTTGCCAAATGCGGTCACCTGAGACTTATCAATTCATCCTAGTTTAGGTCTCAAACAAATCATCAATGGTGCAGTTGATCTTTCTCAAAGCATTGTTCTCCTGTGTATAGCCTTGAGGTCCCAAGTGATTGTAGTATAAATACTTGTATATCTGGAAGGTGCAGCTCTGACTGAGTGAGTATGCAAGAAGCAGAGTGACACAATACATCTCTTTATTCTGAGCAGACTGGGTCTGACCATTCCTTTTATACTGATAAATACTGAGGAATGGGTAGTGTTGGGGTAAGGAGATCCAAGCACCCACTTAGTCTATGGATTTGACACCCACATTAGTAATGGCACATAGAAGTTCTATGGTGTGGTCGCTCTGCCTCAACTAAGCTTTCTCACCTCTTCCTCTCTCTTACTTAAAGGGAATGTCTACTGTACACACATCATATGGGTATAATGATCCTCTCCGAGCTCAACCCATGTCATTAGGGAGACACTGATCCACTCTAGATATTTTGAGATCTTATTTCATTACCATTTAGAGTGAAGAGGAATTGCTGGATTATCATCAGCCAAATGACATCGTAATATTCAACTAGTGTACCAGGACCCCCTGCAAAAAAATCTTAAGAGGGGCCCTGCGCACTTGGATCCCTATCCTCCCACTTCCCATCCCACCTCTGACACTCCCAACTTGCGTCCTCGCCACAGATAAGATAGCAGTGGGGGAGGAGGTTTTTTTTTTTATTAGCTATAGAGGAAGCGGACCCCACAGTCCGGGCCCCCATGCTTCCCCAGGCCACACTGCTACTGTGGGGTCTGCCTCCTCTATAGTTACACCAATTGTGATTTCTCTGGGCAGCAAAAAAAGAGGTCCCTAAATTCCATTTCTAAAGCCTGTTGTCAATCGATTCTTCCTCCACATTTCTTCTCCGTCGTGGCTGCCATCTTGGAATGCAAACTAGCAGTAATAAAGCACAGGCATCCCAAGAGACCCACAGGATCTTTGCATAAATACACTCTTTTTAGTTACAACTAAAGCCATCTCTATTCTTGCTCACAGTATCCCTTTAATAACCAGGGCTATGGGTGGGCGTTGCTAATAATCACTAATTCTATCTACAATTATTCTGCACTGGCATGACTCTAAAGCTGAGCCGAGAGTTACAGCTGGAAGTAACAGCAAGGTATGTATCAGGCATGCAACATGCAAGTTGTAGGAACAACGGGGGGTGTAGGGTGTTGGTATGGGGGGGTATGTGTTTATCACAGGGTACCTACCGTAGAGGCTTCACTTCTCTTTGCCAAATATAGCCAATGTTCTCCTGTATTTGCCACCTTGTTCCAAGAAGAATGTTCTAGAAATTCAAACGCAGCCTCTTCCCAAAGTCTGGGAATTTTGTTATAATGAGGTTTCTGAGGGTGGGCTGTAGGTATCCACCCAACAGCTTTCATACATAATGCTGGGCCTTCTGCGTGAATTCTTATAATCAAGAGACACACAACCATCAGGTTCAGCCTATAGCTCAAATAACCCAACCTATCTTCTATCTGCTTACTAAGCTTTATAGATTCAGAGAGCCTTATATTTAGTGGAGGTCCTTGGCACCAACCCCAGATAGGTGGCTATAATTTCTACTGAAACAAACATGTTCTGCCTCCGGAAATCTTCTGTAATTTGCCTTTGAAATTAATCTTTAACCCAAAATGTTGATAAACTTTGTCTCTGTTCCTCTATCCTCTTCCAATAGTTTTTGGACATCTGGACACAGTTGGATGGCAGCTAGCCATACATTTTTTTATCACTGTAGTTAAGTGGGCGAGTCATAAAGTGAGGAAGCAATAATGTGCTTTTATGAGACCCCCCAACCCATTTGTTTGCACTTGAAGAGGCACCAAGGTCCGTTTAGTTTCTTCACTGGGTGGATTTTGGGTGTGGAGAATTTCACAGTTCAATCCCCGGGCAGATTTGGATTGTGGGAAAGAGCAGCAGGACTTTGTCTTGTTAGAAGCCATTTGTGGCTGAATATTAGCTAGACATAAAAGCCTAACAAGAGGTAGCATCAAGGCAAGAAAAAAATCTGTATACTTTTCACCCCAAGCTGTGAGTTTAGAGGACAGAATATTGTTTGGAGGTAAGTCACTTACAGTTCCTTTCTGTTAGATGTCACAGATTTCTGAGCAAGATTATTTAACAGTGCTGCGCAATATGTTGGCGCTATATAAATACATGTTAATAATAATAATAACTGGTTGGAAAGTCCGATCATCTGAAAAATGCATATGGATTTGGATGACAGCGGGAGCGTAGGGAGATTAATGCGTAGCTGAGAGATTGGTGTAGGGAGGAGGGTTTTTGGAGAACTGGGCTGATTTCTCGGCTACAGGCTCTTTGCTAGGGATGGGGGCATCTCAATAATGATGGGGCAGCTGTTTTGGGAGAGAAGATGGCTAGAGGGTTGGAGGAGATTTTAAACTAGGTGTGGGGGGGAGGGGTCAGTAAAAGATTCAGTGGAAGACAGGTTAGATGAGATAGTGGGCAAAGAAAGGGAAAATGGGGGAGGAGATTTGGCTGGGGACACTGTTAAGGAAAGGGAGGAGCACATGCCATATGTTCAATATGGTACCAGTATTAAATGTATGTTTACAAATGCAACAAGTCTGACTGGTAAAATGGGAGAGCTGGAGCTACTGGTGCTGGAGGGAAAATACTGTACCAGATGGAGATGCAGCTCGTCAGGACACTCTCTATGGTGCCCCTGTAGAACACTGTGAGGGTGGGAGGCGGTAGGCTGGCCCGTTTCAGTCGTCTTAGGAAGTGAAGACGCTGCTGAGCCTTTTTGGTAATGGAGGCGGTGTTGGTGGTCCAGGTGAGGTCATCAGAGATGTGGACTCCCAGGAATTTGGTGTTCTTTACTGTCTCTACTGTGGAGCCGTTGATGTTGAGTGGTGTATGAACAGGGAGAGTTCTCCTGAAGTCGACGATCGTCTCTTTCGTTTTATCCACATTCAGTGACAGGTTGTTCTGACTGCACCAGACTGCCAGCTGCTGAACCTCATCTCTGTACGCCGACTCGTCATTGTGGTTGATGAGCCCCACCACAGTTGTGTCATCGGCGAACTTGATGATGTGGTTCGAGCTGTGTCTCACTATACAGTCATGTGTCAGCAATGTGTACAACAACGGGCTGAGAACACATCCTTGAGGAGCTCCTGTGCTCAATCTGATGGTGCTGGAAACCTTGTTGCCGATACGAACAGACTGAGGCCTCTCTGACAGAAAGTCCAAGATCCAATTGCACAAAGTGGTACTCAATCCCAGCTCTCTTAGTTTCCCACTCAGCTTTTGAGGGATGATGGTATTGAATGCTGAGCTAAAGTCTATGAACAGCATTCTCACATAACTGTCTTTCTTGTCCAGATGAGTTAGTGAGAGGTGGAGTGCAGAAGATATGGCATCCTCAGTTGACCTGTTTGGCCGATATGCAAATTGTAGTGGGTCCAGTGAGCGGGGGAGGGTGTTTTGATGTGTGCCATCACAAGTCTCTCGAAGCATTTCATGATGACTGGGGTTAGTGCAACAGGGCGGTAGTCATTCAGGCAGGTTACTGAAGATTTCTTTGGCACTGGAATGATGGTGGTGGAATTGAAGCATGTGGGGATGATCATCTGGTTTAGCGATGTGTTGAAAATGTCAGTGAAGACGTCAGCCAGCTGATCAGCACAGTCTCTGAGCACACGACCAGGAATGTTGTCTGGTCCGGCAGCCTTTCGTGGATTGACCTTGGTTAAGGTTCGCCTCACGTCGGCCGCGGGTAGATATATGACTTGGTCGGTGAGAGGAGGTGTGGCTTTCCTCACAGGCTCTTTGTTTAGCGCATCAAACCGTGCATAGAACTTGTTCAGTTCCTCTGGGAGTGTGGCGTCTTTGTCGCTGCTGCTCCGCGCAGGCTTGTACTGTGTGATAGCCTGAATGCCTTGCCATAAGTTGCGTGAGTCTTTTGAGTTGTCGAAATGCTTTTGAATCTTCAGTGTGTACTCCTGCTTTGCTTGTCGGATGGTTCGAGAGAGGTTGGCCCTGGCTATTTTAAGAGCAACTCTGTCCCCTGATCGGAAAGCGGCATCTCTCTCACTTACCCGTGCACGAACCTTTGCTGTAAACCAGGGTTTTTCGCTGGCTCTCGTGGTGACAGTTTTGGAGACGGTAACATCCTCTATGCATTTGTTGATGTAGCAGGTCACAGAGTGTGTACTCCTCCAAGTTGATGGAGCCATTGTGGGTAGCAGCCTCCCTGAACATGTTCCAATCTATGCAGTCGAAACAGTCCTGACGTGCTTCCACAGCTCCACTCGGCCAGACAGTGATGGTCTTTCTGGCTGGTTTTGTGCGTTTGAGCAGCGATGTGTATGTGGGTGATAACATCACTGCCCGGTGATCGGGGGAACCTATGTGGGCGCGCGCGAAGGCTTTGTAGGCGCCGCGCACATTCGTGTAGACTTTGTCCAAACAGTTCTCTCCCCTTGTGGCAAAGTTCACATGTTGAAAGAATTTGGGAAGCACTGACTTCAGGTTCGTGTGGTTGAAATCGCCAGCAACAACGATAAATCCATCCGGGTGTGTTGTCTGAAGCTTGTTGATAGCCTCGTACAGCTCTCCTAGCGCCAGGTTAACATTTGAGCTAGGCGGCAAGTACACAGCTACCACTAGTACTGCAGTAAATAGCAAAAAATGCTATTCTTGATTTAGTGATCTCTAGCCAGAACTTATAGCAAATGTGCAAGTCATTGAACCCCTGGGTAATAGTGACCATAATGTTATATCTTTTAATGTCTGGTGCAAAAAACAAAAATATACTGGGGCAACAAAAACCATGAATTTTGGAAAAGCTAAATTTTAGTGCCTTGAGGGCTGCCCTACAGAGCATTGATTGGGGCATTAGGTTTTTGGCTAAAAACACAGAACATAAATGGTTGTCCTTTAAACTGATATTAAATCATTACTGTTCTCAATTTATTCTCTTAAGGACTAAACATAGAAGCTCTAAGAATCATCCTGTGTGGCTTAATATAGAAGTAAAGAAGTTAATAGGAAAGAAGAGAAAGGCATTTAAAAACTACTAATCTGTAGGGACAGAAGCTGCATTTAATGAATATAAACACTGTAATAAATGTTGTAAATCAGCAATCCGGAAGGCTAAGAAAAGAAATGAGTTAATTGCGGTGGAGGTGAAAACTAACCCTAAAAAGTTTTTTAAATATATTAATAGTAAAAAGATGCAGGTTAAGAGTGTTGCTCCATTAAATAATGGTACCAGTATGGTTGTAACAGATACAGATAAGGCAAATGTGTTAAATCAGTTCTTTTCTTCAGTGTATACAATAGAGGAGTCTGGGTTCAAAGGCTCACTTTATAACTGCACTAATGGTTCAGCTCAATCTAGTCAGTGGCTGACTCAGGATATGATTCAAAAAGCTTTAATACAAATTAATGTAAACAAGGCTCCAGGGCCTGATAGCATACACCCCCGGGTTCTAAGAGAGCTTAGTTCAGTTTTAGACCAGCCCTTATTTCTGATTTTCTCAGATTCACTGTCATCTGGTATGGTGCCTATGGATTGGAGAAAAGCTGATGTTATTCCAATATTTAAAAAGGGATTACGATCTCAGCCTGGCAATTATAGGCCAGTAAGTCTGACATCTGTGGTGGGCAAATTATTTGAAGGTTTGTTAAGGGATCACATTAAAAATTTTGTCCTAATGAATGGCATTATGAGCAACAATCAGCATGACTTTATGAAGGATAGGTCATGTCAGAATTTGATTGCTTTTTATGATGTGGTAAGTAAGATGCTGGACAGTGGGGGGACAGTAGATGTGATCTATTTGGATTTTGCCAAAGCGTTTGATACTGTGCCCCACAAACGACTGCTTTCTAAACTAAGGTCTGTTGGGTTTAATGAAGTCGTTTGAACATGGATAGGAAACTGGCTACAGGATCGGGTACAGAGGGTGGTTGTTAATGGGACATTCTCTACTTGGAGTAAGGTTCTTATTGGGGTCCCTCAGGGCTCAGTATTGGGGCCACTTTTAGTTAACTTGTTCATTAATGACTTAGGGGAGAGTGTTGTAAGTAATGTATCAGTGTTTGCAGATGACACAAAACTATCAGCCCAATTAATTCCATCCAGGATGTGACACTTGCAACAGGATCTTGACAAACTGGCAATCTGGGCAGTTAAGTGGCAAATGAGATTCAATGTTGATAAATGTAAAGTCCTGCACCTGAGATGTAACAATATCCACTTATACCCTTAATGGGACTGCACTAGGCAAATCCATAATGGAGACGGAGCATGGAGTCAGGGCCGGTCTTACCAACTGTGGGGCCCAATTGGAATTATTTTGGTGGTGCCCCCTAAATGGAGTTTTGCCATATGGCACATGGTTCTAGGGCTGGGTGGCAAATAGTGACTGCTTTCCCTCTGTTCCATGATGACTACTCACTACATTTCACTTATTTATTTTTAGTTCAACTGCATACACAACACAGGAATTCATTTTCACAGTATATGTAACCAAAGAGTGCATTTTAAAGAACTACCCTCCTGTTGTATGGTAAATAGTATAGGGGAATACCTATGCTGCCATAGTTTTAAAGGAATTGTTCAGTGTAAAAATAAAAACTGGGTAAATAGACAGGCTGTGCAAAATAAAAAATGTTTCTAATATAGTTAGTTAGCCAAAAATGTAATGTATAAAGGCTGGAGTGATTTGATGTATAACATGTCAGAACACTTCCTGCTTTTCAGCTCTCTTGGTTTACACTGACTGCTTACCCTGGCTACCATGCAGTAACCAATCAGAGACTTGAGGGGGGGCCACATGGGTCATATCTGTTGCTTTTGAATCTGAGCTGAATGCTGAGGATCAATTACAAACTCACTGAACAGAAATGTACCATGTGGCCCCCCTTCAAGTCGCTGACTAACTCAGAGTTATAGAGCTGAAAAGCAGGAAGTTGGATTCTGGCTGTTTTATTAGACATCTGTTCACGCCAGCCTTTATATATTACATTTATGGCTAACTAACTATATTAGAAACATTTTTTATTTTGCACAGCCTATCTATTTAACCAGTTTTTATTTTCACACTGAACTATTCCTTTAAGGGATCTCTCTGTATAGATTACGGGCAAACTTAGGGACTGTTCCTGCTGAATTGTGCTTAGTACAGGGAATACCTATGTACCATAGTTTTATGGGATCTCTCTGTACAGACTATGAGCAAACTTAGGGACTGTTCCTGCTGAATTGTGCTTAGTACAGAGGAATACCTATGCTGTCATAGTTTTATGGGATCTCTCTGTACAGACTATGAGCAAACTTAGGGACTGTTCCTGCTGAATTGTGCTTAGTACAGGGAATACCTATGCTGCCATAGTTTTATGGGATCTCTCTGTACAGACTATGAGCAAACTTAGGGACTGTTCCTGCTGAATTGTGCTTAGTACAGGGAATACCTATGTACCATAGTTTTATGGGATCTCTCTGTACAGACTATGAGCAAACTTAGGGACTGTTCCTGCTGAATTGTGCTTAGTACAGGGAATACCTATGCTGTCATAGTTTTATGGGATCTCTCTGTACAGACTATGAGCAAACTTAGGGACTGTTCCTGCTGAATTGTGCTTAGTACAGGGAATACCTATGCTGTCATAGTTTTATGGGATCTCTCTGTACAGACTATGAGCAAACTTAGGGGACTGTTCCTGCTGAATTGTGCTTAGTACAGGGAATACCTATGCTGCCATAGTTTTATGGGATCTCTCTGTACAGACTATGAGCAAACTTAGGGACTGTTCCTGCTGAATTGTGCTTAGTACAGGGAATACCTATGTACCATAGTTTTATGGGATCTCTCTGTACAGACTATGAGCAAACTTAGGGACTGTTCCTGCTGAATTGTGCTTAGTACAGGGAATACCTATGCTGTCATAGTTTTATGGGATCTCTCTGTACAGACTATGAGCAAACTTGGGGACTGTTCCTGCTGAATTGTGCTTAGTACAGGGAATACCTATGCTGCCATAGTTTTATGGGATCTTTCTATTCAGACTATAAGCAAACTTAGGGACTGTTCCTGCTGAATTGTGCTGTGACCATTTGACCATTCCCACTATGGGAGAAATATTGAAATATTGAATATATAGTTAAATATTTCTTTTAGCTGTTCCTAAAGCACAAAACCCATCTAAAAAAAAGATGCTGATGCAATTTAATTTATAAAACCCAAAAGAAATTTAGCAGAATAAACACAGTTGCCATTCCATGTATAATACCCCTAAAAGCAGAATTAACACAGTGGGAATTCCATGAAAAACAGAAGAATGGTACAAATGCAATTTTTGCTAGTAAGGAAAGGGTTACAATTCACAAGGCAGTGAGTGTAATTAAGATGATTTGTAGCCTTATGGAGCCAGCATTTTTTCTGCACTGATAGTCTAGGGGGAGAGAATGAATCTGCAGCACCATCGTCTACCATCCATAGTGCCTGTTAACTGAGTACAAACAAAGTATAATACCGCCTTTCTCCCCTGCCTGCAATTGGCTCCAGTCATCTGTCCTGTTGCTGAGGGCACATAACGAACGCTCCTTCTCCCAGTCCCACCTCTCCCCCCACAGTCTCTCAAACCCCTCTTAGTCTGCCACTATTTTAACTTACAAAGCCAGCGAACAGAAACAAAAAGAAAACTTACAGCCCTGGGGGCGGGCTTCAGATCACTTAGTCGGATCAGTGTTACTGCGCACATCAGGGAACATTGATAAGGGAGAAAGAAAGCACATCTTTTCTTTTGCTTTGGTGCGGCTGTGCGGGGCCCGATTGGGCGCAATAGGTCCAATCGGCCTAAAACCGGTACTGCTTGGAGTCCTTGTAGATAATAAACTTGTCTGTAGCAAGTAATGCCAGTCAGCAGCATCAAGGGCAAATAAGGTCTTGAGTTGTATTAAATGGGGCAGAGAGTCACGGGAGGAGGGGGTCCCACTGTATAGAGCACTGGTAAGGCCCCATCTAGAATATGCCGTACAGTTTTGGTCTCCATCACTCAAACAGGACATTATTGTATTAGAGAGGGGACAGAGAAGGGCAACTAAGCTGGTAAAGGGAAAAGCTTAGCTATGAGGAAAGACTGGCCAAATTGGGGATGTTCACGCTGGAGAAGAGGCGCTTAAGGGGAGATATGATAACTATGTATAAATATATAAGGGGATCATATAATAATCTCTCTAATGATTTATTTACCAGTAGGTCTTTCCAGCTGACACAAGGTCACCCATTCCGATTAGAAGAAAAGAGGTTCCGCCTAAATATTGGGAAGGGGTTTGTTACAGTGAGAGCTGTGAAGATGTGGAATTGTCTCCCTGAATCAGTTGTACAGGCTGATACATTAGATAGGTACAAGGAAGGGTCGGATGCTTTATTCACCAGTAGCTCCTCCCAGCAGACAGGAGGGAGCCAATGAGATTAGAGGAGGGAAAGGGGTGTTACAGGGAGAGCTGGGAAGTGAATCAGGGGTACAGGCTGATACATTAGATAGGTACAAGGAAGGGTCGGATGCTTTATTCACCAGTAGCTCCTCCCAGCAGACAGGAGGGAGCCAATGAGATTAGAGGAGGGAAAGGGGTGTTACAGGGAGAGCTGGGAAGTGAATCAGGGGTACAGGCTGATACATTAGATAGGTACAAGGAAGGGTCGGATGCTTGATTCACCAGTAGCTCCTCCCAGCAGACAGGAGGGAGCCAATGAGATTAGAGGAGGGAAAGGGGTGTTACAGGGAGCACTGGGAAGTGAATCAGGGGTACAGGCTGATACATTAGATAGGTACAAGGAAGGGTCGGATGCTTTATTCACCAGTAGCTCCTCCCAGCAGACAGGAGGGAGCCAATGAGATTAGAGGAGGGAAAGGGGTGTTACAGGGAGAGCTGGGAAGTAAATCAGGGGTACAGGCTGATACATTAGATAGGTACAAGGAAGGGTCGGATGCTTTATTCACCAGTAGCTCCTCCCAGCAGACAGGAGGGAGCCAATGAGATTAGAGGAGGGAAAGGGGTGTTACAGGGAGAGCTGGGAAGTGAATCAGGGGTACAGGCTGATACATTAGATAGGTATAAGAAGGGGTTGGATGGTGTTTAGCAAGTAAGGGAATACAGGGATATGGGAAATAGCTCATAGTACAAGTTGATCCAGGGATTAGTCTGATTTTGGAGTCAGGAAGGAATTTTTCCCCCTCTAAGGCAAATTGGAGAGGATTCAGATGGGTTTTTTTTGCCTTCCTCTGGATCAACTGGCAGATAGGTAGTTAATAAAAAAAAAAAAAAGGTTGAACTCGATGGACGTGTCTTTTTTCAACCTTACTTACTATGTTACTATGTGTTCCTCTACCAATGGATTCATTGCATTGGAGGCTAGATGGTCAGATCAGTCCAATGTGCCCCACACCCCAGTGGCTTAACTCAATGTTATTGGGCCCCACAGCAAAATATTTTAGGGCCTCCCTAAACTTAGGAATAAGAAATTTTTCATAAAACAATATTGAATTTGTTCAATCTATTCATCAGTCACTGCCCATTTGGGCCCCTATATCTTCTTGGTAACCAGAGCCCAGAGTCCACCTCTATAGTTGTGCCCCTGTCAATACCTGCTAGTTGTATGGCTACCACTGCTCAGGGGACTAGTGGAGCAAGAAGGCAGCGATGTACTAAAAGTAAGTGCCCCATGTGCCACTGCCCATAGACTCCTTTGACGTTCCACTGGCCTAGTTTCATGTAATAGGCATGGCAGGCAAATAAAGATTAGGGCTTGGGCTCACAGAGGCTGAACCTAGCGATAACTTAATCTCTGGAACAGGAAATGCCAAGATGCCCCTTGCTGCGAGGATTAAGCTGAAAGCTTTGTGTTTATTTCTTTTCTCTCTATAGAAACCAATGCAAATTGTTCCAGGTTTCCTTCTGTCGTCCTTCTGTGACTTTACATAGGAGTCTCCCCTCAGGAGCTTTCCGTTTCATGTAACACCCCCCCCCACTAGTTCACCCTGATATCAACTTTGTGCTCACCACCTTTCTCACTGCTCCTCACTCCCTGCACCCATGGCTTTTGAGAAGAATGCAGCACTTTTTCAGTCTTTTGTAATGCAAAGACCCCAGATGGGTCAGGTTATGGGGATTCCGCTGGATCAGAACACATGTGATGCCTGGAAAGACATCTGGAATTTTCACGCTCACCCTGAGGACGTCTTGTTGGCTTCATATCCCAAAGCAGGTACCAAACCTACTGCTGGAATAGCCAGTAAAAGTCCTATTCAACCATGGATTAATAGCAGTTTTATAGTATAGAATGAAAAATAGCAACCCAACTGCACTGGGAATATATTTGCACATAATCCACAGAAACCCAGTAACTCAAATACAAAAGACTGCTAGAGAATGCAGGGAGTTGTAGTTGAATGAAGGCAAGAGGGCAGTGGGCTGGGCATCTCTGATATACCTCTCCTCTTGTTGCCAAGGCATCACGTGGATGCAGGAGGTGGTGGATATGATGTACCAAGGCGGAGACATAGAAAAGTGTCACAGAGCCCCCACTTATGACCGACACCCCTTCCTGGAAGCAGTGGCCCCAAAACCAGTGCCATCAGGTCAGTATTCTCCAATCAGATAATAACAGGACTGCGAGGACCTGTACATAGTTCAATAATTGCAGATGTTGCCATGTTTCTACAGATGCAGTAAATCCAGTCTGGGCACAACAGGATCTGGCCCTAACAGGTGACACTCATTTAGCACCTGATCAGTTCTCTAGTTGTCACGCACAGACAGCTCCATGTAACACAAGCCCAGTTACTGTAAGAATCCAACCATAGGGATCCTTAGCCATGTGCTCCGGGGTGTAGTAGAGCAGAGGGGTGGAGCAGCAGTGTCCATAGCTTAACACTGCCAGAAATAAACTCCATGAGAACTTCAGCATGCGGCCCATTGGTGATATCTAAATAGACGCCCCACACTCACTTCCTTATAATGGAACCACCAGTGCAGCCCAGAAACTTGCATTTATTCTAAGTGTCCATATAAAGTCACTAGGAGCCCTGGTCGACCCTGCTGGGAGTAGCACAAAACATAAACTGGTAGCTATCATGGGAACGGACTGCAAAATCAGTAAATAGTCACCATATGTATTCATTTTAGGTTTGGAGTTAGCCGAAGAGATGGAATGTCCCCGGGTCCTTAAAACTCATCTGCCCATTCAGCTGATCCCTCCATCATTTTGGGAGCAGAACTGTAAGGTAATGGTGGAAAGGAGACAGACGAATGTTGAGCAACTCTTCGTGGGCTCTAAAACAGCCGCAGTTAAAGTGCAAAAGACTGACAATTCCTGATGCTGCCTCTAATAAATCTCTCATTTTAAATCCCATATAGGTGATATATGTTGCACGGAATGCCAAGGATACGCTGGTCTCGTACTTTTTCTTCCAGAGGATGACCAAAGGCCTCCCCGACCCAGGAACATGGGAAGATTACTTTATGGCATTCCTGTCGGGAAAGCGTAAGCAGGAAGGGAATGCTTGTGAATGCGCGACACTAGGTGGTGATGTTTATATGAAACATATGAGATGCTACATAGGCTCTAAAGCAGAGCTCTTCAGGCCCCCAACTGACAAACAGTTGGACAGGTGCCCCCTTAGCTGACAGTTAAACATACATCAAAATATAGTTATAATAGCAACTCTTCTATAGTCCCAGATATATCCAAGACGACAAATAACACATTTTACCCTGTCCTTAAAGCTGGGTCATTCTTCCATTGCTCTGGGCCCCCAGGTATAGGTTTCATTCAGCTGCCAGTCGCTGTTTTATCAGGTTCAATATCTTAATAAGTTGCAGCTCATGTTCTCCCTGCAGTTCCCTGGGGCAGTTGGTTTGACCATGTCAATGGCTGGTGGAAAGCAAAAGATGAGCATCGAATCCTTTACATATTTTATGAGGACATGAAGAAGGTGAGCAGCCTCGTTCCACACAGTCTTTTTTTGTCGATATTTGATTATTGGTGTTTTTACCTTTGTTGAACCAGGCATGTCACACTTAGCGGATATGCACATTGCAGAATAGGTTTGAGCCACTATCATCAAACAGGATTCAGAATTAATGCAGCATGGGGCTATAAAGCAAAAGGGGCTGCGTATTTAAGGGAATTTTGCTTTTGTAATAGCAAGCATGTTCTACATGAAACTGTCTCTTTCTTGGGCAGGATCTGAGGTGTGAGATTCAGAAGGTGATGAGGTTCCTGGATAAGGATCTGACTGAAGAGGTTCTGGAGAAGATCTGCCAGCACACAACCTTCCAGGCCATGAAAGAGAATCCAATGGCTAATTACACAACTATGCCCACAGCTGTGATGGACCAATCTGTCTCCCCCTTCATGCGGAAAGGTGCACAAATGGTGACGCAATGGCCATCAAAGAGTCTTTGAATATTGACCCAAATATTAAGCAGTCTAAAAAAATGAGCTATGCAGCAGCTGTATTTAGGAAGAAAGGGGAATAGCACTAGGGATGCACCAAATCCACAATTTTGGATTCGGCAAACCCCCGAATCCTTTGCGAAAGATTTGGTCGAATACCGAATCCTAATTTGCATATGAAAATTACAGGATGGAAGGGGAAAACATTTTTAACTTAATTGTTTTTTGACAAATAGTCATCATCATCATCATCATTTATTTATATAGCGCTGTCAAGATACGCAGTGCTTTACTGCAGTTATAGCAAACAGGGAATAAATGGTGGATAACAGACAAGGATTACAGAATACAATAGGGTTTACAAATGAAAAGGTTAGTGTGATTTCCCTCCCCGCAACAAATTTACATATGCAAATTAGGATTCGGATCTGCCGAGCAGAAGGATTTGGCCGAATCCGAATCCTGCTGAAAAAGGCAGAATTCTGGATTCGGTGCATCCCACAGGGAAAGATGGAGACAGTAGAACAAGATAGAGAGAGTAGGGCAATAAGGACAATAAGAGCAAGATGGAGACAGTAGGGCAAGATGGAGACAGTGGGACAAGACGGAAGACAGTAGGGCAAGATATAGAGAGGAGGACAAAAGAGAGACAGTGGGACAAGATGGAAGACGGTGGGACAAGATGGAAGACGGTGGGACAAGATGGAAGACAGTAGGGCAAGATATAGAGAGGAGGACAAAAAAGAGACGGTGGGACAAGATGGAGACGGTGGGACAAGATGCCAGCAGTAGGACAAGATGGTGTCAGTAGGGCAAGACAGAGACAGCAGGAAAGCTAGAGAGAATATGGAAATATGGAGATCGTAGGACAAAATGGAGACAGTAGGGCAGAATGGTGTCAGTAGGACAAGATGGAGACAGTTAAGGCCAAGATGGAGACAATATGGGAAATGGAGACATTAGGACATGATAAATACAGTAGGAAAAGATGGAGACAGAAGAGCAAAACAAAGACAAAAAGGAAAGATGGAGACAGTAATGTCTGTCATACCTGAAGCCCTTTCTGTGCTGTTGAAGTAAATTTCGCAGCAGCCAATAGAGTTGCAGTTCAGCAAATGAAAGGTTTAGGCTGCACAGTCCCCTGTAGTTGCCCCATGTTTCATTGGATAATGTCCAGTCTTAACTTCTTTCTCTATTCTGTCTCTCAGGAATCGTCGGGGACTGGAAGAACCACTTCCTGGTGTCCCAAAATGAACTGTTTGACCAGGAATATAACAGGAGAATGGAAGGAACAGGCCTGGATTTCTGCAGTTACATGTGAAGGGAATTAACAACAAGTGTCATGTTACAGACACACAGAACATATTGACTTGGGTTTCAAATTGTCATATTCGAATCTCTTCCATTAAAAAGAATCTTTTCACTCGTCTGATCTGTTTGTCATTATCTCGAGGAGAATAAACAATGGCAATTTGTTGTACACTCCCTTTATAGAAGGTATTTCCGCTCATTATTTTTTAAACTGAGGTAACTTTTGCCGCGCAGGAAGTTGTCATGCCCTCACCAACATTGGAACGTAAAGCTTCCCTACGTCACCTTCAGGCATCCCTCTCCTCTCTATGATCAGTACACGTTGCACGTCGGGGACACGTATCTGATTTCATCGCGTTGCATGCCGGGGGTTGTAGTTCGCCAGGCTGAGCGCGTCCGGTTGATCCCGAGGGAAATAGAAGCAATGCGAACTACAGTTCCCGGCGGCACTGAGGGGGATTAGCGCTAAAGGGAAAAGAGCCGGCTCTGGTTGGGCTGACAGAAGTGCAACATGTCTGGGAAAGTGAAGGTGCGAGCGGCGGCCAATGCCGAGTCCATGTCTGGGGCCGTGTCTGTCAATGAGCGGATCCTGCGGGACTGTCACTCCTTATACAGCGACCCCGAGACCGGTGAGAGGCAGGAACCCTCCCCCAGTGTTTGTATTGTGCCCCCAGTGTCTGTGTTGTGCCCCCAGTGTGGAACGTGAGGGGCCCCAGCTCTTAACTGCCCTCGGGGGCTCCCCATGCTGTGACTCAGTGACTCTGCTTTATGACCTTATGACTCTGTTTTATGACCTTATAGCTCTGCTTTATGACTTTATGGCTCTGCTTTATGACTTTATGGCTCTGCTTTAATGACTTTATGGCTCTGCTTTAATGACTTTATGGCTCTGCTTTATGACTTTATGGCTCTGCTTTATGACTTTATGGCTCTGCTTTATGACTTTATGGCTCTGCTTTATGACTTTATGGCTCTGCTTTAATGACTTTATGGCTCTGCTTTATGGCTCTGCTTTAATGACTTTATGGCTCTGCTTTATGACTTTATGGCTCTGCTTTAATGACTTTATGGCTCTGCTTTATGGCTCTGCTTTAATGACTTTATGGCTCTGCTTTATGACTTTATGGCTCTGCTTTAATGACTTTATGGCTCTGCTTTATGACTTTGTTGGTACCGCACTAATGTGTCTGTGTGACCCAATGAAGGACCCCGTTGGCAGGACCTCTTGTGGCCCCTGTATGACTCTGTCTGGCCATTTTATATCATTATACACAAAAGCCATGAAAATCTTGTAAATTATTTCCGTATAAACGGTGACTAGTGATGTCATCAGTTATAAATGGTGAGTAGTGATGTCATTTCTGTCACATGACTCACTGAAATTTGTGTATTATAATAAAGTACCCCCAGTTGCAAAATATGAGGATATTAGAAGTAACATAGGAGTTCCATGACCTGTATAACTCGGCCTTCAGCCTCGTACTTTTATATGGTCATGAAACTCCTCGGTAACATAATATCCTTATATTTTACAAGAGGGGGTACTTTATTCACTATATATTGCGCTCCCACAGCAGTATCTTTTGTATTGGTCCCCCCAGTAGCATCTTGTTGTGTTGGCTCCCCAGTATCTCATTGTATTTGGCTCCCCCAGTAGTGTCTCATTGTATTGGGCTCCCCCAGTAGTGTCTCATTGTATTGGGCTCCCCCAGTAGTGTCTCATTGTATTGGGCTCCCCCTGTAGTGTCTCATTGTATTGGGCTCCCCCAGTAGTGTCTCATTGTATTGGGCTCCCCCAGTAGTGTCTCATTGTATTGGACTCCCCCAGTAGCGTCTCATTGTATTGGGCTCCCCCAGTAGTGTCTCATTGTATTGGGCTCCCCCAGTAGTGTCTCATTGTATTGGACTCCTCCAATAGTGTCTCATTGTATTTGGCTCCCCCAGTAGAGTCTCATTGTATTGGACTCCTCCAATAGTGTCTCATTGTATTGGGCTCCCCCAGTAGAGTCTCATTGTATTGGACTCCCCCAGTAGTGTCTCATTGTATTGGGCTCCTCCAATAGTGTCTCATTGTATTTGGCTCCCCCAGTAGTGTCTCATTGTATTGGACTCCTCCAATAGTGTCTCATTGTATTTGGCTCCCCCAGTAGAGTCTCATTGTATTGGACTCCACCAGTAGCGTCTCATTGTATTGGACTCCTCCAATAGTGTCTCATTGTATTGGGCTCCCCCAGTAGTGTCTCATTGTATTGGGCTCCCCCAGTAGAGTCTCATTGTATTGGGCTCCCCCAGTAGAGTCTCATTGTATTGGACTCCTCCAATAGTGTCTCATTGTATTGGGCTCCCCCAGTAGTGTCTCATTGTATTGGACTCCCCCAGTAGTGTCTCATTGTATTGGACTCCCCCAGTAGAGTCTCATTGTATTGGACTCCTCCAATAGTGTCTCATTGTATTGGGCTCCACCAGTAGCGTCTCATTGTATTGGGCTCCCCCAGTAGTGTCTCATTGTATTGGACTCCTCCAATAGTGTCTCATTGTATTGGGCTCCACCAGTAGCGTCTCATTGTATTGGGCTCCCCCAGTAGAGTCTCATTGTATTGGACTCCTCCAATAGTGTCTCATTGTATTGGGCTCCCCCAGTAGTGTCTCATTGTATTGGGCTCCCCCAGTAGTGTCTCATTGTATTGGGCTCCTCCAATAGTGTCTCATTGTATTGGGCTCCCCCAGTAGTGTCTCATTGTATTGGGCTCCCCCAGTAGTGTCTCATTGTATTGGGCTCCCCCAGTAGTGTCTCATTGTATTGGGCTCCTCCAATAGTGTCTCATTGTATTGGACTCCCCCAGTAGTGTCTCATTGTATTGGGCTCCCCTGTGCTGTATAGCTGTGTGGGACCCCTATACTTATAATTGAGTGGTTTCCCAATAGGTCTCATCTCTCTCGCCTCCCACCTGGGAATTTCTTTCCTGCCCCCCCGCAAGAAGATCTTTGTGATGCTGATGGGGAATCACTCGGCCGGGAAGAGCAGCTTCATTAACTGGTAAGTGTCTGGTCTCTGTTATTATTATTATTATTATTATTGTGTTGGCTTTGAAGAAACCAACATACTGTTCTACTAGTTCAGCTCCTTCTTATTCTTCTTCTTATTATTAGAGCCCCCCCATTTTCCAAACGCTACTCCTCCTACAGTTTTAGGGGTACAAAATTTGGAAAAGTGGGCGGAGTATACCACAGCCAATCAAATATTAGCCAGTTGTTTAAGTGGGAAAAGTTAAAACTGTCGCCGCTCTTAGATTGTTCATGGGAGGGGCCTCAAACTTGGCACAGTTGGTCACTGGAGGACCGGGATCAAAATCTGGAAAAGTGGGTGGAGCCAAAAACAACCAATCAGATTTCTTTGATGATTTAAATGGGAAAAATTAAAATTGCTGCCATTTGAACATTATTGATGTCATGGACCTCAAATATCACAAATGTGCTCACTGGGTGTTTGCACTTCAAAGTTAGGAAAAGTGGGTGGAGCCACCAACAACCAATTAAATGTCATTCATTGATTTTCAATAGAAAAACATAAAATTGCTGCCATTTTTACATTACGTTAAATGTCATGATTCCGAAACCTTAAAGTGTTAGTCACTTGGTGACTCTGAAAAAAGGGGGCGGGGCAGCAACAGCCAATCGGATTTCAGCCATTGACCTTAATGAAAAACGCCAAATTGCTGCTATTATTATGGCGTCCATGCCAAGCATCCCAAACTCAGCACAATTACTCACTGGGTGACTGTGGTCAAAATTTAGGAAAAGTGGGCGGAGCCAATAACAGCCAGATTGATTTTAATGGTACAATTTGATCTGCTTCAATTTTCACCGTTTTAAACCAGATTCGACCAACTTTGTGTACTCTCTATGCACCAGGGGCGACTGGCCCCAACACCTCTTGCGTTTCAAAGCCAACATCTTGTGGTTTCTTCAGAAACGACACCATCTAGTTGTTATTATTGTGTTACACTGAGTGCAAGGCATGACTGGACGCCATCTCCCAAAATCCCACAGGTATATCGAGGAACACATACAGAGGACGGGAGTTGCCATCGAGACCCAGGGATTTGCCTTTATAACCAGCGGCCGCAAGAGGGAATCACTGACGGTGAGTGTGCAACTGCCAGTCTGTGGCCTAGTGAGTGTGTCCTGATATCTGGGCTTTGAAGGGTAAATGTGGCCTGTCTGGCAGGGCTGTTGGCACCTTGGCAGTGTCTCTAGCATTGTTAGGGGATAGGTGCTCTATGCGTGCGCGAGTGCTGACTTATTTTCCCTCACATTGCAGGGTGATGCCACAATGCACTTGTACCCGCACTTCAAACCCTTACAGTCGTTTGAGGGTGAGTAATGGTGATATTCTGTGGATACACATTGATTGTGTGTGTGTATATATATATATATATTGGGCACAATAACACGAGAGCTCACTCCTGCCCCTACAGGTGTGTCTGAATACCTCTCTACGGAAATCTCCACCTCCCGCCAGAAGAAGTTCAGTTTGGTGACATTTGTGGATACACCGGGCCTGGTGGACGGGGACATGAAATATCCCTTTGATGTCAACAAAGCCCTTCTGTGGCTCGGTGAGTGGGACTTTAGCTGATTGGTCTGTTTTGTTGGGCATTCCTGTGCCAGCCAATCACAGCAGCCCTAGTGCAATGCTCTCTATTGTGTGTGTAACAGGGGAGCTGTGTGACCTGGTTCTGGTTTTCTTTGACCCAATGGGCCAGGCCCTCTGTAAACGAACGCTGGATATAGTGGAGAAGATTAATGAGCATCATGGGGAGAAGCTCCGATTCTATCTGAGTAAAGCAGACGAGGCTGGGGGAGAGAGTGACCGACAGGTAAGGAGGGCCGGGCTAAAAGAGCAGGAGTGACTGACAGGTAAGGAGGGCGGGGCTGAAAGAGGAGGAGATAGTGACTGACAGGTAAGGAGGGCGGGTCTGAGAGAGGAGGAGAGAGTGACCGACAGGTAAGGAGGGCGGGGCTGAAAGAGGAGGAGATAGTGACTGACCGGTAAAGAGGGCGGGGCTAAAAGAGGAGGAGAAAGGGACTGACAGGTAAAGAAGGTGGGGCTGAAAGAGGAGGAGAGAGGGACTGACAGGTAAAGAGGGCTGGGCTGAAGGAGGAGGAGAGAAGGACTGACAGGTATGGAGAGAGTGACTGACAGGTAAGGAGGGTGGGCTGAAAGAGGAGCATTGCGTGACTGACAGGTAAAGAGAGCAGGGCTGAGAGAGGTGATTTAAGGTAACAATAACCTTAGCCTTGGATGGGGCTGCCGTATACGTAGCGCAAGGGGCATACATCTCATATCTGCATTCTTTATTACAGAGAGTCCTCATGCAGATCGTTCAGGAGTTGTGCAAACGGCCCGGACTGAACAAGTGCGGCTTTGATATGCCAACTGTCTATATACCCAACCCCAACAAGGTAAGGACTGCTATACACTAATATAGTTTTAGTGCCCCCCAGATATAGACCTACAGTAATACTCTGTACCCCCAGCCCAGCCGCTGTGTCAATCAGATAGAAGAGGTGTGCCAGACCATAGAGAAGACCATCACCCAGACAGTCCAGAGCACCCTCAACACCCTGGGGAGAGACTGCCAGAGACTGACTGACAGCATCCAGGCCAAGCTACAGGGAGATGAGTGAGTGTCTCTGGGTGTCTGAACACGGGGTGTCTGATCTTGGGGTAGTGACGCCCCAGAGTCTCATTCTCTCTCTCTCTCTCTCTGTCTTGTATCAGTGAAACCATCAGCAGCAACCGCCGTGCCCGACTTCGAGGCTGTATGTTTGGCCTGATGGGATTAATGATTCCACTTTTCCTATTGGCCTCAGCCCTATTTGGCACCATCCCTGAGGAGATCTGGCACTCGATGCTGGGGAGGGATGGAGCTGAAGCTCTGGCACTCTATCTGGTAAGGACCAATTCCCTGCCCTGAGACTTGGGCTCAAATAGGTATTGACTGGTGATTGGTATTGACTGGTGATTGGTATTGACTGGTAATAGGTACAAGTGTGGTGTCTTTTTCCTTGTAGTCCCCTCTGCAGTCCATGTGGTCGGTGCTCCCGGAGGGTTACGTGGCCCATGTGTTTGTGACGTTGGCCATCTTGTCTGTGGTGTTTGTGCTAGTGGCCCAGAGGTGTTTCAGGTAATTTGGAGGTTGGGGGGTACCTCAGTGGAGGGCAATAAACAAGGGCCATGTGTTGACATGTTCTTATGCCCCACAGGACCCGTGAGACTCTGAGTAAGAAGCAGCGCCGGTACCTGCTGGATCGTCATGCCTATGTCACTGATGTGGTATCCCACAATAAGGTGAGGCTACCTGCAGTGATAGAGGGCTACTGGCATAATGCCCAGGGGCCCACCTGTATAGTCCTTGTATCCAATGTGTCATTTCATCCCTCTTACCCCAACATCCAGTCTCTGTACTGCTGCCTCCCTGCACAGTGGCTGCTGCCCACCTCCTTCCTTATTACGTGCCCCAAACTGAAGCCTTTATTCACTTTCTGGTTTTGCAGAAGCAACTCTATGAGGATTATCTGAAGCAGAGCGTTGGGGAGCATGACATGAGCTGATTGGCTGTTGGAACCACCCGTCTCTTGTGGCACTCGGGAGGGCCGTTGGCTCCCCATGCCTTTTCCACCATTGACCTCAACCTGAGAACCAGAGGGGCATCAATGCTCTGACTTACCTCATGAAATAATCTTTTACAGATTCCCCTACCCTTTATATTCCAACTAGAACTGGTGCTACTGGGCCTGTGTCTGACATTTGTCCTGGAGCAACTTGTCAAACTAAAGACTGGATTTCAGTTGGGTAACCCACGTCTACTCTATCCCCTCGCCCCACATACTGAACTTCAGTTGGGTAACCCACGTCTACTCTATCCCCTCGCCCTACAGACTGAACTTCAGTTGGGTAACCCACGTCTACTCTATCCCCTCGCCCTACAGACTGGACTTCAGTGTTGGGTAACCCACGTCTACTCTATCCCCTCGCCCTACAGACTGGACTTCAGTGTTGGGTAACCCACGTCTACTCTATCCCCTCGCCCTACAGACTGGACTTCAGTGTTGGGTAACCCACGTCTACTCTATCCCCTCGCCCTACAGACTGGACTTCAGTTGGGTAACCCACGTCTACTCTATCCCCTCGCCCTACAGACTGGACTTCAGTTGGGTAACCCACGTCTACTCTATCCCCTCGCCCTACAGACTGGACTTCAGTTGGGTAACCCACGTCTACTCTATCCCCTCGCCCTACAGACTGGACTTCAGTTGGGTTCCCCTCGCCCTACAGACTGGACTTCAGTTGGGTAACCCACGTCTACTCTATCCCCTCGCCCTACAGACTGGACTTCAGTTGGGTAACCCACGTCTACTCTATCCCCTCGCCCTACAGACTGGACTTCAGTTGGGTTCCCCTCGCCCTACAGACTGGACTTGAGTTGGGTAACCCACGTCTACTCTATCCCCTCGCCCTACAGACTGGACTTCAGTTGGGTAACCCACGTCTACTCTATCCCCTCGCCCCATAGACTGAACTTCAGTTGGGTAACCCACGTCTACTCTATCCCCTCACCCTACAGACTGGACTTCAATTGGGTAACCCATGTCTACTCTCCTCCCCTAGACCTACAGACTTGCCTTTAACTGGGTAACCCACGTCTACTCTCCTACCCTTGCCCTACAGACTGACTTTTAACTGGCTAACTCACATCTATTCTCATCCCCTAGACCTACAGACTGGCCTGTAGTTGGGTAACCCACGTTTACTCTCCTCCACCTACAGACTGGCCTTTACCTGGGTAACCCACGTCTACTCTACTGCGCTCAGCTTACAGACTGGTCTGTAGTTGGGTAACCCCCATCTACTCTACTCCCCGATACCTACAGACTGGCCTTTAACTGGGTAACCCACTCCCCTCGACCTACAATTGGTCTTTAACTGGGTAACCCACGTCTGCTCACCTCCCCTCTACCTACAACTGGTCTTTAACTGGGTAACCCACGTCTACTCTCCTCCCCTCGACCTATAGACTGGACTTCAGTTGGGTAACCCACATCTACTCTACTCCCCTTGACCTGCAATTGGTCTTTAACTGGGTAACCCACGTCTTGCTCACCTCCCCTCAAACTACAATTGGTCTTTAACTTGGTAACCCACGTCTACTCTCCTCCCCTCGACCTACAGACTGGACTTCAGTTGGGTAACCCACGTCTACTCTACTGCCCTCAACATACAGGTTGGCCTTTATCTGGGTAACCCACGTCTACTCCCCTCGACCTACAGACTGGTCTTTATCTGGGGAACCCACGTCTACTCTACTGCCCTCGACCTACAAACTGGCCTTTAACTGCGTAACCCACATCTACTCTACTATTTGTTACTGTGAGTCTCATGTTACAGAGACAGACGGAGCTCCGCCATTGATATGAACCCTCCTTCCCATAAGCCACAAACACTACTGCATTGCAAAGGAATGGCGACTGTGTATAGTGATACTGAGCACTGTAGTATATTGGGGGTAGCGGCTCCTCTCATAAATTTCCTAGTGCCTTTTGTTTTTTTATGTTAACAACTGTGAAACCTGCCAGTCTTCTAACTGCCAGTATTGGGGTGATGTTGCCATGTAGCAGTCTGTGATGTTTTTGCTTTTGTACAACAAATAAATAATTTTCAGACACCCGCTCTGTGTAATGACATTGGGAACCAGGCTGTGCCGGGGAAATCACATACTGTACAATTAGAATATAAGACAAAAGCCATTTAGCAGAACATTGTTTATTTCATACACAACTGATTCTCACATGCAGCTCTCCCCAGCATTGAAGGCGTTAACAGCTGCCCACTGCTTCCCAGCCTTTCTAGCTACAGCCATGAAGAGGTTAAAGGAGGCTCTGCTGCTCCCAGACTAGAGGAGTCATACTCTGCACTCATCTGTCCTGCTGTCCTCCTTGCTCTGGTGTCTGTGAGGGGCGGAGCTTGTCTCACCACATCAGTCTGTACCAGTTCTCTTGGTCCGTCTCGTTGCCATTGGTCTGTGTCTTGTGCCATCCGGAGGTTTGTCCTGAGTGAGGGAACAATTATTATGTAGGATCACTACCTCCTCCCCTTTACTCACCTACCTGTAAGCTCCACCTCCCTCTGTTACCTGCCTCCCTAGCTCCGCCCACATGCAGATACAGCCAATTGGAATGCACAGTGTCGATGTGGCTGGTTAATTATAGTCTGCTGTCATGTGATCCATTCCCTTTACTGTTTGCTATCCAATCACATCCTTGGGGAGTGGTGGAAATGTAGTCAGTCATGTGATAATGACACATGCCTATGTTTGTCTTGCCTGTCTGGGGGGGGGGTGTTGTTTATGCAGTGGAGGGAGGGAGAATTTTCTTTGTAAATAAAGTGCAGTTTGGGGCAGTGTATGGAAGGTAAAGCAACAGGAGGCAGAATAAGAGCAGCACTCACCTGTGCCTCACACCTTGGCCACTTTCAGCTTCTTCTTACACTCGCTGCGCTGCAGTTTGTTACTGATCTTCCTCTCGTGGCCACATGGGCTCTCTCTGTTGGTGTTGGCTTCAGCCTCCTTCTTGGTGCGGCCCTTCCTGGCAGCCGTGGGCACTGGCACAATAATCACATGGTTACACAATGGGTTAATGTGTGCTCAGCTTTGTGTGTGTGGCTTGTGGGAGATGTAGTTACATTGGGTCAGTAAGAATGAAGAGCTGAGGATTGTGGGAGATGTAGTTACAGAGGCTCAGTAGGAATGAAGAGCTGAGGATTGTGGGAGATGTAGTTACAGAGGGTCAGTAAGAATGAAGAGCTGAGGATTGTGGGAGATGTAGTTACAGAGGCTCAGTAGGAATGAAGAGCTGAGGATTGTGGGAGATGTAGTTACAGAGGGTCAGTAGGAATGAAGAGCTGAGGATTGTGGGAGATGTAGTTACAGAGGGTCAGTAAGAATGAAGAGCTGAGGATTGTGGGAGATGTAGTTACAGAGGCTCAGTAGGAATGAAGAGCTGAGGATTGTGGGAGATGTAGTTACAGAGGGTCAGTAGGAATGAAGAGCTGAGGATTGTGGGAGATGTAGTTACATTGGGTCAGTAAGAATGAAGAGCTGAGGATTGTGGGAGATGTAGTTACAGAGGGTCAGTAGGAATGAAGAGCTGAGGATTGTGGGAGATGTAGTTACAGAGGGTCAGTAAGAATGAAGAGCTGAGGATTGTGGGAGATGTAGTTACAGAGGGTCAGTAAGAATGAAGAGCTGAGGATTGTGGGAGATGTAGTTACAGAGGCTCAGTAGGAATGAAGAGCTGAGGATTGTGGGAGATGTAGTTACAGAGGGTCAGTAGGAATGAAGAGCTGAGGATTGTGGGAGATGTAGTTACATTGGGTCAGTAAGAATGAAGAGCTGAGGATTGTGGGAGATGTAGTTACAGAGGGTCAGTAGGAATGAAGGTGGTACTTACGTGAGTATCTGTCGGTCAGGTTGTAATATTCGTACTCATCAAAGTATTGCACCTCGAAGTCTGTGGGCTGCACTTTGTTGGCCTCAATGTACGACGTTTTCATGTTGCTCAGTGAGTGCGGCTTCTCTGGCTGCTGGGAGTTGTCTGGCTGCTGGGAGTTGTATACAAGCTCAGGAGTCTGTCACTGCTTGTTTTCATCTCTTGCCTTTGTGCTTCCCCTTTATATATCAGCTCCTTGCCCCGCCTCCCCTCCATCTGCCCCTCCCTCCTGTGTGACATTGCATCAGACTGCGGGGACTTTGTTTATTTCATGACATCATCTCCCCCTCCCTCCTTGTATCCAATGTGACTCATCTCCCATCATGCACAGCTGCACTCACTGCCTTCTACATTATTACATCACACATCTGCAGAGCATTACACCCCATTTCCCAGTGATCTGCAGAGCATTACACCCTCATCTCCCAGTGATCTGCAGAGCATTACACCCCCAACTCCCAGTGATCTGCAGAGCATTACAGCCTCATCTCCCAGTGATCTGCAGAGCATTACACCCCCAACTCCCAGTGATCTGCAAAGCATTACACCCCCAACTCCCAGTGATCTGCAGAGCATTACACCCCATTTCCCAGTGATCTGCAGAGCATTACACCCTCATCTCCCAGTGATCTGCAGAGCATTACACTGTCCCGCCATGACTGCTACAGACAAACCCACTATTATTATTATCTCAGTGACCTTCACCCCAACAATCACATTAGTATTGGGGATCATTAGTACCAAGGGGGCAGGGCAGCTACACCCCCCATTGATTTAATGGCCAGGCAGGTGTGTGGGAGGCAAATGGCAGAAGAGTCACATGGGGGTGAGTAATGAATGAGTCCCCCCCCCCATACATGTACCCTGAATCATTCACAGTGACCCCCCTTAGTGCCCCTATTGGGCAGGGAATGATGGATTAATGGAGGGACAGGGGGTACAAGAGGCAGATTTGCTGCACTTTTAGCTGGGGGAGGGAATAGGAAAAGCAAATAGAAAGGGAAAAGAAAAACATCAGCAGATCAGAGTGGGAGGGGCTCGGCTGGAGGGAGGAGCTCGGCTGGAGGACAGCATGACCCATATGTTATTTGTTTGCTGTCTGGGAGATACCAAGTGTAGTCACCTGAGGTTCTGCTCTAGTTACTGGCTGACCCACTGGCCTCCTCCTGTGTTACACACGCCCCCTTCACTGTCACTCATCTCCCAATGACTTCCACCTGCTCATGATTAATTGCCAATTCCTGATGATAAATAGTCGCTACCAGTCAGCACTTGTGTGTGTTTCTCTGATATAAACATGGCTCCCCTGCCAGCTCCTTATCTGGGGCGGGTACAACCTTGGGTCGGGCTGTTGTTTACACCGAGGTGCAGCTGAGTAAGGACATCCGTGTCTGTACATATTGCTCCACGTGTGCGTGTTTGTGTACAGGTGCCTGCAGGCGGGGGCCACTGTACAAGGACATGGGCCTGAGAATGCCACGTCCTTTCAGCTGTAACACAAGCAACACTGTCACAATGGGAATTCCATGGACCCCCATAAAACCTTACCCCCATTAACCCACTCTCCAAACTATTATTTCTCCTCACTCAACCTCTTTATTCTCTCCATGCTCTATTCTTCCATCGTTTAGCCTCTTTCTTCCTATAGGGTTTGACCATGAAATAAGCCAAAAGGTGAGAAGCAGGAGGGCCCAGTGACACCCGAGCCCACCAGGAGTTTGCCAGGTATTCCAGTCTGACACTGCCAGGCAACCAGCCCACATTTTGGCTGCTGAGACTGAGGCTTTGGTCAGAAAACCTTGAACAAACTGTTAGAGAGACCGTTTTTAGGGAATCAACACTTAGAAGCCTTGAAGGATCTCAGGTTGCCCTCCAATTTTTGTCTTGAAGCTTCATTGGTTCTTACTAACCTGTCAGAGCATTCTATGGCCTTTGGAGTAGTTGTCCGTAGTGTTCTTTGGGTCAGATCATGGTTTGCAGATGCAGCTTCTAAAAACACCTTAACCAAGATGCCTGATGAGGGCGAGCGGTTGTTTGGAAAACATTTAGATGACTTAATTTCAAAATCTTCTGGTGGAAAAAAGTCATTTTCTACCTCAGCAGCATTTTCAAGACAGGGATTCTTTCTCCAGAAGAGGAGACAATGAGAGATCCAGAAGTCATTCATGACAGAACAGTTTTCTCAGATCTTCAAAGGCCAAGTCACCTAGATCTCTTAAGCAGCAGACCAAGTTATGGTTATGGTTTCATGGTCCTACCTCCAGTAGGGGCAAGATTACTTCATTTTCAGGAGATATGGGCCACAAAGTGCCAAGATTCTATGGTGAATTCTGTTGTTCTAAGAGAGTCTCAGAATTCTGAGGAAAACCTTCTACATGCCTTTTTGTTCCAACAAATATTCCAGTAAATTCAAAAAATGGAGATGATTTCTACTATCAAATCCCTCAGTCATTTGGATCCTTGGATGTAAAGGATGGTTACCAAGTATCTTCAGTTTACATTACAAATTCTTTCTCATCTCAAAAGTCAGGGAAGTGTTGGAGAAGTTTGTGTGGCTTATCAACAATTCCAAAAGTGAGTAAATTTCATCTGAGAGGATGATTTATGTGGGGGCCCAGATTAACAATCACTTGGGTCTTGTATCTTTACCTCAAGTCAAGATATCTCAAGTTATTGCCAGAGTGTGTGTCACATTCGGAATGCCCAAACCCAGAACAAATGCTAAGGTCCAGGTCATGGCTCACGCCTCTGCCTATAACAGCCGCCTTTCACGTCAGGAGGAACCCTTCGTTACTCGGATGCCGCCAGGTCTTGAAGTGAGAGGACCAAGGCGAGGCTTCTGGGCAGGCAAAGGAACTGCAACGTGTGATAGAAGAAACAGGGAACAGTAAGCGTAGTTGTGGAACAGGCTGAAAACAATAACCAGTCAGTCAGAATTGTCAGAGTTGGTCTCAGAAAACTCCAGAGACTGCAAGGAGAATCGCTCATGGGGGACAATTCCCAGAAATCTGAGGAAGGGATATCCTCTGCAGCAGCCTGTGTGGTTGAAAGTCTTCAAGAATGCCTCTGCCAAGGGTTGGGGAGCCCACCTAAATTTTCACACCCAGGGTTTCTAAGCTGAAAATCTTTTGGGGTTCCCTACTGTCTCCATCTTGTCCCATTTTACCCTACTGTCTCCATCTTGCCCTACTGTCTCCATCTTTTCCTACTGTCTCCATCTTGTCCTACAGTCTCCATCTTGCCCACTGTCTCTATCTCTTGTTTGCCCTACTGTCTCCATCTTGTCTTACTGTCTCCATCTTGCCCTGCTGTCTCCATCTTGTCCTACTGTCTCCATCTTGTTGTACAGTCTGGTCTCCATGTGTAGGGTTGCCACCTGGCCGGTAAAAATGATGGTCATAAGGTTATTAATAGGGAATAAAGATAAATATATAGGAAGGTCAGTGATCCCAATGTTATTAATAGGGAATAAAGATAAATTATATAGGAAGGTCAGTGATCCCAATGTTATTAATAGGGAATAAAGATAAATATATAGGAAGGTCAGTGATCCCAATGTTATTAATAGGGAATAAAGATAAATATATAGGAAGGTCAGTGATCCCAATGTTATTAATAGGGAATAAAGATAAATATATAGGAAGGTCACTGATCCCAATGTTATTAATAGGGAATAAAGAGAAATATATAGGAAGGTCAGTGACATCTCTATAGACAATATAAGAAGGGTCGGCGCAGCTATTGTATGTTCCAGTATTACAGTTACAGAAGAGTAAACAGAGCAGGGTTGAGCTGCTGGAGGATTGTGGGAGTTGTAGTTCAGGGAACAGACTGTGAGTCATGTCGGTAGATGCAGCACCATAGGAATCATGTGACAGGGATGCTGGGAGTTGTAGATCACAAGTTCTAGGGCTCAGGTGAAAGGGATGAGGAGAGACCCAGTCACACACGGACACGAGACAACTGAACGTTCATATTCCCGGCAGCCGCGCGATGCCACTATGATGCCATTTGCTGCATGCGCATGCGCACTGACATAGAACTCTGTTTCCCAGCAGGCTCCGCGCTTCCAAGAGCCCCATTTCCATGGTAACGGTTGCGTCATCTAATCGCGCCCAACTCTCCGGCGGGGAATCCAGGAAAAGAAGACTCGGAGCTGTTTGGGTGGGTCACTGGCGGTACAGCAGGTGGGTGTGCGCGCTCCCGTACCCGCTACAGCCCCGCCCAGTGACGGGGAGGAGGAGCTGCGTTAGTGGGCGGGGCTGTATATCGCGATATGACAAGGGTGGGGGAGGCGTATGGAGTGTGCGCGCGATTAGCAGGATGTCTCTGTAAGTATCGGGTATTGACTTCCCATCCCTCGGCCCAACGTCTGCAGCAACTCTGAACTACACCTCCCACAATCCCCTGAACTGCACTTCCCACAATCCTCTGAACTACACCTCCCACAATCCTCTGAACTGCACTTCCCACAATCCCCTGAACTACACCTCCCACAATCCTCTGAACTGCACTTCCCACAATCCCCTGAACTACACCTCCCACAATCCCCTGAACTGCACTTCCCACAATCCCCTGAACTGCACTTCCCACAATCCTCTGAACTACACCTCCCACAATCCTCTGAACTGCACTTCCCACAATCCCCTGAACTACACCTCCCACAATCCCCTGAACTGCACTTCCCACAATCCCCTGAACTGCACTTCCCACAATCCTCTGAACTGCACTTCCCACAATCCCCTGAACTACACCTCCCACAATCCCCTGAACTACACTTCCCACAATCCCCTGAACTACACCTCCCACAATCCTCTGAACTACACCTCCCACAATCCTCTGAACTGCACTTCCCACAATCCTCTGAACTACACCTCCCACAATCCTCTGAACTACACCTCCCACAATCCCCTGAACTACACTTCCCACAATCCTCTGAACTGCACCTCCCACAATCCCCTGAACTACACCTCCCACAATCCCCTGAACTACACCTCCCACAATCCCCTGAACTTGGCACCTCCCACAATCCCCTGAACTACACCTCCCACAATCCTCTGAACTGCACTTCCCACAATCCCCTGAACTGCACTTCCCACAATCCCCTGCACTACACCTCCCACAATCCCCTGAACTGCACTTCCCACAATCCCCTGAACTGCACTTCCCACAATCCTCTGAACTGCACTTCCCACAATCCCCTGAACTACACCTCCCACAATCCCCTGAACTACACTTCCCACAATCCCCTGAACTACACCTCCCACAATCCTCTGAACTACACCTCCCACAATCCTCTGAACTGCACTTCCCACAATCCTCTGAACTACACCTCCCACAATCCTCTGAACTACACCTCCCACAATCCCCTGAACTACACTTCCCACAATCCTCTGAACTGCACCTCCCACAATCCCCTGAACTACACCTCCCACAATCCCCTGAACTACACCTCCCACAATCCCCTGAACTTGGCACCTCCCACAATCCCCTGAACTACACCTCCCACAATCCTCTGAACTCGGCACCTCCCACAATCCTCTGAACTGCACTTCCCACAATCCCCTGAACTGCACTTCCCACAATCCCCTGCACTACACCTCCCACAATCCTCTGAACTACACCTCCCACAATCCTCTGAACTGCACTTCCCACAATCCCCTGAACTGCACTTCCCACAATCCCCTGAACTACACTTCCCACAATCCCCTGAACTACACCTCCCACAATCCCCTGAACTACATTTCCCACAATCCCCTGAACTACACCTCCCACAATCCCCTGAACTACACCTCCCACAATCCTCTGAACTACACCTCCCACAATTCCCTGAATTTGGCACCTCCCACAATCCCCTGAACTACACCTCCCACAATCCTCTGAACTCGGCACCTCCCACAATCCTCTGAACTGCACTTCCCACAATCCCCTGAACTGCACTTCCCGCAATCCCCTGCACTACACCTCCCACAATCCCCTGCACTACACCTCCCACAATCCTCTGAACTACACTTCCCACAATCCCCTGAACTACACCTCCCACAATCCCCTGAACTACACTTCCCACAATCCTCTGAACTGCACCTCCCACAATCCCCTGAACTACACCTCCCACAATCCCCTGAACTACACCTCCCACAATCCCCTGAACTTGGCACCTCCCACAATCCCCTGAACTACACCTCCCACAATCCTCTGAACTCGGCACCTCCCACAATCCTCTGAACTGCACTTCCCACAATCCCCTGAACTGCACTTCCCACAATCCCCTGCACTACACCTCCCACAATCCCCTGAACTGCACTTCCCACAATCCCCTGAACTGCACTTCCCACAATCCTCTGAACTGCACTTCCCACAATCCCCTGAACTACACCTCCCACAATCCCCTGAACTACACTTCCCACAATCCCCTGAACTACACCTCCCACAATCCTCTGAACTACACCTCCCACAATCCTCTGAACTGCACTTCCCACAATCCTCTGAACTACACCTCCCACAATCCTCTGAACTACACCTCCCACAATCCCCTGAACTACACTTCCCACAATCCTCTGAACTGCACCTCCCACAATCCCCTGAACTACACCTCCCACAATCCCCTGAACTACACCTCCCACAATCCCCTGAACTTGGCACCTCCCACAATCCCCTGAACTACACCTCCCACAATCCTCTGAACTCGGCACCTCCCACAATCCTCTGAACTGCACTTCCCACAATCCCCTGAACTGCACTTCCCACAATCCCCTGCACTACACCTCCCACAATCCTCTGAACTACACCTCCCACAATCCTCTGAACTGCACTTCCCACAATCCCCTGAACTGCACTTCCCACAATCCCCTGAACTACACTTCCCACAATCCCCTGAACTACACCTCCCACAATCCCCTGAACTACATTTCCCACAATCCCCTGAACTACACCTCCCACAATCCCCTGAACTACACCTCCCACAATCCTCTGAACTACACCTCCCACAATTCCCTGAATTTGGCACCTCCCACAATCCCCTGAACTACACCTCCCACAATCCTCTGAACTCGGCACCTCCCACAATCCTCTGAACTGCACTTCCCACAATCCCCTGAACTGCACTTCCCGCAATCCCCTGCACTACACCTCCCACAATCCCCTGCACTACACCTCCCACAATCCTCTGAACTACACTTCCCACAATCCCCTGAACTACACCTCCCACAATCCCCTGAACTACACTTCCCACAATCCTCTGAACTGCACCTCCCACAATCCCCTGAACTACACCTCCCACAATCCCCTGAACTACACCTCCCACAATCCCCTGAACTTGGCACCTCCCACAATCCCCTGAACTTGGCACCTCCCACAATCCCCTGAACTACACCTCCCACAATCCTCTGAACTCGGCACCTCCCACAATCCTCTGAACTGCACTTCCCACAATCCCCTGAACTGCACTTCCCACAATCCCCTGCACTACACCTCCCACAATCCTCTGAACTACACCTCCCACAATCCTCTGAACTGCACTTCCCACAATCCCCTGAACTGCACTTCCCACAATCCCCTGAACTACACTTCCCACAATCCCCTGAACTACACCTCCCACAATCCCCTGAACTACACTTCCCACAATCCCCTGAACTACACCTCCCACAATCCCCTGAACTACACCTCCCACAATCCTCTGAACTACACCTCCCACAATTCCCTGAATTTGGCACCTCCCACAATCCCCTGAACTACACCTCCCACAATCCTCTGAACTACACCTCCCACAATTCCCTGAATTTGGCACCTCCCACAATCCCCTGAACTACACCTCCCACAATCCTCTGAACTACACCTCCCACAATCCTCTGAACTCGGCACCTCCCACAATCCTCTGAACTGCACTTCCCACAATCCCCTGAACTGCACTTCCCACAATCCCCTGCACTACATCTCCCACAATCCTCTGAACTACACCTCCCACAATCCTCTGAACTACACTTCCCACAATCCCCTGAACTACACCTCCCACAATCCCCTGAACTACACTTCCCACAATCCTCTGAACTGCACCTCCCACAATCCCCTGAACTACACCTCCCACAATCCCCTGAACTACACCTCCCACAATCCTCTGAACTACACCTCCCACAATCCCCTGAACTTGGCACCTCCCACAATCCCCTGAACTACACCTCCCACAATCCTCTGAACTGCACTTCCCACAATCCCCTGAACTGCACTTCCCACAATCCCCTGAACTACACCTCCCACAATCCCCTGAACTTGGCACCTCCACAATCCCCTGAACTACACTTCCCACAATCCTCTGAACTCGGCACCTCCCACAATCCTCTGAACTGCACTTCCCACAATCCCCTGAACTGCACTTCCCACAATCCCCTGCACTACACCTCCCACAATCCCCTGAACTACACCTCCCACAATCCCCTGAACTACACCTCCCACAATCCCCTGAACTACACTTCCCACAATCCTCTGAACTACACCTCCCACAATCCCCTGAACTACACTTCCCACAATCCCCTGAACTACACCTCCCACAATCCTCTGAACTACACCTCCCACAATCCCCTGAACTTGGCACCTCCCACAATCCCCTGAACTACACCTCCCACAATCCTCTGAACTCGGCACCTCCCACAATCCTCTGAACTGCACTTCCCACAATCCCCTGAACTGCACTTCCCACAATCCCCTGAACTACACCTCCCACAATCCTCTGAACTCGGCACCTCCCACAATCCTCTGAACTGCACTTCCCACAATCCCCTGAACTGCACTTCCCACAATCCTCTGAACTGCACCTCCACAATCCCCTGAACTACACTTCCCACAATCCTCTGAACTCGGCACCTCCCACAATCCTCTGAACTGCACTTCCCACAATCCCCTGAACTGCACTTCCCACAATCCCCTGCACTACACCTCCCACAATCCTCTGAACTACACTTCCCACAATCCCCTGAACTACACCTCCCACAATCCCCTGAACTACACCTCCCACAATCCCCTGAACTACACTTCCCACAATCCTCTGAACTACACCTCCCACAATCCCCTGAACTACACCTCCCACAATCCCCTGAACTACACCTCCCACAATCCTCTGAACTACACCTCCCACAATCCCCTGAACTTGGCACCTCCCACAATCCCCTGAACTACACCTCCCACAATCCTCTGAACTCGGCACCTCCCACAATCCTCTGAACTGCACTTCCCACAATCCCCTGAACTGCACTTCCCACAATCCCCTGCACTACACCTCCCACAATCCTCTGAACTACACATCCCACAATCCTCTGAACTACACCTCCCACAATCCTCTGCCCCTCAGGTGTCTGGGAGTTGTAGTGTTATAGCAATTTCACAACACCTTTCCCACTCCTACCAGCCGGCAAATACAACTCCTAGCACCTTGTGGCAGTGCCAGTGATGAGTAAGTGGTCAGTGCACTTTATGTGGGACCCAACTGCTCAGCTACATGTCAGTCTCCTTGTGGGGCCAGTGATTGAGGGGCCACATTCCCACAGGCTACAGGGAGTTGTTTGTACTACAGACACAGGAGCCTTCACTACTGCACAGCTGGGCATTATCACTATCATTATCATCACTATTATTATTATCACTATTATTATTATCACTATTATTATCATCACTGTTATTATTATCACTATTATTATTATCACTATTATTATCATCACTGTTATTATTTTCATTATACTTATTATTAGTGGTGCTTGCGAAGCAAAGCATCACTACTGTTATCTTGCAAACTTATTTTTATTCTTCTTCCGTATGAAAGTTTGGCGCGTAACTAGTCCCGCACCGTTTGTCCTAGACCCATGAATGAGGTGTCAAATCGTGCGGCTTAATCGGGAATGGGGTGGTATGACTTTTCTAAGGGGTGGGTGGTTAATTGCCCCTTGCGGGGGCAATTAACAACCCCAAAAAGTCCCATAGATTAACATTGAGGCCAACTTTTGACGGATTCTAGCGCAGAGAGGGAATCTTGTAGAAACGTTAAATTTACCACATTTGAAGAGGTTTGCGACCTGTGTCAGATGATACCCCACACGAGGGTATAAGTTTTACCCCCGGGGCAGGAGAGGTCCCCAAATTTGCCCCATTGACTTATAATGGGGAATTTATCGAATAATTAGTTTGTCGCAGACCCATGAATGAGGTGTCAAACCGTTCAGCTTATTCGGGAATGGGGTGTTGTGACTTTTCTCTCCTATTTTGGGGACCCAAAAAAGTGGGCGGAGCCGCAAACAACCAATCAGATTTTCCCTATTGACTTCAATGAGAAAATGTAAACAGCTGTAATTCTCACAGTAATAAAGCCAGAGCTCCCAAACTTGGCACCGTGGGTCACTGGGTGACTGCAGCCAAAATTTACCTAAAGTGGGCGGAGTCTACAACAGCCAATCAAATTTCAGCCATTCAAATAAATAGGAAAATGTTAAACTGCTGCCGCTCTTAGACGTTAATGGCAGGGTCCTCAAACTTGGCACAGTTGGTCACTGGGGGACTGGGATTAAAATTAAGAAAAGTGGGTGGAGCCAAAACCAACCAATCAGATTTCTTTGATTGATTTTAATGAGAACAATTAAGAAGGCTGCCATTCTCTCAGTATTGATGTCAGGGACCTTGAATATCACAAATGTGGCCGCTGGGGGTTTCCACTTCAAGTTTAGAAAAAGTGGGCGGAGCCACCAACAACCAATCGAATTTCATTCATTGATTTTCAATAGAAAAAAATAAAAATGCTGCCATTTTTAGACATTAAATGACAGCATTCCCAAACTTTGGAATGTTAGTCACTGAGTGACTGTGGTTCATAATTAGGAAAAAAAGGGGCGGGGCAACAACAGCCAATGAGATTTCAGCCATTGACCTTAATGAAAAATGATAAACTGCTGCTATTATCACGGTTTAAATGCTAGGTGTACCAAACTTGACTCAATTACTCACTGGGTGACTGCGGTCAAAATTTAGGAAAAGTGGGTGGAGCCAAGAACAGCCAATCAGATGTTCCCTATTGACTTCAATGAGAAAATGTAAACAGCTGTAATTCTCACAGTATCAAAGCCAGAGCTCCCAAACTTGGCACCGTGCGTCACTGGGTGACTGCGGCCAAAATTTAGGAAAAGTGGGCGGAGCCGCAAACAGCCAATGAGATTTCAGCCTTTGACCTTAATGAAAAATGATAAACTGCTGCTATTATCACGGTTTAAATGCTAGGTGTACCAAACTTGACTCAATTACTCACTGGGTGACTGCGGTCAAAATTTAGGACAAGTGGGTGGAGCCAAAAACAGCCAATCAGTTTTCACCTATTGACTTCAATATAAAATTTTGTATTACCGCCGTTCTCACCGTTTTAAAACCAGAGGCCCCAAACTTGGCACTGACCATGACTAGGTAACTGGGGTTAAAATTCAGAAAACTGGGCGGAGCTTAAGACAGCCAATCACATTTTACCAAACGCTATTCAATGGGAATATTTAAATTCCTGTCAATCTTACACTGTTAATGTAAGAGTGCTCAAACTTGCTCCATTTGGTGAAGGGGTGACTGGGATGCAAATTTTTAAAAGTGGGCGGAGCCAAAAATAGCCAGTTTGTTTGGATTGATTTCAATGGTAAAATTGGATTGGCTTTAAATTTCACTGGTTTAATCCGGATTCTACCGACTTTGTGTACTCTCTATGCACCGGGGGCGACTGGGCAAGACACCCAACATATATGGGGGGCCTGAGTTTTGCCACGGCAAGCACCACTCACATTTTCTTCAGGAAATGTACCTCTCTAGTTCTTATTATTATTTGCGCCCCCCGGTTTTCTAAACGCTGCTCCTCCTACAGTTTTAGGGGTACAAACTTTCCACACCTATTGGCCTTATAGCAAAGTCCATTGCTTGTGCTTTAGTAAGTGATCCCACCCACTGCGCCCGTGTGGCGGACCACCGAAGAAGCCTTTTTTCCTATTGACTTTAACAGGGAAAATTTTCAAATCGCTTCCGCTCGTACAGTTTTGAAGCGACACTCCCCAAACTCGGACCGCATATTGTTGGTGCCACCCTGAATAAAAATATGTATTTTTGGGGGGCACCCCAAAGTGGGCGGAGCTACCAACAGCCAATGAAATGTTAGCAATTTTCTAAACGCTACTCCTCCCAGAGTTTTAGGAGTACAATTATGAAACTTTCATACCCGAATAGGTTGCTTGTGATCTGTTAAGCAATCTCACCCTCTGTAGCCCTGTGGCGGCCCCCCAAAGACCCCATTTTTTCCCATAGACTTTCATTGGAAAGTGGGCGGAGTCTACCACAGCCAATCAAATATTAGCCATTTGTTTCAATGGGAAAAGTTAAAACTGTCGCCGCTCTTAGATTGTTCATGGGAGGGGCCTCAAACTTGGCACAGTCGGTCACTGGAGGACCGGGATCAAAATCTGGAAAAGTGGGTGGAGCCAAAAACAACCAATCAGATTTCTTTGATGATTTCAATGGGAAAAATTAAAATTGCTGCCATTTGCACATTATTGCTGTCATGGACCTCGAATATCACAAATGTGCTCACTGGGTGTTTGCACTTCAAAGTTAGGAAAAGTGGGTGGAGCCACCAACAACCAATCAAATGTCATTCATTGATTTTCAAGAGAAAAACATAAAACTGCTGCCATTTTTACAGGTTTAATGTCATGATTCCGAAACCTTAAAGTGTTAGTCACTTGGTGACTCTGGTTCAGAATTAGGAAAAAAAGGGGGCGGGGCAACAACAGCCAATCGGATTTCAGCCATTGACCTTAATGAAAAAGGCCAAATTGCTGCTATTATTATGGCGTCCATGCCAAGCATCCCAAACTCAGCACAATTACTCACTGGGTGACTGTGGTCAAAATTTAGGGAAAGTGGGCGGAGCCAATAACAGCCAATCACATTTTACCTATTGACTTCAATGTCAAAGTTTCAAATACTACCATTCTCACAGTTTTAAAGCCAGAGGCCCCAAACTTGGTACAGACCATGACTGGGTGACTGGGGTTAAAATTCAGAAAACTGGGTGGAGCTTAAAACAGCCAATCAAATGTTACCTATTGCTAATCAATGTCAATATATAAGTTGCTGCCATTCTTTCACAGTTAATGGCAGGGACATCAAACTTGGCACAGTCGGTCACAGGGGGACTGGGATTCAAATTGTAAAAGTGGGTGGAGCCAAAAACAGCCAATCAGGTTTTTGGATTGATTTTAATGGTACAATTTGATCTGCTTCAATTTTCACAGTTTTAAACCAGATTCTACCAACTTTGTGTACTCTCTATGCACCAGGGGCGACTGGCCCCAACACCTCTTGCGTTTCAAAGCCAACATCTTGTGGTTTCTTCAGAAACGACACCATCTAGTTGTTATTGTTATTTCTGTGCTTCTCAAGGACAAACAAAGAGGCAGAAATGGCGCTGGTGTCGGCGGATACGAGAATCTCGGAGCTACTCAGTGAGTTGCACCAACTCATCAAACAGACTCAGGTGAGAGTTGTGCCCCGGGGTCATTTACTCTGCCCCCCCCCCAGTGTAAGTCTGTTAGTAAGGGGGCCCTTGTGTTTGTGCAGGAGGAACGGTCGAGGAGTGAGCACAACCTGGTGAATATACAGAAGACTCACGAGCGCATGCAGACTGAGAACAAGAGTGAGTATGGTCAGTACTTGCTGTGCCCGTGCCACCGACCACTAGCCTGAGCCACTAACAATAACTCCGCCTCTCTCCCCCCCCAGTCTCCCCCTATTACCGCACCAAACTGCGAGGTCTCTACACCACAGCGAAGGCTGATGCTGAGGCAGAGTGCAAGTGAGTGCGGCTCCTAATGCCCCCGTGTGCCCCCACTCTACTTGTGTTGCCACGGCCTCTAATACCCCCATTCTGCTCATTCTTGTGCCCCCCAGCATCCTGCGCAGGTCCCTGGATAAAATCGCTGAGATCAAGTCTCTGCTGGAGGAACGGCGCATCGGTGAGTTGGCTGAGCTCATTGTGCTTATTCCCTTGGTTCTGCCCCTTTAAATCCCCGAATATTCTACCCCATGCTCTATGTGCCCCTGTCTCTCCAGCTGCCAAGATAGCCGGCCTCTATCACGACTCTGAACCCCCTCGCAAAACCATGAGACGCGGCGTGTTAATGACTCTGCTGCAGCAATCCGCCATGACTCTGCCTCTCTGGATCGGGAAACCGGGGGACAAGTGAGTGACCCCTAATCTTACCCACCTGCCCTTACCCCCTAGTCTCGCTGCCCTTACCCCAAGTGTCACCCACCTCCCTTTACCCCTAGTCTAATAGGCCAATAGACACAACATATTGTTCATATAAAACACGAGTGTCTCTTCCGCTCCCAGGCCTCCCCCTCTCTGTGGCGCCATCCCAGCGGCCAGCGATTATGTGGCCAAACCAGGTGACAAGGTGGCAGCGAGGGTTAAGGCGGTGGATGGAGATGAGCAGTGGATCCTAGCCGAAGTGGTCAGTTACAGCCATGCGGCTAACAAGTAAGTCCCTGCTCATATCCCAAGCCCCAGTGTACTCCCTGTCTTTGCTGATACCCCAAACCCTGTGTCCCCCCCCCGTCTCTCCATTATTCATACTGGTGTCTCGTCTCTTTTCCAGGTATGAAGTGGATGATATTGACGAGGAGGGTAAAGAGTAAGTGAGAATAAATCTGGGCAGAGTTTGCTGCCATGTTGGCATATCGGGGAAAGCTTGGCACTTGCATGTGACTGACAGTAATGCTACTGAATATAATGCCAGTATATTGCACAGTATTATTATATAATTATTGTCTGTATCTCACAGACGTCACACACTGAGCCGCCGGAGAATCATCCCTCTGCCCCAGTGGAAAGCCAACCCTGAGACTGACCCAGAGGCTCTGTTCCAGAAAGATCAGCTGGTGCTGGCTCTGTACCCCCAGACCACCTGCTTCTACCGGGCACTGATCCACACTCATCCACAGCGGGTGAGCCATTCCCATCATGTCTGGCACATTGCCAGTGCTCTGCTATTTCCTACAGAAAAGGACGTTTTTATATTTGCTCAGCTGTTCAGACTCATGTCTCCCTCCTGCAGCAGCAGCATTAACTTACTAACTAACTAATGTTACATGATGGTTAGGGGTATGGGGGACTAGGTTTCCTGATCTGGGGAGAATAGTGCACCAAAGATTTCCAAGTGGGAAAGACATTTCTTTTATTTTTCACCCAAGATCAGTGACTGGGGGAGGGGCTATTTCTCAGCATTTTTCAGGTTAGAAGTAGGGAAGCTCAGTAGTGAAGTTAAAGGTTGGTAAATGCTGGAGAACTAGATTAACTGGGCCATGTTTGGGTTCAGCTTGCCTCCTCTCTAGTCTCTCTCCTCTGCTAAATCCTCCTGCCTGACTTATAGACAAGTAAATCCTCCTGCCTGACTTATAGACAAGTAAATCCTCCTGCCTGAGCAGCTTTGGGCACTAGAGAAGTCCCAGCAGCCCCTGGGGCACTAAGGTGAGTGAGTAGCTGTCACTGACCATGTTGTTTCTCAGCCGCAGGACGATTACTCGGTGCTGTTTGAGGACACCTCCTATGCTGATGGATATTCTCCCCCTCTGAATGTCGCCCAGAGGTACGTGGTGGCCTGTAAAGAGCCAAAGAAAAAGTGACGTTTCCAGCGGCCGGATCCACCATGGAACACTAGCCCAACAGCGGATCACTTACTAGCCACACACAACCAGGTGCAACTTATTCCTCTCAGTGTTGTTACTGTGCTTCTGACTTCACCTGGACTTTATATGTGATTCCATTGACTCTTTCCCTCCGATTATGGACTTGCACTGCCTAACTGCCCTTTCCCGACACTTTACCAAACGTTTTTTTCTTTATTTTTTTTTTTTTTACCGCAAAATGTAAAGTTGAGATATTAAAGAACCTGGAACCAGTTTCACTCTTCTGATCCACACGGTGTCGCCGCCCCCATGATCATAGAGGCAGTTAAATACACACGTGAATTGCTACTCCCAGCAGCCACCTGGGAATCCCTCTGCACATGAATCATGGGAACCAGGTTTGGGCAAATACAGGTTTAATTTTCTAAAAACATTGCATTACACAAGATAAATATTTAAAAACGTTCCACACAGTAAAATAAATTAATATTCAGCTGTCGGGGTGAAAGAAGCACCACTGCCCCAAAGATAATAAAGTCACATGATCAGGTTCAGTCATCATATCTCCGTCCCACACTATCCAACATAATTGCACCCCTAGATCCAACATGATTGCACCCCTAGATCTAACATGATTGCACCCCTAGATCCAACATGCTTGCACCCCAAGAGGCAGCGTTAGTCAGATCATCTGTGCAGCCTCCAGCCTTGTATCCTTGTTGCAGTGTTGGTGGAGTCCTGCTCTATCAAATGCGATTGCACCCCTGGATCCAACACAATTGCACCCCTAGAGGCAGCGTTAGTCAGAGCATCGGTGCAGCTCGTCCCCCCAGTGCGCCTGTAGGAAACACAAGTGAGAGCACAACACACAATAAAAGCAGAGTGTGCCAGGGAGAAGGGAGTGTTTGGCACATGATGTTGGCATGGGGTATAAGTATGGTGGAAGAGATGCCCATTAAGTGCCATACACTGGGGGGAGGGTCAGGGCTGGGTTTTAGTACATACCTGTGAGCTTGAGATTTCCTCTAGGTCTCCATAGCAACCATTCCTGTGTCGGATCAGGTCCCCCCACAGTAGCGAGTGGCCGCAGCTGCCAAAAGAGAGGCAAATTAGGGGGAGCTCAGGGATAAAAGGAATGTTCCCGGCCCTGATTCACCATTAGCCCCTCTGCTGGGAAGAAAATGTTTTGTGATTTAGGAGCAGAAGTCGGCCATCTTTATTCCTGGGGCAGACTGGGGTGCAGGGGAATTACCTGGGGCACAGGCCCTCTACAGGAATGAGATTTTGGGGTTCGTTTAGCAGGAAGAGCTTGGCCAGACACATGATGTGAGCAGTGAGGGTGCAGCCAGGGTGGAAGCAGTGCAGAGAGTCGTCCTTATCCTGTAGGGAGAAAACCCAGAGCACAATGAGGGGGTTCTTCATCGTGTGTCTATATTTATATTGTATGAATAAAACTCACCTGTACCCTCTCATAACAGACTCTGCAGCGCTGCACAACTGCGTCTCCCAGCAGGATCACCTCCTGTTCTGTCTCTTCTCCCCTGTTCTCCCTCAATCTGCCCTTCTCTCCTTTAGGGATGGGCCGTGCCCGTACTTGCCCAAAAGCCAGAGGCATGTGCAGCGGTGGCTGGAGGAGGAGGGGCAATTCCCTGCGATACTCCTGGCGCAGCCAACGTAGGGTTAAGGGCAGCCGATTCCACGGGGCCACTCGCAGCATGTGGCAAAGCACCAGCAGGTGGAAGTCAAAACTGGACTGTTTCTTGGTCTTGCGGGGGACGTGGGTGAGGCGACGGGACACGTGGGGGTGCTGCCACGCCCACTCAAACTGTTGGAGGGGGAATAGGGAGTCAAACTACAGATGGAAAGGGAGAAGCAGAGGAACAGCAGATGTCTAGGCAGAAGAGCATGCTGGGAGTTGTAGTGCCACAACTAATAGAAAGCTGCATTGGATAATGATGTCATTGAGCACAACATTGGGAGATGGGAATTTCTTACCCGCAATGCTGCAATGTCATTGGGAAATCCATGGACTATCAGAACCATGTCCCTGGGGAAACAGGAGAGATCCATAAGCACCCACGTGTGTTACTTCCCTTTCCAACAGCTCATCCTACACACAAGCCCACAGTTCCACAGACACACTACTACACACTGAACTACAGCACAGACACACTACTACACACTGAACTACAGCACAGACACACTACTACTTACTACATACTGACCCAGAGACATACTACTTCTTACTACACATTGACCCACAGACATACTACTACTTACTACACACTGACCCACAGTACAGACATACTACTACTACTTACTACTGACCCACAGATACACTACTACACACTGACCCACAGACACACTACTACTTACTACACACTGACCCACAGTACAGACATACTACTACTACTTACTACTGACCCACAGATACACTACTACACACTGACCCACAGACACACTACTACTTACTACACACTGACCCACAGTACAGACACACTACTACACAGAGACACACTACTACTACTTACTATTACTGACCCACAGACACACTACTACACACTGATACACAGCACAGACACACTACTACACAGAGACACAGTACTACTACTACTACACACTGAGCCACAATACAGACACACTGTCACATACTACAGAACACTATTACCAGGGGCCTCTGCCACTCGTCTTCCAGGCACCTCCCTTGTGTTTGCCGCCATTGTGCTGCTGGATGCGCCTTTCGGGGTTCACTGTGAAGCCAATGTAGATGCGACCTTTGTACTTGGGGTTGGTGCAGAACAGGAGGTAAACACCATAGAAACCCTCCACTTCCACCACCATCTTTACTGGGCCCTACTGACCTCCAGCAAGTGCTACTGGGACACAATCACTCACAGCTGGGGGACACGGGGTCCTTTGAGGTTGGAGAAGCAGATCCAAAGTGCAGGAGCTATTACTGAAAGATAAACAGTAACCTGTCAATAGAATTGTCCTGGGGATCATTTATAAACACTGGGCAGTAACCATGGCAACCGACCAGTGATGAGCTTTTTTCAGCCACCTGCATCTGACTGGTTGCCATGGGTTACTGCCCAGTGCTTATAAATGATCCCCAGTGAACAGAGCAATGACATCATTATGCCTTCACATTCATTATTTACATTATAAGAACTGTACTACTCACTTTACTGCATTGTGCCAGCCTAGAGCCAGAAGCCCGCGAGGAATGCAGGGATTTGTAGTTCTCTGCACCGCCTATAAACAAATTCCCCGGTCCTAGTTCATAACACAGGGGAGCAGCTGGCTGCACAGCAACAGTACTTCCGGTGTCCTCACTTCCTGGTTACGCACGTCACTTTGCGGCTGCCACAGTTACGGGGCTGTCTAGAAATGCCAGAAAGGCAGATCAGTGAAAGAAGAAATAAAAGCAGAAGCACGAGTCGAGTAGTTATCGGATAATGAATTGAATAGGTTATATATTACAATCTGCTGTTTTTATTGTGCTACAAGAATGGAAATGTCTAGTTCTAATTAATACGGCAGCACTTGGGCGACTAAAATTGGACCACCGCCGTGTGAGCATTAATTGGCTATATTCGAATATGTTCCCGCCTCCTGTTAGACAGTTCTGGCCTGTTATTGGATAGAACAGCCGCTTAGATTCTTTTCGTCGCACTTTAAAGGCGGGGTCTTGTGAAACGTATTCAGTCCCTGCAGTGAGGACCCAAGCGCAGTGATGCAGGAGAAGCGCATGCGCACATAGGAAGCTGCAGGCAAGATGGCGGAGGATGGAGCTCTTAGTGCTGAGAGTTTGCAGGAGAAACTGATCCGAGAGCTGCAGGCCGAGCACGTGGTGAGAAATTCCCTCCTCCTAATTCTGTTCTGCCGGCACTAAACTGGTCCGAGGAGGAGTTACGTGAAATATACCCGGACTTTTATATCTTATTTATTTGTCACTCCTCCTCCTCCTCCTCCTCCTCCTCTCGTCTGTCAGAGGGAAACTGTATCACTGACTTCACTAGTTACTTCCCCTGATTAATCAGCTCACTATGTGTCCTTCTGTCTTTATATCAACCCTTGTGTCTTTATATGGTCACAACCCCTCAGTGACTTCTAATATCCTTATCATTTACAGTAGGGGGTACATTATCCCTTATAATACATGAGTGATACTCAGAGTTCCCTGTATAACTCAGCCTGCAGCCTTGTGCCTTTATATGGTCACAGAACAACCCCTTGGTGACTTCTAATATCCTTATCATTTACAGTAGGGGGTACATTATCCCTTATAATACATGAGTGATACTCAGAGTTCCCTGTATAACTCAGCCTGCAGCCTTGTGCCTTTATATGGTCACAGAACAACCCCTTGGTGACTTCTAATATCCTTATCATTTACAGTAGGGGGTACATTATCCCTTATAATACATGAGTGATACTCAGAGTTCCCTGTATAACTCAGCCTGCAGCCTTGTGCCTTTATATGGTCACAGAACAACCCCTCAGTGACTTCTAATATCCTTATCATTTACAGTAGGGGGTACATTATCCCTTATAATACATGAGTGAAACTCAGAGTTCCCTGTATAACTCAGCCTGCAGCCTTGTGCCTTTATATGGTCACAGAACAACCCCTCAGTGACTTCTAATATCCTTATCATTTACAGTAGGGGGTACATTATCCCTTATAATACATGAGTGATACTCAGAGTTCCCTGTATAACTCAGCCTGCAGCCTTGTGCCTTTATATGGTCACAGAACAACCCGTCAGTGACTTCTAATATCCTTATCATTTACAGTAGGGGGTACATTATCCCTTATAATACATGAGTGATACTCAGAGTTCCCTGTATAACTCAGCCTGCAGCCTTGTGTCTTTATATGGTCACAGAACAACCCCTCAGTGACTTCTAATATCCTTATCATTTACAGTAGGGGGTATGGGGCAGGAAGTGAATGACGATTTGTCTCCCCACAGGAAGTGCAGGACACGTCTCCCAATCACTGCTCTACAAGCTTCAAAGTGCTGGTGGTGTCCCCGCTGTTTGAGGGGAAAGCTCTGCTGCAGAGACACAGGTGAGTGCTCATGGTGTCCAGTCTGTGGGACAGGATGACCCACAGGATTATATAACATAAAGTTTATACAATATGTTACTATTTGTTATAGAGGGGTGGGTGTAGCACCATCTGTGGTGGATTCAATACAGTCTGCCCTTTAGGGAGGATTTACCCCAGGTTGTGAGTTGTCAGTAGGTGTTGGCTCTCTTGGACTGGGGGAGTGCAGGGATAGTTTTGCTCAGACTCGGGGGAGTGCGGGGATAGTTTTGCTCAGACTCGGGGGAGTGCGGGGATAGTTTTGCTCAGACTCGGGGGGAGTGCGGGGATAGTTTTGCTCAGACTCGGGGGAGTGCAGGGATAGTTTTGCTCAGACTCAGGGGAGTGTGGGATAGTTTTGCTCAGACTCGGGGGAGTGCGGGGATAGTTTTGCTCAGACTCGGGGGGAGTGCGGGGATAGTTTTGCTCAGACTCGGGGGAGTGCAGGGATAGTTTTGCTCAGACTCAGGGGAGTGCAGGCATAGTTTTGCTCAGACTCAGGGGAATGTGGGATAGTTTTGCTCAGACTCGGGGGACTGCAGGGATAGTTTTGCTCAGACTCGGGGGACTGCGGGGATAGTTTTGCTCAGACTCGGGAGTGCGGGGATAGTTTTGCTCAGACTCGGGAGTGCGGGGATAGCTTTGCTCAGACTCAGGGGAGTGCGGGGTAGTTTTTCTCAGACTCGGGGGGGGGGGGGAGTGCAGGGATAGTTTTGCTCGGACTCTGTGGGGGAGTGCAGGGATAGTTTTGCTCAGACTCTGGGGAGTGCAGACCAGTGAGTGTGCACTCAGTACATGTGCTTTGGGTGTATTTAAGACTCTGTGCTGCCCCCGCAGGCTGGTGAATGGGTGTCTGGCCGAGGAGCTGAAAGTGATTCACGCATTTGAACAGAAGACTCTGACTCCGGCTCAGTGGGAACAAGAGAAGCAGAAATGACTCTTCCCAGACTCATGGGCCCCAACGTGTGCCCCCCCTCAGCTCAGAGACTCGAGTGCCCCCCACAGACCCAGGAATGATCAGCACTTAGTGAGATGTCTCTTTCAGACTGGGGGGGGGCTGCAGTGTGACTTGTGGTTACAAATAGTAAAGGGCAAATAAACTCCATTCCACTCGGGACCCTCTGTATATTTCTGTTTCCCTGGCAACGCCCTTCTGTCTGTGCCCCTGAGGTTTAGGTGTGCCCCCCGCCTGGCAATGCCCCCACCCTCCCACAACAACACTGATGAGTCACATTTTATTGTTTATTGGCAAAATGAGTTTAACACCTTGAGTGCTGGAAGAAAACAATTCAATCAGGCCTGTGTTCTGACGGCGTATTGACCTATTTTGGGTCCTGTCTGTGCAGGGAGGGTGCGGCCTTCTGGGAGTTGGACTCAATGGGGGCCCCAGGGATCTTATTCTATTGATATGGGGAACATTATTAGTCGAGCACCAGTTAAACACAAGGCTCTTTCAGTGTGTATTGTACCATTCACTGCAATGTATTAGAATTTGGAATGAGATGAGTGAATGGGAGGGTGACGGCTGCAGTTAATTGGCCGCTTTCTCCTCCAGCTCCGCCACTCGCTTCTCCAGTCCCTGTATTGTGACTGTCAGCTGCTTTATCTGCTCCAGGATCTGCTCCAGCGCCGGCTCCTGCAAGTAGAGGAAAATCCTCAATCATATGGGACGGAATAGTCACCCCCCTCCACCAAACTCCTCTCTTTTCACAAAGGTCTATGAGTAAGGGAATATTTCCCCACTTCCTGGGCAGGAGCCAGACATTCTCTCTCTTTCCTGTGGTTTCTAAGCCCCGCCCACACCTACTTTGCATATAACCCACTGACCCAATCTGTGTGCCATTTGGTGCAAGTGAAGTAGCAAAGTGATTGTGCAAAATTAACCCCCCACTTTACTTCTCTGATCTGAGCTCTTCTGCAAACTGGCTCCTCCCATATAACCTAGAACTGTTCTGTCAGCTCCACTTCCCCTTCATGTCTGACCACAGGGAGCCTTTATGTACATCTCTCTGCTTCTATTATCAGCTCTGTAATAATCATAACCCTGAAACCCTACTCTGTGTTATACAGCAGACTCCTCCCACAACTCCCTGAAAACTCAAATATTTGAGCAAAAGTGTGATGGGGGTGTGTCCTTTGTGCAAGTGCCATGTACAGAGCTGCGAGAGGCGGGAGCTCAGGAAACAGGCAGTTAATCCCCCAGTTCTCTTACCCCACTGCTTCCGCTCTTGTTGGTCGACCCAACGCTTTTGGGGAGCCGCGTGTTCAGGACGTTCTTGGTGATTTTGAGTTCTCGGCTCTTGCTCGGGGCATAACCTTCCCGCAAAGAGATGAGCAAGGGGCCAGCGTCCTTTCCCCCCAGCCACTCCTCTGCTGTCAGGGCAGGGTCGGGCCCCACAGTGTCTGGGTACAAATCCTCCTGGAACAGGTCTGACTGCAGGAAGGGAAAGAAAATCGGGGGTGGGGTGCTTGTCTTGAACCCCCAACCTTGACCTCTGCCCCTGGGGTTAATTGCATACCCACCCTGCCCCATAGGTAAATTCCCTGTATGAGATGTGTAGCTGTGGGGGTCACTTACCTTGCGTGGGACAGTCATGATTATGGGCTCACACTTCCTTTCATGCAATTTGTAGAACCTGAAACAAAACCAGGGGGTGCCAGTGAGCAGATCTGTAATGCTCTGCAGGGGGCAGGTGTGATGCTCTGCAGAGGGTGTTGTGTAATACTCTGCAGGGTGAGATTCTTCAGGGGGCAGGGTGTAATATTCTGCAGGGATCAGTAATGGGTGTAATACTCTGCAGGGGGCGGGGTGTAATTCTCTGGTGGGGTGGGATGTTTTGCAGGGATCAGTAATGGGTGGATCAGGAGGGTGGTACTTACCGGGCAATCTCACATTTATTGACCTCGAGGCCCCGTTTAGGCATGTAGCCCATCCCCCTCTGGGACTCCTTACTGGTGTACAGGGACAGGTAGTGCACGTAGGGGGCCTCGTCCGTCACCTCGAAGTAGCGGATACTGCTGTCCCCCTGTCACATAGAGACCCCCCATCAGTCTCATACATGTTGCCCCTCGGCCCCATGGGAAAAGTGTCACTTACCTTCCCGCACAGATACACAACGTTGGTGTCGGGGTCGAAGAAGGGAATGAGGACTCCACTGCTCGTGTCCAACTCCTGCAGGGTCAGGGGCTCATTCAGGGATTTCTGTGGGGGGAAAGGACAGTGGGTCCCACCATATTCTAGTGTCCCTCACATGCCCCTCACCCACTCCTTCCCCCACAGCCCCCACTCACCAGGTCCCACAGGGCCACTTGTCTCTCGCTCATTCGGCTGAACCCTGTGGTCAGTATTTGCTCATCAGAAACAAATATGGCGCGGACCGGCCGGCTGCCCTCGTGGGGCTTTTCCTTCTCCTGTGAAATCAGAGGGTGTGATCTACTGGGGTACAATATCAAGGGGTATTCACTGGGGTACACGAGTATCACAATTTTGGGGTACGCGTATCAGTATTATGGGGTATGCATATAGTTACATCAGGTGTAAAAAGACAAAGTCCATCAAGTCCAACCCCTCCAAATGAAAACCCAGCCCCATACACACAGCCCTCCCTACTGTCACATAAATGATATATACCCATATCTATACTAACTATAGAGTTTAGTATCACAATAGCCTTTGTATTATGTCTGTCCAAGAAATCATCCAAGTCCCTCTTATAGTCATTAACTGAATCATCACCCGGCAGTGCATTCCCCAACCTCACTGTCCTGACTGTGATGAACCCCCTACTCTGTTCCTTTAAATGAAACTTCTTTTCCTCTAGTCTGAAGGGGAGGCCTCTGGTACGTGATTCTCTTTATGGGTAAAAAGGTCCCCTGCTATTTGTCTATAATGTCCTCTAATGTACTTGTAAAGTCTAATCATGTCCCCTCACAAGCGCCTTTTTTCCCCCAGAGAAAACAACCCCAACCTTGTCAGTCTCCCCTCATAATTTAACTCTTCCCTCCCTCTAACCAGTTTAGTTGCACTTAGTCTCTGCACTCTCTCCAGCTCATTTATATCCCTCTTAAGGACTGGAGTCCAAAACTGCCCCCATACTCCAGATGAGGCCTCACCAGGGACCTATAAAGAGACACAATTATGTTTCATCCCTTGAGTTAATGCCCTTTTTTATACAAGAACTTTATTTGCTTTAGTAGCCACAGAATGACACTGCCCAGAATTAGACAACGTGTTATCTACAAAGACCCCAAGATCCTTCTCATTTAAGGAAACTCCCAACACACTGCCATTTAGTGTAGAACTTGCATTTATATTATTTTTGCCAAAGTGCATAACCTGCATTTATCAACATTGAACCTCATTTTCCAGTTTGCTGCCCAGTTTTCCAGTTTAGACAAATCACTGTGCAAAGTGGCAGCACCCTGCATGGAACCTATAGTTCTGCACAATTTAGTCTCATCTGCAAAAATAGAAACAGTACTTTCAATGGCCACCTCCAGGTCATTAATAAACAAGTTGAAAAGCAAGGGACCTAGTACAGAGCCCTGCGGTACTCCACTAACAACACTGGTCCAATTAGAAAATGTTCCATTTACCACCACTCTTTGTAGTCTATCTTTTAGCCAGTTCTCTATCCAGGTACAAATACTATGTTCCAGGCCAACATTCCTTCATTTAACCAGTAACCTTCTGTGTGACACTGTATCAAATGCTTTAGCAAAGTCTAAGTAAATCACATCCACTGCCATCCCAGAATCCAGGTCCCTGCTCACCTTCTCATAAAAAGAAATTAAGTTAGTCTGGCAAGATCTATTACACATAAAACCATGCTGGCACACACTCATAGTATTATGATTTGCTATATAATCCAGTATCTTAACATTTATTAACCCTTCGAAAAGCTTTCCTAGCACTGATGTCAGACTAACTGGCCTATAGTTTTGAGGCTGAGAACGGGATCCTTTTTTGAATAGAGGCACCACATTAGCAATTCGCCAGTCTCTCGGCACTATGCCAGACCTCAATGAATCCTGAAAAATTAAGTTAAGAGTGTCAGTAGTATGGGGTATACACTGGGGTACATGAGTGTCAGTATTATGGGGTATACACTGGGGTACACGAGTATCAGTATTATGGGGTATATATTGGGGTACATGAATGTCAATATTATGGGGTATACACTGGGGTACACGAGTGTCGGCATTATGGGGTATACATTGGGGTACATGATGAGACAATGGGCATGACATTGGGTTTGATATGGGCACTGCCACTTTCACATGGAACTACTGAAATCCCAAATAAATAAAGCCCTGGTGCTTGTGGGTGGCACCAGCAGACTTACCACTTGTATGTTGCCGCTCCTGGGCTCAATAATTCGGATTTTCTTGTCCTTACAGGAGGTACAGAGGAGGCTGCCACTTGGGTTCCAGGCAACACTGTATATGAGGTCTGTGTGTGTCTCATCTATAGAGATAACGCCCTGCCCCGTGCCCACGTCCCAGATCATGATCACATTGTCACAGCCTGGCACAGAGAGGAGACAGTTGGCCAGTGTTTGTCTAGTCTGATTGGTCATCTCAGTCCTCACACTTAACTGCCTGCGCATCCTTCACACTAACTGCCTGCACTGCCCTCACTCTAACTGCCTGCTCCGCTCTCACACTAACTGCCTGCACTGCCCTCACTCTAACTGCCTGCTCCGCTCTCACACTAACTGCCTGCGCTGCCCTCACACTAACTGCCTGCTCCACTCTCACACTAACTGCCTGCTCCACTCTCACACTAACTGCCTGCTCCACTCTCACACTAACTGCCTGCGCTGCCCTCACTCTAACTGCCTGCTCCGCTCTCACACTAACTGCCTGCTCCACTCTCACACTAACTGCCTGCGCTGCCCTCACTCTAACTGCCTGCTCCACTCTCACACTAACTGCCTGCGCTGCCCTCACTCTAACTGCCTGCTCCGCTCTCACACTAACTGCCTGCACAACTCTCACTGTAATTGTGTAGATCTCACAGTTACTGCACAGAGACCCAAACCAACAGCCCAGGCCTCACACCCATAACCTACTACATATAATTGCCCCACACTCCTGTGCCAGCGCTACCTACCTGCACTCAGCAGTATATTCAGAGCTGTGGGGTGCCACAGGACAATTCCCACTCGCTTTGTGTGTCCCTCCAGTGTAACTAGTGGTTCTGTGAGTGAGCGAGTCAGCCCTCCATCCGGAATCTCCCACACCTGCCAGAGACACATGTATATACTTATACCCACAATGCACTGGGAGCCCATACCATCCCCTCTCTATACCCACAATGCACTGGGAGCCCATAGCATCCCCTCTCCATACCCACAATGCACTGGGAGCCCATAGCATTACCCACAATGCACTGCTTACCATGACACTGCAGTCCTCTGATCCGCTGGCAATGACATTGTCATTATGGGGGCACCAGTCAATATCCAGTACTGGCCCAGTGTGACCACAAACCACAGGCTGAGACTTGTCCAGACGCCCCGTCTGCAGAGAGAACAGAGAATATTGTCTCTCACCTGTGGCCTCACATCACTCATCTGCTGATTAAAGGGCAAATAAACCCTGTCTATAACTCTATGTTCTGCTTTGGCTTATTCTGTAGGTTTGTGTTTATTCCAATGTTTATTTGTTAATGTGTTTATAGAATAAAGATTTAGGGTACAATGTAGTTTCCAGTGAAACAGAGACCCCTAGTGGACGTACGTCTCCTGCAACATCCAGACCACTGAGTCCAACTACTGCCCAGGAGGGGGGGGGGCAGTTTAGGGGAGTATGGGGGTAACAGATCCAAACCTACCCCTATTAGACCCTTAGTCTGACTGTCATTCTGGGTTTAGCCAGCAGGGGGCAGCACATTGTCTTCCCCTTTAGAATGAAGCTCAGCCATAGATCTGTTTTTTGGGGCTCACAGTTTCTGGTTTGTAGGTTCTGGGGTTCAACAATTATCTTCCTTCCCTGTTAATAACAGTGCTGGCACAGAAAGGGTTAAAGCCAAGTGTCCAACCTATAGGCACCCTCATAACAACATTATACAAACTCATTACATAAGGCAGCAAGTTATATGAAAATCACAAGAGAATCGGGTGATCTGCCCATCAGTGAACCCCAATATTTCATGGCTAATAGTACAAAGGCAACAAATGCTGAAACATGAGAAATTCTATTGTTTTGTAAAAAAAAGTTTCCAAAAAGTTGTCTTGGTACCCCCAGTTGCACCATCGGGGGGGGTAGGCCCCTAATTTCCCCCTCCCTCCCCCCCCCGGGCTGGTGTTACTGGGGTGTCACATGAGAGAGGCGCAGAGAAAGACCAAATAAGGAGAAGAATGAACTGCGGTCTGACACTTCCTCTGCTGCACCGACACTCTAACACCCACTGAGCTGCAATGCATCCTGGGACACTCACTGAGCTGCAATGCATCCTGGGACACTCACTGAGCTGCAATGCATCCTGGGACACTCACTGAGCTGCAATGCATCATGGGACACTCACTGAGCTGCAATGCATCCTGGGACACTCCCACTGGCGGCAAGTTTAAACTGTCACCTGCCGGTCACATGGGACATAAATACAGAATGTTGGGAGGGGGGACAAGCAGAGCGACAGATGTACCTGGGCACAAGCAATGAACAATATATCTGCTGGGAATTTAGAACCCCCCCCAGTGGCACCAGTTTCTGCCCCCTCTCCACTGGCAGCACCAGTCTGACCTGCAGTCACGGGGGGATCATGTGACCTCTCTGTATAGTCAGTCTCTCGCCCTCCGATGTAATGTAACACCAGGACAGACACTGAATGGGTTAATCCCCCTCCCTCCTGATCATAAGACTCCCCCCTGAGGAGGTCACACCCCCCAAACTCACTCACAGTCATGGGGACACACTGGGGCCATTGTCTCACCCCCCCCTACATCCTCTACTGACTGTGTGATCTGGGTCTTCAGCTCTCTATATTAACTACCCACCCCCTATATTAACTACCAAGCCCTAAAGTAACTACCCAACCCTATATTAACTACCTACCCCTATATTAACTACTTATCCCCTATAGTAACTACCCAACCCCTATATTAACTACCCAGCCCTATATAAACTACTTATCCCCTATAGTAACTACCCAACCCCTATAGTAACTACCCAACCCCTATATTAACTACTTATCCCCTATAGTAACTACCCAACCTCTATGGTAACTACCCAGCCCCTATATTAACTACCCAGCCCTATATTAACTACTTATCCCCTATAGTAACTACCCAACCCCTATATTAACTACCCAGCCCTATATTAACTACTTATCCCCTATAGTAACTACCCAACCCCTATAGTAACTACCCAACCCCTATATTAACTACCCAGCCCTATATTAACTACTTATCCCCTATAGTAACTACCCAACCCCTATATTAACTACCCAGCCCTATATTAACTACTTATCCCCTATAGTAACTACCCAACCTCTATGGTAACTACCCAGCCCTATATTAACTACTTATCCCCTATAGTAACTACCCAACCCCTATATTAACTACACAGCCCTATATTAACTACTTATCCCCTATAGTAACTACCCAACCCCTATAGTAACTACCCAACCCCTATATTAACTACCCAGCCCTATATTAACTACTTATCCCCTATAGTAACTACCCAACCCCTATAGTACCTACCCAGCCCTATATTAACTACTTACCCAAAGCGCTACCTTACTAAGCTCAAACAGGACAAACCATTCTCTGCACTAAACTGAAACTGGGCAAGTTTGTAGATTGGAAGGAAAAGGGGCGGGGTTACAAGTTTTATTCTTTCAAGATTTGGACAAAACCATATTGAGATTTTTATTGAGAATTTCTCTCATTTCAGGGTGAAGGCTGGAGTGTGAGCTCTGCAGCCAACAATGGTTTCCCCAGGAGTTGGGCTCATTGAGATCTTTCTGCTCAGTGGGAAATATTTGTGCCCTCCCCCCAAGCTGAGCTCAGTTCTAACTGTCAGTCCTGGGCTGTTTAGTGGCACAAACCTCTCTGTCACTTTATGAGTGAGCTCCTCACTGACTGTCAGCTGTGCACCTGCACCTCCCGCCCTCAGCTTCCTGTATCAGCCACATCCTGTCTCTCTGCTGCTCCTGCACTTACACATGTGCACTGCTGTCTTCTGACTCACTAACAAATGTATAGTCCCCACCACTCACACCCAACTGACTATATAGGACTACATACCCCCCATTTCACTCACACAGCCTGCTATTTAGTGTTACCTCAAACATTTCCCAGCAACAGTGCCCCACTCAGCTCCCAGGTGAGTGACTGCTCAATGCTCACTCAGGGTTAGTCACCTACAGTACAGGTGTGTGACTCACCTTAGAGAGGGGCAGTACCATGAAGGCCCCGCCTCCGCTGGCCTCTACCACTATGGCCAGGAATTTGGGGTTGACGCAGCAGAAGTTGGAGTCCCAGGTGTTCTGAGAGACCCGGATATCATCGTAACATTGGTCGGCTTTAACCGCTTGGCCAAAAACATGGCGGAACTTACTGGTGCGAACAACCTTCCTACTCATGCTGCTGCCTGCTGGGAGAATGGCACAGCTCAGAGAGGATCATGGGAAATGCAGGAGGGAAGGTTCAGAGAGGATCATGGGAAATGCAGGAGGGAAGGCTCAGAGAGGATCATGGGAAATGCAGGAGGGAAGGTTCAGAGAGGATCATGGGAAATGCAGGAGGGAAGGCTCAGAGAGGATCATGGGAAATGCAGGAGGGAAGGAAGGACAAGTGTCATATAAAAGAGACAAGAGAAAAGCTGAGTGTGGGGATGAGGGTGAGTGGGACAAGTAAATAGAAGCAGTGAGTGAAGGATAATGGAGTAAATGAGAGGTGAGTGAGGCAGGAGAGTGAGTGCAGCAGTGAGTGGGGGGAAGGATTATCTCAAGGAACCTGATACCAGGGAATTCAGTGATTTGTGATTGAGTGAGTGAGTGAGGGATGAAGGGATGAAAGAGTGAGTGAGTGAGAAGAGTGTTAGTGAGGAGGTGAGTGACAGAGGAGAGAGTCGGGGAGGGTCAATAGGTGGAAATGAGGGAAGAAATTGAGGGGAAAGTGGGGAGAATGTGAGTAAAGAGGGAGGGGAGAGTGAGTGGGGGAGTGAGTAAGGGCTGAGAGTGAGTGACAAATGGAGAAAACAGATAGAGACCAATGTCTCCCCCCAAGTTTCAAAACGGACCCCCGGTCAGTGCCCTGTAACTCAGTCACCCCAACATCTTGTCTGCACCCGCATGTACCCCAATTGTGGAGTCAATTACCTGCCCCCCCCACTGGCATTCTCTGATTAACCCTCTGCTGCCCTAGTCGCTGTCCTGATTAACCTTTCAGTTCCCAGTTCTGTGCCCCAATTAACTCTTACACACCCCATTCTATGTCCCAATGATTAGTCTGTCCCATTAACCCATACCCTGCCCAGTCTATGCCATGATTTATACTCTCCTGATTAACCCTCTCCTGCCCCAAATAACCGAACCCCTGCCCAGTGCCCTGGTCTGTACCTGAGTTGTGTCTGTGGGGAAGTCGCTTCTCTCTCGCTCTGTCTCTTTTTCTCTCTCTCAAGTTCTTCTTTTCTGCAAGAGACGGGGGGGGGGCAGGAAACTTGGGCTGAACCTTTCGCTCCTATCCAGCAGAGGAGGGGTTAATAGAGAAATCATCTGCAACTCCCCCCCCCAGGGCCCGTCTGGTGATCACTAATGGGTTGATGATTTATACGTGAAATGCCTTTGGGTTTGAGGGGTTAAAGGGGTAACTGGGCTGAACTGAAAGTCACATTAGACCAACGGTCGGCACATCGGAGGCAGTGAAGGAGTTAATAGAGAATTATGGGGGTGGGGCTGGATGTCAACTCTGGACAGGGAGGGGTTAATGTAGGGTCTGTTGTGGAAGGGGTTAAATGGAAGATGGGCCCATCGTGGTCTGACCCCCCCATCTCTGTACCCCCCCTTGTGATCTTATCTGCCCCCCCCGTCACCTCTATGAATCTCCTCCTGATCCCTATCTGCCCCCCCAACCATATCTGCCCCCACTTATCTATTTCTCTCCCACTAATTATCATCCCTGCCCCCCCATAACACATTGTAGTTCAGTACTAACCCCCCTCCCCACCGTGGTGCAACATTTGTCACTTACTTCATTTCCCTTTTAATAAACACAAACCACTTCCCCATTGACCAACTGCAACACTTACCCCCCTCCAATAATGACCCCCTGACAATGGCCCCCAATTGACCAAACCCAGGGGTCGTGTGACTCAGACAAGTTGCCACTGGGGGGGTAAATATCAGAAGAAATGAGTCATGTGGGGCCCCCAGCACTAATGTCTGTGTATTACTCATAAGACGGGGGCCCTTGTACCACATGAAGACTCCCAGCAGCCCCCGACCTTTGTATCTCCTGTTTGTTCCTAATGACACGACCCCCCCAGTGATGCCCAGTGCCCCCATCTAATTGTTACACCCCCGGCCCCCCCGTCATACCCCCAAACCCACTGACAGTCCCCCAATCACACGGACAAACTCTCCCCTAATTCTGACACTTTCATCCGTCACCAACATCCCCCCCCATGTGGCAACTCTAGGGGGGGCCAGTGAGAAAAATAACAGCAGCAGCAGCAGATTTCGGGGCCCAAGAAAAGGCAATTCACCCCCAGTAGGGAGATGGGACAATCCAAAACATATATCCCAATACCAATTCTGAGATTCAAAATTGATATAAGTAATTTTTATCTGCTTGATCCTTTATATCACAGCGGTTAGGAATCCGCTCACAGTTGGTAGTAATTGGCCCGGGTGCACCTGCAAAGAGTCCCTGATGAAGTACATAGTTACGAAACGCGTCAGACCATGTGTTAGCATTTCTTCTTTTAAACTGATGTAACCAATAAAGGATGAATTTTTAACCAACAACCTATTTGAGCGATCCTTTTGACTTTGGAGTGCGCTGTACCGACTTGGATGTCAATAGTGGGAGATGGGACAAGGCAGCAAGGTGGGGGCACATGGGGGTCAATTAGATGAACTGGGGGGTCTTTTATCATCCTGTGCTGATCAATTACATTTATATATGGGATCAACCCCCAAACTTTCCTTCTAACCCCCCCTCACTGTAACCCCCTAATCTCAAATCCCCTCCCACTATAACTAGGGATGCACCGAATCCAGGATTCGGTTCGGGATTCGGCCTTTTTCAGCAGGATTCGGATTCGGCCGAATCCTTCTGCCCGGCCGAATCCGAATCCTAATTTGCATATGCAAATTAGGGGCGGGGAGGGAAATATTGTAACAAGGAAGTTACAATATTTTCCCCTTTCAACCCCTAATTTGCATATGCAAATTAGGGTTCGGATTCGGTTCGGTATTCTGCCGAATCTTTCACGAAGGATTCGGGGGTTCGGCCGAATCCAAAATAGTGGATTCGGTGCATCCCTAACTATAACTGCCCCCCACTCTCCTTTGCTCCATTCCTAGTACAGATGAGTGTCAGAGCCCCCCCCTCTTGTGCTCAGTGTCAGTAAGTGGAATCTCCTCAGTGTCAGACAGGACTGGCAGGGGCCCCACCCTGGAACCTCCCACTCAGGGGCCACTCAACTCTCTTCTCTCTCTCTCTCTTATATCTGTAACTTCATTTTCTGCTCCGTTTTCTCTATTTCATCTGTATATTTGTCCTTAATATGCCCCCCCCTCTCCCTCTCTCTCCTGCCCCAGACCCTTCTCTGCCTCTTCCTTATTTCTCTTTTCTTCACCAATGTCTCCCTCCCACCTGTATTGCCCCCAGGGGAACAGTAAATAATAAATAAATAGTATTTCATGTCATTCACTGCTTTGTTAGAGGGTTAATGAAAGAGGAAATGAAGGAGGTGATGAAGGAGGAGGAGGTGATGAAGGAGGTGATGAAGGAGGAGATGAAGGAGGTGACGAAGAAGGAGATGAAGGAGCAGATGAAGGAGGTGATGGAGGAGGTGATGGAGGAGGTGATGAAGGAGGAGATGGAGGAGCAGATGAAGGAGGTGATGAAGGAGGAGATGGAGGAGGTGATGAAGGAGGAGGAGGTGATGAAGGAGGTGATGAAGGAGGATATGAAGATGGAGGTGATGAAGGAGGAGATGAAGGAGGTGATGGAGGAGGAGATGGAGGAGATGAAGGAGGTGATGAAGGAGGAGATGAAGGAGGTGATGAAGGAGGTGATGAAGGAGGAGATGGAGGAGGAGATGAAGGAGGAGATGATGAAGGAGGAGATGAAGGAGGTGATGAAGGAGGAGATGAAGGAGGTGATGAAGGAGATGATGAAGGAGGAGATGAAGGAGGTGATGAAGGAGGAGATGAAGGAGGAGACGAAGGAGGAGATGAAGGAGGTGATGAAGGAGGAGATGGAGAAGGTGATGAAGGAGGAGATGGAGGAGGTGAAGAAGGAGGTGATGAAGGAGGAGATGAAGGAGGTGATGAAGGACGAGATGGAGGAGGAGATGAAGGAGGTGATGAAGGCCGAGATGAAGGAGGTGATGGTGAGCAGTGATCATATGGTGGTTGCAGTGGGTTCTAATGTAACTGGTTCTTTAAAGGACAAGATATCCCATAATACTATGGCAGCATAGGAATCCCTCTGTAGTAAGCACAATTCAGCAGAAACCTCCTACTAGAGCTCATGTGACAAGTGTTGTTGGGGAGAAGAAGCAGGTTGTGGCACTTGTTAGGCTCAATCATGAGCATCTGCAACCCTGGTAGGAGTGGTGAGTCCAAAGATACTAATCCAGGATAGTCCCAGGCCTTGGAATAGGTCATCAGGCAAAACACTGTCCCAAACGTATAAGGTGCAACTTGTGCCGAGTGCTTGGACATGCGTATGGTTCCTGTCCTATGTCTTGAGAAAGCTTTGATGAGGAGTTCAGGATGGAAATTAGGTCTTGAGTCCGATTCCTTACAGGGTCAGGTTGGTGAGACGACTCCTCTTGTGCCTGATTCTGATCCAATCATCTGCATAACCAATCTCAATCTTCCAAAACCACACAGCAGTGGGGGGAATTGCAGAAAGAAAGACAATAAAGAGGCAGGTGTAGAGGGAACCCCTTCATGTTTTCAAGTTGAGGAAGGGGAGGCCCAATACCCCTATCTGCAAACAGAGTTAAGACCGAAGACGAGTTAGGAGGCGACAGGTTCATGCAATGCTGACTTAAGGATATTGATCCTGTAGAAGCAGAGAAGCTTCCGTCTGGTCTCTCTGTATAGAGGAAATGTTCTGATGATGATAGGAAGGCAAAAAGGAGGGCGGAAGCCTCCACATCTTAATCACCCTGTAATTGGCTGTGCCCCCTTCAATACGCGTTGTGACTATTAATGTTGCGAGGGGCAAGTCTGTAGGTGCTAGGGAGGCGACTTTCTTTTTGCTCTCCCAAGTTGTGGCAGAGATTATTTAATCTACAGGTGCTCCACAGAACCAAAAAACAATGGACGCACAGTCCTTCATACTGGTCTAGAGGATGTGCACATTTCCCTAACCGCACGGGTTTCACCTTTTTTAGAGGAACGTGTAGAAGTAGGATAGACAGGTTTTTTTGTGAAGCAGGACTTCATAGTGTCTCCTCCTGAGGTGACAGCTGTGGAGTCCTCTGAAATACAAATTGGTGTCTGATGGTGGCCAAGGTGGGGAAGTTGCCAAGGTCCGTGCCCTCATGAAGGAGGATCAGTATGACAGGTACTCTTCCCTGGTTTTGGAGAGGGACTACAGGAAGCACCACTCGTGTGACCCTTTCCAAAACTGTAGGGAAGTGTTTTCCCGCAAGTCCATACATGGCTTGCAAAATGAGGCTAGGGTTCTAGAGACTTGGGTCCCTGGTTTTCTCAGGGTTATTAAGAACTAATATGCTGAACTTCTGCAGGGGCTCTCCTGGGCAGTATGTCTTCCTTTCTGGAAGAGACCCCTATTCTCTAGGATGAGAACTTTCCTTTTTATGAATTGGAGTGTGAGATTGGAGTTGAGGAGGTCAGAACAGCAATTGAAGGCCTCCTGGAGGTCCTAGAGAGGTGCAGGATCTGTGAGTGGGGTAAGTATTTGCTGAGTTTGGTCAGTCAAAGGCTTTTCATAGGGTAAACCACAAGTACCTATGGTTACTCCTTGTCAGGTACGGTTTTCCAGTCAAATGAATCAATTGGCTAATTTCCAAAAAGTTCCCTTTTGCAAATGATTGGTCTGGGGAGAGCTTTGAGGTTTCTTTTGAGGTCAGTCAGGGTTATCCTTTGAGCTCTCTGCTTTATGTATTTGCCATTGATACCCTCGTAAGGCAAATAGAGTCTTTTGTAACAGCCTCCTTTGTGGGTGGAGATCTTCAGAGTTTGGGTCTTTCATTATCTTGAGTGCTGGCAGAGAGGCAGCTTGGTAAAGAGTGTGAGTGCTTCTCATGGAGCTCTCCCATCTTATGTTGTAGTGAGTCTGAAGGGGATGAGGCAGTGGTGTGTGTCTGTTGGGAGATCAGGGCTTCTCCCAGAAGGGAGTTCTATGGGGGATTTTTGGGTTCTTTCATGCATCACTGGCCCTGAAGGACTGTCCAGATGAAGTGTTGAGATCAGGGCTCTCTTTAGTCAGCTCCCCAAGGGTCCCCTCGAAGTTTAGGGACATCATCTGACGCTACTTCCACAGAAAGCTCTATGTTAATGACAATCTAAAGTAAAGACGCACCAATGACTGTGATTGCTTACGGGAGGAACGTTCTGCTGTTTTGGGCATTCCTTGCCTCTCTGGTTGTAGTTACCAGGACTTAGGGCCTTATGGGGCATTCAAGTGACACAGGGGTTATGATTTAGGCACTCTTTTCTTAGTCAGCTCTGTTGTCCGCTTTTACACGTGGAGTGCACGGTGCAAGGTTTCTCTGAGGTGTGAAGTCCTCCACTGTCCAGTGGTGGTGGAGATAATACCACCTCATATAAGTGATAAGTATGAAGCCCAGCTACTTTTACAAATAGAAGCGGCTTCACAACTAGGTCAAGTTGTTGCTATGGGTGACTTCAATTATCCAGACATTGACTGGGGTAATGGGGTTGCTAAGACAGAAAAAGCTAGTAGCTTTGTAAATATGCTGAATGGCAACTTTTTATTCCAGCTCGTTCAAGAACCTACTAGGAATAACTCTCTTTTGTACCTGTAATAACTAATAATACTGAACTCATCTCTAACATTTGTGTGGGTGAGGGGCATTTAGGGAATAGTGATCATAACATGGTCTCCTTTGAGATTCTGTTGCAGAAGCAATTCTATAAGGGACCAACTAAAACACTAAATTTCAGACGTGCAAACTGTGATAGTATAAGGGCATCTCTGCAACATATTAAGTGGGAAATGCTTTTCACAGGGTTAAACACAGAACAAAAATGGGAAGTCTTTAAAATGCTGCTTAATAAATCTACTTGTCAGTATATTCCACTTGTAAGCAAGGAACGTCGTTGCAAAGCAAAACCTTTTTGGTTCAATAGAAATGTTGGTGTTGAGGTGGGTAAGAAAAGACCTGCTTTTAAGGCTTTCAAGTTATCTGGTACAGCCAAATCATTTATAAGGTACAAGGTACAATAAATCATGCAAAAAAATAATTGGGCAAGCTAAAATCGGTATGGAAAAGGATATTGCAGCAAGCAGTAAAAAGAATTCAGAATTCTTTTTTAAATATGTTAATAGTAAAAAAATTAAGCAGGAAGGGGTGGGTCCCTTACTATCAGAGGGGGGTCAGCTGGTTGATGACAACAACAAAAAAAGCGCAGATTCTGAACTCATATTTTTCATCTGTCTACATAAATGAGGAACCAGTTAATGAAGGTTTTAATCTTAATAGTCCCAATTCTAGTAATACAACTAATGATGCATGGTTCACACATGAGGAAATTCAAAAGAGACTAGAACATGTTAAGATAAACAAAGGTCCAGGGCCAGATGGTATTCATCCCAGGGTAATTAGTGAGCTTAGCTCTGTGATTGCCAAACCTCTTTACTTTATTTTTCAGGATTCATTGAGATCTGGCATAGTGCCGAGAGACTGGCGAATTGCTAATGTGGTGCCTCTATTCAAAAAGGGATCCTGTTCTCAGCCTCAAAACTATAGGCCAGTTAGTCTGACGTCAGTGGTAGGAAAGCTTCTCGAAGGGTTAATAAAGGATAAAATACTGGACTTCATATCAAATCATAATACTATGAGTTTGTGCCAGCATGGTTTTATGCGTAATAGATCTTGCCAGACTAAATTAATTTCTTTTTATGAGAAGGTGAGCCGGGACCTGGATTCTGGGATGGCAGTGGATGTGATTTACTTAGACTTTGCTAAAGCATTTGATACAGTGCCACACAGAAGGTTACTGGTTAAATGAAGGAATGTTGGCCTGGAACATAGTATTTGTACCTGGATAGAGAACTGGCTAAAAGATAGACTACAAAGAGTGGTGGTAAATGGAACATTTTCTAATTGGACCAGTGTTGTTAGTGGAGTACCGCAGGGCTCTGTACTAGGTCCCTTGCTTTTCAACTTGTTTATTAATGACCTGGAGGTGGCCATTGAAAGTACTGTTTCTATTTGTGCAGATGAGACTAAATTGTGCAGAACTATAGGTTCCATGCAGGATGCTGCCACTTTGCACAGTGATTTGTCTAAACTGGAAAACTGGGCAGCAAACTGGAAAATGAGCTTCAATGTTGATAAATGCAGGTTATGCACTTTGGCAAAAATAATATAAATGCAAGTTCTACACTAAATGGCAGTGTGTTGGGAGTTTCCTTAAATGAGAAGGATCTTGGGGTCTTTGTAGATAACACGTTGTCTAATTCTGGGCAGTGTCATTCTGTGGCTACTAAAGCAAATAAAGTTCTTGTATAAAAAAGGGCATTAACTCAAGGGATGAAACATAATTGTGTCTCTTTATAGGTCCCTGGTGAGGCCTCATCTGGAGTATGGGGGCAGTTTTGGACTCCAGTCCTTAAGAGGGATATAAATGAGCTGGAGAGAGTGCAGAGACTAAGTGCAACTAAACTGGTTAGAGGGAGGGAAGAGTTCAATTATGAGGGGAGACTGACAAGGTTGGGGTTGTTTTCTCTGGGGGAAAAAAGGCGCTTGTGAGGGGACATGATTAGACTTTACAAGTACATTAGAGGACATTATAGACAAATAGCAGGGGACCTGTGTTGCTCATAGCCTGTACAGAGAGATGCCATAAAACAAGAGCAGGTTATTCCAGATATAAGATGACAAAGCGTCTGAGGCCTCATCTAGTCAGCCCCCCCCCCATACTACTGGAGGGGATTCTAATAAACCCAGGGGCAGGGAGAACAAAGGGGCAGAATCTTCCCTTGTGATGCTGTGTGGCAATCTCTGAGTCCGCCTGTTATAAATAAGGGGGGCTGTGAGTCATTCCTCCCTCGGTGCCTGGGCACTATAGGGGTCTTCAGACCTTGGACAGAAGTGCAAATGTGTGCCCCCTAGTGTTCATTCAAAGACACTTATCCCTTGGGTCTGGCTGTGCTCTACACCCCACCCAAATAATCAATCCACAGTGTGTGCAAAGTGCCTTTCATAGTGTCAGTGGTAAGTATGGGCCCCACTGCACCGTCTGCCCCCTAACACGTGTGTCTGAATGCTGCACAATTTAGGGGGTGGATATAAGACGGGAGGGGGACACCTACGACCCCTCATCACACCCAAGTGAATTCAGAGCAGCAGAAAGCCAAGCAGCACTGTACTCATGACACAGGTCTCTGCACTTTCTGCACAAAGACCAACAACAATGTTCCTCCATGCAGGGCAGGGTGCAAGTGTAAGAACCATGGCCGATTGCACCTGATATTTGCACTTTGCACCCTGCCCTGCATGTAGTAAATGTGCCTTTGCCAATGGGAAAGTTAAAGTTAAATAAATACAAGGGTCACGTCAGGCTAAATGTCAAGATGAATTTCCAGTTAGAGGTGACTGGAGTGCGGAGCTGACAGTTGCAATGTAACTGAACACTGTTGCTCCTGCTGGTGTTACACTCCGGATACAGCACTACCCTCCCCTCTGCAAACTCTACCTCTTTCCACCTGACTGGTGTGTAGACTCCGCCCACTGTTCTGTCCCACACTCTTTATTCACCAGTGCTCAGCAATCTCACTCCCAGTCTGTGAGACTCCCCACCAGGCACAGCAGGTAAGCAAACTGGGCTCAGTAGCCTTGGAATATGTTCTTGCTTCTAGAGCTTGCAATCTAATGTAGAGGGGGTCATTCTTTATACATCTCAACTGCACCCTGTTGCCTCTGTGTGTAGAGACCTTCACTTTATATGCCTGATGGTATACACCCCCGAGAGCTTGCAGTCTAGCTAGGGGTATTAGTCTTTAGACTGAGATGTCCATCTCTTCACCTGCCCCCCACCCAGTTCTGGTTCAACATCAACTCCCTGCACCCTCTGACAGCTGTGGGATGATGCTGCCAGGAGACTTTGAGAGAATTCGGCAGATTCCTCTGCTGGTTCCAGGGGCAGTGAACCTTGTAGATTGGGTGGGACACTGAGTCCGGTGAGACTTCCACACAAGTGCCAACGATTTAAAGGGACATATTTCAATCCAAATAAGATGATTGTGCCAGGGACAGTCACCTAGGAACTGAGAGTGGGGCAATAAAGAGGGCAAATGTATTTCTCCAGGTACAGAGGGGCTCTCTCATGCTGGGAATCTTGGCTGCTTCGGAAACAGAGGAGGGGAGGCTGGGGAAGCAGGGCCCCCCCATGAATCAGTTCTGTCCTCAGACCCCTTGACTAACTACCCTGCCACCTATTCACCAGGGGGCACAGTCAGCCAATCAGTCTCTTACACAGAACTTTCAATGTAATTTAATAACAAGGATTGGGCTCAGTTCCACTGTCCTTTTAGTATCAGTCCGTTGGTATATTGGTCACAAGTCCCTCCAGCTCCCTATTAACCAGCAGGAAGAGCCCCACCAGGTATTATTGTTATTGAGGAACGAAGCAGAAAGGAGCTAAGCCAAAAATGGGTTAATCAGAGTCATTAGAAGGAATCCTCAGGGGAGGGACTACACTTTTTATAGTGGGAGGAGCTTCATTGTGACCCAACCACCTATTTGTTTTTCTCTCATTCACAGGAAGAAAGAGGTACTTGTCTAATCCTGCCCTGGTTGTAGTTGCCCTACTAGACAATATGATTCACCCTCCTGCAAAAATGGTGAGGGGAATGCCCTTACTGGGAACCTTTGCAGAAAACTGGAGAACGTTGAGAAGTTCCAGGCCAGACCGGACGATCTGCTGATCTGCACGTACCCCAAGTCTGGTGAGTGGCAGGGCAATGCATGGAATTCCTGTAGGGTAGGTACACATAGAAGGTGCATTAGATCCCCACCCAACCCAGTACAGAACAGTCATGCCAATGATAAAACAAAATGGTGGCAGTGATCCAGTAATGATCTGTAACTAAATGTCTCTGCCTCTGAGGTACCACCTGGATGTGTGAGATTGTGGATCAGATTCTTGCTGTCGACAACTCTGAAGGATGCAAAAAAGCGGCCATATATGAACGAGTGCCCTTCCTATGCAGTATGCAGTGCCCAACATGATTTCAGGTGATTGTACACTTTTGTACAACTGGATCTCCCTGCTTCTTCCACATTAATATCCATTTCATTTCTCTCTTCTTCTTTGCCCCTCAGGCACAGTGACCCTGGACCAAAGGGCATCCCCCCGTCTCATCAAGACCCATCTGTGGAGCTTCTGCCCAAGAGCTTCTGGGACAATAAAGTCAAGGTGAAATAGTCAACCCAAATTTTCTCCACTGTTAAAACTCCTCTCCTTTGTTCTGAGTGGACCTTCTCTTTGCAGGTAGATATGGAGTCCAATAAATGTAAGTGGTGACTTCTGATCTCTCTATCCTCAGGTCATAAATGCAGCTCGTAATGCCAAGGATGTGGCGGTGTCTTATTATTATTTCTACCAGATGGCAATTTTGCACCCAGAACCAGGAACGTGGGATGAGTTTTTGGACTCCTACATTGAAGGGAAAGGTAAATGAAATCTCACCTTGAGGTGGACCTGTTGGATTATGACATCAGCAGGCACATGTGAGGGGTTGTCCCCTGAATGGTGGGATATCCCATGCAACAGTTTCATCTAACTTTCTTACTCTACCTATCTACATGCAGGAGAGAGTGGTAGAGAAGATATTTGTATAGGACATTGGCCAACTTTTCCAAACCACAAAGAACCATGGGAGAAAGAGAGGTTTAATGAATTTTAATGGTTTAAATAACTTCCTCGCTGTTTGTTGCAGTGTGTTTTGGGTCATGGAGCACTCTTGTAAAAGGCTGGTGGCAGATGGCAAAGAAGTGGGATGTCCTGTATTTGTTATATGAGGACATGCTAGAGGTAAGAATCTGCTCCATCACATTTCTAAACATCTTAGGGGAGGGGCGATACTCTCAGGTTCTACTCCCCATCTCATTCACTCACTGGTGTTGTGTTCCTAAACCTCACTAGTATATTCTTTGGGCAGGACGCAAAACGTGAGATCAGGAAAGTGGTCAAGTTCATGGGGAAGGACCTCTCTGAGGAACTTCTGGAGACGATTGCAAGTCACACCTCCTTCAAAGCCATGAAGCAGAACAAAATGTCCAATTATACAATGGTCCCAAGCTTTGTGATGGACCATTCCATCTCGCCCTTCATGAGGAAAGGTGAGGCTCCAATACCTACCCTATAAACTGGAGGATATGTTTCCCATAGGCCTAGAGCCTTCCTCGCAGTGTAGGGAACTTTGGATGTATGTTCATATTTCTCTCTCCTCTGTGCCTCTAGGAGTGTGCGGCGATTGGAAGAATCAGTTCACGGTGGCTCAAAATGAGAAGTTTGATGAGTATTATCAGAGAGAGATGACGGACTGTGATTTATCTTTCCGCTCTTAAACAAGCCATCATCTACAGTCTTCCTAATATCAGCTCTAGCTTTGCCTTTAAATACTTATGTCTCAGTACCAGCAAACATTCCTCTTCTATTGTATTCTGTACAATAAACATTTTGGATGTGAGGGTTGGGGGGAGAAGGACCTCTGGTTTCTGCTGAATAAAGTGTTGGGTTACAATTTTTATGTATTGCTTCTGGAAGAAAGACCATGAAATTCCAAGACTATTCTTGAGTTATTGACATACATATAAAGGTAAGTTGAAAAAAGACACACGTCCTTCAAGTTCAACCTTTTGACTCTATTTTAACCTGCCTAACTACCAGTTGATCCTGAGGAAGGTGAAAAAAACCCATCTGAAGCCTCTCCAATTTGCCTCAGAGGGGGAAAAATTCCCTCCTGACTCCAAAATGGCAATGGGACCAGTCCCTGGATCAACTAGTACTATGAGCTATCTCCCATATCCCTGTATTCCCTCACTTGCTAAACACCATCCAACCCCTTCTTATACCTATCTAATGTATCAGCCTGTACCCCTGATTCACTTCCCAGCTCTCCCTGTAACACCCCTTTCCCTCCTCTAATCTCATTGGCTCCCTCCTGTCTGCTGGGAGGAGCTACTGGTGAATAAAGCTTCCGACCCTTCCTTGTACCTATCTAATGTATCAGCCTGTACCCCTGATTCACTTCCCAGTTCTCCCTGTAACACCCCTTTCCCTCCTCTAATCTCATTGGCTCCCTCCTGTCTGCTGGGAGGAGCTACTGGTGAATAAAGCATCCGACCCTTCCTTGTACCTATCTAATGTATCAGCCTGTACCCCTGATTCACTTCCCAGCTCTCCCTGTAACACCCCTTTCCCTCCTCTAATCTCATTGGCTCCCTCCTGTCTGCTGGGAGGAGCTACTGGTGAATAAAGCATCCGACCCTTCCTTGTACCTATCTAATGTATCAGCCTGTACCCCTGATTCACTTCCCAGCTCTCCCTGTAACACCCCTTTCCCTCCTCTAATCTCATTGGCTCCCTCCTGTCTGCTGGGAGGAGCTACTGGTGAATAAAGCATCCGACCCTTCCTTATACCTATCTAATGTATCAGCCTGTACCACTGATTCAGGGAGACAATTCCACATCTTCACAGCTCTCACTGTAACAAACCCCTTCCCAATATTTAGGCGGAACCTCTTTTCTTCTAATCGGAATGGGTGACCTGGTGTCAGCTGGAAAGACCTACTGGTAAATAAATCATTAGAGAGATTATTATATGATCCCCTTATATATTTATACATAGTCATCATATCTCCCCTTAACGCCTCTTCTCCAGAGTGAACATCCCCAATTTGGCCAGTCTTTCCTCATAGCTAAGATTTTCCCTTTACCAGCTTAGTTGCCCTTCTCTGTCCCCTCTCTAATACAATAATGTCCTGTTTGAGTGATGGAAACCAAAACTGTACGGCATATTCTAGATGGGGCCTTACCAGTGCTCTATACAGTGGGACCCCCTCCTCCCGTGACTCTCTGCCCCATTTAATACAAGTCAAGACCTTATTTGCCCTTGATGCTGCTGACTGGCATTACTTGCTACAGACAAGTTTATTATCTACAAGGACTCCAAGCTCCGTCTCCATTATGGATTTGCCTAGTGCAGTCCCATTAAGGGTATAAGTGGATATTGTTACATCCCAGGTGCAGGACTTTACATTTATCAACATTGAATCTCATTTGCCACTTAGCTGCCCAGATTGCCAGTTAGTCAAGATCCTGTTGCAAGTGCCACATCCTGGATGGAATTAATTGGGCTGATAGTTTTGTGTCATCTGCAAACACTGATACATTACTTACAACACCCTCCCCTAAGTCATTAATGAACAAGTTAACTAAAAGTGGCCCCAATACTGAGCCCTGAGGGACCCCAATAAGAACCTTACTCCAAGTAGAGAATGTCCCATTAACAACCACCCTCTGTACCTGATCCTGTAGCCAGTTTCCTATCCATGTGCAAACGACTTCATTAAGCCCAACAGACCTTAGTTTAGAAACCAGTCGTTTGTGGGGCACAGTATAAAAGAAGAACAATAGGCAGAGGAGTGAGATTTGGTCACATTTCTCACAATATTGTTCGTTTCACAGAATGTTTGTGAAGATTCTCATTCATCCAGGTCATGGTAGATCTGTAGAAATAAGTCAAATAATGAATAACTTGTGATCTCTCTGGAATAAATACCCAGGAATGCTGCTCCAGTCAGAATACAAAGCAGTTTTGCTAATACAATCAACACCTAATGTTATGAATAGTGATGGGCAAATCTGGGCAGTTTCGATTCAATGAAAAATTTGTGAATTTACTGTGCAATTCACGAAACGGCAAAAAATTTGCAAAACACATTAAAGTCAATGGGTGTCGAAATAATTTTGACGCGAGCATCCATTTTTATTCGGGTGACTGGTCCAAATGCATTAAAGTCAATGGGTGTCTGAATAATTTTACCGTGCGTCAATTTTTGTTTGATGCAGCGGATTTTTCACCAGCAAATTGTTGCCACAATTTTGCAAAATAATTATTTGCGTCGAAACACGGAAATTCCCCACAAATTAGTGTCTGGTGAATTTATTCGCCCAGTTCAAATTATACTGACTGGAACAACATTCCATTTATTTCAGAAAGATCTTATTTACAAGTCATTCTAAATTGAGAAACGTCTTCAAGAAAAACACGGCAAGTCCAGTTGATTTGACTTATTTCTACAGATATCGTCTCACAGAGATTCTCTATTCTTTGGGCATTAGGGAACAGCAGAGCAAAGCAAATAACATTCATTCCTTGGATAAACACTTGCACCTGCATTTGCTTTATAGAAGCTTTAATGATCTGTGTTGGTCCCAGCTCTGTTGTACTTGTTCATTTCTTTCCACCTTGAACTACTATAACCTTTGTCTTTGGCCAATAAGTGCCCTGAACTGGGAGGAACACAAAAGCCCCATCAGACAGGAATGAGAAGATGTTTGGGATTTTATCAACACATTCAATCATAGTCTGCTAGTGTTCACTTGCACAAAACATGTAGTGTGTTAACAAAAAGCACCCGGAATTTTGCAACATTAATCTGTGTTTGACCTCTTCTTACAATTATCCTTTACTGACTTCCCTGTATAACTCAGTCTGCTGCCTTCTAATATCCTTATCATTTACAGTAATACATGAGTGATACTCAGAGTTCCCTGTATAACTCAGCCTGCAGCCTTGTGCCTTTATATGGTCACAGAACAACCCCTCAGTGACTTCTAATATCCTTATCATTTACAGTAGGGGGTACATTATCCCTTATAATACATGAGTGATACTCAGAGTTCCCTGTATAACTCAGCCTGCAGCCTTGTGCCTTTATATGGTCACAGAACAACCCCTCAGTGACTTCTAATATCCTTATCATTTACAGTAGGGGGTACATTATCCCTTATAATACATGAGTGATACTCAGAGTTCCCTGTATAACTCAGCCTGCAGCCTTGTGCCTTTATATGGTCACAGAACCCCCTCAGTGACTTCTAATATCCTTATCATTTACAGTAGGGGGTACATTATCCCTTGTAATACATGAGTGATACTCAGAGTTCCCTGTATAACTCAGCCTGCAGCCTTGTGCCTTTATATGGTCACAGAACAACCCCTCAGTGACTTCTAATATCCTTATCATTTACAGTAGGGGGTACATTATCCCTAATAATACATGAGTGATACTCAGAGTTCCCTGTATAACTCAGCCTGCAGCCTTGTACCTTTATATGGTCACAGAACAACCCCTCAGTGACTTCTAATATCCTTATCATTTACAGTAGGGGTACAGTATCCCTTAAATAATGAGTGATAATGTATGACTTAGCCTGACACAACTGGGGGGCCCTGCAGTTGTAGGTCCCTACCCCTTGCACACAGATATGTAGAGTCACACAAATTTCTATTGTTCTGGGGTTTAACTGGACCCCCCCCCCCCCAGTTCCCTTTGTGTTCAGTAAAGTTGCTCATTGCTGAACTCCCATGAACCTGCAGTAAAGAGCCGGGAGTTTTCAGTTGGCACCAGTATAAAGGCACCACCCCTGGCTCTGGTTTCCACAGTTGAGTGCCCAGGAACTTTGCACTTACTCCATATTCCAGGGAATTAGATCTGTTGTTTGTACTGGGTCCCATTGCAGTCAGGGAATTGCTTCCTGGACACCTGCTCAGGGTTCACTTACCTGGATCCTTTGTGCCTCTGGGGCAGTGAATTAAAGTCTGATGTTCCTGTATCCAGGTTTTTAAGGCATATGTTGGGTGGAGCTGTTGGACTTTATTCCTTTATTCAGCTTTACTTTCTGTCATGTTGAAGGTTTGGGATTTATTTTTTTTAAAGGGGACAGTGGTCAATAAACCCCCGATTCTGAACATGGAGTTGGTTCAGAATCTGATTTAAAGGGGAAGGAAAAGTAACTAATCCTTCCGCCATAAAACAAGACAAGGGTGACCTCCTCTTATTCTTATTGAATAAAGATTGGCTTTAGGGCATGGGGGCAATGTAGTAGGATCTATCTTCCCTGCCAATCTCTTCCACCCATTTCCCATGGTAATTTGCTCCCACTGCAGCTGGTGAATGCAGCTGAGATACACAGGAACCAGTACAGCAGCCTAGCACTGCAATCCAAACCATGTAACAAGTTTTCTTTATTAGGTAATAAACCCTATGACGGAGAGCAACTGATGTGTCAATTATCTTCAAACCAACCGAAATGGAAACACATACCGAACACTCTCTCTTTTCTTGCTAAATAAAACAAACCTAACTAGGGCAAGATGAAGACAGTAGTGCAAGATGGAGACAGTAGGACAAGATGGGGACAGTAGAACAAGATGGAGACAATAGGACAAGATTGAGACAGTATGACAAGAAGACAGTAGGACAAGATGGAGACAGTAGGACAAGAAGAAGACAGTAGGACACAATGGAGACAATAGGACAAGATGGAGACAATAGGACAAGATTGAGACAGTATGACAAGAACACAGTAGGACAAGATGGAGACAGTAGGACAAGATGGAGACAGTAGGACAAGAAGAAGACAGCAGGACAAAAAGAAGACAGTAGGACAAGAATAAGAGATTAGGACACGATGGAGACAGTAGGACAAGAAGAAGACAGTAGGACAAGATGGAGACAGTAGGACAAGAAGAAGACAGTAGGACACAATGGAGACGGTAGGACAAGATGAAGACAGTAAGACAAGATGGAAACAGTAGGACAAGAAGAAGACAGTAGGACAAGAAGAAGACAGTAGAACATGATGGAGACAGTAGGACAAGAAGAAGACAGTAGGCAAGATGGAGACTGTAGAGCAAGATGGAGGTAGCAGGATATGATGGAGACAGTAGAGCAAGATGGAGGTAGTAGGATAAGATGGAGACAGTAAGGCAAGTTGGAGACAATAAGGCAGGAGGGAGACTATGGGGGCAAGATGGAGACTGTAGGACACAATGGATAAAGTTGGATAAGATGGAGGCAGTAGGACAAGATGGAGACAGTATGACAAGAAGAAGACATTAAGACAAGATTGGGACAGTAGGACAAGATGGAGACGGTATAACAAGAAGAAGACAGTAGGACAAGACGGAGACAGTAGGACAAGAAGAAAACAGTAAGACAAGATGGAGACAGTATGACAAGATGGAGACAGTAGGACAAGCAGAAGACAGTAGGACATAATGGAGACAGAAGGACAAGAAGTAGACAGTAGGACACAATGGAGACAGTAGGAAAAGAAGAAGACAGTAGAACATGATGGAGACAGTAGAGCAAAAGGGAGGTAGTAGGAGAAGATGAAGACAGTAGAGCAAGATGGAGGTAGTAGGATAAGATGGAGACAGTAGAGCAAGATGGAGGTAGTAGGATAAGATGGAGACAGTAGAGCAAGATGGAGGTAGTAGGATAAGATGGAGACAGTAAGGCAAGTTGGAGACAGTAGGCCAAGTTGGAGACAATAAGGCAGGATGGAGACTGTGGGGGCAAGATGGAGACTGTAGGACACAATGGATACAGTTGGAGAAGATGAAGGCAGTAGGGCAAGATGGAGACAGTAGGACAAGGAAGAGATGGAGACAGTAGGCAAGAAGGAGACAGAAAGGCAAGAAGGAGACAATAGGCCAAGATGGCTACCAGATCCTGTGATGCACCTCCTTGAGGTATGTACCCCATCATAACATGGAGGAAATAGGGAACAGAACTGAAAACTGATTAGAATTATTGGGTGAGAAGGGGAAAGACAGCAACACCCTGAAGCTGTGGCTGAAGGTACACTCACTGCTAATATTCCTACAATATGGAGGGTGGGCTGAAACTCCCTGAATGGCTAAATTCTTCCAACCAGTCATGATATTGGAGAGAAAGATTTGGCCTTTATGTGAATCTCCCAGTAGCACCTAATGGTAAGAAACAAATAAAGCTCTTTTATTATTTGATAATAAAAAAAAGGGCAGAGAAATATCTCAGACTTTGCATAACGAGTGCCAGAGACATAATCCAGGCATTAGGAAATATCTACTTTCTTTTCAAGGAAGATACGTATAGATCCTAAGCTGTTGCACCAAGCCCTGAAATAGAAGATATTCTGCCAGATTTATCAAAATCCCCAAGACTTTCAGTATTTTCATTTTTTATTTTTCAGACTTTCAATTGGAACAGATGAAAGTTAAGTTATTTGACCACTTTTTGCCCAACATTTATTTAAATGCCCATGGGAATAATTCCAGCTCCAGAAGTATCTCAGGAAAGGCAAAATCAAATTCATACTTATTTTTGTTGAACGTAACAGCCTAGTATCTACCACCCAGTATCTCCATCTGAAAACAATTCATTTTCTGGAAAGATGCAGATGAAAAGGCCTTCAAGATTATGTTCCGATTAGAAGTTGTAGCTGTTGTATTTGCTATTTAGGTCCATCTCTATGTGTATGGCAGACATGTGATGGTGCATTCAGAGGATAAGTATCATGAGACCATTACAAAGAAGCCTTTAGTATATGCTCCAAAATGACTGCAGCACTTGCTTCTTCCACTGCACAAGTGTGACATGTCCCAATGCTCTTAGCAGAGCCACCGAACTTCCTAACTCACACTGAAGGTGACAAGGACATTGAAACCATCAATATGTATCTATCTGTTCCTACAAACAAACATGCACAAACATGACTACTGTATTACAAGGTTGACCCAAATACAAACAATTTACTCCCTTTTTTTCACATCAGAGATAAATTGTCAATGCAGCAGCTCATTATATTGAAGGAAGAAAAAGTCGTGCTATTAGGGAGTCCCAGAAGAGACATCATGGAAAGATTGCAAATCTCATATACAGGCATCAAAGGGTCTTTCTTCCATGCATGGGAATGTGTGTACCGGCCTGGAATGTTGGCCTGGAAAAAATTAGACATTTCATAACCCAATGTGAAATATGTGAATCTTGTGGAGAAGAGCAGCTAAAGAAAACACTGCAACTCCAGGAACCCCTGAAAGCCCATGGTCAAGAGTTACTACTTGTTTGAGAATTATTCCTCCTAAAGGTCAGTTATTATTCTAGTTTCTGGGAGCTAGAGACCTTCAAGACTCCAGATCAAAAACTGTAGCAAAAAAGCTAAAAGCTCACTTTTCAAGATATATTATTTTCTGGTAAAACTCAGTTCAATTCAGAGGAGTTTGGGCAAGTTAGGAAGAAGTTGGAATTTGAGCAGAAATGTCTACTGTGAAAATGACCAAGAAGCTCCTACAGATACACATACTGTCTATTATTGGATATAAGGAATACACCAACACAAGGCTTGGCCAGTTGTCCAAATGTACAACCCCCCCCCCCCTTAACAAAAACTAAAGAACTTCTGCACCCAAGGATTGCTGATAGCATCACAACCAAACTGTAGTTGAACCAAAATCACCAGGCCCAGGACTACAACAAATCTGCAAATGATCTGCCTACTCTTCAGAAAAATGATAATGTTTGGATCCAACCACTGGATAAAGAAGGCAATCACTGGCAAACACCAAATCATAAATAACCTAGGACATGGGTCGCACCTAGTGGTACCAATGGATGGGGAGGCATTGAGAAGACATGGGTAGTCTGGAGAACTTGATGACCAGAAGTCACACAAAGCAATTATGTGAGGAACAAGAATGATCTTCCTAGATATGGCAGGACCTGGCATGCCCTCAGGTACCCTGGGTGGGGAGAGTCTTCACTCATACTAATACTCACTCACACAGATAATTCCTCACCTATTCACATACACACACTTGCTTAGACTCAAGGCCAAACTTCTAGCCAGGTAGATAGGTATAAAGGCACCAATTCAACACCCATCTGAAATCATCACATGGATAAGGCCGGGTATTTCTTTTTCAGCCAGATTATATGTGGGTTGGACACGGGCAGGATAGGCTTGTTACTAAAACAGATGAATGTTCACTCATACACAGACCAATACACTGGCTGAAACAAACAGTCCATGTGCTTTCAGCCCTTTAGCCCAACTGCCCCATTCCCAGAAGTCTAATTTACACTCTTCTCTCTTTCCCCAGGAACCGAGTTCATATTAACCAGCCACTTATTGTGAATCAGTGTTTTGTATCATGGCCACTGCCCCTACCCTACTGGCACCATTCAAGGAGCACAAAATGACTCTGCACACATTTGTCCCATTCCTTGTCATGTGCAAGTATGACAGGCTCTCTCTCTTCACTCTTGTCCCACATCATACCAACTTTCTCCTCAGCCCTGTTGCTTGTCCCACTAAATCTCTCCTCACCCGTCCTACCAACTTTCTCCTCTAGTCCCAGTAATTCTCACCTCACTTCATTCTAATCCTTGTCCCATTTACCCTCTCCTTCTCCCACTAATCTCTCCTCACTCCTGTTCCACTTTCTTCGCCCCCTGTTCCTTGTCCTGACAAATTTCTCATCACTCTTGTCGCTTGTCCCATTAACCCTCTCCAATTCGTCCCAGGAATTCTCACCTCACTTCATTCTGTTCCTCGTCCCACTAAAACTCTTCTAACCCGTCTATTGTCCCTTCGCCCACGCTACCACTGTCCCTCCCTCCTTCCCTTGTGGCTTTCCATTTACTCTCTCATCACTACTCAGCTCCACCTCTCAGCATTCTCTGTGCCAGCTCTAGATTGCCACTGATCTGTCAGCCCCACTTCTCTCTCCTCAGCAGTGGCCCATTGCTGATCTGGACTTTCTGCATTTCAGGTCAGTTTTGCACTCATTTAAGGGAGAAAGGGATCTACTGGACACACCTGTACCTTCCAGTGGGTCAGTTCTGTGCATTGGGGTGCGTCTGACTCTTTGGGATCTCTATGGCCCGTCATATTGTAAGGGGTTGGAGCAGGTGTGCCAAAGAGTGGAGCAGGGTGCTTAGTGCATGTGTTTAGCAGAGTACAGTGCAGTACATGTGCAGTCGGGGGGTAACAGGGGGTACTGCAACTCTAGGTCCATTTGAGAACTGGCCAGCATTTCTCTTATAATGGAATTATTATTATCAATAAACTGTGCAAAATAGGACCACTCCTGTCTGAGTAGCTGGGGCCCAGATGAACCCATCAATGCTTTGGCCCACTTAGCACACAGGAGGTCAGCAAGTGTCACTCACTCCTTGTGGCTCCGGGCCATGATACAGGGCCATGACTCAGCTGTTGCACCCACCTTCATATAGGTACATAGGTGCAATAGGGGACTTGTGATCTCTGAGCTGCACATCAGGTGCTTTTCTTTAATCATGAAATACACACGGGGGTGCAGAGGGTGCAGTACTGCTCTTCTTTAAATTTGTACCCTTTTTAACCCATTAGTTACAGTGTCAGACACCACAGATTTCCAGGCTTTTACTGTATTCTAGGGGCAACTTGTAAAGGCGAGACTTGGGGCAAGAGCAGATAAAAGACCAGGAATCACGGCATGGGTAATAGCACTAAGTCTCTCTCCTCTTATTTCCCTGTTTTCTCCCTCTCAGCTGCCCCAGGGAGGGTGGGCTAATCTGCTTTCTCTTCAGGATATTTGCATTCCTGTCTCGCTCCCAGGGGGGGGGAGTTAATCCGTCCTTTCACCCCTCCCTCCACTTCAGACCCCTTAACTGCCCAGCCTGGGTGTTTAACTCTTCCTTTATACGAGAGGTAGGTGCTCATGTAGGGCTGTAACTAAAGGTACAACACAAAGTAGAATAACTGGGCTACGGAGTGACTGGAAAAGAAATACATCTGTGAGACAGTTTCTGAGCACTGGGGGGATAGAATAGAGGCACAGAGCTGGGATGGGTCTGTACAATATAACAGACATAGCACTTTGAGAACTTGGGGAAAGAGACTGATATATACTGGGATGGTAGATTAGGCATTGCTGACCTGCAACTCCAACACTCCTTAAGAGCTGAAAGGAGGACCCATTATTATTCCTATAAAGTACGACTGGGCCACCAAAGACCTTTGAGTTGAATAGCTGAGCAAGGGGTTTTTTTCTTAATTCCTGACACTTATTCTTTGGAAACCTGCCATATGAGACATGGGCTCTAGTTGCGCAACTAACTGCTTATTTCTTTGGCTTTCTCTGTGCTCCCGCTGCCTCTACGTTTGAAGAATGGAGTTATGGCAACGCAAGGACTGGGTGGATGTCCATGGAATTCCCATGATTGCTGCCTTTTCCTCAAACTGGGGGCGAATCGAGAATTTCCAGGCCAGAGATGATGATCTTGTCATATGCACTTACCCCAAGTCAGGTATGGAGAGAGGCTCGGCTCCAGGTTAGGTAGATGTCCCTGGGTGTCCTGTTTATATCCTTCTTCTCTATGCAGGTACAACATGGATCAGTGAAATTGTTGATGTGGTTCTTAGAGATGGGGACACAGAAAAGAGCATGCGAGATGCCATACACATCAAGGTGCCAATGTTGGAATTTACTGCTCCTGGACAAGTACCGGCAGGTGAGGCTGAAGATTATAACTGGGCCTTTTGAAGCACCACTGGAATCTCCCCTAACCCCAAGTGCACTGCCATAACCTGTGCAAGTTACCTGTACCTTACCTCTTCTGTCAGGTTCTCTGGTGTTAGAATCTGTCCCCTCTCCCCGTATCATCAAGACCCATCTCACCGTGTCTCTCCTGCCTAAATCCTTCTGGGAAAAGAAATGCAAGGTATGGATGAGCTCTAGGAAGTGGTTCCTAAATGATGCAGTTGGCCGCCCAGAGGGTCCCAGCTGGAAGGGTGAACTTTGTAGATGTTGCCTTTATTGAGCGCAATGGGTGTATTGCTCCACTACCTCTGCAAACCTCCCACTGCCTAGTTTGACAGTGATGGTGGTGACACTATCTTCTCAGTTCAGGGGTAGCCAATCAAAATTGAGTGTGTGACATCATGCTTAGGTGCCATGTATACTCTCTGTATGTTTTGATTGACTCCAACTACTTTAAGCAGACCGGGCAGCTGATTTCATCAGTATTGTGGACTGGGCTTTATGCTAGTTTGCTGGATAGAGCAGACTGGACCATTTACTTATTTAATTTATATGCAATTATAAATACTTATTGAAAGTATATTATTAAGGACACATTCCCAGTCCTTCATGTTACTCTTCTCCCCGCAGTACATTTATTTGGCGAGGAATCCAAAGGACGTAACGGTCTCATTTTATCATTTCGACAAGATGAATCAGTTACACCCAGAGCCGGGAACGTGGGAACAGTATCTGGAGAAGTTTATGCAGGGGAAAGGTGAGGTATTGCAACTACACAAGGGCTACAGGTTGTGTCACATTCATATAAAGCCTAAATGTCAAATCAAAGAATTTAGCAGCACTCTAGCGATTGCAACAAAGGTGAAAAATGTATTTAGCCCTCCAAAATGTCAGGCAGGCAACGTTTCGGACCCCAATGGGCCCTTTTCAAGCCTAAATGTCATCATCCTGCTCTACTGTCACCATCTTATCCTGCTGTCTCCATCTTGCCCTATGTTCTCCATCTTGCCTTATTACCTCCGTCTTGTCCTGCTGTTTCCATCTTGCCCTATTACCTCCATCTTGTCCTATTGTCTCCATCATGCCCTATTACCTCCATCTCCCCCTGATATCTCCATCTTGCCCTATTACATCCATCTTGTCCTGCTGTCTCCATCTTGCCTTATTACCTCCATCTACCCCTGCTGTCTCCATCTTGCCTTATTACCTTCATCTTATCCTATTACCTTCATCTTGTCCTGCTGTCTCCATCTTGCCCTATTACCTCCATTTTGCCTTGCTGTCTCCATCTTGTCCTATTACGTTCATCTTGTCCTGATGTCTCCATCTTGTTCTACTGTCTCCATATTGCCCTATTACATCCATCTTGTCCTGCTGTCTCCAACTTGCCCTAACATGTGCATATTTCCTTTTTGTCCCTCTCTCTTTTCCTACTGAATCCATTATGCTTTGTTGTCTCTTTCTTGTCTTACCATCTCTATTATGCCCAACTCTTACCAGCTTTCCTTACCATCTTGATTTTGGCCTAGTATCTCCATCTAGTCCTAGTGGTTGTATCGCCCCTTATTGTCTCTCTGGTCATGTTTTCTCTATCATAACCCACTGTCACCAGCTTTTGCTACAGTCTCCATCTTTCCTTATTTGTTGTATTTCTATACCGTTCTTCTGTTACTACCTTGCTATACTTTATGCCTCTTGTTTTATTTCCATTTTACCCAAGTTTCACCATTCAGCTCTTCTTTCTCCAACTTGTCTTCTTTCTCCATCTACTGCCTACTGTCTCTATCTTCCTCACCTTCTTGCCATACTACGTCCATTTTGCATGTAGTCAACTATAACCAGTATGTCCTACTGCCCTATCCTCTCTTTCTGTTACCATTATGGCCAGCTGTTGCCATTTTGCTCAACTGTCCCCCATAATCTGTTACCCAATACTCTTTCTACCAACAGCTGCTGTTCAGGGCAGAAGTTTGAAGAAACAAAGAATATTGTACAATTCCTGCTAGTATCCCCTGATCTTCCAATTATACACACAGTGACAACAAATACGGATCAGAACTACAGTCTGATCATAAAAATACTGATCCTTCAAGGGTGTGGGAAATGTATGTTCTACTGATGCAAAAACTCAGAAAAGCATTAACTCTCATTATAATGCCCTTAGTTACATGGCCCTGTTTCACTCTTATAAACAGAAATGAGATATGATACACAGTAAGTGGACAAGTAAGAATAAAGAGATTAGAAATAAGTTCCCCTACACCAGAAAATTCCTAGCAGAGGGCGCCTATCTGGATCTCACATATATATACTTGCTTTCTTTATGTCAGTGGCCTACGGACCATGGGGTCTTCATGTGAAAGATTGGTGGGAACTGAGGAAGAAACAGAACGTGCTGTACCTGTTCTATGAAGACATGATTGAGGTGAGAGATGTCTTTATGTGAAAGGTGGAAGGTACTGGAGTTAAAGTAATGGTGAAGCAGGTAAGGTACTGGGGTAACAGGTAAAAGTACCACAGATACATAGTAACAAGGAGACATGAAGGTAAGGTAAGGCATTAGTAAGGCAGAAAAGGTAATAGGAAGGTAAGATACTGCAGTGGAAGGTAAAATATTGAGGCAGATGAAGTTAAATTAGGGGGTGAAATAAAATTATTGGGTGAAACATTGCAGCCAGGTTCCCATACTCTGTAACCATTCTGGTTTCTACAGGACCCCAAGCGTGAAATCCGGAAAGTGATGTCATTTCTAGGGAAGGATCTGCCAGATCTGGTTGTGGAGAAGATCTGCCAACACACGTCCTTCAAGGCCATGAAGGAGAATCCATTGACCAACTACTCATCCGTTCCTTCTGCCGTGATGGATCAATCTATCTCCCCTTTCATGAGGAAAGGTACAGTCTTTGTGTGCTGGGGCCCGGAATGGGATCAGGCACTGGTGCTCATGTTTTGCTGACTAACCAGACCTTCCTATTGAAATCCTTCTATATGTTGCGGATCTTCTGGACAAACTATAGTCCCACGTGCACACTCAGCAGTTGGAACAGATTACTTCCTCGTCTTATTGTTCACTCTCCTCCATCCGGCTCTGTTCCTAGACCTCCAACATCATCCCTTCCCTATTCACCCTTAGGTCTTGACCCTTCTTTATCTGCCCCAAGTTTATCCAACAAAAGTGCCATATGAAGTCAATGTGTGGGAGTACAGTGTCTTGTGGTCTGATAGCTGTATTGCGGTCTTACTCATTGGGCGAGGATGCCATCCTGCACATACTAAGCCAAGAGAGTAGAACTTTGGTGGGTGTATGAGCACAAGATAGACCTCCAGGACACCCAAGTCTTGCCAAACTGTTGCACTGTGCCTTTCATCCCTTGTAAATGGTCTTCTTCTCATTCACTCTTCTCTTTCTTTAGGGATTGCAGGTGATTGGAAGAACCATTTCACTGTGGCCCAGAGTGAGCTCTTTGATGAGTATTATGATCGAGAGCTGGCGGGAACGGAGTTATCCTTTCGATTCTAGGACTGGGGTTGGCCCCACCACAAGCAAGGGCTGTCCCTGCAGTAAAAGCTTCCCAAACAGAGCAGGACACATGGTCACCACCAGACAGAGACTCATTTAGATCAGTGTAGGTATATCCAGACTTATAAACTGAGCCTCGTCCTATTTACCCTACATGCGCACAAATCAGCCCCACAGATCAGAAAACTTTGCCTTGTGATTCAAGACTGCTCCATGAAGACGGAGATATTTGGGGAGCAAGGGGATGGATTGGGCACTAATGTTTGGAGAAAACCAATTTCAATAAAGATGTAGAAATACAAGAGATTCTGCTGTGATGTGAAGGGCTCCTGATGGTTCTGCAGAGTGATTAAACCGACGTCACACACTTTGAGCGAGAATCTGGAATTTATCAATATTTAGCAACTCGCTGAGGGACTCCCCCACCATCATGGCCGCCATCAGGGGGGCACAGGGGGTACTACTGTACCGGGCCCGGACCTGAAGGGGGGCCCGCAGAGGCGTCCACCGAAAAATTTTCAGGGGGGGAGAACAGACGCTCCAGCTGCGTGCGCTCTCTCTCCTAAGAAAGAAATGCAGACTCGCCTCTACTCACTGATTTAAGAGGCTGCAGTGCTGAGGCTACAGCTCTGTCCGTGCTTCAAATACTTGTTGAGTTGCAAACTCCCTCCTCGCTCGATCCTCCCTCCTCAGCTCAGCCCCTCCCCTCTTAGCCCTCCTCCGTGCTCAAGGCTGACATGAAAACCTTAGCTCACAAGCTGAACACAGAGCACGGAGGAGGGTTAAGAGGGGAGGGGCTGAGCTGAGGAGGGAGGGGCTGAGGGCTAAGGAGGAAGGATCGAGCGAGGGGGGAGTTTGCAACTCAACAAGTTTTTGCAGCATGAACGGAGCTGTCACAAGTATTTGAAGCACGGACAGAGCTGTAGCCTCAGCACTGCAGCCTCTTAAGCGCTATTCCACACGGGGAGATAGCCACGCGTTTGCGGTCGCGGCGACAAAGCGCCGCGACCGGCGCAGGCGACAGTTTTGTATGGGCGCCTATGTAAAAACGCCTGTGCTAACCACACGAGGCGATGCGCTTTTCAACAGTCGCCTGAAAAAGCCTGGCGAGGCATTTTCAGGCGACTTTTGAAAAGCGCATCGCCTCGTGTGGTTAGCACAGGCGTTTTTACATAGGCGCCCATACAAAACTGTCGCCTGCGCCGGTCGCGGCGACTGTCGCGGCGCTTTGACGCCGCGACCGCAAACGCGTGGCTATCTCCCCGTGTGGACTAGCCCTTAATCAGTGAGTAGAGGCGAGTCTGTATTTCTTCCTTAGGAGAGAGTGCAGCAGCCGGGGCGTCTGTTCTCCCAATGTCCCAAAATGGATCCCAGGGTCTCCCCCACTCATCCCTCCTCCTTCCTCTCTCTGCCTCACACACTCAAGGCGCATCCAGGGGGAGAAAGTGCCCCCCCCCCTTTGCCCTTATGTACAGACTGGGGGGACCACCAGGACTGCCATCCAGGGCCCCCGGCCGTCCAGGCCCCCCCTCGCCACCCTTCCTCCCCATCTCACCTATTGCAGTGCCCAGGGTTGGACTGCTGGGCCTGGGGCCCAACAGGACTGCCGTCCAGGGCCCCCCCACCCCTCCTCACCTATTGCAGGGCCATCGGGCACACAAACGCTGACATGGCTGCCCAGCACACCACGCATCACTGTGCATGCGCGCACGTTGCCGCACGTTAGGAAATTTTTATTTTCAAACAGGGATTGGGAGAAGGGGATCTGGCCCGACGGGGGCCCATGAGGGTTGGGGCCCACCAGGTTTTTTTCATGGTGTCCCTCCGGGCCAGTCTGACCCTGTCTATGTGTGGATGCCCATTGGAGCCCAGCTGTGCTGCCCTTTTTGAAATAGCAGGGCCCCCCCTTGACCACGGTGAAGCCGCGCCACCTCTTCCATCTGAAAAGCCGAATAGCTGAAGTCCTGAAATTGGCGAAAAGACCCAAAGTCCTGAAGCGGCGAAAAGACCCGAAGTCACGAAATAAGGTGTAGTTGAAGTCCTGAAGCCACGAGTTCAATACTGAACACCAATTTTTTTTTTACATTCCCTGCCCGCCAATGTATTATTGTAATACTCTATAGGCCCCTGCCACCAATGTTTTTTTAAAAAATGTTCTCTGGGGCCCCAATTTTTTTTAACTTGTAAGGAGAGGCCCTGGCGCCAATGTTTTTTTTAAAAATATTCTCTGGGGAACCAATTTTTTTTTTTACTTTTAAGGGGGCCCAATGTTTTTTTTTAAAAAAACTTTTATGGGGGCCCTGGCACCAATTTTTTTTTAACTTATAGGGGGGCCCTGGTCACCAATTATTTATTTTAACTTGTAGGGGGGCGCTGACCACCAATTTTTTTTTTTAAAAAAAACTTTTTTGGGGGCCCTGGTGCCACAGTTTTTTTAACTTATAAAAAGGGGCCCTGACCATCAATAGCTTTTTATAACTTGTGTGTGGGGGGGGTCACCTTTTTTAGTGCTGATGTCTGGGTGGTGAAGTGGGCGGGATCTGGGGTGGGCGGGGTCCAGGGGGCCCCGAAAATTTTGTTGTACGGGGCCCCGTGATTTCTAATGGCGGCCCTGCCCACCATAACCAGAGCTGCCATCAGGGAGGACAGGGGGGAGCGTTGTCCCGGGCCAGGAGGAGTTTAGGTCTTAATGGGGACCCAGGCGGTGCTGCACTTACTTGGATAGTTGGCCCCGCTGTCACTGATCTGGAGACTTCGGATGGGAGAGTGGGCAGCAGCCTGCATCTTCTAACTGCTCTGATTTCTCAGCGAATTATAAGTCCCGGTTAAGCCGCATGGTGATTGGATGGGTAAAGCTTAAACCTCCCCTCCAGCTTATCCAATCAACATACGGCATTACCGGGACTTACACTTCACTGGCAAATCATAGCACAGGAAAGCTGAAGACACAGACACCTGAGCTCCCCTGAACTCTGCAGCTGAGGGAAGTACATTTATTTTTTAATATAACCTGTAGGGGCCCTGGCCACCATTTTTTTAATATAACTTGTAGGGGCCCTGGCCACCAATGTCTTTTATAGAACATATAGGGGCTGGCCACTATTTTTTAGGTAACCTGTAGGGGCCATGGCCACCATTTTTTAAAATTTATCTTGGGGCCCTGGCCACCAACTTTTTAATATAACTTGTAGGGGCTATTACCATCATTCTTTTTAAATATAACTTGGGGCCCTGGCCACAATACATGTAGGGGCCCACTCCATCATTTTTTTTTGGAGCATAAAGGGGGCCCTGGCCACCAATTTTCATCTTATATAAATTATAGGGGCCCTTGCCACCAGTTTTTTTTCATATAACTTGTAGGGGGCTTGGCCATGAATTTCGTTTATATAACTTTTTTAAACAATGTTTTTATTAATAATTTATTGGGGCCCAGGCACTAATTTGTAGAGGGGTCCTGGCCACTAATGTTTTAATAACTTGTAGGGGGTCCTCTTTGGCCACCATTATTTTTTTAACTTGTAGGTGGGCCTTAAATTTTTTAGCACTTGTGTCTGTGTAGTCTTTGTACTAATTTGTTATGTGGGGCCCAGCGATTTGTGACCATAACTCAATGTTGAGTCAAAGATAACCAGCACTTTCAAGCCCAGGCAGAAGTTATCTGCCCCCCCCCCCAAAAAAAATATGCTTCCTCCCCAAACAAGATACAGGCTGAATAAACGTATCAGACCACATACTCTATAATATATATATATATATGGTAATAAATCAAGCATTGAGCAGTTGTAGCAGAAGGCGAGGTTCGTCTCTTTCACTCAGTGAATCACTCATTTTGCTGGCACAGCCCATTACTTTATATCAGAGCTCCACAACCTTATTTGCATCACAGACCAGTTTGAAGCAAGACAATTATTCCGGGGACCAGGCGATGTAGATGTGCGGGTGAATTTCAGACTTACCAAAAGAACTGTCCAAACAGTATATTGGTCCTTATTGTGATCAGTAGAAAGAGTCCTGGGCTTTGCTCAGCTGTTGTCATGGCAATGGTGAGTCAGGGAGCTGGGATTGTTGTTAATTAGGGGCCTTTTCATTGTTTTGCAGCTTTATTAGACTGGGACCAGAGGAGGCCAGTTTGGCACCTGCTTTATAACGGCCCCAGTAATGCTGCCTCTACCCTGGGCCCTGCCACGACGAACAGCGGCCTAGACACATAGAATTTGTTATTTAAAGGAGATGTATAGGATAAATGAAAAAACCCTAATTTTCTAGGCAATTATAAGTAATATATGGTGTTGCTTTTACATGGTGCTGAAAAGTAATATTATCTTTAAATTTAGCATACCTCCCAACATTTTGGAAATCAAAAGAGGGACAAAAAGTTTGGCCATGCCCATTTTTGTGGCCACACCCCCTAATTACCATGTTCATTTTACAAATTGTAAATAAGCCGTATCACTTTTTTGGTAATGGAGGCGGTGTTGGTGGTCCAGGTGATCTCTGATGACCTCACCTGGACCACCAACACCGCCTCCATTACCAAAAAGGCTCAGCAGCGTCTTCACTTCCTAAGACGACAAATGGGCCAGCCTTCCGCCTCCAACCCTCACAGTGTTCTACAGGGGCACCATAAAGAGCGTCCTGACGAGCTGCATCTCTGTCTGGTACAGAAGTGCCAGCTCTGCTGACCGGAAAAGTCTACAGGGGACTGTGAGAGCAGCTGGTAACATCATTGGAGCGGCTCTTCCATCACTGCAGGACATGTTCCACAAGTGCTGTGTAAGAAAGGCCTCCTGCACTGGACTCCACACACCCCTCACATGGACTGTTCACGCTGCTCCCATCCGGCAGACGCTTTCGCAGTATTAAAGGCCAAACAACCAGGCGAAAGCTTTTTTCCACAAGTGATCAGACTCCTCAACTCACTGCCTGTCCTCCCACTACATTCCAGACTCACCTCAACTGTGAACTGAATTTTGTCAACTGTTCATTTATTTGCACAATTCTAAAGGTTTACACTTGTATATATCCAATTTCTGCCTATATATTGCACATTTCATGTTTACATATTTATTGTGTATTCTATGTGCCTTTTTGTGATAAGTTCTAGCTGGAGCCACGTTGTCTCGTCTCACTGTATATTTGTATACTGCTGAGATGACAATAAAGTTTACTTTGACTTTTTTTTTACTTTAAATGGACAGGGAGAGCTGTATGGCAGTCCCTACTAAGGTGATGTATAAAGTTGTAGTGCAACTGGCTTCCCTCCCCTGGTTATTGAACTACAACTCCCAGCACCAACACCCACAGAGCAAAAGCATTAGTTAACTCAGGTTAAAAAATAACTCCATTAAGAAAGCCAGAAAGACAAACCCTTGCTAGATTGTCACAGAACGCTGCTTGCTTGGAATAACTGAACACGTTTTACTAGCAACATGAATTGAAAATATGTGGAAACACTGCTGCTCAACCCTTGTAGTCTCCCCTCACTCTAAGTGGGCGTGTCTCATCAGCTCCCCACCAGTTCCTGACTGGCCGCCGCTGACTTCATTCGTGTGCTGCTTTGCGGAGTGATGTCACTTGCAAAATGGCGGCGACTTGGGCGGGTCCGGGCATCTGCGGTGCTCCGTGCTGATACTGTACGGGGAGATCCGCCGGAGGCCTGGCCTTGTGCGCAGGGCAGTGAGTGAGCTAAAGAGAGGTACGTGCCAGAGGGCGGAATAGGTATAAGGAGTATGGATAATGGACCCCTAACAGGAACAGCTAAAGAGCCACTGGGAAGCGGGATATTGAGCCCACAACCTGGGACAGGGAGATGAAGGCGGGACTGTCCCGTGAAAAATGGGACAGTTGGGGCCTTGGGGGGTATGAATTTAGAGCTCCCTATAGATGTTCTCTGGTCCCTGTCTGTGTTTCAAATGAGGGGTGGGCGTGTCCTAACGGTCCCTGCCAGAAGCACAGTAGGAGGGGGACAGCCAATCACAGCCCTGCAGTCACACAAGCACAGACAGACTTCAGTTCCCTATCAGGTCCTGCTAGCTGCTGATTGGTTCCTGTCCTACAGTGCAGTGAGCTGAGTGCACAGCCTGGGAATTCAGGGAGCAGCAAGTGGAAGAGAAGGGAGGGATTATTAGGGTTTTTTGCAGAAATATTCAATAAATCAGCCTGAAACACTACTTTTTTAAGCACAATTCTTCTATATCTAAATGAGTATAATGCACTGGTACATTCTCATTTTTTACACAAAGTGTCCAATCCAATGTACAATACCCAGCATGCACTGTGTCCCAGAGAGCAGTTATTATCTCCGCAGCTCGCTCGCTGCTTCCCTCGAGGTTCATGTGGAACAAGTGGATTCCCCTCTCCGCTGCACCAACAACCAAACTTTACTAAGCGTCACCCTATTGGTTGCCAGGACAACTCAGCTCACGATCATTCTGTTTCCTGCTTATGAGCAGTTGCTCCGCCTCTCGAGTCACGCTCGGTCACATGTCGGTGACATCACTAGCCCCGCCCTAGTTCCAGCACTGTAGTATCAAGGGTGCGGCACCTGTCTGATTCCTGTAACCCCCGAGGCGTGACTCTCGGCTCCGCGTCCTGGGATACAATGGCCCGTCCAATCACATTGCGCCTTTCCGTTGCATGAGGCTGAGTGATAGGGATTCTGGCCAATTACAGTGCCGCGTCATCTATTGACTTCAACACAAACTTTTGCGCCGCCCCAGGGCTCTGCCTATGAGTGAGACAGTAAGTTGTGGCACATACTCGGGCCCCTGAGCTGCTCCTCGCTCTCAACCCAGCTATTCCCGGCTCAGAGTGTAGGTAAGTGATATTATATATAAGAGGGAGCCTGAGGGCTTCACACTGACCCTAGAGTGAGTCTACTGGGGGATGCTGGGAGTTGTAGTTGAGCTAAAGGATACCTGGAGCAGGGGGTCAGAGTGGGCCCCTCATATAGTTCCCCATATAGTCCTATTGGCAGACTATTCAGGTGCTGGTTACTGTCAGGCCCAGACTGACAATCTGTGGGTTGTGGCAAATGCCAGAGGGGCTGCTATAAGGTCCCATAGACACTCACTGGGGGGCATTTATCAACACTGGGCAATAATCCATGGCAACCAATCAGATTGCTGCTTTCCTTGTTCTACCTGCAGCTAATCCCTGATTGGTTGCTACCAGTAACTGCCCATGGGAAAATTTGCCCAGTCTTGATAAATGAGCCCCAGTATATAGTGAGCTGGTGGGGGGCTGTTTGAGCCTTTGTGTTGGGGTCTCTGGGTGCCTGAAAAGCCAGGGCCGATTTTGCTTCTGAATCCAGACCTGGTTACTGTACAGACATGATGTCACTGTCTGCTCATTGGCCACTCAGGGATCATTTTGCAGAAATAAGCCCCTCCCACATGCATGGGGTGCAGCCTGCCTTATTTTTAGCCAAAAATGTCTCCTTTCAGGTTCTGAGAAGAGAGGGAGAGTCAAGTTCTTTACAGGGTGCTTCACTATTAGTATTGGGTTGTTCTGCAGGGGGCGGGGCCAGACCAAATAGGGTGGTTACACAGCTGGGAGTTGTGCAGAGGCTTGTCTTGTTGCTAGGTAGAGTGGGCCCCAGTAACTGGACAGCTGATGTAAATAATATACGGCGGCCGAGGCAGTGACGGGAGACTTGTAGTTACACAGCAGCAGCCTGGGGGAGAGGGGCCGGGGCTCGTGTATGACTGACACTCTGATTTGCCATTGCAGGTGCTGCTGATTTGTGAATGTTGAGTCGGGGGCTGAGTCGTGGAGCTGTCGCCGTGTCCATCACTGCCGCTATAGCCGCCGTAGGCAGGTACTCACCCCCCACATATACCACTACCACTTATGTACCAACCCACCAATCAGCTCTCACTGTCCATTGGGAATTGCCCCATTATATCTGGCAAGTCGTGATCACTTTAAGGGAATGTCACCCCCAAAATTACAATGAAAACTGTACTGCTGGTTCTGACTCTGAGAAGATGGTGCAGGACCAGCCCTTCTCCTAGCGAGACATTAGTTCCCATCATGCTTTGCGGCTTCTCTGCACGTGTGTTAGTCAGCTGGCCTTGTTACACTGAGTCAGAACCAGCAGTGCAGTAGGGGGCAGGCAGATACAGTAGTAATGACAGTTGCATGTGGCAGTGAGATAAGTTACGCTCACCCTGTGCTATGAATGTGTCATTGGAATCCTCTTTTCCAGCAGCTTCCTGTATTCCCGCTGGTTCCGCCCCCTCAGCTCCTCCTCCTGCGCACGTTCAATGGCGGCTCATGTCAAGGCCCTCACCTCCCCATACCCAGGCTCCCAGGTGCAGCGCACCCCTGTACCCCCAGAGAAGATCTGCTGGCAAGAGGATTGGCCGGAATATGATCCTGTGGATTACACCGCCCCCTACGTACTGACCAATCCCCCATGGGCAGATCCACCACTGGGGTGAGACTCACTTCCTATCAGTCTAACGCTGCCCTGTGATTGGCCCACAGGAAGAACCTCCTGGGCGTGTCTCGCTGGTGACCCCCTCTTTCTGTGTTTGTTACAGGAGTGAGGGATTCTCCCCCAAATTCAATGCCCTTGATGGTGCCGTGCAGAGACAGAGCCTACAGGATACATACAGGGTGGAGAACGGGGTCCCCAGGTAAGTTCTGCTGCCCCAGGGAATTCTGGGACCTTATATTGCAGCTGTCACCTGATTGGCTCTTCCACATTCCCACAATTTCTTATGTTGCCTTAGGAACCCTGTGGGACGGACTGGGGTTAAAGGAAGGGGACTGCTGGGGAGATGGGGACCCAATCATGCGGCCGACCCAATTATAACGAGGTGACATTTTTATTTCTATAGCTCCCCCTGTCTTCTCATGCTATGAACTGCACTCTCTGTGTTTCCTATAGATCCCGCTATCCTTCTAGCTCCCCCTGTCTTCTCATGTTATGTACTGCACTCTGTCTGTTTCCTATAGATCCCTCTGTCCTTCTAGCTCCCCCTGTCTTCTCATGTTATGTACTGCACTCTCTGTGTTTCCTATAGATCCCTCTATCCTTCTAGCTCCCCCTGTCTTCTCATGTTATGTACTGCACTCTCTGTCTGTTTCCTATAGATCCCTCTGTCCTTCTAGCTCCCCCTGTCTTCTCATGTTATGTACTGCACTCTCTGTCTGTTTCCTATAGATCCCTCTATCCTTCTAGCTCCCCCTGTCTTCTCATGTTATGTACTGCACTCTCTGTGTTTCCTATAGATCCCTCTGTCCTTCTAGCTCCCCCTGTCTTCTCATGTTATGTACTGCACTCTCTGTCTGTTTCCTATAGATCCCTCTGTCCTTCTAGCTCTCCCTGTCTTCTCATGTTATGTACTGCACTCTCTGTCTGTTTCCTATAGATCCCTCTATCCTTCTAGCTCCCCCTGTCTTCTCATGTTATGTACTGCACTCTGTCTGTTTCCTATAGATCCCTCTGTCCTTCTAGCTCCCCCTGTCTTCTCATGTTATGTACTGCACTCTCTGTGTTTCCTATAAATCCCTCTGTCCTTCTAGCTCCCCCTGTCTTCTCATGTTATGTACTGCACTCTCTGTCTGTTTCCTATAGATCCCTCTGTCCTTCTAGCTCCCCCTGTCTTCTCATGTTATGTACTGCACTCTCTATCTGTTTCCTATAGATCCCTCTGTCCTTCTAGCTCCCCCTGTCTTCTCATGTTATGTACTGCACTCTGTCTGTCTGTTTCCTATAGATCCCTCTGTCCTTCTAGCTCTCCCTGTCTTCTCATGTTATGTACTGCACTCTGTCTGTCTGTTTCCTATAGATCCCTCTGTCCTTCTAGCTCCCCCTGTCTTCTCATGTTATGTACTGCACTCTGTCTGTCTGTTTCCTATAGATCCCTCTGTCCTTCTAGCTCTCCCTGTCTTCTCATGTTATGTACTGCACTCTATATACCTGCTTCCATGTGCTCTTCCCGTCTCTTTAGCTGCTCCCCTACCCTCACTGCCTGTTTATTTTACTTACTTTCCTCTCCTTGTCCCTCCCCCCCAGCTCACTTTTTGGTTCCTGTTCTTTTCAGGTGGAAACAGGACTCTGATGGGTGTCGGGTGACAGACGTGATCACTGGGAAGCCCATTCTGCAGTTTGTCGCTATACAGAGAAAAGACTGTGGCCAGTGGGCCATCCCCGGTGTAAGTGCAGTTCATCTCATGTTGGCTTGTGCTTCCTGGGTACAATTAAAGGCACAGCAGCCAATCTGTAGGACAACGCAGTTCTGAGGCCTTAAAGGGATACTGTCATGGGAAAAAAACATTTTTTCAAAATGAATCAGTTAATAGTGGTGCTCCAGCAGAATTCTGCACTGAAATCCATTTCTCAAAAGAGCAAACAGATTTTTTTATATTCAATTTTGAAATCTGACATGGGGCTAGACATATTGTCAATTTCCCAGCTGCCCCCAGTCATGTGACTTGTGCTCTGATAAACTTCAGTCACTCTTTACTGCTGTACTGCAAGTTGGAGTGATATCACCCCCTCCCTTTCCCCCCAGCAGCCAAACAACAGAACAATGGGAAGGTAACCAGATAGCAGCTCCCTAACACAAGATAACAGCTGCCTGGTAGATCTAAGAACAACACTCAATAGTAAAAACCCATGTCTCACTGAGACACATTCAGTTACATTGAGAAGAAAAAACAGCAGCCTGCCAGAAAGCATTTCTCTCCTAAAGTGCAGGCACAAGTCACATGACCAGGGGCAGCTGGGAAATTGACAATATGTCTAGCCCCATGTCAGATTTCAAAATTGAATATAAAAAAAAATCTGTTTGCTCTTTTGAGAAATGGGTTTCTGATGCGTTTTGGAAAAAAACATGTTTTCCGATGACAGGATCCCTTTAATTAAGGGCAGATTACATGGGGCAGACCGGGGAGCTATTTTACTGCACTGCAGAATGTGTAGATGATATAACAATGATGTAAGGGTGTGGCCATGTCAGGGCCCATAGAAACAGCAGCAGATATTACTAAGTGTGTCTTTCCTACAGCTTGGGGCGCAGTTATCTTTATACTGTCACTGCATGTGCTGCCCTGAGAAAACATTACTTGTCTGAGAGTCGGCCGTGGGTGAGAGCTGGCACATACCTGGCACATACCTGGCACACGTACAAATGGCGTCCCCTGATTATTCTGTCGTCAGACAGTTCCTGTGCAGATGTTGTACCTGAGTTGTCCCTGCGCTGGATCTGACACCGTGGGGAGTGTGTAACCTGTTTCTATACCGCAGGGCATGGTGGATCCGGGGGAGCTGGTGACGGCCACACTGCGCAGGGAGTTCTGCGAGGAGGCGCTCAACTCACTGGAGGGTACAGGGGATCAAACCGAAAATGAGAAGAAAATCCAGGAGCTTTTCTCCCAGGAGCATTTGCTGGTACATCGCCCCCTTCTTTCTGTATTACACGGGGTGGGGGTGGAATATGCACACAATGGAACAGCACCCCTTCTGACTGTATCGCACGTGGGTGGGGCAGGGAGGTACATGTAAAATTTGATATAATTAATAATAGTATTCACCCCTCTAGGGTTACGGTTCTTTTGAGAAGCAAAGAGGCCACACCAATAAGTGTAAAGTGATTATATTGAATGATATAAAACAATATTTACAGATGATTAATACAGACTTTAGCAACTGCTCCCAACTGATCAGATGGGGGGAGAGAAAAAAACCCAACTCCCCCCCCCATCCAGTTGAGCAGGTTTCCGGGACACAAAAATCACTTTTACGGCTCCAGTAGGAAACACACAGACATTCCCTGGAATCCCTTTGATATGGAGAGTTTGTGTCTGGGTGTGATCAGTACAACCCCCAAACATAAATATACACATATATAACCAAAACACTAATGGTGCCTGAGATATAAACTATTTCTTATATACACACACTGGGACAGTGCCCCCTTCTGACTGTCTCACCCCCCGGGTGCCCATGTTACTGTTGCAGATATACAAGGGGTATGTGGATGACCCGCGGAACACAGACAACTCATGGATGGAGACCCAGGCTGTGAATTACCATGATGAGACAGGTAGGGGGCCCTCCAGCAGGGGGGAGGGGAGATATCTCTTTTCCTATCTCACTGACGTCCCGTTTCTCTGGGCAGGGCACCTCCTGAATCAGCTGCGCTTGGAAGCCGGGGACGATGCAGGGAAGGTTCAGTGGGTGGATGTGAGTAGTGAGTGCAGTCTGTATGCCAACCATGCCAGCTTCATCCTCATCCTGGCACACAAGAGGGGGGCACACTGGTAATAAAGCCCTGATATATGAGCGAGCCCCCAGTGGAACGAGTCCTGGCAGTGAGGATACTGGCAGTTGCTGCACATACACCTGTTACATGGATGGTACTGCCCCCTAGCGCCCCCCCCCCCGTGTACTGAGAGACTGTCCCTTCCTCTGTAATGTACAATAAAGTCATTTCCTGCTGTTACTGCGTGTGCGACCTGTAATTCTTCCCCCAGATACCAAGTGAGCTCTCCCCTATTCCTTTATATGTGCCCTCACCAATAATATGGTTTATGTTGGTGCCAAAAAGTCTATATAGGTACTACTACAAAGCGAATTAGTAATTCATAATCAAATATTATTAAAGTTAATCATGGGGAATATACTCACAATTCACCCCAGTCCTAGGGTGTAAGTCCAAGTCAACATTTCAAAAAAGAAAAAATGTGAGTGTCCCCCAAAATAATGAATCAATCAATTAAAAAATGTATTAGGACATCAGAGCAAGACCCAACGCGTTTCGTGCCTGCTGGGGCACTTACTCATAGGTTGAATGGCACCATCCTTATATGCAATAATATTAATAAATAATAAGTAAAAATGAATGAAGAAAAAAATATGATTAATATTATTACATATAAGGATGGTTGTTGTGTTTTTTGAGGAGCACGTACAGAATATATTATGTTATTATTTTCCCCTTTTCTTTTGTTCTTATTTTTCTTATTTTTCTTTTTGCACATTGTATTGCACAGATTTGTTGGAAACACTTAGCACTTTAACCACTAGGTGGATCGTCATTGATTGTATAAAGGGATCATGTGTGGTTGTTGTTTTGTGACCTGTGTACAGGGATGTGCCATTCAACCTATGAGTAAGTGCCCCAGCAGGCACGAAACGCGTTAGGTCTTGCTCTGATGTCCTAATAAATTTTTCATTTTTTAATTGATTGATTCATTATTTTGGGGGACACTCACATTTTTCTTTTTTGAAATGTTGACTATGTGCCCTCACCCCCAATTCTACTATATATCATAATTAGGGATGCACCAAATCCACTTTTTTGGATTCGGCCGAACCCCCGAATCCTTCACGAAGGATTTGGCCGAATACCGAACCAAATCCGAACCCTAATTAGCATATGCAAATTAGGGGTGGGAAGGGGAAAACATTTTTTACTTCCTTGTTTTCTGACAAAAAGTCACACAATTTCCCTCTCTGCCCCTAATTTGCATATGCAAATTAGGACTCAGATTCAGTTCGGCCGGGCAGAAGGATTCGGCCGAAACCGAATCCTGCTGAAAAAGGCCGAATCCCGAACCGAATCCTGGATTCAGTGCATCCCTAATCATAATCATCTCCCCCCAATTGTACTACAAATAATCTCCTCTCCCCCAATTCTACTATATATATATATATATATATATATATATATATATATATATATATATATATATATATATATATATCTCAAAGCCCTGCGTATCTTGACAGCGCTATATAAATAAATGATGATGATGATATATATATATATATATATATATAATCTCCTGCACCCCATATTTCTCTCTCCCCATTCTCCTGTATATGTGCCCTCACCCCCAATTATACTATATATCATAATCTCTTCCCCCAATTGTACTATATATAATCTCCTCTCCCCAAACATCTTCCCTCACTCTGCACCGGCAAAAATGAAAAAAACGCCAGCGCTAATCACACGCGGCGATTCGTTTTCCAAAGTCGCCGAAGTTTCCTCGTGAGGCGACTTCGGAAAACAAACTGCCACGTGTTATTAGCGCCGGCGTTTTTTAATTTTTGCCGGCGCAGAGTGAGGGAAGACGTTTGGGGAGATTGGTCGCCGCAAAGACGAGCCAATTAGTTGCCAGGCGACCAAATCTCCCCAAAACGCACAGTGTGGCCTTTAGACTCTTAGGGTCTAAAATCAACATAATAAAATCTAATCTACAGTATATCTGAATCCGATGTGAGGCCTGAGAGGGGGTAAGGAACTTCCCCGAGGCGGTTAAGGCTGGTTCTGGCTGACATTGGAGGGATGAGCCCCACCATATTTGCTCTGTTTTCTACCCAGACTCTTCCACCTTTATTTGAAATCTGCTTTTTGTTTGTCTCCGAGGATTAAGCCATTGAGAAGTCGTCCTGCTTTGCTGTAGGTTCTGCAACTCCCAAACGGCATTTTCCTTGGGAGCAGTGTTTTTCCTGAGCGGGTGAAATAAAATGGAGGTTCTTGACTACTGCATATTTGCTCCAAGGACTATGTATTCAGTATTATATCAAAGTTCTCTTTCTCTATTGATAAAATAACATTTATGAAAATTGATAAAATAAAACATTTGACTCAATATCCAGGATGGACAAACTCGAGCTAAAGTTGAAACTAGATGATCTGGAAAACAGATCGAGGAGAAATAATCTAAGATTCATGAATATACTGGAATTTTATCAAAATTACTCTTTTTATATATTTTGATCTCTAAAGCAATTCCTCAAAAGTTTGGGCTCCCTCAAGAATGCTGTAATTTCAGGATAGAGAGACTCCACAGAATTGGACCTTCTAAATATCTATAGCCCTTGAGACCAAGAGCTGTGATTGTAAAATATCAAGACTATGCTGAGAAAAATAGACTATTTCAAGCTCATAAAAAATTGAACGCACTAGAAGTGGAAGGAGTTGCATTATTGATTTTTCAGGATTACTCGTTGCTTCTCAAAAACAGAGAGTATTCTCCAAAACATGTCAATCTTTGGCTAATCTACATATTCATTTCTCCTTGATGTACCCTGTGAAGTTAAAATTTACCTTCCGGATCCAGAGTTTTCAGTGATCCTAGAGAAGCTTCTGCATTTGTCTCCCTCCTGGAAAAGAAAGCCATTGGGAACTTTGTTTCAGATAATGCTTCCAACTTGAAGGACAGCCCTTCTGCTGAGGATCAAAGATGGCAGAGATATGAAAAAAGTCGCCAATCCAAGGTTACCAAAGATTTCAAATCTTCTCAAAGTCTGGCAAAATCCAGGTCTAGGTCTAGATCTCCTATTTCTCCTAGAAAAAGTAACCCTCACACTCCAGTGAAGAAGACATGATCTCTGACACTTGACTCTTAGAGGCATTTGATCTTATTTACTCTTAAAGGAGAAGGAAAGCTACGGAGGCATTTTATTGCCAATAGATTAGCTGCAATAGTGCAAGCTAGAATGCTATATTTATTCTGTAGAATGTTTTACCATACCTGAGTAAAAAGCTCTAGAAACTCTCTGTTTGTTTAGGATAGGAGCTGCAGTATTAACATGGTGTGACATCACTTCCTGCCTGAGTCTCTCCCTGCTCTGGGCTCAGATTACAGTAGAGAAGGGAGGGGTGGGGGAGAGGAGCAAACTGAGCATGCTCTTGCCCAGGGCAATGAGGTTTAAGCTGAAGGCAGGAAGTCTGATACAGAAGCCCATGAGTACACAATAGAAGGAAAGTAATCCAGTGTTTCTTTTGACAGGTGACTCAGAGCAACATTACTTTGGGGGTTTACTGGTGTATTTAGATGGACCTTTCTGATAAGGCTTACTTCGTTATAACCTTTCCTTCTCCTTTAAATGACCCTGTAGTGGTTGTTATGCTCTCTGTTTAACTCATCTCGTTGAGAGAGTTTATTTGACTTCCATTCTTAGGGAAAAAAGGAAGTTTCGACCTAATTTGATACATTTGATCTACTGTTGTAGTTTCATAATTGACTGTTTTTAGTTTAAACTGCTTAAAAATGTTTGCTTGGTTATGTTTAACCTAGTGGATAATACTATTATTATATTTTATTTCTTAAATCTGCACAAGCTCATCTTTAATGCTGAAAGTCTCACATAAAACTGAGACATTATCCATTGTTTCCTGGAATATGAATGGATTCAATCACTATGTAGCCTAGTAGCATACTTACAGTAAAAGTCTGAAGAGTCGGGGGTGTGGCAGGGCAAGCAACTGATAAGGCATGTTTTCTAGCAGTCCCGGGGCTCCAGGCAGTAAGTGGCCCAATACTCCTCGCCCACTCAGCCATATACCTGCCGAGTGAGGCCACAGTAGCAGGGAGACCATCCGCCACCTGTTTCTGGCAAATTTACTCTGTGGCAGCAGCGGATCCGGAGCACCGGCTGAGGCCTAGAGGCGCGTGTGAAGCAGCGGCCTCGAGTAATTGCGGTTCCAGGCAGAGGACTGACTGGAAGCGCAGTCCCCCAAAATAACGCCTCCAGGGACACAGCTGCCGGGATAGTAGCAGTTGGGGGTCACGGCAACTGCAGGCTGAGTGTTTGGAGCCCTGGGGGGCCCTTTCTGTAGCCCACAAACAACAGAGCAGCAGGGGAGGCACCTCAAGCTATACACACCCCGAGCCTGCAGAGGACTTGCAAAGCCGGCATACCTAATCCCTTGGGCCCTACCACTAGTGTCCTGCCCTGCACAATCTGGGATCAAGGACAGAAGGGGGTTTTGTAGCTGGAATAATGAACTAACCAAAGGCGCTGAGGTTGCTCCGTATGATCCAGGGCTGGCGGCCCAAGACACAACTCCTACTGCAGGTGATCGCAGACTCCAAAGAGGTCCTTAGCACCAAGCTCGCAGCTACCAGCACAACCCTCACTTCAAAAATTGAAGAGGTGCTTGTTGACCTTTCTCTCCTGAGGCAGGACCTGCAGGTGGTCCATGAGCGCACAACTGAGGTGGAACGCAGGACTGGGCTGCTAGAGGACGAGGTGGGACCACTCGCCCAGCAAGTACAACACCTCCAAAGGGAGCACACAATTATGGCCTCTAGAGTGGACGACCTGGAGAACTGCAACCGCAGATTTAACCTCAGAATAGTGGGCCTGCCAGAAGGGTGCGAGGGGGCCAAAACACGCCAAGGATACTCTGGGTACCTCCACTTTCTCACAACACTTTGTGGAGGAAAGAGCACATCGGGTTCCTGCCAGACGACTGTCACTGGGAGCACCACAGGGGCCATTGATACTCAAGCTGCTCAACTATAGAGGCAGAGATGCCGCATTAAGAGCAGCCAGAGAAAAAGGCGACATTACCTTCCAGAATGCGAGAGTCTCTCTGTATCCAGATTATTCGCTTGCGATCCAAAAGAATGGGGAACATTCACTGAGGCTTGCCGCAGATTGAGAGAGCGGGGGATTAAATATGCCATGCTTTACCCAGCCAAAATGAGGATCCTGGATGGGGAGAAAGCTCTATTCTTTGATACCCCAGGAGGCATCATCCAGTGGTTAGAGCATTTTTTTGTTGTATTCTAACTAATTTTTGTAAAAAAATTTTTTATGTTACTGGTCCTTTAAAACATTTGTACAGACGTGAATGTAATTGTAATACATACTTTTCACCACTAGGTGTAGCCAGCAGAAGATGGGCTCAAATAAAATGAAACAAAAGTGTGCATTTAACGATCCATTCCAGGAAAGTCCATGTAATCTGTCAATTTATACAATGTATCATTTTGTTGCTGTATCGACAGACAAGAAATACCAATAAATAACGATGGCTTTTCTGTGTCAAATACTTATTTCATAGCGTACTAAATGCCATACACTTTGATTTATACAATTCTATATCATCTTCATATAAAAAGGTATCGATTCGAGTCTGTCATTACACAATGTAAAAGGTGAAAAACAACTTCTTAGGTTAGAAAAATTTCATTTACTGAAATATTATATATATATATATATATATAATACATATAAAACCAAATACATTTGATTGTGCATTCAAATGGGCAATAAACCATGTGTTGTGTATTAGTGATTCCTAAATATAATACATAGTATCTTCTCTTCGCAGCGGTGGGGGGCCGATTCACTAACTTCGAGTGAAGGACATCCTATTCACTGTAACTAAATCACCAGACAATGTTAAAGGAAACTGCATGTTAACAATGGCTACATATGTTACAATTTGACTAAAAGAACTACCGTATATACTCGAGTATAAGCCGAGTTTTTCAGCCCCCAAAATATGCTGAAAAACGCTACCTCGGCTTATACTCGGGTCGAGCGCAAAAACGGTCGCGGGCGTCTAAGAATAGTCGCCGGCATCCAAGAATAGTTGCAGGCGTCCAAGAATAGTCTCCAAGAATATACGCCGGCGTCCAAGAATGGTAGCCGGCATCCAAAAACCGAGACGACAAAAACCGAGACGCCAGTGGGAGTAGAAACCCTCAATTTTTTGATTGAAACTTACCAGAAGCTGCTGCATTTCTCACCCTCGGCTTATACTCGAGTCAATAAGCTTTCCCAGTTTTTGGAGGTAAAATTAGGTACCTCGGCTTATACACGGGACGGCTTATACTCGAGTATATACGGTAAAACATCACTATGTCTGGGACTTCCAGCATATGATACTTTCTCATCTCTCAATATAGTATATAGTATATGATAAATATAAATAGTAAATGTAAAGGTGATCACTAGTGATCCCACTGAATGTTTTAAAAACAATTTACACAATCTGTTAAAATACGGCACGAATATGGGGATTTTAAATACAAATGAGATAGAATATATATATATATATATATATATATATATATATATATATATATATGGAAGGAGTGTCCTAAGGTACCTATTTTTCATACTCTCCCAGTTGAACCCAGAGGCAGGACTATAATGGCTGGGATAGGATCCCTGAATGAGGGTTTGAGTGAGTATGTGGATAAGCTGATTCAGCCCATGGTTACCCTATTACTGTCATACCTACAGGATAGCACTGACGCTCTTAATAAACTGACGGATACCAATTGGCGGGAGGGGTATATATGGGTAACTATATATGGGTAACTATAGACGTTTCGGCCCTATACTCATGGATCCTGCATCAGGATGGTTTAAATGCATTATGCTATGGATTGATAGAGGAGGGGATGTATGGACAAGATCAAATGAATTTATTATGCAGGCAGTGGACTATCTTTTGAGCCACAACTATTTCCTATTTAAAGGGATACTGTCATGGGAAAAAAACATTTTTTCAAAATGATTCAGTTAATAGTGCTGCTCCAGCAGAATTCTGCACTGAAATCCATTTCTCAAAAGAGCAAACAGATTTTTTTTATATTCAATTTTGAAATCTGACATGGGGCTAGACATATTGTCAATTTCCCAGCTGCCCCAAGTTATGTGACTTGTGCTCTGATAAACTTCAGTCACTCTTTACTGCTGTACTGCAAGTTGGAGTGATATCACCCCCCTCCCTTTTCCCCCAGCAGCCAAACAAAAGAACAATGGGAAGGTAACCAGATAGCAGCTCCCTAACACAAGATAACAGCTGCCTGGTAGATCTAATAACAACACTCAATAGTAAAATCCAGGTCCCACTGAGACACATTCAGTTACATTGAGAAGGAAAAACAGCAGCCTGCCAGAAAGCATTTCTCTCCTAAAGTGCAGGCACAAGTCACATGACCAGGGGCAGCTGGGAAATTGACAATATGGCTAGCCCCATGTTAGATTTCAAAATTGAATATAAAAAAATCTGTTTGCTCTGAGAAATGGATTTCAGTGCAGAATTCTACTGGAGCAGCACTATTAACTGATTCATTTTGAAAACATTTTTTTTCCCATGACAGTATCCCTTTAAAGAAAATGATCACCTCCAGAGATGTGGATCAGCGATGGGGTCGCGGTTTGCACCCTCATATACAAACCTCCTCATGGGATGGTTTGAGAAACAGCACATCTTTGTGGGAGGGACGAACTTCACTCCACACATTGTCAGACATTATCGATACATCGATGATTTGATAATGGTGTGGAAGGGGTCGATATCCGAATTAGAGGGGTTTATGGAACACTGCAATCATAATACGAATAACATTAAATTCACATATAAATGGAGTGAAACTAATATAGAGTTCCTGTTTACACAGAATAACAATGTAGTGTACACTGATGTATAAAGGAAACCCATTAGCAGCAATGCCTTATTATTGAGGACAAGTGGGTATCCTGGGCCTCTCCTGGAGGCCATCCCGATTGGACAGTTTTTGCGGAATTGTTCCACTTGGGATGCCTTCCAGGACAGGGCGATGGAATTGTGGGACTCATATCCAGAGGAGACCATACGATGAATATTAAGAAAGCCTATGAGAGAGCAGTATTGAGTGATAGAGACACTTGATTGAAATGGGATGGTAACAGGGGGAATTATGGAAGTTATCGAAGGGACAGAAGGAATTTAAGGAACAGTGACAATTCCCAACGAGATCCTGTATTGTGGAATTTAAATATAACAAAGCCACAATTTGTATATAGGAGGGCAACATTAGAGATAAAATATCCCCCAGAGGAACAGATCAGAGCCAATGGCTAAGATATACCGGGACCTACAAATGTGGAGCAAATGCTGCCGTTATATAAATGTATCTAAAGTAATCGTAAGTACAGTAACAGGCAGACAATATAAATGCAACACATATGTAAATTGTCACACCAACAATGTGGTACATTTAGCAACATGTAAGTGTGGAATCCATTATGTGGGGAAACAAGAAAACAAGTAGTTGAGCATATAGCATATATCAGCAGTCTTAAGCCATAGACTTTAATGGGCAAAAGATAAATATAGGGACTGCACACTCAAAATTTAAAAGGCAAAAGTTTATTACATTTACAAAAAATACACTCACGTGTTCAGCTATGGCCCAGTATTGGCCCTACGCGTTTCGACCACAAAAGTGGTCTTCATCAGGGGCAAAATCCATAAGGTATTAGAAAAAGGATAAATCTGTAATCTCTAAGGCCCAAAATGGCTTTATTAAAAATAGATCAAATAGAGTCAAAAATATTAGGGCTCTGATTCATATTTTATTCTTTGCCAGAAAACACAAAATTCCTAGCTCCATATTTAATATTGATACTGAAAAGGCATTTGACAATATTACATGGAAGCATTTCGTTTGTTTGGTAACTCGGGCCCGTTTTACCAATATATCGAATGCTTCTATAAAAGTCCCAAAACACAAATCATCTTGGGTGGAGCTAAGTCATTACCTTTTAAAATATTTAACGGAACAAGGCGAGGCTGTCCCTTATCTGCCCTTTTATTTAATATTGCACTAAAACCGTTAATTTGTTAAGGGGCGATCACCATCCATAATAGGCAACTTCTTCCATAATAGGAGTCTTCTCTCAAGGTTGTTTTTGATTTGCTTCAAGACTTTCAGTTATTTTCTGGCTATAAAGTTAATGTCGACAAAGCTGAAGTAATAAATATTTATGGTTCTTTTTCATATACTCTACTTAAAAAATGTCAACTTAAATACCCAATAAATCAGATAAATATTTAGGTTTAATAATTCCTTCACATTTAAACAACTTGCATTCATTAAATAATTATCCAGCTTGTCAGGAGGTTTCCTCCATGTGTGAAAAATTTATTAGGCAATAAATTTACTAATCCTTATTTTGAAGTTTTTCAAGAACCCCATTCTGACATTTAATCTGTTCTACGCAGTAAATAGAGAAATGTTCCATGTGACTGCAAAACGTATCCTCCTATTCGGGATTCTATTTTTGTGTCTATTTATTTTCTAGAATTTATTCGAGAATGTAAATGGCTGGCGGGACGGCAATCGTGTGCTTCGTTTTCCAAAGTTGTCTCATGAGGAAACTTCGGGCGACTTCAGAAAATGAAGCAATCCAAGTGCCATCCCACTGGCGATTTCGATTCTAGCGGGCGGGAGGCAATTCAGGGAGATTAGTGAAAAAGAAGCGATTTATCGCCGAGCGACTAATCACCTCGAATCTGAGCATGTGTCTCTGCCCTTAAAGAAAAATGACTAGTCTTAGTAAAAGACTTATTTGATCCAGTCAAGAGGATTATCTTGGTCAGGGCTCAATGGAATATACTGGATATGGTTCATGAGTCGGATAGATAATGTCACCTGCATGTAGATGCGGCCTCTCTTGATATGGCATTGTACCTGTTACAGTATATCCTGGGGGATCATGGGGGGAGGGAGGCAAGTACAATATGACTGGGGTTCTGCCCACAAACACCCCCCCCATCATACCCTGCCTTGTATTAGTGAGAGTTGTACTGATACCAGGACTGACCTACAGGGGGCATTATTGTTCTCTTTACTAATAGAGACTTACCTGACCAGCATGTCATCTGTGTGTCTGGGGAATAACAGTGGGTTAATAGGGGTCCATTGAAGAGAGATTTGGGGTGAGTGTTTATTTGTACCCTGGGTACCCCTGGAACTATAGCAGGGTGACACCCCAATGTTTCTATATATCTGTAACCTTGTTATGAGCTAAGGGGGCCCAGTCTGAAGGTCAGTTAGGGGGAGATTTGGGGTGAGTGTTTATTTGTACCCTGGGTACCCCTGGAACTATAGCAGGGTGACTGTTACCCCAATGTTTCTATATATCTGTAACCTTGTTATGAGCTAAGGGGGCCCAGTCTGAAGGTCAGTTAGGGGGAGATTTGGGGTGAGTGCTTATTTGTACCCTGGGTACCCCTGGAACTATAGCAGGGTGACACCCCAATGTTTCTATATATCTGTAACCTTGTTATGAGCTAAGGGGGTCCAGTCTGAAGGTCAGTTAGGGGGAGATTTGGGGTGAGTGTTTATTTGTACCCTGGGTACCCCTGGAACTATAGCAGGGTGACACCCCAATGTTTCTATATATCTGTAACCTTGTTATGAGCTAAGGGGGCCCAGTCTGAAGGTCAGTTAGGGGGAGATTTGGGGTGAGTGATTATTTGTACCCTGGGTACCCCTGGAACTATAGCAGGGTGACACCCCAATGTTTCTATATATCTGTAACCTTGTTGTGAGCTAAGGGGGCCCAGTCTGAAGGTCAGTTAGGGGGAGATTTGGGGTGAGTGATTATTTGTACCCTGGGTACCCCTGGAACTATAGCAGGGTGACACCCCAATGTTTCTATATATCTGTAACCTTGTTATGAGCTAAGGGGGCCCAGTCTGAAGGTCAGTTAGGGGGAGATTTGGGGTGAGTGTTTATTTGTACCCTGGGTACCCCTGGAACTATAGCAGGGTGACTGTTACCCCAATGTTTCTATATATCTGTAACCTTGTTATGAGCTAAGGGGGCCCAGTCTGAAGGTCAGTTAGGGGGAGATTTGGGGTGAGTGCTTATTTGTACCCTGGGTACCCCTGGAACTATAGCAGGGTGACACCCCAATGTTTCTATATATCTGTAACCTTGTTATGAGCTAAGGGGGCCCAGTCTGAAGGTCAGTTAGGGGGAGATTTGGGGTGAGTGTTTATTTGTACCCTGGGTACCCCTGGAACTATAGCAGGGTGACACCCCAATGTTTCTATATATCTGTAACCTTGTTATGAGCTAAGGGGGCCCAGTCTGAAGGTCAGTTAGGGGGAGATTTGGGGTGAGTGATTATTTGTACCCTGGGTACCCCTGGAACTATAGCAGGGTGACACCCCAATGTTTCTATATATCTGTAACCTTGTTGTGAGCTAAGGGGGCCCAGTCTGAAGGTCAGTTAGGGGGAGATTTGGGGTGAGTGATTATTTGTACCCTGGGTACCCCTGGAACTATAGCAGGGTGACACCCCAATGTTTCTATATATCTGTAACCTTGTTATGAGCTAAGGGGGCCCAGTCTGAAGGTCAGTTAGGGGGAGATTTGGGGTGAGTGTTTATTTGTACCCTGGGTACCCCTGGAACTATAGCAGGGTGACACCCCAATGTTTCTATATATCTGTAACCTTGTTATGAGCTAAGGGGGCCCAGTCTGAAGGTCAGTTAGGGGGAGATTTGGGGTGAGTGCTTATTTGTACCCTGGGTACCCCTGGAACTATAGCAGGGTGACACCCCAATGTTTCTATATATCTGTAACCTTGTTATGAGCTAAGGGGGCCCAGTCTGAAGGTCAGTTAGGGGGAGATTTGGGGTGAGTGTTTATTTGTACCCTGGGTACCCCTGGAACTATAGCAGGGTGACACCCCAATGTTTCTATATATCTGTAACCTTGTTATGAGCTAAGGGGGTCCAGTCTGAAGGTCAGTTAGGGGGAGATTTGGGGTGAGTGTTTATTTGTACCCTGGGTACCCCTGGAACTATAGCAGGGTGACACCCCAATGTTTCTATATATCTGTAACCTTGTTATGAGCTAAGGGGGCCCAGTCTGAAGGTCAGTTAGGGGGAGATTTGGGGTGAGTGATTATTTGTACCCTGGGTACCCCTGGAACTATAGCAGGGTGACACCCCAATGTTTCTATATATCTGTAACCTTGTTGTGAGCTAAGGGGGCCCAGTCTGAAGGTCAGTTAGGGGGAGATTTGGGGTGAGTGATTATTTGTACCCTGGGTACCCCTGGAACTATAGCAGGGTGACACCCCAATGTTTCTATATATCTGTAACCTTGTTATGAGCTAAGGGGGCCCAGTCTGAAGGTCAGTTAGGGGGAGATTTGGGGTGAGTGTTTATTTGTACCCTGGGTACCCCTGGAACTATAGCAGGGTGACTGTTACCCCAATGTTTCTATATATCTGTAACCTTGTTATGAGCTAAGGGGGCCCAGTCTGAAGGTCAGTTAGGGGGAGATTTGGGGTGAGTGTTTATTTGTACCCTGGGTACCCCTGGAACTATAGCAGGGTGACACCCCAATGTTTCTATATATCTGTAACCTTGTTATGAGCTAAGGGGTCCAGTCTGAAGGCCAGTTAGGGGGAGATTTGGGGTGAGTGTTTATTTGTACCCTGGGTACCCCTGGAACTATAGCAGGGTGACTGTTACCCCAATGTTTCTATATATATCTGTAACCTTGTTGTGAGCTAAGGGAGCTCAGTCTGAAGGCCAGTTAGGGGGAGATTTGGGGTGAGTGCTATTCCTTATTGGCACATGAGTTTATTGGCAGTAGTTGAGCATGTGTGGGTGTTGCAGTTGCACTAGTGCCTCCAGTATCAGCAGGAGAGTTGGAATGGGCTGGGACATGAGGTAGGTGCAGGCCTGTGGCCAAACTGGTTTTGTCCCTGTGTGTACACGTGGGGCAGGTATGTACCTGTAGTGGAATGCACCTGGGTGTGGGTGTATTTACATAGGGAGATAAAAAGATAACACCCTCCCTGCCCATTGCTCACAAGGTGCTGATCCCACATGAGATGGACCTGGAGCAGAGGAGGGAAGAGGAGCAGGTGTAAGGGGGGTACAAGCCAAATCTTACTGGGACTATACCAGAACTTGTTTGTGTGCCAGCTGGACCCTTTAACCCTTTATGTTCTGGGATGAGTAAGAAAGCCCTGCTGACTGGTCACATTCCTTTCCATGAGGACAACTGACATACAGACAATGGGGGCAGCGTCGTGGTAGAACTGGACCACCACATAATCCTGATTACTGGAAACTGAAAGTGTGGGATTAACTGGGAGGTTCTGTCCAAGTTGTGACCCAGCAGGATCTGAGCTGGAGAGGTGGCCGCTCTCAGAGGAACTGGCTGTGTGACTGGGCACCCATTGTGCCGGAGCAGTGACCGGATCACAGGAGGAAGGTGCCACCTCAGCCACAAGGAACAAAGGTTTAATTGCACCGAAACTGCCAGTTGGACAAAGGGTGCTGGGTGAGTGCTGGCGCAGAGAGGGGGGGCAGTTGAGAGAATCAGTTCAAAGATGGGGGGACAGTAGGGTAGATTTATCAAAATATGAGATTAAAGCTCAGCCACATTCTGCTTATTCCTTTGGGGTTTTTATATGCATATTTATCAATGTGTTGGTGTTCACCAAGAGGAGGCAGGGAGGTTGGTGAGTGCTGAAGGCAGGTGAGGAGGTTGGTGGGTGTTGCAGGTAGGTGGGAAGGCAGGGAGGTTGGTGAGTGCTGAAGGCAGGTGAGGAGGTTGGTGGGTGTTGCAGGTAGGTGGGAAGGCAGGGAGGTTGGTGGGTGCTGCAGGCAGGAGGGGAATCAGTACAGAAATGGGTCGGACTGTAGATGTTGATTTTTGCTGAATCACAGATTTAACCTCCTCTCCCTCCTTCCCATGATTACCTCCTCCCTCCCAATCACTTATTCATCTACATTTATCTCATATTCCACATTTATTCACATTAATCACTTTCCTCTCCCCCCTCCCCATTTCACTCCCAGGCACCGCTCGCCCCCCTCCTGCCATGCTCCGGCCTCTTTATTATCTGATCCCTGTTTTGGGGGGCTATGCAGTCTCCTCCTATTATCTGCTGAAGAACCCCCACATCCTGCACAAGAAGAAAAAATTACCCTTTTACTGCCAGCACATCTCCCACAGAGGGGGTAAGTACCTACCTACCCAGTGTCTGTGTGTCTGGGACTGAAAGCAAAACAAATGTTCTCTAACCAGTGGAATAGAAAGGGTTATTAGCAACTTCTAATATCCTTATCATTTACAGTAGGGGGTAAATTATTCCTTATAATACATGAGTGATACTCAGAGTTCCCTGTATAACTCAGCCTGCAGCCTTGTGTCTTTATATGGTCACAGAACAACCCCTCAGTGACTTCTAATATCCTTATCATTTACAGTAGGGGGTACATTATCCCTTATAATACATGAGTGATACTCAGAGTTCCCTGTATAACTCAGCCTGCAGCCTTGTGCCTTTATATGGTCACAGAACAACCCCTCAGTGACTTCTAATATCCTTATCATTTACAGTAGGGGGTACATTATTCCTTATAATACATGAGTGATACTCAGAGTTCCCTGTATAACTCAGCCTGCAGCCTTGTGCCTTTATATGGTCACAGAACAACCCCTCAGCGACTTCTAATATCCTTATCATTTACAGTAGGGGGTACATTATCCCTTATAATACATGAGTGATACTCAGAGTTCCCTGTATAACTCAGCCTGCAGCCTTGTGTCTTTATATGGTCACAGAACAACCCCTCAGTGACTTCTAATATCCTTATCATTTACAGTAGGGGGTACATTATCCCTTATTATAGACGAGTGATGCTCAGAGTTCCCTGTATAACTCAGCCTGCAGCCTTGTGCCTTTATATGGTCACAGAACAACCCCTCAGTGACTTCTAATATCCTTATCATTTACAGTAGGGGGTACATTATCCCTTATAATACATGAGTGATACTCAGAGTTCCCTGTATAACTCAGCCTGCAGCCTTGTGCCTTTATATGGTCACAGAACAACCCCTCAGTGACTTCTAATATCCTTATCATTTACAGTAGGGGGTACATTATCCCTTATAATACATGAGTGATACTCAGAGTTCCCTGTATAACTCAGCCTGCAGCCTTGTGTCTTTATATGGTCACAGAACAACCCCTCAGTGACTTCTAATATCCTTATCATTTACAGTAGGGGGTACATTATCCCTTATTATAGACGAGTGATACTCAGAGTTCCCTGTATAACTCAGCCTGCAGCCTTGTGCCTTTATATGGTCACAGACCCCTCAGTGACTTCTAATATCCTTATCATTTACAGTAGGGGGTACATTATCCCTTATAATACATGAGTGATACTCAGAGTTCCCTGTATAACTCAGCCTGCAGCCTTGTGCCTTTATATGGTCACAACCCCTCAGTGACTTCTAATATCCTTATCATTTACAGTAGGGGGTACATTATCCCTTATTATAGACGAGTGATACTCAGAGTTCCCTGTATAACTCAGCCTGCAGCCTTGTGCCTTTATATGGTCACAGAACAACCCCTCAGTGACTTCTAATATCCTTATCATTTACAGTAGGGGGTACATTATCCTTATACTACATGAGTGAGAGAGATTCCTGTATAATTCAGCAGAAGTGGGAGGGACTGACTGAAGTGGGAGGGACTGCAGAAAAATTAATTTCTTCACTTCTGCGTTTCAGGAGCAGGTGAGAGAATCGAGAGTACACTGGAGGCTTTTGACAAGTAAGACATTTCTGGGCCATGGAACAGCGAGGGTTAATATAGATATTAGTAGGAAAAGGGGTCCCTGGAGGTGTCAGGCTCCCCCAGGACATTCATTAAACAACACATTAGGGACCTGGGGTCACACTGATCACCCTCTGTTGATGGCAGTTGATGCTGACAATTGTCACTTAGGGGATTCAAACCCACAGTTACCAGGATTCTTAAGGGTGGGGGAAGTGGGGATCATATGGGACGCGGCGTTGTAATTGGTCAGATGGATCTCTTCCCAAACAGTGCCGTGTCCAATCACACTGATCTCCTGGAGCTTGACTGTCACATCACTAAGGATGGGAAGGTGGTGGTGTCCCATGACCTGAACTTGCTGAGGCAGACGGGCCATGATGTCAGTATCTGTGACATCACATACGAGGTAATGATGCCATTGGTTTACTATCGCCATAGTTACTCTCTCCCTCTTTTCCATCAGCTGCTGCTCTGTGCTCCCCCCTCCCACTGGGCAGTCCATAGAGAATTCAATATTGTCACTGCCCTAACAACTTACAACCCTTCCTATGTTGATGGTGAAACCTCCTTTCCTCCTCCTGTACATTACTTTATATATATGTTTATTACAACCCCCACCCTCATGTTTGTAATGTGCACTGCTTGTGTTTGTCCCAGGAGCTGCCTCTCTACAGAGAACCCCTTGAGGTCACCTTCTTCCCAGGTAGGTACCCGCCCCTCTCTGGGTTAAAGGGGAAGCGATGCCTTAGGTCATATCTTTGCTGAGCCGCTCTCTGCAGTTTTACACCCTGGGCCTCATGTACTTACATGTGCCAAATTGATGAAAAATCACATCCCAAATTGGCCCACGCCAGTGATGTCACAGACAGTAACTGAGCCCGGGCAGCTGCTAGATAGGCTTCACAGCACTGATAAGGCAGTTAGGACTTTAATAAAGGTAAGTTCTGTTGCATTTGGGGTGAGGGAAGGTCCGTGCATGAAGTTCTGGTCGACCCCTGCAGGACATTACTCGTCGGGCAGTGACCGGAGGATCCCGCAGCTGGAGGAGGTTTTCCAGAGGTTCCCCCACATGCCCATTAATGTGGAGATCAAGGAGGAAACCCCCGAGTTGGTTAAACAGGTGAGTCGGGATGGGGGTACAGTTACCCCTCGCTGGGCATTATGGGCCCTAAAATAACCAGGCTGTGCTTTGTCACTTCTCTAGGTATCAGATCTAGTGAAACGGTACCAGCGCTCAGAAAGAACCGTTTGGGCCAGTGTAAAGGACCCAATTATGAAACTCTGCCAGGAGGAGGTACATATGCACTCAAATTCCCCCCCCCCCACATTGTCTAATGCCTCCCCCTCAGCTGCCCCTCTAAACCTACCTTTTAACCCTCACTTCCCCACAGAATCCTGATATGCCTATCATGTTTACCGCACGCCGCGGTTTGATCCTGCTCCTCCTCTATTACACTGGGCTCCTCCCCTTTGTGCCTCTGAGAGAGTCTGTGCTGGAGATGCACATGCCGTCTATTATAAACAGGTCAGTGATAATAATACAAAGGCACCTCCCCTAATACACAGGTCATTGGTTGAACCTTCAAGGTCAGACTTGTATTTATTCTGCACTGACTCCTCCCTCCATTCTCCCCCCACAGAACCTACTTCCCCCCCAACCAGCTCATGAGAAACCGCTTTCTGGTCTTTCTGCAGGACAAGTGAGTCTGTATCAGGGTCACACAATGTGATCCCCACTTTTCAGACATATTCAAACTCAACAGGCCCCTCTTTATACACAATGTTGGGGATGGAGAAATCAGGGCAATATGGAGACGGTAGGACAAGATGGAGACGGTAGAACAAGATAGAGACAGTAGAACAAGATGGAGACCATAGTGCAGGATGGAGACCATAGGGCAGGATGGAAATCATAGGTCAAGATGGAGATTATAGGCCGAGTTGGAGACCATAGGTCAAAATGGAGACAGTGAAGAATGATGGAGCCACTAGGACAAGGACAGTTGGTCAGCATTTCTACAGTAGGGAAAATGGGCATTTAAGAGCAAGAAATAGGCAAGCGATAGATTGGGGACAGCGAGTTAGACATGATGTTAGTTTGCTGAACTTGCAGCCCCTTTCCTGTTATTGGAATAGAACTACTATAGTTCTACTATATACATAATACCTCCACAACTAAAGGTGGTCCTGGGCCCCTCACATACTGAACCTTCACTTGTGTTCCAGATTAATGATGAGAAAAAGTCTCTTCCAGCACCTGCAGGCAAGAGGGATCCAGGTAATATGGGTGTATGTTCTGCTGTGGATCGGGTCTGTGAGTCACTCTTAGTAGTTGGAAGGTTCTTAGAGTGACTGTTGGTAGTGAGAAGGTTCTGGGAGTCGCTGTTGGCAGTGTGAAGGTTCTGGGACTGATTCTTTGTAGTGAGGTGTAGGGATGTAGCGAACGTCGGAAAAAAAGTTCGCGAACATATTCGCGAACTTGCGCAAAAATGCGAGCGGTTCGCGAACGGTTCGCGAACCCCATAGACTTCAATGGGAAGGCGAACTTTAACATCTAAAAAAGACATTTCTGGCCAGAAAAATGATTTTAAAGTTGTTTAAAGGGTGCAACGACCTGGACAGTGGCATGCCAGAGGGGGATCAAGGGCAAAAATGTATCTGAAAAATCTGCCTGTGTGTGCTTGGAAGAGATAGTGTAGGGGGAGAGCTGTTAGTGATTTCAGGGACAGATGATAGTAAGTTTGCTGGCTAGTAATCTGCTTGATACTGCTCTGTATTGGAACAAAAAAATAAATAAAAGCAGTCCTTACAAGGACTACTGTTATTGCAGCAGTCAGCAGATGAGATCAGAAGCAGGACAGCTGCCCACTGCAGCTACATACAGAGCACTGCAGTAGAAGGTAGATTACTAGCCAGCAAAGCTACCTAAGCTTAAATGTCCCTCAAACCCCTGCAGACTTCTGTCCCTCCAATAACAGAGCAGTATCAAAACGATTACTAGCCAGCAAACTTTCAACTGTCCCTGAAATCACTAACAGGCAGCAGCTCTCTCCCTACACTATCTCTTCAGCACACACAGGCAGAGTGAAAAAACGCTGCAGGGCTTCGGTTTTTATAGGGAAGGGGAGTGGTCCAGGGGAGAGCTTCCTGATTGGCTGCCATGTACCTGCTGGTCTGGGGTGAGAGGGCAAAAAAAAGCGCCAACAATGGCGAACCCAAAATGGCGAACGTCGCGCGACGTTCGCGAACGTCCGGCGAGCGCGAACACCCGATGTTCGCGCGAACAAGTTCGCCGGCGAACAGTTCGCGCCATCTCTAGTGAGGTGGTTCTGGGAGTGACTCCTGGTAGATAGAAGGTTCTGGGAGTGACTCTTAGTAGTGAGAAGATTCTGGGAGTGACTGTTGTTAATGAGAATGTTCTGGTAGTGACTGTAGGTAATGAAAAGTTTCTGGGAGTGACTGTTGGTAATGAGAAGGTTCTGGGAGTGACTGTTGGTAATGAGAAGGTTCTGGTAGTGACTGTAGGTAATGAAAAGGTTCTGGGAGTGACTGTTGGTAACGAGAAGGTTCTGGTAGTGACTGTAGGTAATGAAAAGGTTCTGGAAGTGACTGTTGGTAATGAGAAGGTTCTGGGAGTGACTGTTGGTAATGAGAAGGTTGTGGGAGTGACTGTTGGTAATGAGAAGGTTCTGGGAGTGACTGTTGGTAACGAGAAGGTTCTGGTAGTGACTGTAGGTAATGAAAAGGTTCTGGAAGTGACTGTTGGTAATGAGAAGGTTCTGGGAGTGACTGTTGGTAATGAGAAGGTTCTGGGAGTGACTGTTGGTAATGAGAAGGTTCTGGGAGTGACTGTTGGTAACGAGAAGGTTCTGGTAGTGACTGTAGGTAATGAAAAGGTTCTGGAAGTGACTGTTGGTAACGAGAAGGTTCTGGGAGTGACTGTTGGTAATGAGAAGGTTCTGGGAGTGACTGTTGGTAACGAGAAGGTTCTGGTAGTGACTGTAGGTAATGAGAAGGTTCTGGGAGTGACTGTTGGTAATGAGAAGGTTCTGGTAGTGACTGTAGGTAATGAAAAGGTTCTGGAAGTGACTGTTGGTAATGAGAAGGTTCTGGGAGTGACTGTTGGTAATGAGAAGGTTCTGGTAGTGACTGTAGGTAATGAAAAGGTTCTGGGAGTGACTGTTGGTAATGAGAAGGTTCTGGGAGTTACTGTTGGTAATGAGAAGGTTCTGGGAGTGACTGTTGGTAATGAGAAGGTTCTGGGAGTGACTGTTGGTAATGAGAAGGTTCTGGGAGTGACTGTTGGTAATGAGAAGGTTCTGGGAGTGACTCCTCGCTGCCCTTTGGTTCCCTTTCAGGTGTATCTGTGGGTTCTAAATGAAGAAAGTGACTACCAGAGAGGATTAGAGTGCGGTGCAGACGGTATCATGACCGATTACCCCTCCAAACTGCGTTCCTTCCTGCAGAGATATGAGAGGGGTCAGAGAGCAAGGAGTGAGGCACAGGGCAGTGTAACTGGAGACGGACATGGCAGCTCCTACTGAGTGGGAACCGGCAGTGCACTAACCGTGTGTCACCTCACTCACTGACTGGCACTGTCTGGGTCTGTCACTGCTGAATCCTCTGGAGTGAGAACAACCCAGTGTGAGACTGTATTAGTCTTGATACAGAACCGACCCACTCTGACTTCATGGTCTTTATGGGAATCATAACGAAACTGGATCTTCCATGGAATCTTGTTTCCACAAGTGTGTGTTTGGGGGGCCATTGGCAGGACTTGAAATGAACTGCAGGCAAGTGAAGGAAGCTCAGAAACATAAATGCTTGTGCCCCCCAGAAAGAGCCCACGTCACATGAACCTCAAGTACATCCCATATAAAGGAGATCAAATGTCTGTCCATTCCATAAACACAATAAAATACATATATATATGTGTTATAATCAGTATCCTTTAACCATCAATATCTCTCTTTCTGGGCATGGGAACTGCCATATTGATTGTTACTTTCAGCTGCAATGCCCAAGTCTCACCAGTAGGTGGAACCCACACCCCACCATCATGTTCTATAGCAGAGAAAAGCTAGTTCCTGATTGGTCCTGCCCCTCCCACAGACAGAGCATTGGCTCATATGATAATCAGGGTGTGTAGCAACTGACTAAGGGCACAATGCAGGTAAGTACTGCACCCAGCTTGGTGTAAGTTACCCAAAAATGTGTTTTTTAAATGGACATGTTTTAATGAGTTAGAGGTAGAGATGGTACTGTAAATAATGATATTAGCAGTCACTGAGGGGCGGTTCAGTGACCATATAAAGACACAAGGCTGCAGGCTGAGTTATACAGGGAACTCTGAGTATCACTCATGTATTATAAGGGATAATGTACCCCCTACTGTAAATGATAAGGATATTAGAAGTCACTGAGGGGTTGTTCTGTGACCATATAAAGACACAAGGCTGCAGGCTGAGTTATACAGGGAACTCTGAGTATCACTCATGTATTATAAGGGATAATGTACCCCCTACTGTGAATGATAAGGATATTAGAAGTCACTGAGGGGTTGTTCTGTGACCATATAAAGGCACAAGGCTGCAGGCTGAGTTATACAGGGAACTCTGAGTATCACTCATGTATTATAAGGGATAATGTACCCCCTACTGTGAATGATAAGGATATTAGAAGTCCCTGAGAGGTTCTATTACAATACATGTGACACAGGGGTGATGATTAATAATGTTATACACATTAATATAGGACATAAATAATGCAAGCTTGGTGAGGTAATTACTATTAATGAACCCGCTGTTTTAAAATATGAAGATTTTAAAGTCACAGAGGAGTCCCAGGGCTTATAATATCCTTATAATTAACAATGGGGGGTAGATTTTCACTACGTTCAGGTTGCACGTGATGTAGTGGAGTATTGGCTGGAAACATTCCGACTGGACGATTGTATTTTGTTCAAACCAATTAGTTTAATGTTTATAAATAAAAGAATAAGAGTTACAGCTCTGTACATCACTAACACGTTCCCCCCTCCTCATCACCCCCAGATTCCTCGGAAGCATCACAATGTGATTAATTCCCATCGCTGGGATGTCCTGGTCCCGGGGCATTGTGGGAGGAGACTCACCTGGGGCATTAGGGGCCACGTCTGTTATTTGGCCGTAGTTCATTGTGGCCCTAGTCCCTCTCTCCAGATGCATTCTGGGTCAGGTGTTTATGTCCATTTGCAATATGGGCCTTGTCCCTTCATCCTGTTGCATTGTGGGTCGTAGCAATATGTCCTGCTGTAGTGGAGGCACTGTATCTGCTCCCATTGCATTGTGGGCCATGTTGCTCTGTCCTGGTGCATTGTGGGTCATTTCAATATGCCCCCTGTAATGTTCAGATGCCAAGGCAGGGGGGCTGTGGGGGCAAGAATAGGGAGGGAGGGGGCAGAATGTGCTGGAAAAGCTGAGGGTGTGGCCCAGAGACAAAATGGTTTAATTGGCCAGAAGTCCAGTGGTTTGGGGGGAAGTTGGGCCCCAGAGAGTGCAGGAGGGCCCCGGAGGCCAAAGAATGGAATGGAGGGATGTTCGCATGGTACTGAATGGCAAACCTGAAATAAAGGAGCAGCACCGGGTAGTGTTTAATTCATTGATATTATAATATATATATATATTTGTATATGGACTGTCAGCAACAATAGGGAGGATTGGGGGGAGCAGCTCAGTCACACTGGGCTCTCATCACTAACCATTGAAACAGACAAGTGGCTGGGAGTTGCAGGGAGTCATGCAGAAAAGAGGGGAGTCACAGAGAGGACAAATTACTGACCTGTAGTCCGTCACACTTGCTGCTGTAGAGTAGGGGCCCATTGACCCTTGGGGTACAGCTGGAGGAGGCAACCAGGCCAGTCTCTGGGCTATGGAGTCATAATGATCAGTAATGGGTGGGACAGACATATTGATATGGGGTCTCCCTTCCTGTTCCTTGACATTCTGTCCTGTCCTCCCCATGAAATGTCTACTGAGTCTCCCATCATTCCTGTTCTCTCCTGTCTCCTCCATCTTTGTCCTCTCAGCCATGAAACTCTGGTACTTCTCTTCCATCTCTGCACCCTCTTCTGAGACTCGCTGTGTCTCTTGTGCACTCTCCTCTGAGCCGACGTTCTCTTCCTCCCTGCTCTCTCTACTTCTTTTACAGCCTGAGAGAAGGAAAGGATTGTTATGGCATCAGGCAAACAGTATGGCAGCCACTTGGCTATTAGGCTACTGGTTTATCTCTTGATTTACTGACCTGGGCTGCTTTCCTCCTCTGGTTCCAACCTACCAAGTCTCTTCTGTGGAGAGTGGCTGCAACAGACACAAAGACAGTTTATAGCAACTACATTTCCCAGGGTCCCTTATCAGCATTTGACTTTACAGTTCAAGTCCAGCAAAAGATGGAAGGTTAAATGTTACACCAATGTGAGTTAAAAACAAATATATATCCTTGATAAAGATCTCAATGTGGATCGAAACGCTATTGTGGTTCTATGGAACTTGCAGAGGAACCTACCTCTCCTGCTGACTTTTGAAGAATTTGATTCCCTTGGCAAATGGATTTTCTTCAATCTTCAGCAAAGACAACTGAGGAGGAAGAGTACAAGGAATCAGAGGGGGGACCTTAGGGCTCAGTGTGGGGATAAGGTCTGAAGGCATCAGAGGAGGAACCTTAGGGCCGAATGTGGGGATAAAGGTGGCCATGCACGGGCAGATTTAAACTGACAATATCAGTCCTTTAGACCAATTCGACAATTTATCTGCTGTGTATGGGGACTTCCGACAGGTCTTCCTGATCAATATCTGACCACAATATCGATCGAGAAGGTTTCATTTTTCAGGCGATCGACCTGTCAGAGGCCATTGCTCCTTGTTGTAATCCGATCATTCAGACCTAGGGCCGAATGTTTGGATTACCCTGATATAGCCCTGCCGTTGGTGGGCAAATCGGTGAAAGATCCACTCGTTTGGCGATGTCACCAGACATGCGGATCTCTTCATGTATGGCCAGCTTAAGAGTCTGAAGGCATCAGAAGAGGATTCTTAGGACTAAATGTGGGAATGAGAGTCTGAAGGCATCAGAGGAGAAACCTTAGGGCTGAATGTGGGGAGAGAGTCTTAAGGCATCAGAAGAGGAACCTTAGGGCTGAATATGGGGATAAGAGTCTGAAGGCATCAGAAGAGGAACCTTAGGGCTGTATGTGGGGTGAGAGTCTGAAGGCATCAGAGGAACAACCTTAGGGCTGAAGGTGGGGAGAGAGTCTGAAGGCATCAGAGGAGGAACCTTAGGGCTGAATGTGGGGAGGGAGTCTGAAGGCATCAGAGGATTAACCTAAGGGCTGAATGTGGGGTGAGAGTCTGAAGGCATCAGAGGAGGAACCTTAGGGCTGAATGTGGGGAGAGAGTCTGAAGGCATCAGAGGAGGAACCTTAGGGCTGTATGTGGGGTGAGAGTCTGAAGGCATCAGAGGAGGAACCTTAGGGCTGAATGTGGGGAGAGAGTCTGAAGGCATCAGAGGAGGAACCTTAGGGCTGTATGTGGGGTGAGAGTCTGAAGGCATCAGAGGAGGAACCTTAGGGCTGAATGTGGGGAGGGAGTCTGAAGGCATCAGAGGATTAACCTAAGGGCTGAATGTGGGGTGAGAGTCTGAAGGCATCAGAGGAGGAACCTTAGGGCTGAATGTGGGGAGAGAGTCTGAAGGCATCAGAGGAGGAACCTTAGGGCTGTATGTGGGGTGAGAGTCTGAAGGCATCAGAGGAGGAACCTTAGGGCTGAATGTGGGGAGAGAGTCTGAAGGCATCAGAGGAGGAACCTTAGGGCTGTATGTGGGGTGAGAGTCTGAAGGCATCAGAGGAGGAACCTTAGGGCTAAAGGTGGGGTTAGAGTCTCTAATACTTAGTGCTTACCTTAGGGTTCTGGTAGCTGGTGACTGCTATGAAGGATGTCTCTGGGAAAGTGAAGGATACACTGGCTGCTGAGTGGACTCCCTGGTTTGAAGTGGGAATGACGTACAAGCGGAGAGAGTAGCGATGCATTGACTGGAGAACAATCTGGGGAGAGAAGCAGAACACTGTAAGAAGCCATTCATTCTGTTATACTAAGGGACCCTGGGTACGAGGCCCCCAGCCTACCCTAGAGCTCATAGACTTCTGTGTATGACATCATCACTTTAATAGAACCCGACCCGTGTCCTGGCATTGGCTACTTACCTGCCCGCCCTGGCTCAGGGTGTTGTTGGTCAGCCTGATCTTACTGAAGCAGATGGGTCGTTCCATCCACCTGTTGCCTGAAGCAGGGGATTCTGGGTGCACATAGAGGTGAGTTGGGGGGCCGGGCTCAGCTCTGTCACTCTTACTCCAGGCACCGTCTCTCCATCGGTAACGGGCATCTCCCTCTGGCACGGCCTGGACACACAGAGTGTAGAGAAGATTGGCATCCAGTCCCGACAGGGAAATGGAAAACTCTGGGAACATCCTCCTGTAGGGAGATGGGGGTATTTATCAACGTGGGTGCAAAAGTGCAGTAACCCAGAGCAACCAGACAGAGCACAACCTTCAGCTCTGTGGCCCCTTCTTGTCACTCACCTTCCACTCTTAGTCAGAATCATTTCAGTTCCCACCGAGTTAAATTTCTCCCACAATTCCTTGTTCTCCAGTTGCGCTGCAGCCTGCACCGGGGAGGGTGGTGGGTGTGGGGATGGGCAGCACTGGGAGGGAAGGTAGTAGCCCACAGGCTGGTGAACATGCCCACCTGGATAGCAAGTCAAACAGGCTTAATTGCACAGCAACTCCCAGCATCCTCATACTCCCAGCAACCCCACTCCACTTTAACCTACAAAATAATTCCCATGTCCCATACGTGTACATTATGGTCACCCCCCCCCCCAGACACACAGAACATACAGACTCCATGCAGACAGTGCCCTGGGGAGAATAATGGAAGCCACGGGAGCTGCCATAGGGATTGCCAATAAAATGATATTCCTGGGCGATGAAGTTCTCCTTGTGTTACAGAGCAGCCACTTTTAATCAATTTCACTAGTTCTGATTGGTTCCCTGAGCGTCCGACACAAAGTCCCTCCTATTGTACAGAATCGTGTTGCCTTCCCTTATTGGCCAATAATCCAATCATTCCCTCTCACTGGAGTCCCTCAATCTATATTATTATATACAAGGCACCCAGCATGGCAGCTCCCACGCATGAATCTGTACATATATATGCAGGGAGATAACAGCAATAGCAGCAGACAGAATACAGTATTATTAAGTAATAACTTGCCCTTTAATTGTAGCAATTGCACATCTCTAATTAAAGAGACAGACACTTCTTTATGGAATACATACAATTATATGGGATTGACCTGGGCAGTGCATCCAATCAATGTAAAAATGATAATTAGCCCCTGAATGGGGATGTTTGAAAGTAATTAATCACCCCCCCCCCCCGGCACCCCCAATTAGTGACTCACCCATCTCTCTCCTGAGTCCAGACAGGGACAGGCAGCAGGGCACTGGGACAGGGCTGTTCATGGCTCAGACTAACAGACTGGATGGACAGGGGGAAGCTTTATACTGGGGGAGGAGAAACATCAGGGAGGGGCTGGCTCTAAAGCCTAAATTATATCTTCCCTACAGTTGGACTGCAAGCTCCTGGGACAAGCCTGGAATATAACTCATGTTTCCTTTATATACATAGTGGGAACTTGCAAGATATATATATATATATATATATATATATATATATATATAGATAGATAGATAGATAGATAGATAGAGAGAGAGAGAGAGAGAGAGAGAGAGAGAGAGAGAGAGAGATAGATAGATAGATAGATAGATAATAGATAGATAGATAGATAGATAGATAGATAGATAGATAGATAGAGAGAGAGAGAGAGAGAGAGAGAGAGAGAGAGAGAGAGAGATAGATAGATAGATAGATAGATAGATAGATAGATAGATAGATAGATAGATAGATAGATAGATAATAGATAGATAGATAGATAGATAGATAGATAGATAATAGATAGATAGATAGATAGATAGATAGATAGATAGATAGATAGATAGATAGATAATAGATAGATAGATAGATAGATAGATAGATAGATAATAGATAGATAGATAGATAGATAGATAGATAGATAGATAGATAGATAGATAGATAGATAATAGATAGATAGATAGATAGATAGATAGATAGATAGATAGATAGATAGATAGATAATAGATAGATAGATAGATAGATAGATAGATAGATAGATAATAGATAGATAGATAGATAGATAGATAGATAGATAGATAGATAATAGATAGATAGATAGATAGATAGATAGATAGATAATAGATAGATAGATAGATAGATAGATAGATAGATAGATAGATGTAGTCCCGCAGTACCAGCACTCCGATAATGGAACTGGTTCGTGGTGCATGATCAAATTCAGGATATATAGAATAAGAAGGATCAGCACTCACTATATTGATGTGAAGAAAAATTCGCTTTTTATTATTTACATCATAATAATATATATATATATATATATATATATATATATATATATATATATATATATATATATATATAAATATATATATATATATATATATATATATACACACACTATGGATGAATCAATTAGACAGACAGACAGATAAATGAAAAGAGATTGATAGAAATGCAGACAGAGCAATAAATATATATATATATATATATATATATATATATATATATATATATATATATATATATGTGTAAGAATGTATAAGGAGAGATATATTAGACAGACAGACAGTATGAGTGTGGGTAGAGAGTACAATTATCAGGGCAGTATAAGAATAAAGGGAATATTAGAGTCAGGTGACACCCTCAGTACAGTGGGGGCCCAGCTCTATTCTCTCTCTGTGTGTTTATCTAATCTCCCTAATTACACAATTAACACCCAACATTGACACCCTCCTCCTCTCTCTTCTTTATGGGCCTTTTAGTGGGAACCAGTTGCTTTAACATCTGCTTAGAGCAGTCACTATGTGTATAATATAGTCCCTGTATATCCCCCCTGTATATCCCCCCTGTATATCCCCCTGTATATCCCCCTGTATATCCCTCTGTATATCCCCCCTGTATATTCCCCCTGTATATCCCCCCTGTATATCCCTCTGTATATCCCCCTGTATATTCCCCCTGTATAACCCCCCTGTATATCCCTCTGTATATCCCTCTGTATATCCCCCCTGTATATCCCTCTTGTATATCCCTCTGTATATCCCCCTGTATATCCCTTCTGTATATCCCCCTGTATATCTCCCCTGTATATCCCCTTGTATATCCCCCCTGTATATCCCCCTGTATATCCCCCCTGTATACCCCCCCTGTATATCCCTCTGTATATCCCCCTGTATATCCTCCTGTATATCCCCCCTGTATATCCCCCTGTATATCCCCCTGTATATCCCCCTGTATATCCCCCTGTATATCCCTCTGTATATCCCCCTGTATATCCCCCCTGTATATCCCCCTGTATATCCCCCCTGTATATCCCCCCTGTATATCCCTCTGTATATCCCCCCTGTATATCCCCCTGTATATCCCTCTGTATATCCCCCTGTATACCCCTCTGTATATCCCCCCTGTATATCCCTCTGTATATCCCTCTGTATATCCCCCTGTATATCCCTCTGTATATCCCTTCTGTATATCCCCCTGTATATCCCCCTGTATATCCCCCTGTATATCCCCTCTGTATATCCCCCTGTATATCCCTTCTGTATATCCCCCTGTATACCCCCCTGTATATCCCCCTGTATACCCCCTGTATATCCCCCTGTATATCCCCCTGTATATCCCCCTGTATATCCCCTCTGTATATCCCCCTGTATATCCCTCTGTATATCCCCCCTGTATATCCCTCTGTATATCCCTCTGTATATCCCCCCTGTATATCCCTCTGTATATCCCCCCTGTATATCCCTCTGTATATCCCCCCTGTATATCCCCCTGTATATCCCTCTGTATATCCCCCTGTATACCCCCCCTGTATATCCCTCTGTATATCCCCCCTGTATATCCCTCTGTATATCCCTCTGTATATCCCCCTGTATACCCCCCTGTATATCCCTCTGTATAACCCCCCTGTAAATCCCCCCCTGTATAACCTCCTGTATATCCCCCCCGTATATCCCCCCTGTATATCCCCTGTATATCCCCTGTATATCCCCTGTATATCCCCCTGTATATTCTGTCTGTATACCCCCCCCCCATATATCCAGTATCTAGAATTAAGTCAAAGGGAACCAGACTTTCTAGAGTCATTATTGTACATGAAGTCAGTCTCATTTTTACTCACTGGGGTCAGTCTGGGTGTCAGTCTCTCAGTTCATGTTCCATCCACTCCCTATTTGCACCATAATGAACCAAAACCAACCCTTTGGCCAACAGGTGACTTTGTCCAGCAGTGAGTAGCACCTGAATCCAAATCAAGTGGAACTGATCTCTATAGAGTAGGATGTCCCTCTAAATCTAAATTACCAGAACCTGTGCCTCTTAATTATTGGTAATCCCTTAGGCATCGTCTCACTGGAGTCTCATTCACTGGAGAGGATTCTACTCTCACTCAATGGGAAAGACTCAAGTTTTATTCAGTGGAGAGGATTACACTCTCACTCAATGGGAAAGACTCAAGTCTCATTCATCGGAGAGGATTCTACTCTCACTCACTGGGAAAGGCTTAAATCTCGTTCATTGGAGGGAATTACACTCTCACTCAATGGGAAAGACTCACGTTTCATTCAGTGGAGAGGATTACACTCTCACTTACTGGGAAGACTCAAATCTCATTCATTGGAGAGCATTCTACTCTCACTCACTGGAAGAACTCAAGTCTCATTCATTGGATAGGATTCCACTCTCACTCACTGGGAAAGACTCAAGTCTCATTCATTGGAGAGGATTCCACTCTCACTCACTGGGAAAGACTCAAGTCTCATTCATTGGAGAGGATTCCACTCTCACTCAATGGGAAAGACTCAAGTCTCATTCATTGGAGAGGATTCCACCCTCACTCACTGGAAAGACTCCAGTCTCATTCATTGGCGAGGATTACACTTTCACTCACTGGGAAGTCTCAATCATTGGAGAGGATGACACCCTCACTCACTGGGAAAGACTCAAATCTCAGTCATTGGAGAGAATTCCACCCTCACTCACTGGGAAGACTCCAGTCTCATTCATTGGAGAGGATTACACTCTCACTCAATGGGAAAGACTCAAATTTCTTTCATTAGAGAGGATTACACCCTCACTCACTGGGAAAGACTCAAATCTCATTCATTGGAGAGGATTCCATCCTCACTCACTGGAAAGACTCCAGTCTCGTTCATTGGAGAGGATTCCACTCTCACTCAACAGTCATTGGAGAGAATTCCACCTTCACTCACTGGGAAGACTCCAGTCTCATTCATTGGCGAGGATTACACTCTCACTCACTGGGAAGTCTCAATCATTGGAGAGGATGACACCCTCACTCACTGGGAAAGACTCAAATCTCAGTCATTGGAGAGAATTCCACCCTCACTCACTGGGAAGACTCCAGTCTCATTCATTGGAGAGGATTACACTCTCACTCTATGGGAAAGACTCAAATTTCTTTCATTAGAGAGGATTACACCCTCACTCACTGGGAAAGACTCAAATCTCATTCATTGGAGAGGATTACACCCTCACTCACTGGGAAAGACTCAAATCTCATTCATTAGAGAGGATTACACCCTCACTCACTGGGAAAGACTCAAATCTCATTCATTGGAGAGGATTCCACCCTCACTCACTGGAAAAACTCCAGTTTCGTTCATTGGAGAGGATTCCACTCTCACTCAACAGTCATTGGAGAGAATTCCACCCTCACTCACTGGGAAGACTCAAGTCTCATTTATTGAAGAGGGTTAAACTCTCACTCACTGGAAAAGACTGAAGTCTCATTCATTGGAGAGGATCCCACTCTCACTCACTGGGAAAGACTCAAATTTCATTTATTGGGGAGGATTCCACTATCACTCACTGGGAGGCAGTGCTTAATGAGCACTATGGACCAGTGTCACCTGAGCCCAACAATGGTTTTCCTGGTTCTGTGAATTCTACTTTCACTCACCATATTAATATAGGAGATTGCTGCACTCAGCTCTGTGCCTGGGGGTCACAATATAATAAGGCATAATAAGGGATATAGCAGCATTGGGGGAGACCATATAATAAGGGATATATCAGTATTGGGGGAGACCATATAATAAGGGATATATTAGTATTGGGGGAACCATATAATAAGGGATATATTAGTATTGGGGGAGACCATATAATAAGGGATATAACAGTATTGGGGGAGACCATATAATAAGGGATATAGCAGTATTGGGGGAGACCATATAATAAGGGATATATCAGTATTGGGGAACCATATAATAAGGGATATATCAGTATTGGGGAGACCATATAATAAGGGATATATCAGTATTGGGGAGACCATATAATAAGGGATATATCAGTATTGGGGAAACCATATAATAAGGGATGTATCAGTATTGGGGAGACCATATAATAAGGTATATAGCAGTATTGGGAGAGACCATATAATAAGGGATATTGCAGTATTGGGGGAGACCATATAATAAGGGATATATCAGTACTGGGGGAGACCATATAATAAGGGATATATCAGTATTGGGGGAGACTATATAATAAGGGATATAGCAGTATAGGGGGAGACCATATAATAAGGGATATATCAGTATTGGGGGAGACCATATAATAAGGGATATATCAGTATTGGGGAAACCATATAATAAGGGATGTATCAGTATTGGGGAGACCATATAATAAGGGATATAGCAGTATTGGGAGAGACCATATAATAAGGGATATAGCAGTATTGGGGGAGACCATATAATAAGGGATATATCAACTATTGGGGGAGACCATATAATAAGGGATATATCAGTATTGGGGAGACCATATGATAAGGGATATATCAGTATTGGGGGAACCATATAATAAGGGATATATTAGTATTTGGGGAGACCATATAATAAGGGATATATCAGTATTGGGGGAGACCATATAATAAGGGATATAGCAGTATTGGGGGAGACCATATAATAAGGGATATATCAGTATTGGGGGAACCATATAATAAGGGATATATCAGTATTGGGGAGACCATATAATAAGGGATTTATCAGTATTGGGGAAACCATATAATAAGGGATGTATCAGTATTGGGGAGACCATATAATAAGGTATATAGCAGTATTGGGAGAGAGCATATAATAAGGGATATAGCAGTATTGGGGGAGACCATATAATAAGGGATATATCAGTATTGGGGGAGGCCATATAATAAGGGATATATCAGTATTGGGGGAACCATATAATAAGGGATGTATCAGTATTGGGGAGACCATATACTAAGGTATATAGCAGTATTGGGAGAGACCATATAATAAGGGATATTGCAGTATTGGGGGAGACCATATGATAAGGGATATATCAGTATTGGGGGAGACCATATAATAAGGGATATATCAGTATTGGGGGAGACTATATAATAAGGGATATAGCAGTATAGGGGGAGACCATATAATAAGGGATATATCAGTATTGGGGGAGACCATATAATAAGGGATATATCAGTATTGGGGAAACCATATAATAAGGGATGTATCAGTATTGGGGAGACCATATAATAAGGGATGTAGCAGTATTGGGAGAGACCATATAATAAGGGATATAGCAGTATTGGGGGAGACCATATAATAAGGGATATATCAATTATTGGGGGAGACCATATAATAAGGGATATATCAGTATTGGGGGAGACCATATAATAAGGTATATAGCAGTATTGGGAGAGACCATATAATAAGGGATATAGCAGTATTGGGGGAGACCATATAATAAGGGATATATCAGTATTGGGGGAGACCATATAATAAGGGATATATCAGTATTGGGGAGACAATATAATAAGGGATATATCAGTATTGGGGGAACCATATAATAAGGGATATATTAGTATTTGGGGAGACCATATAATAAGGGATATATCAGTATTGGGGGAGACCATATAATAAGGGATATAGCAGTATTGGGGGAGACCATATAATAAGGGATATATCAGTATTGTGGGAACCATATAATATGGGATATATCAGTATTGGGGAGACCATATAATAAGGGATATATCAGTATTGGGGAAACCATATAATAAGGGATGTATCAGTATTGGGGAGACCATATAATAAGGTATATAGCAGTATTGGGAGAGACCATATAATAAGGGATATTGCAGTATTGGGGGAGACCATATAATAAGGGATATATCAGTATTGGGGGAGACCATATAATAAAGGATATATCAGTATTGGGGGAGACTATATAATAAGGGATATAGCAGTATTGGGGGAGACCATATAATAAGGGATATATCAGTATTGGGGAAACCATATAATAAGGGATGTATCAGTATTGGAGAGACCATATAATAAGGGATATAGCAGTATTGGGAGAGACCATATAATAAGGGATATAGCAGTATTGGGGGAGACCATATAATAAGGGATATATCAATTATTGGGGGAGACCATATAATAAGGGATATATCAGTATTGGGGAGACCATATAATAAGGGATATATCAGTATTGGGGGAGACCATATAATAAGGTATATAGCAGTATTGGGAGAGACCATATAATAAGGGATATTGCAGTATTGGGGGAGACCATATAATAAGGGATATATCAGTATTGGGGGAGACCATATAATAAAGGATATATCAGTATTGGGGGAGACTATATAATAAGGGATATAGCCGTATTGGGGGAGACCATATAATAAGGGATATATCAGTATTGGGGGAGACCATATAATAAGGGATATATCAGTATTGGGGAAACCATATAATAAGGGATGTATCAGTATTGGAGAGACCATATAATAAGGGATATAGCAGTATTGGGGGAGACCATATAATAAGGGATATATCAATTATTGGGGGAGACCATATAATAAGGGATATATCAGTATCGGGGAGACCATATAATAAGGGATATATCAGTATTGGGGGAGACCATATAATAAGGGATATATTAGTATTTGGGGAGACCATATAATAAGTGATATATCAGTATTGGGGGAGACCATATAATAAGGGATATATCAGTATTGGGGGAGACCATATAATAAGGGATATATCAGTATTGGGGGAGACCATATAATAAGGGATATATCAGTATTGGGGGAACCATATAATAAGGGATATATCAGTATTGGGGAGACCATATAATAAGGGATTTATCAGTATTGGGGAAACCATATAATAAGGGATGTATCAGTATTGGGGAGACCATATAATAAGGTATATAGCAGTATTGGGAGAGACCATATAATAAGGGATATAGCAGTATTGGGGGAGACCATATAATAAGGGATATATCAGTATTGGGGGAGACCATATAATAAGGGATATATCAGTATTGGGGGAGACTATATAATAAGGGATATAGCAGTATTGGGGGAGACCATATAATAAGGGATATAGCAGTATTGGGGAAACCATATAATAAGGGATATATCAGTATTGGGGAGACCATATAATAAGGGATATATCAGTATTGGGGGAACCATATAATAAGGGATATTTCAGTATTGGGGGAGACTATATAATAAGGGATATATCAGTACTGGGGGAGACCATATAATAAGGGATATATCAGTATTGGGGGAGACCATATAATAAGGGATATATCAGTACTGGGGGAGACCATATAATAAGGCATATATCAGTATTGGGGGGACCATATAATAAGGGATATGTCAGTCTTGGGGGAGACCATATAATAAGGGATATATCAGTACTGGGGGAGAACATATAATAAGGCATATATCAGTATTGGGGGGGACTATATAATAAGGGATATGTCAGTCTTGGGGGCACCATATGAAGAAAGGATAATTATGGCAACACAGAATCCCCCCCCCCCCCCCACCCAGCAGCTGGAACAAGAGGCTTTTTGGGAGAAACATTTGACGGGTGGGTGTGAATATTGCGCTGTCCATTTGTCCAGCCTCTCTCCTTGGTTTCCTCACTGTGTTTTGCTTTCTCTCCCCCCTCTGTTTTCTCTCGCTCAGATCACAGGTTCTTTCCCCCCCACCGTATGGGGCCTGTTCCTTTCCCTTTAATCTGACTCACACCCCAAGTGTCACTTTCCCCACCTCCCCCCCCCCCCAGCAGTGGGAAATGCCAAGTGTCCTAAACTAGCAGCCCCCACACTACATTTATAGCCTGGGCCTGTGGCACCCAACTCTCCCAGAACCCACTGGGGTAAACACTGTCCCACAATCCTCTGGGGCATGTCCATAATAGGCAGGTAAATAGCAGTAAGGAATGAGTGATACCCAGCACACTGTTGCCTCCTCCCTGCCCATATAATTTATATCCCCTATCACTCATATCCCATATCACTTATATACCATATCACTTATATACCATATCACTCATATACCATATCACTCATATCCCATATCACTCATATCCCATATAACTCATATACCATATCACTCATATCCCATATAACACATATCCTATATAACTCATATTCCATATCACTCATATACCATATCACTCATATACCACTCAGTGATCATTTCTGTAACAGCGCTGTATAGCAAGCTCCAGATAACAGACAGACAGATGGAAAGCTACAGACACATATAAATAAACATGAGACATTTGGTCCTGCCATCTATAAAGCTTTGTCTTTACCCAATTCTGCCCCCCCCCAGCATTTCCCATGATGCTCAGCAAGCTGGGGGCAGCTGGAAATATGTAGGAATTTGTAGGAAACTGTGCTTGCATGTGATGGCCACTAGATGGCGAGTGATATCTCATTTCAGTGGGGATATTATTATTATAATCTATTATTTCTTTGCAGCAGTGCAGTAAGTTAGATTATTCAGAGGTGCAATTACACTTAATGTAGGGGTGTGTTTGAAGTTAAATACCAAGGTAAAGCCCAGTGCCACTTTTTTTCCTGTTGATGAACCTGTCCTCATTTATTCACAGGGGTGGAAGCTGCCATAGTGATTAGCAATATACTGTTTCCAGTTTGCCCGTATGTGTGAGCCCATTGCAGGGAGTGGGACCCCCGGCCGGTACTCTTGATTCACTCAATTAATCAGCCAATAAAATCCTGATCCAACACTTGTGCCAATGAACTGCTGATCCAATGAAACAAGGGGCAGCCCAGGGGGGAATATTTTATGTGTGAATATCAATTGTGTTGAAAGCAGTGACTGTTGGTTCTGACTCATGAAACAATGTAGCAGAAGCCAGACCTGTAGCTACTCTCCCCATTGCTCTGCCACCCCTAACCCTTTCCTTGCCATTACAGGAGGGCAAGTGCCCAGGGCAGAGTGGGATCCAGCCAATTAGGTGCTTTCTAGAGTATAACGACTTCTCACTGTTAATGAGGCTCATTAACGAGGTGGCACACGGCTCGGCCTGACTCGGAAGTCTCAGGCTACTGATTCCTCTTTATGGGACATCTGTTGTCTGAGCCACTTGCCCTTTAACTTGCCCTTTAACTTGCCCATACACATAAGAGCCATAGGTGGGTGGGTAGGCAGACTGATAGAAAGATAGACCGACGGACAGAGAGGTAGGGGGGCCTGTGGGTCAGTCCCCAGCTCTGGGCACAAAGAGGCAGCACTGAGAGGGTTAAACAGCTGGACAGATTCACAAGTAACTGAGAAATGACTACAAAGTGCAGTTTGGTGTTGCACCCACTTGTCACCCGCCTCTTCTGTCACTTCTGAGCCTCGTCCAGCGGCCATCTGTGTGTCCCCCAATATTGTTCCCTCTAATGACATGAACCCCAATGTATGGGACCAGCCTCCTGTGTAACCTCAAACCTATGTAACTATAATGGGGCGACTGTTACCCCAATGTTTCTATATATCTGTAACCTTGTTATGAGCTAAGGGGGCCCAGTCTGAAGGCCAGTTAGGGGGAGATTTGGGGTGAGTGATTATTTGTACCCTGGGTACCCCTGGAAGTATAGCAGGGTGACACCCCAATGTTTCTATATATCTGTAACCTTGTTATGAGCTAAGGGGCCCAGTCTGAAGGTCAGTTAGGGGGAGATTTGGGGTGAGTGATTATTTGTGCCCTGGGTACCCCTGAAACTATAGCAGGGTGACACCCCAATGTTTCTATATATATGTAACCTTGTTATGAGCTAAGGGGGCCCAGTCTGAAGGTCAGTTAGGGGGAGATTTGGGGTGAGTGATTATTTGTGCCCTGGGTACCCCTGAAACTATAGCAGGGTGACACCCCAATGTTTCTATATATCTGTAACCTTGTTATGAGCTAAGGGGGCCCAGTCTGAAGGTCAGTTAGGGGGAGATTTGGGGTGAGTGTTTATTTGTGCCCTGGGTACCCCTGGAACTATAGCAGGGTGAATGTTACCCCAATGTTTCTATATATCTGTAACCTTGTTATGAGCTAAGGGGGCCCAGTCTGAAGGTCAGTTAGGGGGAGATTTGGGGTGAGTGTTTATTTGTACCCTGGGTACCCCTGGAACTATAGCAGGGTGATACCCCAATGTTTCTATATATCTGTAACCTTGTTATGAGCTAAGGGGGCCCAGTCTGAATATAGAAACAACCCCAATGTTTCTATATATCTGTAACCTTGTTATGAGCTAAGGGGGCCCAGTCTGAAGGCCAAACAAACAAAACTATAAGGAGTTAATTTATAAGGAGTAATATATAACCATAAGACAAATACCCATAATTTTTCCTGGTATGATCCGGTTGATATGGGGACACATGGGTGGGAAGGTCCCATAATACATAAAGTGTGGGGGGTGCCCCTGATATACCAATAGGGCAGAAAGCTGAATGTTTATTAGGAAGCTGCCCCCTCCCACCCCCCAGTGTTCCCATCACCTGCATTTCCTGACAACTGGACAAACTGAGGCCCAGAAGAGCCATAAAGACCCTTAATAAAGTTTAATTCAGTCCTAATGTGTGAAGAGACCTCCCCCGGCCCCCGGCACCTAGCAGGAGGGTCTCACATCAAACAGGGAGGGTCGGCCTTTAAGGACTAGTCAATGGGCAGAAGCCTCAGAATCAACTAGTCACTCGGCCGAGAGGATCCCCCCAATGTACTGACCCCCAGCAGCCATGTACCACTCTGAGCTCTTCCAGCAGTATGGCACCTCCTACACGATGAGACCCCCTCATGCCCTGGCACCCACCTACCCCAGCGCTGGGGGGCACCACGACTCTTACAGATACTCAGGTATGTGACTGGGGCAGAATCATTATTAGATTATATATATAATTATATAGATGTGGTTCTGTTATACACAAGTCTGATATAATTATACAGATGTATGTGGTTCTGTTATACACAAGTCTGATATAATTATATAGATGTGGTTCTGTTATACACAAGTCTGATATAATTATACAGATGTATGTGGTTCTGTTATACACAAGTCTGATATAATTATACAGATGTGGTTCTGTTATACACAAGTCTGATATAATTATACAGATGTATGTGGTTCTGTTATACACAAGTCTGATATAATTATACAGATGTATGTGGTTCTGTTATACATGGGTCTGGCAGGTTCTGATACAGTTACATTATATGGATTAAGAGCTTATAGGACATATACATTGATATGATTTTTGGAGGTTCTGCTGCAGATAAATAAATATATATATATATATATATAGAAGTCTCAGGTTCTGGTTCTGAGTCTGACTGTAGATACACTTGGATCTTACAAGTTGTTCTAATCAGATCTGGAAGGATGTGGAATGTTTGTGATTGTGTTACAGTGAATAATATGTAGGAGGTTCTGTGCTGGGTCCAGATGAGACGTCTCTGGTCAGTTATATTGGGTCTGTATAGAAATAAATAGAAATATATGTGGGACTGGGAGGGTCGGAGCTGTGTCAGGAGGGGTTGTGTTATATTTGGATCATACACAAGTTGTGGTTCTGTGTATAACACACACACATTATATACAAGTTCTGCTTCTGGTTCTGGGTGGCACCTCAGGGAACTTATTTAGGGAGGGCTGTTGGGCCCATGACTATACTCAGTACTCAGTGTTGGTGCCGTAGGAGTAGCCATTGCTCTGACACTGGGGGGGAAGTGATGGCAGTTGAGGAGGGCAGATAATAGGGGCAGATAGTGACCCATAATACCCCAGCGCTGGGCTGTAGGACTGGGCCCATTCATTGGTACATGTGCTGGGGGGTCTCTCTGTAAGTGAGGTTTGGGGGGGAAGGAGAGGCCCCTCATTAGCATAACTCCCAGCTGGGTTCCAATTAGCACCAACATTTAGCACCCAGCTGCCAAACACCCAGACTACATGTCTCCCAAACACCCACTGTCTGACTTAACACTTTCCCTGCCAGAGGCAACTTGTACTAATGCCCCCCCCGTCTCTTACAGAGTTGGATGTTCCCAGCCAGAGGTTTGATGGTCTGTTCCCGGCCCTGGAGCCTTCACAGAGGATTCTGGGAGCCCCCCCACTCACACCTCTCTCACTGCCCCCGGGTCCTGCCCTGGGATTTGGGCAAATGCAGCCCCCCTGCGAGACCCCCCAGCTGCCCGGGAATGTCAAGATGAAGCTGGAGAACAAGGAGCTTTGGAAACAGTTCCACTCCATCGGCACCGAGATGATCATCACTAAGTCTGGCAGGTGAGACGATCAGGTGCAACACTAGCTGCAACTCTATAGCAGTATATATATTTATATACACATGTAGGAGCCACTATATAATACATATATATATATATACACACACATGTATGAGCCAGTATATAATATATATATAGAGATGTAGGAGTCAGTAGAAAGTAGTTTCTATGTTACTGTGCATCTCCTCTGATCAGGTGTAATACTCACACTAGCCACTAGGTGCAACTGTATAGCAGGATATATATATACATACACATGTAGGAGCCAGTATATAATATATATATATATATATAGATGTAGGAGCAGTATATAATATATATAGATGTAGGAGCAGTATATAATATATATATAAATGTAGGATCAGTATATAATATATATAGATGTAGGATCAGTATATAATATATATAGATGTAGGAGCAGTGTATAAGATATATATATAGATGTAGGAGCAGTATATAATATATATATAAATGTAGGATCAGTATATAATATATATAGATGTAGGAGCAGTGTATAAGATATATATATATAGATGTAGGATCAGTATATAATACATATATATAGATGTAGGAGCCAGTATATAATATATATAGAGATGTCAGTAGAAAGTAGTTGTTAGTATCTGATGTTTCCTTATTGTCCCTCCCAGGCGCATGTTCCCCCAGTGTAAGGTGAGTGTGTCGGGGTTGGAAGCGGATGGGAAGTACCTGCTCCTGGCGGATATTCTGCCCGTGGACAACTCTCGCTACAAGTGGCAGGAAGATCACTGGGAGGCAAGTGGGAGGGCGGAGCCAAGACTCCCCGAGAGGGTCTATATCCACCCCGATTCCCCCGCCCCCGGATCCCACTGGATGAAACAACCCATTTCCTTCCACAAGATCAAACTGACCAACAACACTCTGGACCAGATGGGCCACGTAAGGATATGGGGGGGCAATGACTTATGGGGTCCCCTATACATGGGGCAGCCAGGATGGAATGGGCCTCAACAGCCACATAATGTACAACTGCCACAATTCCTTCTCTCTTGTTTCCCCCCCACAGATCATCCTGCACTCCATGCACAAGTACCAGCCCCGCTTCCATATTGTCCGTGCCCAGGACGTGTTCAGCCGACGCTGGGGGGGCTGCTCCTCCTTCACCTTCCCAGAGACCCTCTTCCTCACTGTCACAGCCTATCAGAATGAGAAGGTACTGGGGGGGGCAATAGCAACTACTTGTGTGTGTGTATAAGTGTGAGTGCATATTTATACATAGTTATTATATCTCCCCTTATATATTTATATATAGTGATCATATCCCCTTATATATTTATATATAGTGATCATATCCCCTTATATATTTATATATAGTGATCATATCCCCTTATATATTTATATATAGTGATCATATCCCCTTATATATTTATATATAGTGATCATATCCCCATATATATTTATACATATTTATCACATCTCCCCTTAAGCGCCTCTTCTCCAGAGTGAACATCCCCAATTTGGCCAGTCTTTCCTCATAGCTAAGATTTTCCCTTTACCAGCTTAGTTGCCCTTCTCTGTCCCCTCTCTAATACAATAATGTCCTGTTTGAGTGATGGAGACCAAAACTGTACGGCATATTCTAGATGGGGCCTTACCAGTGCTCTATACAGTGGGACCCCCTCCTCCCGTGACTCTATGCCCCATTTAATACAAGTCAAGACCTTATTTGCCCTTGATGCTGCTGACTGGCATTACTTGCTACAGACAAGTTTATTATCTACAAGGACTCCAAGCTCCGTCTCCATTATGGATTTGCCTAGTGCAGTCCCATTAAGGGTATAAGTGGATATTGTTACATCCCAGGTGCAGGACTTTACATTTATCAACATTGAATCTCATTTGCCACTTAGCTGCCCAGATTGCCAGTTAGTCAAGATCCTGTTGCAAGTGCCACATCCTGGATGGAATTAATTGGGCTGATAGTTTTGTCTCATCTGCAAACACTGATACATTACTTACAATCCCCTCCCCTAAGTTATTAATGAACAAGTTAAATAAAAGTGGACCCAATACTGAGCCCTGGGGGACCCCACTAAGAACCTTACTCCAAGTAGAGAATGTCCCATTAACAACCACCCTCTGTACCCGATCCTGTAGCCAGTTTCCTATCCATGTGCAAACGACTTCATTAAGCCCAACAGACCTTAGTTTAGAAAGCAGTCGTTTGTGGGGCACAGTATCAAACGCTTTGGCAAAATCCAAATAGATCTACTGCCCCCCCCCACTATCCAGAATCTTACTTACCTCATCATAAAAAGCAATAAAATTAGTCTGACATGACCTATCCTTCATAAAGTCATGCTGATTGTTGCTCATAATGCCATTCACTAGGACAACATTTTGAATGTGATCCCTTAACAAGCCTTCAAATAATTTGCCCACCACAGATGTCAAGCTTACTGGCCTATAATTGCCAGGCTGAGATAATAATTCCTTTTTATATATTGGAATAACATCATCTTTTCTCCAATCCATAGGCACCATACCAGATGACAGTGAATCTGAGAAAATCAGAAATAGGGGATGGTCTAAAACTGAACTAAGCTCTCTTAGAACCCGGGGGTGTATGCCATCAGGCCCTGGAGCCTTGTTTACATAAATTTTTATTAAAGCTTTATGGATCTTATCCTGAGTCAGCCACTCCCTACACCAATCTCTCAGCCACTAATTAATCTTTCTAAGCTCCCGCCGTCTTCTTAGAGTTAATTGTGGCACAGATAATATCTCAGAAAATTACCTTGGAAGTCCTCGTCCTCAATTTAACAACTAGTTTTTTAAAATCATTCTTCACCACCTCCTCTAACTTTGTCATTGGTACCTATGTGTACCCCAACTCCCAGTTCTTCCCCAGCCCCTCCCAATAATCTGTCCACTCGTTCCACCACATGCAGAACCCTAGCACCAGGCAAGCAGCAGACTGTTCGGCTCCACTAGCCCCTGCCAGTGGTTGCTCTGTGACCTCCTTTCCTCCCCCACGTTTGCCTCTCAGTGCTGCAAGTTCCCCCCTTAGAGTCTGCAGTTCAGATTCCAAGATGAAAACCCAGCGAAATCTCTCACATGTAAATACTGCCTGGAACTGCTGCTCCAACACCACATGCATGTGACACTGAGTGATACCAGCAAACCCACTTACACTCATATTTACACTGGTACTTACAGTCTCCCAAATGTAATTCCTCACAAACACCTTTTTAGTTTCTCACACCTCAAGGTTTTTATGCTTTTTAACTTAATTCCCATGTAACACTTAGTAACGTAAAACGCTCGCTTAGCAGCTCCCACACTCGCCTTGTGGTCACAGACTTAAAGGTTTCAAAGCCTGTAAGCGTAGAACACGTATGTGAGTGTGTGTACTAGTATAGTAAGTGTATAAAACGTATGTGAGTGTGAGTGTACTAGTATAGTCCAGGTGCCAGTGAATATTAGTGAGTCAGATTGTGCTGATTCCGGGGTTTGTCGCACACAGATAACACAACTGAAGATCCAAACAAACCCATTTGCAAAAGGATTTCGGGAGGATGGGATGAAGAGCAAGAGGTGGGTGTGGCCCCAGTTCTGCATGTTATGGGCCAGTGTATCCCCAAGTGCCCCTGTACAAGCCCTGGTATGTGACTTCCCTGCTATTGGGGGGTATTTTATTTAAGGTTGCCCAGGACCCCGTATAACTGCCCCCCGTATAACTGCCCCCCGTATAACTGCCCCCCGTATAACTGCCCCCAGTATAACTGCCCCCAGTATAACTGCCCCCCAGTATAACTGCCCCCATTCTGCACAGGGATCGCAGTATCCGGGGGAAGAGGAAGGTGATGAGTGTGGAACAGGAACAGGAACAGGAAGAGGAGGAGCAATTCCAGCCTGAGGGTAAGTGGCACCTACAGACTTTCTCACCCCATTATCTTTACCCCATGACCCCTCATTGTCTCTCTCTCCCCCCAGCTGAGTGTAAGAGACCCCCCCTGTACAGTGGCCCCTGTGACTCGACTCTGAGTGAGGAGCTGGATATAGGGAGGAGCCTGGGGATCCCGAGTCCCAACTGCTCTTTCCACCCAATCACGCCGCCTACACAGACTCCGCCTTCCACTGAAACCCCTAACCCTTCTCTGCCAGCCAATCAGGAACAAGGGGCCTCCCTGCAGATGTCCTCCCAGACCCCGGGGACCTTCTTACAGACGTATCCAGAGCCCCCCCGATGTGCCAGCAGCCTGTACTCCTGGTGAGTCTCTTCATTTGGAGTCTTGTAACCCCTAGCAACCACATTGTCTTTCTACAGGTCACAGGACACACATATCTGATTGGTTGCAGGGCAGATACGTTGCTTTTATCATTACTTTAGCTTAGAGCATAAGGGATGTTCCTATACCGCCTACTGCACTGAGGGAACTAATACGGCAGCTTCCATTCATGATGTCATTTTTCCCAGCAGCCCCACAGATGCAGCACAGAACCAGACCCTGCGGCCGTCAGCCCAACGATTACCTCCCGGCTACCAGGAGTCGCCTCACATCAGCCACAGTCAAGGGGAACTCAAGATCTATGGGACGGAGATGGGACCCCCGGGAAACTTTAACCCCCCATCCTGTGCGGTGACCCCCAGTGTCCGACTCAGCGACGAGCCAATGGGCAGAGGTTTCTCCATGAACTTCCCGCACTTCCTGCCCAACAACAAGATTGGACTGCAGATTTCTGGGGCGCAGCTGCAGCGCATGTACAATGGGGGGGGCTGGATGTGAGACTATTGATTGGCAAGTACAGCACGAACGTGGTTAACCCCAAAAAGGGACAAGGGGAGGGGCCTGGAGCCTCTAATGACTGATCCCTGTAGAGGAGGAAGCACCAGGGGAAATACCCCACCCAGAAGCAAAAGTCACAGCGCCCCATCCTGCCTGCATAACATGTGGGACCCAGAGCAAATATTATGTACATACCCCACTTTGTACATAGACTGATCCCACTGATCCTGGTCACTCTCCCTCCCAGTTCAGCCCCTGATTAATAATGAGCTGCTCCCCCTCTGATCTATTCTGTATCCAGCTGACAGGGGGCGCTCAAACAACTGCTGGGTCTTTCTCATTGCCCCCGAATTTGTAATTATTTATCAAAACTTGTCTTCTTTACCTTTTTGATTTTTGCTTTTTTTCTGATGGACAAAGAATTTATCTTTTTCATTAAAAGACTTTTCTTGTGTATGGGGCATATATATGTATAGATACCTAAAGCAGCATAGATATTCACCTGTACTAAGCACAATTCAGCAGGAACAGTCCCTAAGTTTGCTCATAGTCTGTACAGAGAGATCCCATAAAACTATGGCAGCATAGGTATTCCCTGTACTAAGCACAATTCAGCAGGAACAGTCCCTAAGTTTGCTCATAGTCTGTACAGAGAGATCCCATAAAACTATGACAGCATAGGTATTCCCTGTACTAAGCACAATTCAGCAGGAACAGTCCCCTAAGTTTGCTCATAGTCTGTACAGAGAGATCCCATAAAACTATGGCATAAAGGTATTCCTCTGTACTAAGCACAATTCAGCAGGAACAGTCCCTAAGTTTGCTCATAGTCTGTACAGAGAGATCCCATAAAACTATGGCAGCATAGGTATTCCCTTTACTAAGCACAATTCAGCAGGAACAGTCCCTAAGTTTGCTCATAGTCTGTACAGAGAGATCCCATAAAACTATGGCAGCATAGGTATTCCCTGTACTAAGCACAATTCAGCAGGAACAGTCCCCTAAGTTTGCTCATAGTCTGTACAGAGAGATCCCATAAAACTATGGTACATAGGTATTCCCTGTACTAAGCACAATTCAGCAGGAACAGTCCCTAAGTTTGCTCATAGTCTGTACAGAGAGATCCCATAAAACTATGGTACATAGGTATTCCCTGTACTAAGCACAATTCAGCAGGAACAGTCCCTAAGTTTGCTCATAGTCTGTACAGAGAGATCCCATAAAACTATGGCAGCATAGGTATTCCCTGTACTAAGCACAATTCAGCAGGAACAGTCCCTAAGTTTGCTCATAGTCTGCACAGAGAGATCCCATAAAACTATGGCACATAGGTATTCCCTGTACTAAGCACAATTCAGCAGGAACAGTCCCTAAGTTTGCTCATAGTCTGTACAGAGAGATCCCATAAAACTATGGCAGCATAGGTATTCCCTGTACTAAACACAATTCAGCAGGAACAGCCCCTAAGTTGGGGTATCCAGTCTGTACAGAGTTTTCACCAGGCTACAGAGACAGGACTGATTGCAGCAATGCTTTGCAGACTTCCATCACCCTCCATCTCAGGCCGGTTAGCTGCAGAGAATCCCATTTCTTGAATATTTGGGTGGATATTCAGGCAGAGATTCATTATTATAGTACAACATACAGCAGAGGTTTGCCCCAATAACTTTACAGTGCCCTGGGCTATGATGGGTATAAGCACAAATATACAGATACAGGCCAATACTCTGAGCAGGTAATTTTACAGCCACTCACCCGGGACCCCAATAATACATCCGTCTCACCCCTCACACAGGGTCAGACACACCAGCAAGAAAGTACAAGTAAGAGCACAATAGATCCACCCGTAGCCTAATATGGCCCTAAAGCAAGGGGAAGTATTAAATGAGCGCTAGATAAGGACAGACACTTCTATAAAACCCCCACGCTTCGTGTCCAGCTATGGTTTGCCCCACACCTGTGCCCCCCCCTGTCCCAGACACCATTTGGCCTAAACCTTCAACTTCATCTTAATTTCACACGTCCTTTAACAACACCCCGATAAACCCCCTGCCCAATAACCCTGATCTACACAGGCTAATTAACACCTTCCTCTCACCTAGCTCAGCAATTAAACAGGGGATGTCACACAAGCAAGAAATTAAAGGGGAAATATAAAACAAAGGCACGGATAAGCCAGCACACCTCCTCCTCCCTATCTGATAAATACTCATTATTCTATGAGGAAGAGTCTGTATGCTGTAGCCCATCATATTGCCTACTCTGAGGAGTGTCTTTGCATATATTTCTGTAGTGCAGAGATATTATATATATATATATATATATATATATATATATATATATATATATATATACACACACACACACACACTTATGTGCCACTTCCATAGGCCCCATGTAACACAGCTGCCTCCTGCTGGACAAACACAGAATTGCACATGGGTATCCGGTTAGAATCACTGCTTGGAATATACATTGTCCCCTTATGACTAACATATCACAATGCATCTTCAGTGCAAAACAGACGTGCATGCCTTTTAACCCTTCAGCTGCTGGACTGGGATACCTGGCAACTCCCACAAGCCTTTAGTGCAACTGTATAAAGAGCCTCAGTGATTCAGGCCAAATTAACTCCTTATGCCTCCAAGGCACTTACCAGCCTGTCTCTAAATAAACCCCTCACAAACAGACTTCGAAAATTAAAACGAGGGGCGCCAATTAGCTCTAGACTGCAAAGAAGAGGTGGGTAAAATGGGTTGTGCATTTTATACCCTCCCTGTTAAAGGAGACCTATAGGATAAATGAAAAAACCCTAATTGTGTAGGCAATTATAAGTAATATATGGTGTTGCTTTTACATGGTGCTAAACATTTTTATCTTTAAAAATATCCCCTTTATTGGAGCTCCCTATAGATGTTCTCTGGTCCCTGTCTGTGTTTCAAATGAGGGGTGGGCGTGTCCCTGCCAGAAGCACAGTAGGAGGGGGACAGCCAATCACAGCCCTGCAGTCACACAAGCACAGACAGGCTTCAGTTCCCTATCAGGTCCTGCTAGCTGCTGATTGGTTCCTGTCCTACAGTGCAGTGAGCTGAGTGCACAGCCTGGGAATTCAGGGAGCAGCAAGTGGAAGAGAAGGGAGGGATTATTAGGGGTTTTGCAGAAATATTCAATAAATCAGCCTGAAACACTACTTTTTTAAGCACAATTCTTCTATATCTAAATGAGTATAATGCACTGGTACATTCTTATTTTTACACAAAATGTCTCCTTAAGTAATGGATGACAACTGTACATAAGAAGCAGCCGTGTGTATAAATAAGGAGTCGGTGAATAGGTCACGTATTCATGATTATGGAGCTGGCACTGAATGTTCCACAGGCTATTAATATATTAATAACAACTGCCTGTATCCAGCCGGCTCAGGCCAAGGAACTTCCCTCTTTGGAACCTTTATGTTTAAAAGGCAATTACACCTTCATTAACTATTTCCACAGTCACCAATAATACTCTGCCGGTGCTTCAGACATTTTGCCAAAAGAAATATAAATACACACACACAAAAGCAGGTACATTTTTCCATGTTTTTATTGCATTTTCTCATTTTATTAGCAGATGTTTGTAACGGTATTCTACCAAAATTGTAAAATAAGAAAAAAAAAAAAAAAAAAGATAAAATCGTTGACCAGGAGTAAAGAAGAAAGAAAGTGAACTATAATATAAGAAAGTAAAAGGGAAGAAAATTGATCAGATGTTTGGCATTGTCAGCTTTTGATGCCCTCCTGCTGAAACGTAAATAGAGCGACTCTGCTTTAGTTATCTCTCAGTTGGTGGGCTACAAAGGGTTAAATAAATGGCTACGCACATTCCCAGCCTCAGCAAAACGGCGTAAATCCACAAGAGAGCGGCTCCACTGAGCTACAGACGCCACTTGAGCAAAATGCCAGCTAATGTCAACACTCGGGCTCAAAATCCTGCCAATCGTCACCAGGGGGCACAAAACCATCATGGAGCTTGTAAATGGACAAGGGCGTTTTCCAGTGCGCACCATCTTCACATGTCTCTCCTGGTCCCAGTTGGAATAGTCCCACTTGCACTAAGGCACTCCATACTTGTGTATAATCTCAGCAGCTTAGTACAGGGGATGTGAGGCTCAGAATGGGAGAGACACAAGGAATGACTGTGAATCGGGGGGGTTATTAGAGGAGTTTTATAAAATCAAGGAAGAAACTATGAATCCTAAAAGTATTTTGGTTTCCTTGCATAATGCTGCTCTATTTAGCCCCCTCCCTCTGTCTCTACTACAAAACATCACATTGAGCCTCCCTGAACGTCGTACAGAGCATTACATTTACCTAATTCCTGAGACACAGCATTCAGCTTGGCTACAGGTGTTTCTCTGACCTATCCTCCTTTGCTAGAAATGCTTGCAGGGTAATACTAATTAACACTGCACCCCTCTTACAAGGTGTGGATGGTACGGCCATTCTATATGCACAATAGCAGATCTCTCAGCTGCCAGTACCTAACACACACACACAAGGTTCCATATAAGGTGGATGTAGAAAAGTAGAGGCAATGCTCTGCAGCTGAGCTGGATGCTGACAAATTCTTTTCTCAAACAAAGAGCAGCGCTGGTCCCATTGGCAGAGATAAGGAGGAGAGTTGTGCTGGGAGCAGTCTAAAAGACATCAGGAGAAAGGAGTGGAGAGGCCTTGGTGTTGATTGGGCAGGTCACAGGAAGTAATCAGCGACGGGCTTCTTGGAAGGGATTCCTCTTGTCTCCTGGGGGGCAGCCTCAAATATAATGAATTCTTTCTGTAGGTGTTCATCCAGCTCAAGTATGGCAGCTACATTCCCACACCTAAAGACAAGACAGAGTCAAACTACAGGACATACAGATGCCTCATACTGTGCAAGTGGGAATTCTCTTTACCTGTAGCAGTAGTTTGGTGCTGACCACACTGTTAAGACCGTCTCATTGAAGTGCCACTTATATCCTTCCATGACAAGCTGATGTGCCCGGCAAATCATATCTATGTTGTTGGCTGCATTGAATTGGGCCACTACATCACTGCCAAAAAGGTAGCCAGCTCCCCTAGGACTCACACCCCATCCTGTAGTATCTGGTATGAGAGAAAGCTCAGTCAGCATTCTACAGAGCAACATATCAAGGTGGTGCCCTAATATAGATCTTTCAGTGGGTCACCATTGTAATGGTCAGCTTTCCATACATCACACTGCAAAGCTTTTACCATGAGATTTAAATTTACCTTCCGGGTCACTCCAGAGCAGGTCACACATGGGTCCATCATGAGGCACTTCTTGCTTGCGATCAATAGTTCTGATCTGATCCAGTGTCTGGATGGAGGGTGAGAGCCCACCATGTACACAAAAGATCTGCCACAAATTGAAATAGATTGAGACACGTCATTCAATATGAATGAGAGAGAGAGAGAGACAGACAGAGAGAGAGCGAGAGAAAAAGAGAGAGAAATTGAAATAGATCGAGTCACGTCATTCAGGGTAAGAAGATGCCGGTGGTACAGTGTCTCACCTTGCCGTCGATGATAGCCGACAGACTGAGGTAGTCAAAGATCTCTGTGCAGTAGCGCCACACTGTGACTGAGCCGTATTTGCGAAGACACTCGTCGTAGAAACCATAAACTTGTGTGATTTGTCGGCTCTCGTGGTTGCCACGTATCAGGGTGATCCGATCTGGATAACGAACCTGCGGAATACAAAGAAGAATCATACAGCAACCTCAGACTGAGCCTGTTATGCACCAGCTCAATCATTATTCTCTCTCTATTACAGGACATGGTTACCTGATGTAAAGGTTGCACTGAATGAAGGGAGGGCAGACTTGAATAGTTTCCTCGTACCCCAACACTGCGTATCACTTACCTTCAGTGCCAGGAGAAGGAGGAATGTTTCAACGCTGTAAAACCCCCGATCCACAAAGTCGCCCATGAAAAGGTAATTTGTCTCGGGCACATCACCACCCACCTAAGGAAAGGAGACCAACAGGTTTGGCATTGTTTAGAACTTCAGAAAGAACATAGTTAAAGGAGACATATAGGATAAATGAAAAAACCCTAATTGTGTAGGCAATTATAAGTAATATATGGTGTTGCTTTTACATGGGGCTAAACATTAATATTATCTTTAAAAATAGCCCCTTTATTGGAGCTCCCTATAGATGTTCTCTGGTCCCTGTCTGTGTTTCAAATGAGGGGTGGGCGTGTCCTAACGGTCCCTGCCAGAAGCACAGTAGGAGGGGGACAGCCAATCACAGCCCTGCAGTCACACAAGCACAGACAGGCTTCAGTTCCCTATCAGGTCCTGCTAGCTGCTGATTGGTTCCTGTCCTACAGTGCAGTGAGCTGAGTGCACAGCCTGGGAATTCAGGGAGCAGCAAGTGGAAGAGAAGGGAGGGATTATTAGGGTTTTTTGCAGAAATATTCAATAAATCAGCCTGAAACTACTTGTTTAAGCACAATTCTTCTATATCTAAATGAGTATAACGCACTGGTACATTCTTGTTTTTTACACAAAAGGTCTCCTTAAGTAATGGATAATCTACTAGAAACCTGACAACTGTACATAAGAAGCAGCTGTGTGTATAAATAAGAAGTCTGTGAATAGGTCACGTATTCATGATTATAACTAAATGAGTATAATACACTGGTACATTCTTATTTTTTTTTTTTACACAAAATGTCTCCTTTAAACAGAAAACAGTTTTAAAGGGATACTGTCCTAGAATGTTTTGCTTTTTTTAAATGGAATGCAAGCCAGATGTTGACAGGTTGTTTCTGCAGGTCCCAATAAAAACCAGAACATATTTATAACCCAACGCAGATGTAGGGAAGCCAACAACTTGGGCAAGCCTTAAAGGAACAGTTCAGTATAAAAATAACAACTGGGTAAATAGATAGGCTGTGCAAAATACAGTAAATAATGTATCTAATATAGTTAGTTAGGCAAAAATATAATGTATAAAGGCTGGAGTGAGTGGATGTGTAACATAATAGCCAGAACACTACTTCCTGCTTTTCAGCTCTATAACTCTGAGTTAGTCAGTGACTATAAGGGGGGCCACATGGGACATAACTGTTCAGTGAGTTTGTAATTGATCCTCAGCATTCAGCTCAGATTCAAAAGCAACAGTTTTGGCCCATGTGCTCCCCCCTCAGGTCACTGATTGGTTACTGCCTGGTAACCAATCAGTGGAAAGCAAGAGAGCTGAAAAGCAGGAAGTAGTGTTCTGGCTATTATGTTACACATCCAGTCACTCCAGCCTTTATACATTACATTTTTGCCTGACTAACTATATTAGATACATTTTTTTTTTATTTTGCACAGCCTATTTACCCAGTTTTTATTTTTATACTGAACAATTCCTTTAAGGGTCAATCAATTCACTGGGTGGGGATTTGTGTGATTAAAACCTGGAATGAAGCCCTTTGATTAGGGGTTTATTTAATGTAATTTAACACAGTAGCACACACTGTAACAACTCTAACTGCCATGCAAGGTCATCCTGCATCAGGAGATGTTCCCTTTGCAGAGAAATCTGTATGCTGGCTATGAATGGGACTCTCCGTGATCAGAGCAAATGCTACAAAACAAAGCTCAAGGTTTTACTAAAACTTACTAATGTTTGAGCTAAAATTCCTTCGCTAGTGGCTGTTGATTCCCAGCCCCAACACGGACACTCTCCTTTCAGTACCAAAGACATTGTACACTTTTCCTTTATAGTTAAATGAATTTTAAATTAAATGAATGTTCAATGAGCTCTCAGTCAAAACGAACACCTACCGTATATACTCGAGTATAAGCCGTCCCGAGTATAAGCCGAGGTACCTAATTTTACCTCCAAAAACTGGGAAAGCTTATTGACTCGAGTATAAGCCGAGGGTGAGAAATGCAGCAGCTTCTAGTAAGTTTCAATCAAAAAATTGAGGGTTTCTGCTCCCATTGGAGATGCCGGGGACCATTCTTGGACGCAGGCGAATATTCTTGGAGACTATTCTTGGACGCCGGCGACCGTTTTTGCGCTTGACCCGAGTATAAGCCGAGGTAGAGTTTTTCAGCATATTTTGGGGGCTAAAAAACTCGGCTTATACTCGAGTATATACGGTAAATATATATAAGTGCATGTTTAAAAAACCTTAATGCATTTAGCCTTATAAAAGACATGATTGAGGGCCCGAGGATCTGAGGGAGGGGTTATTTATTAAACTCCGAATGTGAGGTTTTTATATACTATAAAATCCAAATTTTTAGTGGGGGGAAAAAAAAATCACGAATTTTAAAGGGATTTATTATAACCCGAGGATGGAAAAAGTCTGAATCCGAAATTCCGGCATCTCAGACCTGCCGAGGTTGCATATATGTGAGAAGTCCCAAAGATATCTTGATCTGCACTGGGTTTCGTGCAATAATCCGAAGATTCAATGGTTTTCAGACAAAAATGAGAAAAAAAAAAAATCAGAAAAATACTTGCGATTAGATTTTTTGGGTTTTTTTCCCAGCAAAGATAATTTTTGGGAAAGTGTATTGATAAATAAGGAGAAAAAAATCAGTGCAGATTTGCTCAGCGTACTTTTCAGAAAGTATTGAGATAAATTCAGAATTTCACAAATGGGCTTCTAAGTGTTTAAGGAAGAATAAAGCAGGAAGGAGGCTACACACTGCTGATCTCAGGAGCTCACAGGCAAATACAGATTTTTTCTTTTTTTTTTTTTTACAAGTTTCTGTTGCAGTTAAGAGGATTTGTCATTAATGAACTCACCCTGAACAACTCCTTGAGATCGTAGAACTGCCCATGGATATCACCGCAAACCTACAAGAGATTCAGAACAGGATGTTTTTAACCACTTCATGTTGTAGAACTTAAAGGGATCCTGTCATCGGAAAACATGTTTTTTTCAAAACGCATCAGTTAATAGTGCTACAGAATTCTGCACTGAAATCCATTTCTCAAGAGCAAACAGATTTTTTTTATATTCAATTTTGAAATCTGACATGGGGCTAGACATTTTGTCAATTTCCCAGCTGCCCCTGGTCATGGGACTTGTGCCTGCACTTTAGGAGAGAAATGCTTTCTGGCAGGCTGCTGTTTTTCCTTTTCAATGTAACTGAATGTGTCTCAGTGGGACCTGGATTTTACTATTGAGTGCTGTTCTTAGATCTACCAGGGAGCTGTTATCTTGTGTTAGGGAGCTGCTATCTGGTTACCTTCCCATTGTTCTTTTGTTTGGCTGCTGGGGGGGAAAGGGGAGGGAGTTATATTACTCCAGCTTGCAGTACAGCAGTAAACAGTGATTGAAGTTTATCAGAGCACAAGTCACATGACTGGGGGCAGCTGGGAAACTGACAATATGTCTAGCCCCATGTCGGATTTCAAAATTGAATATAAAAAAAATCTGTTTGCTCTTTTGAGAAATGGATTTCAGTGCTGAATTCTGCTGGAGCAGCACTATTAACTGATTCATTTTGAATTTTTTTTTTCCCCATGACAGTATCCCTTTAAGCTCAATAGGTTTCCAGCCCAAGGGCTGCCTGGCAAGAGTTGGTAGCAACACACTGGCTCTGGTGAACAGCGAGCCTTTATTTCTCATGGAAATTCACTTACCGTAACAGGAGAGTCCACCCGTTGCACGTTACTCTCTTCTACAAGAATCTCTCTGTAAAACGAGCATCAATCCATAAGAAATAGAAAAGAAAGAAAAAAAATTGAAATGTAGCAAGTCATTTTTTGTTTTGGAACTGCAGTAGTTAAAGCATTCTGCATTACATCTAGAACCCTGGAAATAGTTATGAGGTTCTGATTAAATCCTGGAGTGAAAAACCTACCTACTTCGACCATCGAATGGGCTACTTCGACCTTCGACTACGAATCGAAGGATTCGAACTAAAAATCGTTCGACTATTCGACCATTCGATAGTCGAAGTACTGTCTCTTTAAAAAAAACTTCGACCCCCTAGTTCGGCAGATAAAAGCTACCGAAGTCAATGTTAGCCTATTGGGAAGGTCCCCATAGGCTTGCCTAAGTTTTTTTGATCGAAGGATATTCCTTCGATCGTTGGATTAAAATCCTTCGATTCGAAGGATTTAATCGTTCGATCGAATGAATAATCCTTCGATCGTTCAATCAAATTTTCTGCGCTAAATTCTTCGACTTCGATATTCGAAGTATTTCAATTCCTAGTCGAATATCGAGGGTAAATTAACCCTCGATTTTCGACCCTTGGTAAATCTGCCCCTTAGTATGTTAGAAAATGGCTAATTCTAATCAACTTTCCCTGCTTTTTAATGTCTTTACAGAAAAAAGAATAGCCTGGAGTTGATATTAATAAGCTGTTTTGAATGAATGAATCTTGTAAGTTGCCAGTCCCAGCAGAGAGCGGAGAAGCCCCATACTGATTGAAGAAAACACCATTGCACCTTATTTGAATTCATTTTACTTTTTAAAGCAAGCACTAAAAGCACTTTGTTTGACTAAATTATAATTTTAGAAATAATTTGGAGATAGCACCTTGTAGAAATCACTATAACACTTTAAAACACACATGAAAAATCTGTGCATAGACTTTCTATGGTTCAAGACACACACAGATTAGTGTTGTAACCATTTGGTGACTGCACTGAATATTAACAATATTGCACTAGTTTCTGTTATCTGTTTTTTCCCCATAGCCTGAGGCGCTGATCTATAATTATATCTCGATTTGATGATCCAGTGGAGGAGCGGTGAAAAAGATCGCAAAGGAAAAATTTCTTAAGTGTCACATATTTGCCTTTTCAGACTTAGATTTACACACAAACAATAGACTTCAATGTCCCAGAGCTAGTCTACAGTTTATAAGCCTAGGCAGCCCCACATTGTTTAGCTTTCCAGTTTTATTCCAAATATTTCTAAGCAACCCCAGCCAGCTGATCGAATACTCACCGAGCTTTCGCACACAGAGCTTTCACTTCACTCTCCTTGATGAGCTCACAGCGCCTCAGCTGCTCAATCTGCCTGTCGAGATCACTGATTTCAGTCATGGTCCCTCCTCAATGAGCCTGTAACTGACAGTGAGAAGGAATCAACCATTAGACTTACTAGTGAATGGACCAATCACCAGTCAGTAATATCTCTATGTTGTCTTCTGTTGTTTATGCTGAACAAACTCTGAGTACAGACTGTTATACAAGCCCATACAGCTATTAAATGCCCCACCAGCAGCCACTCTCTGATCATTAAATATCAAATACTGCCAGGGACTGTAGGTTTCAGCGATTGCTCCGAGTTTGCATTAAAGAGATTCTGTCATGATTTTTATGGTGTCGTTTTTATTTCTAAATGACACTGTTTTCACTGCAAATAATTCACTTGACAATATAAAATGTCATTCCTGAAGCAGCAAGTGTATTTAGTTGTAATATTGGTGTGTAGGTGCATCTCAGCTCATTTTGCCTGGTCATGTGATTTCAGAAAGAGCCAGCACTTTAGGATGGAACTGCTTTCTGGTAGGCTGCTGTTTTTCCTTCTCAATGTAACTGAATGTGTCTCAGTGGGACCTGGATTTTACTATTGAGTGTTGTTCTTAGATCTACCAGGCAGCTGTTATCTTGTGTTAGGGAGCTGCTATCTGGTTACCTTCCCATTGTTCTGTTGTTAGGCTGCTGGGGGGAAGGGAGGGGGTGATATCAGTCCAACTTGCAGTACAGCAGTAAAGAGTGACTGAAGTTTATCAGAGCACCAGTCACATGACTTGGGGCAGCTGGGAAATTGACAATATGTCTAGCCCCATGTCAGATTTCAAAATTAAATATAAAAAATCTGTTTGCGCTTTTGAGAATCAGATTTCAGTGCAGAATTCTGCTGGAGCAGCACTATTAACTGATGTGTTTTGGAAAAAAAGTCCCATGACAGTATCCCTTTAAAAGGAATTTAACAGGCAAAGCACTAGACATAACATAAGCTTTAGAGATTAAGACTAACGGCACCCGGGATGATTGTCACCAGTGTTTAAATCTATACTGCCGCTCAGAAAATGCTTTTGCATAGCACCCTCACAAGACAAGTGTCGCGTATGTTTTTCCGCCATCCTAAGGAGACATATAGGATAAATGAAAAAGCCCTAATTTTGTAGGCCCTTTATTGGAGCCCCCTATAGATGTTCTCTGGTCCCTGTCTGTGTTTCAAATGAGGGGTGGGCGTGTCCTATCGGTCCCTGCCAGAAGCACAGTAGGAGGGGGACAGCCAATCACAGCCCTGCAGTCACACAAGCACAGGCTTCAGTTCCCTATCAGGTCCTGCTAGCTGCTGATTGGTTCCTGTCCTACAGTGCAGTGAGCTGAGTGCACAGCCTGGGAATTCAGGGAGCAGCAAATGGAAGAGAAGGGAGGGATTATTAGGGGTTTTTGCAGAAATATTCAATAAATCAGCCTGAAACTACTTGTTTAAGCACAATTCTTCTATATCTAAATGAGTATAATGTACTGATACATTCTTATTTTTTACACAAAGCGTCTCCTTTAAAGGGGTGGTTGAGCTTTAAGTTAACTTTTAGTATAGAATGGCTAATTCTAAGAAACTTCTCAATTAGTCTTTATTATTTATTTTTTATAGCTCTTGAATTATTTGCCTTCTTCTTCTGACTCTTTCCAGCTTTCAAATGTGGGGTCACTGACCCCATCTAAAAAACAAATACTCTGTAATGCTACAAATTTAGTTATTGCTATTTTTTTTTTATTATTATTATTTATAGTTCTATTCAGGCCTCTCCTATTCCAGTCTCTTATTGAAATCAATGCATGGTTGCTAGGGGAATTTGGACCGTAGCAACCAGACTGCTGAAATCGCAAACTGGAGAGCTGCTGAATAAAAAGCTAAATAAGTCAAAAAGCATAAAAAAAGATTGTAGATTGTATCAGAATGTCACTCGCTACATCATACTAACATTTAATTTAAAGGTGAAATCCCCTTTAAAATTCCTTCCAGATTAAAGAAACCACGAGGCCAGAGAATTAGCCACAAATGTGCCGAGCAGGACTTGGGACAAATATCTCAAAATCTTGCCTGTTTCACGCTGGGTTAAAAACGATCATGATTTATAAAACTGGCTTTTATTGGAGCTCACTATAGATCTGCTGCAGTGTCCCATTTAAAGGAGACATACAGGATAGATTAAAAAAACAAAAAGCTATTCGTTTAGGCAATAATATAAACGATATGGTGCTGGTTTTACTTTCTTCATTAATTGGCCCCTTTATTTGAGCTCCAGTTCCCTATCAGGTCCTGCTAGCTGCTGATTGGTTCCTGTGCTACAGTGCAGCGGGTGCCGCCCCCTGCAGAGCCTGGGAAAAGAGGCAGCAGGAAGTGGAACGGATGGGCGGGACTACTTGTGTTTTTGCAGATATTTTAAATAAATCAGCAGAAATACTATTTTTATGAAAGCCCTTTTCATCTGTGTATGAGAGTATAATGCACTGGCACATTCTTATTTTACAGTTTTTGATGTACAGGTATGGGGACCTGTTATCCAGAATGTCGGGACCTAGGTCTTCTCGGATAACAGGTCTTTCCATAATGTAAATCTTCGTACCTTAAGTCTACTAGAAAATCATGAAATAAACCCAATAGACTGGTTTTGCTTCCAAAAAGAATTAATTATATCTTAATTGGGATCAAGTACAAGCGACTGTTTTACTATTACACAGAAAAAGGAAATCAGTTTTAACTATTTGGATTGTTTGATTATAATGGAGACTATGGGAGACGGCCTTGCCATAATTGGGAGCTTTCTGGATAATGGATCCCATACCTGTATTGTGAGTCTTTCCTACTTTGTAATGGGGGGGGGGGTCACTGACCCCATCTAAAAACAAATGCTCTGTAAGGCTACAAATGTAGTTATTTTTTATTCCTCATCTTTCTATCCAGGCCTCTCCTATTCATACGCCAGTCTCTTATTTACATCAGTGCATGGTTGCTAGGGGAATTCGGGCCCTAGCAACCAGACTGCTGAAACTACAAACTGGAGAATAAAAAGCTAAATAAGTGAAAAACCACAAATAATAAAAATTGAAAGCCATTTGCAAATTGTCTCAGAATATCCCCTGTACATGATACTAAGAGTTAATTGAAAGGGGAAGAATGGCTCTAATGAAAGCCTCAGTCTGTGTATGAGCGCATAGCTCTGAGCTGGGACTGTGCGTCATACATTGAGCCCCGCCCACACAAGTCTATTTACAGTAACGCCAATAATAATAACAATAAAGAGATATAGGAGTAAGAATAAGCCCAGGCAGTTATTTCCCGTCAGGCAGCGGGAGGAGCGCGCACATCCGGGTCTTGTTACGGCGGCTCAGTCGTACACAATAAGAAAAAGCAGGCGCGGTTCCCACTCATCTATGATACACACAGAACTCCCGTGTTACCGCTTCCCTTACCGGATCCGGGGAGCGGTGTGTGTGGCGATCTCCCCCCGGAGCCTCCCGCTTCCTCCTCTCCACACAGTGAGAGCGAGACACCGCGAGAACGTGACGTCAATAGCGCGTCTCCGACCGCCCCAACAGTTCCTCCGCTCCCAGTCCCGCCCAATAGCTGCTGCGCCCGGCGGGAAATATCTTTGTTCGGAGTTTTTTATTACTGCAACTTTATTAACAAAAGGATTGGGCCACAATGGAGACATAATCACGTGATTATGACGTTGCCTGCAGTGTAGCGCCATGTTTTGTAGCGTCAACGAAATTGTTCTCTCGTTTCCACTCAGGACTCGACGTGACTAAACTGATGGGAAAGCTTAGCGCGGCCTTATAACGACTAGTATTCGCCTCATTCATTATTTAGTGACATAATTAACTCCTGTTTGGGAACATAAAGGGATTCATTGTACAGGAGGAAAGATTCTGTGGAGGGACCTCTAATGAGAACTTTTCTTATGGGGAGCCCTCCAATCAGAAGCCTCCCTCATGGGCTATCCTCCAATCAAACACCCTTCTCATGGGGAGTCATCCAATCAGAAGCATCTCAAATGGAGACATATAGGATAAATAAAAAAGCCCTTATTTTGTAGGCAATTATAATATATGGTGTTGCCCCTTTATTGGAGCCCCCTATAGATGTTCTCTGGTCCCTGTCTGTGTTTCAAATGAGGGGTGGGCGTGTCCTAACGGTCCCTGCCAGAAGCACAGTAGGAGGGGGACAGCCAATCACAGCCCTGCAGTCACACAAGCACAGACAGGCTTCAGTTCCCTATCAGGTCCTGCTAGCTGCTGATTGGTTCCTGTCCTACAGTGCAGTGAGCTGAGTGCACAGCCTGGGAATTCAGGGAGCAGCAAGTGGAAGAGAAGGGAGGGATTATTAGGGGTTTTGCAGAAATATTCAATAAATCAGAGTGAAACACTACTTTTTATTAAAGCACAATTCTTCTATATCTAAATGAGTATAATGCACTGGTACATTCTTATTTTTTACACAAAATCTCTCCTTTAAAGTAGTTGTTCACCTGCGCATTAACTGTTAGTATGATGTAGAGAGGGATATCACAATTTGCAACTGGTTTTTATTGTTTGTGGTTTTTATGTTGCTTTTTAGCTTTTGTGCAATTTTGGCATATCTGGTTGCTAGGGTACAAATTCCCCTAGCAACCATGCATTGTTTTGAATAAGAGACTGGAATATGAATAGGAGAGGCCTGAATAGAAAGAGGAGTAATAAAAGGTAGCAATAACAATATTTGTAGCCTTACAGAGTATTTGTTTCCAGATGGGTTCTGAGACCCCCTTTTAAAAGAGAAGGCAAATAATTTAAATATTTATAAGAAAAAAAAAATGAAGGCCATTTAAAAAGTTGCTTAGAATTAGCCAAACATACTAAAAGTTAACTTAAAGGCAAGCCACTATTGAGTTTCCCCACTCCCTGAAAAGGCCACAGAAGCAGCTGGAGGGGCAGGGGGGCTGCTAGTGCTGAATGCCAGGGAGTGGATTGGCCAGATGAGCTGCTAAAATGTTCTTCTGACCCCCAACTGGCAACGTTTGAACGGCTTAAAGAACTAACTGGAGGTGCAGCTACAATAATTAATGACCAACCACAAAGATGTACAGACTGAGCCTACATGTTACACGTATGCGGTGTTTATGTGAACATCCCCATGTATCCCTTGTGTGTGCTGGGGACTGTCCTGTGGCTGCTCATTGGCCGAAGTATCCCAGTTTGGGATGCGATTGGCTGCTGCCGAGCAGAATGATCCTTGGGAACAAATCACAAGTTTTTCACTAAGGCAAGTTTGGGCCAAATGAGTACTGGCCAGTAGTAGGCACTGAAAGTCTTCTTATGATACAGCATTTGACACAACTTGTAGGGCCTGGGGTCCCTCCCTGCAGGGCCACATCATGGGGCTATTGTACTACTGCTACACACAGAACAGACTAAGGGGCCACACCTCCAAAGTAAAAATCCACTGCTCCCCAGAGACATTACCCTATTATTATAGGGCTGGGAAAGAGGGGGGGCTGCTTCTATGGCAGCAGCAGGTTGAACGTGAATAAGGGGCCCTACCGGCTCATACAGCTGCAGGCTTGGGCCAATAACAGTAAGAAGTGGCAGTTGCTGCCATTTTGACTCAATAGGCCAGTTGTTTGTGGGCAGTCCATTAAAGAGACAGGCTGTGGGTCAGTCCATTAAAGAGACAGGCTGTGGGTGAGGAAACTGCTTTATTGAGGGTTTATACAGCAGTGACACAAAACAGTGACTCAGAGCCGAGAGAGAGAAATACATATACAGGAGTGCAAGAAGCACAAACACACACACACACACTCTCGCATCATTCACACCCTCTGCTGGACCGTCCAGGAATCACCATAGCAACAACGCTCAGCCCGCAGTCTCTCCCCAGCAAGAGGAATGGCTTAGCTAATGTTCCGCAGAGGGGTATCTACACAGGGGAGAGGCTAATCACTCTGCGGGGGAGGGGCCTCTATGCAAATGGAAAGCGGCCACCAGTGACGAGGAGCAGCAGGAAGGCTGCATTTAGTAGGCGTGGTTTGATACGAAGAGGGATTCTCCGGCAGCGGCTCCTGTGTCTCCGCTGGCTACATATTTGCCTTGGCACGCCAGGCTGTTGGCCTATAGAGAGGAAAACAGGAACGTTAGAACCACAGTACTCAGCTTTGTCTGAAATACAAGTCCCAGCATGCTCAGCAAGTAATGGCTGAATGTTGTTAACTTGCCCTTTAACAAGCTAATGGTGGAAGAAATGCTTACCAGGGCGCGCTTTACGTACTCATCCTGAGCCTTCTTGGTGTTCTCCTTCTTGCCCCCCCAAGCTTTGAGGGCAGAGGCCTGCAGGGCACGTCCGTAGGAGAAGGTCAGGGGCCAGGGTTTGAGCAGGGGGCACTGGTTGATGGCATTCAGGTGCACCGTGGCCTCTTCCTCACTTTGTCCTCCAGACAGGAAAGTGATTCCTACACAAACACACGTCATTGGTCAGTCTCAGAGGTGGGACATGTGCCCCCTATAATGCCAGAGGCATGGGCAGCACCCCTAGTTCTACACGAGAAAACAGCCCTGCACTCTTCCCATGCCCCTACTCACCTGCAACAGCAGGGGGCACTGTGCGCCTGAGGGCGGTGACTGTTGCCATGGCAATCTCCTGAGGGGGGTACTTCTTGGTGCAGGCGTGCCCGGGGGTAACCATGTTTGGTTTCAACAGGGTCCCTTCCAGGTAAACGTGATGGTCGCTGAGAGCCTTGTAGACTGCAGCCAGGACCTGACGGGTACATGATGCCAATCACTACATGGTGACCATCAATCACTACAGGGGGCCCGACCCCTACACAGGGCCCACCAGTTATCAGCACCACCTACCTTCTCTGTCACGTACTGGCACCTCTTCAGGTCATGTTCTCCATCAGGAAGGACCTCAGGCTCCACAATGGGCACAATTCCATTCTGTAGAGAGAGGAGGGTAAAGGTCAGACCCCAAACTCTGTGCCATCCTACTCCATACGAATACCCGTTAGTACACGCCCCAAGAAAGAACAAGAGCGATTACCTGTTGGCAGATGCTGGCGTAACGGGCCAATACGTTGGCATTCTCTATGATGGCCAGGCGAGAGGGGGTGTGTTCAGAGATCTTGAGCACGGAGCGCCACTTGGCAAAGTCAGCGCCATCTTTCTTGTACTGGGCACAGCGCTCGGACAGTCCATCCAGACCTGTATAACAGAAGCAGACCTTATGCACCTTCTGTATAGCAGGTGTGAGCACTTACAGCACCTGGGAATTATGGGTGGTGGGGAGACTACAGCATCATAAGGTCCCACCCACAGGAATTTCACTATAGGACCCCCCACCCCTTACCTTGAGTTGTGGTTTCACCGTTGGTTCCAGCCAGAGGGACGACACCTTTATCAACCTGCGTGGAAGGGAAAAGCAGATTCCGGGTCAATCCATCTGCACCAATGGGGGTGCAATCTACACCCCAACATCCTCCCGCCCCTGAAAGACAGTCTGTAAATTCACCTTGATGCCTACGACACCCCCTTTGTCCTTGATGACTTTGGTGAAGGCCACGCCATCGTCGGTCTTGTGGTAGAGGGTCTCATGGAAGGTGATGACGCCCCCGATGCAGGGGTTCACTTTTTCGTCGGCCGTGAAGAGCAACTGGCGGTAAAATCTGCGGTTCTCCTCTGTGTTCTCTGCCCCAATGGAACTCAAGCGCTTAGCAATGCTGCCTGGAGACAAGCAGTGAAAGGGTTAACACAACATTCAATCTCAGTGCTGTAAAGTCTATCCCACAAGCTGCCCAGGCTCCCTTTCTATCAGCCTGTGACATCACAGGGACGGGGCAGCAAAAGGCCTCACACATTAGTTCCAGTTGCTCAGAGCTGGCAGTTACTGAGGTGACGACGGTAGCCAAGTCCCCCCAAATCCCAGTGCACCCACTGACCTGTGGACTCATCGGCTGCCAGGATGCCCTTGCCAGTAGCCACAATGCGTTTGGCGATGTCATGGAGCTCCTTCTTCTGCTCGGGGGTCAGTGCTGGGTATTGGTGGGGCATGTTGTCGATATCTGTAGGGAGGGGACGAAAGAAGAGAAGTCAGAGGGATGGGGGGAGCGAAAGGGTCAAGTTACACAGCAGATAAGCTCTGTCTGTCTAATGGTGTTATCTGTTATCCATTAGTTATCCTGTACCATATAGCCATTTTTCAATTTCCACCATTGCTCCCCAGCAGCTTGTTAATATGCACTTTAGTAGTGTTCCTGAAGCAAACACATCAGTTTTACCAGTGCAGGGCAAAACTACATGATATTTTAATCACTTTAAAACAATTACATTTTTTGGTGTTACTGTTCCTTTAAGAGGGCTGGGGGCTAGCAGATATTGCTGAATACATTAACCCTTCATTGCCAGTAATTATGTATTAAATCTTCCATAAATCAATCAATCCCTCCGGTATCACAAAACTCATCCATGACTCGTGAAGAACAGCATTGCAGCATTAACCCTATCTTTCCCCATGGCATAAACATCTCTCCATTAACCCAGACTTTCTGAAGTCAGGAGAGCTGCAAGGACAAGGCATCCCCCCCCCCCAAGCAGATCACTGGGACCATTGAAGGTCACTTGTAGGACAGAGCATCTGCACCTACACTCGTCATTAACCCTCCCCATGCTGGAAATGCCAAGTCATGTCAAACAGAAAGGGTTAAGAGACTCGCTGGGAGGGAGACGCAGTTTCCTTTATTAAGCGGAAATGATGAAGCAAAAGAGTCACAATTGCAACATGGAATTGATGTGGGTGGGGGCCCACCTGGGATCCCTAGGGTGCAGCAGGCAGCATAATACAGCCCCTCATTAACCCTTGTAATGAAATGTTAAGCTTTTTTTTTTTTCATACTTCAATCCCAGTACTGTAAGAGTTAATCTATCCTGCGAAAGGATCAAAAATTAACCCTTGTACGTCCAAGGATCAGCTATGGGAAATTAACCCCTATTGCATTTGGCTCGGTCAAAGATCAGCGATGGGACATTAACCCCTACGATGCCAGAGAGGCATCTTGTGTGTTGCCAATGATCTGGACCATGTTGTCTATGGGACGGACACAGAGCTGGAACATTAACCCATGGCCTGCCAGAGACTGTGGCCACATTAACCCTTGTATATAGTCAGACAGAGGCAGAATTGAGCAGTGACCCCCTCACTACCAACTCCCCATGTTCCCTCCAAGTGACAAGTAGTTGCCCCTTCCCACAGGCGCCCACATATTAACCCCTTACCTGCCAGACTCGCACTCCTCCCCTCCCCCCTCATCAACTGCCAGGTGATCCCCAAGTCTGAACTGAGAATTAAAATAGTCCCCAGCATTTCAGCTACGCAGAGGCCCAATCAGCCCCCTAAATAGTGAGTGTCTATGGGACCTTATAGCAGCCCCTCTGGCATTTGCCACAACCCACACATGGCCAGTCCCCATCACTCTCCCCCCCACTTCTATCTATCTATCTATCTATCTATCTATCTATCTATCTATCTATCTATCTATCTATCTATCTATCTATCTATCTATCTATCTATCTATAAAAACACACACATATAGACACAGACGCAGCAAGACCGCCGCTCTCACCTCTTCCTCGCTCTGAGTCAGACTGATGCCCGACGTTCGCAATCAGCGCGTCTAATACCGGCGGGGCGTGGCTAGGTACAGGCAGTGGAGAGGGACAAACTCTGCGCTACAGAGCCCCGCCCCTTCTCATTAGATCTCGCTATTGCGGCATTGTCGCTGCTCAGTCCGGAGCATTAACATCCCGCCTCCCCCAACATTAAATAGAAATAATGCCCCATCCGGGGCTTATGACGTGTGTCCCACTCAGGAGCCTAATTGTCATTAGTGACGGTTTATTGGGCTTTAGTAAAGGAATGAATTCTCAGTCCGGAGTTGATCACGCGGCTTAGCGCCTGAGGAGCCTCATTAATAGGACAGTGAATAATGGGGTGAAATGATCAGAGAACGTTGCGCCCCCTACAGGTGAGCCGGAGACACGCGCATTACTAAGGGCAATAGCCACTGAAAACCTATGGAGACATAAATCAGCAGCACATGAGCCCATTGTGGTATCACTCATGTATAATGTGCCACTGTCTGGCCCTCAAATCATCTGTGGCCCTTGCACAATGGCCATAACTGCTCCCCCATAACACTCACTGACTTGTACATCACAGTGGCACCAACCTCTAGTAATATGCCAGTGATATTAATGGGCACAGATATGCCAGTGATATTAATGGGCACAGATGTGTCAGTGAAATTAATGGGCACAGATATACCAGTGTTATTAATGGGCACAGATGTGTCAGTGAAATTAATGGGCACAGATATACCAGTGTTATTAATGGGCACAGATGTGTCAGTGAAATTAATGGGCACAGATATGCCAGTGATATTAATGGGCACAGATGTGTCAGTGAAATTAATGGGCACAGATATGCCAGTGATATTAATGGGCACAGATATGCCAGTGATATTAATGGGCACAGATGTGTCAGTGAAATTAATGGGCACAGATATGCCAGTGATATTAATGGGCACAGATATGCCAGTGATATTAATGGGCACAGATGTGTCAGTGAAATTAATGGGCACAGATATGCCAGTGATATTAATGGGCACAGATATGCCAGTGATATTAATGGGCACAGATATGCCAGTGTTATTAATGGGCACAGATATGCCAGTGTTATTAATGGGCACAGATATGCCAGTGTTATTAATGGGCACAGATGTGTCAGTGAAATTAATGGGCACAGATATACCAGTGTTATTAATGGGCACAGATGTGTCAGTGAAATTAATGGGCACAGATATGCCAGTGATATTAATGGGCACAGATATGCCAGTGATATTAATGGGCACAGATGTGTCAGTGAAATTAATGGGCACAGATATGCCAGTGATATTAATGGGCACAGATATGCCAGTGATATTAATGGGCACAGATGTGTCAGTGAAATTAATGGGCACAGATATGCCAGTGATATTAATGGGCACAGATATGCCAGTGATATTAATGGGCACAGATGTGTCAGTGAAATTAATGGGCACAGATATGCCAGTGATATTAATGGGCACAGATATGCCAGTGATATTAATGGGCACAGATGTGTCAGTGAAATTAATGGGCACAGATATGCCAGTGATATTAATGGGCACAGATATGCCAGTGATATTAATGGGCACAGATGTGTCAGTGAAATTAATGGGCACAGATATGCCAGTGATATTAATGGGCACAGATATGCCAGTGATATTAATGGGCACAGATGTGTCAGTGAAATTAATGGGCACAGATATGCCAGTGATATTAATGGGCACAGATGTGTCAGTGAAATTAATGGGCACAGATATGCCAGTGATATTAATGGGCACAGATATGCCAGTGTTATTAATGGGCACAGATATGCCAGTGTTATTAATGGGCACAGATATGCCAGTGTTATTAATGGGCACAGATATGCCAGTGTTATTAATGGGCACAGATGTGTCAGTGAAATTAATGGGCACAGATATACCAGTGTTATTAATGGGCACAGATGTGTCAGTGAAATTAATGGGCACAGATATACCAGTGTTATTAATGGGCACAGATGTGTCAGTGAAATTAATGGGCACAGATATGCCAGTGATATTAATGGGCACAGATATGCCAGTGATATTAATGGGCACAGATGTGTCAGTGAAATTAATGGGCACAGATATGCCAGTGATATTAATGGGCACAGATATGCCAGTGATATTAATGGGCACAGATGTGTCAGTGAAATTAATGGGCACAGATATGCCAGTGATATTAATGGGCACAGATATGCCAGTGATATTAATGGGCACAGATGTGTCAGTGAAATTAATGGGCACAGATATGCCAGTGATATTAATGGGCACAGATGTGTCAGTGAAATTAATGGGCACAGATATGCCAGTGATATTAATGGGCACAGATATGCCAGTGATATTAATGGGCACAGATATGCCAGTGAAATTAATGGGCACAGATGTGTCAGTGAAATTAATGGGCACAGATATGCCAGTGATATTAATGGGCACAGATGTGTCAGTGAAATTAATGGGCACAGATATACCAGTGTTATTAATGGGCAGGGAAATCCTTCTGTGCAGTTGGTCTAAGTTTAATTACCAGGGACAGGGTGTAAAAAACAGGGTCTGTCCCTGGAAATGAGGTGAGTAATTAGTCACTGTGAGTAATAATACACTCACACACGTGTGCTCTTTCAATGGCTCCAGTCATACAGATACTATCAGCCCTGGGACGTGACACTTCTCACATGTACATGTCTGATGTAACCGGCAGCTTCCCCCTTGCACCCCCACTTCCTCTTCCTGTACTGGCACCCACCCACAGTCTGCCTATACTGGCTCAACATCTCCCCTCCCCCTATACTGGCACAGCATCTCCCCTCCCCCTGTACTGGCACAGCATCTCCCCTCCCCCTATACTGGCGCAGCATCTCCCCATTTTAGCAAGACTACCAGTGAATCTGTCCCACTCCTATGCTGTCTCTCTAGCAGAGCATCTCACCAGCCCCACAGAGTCTTATAGTCGGTGGCAAATAACTGGTAATACCGGGGCAACCAGCTTTGTCCCACAAGAGCATTTAGGAAATTTGCATTATACACAAAAAGTCATAGATGCGTTGGCCGGGAATCGAACCCAGGTCAACTGCTTGGAAGGCAGCTATGCTCACCACTATACCACCAACGCAGGCTGGTAGAACTCAGACTCCGCCTCTCTGACGACTGTAAGAAGGGATTGCGCAATTCTCCCTGCAGCTCAGTCCCTATTGTATTACTGGTCAGAGCTCAGGTCAGTGATTGGTCACAGGTCACTACAGCCCATGGCCAAATATGTAGGGGAGGTGCTTCACTCAAGCACATGTTAAGGGCAGAACTTGAAATGGTATTAATGTTGGCTGAAAAGTTCTCTCCCCCCATTACTAGATGGATTATTCCATGTCAATTCAGAGGAATAGACTAATAACAGCACAGTGGGACTGAGAATTAAACTAGGCCCTGGCATTTCAGGTACAGACACCCAATCAGCCCACACCAGCCCACTAAATAGTGAGTGTGAGTGCAGGGAACTGACTCCCAGCAGAAGAAGCAGTGGGGACTGAGAGAAGGAATAATGACAGTCAGTGCAGAGTAACTGTCAGGAGCAGAGAGGGACAGAGAGGGGGGGGGTCAGTGATACACATGGGGGGGAGCAGCTGCTGGATGTCACACACTGAGGGGCCAGAAATAGCCGTGACATTTAGTTAGAGTGGCAGCTGCTTGGCAGGGGTGCAAGGATATGGGGGTACAATGACGGGTATGGGGGTACAGTGACTGATATGGGGGTACAGTGACGGATATGGGGGTACAGTGATGGATATGGGGGTACAGTGACAGATGAGGCAGAGGGTGTTGCAGTGAGTGTGATGCAGTGTAACTAGTACAAGTGTATAGTAGTGAGTATTGTGCCTGGTGTGATGGTGTCAGGGGGTTTTGTGACTTATCTGTGACTACCATGCTGGATTAAGGCAGAAGTGAGTGGTGTGTGTGTTTAATATACAGGGAGAACCCAGTTAGTGGTGTGTGTGTGTTATATACAGGGAGCACCCAGTGAGTGGTGTGTGTGTTTGTGTTATACACAGGGAGCACGCAGTGAGTGGTGTGTGTATGTGTTATATACAGGGAGCACCCAGTGAGTGGTGTGTGTGTTATATACAGGGAGCACCCAGTTAGTGGTGTGTGTGTGTTGGTGCAACACAAAGGTGGGGCGCAGGATTTAGCCTGGGGGTGCAGCACAGACACAGGGATTAGACAAGTCTGGGCAGAGTTAGTGTTACAGGATTAAGAGGAATGTGCCGCATTGCATTGTGGGAGCCTGAGCACAATGACTGACAGACTGAGTCAGCAGCTTGTATGGGGCCCCCACCTCCTGCCCAACATAAACTCATATCTGTCTATTGACCAACCCTATTGTCTTATTCTACTGTGGGGGTCACAGACTGGGCAATGATATAGAGTTACTGACTCCATCATTCCCTGATCTCTCTCTCTCTTGCCCTATTGATTAAGGGAAAGACTGGCAGAAAGATGGAGAAACTGACAGAAAGTGAGTGAGAGACTGGCAGAGAGTGAGGGAGAGAGACTGGCAGAGGGTGAGGGAGAGACTGGCAGAGAGTGAGGGAGAGAGACTGGCAGAGGGTGAGGGAGAGACTGGCAGAGAGTGAGGGAGAGAGACTGGCAGAGGGTAAGGGAGAGACTGGCAGAGGGTAAGGGAGAGACTGGCAGAGGGTGAGGGAGAGACTGGCAGAAAGATGGAGAGACAGGCAGAGAGTGAGTGAGAGACAGGCAAAAAGATGAAGAAACTTGCAGAGAGTAAGAAACTTGTAGAGAGATAAGGAGAGACAGGCAGAACTTGTCTGAGAAGCTGTCAGAGAGCGAGTGGACAGGAAGAAAGTCTGGCATAGAGCGAGGAAGAAATTGGCAGAGAGTGAGAAAGAGACTGGCAGAAAGATGGGTAAAACTGGCAGAAAGTGTGTGAGAGACAGACAGAGAGCGAGTGGGAGACACAATGTGATAGGGAGAGACAGGAAGAAAGATGGAGAGACTGGCAGAGAGTGAGGAAGAAATTGGCAGAGAGTCAGTGAGAGACTGGCAGAGAGTGAGGGAGAGACTGGCAGAGAGTGAGGGAGAGACTGGCAGAAAGATGGAGAGACTGGCAGAGAGTGAGGAAGAGACTGACAGGCAGAGACAACAAGAGACTGACAGGTGGGAGGAGAGGCAGAGAGACAGGTGCATTAAGGCCACAGACTGACATTTTCTCAGACCCCCCTCCCCCTGAGGGGTGACATTTAGTCTCTGTGAATCTCTCCCCCCCCCCCTCCAGTGTTGGAGTTAAAGGGTCTCACAAACACTGCTTGTAATTATGACAGGAGGTCTGTGTGTGACTCAGCTCACGTACAACTAACACACTGTGTAAGGGAGAAACCACAGGAGCAGAATGAGAGGGGGCACAGGGTGGGATACAGCGTGGGGGGATGGGGCAATAAAAACAGACTTGACTGACATGAAAGGACCCAGGCGTAGCAATATCTGTCTGGTCAGCTATAGTTGCTACACTGATGGTTCTGACTCCTGAATAAAGTCTAGTAGAAGGCAAGTGATTATCAGAGATGTGAGGCTGACTTGTGCTACATTGTTTCCAGAGTCAGAACCAGGCAAGAGACAATGGCAATGACATTTACACTCTATCACTATAAACCCAGTGTTTCTGTTATATCCTCATATACTGATACGTCTCTGAGTTATATACAAGTGCCCTGCAGCTAATTGCTAATTACACACAGCCTAATGCAGTGGATTACAGTCTCTCCAGTGTCTGCGCCAGATGCAGCACATTCTCTCTATCCCATTAGCACATGAACCCCAGCCCTTTCTTACCTGAGAGCGGGTGCTGTGGGAGGCAGGCAGGGTGCAGGGGATCTCAGCTCCGAGTGCCCCCTCGATGCCTTGGTAAGGTTTATAAAGCCTCCCCCATGGAATGCTGGGTATTTGTGTCTGACCTTCAGGGACAACCCCTGACCTTTCCCATTGGGTGTAAATATAGCAGTGCTGCCCCCGGTATGTGTAACTGGATAGAGACTGACATTCACCAGCCCTCTGGCATCTTCCTCAAGGTTACTGACAGCAGCCGACTGCCACCTACTCACTGCCATCCCACTGTGCCACCTAATCACTGCCATCCCACTGTGCCACCTAATCACTGCCATCCCTGTGCCACCTATTCACTGCCACCCCACTGTGCCACCTACTCACTGCCATCCCACTGTGCCACCTTAACCCCTTGTTTCCTATGCCCATCCTTGCAGGATCCATTACTGATCTTTGCTGATCAACTACATCTCCACATGCCAAATATAGTCATGTGCCCAGCCCACGGCTTTGCCCACAGCTTAGGTGGGTTCAGGTTGAAATGTGGGCAACTATTGTGGGGTTGGGTCAGATAGGGGAAGTGCACCCCTCCTCTGTTTCCAAATATTCCCCGTCTTAGAACCAGAGGCACATGCAGAGAGGGAACATGAGGGTCATACAGTGCCAACATTTTGTGGGTAAGGGTTGGGTATCAGTTAAGATTTGGGGGGTTAAGTGCTCCTATTATTTAAAAGAACTGATGTTTCGGGGGTACATGGTGCAGGTATCACCGTCGCACCTCAAGCTGGGCACATGCACAGTACAAGAATCTGGGAAACAGGACTGTGCTGCACATACAGGGGGGGTACCTGGTGGCAGTTAGGAAGATAAAAGTTATGAACTGGTACTTATTCCTCCGTAAGTTCGTTTAAGTATCGCCGCACCTTGCTTCCATCCAAAGCCAGTAATAGTGGTTCAAAAGTAATTGGTGTCGATACAAAACAGCGCAGAGGTTCTGCTGCAAAGGTGCCTTTATTAACTATTAATTAGTGTTAATAAAGGCACCTTTGCAGCAGAACCTCTGCGCTGTTTTGTATCGACACCAATTACTTTTGAACCGCAGTTAGGAAGATGGCAGTATGTACCCAAGGCCAGTGGACCTGAACTATCTATGAGGGGAGAGGTTAGTGATTATAGTCGCTGGGGGTAACTATCAAACTGGCACCTATCCAGTGATTTTACTTCTCATATGAGACCCAACACTGGGCACCCTCTGAACAGTTAGTACTTGAGTCTATATGTGGCCCAGTTACACTGAGGGTGATGGGAGTTGACAGTAAGAATAACATAGCAGGGAGGTCACATGAAGAACAGACAGATGTGGGACAAAAGTGTTTGTAGCCCGTGACATACGGTGACAGTGGGGTATTTTAGGATGAAGAGGAACATCTTTATGAGCAACAGCTGAGTTACCAACCCGGGGCTTTCGGATATATTCACATACAGGAGATTATTTCGGTTACAGTCACTACGTGTCACCAAATGGCAAATGAACTGCACCAACAACTGCCCTGCCATCTATTTCCTACCCTGCTGCCCTTCATCCTGCCCTATCATCTACTTCTTTTACTGCCCATCCTGCCTGGTCATCTCCTTCTTTTCCTGCCCACCCTGCCCTGTCATCTTCATCTTGCCCTGATGTCTTCATCCTGCCCTGCCACCTCCATACTGCACTGTCATCTTCATCTTGCCCCAATGTCTTCATCCTGCCCTGTCATCTTCATCTTGCCCTGTCACCTTCATCTTGCCCCGATGTCTTCATCTTGCCCTGTCATCTTCATCTTGCCCCAATGTCTTCATCTTGCCCTGTCATCTTCACCTTGCCCCAATGTCTTCAGCTTGCCTTGTCATCTTCATCCTGCCCAGTCATCTTCATCTTGCCCGATGTCTTCATCTTGCCCCAATGTCTTCATCCAGCCCAGTCATCTTCATCTTGCCGATGTCTTCATCCTGCTCAGTCATCTTCATCTTGCCCGATGTCTTCATCCTGCCTTGTCATCTTCATCTTGCCCGATGTCTTCATCCTGCCCTGTCATCTTCATCTTGCCCGATGTCTTCATCCTGCCCTGTCATCTTCATCTTGCTCCGATGTCATCTTGCCCCAATGTCTTCATCCTGCCCTGTCATCGTCATCTTGCTCTGATGTCTTCATTTTACCCTGATGTGTTCATCTTGCCTTGTCTTCTTCATCTTGCCCTGATATATTTGTCTTGCCCTGCCATCTCCATCATGCCCTAATGTCTTTATATTTTTCCATTGTCTCATTGTGTACAGTCTCCAGCATGCCCTACTATACCACTATACAGGAGCAGAGCAGTTGCTCTTGTTTAAAGCCCCTAAAGGGAGTTCTGCTCCAAATGATTGAAATCATCAAGCATGGCTGAGCAAACCTGTATATACATGACCACATTTAAGTTAACCTATAAATTAACTGTTAGTATGCCACACAGTGATTCTGGTTGCTAGGGTCAAACAGGCCTAGACTGGGAATCTGTGGGTTCTGGCAAATGCCAGAGGGGCTGCTGTAAATTGCCATAGAGACGCTATTTATTGGTCTAGTGGGGGCAGTTTTTGGCTTATGTGTACCTGAAATGCCAGGGTCTATTTTAATTCCCAGTCCAGACCTGGGGTTAAATTATCTTGAGTAACCAGGTAGCCACATACAGGAAGATGAATAGGAGAAGGCCTGGATAGAAAGATAAGTAATATCAAGTGATAATAATAATGATAACACTGCAGTCTCCTAGATCAATAGCATGGCAGCTGCAGGGTCAGTGACCCCCAACAAGCAGATAGCATTTTAAACTGCAAGCTGGAAAAGATGCTAAGAATAGGCCACTCTTATACTAAGAGCTAACTTAAAGGTCAACTGCCCTTGTATGGGGAATGTCACCCAGCCCCAGCAGGTATTCTAAAAGAAGTGTATTGAATATAGCACAACAGAACCCTTTCACTGCCACAGGACATCTGACTGGCACAACCCTCTCACTGGGCAGAGCACTATGAGCCCTTTCCCCTTTAACAGCCGTGCCTATAATGATAATGCTGTATAGGAAGTGCCAGCAGCTACAGAGTAAATGCAAAATGGATTGGCTCCTGCTGCATGGCCTGATCTGCTTACTGCGACTTTAGGGGGTTCTCCACAGCGCCACCTGCAAGGCCAATGACTGAACTGCACAGTCTCCGTAGCTTTAATTGTCTGCCTCTATCCTTCATGCTAACAAACACAGAAAGAACAGTTAAAAAGGTTGAAATGAGAACATAAATGGTCATATGCAGTTACTGAACAAATATTGTTGTTTTTCCCCACAAATGCAAGAAAATAAAAAATAAAAGCAGGAGCCGCCCGAACAGGGACTTGAACCCTGGACCCTCAGATTAAAAGTCTGATGCTCTACCGACTGAGCTATCCGGGCTCCATAGTTATATTCTGTTCTGATGCCTATATATCATAGCTCCACTCATATTGTTATAGTAATGCTACTACACACAATACCAAGGCCTTTCTTTACTAATTTCACACTAAAACACATACATTAGTCCCCAAGCTCTCAAGCCCCTCCCATAAGCCTTACCAAGCATTTGATTGGCTGGAATGAGTAGCTGAGCATTTGGATGGGACGGCAGAATGCAGGCATCCCATGTGTATGGCACATTTATTGATATAGTAAAAGTCAAAACAAACAAAATCATATTTGCCCAATGGCCACTACCCGTGACAGATACAGATATGTGGCCCCAAAGCATTTTTCAGAAAAATGTCTTCACTTCTGCCCATGCATGAGCATTGCATTGCCGCAAAAAAATGCCTGTACGCTCCAATGAGTGAAAAAATGTTGTCTCCTATTGACTTCTATGCATTTGGCATTTGCATCTGCGTTGATCTTGATATACATAAGGGTACAGAATCCCAGATCCCCGACCAGCCAGGAAAATGATCCCATAACAAAAGACACTTCAGTTACAAATTAAATGTTCAAAAATGTTATTTACAGCCTATAATATAAAAATAGATTTAAAGAAATACACAAAATACTTTCAACATGTGAGAAACACAAGTACATTCATATTAATGGCAACAGAAGAGTTAAAATAAGAAAAGGCATTGGGGGGGGTGTAGAAGTATAAATGGGGCAACTGGTTTTGCCCCAAGGCATATACTTTGTAGCGAAGTGCAATAATTGCCCCATGCCTCTGAACTACTTCGTTTGGCTAGCAAAGGATGCTGGGAAAAGAAGGCATTGTATCCCTGGTCCTGTAGTGTGAGGACCACTCCCAGTCTCCCAATTGTCACAAATTTCTCTTGTGCCCCAGATAAAGGCAAAATGGGGAATGCAGCTTCTTATCCATGGGAGGCAGATGCTGAGGATCAGTGCAGTCTGATCTCACAACACATGCAGTTGATGGTGCTGCAGTCGGGGGGCTGGCACATGCAGGCAAAGTCACACAGGGGGCAGCAGGAGAAGCAGCCGTCACAATTCTGTGGGACAAACAGGAACAGTGAGCAAAGGTCCAGATCCTATAGAAACTACAGTCACTGGAATCCTACAGCACAACAATACTCTGCACTATTATGTACTGCAGCTTTATCTGCTTTAAAGGAATAGTTCAGTGTGAAAATAAAAACTGTGTAAATAGATAGGCTGTGCAAAATAAAAAATGTTTTTAATATAGTTAGTTAGCCAAAAATGTAATCTATAAAGGCTGGAGTGAACAGATGTCTAATAAAACAGCCAGAATCCAACTTCCTGCTTTTCAGCTCTATAACTCTGAGTTAGTCAGCGACTTGAAGGGGGGCCACATGGTACATTTCTGTTCAGTGAGTTTGCAATTGATCCTCAGCATTCAGCTCAGATTCAAGAGCAACAGAAATGACCCATGTGGCCCCCCTCAAGTCTCTGATTGGTTACTGCCTGGTAACCAGGGAAACCAGTCAGTGTAAACCAAGAGAGCTGAAAAGTAGTGCTCTGACTGACTTGTTATACATCAAATCACTCCAGCCTTTATACATTACATTTTTGGCTAACTAACTATATTAGAAACATTTTTTATTTTGCACAGCCTTTCTATTTACCCAGTTTTTATTTTTACACTGAACAATTCCTTTAAGACAGCGCAGAGGCCAAGGGGAATCTACTAATACTGGAGTGAAGGAGATCTCACCATCAGAATAGGAAGGGGTTCTTTACTGTAAGGACAGTCAGGTTATGGGATTCCCTACCAAGAGAGGGGGAATGAGTGATTCATTGGTGGGGAGGAAAGGAAATTTCACCATCAGCATAGGAAGGGGTTCTTTGCTGTAAGGACAGTCAGGTTATGAGAATCCCTACCAAGAGAGGGATGAGTGATTCATTGGTGGGGAGGAAAGGAAATTTCACCATCAGCATAGGAAGGGGTGCTTTACTGTAAGGACAGTCAGGTTATGAGATTCCCTACCAAGAGAGGGGGAATGAGTGATTCATTTGTGGGGAAAGGGGATTTCACCATCAGCATAGAAAGGGGTTCTTTGCTGTAAGGCAGTAAGGTTATGGCATTCCCTACCAAGAGAGTGGTGTGATTCATTGGCTAGGAGAAGCTATGGTATCAGTGAGTTGCACATGTGATATATATTATTAGCTATTGTCAGAGTGATGTGGTGCCTGTATCCACTACTTGCTTGAAGTTGTTATTGGTTACATAGAGAAGCCACTAATATAACCACGGCCCTAATAATACCCATTACCCATACCCATTAGTCTAACTAACTTCACGTACCGGTTTGCTTGGGCAGCAGGTATCCATACAGCATGTGATAGAGGGCACTCTGCAGTCACATGACTGGGCACAGCTCACGCACATGTCACATACCCCAAATGCACCCACTAACTGCCAACCCAAACATGTGGGACAGCATCCACGGGCCTGTAGAACACAAAGGAGAAGAGATGAGGGGTGTAACTTTATACTTGTGTTCAGCTAACACTGCCCCCCAAAACAGGAACAGACTGGGGAGATCCATGAGACAGACTATTTACTGGGGAACTTACCCGCAGGCACTGGTGCATTAGCAGAAGGATGAGGAGTACAACGAGATATAAAGAGACAGCCAGGAACACAGCGGCTGGGAGAGGGATGCGCAGATCAGACAGGGGGGCTGTGCTGGCCGAGACCGTGGGGAAGGTGAGAGCCTGGAATAGGGAAGATCATGTCATGCGTTAACCAATCAGCAATGTCACACAGATCATAGATCATAGAGTCACTCCTGAGTGCAATTGGGGAAATAACGGGGCAAGGCAACAGGGAAAGAAAGAGGGGGAAATAAGGGCAGTGCAATAGAGAAAGGAAGTAGGGAAACTGGGGCAGGTCAATAAGTAAAGTAGGGAAACTGGGGCAGGGCAATAAGTAAAGATGCAGGGAAACTGGGACAGGGCAATAAGTAAAGGAAGTAGGGAAACTGGGGCAGGGCAATAAGTAAAGATGCAGGGAAACTGGGACAGGGCAATAAGTAAAGGAAGTAGGGAAACTGGGGCAGGGCAATAAGTAAAGGAAGTAGTGAAAATGGGGCAGGGCAATAAGGAAAGGAAGTGAGGAAATGAGGGCAGGGCAATAAGGAAAGGAAGTGAGGAAATGAGGGCAGGGCAATAAGGAAAGGAAGTGAGGAAATGAGGGCAGGGCAATAAGGAAAGGAAGTGAGGAAATGAGGGCAGGGCAATAAGGAAAGGAAGTGAGGAAATGAGGGCAGGGCAATAAGGAAAGGAAGTGAGGAAATGAGGGTAGTACAAAAGGGGAAGGAAGTGTGAAACCAGAGAGTCAGAAAGACTACCTGCAGGGCGAGACAGATAGGGTAAGGCATCCAATGATGATCACACCCCACAGGGGAGGGCAGACAGTGATATAGACAGTCCACAGGGTGACACAATAGACAGGATGAGACAGGCAGTGACAGAAACATCCAACAGAGTGAGATAGAAAGACAGGGGGAGAGGGGCAGTGAAAGAGACATCCCACACAGTGAGAGATGATCCCACAGTCAAACTCACAGCCATCAATTCCAAGATGTCTCCTTGCTGAAAAGAGAGAGAGTTTTATCAATGCACATTAATAGTACTGAGAATCCCAAATGATATGCCCCTAATACTGCCCCTCTAGTCTACCCATATCTATTGGCCAATGTACCCTGCACCCAGAACTTCCATCTCTAGAATAGAAAGTATTGGTAAACAAGGTACTTAGTTGGGGGGGGGCAATGTGGGGCAGGGACACTTACTGAAATGATGTAATACAGGCAACTCTCCTTTATCCTACCTAATACCCCACTCCCACTAACTCCTTGCTCTTATACTCTGCACTAATACCCCAGTCCCACTAACTCCTTCCCCTTATACCCTGCACTAATACCCCAGTCCCACTAACTCCTTCCTCTTATACTCTGCACTAATACCCCAGTCCCACTAACTCCTTCCCCTTATACCCTGCACTAATACCCCACTCCCACTAACTCCTTGCTCTTATACTCTGCACTAATACCCCAGTCCCATTAACTCCGTCCTCTTATACTCTGCACTAATACCCCAGTCCCACTAACTCCTTCCCCTTATACCCTGCACTAATACCCCAGTCCCACTAACTCCTTCCTCTTATACTCTGCACTAATACCCCAGTCCCACTAACTCCTTCCCTTTATACTCCGCATTAATACCCCAGTCCCATTAACTCCTTCCTCTTATACCCTGCACTAATACCCCAGTCCCACTAACTCCTTCCTCTTATACTCTGCACTAATACCCCAGTCCCACTAACTCCTTCCTCTTATACCCTGCACTAATACCCCAGTCCCACTAACTCCTTCCTCTTATACTCCACACTAATACCCCAGTCCCATTAACTCCTTCCTCTTATACTCTGCACTAATACCCCAGTCCCATTAACTCCTTCCTCTTATACTCTGCACTAATACCCCAGTCCCACTAACTCCTTCCCCTTATACCCTGCACTAATACCCCAGTCCCACTAACTCCTTCCCCTTATACCCTGCACTAATACCCCAGTCCCACTAACTCCTTCCTCTTATACTCTGCACTAATACCCCAGTCCCACTAACTCCTTCCCCTTATACTCCGCATTAATACCCCAGTCCCATTAACTCCTTCCTCTTATACCCTGCACTAATACCCCAGTCCCACTAACTCCTTCCTCTTATACTCTGCACTAATACCCCAGTCCCACTAACTCCTTCCTCTTATACCCTGCACTAATACCCCAGTCCCACTAACTCCTTCCTCTTATACTCCACACTAATACCCCAGTCCCATTAACTCCTTCCTCTTATACCCTGCACTAATACCCCAGTCCCACTAACTCCTTCCTCTTATACTCCACACTAATACCCCAGTCCCACTAACTCCTTCCCCTTATACTCTGCACTAATACCCCAGTCCCACTAACTCCTTCCTCTTATACTCTGCACTAATACCCCAGTCCCACTAACTCCTTCCTCTTATACTCCACACTAATACCCCAGTCCCATTAACTCCTTCCTCTTATACCCTGCACTAATACCCCAGTCCCACTAACTCCTTCCTCTTATACTCCACACTAATACCCCAGTCCCACTAACTCCTTCCTCTTATACTCTGCACTAATACCCCAGTCCCACTAACTCCTTCCTCTTATACCCTGCACTAATACCCCAGTCCCACTAACTCCTTCCTCTTATACTCCACACTAATACCCCAGTCCCATTAACTCCTTCCTCTTATACTCTGCACTAATACCCCAGTCCCACTAACTCCTTCCTCTTATACCCTGCACTAATACCCCAGTCCCACTAACTCCTTCCTCTTATACTCCACACTAATACCCCAGTCCCATTAACTCCTTCCTCTTATACCCTGCACTAATACCCCAGTCCCACTAACTCCTTCCTCTTATACTCCACACTAATACCCCAGTCCCATTAACTCCTTCCTCTTATACTCTGCACTAATACCCCAGTCCCACTAACTCCTTCCCCTTATTCTCTGCACTAATACCCTGCACTAATACCCCTGGAATGTCCCTCGCTATAAGGCCAGTAACACTCCCCTCAGTAATTCCCATGTCACACAGTGAACTAATGATTCCTCACTAATTATTCCATAATCCCCATGAGCTCGTGCCCCACTAATGCCGCTTGTAAATGATCTTAATCTTATCTCGTGTTTTAAAATAACAATAGTACCTCAATAATCCCCAGTACAATACCCGAACCGCTCACTTTCTGCAGATTTTCCTCTCACGTATCGCGGGACTTTGGAAGGCGTCCTTCCGTTCCCATGGAGATGGGCTATAGACGCTGCTTGGATGGTAGCCCCGAAGGAACAAACATGTCCTGTGTGTCCAGCGCGAACTCTTGGGAAGCGGGAAGGAGCCAGTTTCAGTCACGTGTCAAGGAAGGTGCGTCTGTAGGTACTTAATGCTGTGAATGGGAAACTTTGTCTGTGTGAGGGAGAATAATATTGACTGGGGGAGAATAATACTGTGACTGGGGGACTGTGAGGGAGAATAATACTGTGACTGGGGGAGAATAATACTGTGACTGGGAGAGAATAATACTGTGACTGGGAGACTGTGAGGGAGAATAATACTGTGACTGGGAGACTGTGAGGGAGAATAATACTGTGACTGGGAGACTGTGAGGGAGAATAATACTGTGACTGGGAGACTGGGAGGGAGAATAATACTGTGACTGGGAGGGAGAATAATACTGTGACTGGGAGACTGGGAGGGAGAATAATACTGTGACTGGGAGACTGGGAGGGAGAATAATACTGTGACTGGGAGGGAGAATAATACTGTGACTGGGAGACTGGGAGGGAGAATAATACTGTGACTGGGAGACTGTGGGGCAAATTCACTAAGATGCGAAGTTGCGCCAGGCGCAACTTCACCGCACTTCGCCAGGCGTAGTTTCCCCAGCGCTTCGCAAATTCACTAAAATCCGAAGTTGCGCACATGGGTAGCGTAAGGTTGCGAAGTTGCGCTAGCGTTGATTCGCTATATAAAGCGAAGTTACGCTAGCGAAGGCTAATTTGCATACGGCGCGAAATTCAAATTTCAATGGAGGAACACGTATCAGCACTACAAATGCCTAGAAAACCTTCAAATCAGCAAATAATTTTATTTTGCCCTACACATGTGCCCACTGTCTAGGTAAGTTGCCATGAGTCAGGAAATGTAGGGGGGAAGGAGGGGAGCCCCAAAAATATTTTCGACCTTTTTCAGCCTATCACCCATCATGTAGAAAACATGCCAGCGTTTTTTGACTTTTTTTGAAACAATCCCTATCTACTCTATTGTGCTTCGCCAGGTCTGAGGTGGCGAAGGAAGTCTAGCGTAAATGGTAGCGTTCAGTACACTGCGCAAGTTAGTGAATTTGCGTAATTACATTGCTAGCAAAAATTCGCCTGGCGTAAGGGTGCGAAGTAACACTATCGAAACTACGCCAGCGTTCGTTAGTGAATTTGCGCAGTAACGAAAAATGCCAAACGCTAGCGAATTAACGCTAGCGTTCGGTGCTTCGCGCTTAGTGAATTTGCGCCTGTGTGTGAGGGAGAATAATACTGTGACTGGGAGACTGTGTGTGAGGGAGAATAATATTGTGACTTGGAGACTGTGTGTGAGGGAGAATAATACTGTGTCTGGAGGACTGTGTGAGGGAGAATAATACTGTGACTGGGGAATAATACTGTGAGTGGGAGACTGTGTGAGGGAGAATAATACTGTGACTGGGAGACTGTGTGTGAGGGGGAATAATACTGAGACTGGGAGACTGTGTGTGAAGGAGAATAATACTGTGTCTGGAGGACTGTGTGAGGGAGAATAATACTGTGACTGGGGGACTGTGTGTGAGGGGGAATAATACTGTGACTGGGAGACTGTGTGTGAAGGAGAATAATACTGTGTCTGGAGGACTGTGTGAGGGAGAATAATACTGTGAGTGGGAGACTGTGTGAGGGAGAATAATACTGTGACTGGGAGACTGTGTGTGAGGGGGAATAATACTGTGACTGGGAGACTGTGTGTGAAGGAGAATAATACTGTGACTGGAAGACTGTGTGTGAGGGGGAATAATACTGAGACTGGGAGACTGTGTGTGAAGGAGAATAATACTGTGTCTGGAGGACTGTGTGAGGGAGAATAATACTGTGACTGGGGGACTGTGTGTGAGGGAGAATAATACTGTGACTGGGGGACTGTGTGAGGGAGAATAATACTGTGACTGGGAGACTGTGTGTGAGGGAGAATAATACTGGGACTGGGAGACTGTGAGGGAGAATAATACTGTGACTGTGAGACTGTGTGTGAGGGAGAATAATACTGTGACTTGGGGAGAATAATACTGTGACTGGGAGACTGTGAGGGAGAATATTACTGTGACTGGGAGACTGTGTGTGAGGGAGAATAATACTGTGACTGGGAGACTGTGTGAGAGGGAGAATAATACTGAGACTGGGAGACTGTGTGTGAGGGAGAATAATACTGTGACTGGGAGACTGTGTGTGAGGGAGAATAATACTGTGACTGGGAGACTGTGAGGGAGAATAATACTGTGACTGGGAGACTGTGTGTGAGGGAGAATAATACTGGGACTGGGAGACTGTGAGGGAGAATAATACTGTGACTGGGAGACTGTGTGTGAGGGAGAATAATACTGTGACTTGGGGAGAATAATACTGTGACTGGGAGACTGTGAGGGAGAATAATACTGTGACTGGGAGACTGTGAGGGAGAATAATACTGTGACTGGGAGACTGTGTGTGAGGGAGAATAATACTGTGACTGGGGGACTGTGAAGGAGAATAATACTGTGGGGGACTGTGAGGGAGAATAATACTGTGACTGGGGGACTGTGAGGGAGAATAATACTGTGACTGGGAGACTGTGTGTGAGGGAGAATAATACTGTGACTGTGGGACTCTGTTTGAGAATTATACTGTGCCTGGGAGACTGTGTGTGAGGGAGAATAATACTGTGACTTGGGGAGAATAATACTGTCACTGGGAGACTGTGTGTGAGGGAGAATAATACTGTGACTTGTGGAGAATAATACTGTGACTGGGAGACTGTGAGGGAGAATAATACTGTGACTGGGAGACTGAGGGAGAATAATAGTGTGACTGGGAGACTGTGTGTGAGGGAGAATAATACTGTGACTGGGAGACTGTGTGTGAGGGAGAATAATACTGTGACTGGGAGACTGTGTTTGAGAATAATACTGTGACTGGGAGACTGTGTGTGAGGGAGAATAATACTGTGACTTGGGGAGAATAATACTGGGACTGGGAGACTGTGAGGGAGAATAATACTGGGACTGGGAGACTGTGTGTGAGGGAGAATAATACTATGACTGGGAGACTGTGTGTGAGGGAGAATAATACTGTGTCTGGGAGACTGTGTGAGGGAGAATAATACTGTGACTGGGAGACTGTGTTTGAGAATAATACTGTGACTGGGAGACTGTGTGAGGGAGAATAATATTAGAACTGGGAGACTGTGAGGGAGAATAATACTGGGACTGGGAGACTGTGAGGGAGAATAATACTGGGACTGGGAGACTGTGTGTGAGGGAGAATAATACTGGGACTGGGAGACTGTGAGGGAGAATAATACTGTGACTGTGAGACTGTGTGTGAGGGAGAATAATACTGTGACTTGGGGAGAATAATACTGTGACTGGGAGACTGTGAGGGAGAATAATACTGTGACTGGGAGACTGTGTGTGAGGGAGAATAATACTGTGACTGGGAGACTGTGTGAGAGGGAGAATAATACTGTGACTGGGAGACTGTGTGTGAGGGAGAATAATACTGTGACTGGGAGACTGTGTGTGAGGGAGAATAATACTGGGACTGGGAGACTGTGAGGGAGAATAATACTGGGACTGGGAGACTGTGAGGGAGAATAATACTGGGGCTGGGAGACTGTGAGGGAGAATAATACTGGGACTGGGAGACTGTGTGAGGGAGAATAATACTGTGACTTGGGGAGAATAATACTGTGACTGGGAGACTGTGAGGGAGAATAATACTGTGACTGGGAGACTGTGTTTGAGAATAATACTGTGATTGGGAGACTGTGTGTGAGGGAGAATAATACTGTGACTTGGGGAGAATAATACTGTGACTTGGGGAGAATAATACTGTGACTGGGAGACTGTGAGGGAGAATAATACTGTGACTGGGAGACTGTGTGTGAGGGAGAATAATACTGTGACTGGGGGACTGTGAAGGAGAATAATACTGTGGGGGACTGTGAGGGAGAATAATACTGTGACTGGGGGACTGTGAGGGAGAATAATACTGTGACTGGGAGACTGTGTGTGAGGGAGAATAATACTGTGACTGTGGGACTGTGTTTGAGAATAATACTGTGACTGGGAGACTGTGTGTGAGGGAGAATAATACTGTGACTGGGAGACTGTGTGTGAGGGAGAATAATACTGTGACTTGGGGAGAATAATACTGTCACTGGGAGACTGTGTGTGAGGGAGAATAATACTGTGACTTGTGGAGAATAATGCTGTGACTGGGAGACTGAGGGAGAATAATACTGTGACTGGGAGACTATGAGGGAGAATAATAGTGTGACTGGGAGACTGTGTGTGAGGGAGAATAATACTGTGACTGGGAGACTGTGTGTGAGGGAGAATAATACTGTGACTGGGAGACTGTGTTTGAGAATTATACTGTGACTGGGAGACTGTGTGTGAGGGAGAATAATACTGTGACTTGGGGAGAATAATACTGGGACTGGGAGACTGTGAGGGAGAATAATACTGTGACTGGGAGACTGTGTGTGAGGGAGAATAATACTGTGACTTGGGGAGAATAATACTGTGACTGGGAGACTGTGAGGGAGAATAATACTGTGACTGGGAGACTGTGAGGGAGAATAATAGTGTGACTGGGAGACTGTGTGTGAGGGAGAATAATACTGTGACTGGGAGACTGTGTGTGAGGGAGAATAATACTGTGACTGGGAGACTGTGTGTGAGGGAGAATAATACTGTGACTTGTGGAGAATAATACTGTGACTGGGAGACTGTGAGGGAGAATAATACTGTGACTGGGAGACTGTGAGGGAGAATAATACTGTGACTGGGAGACTGTGAGGGAGAATAATACTGTGACTGGGAGACTGTGAGGGAGAATAATAGTGTGACTGAGAGACTGTGTGAGGGAGAATAATACTGTGACTGGGAGACTGTGTCTGAGAATAATACTGTGACTGGGAGACTGTGTGTAAGGGAGAATAATACTGTGACTTGGGGAGAATAATACTGGGACTGGGAGACTGAGGGAGAATAATACTGTGACTGGGAGACTGTGTGTGAGGGAGAATAATACTGTGATTTGGGGAGAATAATACTGTGACTGGGAGACTGTGAGGGAGAATAATACTGTGACTGGAAGACTGTGTGTGAGGGAGAATAATACTGTGACTGTGGGACTGTGTTTGAGAATAATACTGTGACTGGGAGACTGTGTGTGAGGGAGAATAATACTGTGACTGGGAGACTGTGTGTGAGGGAGAATAATACTGTGACTTGGGGAGAATAATACTGTCACTGGGAGACTGTGTGTGAGGGAGAATAATACTGTGACTTGTGGAGAATAATGCTGTGACTGGGAGACTGAGGGAGAATAATACTGTGACTGGGAGACTATGAGGGAGAATAATAGTGTGACTGGGAGACTGTGTGTGAGGGAGAATAATACTGTGACTGGGAGACTGTGTGTGAGGGAGAATAATACTGTGACTGGGAGACTGTGTTTGAGAATTATACTGTGACTGGGAGACTGTGTGTGAGGGAGAATAATACTGTGACTTGGGGAGAATAATACTGTGACTGGGAGACTGTGAGGGAGAATAATACTGTGACTGGGAGACTGTGTGTGAGGGAGAATAATACTGTGACTGGGAGACTGTGTGTGAGGGAGAATAATACTGTGACTTGTGGAGAATAATACTGTGACTGGGAGACTGTGTGTGAGGGAGAATAATACTGTGACTTGGGGAGAATAATACTGTGACTGGGAGACTGTGAGGGAGAATAATACTGTGACTGGGAGACTGTGTGTGAGGGAGAATAATACTGTGACTGGGAGACTGTGTGTGAGGGAGAATAATACTGTGACTTGTGGAGAATAATACTGTGACTGGGAGACTGTGAGGGAGAATAATACTGTGACTGGGAGACTGTGAGGGAGAATAATAGTGTGACTGGGAGACTGTGTGAGGGAGAATAATACTGTGACTGGGAGACTGTGTGTGAGGGAGAATAATACTGTGACTGGGAGACTGTGTCTGAGAATAATACTGTGACTGGGAGACTGTGTGTAAGGGAGAATAATACTGGGACTTGGGGAGAATAATACTGGGACTGGGAGACTGAGGGAGAATAATACTGTGACTGGGAGACTGTGTGTGAGGGAGAATAATACTGTGATTTGGGGAGAATAATACTGTGACTGGGAGACTGTGAGGGAGAATAATACTGTGACTGGAAGACTGTGTGAGGGAGAATAATACTGTGACTGGGAGACTGTGTGTGAGGGAGAATAATACTGTAACTGGGAGACTGTGTGTGAGGGAGAATAATACTGTGACTGGGAGACTGTGTGTGAGGGAGAATAATACTGTGACTGGGAGACTGTGTGTGAGGGAGAATAATACTGTGACTGGGAGACTGTGTTTGAGAATAATACTGTGACTGGGAGACTGTGTGTGAGGGAGAATAATACTGGGACTGGGAGACTGTGAGGGAGAATAATACTGTGACTGGGAGACTGTGAGGGAGAATAATACTGTGAGTGGGAGACTGTGTGTGAGGGAGAATAATACTGTGACTGGGAGACTGTGTGTGAGGGAGAATAATACTGTGACTGGGAGACTGTGTGTGAGGGAGAATAATACTGTGACTGGGGGACTGTGAAGGAGAATAATACTGTGGGGGACTGTGAGGGAGAATAATACTGTGACTGGGGGACTGTGAGGGAGAATAATACTGTGACTGGGAGACTGTGTGTGAGGAAGAATAATACTGTGACTGTGGGGGACTGTGTTTGAGAATAATATTGTGACTGGGAGACTGTGTGTGAGGGAGAATCATACTGTGACTTGGGGAGAATAATACTGGGACTTGGAGAGAATAATACTGTGACTGTGGGACTGTGTTTGAGAATAATACTGTGACTGGGAGACTGTGTGTGAGGGAGAATAATACTGTGACTTGGGGAGAATAATACTGGGACTGGGAGACTGTGAGGGAGAATAATACTGTGACTGGGAGACTGTGTGTGAGGGAGAATAATACTGGGACTGGGGGACTGTGAAGGAGAATAATACTGTGGGGGACTGTGAGGGAGAATAATACTGTGACTTGGGGAGAATAATACTGTGACTGGGAGACTGGGAGGGAGAATAATACTGTGACTGGGAGACTGTGTTTGAGAATCATACTGTGATTGGGAGACTGTGTGTGAGGGAGAATAATACTGTGACTTGGGGAGAATAATACTGTGACTGGGAGACTGTGAGGGAGAATAATACTGTGACTTGGGGAGAATAATACTGTGACTGGGAGACTGTGAGGGAGAATAATACTGTGACTGGGAGACTGTGTGTGAGGGAGAATAATACTGTGACTGGGGGACTGTGAAGGAGAATAATACTGTGGGGGACTGTGAGGGAGAATAATACTGTGACTTGGGGAGAATAATACTGTGACTGGGAGACTGTGTGAGAGGGAGAATAATACTGTGACTGGGAGACTGTGTTTGAGAATAATACTGTGACTGGGAGACTGTGTGTGAGGGAGAATAATACTGTGAATGGGAGACTGTGTGTGAGGGAGAATAATACTGTGACTGGGAGACTGTGTTTGAGAATAATACTGTGACTGGGAGACTGTGTGTGAGGGAGAATAATACTGTGACTGGGAGACTATGAGGGAGAATAATAGTGTGACTGGGAGACTGTGTGTGAGGGAGAATAATACTGTGACTGGGAGACTGTGTGTGAGGGAGAATAATACTGTGACTGGGAGACTGTGTTTGAGAATTATACTGTGACTGGGAGACTGTGTGTGAGGGAGAATAATACTGTGACTTGGGGAGAATAATACTGTGACTGGGAGACTGTGAGGGAGAATAATACTGTGACTGGGAGACTGTGTGTGAGGGAGAATAATACTGTGACTGGGAGACTGTGTGTGAGGGAGAATAATACTGTGACTTGTGGAGAATAATACTGTGACTGGGAGACTGTGTGTGAGGGAGAATAATACTGTGACTTGGGGAGAATAATACTGTGACTGGGAGACTGTGAGGGAGAATAATACTGTGACTGGGAGACTGTGTGTGAGGGAGAATAATACTGTGACTGGGAGACTGTGTGTGAGGGAGAATTATACTGTGACTTGTGGAGAATAATACTGTGACTGGGAGACTGTGAGGGAGAATAATACTGTGACTGGGAGACTGTGAGGGAGAATAATAGTGTGACTGGGAGACTGTGTGAGGGAGAATAATACTGTGACTGGGAGACTGTGTGTGAGGGAGAATAATACTGTGACTGGGAGACTGTGTCTGAGAATAATACTGTGACTGGGAGACTGTGTGTAAGGGAGAATAATACTGGGACTTGGGGAGAATAATACTGGGACTGGGAGACTGAGGGAGAATAATACTGTGACTGGGAGACTGTGTGTGAGGGAGAATAATACTGTGATTTGGGGAGAATAATACTGTGACTGGGAGACTGTGAGGGAGAATAATACTGTGACTGGAAGACTGTGTGAGGGAGAATAATACTGTGACTGGGAGACTGTGTGTGAGGGAGAATAATACTGTGACTGGGAGACTGTGTGTGAGGGAGAATAATACTGTGACTGGGAGACTGTGTTTGAGAATAATACTGTGACTGGGAGACTGTGTGTGAGGGAGAATAATACTGGGACTGGGAGACTGTGAGGGAGAATAATACTGTGACTGGGAGACTGGGAGGGAGAATAATACTGTGAGTGGGAGACTGTGTGTGAGGGAGAATAATACTGTGACTGGGAGACTGTGTGTGAGGTAGAATAATATTGTGACTGGGAGACTGTGTGTGAGGGCGAATAATACTGTGACTGGGGGACTGTGAAGGAGAATAATACTGTGGGGGACTGTGAGGGAGAATAATACTGTGACTGGGGGACTGTGAGTGAGAATAATACTGTGACTGGGAGACTGTGTGTGAGGAAGAATAATACTGTGACTGTGGGGGACTGTGTTTGAGAATAATATTGTGACAGGGAGACTGTGTGTGAGGGAGAATCATACTGTGACTTGGGGAGAATAATACTGGGACTTGGAGAGAATAATACTGTGACTGTGGGACTGTGTTTGAGAATAATACTGTGACTGGGAGACTGTGTGTGAGGGAGAATAATACTGTGACTTGGGGAGAATAATACTGGGACTGGGAGACTGTGAGGGAGAATAATACTGTGACTGGGAGACTGTGTGTGAGGGAGAATAATACTGTGACTTGGGGAGAATAATACTGTCACTGGGAGACTGTGTGTGAGGGAGAATAATACTGTGACTTGTGGAGAATAATACTGTGACTGGGAGACTGTGAAGAAGAATAATACTGTGACTGGGAGACTGTGAGGGAGAATAATACTGTGACTGGGAGACTGTGTTTGAGAATAATACTGTGACTGGGAGACTGTGTGTGAGGGAGAATAATACTGTGACTTGGGGAGAATAATACTGTGACTGGGAGACTGTGTGTGAGGGAGAATAATACTGTGACTGGGAGACTGTGTGTGAGGGAGAATAATACTGTGACTGGGAGACTGTGTGTGAGGGAGAATAATACTGTGACTGGGAGACTGTGTTTGAGAATAATACTATGACTGGGAGACTGTGAGGGAGAATAATACTGGGACTGGGAGACTGTGAGGGAGAATAATACTGGGACTGGGAGACGGTGAGGGAGAATAAAACTGTGAGTGGGAGACTGTGTGTGAGGGAGAATAATACTGTGACTTGGGGAGAATAATATTGTGACTGGGAGACTGTGAGGGAGAATAATACTGTGACTGGGAGACTGTGAGGGAGAATAATACTGGGACTGGGAGACTGTGAGGGAGAATAATACTGTGACTGGGAGACTGTGTGTGAGGGAGAATAATACTGGGACTTGGGGAGAATAATACTGTGACTGGGAGACTGTGAGGGAGAATAATACTGTGACTGGGAGACTGTGTGTGAGGGAGAATAATACTGTGACTGGGAGACTGTGAGAGGGAGAATAATACTGTGACTGGGAGACTGTGTGTGAGGGAGAATAATACTGTGACTGGGAGACTGTGTGTGAGGGAGAATAATACTGTGACTGGGAGACTGTGTTTGAGAATAATACTGTCACTGGGAGACTGTGTGTGAGGGAGAATAATACTGGGACTGGGAGACTGTGAGGGAGAATAATACTGGGACTGGGAGACTGTGAGGGAGAATAATATTGGGACTGGGAGACTGTGTGTGAGGGAGAATAATACTGTGACTTGGGGAGAATAATACTGTGACTGGGAGACTGTGAGGGAGAATAATACTGTGACTGGGAGACTGTGTGTGAGGGAGAATAATACTGTGACTGGGGGACTGTGAAGGAGAATAATACTGTGGGGGACTGCGAGGGAGAATAATACTGTGACTTGGGGAGAATAATACTGTGACTGGGAGACTGTGAGGGAGAATAATACTGTGACTGGGAGACTGTGTTTGAGATTCATACTGTGATTGGGAGACTGTGTGTGAGGGAGAATAATACTGTGACTTGGGGAGAATAATACTGTGACTGGGAGACTGTGAGGGAGAATAATACTGTGACTGGGAGACTGTGTGTGAGGGAGAATAATACTGTGACTGGTGGACTGTGAAGGAGAATAATACTGTGGGGGACTGTGAGGGAGAATAATACTGTGACTTGGGGAGAATAATACTGTGACTGGGAGACTGTGTGAGAGGGAGAATAATGCTGTGACTGGGAGACTGTGTGTGAGGGAGAATAATACTGTGACTGGGAGACTGTGTTTGAGAATAATACTGTGACTGGGAGACTGTGTGTGAGGGAGAATAATACTGTGAATGGGAGACTGTGTGTGAGGGAGAATAATACTGTGACTGGGAGACTGTGTTTGAGAATAATACTGTGACTGGGAGACTGTGTGTGAGGGAGAATAATACTGTGACTGGGAGACTGTGTGTGAGGGAGAATAATACTGTGACTTGGGGAGAATAATACTGTCACTGGGAGACTGTGTGTGAGGGAGAATAATACTGTGACTTGTGGAGAATAATACTGTGACTGGGAGACTGAGGGAGAATAATACTGTGACTGGGAGACTATGAGGGAGAATAATAGTGTGACTGGGAGACTGTGTGTGAGGGAGAATAATACTGTGACTGGGAGACTGTGAGGGAGAATAATACTGTGACTGGGAGACTGTGTGTGAGGGAGAATAATACTGTGACTTGGGGAGAATAATACTGTGACTGGGAGACTGTGAGGGAGAATAATACTGTGACTGGGAGACTGTGTGTGAGGGAGAATAATACTGTGACTGGGAGACTGTGTGAGAGGGAGAATAATACTGTGACTGGGAGACTGTGTGTGAGGGAGAATAATACTGTGACTGGGAGACTGTGTGTGAGGGAGAATAATACTGTGACTGGGAGACTGTGTTTGAGAATAATACTGTGACTGGGAGACTGTGTGTGAGGGAGAATAATACTGGGACTGGGAGACTGTGAGGGAGAATAATACTGGGACTGGGAGACTGTGAGGGAGAATAATATTGGGACTGGGAGACTGTGTGTGAGGGAGAATAATACTGTGACTTGGGGAGAATAATACTGTGACTGGGAGACTGTGAGGGAGAATAATACTGTGACTGGGAGACTGTGTGTGAGGGAGAATAATACTGTGACTGGGGGACTGTGAAGGAGAATAATACTGTGGGGGACTGCGAGGGAGAATAATACTGTGACTTGGGGAGAATAATACTGTGACTGGGAGACTGTGAGGGAGAATAATACTGTGACTGGGAGACTGTGTTTGAGATTCATACTGTGATTGGGAGACTGTGTGTGAGGGAGAATAATACTGTGACTTGGGGAGAATAATACTGTGACTGGGAGACTGTGAGGGAGAATAATACTGTGACTGGGAGACTGTGTGTGAGGGAGAATAATACTGTGACTGGGGGACTGTGAAGGAGAATAATACTGTGGGGGACTGTGAGGGAGAATAATACTGTGACTTGGGGAGAATAATACTGTGACTGGGAGACTGTGTGAGAGGGAGAATAATACTGTGACTGGGAGACTGTGTGTGAGGGAGAATAATACTGTGACTGGGAGACTGTGTTTGAGAATAATACTGTGACTGGGAGACTGTGTGTGAGGGAGAATAATACTGTGAATGGGAGACTGTGTGTGAGGGAGAATAATACTGTGACTGGGAGACTGTGTTTGAGAATAATACTGTGACTGGGAGACTGTGTGTGAGGGAGAATAATACTGTGACTGGGAGACTGTGTGTGAGGGAGAATAATACTGTGACTTGGGGAGAATAATACTGTCACTGGGAGACTGTGTGTGAGGGAGAATAATACTGTGACTTGTGGAGAATAATACTGTGACTGGGAGACTGAGGGAGAATAATACTGTGACTGGGAGACTATGAGGGAGAATAATAGTGTGACTGGGAGACTGTGTGTGAGGGAGAATAATACTGTGACTGGGAGACTGTGTGTGAGGGAGAATAATACTGTGACTGGGAGACTGTTTTTGAGAATAATACTGTGACTGGGAGACTGTGTGTGAGGGAGAATAATACTGTGACTTGGGGAGAATAATACTGGGACTGGGAGACTGTGAGGGAGAATAATACTGTGACTGGGAGACTGTGTGTGAGGGAGAATAATACTGTGACTTGGGGAGAATAATACTGTGACTGGGAGACTGTGAGGGAGAATACTACTGTGACTGGGAGACTGTGTGTGAGGGAGAATAATACTGTGACTGGGAGACTGTGTGTGAGGGAGAATAATACTGTGACTTGGAGACTGTGTGTGAGGGAGAATAATACTGTGACTGGGAGACTGTGTGTGAGGGAGAATAATACTGTGACTTGTGGAGAATAATACTGTGACTGGGAGACTCTGAGGGAGAATAATACTGTGACTGGGAGACTGTGAGGGAGAATAATAGTGTGACTGGGAGACTGTGTGAGGGAGAATAATACTGTGACTGGGAGACTGTGTTTGAGAATAATACTATGACTGGGAGACTGAGGGAGAATAATACTGGGACTGGGAGACTGTGAGGGAGAATAATACTGGGACTGGGAGACTGTGAGGGAGAATAATACTGTGAGTGGGAGACTGTGTGTGAGGGAGAATAATACTGTGACTTGGGGAGAATAATATTGTGACTGGGAGATTGTGAGGGAGAATAATACTGTGACTGGGAGACTGTGTTTGAGAATAATACTGTGACTGGGAGACTGTGTGTGAGGGAGAATAATACTGTGACTTGGGGAGAATAATACTGTGACTGGGAGACTGGGAGGAAGAATAATACTGTGACTGGGAGACTGTGTGTGAGGGAGAATAATACTGTGACTGGGGGACTGTGAAGGAGAATAATACTGTGGGGGACTGTGAGGGAGAATAATTCTGTGACTGGGAACCTGTGAGGGAGAATAATAGTGTGACTGGGAGACTGTGTGAAGGAGAAAAATACTGTGACTGGGAGACTGTGTGTGAGGGAGAATAATACTGTGACTGGGAGACTGTGTCTGAGAATAATACTGTGACTGGGAGACTGTGTGTGAGGGAGAATAATACTGTGACTTGGGGAGAATAATACTGGGACCGGGAGACTGTGTGTGAGGGAGAATAATACTGTGACTGGGAGACTGTGTGTGAGGGAGAATAATACTGTGACTTGGGGAGAATAATACTGTCACCGAGACTTTGTGTGAGGGAGAATAATACTGTGACTTGTGGAGAATAATACTGTGACTGGGAGACTGTGAGGGAGAATAATAGTGTGACTGGGAAACTGTGAGGGAGAATAATAGTGTGACTGGGAGACTGTGTGAGGGAGAAAAATACTGTGACTGGGAGACTGTGTGTGAGGGAGAATAATACTGTGACTGGGAGACTGTGTCTGAGAATAATACTGTGACTGGGAGACTGTGTGTGAGGGAGAATAATACTGTGACTGTGAGACTGTGTGTGAGGGAGAATAATACTGTGACTTGGGGAGAATAATACTGTGACTGGGAGACTGTGAGGGAGAATAATACTGTGACTGGGAGACTGCGTGTGAGGGAGAATAATACTGTGACTGGGAGACTGTGTGTGAGGGAGAATAATACTGTGACTTGGGGAGAATAATACTGGGACCGGGAGACTGTGTGTGAGGGAGAATAATACTGTGACTGGGAGACTGTGTGTGAGGGAGAATAATACTGTGACTTGGGGAGAATAATACTGTCACTGGGAGACTTTGTGTGAGGGAGAATTATACTGTGACTTGTGGAGAATAATACTGTGACTGGGAGACTGTGAGGGAGAATAATAGTGTGACTGGGAGACTGTGTGTGAGGGAGAATAATACTGTGACTGTGAGACTGTGTGTGAGGGAGAATAATACTGTGACTTGGGGAGAATAATACTGTGACTGGGGGACTGTGAAGGAGAATAATACTGTGACTGGGAAACTGTGAGGGAGAATAATAGTGTGACTGGGAGACTGTGTGAGGGAGAATAATACGGTGACTGGGAGACTGTGTGTGAGGGAGAATAATTCTGTGACTGGGAGACTGTGTCTGAGAATAATACTGTGACTGGGAGACTGTGTGTGAGGGAGAATAATACTGTGACTTGGGGAGAATAATACTGGGACTGGGAGACTGTGAGGGAGAATAATACTGTGACTGGGAGACTGTGTTTGAGGGAGAATAATACTGTGACTGGGAGACTGTGTGTGAGGGAGAATAATACTGTGACTGGGAGACTGTGTTTGAGAATAATACTATGACTGGGAGACTGTGAGGGAGAATAATACTGGGACTGGGAGACTGTGAGGGAGAATAATACTGGGACTGGGAGACTGTGAGGGAGATTAATGCTGTGAGTGGAAGACTGTGTGTGAGGGAGAATAATACTGTGACTTGGGGAGAATACTATTGTGACTGGGAGACTGTGAGGGAGAATAATACTGTGACTGGGAGACTGTGAGGGAGAATAATACTGTGACTGGGAGACTGTGTGTGAGGGAGAATAATACTGTGACTGGGAGACTGTGTGTGAGGGAGAATAATACTGTGACTGGGAGACTGTGTTTGAGAATAATACTGTGACTGGGAGACTGTGTGTGAGGAAGAATAATATTAGAACTGGGAGACTGTGAGGGAGAATAATACTGGGACTGGGAGACTGTGAGGGAGAATAATACTGTGACTGGGAGACTGTGTGTGAGGGAGAATAATACTGTGACTTGTGGAGAATAATACTGTGACTGGGAGACTGTGAGGGAGAATAATACTGTGACTGGGAGACTGTGAGGGAGAATAATATTGTGACTGGGAGACTGTGTGTGAGGGAGAATAATACTGTGACTGTGAGACTGTGTGTGAGGGAGAATAATACTGTGACTGGGAGACTGTGTGTGAGGGAGAATAATACTGTGACTGTGAGACTGTGTGTGAGGGAGAATAATACTGTGACTTGGGGAGAATAATACTGTGACTGGGAGACTGTGAGGGAGAATAATACTGTGACTGGGAGACTGTGTGTGAGGGAGAATAATACTGTGACTGGGAGACTGTGTGTGAGGGAGAATAATACTGTGACTGGGAGACTGTGTTTGAGAATAATACTATGACTGGGAGACTGTGAGGGAGAATAATACTGGGACTGGGAGACTGTGAGGGAGAATAATACTGGGACTGGGAGACTGTGAGGGAGAATAATACTGTGAGTGGAAGACTGTGTGTGAGGGAGAATAATACTGTGACTTGGGGAGAATAATACTGTGACTGGGAGACTGTGAGGGAGAATAATACTGTGACTGGGAGACTGTGTGTGAGGGAGAATAATACTGTGACTGTGAGACTGTGTGTGAGGGAGAATAATACTGTGACTTGGGGAGAATAATGCTGTGACTGGGAGACTGTGAGGGAGAATAATACTGTGACTGGGAGACTGTGTGTGAGGGATAATAATACTGTGACTGGGAGACTGTGTGTGAGGGAGAATAATACTGTGACTGGGAGACTGTGTGTGAGGGAGAATAATACTGTGTTTGAGAATAATACTGTGACTGGGAGACTGTGTTTGAGGGAGAATAATACTGTGACTGGGAGACTGTGTGTGAGGGAGAATAATACTGTGACTGGGAGACTGTGTTTGAGAATAATACTATGACTGGGAGACTGTGTTTGAGAATAATACTGTCACTGGGAGACTGTGTGTGAGGGAGAATAATACTGTGACTGGGAGACTGTGTTTGAGAATAATACTATGACTGGGAGACTGTGAGGGAGAATAATACTGGGACTGGGAGACTGTGAGGGAGAATAATACTGGGACTGGGAGACTGTGAGGGAGATTAATGCTGTGAGTGGAAGACTGTGTGTGAGGGAGAATAATACTGTGACTTGGGGAGAATACTATTGTGACTGGGAGACTGTGAGGGAGAATAATACTGTGACTGGGAGACTGTGAGGGAGAATAATACTGTGACTGGGAGACTGTGTGTGAGGGAGAATAATACTGTGACTGGGAGACTGTGTGTGAGGGAGAATAATACTGTGACTGGGAGACTGTGTTTGAGAATAATACTGTGACTGGGAGACTGTGTGTGAGGAAGAATAATATTAGAACTGGGAGACTGTGAGGGAGAATAATACTGGGACTGGGAGACTGTGAGGGAGAATAATACTGTGACTGGGAGACTGTGTGTGAGGGAGAATAATACTGTGACTTGTGGAGAATAATACTGTGACTGGGAGACTGTGAGGGAGAATAATACTGTGACTGGGAGACTGTGAGGGAGAATAATATTGTGACTGGGAGACTGTGTGTGAGGGAGAATAATACTGTGACTGTGAGACTGTGTGTGAGGGAGAATAATACTGTGACTGGGAGACTGTGTGTGAGGGAGAATAATACTGTGACTGTGAGACTGTGTGTGAGGGAGAATAATACTGTGACTTGGGGAGAATAATACTGTGACTGGGAGACTGTGAGGGAGAATAATACTGTGACTGGGAGACTGTGTGTGAGGGAGAATAATACTGTGACTGGGAGACTGTGTGTGAGGGAGAATAATACTGTGACTGGGAGACTGTGTTTGAGAATAATACTATGACTGGGAGACTGTGAGGGAGAATAATACTGGGACTGGGAGACTGTGAGGGAGAATAATACTGGGACTGGGAGACGGTGAGGGAGAATAATACTGTGAGTGGAAGACTGTGTGTGAGGGAGAATAATACTGTGACTTGGGGAGAATAATGCTGTGACTGGGAGACTGTGAGGGAGAATAATACTGTGACTGGGAGACTGTGTGTGAGGGATAATAATACTGTGACTGGGAGACTGTGTGTGAGGGAGAATAATACTGTGACTGGGAGACTGTGTGTGAGGGAGAATAATACTGTGTTTGAGAATAATACTGTGACTGGGAGACTGTGTTTGAGGGAGAATAATACTGTGACTGGGAGACTGTGTGTGAGGGAGAATAATACTGTGACTGGGAGACTGTGTTTGAGAATAATACTATGACTGGGAGACTGTGTTTGAGAATAATACTGTCACTGGGAGACTGTGTGTGAGGGAGAATAATACTGGAACTGGGAGACTGTGAGGGAGAATAATACTGGGACTGGGAGACTGTGAGGGAGAATAATACTGGGACTGGGAGACTGTGTTTGAGGGAGAATAATACTGTGACTGGGAGACTGTGTGTGAGGGAGAATAATACTGTGACTGGGAGACTGTGTTTGAGAATAATACTATGACTGGGAGACTGTGAGGGAGAATAATACTGGGACTGGGAGACTGTGAGGGAGAATAATACTGGGACTGGGAGACTGTGAGGGAGATTAATGCTTTGAGTGGAAGACTGTGTGTGAGGGAGAATAATACTGTGACTTGGGGAGAATACTATTGTGACTGGGAGACTGTGAGGGAGAATAATACTGTGACTGGGAGACTGTGAGGGAGAATAATACTGTGACTGGGAGACTGTGTGTGAGGGAGAATAATACTGTGACTGGGAGACTGTGTTTGAGAATAATGCTGTGACTGGGAGACTGTGTGTGAGGAAGAATAATATTAGAACTGGGAGACTGTGAGGGAGAATAATACTGGGACTGGGAGACTGTGAGGGAGAATAATACTGTGACTGGGAGACTGTGAGGGAGAATAATAGTGTGACTGGGAGACTGTGAGGGAGAATAATAGTGTGACTGTGAGACTGTGTGTGAGGGAGAATAATACTGTGACTGGGAGACTGTGTGTGAGGGAGAATAATACTGTGACTGTGAGACTGTGTGTGAGGGAGAATAATACTGTGACTTGGGGAGAATAATACTGTGACTGGGAGACTGTGAGGGAGAATAATACTGTGACTGGGAGACTGTGAGGGAGAATAATACTGGGACTGGGAGACTGTGAGGGAGAATAATACTGTGACTGGGAGACTGTGTGTGAGGGAGAATAATACTGTGACTTGGGGAGAATAATACTGTGACTGGGAGACTGTGAGGGAGAATAATACTGTGACTGGGAGACTGTGTGTGAGGGAGAATAATACTGTGACTGGGAGACTGTGTGTGAGGGAGAATAATACTGTGACTGTGAGACTGTGTGTGAGGGAGAATAATACTGTGACTTGGGGAGAATAATACTGTGACTGGGAGACTGTGAGGGAGAATAATACTGTGACTGGGAGACTGTGAGGGAGAATAATACTGGGACTGGGAGACTGTGAGGGAGAATAATACTGTGACTGGGAGACTGTGTGTGAGGGAGAATAATACTGTGACTTGGGGAGAATAATACTGTGACTGGGAGACTGTGAGGGAGAATAATACTGTGACTGGGAGACTGTGTGTGAGGGAGAATAATACTGTGACTGGGAGACTGTGTGTGAGGGAGAATAATACTGTGACTTGGGGAGAATAATACTGTCACTGGGAGACTTTGTGTGAGGGAGAATAATACTGTGACTTGTGGAGAATAATACTGTGACTGGGAGACTGTGTGTGAGGGAGAATAATACTGTGACTGTGAGACTGTGTGTGAGGGAGAATAATACTGTGACTTGGGGAGAATAATGCTGTGACTGGGAGACTGTGAGGGAGAATAATACTGTGACTGGGAGACTGTGTGTGAGGGATAATAATACTGTGACTGGGAGACTGTGTGTGAGGGAGAATAATACTGTGACTGGGAGACTGTGTGTGAGGGAGAATAATACTGTGTTTGAGAATAATACTGTGACTGGGGGACTGTGTGTGAGGGAGAATAATATTAGAACTGGGAGACTGTGAGGGAGAATAATACTGTGACTGGGAGACTGTGTGTGAGGGAGAATAATACTGTGACTGGGAGACTGTGTGTGAGGGAGAATAATACTGTGACTGGGAGACTGTGTGTGAGGGAGAATAATACTGTGACTGGGAGACTGTGTGTGAGGGAGAATAATACTGTGACTGGGAGACTGTGTGTGAGGGAGAATAAAACTGTGACTTTTGGAGAATAATACTGTGACTGGGAGACTGTGAGGGAGAATAATACTGTGACTGGGAGACTGGGAGGGAGAATAATAGTGTGACTGGGAGACTGTGTGAGGGAGAATAATACTGTGACTGGGAGACTGTGTTTGAGAATAATACTATGACTGGGAGACTGTGAGGGAGAATAATACTGGGACTGGGAGACTGTGAGGGAGAATAATACTGGGAGACTGTGAGGGAGAATAATACTGTGAGTGGGAGACTGTGTGTGAGGGAGTATAATACTGTGACTCGGGGAGAATAATATTGTGACTGGGAGACTGTGAGAGAGAATAATACTGTGACTGGGAGACTGTGTTTGAGAATAATACTGTGACTGGGAGACTGTGTGTGAGGGAGAATAATACTGTGACTGGGGGACTGTGAAGGAGAATAATACTGTGACTGGGAAACTGTGAGGGAGAATAATAGTGTGACTGGGAGACTGTGTGAGGGAGAATAATACGGTGACTGGGAGACTGTGTGTGAGGGAGAATAATTCTGTGACTGGGAGACTGTGTCTGAGAATAATACTGTGACTGGGAGACTGTGTGTGAGGGAGAATAATACTGTGACTTGGGGAGAATAATACTGGGACTGGGAGACTGTGAGGGAGAATAATACTGTGACTGGGAGACTGTGTTTGAGGGAGAATAATACTGTGACTGGGAGACTGTGTGTGAGGGAGAATAATACTGTGACTGGGAGACTGTGTTTGAGAATAATACTATGACTGGGAGACTGTGAGGGAGAATAATACTGGGACTGGGAGACTGTGAGGGAGAATAATACTGGGACTGGGAGACTGTGAGGGATATTAATGCTGTGAGTGGAAGACTGTGTGTGAGGGAGAATAATACTGTGACTTGGGGAGAATACTATTGTGACTGGGAGACTGTGAGGGAGAATAATACTGTGACTGGGAGACTGTGAGGGAGAATAATACTGTGACTGGGAGACTGTGTGTGAGGGAGAATAATACTGTGACTGGGAGACTGTGTGTGAGGGAGAATAATACTGTGACTGGGAGACTGTGTTTGAGAATAATACTGTGACTGGGAGACTGTGTGTGAGGAAGAATAATATTAGAACTGGGAGACTGTGAGGGAGAATAATACTGGGACTGGGAGACTGTGAGGGAGAATAATACTGTGACTGGGAGACTGTGTGTGAGGGAGAATAATACTGTGACTTGTGGAGAATAATACTGTGACTGGGAGACTGTGAGGGAGAATAATACTGTGACTGGGAGACTGTGAGGGAGAATAATATTGTGACTGGGAGACTGTGTGTGAGGGAGAATAATACTGTGACTGTGAGACTGTGTGTGAGGGAGAATAATACTGTGACTGGGAGACTGTGTGTGAGGGAGAATAATACTGTGACTGTGAGACTGTGTGTGAGGGAGAATAATACTGTGACTTGGGGAGAATAATACTGTGACTGGGAGACTGTGAGGGAGAATAATACTGTGACTGGGAGACTGCGTGTGAGGGAGAATAATACTGTGACTGGGAGACTGTGTGTGAGGGAGAATAATACTGTGACTTGGGGAGAATAATACTGGGACCGGGAGACTGTGTGTGAGGGAGAATAATACTGTGACTGGGAGACTGTGTGTGAGGGAGAATAATACTGTGACTTGGGGAGAATAATACTGTCACTGGGAGACTTTGTGTGAGGGAGAATTATACTGTGACTTGTGGAGAATAATACTGTGACTGGGAGACTGTGAGGGAGAATAATAGTGTGACTGGGAGACTGTGTGTGAGGGAGAATAATACTGTGACTGTGAGACTGTGTGTGAGGGAGAATAATACTGTGACTTGGGGAGAATAATACTGTGACTGGGGGACTGTGAAGGAGAATAATACTGTGACTGGGAAACTGTGAGGGAGAATAATAGTGTGACTGGGAGACTGTGTGAGGGAGAATAATACGGTGACTGGGAGACTGTGTGTGAGGGAGAATAATTCTGTGACTGGGAGACTGTGTCTGAGAATAATACTGTGACTGGGAGACTGTGTGTGAGGGAGAATAATACTGTGACTTGGGGAGAATAATACTGGGACTGGGAGACTGTGAGGGAGAATAATACTGTGACTGGGAGACTGTGTTTGAGGGAGAATAATACTGTGACTGGGAGACTGTGTGTGAGGGAGAATAATACTGTGACTGGGAGACTGTGTTTGAGAATAATACTATGACTGGGAGACTGTGAGGGAGAATAATACTGGGACTGGGAGACTGTGAGGGAGAATAATACTGGGACTGGGAGACTGTGAGGGAGATTAATGCTGTGAGTGGAAGACTGTGTGTGAGGGAGAATAATACTGTGACTTGGGGAGAATACTATTGTGACTGGGAGACTGTGAGGGAGAATAATACTGTGACTGGGAGACTGTGAGGGAGAATAATACTGTGACTGGGAGACTGTGTGTGAGGGAGAATAATACTGTGACTGGGAGACTGTGTGTGAGGGAGAATAATACTGTGACTGGGAGACTGTGTTTGAGAATAATACTGTGACTGGGAGACTGTGTGTGAGGAAGAATAATATTAGAACTGGGAGACTGTGAGGGAGAATAATACTGGGACTGGGAGACTGTGAGGGAGAATAATACTGTGACTGGGAGACTGTGTGTGAGGGAGAATAATACTGTGACTTGTGGAGAATAATACTGTGACTGGGAGACTGTGAGGGAGAATAATACTGTGACTGGGAGACTGTGAGGGAGAATAATATTGTGACTGGGAGACTGTGTGTGAGGGAGAATAATACTGTGACTGTGAGACTGTGTGTGAGGGAGAATAATACTGTGACTGGGAGACTGTGTGTGAGGGAGAATAATACTGTGACTGTGAGACTGTGTGTGAGGGAGAATAATACTGTGACTTGGGGAGAATAATACTGTGACTGGGAGACTGTGAGGGAGAATAATACTGTGACTGGGAGACTGTGTGTGAGGGAGAATAATACTGTGACTGGGAGACTGTGTGTGAGGGAGAATAATACTGTGACTGGGAGACTGTGTTTGAGAATAATACTATGACTGGGAGACTGTGAGGGAGAATAATACTGGGACTGGGAGACTGTGAGGGAGAATAATACTGGGACTGGGAGACTGTGAGGGAGAATAATACTGTGAGTGGAAGACTGTGTGTGAGGGAGAATAATACTGTGACTTGGGGAGAATAATACTGTGACTGGGAGACTGTGAGGGAGAATAATACTGTGACTGGGAGACTGTGTGTGAGGGAGAATAATACTGTGACTGTGAGACTGTGTGTGAGGGAGAATAATACTGTGACTTGGGGAGAATAATGCTGTGACTGGGAGACTGTGAGGGAGAATAATACTGTGACTGGGAGACTGTGTGTGAGGGATAATAATACTGTGACTGGGAGACTGTGTGTGAGGGAGAATAATACTGTGACTGGGAGACTGTGTGTGAGGGAGAATAATACTGTGTTTGAGAATAATACTGTGACTGGGAGACTGTGTTTGAGGGAGAATAATACTGTGACTGGGAGACTGTGTGTGAGGGAGAATAATACTGTGACTGGGAGACTGTGTTTGAGAATAATACTATGACTGGGAGACTGTGTTTGAGAATAATACTGTCACTGGGAGACTGTGTGTGAGGGAGAATAATACTGTGACTGGGAGACTGTGTTTGAGAATAATACTATGACTGGGAGACTGTGAGGGAGAATAATACTGGGACTGGGAGACTGTGAGGGAGAATAATACTGGGACTGGGAGACTGTGAGGGAGATTAATGCTGTGAGTGGAAGACTGTGTGTGAGGGAGAATAATACTGTGACTTGGGGAGAATACTATTGTGACTGGGAGACTGTGAGGGAGAATAATACTGTGACTGGGAGACTGTGAGGGAGAATAATACTGTGACTGGGAGACTGTGTGTGAGGGAGAATAATACTGTGACTGGGAGACTGTGTGTGAGGGAGAATAATACTGTGACTGGGAGACTGTGTTTGAGAATAATACTGTGACTGGGAGACTGTGTGTGAGGAAGAATAATATTAGAACTGGGAGACTGTGAGGGAGAATAATACTGGGACTGGGAGACTGTGAGGGAGAATAATACTGTGACTGGGAGACTGTGTGTGAGGGAGAATAATACTGTGACTTGTGGAGAATAATACTGTGACTGGGAGACTGTGAGGGAGAATAATACTGTGACTGGGAGACTGTGAGGGAGAATAATATTGTGACTGGGAGACTGTGTGTGAGGGAGAATAATACTGTGACTGTGAGACTGTGTGTGAGGGAGAATAATACTGTGACTGGGAGACTGTGTGTGAGGGAGAATAATACTGTGACTGTGAGACTGTGTGTGAGGGAGAATAATACTGTGACTTGGGGAGAATAATACTGTGACTGGGAGACTGTGAGGGAGAATAATACTGTGACTGGGAGACTGTGTGTGAGGGAGAATAATACTGTGACTGGGAGACTGTGTGTGAGGGAGAATAATACTGTGACTGGGAGACTGTGTTTGAGAATAATACTATGACTGGGAGACTGTGAGGGAGAATAATACTGGGACTGGGAGACTGTGAGGGAGAATAATACTGGGACTGGGAGACGGTGAGGGAGAATAATACTGTGAGTGGAAGACTGTGTGTGAGGGAGAATAATACTGTGACTTGGGGAGAATAATGCTGTGACTGGGAGACTGTGAGGGAGAATAATACTGTGACTGGGAGACTGTGTGTGAGGGATAATAATACTGTGACTGGGAGACTGTGTGTGAGGGAGAATAATACTGTGACTGGGAGACTGTGTGTGAGGGAGAATAATACTGTGTTTGAGAATAATACTGTGACTGGGAGACTGTGTTTGAGGGAGAATAATACTGTGACTGGGAGACTGTGTGTGAGGGAGAATAATACTGTGACTGGGAGACTGTGTTTGAGAATAATACTATGACTGGGAGACTGTGTTTGAGAATAATACTGTCACTGGGAGACTGTGTGTGAGGGAGAATAATACTGGAACTGGGAGACTGTGAGGGAGAATAATACTGGGACTGGGAGACTGTGAGGGAGAATAATACTGGGACTGGGAGACTGTGTTTGAGGGAGAATAATACTGTGACTGGGAGACTGTGTGTGAGGGAGAATAATACTGTGACTGGGAGACTGTGTTTGAGAATAATACTATGACTGGGAGACTGTGAGGGAGAATAATACTGGGACTGGGAGACTGTGAGGGAGAATAATACTGGGACTGGGAGACTGTGAGGGAGATTAATGCTTTGAGTGGAAGACTGTGTGTGAGGGAGAATAATACTGTGACTTGGGGAGAATACTATTGTGACTGGGAGACTGTGAGGGAGAATAATACTGTGACTGGGAGACTGTGAGGGAGAATAATACTGTGACTGGGAGACTGTGTGTGAGGGAGAATAATACTGTGACTGGGAGACTGTGTTTGAGAATAATGCTGTGACTGGGAGACTGTGTGTGAGGAAGAATAATATTAGAACTGGGAGACTGTGAGGGAGAATAATACTGGGACTGGGAGACTGTGAGGGAGAATAATACTGTGACTGGGAGACTGTGAGGGAGAATAATAGTGTGACTGGGAGACTGTGAGGGAGAATAATAGTGTGACTGTGAGACTGTGTGTGAGGGAGAATAATACTGTGACTGGGAGACTGTGTGTGAGGGAGAATAATACTGTGACTGTGAGACTGTGTGTGAGGGAGAATAATACTGTGACTTGGGGAGAATAATACTGTGACTGGGAGACTGTGAGGGAGAATAATACTGTGACTGGGAGACTGTGAGGGAGAATAATACTGGGACTGGGAGACTGTGAGGGAGAATAATACTGTGACTGGGAGACTGTGTGTGAGGGAGAATAATACTGTGACTTGGGGAGAATAATACTGTGACTGGGAGACTGTGAGGGAGAATAATACTGTGACTGGGAGACTGTGTGTGAGGGAGAATAATACTGTGACTGGGAGACTGTGTGTGAGGGAGAATAATACTGTGACTGTGAGACTGTGTGTGAGGGAGAATAATACTGTGACTTGGGGAGAATAATACTGTGACTGGGAGACTGTGAGGGAGAATAATACTGTGACTGGGAGACTGTGAGGGAGAATAATACTGGGACTGGGAGACTGTGAGGGAGAATAATACTGTGACTGGGAGACTGTGTGTGAGGGAGAATAATACTGTGACTTGGGGAGAATAATACTGTGACTGGGAGACTGTGAGGGAGAATAATACTGTGACTGGGAGACTGTGTGTGAGGGAGAATAATACTGTGACTGGGAGACTGTGTGTGAGGGAGAATAATACTGTGACTTGGGGAGAATAATACTGTCACTGGGAGACTTTGTGTGAGGGAGAATAATACTGTGACTTGTGGAGAATAATACTGTGACTGGGAGACTGTGTGTGAGGGAGAATAATACTGTGACTGTGAGACTGTGTGTGAGGGAGAATAATACTGTGACTTGGGGAGAATAATGCTGTGACTGGGAGACTGTGAGGGAGAATAATACTGTGACTGGGAGACTGTGTGTGAGGGATAATAATACTGTGACTGGGAGACTGTGTGTGAGGGAGAATAATACTGTGACTGGGAGACTGTGTGTGAGGGAGAATAATACTGTGTTTGAGAATAATACTGTGACTGGGGGACTGTGTGTGAGGGAGAATAATATTAGAACTGGGAGACTGTGAGGGAGAATAATACTGTGACTGGGAGACTGTGTGTGAGGGAGAATAATACTGTGACTGGGAGACTGTGTGTGAGGGAGAATAATACTGTGACTGGGAGACTGTGTGTGAGGGAGAATAATACTGTGACTGGGAGACTGTGTGTGAGGGAGAATAATACTGTGACTGGGAGACTGTGTGTGAGGGAGAATAAAACTGTGACTTTTGGAGAATAATACTGTGACTGGGAGACTGTGAGGGAGAATAATACTGTGACTGGGAGACTGGGAGGGAGAATAATAGTGTGACTGGGAGACTGTGTGAGGGAGAATAATACTGTGACTGGGAGACTGTGTTTGAGAATAATACTATGACTGGGAGACTGTGAGGGAGAATAATACTGGGACTGGGAGACTGTGAGGGAGAATAATACTGGGAGACTGTGAGGGAGAATAATACTGTGAGTGGGAGACTGTGTGTGAGGGAGTATAATACTGTGACTCGGGGAGAATAATATTGTGACTGGGAGACTGTGAGAGAGAATAATACTGTGACTGGGAGACTGTGTTTGAGAATAATACTGTGACTGGGAGACTGTGTGTGAGGGAGAATAATACTGTGACTGGGGGACTGTGAAGGAGAATAATACTGTGACTGGGAAACTGTGAGGGAGAATAATAGTGTGACTGGGAGACTGTGTGAGGGAGAATAATACGGTGACTGGGAGACTGTGTGTGAGGGAGAATAATTCTGTGACTGGGAGACTGTGTCTGAGAATAATACTGTGACTGGGAGACTGTGTGTGAGGGAGAATAATACTGTGACTTGGGGAGAATAATACTGGGACTGGGAGACTGTGAGGGAGAATAATACTGTGACTGGGAGACTGTGTTTGAGGGAGAATAATACTGTGACTGGGAGACTGTGTGTGAGGGAGAATAATACTGTGACTGGGAGACTGTGTTTGAGAATAATACTATGACTGGGAGACTGTGAGGGAGAATAATACTGGGACTGGGAGACTGTGAGGGAGAATAATACTGGGACTGGGAGACTGTGAGGGATATTAATGCTGTGAGTGGAAGACTGTGTGTGAGGGAGAATAATACTGTGACTTGGGGAGAATACTATTGTGACTGGGAGACTGTGAGGGAGAATAATACTGTGACTGGGAGACTGTGAGGGAGAATAATACTGTGACTGGGAGACTGTGTGTGAGGGAGAATAATACTGTGACTGGGAGACTGTGTGTGAGGGAGAATAATACTGTGACTGGGAGACTGTGTTTGAGAATAATACTGTGACTGGGAGACTGTGTGTGAGGAAGAATAATATTAGAACTGGGAGACTGTGAGGGAGAATAATACTGGGACTGGGAGACTGTGAGGGAGAATAATACTGTGACTGGGAGACTGTGTGTGAGGGAGAATAATACTGTGACTTGTGGAGAATAATACTGTGACTGGGAGACTGTGAGGGAGAATAATACTGTGACTGGGAGACTGTGAGGGAGAATAATATTGTGACTGGGAGACTGTGTGTGAGGGAGAATAATACTGTGACTGTGAGACTGTGTGTGAGGGAGAATAATACTGTGACTGGGAGACTGTGTGTGAGGGAGAATAATACTGTGACTGTGAGACTGTGTGTGAGGGAGAATAATACTGTGACTTGGGGAGAATAATACTGTGACTGGGAGACTGTGAGGGAGAATAATACTGTGACTGGGAGACTGTGTGTGAGGGAGAATAATACTGTGACTGGGAGACTGTGTTTGAGAATAATACTATGACTGGGAGACTGTGAGGGAGAATAATACTGGGACTGGGAGACTGTGAGGGAGAATAATACTGGGACTGGGAGACGGTGAGGGAGAATAATACTGTGAGTGGAAGACTGTGTGTGAGGGAGAATAATACTGTGACTTGGGGAGAATAATACTGTGACTGGGAGACTGTGAGGGAGAATAATACTGTGACTGGGAGACTGTGTGTGAGGGAGAATAATACTGTGACTGTGAGACTGTGTGTGAGGGAGAATAATACTGTGACTTGGGGAGAATAATGCTGTGACTGGGAGACTGTGAGGGAGAATAATACTGTGACTGGGAGACTGTGTGTGAGGGATAATAATACTGTGACTGGGAGACTGTGTGTGAGGGAGAATAATACTGTGACTGGGAGACTGTGTGTGAGGGAGAATAATACTGTGTTTGAGAATAATACTGTGACTGGGAGACTGTGTTTGAGGGAGAATAATACTGTGACTGGGAGACTGTGTGTGAGGGAGAATAATACTGTGACTGGGAGACTGTGTTTGAGAATAATACTATGACTGGGAGACTGTGTTTGAGAATAATACTGTCACTGGGAGACTGTGTGTGAGGGAGAATAATACTGGAACTGGGAGACTGTGAGGGAGAATAATACTGGGACTGGGAGACTGTGAGGGAGAATAATACTGGGACTGGGAGACTGTGTTTGAGGGAGAATAATACTGTGACTGGGAGACTGTGTGTGAGGGAGAATAATACTGTGACTGGGAGACTGTGTTTGAGAATAATACTATGACTGGGAGACTGTGAGGGAGAATAATACTGGGACTGGGAGACTGTGAGGGAGAATAATACTGGGACTGGGAGACTGTGAGGGAGATTAATGCTGTGAGTGGAAGACTGTGTGTGAGGGAGAATAATACTGTGACTTGGGGAGAATAATACTGTGACTGGGAGACTGTGAGGGAGAATAATACTGTGACTGGGAGACTGTGAGGGAGAATAATACTGTGACTGGGAGACTGTGTTTGAGAATAATGCTGTGACTGGGAGACTGTGTGTGAGGAAGAATAATATTAGAACTGGGAGACTGTGAGGGAGAATAATACTGGGACTGGGAGACTGTGAGGGAGAATAATACTGTGACTGGGAGACTGTGTGTGAGGGAGAATAATACTGTGACTGGGAGACTGTGTTTGAGAATAATGCTGTGACTGGGAGACTGTGTGTGAGGAAGAATAATATTAGAACTGGGAGACTGTGAGGGAGAATAATACTGGGACTGGGAGACTGTGAGGGAGAATAATACTGTGACTGGGAGACTGTGTGTGAGGGAGAATAATACTGTGACTTGTGGAGAATAATACTGTGACTGGGAGACTGTGAGGGAGAATAATACTGTGACTGGGAGACTGTGAGGGAGAATAATAGTGTGACTGGGAGACTGTGTGTGAGGGAGAATAATACTGTGACTGGGAGACTGTGTGTGAGGGAGAATAATACTGTGACTTGGGGAGAATAATACTGTGACTGGGAGACTGTGAGGGAGAATAATACTGTGACTGGGAGACTGTGAGGGAGAATAATACTGGGACTGGGAGACTGTGAGGGAGAATAATACTGTGACTGGGAGACTGTGTGTGAGGGAGAATAATACTGTGACTTGGGGAGAATAATACTGTGACTGGGAGACTGTGAGGGAGAATAATACTGTGACTGGGAGACTGTGTGTGAGGGAGAATAATACTGTGACTGGGAGACTGTGTGTGAGGGAGAATAATACTGTGACTGTGAGACTGTGTGTGAGGGAGAATAATACTGTGACTTGGGGAGAATAATACTGTGACTGGGAGACTGTGAGGGAGAATAATACTGTGACTGGGAGACTGTGAGGGAGAATAATACTGGGACTGGGAGACTGTGAGGGAGAATAATACTGTGACTGGGAGACTGTGTGTGAGGGAGAATAATACTGTGACTTGGGGAGAATAATACTGTGACTGGGAGACTGTGAGGGAGAATAATACTGTGACTGGGAGACTGTGTGTGAGGGAGAATAATACTGTGACTGGGAGACTGTGTGTGAGGGAGAATAATACTGTGACTGGGGGACTGTGTGTGACTGTGAGGGAGAATAATTCTGTGACTGATTGTGTGTGGGAGTGGGAATGGTCAGGGAGACGTGTTACTCAGGTGGGAGACTCCGGACACCTGTTAATGACTGGGCAAGTGGGTTCAGTTCAGGTTTTCTGTGTCCATTCAAGTCATGTGCATTCTGTAAATATCGTGGGTGTAACTGTGCTCATGTCATGGTCGTGCTTCATACTTTGTATTTCCATTGAACTCTGATGTTAAAGGGGCAGTCCCGTGCAACAAGATTTCATTGCATATGGCTTTTGCTGAATTTAAAATTAAAGGAAAGGATAAAGTCCTGTCATACTTACTGTGATTTTCCCCCTGGCCAACACGGACCTTTGGCTTATCCTGCAACTAACAACAATCTAGAAATTCCCCTCCTGTTACCCATGTCTAATGGAATAGCTAGTGAGTTAACGTGGTCATACAAAGCAGATCAAAACTGCAGATAGTGGTCCTTTAGATGGATTCGATATCTTACCGGCCAGTGTATGGGACTTCCTACCAATCTCCCTGATCAATATCTGGCCAAGATATTAATCACAAAGGTTTGATTTTTCTGGCAATCGAGCACCACATCGGCTTGATGAGGCCCTCATACCATTGGTGCCCAGTCTCTTAGTTGTTATTTGATCGTTCAGTCTTAGGGCCATCGCCCTGCCATTGGTGTGCATATCAGGGAAAGCTCCACTCATTTGGCGACCTTGCATGTATGATCACTTTTACTGTATCATAAGTAAGTATGATATGATTCCATCCTTTGGCAGCAAGAAGGGGGCAACCCCGAAACGTTGCATGCTGAAATAAAAACTTAGCAAGGTATAACCTGCTTGCATTACCTGTGTGCCGGTGAATTCTTGCTGCCATTGGATCGTGAGGTTGCCGTTTCCTCATTTTGCTGTGCACCAGGGATCTCTATCGTTGGGAGGGCCAGGGTGTGCGAGTACTCACTGGATCGTTCTACCAATTATTCTATCCTTTCCCTGGTCAACATAAACCTTCTGGAACTATTAAAACAATCAGACAAGGGAGGGAAAAAGTACATAGGAATGCAGAATGCAATTTAATTACATTTTGGTTGCATTCTGAATAACTTTCTGCCCAAAAGAGGCCTTTCTTTTGGTTCTAAAGTCAATAATATAATGCTTTTTGAACATGTTAGAATTAGCCCAGGTAACTACTTTGTTGCTGCTTTGTCATCTACCCATATTCCTGCTGCCCAGGATACTACCACACTCCTTGTCGAATGAGATTGCACATTGCTCTCCAGGTTAGACAAGGGCCACAACAAGTGCTTGGTTATCAAGTTATGATAACCAAGCACTGCTAAATGGTGGGGTATTGAAAAAATAAAAAAAGATTGGAGAGGAGGCAATCTGACCACCAAAACCTTACAAAGAGAGAGCTGGTGGATTTATAGGCTCAAAACATTAATCCCATCAGGCCTAAATATAGATTTTAATTTAAGGGCCTTTTTGGAATAAATTAAGTAATAAAACAATATCCCCTTTTTTCCATAAAAGATAAAGATTTTTAAATGGGAAAGTTTTTCTATGTATTTATTATAAAAATGTTTTTATGTTTTTATGGATTTAAAAACCCTGCACTTAATAGAAATAGAAAGTTTTAAATGAGTATACTATAATAAGCAAGGTTTCATTATTGTTAAGTTGGATTGGTGCAGGATTGATTTTAATATATGTATTTTTGGCCGCAATACGAAGATAAAAGATAAAAGATTTTGTAAAGTTTTGTCAGGACAAATAAAGTTAGATGAAGTTAGGTTGAGAGAACGCGAGGGATAAAGGAAGGACAGAGCAAACTGACGTCATCGCTCAAGGAAGAAGCCAGCAAAGGCGAAACGCGTAAGCGGGATACAGTGGGATACAGTAGCGCCCCCTTCGAAGCAACACGAGACTCTCAGGGACGCTGAGGAGTCAGATTGGACTTACTATTTGCAGTGTATAAGCCAACGTTTGTGAGTGTGATTTTTATTTGTATTAAACTGTTTTTAGAGAAATCTGCACATGAACCTCTTTTATCTCTCAGCATAATCGGTGGAACCAGCGGAGGCTGGAGTCGGCATTTTTTGATCTTTCAAAACTCACGTCTGGTGAGTTGTTTGTGCTACTGGCACGATCAGTCTCTGAATTGTGGTTAGAGTGTTCACACTCAGCACTTAAAAGTTACGTAATTATTGTGTGCACACAGAGTGAAAAACTAATAGCAAGGGCTGCACGTTTTGGCTACTTTTTAATGTAATAATTCACAAAACAATCCTTTTCCTCCATTCTTTATTTTTTATTTTATTTTTTCTTTACAATTGCTTTGAATTTAAGTTTGGCATGAAACATTGGATGACACAATTATAGTGTGAATTGTGAAGCACGGTGGTTTTAAATAGACACCAAGGGGGTCAGCAAAAAAAAAGTCTAAAAATACTACACTATATGGAATTTATTTCTGTTATTCTCCCTCCCCAAATTTATTTGGAGGAATACGGCGACTTTACATTTGGAAGAACTGCTGAATTGTTGTTTGGGCATTTTAAGGCATCAGAGGAAGGTGCAAAACATAGTGATGCAATTGCATCATGACACAAGCATGTACACTAAAATGATTGCACCTTGGAACACAAATGACTATTGCATTCCACACAAAGCTGGTTTGGGGTTTGTGAATGTGTGTCATGGTCTGAGATAGAGCCCTGCGCGGGTCCATTTTTTGGAACCCATACCTGACCTGTACCCGCAACCCGCATTCTTACCCGCTACCTGGCCTGCAAGTACCTTATCAGCAACTCGGACCCGCTGACCATCGAGAATCAGGAAGTGCTCCCTTTCTAAAAAACCAGCACAACTTTTCTCCACCTTTAACACTCTCCTTTCCCCTTCTCCATCCCCTCCATGCACATCTGTCTCTGCTCAAGATATTGCTGAGCACTTCAAAAACAAAATTGACACTATCAGAAGGGACATTACACTTCTCAACCCCCCTAGACTTCTACCACCCTCCCTCCACACTCCCCAGTCTCTCCTGTGCTCCTTCACCCCTGTCACTGATGAGGAAGTCTCAAAGCTTCTGGCCTCTTCTCACCTTACCACCTGCCCGCTTGATCCAATTCCCTCAAAACTTCTCCGCAATACCAATCCTGGTCTAATCAAAGCCTTAACTCACCTATTTAATCTCTCGCTCTCAACTGGACTGTTTCCTTCTCAACTAAAACATGCTCTTGTCACCCCCATTCTGAAAAAACCCTCTCTTGGTCCCTCCAATCTTGACAACCTCCGACCTATCTCTCTGCTACCTTTCATCTCTAAACTACTTGAGCGCCTAGTCTACAACCGACTTACCTCATTCCTCTCTGACAATAACCTGCTAGACCCCCTACAATCTGGTTTTAAGCCACAACACTCCACGGAAACAGCCCTGACTCGACTAACTAATGACCTTTTAACCGCTAAAGCTAACAATCATTTCTCACTACTAATACTGCTTGATCTCTTAGCCGCATTTGACACTGTAAATCACCCTCTCCTCCTCCAGTCCCTCCAGTCGCTTGGCCTTCGTGACACAGCCCTGTCCTGGTTCTCTTCTTACATCACCAATCGTTCCTTCAGTGTCTCCTACAATGGAGTATCATCTTCTCCCCTACCTCTTTCTGTTGGGGTTCCTCAAGGCTCTGTCCTAGGACCATTACTATTCTCCCTCTACATTTCCTCCCTTGGCAAATTAATAAATTCGTACGGTTTCCACTACCACCTCTATGCTGACGATACTCAGATCTATCTCTCATCTCCTGATCTCATCCCAGAACTCCTAACTCGCGTCTCCTCCTGCCTGTCCGCTATCTCTACCTGGATGTTGCAACGCTACCTTAAATTAAACCTCTCTAAAACTGAAATGGTTCTCTTTCCTCCAAATAACACCAGTAGCATCCCCGAAGTATCCATCATAGTTAACAATTCCACTATCACCCCCTCTCCCCAGGCCCGGTGCCTTGGGGTTATCCTAGATTCTGCCCTGTCATTCACTCCTCATATCCAGTCACTTATCAAATCATGTCACTTCCACCTAAGGAACATATCCAAAATACGATCATTTATCACCCAAGACGCTGCCAAAATTCTTATTCACTCTCTCATCATATCGCGTCTAGACTACTGTAACTCTCTTTTAATTGGCCTCCCCCTCCAGAGACTGTCACCTCTCCAGTCCATAATGAACACTGCTGCGAGGCTCATACACCTCAGCAACCGCTCCTCCTCTGCCTCGCCATTCTGTCAATCCCTGCACTGGCTTCCGTTACCTTTCAGAATCAAATTCAAATTAATGACACTGACTTTCAAAGCACTTCACAACTCTGCTCCACCCTACATCTCTGAACTCATCTCTATTTACTCACGCACTCGCTTACTACGCTTCTCTACTGACCTCCTACTCAACTCTTCTCTCATTACCTCCTCACATGCTCGCATTCAAGACTTTGCAAGGGCTGCACCCCTCCTCTGGAACGCTCTCCCACGATCTGTCCGACTTTCTCCCAACCTTTCTGCTTTCAAAAAATCTCTGAAAACGCACTTCTTTCGAGAAGCCTACCCTCACTCTGCTTAACTACCAAACACAACACCACATACAGTACCACATTTCTCACCCACTTACTTCGATCTTGCCCACTCCCACACCTTGTGTATTACTCCCTTCCCTTTAGACTGTATGCCTATGCATAGGGCCTTCCTCACCTTTTTGTACCTGTATTGATTGTGATGTTTGTTACTCCATATATTCTATATATGTAATTCATGTGATGTAGTTGTATAATCACATTTACTTTACAGTGCTACGCAATATGTTGGCGCTATATAAATACATGTTAATAAATAAATAATAAGTGCTGTCATTGTAAACCGGAAGTGACATTATCAGAAGTAGACGTGTTCTGAAAAAAGGAGTAAAAATTGCTATTGAGAAGACCCGCAGCCCGACCCACAAACCCGCAGAACCCCCGACCCATGTCTATACCCGCACCCGGAAATTCTATCTGAAACCCACAGGGTACTGCAGGTTTTTGCAGGTAACCCGCGGGTACCCAACCCGCTGCAGGACTCTAGTCTGAGAGGTAAGGGAGCTTCCGATGGACCCAGTAGGGAATCCAGTGTAAAAGTATCCATTACCAACACATGGGGAATTCTGAAGAAAAACCTCTTCATCTTGCAGTGTCCATAAGATCCACTAATGATTTTCCCCATCTCCTTGTTATTGAATTGAACACCTACAAATTCAAACTTCACACCCCATGGTCCAGGGTTTGATGTTTCAGGAAATCTGCCTGCTGGTTCAAAGATGCTGGGATTTGCACGGCTGTTATTCCCATCAAGAATTTCATTATCTGCTGCAGTTCTTTCATCATTGCCAGACTCCTAGTGCCTCCCTGGTGATTTATATAGGAGACTGCCTCCATGTTGTTTAACTTCACACAATCAAATTCTAGAATCATTTGTTGGAGAGCTTGGAGATCCAAAAGAGGTCCCATCTGCCTGAGGCTTTGCAAACCAAAAATGGAGCAGAATAGAACCCCTTTTCTATTTCTGAATGTGGCACCGGTGCCTCCACCCACTTAAAATTAACTTTGAGATGTAAATCAAACAAAATGTCCTTATTTTGTTCCTCTAATGGAGTTTTTTTTATATTTACAGTACATGAAAATTTTGAGGTAGTTTACAAAACAACCCTGTGTTACCACTGATACTCACTGACCCATGCATCCTTTGTTTCTTCTGCCCAGTTTCCCAGTGAATCTGGGCAGGTGTCCACCTGCTGGAATTTGGACAGGTGTCTCCTCATAGTTGCTTAAGCGGACTCATTGGAGATCTAGCCTCTCTGGATTTATTACCTATGAAAAAAACTGGACTGGTCGGCTTTCCAGGAAGATGCTCGAAAAAATTCTTGCCCGGGATGTACGTTTCAGCGTCTACTATATATCTAGCTGTGAATCTATCCTGGCACTGCAGAATATACTTGACACCTGAGACAAGAAGGTGATTTTCCCTCCAGATGACTTGGAAATAATCTCTTCAAGGGGTTTCCCAAAGAGCATCTTCTCTTCAAAATGAAGTCTACAGAGGATGTTCTTGGATGTGGTACCCGCAAACCATGCCCTTAATCACAATGCACAACAGGCACCTATAGAAAAGGTCATTTCTTGCAGCCAACTTTACTAGGTCTGAAGATGCTTCCAGGCAAAAATTGCATGCCATTTTAATGTCATCCAGTATCTGTACCTATTGCTCTTTTAATGTTGCCCCTCAAGTCATTTTTTTTGACCATAAGGATATGACTTTAAGAACTGAGATTAAGGCCACTTCTGGTCTGCACCAGCACCTGCAACCATATAGTCCTTTTCAACTCAGTTCATTTTCTTTTCTCCAGTGGATGTCTAAGAACAGACAAGTCACCTATAGGGGGCCATCTGCTTAGACAGATGAGCAACCGGAGCATCAGCAATTGGTGGAGGATCCCAAAATGATATACATTCTACTTGAAAGAACACATCTTTTCCATCTTTGGCTCAACTGGCACTTTCCTAGTGTCATGGGCCTATCGGCTCCTAGTGGAGAAGTCCGGACCAAGGTAGAAGCTTAGGGGTTAAGTCCAAGTTTGCAGTATCCAAAGGGGTCAGGCATAAGCGTAGTCAAGTTCAGGCATAAGTTCAATAAGGCAGGTAGCAAGGATCAGAATCAGGGTCTAGAAGAGGTTCAGGAATCCAGGAAACAAAAATTTAGGAAACCCAGGAATACAAGTCAACAATTCCTATAATCGGACATTGAACCCATGACCTGGAATTCCTTTTATCTTAAATTTTTGTGCCGGGCGCGTGACGTCATTGGGTGGCGTCAAGACGCGGGTGTCGGCCCACGTGGGTCATGGGCGCCACCGTAATACTGCCGGAGACGGGATCGCCATTGGGCGCTCCTGACACCTAGGACTTTTCTGCCACTCTGCAGTCAAAAGGTCTCGAACCACCTAATAAATAGGAAAATTCTGCTTCTGAGATTACTTGACTGCTATAATGAGCGCAGGAATTTACTTCATATCAAAAGATGGTCCCGATTCATCCTCTGAAAGATCCTCTTCAGAATCCTGAATCTCTGCATCTGTCTCCCTTCCCTTTGGAGTTACTCAAGGTTGCTGCACCATTGCCTCCAGTCACTAAAAAAAATAATCTTCCCTTAAAACAGCGACATATATATACATTTCATATGTATATGAGATTTTAAAAAAAATAAAAAATCACATGGGTAAGAGAAGGGGAGTTAATAGATTGCTAGGGGTGCAAAGAGGTGGGAGGGGTGGGATAATAAAAGGATTATATTGACCAGGGATGACCAGGGAAAGTTAAACCTCTTGTTTCTATGATCACAATCTTTGTGACTGTGGTTCAGTACATGGGCACTAGAGGGCACAGCTCTCCCATGTTTATGTTATGGCTTGGGAATATTTATATTTTGTTCCCATCATGCAAGTGGCAGGTTTAACTGGCACATAATTCTGGTTTTACATTTACAACGGTGTGTTCCTAATGCCAGTCTATACAAGGGTCTGTGTCTAATGCTAGTCTATAAAGGCGTCTGTGCCTAGTGCTAGTCTATATAGGAGTGCCCAATTTCAGTCTATGCAGGAGTCTGAGCATAATGCTACTCTATACAAGGGTCTGGGCCTAATGCCAGTATGTACCGGAGATTATACCCAATGCCAGTCTATACAGGGATGTGTATTTAGTGCCAGTCTATACAGGGGTGTATTTAGTGCCAGTCTATACAGGGGTGTATTTAGTGCCAGTCTATACAGGGGTGTGTATTTAATGCCAGTATATACAGGGGTGTATTTAGTGCCAGTCTATACAGGGGTGTATTTAGTGCCAGTCTGTACAGGGGTGTATTTAGTGCCAGTCTATACAGGGGTGTATTTAGTGCCAGCCTATACAGGGGTGTATTTAGTGCCAGTCTATACAGAGGTGTGTATTTAGTGCCAGTCTATACAGAGGTGTGTATTTAGTGCCAGTCTATACAGGGGTGTTTTTAGTGCCAGTCTATACAGGGGTGTGTATTTAATGCCAGTCTATACAGGGGTGTATTTAGTGCCAGTCTATACAGGGGTGTATTTAGTGCCAGTCTATACAGGTGTGTATTTAGTGCCAGTCTATACAGGGATGTGTATTTAGTGACAGTCTATACAGGGGTGTATTTAGTGCCAGTCTATACAGGGGTGTGTATTTAATGCCAGTATATACAGGGGTGTATTTAGTGCCAGTCTATACAGGGGTGTATTTAGTGCCAGTCTGTACAGGGGTGTATTTAGTGCCAGTCTATACAGGGGTGTATTTAGTGCCAGTCTATACAGGGGTGTATTTAATGCCAGTCTATACAGGGGTGTGTATATAGTGCCAGTCTATACAGGGGTGTATTTAGTGCCAGTCTATACAGGGATGTGTATTTAGTGCCAGTCTATACAGGGGTGTATTTAGTGCCAGTCTATACAAGGGTGTGTATTTAATGCCAGTATATACAGGGGTGTATTTAGTGCCAGTCTGTACAGGGGTGTATTTAGTGCCAGTCTATACAGGGGTGTATTTAGTGCCAGCCTATACAGGGGTGTATTTAGTGCCAGTCTATACAGAGGTGTGTATTTAGTGCCAGTCTATACAGAGGTGTGTATTTAGTGCCAGTCTATACAGGGGTGTTTTTAGTGCCAGTCTATACAGGGGTGTGTATTTAATGCCAGTCTATACAGGGGTGTATTTAGTGCCAGTCTATACAGGGATGTGTATTTAGTGCCAGTCTATACAGGGGTGTATTTAGTGCCAGTCTATACAGGTGTGTATTTAGTGCCAGTCTATACAGAGGTGTGTATTTAGTGCCAGTCTATACGGGGGTGTTTTTAGTGCCAGTCTATACAGGTGTGTATTTAATGCCAGTCTATACAGGGGTGTATTTAGTGCCAGTCTATACAGGGGTGTATTTAGTGCCAGTCTATACAGGGGTGTGTATTTAATGCCAGTCTATACAGGGGTGTATATAGTGCCAGTCTATACAGGGGTGTTTTTAGTGCCAGTCTATACAGGGGTGTGTATTTAGTGCCAGTCTATATAGGGGTGTGTATTTAATGCCAGTCTATACAGGGGTGTATTTAGTGCCAGTCTATACAGGTGTGTATTTAGTGCCAGTCTATACAGAGGTGTGTATTTAGTGCCAGTCTATACAGGGGTGTTTTTAGTGCCAGTCTATACAGGGGTGTGTGTTTAATGCCAGTCTATACAGGGGTGTGTATTTAATGCCAGTCTATACAGGGGTGTATATAGTGCCAGTCTATACAGGGGTGTGTATTTAGTGCCAGTCTATATAGGGGTGTGTATTTAATGCCAGTCTATACAGGGGTGTATTCAGTGCCAGCCTATACAGGGGTGTGTATATAGTGCCAGTCTATACAGGGGTGTATTCAGTGCCAGTCTATACAGGGGTGTATTTAGTGCCAGTCTATACAGGGGTGTGTATTTCGTGCCAGTCTATACAGGGGTGTGTATTTAATGCCAGTCTATACAGGGGTGTGTATTTAGTGCCAGTCTATACAGGGGTGTATTTAATGCCAGTCTATACAGGGGTGTGTATTTAATGCCAGTCTATACAGGGGTGTGTATTTAGTGCCAGTCTATACAGGGGTGTATTTAGTGCCAGTCTATACAGGGGTTTGTATTTAGTGCCAGTCTATACAGGGGTGTATTTAGTGCCAGTCTATACAGGGGTGTGTATTTAGTGCCAGTCTATACAGGGGTGTATTTAATGCCAGTCTATACAGGGGTGTATTTAGTGCCAGTCTATACAGGGGTGTATTTAGTGCCAGTCTATACAGGGGTGTGTATTTAATGCCAGTTTATACAGGGTGTGTATTTAGTGCCAGTCTATACAGGGATGTGTATTTAATGCCAGTCTATACAGGGGTGTGTATTTAGTGCCAGTCTATACAGGGGTGTATTTAGTGCCAGTCTATACAGGGGTGTATTTAGTGCCAGTCTATACAGGGGTGTATTCAGTGCCAGTCTATACAGGGGTGTGTATTTAGTGCCAGTCTATACAGGGATGTGTATTTAGTGCTAGTCTATACAGGGATGTGTATTTAATGCCAGTCTATACAGGGGTGTGTATTTAGTGCCAGTCTATACAGGGGTGTATTTAGTGCCAGTCTATACAGGGGTGTGTATTTAGTGCCAGTCTATACAGGGGTGTATTCAGTGCCAGCCTATACAGGGGTGTGTATTTAGTGCCAGTCTATACAGGGGTGTATTTAATGCCAGTCTATACAGGGGTGTGTATTTAGTGCCAGTCTATACAGGGGTGTATTTAGTGCCAGTCTATACAGCGGTGTGTATTTAATGCCAGTCTATACAGGGGTGTGTATTCAGTGCCAGTCTATACAGGGGTGTATTTAATGCCAGTCTATACAGGGGTGTATTTAGTGCCAGTCTATACAGGGGTGTATTTAGTGCCAGTCTATACAGCGGTGTGTATTTAATGCCAGTCTATACAGGGGTGTGTATTCAGTGCCAGTCTATACAGGGGTGTATTTAGTGCCAGTCTGTACAGGGGTGTATTTAATGCCAGTCTATACAGGGGTGTATTTAGTGCCAGTCTATACAGGGGTGTATTTAATGCCAGTCTATACAGGGGTGTATTTAGTGCCAGTCTATACAGGGGTGTATTTAATGCCAGTCTATACAGGGGTGTGTATTTAGTGCCAGTCTATACAGGGGTGTATTTAATGCCAGTCTATACAGGGGTGTGTATTTAATGCCAGTCTATACAGGGGTGTATTTAATGCCAGTCTATACAGGGGTGTATTTAGTGCCAGTCTATACAGGGGTGTATTTAATGCCAGTCTATACAGGGGTGTGTATTTAATGCCAGTCTATACAGGGGTGTATTTAGTGCCAGTCTATACAGGGGTGTGTATTTAGTGCCAGTCTATACAGGGTGTGTATTTAGTGTCAGTCTATACAGGGCTGTATTTAATTCCAGTCTATACAGGGGTGTGTATTTAGTGCTAGTCTATACAGGGTGTGTATTTAGTGTCAGTCTATACAGGGCTGTATTTAATTCCAGTCTATTCAGGGGTGTGTATTTAGTGTCAATCTGCAAAGGAGTACCAACCTGTACAGGGTTACTTTGATCATGAACAGTATGGCAGCTCCTACTGAGTCCCAGGGCTTCCCTTTTAAATGTGAATATGCTTGAGAGGATCATGGGAAGTGCCAGGCATAACAGTCAGAATAATAAGTCTCTTCTGTCCCCTAAATCCACTCTGTCCCCATTTGTCCTCTTCCTCTCCTTTGCCCCCTACATCCCTTCTGTATCCTCCATCTCCTCTGTCCCTTTCATTCCCTTTATCTCATGTGTCCTCTCCATCTTCTATGTCCCAACATTCTCCTCTGTCCCATCTGTCTTCCCTGTCACCTCCATCTCTGTCTTCAACACCCCTACTGTCTCCTGTATCCCCTCTGTCCTCTCCATCCCCTCTGTTTGCTCTGTCCCCTACATCCCTTCTGTCATCTCTTTCTCCTCTGTCACCTCCTTCTCCTCTGTTTCCTCTGTCTCTGTGGCCTCGTTGCCTCCTGTGGCTCCTCCATTCCCTCTGTTATACCTGTCTATACAGGTCTCTTATACAGATGTATATTTTACCTTATACAGTTATGCCAGTCTGATTGAGTTAAACGGCAAGTTATAGCGCCCCCCCCCATGCCAGAGGCAGGTGAAGGGCGTATAGAGCCTGTACTTATAGGCAGGATTAGAAGACATCCCCAAGCTGGATTATGACAGTCAGGAGCTGCAGGACAGAGGAAATAAAATCAATCCTGTGCCTTTAAACCCCTCCTCCTGTGCCATTCTCTCTGTCTGTCTCTCTGTCTCTGTTTCAGTGAGTGTCCCTGCCTGTATGACATGCCAGTGCAGCAGTCTGTATCAGTGAGGGGAGCCTGGAACTTGGGTACCACTCAGCATCATCTCCTCCAGCCCAGCCAGCCCCTCCTTCCCTCTCCCTGACCCCTTCCCTGTCTCTGCCCAGTCCCCTCTTTGTCTCTGGGACTGTCTCCCCATTCTCCTGCATCCCTGTGTGCCTCTCTTCAGTATTTGCCTCACCTCCCCCTGTCTCCTCCTCCCACAGCTCTCTCTCTATCTCTCTCCATCTCACTCTCCGCCTCCTCTCCCCCCAGCCCTCTCTCTCTCTCTCTCTCTCTCTCTCTCTGCCTCATCCCTCCTTTCTCTCTGCCGCAATGGTACATGTTTTGGTGGCTGGGAGTCTCTTCTTCCCCGGTCTCTTTCTCCTTTCCAAGGCCGGACTGCGGCGACTGCGCATCTTCCGTGGGGACGAATCCAACACCATCATAGTGTCAGCAAGGTAATGGGCCCCCCTACTGCAGGGAAGGGAGGATGGGGGGGGATGCCATGCAGGGCTGGGGCAATAGGGTAACTCCCCTGATGTGGGAATGGGGAGAAGGTATGAGGTGCAGAAGGAGAGTATAGGGCCAAAAGGAGTGAGAATTTGGGGCACAGTGGAAAGGTGCTGCTGAATGGCACTCACTAAGCCAATCAGGGGAGAGATTTATTCTAGCAATAAGCCTGCACTATACACATGCTGGAGCTGCTGGGGAGGGCCCTGGGGGATTGTTTTTATCAAGAGTCAAACAAGTAAGTCTATAAGCCGGCACAATGTATTGGGGGCCCAAGCACTCTAGGGCCCAGGAAGACAAAATTAGGGCACAGTTAAAGGGTAAGGGGTGGGGAGGCGGAAGTGCTAAAGTACGGGGGGGAGTGAGTGAATGAGGGGACACTCGTGACATTGCAAAGGAGACAGGCTTAGCTTAATCCTATGGTAGGACCCGCTCCCTCACTCCATCATTTGTGCTTCCGGGTGGGGGGGGGGTCACTAACTCATTCTGCACATGCAGCAAGTTTAGGTAACTCTGCGCCCCTGCATCATGTGCTGCCATGTACTGTATTTAAACACTGTGAGTGTGAGTGCATGTATGCTTCCTTGTACTGCCCTAATCCCCTCCTTCCTTGTACTGTCCTAATCTACTCTCTTCCCTGTACTGCCCTAATACCCCCCTCCTTGTACTGCCTTAAAAACCCCCCTTCTTTGTACTGCCCTAATCCCCTCCTTCCTTGTACTGCCCTAATCTCCCCTCTTCCCTGTATTGCCCTAATCTCCCCTCTTCTTTGTACTGCCTTAATCTTCCCCCTTCTTTGTTTTGCCCTAATACCCCCCCTTCCTTGTTCTGCCCTAATCTCCCCTCTTCCTTGTAGTGCCCTAATCTCCCCCTTTCCTTGCTCTGCCCCTATCTCCCCCTTCTTTGTTTTGCCCTAATCTCCCATCTTCCTTGTACTGCCTTAATCTCCCACCTTCCTTGTTTTGCCCTAATCTACTCCTTTCCTTGCTATGCCCTTATCCCCCCCCCCTTCCCTGTTTTGCCCTAATCTCCCCCCTTCCTTGTTCTGCCCTAATCTCCCCTCTGCCTTGTACTGCCCTGTATCTGAGTGATTTTGCCTCTCAGGATCTGTTGCTTCCTAAACGAGTTCAATCCCAGGAGACCTCTCCCACATGATCATGTGTGTGGGGGCTACAGGCAGTAGGGTGGGCCCAGTGTGGTTTATGTGCTACTAACAGACGGGTGTCAGGAAAAGAACATAATGAGTGAGTGTGCTATTCTGGAAGTCCAGATGCCCATTATACAGACTATACAGACTGTGGGGCTGCTGAGTTTCCAATAGATCCTAATCCAGCAGAACTCTACAAATACAAACACCATGCTCCAGTCCTCCTATAATTCCTCATCTTCCCTTTCTGGGTCTTGGGTGCAGGTGCTCTACATAAATGACTAGTGCCGGTACAGGACATGGGCACATTCAGGCTCTATGGATATGTGTATGGGGGGCATGGAGACACTTTGCTGACTCTCGCTGTCACTGTACAAAGACAAATTGCACTGAGCACCTTTTATTATTTAAACTTGTTACTATTTACGTACGAGGTCATAGAGGTACAAATATAACAACAAACTACAACCCTGCACCTATAAAAGTAATTGTACATTACCCCCTGCTCTCATCATATGGACAGGGTGCCAATGTGCCAGTGTCTGGAGTCTGTACCCTCAGCATGGACCCCATAATGTAAATCTGTTGCCTTTCCTAACCTCATCCTTGTGCTACAGCATGACTGTGTTGCTTGGGGTTTTTTCTAAAACATGGCAAGGTGATTGGATTGTCCTGGGGACCCTGGTGCAGATTCCAGGCTGGGTTCTCCCTCTCCTGCTACTTCTGTTACCCCCTCCCTCCCCAGATACTCTATAATTATAACTAAAACCCTGCAGGGTAAATGCTAATTATCTAAATAAACTGAAGCTGCATGAATTATTGAAAGGTACAATTAGGCACCAGAGTCTGAACTTGTTCCTTCTCTTTACAGACTGGTCTCCTCCATACAAGCCGTATTGGCCTCTACAGCTGGCTACATCGTCGCCTCCTCCTGCAAGGATGTCATTCATGACCAGTAAGTGGGAGCGAGTGGGGTGGAAGCGAGTGTTCAGGGACAGAGGGATGTGCCGGGGAGGAGGTGAGCAAGCCTGCTGCCTGCAGACTCAGCGAAACATAAGGAGCCATTAAACATTTATATGATCAGATGTGCCCTGTTGGGGAAAGGTGTGTGTGCAGCGACAGGGCGACAGGAGAAGCTTTGTGAGTAGTTGTGCCAGAAGCTGTCACTGTCACACTCGCCTCACAGAATCCTCTCGCTCTCTCCCTTTTCTACAAGAACTGCAATTTTCCAAAATAGCGCTCTCAATTTAACCCCTTTCCCAAAAATACATTTCAACCTGCTCAGAAATCTCATCATAGGGTCAATTAAAAATCTTTCTTTTCTTTTTTTTCCCGCCCTGACCGTCGGCAGGGCGGCAGCTGCATGTTATTCTTCTATAACACTTCAGCTACTGTTATTACGCTTAGTTTTCCTAAAATGGTGATCTGACGAGTGTGGTCACACTCCCCAAAAGCTTCTATAAGCATGCTACAGTTTTGGTTATTAGGTCTACCTTGGTTGGGACGATGGGTAGGGTGGGTTAGGGAGGATGAGGGGGGGATTGCGGTTTATGTTTGTACCTGCAGATTGGAGCTTATAAGTCAACAACGTTAGTACTTTTACTGGAAAAAATGGAATTTCTATCATATGCAAAGTAATGGACACACCATCTGTCTGGATACCCACTAATGAACATAAGTTATGGCTAAATTATCTATTATTTCATGGAATGTGATGGGTAATGTTTACCTATCTGAAGAGATTCCCCCTCCATCCTTCTCCTCCAAAAATGCCTTACGGGACAAAAAGCCTTGCTCTTAAAAAAACCATGGGTGGGATGGCACTTCCATGCCACATTCTCCTCCCACTCAAGAGGAGTCTCGGTACTAATTCATAAAAGCCTATGCTTTGAATTACACAAGCTCCACTTGGACAATTATGGAAGAGTCTTAATCCTCCATGGCTTAATTGCATATATATCTATTACTCTGATTAATATTTACATGCCACCACCATTTGCAGTGTCCATCCTTGATCTAAACTGTCAAAATTTCCCCCTGGCCCTGTCTGTCTAATGGGAGATTTTAACTGCTGTCTAAACCCATCCCTAGATAAAATCACTCCTGACCCTCACACCTCCGCTAAACTGGCCATTGGGCCGAGGCCCTTCAATGGACTGACTCATGGAAATGGAAACACCCACTCCAAAAGGTCTATTCCTGCCACTCCATAACACACAAGTCCTTCTCAACAATAGACTTGGCCCTAGCCTCCCAAGACCTATTACCCCTAGTGGACCAAGTCCAATACCTACTCCAAACCCTGTTTGATCAATCCTCCCTTTAACTCAATTTACGTTGGGGCCCAGAAAGGCTATGGCAACTCAGTCCACCTTGGATCAAAAAATGACACAATTGCCTCTGCAAACACCCAGGCCTAAATTACTGATTGTCTCCCTACCCTCCAACAAGACTCCGGGACCAGATGGGCTACCCCCGAACTCGGAACAACTTGCCCCTAAATATTTGGAAACTCTCCAGAGGTATTAATAGTGGTCATTCCCAAACAGGGAAAGGAACCCATCCCTTTGCTCATAATAATGCCCTATTTCTCTCCTCAACACAGACGCCAAGATCCTGGCCAAGAACTAGAGTTGTGGCCTCACTGGACTATGCAAAAATCTTTGATTCTGTAGAGTGGGAATAACTATGGGAAGTCTTATCCCATTTCGGGCTGGGTCCGAGAAGCTTAACTTGGATTAAACTCCTCTAAAAGAATCCCAGAGCCCGAGTCAGAGTCAATGGTTTCATATCCCCCTCCTTTCCACTAACAAGGGGAACAAGGCAGGGGTGCCACCTATCTCCAGTACTATTTGCCTTGCCAATTGAGCCACTGGCTATCCTAATTAGGCAACCCCCCCCCAATCAAAGGCCTAACCCTAGCCACCACACAAGAAAAGATCTCTCTTTATGCAGATGACAGCCTAGTGTACTTGGCCAACCCCAACAACTCGGTCTACTTAACATGGTCAACCAATTTGGCTTTTTCTCAGGCCTGTGGATCAACTAGGAGAAATCTGTTCTGTTCCCAATAGACCCTAATCAACCCCAGAATCTACCACCTGAAACTCCCCTGAAATGGGCCAACCAGTTCAAATACCTAGGGGTTACAATTCATGCGGATGTTACCAAAAACACTAAACCTGGATCCAATCATTACCAATCAATCATGTACCCTATCCCGCTGAGATAGGGTCAACATTGTCAAAATGATTTATATCCCCAAGCTACTATACATACTCCATAATACCCAGTCCACATTCCTAAAACTTTTTTCAAGAAACTGAACCAACTCGTTCCTATGGAACAAAAAACAAAACTACTCTTACTACACCTCCTAAAGCCTGGTTTTTAGCTCTCAAACTCCTAGGGTACTCCCCACCCATACTATCCCGGTTTCTCCCTCTGTGGGGAACTCACATTTACCACACTTTACCTTCTGGCCCATCCAGAACATCAAATGCCATTGGGACCTTCTAGACAATTTGACCTTTCCTATGTACCCCATGCTCCAGCAAGAATGCCAATCAGATTATATACCATTTTTTAAATACCTTTAGCTTAGACATGCCTTTTGCTCCCAATTTACCACTCTCAACCGTCAACTCTCCTCCCCTAACATAGAAGAAACTCTCCAGGACCTAAATCCCTCTAAGATGGTATCTCAACTGTACCAAACCCTGCTATTGTTGGGCCCCAAACCCTATATAGTGGTGGGATATCAAGATTCCAGACCTTGAACAGGACGACTGGGATGAGCAATAGATAACGCCTATAGCTCCCTCATCTCACTTAAAGATAGGTTAATACGATACAAAACAATACACCATCTCTATATAACTCCCATCTGACTTAGGCACATGGGGAGAATCCCTGATAATTCCTGCTCTAGGTGTGGGAACTGACAGTTGAATTCTTCCACCTGATTTGGGATTGTGCACAAATCTTTACCTTCTGGACCCAAGTTATAGCTTTTATGGCAGACACCCTGGATTTGCCACAGTTGATAACAGCAGCTATCTGTCTCCTGGTGGTTGTAGAGCCTGTAAACCCCACCAAATGTGCCAGGGTGAGCTCATGTATACTATTATTCTATGCGACCAAGGTTAAGAAGGGACTGTCAGGTTGTCAAAACGGTCAGGTTAAGGAACTTCACGTAACAATTACTTACAAAATGAAAACTATCAGTGAAAACGATCAACATGACCTATAGGTAACTTTTAATGTAGATTAATATTTTGAACAGAAAAATTTTAGTGTCAGTATCGCTTTAAAACACAAGAGCTACCTCTTGGTGTGTCCAACCAATAACCCCTACAGCTATAGTGTTACACTACTCTATACTGTTTGTGTCGACCTGTATTTCATGCTTGACGCCGTGTAATGCATATGGGTTGTTTTGTAGTGTTCTCTTTGTTTTTACATGTTGAAAACAATAAAACTTACCTTTAAAAAAAATGTTTCCTGGTTTCTAAGGTCAGTCACCCTGGTAACCAGAAACCTGATGGCTGAAAAATTGATCGTTATTATTATTAACTGATTATATAGGAAGGTTAGTATCGTGGTTCTGTTGTACAATACATGTGACATGGCATATCCCGCAGGTGTAATGTGAAGAAAGGGTTAAACAGCAGGTGACCGGTTCAAGGTTAACCCCCCCCCCCAGCCCCCATGCTGTAATCTGATTTATTTGCAAGAATTAATACATTTAGGGGAGATTACTAACCTCGCTGAGAGCATGGCAGATGGAGCTCAGATCAGCCTACAGAGAAGGGAGATTAATCCATGTGGACATTTGTTCAGCACCCAGTACCTAATTGGCTCATAAGGATCCTTGAACCTTTATCCGCAGCGGCTTCACCTTCATACTGTACACTCTAAGTAGTATGGCAGCTCCCACATATGTGTATAACAAGGCTGTATAATATGTTGTGCTTGAGGGGAAGTATTGACCCGTGTTTGTCTCCCCAGGCACTGGCTCGCTGCCACCTACACCCGCTTTGCGGTGCCCTATTTCATCTATGATATCTACGCAATGTATCTGTGCTACGAGCACAAGCACAAGCTGAAGGGTCACAGTGGTGGCTGGAGCCTCACCAGGGCCTACCTGTACAAAGAGTTCCTCATGGTTCTGCACCACGTCTTCATGGTGGCTGTTTGCTTTCCCGTGTCTGTGGTAAGAAGTGCTGACGTGTGAGCCCCTAATGATCTGGGAGTGCTGGGGGGCCTCAAGGCAACACACTCATTCAACTTGACTTTTTTTCTTTGCAGCTCTGGAGAGATGGCAAAGGTGACTTCTTTTTGGGGTGCATGCTGATGGCCGAGGTCAGCACTCCTTTTGTATGCTTCGGCAAGATCCTCATTCAGGTCAGTTCTGGGACTTTTATTCCAAAAACAGCTGAATAGCTGCAGCCAATGGCCCTACAGTCTCCATCTTGCCTTACTGTCTCCATCTTGCCTTACTGTCTCCATCTTGCCCTACTGTCTCCATCTTGTCTTACTGTCTCCATCTTGCCCTACTGTCTCCATCTTGTCCTACTGTCTCCATCTTGTCCTACTGTCTCCATCTTGCCCTACTGTCTCCATCTTGTCCTACTGTCTCCATTTTGCCTTACTGTCTCCATCTTGCCCTACTGTCTCCATCTTGTCCTACTGTCTCCATCTTGCCTTACTGTCTCCATCTTGTCCTACTGTCTCCATCTTGTCCTACTGTCTCCATCTTGTCCTACTGTCTCCATCTTGTCCTATTGTCTCCATCTTGCCCTACTGTCTCCATCTTGCCCTACTGTCTCCATCTTGTCCTACTGTCTCCATCTTGTCCTACTGTCTCCATCTTGTCCTACTTTCTCCATCTTGCCCTACTGTCTCCATCTTGCCCTACTGTCTCCATTTTGTCATACTGTCTCCATCTTGCCCTAGTGTCTACATCTTGCCCTAGTGTCTCCATCTTGCCCTAGTGTCTCCATCTTGCCCTAGTGTCTCCATCTTGTCCTACTGTCTCCATCTTGTCCTACTGTCTCCATCTTGTCGTTTTGTCTCCATCTTGTCCTATTGTCTCCATCTTGTCCTACTGTCTCCATCTTGTCATACTTTCTCCATCTTGCCCTAGTGTCTCCATCTTGTCCTACTGTCTCCATCTTGCCCTACTGTCTCCATCTTGTCCTACTGTCTCCATCTTGCCCTACTGTCTCCATCTTGTCCTACTGTCTCCATTTTATCCTACTGTCTCCATCTTGCCCTACTGTCTCCATCTTGTCCTACTGTCTCCATCTTCTCCTACTGTCTCCATCTTGTCCTACTGTCTCCATCTTGCCCTAATGTCTCCATCTTGCCCTAGTGTCTCCATCTTGTCCTACTGTCTCCATCTTGTCGTTTTGTCTCCATCTTGTCCTATTGTCTCCATCTTGTCCTGTTGTCTCCATCTTGTCCTGTTGTCTCCATCTTGTTCTACTGTCTCCATCTTGCCCTACTGTCTCCATCTTGATCTACTGTCTCCATCTTGATCTACTGTCTCCATCTTGCCCTACTGTCTCCATCTTGCCCTACTGTCGCCATCTTGTCCTACTGTCTCCATCTTCTCCTACTGTCTCCAACTTTCTTTACTGTCTCCATCGTGTCCTACTTTTGTCCGACTTTCTCGATCTGTTCATTCTGTCTGATTGTTCTCTTTAGCAGACCCTGTATGGCCGATATAAGGTGCTAACTTGACCATTTCAGATGCAGTCAGTAGCCTATTGGCCGATGCTTGAGGGTTAACTGGTATCTGGCTCATTATCTTTTGTGCAGATGTCAAAATCCTGTTGGGCAAGTGCCATTATTGACACCCCTGAATAAACGATCCCCATGTGCAAAACCCCTTTCTATTTGAGTCTAATGTCTGTATGGTTATCTGCATCCTGTTGTCCCTGTACCTTGTGGCCCTGTACCCTGTGGCCCTTGCACCCCATACCCTTTAGCCCCTGCACCCCGTACCCTGTGGCCCTTGCACCCTGTACCCTGTGGCCCCCGTACCCTGTGGCCCTTGCACCCCATACCCTGTGGCCCCTGCACCCCGTACCCTGTGGCCCTTGCACCCCATACCCTGTGGCCCCTGCACCCCATACCCTGTGGCCCCTGCACCCTGTACCCTGTGGCCCCTGTACCCTGTGGCCCCTGCACCCTGTACCCTGTGGCCCCTGCACCCTGTACCCTGTGGCCCCTGCTAGCTGAAAAGTAATCGTATGGGTCCAAACAGGTTGAGACTGGGGTAAATTGCAGCCAGCGTGTCAATGTAATGTGTATAATGTTCTGCTGCTTTATCTGAATGGCTGATTCACAGCACTGCTGCCTACAGAGGCCTGTTACTATTGTATCTGTGGCTGAAACTGGAATTAAAATAACCAGAAATGTATTCCCCCCCCTTTGTTTTTATCCCCCTCTTACTGCCCCCTCACTGAAACCCCTAATCTGCTCCCTTTCTGTCCTTCTCCCCTCTGCCCACAGTACAAGAAGCAGCACACCCTCCTGCACCGCGTCAACGGGGTCCTAATGCTGGTGACGTTCTTCTGCTGCCGCCTCCTGCTCTTCCCCTACATGTACTGGGTGTATGGGCAGCGCGTGGGGCTCCCCCTGTACAGAGTTCCCTTCAACCTCTCCCCGGAGTACAACCTCGGAGCCGCAATCCTCATGGCCCCCCAGGTCTACTGGTTTTACCTGATCTGCCGAAGAGCTTACACTCTATTCCGGCAATCTGTGCTGAGCCAGCGGCCCAAGAATGGACACCCAGCCCCCGTCAGCACTTCAGCCAAAGAACAGGACTGCTCCCAGTGACCTGGCCCCTCTCTGCCCTCAAACTGCTGGATCTAGTCACCCCCTTCCCCCCTTAACAAGGCCAGGCTGAAGCAGCTTTACAAGACTGTGCCTTTAACTGGAGGCAATAAGGGACTTTATGGGGTTCTGCTCGGAGGCGGAGCCGTGTGTCTCCAGGAGGGGAGGAGTTTGTTATGTTTGTCTCATCCACCAGGTGTCAGTATTATACACAGGGAATATAGACCTGTGCTACTTGCAATACACTTAGTGACCACTAGGGGCAGTTCTTGCCCTAATCTGAGTGTGTGTGCAAGGCAATGGCATTAACCAGTCGTTTATTGTGCTACTCAGTGCCTAATGAATGGCGCCTACACTACCCACACTCACCACCGGGTGTCCCCCCATTCATTAAAGGGAACTTACCCTACTCAATGAACGTATGGTAAAGTAAAAGTATTTGCCCTCCTCCCCTTCAGCTCTTTGTGTGGGCGAGAGCAGCGGGTGCCCCTTTGTTTTTCCTCCCTTTAGATTTGGGGGCAGCAGCATGTTAGGGGTAAGTATTACTGCTGTAACTTTAAGAGAATGGCTGAAATCTATGGCGCTCGTAGCTGCACACTAAAGGGTTAAGCATGGCCAGATCCTAGCCAATCAGCAGGCTGCATTGTTCCACTGACTCAGCAGAGCTCTTTGCTTCTCAATCCCTCATAAATCTCATAATCTCATTGGGTGACACATCCAGGGGTGGCTGATGGGAAATCCTGGTTTAAAGGATTTTGGGGGACGTGCAAGGATGGTCACACCTGCTGTCGCTTTAAGAGGCGACCATAATGAATCCTCGTTAGTTTAATCAGCATGAAATTACATTTGGAATGTACTGTTCCAGGGTTTGCGAAATGTTCCAAAATATTTATTTATTCTCCACCGATCCCTCCGACTTCCCCAATACCCATGTACCCCACCTCAATACACCCTCATCCCTTATTTATTTATTTATTTTTGACTTTTTTTAATGAATGTAAATAGGTTTCCGCAGAGCGAAGTCAGAACCGACCGGCGATTTCTATTAACTGTACAGAGTATTAAATTCATTCAACTGGAACCAAATGTGTCGCCCTGACTGAACTCATTCAGCAACCTGCTGCCTGCTCTATGTACACATCTCCTTATCATTTACAGTAGGGGGTACATTATCCCTTATAATACATGAGTGATACTCAGAGTTCCCTGTATAACTCAGCCTGCAGCCTTGTGCCTTTATATGGTCACAGAACAACCCCTCAGTGACTTCTAATATCCTTATCATTTACAGTAGGGGGTACATTACCCCTTATAATACATGAGTGATACTCAGAGTTCCCTGTATAACTCAGCCTGCAGCCTTGTGCCTTTATATGGTCACAGAACAACCCCTCAGTGACTTCTAATATCCTTATCATTTACAGTAGGGGGTACATTATCCCTTATAATACATGAGTGATACTCAGAGTTCCCTGTATAACTCAGCCTGTAGCCTTGTGTCTTTATATGGTCACAACCCCTCAGTGACTTCTAATATCCTTATCATTTACAGTAGGGGGTACATTATCCTTTATAATACATGATGGCGAGAACTGGTTTGGGCCAAATGAGAGTTTAATCAGAATTTTTCTAGTTGTCCCTCCTGTCAGTGCAGATGTTAGGGTTTTGTCTTTATTCACCTCTGGAGGCAGGACAGAGAATTGAATTTTGTTTTTTGTTACCCCCTGGTCCCTCCCACTGTATTTATACTGTAGTTTGTCTCCACCTTCTCTCATCAGTTCTTTATTCAGAGATAGAGGACAGTGTCTGTTTTTTTTTTATTTTTCCATTTTATCTTCTGGACTTAGATCACACTGCTCAGGTGCTTATCGAGTTCCAGGTTATGGGCAGAGTTGCCCGCCTGCCCCTCTGGGATATTGGTTACAACCAGCAAACTCTAGACTCGGCACAGGGACACACACAGAGCTGTCCGCCTAAGGCCTGCGCCGTCAATTCAGTTATGACGGGAAGGGGCCAAGATTCTCTAACACAGCTAAGAGCTCGCAGAGCTACCCCTTAAAAAACTGGGAGGATCACCAGACAAGGCATCGCTTGCAGCACCAAAAGCAGTATGTGCCGGGGAATAGCTGGTGGACATGGAGTGAACATGTAAGGGAACACGCTAGGCAACGCACGATAACATCTCTTGCGTGCCAAAAATACTATATGCGCCCAAAAACCAGAATGGGGGGATGCGCACACCTACGTCCCGCACATCAGCACTATCAACAGGGGGGACAGTGAAGAAAGAGAGGAAACCAGATAAACTCCCGAAATATAAATGTAACGCAGGGTATCTCAAACCCAGAACTAATTCCAAGGTTCCGGTCTCAGCCCACTCTTCTGCCTTTAGCAGCCGCCTTTGGCTTCGGGTGGAGCCCTTACGCCACTCAGATGCCGACAGGTCTTAATATGGGAGAACCATGGAGAGAGTTCTGAGCAAGGGAAACAAGTGTGGGGTTGTAGAATGGGCACAAGGAACGTAGTCAAAAGCCAGGCCGGGTCATAACTATCAGTCAATACGGTACAGATACAGGAGACTTAGGAATGGTCAGGGTCACGGGCGGGTCAAATACCAAAATTGCGGCACAATATCAGGATCCTAGTGAGTAGTGAAAATGGGCAATAATCAGGACAGGCAACAGACAGGATGAAAACCAGGGACAGGCAGGATCAGTAACAACTTGACATACACAGAAGAAAGCACCCAGGAACTTATGAAAAGATCTTTACGTTGGCCAATGATTTCCCCATTGAAAGCTCTTTAAATATTTCAATTTCACGCTGGTGAAGTCGGGAACTTCCGGAGATAGCTGGAAACAGCCGACCCCAAAAAAGCGCGTCCCTGACCACCAGGGTGAGTTGTTACAGTAAAGTGTACAAACACTCCCTAAGGAAATCACAGAGAAACTACTGCTCTGATTGCAAGCCTACCTCACAGATATCATCCATGCCTGAACCACCAGTACTGTCACCACAAGTAACTCAAACCCAGCCCTCACACGACCCAGCCACATCACCAAGCACTCCATCACCTATACCAGGGCAGATTACTACTCAAATGCCTACAGCAGAATGCCCCTGCACCCTGGCCCTGGGAATTTGACTCTTCGCACACATGTCGACCCATATGCCCACTCAGTTAGGAGAATTCCTACAATGGATTATGAAGACCAAACAGCCGCCCCCCACCTCAGGGCGCAAGAGAGCCCCAGATAGCAAAAAGCACAGAGTTACTACCATGCTAGCACCGTCCTCAGAATCTAAAGAGGGACTAGCCTCAGACACTGAGGGTAAAGAGACATTGGGTCAAGACTTGAATAGCTCAGCACACTCACAACCTCAATCAGACTCTGAGGAGGAAGCGCAGTCAGCAGCGACCCCAGAAATATCGAAAAGACTGCGGAGAGAGATGATGCAAACACTAGAGATCAAGGACGAGACAGCAGCCCTCTCTAGGGCAGATAGAGGTCAAAAGAAATCAGAATTAGTCTTTCCGATCTTTAACTCCATCACATAAGCAATTGAAGCTGAGTGGACACAACTGGATCCACTCACACAAAGATTCTCTAATTCTATCCAGTACCCAAGAGCACCAGAAAAAGTGGGACAGAGCCCCTAAGATGGACTTGGCGGCTGCCCAACTATCACGGCAAACAGCCTTACCAGTAGTAGAGGCTTCATTCAAGGATCAACTCAACCGTCGCATGGAGTCGGTCCTCAAACAATGTTATACACAGGCAGCTGCAATACAGGCGCGGCCTCAGCGGGGCTAGCCCACACCGCCAGACATTGGGCACAGGAGTTAGCCAGACATACACCAGCAACTACAAACGGATGTGGAAAGACTGCCCACGGCTCTGGAGGTCACCAGGTTGGCAGCTAAAACAACGGCAAAAGCGGTGGGGGGGCGTAGAGCCCTATGGCTAAAGCATTGGACGGGAGATACTGCATCCAAGCTGAGACTATTATCTTTAAAATTCACAGGTGAGTCCCTATTCGGACCCAACTTAAAGCAGATCATAGTGAAGGTGACAGGAGTATCTTCCTACCCACGGGCAAAAAAACGCAACCGAGAACATTTCGTTCCTTTCGCCCATACCCCAGAAACTCCTCAGCAGACCTACCTGGCAACAGCAACCACACAACACCAACAAACCCAATGCCAACAAGCCCAACTCTGCCTAACTCAGCCCAGAAATACAGGGCACAAAAGGGAGGGGGCAGGCTCCAAAAGTTCATCGGGACATGACAAACACAAGTACCAGGCCTGGACTGGGAGTCAAAATAGGCCCTGCCATGCCAAGTACACAGAGGCCCAAACAGCCCCCTACCAGCCCACTATATGGTAACTTTCTATGGAACCATACAGCAGCCCTTCTGGCTTTTGCCAGAACACACAGATTGCCAGTATGGGTTTGTAACAGACAATTGGGTACTGCCCATCATCCAACAGGGCTACCCTTTTCCCCAAGTCTCCCGGCAGTGAGGTTTCTTACATCATCCCCCGCCCCTCACAGAGAACACTTGCCAGAATCATAGAAATACAAAGGTTTCTACTCCAACTTATTTCTGGTATGCAAGAAGGAGGGATCATTCCGCCCAGTACTCAACTTAAAGTGATACTGACACAAAATTTAATTTTGAAAATATCAATCTACATTAAAAGTTACCTATAGGTCATGTTGATCGTTTTTCACTGATAGCTCTGCTTTTGTAAGTAATTGTTATTTGAATTTCCAACCTGACTGTTTTGCCAACCTGACAGAGTTTCTAATGCTCATAGACTAGTGCTGTACAAACATGGCAGCCCCCTCATGCACGTCATACCATACCTGGACGACTTTCTGATAAAGGCCCCCACGGCAGCACAGGCAACCAGAGATACAGAATTGTGTCTGTGGGTGCTAGCACAACATGGTTGGTTAATCAATCACCCCAAAAGTTCTCTCATACCAAGCCAAGCTATTAGATTCCTGTGCCTTTTGTTCGACTCCAAGAGGCAAAAGGTTTACCTACCTCACGACATGGCGGGAACACTGATAGGGACAACCCAATCCTTCTGCGACAAGAAGGAGACCTTCAGCAGAAGACTGCCTTCTGGGACTAATGGCAGCAGCTCTAGAAGCCATACTCTTCGTCAGGTTCCTTCTCAGGCACTTACAACACAACTTCCTACAACATTGAAACAGAAACCACCAAAACCTGCAACAGATAATCCCCATCTCACAAACAACCAGGGGCAGTCTTCTCTGGTGGACAAGAGAGGACAAACTCCTACAGGGAAAGGAGTTGGGCAAGCACTACCTGGGAAGTAGTGACCACGGACACCAGCCTCAGGGGATGGGGGGCAGTATACAGAGAACTTACACTCCAAGGGACTTGGTCCAGGGAGGAGAGCCTCCTACCACTTCAATGTGCTGGAACTGCGAGCGATAGCATTGGCACTAGAAAAAGGTCAACACCCTTGCAATCGCAGGAAGTCTTACAGCGCAACAGCAGTAATGTATGTCAACAAACAAGGGGGCACTGAAGCAAATCTGCCATGCAAGAGGTAGCAAGAATACTAACCTGGGCAGATCAGACGGTCACAAACATTTAAGCTGTATTTATACCAGGGGTACAGAACTGGGAAGTAGGGATGTAGCGAACGTCGGAAAAAAAGTTCGCGAACATATTCGCAAACTTGCGCAAAAATGCGAGCGGTTCGCGAACGGTTCGCGAACCCCATAGACTTCAATGGGAAGGCGAACTTTAACATCTAAAAAAGACATTTCTGGCCAGAAAAATGATTTTAAAGTTGTTTAAAGGGTGCAACGACCTGGACAGTGGCATGCCAGAGGGGGATCAAGGGCAAAAATGTATCTGAAAAATCTGCCTGTGTGTGCTTGGAAGAGATAGTGTAGGGGGAGAGCTGTTAGTGATTTCAGGGACAGATGATAGTAAGTTTGCTGGCTAGTAATCTGCTTGATACTGCTCTGTATTGGAGGGACAGAAGTCTGCAGGGATTTGAGGGACATTTTAGCTTAGGTAGCTTTGCTGGCTAGTAATCTACTGTTCTCTTTAAACAACTGCCATACGTTGACCTTGTAGGCATTGTTTGCCCAGTTTTTTTGGACGCAGCCACTGAAGCACAGTTGCCAGAAAAAATATGCCATATAAATGCTGAAAATAGTCATTTTTCGCCATACGTTGACCTTGTAGACATTGTTTGCCCAGTTTTTGTGGTTGCAGCCACTGAAGCACAGTTGCCAGAAAAAATATGCCATATAAATGCTGAAAATAGTCATTTTTTGCCATACGTTGACCTTGTAGGCATTGTTTGCCCAGTTTTTTTGGTCGCAGCCACTGAAGCACAGTTGCCAGAAAAAATATGCCATATAAATGCTGAAAATAGTCATTTTTTGCCATATACGTTGAGTCAACGTATGGCAAAAAATTACTATTTTCAGCATTTATATGGCATATTTTTTCTGGCCTCTGTGCTTCAGTGGCTGCGGCCAAAAAAACTGGGCAAACAATGCCTACAAGGTCAACGACGTTGACCTTGTAGGCATTGTTTGCCCAGTTTTTTTGGCCGCAGCCACTGAAGCACAGAGGCCAGAAAAAATATGCCATATAAATGCTGAAAATAGTCACTTTTTTGGTCGCAGCCACTGAAGCACAGTTGCCAGAAAAATTATGCCATATAAATGCTGAAAATATAAATTTTTTTGGTTGCAGCCACTGAAGCACAGAGGCCAGAAAAATTATGCCATATAAATGCAGAAAATATGCATTTTTTTGGTCGCAGCCACTGAAGCACAGTTGACAGAAAAATTATGCCATATAAATGCTGAAAATATAAATTTTTTTGGTTGCAGCCACTGAAGCACAGAGGCCAGAAAAATTATGCCATATAAATGCAGAAAATATGTATTTTTTTGGTTGCAGCCACTGAAGCACAGAGGCCAGAAAAATTATGCCATATAAATGCAGAAAATATGCATTTTTTTGGTTGCAGCCACTGAAGCACAGAGGCCAGAAAAATTATGCCATATAAATGCAGAAAATATGCATTTTTTTGGACGCAGCCACTGAAGCACAGTTGCCAGAAAAAATATGCCATATAAATGCTGAAAATAGTCATTTTTCGCCATACGTTGACCTTGTAGACATTGTTTGCCCAGTTTTTTTGGTTGCAGCCACTGAAGCACAGAGGCCAGAAAAAATTAAACCAGTAGGGTTTGCACCCTAGTTTGTAACGGTGGCGGAGGGAGGAGGACGCTAAAGGACAGCTGTGTGTGGAGTCATGAGGCTTGAAGAGAAGGACAGCTGCATAGAAGTCAGAACAAATCTTCCGGCGTGCAGTAACCCTCCGAGATCCACCCCTCATTCATTTTAATAAAGGTCAGGTAATCGACACTTTTGTGACCTAGGCGAGTTCTCTTCTCAGTTACAATCCCTCCTGCTGCACTGAAGGTCCTTTCTGAGAGCACACTTGAGGCTGGGCAAGACAAGAGGTTCATGGCAAATTGTGACAGCTCTGGCCACAGATCAAGCCTGCGCACCCAGTAGTCCAGGGGTTCATCGCTCCTCAGAGTGTCGATATCTGCAGTTAATGCCAGGTAGTCCGCTACCTGCCGGTCGAGGCGTTCTTTGAGGGTGGATCCAGAAGGGTTGTGGCGCTGCCTTGGACAGAAAAACATTTGCATGTCTGACGTTACAGACCGGCCAAAGGGCTTTGTCCTTGCAGGTGTGCTCGTGGCAGGATTACTGGCACCTCTGCCCCTGGAATGTTGATGAGTTCCTGAAGTGACATCACCCTTAAAAGCATTGTACAACATGTTTTGCAGGCTGGTTTGTAAATGCCGCATCTTTTCGGACTTGTGGTATGTTGGTAACATTTCTGACACTTTATGCTTGTACCGAGGGTCTAGTAGCGTTGCGACCCAGTACAGGTCCTTCTCCTTAAGCCTCTTGATACGGGGGTCCTTCAACAGGCATGACAGCATGAAAGACCCCATTCTCACAAGGTTGGATGCAGAGCTATCCATCTCCGCTTCCTCATTATCAAGGACTGCATCATCCACGGTCTCCTCCCCCCAGCCACGTACAAGACCAGGGGTCCCCAAAAGGTCACCACTAGCCCCCTGGGAAGCCTGCTCCTGTTGGTCCTCCTCCTCCTCCTCCACAAAGCCACCTTCCTCCTCTGACTCCACTTCTGGCACCTCTCCCTGCGTTGCAGCAGGTGCCTGGGTTCGTTCTGGTGATTCCGACCAGAAATTGTGCGCTTCCAGCTCCTCGTCACGCTGGTCTACAGCCTCATCTGTCACTCGTCGCACGGCACGCTCCAGGAAGAAAGCGAAGGGTATTAGGTCGCTGATGGTGCCTTCGGTGCGACTGACCATATTTGTCACCTCTTCAAAAGGTCGCATGAGCCTGCAGGCATCGCGCATAAGCACCCAGTAACGGGGGAAAAAAATCCCCAGCTCTGCAGATCCAGTCCTACCACCCAGTTCAAAAAGGTACTCGTTGACGGCCCTTTGTTGTTGCAGCAGACGTTCCAACATAAGGAGCGTTGAATTCCAGCAAGTCTGGCTGTCAGAAATCAAACGCCTGACTGGCATGTTGTAGCGCTGCTGAATGTCAGCAAGGCGTGCCATGGCTGTGTAGGAACGTCTGAAATGGGCCGACACCTTTCTGGACTGGGTGAGAACGTCCTGGAATCCTGGGTACTTGGAGACAAAACGTTGGACTATTAAATTTAACACATGTGCCATGCAGGGCACATGTGTTAAATTGCCCAGTCTCAACGCTGCCAACAGATTGCTTCCATTGTCACACACCACTTTTCCGATCTGCAGTTGGTGTGGGGTCAGCCACCGATCGGCCTGTGACTGCAGAGATGACAGGAGTACAGATCCGGTATGGTTTTTGCTTTCCAGGCACGTCATCCCCAAGACAGCGTGACAACGGCGTACCTGGCACGTCGAATAGCCTAGGGGGAGCTGGGGGTGCACAGGTGTGGAGGAGGAGAAGGAGGACCCAGCAGCAGAGTAAGAAGAAGAAGAGGAAGAAGACGAGGTAGAGAGCGATGGAGGAGTAGAGGTGGTGGCAGAACCGCGTGCAATCCGTGGCGGTGACACCAACTCCACTGTTGTTGTTGAGCTACCCATTCCCTGCTTCCCAGCCATTACCAAGTTCACCCAGTGGGCAGTGTAGGTGACATACCTGCCCTGACCATGCTTGGAGGACCATGCGTCAGTAGTCATATGGACCTTTGGCCCAACACTAAGTGACAGAGATGCGGTAACTTGGCTCTGCACATGGTGGTACAGGTGTGGTATTCCCTTTTTAGAAAAAAAATTGCGGCTGGGTACCTTCCACTGCGGTGTCCCAATTGCTACAAATTTGCGGAAGGCCTCAGAGTCCACCAGCTGGTATGGTAAAAGCTGGCGGGCTAAGAGTGCAGACAAGCCAGCTGTCAGACGCCGGGCAAGGGGGTGACAGTCAGACATTGGCTTCTTACGCTCAAACATGGCCTTCACAGAAACTTGGCTGGTGGCAGATGACTGGGAATGGGAACAGGTGGTCAAGGTGGAAGGCGGAGTGGAGGGTGGTTCAGACGGGTCAAGGAGAGCAGAGGTAGAGCAGTAAGATGCTGGACCAGAAGGAGTGTGGCTTTGAGTTTGCCTGTTGCCTTTGAGGTGTTGCTCCCAAAGTGCTTTGTGCTTGCCGCTCATGTGCCTTCACATAGAAGTTGTACCTATGTGGCTGTTGGGCTTACCAAGGCTCAGTTTCTGACTGCACTCATTGCAAATTACAATGCTTTTGTCAGAGGCACACACATTAAAAAAATCCCACACTGCTGACTTTTTGGAAGTGTGCGATCTGGCGGTAACAGTAGAAGTTGGCGGCATTGGCGGCAATGGCGGGTGCGTTGGCCGGCTGAACACAGGTGCCGATACATGTTGTTGCCCTACTGATCCCTGCGGGCTGTCCTCCCTGCTTCTTCTAAGTCTTATTCTCCTACTGCCTCTCTGACTCTCCGTCTCTCCATCTGAACTACCCTCCTCTTGCTCTCTTCTACTAGGCACCCACAAAACATCAATCTCCTCATCATCATTCTCCTCAGATGCATCAATTTCTTCTGACACATCACAGAAGGAAGCAGCAGCGGGGACCTCCTCCTCATCACTCATCATTATGTCCATCTCTGTCGTGTTCTCTGCCAGAATTAAATCTGGTGTAACGTCCTCATCTCCTTCATCTTCTTCTGCCAATAATGGTTGCGCATTACTCAGTTCAAGAAACTCATGGGAAAATAACTCCTCTGACTCCAGTGAAGAAGGGGCACCGGTGGTGGAGGAAGTGTTACGTGGGGTGGCCATAGCAGTGGAGGATGAGGAGGATGTTGTGGTAAAGTTAGAAACGGTAGAGGATGGGGTGTGCTGTGTAAGCCAGTCAACTACCTCTTCAGCATTTTGGGAGTTCAGGGTCATTGGCTTTTTAAAACTGGGCAATTTGCTAGGGCCACAGGATTGCATAGCAGCACGGCCTCTGCGTGGCGGCCTGCCTTTGCCTGGCATTATTTTTAAAAAAACAACAACAACAAAAACTCAGTTGGTTTTTCTGGAAACGATAATACACACAGCTAGATGGCAGTTTGAAGAAAACAGTGTGCAAATAATGCCTACAAGATCAACGTATACACTACTACAGCGGTGGATACGGATTACGTAAAATATATGAATGCTGCTTGAAAAAAAGTAACTCAAGTGGTTTTTCTAGAGACGATAATATTATCAATATTTAGACAAAATGTGAACAAGCTCACACAGCTAGATGGCGGTTTGAAGAAAACACTGTGCAAATAATGCCTACAAGGTCAACGTATACACAGCGGTGGATACGGATTACGTAAAATATATGAATGCTGCTTGAAAAAAAGTAACTCAAGTGGTTTTTCTAGAGACGATAATATTATCAATATTTAGACAAAATGTGAACAAGCTCACACAGCTAGATGGCGGTTTGAAGAAAACACTGTGCAAATAATGCCTACAAGGTCAACGTATACACAGCGGTGGATACGGATTACGTAAAATATATGAATGCTGCTTGAAAAAAAGTAACTCAAGTGGTTTTTCTAGAGACGATAATATTATCAATATTTAGACAAAATGTGAACAAGCTCACACAGCTAGATGGCGGTTTGAAGAAAACACTGTGCAAATACTGCCCACAAGATCAACGTATACACTACTACAGCGGTGGATACGGATCTCGTAAAATTTATTATGGCTGCTTGAAAAAAGTCACTCCGGTGTTTTTTCTGGAGACGGTAATATTATGGATATTTAGACAGAATGTGAACAAGGTCACACAGCTAGATGGCAGTTGGTTGAATAACACACTGGGCAAAAAATGCCTACAGGGCAAATAATGCCTAAAAGGTCAACTTATACACTACTACAGCGATGGATACGGATTACGTAAAATATATTATGGCTGCTTGAAAAAAGTCACTCCGGTGTTTTTTCTGGAGACGGTAATATTATGGATATTTAGACAGAATGTGAACAAGGTCACACAGCTAGATGGCAGTTGGTTGAATAACACACTGGGCAAAAAATGCCTACAGGGCAAATAATGCCTAAAAGGTCAACTTATACACTACTACAGCGGTAGTAAAATAAAAAAAAGTAAAATAAAAAAAAAATGAATATTAAAAAAAAAAAAATTAAAGTTGGTGCTGCTGAACTACTAGGAGCAGCAGATTAGCACACCAGTCCCACTCCCCAACACTGCTAGACTAATAGCACTGGGCTCTTATAGTAGTAGTAGTAGTAGTAGTAGTAGTAAAACAACAAAAAAATAAATAAAAGCAGTCCTTACAAGGACTACTGTTATTGCAGCAGTCAGCAGATGAGATCAGAAGCAGGACAGCTGCCCACTGCAGCTACATACAGAGCACTGCAGTAGAAGGTAGATTACTAGCCAGCAAAGCTACCTAAGCTTAAATGTCCCTCAAACCCCTGCAGACTTCTGTCCCTCCAATAACAGAGCAGTATCAAAACGATTACTAGCCAGCAAACTTTCAACTGTCCCTGAAATCACTAACAGGCAGCAGCTCTCTCCCTACACTATCTCTTCAGCACACACAGGCAGAGTGAAAAAACGCTGCAGGGCTTCGGTTTTTATAGGGAAGGGGAGTGGTCCAGGGGAGAGCTTCCTGATTGGCTGCCATGTACCTGCTGGTCTGGGGTGAGAGGGCAAAAAAAAGCGCCAACAATGGCGAACCCAAAATGGCGAACGTCGCGCGACGTTCGCGAACTTCCGGCGAGCGCGAACACCCGATGTTCGCGCGAACAAGTTCGTCGGCGAACAGTTCGCGCCATCTCTACTGGGAAGCAGACTACCAGAGCAGAACATCAACCGACCAGGGAGAATGGTCACTCAATACTGAGATCTTCCATCAGCTGACTCGCAGGTGGGGAACACAGGAGATACTGTAGATATGTTAGCCTCCAATTGCAACGCAAAGCTTCCACTCTACTGCTCCAGATCAAGAGACCCAAAGGCTGCACACGTGGACACAATAGTCGTACCATGGAACGTCAAGATGGTGTATGCCTTTCCACCGCTAGCTGTTCTACCCAGAATAATCAGAAAACTGAAGCAGGCCAACACGACCATAATTCTCATTGGCCAAACAGGGTATGGTACACAGATCTCATCAAGTTATCAATCCCCAGACATTGGCGCTTACCACTCATACCCAATCTGCTAACACTAGGCCCAATCAAGCACTACAACTTGGCTATGCTCCGATTGACTGCGTGGCTCTTGAGACCGACTGGTGGACGCAACACGGGTTCTCACAGAAAGCACACAATCTAATAATAGAACATACCATAGGATTTGGAGAACCTTCCTAATGTGGGGCAGGCAGAGGAGCATCTGTTGGGAGGACACAACCACAACGGAGGTGGTGGAATTCCTGAGGGAGGGGTTCCGGAAGGGACTTGGACTCTGCACCCTAAAGACACAGGTGTCGGCACTGGCGGAACCGACAAATACCAAATGGGCAGATAACCCCACTGTGCAACAGTTTATCAGCGGTGTAACCATGGCCAGACCACCTCTTAGGGAACCCCTGGCAACATGGAGCTTACCACTGGTTCTAACAACAACTACCTTTTAAACCCTTATTGACATGTGAACTCAAGTGGTTATCACTGAAGCTTATCTTCCTGATATTGATCACTTCAGCAAAACGAGTATTTGAGATAGCAGCACTTTCCTGCAAAGAACCATGGCTTACCCTCGATCAGGACAAAGTTATACTCGGAACCAGGGCCGGACTGGGAGTTAAAAGCAGCCCTGGCAAAAACATCTAAGCAGCCCACGTCCGAGCAGAATATAAAGGTTTTAAATGACAACAAATGCTATACACAAAACACCATATTCAATTAAATGCAGGAAAAGTAACCCATGCCATCCAAGCTCAAGTTAGAATGCAGTTATTGGACCCTGCAAAGCTTTATGGCAGATACGTTTTTTCTGTATGTGAAATTTCTATGAATATAACAAGGTCAACATAAAGGATTCACCAAAAACCTAGAGAGTTTAAAATCGCAGACATTATTGTAAACATTCTTTGAAAAGTGGCCTATTGAGTGCAGAAAATAGGTTAGCTATAAAGCATCAGGCGCTCAGATGCTGCTACAAAATGAGGACTATTTCATATATACAGAATAAATACCATAGAACTTATAGTAGGATGGCACAGAGATTATTTCAGAACTCATAGTAGGGTGGTATACCTTATTTGGTAGCAGGGCCGGAACTAGGGGTAGGCAGAATAAATGGCTGCGTAAGGTGCCATCATCGAGGGGCACGCTTTAAAGATGTTTTTTTTTTATTATTCTTTGCGCTTATTCAATAATTTATTTCTATAAACATGGTACTCGGGCTGCCGGGCAGAACGGAATCCACCTCCCACTTACCTTCCTCATCTTCTCCCTACAGCTTTAGAGCTGCTTCTGTGTGGGGGGCTTGTTTGCCAGGTACAGGGGCAGTATGATGGATGGCTGCATATACATATTTATATCAATGAAAATTGTCATTAATGTATTGTACACTTTCTTGCTTTCTTTATTTAAATATTGTCACGGTAAGGTGGGAAATGGTAATGCCTGAAGGGGGGGGGGGGCTAATTGAAGCTCTTGTATAGGGTGCCAAACTACCTTAGCCCAGTCCTGTTTTGTAGAACTACAACTCTCTAATTATGGGTAGCCAACATTAACTATTCCTCCAAATAGTTTTACAGATAATTCATTGGGGTTGGAAGCAGAATGATGAAATAATGAATTATAGGTTGGCATACCAGCTAAATCTGAGAGCTGTAGTTCTACCACACTTAGCAGCATGATAATCATTGCTAGCATGTGCTGTATTAGGTAACCATTATATTAAAATGAGGGGGAATTAATGAGCTCTTGTACATTTCCTTCTATTTTAATGACAGTTAGGGCTCTTACTCACTGGCGTTCTGACCTGCGTTCCGTTTTTTGGCGTTCAGCCGCAGGGGAGCGCAGGAATAGACGCATGTCATTATTTCAAATGGGGCTGTACTCACTCAGACGCGTGTAGGCGCGAACGCAGGTTGAGACGTAACATGCTGCATTTTTCCTGCGTTCGGCGCCTACACGCGCCTGAGTGAGTTCAGCCCCATTTGAAATAATGACATGCGTCTATTCCTGCGCTCCCCTGCGGCTGAACGCCAAAAAACGGAACGTAGGGGAGCGCAGGTCAGAACGCCAGTGAGTAAGAGCCCTTATTGTTAAAAATCAGGCAGACATCTAGTTTGAGCATTCCCTCCTTGCAGCTAATTGCAGTCAGGTATAAGTTCTTACTGTTTTGTCTTTAGCTTGGGCCTGCTATGCTCAGCTGTTTTACTGATTCCTCTCTGTGCAGATCTGTTCAGCTCCAGGCTGAGAGGGTTAATTGATTCCTGCAGGTCGCACAGCCCCAGTCCCCACGGAGCCAGAGAGATAAGTTGGCTGCACCTCTCAAAAAGAGGCGCGCCTATTTGTATCTTCTCCTATAGGTCAGTGAGTAAGTCACCTGACCTATAGAAAGCATTGGCTGGGCTGGCTGCTGAGCTATTATGTAAATGTACAGCAGTTCAGGACCCAGGAAGAGGGAGGGAATTATTTCAACTCCTGCACACGCTGCAAAGCTTGTCAGTACCGATGTTCCGATTCTTTATTTCTAATTGCTTCTATTTGTATAATGGAAAGGTCCCAGCGGCCCATTTACATAAGGAAGAGGGCAGCCCATCGGGAAATTGCCCGATCTCACGGATGGTCAGTCCGGGCCTGCTCGGAACCACACAAGGTTTCATTTCAAAAGTGGTAACAGAACATCACATGAACCAGGATATAATTTTACCCTCTTTCTGTCCAAGTCCGTCCAATGAGAAGGAGAGGAAGGAACATAAAGTGGACGTGGTCTGTGCGCTCAGCATTTATCTCAAGCTGATTGCAGACGCTCAGACACTCTCCTTGTCTCCTACGTGCAGTAAAGGGACTATAGCAGTTGTCTAGGTGACACTATCAACACAACCTATGACAACAGGAGCATTCACAGACCATTTGCAGTTAAAGCCCATTCTACAAGGGCACAAAGCACATCGTGGGCTCTGCAGAACATGGCGAGGGCAGAACAAATCTGCCAGGCAGCTACTTGGGTGTCACCCAACACATTCATTACGTTTTACAAGTTGAACGTTTATACTTCTCAGTCGGCCGCGTTTGGCCAAGAAGTTCTACAGGCTGCGGTGGCATAGAGACCACGTGTACTAAACCACAGATACTGAAGTTACCCACCCGTGAGAGGGAAAGCTTTTGGACATCCCCTAGTGCATGGACAGGAAAAGGACAACATAAGGGTTTTCAGTGTGTATAAAATCCCTTTTTCTTTATTCTTTGGCATTTTCATCGGATGGTACAAAAGCAACAGGATTTGGGGGCCACGTGTAATAACCAGGTCTGAGCTTTTATTGGCTGGTTTCTCAGCCAATTAGCTATAATAACCTGATGCATGTCATTCCCAGACCAACCAGCAGATGGCAGAGAGATATGGCAAAAGGCACAAGCCCAGTCTGTTCCCTGGATGCTCACAACTGGGTCTGGACACGGGAAGAACTGGGGAAGGGTTTCATCAGCCACAGGGCCCTTTGTGGCCCCAAGCTCAACTGTGTGTGTTACACTAATGCCCTGTAAGAATCATACTCACAGCTACCAAATAGACAAGTTTATTGCACCTGTTGGGCTCCGGGGCCCTGCACTCAGTAATAAGGCACCATACATAGAGCCAGAAATATTTTACAGTAACAGCAGACAGTACAGGGTTAATATGAGCACAAGGTGGGGGTGGAGACAGAAAAGGTTAACTTCATATTTGGAGGCCCAGCAGCATAAAGAGGAAAGCTTTATATAAAGCTCAGAGCCCGACAGTCACATGACCAGGGGTTCTGTATTGCAGCGTGGGGGCGGGACTGACAGAGCGGAGCAGCAGTGCAGGGCTCAGTGCATTATGTCTTAGGGAGCAGCAGAGGTGCTACGGGATTAATAGCACAATCCTGCTGGGAGTGTGGCCCCTTGGGCCCTTAATCGGACTCCTTCTCCTGGGCAGGTTTGCTGGTCAGTCCCAGAAGGCCGTGGGCGGTGCTGAAGAGGTTTATGGGAGATGATCCATCGGTGATTAGTGTGGACTGGATGCCCAGACCCTTCAGCATTTTCACCTGTGGGAGAGAGTGGGGGAAGGGTGAGACTCAGGGGCCACAGACACAAGCAGTACTTGGGGCCACAGTAGCCCTGGGCAATGATGTAATGACCCACCTGCAGCTCCGGCCCAGCCAGGGCGATGTCCCGCAGGGTGCCTGAGCCAATCGACTCGACCATCTCCCGAAACTTCTTGATTTCGATCTCGGCCAATTCCTGGGTCTTCTGCACCTCCAGTTTGTTCTTGTCCTGCAAGTAGCGCAACTCCTCACTCCGGGCCTGGCGCAACCGCTGCAGCTCCGCATCCTGCCAAGTCAAATAGAACTGTGTCAGCCCCGCCTCCCAGGAAACCTGCATCTGATTGGTTCTCACAACCTTCACTCACCGTCTCAATGGCCAAAGCTTCGGCGCGCAGTTTGGCCTGTAGCACAGCCCCCTCGCCCTCGATTCTGGCAGCTTCTGCCTTAGACTCGGCCTCCGCCTTGGCTGCACCGGTGCTTTCCACTATGGTACTGCGGGAGAGATGTGGGCACAGGAGCACAAGGGTCACACAGAATGTAGGGAAGTCAGAGACAGGGACTGGGTGCTAGGGACAGAGCCAGCAACTGGGGGACAGGGCCAGTCCAGCGACAGGGAGAGGGTACTTAGATACTGTACCTCAGCGCCTCCAGTTCCAGCAGCTCCTTCCGCGCTTTCTCAGCCTCCGCCTGGTCTGTGATTCGCTGCCTCTCCAATCGACCCTTGGCTTCCTGCTCCAGCCTCTCGGCCTCATGCCTGGGGAATAAGTCAGAATAACATGGAATCAACACTGGGGGTCGTTGTGCAACTGTTCTGCACTAATAGGCCTGAGCAATAAAGCTGAAATATAAGAAAAGGCCACAAGATGTCTCTCTGTGACACATTAGCAGCTGCTGCCTATGGTGCAATACAGACAATGGCCACAGAGTGTCACTGTGTAAGTACCGAGCATGATGCAGCGACTCTTCAGCTCAAGCCTGACAGTGTGTGCAGGGATTTGCAGTTGGACATCCCGCTTACCTTGCAGTTGCCTCCTGGGAGTTGGTGGTGATTTCAATGGCAAGTTGGACACTTTTCTGCAGAGCATCTCGCGTGCGCTGATCCACCGGCTCCACAGTCTGAATGTCGACGCTGGTGATGATCAAGTTGTTCTGGGGGAACCTGAAGGAGCTGCGGATCTTCATGGCCTCATCAAAGCCAAAGACGGCCGAGCAAATGATCCGATTGGAGTTCTGCAAGTGCAATTGAGGGAATGAGATGGGGGCTGGCGTGGGAGGGGTGGGGGCAACAGTCTGCACTGCTCACGCACCTTGTGGAAGTCATCGAACTGCACCGACGCCACAGCACCTCGGATTCGGGAAGCGATGGCTTTACAGGCGTCACCCACAAAATCAGGAACAGTGAAAAGCTTTGAGGCCTCAGCCGGGTCCTTCCTGTCCTTAATATCAAAGTGCCTGGCGGGACAGAGATAGGGGGCTGGATTAACAGGGCATCATCCCACCAATGAGATAAGAGAGCGTGGGAGTGGCCTCACCAGTTGTACGAGAGCTTGATCTGCAGTCTCGCATGGTCGGCCGTCTCAATGTTAATGATGTCGGTGCAGAAGTCGGGCCCCAGGAGGAGGCAAATGGCTTTAATGACATTGGCACGCTTGGGGGTGGAGCCAGAGAGGCTCAGAACTGTGAACTGTTCATCAGGACCAAGTACCACCAGCTCTGGCCCAAACACCACTCTGGGGGGAGGAGACAAAAGGGAAAGGTCAGCGGGTAGGAGACAATATGGTTCCTAGAGGAACAGATTCACTCACCGAGATTTCTTCTCCCGGTAGTCGTACACCTGCACGGCAGCGTTATGGGGCACCCGGTAGGTGACTGCCCGAGTCTTGTCTCTTGGCTGCACCTCTTGTGCCTGACCCGGTCTCTCGGATCTGTCAGCCAAAGGGTCTTTCCCAGAAGCCAAGAGGGTCTCCACATTGGCCGGTAGCTCCTTCTCCCACAACTCTTCATCTTGTGTCAGCATGTAGCTCTGTCCCACCACCGCCCGCACCTGCAAATGAGCAACATGGGGCACAAATGAGAAACATGCTATCACATTCTCACCCTCTGGCACTTTCAAAGGTCACCAAGGAGACAGTAATGGGTTAATTCATGGCCCTAAACTGCCCCAAAAAGTACAAGAACCCCATAACCAATTCCTCCAGGAAGTGTTACCATTAACAAACATGGCCGATTCAGAACACAACAGGCCCAACAACCTATCCTGCATTTCCTGTAGCTATTAAAGAGACAGTACCCTGCTCATGCCAGGGACTCATGGACCCCAATTCTCCTTACTTTGCCAGTTTTGATGTCCCTGACGTAGATGCCTTCGTTCTCATCCAGGGGAATGGCCTCCCTTCTCACCACCACCTCTACTTCCACAGGGGGGACGTACTCAATGGGGCCACGGATCATCCAGCGGTCTCCAGGCTTGCGCTCCACCTCGGTGCCCTCCTACATAGGACAGGGAAGAGTAAGAGGAAGGAACGGCCCATTAGACATAGGAAGAACAGATACTCACACTCACTGGCACTTCCTTCTCTTTCCTCCGCTTCTTCCGGGGCCCAGAAGCCTTTGATGGAAACAGAACAGTGAACTCCACCCTCTCAAGCTATAACCCCGCCCAAAGAGAAGGTACCCAGATGCCCCTGGTGTGTATATATGGGAGAATGAAAATTAGCCCCTAGAAACAATTAGCCTCAAACTGAAGGCATCTCCCAGTAAAACCCTGAGGGAAGTCACTTGTTATTTGTATAACCCTCTTTGCCCACGGGTCCTGAATAGGAAATATGAATTCATATAGAGTGCCACTGTGTGGCCTCACCTCATCCTTGTCTTCCAACACCTGCAGAGCCCTCAGAACCAAGCCTTCCTCCTCCGACAAGATATAGACGTCTTGGATCCCATACTCCAAACTCTCCCCAGGCTGAAGGAAGAAGGACTTCTCGCCCTGTAGGGAAGGGGAGGAGCAAGGACAGCGGGAAGTCAGTAATATCTTCTTGGAGCCAAATACCCCTCCATCAACTGCCCCGCTCACAGAATCCCATTCTTTCCCCCAGTAGGTGCCTACTGTCATAGTCCTACCCTTTCTTGTCTCCTCCATCTCTGCTTCCTCCTACACTCCAACCCTTCCCCATGCTCCACCCACAGTCACTCAGTTTTCTCCTCCCCATGCTCCACCCACAGTCACTCAGTTTTCTCCTCCCCATGCTCCACCCACAGTCACTCAGTTTTCTCCTCCCCATGCTCCACCCACAGTCACTCAGCTTTCTCCTCCCCATGCTCCACCCACTGTCCCTCAAATTAACCCACAACCCCTCAGCTTCCCATTTCCTGTCCCCTCCTATTATGGATTATAGTGTCCCCAATTAGTCACCTTGACAACCCTTTTCTGCCCCAGCTGAGGTTTCCCATCATCTCCCACTGGATCCAGAATGACGCAGTACTGCCTGCTGTTCAGGGTGGTTATGTCCACGACTCCCACCACCTCCTCGTACACATTGGGGATATAGGCCTCCGTGTCTTCCATGGTCACCAGCCATTCCTCTCCTGTTCGGCGGAGGTTCCCCTTGTCGCCGCGGAAGGTTTTGGTTGCTCGGATGTGCAGAGCTCTCTGTGGCAAGGCACGGGTTTAGAGAATAAGCCCATGGGTGGTTGGGAAAAGTCATAGTAAATAACAGAGGAGGGGGACAGCTTAAAGGTGTCTGGGGCATGGCACGAGTGCTAACATTTCTTAAGTGCTAAAATTTCACAAGTGCTCAGAAATGACAGTTAAACAAGGCAGTTCCATGGAACTAACTCCTATCTCTTCTCATTCCTACAGGTAATTCTGCTATATCCATACACTGCCATATCCATATACTGCAACTGTTTATTCTGGTAATTCTGCTATATCCATACTTGTATTTGTCAACCCCAATAACTTTTGTCTGTCAGGCCTATTCTACTTTAGTTTTTTGATAATATCTCAAGCACATCTGTGTCCCACTCCCCCGTGAACAAGAGATATTTTTATAGCCCCAATCCTGGTTCTGGTGTCTGTAAAACTCTGCCCTTTGCTAGCTGTTTAATTGATTAATTAGGCTCTGGTTTTCCCAATCAGCTACATATAAATTCAGACCCAGTATTGGGGATGGCACTCGTGTCTGGGGCATGGCACGAGTGCTAACATTTCCTAAGTGCTAAAATTTCACAAGTGCTCAGAAATGACAGTTAAACAAGGCAGTTGCTAATATTTCACAAGTGCTTAGAAATGACAGTTAAACAAGGCAGTTGCTAATATTTCACAAGTGCTTAGAAATGACAGTTAAACAAGGCAGTTGCTAATATTTCACAAGTGCTTAGAAATGACAGTTAAACAAGGCAGTTGCTAATATTTCACAAGTGCTTAGAAATGACAGTTAAACAAGGCAGTTGGACAAGGCATTGACAAGGCAAAAAGAACCGGAACCATCTGGGATAAGAAGAAAACAGATTTGTTTGTACCTGCCAGTTTGTTACTTCTTACTCCAAACATACTTTATCCTGTATTTCTCCTCCTCTCACTCTCATGCTTCATAAAACATTTTTCACTACCTCCTCTATCAAATCCCAGTTCTATACAAATCTCAGCCTCTCTCCTCTCCTTCCCTCTCCACACATGAAGTATATAAAGTACTCTGTTTAGCTATTCCACAAAACTCCTCTTTTTCATACAAACCAAGGACTTATAAATCCCACTCTCACTTAGTCTTTCTTTCCTTTCTATTACTGGCAGCTGGGGACATTTCCCCAAACCCTGGCCCTTACCCCATCCCAGTTATATCACGGCCACGAGCTCCTTCTCTCCGGAGCAAATTCAAACAGTACAGAACTCTTACTCCTATACCCAAAAACCCAGTTAATCTTTCCTGTGCTCTCTGGAATGTCAGATCTGTCTGCAACAAACTCACCGCTATACACGACCATTTCATTGCCAATTCCTTTAACCTACTCGCACTTACTGACACCTGTCTCTCTCCTACTGACACTGCCTCACCTGCTGCCCTGTCCTATGGGGGCTACACCTTACTCATACTTACTCATACTTACTCATACTTACTCATACTCACTCATACTTACTCATACTTACTCATACTTACTCATACTTACTCATACTTACTCATACTCCCACACCTGCTAACAGACCTGGAGGTGGGCTACGTTTGCTTCTCTCTCCCCGCTCTACTTTTATACTTCTTCCACCTGTTCCCTCTCTATCATTCTCCTCATTTGAGTCTCACTGCATTAGGCTCTTTTCTCCTGTTTCACTCTGCATTGCTCTTATATATCCACCTCCAGGAGCAACTGCACAATTTCTGGACAACTTTGCTGCCTGGCTTCCTTACTTTCTTTCATCTAACATCCCATCCATCATATTAGGTGACTTTAATATACCCGTTAACAACATTAACAACTCTTCTGTCTCTAAACTTCTTTCACTAACCTCCTCCCTAGGCTTATCTTTGTGCTCAGACTCCCCCTCTCACTCCAATGGTAATGCTCTGGATCTCATATTTACCAGACTCAGTTCAACCACCAATTTTACTAACTCCCCATTTCCCCTCTCTGATCACAATATGGTCACATTTCAACTCTCACTAACTCCCTCCTCACCCCCTGCTATTCCCCAAACACGTACTTACCGTGACTTACAAGCTGTAGTCTCATCTCTCTTCTTCCTTTGACTCTCTTCACTCTAATATCTCAGCCATCTCATGTCCTAATGTGGCTACCTCTGTCTACTATAGTCCTCTCACCACTGCCCTAAATGAGCTGCTCCTATAAAAACTAAACGTTCTAGACCCAAACCACTTCAACCGTGACATACTGCTCATACAAAAGCTCCAAAGACATTCACGTGCACTTGAGCGTCGATGGCGCAAATCCCGTTCAGAATCAAGACTTTTGGAGCTACAAATCTGCCCTGCGCTCCTTTAACACCAGCCTCTTCCAAGCCAAACAAACATACTTTACTTCACTCATTAAGGACTTACCTTGTCTGTTAGTACAAAGGCATCAACAATATCCACCACCTCCTCAAATACTCCAGGGAGATAGGCACCCACCTTCTTAACCAGCCACTCCTCACCTGCAAGAAGGAGAGACAGCATGAGCCTGAGGGATGGCGGGATTGGCCAAAGGAAGGAGTAGACACCTTCCTGTCAGCCAGTAATGGAGAAGCAGTGGTAGAAGACATAGGTATTTAGGTGGCACCACACAACATCAAGATGGAAGCAGCCAGCCAATGACAAGATAAACGAGACCTGTGACTCTGTCCCGCTCCTCGCGGTCCTTGCACTCTTTCCGGGCTCGCAGGCGGATGGCTTGGTTATGGCGGATGACACTGGCCTGGATGGTCTGCACCACCTCAACCTCCTTCCGGGGGATGTAGGTTCCTGTAAGAAGATGAAGGGTAAAGGTCACTCCCTCCAGACTGAGGCCAGTTCCGTGTCAGTGGCGGTGGCCATATATTGGCTTCTTACCTGGTCCCTCAAAAAGCCACTCGTCCCCGGCCACATATTTGCCATTTTCATCTTCTAAGTCCAGCAGTGCTTTTAGATGCAAGGCGGTGTTGGCAAGAACCACAGTGAGGGGGGTGATGCCCTAGGGAAGAAGGAGCAGCAGATTAGGGCACAGCTCGTTTACTTCCAGATACTTCAGATCTCAATTAGGCAGCCATACGATCGGACCACCGTCCATTGCTTGGGCCCCTGCTCGATAAGAGTGGTGCTGCCCTGATGGATCTACTAAGCTCTGCTTGTAATTTAAATTCCTTAAACTCAATAGCTTGATGTTCTTCCTCACAACCAGGGATTTATATCCCACCCCCATGGCAGCTGCCCCTTCCCGTGTGCCACCACCTCCCTGTCCTGCCAGCTGTCGGCTTAGCGAGAATCTCATTCCTAGCAGTGATTGGTTGTTCTCTTGACCTCTCAATATTGTGTGGAGACCCTTACCCAGAAGCACTCGGCTGCCTGAAAGTTCCTCTAGTGATAATCATGGAAACTTCCTTAGAGACAAACACGCCAAGGCCCCATTACTGCACATGATACATATATGTACTCACCAGCTGCAGCTCCTCCCCAGGGTACAGGGGAAATGGGTCCTGGGTCAGTCGGATCTCCTTGTCCCCATGGCTGAGCTTGGCCTGTCCTACGTCATCAAACAGAACTTTCTCCTCCGAGTCCCTCTGCACAGGATTCTGGATCACACAGTAATGGCGAGGGGGCACCATGACCATGCGCTGGGGGTGATGCAGGACCCTGCCGGAGTGTTGGCAAAGATTTCAACCCAACGCCTGGCCACATCCATGTGCTGTAGCCTATTGTCCTATTTCTGGATCTATACACAGCACCCACCTGTGTATTCCCGTGAGCTCCCCCTAGTGTCCCACCTCTGTATTCCCATGAGCTCCCCCTAGTGTCCCACCTCTGTATTCCCATGAGCTCCCCCTAGTGTCCCACCTCTGTATTCCCGTGAGCTTCCCCTAGTGTCCCACCTCTGTATTCCCGTGAGCTCCCCCTAGTGTCCCACCTCTGTATTCCCGTGAGCTTCCCCTAGTGTCCCACCTGTGTTTCCCATGGGTTCCCCCTAGTATCCCACCTCTGTATCCCCGTGAGCTCCCCCTAGTGTCCCACCTGTGTTTCCCATGGGTTCCCCCTAGTATCCCACCTCTGTATCCCCGTGAGCTCCCCCTAGTGTCCCACCTCTGTATTCCCGTGAGCTCCCCCTAGTGTCCCACCTGTGTTTCCCATGGGTTCCCCCTAGTGTCCCACCTCTGTATTCCCGTGAGCTCCCCCTAGTGTCCCACCTCTGTATCCCCATGGAACGGACTTACCTCTCATTGTCCTGTCGGATGTAGGTCTTGGGCCCAGTCTCCACCCGGGAGATGTTACTGTTCTGATCCAAGACATGGATGTAGCAGTAGGGAGGGATGCGGATAATGGATTCCTCACTCATCTTGAACGTTTATATTCCTAAAGAGGAAACAAAGGAGCATCATGTGACTCTCTACTCCCTTTCTAGCACAGACACAGCAGGCCAGTCTTGCTTTATGGCAGAGAGCCTAGATACACAGTGTGAGAGCAGCTCACTGGCCGCACCGCTAGGTCCCACCTAAACCCAACTGGTTACTTGGCCCAGACGCAGACAGTACTGGTTTCCATACAGCCCTGTAACACGGGACTGAGCTTATGTCTTACTTTGTATGTATGGAACAGTGTCATACCTTCACACTCACTGGCGCACCCACAATCCTACACAGGAAGTGTGCAAGTGGGAGGGCCTAAACCACAGCAACTTTGTTATAATCTGACTCATCTGCCACAGGCCAATCGAATCACTTTCTGCCCGTGTGCACAATCCCCTGCACTGTGTATTCTCTGGGTTACACAATCCCCTGCACTGTGTATTCTCTGGGTTACACAATCCCCTGCACTGTGTATTCTCTGGGTTACACAACCCCCTGCACTGTGTATTCTCTGGGTTACACAACCCCCTGCACTGTGTATTCTCTGGGTTACACAATCCCCTGCACTGTGTATTCTCTGGGTTACACAATCCCCTGCACTGTGTATTCTCTGGGTTACACAATCCCCTGCACTGTGTATTCTCTGGGTTACACAACCCCCTGCACTGTGTATTCTCTGGGTTACACAACCCCCTGCACTGTGTATTCTCTGGGTTACACAATCCCCTGCACTGTGTATTCTCTGCGTTACACAATCCCCTGCACTGTGTATTCTCTGGGTTAGACAACCCCCTGCACTGTGTATTCTCTGGGTTACACAACCCCCTGCACTGTGTATTCTCTGGGTTACACAACCCCCTGCACTTTGTATTCTCTGGGTTACACAATCCCCTGCACTGTGTATTCTCTGGGTTACACAATCCCCTGCACTGTGTATTCTCTGGGTTAGACAATCCTGTGTTAGTGCTGAGGGCAGTTGTTTGTGCAGGTGATTGTGTTGGTGTCACACACAGGGGATGGCGGATACAGAAGAGACACATAAGCAAATGAAGAGAATGACATGGGGGAGGGGCAGGACACACAGGTGAAACAGGTGAGTCACTGAGCAAATAGCAGGTGTTTATGGCAAAGTTGTGAGGGAGGGTTAATGATCTGCAGCACAAATGAGGGAGAGGCACAGACTGACAGACTGACTGACAGACTGACTGACAGACGAGCTGCTGAGATGAAGGAGCTGATGTCAGTTATGGGGGCGGGGTGAGAGGGAAGAGAAAGACATGTTCGTAGTTAAAGCCCCGGGTACCACTCACCTCGCAGGATCCCACTGGAATAAGAGACAGGACTGTCAGTGACTCGAGTTGATTCGGTAACAACCTCTCCTAACCACGCCCACCTTTAGATCATGTGACGTCAGTCAGCCATTCGCTCCTGAGACTTTAATTCCGGGGATTCCCCGCTCGCCGCGTTATTTCCAGTATAGCCCCGCCCCCCTTACTGTCACTGAGGGGCGTGTCACACGGGGGATATAACAGTGGAGGATACAGCTACGTCAGTTTGATCTGAGCTTTGTGTGGCCCTATGGGGCCCGGAAGTGTTGGGCAGAACAGGTCCGGGCACATTTGCAACTGAACAATAGAGACTGGGGGCAGTTACACATTTACACTGGGAGCGGCTCAGTCTCAGCCCCCATTTCCCTATTGTTTATCGGCAACTTCCCATGAACCGGCCTCTCCCACAATGCACCGCGGCAGCCTCAGGGGGAGGAGTCAGAGACCAATAGTCTCCTCACTCAATTGTCTCTCACATTATTATAACTTTGTTCTCGTCTTGTGACTGGGATTTAAAGCTTTTTCTTTTACTGAACTTTCAAATTCACCCCCCTACTGTATGGAATGGGGGGAGTGTCCTGTTGCCATAGAGACACTGCCATTGTGTCAGTGCAACTCCCAGCAACCCTCCCTGATACTGGTTGATGAACTACAAGTCTCTGCAGCAGTTGTGCAACGTGGGCCCCAAATAAAAGACTGTCTGTACAGTGAGAGGTAAGTGGGGGCTGGGCAGCTCTAAACTTGGGCCCCAGACACAGAGAAAAGAAACCCCAGGTCTGTACATCGCCCATCTACTCCCCGCACCCCTCTCACCAAACACTTTCTACATCAGTTTTAGGGAAGGAAATAGAATTTCAGTGGGAAATAAGTGTATTATTAGGGCACCCCCTGTGTCTTACCTGCAACTCCCGTGTGCAACTCCCAGCAAGTCTCACGCACAGGAACAACTGGCTGAAGCCACGGGGCTACAGGGCGGAGTCAATTGAAGGGATCGTCACTGGGCTCAGACCCGGCCCATAAAACCCTCCCCTACTGGTCGCAACTCCCCGCACCCTCTGTCTCCAGTTACACTTTATATTAGTCACTTTTTCTGGTTAAGATCAAGTGCAGTGTCTGTTCTTATGGCAATTAAGGGGTGTCTGACAGTTGCCCCTCACTGACAGAAGCACCTGATCCTCTGCTCATTTAGAGTGTGAGCCCTGCGCCCGGCGAGTCACAGTGAGACACTGAGGGAAAACCTTAATAAGTCGCACTTGTGCCCCGGCCCTTTTGGCTCAGAGATGAGATTGACCCCCAGGACAAAGTACAGATGTGGGGGGAGGATGAGTGGCCATTAGGCTCCTCCCCTGAACCCCAGCCCTATGAGGCCACACCCAGTTTTTGGGACCTCCACTTGTGTCCTGCCCCCTCCTTGACCTTTCGGCAGGAGGGGAACAGATAAAGGGACCCCCATCCTTGCGGTGTAGACTCTTGGCCCCCCCCATAGCTTGAGGAGCCCGAAGATTCCAGATACATTTGCACATTCTGGCGACTTTGGACTCTGAGTCAGAACCTTTTTGCACGTGTTGCACTTTTGTCTTTGTACTGTGGCTTTAGGGTCTGCGCTGGCCGTGCAATAAAGGTGACCAATTGCACAAGTGCTGCTGAGTGAGATATTGTGTGTGTCACACTGGCCCTTAGAAAGCCTCACGGTGGCCCAGGGCCAATGAGGGAAATGAATGAGTAATTGGGGCAATAAAGTCATAGGAATACAATTAGCTGCTGCACAGGAGCCAACACATTGCACAAACCTGTGGGGAAAGTTATATATTGTGCAACTGCCCTCTATGTGCTCAGTACAACTGACTGTCACACAGGGGATCATGGGAAATGCTGCTCTAGAAAGGGGCTGCCTGTGGCCAATCACTGACTGTCCCTGTGCGCCGGACAAGGTGTAAGTGTATTTGTCTCTTCTCCTCAGACACAGGGTGTTGGTACATGAGGTCAAACAGAGATTGGATCCTACAGTCTGAGGTGCCCAGTGACTCAGTCACTAATTGCCCAATACTTTACTCATTCAGTGCCCCGATAAGGAAAGATCTTTACACAACTTGCCCATGTTACTTGGCACAATCCTTTCCCTTATCAGACTTTATACTGTCACCTCCGACCTCTATATACACTCACCTGTCACTATATACTCACCTGTGTTTATACACTCACCTGCCTGTATATTCTCCTTTCACTATATACACTCCCTTATCAGACTTTGTATATAGAGGTCGGAGGTGACAGTATAAAGTCTGATAAGGGAGTGTATATAGTGAAAGGTGAGTGTATATAAAGGCAGGTGACTGTGTATAGTGACAGGTGACTATACTGTCACATCCGACCTCTATATACAGTCACCTGTCACTATATACTCACCTGTGTATATACAATCACCTGTCTGTATATTCTCCTTTCACTATATACACTCCCTTATCAGACTTTGTATATAGAGGTCGGAGGTGACAGTATAAAGTCTGATAAGGGAGTGTATATAGTGAAAGGAGAATATACAGACAGGTGATTGTATATACACAGGTGAGTATATAGTGACAGGTGACTGTATATAGAGGTCGGATGTGACAGTATAGTCACCTGTCACTATACACACTCACCTGCCTTTATATACACTCACCTTTCACTATATACACTCCCTTATCAGACTTTATACTGTCACCTCCGACCTCTATATACACTCACCTGTGTATACTATATACACTCACCTACCTCTATATGCAGTCACCAGTCACTATATACTCACCTGTGTATATACACTCAATCCTTATATACAGTCACCTGTCCCTATACACACTCATCTGTCCATATATTCACCTGTCCCTATACAGTATACTACTGACCTGTCACTATACACTCACCTGTCTCTATACACCTGTCACTATATACTTACCTGTCACTATATACACACTCACAGGCTCTTTATACTCATCTGTCTATATACCCACCTGTCATTAAATACACTCACCTGTCCATATAGTCACCTGTCACTATATACACTCACAGGCTCTATATACTCACCTGTCTATATACTCACCTGCCTCTACATACACTCACCTGTCACTATATACTCACCTGTCTAAACACTCACAACTGAATCTATATACACACTCACCTGTCACTATATACACTAACCTGTCACTATATACTCACCACATCACTTATTGTCAGCACCAGTCAGTAGTTTCTTTTTCTTAAAATGCCTTTATTAGGACATGGGCTCTGACCCCAAACATTTGGCAACGTTTCAGACCGTCCTTGGCCTTTTCTCAAGCCACTTAGACATCACCTGTGCTCTTATTTATACATTGTGTCACAGTGACCCCAGTGATATTTTTCGGAAATACTAATGGTTCACATTTGCAAACCACCATAATTGTGTAAATTAAATAAATACAAAAGTGTTTCTCTAGAACTTTCTGCATAAAGTTCTTTTATCTTTAAAACGTCCATTCATTTTCTAGTGATGAAAAGCGTTTAGCTGTAAAATAGACAATTATCCCTTCGATAAAAATACAATATAAAACCAATGGGGTTAAAAACAATTCAACGATATATTTTACTCAAATCATATTCCCTGTTGAGGCCACGGGGAGCCAACGTTTCCAATGTTCTGATCCATCTTCCCTCTATCTCCTCCTCTCCGTATTTTCAGAACGCTGTCTATTATTTGGTATTTTAATTGTTGTACCCCATGGCCTGTGACAAGAAAATGGTTTGCAACTATTTGGTCACGTTTTTTAGTATTTATTGCGGACTTGTGTTCTCTTATTCGCTCCTTAGCACTTCTTGTTGTTTGTCCAACATAGGATAACGCACACGGACACTTAATTACATACACTACGCAAATACTTTCACAGGTATAGTAGCCATTGATTTTAATTGCCGTACCTTTCATTGGATGATATAATATCTCTCCTTTTAGGCAGTTTGAGCAACAGTTGAACCAAGACATAGGTATGTCCCATTTTTTCTTGGTCGCAACAGTCGCTCTTGGGCACTAGTCCCTCCTACATCCACTCTTACAGCCATTGATCCAATTGTTTTTGATTTTTTATATGAAACGAGTGGGACATGTTTAAAGGAATCAAGTTTCCGGTGATCCCACAAGTAATGTCCAATGTTTCCTAATTGCTTTCTCCACGTAAGTACTCACAGTGCTATATCGTGACACAAATGGGATTCTCCTGATTTGGCTTTTTTTTTTTAGTTTTCCTTATATCTTGCTGTACCTCCGCCCGTTGTTTCTCCAATAGTCCCGTGGGGTTTCCTCTCTCCTCATATTTGGTTTCCATTTCATTTGGTCGTATTTCTAATGCACTGTCCTCAGACATTATTCTTTTGACTCTACTGAATTGTGATTTGGGTACTGATTTTTTAATCTGCGTTAGATGAAATGATTTGTAATGCAATAGAGTATTTTTATCAGTTGGCTTTATGTATAGGTCCGATGCATTATCTTTTCGACTAATCAAAGTGTCTAAAAATGAGACCTGATGTGGATCACTGTGAATTTCAAATTTGTTCTAGTACAGTTAATCGGACCATGACCTTTTTTAGGGTCCCTTGGGGCCCCGTCCATATTATAAAAATATCGTCGATAAATCTGTACCAACACAAACAATATGCTTTATATAACTCATTCGTATACACAAAGGTCTCCGCATTCACATAAATATTTGCATATGACGGGGCCACATTGGACCCCATCGCTGTTCCCTGTACTTGAATAGAAAAATATGGTTATGTAGAACTAATTTCAGACAGGATAAGACAAAATCTTTTTGCGACCTGTCCAGAGATTCATCCTGGCCCAGCTCGATGCAGACAGCCTCCACACCCTCATAATGTGCGATGTTAGTGTACAGACTCTCCACATCAAGCGTGGCCAAGACAATATCACCTGGTAAATTCTTTAGTTGGTTTATCTTATTCAAAAAATCTCCCGTATCTTTAACATAAGAAAGATGTGTTGGTATATAAGGGTTAACAATTTTATCCACGAAAATTGAAAGTGGAGCCAAAATAGATTCCATGCACGACACCCTAGGGGATTCTATAAGTTCTTTTATTTATAGTCACAAAATATGGAGCGCTCACCTCCCAAAATAAAACACTGTTGTTGTGTCAGGTGCTGAACCGGAAGACCCAATCCTGTCCTAGGGTCACATCAGTACATCGAAAAAATCCAGCAGCACACTGTTGAATTTGCAGAAGTGCTCAAATGCAGAGTTTATTTAGCCCATAACATAGATAAAGGCAACGTGTCGAGCCTACCAGGCCCTTTATCAAGGGGCTTGATAAAGGGCCTGGTAGGCTCGAAACATTGCCTTTATGTGTGATATGGGCTAAATAAACTCTGCATTTGAGCACTTCTGCAAATTCAACAGTGTGCTGCTGGATTTTTTCGAAATATACATTCACCAGTCACTATATACTCACCTGCCTCTATATACTCACTCGTCTACATACGCACCTGTCACTATATAAACTCACCTGCTTCTATACACACTCACCTGTCATTAGATACCACTCACCTGTCACTATATACACTCACCTGTCACTATACGCACTCATAGGAAAGAAGAGAAAGGCATTTAATAACTACAAATCTGTTGGGACAGAAGCTGCATTTAATGAATATAAACACTGTAATAAATGTTGTAAATCAGCAATCCGGAAGGCTAAGAAAAGAAATGAAGAGTTAATTGCGGTGGAGGTGAAAACTAACCCTAAAAAGTTTTTTAAATATATTAATAGTAAAAAGATGCAGGTTGAGAGTGTTGCTCCATTAAATAATGGTACCAGTATGGTTGTAACAGATACAGAAAAGATAAATGTGTTAAATCAGTTCTTTTCTTCAGTGTATACAATAGAGGAGTCTGAGTTCCCAGGCTCACTTTATAACTGCACTAATGGTTCAGCTCAATCTAGTCAGTGGCTGACTCAGGATATGATTCAAAAAGCTTTAATAAAAATTAATGTAAACAAGGCTCCAGGGCCTGATGGCATACACCCCCGGGTTCTAAGAGAGCTTAGTTCAGTTTTAGACCAGCCCCTATTTCTGATTTTCTCAAATTCCCTTTCATCTGGTATGGTGCCTATGGATTGGAGAAAAGATGATGTTATCCCAATATTTAAAAAGGGATTACGATCTCAGCCTGGCAATTATAGGCCAGTAAGTCTGACATCTGTGGTGGGCAAATTATTTGAAGGCTTGTTAAGGGATCACATTCAAAATGTTGTCCTAGTCAATGTCATTATGAGCAGCAATCAGCATGGCTTTATGAAGGATAGGTCATGTCAGACTAATTTGATTGCATTTTATGATGAGGTAAGTAAGATTCTGGACAGTGGGGGGGGCAGTAGATGTGATCTATTTGGATTTTGCCAAAGCGTTTGATACTGTGCCCCACAAACGACTGCTTTCTAAACTAAAGTCAGTTGGGCTTAATGAAGTCTAAGCAAAAGGATAGGAAACTGGCTACAGGATCGGGTACAGAGGGTGGTTGTTAATGGGACATTCTCTACTTGGAGTAAGGTTCTTAGTGGGGTCCCCCAGGGCTCAGTATTGGGTCCACTTTTATTTAACTTGTTCATTAATGACTTAGGGGAGGGGATTGTAAGTAATGTATCAGTGTTTGCAGATGACACAAAACTATCAGCCCAATTAATTCCATCCAGGATGTGGCACTTGCAACAGGATCTTGACTAACTGGCAATCTGGGCAGCTAAGTGGCAAATGAGATTCAATGTTGATAAATGTAAAGTCCTGCACCTGGGATGTAACAATATCCACTTATACCCTTAATGGGACTGCACTAGGCAAATCCATAATGGAGACGGAGCTTGGAGTCCTTGTAGATAATAAACTTGTCTGTAGCAAGTAATGCCAGTCAGCAGCATCATGGGCAAATAAGGTCTTGACTTGTATTAAATGGGGCAGAGAGTCACGGGAGGAGGGGGTCCCACTGTATAGAGCACTGGTAAGGCCCCATCTAGAATATGCCGTACAGTTTTGGTCTCCATCACTCAAACAGGACATTATTGTATTAGAGAGGGGACAGAGAAGGGCAACTAAGCTGGTAAAGGGAAAATCTTAGCTATGAGGAAAGACTGGCCAAATTGGGGATGTTCACTCTGGAGAAGAGGTGCTTAAGGGGTGATATGATAACTATGTATAAATATATAAGGGGATCATATAATAATCTCTCTAATGATTTATTTACCAGTAGGTCTTTCCAGCTGACACAAGGTCACCCATTCCGATTAGAAGAAAAGAGGTTCCGCCTAAATATTGGGAAGGGGTTTGTTACAGTGAGAGCTGTGAAGATGTGGAATTGTCTCCCTGAATCAGGGGTACAGGCTGATACATTAGATAGGTACAAGGAAGGGTCGGATGCTTTATTCACCAGTAGCTCCTCCCAGCAGACAGGAGGGAGCCAATGAGATTAGAGGAGGGAAAGGGGTGTTACAGGGAGAGCTGGGAAGTGAATCAGGGGTACAGGCTGATACATTAGATAGGTACAAGGAAGGGTCGGATGCTTTATTCACCAGTAGCTCCTCCCAGCAGACAGGAGGGAGCCAATGAGATTAGAGGAGGGAAAGGGGTATTACAGGGAGAGCTGGGAAGTGAATCAATGGTACAGGCTGATACATTAGATAGGTACAAGGAAGGGTTGGATGCTTTATTCACCAGTAGCTCCTCCCAGCAGGATTGGATTCGGGAAGGAATTTTTCCCCCTCTGAGGCAAATTGGAGAGACATCAGATGGGTTTTTTTCATCTTCCTCAGGATCAACTGGTAGTTAGGCAGGTTAAAATAGAGTCAAAAGGTTGAACTTGAAGGACGTGTGTCTTTTTTTAACCTTACTAACTATGCTACCTGCCTCTATATACTCACCTGTCACTATATACTCACCTGCACCAGGTACAGAAGCAGGGCGGGCTCTATACCAAATCCTCAGACTAATTATAAGCTTCATACAAACCCTACCTGAAACTCTTCCTGTTCCTTCAGAGTCTCCCCCTTTGTATAACCACAAAAACCTGTGACTGGCCCAAAATGCAGCAGCCTGCACTGTGCCTTTAACAGGGACACAATTGCACCCTAAAACTAATGGGGTGTGCACTTCAGTTCAAGCAAAATGCGGTCAGGACCCCTTAGCTCATAACAAGGTTACAGATATATAGAAACATTGGGGTAACAGTCACCCTGCTATAGTTCCAGGGGTACCCAGTGTACAAATAAACACTCACCCCAAATCTCCCCCTAACTGATCTTCAGACTGGGCCCCCTTAGCTCATAACAAGGTTACAGATATATAGAAACATTGGGGTGTCACCCTGCTATAGTTCCAGGGGTGCCCAGGGTACAAATAAACACTCACCCCAAATCTCCCCCTAACTGGCCTTCAGACTGGGCCCCCTTAGCTCATAACAAGGTTACAGATATATAGAAACATTGGGGTGTCACCCTGCTATAGTTCCAGGGGTACCCAGGGTACAAATAAGCTCTCACCCCAAATCTCCCCCTAACTGACCTTCAGACTGGGCCCCCTTAGCTCATAACAAGGTTACAGATATATAGAAACATTGGGGTGTCACCCTGCTATAGTTCCAGGGGTGCCCAGGGTACAAATAAACACTCACCCCAAATCTCCCCCTAACTGACCTTCAGACTGGGCCCCCTTAGCTCATAACAAGGTTACAGATATATAGAAACATTGGGGTGTCACCCTGCTATAGTTCCAGGGGTACCCAGGGTACAAATAAGCTCTCACCCCAAATCTCCCCCTAACTGACCTTCAGACTGGGCTCCCTTAGCTCATAACAAGGTTACAGATATATAGAAACATTGGGGTAACAGTCACCCTGCTATAGTTCCAGGGGTACCCAGGGTACAAATAAACACTCACCCCAAATCTCCCCCTAACTGACCTTCAGACTGGGCCCCCTTAGCTCATAACAAGGTTACAGATATATAGAAACATTGGGGTGTCACCCTGCTATAGTTCCAGGGGTACCCAGGGTACAAATAAACACTCACCCCAAATCTCCCCCTAACTGACCTTCAGACTGGGCCCCCTTAGCTCATAACAAGGTTACAGATATATAGAAACATTGGGGTGTCACCCTGCTATATTTCCAGGGGTACCCAGGGTACAAATAAGCACTCACCCCAAATCTCCCCCTAACTAACCCTCAGACTGGGCCCTCTCAGCTGATGAGAATTATTCTGTGCCATGTAGTTTACCCCAAATTTCAGCCTCAGTGATCTTTAATTTGGGGTTCAGGAGGATGAAAGCCCAAAATGGCAGGAGCCGCACAGTTTGGGAATAACTGGAATAGACTGAAGTGCACACGCCGGAGCACAAGTTCCACCCAATCTAGTTATAAGCGGGGGTGCCTGTGCCCTACTTGCAGAAACCCGAGACCCTATAACCGTGTGTGTGGCCCGTCAGTGGGTTGGGCAGGTGCATATTATCCGAGTGCCTCATTGTGACCAATAGGAGAACAGGATTGGGGGCTTATAGAGGCACCAGGATTCCCGGGGGCATCTCTGGACAGTCAAACGTCCATGTGGAAGTGGGAGTAGCAGATAACAAGGTTGAGGGGGAGCAGATATTTTAAGTCTTTTATAATAAAATACACATAAGGAAAAGAAACCAATACAAACACATGAGCATTACATGCCCACAGTCTGGCACTTCCTGTCCAGGACAGGGTCCAGCACTTCCTGCTACAGCCCAATCCCAATCCATATCCAGTCACACAGGTACTGGGAATACGGCGCATAACATCTATTAAAAGCCCCCTGCCCCCAAATTCCCATTAGCTCAGTATTTCCGCTGACGAGGGAAGATGGCAGAAGAGCGTTTTGGGGTGGGAACGGAGTCGGGGTCCATGTCGAAGAGGTCACGGCCAGTCTTTAGGATCTGTTCCTCGATCTTCTTGTGTCGCTTCATGTCGGACAGAACCTTGTCCAGTCGGGCCTCTCTCTTGTGACTGCGGCCGGTGCTCCCTGCTCAGAGACAAGGGGGAGGAGTCAGTAACACATCAGGTGCTCCCTGCTCAGAGACAAGGGGGAGGAGTCAGTAACAAATCAGGTGCTCCCTGCTCAGGGACAAGGGGGAGGAGTCAGTAACAAATCAGAACTTATAGCAGAGACACCCCATGTGCTTCGACAGAGAGGAACCGGGCCTTGTAAGGTCCAAATACAAATCCACACACAGTTGGGGTCCCAGCTCAGCACTAACCGGGGGACAGGAGTAAAAAGCACCTACGTTATCTGTATCAAATCAGCAGAACATAGCAATTGGAAGAATGTATCCTCCTCCTTAAATAAAATTATGCCCTCCCTGGGATCACGACCACCTACCTGGCGTTCTCCGGCGATCAAGTAGCGAATTTTTGGGGGTGACCGGTTCATCATCGAAATCAAATTCAGTGGGAACGTTTGGCCTGGGGAAGGAGGACGTTATTGTCAGACGGGGAAACCAAAATGACAGTTTGTCTGTACTACATGCATTACCTAAAGGGGAAGGACACACCTCAACACACCTTTGCTCAGAATGGGTATAATAAATAGGCTTGTGTTGAAATCACATTCTACCTGGTGTTTTAATGAAAAAAAGTTTCTGTTTCCTGCCATTATAAAGCATGAATTTGAAAGTTGGGCTATTTCAACGGACCTCCCCCGTCCTGTATACACAGGTAATGTGTTCAGAACTCCTTATCGACCTTTGAACAAACAAACCCCTCCCTTCTCTAAGCAGCAGCCATTAAACAGCTCATTACCAGGGATTTCTCACTGGACTGGTAATTAGTTCATCAGTTTATCCTCTGATGCTCTGCGGGACCAGGAAGTGCTAAAGTGACACTGGCTTCATATTCTTGTCAGTGCCAGAAATAACAGAAACTAGAGATTTCTTCATTACAACAACAGGCAAAAATAATGCTCTGCACAAGCTCTACTGGAAAGGGGGAAGTGTACTGTCTCTTTAACTCAATGCTAAATTACCACTAGGCCTGTGTCCAACTTCCACTATTAAATTACTGAAAGGCCTACCATCAATCCTCCACTTCTAAACTACATACATGCCTCGCTCTAACCCTCCAGTTCTGGGCCACATTATATAAAGGCTTGCCTCTAATCTTCCTCTTCTGCACTACAGGTAGGCCTCTCTTTAACTCTCCATTTCTGCATTACAGATAGGTCTGTGTCTAAGCCTCCAGTTCTGCATTACAGGTAGACATGTCTTTAACTCTCCAGTTCTGGGCCACATTATATAAAGGTCTGTATCTAATCTTCCTCTTCTGCACTACAGGTAGGCCTGTGTCTAAGCCTCCAGTTCTGCATTACAGGTAGGCCTGACTCTAAGCCTATAACCAGAATTGTTCCTTATGTACCAGACTTACGTCTCTTGCTCATCTTCTTCTTCCTCTCCCTCTTGATCAGATTCATCATCCAGAGAGTCGGGTTCAGGGGTGGGAGGCCGACGGAGGAGCATGTCAACTTGCAAAGGCAGCGTTCCTTCTTTGGCCAACAACTCATAAAGTCTTTTAATGTCTTCAGGGGGCGGAATCCACCCATCAGGTTCCTCAACCTCCTCATCACTGCAACCTATACACCAGTCTTCCCCTTCTTCCTCTTCTGCTTCCCCTTCCTCTTCCCCCTGTTCTTGTTGTTCATCTGCTTCTTCCTCTTCTGCCTTCTGCTGTCCTTCCACTTCTTCCTCTTCCTCCTCTTCTCCTCCTTCCTTTACGGCCAATGACTCCATGCCGGCAGTCACCTTCTCCTCCCCATCCTCGCGTGATTCCTGCATCTGACAAGAAGGAGAAGAAGAATGGACACTCAGTTCTAGGGGCTGTTGACATGTTGATTATCATAACATCATCGTGCAAGATCCCGATTTCCATTTACTATATAGAACATTATTTGTGGGAACCCTGAAAGTCCCACAGCTCCATTTCTAGGAGCAAACCCTATTGAGTTCATACTGAGGGCCCATGTCTGCCCTTTATATTGGGGTGCTCTGGCTCACGTTCCTCTCGCTCATATCTGTGCAGTGGAGACACGATACTTATAGTGGCCAGTGAGTGCCAGGGGACACGAGGCAAGGAGGATGCTTCTTATACAAGTTATACAGCCATAAATACTGGGCCAAAGTCCCAGCGGCTGCAAAAAATAAAGTGCAACGAAGAGTAACAAAGTGATGCACAGTTTCCCTGGTGAAACAAACTGGTTAGGGGTCAGGGGTTTGGAATGTCCAGCTGCCACAGTGAGCGAGTGAGTGAGCGAGCGAGTGAGTGAGTGAGATGCGGAACAGCAGTGTAATAAGAGCTGGAATAACATCATAGACAAACCAACGCGCTAAGGAATGATCTGGAGAAAATGCCTAAACATGAATAAACCACAGCATAAATTACAGTAAAGACAAGATCATGCTGTGGGAGTAGGTGGCAGTTAACAGGAATGGCACAGGATCATGCTGAGGGAATAAGTGGCAGTTAATGGGAATGGCACAGGATGATGCTGTGGGAATAAGTGGCAGTTAATGGGAATGGCACAGGATCATGCTGAGGGAATAAGTGGCAGTTAATAGGAATGGCACAGGATCATGCTGTGGGAATAAGTGGCAGTTAATAGGAATGGCACAGGATGATGCTGTGGGAGTAGGTGGCAGTTAATAGGAATGGCAGAGGATCATGCTGTGGGAATAAGTGGCAGTTAATAGGAATGGCACAGGATGATGCTGTGGGAGTAGGTGGAAGTTAATAGGAATGGCAGAGGATGATGCTGTGGGAATAAGTGGCAGTTAATAGGAATGGCACAGGATGATGCTGTGGGAATAAGTGGCAGTTAATAGGAATGGCACAGGATCATGCTGTGGGAATAAGTGGCAGTTAATAGGAATGGCACAGGATGATGCTGTGGGAGTAGGTGGAAGTTAATAGGAATGGCAGAGGACCATGCTGAGGGAATAAGTGGCAGTTAATAGGAATGGCAGAGGATCATGCTGTGGGAATAAGTGGCAGTTAAAGGGAATGGCACAGGATGATGCTGTGGGAGTAGGTGGCAGTTAACAGGAATGGCACAGGATCATGCTGAGGGAATAAGTGGCAGTTAATGGGAATGGCACAGGATGATGCTGTGGGAATAAGTGGCAGTTAATGGGAATGGCACAGGATCATGCTGAGGGAATAAGTGGCAGTTAATAGGAATGGCACAGGATCATGCTGTGGGAATAAGTGGCAGTTAATAGGAATGGCACAGGATGATGCTGTGGGAGTAGGTGGCAGTTAATAGGAATGGCAGAGGACCATGCTGAGGGAATAAGTGGCAGTTAATAGGAATGGCAGAGGATCATGCTGTGGGAATAAGTGGCAGTTAATAGGAATGGCACAGGATAATGCCGTGGGAATAAGTGGCAGTTAATAGGAATGGTACAGGATGATGCCGTGGGAGTAGGTGGCAGTTAATAGGAATGGCAGAGGATCATGTTGAGGGAATAAGTGGCAGTTAATAGGAATGGCACAGGATGATGCTGTGGGAGTAGGTGGCAGTTAACAGGAATGGCACAGGATCATGCTGAGGGAATAAGTGGCAGTTAATGGGAATGGCACAGGATGATGCTGTGGGAATAAGTGGCAGTTAATGGGAATGGCACAGGATCATGCTGAGGGAATAAGTGGCAGTTAATAGGAATGGCACAGGATCATGCTGTGGGAATAAGTGGCAGTTAATAGGAATGGCACAGGATGATGCTGTGGGAGTAGGTGGCAGTTAATAGGAATGGCAGAGGACCATGCTGAGGGAATAAGTGGCAGTTAATAGGAATGGCAGAGGATCATGCTGTGGGAATAAGTGGCAGTTAAAGGGAATGGCACAGGATGATGCTGTGGGAGTAGGTGGCAGTTAACAGGAATGGCACAGGATCATGCTGAGGGAATAAGTGGCAGTTAATGGGAATGGCACAGGATGATGCTGTGGGAATAAGTGGCAGTTAATGGGAATGGCACAGGATCATGCTGAGGGAATAAGTGGCAGTTAATAGGAATGGCACAGGATCATGCTGTGGGAATAAGTGGCAGTTAATAGGAATGGCACAGGATGATGCTGTGGGAGTAGGTGGCAGTTAATAGGAATGGCAGAGGACCATGCTGAGGGAATAAGTGGCAGTTAATAGGAATGGCAGAGGATCATGCTGTGGGAATAAGTGGCAGTTAAAGGGAATGGCACAGGATGATACTGTGGGAGTAGGTGGCAGTTAATAGGAATGGGAGAGGACCCTGCTCAGGGAATAAGTGTCAGTTAATAGGAATGGCAGAGGATCATGCTGTGGGAATAAGTGGCAGTTAATAGGAATGGCACAGGATAATGCCGTGGGAATAAGTGGCAGTTAATAGGAATGGTACAGGATGATGCCGTGGGAGTAGGTGGCAGTTAATAGGAATGGCAGAGGATCATGTTGAGGGAATAAGTGGCAGTTAATAGGAATGGCTCAGGACCATGCTTTGGGAATAAGTGGCAGTTAATGGGAATGGCACAGGATCATGCTGAGGGAATAAGTGGCAGTTAATAGGAATGGCACAGGATGATGCTGTGGGAATAAGTGGCAGTTAATGGGAATGGCACAGGATCATGCTGAGGGAATAAGTGGCAGTTAATAGGAATGGCACAGGATCATGCTGTGGGAATAAGTGGCAGTTAATGAGAATGGCAGAGGATCATGCTGTGGGAATAAGTGGCAGTTAATAGGAATGGCACAGGATCATGCTGTGGGAATAAGTGGCAGTTAATAGGAATGGCACAGGATGATGCTGTGGGAGTAGGTGGCAGTTAATAGGAATGGCAGAGGACCATGCTGAGGGAATAAGTGGCAGTTAATAGGAATGGCAGAGGATCATGCTGTGGGAATAAGTGGCAGTTAATAGGAATGGCACAGGATCATGCTGTGGGAATAAGTTGCAGTTAATAGGAATGGCACAGGATGATGCTGTGGGAGTAGGTGGCAGTTAATAGGAATGGCAGAGGATCATGTTGAGGGAATAAGTGGCAGTTAATAGGAATGGCAGAGGATCCTGCTGTGGGAGTAGGTGGCAGTTAACAGGAATGGCACGGGATCATGCTGAGGGAATAAGTGGCAGTTAATAGGAATGGCACAGGATCATGCTGAGGGAATAAGTGGCAGTTAATAGGAATGGCACCGGATCATGCTGAGGGAATAAGTGGCAGTTAATAGGAATGGCACAGGATCATGCTGTGGGAATAAGTGGCAGTTAATAGAAATGGCACAGGATGATGCTGTGGGAGTAGGTGGCAGTTAATAGGAATGGCAGAGGCTCATGCTGAGGGAATAAGTGGCAGTTAATAGGAATGGCAGAGGATCATGCTGTGGGAATAAGTGGCAGTTAATAGGAATGGCAGATGATCATGCTGTGGGAGTAGGTGGCAGTTAACAGGAATGGCACAGGATCATGCTGTGGGAATAAGTGGCAGTTAATGGGAATGGCACAGGATGATGTTGTGGGAGTAGGTGGCAATTGATAAGAATGGCAGAGGATCATGCTGAGGGAATAAGTGGCAGTTAATAGGAATGGCAGAGGATCATGCTGTGGGAGTAGGTGGCAGCTAACAGGAATGGCAAAGGATCATGCTGTGGGAATAAGTGGCAGTTAATGGGAACGGCACAGGATGATGCTGTGGGAGTAGGTGGCAGTTAATAGGAATGGCACAGGATCATGCTGTGGAAATAAGTGGCAGTTAATAGGAATGGCACAGGATCATGCTGTGGGAATAAGTGGCAGTTAATAGGAATGGCACAGGATGATGCTGTGGGAGTAGGTGGCAGTTAATAGGAATGGCAGAGGATCATGTTGAGGGAATAAGTGGCAGTTAATAGGAATGGCAGAGGATCCTGCTGTGGGAGTACGTGGCAGTTAACAGGAATGGCACAGGATCATGCTGAGGGAATAAGTGGCAGTTAATAGGAATGGCACAGGGTCATGCTGTGGGAATAAGTGGCAGTTAATAGGAATAGCACAGGATCATGCTGTGGGAATAAGTGGCAGTTAATAGGAATGGCACAGGATCATGCTGTGGGAATAAGTGGCAGTTAATAGAAATGGCACAGGATGATGCTGTGGGAGTAGGTGGCAGTTAATAGGAATGGCAGAGGATCATGCTGGGGGAATAAGTGGCAGTTAATAGGAATTGCAGAGGATCATGCTGTGGGAGTAGGTGGCAGTTAATAGGAATGGCAGAGGATCATGCTGAGGGAATAAGTGGCAGTTAATAGGAATGGCAGAGGATCATGCTGTGGGAGTAGGTGGCAGTTAACAGGAATGGCTCAGGATCATGCTGTGGGAATAAGTGGCAGTTAATAGGAATGGCACAGGATCATGCTGTGGGAATAAGTGGCAGTTAATGGGAATGGCACAGGATCATGCTGTGGGAATAAGTGGCAGTTAATAGGAATGGCACAGGATGATGCTGTGGGAGTAGGTGGCAGTTAACAGGAATGGCACAGGATCATGCTGTGGGAATAAGTGGCAGTTAATGGGAATGGCACAGGATCATGCTGTGGGAGTAGGTGGCAGTTAACAGGAATGGCACAGGATCATGCTGTGGGAATAAGTGGCAGTTAATAGGAATGGCACAGGATGATGCTGTGGGAGTAGGTGGCAGTTAACAGGAATGGCACAGGATCATGCTGTGGGAATAAGTGGCAGTTAATGGGAATGGCACAGGATCATGCTGTGGGAATAAGTGGCAGTTAATGGGAATGGCACAGGATCATGCTGTGGGAGTAGGTGGCAATTGATAAGAATGGCAGAGGATCATGCTGAGGGAATAAGTGGCAGTTAATAGGAATGGCACAGGATCATGCTGTGGGAGTAGGTGGCAATTGATAAGAATGGCAGAGGATCATGCTGAGGGAATAAGTGGCAGTTAATAGGAATGGCACAGGGTCATGCTGTGGGAATAAGTGGCAGTTAATAGGAATGGCACAGGATCATGCTGTGGGAATAAGTGGCAGTTAATAGGAATGGCACAGGATCATGCTGTGGGAATAAGTGGCAGTTAATAGAAATGGCACAGGATGATGCTGTGGGAGTAGGTGGCAGTTAATAGGAATGGCAGAGGATCATGCTGGGGGAATAAGTGGCAGTTAATAGGAATTGCAGAGGATCATGCTGTGGGAGTAGGTGGCAGTTAATAGGAATGGCAGAGGATCATGCTGAGGGAATAAGTGGCAGTTAATAGGAATGGCAGAGGATCATGCTGTGGGAGTAGGTGGCAGTTAACAGGAATGGCTCAGGATCATGCTGTGGGAATAAGTGGCAGTTAATAGGAATGGCACAGAATCATGCTGTGGGAATAAGTGGCAGTTAATGGGAATGGCACAGGATCATGCTGTGGGAATAAGTGGCAGTTAATAGGAATGGCACAGGATGATGCTGTGGGAGTAGGTGGCAGTTAACAGGAATGGCACAGGATCATGCTGTGGGAATAAGTGGCAGTTAATGGGAATGGCACAGGATCATGCTGTGGGAGTAGGTGGCAGTTAACAGGAATGGCACAGGATCATGCTGTGGGAATAAGTGGCAGTTAATAGGAATGGCACAGGATGATGCTGTGGGAGTAGGTGGCAGTTAACAGGAATGGCACAGGATCATGCTGTGGGAATAAGTGGCAGTTAATGGGAATGGCACAGGATCATGCTGTGGGAATAAGTGGCAGTTAATGGGAATGGCACAGGATCATGCTGTGGGAGTAGGTGGCAATTGATAAGAATGGCAGAGGATCATGCTGAGGGAATAAGTGGCAGTTAATAGGAATGGCACAGGATCATGCTGTGGGAGTAGGTGGCAATTGATAAGAATGGCAGAGGATCATGCTGAGGGAATAAGTGGCAGTTAATAGGAATGGCACAGGATCATGCTGTGGGAATAAGTGGCAGTTAATAGGAATGGCACAGGATGATGCTGTGGGAGTAGGTGGCAGTTAACAGGAATGGCACAGGATCATGCTGTGGGAATAAGTGGCAGTTAATGGGAATGGCACAGGATCATGCTGTGGGAATAAGTGGCAGTTAATGGGAATGGCACAGGATCATGCTGTGGGAGTAGGTGGCAATTGATAAGAATGGCAGAGGATCATGCTGAGGGAATAAGTGGCAGTTAATGGGAATGGCACAGGATCATGCTGTGGGAATAAGTGGCAGTTAATGGGAATGGCACAGGATCATGCTGTGGGAGTAGGTGGCAATTGATAAGAATGGCAGAGGATCATGCTGAGGGAATAAGTGGCAGTTAATGGGAATGGCACAGGATGATGCTGTGGGAGTAGGTGGCATTGATAAGAATGGCAGAGGATCATGCTGAGGGAATAAATGGCAGTTAATAGGAATGACAGAGGATCATGCTGAGGAATGGCAGAGGATCATGCTGTCCTTTTCCGAAATTCGTTAATGGGAATGGCACAGGATCGTGCTGTGGGAATAAGTGGCAGTTAATAGGAATGGCACAGGATGATGCTGTGGGAGTAGGTGGCAGTTAATAGGAATGGCAGAGGATCATGTTGAGGGAATAAGTGGCAGTTAATAGGAATGGCAGAGGATCCTGCTGTGGGAGTAGGTGGCAGTTAACAGGAATGGCACAGGATCATGCTGAGGGAATAAGTGGCAGTTAATAGGAATGGCACAGGGTCATGCTGTGGGAATAAGTGGCAGTTAATAGGAATGGCACAGGATCATGCTGTGGGAATAAGTGGCAGTTAATAGGAATGACAGGAGTACTTACAATATTAACACAAACCCTTTACAGACAGGTAAAACAATATCTTCCCTAAAGCAGCACTGGGAAACCCCGTGGGACTGTGGGGCCAAACTCACTTTCAATGAGGAAGTTTTCAGTCAGAGTTGGACTCGCAGGGATCTGATGGAAGTAACTTTAGCGCCCAATCCTGCTCATATTGTCGCCACGGGAAGTCGCCATGTTTTCGCAGCGCATGCCGGGAAGGGAACACTGACGTAACTCTCGCCCCGCAGCCTCAGGTTCTTGGTCCGTATACCAAAATAAAACGCTCTCGGTGTTACTGAGCCCCACAAGCGCTAAGTGTCAGGAACAGAAAGGGTTACAAGATCGGGAGCCATCACCTTCACTTCCTGTACGGGAGTAAAATGGAGGCAAGGAGAAGCGCCGGCGGACATCTTTGTTTTGGGAAGCAGTCCAAGTATAACGGCATAAGGAATATTAGTAACACGGTGTCCCCAATCACATAGGTGAGGTAATAACACCGAGGCTCAGAGCAGCATTAGGCAAATGTTGGCGTTTAAAACAAAGGGTCGTTCGGTTGCCATAGAAAGTTAAACTAATTACGGTCTGACGAGTATGTGCTGCACTTTCAACCAATTAACTCCCACAACATAACAGATCCACTGTCAATGACACACAAGCCAGTCTCGGTTTATTGCATGGTGAGAGGCGGAGTCCTACGCGTGTCACATGGTGTGAACTTAGATTTTTGAACGAGCCAATAAGGCGCTGTGTGCGTGCCAAGCCTCGTTTGTGCGTGAGCCTTGGTCCACGTGAAAGATCCTCACCCTCCGATTGGTTGGACGCACGCCTCACCGCCAAATACGAAAGGAGAGACTGTAACCGATCGGGCTTGTGGGCCCAGACAGCTGGAGGCGGCAATTGGAGCGTTGAGGAATCAGCTGAGGGGCTTTATTGTTCGGTCTATTCCAGCGCGTGAGTCGGGAATGGTTCTTACTGGGCCTCCCCAAAGGTGAGACCTTCCCCCACTGTATATTTATTGTTTATACCCGTTACACAGACTTCACTGTGGTACAACTCACACCCCTGTCACATAATGTCTCACTGAGACACACTCCTGTCTATTCTATTATATATTTGTACCGAGCTCACTCTTATTTATGTCTTTGTCTTACACTGGAGCTGCTCTCATCATATTTATTTATTTATTTATATATATATATATATATATACACACACACACACATTCATACAGTTGGTTAACTCTGGTTCTGTACATCACCACAATGAAGTTTAAATTAAACAACACTTTCAGCTTTAATTCAGTGGGTTGAACAAAAAGATTGTATAAAAATGTGAGGAATTAAAACCTTTTATTTAACACAATCACTTCATTTCAGGGGCTCACAAGTAATTGGAGAATTGAGTCAAAGTCTATTTCATGGGCAGGTGGGGCAATTCCTTGGTTATCTCATTATCAATGAAGCAGATAAAAGCCCTGGAGTTGATTTGGGGGGGGGGGTGTATGTGGAACAGACAACATGAGGACAAAGGAGCTCTCCATGCAGGTGAAACAAGTCCTCCTTAAGCTGCAAAAACAGAGAAAACCCATCTGAGAAATGTCTCCAATATTAGGAGAGGCAAAATCTCCAGTTTGGTACATGGTGAGAAAGAAAGAAATCACTGGTGAACTCAGCAACACAAAAAGACCTGGACGTCCACAGAAGACAACAGTGGTGGATGATCTCAGAATCATTTCCATGGGGAAGAGAAAGCCCTTCACAAGAGCCAAACAAGTGAAGAACAGTCTCCAGGAGGCAGAGTCTCCATATCCAAGTCTGCCATAAAGAGAAGACTGTATAAAAGTAAATACAGAGGCTGCACTGCAAGGTACAAGCCACTCATAAGCATCAACAATACAAAGGCTACATTGGACTTTGCTAAAAAAACATCTAAATAAGGCAACGCAGTTGTGGAAAAACATTCTTTGGACAGATGAAACCAAGATGAAGCTCTAGCAGAATGATGACAAGAGTAAAAAAGTGTGGAGAAGGCTTGGGAAGAGCTGATGATCCAAAGCATAGCACAGTTGTGTATAAAACATTTGGGGGGCAGTGTGATGGCTTGGGCGTGATTGCCTGCCAGTGGGACACTAGTGTTTATCCATCATGTGACACAGAAGCACAAGAATGAATTGTGAGCTCTTCAGAGACACTGTCTGCTCAAATCCAGCTAAATGCACTCACATTGATTGGGAGGCGTCTCATAATGAGCCAAAACATAGAGCCAAAGCAACCCAGGAGTTTATTGAAGCAAAGAAGTGGAATATTCACCTGATGTGAAGCCAATTGAGCTGCATTTCACTTGTTGAAGACTAAACTTGGGACAGAAAGGCCACAAACAAACAGCAAGTGAAAGAAGCGGCTGCAGTAAAGGCCTGGCAGAGCATTAAACAGGAGCAAACCCACAATCTGCTGATGTCCATGAGTTCAACACTTCAGCCTCCAGCAAAGGCTTTTCAACCAACTATTAGAAATTAACATTTTATTTTCAGTTTTGTCCTGAAATGAAGTGATTGAGTTAAAAAAAAAAAAGGCTTTAGTTCCTCACATTTTTATACAATCTTTTTGTTCAACCCACTGAATTAAAGCTGAAAGTCTGCAGTTCAACTGCATCTGAGTTGTTTCATTTCATTGTGGTCATGTACAAAACCAAAATTAGAAAAAACGTCTGTCCAAAGATTTATGGGCTTAACTGTATCTACACACACCTACACAAGCTTAAACTGTTTTCCTTTCTGTTCAGCCTTTCCACCTCTATTACAGCTGATGTGTTGCTTTTTGTACCAGCCAGTAGTCCTACTTCAGCTCCTGTGCTGATTTCCAGTTAGGGATGCACTTAATCCAGTTTTAAAGCCTTTTTCTACAGGTTTGGAATTGGGCGAATCCAAGAGTCTAACCGAACTGAATTTGAATCTGATAAATCACGTGATTGTATTTGGCCAAATCCTAAAATAGTGGATTCAGTGCATGCCTACTTCCTATTAGCCTGGGGCTCTGCAAATGAATTTTTTGTTAGTGAGTTCAGTTGTGATTGTTGGTACAAGATCTGTGTGGTTCCAGCCAGCACTGGATTTGGGACTGTAGGTAGAGAAGTTTTCAGTCTGTGGTCTCTATGGTCTGTGCAATAATAAAGCTCATTTACACATGGTCTCTCACGGACGCCTGGGAAGTGATCGTGTGCTCCACTCACTGACTGGTCTTATATTTACAGAGAGTCGGTGAGTATGGTGAAGAGGGTGAGCATGTTGGATCAGCACAAGAAGCCCTCCTGTGCCCGGGTGCGTGTAGCCGTCAGACTGAGGCCCTACATGGAGGAGAAGGAGGAAGATAAAGTGCCCACGGCGTGTGTCAGGGGCTTGGACTCTCACTCGCTGGAGATTGTCAACTGGAGAAACCAGCTGGAGACCATGCAGTACCAGTAAGTGAGGTCCCAGTCCATCCCAGTAATAGTTCAGCTGTACCTGATTGTATTGCTGAGACTCTTTCTCTCTGCACAGGTTTGATGCATTTTATGGGGACAGTGCCAGTCAGCGTGAGATCTACATGGGCTCTGTGTGCCACATTCTCCCGCACTTACTCATTGGCCAGAACGCCAGTGTTTTTGCTTATGGTCCCACAGGGGCAGGTAAGTTACTTGGTGATGTTGCCAGTATGGCATCCACCTACCTGAATACAAGAGGATTTATGTGACCCTGTCCTGTTGTCCCAGGGAAAACTCATACAATGCTGGGGAACCCTGATCAGCCTGGAGTGATCCCTCGGGCCGTTAGGGAATTGCTGCAGATGACCCGGATGGCGGCTAGTGCCCCTGAGAATGAGAACTGGACTTATACCATAACCATGTCTTATGTGGAGATTTACCAGGAGAAGGTAAGTGACTATGCAGACGACACTATAGAAATGACTGCATTGCTCTGGGAGAGAGGTTCATTAGGCTTCTTCTATCTCAGTGTACACCCCCACCTCAGGTGTAAAGTAAATCAATTGGAGTTACTGAGAGAGAAACGGCCAAGAATGCAGTGCTTGCTGCTAATTGTGCTTTATACCACTGTAGCAATAGAGCACAATTAGCAGCAAGCACTGCATTCTTGGCTGTTTCTCTCTCAGTAACTCCAATTTCAATTGACTATGCAGACTGTTATAGCTGCCTCCTGCCCTGTACCAGAAAGGGACTTAAAGGAGCAGTAACATCAAATTTAAATTTGTTGGAATACATAAAAAAAAAAGACCTTAAACTTTCAAATCACAAAGTCCTTATTAAAAAATAACTTGCCAAACCTCCACTTCTGCTCCTATTCAGAGAGGGCAACACGGTGATGATCCACCGTGCGGCACTCAATTTCTCCTCCCTGGCTATCTCCTATAAGGAAGGCATGGAGGAGAAATCGAGCGCCACACAATCGATCACACGATTTTTTTTTTTTATTGGTACTGGGGCTGACAATATTGGGCTGATCTGATCGAGGGCCCAACAATCCGATCACAACGCTGGTAATGCAGGGGGTCGGACCAACGGATGCATCAATGAACCAATTCAGTCCTGGATCCAATAGGAATTTTAAACCTGCCCGATCAACATCTGGATGATATTCAGCCTATCGATCATGGAAGCCATACACTGCACTTCGGCTGCAGATTTTTTCGGCCCATGTATGGCCCCTTAAGTGCGGTGCTGTGAGATTGAGCCCTTGTCTCTCTTTCCAGGTCATGGATCTGCTGGAGCCCAAGAACAAGGACCTCCCCATCCGAGAGGACAAAGACCATAACATCCTGATCCCGGGCGTGACCCTAAAAACTATCAATTCTTTTGGAGATTTCGATGAGCATTTTATCCCTGCCAGTCAGAACCGCACAGTGGCCTCAACGAAGCTCAACGACCGCTCCAGTCGCAGCCACGCCGTGTTACTGATCAAGGTGCAGTGAGGCCTCGGCTTTATGTTTAGCCATTTAGCAGCCATTGCTCTGTTAGAGTAAGACTCTGAGGCTTTGTGCAGCACTTTCTTTTGGCTCAGCTGCAGCATGGGCTCCACCTATGAATTAAAGCCTCTTTTTTGTTATATTAAAGGGATAATGCCATGGGAAAACATGTATTTATTTTCACAGCCTAGATTTTCAGTGCATAATTCTATGCAATTAAAAATGAGTTTGCTCTTTTGAGAGAGAGTTAATTTTGAAATCTGACATGGGGCTAGAGATATTGTCAGTTTTCCAGCATGTGACTTGTGCTCTGGTAAACTTCAGCCACTCTATACTGCAGGTTGGAGGATATCACCCCCCCCCCCCCCAGTAGCCCATCGGCAGAACAATGGGAAGGTAACCAGATAACAGCTGCCTGGTAGATGTAAGAACAGCACTCAAGGAGTTGCAGTGGGACATGGATTTTACTATTTAGTTGCATTGAGTAGGAGAAACAGTTCGAAAGTAGTTCCATCCTAAAATGACCTGAGATGCACCTACACACCAATATTACAACTAAATACACTTGCAGGTTCAGGAATGAAATTGTATATTGTAGAGTGAATTATTTGCAGTGTAAATCGAAACAAGCTGCTATGGGTTTGTGTAAGAATTTGTTGTATTTGTGCCAATATATCACAAACAAGACTAAGCCCAATACATCCTGGCTATATTGGTAGTACTGTGTGTGTTACTAATGGCTGGTACCAATAAGATAACGGCGAGATATGTTCCTCTCTGACACCTCCATCTCTTGCCACATGTAGGTCCAGAAGAGTCAGCAGGTGGCACCATTTCGGCAGCTGATTGGAAAGCTCTACCTGATAGACTTGGCTGGATCAGAAGATAACCGGCGCACTGGAAACCAAGGAATCCGACTAAAGGAGAGTGGAGCCATTAACTCGTCCTTATTTACGCTCAGCAAAGTGGTGGATGCTCTGAACCAGGGGCTGCCCCGAATCCCATACAGAGACAGCAAGCTGACGAGACTGCTGCAGGTGAGACTGTCATTAGAGCTGGGGAAATGCTACTGAGCTAACTCCACTTGGGCCGTTGTGTGATATTGGGTTTACTCTTCATGGCAATGGAAACTTGCCCTTGTGTGTGTGACTGGCAAGAATTGTGAAACGTGTGTCACTGGCAGGATTCCCTGGGAGGCAGCGCCCACAGTGTTATGATCACTAACATCGCCCCAGAGCAGACGTATTACTTCGACACATTGACCGCTCTGAACTTCGCTGCCAAATCCAAGCAGATCATTAACAAGCCTTTCAGCCGGGAAACCACCCAGACCGTGGGTAAGTAAACGTTGCACAGATTTATATAAATCCTTGGGTTATTTTTATATAGAACTATTGAAATCTAACAAGCACGGCCTTAGTATTTATCATCTCCACCTTTTTATCTGCCACAAGGTGTCTCTGTTTTTGTTTCTTCCTATTCTGGACTATTTGTTTATCCAGCTGATATGGCTAATGAGCAGCGACACCTAGTGGTTATATTGGGCAGTGTATCTGATACTGTTGTGCTGCTGTACTCGTATAAATACGCACACACGTATATTATTTATTCATTATTAGCAGCTCAGCCAGCCATGAAGAGGCCCAGGGAGGAAGCAGAGGCCACAACCAGTTCTCGGCAAAGAAAGAAATCCAAAACTGACTCTACAGAGTCGTCTCCCAATTCTTCAATGGAATCGGCGGGCAAGTGAGTTGATTTTTAAACATCCCCTTCCCCCATGCAAGACTTTTTCCACTTGTTTTACTCCATTGTGGGGGCTGTACATTTGACTGGGGGTACCCTGATATTGCATGTGGCTTATTCATTAGTGCAGCACTGGCTCATTTGTGTACTGGGCTCATCCAGTCTGAGGCTGAGAAGCTCTGATGTGAGAACTTAGCTTAAAGGAAAACTATACCCCCAAAATGAATACTTAAGCAACAGTTTATATCAAATTGAATGACATATTAAAGAATCTTACCAAACTGGAATATATATTTACATAAATATTGCCCTTTTACATCTCTTGCCTTGAACCACCATTTCGTGACTCTATCTGTGCTGCCTCAGAGATCACCTGACCAGAAATACTACAACACTAACTGTAACAGGAAGAAGTGAGGAAGCAAAAGGCACAACTCTGTCTGTTAATTGGCTCATGTGACCTTACATGTGGTTTGTATGTGTGCACAGTGAATCTTACGATCTCAGGGGGCGGCCCTTATTTTTTAAAATGGCAATTTTCTATTTATAATTACCCAATGGCACATACTACTAAAAAAGTATATTATTATGATAATGGTTCATTTACATGAAGCAGGGTTTTACACATGAGCTGTTTTACTCAGTATCTTTTAATAGAGACCTACATTGTTTGGGGGGTATAGTTTTCCTTTAAAGTGAAATTTCACCATTTAGTGTTTTCTTTGCTTTTATGTCCTAATCTAGTTCAATCCCTCTACTCCTATTGGTTTACCTTTTCCCTCCTCTCATTCTGAGAGCCTGGCATCTGGTTAGCTTGAACTCTAGATGTATTTATAGTCCCACTGTGTTTCTCTGTATGTTGATAAAAAGTTATGGAATGCTGAAATCTTTAAGGGGCAGATTTATTTATTTATTTATTTATTTTACGGTCAAAACTGTCAAATTCGAATTGTGAATTATCCCAACCCTTTAAATGTTTATATCAACACAAAGAAAAGTTCCAGGAATGTACCGATAACATTAAAGGAGACATAGGATAAATGAAAAAAAAACGAATCTTGTAGGCAATTATAAGTAATATATGGTGTTGCTTTTTACATGCTGCTAAAAATTTACATAATCTTTAAAGGAGATATTTTGTGGAAAAAATAACGTACCAGTGCATTATACTCATTTAGATATAGAAAAATTGTGCTTAAAAAAAAAAAAGTAGTGTTTCAGGCTGATTGAATATTTCTGCAAAATCCCTAATAATCCCTCCCTTCTCTTCTACTTCCTGCTCCCTGAATTCCCGGGCTGTGCAGGGGAGCTATTTTTAAAGGAGACATATATAGGATAAATTTTAAAAAAAAAACTAATTTTGTAGGCAATTATAAGTATTATATGGTGTTGCTTTTACATGGTGCTAAACATTAATATTATCTTTAAAACTAGCCCCTTTATTGGAGCTCCCTATAGATGTTCTCTGGTCCCTGTCTGTGTTTCAAATGAGGGGTGGGCGTGTCCTAACGGTCCCTGCCAGAAGCACAGTAGGAGGGGGACAGCCAATCACAGCCCTGCAGTCACACAAGCACAGACAGGCTTCAGTTCCCTATCAGGTCCTGCTAGCTGCTGATTGGTTCCTGTCCTACAGTGCAGTGAGCTGAGTGCACAGCCTGGGAATTCAGGGAGCAGGAAGAGACGGACAGGACTAGTAATGGTTTTTGTAGACAGTTTCAAAAATCGGCTTATTCCTTCCATATTTAGAGGAGTATAATGCACTGGCACATTTTTGTTATTACACTGTCCCCATTTAACCATGTACTGCATTCTGCAGACGGAAACTCAATTTGGCTTCGCTGGATTCCGCTGTGGTAGAGAGGCTGCTGAAACTGGATAAGATCCTGACAGAGAAGGGAAAGAAGGAGGCCCAGCTCTTGAGCACCCCCAAGAGAGAGCGAATGGCACTGCTGAAGAAATGGGAGGAAAGTCAGATGGAGATCGAGGTGAGAGGGAGTGGAGAGGCAAATTGTTCCCACTAGGACAGGCCCTTAGAATACTGAGTACCTAAGCACCACTGCCCAGTCACCCTGAAATAATTGTTACATCTGTCTACTGATACTCCTCCACAAACAGAGACTAAAGGAGAAGCAAAAGGAGCTGGAGCAGAAAGCAATGGAAGCAGAGGCTCGACTGGAGAAATCCAATAACTCTGACCTGTCAGACTCCAGTGTCAGTGAAAACACTTTCCGGGCCCCTCTCCGAGGCAGAAACACATCCACAGCGAAGGTCAAGAAGGTGCTGCGTGTGCTGCCCATGCAGGGTGAGTATCCTGGGGCAAATGGAGGAGTCACTCTGAGACTCTCTTGGGTAGGGGTCACATTAAGGGTTCAAGAAGTCTCACTTAACCACTCTAGAAAGGGTTAAAGGCCTCAGAAGGGATTAATGATTAAGCAGGAAGACTGCCCAGTTGGGCTTCATTTGAGGCACTTGCTATAGATGGAGCAGACTTTGGTTGTACTCTATGGAGAAGCTAATGAGTCGATCATTCCCTGCTGGCTGCCAGTCTGACCTCTCCCAATCACTTCTTCTATCTATCAGGAAACAGCCAATTACAGAGCACCATAGAGGAGGGGATCCCAGTCTTTGAGAAGAAGAAAAAGAAACAGGTAAATGATTATGATGAACTGGGATTTCTCCCAGCATTCCATTCTATGGGGGATGTCCTTTTACAGTTCCCAGTTGTAAAGTACTGATGGTGAATGATCATCTAGTAATTGGTACATTGTATTGCTGGGCAGTGAATGTTTTCAAATAAAACTCTTTGCCAACACTTCAAATAAACAACCACCTCCTCTTGTCATAGGTCACATGTGATGGGCATGAAAACCAGCCCACGTGGGAAATGAACATGAGGACAGACCTGCTTGAGAGCGGCAAGGAGAGAATCCTGAAACTACTCAACACCGGCTCCGTAAAGGAACTGAAATCCCTGCAGAGGATCGGAGACAAGAAGGCCAAGCTGATTATTGGCTGGAGAGAAGTCAATGGGCTCTTTAAAAATGTAAGTGTTGTTTCACCATCAGTAATCCTCAGTGGAGCCCTGCTGTACAATTCTTTTGGATAAGTTTCCATCTTGAACTGTCTCTGCATCTGTTCATTAACTCAGTTGCTAGAATCCTCTAATCTGCCCTGGGCTCTTTAATCCATGAAACCGTAGCCGTCTCCATTCCCTATCCAAATTAAGTCTATATATATTATGTATTCCCAATGCCTACAGGTGGAAGAGTTGGAATGTTTAGAAGGAATCTCTGCTAAACAAGTCTCCTCCTTTATAAAGGTAAGGGATGATAACACTACAGGAGGGCTGTGGGAGGAGTTGTGGGCAAAGCATTCAAGGGTAGATTCTGCTCCTCCGTGTGCTTGCTCTGGTTCTAAATCTCAGTCTCTCCTGTAACTGCAGGCAAATATCCTGAGCAGCATCGCCAGCTGAGACCTGTGACATCATCAGGCTGCGACAAGCAGGGGCCCTGGTTATACACCCTCCAAGGGCCCGTTATTTTATTCCACACCAACAACTTGAAATCCCTCGGCTCCTTATGGCAAAACTCTGAAGTGGGAATCTGAGGCAGTTTGGATGTTCCTGTGCCAATCGGCTACTGGAGTGAGTGCAACGCAGAGACTAAAGTTTTATTATTTTATTGTGAGCTGGTGTCTGTGTGTAGCTTGAGTGAATGACCGCCCCAATGGGGTGAATGTATGGCTGCAATGTGGTTTCTCCATGCCTGAGAATGATTAGAAGTTTCCATGCTGTGTGAGGCAGCAACATTTAACCACTCGCTCTTGTGTAAATATATATATATTTTACTAATTATCCACCCATTACCCACAATGCTTCGGCAGCCTGAACTGCAGGTGTTGGGTCACACGGCAGAGATGTTCTGCTGGGGTTTTTATCGTCTTAATATTACATCATGTTGTTCCAAAAAATCCATGTCTTTGTGAAATAAAACATTTTGGTTTTTTTTTAAAGTTTTTGTTATTTAGTTTCTTGTTGCATATTGTACAGCGTCGGGGGCAAGGGAGGGTTGGCTTTGTGTTTTCTAATCCTGGGTGTCGGCAGAAGTGATTTGTGCTATAGAGCAGCCAATCCGTGGCGAGAGCCGGAATAAGAGACTGTGTTTTATGGGAAGTAATTACACACAATAAATACTGATGGGCTCCCTTAGTGCAGCAGCCACAAGTAGCCATTCCCCACACAAGCCAACTCCCACTCTCTCTCATTCATACAAATAGATTTAACTCTCTCTCACACACATACGTCTCTGTCTCTGTCTCTGTCTCTGTCTCTGTCTCTGTCTCTGTCTCTCTCTCTCTCTCTCTCTCTCTCTCTCTCTCTCTCTCTCTCTCTCTCTCTCTCTCTCTCTCGTTGCTCGTATTCCTTCACCCTCAATATTGTTCTGCTTCTCATTATTTTCTTCTCTCCGTTTTCTTTGTGTTATAATCACTTTCCTCTTCTCTTTCACAATTTACTTTTTGAACTCAGCAATTGTTGTGATTGGCACCTTTCTTACAGTTTCCCTTTAAGAGCTCCCCTACTCTCCTCTCTTTTTTCAATGACCCCCCCCTTTAAATGGTTTTAATGTTTCTCTTCTGCTTTTATATTTTACCTTTCATTTAATTTTTTAAGAGAAAAAAGTGGTAAAACCCCCCACTCTCTTTAATACAATATAAAAAAAAATGAATAAACAACTAGTTAACACAATTAGTACGGGGTTGATTTGTTGGTGTACAGAAGTTCATTAGTCCGTTAAAGTGCCAGTGCTTAAATAGTACAAGCAATACCCATGACTGTAAAATGAATTACTGATTTTTTAATAAGAATAATCCATTTAAAGACTGTACCCTTAATTGTAATATAGGTTTAATTGAATTAATGATATTGCTAAGTGTACCTGCTAGATAAATAGCAATTAGATTAAATTATCAATGTAAATTTGAATTCATTAACATAAAGTGCAAGTGTAATAAATTAAAGCTGAATTAAGTATAAAGGTTAAAAAAAATGTGTCCAAGACCGTCATTTGAAAATGAAGTAGGAAAAGGAAAATGGTAGATGTGGAGAGCTCCAAAAAACTTCTATCAGTGGATGGGACTCCACGCGGTAAGAAAGTCAGACACTGGGGACTGTGGTCTCAAAATAACCGTATGTGTCTCATTGTGGAGACGCTAAACTATAAAACCACAGATCCTTCAGTGTCATTAAGAGGAAGGAGAGGAATATCAAATGTGGTACTAGGAATGCTGAACAGCGCTCAATTAATTAAAAACCAAACCGTTTCTAAAAGGGATTGGTAGAGAGCAAAAAGTTCAAATCAATTTTAAAATAAGAGACTCTGCTGATGCGTTTCGCTTAACAGCTTTATCAAGGCAAAAAAAAATAATTTTCTCTGTGTCAGCGTCCCCCTTCCTGAGGACTCAAAATATGAATATGCCTTTAGTTGCAAAAGACCAATTTCCTTCTCTTATACATTTATATGGCTTACTTTAAAGGAACAGTTCAGTATAAAAATTGGGTAAATAGACGGGCTGTGCAAAATAAAAAATGTATCTAATATAGTTAGTCAGGCAAAAATATAATGTATAAAGGCTGGAGTGAGTGGATGTGTAACATAATAGCCAGAACACTACTTCCTGCTTTTCAGCTCTCTAACTCTGAGTTAGTCAGTGACTATAAGGGGGGCCACATGGGACATAACTGTTCAGTGAGTTTGTAATTGATCCTCAGCATTCAGCTCAGATTCAAAAGCGACAGTTATGTCCCAGGTGCCCCCCCCCCCTCAGGTCACTGATTGGTTACTGCCTGGTAACCAATCAGTGGAAAACAAGAGAGCTGAAAAGCAGGAAGTAGTGTTCTGGCTATTATGTTACACATCCACTCACTCCAGCCTTTATACATTACATTTTTGCCTAACTATTTTAAATACATTTTTATTTTGCACAGCCTAATATAGTTAGTTTCAGCTCTCTTGGCTTCCAGTGATTGGTTACCAAGCAGTAACCAATCAGTGACTTGAGGGGAGGCCACATGGGTCATAACTGTTGCTTTTGAATCTGAGCTGAATGTTGAGGATCAATTACAAACTCACTGAACAGTTATGTCCCATGTGGCCCCCCTTATAGTCACTGACTAACTCAGAGTTAGAGAGCTGAAAAGCAGGAAGTAGTGTTCTGGCTATTATGTTACACATCCACTCACTCCAGCCTTTATACATTACATTTTTGCCTAACAATATTAGATACATTTTTATTTTGCGCAGCCTATTTATTTACCCAGTTTATACTGAACTGTTCCTTTAAACCTACGCCCAAGTTACTAGTATTAGGCAGACCACCCAGTGTGTATCCTCCTCTACACCCCCCAGCTATTGGGGTGGGGGGGCCGAGCTCATTAGATCCTGTGTCTGCAAGTGTTTGAGAACAGACAGTCCAGGGTAGATGAGGACAGTTAAATGGCTGGAGGCTGAAAATACAAGTAAATCAAAGACTGATATTACAAATTAGAGAGAGACATGATGGCACATCAGCAGTGGGGCCCACCAGGTTAATACAAGTTCAGTGTCCGACTGTTAGAGCTGGGTCCCACCCAACACAAGTGCATAAGATGCTGCAACCACCAACCCCCCAGCATTACACAGACATGCCAATAATATCTCTGTAGAAATTGTCTATAAACACCTTAAACCAGACATGCCAATAAGATCACTGCACAATATGGACTATAAACACATTAACCTCACGCGTGCCAATAAGATCACTGCAGACATGTTTCTACAAACATCTTAACTACAGACATGCCAGTCAGATCACTACAAAAATGGATAACACATACTAACCTCATATATACTAGTAATATTGCTATAGAAATGGAATATAAGGGCATTCACTCCAGACATACCTGTAAGACCAGTGCAGAAATGTATTATGAGCACATTAACTCCAAATGTGCCAGTAAGATCACTGTAAATTGTGAATAATAAACATAACTCCAGACTTGCCAGTAATATGACTGCATAAAATGGATAGACTGAAAGCATTACCTGGCAGAATGGCACATGGAATGGGTTTGTTTCTAATGAAGGGGATCCCCTGACTGCACAGGCAGGACCAGGTTTATATATAATATAGGGGATCCCCTGACTGCACAGTATCAGGGAGAGGCTTGTATCAAGTTTAGTAGAAAGGTTACCATTGAGAAGGGAAAGTCCAAACAGAATTTAATTTAGCTTGAGACATCTAAAACTCTCTACTAGGGCAAACAAAAAAGCATTCAGGAAGGCAATCCATAATTATTTTTTGATTGTAAGCTCTTTGGGACAGGAACCTCCTTCCTCTTGTCTCTGCGGCACTTAGCTCTGAAGGTTTAATGCACTTTGTATTTATTATTTAATAACCCCTCTTTGTCCAGTTCATCTGCTGTATGGTGCATAAGTAGCACTATATAAATACACACATTGGAAATCTACAGGTAGTTCAGACCATCAGGAAAGGGCAGTCAGGTATGGCATTCTCTAATATTGTACGTTTTAAAGCAAAGAAGGAAACTCCTCATTCCCTTATGTCCTTGTACGGCAGCAACTAATAAATAGGCACTCCCCCCTAGAGGTCACCATTGGTTTTTTTGTCCTCCCTGCGTAGGAGAGTGAGGTTTGTTGTCTGGTACTATAATTTTTTCTAGGGCTGTCAAGTTCCAAGACTCTAGGAGACTTGATGACCATAGGATTGAACTACCCTAGGGGTAAAAGATCCGGAGGCTGTGAAGGGGCCTTTCGGTTAGTTGCCTGCTTGAGAGATCTTGTGCAGCCGAGGGTTTGCCCTTCTCCAACATGGGACAACTATTCCCACTGCGTCAAAACGTGCGCGCATCAAAATGTGTCACTACTCCCAGATCGGATTAAGAATGTTATTAAGAGCTCTTTGCAAGAGATTTTAGTCCAGCTGCAAGTTAATCCAAGTACACAGAGTGGGGAGGTTACTGAAAGTTCTTCTCCCCTGACCAATCAGTGGCTTTTGGGGAATACAGATGAGGATTCTTCAGAGGAGGAGGACGATGAACTAGCGGAGAATGCGGCAAAATTAATCAAAAACGTCAATGCTACTATGGCTAATGCTGATGAAAAGGATCTTCAGCCTTCCTCTTCGGCTTAAAGATCAAAATCTTTACCTGTTCATCCTGTCATGAAGGAACTAATGAAAAGAGAGTGGGGAAAATCCTGAGAGAGCTCCATCTATCACTAAGAGACACCAGCTATTGTTTCCTATCCAAGAAGAGGAGCTGGAGAGTGATAGACTTGCTACCGCAATATCCACTTTTGGCAGAGATTCCCAAAGAAAACTGAGACCAGACCCGTCTTCCACTGGAATGTCCAAGACCCTATGGATCGGAAGGTGGAAAGTTTGCTTAAACTCTATTATACAGGGGCAGCAGCCTCATGTAAGCCAGCTTTACCAGCTTTGTGGGTAGGCCGTTCCTCGAGATTTTAGCTAATACAGTTCTTTGATGAAATAAGTAAGAAAGTTCCTAGAGAGGAATTACTTGAATCACTATCTAAGATTTCTTCAGCAGTGGATTTTCTTTTTGATGCTTCTATTGAAGGGATAAAATTAGCAGCCAAGGCTATGCAGCCAGACGGGCTCTATGGCTGAGAACATGGCCAGCAGATGTCACATCAAAGGTTAGTCTCTGTGCTATGGCTTTTGAGCCGGGCCATCTTTTTGGGTCAGAGCTGGATAAGCTTCTAGAATCGCTGTCAGGAGGCAAAGGTAAACCTTTGCCTCAAGAGAACTTGAATAGAAGAAATACATTTTTTTTTTCAGAACAGACATTCTTCACCGAGAAGAGACTCCTTTATAGAGGGATAGGAAGAAAGGGGAAGTTAGTTCCTTTCGTCCCTTCAGAGAAAGAGTTAACAGATACAGAGGGGAGAACAAACCCGCAGTGCAGAAAAAGAAAACATCCTTCCAACGCCAGAAGTTGTCTTCCTGTAGGAGGAAGATTGAAGGCCTTTTATCAGGAATTGGAGAAAAGAATTTCAGACGTTTGGGTTGTGAAGTTTATACAAGAAGGATACGAAGTAGAATTCCTTTGATTTCCTCCACACAGAATTATCAGAACACCCATTACCCCTCCAGTAAAACAGGAAGTTTTAGAGAAGTCTGTAGCAGAGTTCCTCGTCACCAGGCTTCTCGAGCCAGGGCCTCCATCCCAAATCTTTCAAGGCACCTACTCAAGGGTTTTTTTGGTTCCAAAAACGAATGGAAGTTTCCGTAACAATAATAGACTTGAGGTTTGTCAACCAGTTCATCAGGAAATTAGCATTCTGTATGGAAAACATCAGATCAGCTATAAAGGTCTTAGACTATGGATAACCTTCATGTACCTCTTTTCAAGGACCACTGGAGATTCCTTTGCATAGCTCTTTATATTGGAGGAGAGCTTCGTCATTTCCAATTCCAAGTCCTGCCTTTCGGTATAACAACCGCTCCCTGGGTGTTTACCAAAATTGTACCAGCAATAGCAGCTGTATTGAGGGAAGAAGGGATTACAATATCTGGACTATTGGCTTGTCTATCGGCTTCACTTTTTCGGAAACATTTGGACAAAGTGATTGCTTTTCTTCAACGGCAACTTCGGTTAATGGCCTGGAATCTGATAGGTCCATTCTAGAGTCGCAGGATATTTCCCCATAGGTGATGGATATCCTTGTACAGTCTAGAAGAGACTCTACAAATATGATTTCTGCCAGAATCTGGAAGGTGTTTAGATCCTGGTGCATCAGGAAGACAATTGCAAGTAACTAACCTTCAATTTGCTTGCTTAAATTTCTTCAGGAACGATATGACAAGGGATTAGTGTTCAATACCATCAAAGTACAAATTTCGGCTCTCTGCCTTTTTGAGTAAACCCTTTACTGCCTTTCCACTTATTAAGAGGTTTGTGAAGGCCATATCATAATCAAGATTCAACCTAAGATATTTCAACCCATTCCTTCCTTCCTGGGATTTGGTGCTTGTCCTTAGGAAGCTGTGTGATTCTCCTTATGAGCCATTGGAGAACTGTTCAATCAAGCTTAAAAATCTATGTGAATCGCACCAAAGAATTTCAGAAAGATGAAAATGTATCAGTTTTGCGGGGAAGAATAGAGGTCTAAAAGGTTCTAAACCATCTTTGGCAAGGAAGATTAAAGAAACCATTCAGATGGCATATATCAAGGAAGATCTTCCTCCATTTCAGATTGCAGCTCATTCCACGAGAAAGATGTCCACTTCATGGGCGGAAATCGCAGGAGTATCTATGGATAATATCTGCAAGCGGCGGCATTGAGTAACCCAAACACTTTTGTGCAGCACTACAGGGGGGACATCTTGGCCGCTCAGGAAGCTTCCTTTGGCAGTAAAATTCTCCAGAGGATAATGTAACCATGAAACCCGCCCTTATTGCTCACTTGGCTGCTGCCGTACAAAGACATAAGGGAATTAGTAAATTTATACTTACCGTAATTTACTTTTCCCTTAGTCCTTTCGGCACAAGAAATTCCCTCCCAAATAAAGATATTAAGCATTATATGTGTTACTCATTATCCGCTGGTGACCTCTAGGGGGAGTGCCTATTTATGGGTGGGGTTAACTTTCTCTTCATTGTCCTACATAGCAGGTTGCAAAGAATAAATCTCTTGGTTGCTGCCGAAGGGAAAAGTAAATTACGGTAAGTAGAAATTTACTAATTACACTTTGAGATCAAAACAGGCAACTTTATCTGCTTCATGGACACCTCATAAATCACCTTGTATATCAGGCAGTGCAGGTGAACAAGCAAATAATAGACCTGTTCCTGGAGAGGGAAATGTCTATTCCATGTTCCCTAAAGCAGTAAATCTTACAAGAGGCGCATCAGAGCAGCAGCTTCTTATCTGCCTGTACAGGGTGTGCTGGTGAGTACAGAAAAATGGGTAAAGAAAGGTGGGTACAAGTCGTGGGCATGCATTGCCAATATCACACAGTACAAAGCCCAGTTGATTAGAGGCATTTTATGTAAAAAAACAAAAATGTGCTATTGCATTCAACTATTTGGAAAGGAATGTGTTTCAGAAAGTTGTGTCTCTGGTTACTTTATTGAATATTTCTGCAAAATTCCTATTAGTCCCGCCCATCTGTTTCACTTGCTGCTGCCTCCTGTGCAGGGGAGCCGGTGGCACTCAGCTCACTGCACTGTAGGACAGGAACCAATCAGCAGCTAGCAGGACCTGATAGGGAACTGAAGCCTGTCTGTGCTTGTGTGACTGCAGGGCTGTGATTGGCTGTCCCCCTCCTACTGTGCTTCTGGCAGGGACCGTTAGGACACGCCCACCCCTCATTTGAAACACAGACAGGGACCAGAGAACATCTATAGGGAGCTCCAATAAAGGGGCTATTTTTCAAGACAATATTAATTTTCACCCAAAAGTAATAACAGCACCATATACTATACATTATTGTCTACACAATTTGTTTTTTTAAATGTATCCTATATGTCTCCTTTATTATTAATAACATATAATTCTAACCCTTTCCCTACCAAGCTGTTTTTAGACATTTTGTACTCTTTCACTTTAAGGGCCTTTCCTGGGGGGGGGGGGTCTTTTAATATATTGTTTTTTTTCAGGACACCTGAGCTTTCAAAATATGCTAGAATTTTGGTGTAATTCCACTTCTGTGAAAAGATATAGGCTTCTAAGTGTCTGATATATGTGATTGTACTGTGAAATAATGTGAACATTATTTTTTTCATTTTATTAGACACAATTTATTTTATGTATGAGAACACAGCAGATTTGGAAAGGTCTATGTCTTCTGAATGCACCAATACCAAATATAAATCGTTTTATGGAGATATCTCAGTTGTATAGATCAACATCTCTAAGCAGCACACTGCCAAATTTCTAAAACACTGCTCCACAAAACGGCATACTTCTTCTTAAAGCCTTGAACCTTTATCCACACCCCTTGAAACTGAATAGAGATTGGTGCAGCTGGGTAAAGTTTCTGGATTGGTTGAATAGTTAATTGGTGAGTTTTGATTGGTGCACTTGTGTTTAAATACTTGAGGCTTGGCTCTGTAAAGAAAGCCTATGATTAAGTGTTTATGACACAAACCCAAAAAAACACAAAAGGTTTTCCGTTTGTCCGCTCCCCGCACTGAGGGCTCTTCCCTTTTGTGGTGAGTAATCACTTTATATCTGGAGACCCTAATACCTCAGATGTATCGATATCCAAGTCTACCATAAAGAGAAGACTGCAAGTAAATACAGAGGCTGCACTGCAAGGTACAAGCCACTCAAAAGCATCAACAATACAAAGGCTACATTGGACTTTGCTAAAAAAAAAAAAAAATCTAAAAAAGCCGCACAGTTTTGGAAAAAAATTCTTTGGACAGAAGAAACCAAGATGAATTTCTAGCAGAATGATGGCAAGAAAAAAGTGTGGAGAAGGCTTGGGAAGAGCTGATGATCCAAAGCATAGCACAGTTGTGTATAAAACATTTGGGGGGCAGTGTGATGGCTTGGGGTGCATGGCTGCCAGTGGGACACTAGTGTTTATCCATCATGTGACACAGAAGCACAAGAATGAATTGTGAGCTCTTCAGAGACACTGTCTGCTCAAATCCAGCTAAATACACTAACATTGATTGGGAGGCGTCTCATAATGAGCCAAAACATAGAGCCAAAGCAACCCAGGAGTTTATTAAAGCAAAGAAGTGGAATATTCACCTGATGTGAAGCCAATTGAGCTGCATTTCACTTGTTGAAGACTAAACTTGGGACAGAAAGGCCACAAACAAAGAGCAAGTGAAAGAAGCGGCTGCAGTAAAGGCCTGGCAGAGCATTAAACAGGAGCAAACCCAGAACCCGCTGATGTCCATGAGTTCAAAACTTTACAAACTATTAGAAATGAACATTTTATTTTCTCTTTTTTAATTTGTCCAATTACTTGTGAGCCCCTGAAATGAAGTGATTGTGTTAAACAAAAGGCTTTAGTACGTGACATTTTTGTGCAATCTTTTTGTTCAACCCACTGAATTAAAGCTGAAAGTCTGCAGTTCAACTGCATCTGAGTTGTTTCATTTAAAACTCATTGTGGTCATGTATAGAACCAAAATTAAAAAAAACGTTCTCTCTGTCCAAAGATTTATGGGCCTAACTGTAGAGATGAGTTCAGAGATGTAGGGAGGGACAGAGTTATGACGTGCTTTGAATGTCAGGTTCATTCATTTGACTTATTGTGAAAGCAAGTACAGGGACTAGCAGAGAGTTTGGTATGAGAGAGAGTAGTGGTAAAGTGGTATGGCAGAGGAGGAGCGGTTGCTGAGGTGTATGAGCCTCGCAGCAGTGTTCATTATGGACTGGAGAGGTGACAGTCTCTGGCGGGGAAGGCCAATTAAAAGAGAGTTACAGTAGTCAAGATGTGATATGATGAGAGAGTGAATAGGAATTTTAGCGATAACTTGGGTGATAAATGATAGTATTTTAGAAATGTTCCATAGGTTAAAATGACCTGATTTAATAAGTGACTGGATATGAGGAGTGAAGGACAGGGCAGAATCTAGGATAACCCCAAGGCCTGGGGGGGGGGGGATTGTGGATAGTGGACTTTTTAGCTATGATAGAAATTTCCGGGATGTTAGTTGGAGAAAAGAGAACCATTTCTGTTTTAGAGAGGTTTCATTTAAGGTAGCGTTGCAACATCCAAGTAGAGATAGCGAACAGGCAGAAGGAGACCCCAGTTAGGAGTTCTGGGTTGAGATGAGGAGAGATAGATCTGAGTATCGTCAGCATAGAGTTGGTAGTGGAAACCATACGAGTTGATTAGTTTGCTGAGAGAGGACGTATAGAAAGAGAATAAGGGGCCAGGACAGAGCCTTGAGGAACCCCAGCAGAAAGTGATAGGGGAGAAGATGCTACTCCATTGTAGGAGACACTGAAGGAACGATTGGTGAGGTAAGAAGAGAACCAGGACAGGGCCATATCATGAAGGAATGGAGGATGATCGGGTGATCCACAGTGTCAAATGCAGCTGAGAGGTCAAGCAGTATTAGTAGTGAGAGATGGTTGTTCTTTAAACTATTCACATGGGTGTCAGTTATGCCATGTTGGAGAAGGCTGTTGGACTCCAGGTATAAGAACTGGGGCTCCCCTGAACAGAAACACTGATTGTGTTGTGTGTAGCTTTTCCTGCAGTCATTTAGCCACTCCAAAGAATGGTGCAAATGTTCTCTTGACTATTATCATTATATTATTTGCAGCTGCCATCATTGTGATTTATTTGTGCATGCGTCAATATTCAAGCCTGGGAAAGGAGGGGGGGGGGCTATTAGGGTTTCAGTATTCCGTATTTTACGGGCCTGTCCGGTAAAAATGATGGTTGATCCCAATGTTATTAATAGGGAAAAAAGATAAATATATAGGAAGGTCAGTGATCCCAATGTTATTAATAGGGAATAAAGATAAATATATAGGAAGGCCAGTGATCCCAATGTTATTAATAGGGAATAAAGATAAATATATAGGAAGGTAAGTGATCCCAATGTTATTAATAGGGAATAAAGATAAATAAATAGGAAGGTCAGTGATCCCAATGTTATTAATAGGGAATAAAGATAAATATATAGGAAGGTCAGTGATCCCAATGTTATTAATAGGGAATAAAGATAAATATATAGGAAGGTCAGTGATCCCAATGTTATTAATAGGAAATAAAGATAAATATATAGGAAGGCCAGTGATCCCAATGTTATTAATAGGGAATAAAGATAAATATATAGGAAGGTCAGTGATCCCAATGTTATTAATAGGGAATAAAGATAAATATATAGGAAGGTCAGTGATCCCAATGTTATTAATAGGGAATAAAGATAAATATATAGGAAGGTAAGTGATCCCAATGTTATTAATAGGGAATAAAGATAAATATATAGGAAGGTCAGTGATCCCAATGTTATTAATAGGGAATAAAGATAAATATATAGGAAGGTCAGTGATCCCAATGTTATTAATAGGGAATAAAGATAAATATATAGGAAGGTAAGTGATCCCAATGTTATTAATAGGGAATAAAGATAAATATATAGGAAGGTCAGTGATCCCAATGTTATTAATAGGGAATAAAGATAAATATATAGGAAGGTCAGTGATCCCAATGTTATTAATAGGGAATAAAGATAAATATATAGGAAGGTCGGTGATCCCAATGTTATTAATAGGGAATAAAGATAAATATATAGGAAGGTCAGTGATCCCAATGTTATTAATAGGGAATAAAGATAAATATATAGGAAGGTAAGTGATCCCAATGTTATTAATAGGGAATAAAGATAAATAAATAGGAAGGTCAGTGATATGATCCCAATGTTATTAATAGGGAATAAAGATAAATATATAGGAAGGCCAGTGATCCCAATGTTATTAATAGGGAATAAAGATAAATATATAGGAAGGTCAGTGATCCCAATGTTATTAATAGGGAATAAAGATAAATATATAGGAAGGTAAGTGATCCCAATGTTATTAATAGGGAATAAAGATAAATAAATAGGAAGGTCAGTGATATGATCCCAATGTTATTAATAGGGAATAAAGATAAATATATAGGAAGGCCAGTGATCCCAATGTTATTAATAGGGAATAAAGATAAATATATAGGAAGGTCAGTGATCCCAATGTTATTAATAGGGAATAAAGATAAATATATAGGAAGGTCAGTGATCCCAATGTTATTAATAGGGAATAAAGATAAATATATAGGAAGGTCAGTGATCCCAATGTTATTAATAGGGAATAAAGATAAATATATAGGAATGTCGGTATTTGTTGTCAGACAAGGCGGCACCACTAGGAATAGGGGCCTATAAAGATCTAATTGTTACACAGTTTCATTAAATAATTGTAAAACAAGTCAACCTTTTAGCATTTTGAGGCATGGGCTTGAAAAATAACGCTGTGGAGCCCAGTAATATTTCGTTACATCACTTCCGGCTGCTAATGAGCCGCCATTACATAAACTGCAGCTCTGCCCCTTTAACTGCAGCCTTTCTCATGTGTCGGCGGACAAATAAATAGCAGAGCCGAGAAGGAAGGGGGAGCGAGTCACGTACCCTTTATTCGGGAAAAACCATTTGCGCACAGGGGTGGGTGTGTTTAGTCGCAAGCCGAATGCAGCCATTTTGCAATGGTTTTCACTAGGCTTGAGGATGGAGGAGGGGTGGAAGAGCAGGGGTTTCGTGCAATATCCCTTGTGACGTTTGCGGGGGGAAGGGGGGTTAAAGCTTCCGTGTAATTTATTTCTGCAGCCATTTCCCGCCTCCTTTCTGTAACGTTCTCCCCTCCCTGCGCTTGTGTTTGGTTCGTCCCAAGGTCCGCAGACAAAAGAATCCAATATTGCAAAGCCGCGGGCGCTGATCTGCACCCCTCCCCCTTCCTTCCCTGCTGCAATGGTTGAGCCCTGGCAGTGAATTTGCAGAGAGAGGGGGCGGGGTCAGGCGGGGTGAAAGGTCAGAGCAGCAGCTGGTGTCAAGTGAATAAAGCAGAAATGATCGGAGAGGGAGGAGCGACATTGTGTCTGAGGGGGAGGAGGAGGAGAGCGCTGACGTCACTATTCCAGCCTGACTGACTGTTTTTTTTCAAATAGGGATTTTTTTTTTGTCTTTTAAATCGCAGTCAGCCTTTAGGGGGCAGTGATCTGTTAGTGGTGCTGGAGGGAGGGGGGAGATCTATACATAAAATACTCACTCACTATATACATTTATTTATACTTATTCCTGCCACAATGGATGCAAATTGGAGCAGTTTTATATTCCAGGTAATGCATGCTGGGGGGGGGAGGGGAGAGGGTCGGGAGGGGTCGGGGGTGAGTGAATAGAATGTGGGTGCTGCAGGGGATCCTGTGCTGGGGGAGGGGGCACTAACATGGCTGCTGCACAGGACTCTGTCTCCCACTGCTCAAATCTGCAGCATCTTCTGCCTCTGACTTTTTTTTTTTTTGCAGGGAGGGAGGGAGAGTGAGAGAGAGAGATGGAGTTGGGTGTTTTAAATCACCACCCCTCCCTCCCATCTTCCCCTCTCTTCCCTATAGAGATAGAGGCGCAGGGGACATTGCACCCACGCTGGCTTTGTCTCATTCCACCCAGGCTCATGTTATTGTGTGTGGGGGGCACCGCATGGTGACTGTCTATCTTTTATTATTGGCAATTTGCCTCAATGCCGGCACTCTTCACTGGACAAATCCTTGAAATTCACTCCAATCCGTGTTGTATCCCCCCAAGACTTCATGTGAGTGCGGCTGTAGCCAAAACAAGGCAGATCTGTGCAGCCACCATTCCCTTTACATGTTCTGCACGAGGGTTTCATGCAGTCTCAAGCCCCCCTCTTTTGCTCTTGCCGTCAGATTAGGGCCCCGCGTTAGTTCCTCTGTTACAGGTGTATGAAATTTGCACCCCTGGTGGGCTCAGACCCGCAATTTGGGGACCTCTGACAGACGACCTTTGTTTTTGTACAGGTGTTTGGTGATTTCTTTCGTTCTATAGTGACACGAGATGTATTTCCTTATGGATTGTGATCCAAGGATCCCCCAAACTGTTGCTTTACTCATCATCCTCTCATGCTGGTAATGGGTCCCGTGTGTATCTGATGGCAGCAAGTGTTTTGTTACAGTTCTGTACATTTATACTTGGGCAGGAATGAGACTCCAGACGGAGGAAATGCTGCAACGTCCTTCTAAAGTCCAAGGCCTACACATTGCTGGGACTCTGACATGTAGCTTATGAATGCAGAAAGAATATCCCTGCCGAGGACAATGGACAGAGAAAGCTTAGCAAGTAGGAAAAGGGTCAGGAAAAGATACAAGCTCTTGGGGCTAATAGCCCCACAGTTAAGAAAAAAGGCATCCAGCAAAATCTACAAGAAGATTGAAAGAAAAATTGCAAAAATTAGTTGTTTAGCTAGGGGGATGCTAGGCCAGCTGAAGTTCAGTGCAACTCTACAGACTGGTAGTTCTATCTCAGGGGTGACCAAAAGGTACATCCGGATCTACCAGTAGATATCAAAGACACTTGTCCAAAAAAAAGCTTATCTAAGTCCCCCTCCTGTTTCATGCTTTTCATTCAGATATTCTGTTAAAGTTAGACGAGAAATAGTTGTTAACTATAACAAGATCCGTTTCTCATCAATCAATATTGATATTCCCCATGGAACAGAATGTTATCCCTGCCTTTATGGATGTAGATCATAATGGGACATTTTCACTAAAAGTAGACCTCACATGAGTAAAGTGTGGGCTCTCCTGTTCTACAGGCAGGTGCTTCAAATGGAATTGCACCTCCAGAAGAGAGGGACCAGAAAGCTGTGCCAACAGAGACATGTGAGATTCTGAAATGTGGCTAAACTATGAAGCGTATACGTTCAACCACTAGTCTTAAGAGCTTGTACTCTATTTCCATTCCTGCACTTTACAAAGACCATACAGGAAAACAGAATGCAGTCATACTGGATTTTTGTTCAGAAGGCAGGCAATTGTACTTGTATCTCGGCATAATGTATCTTTCTGACTGTACAATATAAATTCAGTAGAGTGTCTTCACGAGAAAATGAATAAAACTTGTTTCCAGAGGTCTCGTATCAAAAGGACACTTGGTGAGGATTGGGTTCTCAGGACATCTCCAACCAAGAAGCCAAGGGTAGAGAGTATGGCCTCTACAGTAGCTCCTCCCTATGACAATATCACTGCTTTTGGGGGGGCTTGTTATAATGTCACAGTAGGACATCCCCCTATAGAGCAGGTTTTTAAAGAGCATGTAAAAGCAAGAAAAGATTGAAAGAAACCTATCTCCAATATATTTTAATTAAAATATGTGTTCTGTTTTATAAGAAACCTGACTGTATGCAGTGAAATTCTCCTTTCATTTACTGCTGGGGATAGGAATTGTCAGATGGTCCCTAACTGCTGAGCAGGGAAGCAATCATACTTATGAACAGCAAGGGGAGCCCCCCCTTCCCAGCCATGCAGAACTCAAGCAGCTTTGTTTATGACAATCCCTAAGCAGCCCAGACCACACTGAGCATGTGCATAGTCTTAGTCTTGCAAAGATGTATAACAAAGTTACAAGATGGTGACCCCCTGTAGCCAACTTTGAAAGCATAAATCATTTGTTCGATTAGGCTTGTGGTGCAGTAAGTTCATGTTTTATGTTTAGTATACAAAATACAGCATTTCTAGCCTTGTTCTATTTTAGACTTTACATGCCCTTTAAATCTGTGAAGGCAGCATCAATCATAAGAGGCTCACTTGACTATATAGAGATGCCTGAGTTGTCTCTCGGTTCTCTGTTGGGTTTGACTCCATAGTCCATTAATAAGGATATGCCCGGGTAGAATGTCTGGCCTAATAAAGTCACATGCTGGGAGTGCATGCTAGTGACCAGGTTTTCTGCATTTCTGCTATGGACCCCTTGGTGGTGCTGCCTTGGGAAATACTGGCTCAGAATTTAAAATAGTGAACCTTCTATACCCCATATTTTCTGTGTGCCACAAGTGACTGAATATTGACTTCAATTTTGTTTTGCAGACCCCTCCTCCTCCCCCTGCTGAACCACTGCAGGTTGAGCTCTTACCAGTCTTGGCCACAGTTACAGCGTCCCCAGATGGAACCCTCCAGTCTCAGACCATGGTGTCTACTTTGGCCACCCATCACCCCTCAACTGTGGATACAGCTGCTCTCAAGCAGGTGGTGCCCGGCCTTTCTGTTTCACAACAGATTACTCCTATTGTTACCCCCCATCATTCATCAGGCCCCACTGCCCTGCCATTGCAGCCCCTCATGGAACTCCCTAAGAAATCAAAGAGCCGGGGCCCTTATATCTGTTCTTTGTGCTCTAAAGAGTTTAAGAATGGATACAACCTAAGGCGGCATGAAGCCATTCACACTGGAAATAAACCAGCCCGGGCAGCACCTTCAGTTGATAAAATCACCGCCATGGTGCCTCTCAGTTTGCTGGGTGTGGCGAGTGCCCTGGGTACAGGAACAGAAGGTCTGGAAATGCCTGCCTCCCCCTCCACCCTCTCTTTACCGGGCCCATCCCCTTCGGCAAAGAAGGTCCGCAAAAACCATGCGTGTGAAATGTGCGGGAAGGCATTCCGGGATGTGTATCACCTGAACCGCCACAAGCTGTCCCACTCCGACGAGAAGCCGTATTCATGCCATGTGTGCCAGCAGAGGTTCAAGCGCAAGGACCGCATGACCTACCATGTGCGCTCTCATGATGGGACTGTGCATAAACCCTACATCTGCAGTCACTGCGGAAAAGGATTCTCCCGGTGAGAGACTGTCATTATCTTTCCTCTTCCATTCTGTTTATTTTGCTTTGTGTGGCCGCCATCTTTGTACAACTGTTTTACAGTGTCCTCTTTCTCTTTTAGACCTGATCATCTGAACAGCCACGTTAGGCAAGTCCACTCTACAGAGCGTCCATTTAAATGCCAGGTACTTGTCCTGCTTAACTGGGGAATTCCATAACTCTGTTCATTCTATAACTGTAACAAAAAAATCCTTTGCTGATGCTTAAATCTTCTTTCCTTCACTTTCAAGCTGTGCCCTTTATGTGATACGTTCTACGCATTAATCCTATCGTTTATATCAAAGTCACAAGTTACCCACCAGCCATTCATGTTCTCTGTGTTGTTTGGAGGGTCTGAACTGAGAGGGGCAAATGTCCTAATGTTACATACCCATCTGAATGGCTGTTTGATTTCTGCAGACCTGTGAAGCTGCCTTTGCTACTAAGGACCGCTTGCGGGCCCACATGGTGAGGCATGAGGAGAAAGTCCCTTGTCACGTGTGTGGGAAGTTGTTGAGTGCCGCATACATTACTGACCACATGAAGGTTCACAGCCAGGGCCCCAATCATGTATGTGAGCTGTGTAATAAAGGTAAGTCCGTTGTACAGACTGTATGTGTAACCCTGGCTAAATGCTTCCCTCACCATCATAACACCATAAAGCTCCTGTAAGGAGATGTATCCCAATATCCAGCAATGCTGCTCTGACTCACCTGAGAACAGCAGCTTATGATGGAATCTTATTCAGTTTAGGGTCAATTTAATGTTAGAGCAGGGAAACCTAATGAGGCTAAAACCAGAGAAAATTGGTTAGGGTCATTTTTTTTGTTGTTGGTTTGTCCATGGTCTAAGGCAACTTGTTGGCAACTAAGGAAGATCTATAAATATGTAGGGACAGCGATTAATGTATGAATCCTTTTGGTGGAGCTTAATAAGATGAAGCTCCTCAGGGGCGGAGCATGTGGGCCAGATTATATTTATTAGCATGGTGGTAGATCGGTCAGATCTTGAATCCCAGAAATTGAAAAGATTCAGTGCATCCACATGAAGGAGGCTGCTTTTGAAGAAAACAGTTCAGGGACCAACATCCAATTTACATATGACACAGGTCACTACATCTGGGGTGACAAAACTCTGACCCTCCAACTTGTTGTGCTCAGCCACATTTCCCATCATCCTCTTTATTGAACTAGTATTTAAGGATGGTGGCAGTTGGAGTTCAGCATCTCTGTGCTACATAAAATGGTGACAGGGGCTCTTTGGGGGTGGAGTGGGGGAAGTAAATCATTTAGGATAAATGGGTCACCTGCTGATAATGTTGCACTGCCTCCGCCCCAGCCTTAAAGTGGCATGTGCTTCTCCCCTGTGCAGGTTTTGCCACAGCCGCGTACCTGCGTGTCCATTCGGTGAAGCACCACGGTCTGGTGTGCCCACGGGCAGACAGCTTCCTCTGCAAGTTGTGCAGCGTACACTGCAAAACCCTGGCACAGCTGAGCGGGCACATTCGTACACACGACATGTCGGGGCTCAGTGACGGGTCCTCACTGCGGTGACCTCTGCTAAGGCAAGAGATTAGCGGCTACTTCTCCCCTTTACTGCTTTGGTGGGAGGAGGCTGCTGAGAGCATTGCTGAGTGTTGGGATATGTGCCTCTACTTTCTCTGTAACGCACCAGTGTGTAGTCTTATATGTTTCTTCCTCTACTACTTCTCTCTTCTATGCTCCTTGGGTTTCTTGTCTTGCACCATTTCTTTCTTTCCATTTGTCACTGATACATGATTTTCTTGCTGCCGCTCCTGCTTTCCCTGATGAACACAAAGTCTCATGGACACACATTTCTTCTCTCCTCAGGGACCTGCCAAGTGTGCCCTCTTGCGGATCCATCTGCTTCAGTGGCTTCTGTAACTTCTGTTCTGCCGAGTGCTGGTGTCGCGGGCATGGTGCACACTCAGCCGTGGTGACTGGCATTCCTAGAGGGGGAGCAGTTACTGTGACCTCTCTATGATGGACAGAGAAAGGAGGACCCGTGCTCCCCTGGGCAGACATTTGTCTCTGGAAGAGTACTGGGGCGTGCGTGTGACCCATTTCTAACCTCCTAGAAGGCATTATATTAAGAGGGGGTGGGTGGTTGGTCTCAAGGACACCTGTGAAATAACACTCATAAGAGTCTAACTGGCACTTTGTGGTGCTATTTTGAAGAGCGTCTCCTTGCCCCAACATAACACTTCTGTGGGAAAGCTCCTAGATCCCTGGGGGATGGTTAATATACACTACGTGATCCTATACTGTGACTAGATATTTAATTCACCCTTAAACACTTTCCAGTCTAAGTGTGAGTAGGACTGATGGCACAGAATAGGTTCACTGACTGGTGTCTTAAAGGCAATGCTGGGCATCAGTGGGATGATTTTTTTTAGATTGGCAAGCAAGGGAGACTAGGCCAGGCTTAAAAATGGGCTTAATGTGATACTGGCATTTATGGGGGGGTTAAAAGTCTGGAAATGTATGGACTGGGTTAGGAGGAGCTGCTGTGCAAAATAGCCTGATGACTAAATCTCTGCAGATCGGCCATGGGAATATTTTAATATATTAGTAGTATTTGAGGGGATTTTATATTGACACTGTACTAAGCTGGTATAGAAGGGCTTAATATTGTTGCATTCTACTGGCCTGCCATGGAAATAAGTAACAAAAGTGGTGTATTGGGATGATCAGGTAAAAGAGGGGTAAATGGTTCCAGAGTGGGCTATTGGATAGGTAATTCACCACATTTGCCTAGATTTGGCATTTGAGGTGTTAATATTTGCTCTGTAAAGCAGGAGGTATATGGGTAAGCAGTGTTCTGTGGGGCTGGCATGAAGGGGGAATAACTCCAAATGTAATCCTGATTGGGCAGGTAAGGAGGCCAGTATGGTGAAACACTTTGCTTTTTCATTTAAGAGCCTGTTTGAGGGAAATTGATCAGTGTTAGAGGTAGAATGGAGGGGCAGTACTGAAACAGTATTAGGGTAAGGGGTATAACCGGGTTAGTACTAAAACAGTATTTAGAGCATAGAATGGAGGTAATGGACTGGAACAGTATTAGGGGTACAAGGTAAGAAGAAGAGCAATATGTGGAGGGGTCAGTGTTACGGGTGCATAGAAGCATTATGGCATATCGCTCTACTAGGGCTTCAGGGCAGAAGAAGAATTGGGCACTTGGGTGGGCGGCTTTAAGATTGGCATCAGTAGTGCAGTGTTTGTGTGTCCTTCTGATTAAGGACTCCAGACAAGCTGCGCCGTGGTCTAGCGCTAGAAGAGTAAAGGGGGGGAAATAATCATGATTTTTTTATTTAGCAGTGGCACCATTTTCCTTTTAGCTCTGTGCTCTTTAGTAGTCCTGTACAAATAAACTCCAAGACCAGACTGTCTGCCTTTAGTATTGCAGAACGAAAACATAATTAGTTGCCAGTGACAAAAGGGATGTTTCTGATCCACGCTTATCCAGGGGGCAAGTTAACTGCCACCACTTGGGAGAACAAAGTTGTATTTATGCAACTGCAGTACCACCATTAGGCAAGACCTCAGGCCTTTGTGTCCTTCATTACACATTGCTCTTCCCTGCTTTAACTTCTAATTAGGAGAAAGTGTATTGGACATGACCATGCTTTCAGCCAATCCTATCATCTTTGTTGTGTATTTTGCAGAAGTTGGTCCCTGTCTCTTGGATGAGCAGGAGATCAGACACAGGTAGGGCCACTTCTATTTTTATGAAGAACTTTCTATGTTAGTCTTCCTGCTGACGGTGCACTAGTTATGCTGGAGTAACAAGGCAGTGATATTGTAACGCGATTAGTTCAGCATTGCATTGAGGATGGTTTTGCTGTAGGAAGCAACACAGGGATTCCTAATTTACTAATTACAAAGGTTCAGGGACGAATTCTATACGAATGACTGAGAATCACGAACCTATTAGAAATGAATTGACTTGTGAGGCACAGTTTCTAATTCCTTTGGTTGTGATTTAGGCAAAATGAGTGCTGTATTGAACCTCAGATTGTACTGAAGAGTTTTATGTTTCTGTAGTTCCATGGTATGTTGTACGGGTCCTGAAAATGTTCCCTGTACTCAAGCAGGAGTAAGTACTAAGTAGTGGCTTATAAACCCAGAGCATTCCCCTCTGAATATGTGTAATTAATTCATATTATTGGAAGCTGCCATAGTACCACGTTCTTCATAAATCTCTCCGTAGAACAGGAGCCATAATTCTGGTTTCTATACCACACATATGGTATCTTGCAGTGATCTTGTGTACTGTAGCAGTACTAATCTCTCTTTTTATGGCGTTCATAGTAACACACTCTAAATTTGTTGTGCGAGCTGCAGGGGGACATAGTATCTAGTCCAGGGCCCTTACGGTGTCCTTCTGGATCACTGTCCGGCTTCTCAAGTCAAGCTACAGTTTTTCAACTGTATACTAAAAGCATCTTGTAAACCCCCCCCATCAAAATAAGGATTTGCATCTTCAGCAGCCAATGCAAAATTAATTGTCTTGGGTTTTTAAAAAATAGATATCACTTGTAAATAGTTTTTTTTTTTCACATTAAAGCTATAGTATTCTATATGAACAGTTCCTGGGGACTGGTAAGCGGATGCCCTGGGTAACTTTTTCCTAGGCCAATATATGATCCTGCGTTACTCCAGTGTCTGAGTTGCAGTGTTTGGCTGCCCTACAGATGCCGACACATTGACTGATCCTATAGCTGCAGCACATCACGGCAATGCACAGGGTACAGGTAAAAGTACATTTTGTTTTTTCTTCACTGAGCCAATGACCTATCTGCCTGTAAATCATTGTATCTGACAGAGATGGGAAGATTTCTTCTAATTAAGTCTTAATTGTGCCACTAAGCATTGCAGACCATTTGGTTTCCACTTAAACTTTGCTTACTATTAGCAGTCATTTAATGTGTTTATGCTTTAAAGCGAGGCCAGCAAAACTTGAGGAAAGAAGCATGGAGCGTTGGTGGTAGTTCCCATGATGACGTGATAGCTTTACGTAGAGGTGCCTTGACCTGCTGCTAGTTATATGGCAAGCAATAGAATTCTGGTGGCTAGCATCGCTGAGATCTGCCTAATGTGCTATTAGATGATGGACTCTGGACTGGGAAGTTTTTATGGAGGTCCTTGTCATGAAACAAATATTACTTTGAATCTTTTTTTACTGTGACGTGGAGGCATTTCTATTGGATCAGGTTTTTCTCTCCCCCATGAGCTTATCCTCATAGCCTCCTCTTTTTGCTGATGAGCCCAAAGCCTGGAAGCAGTTATACATGAAGGCTAATGGCACATGTAACACTCTGCTGGCAGTGGAGATTCACCAACGTATCCCCAATGTATCTTTAGTATATGGTGTAGGTTTTTAGCTGAGCTTGCTGACCCACTTGTCCTGTGGCATTCTGGCTTTATGCACACAATGTAGCAGATGCAAGGCCCGTTATTGAGATTACCTCCTCCGCTCTCTATCAGAATATTAGAAGCAAATGTTCTGCCCGGGCTCAGAATAGACACAACGTCAGGACCCCTTTGCAATTAGAAGGACATTTATCTGTCATTTTAAACTCCCCCTTCCCCCGTTAGTTTGTGTGTGAAGGTTTGAAATGAATGCATGAGAAACTGTGTGTGTATATATATATACTGTATATATAAAGTGTACAGGAGGCGGCTATAGACTGTATATAATGTAACTGTCACACATTTCGCACTGTAAATACCGAGAACTCCTGGAAGTCTTTCATTTTCATAACTGTTCAAACACTTTTTTTTTTTTACACATTTTATTTTAAAGGGAAAGTTTGTCATTAATAAATCCCCTCATACAGCTCATGACATTCACATAGTTCTGCTGTACTGTGAAGCGTCCCTTCTGATTTGTCGTAAGGAGAGGGGGCAAAGCTTTAGGCTGGTACAATGGATATTGGTTACCCACGGGGGTGCTGCAGCTCAGCTAAGTACAGCAGTCGTGTGGGACAGTAGAGAAGGCTTGAGGAATGTGGGCTGAATCTCTGGCATAGGTAGGGTTATATCTATTGCTTAGAGCTGTAAGAGGGTTCGATTTCATGGGCAAAGTGTCCATTTGCATTTTTTTTGTGGTGACTTCTTTTCTCTGACGGTACTCCCTCTCTTTTCACGTTTCCCCATTCTGTTACATTGTGACTCCATATTGGCCTCTCTTCCGGATCCTGTGGCAGTTGGCTCAGGACTACGAGGCCTCTCTCTGTAATCTATAGGAACATCAGCGGTCCAGTCACCTGCATGCGTTGGGGAATAGCCTCCAGTTCTGGCAGGCGTTGCCAACACACTACTACGTTCTTACAGTTACAGACAAATGTTTCAGACCCCCCCATTTCAACTTTTTTCTGCCTTTCTTACAGTAAATACATGTTTTGCTCTTTGTTTCCTGGTATCATGTAATCGGACAGTTTCTGTCTCCGTAAATAAAGTATTCCACCCTGTGTCTTGCTTAAGAACCATCTAAATTTTAGTAAAAATGTTACACACCAAATTTGTGTTTGTCTCCTTAGTATCTCTTTAGTATAAAAGGGCCATGTTTGTACCAGGTCTAGTAACCCATAGCAACCAAGAAGATTGCGTCTAAACCAGTGCCCATTAAATACTGCTTGGCGGCGATGGGTTTCTAAATCTGGTGCAAACTTTGTGACTTTTATTACATTTTTCTCATTAGATGTAACTGCTGGATATGTGAAAGAAATCATTTGTTAATCCACTAATGTGGCATGAAAGTGGTGCTATTAAGATCACTCGCCTCTACCAATGAAAAGAGATGCCATAGATTCCTCGTTCTAGTGTTGCTTCCATCGGGCCAAGGGATTACCCTTGTGTCTCTCTTTTCTATCACACAGATATTCTGCAGTGTCTTATCCTTGAGTCCACCACCTCCTTAAGGGGTTCTTTAGCAGAACAGTAAGGGTCTCCTTCCAACTCTTTTACCCGCTCTAGAGATTAGCACACTCATGGCTGCTGCCATACTATGCCAACCTTGCAGACCTCCATCATAACCTTCATAAACATCATCATTATCAACAACTGGATTGGTTTTGCCATTTCTCTCTAGCCTTTCCCTATTGTCTGCACAACCTTCAGTAACTTTACTCCATTATTTAATGCTAAATTCTTCTCTCTCCTCAGCTGGCCTGTCGATGCACTGGCACTGTCTAGCATTTAGCCTCTATCCCTCCTATAGTAAAGAAACCCTCTCTGGATCAAGTTGCCATTTTGGCTGGGTCACAATCATATTTTTGGTTGGGCTTATACAAAGAACATTTGCGCACGCACATTTGACAGTGGATCAGAATTCAGAGCAACTGGCCCAGATTAGAATTGCACTGATATTGTTGTTGGGCCACTGCTTAGTGCTGAGCTTACTGATTTCTGTCAGACACCTCATTCCAAACTCTTGGCATGACACACAACCTTTGGGTGCCAGTCTTCTCCTCCCACGTATCTTTATTTTGAAGAATTACCAACCATCTCAACATATTACCTTCTCTACAATTAGTTCTACTTCTTCCAATCCCTACACCACACTCCTATTGCATATAAAGGAGAGAGATCGTATTAGTGAACCCCCCTCCCCTAATCTTGTAAGCAATGATGTATATTGTATGGTGTTGGTTTTACTTTGGGATAAAAATTATTAATCTTTTAAAAACCGTCCCTATAGATCTGATGTGGTCCCTGTCCATGTTTTAAGGTCCCATTTGGTAGACCCTATGTGGACGGGCAGCCTACAGGAGATTCTGTTTAGCAGTACATCTGGTTTTCTGCAACTAATACTTGCCTGGAATTCAAAAATAAGCACCTGCTTTGAGGCCACTAACAGCAAAGTGGTTGGTAAGCAACATGTTATCCACGAGCCACTGGTTCTAGAACTCCAATAACAAGGCTCAAATTAATCAAAATGTACAATATTTCCCAGTTTACCTCCATCATCTTAGGCCCTGGGTTTATGCACTTTATTTTCTTAAAGTGAACTGGGTTTTATGCCATTTTAAAGGGGTGGTTCACCTTTAAGTTAACTTTTACTATATTGTAGAATGGCCAGTTCTAAGCAACTTTTCAATTGATCTTCATTTTTTTAAATCTTTTTGAATTATTTCCCTTCTTCTTCTGACTCTTTCTAATGGGGGTCACCCCATCTTAAAAACAAATGCTGTGTAAGGCTACACGTGTATTGTTACTGCTACTTTTTTCCCCCCTCATCTTTCTATTCAGACCTCTACTATTTATATTTCAGTCTCTTCATATCAATGCAAAGTTGCTAGGGTAATTTGGACCCTAGCAACCAGATGGCTGAAACAGCAAACTGGAGAGCTGCTGAATAAAACGGCTAAACAACTCGCACCACAAATAATAAAAAATGAAAACCAACTGCAAATTGTCTCAGCATATCACTGCCTACATCATAGGAAAGTTTATTTAAAGGTGAAAAACCTTTTTAAGTCCTCCTAAACAATGCTTTTTTTGCCATTTGCCTTAATATCACCCAAGAGATTGGTTACTTACCTTTCTGATTGGTCATGGATGGCCAACGTCAATAAAACCTGCGTCCTGCTATAGGCACAGATAACAAGCATTCATATATATAATATATATATATATATATATATATATATTGAGTGAGGGCACAGAAATGGGCACAATTGTAACAAATAACGACAGCAAACTACACCTAGTGAGTATTCACAGAAATGCAAGGAATCACACTTCTCCTCCCCAATATATTGTGCCCCTTTACTTGAATATCCTACACTAGTGTGCATTTTATTGCCACTCCAATACCTGTCCAGTACACTTCCAAATGTGCCTACAGCCTGGCTTGCTCTAATCTATTTCCTCATACATTTTCAGTCCACATAAATAAACCTAATTTTAGACAAAGCCCCAGCATATCTATAACCCCTGAACCTAATGTGACCCCCCCCCCATGCCTGATTCTTTTGGCACAGCAAGGGTTTATGTTGAATCTCTCCTATGGGATCCAACAGGCTCATGAAAAATGTATAGGCCCAGACGCTTAGCCATTATGGATGCAAGATGTGTTGTGGAGAGCTGGATGGAGGTGACAGGCAAGTGTAAGAGAAGGAAATGCTGCTGAAGAACTGGCAGTGAGGATAAAGCGCATGCAGGAGTGAGAACTGTAGGGGGCAGCACTGGGGTCGTTGTGTATGCAGTGAAAGAGCAGCAGTAATTAGAGAATTTCCTTAAGCAGCAGTTTTGCACTAGCACAGGGGGCAGCAGCCAATATGATGGAATGAAAGAATGGCAAAGGAAAAACAGCAAAATGTTTAATATTACTGTTAAGAAACATGTATAAGAATTAGCACAATAACATTGATCAGTTGTATCCACAACATGCATTTGTGATCTGTCCTGCTGGCATGTATTAACCATAAGGAATAGTATTGGGGCAGCACTGGGGAAGTGGCAAGTAAGGTGGCAGTGGGGCATTAAGGGCAGTACTGGGGCTGTGTCGGACTCACTGAATGATCTCATCTGTGTATAAGAGCAATGGGTTATAAAAGCAATGTTCTACTTGGCTGCTGAGGGATCCACTCCCCAATAAATTGCTGCTTTTGCTCTATCCATTTTCCATCTAGAGATGGCCATACACATTAGATCCGCTCGTTTGGCGATCTTAACCCGATTTACCCACTAACGGCAGGGCGATATCGGGTGAATTCCGAATTTTGGGCCCTGGGGCTGAACGATCAGATTACAATGCTGCAATTGGGGGCCAACGGGTTGCAGGATTGCATCAGCTAGCCAATGCGGTTCTGGATCGCAGAAAAAAATCAAACTTGCCCAATTGATATCTGGTCGATTTTTTGTCTGATATAGATCGGGGGGACCTGTCGGGAGCCCCCACACACAGGCAGATAAGTTGCCGAATCGATCTAAAGGACCAATATCGTCAGCTTTAATCTGCCCGTGCATATCCACCTTTTCTTCCAATATTTTCTTTGCATTTCTTTCTCTCTCTTTTCTTCTGTGTTGACTACGGTATCCACCTATAGCTTCTAATGTGTTACCCTAACCACTTTATTCTTAAAGGAGAAGGAAAGGTTTTGTACACTTGAGGGTACCAAATGTTAGGCACCCCCAAGTGATTGTATTTACTTACCTGACACCCCGGGTCGGTGCTCCTATCAGCAGAAAACTGCACCGACCTGGGGTCATACCAGTGAGCACCACGGAGTGATCTTTTTCCGGGATCTTCTTTCTTCATATTTCCCGGGGCAAATGCATGCGCAGTAGAACCAAATATCGGCTTTTTAGTTAAAGTTCGGCTTTTCATTCTAATGCGCGACCGTGAGAAGGAAGAGGATCACTCCATGGTGCTCACTGGTATAACCCTGGTGCAGTTTTCTGCTGATTGGAGCACCAGCCTGGGGTTTCAGGTAAGTAAATACAATCACTTGGGTTGGCTAACATTTGGCACCCCCAAGTGTACAATGCCTTTCCTTCTCCTTGAAACCCTCTCTTCTTCATTGTACATTCTTTTTGCCATTAGATAATTGCTGTGATTAAAACAAAATGTAAGCTGGCCATATACTGATTTGGTCCCTTTAGTCAGCAGCTCATTTGCCAGTATATATGAGTCCTCGCCGGCAGATATCTGGTAGAAAATCAGTATCAGTACAGTCTAGTATGGGGTTAGGGTAGGGAATGGAATAGAGGGGTCTAGTATAGGGTTAGGGTAGGGAATGGAATAGAGGGGTCTAGTATGGGGTTAGGATAGGGCATGGAATGGAATGGAATAGAGGGGTCTAGTATGGGGTTAGGATAGGGCATGGAATGGAATGGAATAGAGGGGTCTAGTATGGGGTTAGGATAGGGCATGGAATGGAATGGAATAGAGGGGTCTAGTATAGGGTTAGGGTAGGGCATGGAATGGAACAGAGGGGTCTAGTATGGGGTTAGGATAGGGCATGGAATGGAACAGAGGGGTCTAGTATGGGGTTAGGATAGGGCATGGAATGGAACAGAGGGGTCTAGTATGGGGTTAGTGTAGGGAATGGAATAGAGGGGTCTAGTATGGGGTTAGGGAATGGAATAGAGGGGTCTAGTATAGGGTTAAGGTAGGGAATGGAATAGAGGGGTCTAGTATTGGGTTAGGGTAGGGAATGGAATAGAGGGGTCTAGTATGGGGTTAGTGTAGGGAACGGAATAGAGGGGTCTAGTATTGGGTTAGGGTAGGGAATGGAATAGAGGGTTCTAGTATGGGGTTAGGGTAGGGAATGGAATAGAGGGGTCTAGTATGGGGTTAGGGTAGGGAATGGAATAGACGGGTCTAGTATGGGGTTAGTGTAGGGAATGGAATAGCCTGTGTGATGTTAGGCTGGTGCAAGTGCAGGGAAGACAGTGGCAGATTGTGTGTTTGTTTCCAGCTGAGAAGAGTGAGACAGAGAGATGGAGTGAGGTGGGAGGGAGAGAGAAGGGGAGAAAGGGAAAGGGGGGGAGTGAGAGATACAGACACAGCATCCTCACAGTCAGACACATTTCTGCTGCTACCGCTGCTGCTGCTGCTGCTTGAGGGTGGGTGGGTGACGAACCCCTTGAGGGTTGATCAGTGGGATTCAGTCCCCCCCAAATAGCTGGAAACTGCCAGAGAGAGAGGGAGGACAGGAGCGGAGAGAGAGGAGGTGAGACGTGTTTGGCACAATAGGTGTGTGGGGTGGGCTGCTGTGTAACACAATGGTGTGTGTGTTTGTGTGTGTGTGCGCTTGTAGTCAGCATGTAAGTGGCTGTGCATGTTTATACACAGCAATGCATGTGTGTTTCATTCATGGCATCATGTGACTGCAGGTGTGATACATGTAGCGAGTGCACAAGGGTGTGGGTGGGTGCTGCTGGCACGGGTGCGGATACAAACATCTTGCACATTGATTCACATATGATCATGTACTGCAGCCGACACAGACTGGGGGACCCGTGAGATAAGAGGGGATGAAAGCTTGTTGGTATTCACACAATATGGGCTCATGCTAAATACACACTTATACACACACTGACACACAACATACGGGCTGTGAAATACACTCACACCTCACATGTATACACTGCCTGCACACACACGTCATTGACCCTTTCCTGCCTGCACACACACCATTAACCCTTTCTTGCCTGCACACACGCCATTAAACCTTTCCTGCCTGCACACACATGCACCCCATTAACCCTTTCCTGCAGGGTCACATTGCACAACTAATGAGTTCTGCTATCTATCTAAATCATGCCAAGCAATATTCTGCTTATTCTTACTCTTACAGCTACATTAATCAATTACTGACGCTGCCCCATCTGAACATCACTCCCAGCACTGCGTTACTATGTGCCATGTATGTCTTTCTCTCTCATACATTATTCATGTAACATGTCATCTCTAGCACTCTGCAGCCTTTCAGCCACCCTTCATTCTCACTGGGAGTGGCTATATGGAGCAGTGGGAGGAGTTAAGTTTAGTGGTAGGATGAGCTATTATGAGATGAAGAAGTAGGTGGAGTTAAGCTGATCTATAAGGGTCAGTAAGTGGTGCTCAGTTACAGGGCTGACTATAAGGAGCATTGTATATAGAGCAATGGGAGGAGTTATAGAGAGGGTTAAATGGAGCAATAGGAGGAGTTATAGGGAGGGATATATGGAGCAATAGGAGGAGTTATAGAGAGGGTTATATGGAGCAATAGGAGGAGTTATAGGGAGGGATATATGGAGCAATAGGAGGAGTTATAGGGAGGGTTATATGGAGCAATAGGAGGAGTTATAGGGAGGGTTATATGGAGCAATAGGAGGAGTTATAGGGAGGGTTATATGGAGCAATAGGAGGAGTTATAGGGAGGGTTATATGGAGCAATAGGAGCAGTTATAGGGAGGGTTAAATGGAGCAATAGGAGGAGTTATAGGGAGGGTTATATGGAGCAATAGGAGCAGTTATAGGGAGGGTTAAATGGAGCAATAGGAGGAGTTATAGGGAGGGATATATGGAGCAATAGGAGGAGTTATAGGGAGGGTTATATGGAGCAATAGGAGGAGTTATAGGGAGGGTTATTTGGAGCAATAGGAGGAGTTATAGGGAGGGATATATGGAGCAATAGGAGGAGTTATAGGGAAGGTTATTTGGAGCAATAGGATGAGTTATAGGGAGGGATATATGGAGCAATAGGAGGAGTTATAGGGAGGGATATATGGAGCAATAGGAGGAGTTATAGGGAAGGTTATTTGGAGAAATAGGAGGAGTTATAGGGAGGGTTATTTGGAGCAATAGGAGGAGTTATAGGGAGGGATATATGGAGCAATAGGAGGAGTTATAGCGAGGGTTATATGGAGCAGTAGGAGGAGTTATAGGGAGGGTTATATGGAGCAATAGGAGTTATAGGGAGGGTTATATGGAGCAATAGGTGGGGTTATAGGGAGGGTTATATGGAGCAATATGAGGAGTTATAGGGAGGGATATATGGAGCAATATGAGGAGTTATATGGAGGGGTATATGGAGCAATAGGAGGCGTTATAGTTAACGGTATAAAGAACAATAGGAAAATATATAGTGCTGTGCAATATGTTGGAGCTTTTTAAATACATGCTGATAATTATATGAAACATTAGTTTTCTACTGAAAAGGCTTCTAATATTTCCATTTCAAAACCAACAATATCAATTAAACGACAATAAATTCCAAGACTTTTTCATTGGCACATACATATTTTAGACACCTTGTGCTGCACAAAACATAGATGCAGATGGTATTTTTTACAAAGTATCTGCACTGCACTAATTTGAAGCCTTTAGGGAAGTCATAAATAAACCGAGCAAATAAAGGTCTCTATTATGATTTACACCAGGTTTTACACGTTTTTTTTACACCAGAATTTAAAGGAACCATAACAACAAAAAATAAAAGTGTTTTAAAGTAATGAAAATAAAATGTACTGTTGCCCTGTACTGGTAAAACGGGCGTGTTTGCTTCAGAAATTCTACTGTAGTTTATATAAACAAGCTGCTGTGTAGCAATTTGCGAAAACTGAAAAAAAGGCTATATGGTACAGGATAAATAGTGGATAACAGATAACACCAGTATGTTCTACAGAGCTTATCTGCTATCTGCTGTGTAACCTGAGCCTTTTCTTCTTTGAATGGCTGCCCCCATTGCTACACAGCAGCTTATTTATATAAACTATAGTAGTGTTTCTGAAGCAAATACAGCAGTTTTACCACTGCATTCAATTTTTATTATTTTAAAACACTTTAATTTTTTAATTTTTTGATCTTACTGCTCTCTGCTACACACAATTTTACGCAGAATAGCATGGAGTTAATGTGGTAAATTGTGGAGTATTATAACACCACATTTGTAACAGTTTTACAAATATGCCCCATAGCTATCCCAGAGTCTCTTATTATAGGGACAGTGATGATCTATAGATTTCCTCTGCAGCTGTCTCTTTAATAATAGAGAAGGAGGCCGTAACCATTCATCTATTTTTTCATCCCATTGACAAGTCCTGTCGTTAACCTTTCTAATCTTCAGGTGCAATTCAACCCGCTAAACAAGATTCAAGTTGCCCCTTGACTTCATCTGTTGACATAAATGGGAAACACCTGCCCTTTAAAAGGGTTTGATTTTAGGCAATGTTAATTCAGCTGAAAAGCCTCAAGCTCAATAAGTGCAATCAGGTTGGATCAGAACAATGGTTTAAGCTACAGTATATGGTGTCAATCATCCTCACAGGAAATCTTACATTTTAACTGGTGTTAAGGAGTTTGGATTTACCTGGATAGTATCGCTGGTCTCAGTATTAGAGCCTCTGCTATAGGAGATAGGGACACACAGGGCCACATTCTAATTTCGGCCCCTGCTTGACATGTTCCAGAGTACAAACTGCTACTCCTGGCTTGCTGTTGCGATGCCCCGAAACGTTGCATACGCAATAAACGAACAAGGTTTTACCTGCTGGAATTACCCATGTTGTGCCGGTGTGTCCTATTTCTGCGGTGCACAGTTTCTACACGCAGTTGTTATTGCTCTGCAATAGAAATATATGGGGGAAAGCTAAACTTATATTCATTTGCTCATCTTTACTATTTTAAACAGGTTTTAAATGTGGGTCATTTGCCTTTATTTTTGCCACAACACATGTTGTCAGAACAGAGTGCTGTAAAGGCATTATGGACATTAAGGAAACATTTACCTCTAAAATGATCACATCCCTTTTAAACACACAGTCTCATCTCTATGTGGCTCATAAATATTGGCCAAAAGGCGAAAATACTTTGGAATGAGACAATTAGTTTATATGTATGCTCATGGCTGAACAAAAATCTGTGCAGCTTGCATCACGCATAGTATGAAAATGTAATTATACATGCTTGTCATTCATTTCCCCTGTGCATTTGGTTAATTTTCTGTAATAAATCAGAGTTCTCAGCTTCATGTGAATCTAGCCGCCAGTTAGCTGGGAAGGTAATAATGAGCAATAGGAGGAGTTATATGGAGCAATAAGAGGAGTTACAGGGAGGGTTATAATGAGCAGTAGGAGGAGTTATAGGGAGGGTTATATGGGGCAGTAGGAGGAGTTATAGTTAAAGGTATATAGAACAATGGAAATATATATAGTGCTGTGCAATATGTTAGAGCTTTATAAATACATGCTAATAATTATATGAAACATTTTTTTTCTACTGAAAAGTCTTGTAATATTTCCATTTCAGGAGGGGGTTATAGGGAGGGTTATATGGAGCAGTAGGAGGAGTTATAGGGAAAGTTATATAGAGCAGTAGGAGGAGTTATTGGGAGGGTTATATGGAGCAATAGGAGGAATTATAGGGAGGGTTATATGGAGCAATAGGAGGAGTTATAGGGAGGGTTATATGGAGCAATAAGAGGAATTATAGGGAGGGTTATATGGAGCAATAGGAGGGGTTAAAGGGAGGGTTATATGGAGCAATAGGAGGAGTTATAGGGAGGGTTATATGGAGCAATAGGAGGAGTTATAGGGAGGGTTATATGGAGCAATAGGAGGAATTATAGGGAGGGTTATATGGAGCAATAGGAGGGTTATATGGTGCAGTAGGATAGGTTATAGGGAGGGTTATATGGAGCAGTAGGAGGAGTTATAGGGAAAGTTATATAGAGCAGTAGGAGGAGTTATTGGGAGGGTAATATGGAGCAATAGGAGGAATTATAGGGAGGGTTATATGGAGCAATAGGAGGAGTTATAGGGAGGGTTATATGGAGCAATAAGAGGAATTATAGGGAGGGTTATATGGAGCAATAGGAGGAGTTATAGGGAGGGTTATATGGAGCAATAGGAGGAATTATAGGGAGGGTTATATGGAGCAATAGGAGGGTTATATGGTGCAGTAGGATAGGTTATAGGGAGGGTTATATGGAGCAGTAGGAGGAGTTATAGGGAAAGTTATATAGAGCAGTAGGAGGAGTTATTGGGAGGGTTATATGGAGCAATAGGAGGAGTTATAGGGAGGGTTATATGGAGCAATAGGAGGAGTTATAGGGAGGGTTATATGGAACATTAGGAGGAGTTATAGGGAGGGTTATATGGAACAATAGGAGGAGTTATAGGGAGGGTTATATGGAGCAATAGGAGGAGTTATAGGGAGGGTTATATGGAGCAATAGGAGGAGTGAGAGGGAGGGTTATATGGAGCAATAGGAGGAGTTATAGGGAGGGTTATATGGAACAATAGGAGGAGTTATAGGGAGGGTTATATGGAACAATAGGAGGAGTTATAGGGAGGGTTATATGGAGCAATAGGAGGAGTGAGAGGGAGGGTTATATGGAGCAATAGGAGGAGTTATAGGGAGGGTTATATGGAACAATAGGAGGAGTTATAGGGAGGGTTATATGGAACAATAGGAGGAGTTATAGGGAGGGTTATATGGAGCAATAGGAGGAGTGAGAGGGAGGGTTATATGGAGCAATAGGAGGAGTTACTCTGAGGGTTGTATGGAGCAATGATAGAAGTTATAAGGAGGGAGTTATGAAAAATGTAGAGCAGTGATCCCCAACCAGTAGCTCGTAAGTAACATGTAAAGGTGGCCATACATGGGCCGATAAAAGCTGCCGACAGACCGAGTCGGCAGCTTATTGGCCCGTGTATAGGGGCCCCCGATGGGCTTCCCCGATTGAGATCTGGCCGAAAGTCGGCCAGATCTTGATCGGATGGGATTAAAAATCACGTCGCGGCCGCATCTGTTCGCTGATGCGGTCCCGCGATCCGACCGCCCGTTTGCGAACGCTAGGATCCGATCGTTGGGCCCTAGGGCCCACGATCGGATCAGCCTGATATTGCCCACCTCAAGGTGGGCATATCGGAGGGAGATCCGCTCGTTTGGCGACATCACCAAACGAGCGGATCTATCCATGTATGGCCACCTTTACTCTCCAACCCCTTGGATGTTGCTCCCAGTGGCCTCATAGCAGGAGCTTATTTTTGAATTCCAGGCTTAGAGTTTTGGTTGCATAAAAACCAGGTGCACTGCCAAACAGAACCTCAATGTAGGTTGACAATCCACATAGGGGCTACCAAATGGCCAGTCACAGCACTTATCTGGCACCCCAAGAACATTTTTCATGTTAGTGTTGCTCCCCAACCCCTTTTACTTCTGAATGTTGCTCATGGGTTCAAAAGGTTGGGGATCCCTGATGTATAGAAAAGAGTTATATAGAGCAATAGTGTGGTATTTATACAAATGGCCTGTAGATGTCACTGTGCCCAGACTTATAGTGTGCATACTTCATAAAGCTTAAAAAGTGAAAGTTACTGTTGTGTAATAGCTGCATGACTCTGCTAATAAAGCACTGTTATACTCCACTCATCCTCGGCTACCCAAAACATAACAAATGGCGACAAGGATGGCTCTTCTTCCTCTGCAGCAGCCTGCACCTTTTCTTCCCAACCCTGGTGAGCCTACAATACCTTTCACAGTTTGGATCCATATGTTTGAAAATTAATTATTGCTGCTGACCAAGGGGAGATTTCTGCTGCTAGAAAGCGTACTTTACTTATTCACTGCCTGGGAGCAGAGGGACAGCGTATATTCTATACATTACCATTACCTGATGAGACTTATGAAACTGCTCTTATTGCTATAAAGAACTTTTTCATGCCAAGAGTAAATGTGGTTGCTGAAAGATATTAATTACGCCATCGTGGGCAATGTAATGGCGAATCCACAGAACAATTTGTAGCAACTTTGAGAGAGCTGGTTGTTACCTGTGAGTTTGGGAATCTAACAAATGAAATGCTAAGAGACCAAATAGTGGAAAAAACAAACTCACCTCACATTAGAGAGAGACTACAAAGGCTATTACAGTTGCTAGCCAAATTGAAACAGCAGTGGCAGAGGCTAAAACTCTCAGTCAGGGAACTGCTGGGAATGTACAGACTGTGAATTCAGCACTGTGGCCTTATAATGCACAGTCACAGGCAAAATACAGTGCTAAGGAAAGGGATTCACCTACACTTCAAAGCCATACAGCAAATACAAATAGAAAATACTGCTTTCGCTGTGGTTCAACACAACACACTGCAAATCAGGTTACATGTCCTGCAAAAGCTAAACGGTGCCGCAAATGCACAAAAGTAGGACATTTTTCTAAGATCTGCCGTAGTTCTGCTAAAGATGTTCATGAAGTCACTACTACAAATGTCACAGTATTAAGTGTGGATAAAGCTGGTACATTTATTCCAGACAAGTTTATATGCACTGTCAGTGTCAGTACTGCTTCTGCTGACAAGGGACACTCCATTAACCTGATGTGATACAGGTTCAGCTCTTTCTATACAACCAAAGGAGATTTTCTTGAAATACTTTGCAAAAGATCCGCTTGTTGCACCTGCCCTGAAACTGGTCAGTTACTTAAAGGATCCAATCCCTGTGCTTGGTTGCTTGCCAGTGACTGTACAATTTGAATCAAATACTGCAAAATGTGACTTTTACATTGTGAATAAGGGAACTGCTATACTTGGAAGGGATCTCTTTGCTGCATTAAACCTACAATTAGTTGATGGTCTCATTACTACAGCACCAGTGCCTGCCACACAGCCAGTGTCTAAAATGTCACCACAAAGCAACACTTCACTGGACTGTGCAAAGAACTTTGTACACAAAGTTAATTTGAGACCAGATGTCAAACCAGTACCATTTTCTTATTCAGCATGGGAAAAAATTGTTATTGATCTTGTCGGTCCTTTTACAGATGCTCCTATATACTGAAAATTTGATACACTATTACAGTAAATGGAGAGAAATTGCATTTGTTTCTCATATAACATCAGCTACAGTAATAACATTTCTGTCTAGAGTCTTCAGCAGAGAAGGTAATCCAAAGGAGTTAATATCAGACAACGGACCACAGTTTGTCTCATATGAGTTTGAATCCTTTCTGAGAGAGAGGAATATTGTGCCTAGGAAATCTTCAGTGTATTACCCACAAGCAAATGGAGAAATCAAGCGATTCAACAGAATCTGAAGAAGCACTACAGACAGCAAATCTTACTGGGAAATCTTGGAAAGTATTTACAACAGAGTTCCTACATAACTACAGAGCAACGCGCCATGCAACAACCCAATCATCTCCAGCTGAATTATTACATGGCAGACAGATGCGCACTAAGTTACATGTTGCAGACATCAAACTTCCACAAAATACTGTGCCTACAAAATCATCTACTGCTGACATTGTGAAACGTCAACAAGCCAAATGCAAGGCTTATACTGACAGAAAACGTGGTGCCAGAGAAGTGCACTTTCAGCCTAGATCTTTAGTCAGAATAAAGAAACCAGGAATACTGAAACAAGGACAATCTAAATTTACTACACCACTTGAAGTGAGACGCCAGTGAGGACCATACACATATGAACTGTCCGATGGTCGCATATGGAATGCAAGTCGTCTTGCTCCTGTTAGGTATGACTTTGGAGAAGCTTCATTTGATGAAGGACATTTTCCCTACTCCAGATGTCAACTGCAATAGGCCTGAAGAAAGTGAACCTATAAGGCGTACTGAGAGAATCAGAAAACTACCTGCATGGACCATGGACTATGTGATGTGAATAATGTATAATATTGCTTCAAGATGCATTGTTGTTGTTTAGTACATTTGTCCAAATGATTTCCTACTATAGGGGGAATATGTGGTGTTTATACAAAGGGCCTGTATATGTCACTGTGCCCAGACTTATACTGTGCATACTTCATACAGCTTAAAAAGTGAAAGTTACTGTTGTGTAATGCCTGCATGAGTCTCTGCTAATAAAGCACTGTTATACTCTACTCATCCTCGGCTACCCAAAATATAACAAATAGGAGGAGTTACAGGAAGCATTATGAGAATGAATAGGAGGCATGATAAATCAAGCAAATGGAGCATTAGAACTGAACTGTTACATACTGTAATAGTTTTCTGTTTATTTTAGATTCTGTTAATGATAAGTATCATTTAAACCAGTATTGTCAACTTCTGTGGTATGGCGCACACACAGGTAGGGTAGAGCATCAGGACCACTCAGAGACGAACAGTATGTACTTTACTATATATAGTGACACAATGTCAGTGCTGCTCGTACAGCCTGTATGAGGTGTGAACAGGTGAACATTGTGGGGAATGACAGTCTGTGATCAATACATGATCTTACAGGTGTGAACAATGCAGATCCATTCAGCTTGAATCATACACATCCATACAGGTGGGAATAATACAGGGTCTTACAGGTGTGAATAATGCAGATCTATACAGGTGTGAACAATGCAGATCCATACAGGTGTGAATCATGCAGATCCATACAGTTGGGGATAATACAGGGTCTTACCGGTGTGAACAACGCAGATCCATACAGGTAAGGACAATACATTGTTTCACATTTGTGTACAATGCAGGACTTTTACAGCCTGAATACGGACCAGTTGATCTCAGTTCTGATACCCTTTAAACCTTTCACAAAGGTAAGCAGTCACAGCAGCCATACTTCAATGGAGGGCCACACAAGGTTACCCAGTTGGTCAGCACTGATCTAGACAATTAGGTCTATTTCATTGTTTACATTTTGGTCAAATACAGTATGCTGGAAGGTAAGAGGGGAGATAACCCACTTTAAACTGGGAATACAGTTCCCCATACTGAGAAAGTAATTCCAATGTGTCCCTCTATTGATTGCCTGCTAATCAAGAGGTTCCATTGCTAACCCATTGCTTTCTCTGTTTTTTTTTCAGAATACAACTCTTGCTTTCCCTCCTTAGCCAACCTTTTTCAGATCCATCCCCCCAAGCAGTGCTTTAACTGCCTCATCAACCACACTCCTGGCTCCCATACCCATGGCGACACCTCCAGCAGATACAGGGCCACCCCCCGAGGGTCAAGCTGCTTCTCCTGAGCCTGCAGCCCCTGTCTCCACAACTACTGTGGTTGTTATAGAGGAGCCACAGTCACCACAGGAGGCCACTGGATCAGAGGTTGAGCATCATGTGACCATCCAATCAAAATCTTCCTCCCTCAATGACCTGAAGTCTCAGCCGGCTGCTAATGGAGGACCTCGTGCCCCCAGCTTGAGTGGCTCAGAAGGTCGCCTCGCACAGCCAGTTTCTAATTCACCCAGACCAAGTCTTTGCAGACAAGAATCTACCGCCACAGCCAGTGGAACCCAGGAAAAGCCTAAAGACTATCTGTTTATTGCCATCCTATCCTGCTTCTGTCCAATGTGGCCTGTCAACATTGTGGGCTTCGCGTATTCCCTCATGGTGAGTGGGCAGGATTTCCTTTACCTACAGTATCTTCTTTCCTGTACACACCTTGCTCCCCCAATCATAAAACCATAAGGAGTGTGCCCTAATAAGAGAGAGAGATACGGTGGCCAAACGCAGGTTGACCTATATGGAAATCAGCTCATAAGTAATATATGGTTACAGCTGATATAATTAGGATTTGATGAAACAGATTTGGTGAATGTGGGCGCATGACAACTCATGCAGGGACCGTCTCTTTATATGGAGCTCTTATACACACCCAGACATGTTGGCTGTAGAAGGCTCAGACTGTACATTTATCACCCTGCTTATAGACACACATTGACTCTACACCTTTCTCTTTTAGTCTCGCAACAGCCTGCAGCAGGGGGATATCGATGGAGCTTTCCGTCTGGGCCGTGTGGCCAAACTCCTGAGCATTGTGGCTTTAGTTGGAGGCGTGCTGATCATCATCTTATCCTGTGTCATCAATTTTGGAAGTAAGTTTGTCAGATTAATTCAATAACAATTGAAAGAGACCATTGGATAGTAAATACAGTAGCAAAAATGATTATATAAATTAAAGATTTTTAGTAGGACATGTTTAGCCTAACGTGTTTTGTGCAAACCGGGCACATACTCATAGTAAGTTTGTCAGTCCATTAGACAGTGAAAAAAGTAGCACAGTAACGACCCAGCCACACAGTGTAATGATAAATATCACATTGAAGTATGCTCTCATACACGTGATGTCACACTGATGTATGCTCTCATACACATGATGTCACATTGAAGTATGCTCTCATACGCGTGATCTCACATTGAAGTATGCTCTCATACACGTGATCTCACATTGAAGTATGCTCTCATACACGTGATGTCACGCTGATGTATGCTCTCATACACATGATGTCACATTGAAGTATGCTCTCATACACATGATGTCACATTGACATATACTCTCATCCACATGATGTCACATTGAAGTATGCTCTCATACACGTGATGTCACATTGAAGTATGCTGTCATCCACATGATGTCACATTGAAGTATGCTCTCATACACGTGATGCCACACTGATGTATGCTCTCATCCGCATGATGTCACATTGAAGTATGCTCTCATACACATGATGTCACATTGACATATACTCTCATCCACATGATGTCACATTGAAGTATGCTCTCATCCACATGATGTCACATTGAAGTATGCTCTCATCCACATGATGTCACATAAAACAAGCAGTGCCTTCTTCACTTCTTGCATTGTTATTGGTTGCTTTGTACGTAATTCTGTACGTTCAATGTATAATCCCAGTTATTGCACTATTACAGCACTGCAGATATGTTGGTGCTTTATCAATACAATTAATACTACAGTGCTACTAATAATAATAACAAGAAGAAATCATCCACTTGGTATCACTGTAAAGGCACTCACCCACATAATGCTTCGATGAGTATGAAATGGGTGAACTATTGGTAACTTAATTGAGACAAATGAGCAGCAGTACTATATTTGTCCATAAAACACGGAGCTACATCACTGAAAGAGTATAAAATAAATAAATCCCATCTGGCATTAAGACAGGACAGGAGTGATGTTCTACATAATACTGAAAATATACACAATGAGAAGGACTATGTCTGTGTGTATGTGCAGTGTATGTGCTGTGAATACAATAGAGAGAATGGAAGGAGACAGTAACAGATCTGTCCCAGAGCTCATTAGTCAGGCTGAGACACTGCTGCTGTCTGTCTGTCTGTCCCTGTTAGCCTGTCAGTATGTCAGTGTGGCAGCCAAGCAAGACCCAGGATAGACTGGTGACAGCAGTTAGTGATCCATGGCAAGTACACGGCTATACTCAAGGGAACTCTTTCTTACCGACAGTCTACTGCAAGCATCTTATAATTGTTACTCTATTGCCTCCAGCTATTTCACTGTGCACCCCTTCTCTAGCTATTATCTTATCCTCTCCTTCATCACTGATTTCTTATTCCTACTGCATCTTCCCCTATTCTCTTCCAACAACCTCCCTTCTATGTATTTCTTCCATTTCATCTTCTTTTCTCTTTTTCCTATTACTGTAAATATCTCCTGATCTGTGTCTGTAATTCTGTCCTCAATCCCTCATTCTATTGCTTCCTCCCTACTATCCCATTCTTCCTTTCATTTTATTCTCCCCTAACCCTTGATCTCTGGCCTCAGTCACTCTTATATTCTCATTTTCTTACTACCATCCTACTGTTATTCTTCTATTTGCTCATAAATTGCCCCTTTTGCTCTCAGGTCCTCACTCATTAATACCCCTATCCCCTTTCCCATCTTCTTACACCAACCCTCCTATTAATTTCATTCTACTTCCCATTCCCATGCTCTCTCTGCATCTCCCTCTCCTGTATTGCTGACATTTAGTAGATCTTCATTGTGCATTGATTTCCCACTACTCCCAATTCTCTTGGCCCTCTCCCACCTTCCCCTCTACCTCACCCACGTATTCTCTTATTGGCCCTCTTCCCTCTCGTCTCATCTCTGGCTCCAAGTCGCTCTTCTCCCTCCTTTCTTTATTGACCCTCCCCTCCTACCTCCTCCTCCTCGTCCTCATCTCTCACTGCCCCTCTATCCCCCGCACATTGTGGTTCCCACTCAATCTTCACTGTAATTCTCTCAGTACTTCTGCCATTACTCTCTATTGACCTTTTCATAGAGGTGATGCCAGTGATGTAACTTTGGGGGCCTCAACCCTTCCCCAGCCAAAATTGCAGGTTACTTGTGGGCACCCCAACTGGAGAAGCCCCACCCCTGCAACTGCGGGTTCTGCTTCCACTGTAGTTACTCCACTGGGTGATACAATTCATAGCTAAAACCTTTTGTACTTCCATGCAATTACCACAATTATATGTACAATGTGATATTGTAAATGTGCTTCTGGATTTTTCTCTTCACACAATTAGATAAATGTATTAAGGCCCTTCCAGTCACCAGTGGCAAAAATCACCATTATTAGTAAAGTCAATGGGCGTTTCAATAGTGTTGATGCCCAGCGATTTTAAGGCGAGCAACTTTTTGGACGTGCAACCAAAATTTTCGCTGCCAAATTTTTTTGGTTGATTCGTGAATTTATTCGCAGGAGGTGAAATGCGAAATTCACCGTGAATTCATGACAGGCAAATTTATTCACCCATCACTATTACTGAGCTTGTCATATGTTTTTTAATCTTATAAAAACAATAGTAAACATTTAGGACTTAGTTCTATAGGACATAGTTCTATAGTTTGATTACAGAATATTATGGTGCCAGCATAGGTATCCTGCAATAAGCACAATTCAGCAGGAACAGTCCCCTAAGTTTGCTCATAGTCTGTACAGAGAGATCACATAAAACTATGGCAGCATAGGTATTCCCCTGTACTATTATTATTATTATTAACATGTATTTCTATAGCGCCAACATATTGCGTAGTACTAAGCACAATTCAGCAGGAACAGCCCCTAAGTTTGCTTATAGTCTGGTCTGGACTGGGAGTCAAAATAGGCCCTGCCATTCCAAGTACACAGAGGCCCAAACAGCCCTCTACCAGCCCAAACAGCCCCCTGCCAGCCCACTATATGGTAACTTTCTATTGAACCATACAGCAGCCCCTCTGGCATTTGCCAGAACCCACCGATTGCCAGTCCAGGCCTGCTCATAGTCTGTACAGAGAGATCCCATAAAACTATGGCAGCATAGGTATTCCCTGTACTAAGCACAATTCAGCAGGAACAGTCCCTAAGTTTGCTCATAGTCTGTACAGAGAGATCCCATAAAACTATGGCAGCATAGGTATTCCCTGTACTAAGCACAATTCAGCAGGAACAGTCCCCTAAGTTTGCTCATAGTCTGTACAGAGAGATCCCATAAAACTATGGCACATAGGTATTCCCTGTACTAAGCACAATTCAGCAGGAACAGTCCCCTAAGTTTGCTCATAGTCTGTACAGAGAGATCCCATAAAACTATGGCAGCATAGGTATTCCCTGTACTAAGCACAATTCAGCAGGAACAGCCCCCTAAGTTTGCTCATAGTCTGTACAAAGAGATCCCATAAAACTATGGCACATAGGTATTCCCTGTACTAAGCACAATTCAGCAGGAACAGTCCCCTAAGTTTGCTCATAGTCTGTACAGAGAGATCCCATAAAACTATGGCAGCATAGGTATTCCCTGTACTAAGCACAATTCAGCAGGAACAGCCCCCTAAGTTTGCTCATAGTCTGTACAAAGAGAGACCCCTCTTCTTTGAGTTTTTGAGGGGAACAGACATTGTGGGTGGAAACTTAGCACTATATGAATCTGACTGTGTATTTGTAGGAAAGCCTTTGTTGATGCATTGCAAACAGAAACAGTAGAAAACACGCTGATGATTTTGCTCCTGGGAGGCAAATAGAAATGATCTTTGCGGATGGTCAGTCTGTCAGGTTTCAATCTATTACTAGAGAAATCAATTTTACAATGGCCTGCCTCGGCCTAATTTCTGTGACGGCTTCACTTTGAACGCTTTACGTCTAAATAAATGAACATGTCGATTGTGAAAAGCAACTCAGTACAGTTAGAGCCAGTGATGACTGTTACTATGGGAATCCTACATTAATTAAGATATATCCTGAGAAGGACCTGAAGCCTGATTTCCTAAGCCTGTAGCATAGTCCCTAGAGTGTAAGTGAATGATTATACTGGAGATTGGCAGATGCTTCTAGGCTGACAACTTACTCCTTAAAGGGTTGCCATTGTGTAATATAGGTTACCCAATGGTTATGTGAATGGTTAGGGTTAGGTATTCAAATCAAATGTTTACTATTAGCAATTTCAGTGCTATAAAGTCTATTTAGTTACTCTGGTTTCCTTTATGTCAGTCTGGGACATCACAGGGGAAGCGGGTGCTTTGATGCAGAGAACTGTAGGGCTGGTTTATGATGTGCAAAATAGAAACATTGGCTTCTGCTCCCTCCTGTGTCTGCTCTGAAAGGCACTGCATCGGCCTGGATGCAGACACATTTAGCAGATTTCAGTACAGAAACATGCATTTTTGTGCCAAAATCCACTCAGTGAGTCTGTGTCTAGTGCAGACAAAGAGGGAAGCCAACTTTCATTTGCAGACCAATAATCAGCCCCCCCAGACAAACACAAAGATTAAATGTTGCAGGTTACTGTGACGCCGCATCTATAAGTGCCAGAACTGGGTCACACATGTTATACGAATGTCCCAAGAGGGAGTCTGTGAGTTTAATTTCTAAGAGACTGTGGAATGATTCTCTCTAGAGGAATTATTCAGGGATGGTGTTCACACATTAAGGCAGAAAGGTTTAAAGGGGATATTGTGTAACAATAAAAATTGTGCCAGTGCATTATACCCCTCAAAACAAAGAAGTGTTGTTTCAGGTTGAATTATTGAAATTTAACACAAAATCCCTACTAGTCCCTCCCATCTGTTCCACTTGCTGCTGCCTCCTTTCCCAGGCTGTGCAGGGGATCCAGCAGCACTCAGCTCACTGCACTGTAGGACAGGAACCAATCAGCAGCTAGCAGGACCTGATAGGGAACTGAAGCCTGTCTGTGCTTGTGACTGCAGGGCTGTGATTGGCTGTCCCCCTCCTACTATGCTTCTGGCAGGGACTGTTTATAGCCCAGAGTGGAAATGGTACTATATATTATTCATTACTGTCAGGGGGGGGGTGTCGCTTGCAATAAGTCCCTTTAGCAAGTGGTAGTAGGTGATGTGACAAAGTGGTGTTTCTGAGAGAAGTAGATGAGGAAGCCATGAATGTATGGAGAGACAGGAGAAGAGATGGAGTGAGTGGAAGCCATGAGAAGGAGAATTCTAGCAGCTGGGATAGGATAATAATATGCTGCGAAAGAAAGGGAGGGGATTGCGGCAATATTGCGTGACAAACAGTGACGGGTTTGACAGTGGTGTTAATATTATGAGAGAAGGAGAGGGGGAGTTAATATGATCAGAGAAAGAGAGAGAGGAGCCAGACAAATTTACCCCCCAGACAAGGTGCTGGCTGACAGGGTTAATGAGCATGCCATAAATAGATAGTAAAGGGGGGGAATAGGAGCAGTTTTAGGTGGAAAGATGATCAGTTCAGTCTTTCTTAGATTTAGATGGAGATCAGGGGCAGAATACCCCTAAGGGCCCATAGTTGTCAGGGGTCCATGTTTTTTTTTTTTTCTTTAAAAAAAATAAAATGTCACCGTCCACTGTAGCTGCCTGGTGCTTGCTGATGCTTACTGCTGGCTGGGAGAAAATTTAGGCAAGGCAACCGGGTCAAGGTAGGCAGACGGCACTTCTGGAAAAGATTTATTGGGGTAGCTGCTGTAAATCCTAACGCGTTTCGGGAGTTAATCCCTTAGTCATAACCTATGACTAAGGGATTAACTCCCAAAACGCGTTAGGATTTACAGCAGCTACCCCAATAAATCTTTTCCAGAAGTGCCATCTGCCTACCTTGAGTCTATTGAATGTTAGCAGTGTGGATACTGCTTGACAGAGCACCTGGACGAGTACAAGTGGTGAGCAGTAGCGGTCTTTAACCTTTTTTCTCGATCTTCAAGGCAACCGGGTGCTGCATGTCTATAAGTCATGTGCATGCAGATCTCTCTAAAGGTGGGCTGTCTTCGTCAGAATTGGCATTCAGAATTGATGTCACTGGTGTGTGCTGAAAAGCAGACGTTTCACACTCATGCAGCTTTGGAGAGTTGAGCTTGCACACACAGTCCGAGTCTCCAACAGAAGACACGTAATCAAATTCACTTCTTGCCTAAATCTAGCTATATCTTGCATGAATCCTGCCTAAATTGTCTCCCAGCCAGCTAGAAAGCAGCAAGGCACGGGGGGCAGGCGGCAGCACCCTTTTCAGCAGTGTTTTGCAACGAGCAGGACAGAGAAATCTTTTTTTGTAAAAATCAGTTAAAGGAGACACTTTGTGTAAAAAATAAGAATGTACCAGTGCATTATACTCATTTAAATATAGAATTGTGCTTAAAAAAGTAGTGTTTCAGGCTGATTTATTGAATATTTCTACAAAAACCCTAATAATCCCTCCCTTCTCTTCCACTTGCTGCTCCCTGAATTCCCAGGCTGTGCACTCAGCTCACTGCACTGTAGGACAGGAACCAATCAGCAGCTAGCAGGACCTGATAGGGAACTGAAGCCTGTCTGTGCTTGTGTGACTGCAGGGCTGTGATTTGATAGTAAAGTGTAACCACTTAAGGCAGCCTGAAGCAAGATTGGACTATTGGACTTGTATCAAAATTAGCATATACACTTAAAGGAATTGTTCAGTATAAAAATAAAATTGGGTAAATAGATATAAAAAATGTATCTAATATAGTTCGTTAGGCAAAAATGTAATGTATAAAGGCTGGAGTGACTGGATGTGTAACATAATAGCCAGAACACTACTTCCTGCTTTTCAGCTCTCTTGGCTTCCACTGATTGGTTACCAGGCAGTAACCAATCAGTGACTTGAGGGGGGGCACATGGGCCAAAACTGTTGCTGTTGAATCTGAGCTGAATATGGAGGATCACTGAACAGTTATGTCCCATGTGGCCCCCCTTATAGTCACTGACTAACTCAGAGTTAGAGAGCTGAAAAGCAGGAAGTAGTGTTCTGGCTATTATGTTACACATCCACTCACTCCAGCCTTTATACATTTTTGCCTAACAAACATTTTTATTTTGCACAGCCCATCTATTTATCCAGTTTTAATTTTCACACTGAACTGTTCCTTTAAGGCTAATGTCACAAGGGCTGAAACTGAACTGAAACTGAAACAGCCTGTTGAAAATTGCAGGTCAAGATTCATCTCTGTGATGAAAAGCAAACTCTTACGTTTTGCAGGAAAAATCTGCTGCGTCTGCACCCATGCTTATGCAATGGATCCAGGTGCAGGCAAGGTAAACGGTTGATTCATAGCCTGAGCTTTTCAGTCCTATGTGACATTAGCCTAAAGATTTGTTCTATAACAATTTAGCCACCCATGCACTGGCCAAACTGGGCTGGACTATAGTTTGGGCATCAATATGCGGATTCAGTTCTGGCTTGGTGGAATTTTCAAATGTGCCCTGTAGATATCTGTCCAATTTTTAGCCAGATATGAGTTGGGAAGTCTGTCTGGGCCAGATAAGATGTTGAATGGGCTAAGGCTTAGTCGGCAGCATTTATCGGCCTGTGTATGGCCAGCCGAGCACTGCTATAACCTAGGGACTGGTATGTGGTTACTTCCAGAGCTGATATTTAGTGTTGATATATATAGTGAATAAAGTACCCCTCATTGTAAAATATAAGGATATTATAAGTCACCGAAGAGTTCCACGACCATTTAAAAGCACGAGGCCTATAAGGATACTAAAGGGAATAAGGGGTACTTAATTTATTATAATACACAAGTTTCAGTGAGTCATGTGACAGAAATGACATCACTACTCACCGTTTATAACTGACGACATCACTAGTCACCGTTTATACGGATATCATTTACAAGATATTCATGGCTGCTGTGTATTATAAGTATATACTGTAGGTATCAGAGCAGTGTGTCTGTGGGTGCTTGCTGGACATGAAGTGCACTGGTCCCCCATTCTGTAACCTAAGCACTTGGCTGTTAGTTCAGCTGAGAGATGCAGGATCTTTCTGAGCATTGTATTTCTACTGCAGCATTTCTCTTACCAATAAGGTTTCCCCAGTTCTTACTGACTTGGCTGTTTTGCTCCGTATCAGAGGCTGGTGCATGACCTGCTGCCTATAGCCCGGGGGAGGACAAACTCCCAGTTTACCAGGTGTTACTATATCACAGCTCCAATAATCTTCAATCGGCCTCTGGTTCCCCTGAAGGTGATTGGAGTCTGAGTCTGGCAAGATCGAATAGGGTGGATATCTCAGCCTTCGGCTTAGTGTTAATGTCCCCATAGACGCAAAGATTTTTCTTTGCAGAACAACCGATTTTAGCGAAGTTCGACCAATCCGTCAAATTATCATGAAGTTAGTGGGATTCGAACAATCGTACATTTTACAATTTTTTCACCTGAAAATTGATCAGCCAGGTTAAAAAATCTTTATCGCCCCCCCCGTGCAATCTATGTGTGCAGGGCCAAGCAGGCAGCTCCCCTTCAGGTTTGCTGGCAATATCGCCTGAAATAGTCTTTTTAGTTGATGGACTCATCGTACATTTAAACAATCATTTCAAAATAATCGTGGTCTCACGATAACAATTGGATCTTTTAAAAATCTTTACAGCTATGGCCAGCTTAAATGCCTTGTTTAAAAAGATTAAATATTATTTTTTGTTTACAAGAGCTGCAGCTCTTTCACGGTTATAATTGAGCCTTTTCAATTTGTGACATACTGTATTATATTATCTACTTACATCTACTTACTTAACCTGCTACAAATAACGCAGTATTGTGGTGTCAGGTAGACGGACAAATCTGTGCGTGAATCCAGCAAATCACTAACTAAATCAAGATCGCTCAACCAAAATCCTTCTTCCAAGCAATTTCTCCTGCGATCAGTCTGGGACTCACAATATGACATGTATCATAAGGACAAAATAAAGTTAGCTGGAGACAGTTCAGAAATATACCATCAAATATGTCACATGTAAAAAAAATACATAATAAACAATATTCAATAAATTTGATTTATAAATATCCCCTACGGTTGCAATGACAGATCCAAATGGCTGTTTGAGGCTCATTCTAACTTGAATTTGCTGCTTAATTATCTACTGTCCTGAATGAGCTACAATAAGGTAATTGTTATGGAAGATAAGGATGAGTTTCAGTAGCCTTCATGCTAAAATTGACAAAGTGATGAAGGGTAAAGTGAATACAGAAGAAAAATGTAAAATTAGGCAAATGTGTTAAAAAAAATATTCTTCAAATATGGGATATAAGCACAGGAGTCAGATATACTATGAAATACAGTCATTTTTGGAACATCAGGACAATATTTCGATATTATATAAAATCCAGGATAACATGATATAAAAATCAGGGGAAAGTGTAAATGGTGTCAATGCAAAAGTGTAAAATGAGCAAATGTAAATTGAGTTTCCACTGTATCACAGTATCGTATGGTTTGGATGTAGTACTTGGTATAGAAAACACTACAGTAGTAGCCACAGCTCTAGAAGAAAACACTGGCATCTTTCTCTTACTGAGTCTCATTCATACATTGCTGAGATCACTGATGTCCGTTGCTATTCACACAAGTACAGGACTGGGTCTTTCTGGGAAGGCTCCGTTGTACACAGGGAAGGAGGACAGCGCTATATCAGGGTATATGATTGAGATTGTCCTCACGCATCTGCTGCCAGGCAGGCCCGGACTGACAATCTATGGGTTCTGGCAAATGCCAGAGGGGCGGCTATGAGGTGCTATAGAAAGTCAGTATTTAGTGGGCTGGTGGGGCTGTTTGGGCCTCTGTGTACCTCAAATGCAAGGGCCTATTTTAATTCTCAGTTCGGACCTGCTGCCAGGGTAGTAAATCTTGTTATTTTCATGAGTATTCTCTTATGCTCCTTCTGTATCCCCTCTCTTCTTGTACTACCCTGTATTTCATACTCCTTTCTGACCCTACCTTTCTTCCATGCCTACCTCTCTCTGACATCTCACCCTTCTGTCTTTCGAATTCTGCTCCTTGTCAGCTTCTTCATACACATTTCTATTTAGAATTTATTTTTCCATCTTACTTCCACTTTTTTTGCTTGTGCTGCTTTTGCATCCAACAACTAAGGTCTCCGTGCTTCTCCATCTTACTATTCCCTTCACTGAAGCTACTGATGCTTCTCCATCTTCCTCAGTAATTTGCCAGTGGTCTCATTTCCTCTTGCTTTCTGGGACTAATTTTCTGTAGCCCCTACGGTACCATCAGTTGTCCAGGGGAACATCACATAAATAAACTAGGGATGCACCAAATCCAGGATTCGGTTCGGGATTCGGCCTTTTTCAGGAAGATTCAGATTCGACCGAATCCTTCTGCCCGGCCGAACCGAATCCTAATTTGCGGGTGGGGAAGGAAATTGTGTGACTTTTTGTCGCAAAACAAGGAAGTAAAATATATTTTCCCCTTCCCACCCCTAATTTGCACATGCAAATTAGGATTCAGTTCAGTATTCGGCCGAATCTTTCGCACAAGGATTCGGTGGGTTTGACTGAATCCAAAATAGTGGATTCGGTGCATCCCTGAAATAAACCAAATATTTACCAACATGGAACTGGCCTTTTGAGTGGCAATATTTTAGCAGAATATCACATCTCTTCAAAGTAAACATCAGTAACTTATAAGGATTGCGATGGTTGTTGCTACCATGCTGTTCTGCTCAAAGAGACAAGAACATTTGTTGCTGACAGAGCTTCCGTGGGTAAATGATCTAATGCCTCCTGTAGTATTTATTGCTTTCTGCCCCTGTCATCCTGGTTCTGTGCTGGGCTCTCCTGGAGGGAGTTGGGACCCCCAACTCTTCACTCATTGCTGCTTTAGAACCCATTCGCAATTAACCAATCAGAGGATTTTGGTGGATCATGGGTACCACCTAGTGGTAAGCACCAGTCATTGCATCTAAAGGTACTGTGTACACTGTTGTAGAAAGATAAAAATCACATGCATGTTTGCAGAAGATGCGAATGCTTGTCATGGTTATTTTTATTAACTGAACAAAAAATAAAATGCAAACTTTGCTTTCACGTAGACATACACATTCAATGGATCATTTGACAGGTGCTGCCTTTGCCCACAAGAACTTGCTCATTTGTGAGTCTGTTTTTCTCTTGCAGTTTTGTGAGTTGGTGACACGTGTCTCCTCTTGGATGTTTGGGGGGACCATGACATCCATCGCTGATCCGTCACACTGCCCACAGAGACACCAGCTAGAGACATCCTTGGAAGAGTGCGTGCGAGTGTCCATGACAGAGAGAATAAGTGTTATTGAAAGTGTTTGAGGTCTGAGTGTCTCTTCATCTTTGTGTTCCTTTTTTAATGCTCATATAAAAATGCATCTTTCTGTTCTTTCTTGTGAGGATAAAGGGGATTGTTTTTGGTTTGGCATTCAGTCACAGGGAACGAAACACATCAATGGCCACCTACATGTAGCTGCAATAGGGAATTCTAATTTATAGGCTAACCATTTCACAGTCACATGGAACAGGATTAGCTCATGCTTTTATTCTCTAAGGGTCAGGTCACACTGGGCGTTTTGAGGGAGATATGGTCACCTGGCGACTAATCGCCTCCTTTTTGCAGCAACCAATCCCCCCAAAACGCCCAGTGTGGCCTGACCCTTATGGTGCAGAGGTGACCCCCCTGTGGTCACTGTGTGTATAGCAGGAGCATGTGTTACTGAGATGCTCAATGATTTTACACTGCAGCACATCCATCCAATTAACCTGTCCCCTGTGAGAGACTTGCAGGGTAAGACTGTATTTCTTCCATGTTTCTTTCCCTTAGAGACTCATTCTTCCCAGTCTCTATAGAGATCATAGATCTGTTAGTTATGCAGAGCATGCAAATCTCATTTTGTCCATAACTTCTACTCTGGAACTCATCATATCCCTAAACTGGCCCACAGATCTGCATGGCCAGCCTTCAATTTGACATCTGCAAGTGTTCTGATCTGATACAAAACATCACTCCCATTCCATTCATATCCAGACGTTACTTGTCTATCCATGCAGCCAGGAGTCTGGATTCCACCACTTCCTAGCCTTTCATCCATATCACCACTTTCCTAGCCCAACATTTATCCATTACCCCCCCCCCCCCCAATTGATATGGCACATTCCACATCTAAGGCACCGTTCTCTCAAACAATCTAGTCAAATCCAGAGAAACCAATTCCCTGCTTACTGGTCTACAGATCAGATTTAGCTTTTCTCGAGCTTTCTTTCCAGATCTAGAGCACATCACTATTTATTGCTGTATTCAGATGCCCATCTTACATTACATATAACATTCAGACCTGGAATTCATTACCTTTTCATTAGTCCATTCAGATCTGAGCATAGAAGTATCCAAACATTTAAAACAAAACTGGACCTCAACAGACTAGCAGCTTCTAGTGTTAGAGCACTTAGTCCTTACATACCTTCCATATCTAAAGCATTTCATAGTTCCTAGTTCTCAATCCACATCTAGTGTGTGCCAGCATCCTAATATTCCTTCCAAATGCAGAGAGCATTTTCCGAACATAACATCCAGATCTAGAGCAACCCACTTTGTATAACATTCCATCAAGATCCAGAGAACCCTCTTTTGTATACAATTCCATCCAGATCTGGATTACATAATTTCTGTAACATTCCATTAAATTCTAGAATTCCATACCTTTCCATGCAGATTAGAAACGCATGACTCCTCTAACCTTCAGATTGCAAACTGATACTCATCCTTGTACAATAGTGGAGATCTGATTGAAAACACTTGACCAATTGCCCATGGATATGGAGCCCAGTACTTCATAGCCTTCTTACCTGAAGTGTATCCCTCCTGTCCAACTCTGCAGAGCATGCCTTTATAAACTCCCAGCTGATTAGCAGAGCCTCCCTTCCCAAACTCCCTTCTGTGCTGCAGAGCATTGCTTTCAATCTTCCTATGTTGCTGCAGAACATTTGTTCCCAAAATCCCTGCAGTCCTGCAGAGCAACAAATGTCTCTAATTGTTCCTTACTTGCCATAATGTTGATATAAATGACAACAGGTCAGTCTACATGCGTGACAGGGATAGGATCCTGCACTTGTGTCCCCCCCCCCGTGAGGAGTTTCTCATTGTCTGCATCAAGTGTTTGTTTCTCCACAGATCTGCCTATCTATATGTCTTATATCCAATGACTGTTATATATAGTCCTGCATGCTGCCTGATTCACATGCACGCAGGGAGGGTCAATGACCCCTTCTTTCCCCTTTGCCCTGTCTGGCGGAAGGAGGTGATTATGAGTAGAGAGGGAGAGAACTGACACTTGGATCCATTCTCCCACAGCAACTGATGGCCAAGAGTGCGGTACCCAACCACTACTATTCCGATACATTTCCTTTTAGCTATTGCATTCAAGCAAGATACTGTTTCAATGACCAGTCAGGGACCAGTATTCCAAAGATGAAGATGCCGCATCACACACACACCTCCATGCCTGTTCAGCGCAGGTGCCACCAGGTGTGTCTGTGACAAAGTGCCAAGAATTATTTATTTTGTGTTGAGGAACAGCAATGCATAATCTTTCTGCAAGAATAACATTTATGTGCCTTTGACTGGAAAACCCTCTGGAGCTGATTTGGGTACAGATAATTACAAAAGGTTGGAGGTGGGCCTACAAGCACCAGGTTTAGTGGCTGTTTACTAAATTACTAGACTATTACTGGCCTTCTTTAGACTTACAATAATATCCCTTCTGGGTGTAATTAGAAAACTCAAGTGCTTTGAACACTGACTCATACTGTTTACCATAGGCAGGCAGCATGAGTCATTTGTCTGGGGAAAAAAACTGTTGCAAATAAAACCACAGTAATTGCTGTATTAGGGCTATACAGCAAAGCATGACACATTGTACAGCAACTCAGAGTGGATTGCTCTAGGGCAGTTAGACTATGGATAAGAACATACGACTGATTATCCATTCACAGGCAAACCTGAGCCCGAGAATATTTGATTTAGTAGACAAACACTGTAACTATCTGTATAAATGTATTGGCATATATAAAAAGTACAATTAAGACCCTTTCATGCCTAAGAGGCATAAAGCAAGTATATGTAATCTCTGTTACACAGAGCACAGCTCCTAGCAAGCTACTGTCAGAGTATGATATAAGAGGGTTGCTGGGATTTGTAGTCTGTTTATCCTTGGTTTGTACTCTTGCCGCCTCCAGGCTCCCCACCTTATGAATACAGCTGTCTCTCTCTCTGCTGCCTCATGTATCGTATCTTTATATACCTGTTATAGGGTGGGTGTACGGGGTTACCGAGAATGTATTTTTATTACACTAATGTTCTTGCAGGAAAACAAAATGTTACAATTAAAAAAAAAAAAAAAAAAAAAAGGTGCATGCAATGTGAACCAGAGATGTTTGTATATTCTGCACATTTTTTGTATGAATCGAGCATGAAATAAACTATTTATGCATGAAACTTTGCTTTTTCGTGTCATTTTAAATGAGGTTTATTTTTATCACTATAGAACAGAGATCACTTTCCAAACATTTTTATCACTTCAGTTGTTTTCAGATTGTTGCCCAAAATAGAGATTTTTTTTCAATTAAGCTCCTCATAGACGATTCTTCTTGCCGAACGACCGATTTTAGGGAAGCCCGACCGATCCTTCAAAATTATCGTGCGGTTAGTGGGATTCGAATGATCGTACATCTTACGATTTTTTAGCCGACATCTGTCAGAAATTGATCGGCCAGGTTAAAAAATCTTTGTCGGTCCCAGTGCAATCTCTCTATGTTTGCAGGGCCAAGCAGGCAGCTCCCCTTTGTTTTCCTGGCAAATTGGTCTTTTTAGTTGATGGTAAATTCGTACGATCGTTCTGAGAAGATCGTGGTCTCACAATCAGGATCTGATCTTTTAAAAATCTCAACATCTATGGCCAGCTTAACTTCCCACTATCTATTTTTTTTACTGTTTTTCCAAAATCAAAGTTTAATATTGAATGTTGGTGTCTCTGGTGTTTGAGTCTGACAGATCAGTAATTCAGGCTCAGACTCTAAACTGTTACATTTTTACATTTAGTTGATCCATTTCTCAGCAGCATCTCTGGAGTATTAGCAACTATTGTATAAAGTCTAACAGCTGCCTGTAATGAAACCCAGAGATTCTGCTCAGCAGGGACAATAATAAGATACAACTAAACAACTAAATGTTTCAATTTAGATCAGTTTACAAGGTCGGCGACCCCCTCTTCCCAGAGCTGCTTTAAAAGGTGAAAACTGACACTTTACACTTCAATATTAGAAAAATGGTCTCACATAGAAAGTGATTGGAAAAAGTTGTTATTTCTGGTGATCTATCTGAAAACAACTAGTTGTTTGAAGGTAAACAACCCCTTTAAAGGAGACATATAGGATAAGTGAAACAATCCTAATGTTGAAGTCAATTATAAGTAATATATGGTATTGCTTTTGCATTGTGCTAAAAATTAATATTATCTTTAAAAATAGCCCCTTTATTGGAGCTCCCTATAGATGTTCTCTGGTCCCTGTCTGTGTTTCAAATGAGGGCATGTCCCTGCCAGAAGCACAGTAGGAGGGGGACAGCCAATCACAGCCCTGCAGTCACACAAGCACAGACAGGCTTCAGTTCCCTATCAGGTCCTGCTAGCTGCTGATTGGTTCCTGTCCTACAGTGCAGTGAGCTGAGTGCACAGCCTGGGAATTCAGGGAGCAGCAAGTGGAAGAGAAGGGAGGGATTATTAGGGGTTTTGCAGAAATATTCAATAAGTCAGCCTGAAACATTACTTTTCTAAGCACAATTCTTCTATATCTAAATGAGTATAATGCACTGGTACATTCTTATTTTTTACAGAAAGTGTCTCCTTTAACACTGGTGATTCACATCTTTTGTTGCCCGCACTGGAGGACATTGAGCATGGACAACATAACATACCATGTGCCATCACCCTGAGCTTTGTTCTGATAAGCTCATCTGAAAACAGTGACCCCCTTATAGTGGACATCCCATGTACAAGTTTGGGACCTGTTCTGCAGAATGTTTGGAGCCCGGTGTTTTCCAGATAAGAGGTAATTTCATCATTTGGATCACTATAGTAAAAATGAGACATACTGAACTAAAAGGACTCCCTCGAGCCTTGATTCCACTGGTCTTACCAGCCTTGCCAGTATATCGAACAGCCATTAAAGGAGAACTAAACCCTAAAAATTAATGTGGCTAAAAATGGCATATTTTATATAGCGAACTTAATCCTTCTGCCCGGCCGAACCGAATCCTAATTTGCATATGCAAATAATGAGCGGAGAGGGAAATTGCATAACTTTGTCACAAAACAAGGAAGTAAAAAAATGTTTTCCCCTTCCCACCCTTAATTTGCATATGCAAATTAGGATTCGGTTCGGTATTCGGCTGAATCTTTTGCGACGGATTCGGGGGTTCGGCCGAATCCAAAATAGTGTATTCGGTGAATCCCTAATTATAATGGAGTCTACAGGAGATGGCCTTTCCGTAATTTGGGTCTTTCTGGATAACGAGTTTCTGGATAACGGATCCCATACCTGTATTGGTAAAACAGGACAACTTCTGGATATGTTGGGGGCCCTAAAATGAATTTGCTGTGGGCCCAGTAACATCTAATTACACCACTGACTTCAAGCCTAGGAAAAGGAACAGGGTGCCATTGCAGACGGGCTAGGAGGAGTTGTGGCCCCACTACCTGCCACAAGGAGGGCCCTCCTTCCACAACATCATGGCTCCCCCCCTCCCCAAACATTCACAACCCCAGTCACCTCAGCATCTCCAAGGGACACTTTCTGCTGTGGTGGAAAACCAAGAAGTCAGACTTCGCAGTTACACCACAATATGTTGAAATGTTACACTCAGTTTTACTTTGCCAATAAATTACCACAGCAATAACTTGGAAGTTACCTGTAAAGCCCTCAGACCCACCGTGATCATATAATAATCACTCGAGAGCGAGATGTATTTACACGGAGATCACATTTACTTTGGTTTATTATCCGAGCTCCCATTGGTGCTGGCGGGGCGTGCGGATCCGCGGAGCTCTAAACTCCTGTCAGACTTTGGGCGGGAAAATTCGCGCGGGGCGTGCTGAGATGCGTGGTGAGGAAAAAGCGCGCCGGCTCTCCTTACTAAATGGCGGCCTATGATTTGCCGCCTTCCGTGTGATGGTTCCATATTAAGGGCCTAATACATCACAAGTGGGCTTTGGAGAGGCCGGACTGTATTCACGGGGCAAAATGGCGACGTTAAAGCTAATATTAAAGCGTTCCTGTAGGGACTCGATCACTGGGCAAAAGGCTGAGGTGAGATGTGAAATAATTTAATAAAGGAAGTTATTAGTTGTGTTTTAACAGCTTGAGTTCTACTGGCTTGGCAGATACCAACAGGATTATCATTCAGGGGTGTGACTTGAGCCCATGCTACTAGGGTTGTCTTGTCTCCTTTTCTGCAAACAGGTTTTTCCTATGAATTATATTGTGAGCAAACACCATTTTTACCTGCCAAAATGTCAGCCAGGTGGCAAATCTTCCTATTAGGGACCCCAGAGCTACACAGGGAATTGTAGGGGGCTGAATATTAAGGGGATACTGTCATGGGAAAACATGTTTTTTCCACAAAACATTAGTTAATAGTGCTGCTCCAGCAGAATTCTGCACAGAAATCCGTTTCTCAAAAGAGCAGACAGATTTTTTTATATTTAATTTTGAAATCTAACATGGGGCTAGACATATTACCTGTTTCTCAGCTGCCCCCAGTCATGTGCTCTGATAAACTTCAGTCACTCTTTACTGCTGTACTGCATAAAATCCCCCTCCCCTTCCCCCCCAGCAGCCTAACAGAACAATGGGAAGGTAACCAGATAGCAGCTCCCTAAGGCTTAGTCCACACCAGGCGATTCGCGGAGATTTAGCGCCTGGCAACTAATCTCCTCTTCTTTGAGGCAAATAATCTCCCCAAACCGCTTTCTCCTGCACCGGCTGTGATGAGAATTGCCTGCGTTATGACACGCGGCGTTTCATTTTTCGAAGTTGCCTCACCAGGAATCTTCAAGCAACTTCGGAAAATGAAGCGCCGCGTGTGTCATAACGCAGGCGACTCTCATTACAGCCGGCACAGGAGAGAAGGAAGCAGTTTGGGGAGATTAGTCGCCTCAAAGAAGAGGCGATTAGTCTCCAGGGCGCTAAATCTCCCAAATCGCCTGGTGTGGACTAAGCCTTAAGGTGGCCATAGACACAGAGATCGTCAAACGTGCGGATCTCTCCCCCGATATGCCCACACTGAAGTGGGAGATATGGGGCTGATCCAATCGTGGGCCCAAGCGCCCAAAAATTGGATCCTAATTCATCCAAAATGGGCGGTCGGATTGCGGAACTACATACACCCATAGATGCAGCTGAATCCGACAGGACTTTTTAACCTGCCCGATCGAGAGGGCCAGATATCGATCGGGGAAGCCTGTGGGATAGCCTAACATACAGGCGATAAGCTGCCTACTCGGTCTGTCGCCAGCTTTTATCGGCCAATATATGGGGCCTTCACACAAGATAACAGTTGCCTGATATATCTAAGAACATCACTCAATAATAAAATCCAGGTCCCACTGAGACACATTCAGTTACATTGAGTAGGAGAAACAACAGCCTGCCAGAAAGCAGTTCCATCCTAAAGTGCTGGCACTTTCTGAAAGCACATGACCAGGCAAAATGAGCTGAGATGCACCTACACACCAATATTACAACTAAATACACTTGCTGGTTCGGGAATGACATTTTATATTGTAGAGTAAATTATTTGCAGTGTGAACAGTGTCATTTAGAAATAAAAACTACACCATAAAAACCATGGCAGAATCCCTTTAAAGGAAAACTAAACCCCCCAAACAATGTAGGTCTCTAGAAAAAGATATTGCATAAAACAGCTCATATGTAAAATCCTGCTTCATGTAAATAAACCATTTTCATAATAATATACTTTTCTAGTAGTATGTGCCATTGGGTAATCATAAATAGAAAATTGCCATTTTAAAAAATAAGGGCCGCCCCCTGGGATCGTAGGATTCACGGTGCACACAAACATACCAACAAACCATACATGTTAGGTCACATGAGCCAATTAACAGAGTTGTGTCTTTTGCTTCCTCACTTCTTCCTGTTACAGTTAGAGTTGAAGTATTTCTGGTCAGGTGATCTCTGAGGCAGCACACAGACCATCACAAAATGGTGGCTCAAGGCAAGAGATGTAAAAGGGCAATATTTACTTAAATATGTATTCCAGTTTGGTAAGATTCTTTAATATGCCACTTAATATGACATGAACTATCTGTTGCTTAAGTGTTCATTTTGGGGGTATATTTTTCCTTTAAAGGAGAAGGAAAGCTACGGAGGCATTTTATTGCCAATAGATTAGCTGCAATAGTACAAGCTAGAATGCTATATTTATTCTGTAGAATGTTTTACCATACCTGAGTAAAAAGCTCTAGAAACTCTTCAAATCACTTGGGTGTCAGGGATTCTTTAAAAACAGATGAAACTGTTTATTAGGCAGATGAGACACACTTTAGTTTAGTGGGTTCTGATTGAGATGGTGCAGTGTCAAATCAGAAAAAGCTTCAATCGCAGCCATAGTGACACAACAACTAGTAGATAAACCCATTGGTGGCCAGGGTTCCCCCCACAAGGTATATAAAAAAAAATTGGTGGCCAGCTCCCCATACAAGTAAAAAAAACATTGGTGGCCAGGGGGCCTATAGAGTATTAAAATAATACATTGGTGACCAGGGGTTTTATAAAAATGAAAAAAAAAAACACATTGGAGTTCAGTGTAACTTACCTTAAGGTCTTCTTCTTTGTCCTTGGCCAGGGTCGGACTGGGGGGCCCGTGGCCCACCGGGACTCGTGTCCAGGGCCCCCCTCTGGTCCCCGCTACCTAGGCGAATCGCGCGCTCGGCATAATTGCCCAGGCGGCGCATCGCGCATGCGCAAATGTCGCTAGTCGCGCATGCGTAAACGGCGCTCGGCGCGCATGTGCAAACGGCGCTGCGATGCGCTGAAATTTATTTATTTTTTTTTAAAAACTGGTTGGGAGATGGGGTCTGGCCCGGCGGGGGCCCACTAGGGTCGGGGGCCCACCGGGTATTTTCCCGGTATCCCGCCGGGCCAGTCCGACACTGTCCTTGGCGATGGACAGCTTCTTCAGCTCCCTTTGCAGCTTCGGGTCATTTTGCGGCTTTGGGGGCTTCAGCTTTGGCTTCTTTCTTGGCTTCAGATGTTTTCACAGCTTCAGGCTTTAGCTCCTTTTCTGGCTTCGTCTTTTTGTGGCTTCAGGACTTCAGCTTCGGGTCTTTTCATGGTTTCGGTCTTTTTGTGGCTTTGTTGCTTCGGGTCTTCAGTGCTTCAGGTCTTTGGGACTTCGGGTCTTCAGGGCTTCAGCACTTCTGGACTTCAACGCTGTCAAGGGGGCCCAGCTAATTTGAAATGTGTAGCACAGCTGGGCCCACCTTTAGGCCTGAACCTGGTATGACTGTACCCACTGTGCCTCCCTGATGGAGGCCCTTTGTATGAATCCAGGAATCTTACTATCCCTGAGCCTGACTGCTTAGTCCTTATACCGGCAGCACTGACTGGGGTACCAACCCTTCCTGGCCTCTTTATTGGAGCCTCTGGCAGCTCTACTAACTACCCTGATCCTGCTGAACACTCGTAGAGTGAGCTATTATACATCTTGCCTGGCACTTACTTTACCTACTGGAAATTCATCTGTTCCAGGCCCATTAGCACAAACACCACCAACTCCAGCAAGTGGGGAGGCCAAAAGAGGAAAAGCACATATGGGCCCTTTTTATAAACATGGGGAAACCTGATACCCCATATATACTGAAATGCAGGAGCTCACCTACAGTCATGGGGTCCCTATTCCCTGACTCACACTCCTTGGGTGGTACTATAACAGGAGCTCCCCTACCTCTATCTACATACCTCATTCATTGGTCATTGTATACTTCAAGAAAGGCCTGACTACCCCTGGGGCCTTTCCTTTACTGGGTCCTAGGTACCAACAACTTCCACCCTTTTTCTCAGGGGGAGGCCAATGAGGAAGTACTGCCACTTTCCCAGCACTATACCAACGTGTAACAGGATGTGGTCACCATCCCCTGGACCAATGACATATATATGTAAATAAACTAACTTAGATACAGGCCTTTCTGCCTAGTAACTAAGGTAACTAGTTGTGTAGGGATTTGAAGCCATAGGGGCTACGGGTAGTTATTAACCCTAACCTACTTCACTTAGTTACCTGTTGGGGACAGGTTTGTTGATACCAACTGAATTGGGATTGGGTTGCGGGTATTTACTGGTATGGGAGCAGGTTTGAAGTTACCTTTAGAAATGGGAATAGGGCTAAAGTTACCCTCTGATGGCCCCCATTGTGAGTTATGCTCACTGCTTTTTCCACTGTAAGTGTGCTGTACATTAAGTTTTGTGCTTATATCTTGGGCCCAAGGCAACCACAGCCCTTTGGCAGTAAAGATGTGTGTCTCCAAAGATGCCCCAGTAGCTCCCCATCTTCTTTTCTGCTGATTCACTGCACATGCTCTGTGCTGCTGTCACTTACTGAGCTTAGGGAGCCACTCACAATATACAGTACACATAGAATAGAAATGTCACAATATAAGGCTGATTAGTAATTAATACACATAATTACTACATGGCAGCACAGAAACCAGTGCAATTAGCATCAGCATTTAATAATCAGCAAACCTGTAGCATCAGCTTATATTACAGCCAGGGAAGCTCATTTTCTGCTGGATAATTAGTGACGAGCCCTAAGCTTAGCTTCTCAACAGCCAATCAGAGCCCACTGAGCATGTGAGTGTCACAGACACTTTCCAAGATGGTGACCCCCTGTGACAAGTTTGAAGTCCTGGATCATTGCTGCTATTGACAAGCTGGAACTTTAGCCTCGTGCAATAAGTTCACTATATAAAATATGGCATTTTTAGCCACATTCATTTTTAGGGGTTAGTCCTCCTTTAAAGGGGTTGGTTCACCTTTATTATGGTTTATAAATAGATAAATAGATGCAGCCATTTAAATCATATTTGCAATTTGCTTTTCTTTAATGGGTCATTTTTAATATAGCTACCTGCAATAGTAGTGTTCAGGGCTGCCATCGGGGGGGGGGGAGTTAACCGTTGTCCCGGGCCCCTTGGGTTTCGGGTCTTTAGGGGGCCCAGCTGTGCTGCACTTACTTAGATTAGCCAGGATTCCTGGCTGGGAGAGCTGCCGACTTCAAAAATGAGGGTGTGAGCTCTGCTGCCTGCACTTGCATAACTTACTAATAACCAGTACATTATTTTTAGGCAGGAAACTTATACGAAAATTGAAGAGAATCGCCCTTTAGGCCTGTGATCCCCAACCAGTGCCTCGTGAGTAACATGTTGCTCTCCAACCCCTTGGATGTTGCTCCCAGTGGCCACAAAGCAGGTGATTATTTTTGAATTCCAGGCTTGGAGGCAAGTTTTAAGTGTAACGGATCAAGCACTCCCACGCTGTGACTCATCAAATCACCCATGTGCTATCCAATTGTCGGATATTTAAAATTGTTCACAAAATCTGGATGCACACTGGGATTTTTAGAAAAATAAAAAATGTAACTTTTATTTAATGCATAGTTAAAAGAAAACAGGCGCTAAGTTTCGGTCCCCCATATTGGATCTTTATCAATCTTGATATATATATATATATATATATATATATATATATATATATATATATATACATATAAACTTTTTAATTAGTACCTGAATATACATTTCCACGTGATGTCCTGTCTGACAAGCCACATGTCAACGTGAGTGGTCCATCATGATGTGACGGGGGGGGCAGCACACTTTTGGCATGCTAAAGCTAAGCACTAGGAAGATCACAGCTCAAAATGTTGGGTTGTAGCTGGCTACTGAACAGGAGAAATTGCACAGCAGCACCACAGATTGATAGTGTAAAGAGATGACTCCAATGTAGGGTTGCCACCTGGCCGGTGTTTTACTGGCCTGGCCGGTAAAAATGATGCTTGATGCCAGTGTTATTAATAGGAAAAAATGGCAAGAATATAGGAAGGCTGGTATTTTGTTCCAGAAAAGGTGGCAACCCTACCCCAATGCGACCAGTAAAACATTTTTTAAATTTCTTTATTCATACTTAAGTTGAAAGCAGAGAATTAAAGGGTTAAAACACTGATTTTTTTTTTCTCTCCACCCATCTTCATTAAGTAAACATGTTTTCAGTTTTGTTTCTTGTTCCTGCTTTCCAGAATGGCGTGTGCAGATCTAATAGAAGAGCTGAACTGCTCCCTCTGTCTGGATATTTATACTGATCCTGTAATGCTGCCGTGTGGCCATAACTTCTGCCAAGGCTGCATTAAGAGGGTGCTGGATACCCAGGAGGGATGTAGAGGTTATTCCTGTCCGGAATGCAGAGCTGAGTATCAGGAGCACCCTGTCCTGCAGAGGAACCGAACACTGGCCAATATAGCAGAGCGGTTCCTCTCTTCTCCTCTAAAGCCAAAGAAGACTGGAATCCTGTGCAGTTACTGTGTCTTCTCTCCTGCGCCTGCTGTTAAATCCTGTCTGCACTGTGAGACCTCCCTGTGTGGTGTCCATCTCACTGTTCACAACATGTCAGTGGAACACATCTTAACTGACCCCACCACTTCTTTCAGAAACAGAAAATGTTCCACTCACAACAAGCTCCTGGAGTATTACTGCTGTAAGGATGGGACCCCTATCTGTGTGTCCTGCTGTCTGGCTGGAGAGCACAGGGGCCACAGGGTGGAGCTGCTGAGTGAGGCCTCTGATAAGGAGAAAGAGAAACTGAGGAATGTTCTGGAGAAAATGATCTCCGAGAGAGTGGAGACTGAGAGAGGAGCCAAAAACACACAGAGATATACAAAAAAGATTCAAGAAAAAACTGTAAGCCTAGAAGTGCAGATTGCTGCCCTGTTTAGTGATATTAGGGAACAGCTTGAATTTCTAGAAAAACGACTAAAGATTGACCTCTCCTGGCAAAATGTTAAGGTTTTACTCCATGTCTCTGATCTAATAGAGCAGCTGGAAAAAAAGAAGGACGAGCTGTCCAGTAAGATCCATCACATTGAGGAGCTGTGCAACATGGCAGATCCACTCACTGTCCTACAGGAACGGGAATCACATGGAGCTGCATTCTGTGGGGCTGAGGGGGAACAGAGCGAGAGTAAACAAAATGATGAAACTAACCTCATTCCTGTATTGGATCTGGATGTAGGTTTGATTTTAGTGTCATTAAGCACAGGCTTGCATAGATTTCTAAACAGTGTTAGAGTCAATAGCATGTTCTGTGCACAAGAGGCTTCAGGCATGGTTCTCAGTATAAACACAGCTAGTAACCATGTGGCTGTGTCAGGGGATGGGAAAACCGCAACGTGGACCGAAATAAATCAGAATTATCCCAAAACATCAGAGAGATTTATTGTGTTTCTACAGGTTTTAAGCTCCATAAGCTTTTCATCAGGGCAGCATTACTGGGAGGTGGAAGGAAGTGAATCAGGAGGATGGAGGGTTGGGGTGGCCTATCCTTCCATGGAAAGAAGAGGAGAACATTCAATCAGTGGAAATAATGCAAAGTCCTGGAGCCTGAGCATGTATAATAGGGAATATTCAGTAAGACACAACAGAACGGTGACTAAGTTACCTGGCAAATATTCCAGCCAGAGGTTTGGGATATTCCTGGACTATGATACCGGACATCTTTCTTTTTATGAGCTGAATAACCCAGTCAGACTCTTACACACCTTTACTGCAACCTTCACAGAGCCCCTGTGTCCTTCATTCGTGGTAAACAGCAATTCCTGGGTGAAAATTAGGAACCAGTGAAATGTACTATTGGAAGAGAAAATCAGACTAAAGCCGGACCAAACGAAGTTTGGAATGATTTTCTGTATTTGCATGCTGCTTTGATATGTATGGCTGCCTTAGGGAAATAGAATGCAATGGACTAGGAAAAAAGTAATTCTAAATGCTCATTAATGTCCTTCTTAAGGATTGAAGCCCAAAATCACCTCCCATACTCAAGGTGAGGCCTTACCCGGGACCTATAAAGAGGCAAAATTATGATTCATCCCTTGAGTTTGTCTTTTTTATACAAGACAGAACTTTATTTGTTTTAGTAGCCACATCATGGCACTGCCTGGAATCTAACAATTTATCATCTACAAAAATCCCCAGATTCAATACCCTGACACACTACCCTTAAGTGTATAACTTACATTTATATAAAGGTGGATAACCTGAATTTATCAACATTGAACCTCATTTTCCAGTTTGAGAAAATTTGGGAATTGAGACATCAGGAAGTAGAACAGATGGATGGGACTAGTGGGGATTTTACAGATATTTTAAATAAAGCACATTCATTCAATATCTAAACAAGTTTAATGAACTGGCACATTCTTGTTTTTTTACATAATATGTCTCCTTTAATTTAACCATTAACCTTCTGTATGGTACTGTATCAAATGCTTTAGCAAATTCTTAGTAGATCACATCCACTGCTTGCAGAGTCTAGGTCTCTGCTCAACTCCTCATAAAAGGCAATTAAATAAAAGCAAATTCTGTTGTGCATAAAACCATACTCATAGTATTATTATTTGCAATGAAGTCAAATATCTTATCCCTTATTACTCCTTCCAAAAGCTTTACTACCACCGTCAGACTAACTGGCCCATAGTTTTCTATGTACAGACACAAAGTCTGATGTATCTTTAACCACTGTTTTGGAGATACAAGGAAGTGCTCCTCAGACAAGCCAGGTGTGATGAAGGCGGGGTCGCCCACTGCTGCCACTGCCTGTGTGATCCTGCGTGTTAGCCATGAGTTCCGACACTTCCGGGTTTGTGATGCGCTCTGGGTGAATCCATAATACCCGGCACTGCGTAACGTCATTGCGCAGTGGTGTGAATTTCAAATATTTAAAGGGCACTGTCAAGTTTGTATTGCCCAATGTTAAGGTTCTTTCAGGTTCCTGGGTGTATTTCGTATTGATTCTTGGATCTGATATTCTGTGTTTTGACCCTTGCCTGTCCCTGATTCCACAATCAAATAGAACTGGTATATTTACCTTTAATTCTTTGTTCTAGTATCAGAAACCCTTGAGTCCATCCAGAGCATTCAATTAGTCAGTCCAAAATTGGGTAATGATACCATGAGGCACAGATAATTCTGCTGCAAAATGCCTTTATTCATCAACACAACATGTTTTGAGCTTGTCAGCTCTTTATCAAGTGCTGCACTTCTGCTTTGCCCAGGCCTGCTCCTTACAATGCTTCTGTTCCCCGGTCCTATCCGTACACATTCAGTTCCTGTGCTCGCCAAAAACTCTCTCCTTTGTTCTCCCACAATAAGATCTGGCGGCATTTGAGTAGCAGAGGGCTCTGGATCCCACCCAGTGAAATGGTCAGGGAGAAGAAGTCTAAGCCCAAGCTCTATCCACTGTGGTCCCTTCACTATAGGCAATCTAGGAGCCTTGGGAAGCAACACCCTGATACGGATCCTTGCGGGAGCACACAGCTGCTCTTGCTAAGTTCTCTATCTTGCTCTCCTAGAGAGCCCTATAACAGAACTATCCTGTTCTAACTAAACCTCGTTCCTGGGGGTTCCCTGGTCCCGACTTGAACACTAAAGGTGATGTCCCTTTAGGGCGGTGGTTTACTAGGCCTTGTAAACCCAGGCTCAATGAGAACAACCAGTAGGTAAGGTCACAGCAGCCAAAGAGGAAGATCCACCCCTTTCCACACACTATATTGAAGTGTGGTAGGAAATGGTCATTACACCTCTTGGCCGTTAACACTGATTATGCAACATAGGCTGTTGCCTAGTAACTAGGGAGAAAGGTTAGGGATTTAAAGGCATAGGGGCAATTAAACCCCTATGGGTCCCTACATTTGCCTATCCTGTCTGCAATGTAAGACCTCTCTATGCAATACCCACTTAAGCCAGAACAACAAGCTGATCGAATAGATTTTTTTTTACTTGAACCTACTCCTTCGGTTCCATTCATAAGAAACTCCCAAAGAAATACTTCAATGGGGCCTGTATCTGTGTCCTGCTGCCCGGCTGGAGAGCACATGGGACACGTTGGCATTGTGGTGGAGATCAGTATTACAGGAGACTGTCTCAGTGTTGTATAGAGAGAACAGGGAATCACATTAAATCTGGAAACAACAGCAAGTCTACAAGTATGGCCATGTAAGGAGATTGACTGACTTTAAATATCCAGTGCAACATATGGCAAAAAAACAACAAAATTCCTTGCCAGAGGGAATATACATGGACCATAAGGGCTGGATGTTTGTCCTTTCATCAACTCAGTGACCCAATCAACCCTTCACTGTCTGTGCATGCAACATTCTAAGTATGTACTGATGCCTGTGTGGGAATCTGGAGCAAAAGAAAGGAGCGTTAATGAAAAAGCTGGAGATTGGATGCTAGATAGAAATTCCAAGAGCAGCCCTCAGTTGCATTCGTAATTCAATGTACTACAGCAATACTCATTAATCTATAACTACTTGTGGTTATTCTGTGTTTTATATTTACCTTACTTATTGTGTTACCTGTGTTGCAGACTTAATGGGGTTGTTCACCTTTAATTAACTTTTAATACAAGGCAGAGAGTGATATTCTGAGAAAATTTGCAATTCCTAGGATCCAAATTCCCCTAGCAACCATGCAATGATTTGAATAAGAGACAGGAATATGAATACGAGAGGCCTGAATAGAAAGATGAGGAATAAAAAATAGCAATAACAACAATTGTGTAGCCTTCATAGTGCATTTGTTTTTAAGATGGGTCCGTCACCCCCGTTTGAAAACTGGAAAGAGTCAGAAGAAAAAGGCAAATAATTAAAAAAAATAAAATGTAAAAAATAAGCAAAATGGAGGCCAATTGAAAAGTTGCTTAGAATTAACCATTCTATAACATACTAAAAATGGACTTTGACAGTTCGACTGGCACTATTAAGCCCCATGTGTAAAGACCCAAGCCATACACCCACCTCTCCTACTCGATTGGCGCATGTGAAAAAGTCTATGAACTCCTGATGATCAGATAGGGGTAGCCTCCCTTCCCCCTCAGGGCTTTCAGGACCTTTCTTTTAAATATTTAAAAATATAAAATTCATGTAAATTGCAAATGAACCCTCTGTGTAAGTCATTCATTTTCTATTTGGATACAGAGCCATTTTAAACAATATGGCAAACTATAAAGAGAACTGGAGTTTCTGTACGTCTGTGGTTGCTCAGTTCTGTTTTCATGTGTGTGATAAACACAAAGGCTCAGAACAAACACAGAATATACAGAATATTTAATAAGACCCTTAATTTTAATTAATTATTTTATATAAAACAATAAAGTTAAATGGTACATTCCCAATAACATGTTTGGCAAAGAGACTCTAAATGTTCAGTGTTACTCTGTATTGAAAAATGAAAGGGCTAGTTCACCTTTACATTTCCGTAGTCATTTTTGACCCAACTGTATTATTTTGATCTGCGTGTTGTCTCAAAAATATCTGTTTGGCCAACTGAGGTCTCTTTGTTTGGGTATGAAAATGTGATCTGAATATAATGATATGGGGGGGTGTACGGGGTCCAATGGAAAATCAGTTTGGATAATGTGCAATAAAGCAATATACACAGTAGCCCTGTTCATTAAGGATTTGCAGCTACAACTCTGGATTATCCTTTCATAAGAAGCTCCCTTTGTGCAGGTCATGATTGTAAAGTCGTCAAGCAGTGTCTCAAGCAACCCCAGCCAGTTGGAGATGCTGTGAGTTGAAGCACATTACATGGGTTTGAAATCCTTTTACTTAGATTGAGGTTATCTTGTTCATAATTGAGAATAAATAGAGTGCATATTAGGTTTCGGGTCTGTTCACTGACACAGAGCCTGCAAGCGCATGAGCAATTGAAGTGGATTCCTGACTAGCCCCAACTGTGCATGTGCCTGCAGGCTCGGTGTTGGTGAACAGACCCGAATATGATGTAGATGGATAGAAGATGGTGCTGAGGGGACTCCGCTGCACTGCTTATTGAACTCAGGATTCCAAATAGGTAATACACTGTGCAGGGAGGGAGAGGTAAAGGGGGCAGATCAAGGCCAGTGGAGGGGGGCTGTTATACATTGGGGTGTAAGTATAGTTAGAGGGCTGCTGGCTCAACATTTCTGAATCCTGTGAACTATACGAAAGCATGAGGCCAAATCAAGCCAACAGGTTGCATAACACAGACTCGTCTTACTAATAAATATTCTGCTTTCTTTATCCCAACTCTCACCTATGCCCCAGACAAAGCAATGCACTGCCTCTTGATTATCAGAAAGGCCATCAGAAGGCACCCAGGGTTTCTGTGACACAACATAGAGACGAGGGGACATTTTCCTGTATATAATGTTACAGTTGTGACCTACAAAGTCCAGAATGATAACAGTTATTTACAGCATCGCAGTATTACTCCAACTAATACTAAAATGGGAGGCGCCTATAAATTTTAGATTCTTTGCACCCATAGTCATAGTACATATTCCTTCCAAGGCAATGACCATGCCTCTCTACATTTATAAGAGCTTCAACACAATGGGACTGCGGAGGAAGTAACATTTAAAACAAAAAAATCTCTCTGTTTAATCTCCAGTATGTGTTCTGAGATGAAGAATCAGTTGCGAGTGTCGCGTGAAACATTTCCCACATACAGAACAAGAAAATGGCTTCTTCCCTGTGTGAGTTCTTCGGTGTACAATAAGGTGCGAGCGCTGTGTGAAACATTTGCCGCACTCGGAGCAAGTGAAGGGTTTCTCCCCCGTGTGAATCCTCTGATGTTCCACCACAATGGAGCGCCGCTTGAAACATTTGCCGCACTCAGAACAGGAAAATGGCTTCTCTCCCGTGTGTCCCCTTCGGTGCAGGTTCAGCTCTGAGCGCTGTTTGAAGCATTTGCCACACTCGGAGCAAATGAATGGTTTCTCCCCCGTGTGGATTTTCTGATGGCGAATATATTCTGCATGGCGTTTAAAACTTTTCCCGCAGATTGAGCAGGAGATTGTTTTTTCTTCCGTGTGAGTTATCAGATGGCTCACGAGATCCTTGTAACTAGCAAAGCGTGCGTGGCACACGGCACAGCAGTACATGACTTGTAACAAGGGGGTGTTTAGAGGAGACAAACACGTGGCGTTACTCTTCAGCTTTTTACTATATATGTGGGGCTGTAGAGCGGATGCTCTGTTGTTTAGGCCACACCCCATCACAGAAGCAGATATTTTATTTCTCTGTATCTGATCTGCAAGGGGATTAATACTGCAAATTGAACGGGTTCCTCCTTCAAATGAAGTCACTTCCTCTTTCATACCATTTAAGTAATAATTAGCTGACAAGCTGTTCTTAAAGCTGTATCCCATAATAGGAGTAAATGTATTTGTCTTCTCTATCTGTTCTGTCACTGTCAGTGGATTCATGCTGCAACCGGAATGGCTTCTGTCTTCCCATGAAACCGGTTCCTCTTTTATAGCTCTTGAAAGAGAATTCACTGGAAATCCAGAATCCAGACTGCGTCCAAAGGCATAAGTAGATGCATCTGTTGTGTGTATCTTTTCTGTAAGTGTTTTAATACCGTTGTCTAAATGGCTTCGTTTTTTACACAAAAAATCCGGCTTAATAGTGTTTGATATATAATCAGGTGACGTGCTGTCTGTCAGACTGCATATTATCAGAGGGTTAGAATGATGTCTTCCCTGTACCTGTTCTGGAAGTGACTTTAAGCCACATTCCACTGCATGGCTTCCCCCTTTACTTGAAGGTGACCCTGATTTAATACAATTTTCTTTTGGGGGCTGTTTAGGTGGAGAAATGTCAGGGTTTGTGGTATTTCTGTCTCCACAAACAACTGCTCCTTCAGCCACGGTCTTGCTTGGTTTGGTTTTAGGAACAGTGCTGCCATTATTATCTGAAGCTGCATGTTCACAATCTGCCAAAGATACAAGCATGGGAAGTTAGATTGATGGGAAACGTGTTAAATACATTAATATTTTAGACAAGGTAAATACCTAATAAACAACAATCAGGTGTGAGCTATGCGCAAACTCCAAATTAGTGATAATTAGTAGCACCGAGGGAAATTGTGGATCCACTCATCCATGGTAAAAAACAAGATAAATGCAGGGTTCAGTGTGCTGAGAGATGATACGGTTTTGCCCAAGTACCTAAATAAAAAATATGGTATATAGTGTAATACGTTCATTTCAAAGGGTATTGAAAAATAACCGGATCTACTCACAAAGGGATCTCTTGTTTTTAGTGTATCGCTGAAGTTGGTGCCGCATGTAGTTACAGAGAAAGCCGGTATTCTGTATATCTAGAAAATAAACTGTAATAGTCAAAGTCAAAGTAAACTTTATTGTCATCTCAGCAGTATACAAATATACAGTGAGACGAGACAACGTGGCTCCAGCTAGTACATATCACAAAAAGGCACTTAAAAATACACAATAAATATGTAAACATGAAATGTGCAATATATTGGCAGAAATTGGATATATACATGTGTAAACCTTTAGAATTATGCAAATAAATTAACAGTTCACAAAGTTAAGTTCACAGTTCAGGTGTGTCTGGAATGTAGTGGGAGGACAGGCAGTGAGTTGAGGAGTCTGATCGCTTGTGGAAAAAAGCTTTCACGCAGCCTGGTTGTTTGGGCTTTAATACTGCGAAAGCGTCTGCCGGATGGGAGCAGCGTGAACAGTCCATGTGAGGGGTGTGTGGAGTCCAGTGCAATGCAGGAGGCCTTTCTTACACAGCACTTGTGGAACATGTCCTGCAGTGATGGAAGAGCCGCTCCAATGATGTTGCCAGCTGCTCTGACAGTCTGCTCTAGACTTTTCTGGTCAGCAGAGCTGGCACTTCTGTACCAGACGGAGATGCAGCTCATCAGGACGCTCTCTATGGTGCTCCTGTAGAACACTGTGAGGGTGGGAGACGGTAGGCTGGCCCGTTTCAGCGGTCTTAGGAAGTAAAGACGCTGCTGAGCCTTTTTGGTGATGGAGGCGGTGTTGGTGGTCCAGGTGAGGTCATCAGAGATGTGGACTCCCAGGAATTTGGGGTTCTTTACTGTCTCTACCGTGGAGCCATTGATGTTGAGTGGTGTGTGAGCAGGGAGAGTGCTCCTGAAGTCGACAATCATCTCTTTCGTTTTATCCACATTCAGTGACAGGTTGTTCTCACTGCACCAGACTGCCAGCTGCTGAACCTCATCTCTGTAGGCAGACTCGTCGTTGTGGTTGATGAGCCCCACCACAGTTGTGTCATCAGCGAACTTGATGGTGTGGTTTGAGCTGTGTCTCGCTATGCAGCAATGTGTACAACAACGGGCTGAGAACACATCCTTGAGGAGCTCCTGTGCGCAATCTGATGGTGCTGGAAACCTTGTTGCCGATACGAACAGACTGAGGCCTCTCTGACAGAAAGTCCAAGATAGCGCAGTAACCCCGGAACTCGTGTTATGCCTTGTGGGCAATTACACTTACCGAGTCCTTCAGGCTTGAAAAGCCTTTATTTAAAGTCGCTGTCATCTGTCCTTTCACAGGATGGTTGTTTGCTGGTCTCTGCTGAACGGGAAATATCGCAGCAGTGTCTATTGCTATTACAGTTTCTTTTCTAGATATACAGAATACCGCTTTTCTCTGTAACTACATGCGGCACAAGAGATCCCTTTGTGAGTAGATCCAGTTATTTTTCCATACCCTTTGAAAGGAATGTATTACACTATATACCATATATTGTTTAAAAACGTATCATCTCTCAGCACACTGAACCCTGCATTTAAATACCTAATAAAGTCCTCAAAAATTGTCACCTGTAGTTCCTTCCCCTTAATGTGGCCATACACGTGCAGATTTAAGATGCCAATTCTGGTACATTAGACCGTTATGGTAGCTTACTTGCACCTTACGGGGCCCTCTGACAAGCTTCCCGATTGATATCTAGCCAAAAATCAGCCAGATCTTGATTAGGGACCTTGATTTTTCTGTTGGATCAAGGACCACATTGGCTCATTAAACACGGTCCTTGCTCCAACTTTATGTATTCCCTTAATCGATGTGATCGCATTACCACAATATCACTGGACCTGTAGCAGGATTAGATCTTACAGTGTATGGCCACCTTGAGTCCCCATTTATTTTTGCACAATTATTTTGGTAATCTAAATAAAGATCCACTGCAGACTTCCTGGGGAAGCAAGTAGATGATAACAGATAATTGTAGGTAGGAATAAACTTCTTGATTGTAAAATAAGTTTCTTATATAGATGGTGAAACTGATCTCTTAACCAAGTACAATTAAATGTCAAGTTTTACTAGATCAAATAAAAATCTTTGTGCACCTGAACCCATTACTCACCCATTGGGCGTAGCTTCTGGGGCTCCTCCTTTATCCCTTCCCTGTAAAGGTCCTTGTTTCCTTTTATATAGTCCCACTCATCCAAGGAAAAATAGATGGAAACATCATGAGTCCTTATGGCAACCTGTCACACACAATGTTCCAGTCATCCCCCAGCCAGAGAAAGGGATTATCATCCACTGTTACTAAACAATAAGGGGCCGCTGTACCCACCTCTCCAGTCAGCAGCTGGATGATGTTGGACATGAGTTCCAGGATCTTCTTGTCATTCTTGTTATTTTCCTTCTGTATGACGGAGCCAGGGGCATGCAGGGCCCCCCCATCATCTGACTTCTTCCTAGGGATGTAGTGCTAAATATTGAAAGGAAGAGAGAATGGTGTTTGAGCTGCAGAGAGACCCCCTTTGTACAGACAGACAGTCTCTTGTCAGTGTGCCAGTCACAGTGCTCCTCACCTCTCCAGTCAGCAGATAGATCATCTCCAGTGTCAGAGTCACGATTCTCTCCTTCTTCCCCCGCTCCTCCTCTTCCTCATTTTTATCCTTCTTCTTCTTCTTCCCCTTCATCCCTGTGTCACTCGCTTCCTCCCACATTCCCATTGGCTCCTTGTGGGAGGGACTGACCTGGAAGTGACCCTGGAATTAAGCAGTTGGATATTTCTACAGTTGATTATTCCCAGCAATATCCCCCAAAAGAATTACAGGGTAGTCTGTGTCTTTACTGGGTGGTCCCTTTTGTCTGTTTTAATGCTGAAGTAAGAGTAACAAAGCAGGGCTGTTTCTGCCTACATTAATCTGGGGGTACAAAAGAAAGTCCAGTTTAAAAGGATTTTGTCATGATTTGTATGGTGTTGTTTTTATTTCCCAATTATACTGCAAACAGTTCACTCTACCATATAAAATGTCAATCCTAACACAAAAAGTGTATTTATTTAGTTGTAATATTGGTGTGTAGGTGCATCTCCGGTCATTTTGCCTGGTCATGTGATTTCAGAAAGAGCCAGCACTTTAGGATGGAACTGCTTTCTGGCAGGCTGTTGTTTCTCCTACTCAATGTAACTGAATGTGTCTCAGTGGGACATGGATTTTTACTATTGAGTGCTGTTCTTATATCAACCAGGCAGCTGTTATCTGGTTACCTGCCCATTACATTTTAGGCAGAAGATTGCACCTGTAAACCTGGCCTATCAGCTAATTAAGTACGGTGCTTGGGGTAAAGGAGGACGGCCCCTCCACACTTCAGTGAATACAATTAACTAGAGCACACGTAAATTGCTCAAGGGATTCCTCCCGTGTTTAATGTTAAGCCAACAACACAATGTTGGCTTCCCATTACCTTCCCATTGTTCTGTTGGTAGACTGTGCTGGGGGAAGGGGGCAATATCACTCCAACTTGCAGTAAAGAGAGACTGAAGTTTATCAGAGCACAAGTCACATGACTGGGGGAACCTGGGAAACGGACAATATGTCTAAATATAAGACCGTACGTTTGCTTTTTTGAAAAACAGATTTCAGTGAAGGAGTCTGCTGGAGAAGAATTATTAACTAATGAAAAATGTTTTCTCATGACACTATTACTTTAAGGGGCAATCCATGTGCTCAGCTCAGTTCTTTGGCCAACACATGAGATGAATAAGGAGAAGAACTGCATCTACTTGGCTACAGGCACCTTTACTGGACATTCCAACAGAACCAGTCTGGCCCCTCAGTATTAACAATGAGTGGTGTATATGTCCTTACATTATTGTTTAGAAACACAGGAGGATGTGGGTGACCAATCAAAAAATCTGAAATTCCCTGCCAGGTGTGCCCAGCTTTCTGATTGGCTGGGATCCTACATTGCTACTTTTCGCACATTTTTCCCCTACACGTGTCTTCTCTTTATGGAGGTGACAGTATATTTGTACCATTTAAAGTGTGAGTCTAGGGGTTGTGGGCAGGGCACAGCTCATGGTATCTGGCTCGCATGGAGGGGCATGGGACAGGTAAGTTCCTATCCTACAGTGCAGTGAGCTGAGTGTCACCGGCTCCCCTGCACAGCCTGGGAAAGGAGGCAGCAGCAAGTGGAACAGATGGGCGGGGCTAGTAGAGATTTTTCAGAAATTTACAATAAAGTAACCGGAAACACAACTTTTTGAAGCACATTCCTTCTATATCTAAGTGATTAAAATGCACTGGTACATTCTTGTTTTTTACAGAATATGTCTCCTTTAAGTGCACAACAATGACAGCGGACACAGACATATTATTTCCATACATGGAACCTGACTGAGACACGAATACATTGAAACCAATCAGCTGCTGCAGAACCTCTTAGGAAGTGCTGAGCTTAACATCCCCTTCCAGTGTAGGAAAGATACTATAATACTATGTTAGCTCTCTATCTAGGTACTCATGTGCATTTAATGAATCAGATACTGAAGCACATGGGATGAATATGTACAGACCCACCATAACATGGACACAGGGCTGCCAGCTTTCCTGGGAATCAACGCCAGCCTCTGTATCATATAAACTACCGCTGCCATTGAGAAGCCTGGGCTGACAGAACACTGGCCCAGTGTCAGATTTGGATGCCAGTGCCACACATGGTTACAAGTCACACGGCACAAAGAGACAACCCAGAGCATGCCTTAATACCCGAGGGAATGGAGGACATGCAGCCTCTGTCCCTTACTGACCTGCTCCTGCTGCCCACCTTTCATTTACAGGGGAATCAATTGCTCTGCTGCCTTCAGCTGTCCACTAGAGGGGCGGGGCATGCTCATTCATTGGCTAAGAGGGGAGGGGCAGAGCAAAGACAGAGCCTCAGAATAGGATGATTGGATTGTTGGACAGAAGGGAGGAATAAAGGGAGTTAGGGAGCGAGGGCAATTGCCTTGATGATTTTATAAACGTGAACACAAAGAAAATGTAACTATGAAGTTTCTGCATCCCCAGTGTAGCTTGTTAACTGGGCTCTCTATATCAGTTACCCCTCTCTCACCCACTGCTGGCAGATTCAGAGTCTAACTGCCATAACGGTATTCCCTGCATTCCCGGGTTATGCGTTCCAAGCCTCTCAATTGCAAGAAGTGTGGAGAGTTCAAGCAGATCCAGGTTACACCTTCCCAGCCTTTCCCTACAGACAAAGCCCAGCCGCTGGCAATCGACACATGACTTCCTGCAGCCACACACATACAGGGTACAAGCTAATGTCAGGGAATTGTGGGAGTTGTAGTTTAATACATTAAAAATACAGCCTTGGCCTGATGCATTTCTAGCACTTTATCCCTGGTATCATGTGGTACTACAGATATACCCAATAAACATCACTATATCCTTGTTCCAAACAATCATATGGACAACACTGTTACTTTTATATAGAAAGATGTCTAATGCAACTGGACTTTTGTTTCACCCTCAACTGAGCAGCTTCTTCAGGTCAAATGAGTGGTAGGGAATTACCTTAAAGGGGAACTGTCGCGAAAATAAAAATTGAATATGAGCCTCAGCATACTGAAATAAGGGAAAATTTAACTACAATACTTACCGAAATTTTCCTTTCCTGGTTACTATGGGCAGCCTTCATACCTATGAGATTCCCCACCCTCTTACCAGTGATAGGACAGAATTCACCAATATAGTATAACTCCTCCCTTCATGCTATGTCTTTGTGTCCGAGCTTAACATAACACATCTTTTTTTTTTTTTCTTTGGGAGGGAAATGGTGTGAAGGCTGCCCATAGTAACCAGGAAAGTAAAATTTTGGTAAGTATTGTAGTTAAATTTTCCCTTTTCCCTGGTCACTATGGCAGCCTCCACACCTATGAAATCATACCCAAGTAATCAGAATGGGTGGGTCCCCTTAAAAGAAAACCACATATACTCAATTCTGCTACACACGAAAAGATTTTATTCCTATTATTATTTAGGCAATGCCGCCATTAATACTTTATTTCCAAACTCCTCCTGAGATCTGGGTTGCACTCCCACATGATAGTGCCTTAAGAACGTTCTTGTTGAACTCCATGATGCTGCCTTGCAAATTTTCTCCATCGGAACTTCTGCCTCCAATGCCCATGAAGTACATAACGCCCTTGTGGAGTGTGCCTTTACCCCTTTAGGAAATTGACTTCCTTTGTTATGATAGGCTATGCGTATACAATTTACTATCCATCTGCTGGTGGTAAATACTGAGGCCGCTTGCCCCCTCCTACTGCCACTTGGTATAATGAAAAGTCTATCCGATTTTCTCCAAGTCTCCGTTCTCTTTAAATACACTGATATGCATCTGACTAAATCCAACCTATGACACTTCCTGTTTTCTGAAGTGTCCTCTTGATATATCGCTGGAAAAACTGTTTCCCAGTTTAGATGCTGTAACCTTACCACCTTTGGCAGGTATTCTGGCACTGTCCTCAGCGTTATTTTATTCTCTTGAATAACAGTAAATGGCGGTTTTGATGAGAGGGCTTGTAAGTCACTCACCCTTCTGGCCGATACCACTGCCGTTAAAAAAAACGCTTTCAAGGTAAGTAGCATGTCAGTTAAAGTGATACTGACTAGGGATGTAGCGAACGTCGGAAAAAAAGTTCGCGAACATATTCGCGAACTTGCGCAAAAATGCGAGCGGTTCGCGAACGGTTCGCGAACCCCATAGACTTCAATGGGAAGGCGAACTTTAACATCTAAAAAAGACATTTCTGGCCAGAAAAATGATTTTAAAGTTGTTTAAAGGGTGCAACGACCTGGACAGTGGCATGCCAGAGGGGGATCAAGGGCAAAAATGTATCTGAAAAATCTGCCTGTGTGTGCTTGGAAGAGATAGTGTAGGGGGAGAGCTGTTAGTGATTTCAGGGACAGATGATAGTAAGTTTGCTGGCTAGTAATCTGCTTGATACTGCTCTGTATTGGAGGGACAGAAGTCTGCAGGGATTTGAGGGACATTTTAGCTTAGGTAGCTTTGCTGGCTAGTAATCTACTGTTCTCTTTAAACAACTGCCATACGTTGCCCTTGTAGGCATTGTTTGCCCAGTTTTTTTGGACGCAGCCACTGAAGCACAGTTGCCAGAAAAAATATGCCATATAAATGCTGAAAATAGTCATTTTTTGCCATATACGTTGAGTCAACGTATGGCAAAAAATGACTATTTTCAGCATTTATGTGGCATATTTTTTCTGGCCTCTGTGCTTCAGTGGCTGCGGCCAAAAAAACTGGGCAAACAATGCCTACAAGGTCAACGTCGTTGACCTTGTAGGCATTGTTTGCCCAGTTTTTTTGGCCGCAGCCACTGAAGCACAGAGGCCAGAAAAAATATGCCATATAAATGCTGAAAATAGTCATTTTTTTGGTCGCAGCCACTGAAGCACAGTTGCCAGAAAAATTATGCCATATAAATGCTGAAAATATAAATTTTTTTGGTTGCAGCCACTGAAGCACAGAGGCCAGAAAAATTATGCCATATAAATGCAGAAAATATGCATTTTTTTGGTCGCAGCCACTGAAGCACAGTTGACAGAAAAATTATGCCATATAAATGCTGAAAATATAAATTTTTTTGGTTGCAGCCACTGAAGCACAGAGGCCAGAAAAATTATGCCATATAAATGGAGAAAATATGCATTTTTTTGGTTGCAGCCACTGAAGCACAGAGGCTAGAAAAATTATGCCATATAAATGGAGAAAATATGCATTTTTTTGGTTGCAGCCACTGAAGCACAGAGGCTAGAAAAATTATGCCATATAAATGGAGAAAATATGCATTTTTTTGGTTGCAGCCACTGAAGCACAGAGGCCAGAAAAATTATGCCATATAAATGCAGAAAATATGCATTTTTTTGGTTGCAGCCACTGAAGCACAGAGGCTAGAAAAATTATGCCATATAAATGGACAAAATATGCATTTTTTTGGTTGCAGCCACTGAAGCACAGAGGCCAGAAAAATTATGCCATATAAATGCAGAAAATATGCATTTTTTTGGTTGCAGCCACTGAAGCACAGAGGCTAGAAAAATTATGCCATATAAATGGACAAAATATGCATTTTTTTGGTTGCAGCCACTGAAGCACAGAGGCCAGAAAAATTATGCCATATAAATGCAGAAAATATGCATTTTTTTGGTTGCAGCCACTGAAGCACAGAGGCCAGAAAAATTATGCCATATAAATGCAGAAAATATGCATTTTTTTGGACGCAGCCACTGAAGCACAGTTGCCAGAAAAAATATGCCATATAAATGCTGAAAATAGTAATTTTTCGCCATACGTTGACCTTGTAGACATTGTTTGCCCCGTTTTTTTGGACGCAGCCACTGAAGCACAGAGGCCAGAAAAAATTAAACCAGTAGGGTTTGCACCCTAGTTTGTAACGGTGGCGGAGGGAGGAGGACGCTAAAGGACAGCTGTGTGTGGAGTCATGAGGCTTGAAGAGAAGGACAGCTGCATAGAAGTCAGAACAAGTCTTCCGGCGTGCAGTAACCCTCCGAGATCCACCCCTCATTCATTTTAATAAAGGTCAGGTAATCGACACTTTTGTGACCTAGGCGAGTTCTCTTCTCAGTTACAATCCCTCCTGCTGCACTGAAGGTCCTTTCTGAGAGCACACTTGAGGCTGGGCAAGACAAGAGGTTCATGGCAAATTGTGACAGCTCTGGCCACAGATCAAGCCTGCGCACCCAGTAGTCCAGGGGTTCATCGCTCCTCAGAGTGTCGATATCTGCAGTTAATGCCAGGTAGTCCGCTACCTGCCGGTCGAGGCGTTCTTTGAGGGTGGATCCAGAAGGGTTGTGGCGCTGCCTTGGACAGAAAAACATTTGCATGTCTGATGTTACAGACCGGCCAAAGGGCTTTGTCCTTGCAGGTGTGCTCGTGGCAGGATTACTGGCACCTCTGCCCCTGGAATGTTGATGAGTTCCTGAAGTGACATCACCCTTAAAAGCATTGTACAACATGTTTTGCAGGCTGGTTTGTAAATGCCGCATCTTTTCGGACTTGTGGTATGTTGGTAACATTTCTGCCACTTTATGCTTGTACCGAGGGTCTAGTAGCGTTGCGACCCAGTACAGGTCCTTCTCCTTAAGCCTCTTGATACGGGGGTCCTTCAACAGGCATGCCAGCATGAAAGACCCCATTCTCACAAGGTTGGATGCAGAGCTATCCATCTCCGCTTCCTCATTATCAAGGACTGCATCATCCACGGTCTCCTCCCCCCAGCCACGTACAAGACCAGGGGTCCCCAAAAGGTCACCACTAGCCCCCTGGGAAGCCTGCTCCTGTTGGTCCTCCTCCTCCTCCTCCACAAAGCCACCTTCCTCCTCTGACTCCACTTCTGGCACCTCTCCCTGCGTTGCAGCAGGTGCCTGGGTTCGTTCTGGTGATTGCGACCATAAATCGTGCGCTTCCAGCTCCTCGTCACGCTGGTCTACAGCCTCATCTGTCACTCGTCGCACGGCACGCTCCAGGAAGAAAGCGAAGGGTATTAGGTCGCTGATGGTGCCTTCGGTGCGACTGACCATATTTGTCACCTCTTCAAAAGGTCGCATGAGCCTGCAGGCATCGCGCATAAGCACCCAGTAACGGGGGAAAAAAATCCCCAGCTCTGCAGATCCAGTCCTACCACCCAGTTCAAAAAGGTACTCGTTGACGGCCCTTTGTTGTTGCAGCAGACGTTCCAACATAAGGAGCGTTGAATTCCAGCGAGTCTGGCTGTCAGAAATCAAACGCCTGACTGGCATGTTGTAGCGCTGCTGAATGTCAGCAAGGCGTGCCATGGCAGTGTAGGAACGTCTGAAATGGGCCGACACCTTTCTGGACTGGGTGAGAACGTCCTGGAATCCTGGGTACTTGGAGACAAAACGTTGGACTATTAAATTTAACACATGTGCCATGCAGGGCACATGTGTTAAATTTCCCAGTCTCAACGCTGCCAACAGATTGCTTCCATTGTCACACACCACTTTTCCGATCTGCAGTTGGTGTGGGGTCAGCCACCGATCGGCCTGTGACTGCAGAGATGACAGGAGTACAGATCCGGTATGGTTTTTGCTTTCCAGGCACGTCATCCCCAAGACAGCGTGACAACGGCGTACCTGGCACGTCGAATAGCCTAGGGGGAGCTGGGGGTGCACAGGTGTGGAGGAGGAGAAGGAGGACCCAGCAGCAGAGTAAGAAGAAGAAGAGGAAGAAGACGAGGTAGAGAGCGATGGAGGAGTAGAGGTGGTGGCAGAACCGCGTGCAATCCGTGGCGGTGACACCAACTCCACTGTTGTTGTTGTTGTTGAGCTACCCATTCCCTGCTTCCCATTCCCAGCCATTACCAAGTTCACCCAGTGGGCAGTGTAGGTGACATACCTGCCCTGACCATGCTTGGAGGACCATGCGTCAGTAGTCATATGGACCTTTGGCCCAACACTAAGTGACAGAGATGCGGTAACTTGGCTCTGCACATGTTGGTACAGGTGTGGTATTCCCTTTTTAGAAAAAAAATTGCGGCTGGGTACCTTCCACTGCGGTGTCCCAATTGCTACAAATTTGCGGAAGGCCTCAGAGTCCACCAGCTGGTATGGTAAAAGCTGGCGGGCTAAGAGTGCAGACAAGCCAGCTGTCAGACGCCGGGCAAGGGGGTGACAGTCAGACATTGGCTTCTTACGCTCAAACATGGCCTTCACAGAAACTTGGCTGGTGGCAGATGACTGGGAATGGGAACAGGTGGTCAAGGTGGAAGGCGGAGTGGAGGGTGGTTCAGATGGGTCAAGGAGAGCAGAGGTAGAGCAGTAAGATGCTGGACCAGAAGGAGTGTGGCTTTTAGTTTGCCTGTTGCCTTTGAGGTGTTGCTCCCAAAGTGCTTTGTGCTTGCCGCTCATGTGCCTTCGCATAGAAGTTGTACCTATGTGGCTGTTGGGCTTACCAAGGCTCAGTTTCTGACTGCACTCATTGCAAATTACAATGCTTTTGTCAGAGGCACACACATTAAAAAAATGCCACACTGCTGACTTTTTGGAAGTCTGCGATCTGGCGGTAACAGTAGAAGTTGGCGGCATTGGCGGCAATGGCGGGTACGTTGGCCGGCTGAACACAGGTGCCGATACATGTTGTTGCCCTACTGATCCCTGCGGGCTGGCCTCCCTGCTTCTTCTAAGTCTTATTCTCCTACTGCCTCTCTGACTCTCCGTCTCTCCATCTGAACTACCCTCCTCTTGCTCTCTTCTACTAGGCACCCACAAAACATCAATCTCCTCATCATCATTCTCCTCAGATGCATCAATTTCTTCTGACACATCACAGAAGGAAGCAGCAGCGGGGACCTCCTCCTCCTCCTCATCACTCATCATTATGTCCATCTCTGTCGTGTTCTCTGCCAGAATTAAATCTGGTGTAACGTCCTCATCTCCTTCATCTTCTTCTGCCAATAATGGTTGCGCATTACTCAGTTCAAGAAACTCATGGGAAAATAACTCCTCTGACTCCAGTGAAGAAGGGGCACCGGTGGTGGAGGAAGTGTTACGTGGGGTGGCCATAGCAGTGGAGGATGAGGAGGATGTTGTGGTAAAGTTAGAAACGGTAGAGGATGGGGTGTGCTGTGTAAGCCAGTCAACTACCTCTTCAGCATTTTGGGAGTTCAGGGTCATTGGCTTTTTAAAACTGGGCAATTTGCTAGGGCCACAGGATTGCATAGCAGCACGGCCCCTAGCACGGCCTCTGCGTGGCGGCCTGCCTTTGCCTGGCATTATTTTTAAAAAAACAACAACAACAAAAACTCAGTTGGTTTTTCTGGAAACGATAATACACACAGCTAGATGGCAGTTTGAAGAAAACAGTGTGCAAATAATGCCTACAAGATCAACGTATACACTACTACAGCGGTGGATACGGATTACGTAAAATATATGAATGCTGCTTGAAAAAAAGTAACTCAAGTGGTTTTTCTAGAGACGATAATATTATCAATATTTAGACAAAATGTGAACAAGCTCACACAGCTAGATGGCGGTTTGAAGAAAACACTGTGCAAATAATGCCTACAAGGTCAACGTATACACAGCGGTGGATACGGATTACGTAAAATATAAGAATGCTGCTTGAAAAAAAGTCACTCCGGTGTTTTTTCTGGAGACGGTAATATTATGGATATTTAGACAGAATGTGAACACGGGCACACAGCTAGATAGCAGTTGGTTGAATAACACACTGGGCAAAAAATGCCTACAGGGCAAATAATGCCTACAAGGTCAACGTATACACAGCGGTGGATACGGATTACGTAAAATATAAGAATGCTGCTTGAAAAAAAGTCACTCCGGTGTTTTTTCTGGAGACGGTAATATTATGGATATTTAGACAGAATGTGAACACGGGCACACAGCTAGATAGCAGTTGGTTGAATAACACACTGGGCAAAAAATGCCTACAGGGCAAATAATGCCTACAAGGTCAACGTATACACAGCGGTGGATACGGATTACGTAAAATATAAGAATGCTGCTTGAAAAAAAGTCACTCCGGTGTTTTTTCTGGAGACGGTAATATTATGGATATTTAGACAGAATGTGAACACGGGCACACAGCTAGATAGCAGTTGGTTGAATAACACACTGGGCAAAAAATGCCTACAGGGCAAATAATGCCTAAAAGGTCAACTTATACACTACTACAGCGATGGATACGGATTACGTAAAATTTATTATGGCTGCTTGAAAAAAGTCACTCCGGTGTTTTTTCTGGAGACGGTAATATTATGGATATTTAGACAGAATGTGAACACGGTCACACAGCTAGATAGCAGTTGGTTGAATAACACACTGGGCAAAAAATGCCTACAGGGCAAATAATGCCTAAAAGGTCAACTTATACACTACTACAGCGGTAGTAAAATAAACAAAAGTTAAATAAAAAAAGAATGAATATTAAAAAAAAAAAAATTAAAGTTGGTGCTGCTGAACTACTAGGAGCAGCAGATTAGCACACCAGTCCCACTCCCCAACACTGCTAGACTAATAGCACTGGGCTCTTATAGTAGTAGTAGTAGTAGTAGTAGTAGTAGTAAAACAACAAAAAAATAAATAAAAGCAGTCCTTACAAGGACTATTGCTATTGCAGCAGTCAGCAGATGAGATCAGAAGCAGGACAGCTGCCCACTGCAGCTACATACAGAGCACTGCAGTAGAAGGTAGATTACTAGCCAGCAAAGCTACCTAAGCTTAAATGTCCCTCAAACCCCTGCAGACTTCTGTCCCTCCAATAACAGAGCAGTATCAAAACGATTACTAGCCAGCAAACTTTCAACTGTCCCTGAAATCACTAACAGGCAGCAGCTCTCTCCCTACACTATCTCTTCAGCACACACAGGCAGAGTGAAAAAACGCTGCAGGGCTTCGGTTTTTATAGGGAAGGGGAGTGGTCCAGGGGAGAGCTTCCTGATTGGCTGCCATGTACCTGCTGGTCTGGGGTGAGAGGGCAAAAAAAAGCGCCAACAATGGCGAACCCAAAATGGCGAACATCGCGTGACGTTCGCGAACTTCCGGCGAGCGCGAACACCCGATGTTCGCGCGAACAAGTTCGCCGGCGAACAGTTCGCGCCATCTCTAATACTGACACTAAAAAATGAATTTTAGCATATGAATGTGCATTAAATGTTACCTATAGGTCATGCTGATCATTTTTTGCTTGAGAGGTTTGTTTTTGTATATAATTGTTAGTTGAAGTTCCTAAGCCTGACTCTCTGACACTCTGACTTTGCCAACCTGACTGTCCCATCTCAGCCTGTTAGTTACAGTTTCTAATGCTAACGGACTCCTGCTGCACAAATATGGCAGCCCCCTCATACAGGAACATGGGGGATCAGACAGGTAATGTAAAAGCATCATGCAAATACTTTATGGCAAAGTTAGAAGTAGCTTGCAAAGCCAATATTATAATAGATGTAAAAAAGAGTTTCATTTCAGGTGTCAGTATCTCTTTAAGTCTCTAAAAGGTTTCGAATGGCTCACCGGTGAGAGCCTGTAGCACCAATGACAAATCCCATACAGCTGAGAGTGTCCTGCTTGGTGGCCTAAGGTGCATTACCCCTGTTACAAATCTTATCACTTTGGAATTTCTTGCCCATTGTTCTCCTGTTAAAGCTGATATAGCAGAAATCTGCAGCTTTAAAGTTCTCAGGCTTAATCCCTTATCGAAACCCGCCTGCAAGAAGTCCAAAACCTGTGTCACTGACAGTTCTTCAATTGTCAATTGCTTATGCAATAGCCAAGGAATAAAAACTTTCCACACTCTTTCATAGGTTTTGTTCGTAGAACTTTTCCTGGCCGCCACAATTGTATCTATTACAGGCTCCGACAGCCCCTCCTGTCTTAATCTTTGCCTCTCAATCTCCAAGCCTTTAGAGACAACCCCCGTGGGTTTGGATGCAACACTGGTCCCTGACATAACAGGTCCCTCCTGTCTGGTAGACTCCACGGTCTGTCTATCATCAATGACCTGAGAAGTGGATACCAATGCCTTCTTGGCCAATCTGGAAGAATTGCGATAACTTCCGCTCTTTCCACCTTTATCTTCCTTAGAACCCTGGAAATTAACGGTATCGGGGGAAATTTGTACATCAATTCTCTCTTCCAACTCTGTCTCAATGCATCCGTTGCCATTGCCCCCTGGCATGGAACGCTTGAGCAGAATCTCTCGATTTTGTGATTGTTGTGAGACGCCATCAAGTCTATGTGTGGCCATCCCCACCTCTCTACTATCTGAGAAAAGACTTCCTGGCATAATTCCCATTCGTGATCCATCACCGTTACTCTGCTTAGGAAATCTGCCTTGACATTCCAAATCCCCGGAACATGTATCGATGTATGTGCCCATTGCATAATTGGTTGAAGTTCCTGCATTAAACTCCAACTGCGCGTACCTCCCTGCTTTCGTATGTAGGCCACTGCCGCCAAATTGTCCATCTCCACCATCAGGGAAGTTCCCTTTATCTGATACCTGAATAACTGAATTGCCTTCCAAACTGTTCTCAATTCCAGAACATTCGCTGACAGACAACTCTCCTCCTGAGACCATCTGCCCTGAACATAATCTTCTCCCACATGGGCTCCCCAACCTCTGGGGCTGGAGTCCGTTGTAAGAATCTGTACCTCGGTCAGCTTCTGACCCCTGGACAGATTGGAATTGGACATCCACCACTTCATTTGTGTCTTCACCGCTTGAGGTATTACGATCTTTTGATTCCAATCTTGCCTGTCTCTTTTCCACTGATCCAGAAAACACCATTGCAGTGGTCTTGTGTGCCATCTCGCCCACATCACCATTGGTGCTGTTGAATTTAACAAGCCTAAAATACTGCTTACTTCTCTCGCCTTCATATTCTCCTTTTTCCGTAAGCTGAGAATTGCCACTACTATCTTTCTCTTTTTCTCTTCTGGCAAGGTAACTACTCCCTGCCCCGTCATAAATCTTGCACCCAAATGGATCAAATCCTGTGTTGGTATTAACTGGCTCTTTTGCAGGTTCAATACCCAACCATGCTGACTTAGAAATTTGACTACCAACTCTCTGTGACGAATGAGGATTTCCTTGTTCCTTGCTTTGAGCAGGATATCGTCTAAATAGTGATATATCTGTATATCTTTTTTCCTTAGTTCCGCTATCAGTACTTGCAGTATCTTTGTAAATACCCTTGGTGAGGTTGCTAGACCAAAGGGCAGACATGTGAACTGATAATGCATGTCCTCTGCTATTGCAAACCTTAGAAACCTTTGATGGGACTCTGCTATGGGTACATGTAGATATGCGTCCTTCAGGTCTATTGACAAAAGCCAATCCCCTGGTTGAACTTCCATGATTATCGTGAATATAGATTCCATCCTGAAGCTTTTTATTTGTAAAAATGAATTTATTATCCTCAGATCCAAAACCGGTCGAAAATCTCCAGTTTTTTTCTTTAACATAAATAGAGTTGAATAGACGCCTTTCCCCCAAAATGCCTGAGGTACTGGTTTTATTGCTCCCTCTACCAGAAGCTGTTGAACATAGGATACTAGAATCTTCCTTTTCTCTATCTGCTGAGGAATTTGAGAAAGAATGAAGAGATTCTTTGCCGGCTTCTCCCTGAATTCCAAATAGTATCCTCTTTCTATTGTGTCTAATACCCAATGATCTGTAATGGACCTTGCCCAAACTTCCAAAAACGTTTGAAGTCGCCTGGGTATCACTGAAGTCTGAGCTGCCACACCTTCATAATGACTTCTTTGTGAATTTACAATTCTCTTGTTTAGGCTTTTGCGTCTTAACAAATGTTGACTGACCTCCTCTCCATTGTGGCTGTACACCTTGTCCCGATGCCCTGGACTTCTGCTCACGAAAAAACGGCTTGCTCCGAAAAGGCCGTCTATTCTGAGATGCTCCAGATACTCCTTCAGACCTTCTTTCTTGAGGTAAGAACATGCTTTTAACCCTGTGACTCTCTTGATGATTTCATCGAGTTTTGGTCCGAAAAGCATCTGGCCTTCAAATGGTAGATTCATTTTTGAAGCCTTGTCTGCGTTCCATGCTCGCAGCCATAATGCCCTTCTTGCTGACACTGATAACGCCATTGCCCTGGAAGATGATCTTACTAAATCCACTGAAGACTCTGTAATAAAATCCGCTGCTAATTTAATCTCTGTGAAGGAATCTAAGATACTCCTTCTATCTACACCCCTCTTTAGGGCTGACTCCATGTTTTGCAACCACATCTGCATCGCTCTAGATACCGAAGTAAGTGCTAATGCCGGTCTACATGTTGCTCCTAATGCTAGGTAAGACTTTTTAAGTGACGCCTCCATCTTCCTATCCATAGGATTTAAGAAGGACACCACATCGTCGACTGGCAATAATGTCCGTCTTGACAATCTGGCCGCTGCAGCATCCACCCTTGGTGGCTTGTTCCAGATTTGTTCTTCCTCCTCAGGAAATGGATACCCTCTCTGTACCTTTGATGGAATTGGGAACTTTGCATCCATTTTCTCCCATTCCTTGACAATGATCTCCTTAATTACGTCATGTAATGGAAATGTCGACCGTTCCTTCCTAAGGAATTTAAAAGGGTTAGAAGATGATTGCTGTGCCTGAACCTTCTCAGGTAGATCTAGCTGCGCTCTTACAGCCTTAATTAATGGTTCCACCAGCGAAACTTCAAAAGTAGAAAAACTTTCGTCCTCTACTGTTTCCTCCTCTGAAACCTCTATGTCTTCACCCCTTGACGATCGTGTCCTAGACCCATGTCCCGGGCTATCTACCATTTCCTCTCTGGACCTCTTTGCAGACATCAGTCCCTCTGTCACTGCTTCCTTTATCCAGCGCATGACATCTGCTGTATCTGCCGCAGCATCTTCAGATAATCTTCTTGTGCACCTTTGACACAATTTAGAGTGTTTCATCGCCGGACTGTCACAAGCTACACAATTCTTATGTTTCTCCTTGCTGCTCCGTTTTCTAGGGGGAGACACACTGAGGAGAAAAGAAATCATCTTTAGCACTCTTTTGCCTGCCTAACTAACCACACTACAAAACTTACCATAACTGTGGCTCACCTCCTATTTTCATTTGCAGCATTATCTGGGCTACTAGGCACTTGATCCACAATGTCTACCTAAATAGAAAATAACGCTGTGAGAATAAAAGAAACCACAGCCAAAAAAACTTAAGAGGCAGAGAAACTTACTGCTCTAGAAACTGAAGAGGAAAAGCGCTCCATTTGCGATACCGTCTCCAACATGCCAGCATACACGCGGTCGCGGTAAAATTACGTCACGGCTCACAACGTCCTTCGCATCTGAAGACACAGGACGCAGAGCGCAAGAGGGAGTGGATGCGTAAAGACGCCTCTCTCCAGCTGCCTGCTCACGTGACGCAGAAGTAGCTGATACGCATAGGTGGAACGCAACCCTCCTTACCTCTCTGCCTAAGTGCCGCCCATTTACCGGTCTACGACACGGCCTTACCAAAAGTCCCTGCACTGTAAAACAGATACGCTGGGTGGTAAGAAATGACCCCCGGGCTGCTAATAACGGGGGTCCGACCTGCTGACCTCCTCTAAGAGGAAGTACCCTTGCCAGGCCCTACCAGGGAGAGAGGCTGAACTCCCCAGGTCTGGGATCCCAAACATGGGTCCCAGGGCCGCCATTAGAAATCACGGGGCCCCGTACAACAAAATTTTCAGGGCCCCCTGGACCCCGCCCACCCCAGATCCCGCCCACTTCACCACCCAGACATCAGCACTAAAAAAGGTAACCCCCCCACACACAAGTTATAAAAAGCTATTGATGGTCAGGGCCCCTTTTTATAAGTTAAAAAAACTGTGGCACCAGGGCCCCCAAAAAAGTTTTTTTTTAAAAAAAAAAAATTGGTGGTCAGGGCCCCCCTACAAGTTAAAATAAATATTTGGTGACCAGGGCCCCCCAATAAGTTAAAAAAAAATTGGCGCCAGGGCCCCCATAAAAGTTTTTTTTTAATAAAAAAACATTGGGCCCCCTTACAAGTTAAAAAAAATTGGGGCCCCAGAGGGGGCCTGGACGGCCGGCGGGGGGGCCCTGCATGGCAGTCCCGGTGGTCCCCCCAGTCCGGCCCTATACATAGGGGCAAAAGGTGGATGTGCCTTGAGTGTGTGAGGCAGAGAGAGGAAGGAGGAGGGATGAGTGGGGGAGACCCTGGGCTCACATTTTGGGACATTGGGAGAACAGACGCCCCGGCTGCTGCACTCTCTCTCCTAAGGAAGAAATGCAGACTCGCTCTACTCACTGATTCAAGAGGCTGCAGTGACGGCTCCGTCCGTGCTGCAAATACTTGTTGAGTTGCAAACTCCCCCCTCGCTCGATCCTCCCTCCTAAGCCCTCAGCCCCTCCCTCCTCAGCTCAGCCCCTCTCCTCTTAGCCCTCCTCCGTGCTCAAGGCTGACATGAAAATCCTAGCTCATAAGCTAAACACAGAGCACGGAGGAGGGCTAAGAGGGGAGGGGCTGAGCTGAGGAGGGAGGGGCTGAGGGCTAAGGAGGGAGGATCGAGCGAGGGGGGAGTTTGCAACTCAACAAGTATTTGTAGCACGGACGGAGCTGTCAACTGCAGCCTCTTAAATCAGTGAGTAGAGCGAGTCTGCATTTCTTCCTTAGGAGAGCGCACGCAGCCGGAGCGTCTGTTCTCCCCCACTGAAAAATTTTCTGCAGACGCCTCTGCGGGCCCCCCTTCTGGTCCGGGCCCGGTACAGTAGTACCCTCTGTGCCCCCCTGATGGCGGCCATGATGGGTCCTTGTAAGCCACAAAAGAAAATACAGAGCTTGAAAAACTCCCCAAAAAAAATTCCCCACTGCGAGGACAGGAAAAAGACACAGCATGAAGGGAGGAGTTATACTATATAGGTAGGTGGATTTACATTGGTGAATTCTGTCCTATCACTGGTAAGAGGGCGGGGAATCTCATAGGTGTGAAGGCTGCCCATAGTGACCAGGGAAAAGACGTTTTCTAAATACAATCAATTAAATATTCTGAATCGTTTCTGAAATAATCAAGTTTATGTTCACTATTCCTCTCTCAGCATCTGTTTCTCTTCATTCTGTCTTCATGTAGCAGTTGGGTGTCAGATATTCACTGACAGTTACATCCAATATATCTTATAGGGGGGCTCCTTTTGCCTAGAAGATGTATTAGAGGTCACTCTATTAAATTCACCAGACATCATGTCTCTCTACATGCAGAATTTGTGCTAAAGGCAGTTATTTTGTTAGATTGTGTTTGTACTGGAATCCAGGGCCAGGAAATAGGGGTAGGCAGAGTAGGCACGTGCCTAGGGCGCAAAGCTGGGGGGGCGCCAGGCACGTACCTGCTCTGTCGCCTACCCCGTGTCCGGTCCCATCTCTCTCAGACTGGCGAGTGTAACTTTTCTGAAAATGTGATTCTGCGCATGCGCGCTGGATCACAGTTTCGCGCATGCGCAGTTTCGCACGCACTGAGCCGGCACTGTGGCCCGCCAGGTTGCCTAGGGTGCCTGGCAGGGTTGGCTCGGCTCTGCTGGAATCAGTAATTTGAGTGAGCTCTAATACATCTGCTAGGAAAGTAGACCCCCTATAAGATATATTGGATCTGTCAGTGATTATATCTTATAGGGGGGCTCCTTTTGCCTAGAAGATGTATTAGAGCTCACTCTATCAAACTCACCAGACATCATGTCTCTCTAGTTGATCCATTTCTCAGCAGCATCTCTGGAGTATTAGCAACTATCGTAACTTTGTAACTAAAAACCCCTGTCTTTGTGAACACATACACTTGTATATATACTGAATTACTTATGAGACAGGGGACCAGGGGATGTGCATTGATTAATTGGCCAAATCAGTAGCACTTCCATTATACGTAAATATGTTTTAACTTAGCCTTTTGAGTGCTGCCACAACCGCCCTTTTTTGTATTTGTAATTCCACATGCTTCCAGCCCTGCTCTGCTCCTGTTATCCCCTTCATTTGCCATCACTCTGCCCAAAACCCTGTTCCCAGAACAGTCTTCTACCTGCAAGGGTTTACCCAGGTCCCCTTGATGTCAGGGCCTCATGCCCTTCACATATTCATATTTCAGTCTGTCATTCAACCCACTGGCTGGTTGCTAGGGCCCATGGCATCCAGACAACCAGATATCAGTTCAGATTCCAAATGGACCAATAAGAGGCACGTTCTGTCTTTTTGCAGGGGTTCAAATACTGGTTCCTGGCTCCTTGGCAAGCACAATAAATTAAAGGAAAACTATACCCCCCAAACAATGTAGGTCTCTATAAAAAAAATATATTGCATAAAACAGCTCATAAGTAAAACCCTGCTTTGTGTAAATAAAACATGTTCATAATAATTTACTTTTTCAGTAGTATGTGCCACTGGATAATCATAAATAGAAAATGGCCATTTTAAAAAATAACGGCCGCCCACTCAGATTGTATGAATCATGGTGCAAGTGACCCGCCTTTTAAAGGACCAGTGACCCAATGCATTATTCATAGCTGGTGTAGGCAGTTATTGCAGTGGCTTTGCTTTAATGCACCTGCTCTCCAATTGGTCTCAGAACAAAGCCCCACCCATTCAGTCTGACAGACACACGGCAGATTTTTCTAACTCCAGCCAATAGCTGGACACAGGACACAGCCAAAAAAAGTCCGAGGTTTCAAGCCATGACACAGTAATAGAGAAGGCTCACAGAGAGGATTGTGCGAGATGTAGTGAAATACATATTTGTCAGGGACCCCACCCACCAACCGTCCCGCCCCACCGCTTCCCAATGTTTCTGGGTGGAACGGTCGCCATCTTATATTTACATACTTACCTGTCAGCTAACGGTTTCCTTGGCGACGCAGAGACCGCACTTGCGCGCATCTGCCGTGGAGAGAGTGTGTCACGTGTCCTTCTGTGAAAGGGCGGAGCCTCACCTGTGTGCTGCTCCGATAGGCTGGAGGATGTAGCTACTCTATTTTAGCGCGGCGTGTGAGCTGTCGCTGCCATTTGTGTGTGTACGCACTGAGGAGCCCTGAGCACAGCCTGCGACGTTATGTTTGCTGATTTATTCATCTGAACAATAAATGTTATTACAATAGGATGTTGCCACACGGGAAAACTATTTATGTATCTGCCTGTTACTGAGGAACCAGACCCACAAGATGGACTGGCGGGAAAATGCTTTAGAGACAGAGGGATATTCATTTGTATGATGTACAGAGAGATATTCTGAGACAATTTGCAATTGGTTTTCATTTTTTATTATTTGTGGTTTTTGAGTTATTTAGCTTTTTATTCAGCAGCTCTCCAGTTTGTAATTTCAGCAGTCTGGTTGCTAGGGTCCAAATTCCCCTAACAACCATGCACTGTTGGTGTGAGTGACGTCACTTCCCAGTGATAACGGTGAATGATAATGAAGTGACACAGTGTGTGAGTTGTAAATAAATTGATGGCCACTAGGGGGTGGGGTTGCAAGATCATTATGTTTTGAGGAACAATAGGATTAGGGAGTGGGTGGGGCTGTGATAGGAGTGAGTTTCCCAGAATTCAGTGGCCGCTAATGTATTAGCACTTGTTCTTTTTTTTTTTTTATTTTAAAAATGTTTTATTTGATTTTCATATTAAACAAGTAATAACATTATGACAGCAAATATTATGCTGATGAAGAAAGACGTGTATTCAATATGATGGCATAGTGAGATTGAAAACGGAATACAACAATAAATTGAAAATAACAGAAATTAACTAATCACTTGTTCTTCATACTATGGCGGTCCCTTTACGGGACTGAAGTAAATATCATGTATAAGTGATAAAACAAAGAAAACAGAGCAATGACGTCTCTGCGGCCTCATTGTGCGTTCCAAGCCTCGCGCAAGAAGCACTTCCGGGTTACACCTGCCCGGCCTCGCCATACAGACAAAGCGCCACGTGACTTCCGGCAGCAGCACAAAGGATAGAAGCTGATATTCAGAGGATTGTGGGAGTTTTGGATGAAATCCCCTTTCGATGTTTAGGGATGGGGACGAGCGTCTGTATAAGGCTCTCATTACAGATCATGTACATTTCTATTCCGCTGCTCCCTGAGGAAGTGTTAGTGCGGCTCTCTGTTGTCTCTCGCTCAGTGTCATTGCTCCATTAATAAACATCGCAAATATGGAGCAAAGCGCCCGCTGTGATTATTCTATGCGTCGAGATAAACGAGTGTAAAGCTCCCGAATGATTGAGGAGCTTGTAGTGTCACAGAGTTGCCGCACGGAGGCGCAGTTTTACTCGGCCTGAAATTCTCTGTCCCCACCTTGAATCCGCTCCTTTGTTCTGCGGACAATTCCCGCCCTCCTGTAACGCACGTTCCCCTGTCTATTCGCTCCGCACAGACACAACCAATATACACAGGGACTTGATCTCGGGCACCAAAAACCCACTTCTCGCTGAGAGTTGCGCTGCTAATAGACTACTAAAGGGATTTCCCATCAATCCGCTGTGTTTAGTTAGTGACCCCGACTGAGAGAAACTAGAAACCCCCTCTAATCCCACGTGACCCTATAGAAAGGAATTAGACCCTCAGTTACACATGAACCAGTGGACAGATCTTTAGGATCGTGTGGGCGGCTCTGAAAAGAGCCTTTGGGTATAAGATTAGCGGGAAGGAAGAGATTTATCCGCCGAAGCCATAGAGAGTGCGGCCCTGGCGCTTGAGAGCGTACACCACATCCATGGCGGTAACGGTCTTCCTCTTGGCGTGCTCGGTGTAGGTGACGGCGTCCCGGATGACATTCTCCAGGAAAACCTTGAGGACCCCACGAGTCTCCTCATAGATGAGGCCAGAGATGCGCTTGACTCCCCCTCTCCGTGCCAGGCGGCGGATGGCGGGCTTGGTGATGCCCTGGATGTTGTCCCTGAGCACCTTCCTGTGCCGCTTGGCCCCTCCTTTCCCCAGTCCTTTTCCTCCTTTGCCGCGTCCAGACATTCTCACCAGTTGTTTGTCACAAATGACTATATCGTCTGTGCGCACACAGCTTTATAGCATGAGGTTGGACCTGACAGGGAACTTAGGAGGTGGGTGTAGTTTATCTGCGCCACGCCCTTCTACTCTTCAACAAATCGCTATAAACTACTGATAAGAAAGAATCTGCTGCCATTGGCTGATTTAAATTTGAAAATCCGCCCAACTGTTCATGTTCAAACTAACGGCCGCAAAGCCAAAATAGTCCGCGCTACACACTGACATAAACGGGAGAAATCAATTATCATCATTACTTGTGTCTAACAATAGGTACAATGTTCTATCGGCAACTACTGAGCACCGTGTCCCGCCCAACACTTCATTATTATCGCTGCTTCCTGCTCGGACTCTGAAGATTCTGCTTTAGATCAAACACCGTAATCTCTCGCCTCCCCATTTGGCACAAACTGAAATATGTAAAACGGACATTTCTGTTTAGAATGATTCACTCATAGGGAATAGGATTTAGTTTTAGATAATGCAGTAAAAGTCCTCTGTGGGTATAATCGGGTTGTAGAGCAAATAAAGCCAAGTATATTCCATGGTAAGAACTTCCCCACAAGGACACTGATTTACTCACGGTAGTTAGATCAGAAAGAACAACGCTAACAATTAAATGACAAAGAACTGTTACAGATAATTGTAATGAGAAGGTGGGTGGCTCTTAAAAGAGCCTTTGTGTTTGGGGGGCAGATAATGGGGATTACTTGGCGCTGGTGTACTTGGTGACAGCTTTGGTGCCCTCGGACACGGCGTGCTTAGCCAACTCCCCAGGCAGCAGAAGACGGACCGCGGTCTGGATCTCCCGGGAGGTGATGGTGGAGCGTTTGTTGTAATGAGCCAGGCGGGAGGCTTCCCCTGCGATGCGCTCAAACACATCGTTGACAAAGGAGTTCATGATGCTCATGGCCTTGGATGAGATACCGGTATCGGGGTGCACCTGCTTCAGCACCTTGTACACGTAAATGGCGTAACTCTCTTTCCTTGTCTTCCTGCGCTTCTTCCCGTCTTTCTTCTGGGTCTTGGTCACCGCCTTCTTGGAGCCTTTCTTTGCGGCTGGAGCTGACTTGGCTGGTTCAGGCATAATTGTACTGCTTCTCTCTCACACGCTACAAAACGGTTTCCTTCGCTTTCCGGGCTCCTGCTTTTATAGCCTTCCCATGCAAATAAGGCAGTCCGAAATCTTGTAATATTACTGGTCGGTTTTGTCACATGGTATGAAATCCTCCCATGTACAGATTCTGGCAGCCAAGGATTGGTGTTCCCATAAGCATCTGTGTAATTGGCTGCAGTAAGGGACAGAATGAATGCATTGAGCAATTGATTGGTGCTTACTAAACCTATAATGTCATTGGCTGGATCAGAACTCATCCAATTAAAGGAGAGAGGTGTGTCCTTTGCTGCCTACAAATAACAGTGCGTGAGGGTATGAACGTCATATGCTGAGGTAGTTTTCTGCTTCTCTGTGTTATTGAATTGTATAAGAAACCATGTCTGGAAGAGGTAAACAAGGTGGCAAGACCCGCGCTAAGGCAAAGACGCGCTCATCTCGGGCCGGGCTGCAGTTCCCAGTCGGCCGTGTTCACAGGCTCTTGAGGAAGGGTAATTATGCCGAGCGGGTGGGAGCTGGAGCTCCAGTCTATCTGGCCGCAGTGCTCGAGTACCTGACCGCTGAGATCCTGGAGTTGGCCGGCAACGCTGCCCGGGATAACAAGAAGACCCGCATCATCCCCAGGCACCTGCAGCTCGCTGTGCGCAACGATGAGGAGCTCAACAAACTGCTCGGAGGAGTCACTATCGCTCAGGGCGGGGTCCTGCCCAACATCCAGTCCGTGCTGCTGCCCAAGAAAACCGAGAGCTCCAAGTCGGCCAAGAGCAAGTGAAGTGCCCGCTCCCAGCGCCCCCATCAGGGAACAACACAAAGGCTCTTTTCAGAGCCGCCCACACCCGCTAAACAGAGCTCACGTGACACGGAGTTCTTTAGTGAGAGTATTGAACCGAATTTCGTTTTATCCGTTTTGTTTGGGCTAATTCGTACAAACATTTCAAGAGTTTAAATTAGTCAGTGACTCGTAATCCTAGTGGAATTCTACACGTTGGCCCTACTGACATGTGCTATGTCAGACCACAACCAGAGAAACACCTCATTTATTACCCCAAAAATGTCCCGCAGAATCCCGATCTGCTACAGGGGAAAAGCCTGACGGCGCTATCGGAGCAGAGTTGAAACCACCGGCGCTGCTCATTGTGACTCAGCAGATCAGTTACTACTGAGCGCAAGACATTGTTCCGGAGTTAAAGTTCCCATGTAACGGGTCAATCTCACACTTACTGATAATGAAAACCGATCAATTACTCGCAGCTCCGCGGGGTGAATCAGTGTGCGGGGGTATTTGCTACTGACCGGGCGGGTGGTGATAAAGCGCTTACCTTTGAGCCTCCCTTTCCCCTATATCTCGCTAGATCCTATCAACTATCCCTTTTTAATAAAAAAGGAAGTTCAGCTCATTTGACTGGGGATGTGGTGGCTCTGAAAAGAGCCTTTGTGTGGAGTGATTGATAAGGTGACGAGTGATCTAAGCCCTCTCGCCTCGGATCCTGCGGGCCAGCTGGATGTCCTTGGGCATGATGGTGACCCTCTTGGCGTGGATGGCGCACAGGTTGGTGTCCTCAAACAAACCGACCAGATAAGCCTCGCTGGCCTCCTGCAGAGCCATGACGGCCGAGCTCTGGAAGCGCAGGTCGGTCTTGAAGTCCTGAGCGATCTCCCGGACCAGGCGCTGGAAAGGCAGTTTGCGGATGAGCAGCTCGGTGGATTTCTGGTAGCGGCGGATCTCGCGGAGAGCGACTGTGCCGGGCCGATAACGGTGAGGTTTCTTGACTCCGCCGGTAGCAGGAGCGCTCTTCCTGGCTGCCTTGGTGGCCAACTGCTTGCGGGGAGCCTTCCCTCCGGTGGATTTACGGGCGGTCTGCTTGGTGCGAGCCATTGTAGTCAGTAACAAGGTTTTTCTCCTTTTGCTTAGATCGAGTCACATGCCGGCATTTTATCCCCGCTGCATCTCTGTGATTGGATAATTCTGGACGCACCACTGTCTTTCCAGCAAATCCACACCGGTTCGCTGAATCCCGCCCACAAGACGCTGTACCATTGGCTAATCTAAATAGATCCCGCTTGTGCACATTGCAGGGTATTGAGCCGTCGATAATCTTTATTCTCCCGTCTGTGGCCAGAATAGCGCAGCGCTGTAAAGAGAAGCCGTTCTCGTAAACTGGAAAGTGAGCTGCGAGTTTATTGGCCGGCATAAGCGCCATCCGGAGTATTTCCGCTTCTACTGAGCCGGGCACGAGGGAGAGGCGTGTCTGGGGATCACGTGACACCAGTCTAACTGGTTGAGGGGAGGAGGGAATTGAGCAGCTCAGTTGGATTATGGACTGAGGCCTCCTGTGCATTTAGTTCAACCAAGTCCCAGTGTAGAATGGTTTGGGTTATGGGGTCGGCCGGGCAATTTCATGGACAAATAATAAAATATATATCAGTGCGTAAAACACCCGAACCCTGCGCCTGGAATCACTCCCTGGTCTCAGTTTTGCGACACTTCATCCGCACTTGTAAAACTCACCTGGAAATCACGGGGCCCCGTACAACAAAATTTTTGGGGCCCCCTGGGCCCCGCCCACACTGACGACCAAGCTCCACCCCATTTCCCGCCCACTCCACATCGCAGTTAAAAGACCACACAGACATCAGCGCTAAAAAAGTAACCCCCCCCACACAAGTTGTAAAAAGCTATTGATGGTCAGGGCCCCCTTATAAAAAATTGGGGCCCCAAAAAAAAAAAATTTTAATTTTTTTTTTTTAAAAAAAAACATTGGTGGCAGGGGCCCCCTTACAAGTTAAAAACAAATTGGGGCCCCAAAAAAAAATTAAAAAAAAAAAACATTGGCGTCAGGGGCCCCCTTATAAGTTAAAAACAAATTGGGGCCCCAAAAAAAAATTTAAAAAAAAAAAAAATTTTTTTGAAAAAAAAAAAAAACATTGGCGGCAGGGGCCCCCTTATAAGTTAAAAACAAATTGGGGCCCCAAAAAAAAATTTGAAAAAAAAAAAAAATTTTTTTGAAAAAAAAAAAAAAAACATTGGCGGCAGGGGCCCCCTTATAAGTTAAAAACAAATTGGGGCCCCAAAAAAAAATTTGAAAAAAAAAAAAATTTTTTTGAAAAAAAAAAAAAAAACATTGGCGGCAGGGGCCCCCTTACAAGTTAAAAACAAATTGGGGCCCCAAAAAAAATTTAAAAAAAAAAAAAAATTTTTTGAAAAAAAAAAAAAAACATTGGCGGCAGGGGCCCCCTTATAAGTTAAAAACAAATTGGGGCCCCAAAAAAAAATTTGAAAAAAAAAAAAAATTTTTTTGAAAAAAAAAAAAAAAACATTGGCGGCAGGGGCCCCTTACGAGTTAAAAAAAAAAATTGGGCCCCCAAAAAAACATGTTTTAAAAAAAAAGATTGGTTGCAGGGGCCTATAGAATATTAAAATAATACATTGGTGGCCAGGAGATTAAAAAAAAAAAAAAATACACAAACTGGTGTTCAGTAGAATTGAACTCACGGCTTCAGTACTTCAACTTCGCCTCCTTTCGTGACTTCGGGTCTTTGCGCTGCTTCAGGACTTCGGCTTCGGCTGTTTTCGTGACTTCGGGTCTTTTCGGCGCTTCGTGACTTCGGCTTTTTCCGTGACTTCGGGTCTTTTCGGCGCATCGGCTTCGGCTTTTCGGCACTTCCGCATTCGGCAGCACAGAAGCAAGACGTACGGCTCGGGCGCTCGTAAGGGGGGCCCGGATCTTCAAAAAATGCAGCGCTGCTGGGCCCCCCTTCATGCCCGGGCCCGGTACGCTTGTCCCCCCTGTCCCCCCCTGATGGCGGCCCTGCTCACCAGAGTATCTTCTACAACCTCTCTCTTTATTGGAACATGGCTAAACTCATGTGTGACGTGTTTCCTGTCTTGTACTCCGTCATAAGCAGAAAAAGTCTTTGCACAGTAAACAAATTACATTTTAATGCCTCCTTTATCAGGCTGCGCAGGGCAGCCGGTGGCTCTCAGCTCACTGCACTGTAGGACAGGAACCAATCAGCAGCTAGCAGGACCTGATAGGGAACTGAAGCCTGTCTCGTGTGACTGCAGGGCTGTGATTGGCTGTCCCCCTCCTACTGTGCTTCTGGCAGGGACCGTTAGGACATGCCCACCCCTCATTTGAAGTTGTCAGCCTACAATCACCAATTGATTGGATTAACTGTATGTTAGTGACTGTATTTAAATGCTGGGGAATTTCCTTACCCGTCAGTTGAACTGAAGCAGCTGCTCAGATGTGGGATAAGAAATCTCAGAAAATCCATTTGATTTAAACTTATCTTCAATAGATAATGTATATCATGGCCTGGATATATAAAAATCTTCCTAGACAAGAAGGTTACTTATCTGCCAGTACATTATTCACACAGTCGGTAGGACACAGAACTTGACCATTAGGTCTCTATGTTCAGATCCTACTGAACTTGTAGGGTTGGACTGGGCTGGCGGGACACTGGGAAAAAAAGCCCCGCTGGCCCAGACCCAGTCACTGGCGCAATCTGTTGCCTCTGCCCCAACCTACTTATACTGCCCTGGAAAGGTGCGGGCATGGCTGGAGGAGGGTTGCAGTATTTGCAGGTGGCCCTAGGGGGTTTTGTGCCAGGGTTGTGTGGTGTGGGGGCCCCCAGTCCAACCCTGGGTACTCAGCTAGATCAACGGTACAAATAACTTTGTCTGATCATCTACCAGTACATACCTGTAAATGTTTGAAAAGGGCTCATGTCCTCATTTTAAGGGGAACTAAACTCTAGAATCTGATTTGGACCAGTATCAGTATATTTGTAATTCCAGTATAAAAAAAGGGGCAAACCAGGGCTGGAAGCATTTGGAATTAGAAATACAAAAAGGGGGGTTGTTGGAGCACTCAAAAGGCTAAGTTAAAACATGTTTAAGTATAATGAAAGTGCTACTGATTTGGCCAATTAATCAATGCACATTCCCTGGTTTTTAGTTACAAAGTTATGATCATAAAGTTGATAAACTACTACACCATGTCAAACCCCACACGGTGGTCCCTAACTTGTTAACCTCCGGGCATAGTATAAAAAGTCTTGTACCTCTCTGAATAGTAACATTACTTGATGCTGCCACAACCCCCCTTTTTTGTATTTGTTATTCCACATGCTTCCAGTCCTGCTCTGCTCCTGTTTTCCCCTTGATTTGCCATCACTCTGCCCAAAACCCTGTTCCCAAAACAACCTTCTACCTGCAAGGCTTCGCCCAGGTCCCCTTGATGTCAGGGCCTCATGCCCTTCACATATTCATATTTCAGTCTGGTCGCTAAGGCCCATGGCATCCTGACAAATGGACCAATAAGAGGCACATTCTGTCTATTTGCAGGGGTTCAAATACTGGTTCCTGGCTCCTTGGCAAGCACAATGAATTAAAGGAAAACTATACTCCCAAACAATGTAGGTCTCTATAAAAATATATTGCATAAAACAGCTCGTAAGTAAAACCCTTCTTCATGTAAATAAACCATTTTCATAATAATTTACTAGAGCTGCAGTTTTTCTGGTCAGGTGATCTCTTCCTGTTACAGTTAGAGCTGCAGTATTTCTGGTCAGGTGATCTCTTCCTGTTACAGTTAGAGCTGCAGTATTTCTGGTCAGGGGATCTCTTCCTGTTACAGTTAGAGCTGCAGTTTTTCTGGTCAGGTGATCTCTTCCTGTTACAGTGAGAGCTGCAGTATTTCTGGTCAGGTGATCTTTTCTTGTTACAGTTAGAGCTGCAGTATTTCTGGTCAGGTGATCTCTTCCTGTTACAGTTAGAGCTGCAGTATTTCTGGTCAGGTGATCTCTTCCTGTTACAGTTAGAGCTGCAGTATTTCTGGTCAGGTGATCTCTTCCTGTTACAGTTAGAGCTGCAGTATTTCTGGTCAGGTGATCTCTTCCTGTGACAGTTAGAGCTGCAGTATTTCTGGTCAGGTGATCTCTTCCTGTTACAGTTAGAGCTGCAGTATTTCTGGTCAGGAGATCTCTTCCTGTTACAGTTAGAGCTGCAGTATTTCTGGTCAGATGATCTCTTCCTGTTACAGTTAGATCAGCAGTATTTCTATAAGAATACTATTTGCGAAATCATTTTTAAAGTGACCCGCCTTTTAAAGGACCAGTAACCCAATGCATTGTTCATAGCTGGTGTTGGCAGTTATTGCAGTGGCTTTTCTTTATTGCACCTGCTCTCCAATTGGTCTCAGAACAAAGCCCCGCCCATTCAGTCTGACAGACACACAGCAGATTTCTCTAACTCCAGCCAATAGCTGGACACAGGACACAGCCAAAGAAAGTCTGAGGTTTCAAGCCATGACACAGTAATAGAGAAGGCTCACAGAGAGGATTGTGCGAGTTGTAGTGAAATACATATTTGTCAGCTTTCATAGTCAGGGACCCCACCCACCAACCGTCTCATCCCACCGCTTCCTAATGTTTCTGGGTGGAACAGTCACCATCTTATATTTACATACTTCAGTAACCAAGAAGATTCAGATGGCACACACATAGCAAAATGTGCATAAATTTCGTGATTTATTTGGATCTCTGCACAACGTTTCAGGGGATCAACCCCCTTTATCAAGTGCTCTTACACAAGTGAACATGAAACAGGTATAAATAGATAAAACCTGAGTTCGGTACCACCCTCCAATTACAAGTAATTACTAAGTGCAAACCTTAATGCAAAATGTGCATCCCTGTCTATGACAGTCATGTGATATCATATTAAGAAATACTCTGACGGTGTCCGTAAGTGTTCTCATCTGTATCAATGTATTAACTGTGAATATAAAAAAATATTAAACAGATATATTACCTAAAAATTCTATCTCCACATAACAAGTCATTTCCATATTATAACTGAGAAATGTATCACTAACCTAAAAGAAACTTGCATAATTCTGAACTTCATTCAACCCCATAGGGGACATTGTATTAAGTTTATCTATCCACATTGTTTCTTTTTGTAGCAAGAGTCTATTATATTTCCCACCTTTAGAATGAGTATCCACTATCTGCAGTACCATCCACCTTAACTGCTTAATGTTATGGCCCTGTTCCTTAAAGTGCTTGCTCACTGGTGTAACGTACTTCTGTTTCTCCAAGTCACAATTCTCAATTGCCCTCTTGTACTCGCCGCCAATTCTTACCCAAATTTCTCTTTTGGTTTTCCCAACATACACCTTTCCGCAGGAACACTTTCACATGTAAACTACCCCTTTCGTAAGGCAGGTTGCAAAGTCTCTCAATTAATGCTATAACCCTTAGAGGGATGATTAAGGAGAAACCCTTATTTTTGTATGGAAGTGGAAAATGAATCACTCAATGTGTTTGAAAAGTTGGTTTTACATGATGTTTCTTCATTAAATTGGAATAGAAGGGAAAATAGATCTTACAACTAGGGATGTAGCGAACTGCCGTTTATGTGTTCGCGAACGCCGTTCGCGAACACCGGCAAAAATGCGAACAGTTCGCGAACAGTTCGCGAACTTCGAACATCCGCAAAATCGTTCGATTCGAACGATCGAAGGATTTTAATCGTTCGATCGAAGGATTTTCGTTCGAATCGAACGATCGAAGCCATTCGATCGAATGATTTCATTCGATCGAATGGCTTCGATCGTTCGATTCGAACGAAAATCCTTCGATTTTAGCGGTCGAAGGAATCGAATGGTCGAATGGTCGAACGATTTTTGTTCGAATCGAACGCGAACTCGTATTGGCGAACGTCGCGCGACGTTCGCGAACATTCGGCGGACGCGAACAGTCGAAGTTCGCGCGAACTAGTTCGCCGGCGAACAGTTCGCTACATCCCTACTTACAACCTAACTAAAGAGGAGAATAAAGCCCTCTGGGAACAAATCATTATCAAGAAAGTGGACAAGGGGGGAGCCAAAAGTAAATATGTACAGGAGGCACAAAAACAACTTGCTAACAGGGAACATTATGTTAAGCTGATTAAAGATCCCACCTTTTCATTGAAAAAGGAGATTGACAATTATGTCAAGGATGCATTTTTGGAGGGGTTAGTTGACACAAAGGAATTTCTAACTAATGACTTTCCCATGGTACCGATATTATATTTATTGCCAAAAATTCACAAAGATTTGTTGAACCCCCCAGGGCGTCCGATAGTTTCATGTACTAATGTGTTGCTACAACCATTGAGTGTCTATATGGACCATTACTTGCAGCCATTAGTAATGGATATTTCCTGTTGTTTGAGAGATACAACAGCATTTCTTAATAAAGTGCAGGTAACGGAAGACATATACACATGTAATTTCTTATGCACTGTCGACATACATTTGTTATTAGGGATGTAGCGAACTGTTCGCCGGCGAACTAGTTCGCGCAAACTTCGACTGTTCGCGTCCGCCGAATGTTCGCGAACGTCGTGCGACGTTCACCAATTGGTGTTCGCGTTCGATTCGAAGTAAAATTTCGTTCGACCATTCGACCATTCGACCATTCGATCGCTAGAATCGAATGATTTCCATTCGTTCGAACGATTATAAGCATTCGATTGAATGAAATCATTCGATCGAATAGCTTCGATCGTTCGATTCGAACGAAAATCCTTCGATCGTACGAATAAAATCCTTCGATCGTTCGATCGAACGATTTTATCGAGCGTTCGAAGTTCGCGAACTGTTCGCGAACTGCTCGCTTTTTTTGCCGGTGTTCGCGAACGGCGTTCGCGAACACATTAGCGGCAGTTCGCTACATCCCTAGTCGTTATATACATGCATACAAAGAAGGAATTATGTATGTAGAGGAGGTGTTGTTCCAATATGGTTATGAAACTAGGAAGGTGTTATTTTTGATAAAGTTGTTACGATTTGTCCTCAAGGAAAATTATTTTAGGTTTGACAAGGAATTTTTTCTACAGAAGCAGGGAACAAGTATGGGGAGCAATGTTGCTCCTAGCTTTGTTTGTTGAACAAATTGTCTTCTTTGAACAGCCTTTCTCCAGGTGTAATAAGAATTATGTTCGCTATGTGGACGACATTTTCTTTACATTACATGGAAAGGGACCTATTAAAAGTGAGAAAGAGATTAATACACTACACCCTACATTAAAATTCCCATTGCATTATCATCCTAAAGAGGTAAAATATCTGGACGTGACAGTAATTAAACAAGATGGAGTACTGTACATGGATTTATATAGAAAACCCACTGACAAGAATAACTTCTTGTTGGACAGTAGTTTCCATCCTCCCAATATCAAGCAGGGGCTACCCTATAGTCAATTATTGAGGGTTTGAAGGATTGTGTCCCAGGATGAGGTGTGTGAAACCAGATTGGATGAAATGTCAGCAAATTTTATACAACGTGGGTATGACCGGGTGATAGTGAATTCACAGAAAAAAACAGTAAAGGAAGTACAAAGAGTGGATTTATTGAAAGGAAAATTACAGGTGAGGTCAGATGACCGGGTTCATCTTTAATCATCCCTCTAAGGGTTATAGCATTAAATTGAGAGACTTTGCAAACTGCCTTATGAAAGGGGTAGTTTACATGTGAAAGTGTTCCTGCGGAAAGGCGTTTGTTGGGAAAACCAAAAGAGAAATTTGGGTAAGAATTGGCGGCGAGTACAAGAGGGCAATTGATAATTGTGACTTGGAGAAACAGAAGTACGTTACACCAGTGAGCAAGCACTTTAAGGAACAGGGCCACAACAGTAAGCAGTTAAGGTGGATGGTACTGCAGATAGTGGATACTCCTTCTAGAGGTTAGGGATGTAGCGAACCGCCGCCGATGTGTTCGCGAACGCCGTTCGTGAACACCGGCAAAATTTGCGAACAGTTCGCGAACTGTTCGCGAACTTCGAACATCCGAAAATCGTTCGATTCGAACGATCGAAGGATTGAAATCGTTCGATCGAAGGATTTTCGTTCGAATCGAACGATCGAAGCCATTCGATCAAATGATTTCATTCGATCGAATGCTTCGATCGTTCGATTCGAACGAAAATCCTTCGATTTTAGCGGTCGAATGGTCGAACGATCGAACGATTTTGACGCGGACGCGAACAGTCGAAGTTCGCGCGAACTAGTTCGCCGGCGAACAGTTCGCTACATCCCTACTAGAGGTGGGAAATATAATAGACTCTTGCTACAAAAAGAAACAATGTGGATTGAGAAACTTAATACCCTATGGGGTTGAATGAAGTTCAGAATTATGCAAGTTTCTTTTAGGTTAGTGATACATTTCTCAATTGTAATATGGAAATGACTTGTTATGTGGAGATAGAATTTTTAGGTAATATATCTGTTTAATATTTTTTTATATTCACAGTTAATACATTGATACAGATGAGAACACTTACGGACACCGTCAGAGTATTTCTTAATATGATATCACATGACTGTCATAGACAGGGATGCACATTTTGCATTAAGGTTTGCACTTAGTAATTACTTGTAATTGGAGGATGGTACCGAACTCAGGTTTTATCTATATATTAGGGATGGGCGAATTTTTTCACCTCGTTTCGCGAAAAAAGGCGCCCATAGACTTGTATGGCATTGTGCATCAAAAGATAAAAAAAATAAAAAAAATTTCGCCGCGCAACAAACTTTTTTAAAAGCCCATAGACTTTAATGGGCGTCGGCGACATTTTACAGGCGGCGAATTTTTGGCGAAACAAAACTGGTCAAATTCACCCATCCCTACTATTTATACCTGTTTCATGTTCACTTGATAAAGAGGGTTGATCCCCTGAAACGTTGTACAGAGATCTAAATAAATCACAAAATTTATGCACATTTTGCTATGTGTGTGCCATCTGAATCTTCTTGGTTACTGCTGTATATATGGAACTGTTGAGCAGCAAAGTTCCCAGATAGAGCACCACTGAAACATGACCAACAGAGTTTGGATTTTATTAAAGTATATTTACATACTTACCTGTCGGCTAACGGTTTCCTTGGTGACGCAGAGGCCTCGCTTGCGCGCAGCTGCCGCGGAGAGAGAGCGTGTCACATGTCCTTCTGTGAAAGGGCGGAGCCTCACCTGTGCGCTACTCCGATAGGCTGGAGGATGAAGCTGCTCTATTTTAGAGCGGAGTGTGAGCAGTCGCTGTCATTTGTGTGTGTGTGCACTGAGGAGCCCTGAGGACAGCCTGCGACATTATATCTCAGAGAAGCAAAAGTATTTATGTATCTGCCTGTTACCGAGGAACCAGAGCCACCAGATGTTCTGGCGGGAAAATGCCTTAGAGACAGAGCGATATTCATTCATTTAACTGTTAGTATGATGTACAGACTGACATTCTGAGACAATTTGCAATTGGTTTTCATTTTTTATTATTTGTGGTTTTTGAGTTCTTTAGCTTTTTATTCAGCAGCTCTCCAGTTTGTAATTTCAGCCATCTGGTTGCTAGGGTCCAAATTCCCCTAACAACCATGCACTGATTTGAATAAGAGACTGGAATATGAATAGGAAAGGCCTGAATAGAAAGATGAGGAATAAAAAGTAACAATAACAATAAATGTGTAGCCTTACAGAGCATTTGTTTTTTAGATGGGGTCAGTGACCCCCATTTCAAAGCTGGAGTCAGAAGAAGAAGGCAGCAAATAATTCAAAAACTATAATAAACAAATAATGAAGTCCGATTTACATTTTGATTGAAATTGGCCAGTCTACAATGTACTAAAAGTAAACGTAAAGGTGAACAATCACTTTCAGTAGGAAGAGCAGCTTGACTCTAACTAGGAGGGATACAAGGAGGTCGCTCTCTCCTCAGGCAACACTGTAGTATAGGGACACAACTAATAGGGAATTAGGGCTAGTCACTTCCATGATCCAACGTGTGGGATCCAATAAATGAAAAAACCCTAATTTTGTAGGCAATTATAAGTAATATATGGTGTTGCTTTTACATGGTGCTAAATATTAATATTATCTTTAAAAACAGCCCCTTTATTGGAGCTCCCTATAGATGTTCTCTGGTCCCTGTCTGTGTTTCAAATGAGGGGTGGGCGTGTCCTAACGGTCCCTGCCAGAAGCACAGTAGGAGGGGGACAGCCAATCACAGCCCTGCAGTCACACACGCACAGACAGGCTTCAGTTCCCTATCAGGTCCTGCTAGCTGCTGATTGGTTCCTGTCCTACAGTGCAGTGAGCTGAGTGCACAGCCTGGGAATTCAGGGAGCAGCAAGTGGAAGAGAAGGGAGGGATTTATATTAAATCAGCCTGAAATACTAATTTTTTTAAGCATAATTCTTCTATATGTAAATGAGTATAATGTACTGGTACATTCTTGTTTTTTTACACAATATGTCTTCTTTAACACTGGTGATTCACATCTTGACATTTTGTTGCCCGCACTGGAGGACATTGAGCATGGACAACATAACATACCATGTGCCATCACCCTGAGCTTTGTACTGAAAAGCTCATTTGAAAACAGTGACCCCCTTATAGTGGACATCCCATGTACAAGTATGGGACCTGTTCTGCAGAATGTTTGGAGCCCGGTGTTTTCCAGATAAGAGGTAATTTCATCATTTGGATCGCTATAGTAAAAATTAGAAATACTGAACTATTTAAAATGGAGTACTACAGGACTCCCTCGAGCCTTGATTCTACCGGTCTTACCAGCCTTGCCCGTATATCAAACAGGCATTAAAGGAGAACTAAACCCTAAAAATGAATGTGGCTAAAAATGCCTTATTTTATATAGTGAACTTATTGCACGAGGCTAAAGTTTGAGCTTGTCAATAGCAGCAATGATCCAGGACTTCAAACTTGTCACAGGGGGTCACCATCTTGGAAAGTGTCTGTGACACTCACATGCTCAGTGGGCTCTGATTGGCTGTTGAGAAGCTAACCTTAGGGCTCGTCACTAATTATCCAGCAGAAAATGAGCTTCCCCTGTAATATAAGCTGATGCTACAGGTTTGCTGATATTGGGAGTGTGTCCCTAAGCTCAGTAAGTGACAGCAGCACAGAGCATGTGCAGTGAATCAGCAGAAAAGAAGATGGGGAGCTACTGGGGCATCTTTGGAGACATAGATTTACAGCTAAAGGGCTGTGGTTGCCTTGGGCTGGTACAGAAGTTCCAAACATAATGTACAGCATATCTTGCTACTTCTTTAGTTAGGTTTTAGTTTTCCTTTAAGGTCTCTTCCTAGTGTCTGGTCTTTTCAGTTATTGTCTGACTTAATCCTTATAATGCCTGGTTGCCTTCTCTGCTGGTTTATTTAAATTGGATGGTGACAAGTGGGAAGGTTTCTCACAGCCCTGTCCCCATATTATCTGCTTGTCTGCTGTCCCTCTCCCCTCATGCATCGGTCACCCACATAATGGCATTGGGGGCATCAGTTGGTTATCATATATACAAACCAGTAATAAACAGGGGGGAATATTTTTACATGAGGCAAAATAATTCAGCTGATAACATGTACACTGGCCCAGTAACCAAGTGCAAGACATATGAATATTGTACAAAGCATCATCTGCTAGACTCAATAAGACTTTTATAGAAGAAAAGGTCATGGAAACAATATTTCTATAAGCACTTCAAGCAGGCTGCAGGGGGCCAGGAGGCATATCATGGGACACCATAAGGCCCTAATTAATTATCAATTTCAACATATACAGTAGTGATGTGCGGGTCAAGGTTTTCCTGACCAGCACCCGACCCTAACCCGCCCTGCTCCAGCCTGCACCCACACGCACCTGCGCTTCCGGGGCCTTTTATAGACCCGCCCCACTGATGACGTCACAATGATGTTACAAAAGGGGCGGGCAAGCAGACATGAGACTATAAAACCTGAACCTGGAAGTCGGAATCTGGTGGGGAGAGCAGAAGAAGAGCTCAACCCACACCCGCGAGGAGCAGAGCGAGGTCAACTGAACCCGCCAGACCTGCGGGTAAACCCTCGGGTATCAGGTTGGCCTGCACATCACTTATATACATATGGGAGCTGGGGTTTTCTGGAAAATTGTTTTTTCCGTAATTTGGATCTTGATACCTTATGTCTACTAGAAAATCATTTAAACACAGAGTGCACAGCCTGGGAATTCAGGGAGCAGCAAGTGGAACAGATGGACTGGCTAGTTTTTGTAGAAATTTACAATAAACTAACCAGAAATCCTACTTTTTTAAGAACTAATATTTAAGAGTATAACACACTGGAACATTCCTGTTTTTCACATAAAATGTCTCCTTTAAAATATTATATGGGGCCCCTGACTACCCATGATAAGGATGGGGGGGGGGGTAATCTGGGCAGCAATTTATTTTTTCAACTTTCCATGGGGCCACTGTGACCACTAATTGTATTTTTAACTTGTAAGGGGGGGGGGCGGGCAGCAATAGTTTTTTTTTTCAACTTGTAGGGGGGTTCCTGGTCACAATGGGTTTTTAGTGGCCATGTTTGTGATGCTTTGTGGTGTTTGTGTGGGGGGGGGGATGTAGTGGTGGGCGGGACCATGATTTTTTATTGTACAGGCCCTTGTGATGTCAGACCCGTTGGTGTGAGTGACGTCACTTCCCAGTGATAACGATGAATGATAAGGAAGTGACACAGTGTGTGAGTTGTAAATAAATTGATGCCCACTAGGGGGTGGGGTTGCAAGATAATTATGTTTTGAGGAACAATAGGATTAGGGAGTGGGTGGGGCTGTGATAGGAGTGAGTTTCCCAGAATTCAGTGGCCGCTAATGTATTAGCACTTGTTCTTCATACTATGGTGGTCCCTTTCCGGGACTGAAGTAAATAACAATTGTATAAGCGATAAAACAAAGAAAACAGAACAATAACGTTTCTGCGGCCTCATTGTGCGTTCCAAGCCTCGCGCAAGAAGCACTTCCGGGTTACACCTGCCCAGCCTCGCCCTACAGACAAAGCGTCACGTGACTTCCGGCAGCCACACAAAGGATAGAAGCTGATATTCAGGGGATTGTGGGAGTTTTGGATGAAATCCCCTTTCGATGTTTAGGGATGGGGACGAGCGTCTGTATAAGGCTCTCATTACAGATCATGTACATTTCTATTCCGCTGCTCCCTGAGGAAGTGTTAGTGCGGCTCTCTGTTGTCTCTCGCTCAGTGTCATTGCTCCATTAATAAACATCGCAAATATGGAGCAAAGCGCCCGATGTGATTATTCTATGCGTCGAGATAAACGAGTGTAAAGCTCCCGAATGACTGAAGAGCGCGCCCTGTGAGGAGCTTGTAGTGTCACAGAGTTGCCGCACGGTGGCGGTTTTACGCGGACTGAAATTCTCTGCCCCGCCTTGAATCCGTTCCTTTGTTCTGCGGATAATTCCCGCCCTCCTGTAACGCACGTTCCCCCGTCTATTCGCTCCGCACAGACACAACCAATATACACAGGGACTTGATCTCGGGCACCGAAAACCCACTTCTCGCTGAGAGTTGCGATGCTAATAAACTAAAAGGATTTCCCCATCAATCCGCTGTTTAATTAGTGACCCCGACTGTGAAAGAAACCGGAAATCCCTAGTCCTATAACCCCCTCATCCCAAGTGACCATATAGAAAGGAATTAAACCCTCAGTTACACATGAACCAGTGAACATATCTTTAGGATCGTGTGGGCGGCTCTGAAAAGAGCCTTTGGGTATAAGATTAGTGGGAAGGAAGAGATTTATCCGCCGAAGCCGTAGAGAGTGCGGCCCTGGCGCTTGAGAGCGTACACCACATCCATGGCGGTAACGGTCTTCCTCTTGGCGTGCTCGGTGTAGGTGACGGCGTCCCGGATGACATTCTCCAGGAAAACCTTGAGGACCCCACGAGTCTCCTCATAAATGAGGCCAGAGATGCGCTTGACTCCCCCTCTCCGTGCCAGGCGGCGGATGGCGGGCTTGGTGATGCCCTGGATGTTGTCCCTGAGCACCTTCCTGTGCCGCTTGGCGCCTCCTTTCCCCAGTCCTTTTCCTCCTTTGCCGCGTCCAGACATTCTCACCAGTTGTTTGTCACAAATGACTGAACCGTCTGTGCGCACACAGCTTTATATAGCATGAGGTTGGACCTGACAGGGAACTTAGGAGGTGGGTGTAGTTTATCTGCGCCACGCCCTTCTATTCTTCAACAAATCGCTATGAACTGCTGATAAAAGACTGCTGCCATTGGCTGATTTAAATTTTAAAATCCGCCCAACGGTTCATGGTCAAACTAACCGCAAAGCCAAAAAATAGTCCGCGCTACACACTGACATAAACGGGAGAAATCAATTATTACTTATGTCTAACAATAGGTACAATGTTCTATCGGCAACCACTGAGCACCGTGTCCCGCCCAACACCGTAATCTCTCGCCTCCCCATTTGACACAAACTGAAATAGGACTTAGTTTTAGATAATGCAGTAAAAATCCTGTGGATGAAGTCGGGTTGTAGAGCAAAGAAAGCCAAGTATATTCCATGGTTAGAACTTCCCCACAAGGACACTGATTTACTCACGGTAAAGTTTGTTAGATCAAAGAGAATAACAACTCTAACAATTAACGAAAAAGAACGGTTACAGATAATTGTAATGAGAAGGTGGGTGGCTCTTAGAAGAGCCTTTGTGTTTAGGGAGCAGAGAATGGGGATTACTTGGCGCTGGTGTACTTGGTGACAGCCTTGGTGCCCTCGGACACGGCGTGCTTGGCCAACTCCCCAGGCAGCAGTAGACGGACCGCGGTCTGGATCTCCCGTGAGGTGATGGTGGAGCGCTTGTTGTAATGAGCCAGGCGGGAGGCTTCCCCTGCGATGCGCTCAAACACATCGTTGACAAAGGAGTTCATGATGCTCATGGCCTTGGACGAGATACCGGTATCGGGGTGCACCTGCTTCAGCACCTTGTACACGTAAATGGCGTAACTCTCCTTCCTTGTCTTCCTGCGCTTCTTCCCGTCTTTCTTCTGGGTCTTAGTCACCGCTTTCTTGGAGCCTTTCTTTGCGGCTGGAGCGGACTTAGCTGGTTCAGGCATAATTCTATTGCTTCTTTCTCACACTCTACAAAACTGTTTCTTTCGTCTCCCGGGCTCCTGCTTTTATAGCCTTCCCATGCAAATAAGGCAGTCCGATATCTTGTAATATTACTGGTCGGTTTTGTCACATGGTATGTAATCCTCCCACCTACAGATTCTAGCAGCCAAGGATTGGTGATCCCATAAGCATCTGTGTAATTGGCTGCAGTAAGAGAAAGAAAGAATGCGTTGAGCAATAGATTGGTGCTTACTAAACCTATAATGTCATTGGCTGGATCAGAACTCACCCAATTAAAGAAGAGAGGTGTGTCCTTTGCTGCCTACAAATAACAGTCCGTGAGGGTATGAATGTCATATCCTGTAATAGTTTTCTGTTTCTTTCTGTGATTGAATTATAAAAGAAGCCATGTCTGGAAGAGGCAAACAAGGCGGCAAGACCCGCGCTAAGGCAAAGACTCGCTCATCTCGGGCCGGGCTGCAGTTCCCAGTGGGCCGTGTTCACAGGCTCTTGAGGAAGGGCAATTATGCCGAGCGGGTGGGAGCCGGAGCTCCGGTCTATCTGGCCGCAGTGCTCGAGTACCTGACCGCTGAGATCCTGGAGTTGGCCGGCAACGCTGCCCGGGATAACAAGAAGACCCGCATCATCCCCAGACACCTGCAGCTCGCTGTGCGCAACGATGAGGAGCTCAACAAACTGCTCGGAGGAGTCACTATCGCTCAGGGCGGGGTCCTGCCCAACATCCAGTCCGTGCTGCTTCCCAAGAAAACCGAGAGCTCCAAGTCGTCCAAGAGCAAGTGAACTGCCCGCTCCCAGCGCCCCCATCAGGGAACAACACAAAGGCTCTTTTCAGAGCCGCCCACACCCGCTAAACAGAGCTGCACAGACACACAGGGAGGGGGTTTGAGAGAATTGAACCGAATTCCGTACACACTGCGCGTGGTTTATACCTGAGCTCGCCGAGTTTTATCCGTTTAGTTTGGGCTAATTCGTACAAACATTTCTGGAGTTTAAATTAGTCAGTGACTCGTAATCATAGTGGAATGCTACACGTTCGCACTACTGACCTGTGCTGTGATTTGCCAGGCCCCAACCAGAGAGTACCTCATTTATTACCCTAATGTCCCGCAGAATCCCGATCTGCTACAGGAAAAGCCTGACTGAGTTGTACATCGCTGCCTCTGAGCTGGCGCTATCTGAGCAGAGTTGCATGAAACCACCGGCGCTGCTCATTGTGACTCAGCAGATCAGTTACTACTGAGCACAAAAAATTGTTCCGGAGTTAAAGTTCCCATGTAACTGGTCAATTTCACTTACTGATTATACGGAAATCCGAGCAATTACTCGCAGCTCCGCGGGGTACTTGGTACTGACCGGGCGGGCTGTGATAATAAAGCGCTTACCCTCGAGCCTCCCTTTCCCCCATATCTCGCTAGATCCGATCAACTACCCCTTTCTCATAATAAAGGAAATTCAGCTCATTTGACTGGGGATGTGGTGGCTCTGAAAAGAGCCTTTGTGTGGAGTGATTGATAAGGTGACGAGTGATCTAAGCCCTCTCGCCTCGGATCCTGCGGGCCAGCTGGATGTCCTTGGGCATGATGGTGACCCTCTTGGCGTGGATGGCGCACAGGTTGGTGTCCTCAAACAAACCGACCAGATAAGCCTCGCTGGCCTCCTGCAGAGCCATGACGGCCGAGCTCTGGAAGCGCAGGTCGGTCTTGAAGTCCTGAGCGATCTCCCGGACCAGGCGCTGGAAAGGCAGTTTGCGGATGAGCAGCTCGGTGGATTTCTGGTAGCGGCGGATCTCGCGGAGAGCGACTGTGCCGGGCCGATAACGGTGAGGTTTCTTGACTCCGCCGGTAGCAGGAGCGCTCTTCCTGGCTGCCTTGGTGGCCAGCTGCTTGCGGGGAGCCTTCCCTCCGGTGGATTTACGGGCGGTCTGCTTGGTACGAGCCATTGTCGTCAGTAACAAGGTTTGTCTCCTTTTCCTTGAATCAAGACACATTCCGGCTTTTTATCCCCGCTGCATCTCTGTGATTGGATAATTCTGGACGCACCACTGTCTTTCCAGCAAATCCACACCGGTTCCCTCAATCCCGCCCACAAGACGCTGTAACATTGGTTATTGAATAGATCCCGCTTGTGCACATTGCAGGGTATTGAGCCGTCGATAATCTTTATTCTCACGTCTGTGGCCAGAATAGCGCAGCGCTGTAAAGAGAAGCCGTTCTCGTAGGCTGGAAAGTGAGCTGCGAGTTTATTGGCCAGCATAAGCGCCATCCGGAGTATTTCCGCTTCTACTGAGCCGGGGCACGAGGGAGAGGCGTGTTTGTGACGCTCCAGTGTAATGACGTCGTTACCACATTGTCTCCAGTAGGAGGAGCCTTTGTTCCAGGAGGCGGTGCAGGGACTTGTCACTTGCGCTGGGAAAGTAAAGTCTGTTTTGGGAAATTCTCAGCCCCGAGGCAGATTCAGCAGAAAGAAACTCTGACCATTGACTGCCCGAACTGACTGTTACAATGTCCCTTTGGGCGACACCCAGCGCTGGTTTGAGGTATTACAGGAGGATTGGGCGGAGTCAGGTTGCTGCTCTGGGGATCACGTGACACCAGTCTGTAACTGACTGAGGGGAGGAGGGAATTGAGCAGCTCAGTTGGATTATGGAATGAGGCCTCCTGTGCATTTAGTTCAACCAAGTCCCAGTGTAGAATGGTTTGGGTTATGGGGTCGGCCGGGCAATTTCATGGACAAATAATAAAATATATATCAGTGCGTAAAACACCCGAACCCTGCACTCCCTGTCTCAGTTTTGCGACACTTCATCCGCACTTGTAAAACTCACCTGGAGGTCAGGTGTCGGCGGCCGAGGTGCTACAGCCCTGAACCCGCAGCAAGGGGACAAGTGGAACGTTCCATCAAGATAATTACACTCACCAGAGTATCTTCTACAACTTCTCTCTTTATTGGAACATGGCTAAACTCATGTGTGACGTGTTTCCTGTCTTGTACTCCGTCATAAGCAGAAAAAGTCTTTGCACATAAAACAAATGACATTTTATAGATGTTTCTAAGACACAGTGGGTCACTGACAAATCCCCACTCTAAAGGGTTACACAGATACAGTAGAGTCAAACACAGAGTTGAATTGGAGAAAAGGGAGATTAAAGTTACTACTACAAATAGGGACCAATGTTATCTGATAAAAACTATACTACAGAAGCATTTAGTTATCCTGACCAGCTCATTTGTCCCTAAGAGGAGGGGCAAGTAAAGTCTATTACAAAAGATGGAGGTCCATCGGATTTCTTATTGAGATGCTAGGCTGCTAAAAAAAGGTTACATTCCTTGTTTGATGTGTCCTGCTATATCGGAGTCTACTTGCTGTACTTTTTAGCAACTGGGTATTCATAACGAGGGTTTTATAACAATGTTGCTAGTTGAGATGGAGTTTTTAGAGTTAGTTAAAGATCTTTGCCTTTTTTAGTTAGGTAGACAGATTGCATTAGCAAGTTAGTTAGTGAGGCCCTATTGCCACCAGTTAGGAGTGCTGCATGTACTAGTTGGCCATTTGATCTTAGATAAAGAGTTATTCAGTTTAACCAATACTGTGTGGGCATTATTGTTTTGTTCCTAGTGGGGCCACTTGTAGGTGCATTCCTGGATCCCACTAGGTGGTACAGCACTAGTAAGAACCAGGTACCCAGTCTCTCCCAATACCACTGCGGAGTGGCTCAGGTTTGTCCAGTGTCATTAGGTAAGCGCCACACCTGTAGTGGAACACTGACAAATGGTTGTCGAAAGGGTTACACATTTTTTAGCACCATGTAAAGCAACACCAAATTTTACTTATAATTGCCTACAAAATAAGGATTTTTTTTCATTTATCCTGTATGTCTCCTTTAAAGTTTCTTCAGAGGTGTGTGACATTTCTGCCTTGGAATCATCAGAGATCATCGTGGAGTTTTTACAGCCTGGTTTCAAGTAGGAGACATGTCCAGCAATATCAAGCTTCAGCTTTCTCAACCCTAACAGGATCCCAGTGGGCTCATAGGCCTCTGATAATAGTTTTTTTTTGTAATTAATACATTTAGTCAATTTTATTTTACACTGGCAGTGTCCACATTGATTGCCCTTCCTCTGTTGTGCATCAATGGGGCCCAGTCCCAAATCACAAGTTTCCCTTTTTTCTCTTCCTTCCATCCGCATAATCCCGGGAGGGGGAGACGTTTAATCCATTGGTTTGATGCCGGAACTCTGAGCCCATTATCTGGCAAGGGGTCCGTCTACATCTCAATATCGACACTGTATCAAAATTGTGGCAGTGTTTAGTCTCAGAAAAGGTCTATTCTTCTACTTTACATGTTTGATAGTAAATCTCTAGGAAGGCAATACAAATATTATTATTATAAAATGTATTTAATAAAAAATGGTAACCATATCCAGGCAATTAATACACAGTACATACAAAAAGAATCATTATTATAATATTAAATATAAAAACATAGTACTGCATGTTCAGTTTACTGGGTGCAGAGAATGGCACTGTAGTTTATGTCTGCCTCAATCTCGTAACCCATAGCAACCAAACATTAACTGGTCTAATACAGTTATTATAACAGACAGGCATCTGGTTACTATAAGTTACTAGACAGAGACAATCTTTCCCACAAAGCCATGCTGCTTAAACAGTTATTGCACATCATCTGCCACATGGCAGCATCACACCCAGGCTTGCCATTAATATATACAAAGTACATATGGACACCCAAAGTAATGATATACAGCACCGACACCCCAGGTGAAAGGCACCTAAATCCTTCGGGCAGGTTTAATGTGAATTTTTCTACGCTGAAAGAGACTTAACGGCATTACTATAAATAACATTAATGGTGAACTCTGCGGTGCGAGGCCAGATTGGAGGGGCGTGTAAAGTGTTTCCCACAGTCCAAGCAAGGAAAAGGCTTCTCTCCAGTATGAGTTTTCAAGTGCAGATTGAGTTGAGAGCGCAATGTAAAACATTTGCCACACTCAGAGCAAGAAAATGGTTTCCCGCCGAAGTGGATTTTCTGGTGCCCATTAAGGCTCGACCGTGCAGTGAAACACTTTCCGCATTCGGAACAAGCGAACGGCTTCTTTCCCGTGTGTCGCTGGACATGCACATTCAGCTGGGATTTGTCAGAGAAGCATTTGCCGCACTCTTGGCAGCAGAATGGTTTCTCCCCGGTGTGAGTTCTCTGATGCACGATAAGGTGGGAGCGAAGGGTGAAACATTTTCCACACTCGGAACAAGCAAATGGCTTCTCCCCTTTGTGAATTCTCTGATGGGCGTTAAGCTGCGACTTTTGCCTGAAGCATTTGCCGCAGTCGGAACAAGTGAACGGTTTCTCTCCTGTGTGAGTTCTGTGATGCACAATCAAGTGTGCTTTCTGTGCAAAGCATTTTCCGCACTCGGAGCAAGAAAATGTGTTTATTCCCGTGTGAATTCTCTCGTGTCTGACAAGGTTTTTCTTTCTGCTGAACCCTTTATGGCATACGGCACAGGTATATATTGCTGGTAAGGTGGAGGTTCTTATTTTAGATGTATATAGAAGTTGGCTACTTTCCCTGCACATCATTTCTGAAGGACAGAAATTCAGGCTGCACCCCATGATAGAAGTGGGTGCATGTGATCCCTGTATCTGTTCTGTAAGTGGATAAATGCTGCAATCTGATTGGTTTTTCCCTTCCCATGAAGCAGATGCCTCTTTAATAGCATTTGATATATAATTAGCTATAAAGCTGTCATACAGGCTGCATCCCATGATAGGAGCAGGTGCATCTGTTCCCTCTGTCTGTTCTGTAAGTGGATTCATTCTGCAGTCTGATTGGTTTTCTCTTTCACAAGAATCTGACTCCTCTATAATACTATTGGATATATAATTATTTGCCAAGTTGTTTTTCAGACTGCATCCCATGATAGGAGCAGGTGCATCTATTCCCTCTGTCTGTTCTGTAAGTGGATGTATTCTGCAGTTTGATTGGTTTTCTCTTTTACAAGAATCTGACTCCTCTATAATACTATTGGATATATAATTATTTGCCAAGCTGTTATTCAGGCTACATCCCATGATAGGAGTAGGTGTATCTGTTCCCTGTATCTGTTCTGTAAGTGGATTCATTCTGCAATCTGATTGGTTTCCTCCTTGACATGAAGCCACTTCCTCTTTAATCCCATCGGATATTATATAATTATCAGACAAGCTGTTATTCAGGCTGCATCCCATAATAGGAGTAGGTGTATCTGTTCCCTGTTTCTGTTCTGTAAGTGGATTAATGCTGCAATCTGAAGGGTTTCTCCCTTCACACAAAGCCACTTCCTCTTTAATCCCATTGGCTGCCAGGGGCTGTTCCGCAGGAGAAGTTTCATGGTTTATGACATTTCCAGCTGTTTTTTCAGTAGCAATCTTGCTTCGGGCAGTATCAGTGGTAACATCCCTGTTATCATATTCACAATCTGGCAAAGATACAAAGAGAGAAAATTGTTAAAAACTGTACTTATGAATCACAATATAAACCGAGTGAGAGAGAGATTTGGAATTCTCTGAAACTCATGAACTAACTGGATAAGTGGGAAGAGTATTTAGAACTATCCTGACTGGGTGCAAGCCAATTGCCTTTTTGTTGGTGGCCGGCCAGTGGCTCAGGAGACGTCACAGGTCTCTGCAATGTAAATGCCATTGTACTCCTACATCATACAATAAAAACTGCAAGGACTGTAGCAGTGCTTTGTCCCACACACCGCAAACAAAGGGAGAAGGGGGGTTTACCAATTATGAGCTTCTGGGACACTTGCCCTTTTCCTACAGAGCAGCCTCATGGAGAACTGTAATTTGGGGCAAGCTGACAAGGCACTATCTGCATGTATTTTAGAAATTTTCTGTACAGCACCTTATAATGTAAAAATGTCTTTATTCAAGTTTTCATGGCAGAATCTGGTCAGTAACGTTTCAGGCCTTAATGTGACCTTTTATCAAGCTCTATCTGCATATATTTTAGTCCACCAGCATGTTGCTCTCACCACACCACAAAAAGGGCAAAGCTTCTTCAATGAAACAAGTGCTTAGGGTAGTGCTTTTTATCCAACAGTGATAAAAAACAAGGAGTCTGGAGAGAAAGAGGTGTTATCTCACCAAGATAAATATCTATATTCCAGCCTGTGGGGAATAAAGGTGGGACAAATATCTAGCCAATGACAGACACTGAAGCATACGAACCATGGAAAGAAAGGCTTCCTTTTTATAACTGATTGAAATACCCCTGTGTAATGAAAGTATGTTCGCTAAAGCAGATCTGACTTAAATTTTACCAATTTTAAAAGAAATGTGCCACAATACCTACATGAAATTTATATAATGGATGTGCTGTCCCATGCCTCCCCCCTTTTTAGCCTTTGTTGGTGTCTGGCGCAGCTTGAAGTGGAGAAACTTCCTTGTTTACATCTTGCTGTGGGGGCAGGCCAACGTTTACATAGGCTGGAGGAGAAGTGAAAACAAGGCCCCAGCCTATTAGAACATAGTCCCAACCCCAAGCATGCTGTGACTCACAAAGCTGTTCAACTTCACTGCTGTGCAAGAGTCCGACACAGGTTAAAGAGATACTGACACCAGAAAATAATCTTTTTTTATATCATAACATTGTCTTTGAATGCGATTTATAATTTTGCCATAAAGTATTTTCACAATGCTTTTACATTACCTGTCTAATGCCCCATAGTCCTCTATGAGGGGGCTGCCATATATGTGCAGCAGGAGTCCGTTAGCATTAGAAACTAACTGACAGGCTGAGAAGGGACAGTCAGGTTGGCAAAACAGATTTAGGAACTTCAAGTGACAATTACTTACAAAAGCAGAACTAGCAGCGGAAAAACGATCAATATGACCTACAGGTAACTTTTAATGTACATTCATATTTTCAAAAGAAATTTTTTTGTGTCAGTATCACTTTAAAGGAGACATATAAAATAAATGAAACAACCCTAATTTTGTAGGCAATTATAAGTAATATATGGTGTTACTTTTACATGTTGCTAAATATTAATATCTTTAAAATTAGCCCCTTTATTGGAGCTTCCTATTGATGTTCTCTGGTCCCTGTCTGTGTTTCAAATGAGGGGTGGGCGTGTCCCTGCAGGAAGCACAATAGGAGGGGGGCAGCCAATCACAGCCCTACACTACATTTTTAAGCACAATTCTTCTATATCTAAATGAGTATAATGTACTGGTACTTTCTTATTTTTTACACAAAAAATGTCTCCTTTAAGAAGTGGTGATCAAGGGGGTATCTTCAGTAGAAAAAAAATAGCAGCACTTTTCAGGCATAGAAACACATTCCCTTTAATATTGGAGAGTCACTATCCCTTTTAGTCAGATCTGCTTTAGGGAACCATCCTCTAAATATAACTTATATAACCAGGAATTAGTGAGAGTCACATATTCAGGTTCATCATTCATTTTTCTTTGTTTCCAGTTCAGATCAATACGATATTATGTGAGAAAACATTACTCACCCACTGGGTGGAGCTGCTGAGGCTCCTCCTTCATTCCTTCCCTGTAAAGGTCCTTGTTGCCTTTCATATAGTCCCACTCATCCAAGGAAAAATAGATGGAAACATGATGAGTCCTTATGGCAACCTGTCACACACAATGTTCCAGTCATCCCCCAGCCAGAGAAAGGGATTATCATCCACTGTTACTAAACAATAAGGGGCCGCTGTACCCACCTCTCCAGTCAGCAGCTGGATGATGTTGGACATGAGTTCCAGGATCTTCTTGTCATTCTTGTTATTTTCCTTCTGTATGACGGAGCCAGGGGCATGCAGGGCCCCCCCATCATCTGACTTCTTCCTAGGGATGTAGTGCTAAATATTGAAAGGAAGAGAGAATGGTGTTTGAGCTGCAGAGAGACCCCCTTTGTACAGACAGACAGTCTCTTGTCAGTGTGCCAGTCACAGTGCCCCTCACCTCTCCAGTCAGCAGATAGATCATCTCCAGTGTGAGAGTCACGATTCTCTCCTTCTTCCCCCGCTCCTCCTCCTCATTTTTATCCTTCTTCTTCCCCTTCATCCCTGTGTCACTCGCTTCCTCCCACATTCCCATTGGCTCCTTGTGGGAGGGACTGAGCTGGAAGTGACCCTGGAATTAAGCAGTTAAGAGATTTATTGTATGTAGTGATTATTATTACAATAATATTTCTAAACATTACTAAAGGAGCACAGATATTTGATGACAATGGTTATAAAATAACGCACTGAATGAACTACCACATTAATACCATTGGTCGTTTTTTTGCAGAATAGGGTGTTGCTCTCTGGTCCATAGACCAGGTCTCTCTGCAGGACTACACTATATAGTCAAAACTATCAGGGCACTTGCGACCCATTCATATGCAGTTATTATTATTAACATTTATTTATATAGCGCCAGCATATTTCCCATACATAGAACATATGGAGTTACATACATCACAACCAATAAGTTGCCTCCTCTTTGCTGCTGTAGCTGCAGCTAATCCTCTCAGAAGATCCCACTAGATGAGATTTGGTTCTATTCAACCACAGGAGCATAACTGAGGTTGGGTACTAATGTTGGGGTTCAGGTTCGCAGTCGGGGTTGCAGTCCATAGGCTTTCACTTGAGGTCAGGGCTGTGTGCAGGCCAGTCAAATTCTTGCAAACCCTTTCTCTATGGACCTGGATTTGTGCGTTGTGCATTACTGCCTTTCCCCTAATTGTTTTCTTACAAAGTAGGAAACACAAATGTAATTGCACTCTCTAGTCATAACATTTGCTTTCACTGGAACCAAGGACTTGGTTAGGCTGCAAGATATGGACGTTTATACCTGGAGGTGGCATTCCACAAACATGCTTGCCAATGTACCCAATGTGCTCTGCATGCCATAGCCCATTGACTCCCCCCCCATTGCCACCCCTTTTTCTGTATCAGTTTCTGCAGCAGGATTATTCATACCCCAGTTCTACATGTGCACCAGGATCATCCCGCATTCTCCCAGTGCCTACTTTTACTCCCCAAGTAAATTTACATTTACTTCTCCAACCTCTGTTAAACTAACCAGCCTCTATTCAAAGATCCGTCCTCTGTCCAACCTCTATCCAACTATCCATCCTCTGTCCAACTATCTATCCTTAGTAATGGGTGAATTAATTCGGCACGATTATTGATGCATGGCAGCGCACTCCAGACCACATTCAATAGTCACCAACACCGCAGTCGCTTGTTAAAAAGATAAATTTTATTTGAACATTAGGCTAAAAAGCGTCTGAGGTCTGAAGCGTTTCGTGTTCACACACTTCCTCAGAGACCTCTAATGAATTAATTCGGCAGGCATGATTTGCAAAAATTTGCAAATTGTGGCGAAAAATCCATAGTGACAAAAAAAAAAAAAAAAAATCTGTGCGTCAATATTCGTATGCATAATATTGTTGCAGTTAAAATTATTTGGCTATTGACTTTAATGCATTTGGACAAAATAGTCAAATATCAGCAAAATAATTTTGACACTCCTTGACACCAATGCGTTTCACAAATGTTTCTGCGAAGCAAAAGTGGCACCGATTCGCCCATCACTATCTATCCTCTATCCAACTATCCATCCTTCCATCCAACTTGCTATCCTTAGTGACCGTCAAATGAATTCACAGGCACAAATTCATGACGACTTTCCACGTTTCGCCACTAGCAAATAAATTTGCGAAACTGCGGTGAAAAATCTGCAGTGACAAAAAAAATTGTTGCACGTCAGAATAGTTGAAACGGCACCGATTCGCCTATCACTATCTATCCTCTACCCAACTATCCATCCTCTGTCCAACCTCTATCCAACTATCCATCCAACTTGCTATCCCTAGTGACCGTCAAATGAATTAGACAGGCACAAATTCATGACGACTTTCCACGTTTTGCCGCTAGTGAATAAATTTGCGAAACTGCCGTCAAAAATCCGCACCGACAAAAAAAAATTGTTGCATATCAGAATAGTCTAAACGGCACAGATTCGCCTATCACTATCTATCCTCTGCCCAACTATCTATCCAACTATCCATCCTCTGTCCAACCTTTATTCAACTATCCGTCCAACCTCTGTCCAACTGTCCATCCTCTAGGTAACTGTCCAGCCCCTTTCCAACCTCTATCTAACTGTCTGGCCTCTATCCAACTATCCATCCTCTATTCAAGTATCCAACCTTGGTCCAACCTCTATCCAACTATACATCCTCCGTCCAACCTCTATGTAACTGTCCAGGCTATTTCCAACCTCTGTCCAACCTTTATCCAACTATCCAGCCTCTGTCCAACCCCTATTCAACGATCTGGCCTATGACCACTCTTTTTTCAACTATCCGGCCTTTGTCCAACCTCTATCCAACTGTCCAGCCTCTTTGTAGTTTCTTCACTAATTGTGAAAAATGTTCTCCCCAAGCCTCTGCTGGTGCAGCATCTCCATGCACATTATATTACATACATTATATGCACAGCAGTGTGTAGTGTTAGCATTCACATTTCTCATAAGTCTCTATATAAAGGGGAATCTTGAGGGGGAAGCCTAATGGGGATATCGGGGGCCTGACAGACAGTTGAAATATGATTTCTTACAATAATACTGTATATGTTGAGCTTTGTTTTGCAGAAGTTATTCTATTTCACAAGCAATATAATTTTATGACGTGCTATTGAAAAAAGGGATGTAGCTGCCAGGGAGATGTAATACTGTGAATGAAGGCAATGCACTGCCAATCCTTTTGGGTAACAGTTTGAAAGAAAACTATACCTCTTTACAAAATGTCTTTAGTTACTGGAAATATACTGCACTATGAATCCTTCATAAGGTATTTTGAAGCTTAAACCAACAAGCTATTGACACAGCGTAATTAGGAATAGGAGAATAAACTGAATAAAGCTTCCTCAACTGATAAGCAACTGATTTTGACTCCCACGTGATGCTGCGTGGTACATTTCCCATCAGTCTCTGTATAAAGGGGGATGCTGGGGGGTTGCATGTAATGCGGGGGAACGGGCAGCCCTAATGAACACAAAGTTAACAGTAGTTGCCCCCTTTTTAATTAGGAAACATAACGATTCTTTTAAACACAAATTTCCATTTGTAAGACAGAACTTTGTGCTAAAGGCATTAGTGGTGGAACAGTGAGAGGAATAAGGCTGAATCTGTGGGACAGACGGACAGAAGACAGACAAGAGCTCAGCAGACTGTGCGTGTGGATAGGAGCAGATGTCCTGCCTAGAGACAAAGGAGAAGCAGATGGCAGCGCTAGGGACAAAGGCAGAGGATTGGAGTGACGCACACAGGCCTTCCTCACTCACATATATAGCACATATGTCTCTATACACGCCTGTTACATGTGTGTGTGCGTGTGTGTCGTCACAGCTCCTTATATTTACCTGCTACAGAAATAAAGGGCAAGAAATTAAATATTTGCCAGGCTGATAATGTTGCTGGAAATGAGTGAGAGAACAAAGGAGATGCCTCGCTGGAAACCCTTGTCCAACGTCTCTGTGAGGGGAATGTGGGGGATGGAAATGTGTGAGAAGCTGCAGCTGACTGAAACCCCCACCTCTCACTGTGCAGCACTCATTTAGCCACAGACCTGTCAGCACATTCCCCACATGTACCAATGGATAAAGGGAGACATTATCTGTAACACTGCACTCACTTACACACTCACACACACTCACACACACTCACTATCTCTCACACATACATTGCCATAACAACCAAACTTGATAGTGCCACTATTTCCTCTGCCTCTTACTGACCTGCTCCTGCTTCCCAGATCTCTTTCCCAGCATGCTGTGCTGCCTGGAGCTGCGCAAGAAGGGAGGGGCATTCGCTCAATGCCTGTGTGTGGGAGGGACATAATCCCTCATTGGCTATGATGGGAGGGGGCAGGACAGAGACAGCCAGTAGAAACCTGTTTTTCTTGCCAACCAAACCAGATATTGTCAGCGCAGCCTCTGTTCCTTCCTGCTTCCCCCAGATCCTTTTCTCATGATGCTGCGATGCCAGAAGAGTGGGCGGGGCGTAACCGTGCAATGGGAGACAATTGAATTCAGACAGGGGGCGGGATTAGAAGAGGCAGCGACAAGAAGCAATGAATGGCGGGAAGGGTCAGTCTGAACAGAACAATGGGCACAACGTGTTGGTTTATTTATGGTTTCCTTTAAGGTTTTGCATAATGTTACCATGGCAACCAGTGTGGCAGGGGAGACATTCTGTGTAGAAAATAAGAATGTACCAGTACATTATACTCATTTAGATATAGAAGAATTGTGCTTAAAAAAGTAGTGTTTCCGGCACAATATAGGGACGGCACAATATAGGGACGGCACAATATAGGGATCGGCACAATAAATAATAGGGGGGTGTAGAGACACTGTCTCATGGCTGGTACATACAGTGACAGCTACAGCTTTGTGCTGAGAATGGAACTTTTGTACAAGACAAGATCTGACTGCAGCCTCAGACACTGGGTTTATCACCGATACAGTGTCCTGCCAACCAAACCTGATAGTGTCAGTACAGCCTCTGTTCTGCTCCTCAGTTCTCTTTCCAAGGGGCAGAAGCGCTGTTCTGTTTGGAGCTGGGCAGGAGTGGGCGGAGCACAGTCACTCATTGGCTAAAACTGGAGGGGGGCCAGCGTACTCGTTGCCCCTGCCAACAAACCACAGTGTCAGTGCAGCCAGGGGTGGGGAGAAGTTCAGTCTCTCAAAGGGACTCAGCTGCAGAAAGGGAGTAATGCGTTAATTAGCAGAGGATGGGGCGATTTTCTACTTAATGGAATTCGCAATTGATTTAAAAGTTTTCCAACGGAAGGAAGGAGAAATGATATGATAGAGGCTTGAAACGCATAGCGAGGCGGAAGTGCGAACACTCTGAGGAATGGCTGTCAAATGAGGTAGAGGCTTGGAACTCAAAACGTAAAGGTATTTCTTTCAGGTACACTGCTCTGAGAGAGTTCCTGCTGTAACTTGTGAGAAATTTATTGAGGTTCATATTTATAGATTAGGCGCATCCTGTGGTAGTGGTGTTCCTTTAGCAATAGGACTGACAGACAGGGGCTTGGAACGCACACAGGAGGCTGCTGCGGGTCAGAGGCTTTTGGACAGCAGTGAATATAGGATATTTCATACATCACTCACCACACTGAGAGGGAAGTTTCTCTTTGTGGGTCATTGTGTGGAACAATGTTGCAGTGTATGGACTAAATAGGAAGACAGCTGCCCTACCAAATATATTAAGAAAAGATACCGTTCCAAGTCAAGTCCCCACCAGGGTTTCACCTGTTCTGGAAAAAAATACCTGCCTTCCTATATATTTATCTTTATTCCCTATTAATAACATTGGGATCACTGACCTTCCAATATATTTATCTTTATTCCCTATTACTAACATTGGGATCACTGACCTTCCTATATATTTATCTTTATTCCCTATTAATAACATTGGGATCACTGACCTTCCTATATATTTATCTTTATTCCCTATTAATAACATTAGAATCATGTTATCCTAATATATTTATCTTTATTCCCTATTATTAACATTAGGATCATGTTATTCCGTATTAATAACATTGGGATCAATGACCTTCCTATATATCTGTATAAAGATATCTTTATTCCCTATTAATAACATTAGGATCATATCACTGGCCTTCCTTTATATTTATCTTTATTCCCTATTAATAACATTGAGATCACTGACCTTCCTATGTATTTATCTTTATTCCCTATTAATAACATTGGGATCATATCACTGACCTTCCTATAGATTTATCTTTATTCCCTATTAATAACATTGGGATCACTGACCTTCCTATGTATTTATCTTTATTCCCTATTTATAACATTGGGATCATATCACTGGCCTTCCTATATATTTATTTTTATTCCCTATTAATAACATTGGGATCATATCACTGACCTTCGTGTATATTTATCTTTAGTCCCTATTAATAACATTGGGATCACTGACCTTCCTATATATTTATCTTTTTTCCCTATTAATAACATTGGGATCACTGACCTTCCTATATATTTATCTTTTTTCCCTGTTAATAACATTGGGATCACTGACCTTCCTATATATTTATCTTTTTTCCCTATTAATAACATTGGGATCAACCATCATTTTTACCGGACAGGCCCGTAAAATACTGAATACTGAAACCCTAATAGCCCCCCCCCCTCCTTTCCCAGGCTTAAATATTGACGCATGCACAAATAAATCACAATGATGGCAGCTGCAAAAGGACTTCAAGGAATAGAATAATGAGTGTGATTTGCAACAAAGTGAATGCATTAACTTAAATTAAGTTAACCATTCACTTCACTGTATGGGGGACAATTTTTTACAGCAAAGAATGTTAGGGATGCTTTCATTCTCCTTTAAGAGTCTAAAATTCCTAGCTCCCAATTTTAGACTACACTATAAGCTGAAGAGTAAAATGAATCCTTAGTTTTTACAGAAAGCATTGCTTAGTCAGATACTAACAGGATACATCATGAGCAATCAATAGAGGGAGCTACTCAAAGGCACAACTTTTCAATGACCAATTTCTCCTCCATAAATCAATAGGAAGTGCAATCAAGAGTCATCCCACAAGAAGGAAACATTTGCAGGTAAACTATCCAGGGCTGTCTTCCATGTTGTCAGGGCCTGGGGTAAAATGGTTTTGCTGGGGCCTAATACTATCCAACTTATGACTTTGTGACTCAGCTGTTGCTGAAATACAACTCCCAGCACCCCCAGGAGCATCAGTGTTTACCCTTACTGATGCCCACCTGTCGCAATTGTCACCATATTCCCTTAAAGGAGACTTTTTGTGTAAAAAATCAGAATGTACTAGTGCATTATACTCATTTAGATATAGAAGAATTGTGCTTAAAAAAAGTTGTTTCAGGCTGATTTATTGAATATTTCTGCAAAAACTTCCACTTGATGCTCCCTGAATTCCCAGGCTGTGCAGGGGAGCCGGTGGCTCTCATATCAGTGCACTGTAGTACAGGAACCAATCAGCAGCTAGCAGTACCTGATAGGGAACTGAAGCCTGTCTATGCTTGTGTGACTGCAGAGCTGTGATTGGCTGTCCCCCCTACTGTGCTTCGGGCAGGGACTGTTAGGACACGCCCACCCCTCATTTGAAACACAGACAGGGACCAGAGAACATCTATCGGGAGCTCCAATAAAGGGGATGTTTTTAAAGATAATATTAATGTTTAGCCCCATGTAAAAGCAACACCATATATTACTTATAATTGTCTACAAAATTAGGGGTTTTTCATTTATCCGATATGTCTCCTTTAAACTGCTGCTCTGCAGGACCTGGTATACAAATTAGAGCAGTTGTAATCATCTGACTTTGCATGAACAATAGATTTAAGGAGGCTTTTGCACAAGTATCACTCTAGTGGTGATTTCAAGGATATATAACTATTAAAGGAGACATATAGGATAAATGAGAAAAAAATTGTAGGCAATAGGATGTATACTATATTGTGCTGGTTTCACTTTTACTTTTGGCTGTAAATTAATATTGTCTTTAAAAATGTACCTTTTACTGGAGCTCCCTATAGATGTTCTTTGGTCCCTGTTTCAAATGAGGGGTGGGCGTGTTCTAACGGTCCCTGCTAGAAGCACAGTAGGAGGGGGACAGCCAATCACACAAGCAGACAGGCTTCAGTTCCCTATCAGGGCCTGCTAGCTGCTGATTGGTTCCTGTCCTACAGTGCTGTGAGCACAGCCTGGGAATTCAGGGAACAGTGCAGTGTGCTGCCAGCTCCCTTGCACAGCCTGGGAAAGGAGGCAGAATCAAGTGAAACAGATGGTCAACCCCAAACACTACTTTTTAAAGTACATTCCTTCTATAGTAAGAGTATAATGCACTGGCAAATTTTAGTTTTTACAGAATACGTCTCTTTTAAACGATTAATCCGCAGGCTTTGAACATCACTCATTTCATATCAGGAGGCAACGCTACAGTTAAATCACAGTTCCACGGAAATCTCGTTATAAATTTATTATAGGAGACAAGTTTAGAGTAAATGAGTTTTGGAATTAATAGAAAGCTTTCTTTCTTGTACCAGTTCCCTCACATTGGACAGAAAAAACTTTGACTTTCTGCCATGTGTTTCCTCTGATGCACAACCAGGTTTGATTGCTGTGTAAAACACTTGCCGCACTCAAGGCAGGGAAAGGGTTTCTCTCCCGTGTGAATTCGCTCATGCATAATCAGTTGTGCTCGACGTTTGAAACCTTTCCCACATTCAGAACAAGGGAAGGGTCTCTCCCCTGTGTGGATTCTGCTGTGTACCTTTAAGTGGGAGCGATACCTGAAACACTTGCCACAGTCAGAGCAGCTGAATGGTTTCTCTCCCGTGTGAATCTTTTGATGCTCCATAAAGACAGAGCGATAGGAAAAGCTTTTGCCGCATTCCTGGCAGGAAAACGGCCTTTCCCCAGTGTGAATTCTTTTATGTGTGATGAGAATTGCGTAACTCGTAAAGCATTTCCCACACTCGGAACAAGAATATGGTTTCTCTCCTGTGTGAGTTCTTAGGTGTGTATTAAGGTGTGACCGGCTTAAGAAACTTTTCCCGCACTCCGAACAAGAATATGTCTGTCCGGTGTGAACTTTCTTATGTACATTGAGGTAGGTGCGACTTGTGAAACATTTTCCACATTCGGGGCAAGAAACAGTTTTTCGGTCACTGACCGTTTGCTGTACAGCGTTGTGTGGAAAAGCATCCCTGCTATCAGAACTGCAGGACAGATTTGCCGTGTGGCTTTGACGATGTATTTTAAGCTGTGTACTTTGTGTGTAACATTTCCCACATTCAGAGCAAGAATATGGTTTCTCCCCTGAGTGAGTTTTCTGGTGCCAGATAAGGTTTGAACTGAATGTAAAACATTTGCCACAATCAGAACAGGAGAATGGTTTGTCCCCCGTGTGCACTCGCTGATGCTCAGCCAGCTTTGAAGTACGAGCAAAACATTTCCCGCACTTGAAACAAGAGAAAGGTTTCTCCCCTGTGTGGGTTCGCTGATGTTCGGTAAATGTAGACTTCTGCCTAAAACATTTTCCACATTCCGGGCAAGAATAGGATTTTTCTCCAGTGTAAATACTCTCTTGCCTAAAGTCATTGGAACTTCTAAGGGATGAGGAATGTTTAACCTGTAAGTTAGGCAATTTTTGGTGAGAAGCATACACAAATGTGTTCATTGTTTTGCTATTTTCATTGCAATCAGTTTGTGAAGGAGAGTTATTCAGGCTGCATCCCATGATAGGAGTAGGTGTATCCGTTCCCTGTATCTGTTCTGTAAGTGGATTAATGCTGCTATCCGATTGGCTTTCCTCTTCGCATGAATCCAACTCCTCTTTAACAGAGTCTGACATATAATTTTCCGAAGTGGGTGTGTCTGTGCCCTCTCTTGGTTCTGCAACTGTAATAATTCTGAAATCAGAAAGACTTCCTTCTTCCCAGGAAACAGACTCCTCTTTAATATCATGACATATATAATTATCTGCCAAGATGCATCCCATGATAGGAGTAGGTGTATCTGTTCTCTGTATCTGTTCTGTAAGTGGAATAATGCTGCAATCTGATTGGGTTTCTCCTTCATATGATGCCAGTGTGATCCCATTGGCTGGTGGGTGCTCTTCCGCTGGAGAAATTTCAGGGTTCGTGATATTTCCGTCGGTACAAAAATCTGCTCCTTCAGCCCCAATCTTGCTTGGCTCATTATTATAACATAATGTTCCTCCCAGATCAGCTGGAATATCTCTCTTATCTTCATATTTATAGTCTGGCAAAGACACATATACAGGGAGTTATTCTGGATGGTTTGAACCCAAAAATGGGATGGGGAGTCATTAGCATTCTGATATAAACACTTGAACTAGTGGTATAAAGGCCTAAAATCCTAATACCTTTTTTTTTTTTTTTTTTTTAAAGAGAGACGGCTAGGACCAGACAATTGTGAATCCACTCCCCTACTGCTTCTCAGCTCCTGCTCCACCGCTCGGGCACAGGCAGACGCAGTGGATTTTGGTGTTGAAACCTGATATTTTGCATTTCATACTGAAATCTGCCCGCAGTTCAGGAGACAAGGGGAGCAGCAGGGCAGTGGATTCTCTGCCTGCATAGAATCCGCAATAGTATGTATCATCTGGCTCTAGCCTCTAGCCACAACTCAGTTATCAAAGGGAGGGGACAGGCTTGCTCATTTACACAGGAGTAGAATAAGAACAGGTTCCTGCCAATGGCCACCTAGAGGGATAAACCACTGAACTGAATAAAACAAAATGTTGGTATATTTATTAATAAAAAAATCAAACATTTTGATTATTCTGTACAGGAAGCTTTATCCATCAGCCAGTGCCTGCTCATTTATATAACTGAGAGTAACTTTTCAAGGCACATTCCTTCTATTTTAAGTAGGGATGCACCGAATCCACTATTTTGGATTCGGCTGAAACCCCGAATCCTTCGCGAAAGATTTGGCCGAATACCGAACCAAATCCTAATTTGCATATGCAAATTAGGTGTGGGAAGGGGAAAACATTTTTTACTTCTTTGTTTTGTGAACAAAAAGTCAAGCAATCTCCCTCCCCGCATCTAATTTTGCATATGCAAATTAGGATTGGGATTCGGTTCGGCCGGACAGAAGGATTCAGGCGAATCTGAATCCTGCTGAAAAAGGCCGAAACCAGAACCGAATCCTGGCGCATCCCTAATTTTAAGAAGGGTGTCTTTAAATACCAAATACTTCTTGAGACTTTGGTTGATATATTTCTGGAAAATAAATAGTCAATGTCAATTAGTTTTTAGGGTCTATTCAGGGAGAACAAATGCAAGACAAAAACTGCCCAGTGTATCTATGTCTGTTTATTATAAATTTCTATATCTACATAAACTTCTGTAACATCAGCACATTAAGAAGGTCAGTCCCTTCAACCTTTACACCTAAGATTTTTAAGTAGATTTATAGGCTAAGTTCATAGGATAAGCACTCATTACTCACCCAGTGGGCTAAACTGCTGGGGATCCTCCTTTATCTCTTCCCCGTAAAGGTCCTTGTTGCCTTTTATATAGTCCCACTCGTCCAAGGAAAAATAGATGGAAACATGACCAGTCCTTATGGCAACCTGTCACACACAATGTTCCAGTCATCCCCCAGCCAGAGAAAGGGATTATCATCCACTGTTACTAAACAATAAGGGGCCGCTGTACCCACCTCTCCAGTCAGCAGCTGGATGATGTTGGACATGAGTTCCAGGATCTTCTTGTCATTCTTGTTATTTTCCTTCTGTATGACGGAGCCAGGGGCATGCAGGGCCCCCCCATCATCTGACTTCTTCCTAGGGATGTAGTGCTAAATATTGAAAGGAAGAGAGAATGGTGTTTGAGCTGCAGAGAGACCCCCTTTGTACAGACAGACAGTCTCTTGTCAGTGTGCCAGTCACAGTGCCCCTCACCTCTCCAGTCAGCAGATAGATCATCTCCAGTGTCAGATTCACCATTCTCTCCTTCTTCCCCCGCTCCTCCTCCTCCTCATTTTTATCCTTCTTCTTCCCCTTCATCCCTGTGTCACTCGCTTCCTCCCACATTCCCATTGGCTCCTTGTGGGAGGGACTGACCTGGAAGTGACCTTTGGATTTAAGCAGTTGGACATTTCCGTAGCTTACTCTTCAAAGCCATATTGCGTATAACTGAAAAAAAAAAAATATATATTTATATATAAATATCCCAAAGTGCCCGTACTGAAACCTTTACATGTCCAGAGGTGCACAATTAATAGTTGAGTTATAAGATGCTGTATTAATAAAAAGACCATTGGTTCTCAGTATAAAGAGTGCGCTGATCCTTCATCTATTTATATATATTATTATTATTATTATTATTATTATTATATATGTTCTGCATTTACAGTTGAAGGACAAGGAAAGCTGAAATCTCCCCATTGGTATAATAACATTCACACCTGCTCAACCTAAACCACTATTATTGTTTGTGATCATTGCAGCTCTTGGGAATTCTCCTATAAGCCCCTCCATGTCTCATTCTCCATAATGACAGATGGGAACATGTCCCCTCCTGAATAATCCTCTAAAGTCTAATGAAGGGAAAGAGCCCAGCCTCTAATAAAGCCAAACCCACAGCCCAGGGGTCAGGCACAAGTCAGACTAAATGTTCTCATGTCACTGCCTCAAGACTGAAGGTTCTCAGTTATAGGTAAGTCTGGCACCCAATACAGCTCCCATGTGATCAAGTCTTCCCACCCGTGCCACGGCAACCAAACCTGATAGTTTCAGTGCACCCTACTAACCTGCCTTCGGGATCCGGCTCTGTTTTCGTGGGTGAGAAGCGCTCACTGAGCTGCCTGTAGCCGAACAGGAGCGGGCGGGACACACTCGCTCATTGGTTTAGATAGAAGGGGGCGGGACAGAGATAGCCAGTAGTACCAAGACGTGCTATGTCAACCAAGCCTTCATGTGCACCGAAACGTCATAGAATACGGAGCACCACAGTTACGTGATTGGACTAAAGAAGAGTGGGAGCGGCCGAAGGAGTTAGGCAAATTCTCGATGGCTTTGTATGTGTAAAATAAAACGAATATCGGAGCTAATATGTTTCTCTCAGCAATAACGTTGACATTCGGCCAACATACGCCGCCAGACTCGGCTCTTTAACTACTATGAACTGCTGCTCCGTTAGGGCGAGGAGAACTAAGCGTATGTGTGACGTAGGTCCCCGGCAGAGGCGGAAGTACAGGCTGTCACGTGATCCTGACACTTATTGGTACTTTGGAATGCAATGGAACTGTGTTTTGTTCGTTTTCAACCTCAAGGACAATGGAGCCAACCAGCCTCCCCCGTGACTCTCTCTCCTCCCGAGGTGCCTGAGGCCTGGACTGTTGCCTCCACTGCTCTCTTAAGGTTTTTTAAGGCGGCGGAGTGAAGCAGATCTGTTTTCTTTCATTGCTGCGGGATAACACCCGAAGTGCACGTTGCAAAAGTGGCGAGTGTGAGCCAGTGAGTCGTAGTTCAATGGTACGGCCTCCAAAATTACTTCAGAGCCTCAGGCCAGAGGCGTTAATGTGGCTTCTCAAGTCTGTGACTTCACCAAAGCCAGTGTGAGCCCCACCATCCCTCACCCCTGGGCAGGGCCGGCGTTAGAAATCACCTTTCCTTTCCCCCAGGGTACCGAGTCTATGGTCCGGACCCAATCGTCAGTCAGGCACCCCCTGTAGGGGGCACAATACCCCAGGCTTTAATGAAGCTTCGGCCCCTTGCCAGAGGATCAAGCGTTTCTCTGAAGACACTACACTTGATTTTAGCTAAAAGGCCATGCTCTGTATAATAACAATGTACAGTGAGACAAACCTACTCTATTTATTCACTGACCTGCACCCATCTCTGACATCATGAAAGGGACATGAGCAAGTCCGCCCATAATCAGAATCTGCTGGAAGCAGAAGTGGGGTACAGTAAGGAGCTAGGGTTGTCAACTCAACCCTTTAAACTGAACATATATGGAATCCACAGCCTGCATGGCTAATTAGCAAATCATTTACATACATGCTGCAGACTGAACTGATTTATGTGCAGCTATGCATCTAAATTAATTGCTAATTAGCCATGCAGGCTGTGGATTCCATATGTGGTCAGTTTTAAAGGGGTGAGGTGGCAACCCATAAGGTAGCAGGTGTGGAGGGTGAAAAGCAGGGCTGATCCTATCAAATGTGGGGCCCAATTGGGACCATGTTGGTGGGGCCCCTAGACAAAGTGTTGCTGGCTACTGACACAGCAAGTATTTAGGAAAATAAGGGCATACAGGCACAAAATAGAAAGGAAAGGGGCAGACAAGGTAAGAGAGTGAGAGGGATGAAATAGGGGCACATAATAGGGGCACACAGGGTAAGAGAGAGAGGGAGGAAATAGGAGAGTGGACTGGGCCAATTAGTTTGGGGCAGGCTGGGCTGATTCAGCATGGGAGCAGGCTTGGTTGGATTGGGGGTAGGCAGGGCCTATCAAGGTTGGAGGAAAGCTGGGCCTATGAGAGTTGGGGGCAGGCTAGACCTATGGAGTTGGGGGATTGGCTGGCTTATCAGAGTTGGGGGTGGGCTGGACCTATGGATTTGGGGATGGGCTCAAAGTTGGGGGCAGGCCAGGCAGCATCATGTGCTGAGGGAAATATTATCTGTGCTGCCCTGTAGTGCGGGGCCCCCAGAGGTGCGGGGCCCAATTGGTCCAATAGGCTTAAGGCCGGCCCTGGTGAAAAGAAGATCTCTGGCAAATCTTGTCTGGGAGTTGGGCAAAACCCACTGAATGGCCCTCAATTCCTTCCAATTGGAAGACTGTTTCACTTCCAGACAATTCCCCTTCCCCCAAGCTGACTGATGAAGAACATGGGCTCCCCATCCTGAAACACTTGCATTGGTTGTGAGGTGTAACCACTGAAGGGACCAAAGAGAGATGCCGCTGTGAAGATGTTTTTTTTCTCTGTAGCCACCATTTCATCTTCATCAGATGAATTTAGGAGAATCTTCTGATCCAAAGAATGATCCCCGTGCCATTGCTTCAGGAAAGCAGACTGAAGAGGTTTTCACATGAGCCACAGCCCACATTGCTGCATCTAAACATGATGTGAGTTTCACCAGAACCTGTTGACAGAACAGGGCTGAAGTTACTGGAAATTTGCAAATTTCCTGGACATGGTTCTGAATACCTAGGATTCTGTCTGGAGGAAGACTGAACGACAAGTTTTTTGTCGATGATGACTCCCAAAAACTTTAGAGACTAGACTGAGATTAGAGTGGATTTTGACCAGTTTATCATACATAAGTATATCCAACACTAGTTGGGTGTCTCTGAGAATTTTCTTTAATGAATTGGCCTTTACTAGTATGTCTTCGAGGTAAGGAAAGACTTCCACCTTTTGTAACCTTTGAAGAGCTAATATCGGTGCCAGTATTTTTGTGAAAGTTCTTGGTGCTGAGGCAAGTCCAAAGGGTAGAGCCCTGTATTGGAATTGAAGGCCAAATATTTGGAAACGTAGATACTTCTGATGATTTGCCAGAATTGGAATATGCAGATAGGCACATTGTAAGTCTATTTTGACCATCCAATCTCCTGGCCTTAGAACTTGGCCGATTGCCCTGATAGATTCCTTGCGGAAGGTCTGTATTTACAAAAAGATTTAGAAATCTGAGATCCAAGACAGCTCTGAATTCGTCCTGATTTTTTCTTGACAAGGAAAAATGGGAAATACATTCCTGTTCTTGTTTGAAACTTTAGACTTGGACAATTACTTTGTTCTCCAGAAGTCAGAGTAACGTTTCTTCCATGGCTACAGGAGCCTCCCTGGTCCTTGGAATTCCTGATTCCTTAAAATGAAAGAGAGGAGGCATAATTTTGAACTCCAGATGATGACTTCGTACAATCACATCTTTCACCCAACTGTCTGTTATGGTTTGAGCCCAAACAGTCTTGAAGTAAGAAAACCTTGCTCCAAGGAGTGACTGTTGGGCTCACAAACCTTCAGAATGTTTTTTTTCTTTCTGATTTGACATCTTTCTTGTTCTGAAAGGACTGAGCCTTAGATTTCCAAGAGGAATGCTTCTGAAAACTCTTGCCCGGATGATACGATCTGGAGTCCTTAAATGAGGTTTTATAATGCTTTCCAGCTTGGGGCCAAATAGCAGGTCTCCTTCAGAGGGTAAAGGGCATAGTTTGTGTTTGAAGGCGTATCGGCTAGCCAGTGCTTCAACCATAGGGGTATATTTATAAAAGAGTGAAGTAAATAGTGAAGTTCCGCCACTAGAGTGAAATTCCGCCACTCCTCATTCATTTCTATGGGATTTTTAAGGGCGTATTCATCAAAGGGTGAAATTTCACTTTCACTCATTGATAAATATGCCTTGCAAAATCCCATAGAAATGAATTGAGACTTGCGGAATTTCACTCGAGTGGCGGAACTTCACTCTTTCATAGATTTACCCAATAGTGTTTAACCCATATATTTTTATCAGAAAAGAAAGAACTCCGGCTCCGTAATTTCTCTTAAATCTCCTTTGTAAGTAAAGTACTTTGCGGGTTCCAACAACAGCTGTTAATTAATTACAGACCAAACCTCGCTCCCCGTAAATATCGGTTGGTCCGGGTGCCAAATGCAGCAGACCCTACTCTTGATTTAAAACACTGGATTTCCACAGTCTTCATTCATATAAAACAAGGTGAAGAAGCTGAAATCTTACCCTGCAATCGTTGTGACCCGGGTGCAGCCGGCCCCGAGTCCGTCACTAGGGGGAACGCCAACAGCAAGTAGAATGGAGGCAGCGCACTCCTGGCTATCAGACAATAATCTCTTTTCTCCAGATCAGTAAAAGAATATATACTTTATTTCAACATAGTATTAATCAAATAAATTTAGCATCTGAGGTCTGACGCGTTTCGTAATACAACACTTCCTCAGAGACCTCACTTCCTGTCATAACACAATAGATTTAAATCCCCCCCCAGCACACCTGTGTATTAATTAAGTTAATGCAATTCCAGATTAAATACTTAAATATATATTTTTTAAAAATTTACGTCAGTTAATCACTTCAAAAAATCATTTAAAAACACGATAGTTTAACAAATTCATTTCCTAATTAATACTATGTACAAATGTAATTTAATTCCACATTTCATACCTTGACTATATAAGGGGTGTTTGTGACATTCAGTTCACTTACTAGTTTATCATTAGGATTTTATTTAACACCGTTGTCAATATCTGGAGACTCATAAAAACTTGTAACTAATTTGTTTCAAATTCAAAGTGGCGCTTACAAATTTTGTATATAAAATTCCAACGGACACATACAATGTTATTCTTTAAAGATATTAGCTTTAAAAGTAGCAACTAATGTCAAAGATAGAGTTTAGCCGTTCCGGTTGTGTAGTGTGTAATTGGAAAATCCTTTTTACTTCTGTTTTTAATACTTTTGCTTGTAAATCACCGCCTCTCTGGCCCAAATGAACTCTTTCTATTCCTTGCATAGACATCCATTTGGTGTCTCCACCGTTACATTCTCTGAAATGTCTCGCCACAGGGGTATTCACTTTTTCAGAACTGATGTCATTAAGATGTTCTCGTATCCTATTTTTTTTAATTCCTGATTGTGCAGCCAACATACTGTTTAAAGCATTTAAGACAAGTTATCAAATATATAACCGATTTAGTATTGCCATTTATGTAGCTCCTAATTTGATATATTTCCTTTGTTACACTACAGGTAAAGGTGTCTGATACTTGAACTACTCCATACGTGACACATCTTTTAGATCCACATTGGAACATTCCAGGATTATCCAGCCATGTGTTAGATCTACTTTCCTTATTGAACATGCTGGGTGCTAATGTCATGCCTAATGTCGGAGCCCTCCTTGCCACTACCTGGATGCCTGGCTCTAGTAGCTGCGTGAACACTGGATCCCCATATAATATTGGGAGATGTTTATTTAATAAACGTTTAATCTTATTAAATTGATTTCACTGTCCTGGTAGCTTAAAAGTGAAAGCTTACTGTTGTGTAATGCCTGCATGGGCCTGCTAATAAAGCACTGTTATACTCTACTCATTCTCGGCTACCTAAAACATAACATATGTGATAGTTTTAATCTTGATATTGAGTTTTCGTAATTTGAGGTATTTTTGACACAATACAAACATCTGCTAGTGGGTCTGCCCCTGATCACTCATATATTACCCTTGGAGAAACAGGTTTACATAAAAGAAGTACCTTTATACTAGGGATGCACCGAATCCACTAGTTTGGATTCGGCCGAACCCCCGAATCCTTTGCGAAAGATTCGGCTGAATACCGATCCAAACCCTAATTAGCATATGAAAATTAGGGGTGGAAAGGGGAAAACATTTTTTTACTTCCTTGTTTTGTGACAAAAAAGCACACGGTTTCCCTCCCCACCCCTAATTTGCATATGCAAATTCGGTTCGGCCAGGAATCCGAATCCTGCTGTAAAAGGCAGAATCCTGGATTCGGTGCATTATACTTTATACCATTGACACCTGACAACGTGGTTGAGACATATGTGAAATTGATTATGGGGGATATTGAAAAACGTCAACAAAAATCAATATGAAATCCCCACTTTGGACACAAATCCAATTTAAATCACCATGAGAGGTCATGTACATCCCAATTGTTACATAATGACTATTATAATTAAACCTGCTGATAAGGGGGTGCATTGGTAGTTATGGACAAAATCCATTCACAATTGGCACACACTGAGGTTTATAAGAAAGTAAATGCGAACCCCCTCTCCTCACTACAGCAATGCATATTGGACAAGGTGTATACTGCCCAGGAGGAGGGCATAATTGATTAGAAAATGTTTTAATTCCTCGTCAAAGAAAACCCCATTACACCAGTGTTATATATATTACCCAAGATACACAAATACCTTGAAATGCCGCCAGGGCGAGCAATAGTAGCAGGAACTGACTCTGTATTGGGTCCCCTTGCTATATTTTTGGATAAGCTCCTACAACCCCTGGTACTCAATACCAAGTCTTTCATAAAGAATACCACACATTTACTGAATATACTAGAAACAATGCAACTCCCGGAACATGACAAATAACTGGCAAGCTTTGATGTGAGCAGCTTGTATACATCTATCTCACTTGAGTCTGGTCTCCAAGCCTTGTGTTACCAAACTAAACAGATCTATTCAGGAAGGCAACTGATAAATAACCTACTACACTATACCAGTTTTCATCCTAAATCACCGAGGGACTTCTTGCCACTGACCCAGTACAAAAGGCTGAAATGTATAGTTAGTGATGAGAATGATTTTGATAAAGCTATGGCTATGGAGATGACATCACGATTCATGGACAGAGGCTATCCCCGTGAGGTACTAGATGTGAATCAGAGAAAAGTACAGGGCAAAAGTAGGAGGGATCTATTATCCCCTACTAATAGGGAATCACAAAAAGGAGAAAGAGTAGCTTTTATAAGTTAGTACACCACAGCTATCAGACATGTAGGCAATATTATTCGCCAACATCGGTATATATTACAATCCTGTCATCAGAATATAATGTCATTCCAACAGGTACCTTTACTGCCGAATAAACGTGGAAAAGCCTCAAAGATCAATTGGTAAAAGCTGATATTGGGGGAAAAACGTCTTCTAAACTATCTATTTTTAGAAAACCCCAAATTCTGGACTTTCCCTTGTTTGCATTGCAATCAATGTAATTCTGTCATAAAGGGTAGTTTTTTTCATCACCCGCATAGGGGGAATAAATACATGATCAATAAATAATCTGCGATTCATCATATGTGGTGTATTTCCTGAAATGCCTCTGTGGTTTCCTTTATGTAGGAGAGACTACACAAAAGATACGTGATCATATCTCTAAACACAAATCCACGATGTGCAAAAGAACTTACAGCATTACCTGTCTCAGCACATTTCCATTCAGCGCGACACTACATCAGCCAACTTAAATCTCAGGCCATTAACACTGTGGAGATGCCTAGAAGAGGTGGCAATAGGCTCCTAATGATTAAGAAATTGAAAAAATTATGTGGATCCATAAATTGGACACGATTTGGCCCCGTGGTCTTAACAGAGATTATACCCGGCCTCATTTATTTTTCAGGTAATTAGGAAGTTCCTTTGTGAGCATTTTCAGGATTAACCTTGGACAATTTATTTTCACTTGTATTATGGACAATTTATTAATTTTTGTCAACTACTTTGTGGCTTATTCCTTGGTTTTTGTCATTACAAGGAAAGGGTGGAATCTGTAGGATTTTGATGGTGTAACACAGGGCTTGATAAAGGGCCTGGTAGGCCCGAAATGTTGCCTTTTCTATGCTATGGGCTGAATAAATTCTTGATTGAACAGTATTGCAAATCATACAGTGTGCTGCTAGTAATCTCTTCAATACATTGATGTGACCCCCATGACAGGATCAGGTCTTCGGGTACAGCACCTGGCACAACAAAAGTGTTTTTTTATCTTGGGAGGTGAGTGCTCCACATCTGTGACTGTGTCAACCATAGTGACCTGCAGGCAGTGACAGAGAAACCCATGCTTCTGGCTGAAAGCTTGAGAATATCCAAGGAGGCTTCTGCACAGAAGTCATTGAGGAGTTTAACTTCTTCAAGAGAATTTAAAGTATCTTTTCTACTAACCCTTTTTTTATAGTGCTTCTTCAACATTAGTTATCCAGGTGTTATTGGATCTGGTTATTTCTCCTGCAACAGAGTAAATCTTTTTTAAAGCTGAATCTTGTCTTCTCTCCATGGGGGGCCTAAGGGAGACCCCTTCGTCAGTAGGTAAAGTGGTTGTTTTTGCTACTCTAGTAATAGCTACTGCTATTATCCTTGATGGAGCACACAGCTGCTCTTTCTATATAATCTGACTAACTCACTCTCCTAGAGAGTGTATTAAATAAACTACCCTGTGCTTGCTAACATCGTTCACAGGGTTTCCTGGTCCCCGACTTCATCTCTAAAGATACAGGTCCCTTTAGGGCGGTGGTGTACCCAGGCTCAATGGGAAACACCTAGCTGGAGGGACACCAGGAGCCAAAGAGGAAGATCCACCCCTTTCCAAACACTATATGGAAGTGTGGCAGGAAGTGGTCATTACACCAGTTGGCCAATAACTACTGGTTATGCAAATACTTAAATAGATACATAGTAACTAGGGAAGTAAAGGAGAAGGGTATGGATTTAAAGCTATAGGAGCCTAACAGATCCTATAGGTCCCTACACAAAGGACAAAGGTTTTGTAACAAAGGGCACTCAATAGATAAGTCGAGTGGTACCTGTAGCTAGAGGTGAGCCACAATCAGAAGATAAAGATAACGAGCACTCCGTGTCCACTCATAGGTTAAAAGTAATGAACTTTATTTCATTTTGTTAAAACCATCACATATCCTGACTGGCACGACCACCCCTCCCGGAGTGCTGCAGCCAAACTCCCCCAGCAAGTCTCCCCCAGTACTGTCACTTGCCTGGGTCTCCGACCCCCACACTCCCTCCCCTCCATGTCAGGGAGAGAAATGAAGTGGAGCCTTTCCGGGGAGCGGGACTGACTTCCCAGGAGCTGCTCTGGGCAATATATGCAGCAGCCAATAGAATGAGAATCAGCTGCACAGACATGCCCACTTACTGGGCCCTCCGATCCCATACAAACTGGGGCCCATTTCTACTCAAAGACAATAGAAATATGATCCCAATATTCAGCCTCGGGAAACACAGGCACCTCTGAGCTACAGGTTAGAGACTAGGGACAGAGTGAAGGGGCGGGGAAATAAGAATCAGGCAATAGAAAGCAAATTATATACCAACACGTGACCAGGAGATATGTATATAAGAAGGACGAGGCAAAGTAAAATATTTTGTTACACTTGTGTATTGGTGCGAGTTTAGATCTTAGAATGGCCGAGACCACTCCCGCCCCTCCCCCGGCTGAACCCGCCGCTAAAGCCAAGAAGAAGCAGCAGCCCAAGAAGGCAGCAGCTAAAGCCAAGGAACTCTCCGGTCCTAGCGCGTCCGACCTCCTAGTGAAAGCCATGTCCGCCTCTAAGGAGCGCAGTGGGGTGTCCCTGGCCGCTCTCAAGAAGGCTCTGGTTATAAAGCAGCGTATCCACATCCTGCTACTGGGCGGCGCCAGACCCGATCCAGTACCTCCAACAGTCTGGCCACTTCTGAGAGTGAACCATTGCCTCCACGGCGGCAGCAGCAACGACAAAGTGACAAAGTCAATTGGCAGAACATGGCTTTTGATGAGAAGGAGATTCAGGAGCAGGAGAAGAAGAGAAAAGAGCAGAAAAGCTTCAAGGTGAATCTCCCAGCACAAGACCTAAGCTACGGTATGAGGATTCATCTCAAGCTGCTTTAGAGTTTTCATCTGATCAGGACTTTCCAGAGTTGCCTAAAGCAGCAGTGAGACCATCAGAAGATCCAAGGGTCCGGCGCCGGAACCAAACAGAGGGCAAGAAGGTCTCACATTAAGCAGCCGAGAGTAGCCCAGAATCTTAAGTGAAAATGGAAGTGGCGGCTTTGTGTGTGTGGAATGAAGTGGCTGAGAGTGTGGTCACAGATAGGAATAAGTGTGAGCAGATGGAAGTGAGAGTGAGTCAAGCTGAAGAGGCAGAAGTGAGAGAGAGTGCGGCTGTGCAAACAGAAGTGAGAGAGAGTGCGGTTGTGCAGCCTGAACAAGAGAATGCAGCTGAAGAGTCTGTGACTCAGGAGGCAGGGGTAGAGGTGGAGCAAGTTGGTCATATAGCGAGTCAGTCAGATCAGGTACAGCAGAGAGTGGAGGTAGAATTTATTCAGGTAGGAGGGGTGGATGAAATGGCAAACAGTTTTTGGGGAAAGCGAAGGCTCTATGCAACCCCAGACGTGTCCCATGATAACCAACCCTTTAAGAGGAAACATTGGGTAAAAATTAAATGGGATGGAGAGGAAGAACAAGTTCCATCTAGAAGGTTCCTAGTAAGAACAGTCATACTAGATACTATGGGTTTCAGGCCTGGGGATTTATCAGCTGTTATAGCACAAACCAAAACTGATTTTGATGTCACTTTTAAGCTTCAGGAAGCACTTGAACACTTTTGGCGAATCTATAATATGCAAAAAGGGAAGGTAACCAAAATTGGGAGCATTTTGTGGTAATCCCTATGACAAAGCCTGAGACAAAAAATATCACGATTGCAACAAAGAATGACGGCATTCCTCAGGAATAGGGATGGGCGAATTTTCTTGCCTTGTTTCGCCGCAGAAATTACCCCCCAGACTCACATCCATTATCTAAATCGTCCATTAAATGGACTGAGTTTTTACAATGTCAAGTGTCTCCCTCAGATTTGGTGAAATCTATTAATACTTATAATAAATTAATTTTGGCAGAGAGTTGGAAAATACAACACTTTAAGCTTATTCATTTAGGATATGGGAAAATGTTTGCTAAAAGTACCTCTAATAGTCCTATATCATTTTGTCCTAAATGTGACGAGACTAATGTGCCAATTTTTCATTATTTATGGTCCTGTCCAAAAATTAACCTTTTTTGGAGGGAAGTTACTAATTTTTTGAATTCTAGACTGAAGATAAAAATTAAACTATCTCCGTGTATTGCTTTACTGCATCTAGATATTAATATGCTTTCTGCAAATCCTAAGTCAAATATTATCTCCCATGAAAGTAAATTATTGACTTCCTTTTTCTAGCTGCTTCTAGGAAAGCTTTATTTAATTTCTGGTTACAAAACGAACCCCCCTCATTATCGGACATCATCTCTTATATGAATCAGCTTACTTGGCAAGAAGCCTTAATAACTAAAACTAAAGGAAGTATTTCCAAAGATTCTTTTAGGCTGGTTTGGTCTCCTTATTTTGAAATCTGTAACTTCAATACTGGCGATCAAATAATGCGCTTTCTTCAATAGTTAGATGACCTATCTGACACTCCAGATGATAAATGGGCTTTTTCTTTTTTTTATTACTTGTGCATCTACTGGCTTAGTTAATATTTAGTTTGTTTTTTGTTATTTTTCATGAATGATATAGTTTTGATACTATCATGCCATTGTCTCCTTTGCAACATATTTTCTTCATCTGCATAACATTTGTTGTCATTTTGATTTCATTTGTTTAATATGAAAATCAAATAAAATATTTTAAATACTTAGAAATTACCCCCATTGACTTGTATGGCGTTGTGCGACAAAAAAAAAAAATGCGGGTCAAAATAATTTTGCCTCACAGCAAAAATTTTTTGACACCCATAGACTTTAATGGGCGTAGGCGTCATTTTGCCAGCGCCGAATTTTTGGCAAAAAGGAAACAGGTCAAATTCACCCATCCCTACTCAGGAAGACATTCTCATATGGTTGCACAGGCAATGTACAGTCCGTACACCTCTAGTTAAGATTTTTGATGAGGATGGGGTTTGGGCAGGAGTCTGGAAAACACAGGTTAAGTTAAACATCTCGGGTAACGTTCCTCAGCACCTGCCCAATTCCTTTTTCAGTGGGAAAGAACGAGGTACCTGTTTTTGTGTTGGGCAGCCCCATAGGTGCTTTAAATGTGGAGCAAGTAACCATTTGGCCAAGTCATGTGCAGTCCTGAGGTGCGCCCTATGTAATGCAATTGGTCATGTTGCAGATGCATGTGTAAATGTCAGGTGCAATCTTTGTAATCAAGCCTATCATAATATAGACACCCTTTTCCCAGAGATTGACAAGGAGATGAGGAAGGATTTTGTAACACCAGAAAGAGAGACCAGTGAGGAAAGTGAAACAGAAGTGAGGGCCTCACAGAGTAGTATTGTTCCAAAGAGGCCTGTGGAGAAAACATTGAGAACAAACAGAAAGAAGAACACAAAACCAGTCAGAGAGATAAGGGGGAAAGCAGTGAGGAGCAATACTAACAAGGAAGGCAAGAAGGATGAGAATGGCTGGCAGAGAGTCAACACAAAAAATAAAAACAAAATGCAGGCTGACTTGTTAGACCCAGGGGAAGGTTCTGCTACGTCATTCTTAATTACCACCAAAAACAAATTTGTGGTTTTGGAGAAGGAATCAGAGACCTGGGGAGACAGAGCTGAAAGAGAGGAGCAGGAGGAACTAGAGAAAGAAGTAGAGTGCGAACTAGAACAGGAAAATACAGAGGAAATGGAAATCCAACTCCCTTTAAAAAAAAGAGGAAGGGAAGGGAGTGACCAGACTGATCAGGACAGAGAGAGTGTTTGTCTTGAGGATGGAATGAGATCTCACTGTGGTCCTCAAGTCAAGCGATATGGGGAGGAAGCTGTAGGTTTGGGTAAGAAAAAACTTTCTCACAAGCATTCACGATGGTGCAGCCTACAATAAGATTCTTGACCTCTAATGTTTGCAGTGTGAGATTGCCGTGCACAAGATTCATGGCATTCGAAAGTTTAGCAAACTCAGATGCTGAGGTTTTATTCCTTCAGGAAACCCGACTCACTACAGATCTTAGAAAGGCAAGAGCTGATTGGCGCCATGGGCCTTCCTTCTGGTCTATAGCAGAGGAACCATGTGGGGGAGTAGCAATACTGTTTCGGGGTGGCCTTGTAACGGGCCCGAAGGCGCAGTAATAGTGTAGACCAAAGAGGAGACCAAACCAAGTTCGAGATACAAGAGGGTTTATCAAAAGAATCGTCAGGGTACAGGCAAATGGATCAGACCAGGCAGCAGACAACAGGAATCGAAATAACAGGCAAGAGTCGGTACACAGGAATCAAAGCAATATATCACACCCAGGAACTGACGAACAGGAACCTATAGTTGGGCAAGGACTGGAAGGGGAAGTGGGTTTAAATAGTCCCAGAGTTGGCGCCAAATTTTGACGCGCTTGCGACAGACGCAGACGCCAGCGTCCTCACGTTGACGTCTTGACGCCGGCGCCCGATTATGACGCCGACGTCCGTTCCGTCGCCGACGACCAATCCTGGACTGGGAAGGAGATGAGGTCATTGACCTGTGCCCGGCAGGAGCATGTGGAGAGGCAGGCGGTCGCCATCTTGGACGCCATCTTGGAGACTTGGGGTAGATTCCATTACAGTACCCCCCTCCTTAGGGGGGGCCTCAGGACCACCGAGTCTAGGGGAGAGAGGAAATAATTTATGGAACCTACGAACCAAGATGGGCGCATGGACGTCCGAGCTCCTGACCCAGGAGCACTCTTCGGGACCGAACCCTTTCCACTCGATAAGATATTGGAGAGTGCCCCTGGAAAGACGAGAATCCAAGATCCTTTTCACCTCGAATTCCTGATGATCATCAACCAGGACTGGAGCTGGGGGAGAAGAAGAAGAAGAACAAGACACAGCAGGCTTAAGGAGAGAGACATGGAAGGCGTTCGGGATCCGCATCTCTGGAGGAAGTTGGAGACGAACCGCCACCGGATTGATGATTTCGATGACAGGAAAGGGACCAATGAATCTGGGACCAAGCTTTGGGGTAGGAATCTTCAGGCGGATGTTGCGGGTGGAAAGCCAAACCTTGTCACCAGGAGCGTAGGGTGGAGCGGGAATCCTCTTCTTGTCGGCGAACCTTTTCTGGATCAGGGAGCTCTTCTGCAAATTAGAGGCCACGGCAGCCCAAATAGCCATCATGTGGGCAGCCTGATCATTGGCGGCAGGAACATTGGTGAGAAGAAGATCCTGAGGGAACGCCAATGGATTTTGACCGTAGACACAGAAAAAGGGGGACTGATGTGAGGAAGAATGCAAAGCGTTGTTATGGGCGAACTCCGCCCAGGGAAGGAGATCTGACCAGTCGTCTTGGCACAGGGAAACATGGCAGCGAAGAAACTGTTCCAAGGCCTGGTTCACTCTCTCAGCGGCTCCATTGGATTGTGGATGATAGGCAGAAGAAAACTGTAAAGAAATGTTGAGGGCTTTGCACAAAGATCTCCAGAATCTAGACACGAATTGTGAGCCACGGTCAGAGACGATCTCGGCAGGAAACCCATGGAGACGAAAAATATGTTGGATGAAAAGCTTGGAAAGTTCAGGAGCCGAGGGAAGCTTATGGAGGGGAATGAAATGAGCCATTTTGCTGAACCTATCAACGACAACCCAGATAACAGTGTGACTGGAGGAGACAGGCAGATCTACAATAAAATCCATGGCAAGATGAGTCCAGGGACGAGATGGAATGGGTAATGGAAGAAGGAGTCCTTTGGGAGGGGAATGTCCAGACTTGGAAATGGCACAGATGGTACAGGAAGAAACAAAATCTCTGACATCTTTTCTCATGGAAGGCCACCACACCAGGCGAGAAAGGAGTTCGGTAGTCTTCTCCACTCCGGGATGACCGGCCTGTTTAGAACTGTGAGCCTGGGATAAAATAGACTGGCGACAATCAGGTGGAACAAAGGCAACCCCCAGAGGAATATTGTCCGGAGCAGAGGCCTGAGCGGAAAGGATTTGTGAAGCCAAGGAGGGAAATAAGGCAGCGACAATCTTGGAAGAAGGTACAATGGGTTCAGGATCTTCGGAGCAGGGAACTTCAGGAACAAAACTTCTAGACAAAGCATCCGCCTTTCTATTTCTAGAGCCAGGACGAAAGGTGATGATGAAATTAAAACGGGAAAAGAACAGTGACCATCTGGCTTGACGAGGATTTAAACGTTTGAGGGATTGGATAAATTCAAGGTTCTTATGGTCAGTAAAGATGGTCACGGGAATGGAGGATCCTTCCAATAAATGTCTCCACTCTTCCAGGGCGAGTTTCACTGCCAGTAACTCACGATTCCCCACATCGTAGTTTTGTTCAGAAGAGGAAAATTTCTTAGAGAAAAAAGCACAGGGATGTAACTTCCCATCCAAGGATGATCTTTGAGATAAGACAGCTCCAGCTCCCACATCTGAGGCGTCGACTTCGAGGAAGAAAGGAAGAAGAATTTCGGGGTGTCTGAGAATAGGTGCAGAGGAAAAGGCAGTTTTCAAGGATTCGAAGGCTTCTAAGGCTAGAGGAGGCCAGTGCTGTGGTTTACCCCCTTTGCGAATAAGGGCCAGGATGGGAGAGATCTTGGAAGAGAAACCTTTAATGAATTGTCTGTAATAATTGGCAAAGCCAATAAATCTTTGTATAGCCTTGACACTTGTGGGGAGGGGCCAATCAAGGATCGCTGAAACTTTGGCTGGATCCATCTTAAAACCCTGCTGGGAGATGATGTACCCAAGAAAAGGAATGGAGGACACTTCAAATGAACACTTTTCTAATTTGGCGAAGAGATTATTCTTCCTGAGGCGAAGAAGAACTTCTTTCACTTGGGAGCGATGTTCGAGGAGATTTTTGGAAAAGATAAGTATGTCATCCAGATAGACAACAACACTTTGCCCCAACAGGTCTCTGAAAATATCATTCACGAACTCTTGGAAGACCGCGGGAGCGTTACAAAGTCCAAAAGGCATGACTAGGTATTCGTAATGCCCATCTCGGGTATTGAAGGCGGTCTTCCATTCGTCCCCTTCACGAACTCTAATGAGGTTATAGGCACCCCGGAGATCCAGCTTGGTGAAAATCTTGGCCCCTCTCAATTGATCAAAGAGTTCGGAGATGAGGGGGAGAGGGTAGCGGTTTTTAATGGTGATTTTATTTAACCCCCTATAGTCGATGCATGGTCGCAACCCTCCGTCCTTCTTTTCTACAAAGAAGAATCCAGCACCGGCAGGGGAGGAAGAAGGGCGGATGAAGCCTCTTTGGAGATTCTCTTGGATGTAGGTCTTCATGGCAGCTGTCTCAGAGGGGGAAAGAGGATAGGTGCGACCCCGGGGAGGCATGGAACCAGGAAGAAGTTCGACCGGGCAGTCGTAGGGTCGATGAGGGGGAAGGGTCTCTGCAGAGCCCTTATTGAAGACATCAGCAAAATCTTGATAGATGAGTGGAAGGGGCAACTTGGAAGAAACAGAAGAAGCTTTGACAAGAGGTATAGCAGGCAAACAGTTCTGTTGGCAATAGGGGCTCCAGCGGGAGACTTGAGTAGAGGACCAGTCAATGATTGGATTATGGGCGCATAACCAGGGGAGTCCCAAAACGAGTGGAGTTGAAGGGCAGTCGATGAGAAGAAACGCCAATCTCTCCAGATGCATGGAGCCCACTCTAAGAGAAAGTTCAGCGGTGGTTTGGGAAATGATGGCTGAAGACAGAGGGCGGTCATCAATAGCCAAGACCCGCAGAGGAGTGGCCAAGGGTTGTAGAGGAACCGCATGACGAGCAGCAAAAACTCTGTCCATGAAATTTCCGGCAGCACCAGAGTCCAGGAAAGCTTGCACTGGAACCTTCTGGGAACCAAATTGGATCTGTGCCGGAAGAAGGAAACGTTGAGTAGAGGGTTGGGGAGAATGACAAACACCACCCAGATAGGTCTCCCCAAACCTACCTAGGTGCTGGCGTTTCCCGGCTTCACAGGACACTCATAGGCGAAGTGCGACTTGCCCCCACAATATAGGCATAGGCCGGCAGCCCTTCTCCGTAGCTTCTCTTGTTCAGAAAGACGAGCCCGTCCGATCTGCATGGGTTCCTCAGAAGATGGAGTAGAGGAAGCAGAAGCCGCAGGAGTAGGAGAGGGGAGAGTAGAAGCCGGATTGAAGAGTAGGGGTCTCTGGAAGCGAGGAGCCAGGGTGGATTGGAACCGGGGATACTTCTTTGAACGCTCTCTGTCGAGCTCGAGTTGAAATTCCCTCTGTCGGGTGTCAACCTTTATAGCCAACGCCACCAGATCCTCCCACCGAGAAGGAATTTCCCAGGAGACCAAGTCGTTCTTGATCCGTATGGCTAGGCCGTTGTAAAAGGCGGCATGGTACCCATCATTGTTCCAGGAGGTCTCCGCTACTAGGGTGCGGAACTCAATAGCATACTCCGCAACAGAGCGAGTGCCTTGCTGGATCTGGAACAAGCGAGCAGAGGATGCAGTAGCTCGGCCAGGGGCATCAAAAACGACCCGAAGTTCACGAATGAAGGCACTGGCGTCATCAATCAAAGGATCCCTCTTTTCCCACAAAGGTGATGCCCACTCCAAAGCCTTCCCCTGCAGGCGAGTAATCATGTACCCCACTTTAGCTTGTTCGGATACAAACTGACCTGGCAGCAGGGCGAACTGGATCTCGCATTGGTTGATGAAACCTCTGCACGCATCCGGATCGCCGCTGTAGAGGGGAGGCGCAGGAATTCGAGGTTCCGAAGGCTGACGTGGGCTTGCAGGAACGGCCACAGGGACCGGGACCACAGGAGACAATGCCGACAACTTGTCCAGAATAGCTTCAAGAGCCTGGCCGAAGTGTGACTGCTGGGCTTCATATGACTGCATGCGGGAAGCCAAACCGCGGATAGCGCCACCGACATCAGGTGGAGCTGGAGTCTCCTCCGAAGGGTCCATGGCCCAACTATACTGTAACGGGCCCGAAGGCGCAGTAATAGTGTAGACCAAAGAGGAGACCAAACCAAGTTCGAGGTACAAGAGGGTTTATCAAAAGAATCGTCAGGGTACAGGCAAATGGATCAGACCAGGCAGCAGACAACAGGAATCGAAATAACAGGCAAGAGTCGGTACACAGGAATCAAAGCAATATATCACACCCAGGAACTGACGAACAGGAACCTATAGTTGGGCAAGGACTGGAAGGGGAAGTGGGTTTAAATAGTCCCAGAGTTGGCGCCAAATTTTGACGCGCTTGCGTCAGACGCAGACGCCAGCGTCCTCACGTTGACGTCTTGACGCCGGCGCCCGATTATGACGCCGACGTCCGTTCCGTCGCCGACGACCAATCCTGGACTGGGAAGGAGATGAGGTCATTGACCTGTGCCCGGCAGGAGCCATGTGGAGAGGCAGGTGGTCGCCATCTTGGACGCCATCTTGGAGACTTGGGGTAGATTCCATTACAGGCCTCAATATTACAGTACACCGTTTGCTTGAGATCCAGGCTGTTGTTTACTACTGGATGTCACGATAAGCGTAAGTCGTTTCCATCTTATAAACATCTATGGGCCGCAGTCTATGGCAGCCAGGAGGGCCCTGCTAGTTGAAGTGAGACCTTTTCTGCACACTTCCCTTCCAATCATCCTGGCTGGTCCTTGGACCAGGAGATCGTTCTGGTAAAATGAGAAAATCAGAAAGTTATTATTTAAACATGCTTATTCAGCAGGCTGGTCTGATTGATGTTGCAACCTGGGGTGGCTGGAAGGCCTCACATACCTATAGATGTGCAGAAAGAAGCAGCCATCTAGATATGGCTTTTGTCAGGGCTGGTGAGGAGATCACTAAATGTGAAGGAAGTTGGGGTAGAGTACTCTGATCACTTGGCATTCTCTTCAGGGGCTATCCTGGCCCCTCCGCCGCCTGAGGCAGCAGCAGACAGGGCTAGTACGCTAGCGCAGAGAGTCTAACTGCGCTCTCTGCACTAGAAGAGACGAATTTTCGAAAACCGGAAATTTGGCTCTTAAAAGTACCAGGAGAGGCATTTTTGCCGCCCCTGGTACCTAGTGGGGTGCTGCCGCCTGAGGTGACAGCCTCAACTCGCCTCATTGCCCCCGACTCTCTTTTACAGTGGGATCCTCATCTATTCCAGTGAAGGGTAAGATTCTGTGGTGGCTGCGTGTGGATTCCCTGGAGGGTGAGTCAGTTCAACAATCTTTTGAGGCTCTTCTTTGCCACCATCTCGACAGTCGATTTTTACAAGCCGGTACAAATCTCTTGTGCAGGAAAGGGACTATGGGAGTTTTCACTTGCCGGACCCCTTTTTTTAAAATATTTTATTACATTTTTTCACAAAAATAACACAAAAATGAAATAAAAGAGAAAAAAAGAAAATATAGGAAAAGAAAGTAGCATTTACATTATCTCCTATATGTAACACACCACATCTAAATAATAATACAAAAAAAAAAATCCACAAATAACCCCCCTCCCCCTGGCAACCAGGGTTTTTATTTTATATTTTACAGCATTCATCCGCTTAAGCGGTAATCCAAATCATTCTGACCTTCTTAGACGTGCGGAGCCGTGTATCATTTTCATAGTTTAACCATGGAAGCCATATTTTATTGTATGTTTCCGTATTGTTTAGTAATATATGGCCAAGCTTTTCATTAGCTGCTATCTGGATTATTCTGGTTTTAAGGGATGACATAGATATATCTGGCTTTTTCCAGTTGCTAGAAATATTTATCCTAGCTGCCATAAGAATATGTTGACACAACCTGTATGTTGCTCTAGGCATTTTTTTGGTCTCATTCCTAGTAGCATGACAAAGGGGTCCTTACTAAACCTGGAACGTAACACTTTTGATATAAGCTGGGCTACCTTGAAAGACATTTTCCTTTTCTAGTTAAAGAATCTAATGTAGTAATTCCCTTGTTGATCCACCACCCAAAGTGTTGCTGCGACAGTCCTGGGATAAATTCCCGGTTATTTAAAAAGGAACTAAGCAACAAAGGGAAAGAAATTAGATCATTCTTTTTTGCGAGTGTTCGCAGAGGGATTAATATATCGAACGTAATAGGAGATAACTCTATAAAGTTTTGAAATGGTATTTTTGATTTTTTTTCACCGGACCCCTTTTTAAACTGCAAAGAGAATGTTGGGCGGAAACTTGTCACCGGTCTGGTCGATCTCAAGAGTGAGTTACAAACATCAAGGGAGGGCACATCCTTGGGATAGTAAAAGACTGACGGTTCTCTGTTCTGGGCCAAAGCTTTGGATAATGGAAGACTTCATCCTTCCTGGAGGCAACCCCAGAGCCTGATGTAACTAATTTGGACTTTGAGCCTTTGACAGCTGAGATCACGGAGGATGAAGTCAAAGTTGCCATCGACTGCCTCACTAAAAAGAAGGCTCCAGGACCAGATGGCCTTACAGCCAAATGTTATAAGAAATGTAAAGATCAGCTGGCTCCGGTTCTCATATGTAAAACCCTGCTTCATGTAAATAAACCATATTCATAATAATATACTTTTTATAGTAGTATGTGCCATTGGGTAATCCTAAATAGAAAATTGCCATTTTAAAAAATAAGGACAGCCCCCTGGGATCGTAGGCTTCAAAGTGTAAACAAAAATACCAAACAAACCATACATGTTAGGTCACATGAGCCAATTAACAGACAGAATTCTTTATTTTGCTTCCACACTTCTTCCTGTTACAGTGAGAGCTGCAGTATTTCTGGTCAGGTGATCTCTCCCTGTTACAGTTAGAGGGGTGGGCGTGTCCTAATGGTCCCTGCCAGAAGCACAGTAGAAGGGGTACAGCCAATCACAGGCCTGCAGTCACACAAGCACAGACAGGCTTCAGTTTCCTATCAGGTCCTGCTAGCTGCTGATTGGTTCCTGTCCTACAGTGCAGTGAGCGGAGAGCCACCGGCTCCCCTGCACAGCCTGGGAATTCAGGGAACAGGAAGTGAAAGAGAAGGGAGGCATTATTAGGGTTTTTGCAGAAATAAATCTCCTGAATAAATCAGCCTGAAACACTACTTTTTTAAGGAGTCATTTTGTGTAAAAAATAAGAATGTACCAGTGCATTATACTCATTTAGATATAGAAGAATTGTGCTTAAAAAGTAGTGTTTAAGGCTGAATTATTGAATATTTCTGCAAAAACCCTAATAATCCCTCCCTTCTCTTCCACTTGCTGCTCCCTGAATTCTCAGGCTGTGCACTCAGCTCACTGCACTGTAGGACAGGAACCAATCAGCAGCTAGCAGGACCTGATAGGGAACTGAAGCCTGTCTGTGCTTGTGTGACTGCAGGGCTGTGATTGGCTGTCCCCCTCCTACTGTGCTTCTGGTAGGGACCGTTAGGACACGCCCACCCCTCATTTGAAACACAGACAGGGACCAGAGAACATCTATAGGGAGCTCCAATAAAGGGGCTGTTTTAAAGATAACATGAATTTTTAGCACCATGTCAAAGCAACACCATATATTACTTATAATTGCCTACAAAATTAAGAGTTTTTTCATTTATCCTATATGTCTCCTTTAAGAATTTGGGAAAAAAAAAGAATATTGGGATTCTACCAAATACCTACCAAATTCTAAGATATGGTTTGCAAAAGCGAATGTTATCATAAATGCAAACGAATTTCAATATTCTGTTCTGTGGTCACATGACTGAGGTGTGTGTTATGTTTCCAGGGGCTGAAGAGACTGATAATACACAGAGCATTTAATTTACCAAACGAGCGCAGACGTTTATTGGAAAAGTGGCATTTGAACTCGAGAAAAACATTTCTGACTAATGTCTGACATTCAGATTTGTGAATGTTTTATTGTTCCATTGTGGCTTCAGTCACTTCCTGTGAGGCACAAGCAGAGTAGGAAGTATTTCCCTCTTCCAGGGGAGAAGCCAGATATCCCTTATGACACTTGAGGTGTCTGGTGAGATGCGAGCGCCGTGCAAAGCAGTGGCCACACACAGGACAAGCGAACGGCTTCTCTCCAGTGTGAATTCGGAAATGTCTGTTGAGTTCAAAGCTATTATAGAAACATTTGTCACATTCAGAGCAGGAGAAGGGCTTCTCTCCCGTGTGAATTCGAAGGTGTCTCTTAAGCTGTGAGCCATGTACAAAACACTTCCCGCACTCTGCACAACTATATTTGTCTCCTGTGTGATAACGTTCGTGACTTTTCAGGCCTGATCGATGAGTAAAGCATTTCCCACATTCGGAACAAGAGAACGGCTTGTCCCCTGTATGAAGCCGCCAGTGGATTTTAAGGTCCGAGCTGTATGCAAAGCATTTCCCGCATTCTGTACAAGAAAATGGTTTTTCCCCAGTGTGGATTCTGTAATGGATTTTCAAGTCTTTGTTGTATAAAAAGGATTTCCCGCATTCGGAACACGAATAAGGTTTCTCACCCGTGTGAATTTTAAAGTGTGTTTTCAGGGCAGAGCGATCGGTAAAGCATTTTCCACACTCAGAGCAAGAAAATTTCTTTTCTAACTCATGACTCCTTTTATGATGTCGAACAGCTCCCCTTTTACTGTCAAACGATCTGTTGCACACGGAGCACTTGTATATGAGCTTCATTGCTGTCGGGGATTGATTAGTAATATTGTATCCTGGCACGTCATTCGTCTGGCTAAAAGCAGTAAAGGAATCTGCTCCATGCATCTGATCTGAAATTGTAATAATTGTGTAGTCTAAATGATTCTCCTCTTCATGTGAAGTTCCTTCTCCCTTAATAGTGTTCAGTGCAGAATCAGAAGACAAACTGTTATTCAGGCTGCCTCCCATAACAGGAGAAGGCACATCTGATTCCTGTAGCTCATCAGAAACAGTGATGATTCTGTAATCAAAGTGATCTTCCCCCTCAGATGATGTTGGCTCCTCTTTAATAGCATCCAACATATAATTAACCGATGGGATGTCATTTGAGCTGCATCCCATGATAGGAGTAGGTTTATCTGTTCCCTGTTTCTGCTCTTTAAGTGGATTAATGCTGCAATCTGATTGGTTTCCTCTTTCGCATGAAACCGCTTCCTCTTTAATAGCAAGTGATATGTAATCCTCTGCCAAGCTGCATCCCATGATAGGAGTAGGTGTATCTGTACCCTGTATCTGTTGTGTAAGTGGATTAATCCTGCAATCTGATTGGTTTCCTCCTTCCCATGAAGCCGACTGCTCATTAATACCATTTAATATATAATTATCTGTCAAGCTGTTATTCAGTCTGCATCCCATGATAGGTGTAGGTGTATCTTTTTCCTGTATCGGTTCTGTAAGTGGATTAATACTGCAATCTGATTGGTCTCTCTTTTTACATGAAGCAACTTCCTCTTTAATCCCATTTGTAGGTGTGTCCCATTGAATCAGAGAATTTTCAGGGTTTATGAGATTTCCTTGTTCACAAAAATCTGCTTCTTCTACTGCCACAATATTGCTTGGCTCATTATTATATAATGTTGCCTTCAGGCCAGATTCAATATCTGAAAATGATAGAAACAGGACTATAAAAGCCAATGGCAATCCCTAAATTTCTCTCCTGAAACATTTGTGTAAAGATAAAATAGTTTGATGTGGCCAGTGCAAAGTGCATCAGCAGATGAGCAAGTGGAGAAAAACTGCAGCTACTCTTCACTTCCTGATGTTCCGATCACTCAGCCTATCAGCCAACTGAATTAGAATCTGTCTGTTCAGTCTGCATTCTGATTGGTTGGCTACTGAAGAGTACTGACCAGTATGGCCACCTTAGTTCCCCGATTCTAACTTTACCCCCCAAACAACTCTTCCCTCCACTTTCCCTTCTCCCTATAACAAATACAAATACTTCTAATCATGATCTTACATTCATAGCACAAAGTCCTTTCTCAAAGCCTGCCTAAATGCCCCGCCCATAAATAAACATATCTATCTATCTATCTATCTATCTATCTTAATATCACACTGCCAGATTATTCTGCGGCACCTCCTGAGCTGGGCCTAAAAGACACAGGTGGGTGAATTTAATTCTACCGTCTGAAAGAATCCTCTGCCTTCTTGTTTGCTTAACTTCTTGCATCATTATTTTACAGTCACATGGGCAGTTGTATTTCAACTGAACTATATTTCACATTTAGTCAGTACTCCAGTGTGTTATTTATCTGTAGGCTTTTTCAATTTCCTTCCTTGTTTGGCTTCTCTCAATTCCATCACAATCATTAACATACTGAAGATCTTATCTCTTTAGAGGGATCCTATAGGCCTTTCAGTTGCTCAGTGATGAATATAAATGTGTTACTCCCAATGGCAACATATTCCTCAACATATTCAACTCTGCAGAATATTGTTGTTTAACAAATACATGATAATAATTATATACACATATATATATGCTCCCACCCTTCCCAGCTATAATCAGGTGATCCCACTGGTGTCTAATAAAAGGGCAGCCAAGTTTGGGAGTTTTACTTTGAAAGCAGCAAGTAAGTTGCAGGTAAAACTTAGTCCCTTTGTAAAATGTATAATGAAGCAATAGAATTGTTAATGAATCAGATGAAAATTAAGCGTAGGACTGGCCAGATATGGGATGACTTTGACGTGGTTGTTCAGCTTAAATATATTGCAATATATGGACAAGCCCTGAATTTTTTAATTCAGGGCTTGGAGGAAAGTTTCGGTTGTATAAAAAACAGGTGCACTGCCAAACAGATCCTCAATGTAGGTTGACAAGCCATATAGGGGCTACCAAATGGCTAGTCACAGCCCTTATTTGGCACCCAAGAACATTTTTAATGCTAGTATTGCTCCCCAAACCCTTTTACTTCTGAATGTTGCTCACGGGTTCAAAAGGTTGGGGATTCCTGACATAGGGAGTGATACTTTGAGAGAGTTTCCATTTGGTTCTCATTTTTTACTATTTGTGGTTTTTGAGTTATTTCGCTTTAGCTTTATTTAGCAGCTCTCCCGTTTGCAATTTCAGCAATCTGGTTGCTAGGGCCCAAACTGCCCTGGCAACCATGCACTGCTTTGAATAAGAGACTGGAATATGAACAGTAAGAGGTCCTGCACAGAAAGAGGTGTAATAAAATAGAACAATAGTGATGGGCGAATTTGCGCCGTTTCGCGCCGCCGGAAAATTCGCGAATTTTGCGCGAAATTCGCAAAACGGCGAAAAATTTGCGAAACGGCGTCTCGTTTTTGACGCCGGCGCCCGTTTTTGACGCCGGCGCCCGTTTTTGACGCCGGCGTCCATTTTTCGCAAATTTTTTTTTGCCGCCGGCGAATTTTTCCCGTGAATTTTCGCTGGCGTTTCGCGAATTTATTCGCTGCCGGCGAATCGTGCAAATTCGCCACGAATTAGCGCCTGGCGAATAAATTCGCCCATCACTATAGAACAATACATTTGTAGCCTTACAGAACATTTGTTTTTTTTAGGTGGGGTCAGTACTTACTTATTGAGAGTAACTGCTGGGTTTCCACCTTCTTTCCTTTTATATAGTCCCACTCCTATAAGAAAAAAATAGATGGAAACATGATGAGTCCTTATGGCAACCTGTCACACACAATGTTCCAGTCATCCCCCAGCCAGAGAAAGGGATTATCATCCACTGTTACTAAACAATAAGGGGCCGCTGTACCCACCTCTCCAGTCAGCAGCTGGATGATGTTGGACATGAGTTCCAGGATCTTCTTGTCATTCTTGTTATTTTCCTTCTGTATGACGGAGCCAGGGGCATGCAGGGCCCCCCCATCATCTGACTTCTTCCTAGGGATGTAGTGCTAAATATTGAAAGGAAGAGAGAATGGTGTTTGAGCTGCAGAGAGACCCCCTTTGTACAGACAGACAGTCTCTTGTCAGTGTGCCAGTCACAGTGCCCCTCACCTCTCCAGTCAGCAGATAGATCATCTCCAGTGTCAGATTCACCATTCTCTCCTTCTTCCCCCGCTCCTCCTCCTCCTCATTTTTATCCTTCTTCTTCCCCTTCATCCCTGTGTCACTCGCTTCCTCCCACATTCCCATTGGCTCCTTGTGGGAGGGACTGAGCTGGAAGTGACCCTGGAATTAAGCACTTACACATTTCTATACAGGATTATTGCCAGCAATTTCCCCCAATAGAATTACAGGGGCCGAGATCCATAGAATCCCTCCCTAGGACTGGTGTCTCTACAGCAGGAGGGTCTTTCCTTTATTTTGTTGATGAGCTGAATGTACAAAACACAAGGGACACAAATGTCTGTGTATAAGGCACAAGTTGCAGGTAGTCAGACTAAACTCCCAGGCCTCACCAGTGTCCTTAGTCACATAACCATTAGGGCACAATAACAATGTTTAAAACTGTCACACACATATCAGTCCCCAGTGCACGGCCAACCAAACCTGATAGTGTCTGCACAGACTCTTCCCTTTACTCACCTGTTCCTGCTTCCCAGGGGTAGAAGATCTGTGCTGCCTGGAGATATGCAGGAGACAGCGGAACCCACTCGTTCATTGATAAAGAGGGGAAGGAGCGAGATACAGACGGTCACTTATAGCCAATGAGCTCCCCTTGTCACCCAAACTTGATCGCCTTAAATCAGACTCTGCCAATTTTTTGCGTCACGCTTCCTGTTTCCTGTTTTGGGAGAGTTTGCCAGTAGCTTTGCAGGAAGTGACGAACATATCAGCTTGGTAGGCGGGGTCGGGCAGAGTGAGCCAGGATTGGTTAGTGTGTCCTGTCAACCGAATGGGAAATGCCGCTGGATTTGTGTGTGTGACGCATAGCGGGGAGGGGCCAAAGAGTTAGGGATTGAGGGTAAATGTGCTGAAGTTTTATAAGAGTAAAATTCTCTTTTCTTCTTGTTTCATATGCTCAATAGCAACACCCTATGCACCGTCTTTGGCCATTGTCATTAAGAGCAAATGATTAACCCACGTGCAGTCAGTAAATGTCCTCCTTCCCTCAGGTGCAGCAGTGGCAGCACAATGAATTGACTCTCATATATATCACTGCACTCCTGTATCCCCAAGAGACTATCCCCAGAAATACACTGTAATCCCCTATAGACTCCACTGGCTCAGCTCTCCCACAATACAAAGCAGCTGGGGAATGGGGACCAGTGTTGTGGTTTAGAAGAAGTTCTTTTTATTCACTGACTGTCAAGCAATTCAGCTTTCATTTTGCAGGTGACAGAATTACTAGGGGTCATTATGGAGCCAAGGGGCACTTGCAACTCATTTGGCAGTTTATATATTTATATACAGGGCAGGAGAGATAAACTGGAGATGATGGTTATCAGCTGGGCACCCCCTGGTGCCAAGGTCGTAGCATCTCAACAACTCTGCTCCTGAATCCCCTTTGCAAGGTACCTGGATGGGATCCGGTAATAGACCTGCGGGTGGCCTCATTAAGAAAAACATCCACACACTTAGTACTGTATAACAAATAACTTTATATAAGAGAAAGTGCAGTTTAAAGGGTAAGTAAAACTGTCATAGTACACATATGCATTTCAAATAGCATGGCCAGCTTGGGGATCCTGTGACAGTCCAGTCATGGCACTTCCCTACCAGGCAAAGTCCTGCACTACTTGGCAGATACAGAGTCTCCGTCCCTTATCCCCAATGAGCACAATTGGTCCCAGGTAGCGCTTTTGCCAAAATACCTCTCCGCTAGGCAGATTTGCTCTGACGTGGCAGGCACACAAAAACCTGTATCTCAAACATGGGTTCTGCTGGATCCTTTCCTTTTCTACCCTCCCACAGGCCACTCACCCGGGGGCTCACACAGAGCTGGAACAGGCATCCACAAAGGCTCCAGGCTCTCCTAGCCGAACCCACAACTTGCTTGATCCAAATGACAATGGCTCCCAGCACTGTCCATAGCGCTGGCAGACAGTTGCTTAATCCATAGCTGAACTGTAGCTCCCAGCACTGTTTATAGCGCGAGCACTCCGAATCCAGATTTGGAATTAGGGAGCTTTAGACCCTCCTGGTCTAGCTCCCAGGCCTGGGGCTGCTGCACCCCAGCCACTGCTGAAATGACTCTCTCCTCAGTGAAGTAGTATCCAGCAGTAAGATCAGTACAGACACAAGGGCTCCTGCCCCTGCCAGAACCCTAGGAGAGTCCAATAAACTATGGAGAAGCCGCACACCACACACTCCCAAAGGTTCTTATCCTGGTGCCCAGTGATAGAGGAATCGGCCGCCTCACAACAAGGGTAAGAAGAATTTCACCGGCACACAGGAATTGTAGTAGCAGGGCAAGCCCTTGCAATTTTATTATGCAGTAGTGCAACGTTTCGGGGTCACGCCCCTTTGTCAAGCATGCTGTGTGTGGTGTGCGGCTTCTTGTTTGGTGGCCCCCTGTTCTAAGGTATCTGGGTGGGCCCCTGGTCTAGGGTATCTGGGTGGGCCCCTGGTCTAAGGTATCTGGGTGGGCCCCTGGTCTAAGGTATCTGGGTGGGCCCCTGGTCTAAGGTTTTTTGATGGGCCCCTGGTCTAAGGTTTTTTGATGGGCCCCATGTCTAAGGTATCTGGATGGGCCACTGGTCTAAGGTATCTGGGTGGGCCCCTGGTCTAAGGTATCTGGGTGGGCCCCTGGTCTAAGGTTTTTTGATGGGCCCCTGGTCTAAGGTTTTTTGATGGGCCCCATGTCTAAGGTATCTGGATGGGCCACTGGTCTAAGGTATCTGGGTGGGCCCCTGGTAGGGTTGCCACCTGGCTGGTATTTTACCAGCCTGGCCAGTAAAAATTATGCTTGATGCCAATGTTATTAATAGGAAAAAACAGTAAGAATATAGGAAGGCCGGTATTTTTTTGCAGAAAAGGTGGCAACCCTAGCCTCTGGTCTAAGGTTTTTTGGTGGGCCCCTGTTCTAAGGTATCTGGGTGGGCCCCTAATCTAAGGTTTTTTGATGGCCCCATGTCTAAGGTATCTGGATGGGCCACTGGTGTCCCAGGCCAACACTGATTATCTTCATATTCACCTTATGGAAAATAATAGAAGCAGGGAATAAAATAAACATCCAGTGTCTGATGGAGGCGCCCGGGTTGGGAGAGATCCCCCTCCATTCTGCTTTGCTAAATTCCCAAATTCTGCCGGTATCACCCCGACATTTACTCTCTCTTCTTCTTACAACGAGTTCTATTCACTATACAGACACTGTTGTTTATGATGTAGACAAGTAAATCATTACAAACAGCACAACTTTATTGACTAGCTCATGTAGACTGAACCAAATGGTAACTGTTCTATGATAAAGACGGGGATTAGTCCAAGAGTCGTTAATCTAAGGCAGAGTCACTGGCTCCAGTCAGTTACAGTTCAAGTCATGTATCTAAAGCTCAATGCGACTGATGTAATTCCCTGTGTGGAAAAGACTGAGCTCTTTGTAGTGATGTAAACACGCTTACTGATTGGCTGACAGTAGAAGGGCAAGTATACTCTACACTCTTTGACATTTGCTCTCGGTCCCTAACTTCCGCTTTCACTCGTCTTTTAGCCAATGAGGGCCTGGTCCCGCCTTCTTGTGTCCCGCCCCTTCTGCAAAGCTTCAAGCAGCGCAGCGATTCTTCTCTGGGAAACAGAAGCAGGTCAGTAAGATAAAGAGATTCAGCTATTGGGATATAATGAGATCAGCTGCATCAGTTCCCTCCTCACATGTCTTCCTCTAGTAACATTAATATGCCAACTGCAAACCCAACCTTCTCCCCATTCTCTTCCTCCTTTATCTTCTAACTCTTTCCTTCCTGCCCCAGAGTCACATGGACACAATCATCTCCAGTCTGACCTCTCTGAAGCAGTGAAAGGGCCCCATAGGGGAGATTAACTGGGAGATATTGCTGGGAATAATCCTGTATATAAATGTGTAAGTGCTTAATTCCAGGGTCACTTCCAGGTCAGTCCCTCCCACAAGGAGCCAATGGGAATGTGGGAGGAAGCGAGTGACACAGGGATGAAGGGGAAGAAGAAGGATAAAAATGAGGAGGAGGAGGAGCGGGGGAAGAAGGAGAGAATGGTGAATCTGACACTGGAGATGATCTATCTGCTGACTGGAGAGGTGAGGGGCACTGTGACTGGCACACTGACAAGAGACTGTCTGTCTGTACAAAGGGGGTCTCTCTGCAGCTCAAACACCATTCTCTCTTCCTTTCAATATTTAGCACTACATCCCTAGGAAGAAGTCAGATGATGGGGGGGCCCTGCATGCCCCTGGCTCCGTCATACAGAAGGAAAATAACAAGAATGACAAGAAGATCCTGGAACTCATGTCCAACATCATCCAGCTGCTGACTGGAGAGGTGGGTACAGCGGCCCCTTATTGTTTAGTAACAGTGGATGATAATCCCTTTCTCTGGCTGGGGGATGACTGGAACATTGTGTGTGACAGGTTGCCATAAGGACTCATCATGTTTCCATCTATTTTTCCTTGGACGAGTGGGACTATATAAAAGGAAACAAGGACCTTTACAGCGAAGGGATAAAGGAGGAGGAGCCCCAGCAGCTCCGCCCACTGGGTGAGTAATGTGTGCAGGGCGCAGAATATCAAAACTTCTTGCTTAATTAAACTTTTTAAAATGAGCACTACAGGTCTGTCTAGCAATAAACCCAACTATCCTTTGCATAGAGAATATCAGAACCATGTGTAACAGGACTTATTATCTTATTATTAATAATAATCATCATCAGTACAAGGATAGTATGATCAAGGTATTGGCCTGTGCAGCATAAATGCCATGGCCCATAATGGGTGCCAGTGTGATCCATCTGAATTGACTTTAAAGCACAATAAAGCCTGTTGAGTAAAATAGGTGATAGAGAGAGAATAAAAACTGAGTTTAAGCAGATAACTGTATTGTGTTCTGGCTTGATTTAAAGGAGACATTTTGTGTAAAAAATAAGAATGTACCAGTGCATTATACTCATTTAGATATAGAAGAATTGTGCTTAAAAAAGTAGTGTTTCAGGCTGATTTATTGAATATTTCTGCAAAACCCCTAATAATCCCTCCCTTCTCTTCCACTTGCTGCTCCCTGAATTCCCAGGCTGTGCACTCAGCTCACTGCACTGTAGGACAGGAACCAATCAGCAGCTAGCAGGACCTGATAGGGAACTGAAGCCTGTCTGTGCTTGTGTGACTGCAGGGCTGTGATTGGCTGTCCCCCTCCTACTGTGCTTCTGGCAGGGACGTTTAGGACACGCCCATCCCTCATTTGAAACACAGACAGGGACCAGAGAACATCTATAGGGAGCTCCAATAAAGGGGCTGTTTTAAACATAATATGAATTTTTAGCACCATGTCAAAGCAACACCATATATTACTTATAATTGCCTACAAAAATAAGGTTTTTTCCTATATGTCTCCTTTAACTTTTATAACATAGAAAAAACGACCACTAGTCAGAAATGGAAATTCTGAGATTAAATGGAAAATTGTTAAAGTATCTGCTGTTTTTGAGGCTGATCATGTAAGAGCAGCACAGAGAGAAAGTGCATTTAGCAGTACAGACCCCAAAGAAAAGAGATTATGAAAAGCAGGAGGCAGTCAGCAGAAGGAAAGGTAGTTTGGGGGTGGCGAGATCCCCAGTAGGAATTTTCATGTGCAGTGGAAGAAAGAAAACAAATTCAGTCCTTAAATCCATAATATTTTGTTCATAATTTATCATCCCTGTATATATATATATATTCACAGATTATGAAGTGAATGTAAGAGTAATGTGACAGCTCAGTAGAAAACAGCATTTTTCTGTCTACAAATATACCTCCGTTTGACCAGTCATTTTTTTGTATCTTTGCCAGACTGTGAATATGAAGATAAGAGAGATATTACAGCTGATCTGGGAGGAACATTATGTTATAATAATGAGCCAAGCAAAATTGGGGCTGAAGGAGCAGATTTTTGTGTCAACGGAAATCCCACAAACCCTGACATTTCTCCAGTGGAACAGCCCCTACCAGCCAATGGGATTAAAGAGGAAGTGGCTTTATTTGAAAAGAGAAACCAATCAGATTGCAGCATTAATCCACTTACAGAACAGATACAGGGAACAGATACACCTACTCCTATCATGGGATGCAGCCTGAATAACAACTTGTCAGATAATTATATATCAGATAATATAAAAGGTGACGTGGCTTTATGTGAAGATAAACATTTGTCTGATAACAGGATTATTACTGCTTTAAAAACTGTACAGGAAACAGACACAGCTTCTCTTATCATGGGATGCAGCCCTAATAACTCCATGTCGGCTGATTATATATCTGTTATGTTTGATGAGGAGCTAGTTAGATGGGAAGGAAGAAACCAATCAGATTGCAGCATTAATTCACTCACAGAACAGATACAGGGAACAGATACATCTACTCCTATCATGGGATGCAGCCTGAATAACAGCTTGGCAGCTAATTATATATTAAATGATATTAATGAGCAGTCAGCATCATGGGAAGAAGAAAACCAATCACATTGCAGCATTAATCCACTTACAGAACAGATACAGGAAACAGATACATCTTCTCCTATCATGGGATGCAGCCTGAATAACAGCTTGGCAGCTAATTATATATCAGATGGGATTAAAGAGGAAGTGACTTCATGGGAAGAGGGAAACCAGTCAGATTACAGCATTAATCCTTTTACAGAACAAACACAAACAATCGCTGATATAAATTATCCTTGTGCGAAATGGGGGAAATCTTTTCCACAGGGATCAAAGATCACTTTGAATGAGAGAAATCACTCAAATGAGAAGTTATTTTCTTGTTCTGTGTGTGGGAAATGTTTTGCCCTTAAGACAGAGCTAACTATTCATTGCAGAAGCCACTCGGGAGAGAAACCCTTTCATTGCACTGAATGTGGCAAATATTTTTCACATCGCTCAAACCTTAGGAGACACCAAAGATATCACACAGGGGACAAACCATTCACTTGCTTCGAATGTGGAACATGTTTTGTTAATTATTCCTGGCTGATGCTACATATCAGAATGCACACAGGGGAGAGACCATTTTCTTGTTCTGAGTGTGGCAAACGTTTTGCACGGCGCTCAGTTCTCGAGGCGCATCAGAAAATCCACACAGGAGAGAGACCATTTTCTTGTTCTGAGTGTGGGAAAGGTTTCATAAAGCAATGCGACCTTGCTAGACATTACAGGACTCACACGGGGGAGAAGCCGTTCCCATGTCCTGAATGTGGAAAGTGCTTTACGCAGAGCATGCAGCTTATTCGCCATCGCAGGACTCATACGGGGGAGAAACCATTCGCTTGTTCTGAATGTGGGAAATGTTTTGCACAAAACTCACACCTTACTCAGCATCGTTTAGGTCACACAGGAGAGAAGCCGTTTTCCTGCTCAGAATGTGGGAAATGCTTTTCTCGACGCTCTCACCTTGTTGCACATCTCAAGAGTCACTCGGGAACTGAGCCACTAAATGTCAGTAATACTCCAATGGAAATCACTCCTTACTGCCACTCATAAATAATAAATGTGTCTATTTCATGCCATGGGTTTTCCAGTTTATGTGTCCTGTCAATTACTCTTTACAATTACGTTAGAGGACATTATAGATATATATAGATATAGATAGCGAGGGATCTTTTTCCCATAAAAAGGATCAATGCACCAGAGCCCCCTATAGAATAGAGGAACAGAACTTTCATTTAAAGGAACAGAGTAGGGGGTTCTGAAGTTGGTTAATACACTGCTGGGGAATACTGTAAGTGCAGATTCTTTTAAAGGAGAATTAAACCCCCCATTGTGATAAGTCCTCATTGGCCTCCCCCCCCCCTGCAAAATCTTATGCCTGAATTCTGTCCCCTCTAGAAATAGCAACTGCAAATGCAGAGTGAGCACAGCAGAGCTCACGGGCGCCATCTTCTTCTCTTCGGTAGGAGGGACCAATGGAGTCTTAACACAATGTGGGGTTTACTTCTCCTTTAATGAGCTTGGATGATTTCTTGGACATGCATAATGCCTAAGGTTAATTTAGTGTGAATATATATATATATATATAGATACAGTTCAGGTACAGGCACTCACGTATAAGCAATACCAGCCTGCGTGACATCCACAAGATGCACAGAAGTCATAGTGCAAACATACACATATTATTCAGCATATTATGAAATCTTTAACTGTGTATCCAGCAGCAAAACATGTCAAAAAAGCAATTTAAGGGGGCGTGTGTTCCAGAGCTCCGTGTAGAGAGCCATTACAAAGAATGCAACTCCACTCCATCCCTTAATAGAATGGGTAAACTAAAGAAATGCAAAAAGGGTACAGAAGACCAAGATTTACAACAAAAGACGCACTTATCAAAGTTTTTCCAGAGACGTTCGGCCTCATGTTCTGAAGCAAAACAGCGGGAGCCATATTGTAATTCGCCTTCCCCTGAACGTGCTGCGCAATGCCATCGGCGGGACGAGGGAGAAGCAAGGGAACCGGCACATACCTCTAAACAAATGCCGAGTACAGACTCACTCCGGTTCAACCCGGCGATCAGCAGGCGGAGGCCTCACCGAGCTGGGACAGTGGAGATGACTGGCAATTACCAACTGCGTCACTCCTGCCGACAAGCTCCCAGAGGGCCGGAGCGAATAATGAGAACTGCACACTAACCGCAAGTACCCCTCTACCTACTATTAATCACTCTGCCTCAGATGTGTCACGGTCAGCACCCAACACCAGAACAAATGGCAAGCACCCTGGTTTTGGCTCATGCTTCACCTGTAGTGTGACCGCCGTTGGCCTTGGGAGGAGCCCTCAGCTACTTGGATGCCACCAGGACTTAAACGAGAGGTGAAAGGCAAGAGGTTCTGGATAGACAGACGGGCAAGACTGTTAGCGAGAGTCTTTAGGCTGAGGGACACGGTACAAAACAGGGAACAGAATTGTAATCAGGCAGGCAAAGGTCAAAACCGGTTAATCAATCAGACAGGAGGGTTCAGCAGAAGGATAGTCGATATTAGGCAAGGGTCAGATATAGAAGTCAGGATAATCGTATAGCCAGGCAGGGGTCAAAACCAAAAACAGAATCAGAATCAAAACAGTTCACAAAGCACCAGGAAAAAGATCCTATCACGGGCGGTTTGCTCAAGACTGAATTCCCATTTTATACCCTGGTGTTTTCACGCCATTGCGTCCTTTTGCGTGTCAGTGTCATCACGCCAGCGCGTCAATAAAGGAAACGAGACGCGGGCGCGCACGCCCTAAGAAGCAGCAATGGCGGAAGAAGAGGAACCACGCAGCGGGCGTCCCCGCCACACCACTGGACCACCAGGGTGACTAGATTTTATCACAAGATGACTCTGATAGGGGCTCGACAACTTGTAAGGCCCAGCACATTACTGGATAATGAGTTGAGAGCGCACTTACTCTCCCTGCCTTCTAGACAGGACATTGAATCTCTTATTTGTAACTCGTAAACAGCCCTCAAATCCAAAATAACGGCATTACACACAGAGCTTCAGCACATGGGGGAAATGTATTCCCAATTGGAGAAGTTGGTAAATGCAAATACCGCACATACCAACAATATTCACTCAACATGAATCTCACTTCCTTTACTTACAAAATCTACTAGATGATCAAGAAAATCGTTCTAGAAGAAATACCATCAGGATCAAAGGCCTGAAACGGCGGATCTAACAGGCAGCCGGCAAGATCTCTGTCCATAGAAAGCATACTACAACGCTCCCACGCTCAACTAAATGCTCCCTATCAATGAATCACTGGCGCTCGCAGCTCTTCTGTAGAGCTTGGCTGGCGCTTCAAGCAGTAGTGGAACTAGCGGATGGGGTCGCGACCCAGAAGAGGAGTTATAATGTTTGAATGCCAGATTCTCAATGGCCACGGCGGCTCTGTGGCATGCTGGCAGTGAGTCCTGAATGGCCCCTGGGCCACACGCAATATCGAGGGGAGAATCTAACAGCAATGGACAAACCTTCTCGCTTGCTCGCTCCTTTGCTGTCTGCTCGTGCTTGTGGGCAGGGACGAGCGCAAGCAGCCCTGAGAAGGACCCCGACGTGATTGGCGTGGCGCCAAGATTAGACTGAGAACCAGCGCCTCCCCCTATGTACGCCCAGTCCTTCTCAGTGGTTGCTGCTCGCAGAAGAAAAAGACAGGGGACAGAGAGATGGCCGACGGCCGCCCTGCTTTGCAGCACAGATACCAGCACAGGAAATAAAGAGAAAGGGAGGAGCTACATAAGAAACACAAAGATAACAGAAAAACTGGACACAAAAGGTATATGAGACACAACGTTTTATTGAAATTTTATTACAAAACCAATTGATTGAGCCTAAGTTGAAAAGTATGGTATATGTCCCCTTTAATCTACCCCAAATTGAAATCCCTGATTGGGAATCATTCAACCGTCTCATCTCCTTGACGTTCTCAAAAAGACACTAGTGCCTACAATTGTTCGACTATTCGACCATTTGATAGTCGAAGTACTGTCTCTTTAAAAAAAACTTCGACCACCTACTTCGCCACCTTAAACCTACCGAGCACCAATGTTAGCCTATGGGGACCTTCCCCATAAGCTTTCTAGGCAATTTCTGATTGAAGGCAAATCGTTTGATCGATGGATTCAAATCCTTTGATTCGTTCAATCGAACGAAATGCGGTAAATCCTTCGACTTCGATATTCGAAGTCGAAGGATTTTACTTCGATGGTCGAATATCAAGGGTTAACATAGTAACAAGCCTGTTAAATTTTTAGCGAAAGCAACTAAACAACGGCAAGGAATCTCTTTCATCCCTGCTATTAAAACATACAATGACCAAATAATTCACAAGGACCAAGAAATAGCCAAAGCCGTGCATCAATATTATACTGAACTTCACAACATTAATTCTCCACATAAGGGAACAAACGAAACAGGGTCAGCTGGGTCTTTTTAAGGGAATCATTAACCCAAATAGGAATGGGCCCGAAAATCCACTCAGTGTATTATGGAACTTTATAATAAACCCCAGGCCAGGATTAAAATTAACGGTTACTTTTCAGAACCCCTTTAAATTAGCAATGGGACTAGGCAGGGGTGCCCTCTCTCCCCCCTTTTATACGATCTCTTGGTCTTTATCACTCAGCCAATTGTATCCCTGCCCTCTTTGTTGAAGGAGAAAGAATATAGTCTATTTAGCAATTATAAAATCAATTTTGATAAGTCCGAAGCACTAAATGTTTCTCTACCTACTCAATTGCAACAAAATATTCAATCAAATTACCCCTACAAATGGAAGCATGACTCTATAAAATACTTGGGAATTCACATACCAGCAGACCTCACAAAACTATCAGCTATAAACTATATGACGTTATGTCACAAATCCAAACAGATCTGAGGAGTTGGCAAACTCTCCCACTGTCTTGGTTTGGTCGTATTAACCTGATCAAGATGAACATATTACCCAGAATTTTATATCAACTACAGACTATCTCAGAAGCTCCCCCAAAGCGTTTCCTTGTTACTCTGCAAACTGCTTTGGCACCTTCATTTGGAATGGTTCCAAGCCTAGGATTAACAAAAATATATTAGCAAAACCAAAATCCCAGGGTGGATTGGGCCTACCCCATTTGGATAATTATCTGAGAGCAGTTACATTAAGCAGAATACTAGAATGGTTCTATTACCCTACCAGCAAAAAATGAATTCTGTTTGAACAATCCCTGGTAGATAGACAGTTACAAGCTTTATGTCGGACTATACCCTCCCTTAGACCCCCTTTAACTTCTCTCCCTAAAATCTGCCGAGAAATACTTTCCCAAGCAGATAAATATCTCAAGAGGTCTCCGAATTTGTTTTCACAAGAAGGCCCTCTCACCCCTATAGTGGGGAACCCACAATTTGCCCCTGGTATGATGAGTGCGGGCTTTCTTGGGTGAGTGTTAGAAAATAATGTTTATTACCACTAACTCGCATTTGCCCCAATGAACTGGACACATTTTTAATTAGGTTTAAATACTCTCAACGTCGTCACTGGTTGATGGCCCCCCAAAGGGTGAATTTGAGAACCACCCCTCTCACCCCATTTGAAAATCTATGTGTATTTAAATCCCCAGCTAAACATCTAATCTCTACATTATATAAGTTAACAGACCCAAAAGGAAAGTCGGCATTACCAAAATATGCCATTAAGTGGGAGAGGGAATTGCAATCTGAACAATGGGAGTCCTGTTTCACCTTAACTCATACATTTTCCATAGCATGTAAATCACAAGTGCTACGCAATATGTTGGCACTATATAAATACATGTTAATAATAATCACAAGAAACTAATTATAAAATAGTTTCTAGATGGTATAAGTCTCAGACCTTTGCTGGAGGTGTAATGGGGAAGTCGGTTCTCCCTTGCATATTTGGTGGCATTGCCCAATCCTGAAACCCTTTTGGACATCCATCTTTCAAACATTAAGAACACTTACAGGAGTGACTTTACAGGTTGAACCGTCCGTGGGCCTACTTTCCATGCTACCAGGCTCGCCCACCAAGCATAAAAAATCACTTATTGGGTACTGTCTCAGTGCTGCTAGGGCGGTAATTCACCGACATTGGCGTTCCTCCACCCCTCCCACAATTACAGAATGGTGGGCAGAAATGGGTTCCATCATGAGAATGGAAGAATTGTTAAGCCACACACAGGGAAAACAAATCTATTTGTCAAAACTGTTCTGATGAAATCCAAGTCTCATTCTCACTGTTAACTGGACTAGGAGCATCCTACAGCTTTTCTCAGACATAATTTCTAATTTAATAAGCAGATCCTCTATGGTATTGCGACTATAAACATCTTTGGTAGTGTAATAGGGCAGTCCAAAACATATATCCCAATACCAATTCTGAGATTCAAAATTGATATAAATAATTTTTATCTGCTTGATCCTTTATATCACAGCGGTTAAGAATCCGCTCACCATAGTAGTAATTGGCCCGGGTGCACCTGCCCCGAGCCCTGCGTTTATTACACAATCCTTCCCACGTTCCTTCCAACAGTTGTTTGTATTCATAAGTAAATATATATATAGGGATCAGCTTACCCTCTCCACGGGGTGACCCGGGTGCTGCCGCCCCGAGTCTGTCGCTAAGGGAGACGTTTCCAACTATTCACTAGGGATGTAGCGAACGTCGGAAAAAAAGTTTGCGAACATATTCGCGAACTTGCGCAAAAATGCGAGCGGTTCGCGAACGGTTCGCGAACCCCATAGACTTCAATGGGAAGGCGAACTTTAACATCTAAAAAAGACATTTCTGGCCAGAAAAATGATTTTAAAGTTGTTTAAAGGGTGCAACGACCTGGACAGTGGCATGCCAGAGGGGGATCAAGGGCAAAAATGTATCTGAAAAATCTGCCTGTGTGTGCTTGGAAGAGATAGTGTAGGGGGAGAGCTGTTAGTGATTTCAGGGACAGATGATAGTAAGTTTGCTGGCTAGTAATCTGCTTGATACTGCTCTGTATTGGAGGGACAGAAGTCTGCAGGGATTTGAGGGACATTTTAGCTTAGGTAGCTTTGCTGGCTAGTAATCTACTGTTCTCTTTAAACAACTGCCATACGTTGACCTTGTAGGCATTGTTTGCCCAGTTTTTTTGGACGCAGCCACTGAAGCACAGTTGCCAGAAAAAATATGCCATATAAATGCTGAAAATAGTCATTTTTCGCCATACGTTGACCTTGTAGACATTGTTTGCCCAGTTTTTTTGGACGCAGCCACTGAAGCACAGTTGCCAGAAAAAATATGCCATATAAATGCTGAAAATAGTCATTTTTTGCCATACGTTGACCTTGTAGGCATTGTTTGCCCAGTTTTTTTGGTCGCAGCCACTGAAGCACAGTTGCCAGAAAAAATATGCCATATAAATGCTGAAAATAGTCATTTTTTGCCATATACGTTGAGTCAACGTATGGCAAAAAATGACTATTTTCAGCATTTATATGGCATATTTTTTCTGGCCTCTGTGCTTCAGTGGCTGCGGCCAAAAAAACTGGGCAAACAATGCCTACAAGGTCAACGTCGTTGACCTTGTAGGCATTGTTTGCCCAGTTTTTTTGGCCGCAGCCACTGAAGCACAGAGGCCAGAAAAAATATGCCATATAAATGCTGAAAATAGTCATTTTTTTGGTCGCAGCCACTGAAGCACAGTTGCCAGAAAAATTATGCCATATAAATGCTGAAAATATAAATTTTTTTGGTTGCAGCCACTGAAGCACAGAGGCCAGAAAAATTATGCCATATAAATGCAGAAAATATGCATTTTTTTGGTCGCAGCCACTGAAGCACAGTTGACAGAAAAATTATGCCCTATAAATGCTGAAAATATAAATTTTTTTGGTTGCAGCCACTGAAGCACAGAGGCCAGAAAAATTATGCCATATAAATGCAGAAAATATGCATTTTTTTGGTCGCAGCCACTGAAGCACAGTTGACAGAAAAATTATGCCATATAAATGCTGAAAATATAAATTTTTTTGGTTGCAGCCACTGAAGCACAGAGGCCAGAAAAATTATGCCATATAAATGCAGAAAATATGCATTTTTTTGGTTGCAGCCACTGAAGCACAGAGGCCAGAAAAATTATGCCATATAAATGCAGAAAATATGCATTTTTTTGGACGCAGCCACTGAAGCACAGTTGCCAGAAAAAATATGCCATATAAATGCTGAAAATAGTCATTTTTCGCCATACGTTGACCTTGTAGACATTGTTTGCCCAGTTTTTTTGGTTGCAGCCACTGAAGCACAGAGGCCAGAAAAAATGAAACCAGTAGGGTTTGCACCCTAGTTTGTAACGGTGGCGGAGGGAGGAGGACGCTAAAGGACAGCTGTGTGTGGAGTCATGAGGCTTGAAGAGAAGGACAGCTGCATAGAAGTCAGAACAAGTCTTCCGGCGTGCAGTAACCCTCCGAGATCCACCCCTCATTCATTTTAATAAAGGTCAGGTAATCGACACTTTTGTGACCTAGGCGAGTTCTCTTCTCAGTTACAATCCCTCCTGCTGCACTGAAGGTCCTTTCTGAGAGCACACTTGAGGCTGGGCAAGACAAGAGGTTCATGGCAAATTGTGACAGCTCTGGCCACAGATCAAGCCTGCGCACCCAGTAGTCCAGGGGTTCATCACTCCTCAGAGTGTCGATATCTGCAGTTAATGCCAGGTAGTCCGCTACCTGCCGGTCGAGGCCTTCTTTGAGGGTGGATCCAGAAGGGTTGTGGCGCTGCCTTGGACAGAAAAACATTTGCATGTCTGACGTTACAGACCGGCCAAAGGGCTTTGTCCTTGCAGGTGTGCTCGTGGCAGGATTACTGGCACCTCTGCCCCTGGAATGTTGATGAGTTCCTGAAGTGACATCACCCTTAAAAGCATTGTACAACATGTTTTGCAGGCTGGTTTGTAAATGCAGCATCTTTTCGGACTTGTGGTATGTTGGTAACATTTCTGACACTTTATGCTTGTACCGAGGGTCTAGTAGCGTTGCGACCCAGTACAGGTCCTTCTCCTTAAGCCTCTTGATACGGGGGTCCTTCAACAGGCATGACAGCATGAAAGACCCCATTCTCACAAGGTTGGATGCAGAGCTATCCATCTCCGCTTCCTCATTATCACGGACTGCATCATCCACGGTCTCCTCCCCCCAGCCACGTACAAGACCAGGGGTCCCCAAAAGGTCACCACTAGCCCCCTGGGAAGCCTGCTCCTGTTGGTCCTCCTCCTCCTCCTCCACAAAGCCACCTTCCTCCTCTGACTCCACTTCTGGCACCTCTCCCTGCGTTGCAGCAGGTGCCTGGGTTCGTTCTGGTGATTCCGACCAGAAATCGTGCGCTTCCAGCTCCTCGTCACGCTGGTCTACAGCCTCATCTGTCACTCGTCGCACGGCACGCTCCAGGAAGAAAGCGAAGGGTATTAGGTCGCTGATGGTGCCTTCGGTGCGACTGACCATATTTGTCACCTCTTCAAAAGGTCGCATGAGCCTGCAGGCATCGCGCATAAGCACCCAGTAACGGGGGAAAAAAATCCCCAGCTCTGCAGATCCAGTCCTACCACCCAGTTCAAAAAGGTACTCGTTGACGGCCCTTTGTTGTTGCAGCAGACGTTCCAACATAAGGAGCGTTGAATTCCAGCGAGTCTGGCTGTCAGAAATCAAACGCCTGACTGGCATGTTGTAGCACTGCTGAATGTCAGCAAGGCGTGCCATGGCTGTGTAGGAACGTCTGAAATGGGCCGACACCTTTCTGGACTGGGTGAGAACGTCCTGGAATCCTGGGTACTTGGAGACAAAACGTTGGACTATTAAATTTAACACATGTGCCATGCAGGGCACATGTGTTAAATTGCCCAGTCTCAACGCTGCCAACAGATTGCTTCCATTGTCACACACCACTTTTCCGATCTGCAGTTGGTGTGGGGTCAGCCACCGATCGGCCTGTGACTGCAGAGATGACAGGAGTACAGATCCGGTATGGTTTTTGCTTTCCAGGCACGTCATCCCCAAGACAGCGTGACAACGGCGTACCTGGCACGTCGAATAGCCTAGGGGGAGCTGGGGGTGCACAGGTGTGGAGGAGGAGAAGGAGGACCCAGCAGCAGAGTAAGAAGAAGAAGAGGAAGAAGACGAGGTAGAGAGCGATGGAGGAGTAGAGGTGGTGGCAGAACCGCGTGCAATCCGTGGCGGTGACACCAACTCCACTGTTGTTGTTGTTGAGCTACCCATTCCCTGCTTCCCAGCCATTACCAAGTTCACCCAGTGGGCAGTGTAGGTGACATACCTGCCCTGACCATGCTTGGAGGACCATGCGTCAGTAGTCATATGGACCTTTGGCCCAACACTAAGTGACAGAGATGCGGTAACTTGGCTCTGCACATGTTGGTACAGGTGTGGTATTCCCTTTTTAGAAAAAAAATTGCGGCTGGGTACCTTCCACTGCGGTGTCCCAATTGCTACAAATTTGCGGAAGGCCTCAGAGTCCACCAGCTGGTATGGTAAAAGCTGGCGGGCTAAGAGTGCAGACAAGCCAGCTGTCAGACGCCGGGCAAGGGGGTGACAGTCAGACATTGGCTTCTTACGCTCAAACATGGCCTTCACAGAAACTTGGCTGGTGGCAGATGACTGGGAATGGGAACAGGTGGTCAAGGTGGAAGGCGGAGTGGAGGGTGGTTCAGACGGGTCAAGGAGAGCAGAGGTAGAGCAGTAAGATGCTGGACCAGAAGGAGTGTGGCTTTTAGTTTGCCTGTTGCCTTTGAGGTGTTGCTCCCAAAGTGCTTTGTGCTTGCCGCTCATGTGCCTTCGCATAGAAGTTGTACCTATGTGGCTGTTGGGCTTACCAAGGCTCAGTTTCTGACTGCACTCATTGCAAATTACAATGCTTTTGTCAGAGGCACACACATTAAAAAAATCCCACACTGCTGACTTTTTGGAAATGTGCGATCTGGCGGTAAGAGTAGAAGTTGGCGGCATTGGCGGCAATGGCGGGTGCGTTGGCCGGCTGAACACAGGTGCCAATACATGTTGTTGCCCTACTGATCCCTGCGGGCTGTCCTCCCTGCTTCTTCTAAGTCTTATTCTCCTACTGCCTCTCTGACTCTCCGTCTCTCCATCTGAACTACCCTCCTCTTGCTCTCTTCTACTAGGCACCCACAAAACATCAATCTCCTCATCATCATTCTCCTCAGATGCATCAATTTCTTCTGACACATCACAGAAGGAAGCAGCAGCGGGGACCTCCTCCTCATCACTCATCATTATGTCCATCTCTGTCGTGTTCTCTGCCAGAATTAAATCTGGTGTAACGTCCTCATCTCCTTCATCTTCTTCTGGCAATAATGGTTGCGCATTACTCAGTTCAAGAAACTCATGGGAAAATAACTCCTCTGACTCCAGTGAAGAAGGGGCACCGGTGGTGGAGGAAGTGTTACGTGGGGTGGCCATAGCAGTGGAGGATGAGGAGGATGTTGTGGTAAAGTTAGAAACGGTAGAGGATGGGGTGTGCTGTGTAAGCCAGTCAACTACCTCTTCAGCATTTTGGGAGTTCAGGGTCATTGGCTTTTTAAAACTGGGCAATTTGCTAGGGCCACAGGATTGCATAGCAGCACGGCCCCTAGCACGGCCTCTGCGTGGCGGCCTGCCTTTGCCTGGCATTATTTTTAAAAAAACAACAACTGGAAACGATAATACACACAGCTAGATGGCGGTTTGAAGAAAACAGTGTGCAAATAATGCCTACAAGGTCAACGTATACACAGCGGTGGATACGGATTACGTAAAATATATGAATGCTGCTTGAAAAAAAGTAACTCAAGTGGTTTTTCTAGAGACGATAATATTATCAATATTTACACAAAATGTGAACAAGCTCACACAGCTAGATGGTGGTTTGAAGAAAACACTGTGCAAATACTGCCCACAAGATCAACGTATACACAGTGGTGGATACGGATTACGTAAAATATATGAATGCTGCTTGAAAAAAAGTAACTCAAGTGGTTTTTCTAGAGACGATAATATTATCAATATTTAGACAAAATGTGAACAAGCTCACACAGCTAGATGGCGGTTTGAAGAAAACACTGTGCAAATACTGCCCACAAGATCAACGTATACACAGCGGTGGATACGGATTACGTAAAATATATGAATGCTGCTTGAAAAAAAGTAACTCAAGTGGTTTTTCTAGAGACGATAATATTATCAATATTTAGACAAAATGTGAACAAGCTCACACAGCTAGATGGCGGTTTGAAGAAAACACTGTGCAAATACTGCCCACAAGATCAACGTATACACAGCGGTGGATACGGATTACGTAAAATATATGAATGCTGCTTGAAAAAAAGTAACTCAAGTGGTTTTTCTAGAGACGATAATATTATCAATATTTAGACAAAATGTGAACAAGCTCACACAGCTAGATGGCGGTTTGAAGAAAACACTGTGCAAATACTGCCCACAAGATCAACGTATACACAGCGGTGGATACGGATTACGTAAAATATATGAATGCTGCTTGAAAAAAAGTAACTCAAGTGGTTTTTCTAGAGACGATAATATTATCAATATTTAGACAAAATGTGAACAAGCTCACACAGCTAGATGGCGGTTTGAAGAAAACACTGTGCAAATACTGCCCACAAGATCAACGTATACACTACTACAGCGGTGGATACGGATCTCGTAAAATTTATTATGGCTGCTTGAAAAAAGTCACTCCGGTGTTTTTTCTGGAGACGGTAATATTATGGATATTTAGACAGAATGTGAACAAGGTCACACAGCTAGATGGCAGTTGGTTGAATAACACACTGGGCAAAAAATGCCTACAGGGCAAATAATGCCTAAAAGGTCAACTTATACACTACTACAGCGGTAGTAAAATAAAAAAAAGTAAAATAAAAAATAAAATGAATATTAAAAAAAAAAAAATTAAAGTTGGTGCTGCTGAACTACTAGGAGCAGCAGATTAGCACACCAGTCCCACTCCCCAACACTGCTAGACTAATAGCACTGGGCTCTTATAGTAGTAGTAGTAGTAGTAGTAGTAGTAAAACAACAAAAAAATAAATAAAAGCAGTCCTTACAAGGACTACTGTTATTGCAGCAGTCAGCAGATGAGATCAGAAGCAGGACAGCTGCCCACTGCAGCTACATACAGAGCACTGCAGTAGAAGGTAGATTACTAGCCAGCAAAGCTACCTAAGCTTAAATGTCCCTCAAACCCCTGCAGACTTCTGTCCCTCCAATAACAGAGCAGTATCAAAACGATTACTAGCCAGCAAACTTTCAACTGTCCCTGAAATCACTAACAGGCAGCAGCTCTCTCCCTACACTATCTCTTCAGCACACACAGGCAGAGTGAAAAAACGCTGCAGGGCTTCGGTTTTTATAGGGAAGGGGAGTGGTCCAGGGGAGAGCTTCCTGATTGGCTGCCATGTACCTGCTGGTCTGGGGTGAGAGGGCAAAAAAAAGCGCCAACAATGGCGAACCCAAAATGGCGAACGTCGCGCGACGTTCGCGAACTTCCGGCGAGCGCGAACACCCGATGTTCGCGCGAACAAGTTCGCCGGCGAACAGTTCGCGCCATCCCTACTATTCACATCCAAGTCGGTACAGCGCACTCCAAAGTCAAAAGGATCGCTCAAATAGGTTGTTGGTTAAAAATTCATCCTTTATTGGTTACATCAGTTTAAAAGAAGAAATGCTAACACATGGTCTGACGCGTTTCGTAACTATGTACTTCATCAGAGACCTGAGCATGCTCAATTCCATACTACTATTTATACCCACATGGGGACCTCTCCCTCCCCTTTCACCAGGTGAGCTAATTAAAACTATGCATTGGTTAACCCCACATTGCAACAATCAAAAAAATTAGGAAAGAAGAATAAAATATATAAGAAAAAAAGAAAAAAAGCTTCTAAAATAATTAGTTTGACATTTCTACTTCTGCAAACAGATTTCCATCACTTTGATACATTGTTGCATGCATTTATACATTTTTCTCTATATTGCCACAGTTTCAATTTAAGTCTTGTTAATATGTTTCAATTATTAAATACCACTTTCAATTACATGTGGATATAAGGTTTCAGTATGATCATTCACTATTTTCTATTTCTTTAAAGGATGACCCTTCTATGTTTCATTCTTTTCTGTTTAATTAAAAATAGATTTTTGCGATCCCTATTTCATTTCACAGAGCTCATTCTATAAAGCAACTAACATCAAAAATGGAGTTCAGCCCCTGTGGCTGCCTAGTATGTAATCTGTGAATCCATTTCACTTCCATTCGCAACAGTTTTGCCTGCAGGTTGCCACCCCTTTGTCCCATAGTTACATGTTCTATCCCTTGTGCTTTAAGTTTGGCACCAAGTCTCTATACTAGAAGCCCACAACCAGGCACATGGCTGCAAAGCAAGGGAATGTTTAAATGCGGAGCAAAAAGGTGTATAACTTGTTCCGTTGTGCAGGTTACAGACAGCTTTGAATCAAGTATCACACAAGAGAAATATAGAGTTAAAGAATTTGTGAATTGTAATACTAAATCTGTAGTGTATTTACTAACATGTGGTACCTGTTCAAAGCAGTATGTAGGCTGCACGATTAGGCCATTGAAAGAGAGATTGAGGGAGCACATAAACTCCATAAGATCAGGAAGCGAAACTACGGTGGTGGCAAGACATTTTAAGGAGTGCAACAATAGCAACATAAGGAAACTTAAAGCACAAGGGATAGAACATGTAACTATGGGACAAAGGGGTGGCAACCTGCAGGCAAAACTGTTGCGAACGGAAGTGAAATGGATTCACAGATTACATACTAGGCAGCCGCAGGGGCTGAACTCCATTTTTGATGTTAGTTGCTTTATAGAATGAGCTCTGTGAAATGAAATAGGGATCGCAAAAATCAATTTTTAATTAAACAGAAAAGAATAAAACATAGAAGGGTCATCCTTTAAAGAAATAGAAAATAGTGAATGATCATACTGAAACCTTATATCCACATGTAATTGAAAGTGGTATTTAATAATTGAAACATATTAACAAGACTTAAATTGAAACTGTGGCAATATAGAGAAAAATGTATAAATGCATGCAACAATGTATCAAAGTGATGGAAATCTGTTTGCAGAAGTAGAAATGTCAAACTAATTATTTTAGAAGCTTTTTTTCTTTTTTTCTTATATATTTTTTTCTTCTTTCCTAATTTTTTTGATTGTTGCAATGTGGGGTTAACCAATGCATAGTTTTAATTAGCTCACCTGGTGAAAGGGGAGGGAGAGGTCCCCATGTGGGTATAAATAGTAGTATGGAATTGAGCATGCTCAGGTCTCTGATGAAGTACATAGTTACGAAACGCGTCAGACCATGTGTTAGCATTTCTTCTTTTAAACTGATGTAACCAATAAAGGATGAATTTTTAACCAACAACCTATTTGAGCGATCCTTTTGACTTTGGAGTGCGCTGTACCGACTTGGATGTGAATAGTGTAATAGGGCATCCAGGAACAACTGAGCACTCCTTTTTCTTCTTCTTTTTCCTTATTGATTTACTTGTCTAATTTTCTACGTGTAATCTTTTATTCTTTTTATTCTTATTTATAAAGCTCTATTTATAGTCATTAGTCCTTCAACATATCCTAATCCTCCATTGTTATAATGGTTACCATATTGAGTAAGGATTGCACAAGTATTCTCCAGTAACTGTAATATTCAATTTTTTGATTGCATATATATGTAACTTGGCAACAGCAGGGTCCGATGATATTTATGTTGTTATTGTGAACAATAATCTGTACAACTCGTGTATCATGATATAATTATCTTTCTGCTTATTTTTGGGTTCCCTTCCTTGCTTTTTGTTGGTCTAATATAAAAGGAACGCCTTTTTGCTGGTTAAATAGAGAATATACACAAACAAAAAAAACAGTTTAAAGAGGAACTCCTGCTTCCAAAGCAAAATTTGTTAAATAGTCCCACATAACACAGAAACCCCTAATATACCCATCAGAATTACATGTTTTTTTCAAAAAGTATGAATAAATGCCAGTGCCTATGCTGAAACCCAGCTGTAACAGTTCTTCTCTTTCTGTATCATTTGAAATCCTGGCAGGGAAGGAGGGACTAAACACTGATGTTACACATTGTAACAACTTCTCCACAGCTTACAGACAGCATGCAGGAACTACATAACCCACAATGCATTGCACTGGGATGTTCCTTTCCTTATTGAAATCACGTGTGCAGGGAATTGTGGGGTTTGGAGGCTGCAGGCTGAGGACAGATGGCTGTTGATACAAAGTAACAGTAGTCAGACAGCTCAGCAAAGTAGTCAGACAAATGAGCAGGAGAGTAGGGGGGCTAGGCTTAAGGAGCTGTTCCAAACCATTAAAAATCATGAAAAGTCTGCATATTTTTTAATTGATATATATTGCAAAGTTGCGTGAAATTATGTTTACTTTTCAAAAAGATTTAATAATGTTTGTGTGGAGTTCCCCTTTAAATGTATGTAGAAATGTTTTCAGAGGAAGACACTACATTGTCACTAAAGGTTGCAACATTGTAGTCTTTTTAAGAGGAAAGCACTAATATAGCAATGCAGAGTTATTATTAGTGGTTCTTGTTGGAACGGCAGTCAGGCTACAGTGTACTGATTTACTGTGTAACACCAGGGGGACTAGAGGTGCTTCTATGTGTGCACAACACAAGTGGCCAGTGTACAACACAAGTGGCCAGTGCAGAACACAGGCTGTGCCTAACAGGCTATTAAAGTCCCAGGGGGCATTGGGAAACTTTGTTTGAGCTTGGATAGAAAATCCCGTGTCTAATGATCTTTTTTAAAAGGTTTGAACTTGTTGAAGTATTAGTATTGGAAACTGTTTGGGGGACCCTTTCCTTTTTCAACACAATAATGTCACCATGTACAGAGCAAAGTCCATACAGAATAGGTTTGCTGACTGTACTGAGCCCAGACCTCAATTCAACTGAACCCCTGTGGGATGAATTGTAACCCCGTCTGTGAGCCTCATCCCCAACATCAGAGTCCAACCTCATCCCAGCAACAATGTTCCGACATCTAGTGGGACCTTCCCAGTAGGGATGTAGCGAACTGTTCGCCGGCGAACTAGTTCGCGCGAACTTCGACTGTTCGCGTCCGCCGAATGTTCGCGAACGTCGCGCGACGTTCGCCAATTGGTGTTCGCGTTCGATTCGAAGTAAAATTTCGTTTGACCATTCGACCATTCGACCGTTCGATCGCTAAAATCGAACGATTTCCATTTGTTCGAACGATTATAAGCATTCGATTGAATTAAAATCATTCGATCGAATAGCTTCGATCGTTCGATTCGAACGAAAATCCTTCGATCGTACGAATAAAATCCTTCGATCGTTCGATCGAACGATTTTATCGAGCGTTCGAAGTTTGCGAACTGTTCGCGAACTGTTCGCTTTTTTGCCGGTGTTCGCGAACGGCGTTCGCGAACACATTAACGGCAGTTCGCTACATCCCTACTTCCCAGAAGCGACGGGGCAGTTATAGCCGCAAAGGGAGGGGCAACTGTATAATAATCCCCTTCTGTTGGAAATGAGATGTTGGACAAGCAGGTGTCTGGATACTTTAGTCGTAAAGTGTAGTTTCCATTTAATGATTCTGATTTTGGTGTTTAAGTTCCCTGATTAATGTCTGTCCTTTGGTACAATCGGAATGATGTTATTTAAAAGTATATTCCCCTAATATATATATATATATATATATATTCCCCTAAATCAACGTTATATTCCCCTAATATATATATATATATTCCCCTAAATCAACGTTGTTTATCTTTGCTTAAAAATAATATTGTCACACTATATGTAGGGGAAAACCATGTTTGTACTTGCACAGGGGAAGGTATTTGCCAGTGCACTTGTGCATACCTCCCAACATTTTGGAAGTAAAAAGAGGGACAAAATTTTTTTTCCCGCACGTAGCGCAGCAATTTTTTTGACCACACCCCTTTCTGCTGCCACACCCCCTAATTACCATGTTTGTTTTACAAAATTTGGCAGGTTATGAAAGTTTGAAAATATTTCTCCTTATCTAAACTGTGTTTTTGTGTCTCAAAATTGTTACAAAGTATCTTATTTGCACCTGTTAGCTGTTCTGGGCTCTCTGCTAAAAGCCAATTAAGTGAGAAACTTTGTTTCTTTTTCTGGCTGTTCAGTGCAGAGAAAAGAGGGACTTTCCAGTACAAATGAGGGACTGCGGGTTGAGCTGTCAAAAGAGGGACTGTCCCTCCGAAAAAGGGACAGTTGGGAGGTATGTTAGTGGACATGTTTGTGATGCTTTGTGGTGTGTGTGGGGGGGATGTAGTGGTGGGCGGGACCATGTTTTTTTATTGTACAGGCCCTTGTGATGTCAGACCTGTTGGTGTGAGTGACGTCACTTCCCAGTGATAACGATGAATGATAATGAAGTGACACAGTGTGTGAGTTGTAAATAAATTGATGGCCACTAGGGGCGGGGGTTGCAAGATCATTATGTTTTGAGGAACAATAGGATTAGGGAGTGGGTGGGGCTGTGATAGGACTGAGTTTCCCAGAATTCAGTGGCCGCTAATGTATTAGCACTTGTTCTTCTTACTATGGCGGTCCCTTTACGGGACTGAAGTAAATTTTTATAACAATTGTATAAGCGATAAAACAAAGAAAACAGAACGATGAAGTTTCTGCGACCTCATTGTGCGTTCCAAGCCTCGCGCAAGAAGCACCTGTCCGGCCTCTCCCTACAGACAAAGCGTCACGTGACTTCCGGCAGCCACACAAAGGATAGAAGCTGATATTCAGGGGATTGTGGGAGTTTTGGATGAAACCCCCTTTCGATGTTTAGGGATGGGGACGAGCGTCTGTATAAGGCTCTCATTACAGATCATGTACATTTCTATTCCGCTGCTCCCTGAGGAAGTGTTAGTGCGGCTCTCTGTTGTCTCTCGCTCAGTGTCATTGCTCCATTAATAAACATCGCAAATATGGAGCAAAGCGCCCGCTGTGATTATTCTATGCGTCGAGATAAACGAGTGTAAAGCTCTCGAATGATTGAAGATCGCGCCCTGTGAGGAGCTTGTAGTGTCACAGAGTTGTCGCACGGTGGCGCAGTTTTACTCGGACTGAAATTCTCTGCCCCGCCTTGAATCCGCTCCTTTGTTCTGCGGACAATTCCCGCCCTCCTGTAACGCACGTTCCCCTGTCTATTCGCTCCGCACAGACAACGAATATACACAGGGACTTGATCTCGGGCACCAAAAACCCACTTCCCGCTGTGAGTTGCGCTGCTATTAAATAGATTAAAAGGATTTCCCCGCTGTGTTAAGTTAGTGAACCGACTGACAGAAACCCCCAGTCCTATAACCCCCCCCCCTAATCCCACGTGACCCTATAGAAAAGAACTAGACCCTCAGTTACACATGAACCAGTGGACAGATCTTTAGGATCGTGTGGGCGGCTCTGAAAAGAGCCTTTGGGTATAAGATTAGTGGGAAGGAAGAGATTTATCCGCCGAAGCCGTAGAGAGTGCGGCCCTGGCGCTTGAGAGCGTACACCACATCCATGGCGGTGACTGTCTTCCTCTTGGCGTGCTCGGTGTAGGTGACGGCGTCCCGGATGACATTCTCCAGGAAAACCTTGAGGACCCCACGAGTCTCCTCATAGATGAGGCCAGAGATGCGCTTGACTCCCCCTCTCCGTGCCAGGCGGCGGATGGCGGGCTTGGTGATGCCCTGGATGTTGTCCCTGAGCACCTTTCTGTGCCGCTTGGCACCTCCTTTCCCCAGTCCTTTTCCTCCTTTGCCGCGTCCAGACATTCTCACCAGTTGTTTGTCACAAATGACTGAACCATCTGTGCGCACACAGCTTTATATAGCATGAGGTTGGACCTGACAGGGAACTTAGAAAGTGGGTGTAGTTTATCTGAGCCACGCCCTTCTACTCTTCAACAAATCGCTATAAACTACTGATAGAAAGACTCTGCCGCCATTGGCTGATTTAAACTTTAAGATCTGCCCAACGGTTCATTGTTGCTGAGCTCAGGTCAAACTAACGGCCGCAATGCCAAAATAAGTCCGCGCTACACACGGACATAAATGGGAGAAGTCGGTTATTATTATTATTACTTGTGTCTAACAATAGGTACAATGTTCTATCAGCAACCACTGAGCACAGTGTCCCGCCCAACACTTATTATCGCTGCTTCCTGCTGGGACTCTAACCCGGTTGACAAAGTGTAAAGATTCTGCTTTAGATCAAACACCGTAATCTCTCGCCTCCCCATTTGGCACAAACTGAAATATGTAAAACGGACATTTCTGTTTAGAATGATTCACTCATAGGGAATAGGACTTAGTTTTAGATAATGCAGTAAAAGTCCTCTGTGGATGAAGTCGGGTTGTAGAGCAAATGAAGCAAAGTATATTCCATGGTAAGAACTTCCCAAAAGGACACCGATTTACTCACGGTATAAAGATCGTTAGATCAAAGAGAAGAACAACGCGAACAATTAAACGAAAAAGAACTGTTACAGATAATTGTAATGAGAAGGTGGGTGGCTCTTAGAAGAGCCTTTGTGTTTGGGGGGCAGATAATGGGGATTACTTGGCGCTGGTGTACTTGGTGACGGCCTTGGTGCCCTCGGACACGGCGTGTTTAGCCAACTCCCCAGGCAGCAGAAGACGGACCGCGGTCTGGATCTCCCGGGAGGTGATGGTGGAGCGCTTGTTGTAATGAGCCAGGCGGGAGGCTTCCCCTGCGATGCGCTCAAACACATCGTTGACAAAGGAGTTCATGATACTCATGGCCTTGGAAGAGATGCCGGTATCGGGGTGCACCTGCTTCAGCACCTTGTACACGTAAATGGCGTAACTCTCCTTCCTTGTCTTCCTGCGCTTCTTCCCGTCTTTCTTCTGGGTCTTAGTCACCGCTTTCTTGGAGCCTTTCTTTGCGGCTGGAGCGGACTTGGCTGGTTCAGGCATAATTGTACTGCTTCTCTCTCACACACTAAAGAAGTGTTTTCTTCTCCTCCCGGGCTCCTGCTTTTATAGCCTTCCCATGCAAATAAGGCAGTCCGAAATCTCGTAATATTACTGGTCGGTTTTGTCACATGGTATGAAATCCTCCCACCTACAAATTCTGGCAGCCAAGGATTTGTGTTCCCATAAGCATCTGTGTAATTGGCTGCAGTAAGGGAAAGAAAGAAAGAATGCATTGACCAATTGCTTGGCGCTTACTAAACCTATAATGTCATTGGCTGGATCAGAACTCACCCAATTAAAGAAGAGAGGTGTGTCCTTTGCTGCCTACAAATAGTGCGTGAGGGCATGAACGTCATATGCTGAAATAGGTTTCTGCTATTCTGTGTTATTGAGTTGTAGAAGAAGCCATGTCTGGAAGAGGCAAACAAGGCGGCAAGACCCGCGCTAAGGCAAAGACTCGCTCTTCTCGGGCCGGGCTGCAGTTCCCAGTTGGCCGTGTTCACAGGCTCTTGAGGAAGGGCAATTATGCTGAGCGGGTGGGAGCCGGAGCTCCGGTCTATCTGGCCGCAGTGCTCGAGTACCTGACCGCTGAGATCCTGGAGTTGGCCGGCAACGCTGCCCGGGATAACAAGAAGACCCGCATCATCCCCAGGCACCTGCAACTCGCTGTGCGCAACGATGAGGAGCTCAACAAACTGCTCGGAGGAGTCACTATCGCTCAGGGCGGGGTCCTGCCCAACATCCAGTCCGTGCTGCTGCCCAAGAAAACCGAGAGCTCCAAGTCGGCCAAGAGCAAGTGAAATACCCGCTCCCAGCGCCCCCATCGGGGAACAACACAAAGGCTCTCTTCAGAGCCGCCCACACCCGCTAAACAGAGCTGCACAAACACAATGTTCTGAATTCCTTCATATTAAGGAGTCTTCACTGTAAAATGTACTGTAGCAGTTATAATAATGTTACAGGAGGTTTGGATTAAAGGACAACCCGTGTCCCTTTCAATTATTATTATTATTATTATTATTATTATTAACATGTATTTATATAGCGCCAACATATTGCGCAGCACTGTAAAGTAAATGTGATTATACAACTACATCACACGAATTACATATATAGAATATATGGAGTAACAAACATCACAATCAATACAGGTACAAAAAGGTGAGGAAGGCCCTATGCATAGGCATACAGTCTAAAGGGAAGGGAGTAGGGATGTAGCGAACTGCCGTTAATGTGTTCGCGAACTTCGAACGCTCGATAAAATCGTTCGATCGAACGATCGAAGGATTTTATTCGTACGATCGAAGGATTTTCGTTCGAATCGAACGATCGAAGCTATTCGATCGAATGATTTTAATTCAATCGAATGCTTATAATCGTTCGAACGAATGGAAATCGTTCGATTTTAGCGATCGAATGGTCGAATGGTCGAACGAAATTTTACTTCGAATCGAACGCGAACACCAATTGGCGAACGTCGCGCGACGTTCGCGAACATTCGGCGGACGCGAACAGTCGAAGTTCGCGCGAACTAGTTCGCCGGCGAACAGTTCGCTACATCCCTAGAAGGGAGTAATACACAAGGTGTGGGAGTGGGCAAGATCCAATTAAGTGGGTGAGAAATGTGGTACTGTATGTGGTGTTGCGTTTGGTAGTTAAGCAGAGCGAGGGGAGGCTTCTCGAAAGAAGTGCGTTTTCAGAGATTTCTTGAAAGCAGAAAGGTTGGGAGAAAGTGGGACAGACCGTGGGAGAGAGTTCCAGAGGAGGGGTGCAGCCCTTGCAAAGTCTTGAATGCGAGCGTGTGAGGAGTTAATGAGAGAAGAGTTGAGTAGCAGGTCAGTAGAGGAGAGTAGTAAGCGAGTGGGTGAGTATATAGAGATGAGTTCAGAGATGTAGGGTGGAGCAGAGTTGTGAAGTGATTTGAAAGTCAGTGTCATTAATTTGAATTTGATTCTGAAAGGTAACGGAAGCCAGTGCAGGGATTGACAGAATGGCGAGGCAGAGGAGGAGCGGTTGCTGAGGTGTATGAGCCTCGCAGCAGTGTTCATTATGGACTGGAGAGCTGACAGTCTCTGGAGGAGAAGGCCAATTAAAAGAGAGTTACAGTAGTCTAGACGCGATATGATGAGAGAGTGAATAAGAATTTTGGCAGCGTCTTGGGGGATAAATGATCGTATTTTGGATATGTTCTTTAGGTGGAAGTGACATGATTTAATAAGTGACTGGATATGAGGAGTGAATGACAGGGCAGAATCTAGGATAACCCCAAGGCACCGGGCCTGGGGAGAGGGGGTGATAGTGGAATTGTTAACTATGATGGATACTTCTGGGATGTTACTGTTGTATTGAGTCTGTAAATACAGTCCAGCTTGGGGGGAGCCGGTGAGGCAGACTCTGTACTCTTAATAGAGGGATCAGGAAACAATGGACTTGTTCAACTGTGAATCGTTTATAGGGAGTTTTTACTCCAATACATTCGAGCCCTAGGGAAGCGACTCTATAGTAGAAACAGATCCGGACTAGAAGTATCTCCCACTTGGAATAGATCTCGGGTCACACGATGATACAGCGGAGGCTCCAGTTGTCAGTGCAGAATTATCAGAGCGATTTCCCGGGAGTAACGTGAGCTCAGAAGCCTGAAACTCATCCCATAAGTATAAACGTGTGACAGGAATGAGCCGCTCCTGATACAGCGAACACGGGAGAAATTGAATAACGCTACCAACTAACTGCCACATTATTTTTCTATAACTCTATATGAATCAAACTGGATAGAAAACGGCTGCGATACAGAACAAGCAGTAAAAGCTGAGTGTGTGGGCGGCTCTGAAAAGCTGTGTTTAGTTAGTGACCGAGCGTCTGACAGAAACTGGAAACCCTCAGTCGTACAACCCCCTCTTATCCCACGTGACCCTATAGAAAAGAACTAGACCCTCAGTTACACATGAACCAGTGGACAGATCTTTAGGATCGCGTGGGCGGCTCTGAAAAGAGCCTTTGGGTATAAGATTAGCGGGAAGGAAGAGATTTATCCGCCGAAGCCATAGAGAGTGCGGCCCTGGCGCTTGAGAGCGTACACCACATCCATGGCGGTAACGGTCTTCCTCTTGGCGTGCTCGGTGTAGGTGACGGCGTCCCGGATGACATTCTCCAGGAAAACCTTGAGGACCCCACGAGTCTCCTCATAGATGAGGCCAGAGATGCGCTTGACTCCCCCTCTCCGTGCCAGGCGGCGGATGGCGGGCTTGGTGATGCCCTGGATGTTGTCCCTGAGCACCTTCCTGTGCCGCTTGGCGCCTCCTTTCCCCAGTCCTTTTCCTCCTTTGCCACGTCCAGACATTCTTTCTTGAACCAATATAACACAATGAAACGTTTCAGGGTCGCTCCACCTCTTTATATGCAGCTGGAGAGGACCTGACAGAGAACTCACTCCATAGAGGCGGAGTTTAGCTGCACCGCCCAGAAGTTTAAGTCTCACATTTCACATTCAAATTCTGCGGAAGGAGCGCGAACCGAATCCAAATCCTTTTACATCAGGAATGGAATTATAATTCTAAACAGCTTCTGAGATGTGTCTCATTCACTTTGTATTCTGACTTGTATATATCCGAAAAAAAGAGATACAAGTGTCATTCTGTCGCATTTACATTACATATTGTGTTATATTGAAGTTCCAAATCTAATTTTATCATTTGTGATCACATTCAGACACAGTTACATTTGAGTCCTGGATAACTTCACATAAAGTATCAAACATAAAATTGCAGATAACAAAAGTAAAAAGGAGAGTAAAGGAAGGTTTTATTGTTACAGAGGGGACAGAATGTCCAGGCACAACATTGTGTCACAATAACTTGTATCACTTCCAGTAATGTGCGGCCTCTTCTCTCCCAACAACTGCAGCAAATACGGAATCGACTCTATGGGCTTTACTGCTTCTCTCTCTAGTAGATCTCTTCCATCCCCACAATTTATTTTCTCATTCATTACTGGAACGAGTGCGCTTGATCTAATGAAAGAGCTATAGGGAAAACTATGGGTTAAGTGTGATCGGAATTCCCACATCTGCTGAGACTGATTTGCCACATTGTGGCCACTGCATTAGGTTCTTACTGGGGAGCGGCCAAATCGCTGCAGTTTTATAGAAGGAGGGAAGTGGAAGCCGCTGGCAGATAGAGGTTCACTCGCAAATAAAGTCTCGGTCAGGTTTTATTATTCACAGAAGTCGCCATTTGGCGTCAGATGAGGCTTAGGAAGTCAATATAAAGTCATTGTTTTTAATCTATAGAATGGGGTGGTGGGTGCAGGTTGGTGACTGGGGGAATGTTACAATGTAATGTTATTAAAGGAAATTGATCATCTACAATGGCTGCGGGACACTGTGATACATAGAAATAAGACATTCAGCTCATTTGACTGGGGATGTGGTGGCTCTGAAAAGAGCCTTTGTGTGGAGTGATTGATAAGGTGACGAGTGATCTAAGCCCTCTCGCCTCGGATCCTGCGGGCCAGCTGGATGTCCTTGGGCATGATGGTGACCCTCTTTGCGTGGATGGCGCACAGGTTGGTGTCCTCAAACAAACCGACCAGATAAGCCTCGCTGGCCTCCTGCAGAGCCATGACGGCTGAGCTCTGGAAGCGCAGGTCGGTCTTGAAGTCCTGAGCGATCTCCCGGACCAGGCGCTGGAAAGGCAGTTTGCGGATGAGCAGCTCGGTGGATTTCTGGTAGCGGCGGATCTCGCGGAGAGCGACTGTGCCGGGCCGGTAACGGTGAGGTTTCTTGACTCCGCCGGTAGCAGGAGCGCTCTTCCTGGCTGCCTTGGTGGCCAGCTGCTTGCGAGGAGCCTTCCCTCCGGTGGATTTACGGGCGGTCTGCTTGGTACGAGCCATTGTGAGCGACAAACACCTCAGTAAGCCACAACGATCTCCGTGAAAATGAGATTGCAAATAGTAGCCTTCGCAGACAACCCAGGTTTTTATAAGCACCAGCTCACACTGATTGGCTGACTATAAACATGCCCCTGCTTTCCCAGCAAATCCACCTGTCTTTATAAAATACCCGCGTAAATACTTCTCACTTATTGGCTAGTTTAAATAGATCGCCCCTCTACACGTTTACACCCTATTGAGGGAAAGAGAGGGATAGCGAGAATACCGGTAATTACTATATATTCTCCAGCAGTGGGAAATGTATCAGTTGGCGGGTTCCTCCAAGCGATTATGCTCACTAGTTGCTTAATCCGTCCCAGAAACACTTGTCATTGAGCGGATACAATATCATTGGGCGACACCTAGTGGTGGTTTGGGATATTTTACAAGGTGAGGAACCGAGTAGGTACATCGCTCGCACGGATCCCTTTCCCTTCTGTTAGGGAAACAATAAACGCGTTTTTTCTCTTTGGGAGCTGAAAATGTCATGTGTACAGTCATTGTGATTGACTGGAGTGGAATTCGGCCTCGTTCATTACCTACATCTCACGCAAATAAAGCGAAACATCGCTAATGTGAGTCTCTAGGGGCGGGTGTAAATGAGAGCAGAGGAGATTTTATGTGAATAGAGTCGGGTAGTGATTGTCATGGGGCAATTGAACAAGGACCCTGATCAGTTGCCGCAGGTATCGGCTCTTTAGCTGGAGGAGGTGGTGGCTCTGAAAAGAGCCTTTGGTGCAATGCGCGGGGCCACATCACTTCTTAGGAGCGGCCTTCTTTGCTTTAGCCGCTTTGGGCTTCGTAGCTTTAGGCTTGCTGGGCTTCTTAGCTGGGCTCTTGGCAGTTTTGGGCTTGGCGGCCTTTTTAGCCGGACTCTTAGTCGCCTTCTTGGCTTTGGGCTTCTTGGGGCTTTTGGCGCCCGTCGCCGCCGCATTCTTCACCTTCTTGGGGCTCTTTGCAGAGACCTTCTTGGGCTTCTTAGGGGACTTGGGCGCCTTCTTTGCCACTGCCGGTTTCTTTGCTTTGGGCGCCGCGGGCTTCTTCTTGGCCACCGCCTTGTCCTTCCCCTCCAGCTGCTTCTTGTTGAGCTTGAAGGATCCGGAGGCTCCGGTGCCTTTGACTTGGGTGAGAGTCCCCTTAGTGACCAAGGCCTTGAGAGCCAGCTTGAGGCGGTTGTTGTTCCTCTCCACATCGTAACCTCCGGCAGCCAGAGCCTTCTTGAGAGCGGCCAGGGACACCCCGCTGCGCTCCTTAGAGGCGGACACGGCTTTCACTAGGAGGTCGGACGCGCTGGGACCGGAGGGTTTCTTGGCTTTAGCCGCTGCCTTCTTGGGCTGCTGCTTCTTCTTCTTGGCTTTAGCGGCGGGTTCAGCCGGGGAAGGAGCGGTCTCGGCCATTCTAAGATCTAAACTAGCACTGATACACAAGTGTAACAAAATATTTAGCTTTGCTTTTCTGCGTCTTCCTTATATACATATCTCCTATGGCCTGATTGGTCACTTGTCTGTATATAACTTCCTTTCTATTGGCTGATTCTTATTTCTCCGCCCCTTCACTCTGTCCCTAGTCTCTAACCTGTAGCGCGGAGGTGCCTGTGAGGCTGAATATTGGGATCATATTTCTATTGGCTCTGAGTAGAAATGGGCCCCAGTTTGTATGGGATTGGGGGTCCCCAGTAAGTGGGCGTGTCTGTGCCGCTGATTCTCATTCTATTGGCTGCTGCATATATTGCCCAGAGCAGCTCCTGGGAAGTCACTCCCGCTCCCCGGAAAGGCTCCGCTTCATTTCTCTCCCTGACATTTGTGCCAATTGTTGGGGATCAATAGAAATCCTTCCTCTCCCGCTGTTCCCCCAGAGAAATAAGCGAGCCCGGGTGTAATATGAGCAGGCGAGTAAGAGGGGGGAGAGGGAGTGTGGGGGTCGGAGACCCAGACAAGTCGCACAGAGCCTTTGCTGATGACTGTATCCGCATTGACTGGTATTGTCTCTCACCCAGGGCCATTGTGAGTCTTGGTGGGCCCTGGGCAAAGAGCTGACTGGTGGGCCTAAAACCTGGGTGGGCTGAGTGTGGCAAAAAATGTTTTTGGAACCATACCCACTTTTGGCCATACCCATTTAACACAACATCAGTCATGCCAGTATTAAGTGAATAATCAGAATATTAAACGCAGATCTGACGGTATAATACATAAAAATGGATAATTAGCATATTAACCCTAGCTGTGCCAGTATAATCACTGTAGAAACTATGAAAACTGAAGGATGAACACAGTAGCAGGTCCATGTATAAATACCCACAGAATTCATAGTAGCATGATACAGGGGCAATTCCATGTATAAATATCCTCCAAGGCCAGAACCCATAGCAGGAAAAGAGACAAGTAGATGAGCACATAATTGACTCACAGATTCAGTGAAGGTGTCGGCTGGGCGGCATCACAATGTGCAAGTGGGAGAGTCGGGTAGCGCCGCAGATCAGGAGGATTTGTTAAGTCAAGTGCAGAAGGCACATGGCAGGACGGCACCGCGTGTGGGCACCAACGCAATGCTCTGATGTGCAGCTCCTCTTCCGCTCCCTCTCTGCAAACTGAGGCAGGCGGGGCTTGGCTTCCTTTGCTTTGTGGCCATTTCCACTTCACCGGTTTGGGGGGGGGTGTGAAATGTAAGTGGATTGGCCCCGGGGAGGGAGCCAGCCCTTACACACTACCATACCTCCCAACATTTTGGAAGTAAAAAGAGGGACAAAAAAAATTTTCCTGCACGTAGCGCAGCAATTTTTTGACCACACCACTTTCTGTGGCCACACCCCCTAATTACCATGTTTGTTTTACAAAATTTGGCAGGTTATGAAAGTTTGAAAATATTTATCCTTATCTAAACTGTGTTTTTGTGTCTCAAAATTGTTACAAAGTATCTTATTTGCACCCGTTAGCTGTTCTGGGCTCTCTGCTAAAAGCCAATTAAGTGAGAAACTTTGTTTCTTTTTCTGGCTGTTCAGTGCAGAGAAAAGAGGGACTTTCCAGTACAAATGAGGGACTGCGGGTTGAGCTGTCAAAAGAGGGACTGTCCCCCCGAAAAAGGGCAAGTTGGGAGGTATACACTACAACACCAGCACCAAGTACTGATTGAAAGAAAAAAGGGCAACAAAAAAATTTAAAATAAATCACTTTACGACTCAGCAGTGGGCCCTGGGAAGATGCCCACTTTGCCTGCTTATTAAAGCGGCCCTGCTCTCACCCACCAACTAACTGGCCGTGTGACCCCATCATGTACAATCAGTGTGGCCCTTTCATTGCTCCGCATTCCTTTAAGTCAAAAAAGTCAGTCTCGGGCTGTAAGTCCCAGAGCAGAGGGAACAACTGGATCTGTCTCTATCCAGAGATGCCCCCCGTTGAGTTCCAAAACGGGAAGATGGTGGATGGATGAAGCAAAAGAACCAGGAGTAGAACTGAGCTCACAACTGCGAGAAAGCTCAGTAAATGAAAGGATTTTGCTTAAAATGGGTTATTCATCTTTAAATTATCTTTTAGTATGATATAGAGGGTGATATACTGAGACAATTTGCAATTGCTTTACATTTTGTATTATTTGTGGGTTTTGAGTTATTTAGCTTTTTATTCAGCAGCTCTCCAGTTTGCAATTTCAGCAAATTCCCCTAGCAACCATGTATTGATTTGAATAAGAGACTGGAATATGAATAGGAGAGGCCTGAATAGAAAGGTGAGTAATAAAAAGTAGCAATAACAATACATTTGTTGCCTTACAGAGCTTTTGTTTTTAGATGGGGTCAGTAACCCCCATCTGAAAGCTGGAAAGAGTCTAAAGGAACTATAAAAAGAAAAAATGATGGCCAATTAAAAAATTACTCACAATTAGCTATTCTATAACTTACTAAAATTTAAAAGGAGACATATAGGATAAATGAAAAAACTCTCATTGTGTAGGCAATTATAAGTAATATGTGGTGTTGCTTTTACATGGTGCTAAACATTAATATTGTCTTTAAAAATAGCCCCTTTATTGGAGCTCCCTATAGATGTTCTCTGGTCCCTGTCTGTGTTTCAAATGAGGGGTGGGCGTGTCCTAACGGTCCCTGCCAGAAGCACAGTAGGAGGGGGACAGCCAATCACAGCCCTGCAGTCACACAAGCACAGACCGGCTTCAGTTACCTATCAGGTCCTGCTAGCTGCTGATTCTTATTTTTTTACACATGTCTCGCAGGACCTGATAGGGAACTGAAGCCTGTCTTTGTGTTTCAAATGAGGGGTCAAATCACTGTGCAGTCACACAGACAGGGAGCAGAGAACATCTATAGGGAGCTCCAATTAAGGGGCTATTTTTAAAGACAATATTCATTTATACCCAAAAGTACAATCAGCACCATATAGTGCACATTATTGCTCACAAAATTAGGGTTTTTATTTTAAATTATCCTACATGTTTTCTTTAATTTTCAGCCCCAAGTAAAACCAACACCATATATTATTAATTATTGCCTGCAAGATTAGAGGGTTCTTTTCTTATCCTGTATGTCTCCTTCAAAGCTGTTGGGTGCTTCATTGTCACTAAAGCAGACATATATGATAGGAGAAGAACCCTCTAATCTTGCAGGCAACAATTAATTATATATGGTGCTGGCTTTATTTTAGGCTTAAAATGATCATCTTAAAAAATCACCACTTTAATGGAGCTCCTCATGGATCCACGATGGTCCCTGTCCATGTTTCAAACAGGGCTTCAATACATATTGGTTAAACATGAGGTTCTGATAGTTGCCTTGCATACTTTTGCCCAGATCAGTGGAGTTCCCTTTTATTAAAGGAACAGTCACATCAAAAAACATTTGCCCCAAATCTGCCGCATTTCATTCTATCCCCTCGCATTCCCATAAATCACTCACACTCACATATGCTGCCCTGCCTGTACTGCCACCAACCAACTGCTTTGCTTGCTCCTCCGGGTGGGGGGAACAAAAGTGTGGAGCGGGTGAGTGTGTGACCCAGATCGGCTGAGCACCTGCAGTCAGTCAGTGCAGCGTGTGATTCTTGGAGTGAAACCGGCGCTGTCGCTTGAGAGAGGGAGAGAATGAAATGCGGCATGCTCAAGTGGATAACTGACCACAGCTGGTTCAGTAATGTGTGAACTGATGTCAGACGCATTTCAGGGAGAGTAGTCGGATGAAGCGCCACCTTCCTGCATCTTTATGTGGCTGGATATCGGAATGTTGCGGGGACATTCTCTTCAGCAACCGGTGCTTCAAGGAGGGGGAGGCCGCCAGCGCTCAGCAAAGTCTCTTCGCCTCCGCCTCGGGGGGGCTTTTGCCGGAGCCCACACTGACACCATGGGCCACGCTTCCCCCAACAGACAGATAAGGCTGGATGGCTCGGGGGACACACTGTTAGTAGAATAGCCAGAATGGAGAAATCAAGTGCCGCAGAATGGATGGTCGTCATGTCGCATTTTCTAAAGATGACCTGAAGTGGAGTTTCTGTAAGTTATTTCTTTATAAAGGCTTTACTATTTTAATTTTTGAATTTTTTTAAAAAATTTTTTGATGTTACTGTTCCTTTCAGTTAAACATAAGGTTCAGATATTTTCTGCCCTGCACACATTACTCACCCAGTGGATGGAGCTGCTCCGGCTCCTCCTCCTTTATCCCTTCCTCATAAAGGTCCTTGTTTCCTTTTATATAGTCCCACTCGTCCAAGGAAAAATAGATGGAAACATGATGAGTCCTTATGGCAACCTGTCACACACAATGTTCCAGTCATCCCCCAGCCAGAGAAAGGGATTATCATCCACTGTTACTAAACAATAAGGGGCCGCTGTACCCACCTCTCCAGTCAGCAGCTGGATGATGTTGGACATGAGTTCCAGGATCTTCTTGTCATTCTTGTTATTTTCCTTCTGTATGACGGAGCCAGGGGCATGCAGGGCCCCCCCATCATCTGACTTCTTCCTAGGGATGTAGTGCTAAATATTGAAAGGAAGAGAGAATGGTGTTTGAGCTGCAGAGAGACCCCCTTTGTACAGACAGACAGTCTCTTGTCAGTGTGCCAGTCACAGTGCCCCTCACCTCTCCAGTCAGCAGATAGATCATCTCCAGTGTCAGATTCACCATTCTCTCCTTCTTCCCCCGCTCCTCCTCCTCCTCATTTTTATCCTTCTTCTTCTTCTTCCCCTTCATCCCTGTGTCACTCGCTTCCTCCCACATTCCCATTGGCTCCTTGTGGGAGGGACTGACCTGGAAGTGACCCTGGGGGACATTTCTACAGTAGATTATTCCAAATAATCATATTTACTAGGAAACTAGTTAGACGTGACTTCTAGAGCCTGTGGGTTGTCTGCAGAGCCAGTATTTTCACAAATATTCTAATATAAAGAATAAGATATATCTCAGGGCTGCGCGAAGCTGAAGGATCAGGAACAGGTAAGAAAAGATGAAAACAGCCACATACCTCCCAACTGTCCCGATTTTTGAGGGAAAGTCCTGATTTTTCTTACTGAAATGTTTCAAGTTTGTCTTGGATCAACTAAACTGATACAACATTTCTAAAACTAAATGAAACAGGCTTTTTGGCAGAGAGTCCAGAACACTCAGCAACTGTACTGAGATACAACTGTAACTATTTAAGAATAAGCAGGTCTCTTTGGAGCTTAAAGGGCAATTCAGCAAAACTGGAATAACACGTAAATCATGTTCCTAAAACTGCCAGAAATCAGTTCAGACTTCCCATAACTTGTCAAATTGAGTCAAATGGAGGTTGTATTTAGGGGGTGTGGCCACAAAGGGGCGTGGTCACAAATGTCAGCGCATCTTTTTATCTTTTTATCATAAATTCGGCAGCATGAAAAGTCAGGCCTATGTAGAAAATTGTCAGGAAGCGAATGTCACGCGCTAATGTCTGTCACACACAGTCCATGGACAATATCAGATAAAAGCCCATTCGTATCTCGGTTTATTTCAGTCCTCCCTACGGCCTCAGGGCACAAGCAGTTCCGATAGGCTGCTCGTCTGTCACGTGACGCGGTTGTTGCCACAAATGCATTGTGGGAGATTTAAAAATAAAAACGTCTTTTATTAGCAGGGACACAGTTTGTCCAACTCATGATTCTGCCTAATGGAGGCGGTAACTCCGATGTAAGTCCATCCCAGATTGCTTCGTGTATTCGCTTTGACGTGCAATTATAATCTTCTCCGGTCCCTGGAATGCTCGACGCGTCATCGCACCACGTGACCACCTAGCTAGGAAACAGGAAATGCATCCCATGCCTGCCGGAAGTCTGTGAGATTTGAATGGAAATACAAAGAAATCTTCAGAATATTGGAATTGCAGGTAATTGGGCGTCATCCACGGCAGGGGAGGCTGAGGGTTTGCATCTCTGGGTATGATGCTCCGTGTGGGCACTGAATGCTGGTCCTGTAGCTCTGGGACTGAACTGTAGGGAGGACGGTGGTTCTACTGGTGTGTGAGCCGCTGCTCTATCATATTGTGTTGTCACATTGCAGTTGCCTCAGCTTGGAATGTTCATAGTCCTAGTTCTCTTATGTCAGACGCTAGAGAAACGCTGCCCAGTTAGAGGCCTATAGGCTGAAGTTTACACCCCCAATAGATTATTTAGCCCCCTGGATAGTTTTATGTCCCAAGACTGCTCAGCACTTGAGATAATGATGTACTAACTGACCCTCATACAAGTCATCTAGTGATTCATTGGGACACTACTGACATCTAATAATATATCTTTATATATTTACTAATACGTTTCCCTACCATCCGCTCAGTGCTGAGAACTTTTGCCTTCGATCCTAAAATTATTTTGGAGTGGAAAATGACCGTCTCATGTGAACAGTCTGTATAAAGCAATGTGTAATATGTTGGTGCTAATAATAATACTAATAACAATCCTTTCATAAGACTCAGATTAAGTGCAATTGCGAAGCCCCCTGAGTTTGTTCAAAGCCTGTATAGAGAAATACACAAAACGTACTCAGTATAGCGATTCCTCTGTACTCCACATCCCAAAGTGGCCATACACTGGGCCAACCTGTATAACATTGACTGGTCAACCCATGGACTGAATGAATGGCTATTGTACAAGTTGCTGTACACATATAAGTCCACCTTTTATTGTTCTGATCATTCATTCTGACAGCCTGAACTATTGGAACAGCAGGAAAAGGTACCTTTATTTTTTTTTGTTCTGGCCAACTGACTAGCCATGCATATGGTCAATACCGGCCAAACTGCCAGACTAAACCTGGGCATGTATGGCTAGGATCAGTTAGCTTTTAGTTTGTACAAAATAATACTGAAAGAGTGATAGAATAGATATAGATTTATGTACTTAGCATAATTTTCCAGGAACATTTATGAAATATCCTACAACTATGACAACTATGGATATTTGTTATATTCTGCACATAAATATTTTAGGTTTTTGACTCCAGATGAAGGGCTCTGCGTGAGACTGAAATGATGAGTAATACATCTTTTTTTTTTTTGTGCATGCATATTTTTTTGTTTGCCAATTATATAAAGGAAACATTTTATATAAAAAAATAAGAAGGTACCAGTGCATTTTACTCATTTAGATAGATAGATATAGAAAGAAAGTGCTTCAAAAAGTAGAGTTTCTTACTACTTTATTGAGAATTTCTGTAAAACCCTACTAGTGTCTCCCATCTGTTCCACTTGCTGTTCCCTGAATTCCCAGGCTGTGCAGGGGAGCTCAGCTCCCCTGAACAGGAACCAATCAGCAGCTAGCAGGACCTGATAGGGAACTGAAGCCTGTCTGTGCTTGTGTGACTGCAGGGCTGTGATTGGCTGTCCTCCTCCTACTGTGCTTCTGGCAGGGACTTTTAGGACACGCCCACCCCTCATTTGAAACACAGACAGGGACCAGAGAACTTCAATAAAGGGACTATTTTCAAAGATATTTATTTTTAGCACAATGTGACACCAACATCATATGTTATTTATAATTGCCTACAAAATCCTATCCTTTAAATCCCAGAAGTGCTGTTCTTGGTGCAGTGTATTATTTTGTACTAGCACCCAAGTTTTGTTGCTACACATAGTGTGTACCCATTGGACTATTTCTTATATATATTTATATATTCCACAAGGAGCCAATGGGAATGTGGGAGGAAGCGAGTGACACAGGGATGAAGGGGAAGAAGAAGGATAAAAATGAGGAGCGAGGGAAGAAGGAGAGAATTGTGACTCTCACACTGGAGATGATCTATCTGCTGACTGGAGAGGTGAGGGGCACTGTGACTGGCACACTGACAAGAGACTGTCTGTCTGTACAAAGGGGGTCTCTCTGCAGCTCAAACACCATTCTCTCTTCCTTTCAATATTTAGCACTACATCCCTAGGAAGAAGTCAGATGATGGGGGGGCCCTGCATGCCCCTGGCTCCGTCATACAGAAGGAAAATAACAAGAATGACAAGAAGATCCTGGAACTCATGTCCAACATCATCCAGCTGCTGACTGGAGAGGTGGGTACAGCGGCCCCTTATTGTTTAGTAACAGTGGATGATAATCCCTTTCTCTGGCTGGGGGATGACTGGAACATTGTGTGTGACAGGTTGCCATAAGGACTCATCATGTTTCCATCTATTTTTCCTTGGACGAGTGGGACTATATAAAAGGAAACAAGGACCTTTATGAGGAAGGGATAAAAGAGTCGGCTCAGAAGCTCCACCCACTAGGTGAGTAATGATTGCAGGGCAGAAAATATCAGAACCTTGTGTTTAACTGAACATAATAAAAGGGAACTCCACTGATCTAGGCAAAAGCATGCATGCATTTTGAAATGCAATATTTGAATTATTAATTTTTTAAATGTATTTAAATGTGTTAGGCTTTGTTTTCACATATTAATCCTAATTCCAGCCTGCACACTGAGAAAGGCTTTATCCTTTTGGCCAGGACTGGAACTAGGCAATGTTAGGACAACATGTTCTGTTAGTACCAGTTTCAATGGAGGTTCAGATTCTGGCTGATTTCCAGGAGAAAGAATCTTTTGTGAGAATCATCCACTTAATTTACGGAAAGAGATCTTGGTACAATCTAACAGTCTGTGACTGTGTTGCAATGATAGATAGAAGTAAAGGAGCAGCACTGGTTGGACCTATATGGTATTGGAAGGCCTCAGACATCTGTACAGACTCGCCAATGTTTAATCCCCAAAACCAAAGGAAATAATAAATGCTTGTTGTCTTGGCAGAATGCTATGCAGTTTAGGCACAATTACCTATGCCTGCATGTGAGATGGGTGTCTGTGGTCTGGGTATGTACAGGTTCAGGGCTAGTTATGTGAAGGGAGATTGTAAAATATGCCATTCATACTTTAACAGTTCTGTTCTGTGGGCAACGGGAGCCATTTTCAAGTTTCACCTGCATTAAGTATACATATAACTAGATCAGGATTTCTTTGGATTGCCCCTTCTCTACCAGAGAGTGTCACTTCATTAGTCCTTCCCTGTTTGACTGTGTCGGTGCATTACTTGTACTCCATCCCACTATAGGGATTTAAAAGTACTGTAATCTCCATTAAAAAAACATTGTGCTATTTGTGTGCCCCAGTAAATCACAGACTGGATTTTTATTTTTGTGCATCTTAATATGGGCTGAAGTGGGCCAAGAACATTCTTGGAATACTCATATTTGTAATGTCATTTCTAAAAATGCTACAAAATAATAACAAGAAAAAAATTGCCGATGTTTATGTGGTTCGCTTTTTAATTTGTAAGGATTTTTAGAAGAAAATATTGTAAATTAAAAAAAAACATTGTGGGAAAAATTGGTTCAAAATTGATTTTTTTTTTTTTTTCTAATGATATTTCCCCTTCTTAAATAATTAGAAGAAGAAGCTTGGCGCATGTTAAGTGGTGAGGTTTTTATTTAAGATGGAAAAACATGTTTGTTAAAACAAAATGGCATCAAGAAATGCAATTGTGACAAAAAATTGCTAATTATTAAATGTCCCTTTAATATGTGGATTTTCATCATCCCAAGAAGCAGGCTTTAGCTACCATTTATAGGAGACATTTTGCGTTAAAAAGAACAACGTACCAGTGCGTTATACTTATTTCGATATAGAAGAATTGTGCTTAAAAAAGTAGTGTTTCAGGCTGATTTAATGAATATTTCTGCAAAAACTCCTAATAATCCCTCCCTTCTCTTCCACTTGCTGCTCCCTGAATTCCCAGGCTGTGCACTCAGCTCACTGCACTGTAGGACAGGAACCAATCAGCAGCTAGCAGGACCTGATAGGGAACTGAAGCCTGTCTGTGCTTGTGTGACTGCAGGGCTGTGATTGGCTGTCCCCCTCCTACTGTGCTTCAGGCAGGGACTGTTAGGACACGCCCACCCCTCATTTGAAACACAGACAGGGACCAGAGAACATCTATAGGGAGCTCCAATAAAGGGGCTAATTTTAAAGATAATATTAATTTTTAGCACCAAGTAAAAGCAACACCATATATTACTTATAATTGCCTACAAAATTAGGGTTTTTTCATTTATCCTATATGTCTCCTTTAAAATATTTGACATTTATTGTTTCACAGTAGTCTTTAAATTCTTGTGTCTTTGCCAGAATATGAAGATCAGAGCAATATTACAGCTAATCTGGAATGTTATAATAATAAGTCAAGCAAAACTGGGGCTGTTTGTTGTGCAGACGAAAACCTCACAAACCCTAAACCTTCTCCAATCAAACAGCCCCAACCAAAAAATGGTATTAAAGAGGAAGCAAGTTCATGTGATTTGATGTGCATGTCTCAATCAAAAATACATATCTTACATGGAAGGACTGGCTGCTGTGAGCTGGATGAAGCCATTAGCAAGAACAAAGTTGTTGTTAAAGATCAGAACTCTTCTAAGAAGGACAAGAAACCATTATCCTGTACTGATTTTAGGAAATGTTTTAAAAAAGGCTCCCAGGGTACTTTGCATCACGGCAGACAAAGAGGGAAAATGTTTTGCTGCTCTGAATGTGGAAACTGTTTCTCGGATCAGTCACAGCTTCATTCTCACCAGAGAGTTCACAAGGGAGAAAGACCATTTTTACGATCCCAAAGTAGAAAACCTTTTAGGCAAAAGTCAAATCTTCGTTTGCATAAAAGAATTCCAGCTGGAAAGAAGCAACTGTTTTGTGCTGATTGTGGAAAACATTTTATGTTTCATTCTCTTCTTGTTGCGCATCAGAAGATTCACACAGGGGAGAAGTCATTTTCTTGTTCTGAATGTGGCAGACGTTTCACGCAAATCTCTGGCCTTATTGTGCATCAGAGAATTCACACCGGGGAGAAACCATTTTCTTGCTCTGAATGTGGCAGAAGTTTCACGCAAATGTCCGGCCTCAATGCCCATAAAAGAATTCACACCGGAGAGAAACCATTTTCTTGTTCTGAATGTGGCAGATGTTTTACTCAAACCTCCGGCCTTAACGCTCATAAAAGAACTCACACCGGGGAGAAACCCTTCTCTTGTGCTGAATGTGGCAAGCGTTTTATGCAAATTTCAGGCCTAAATGCCCACAAAAGTACTCACACGGGGGAAAAAACTTATTGTTGCTCTCAGTGTGGCAAATGTTTTGCACGACACACAACCCTTCTAGCACATCAAAGAATCCACATGCGATAGAAATCATGTATTTGTTTGATATGTGGAAAAAGCTTTGTGCAGAGCTCCGACCTTATGGTACATTAGGGTTGCCACCTGGCCGGTATTTTACCAGCCTGACCAGTAAAAAAGGTGGCTGATCCCAATGTTATTAATAGGGAAAAAAGTTAAATATATAGGAAGGCCGGTATTTTTTTCCAAAAAAAAGTTGGCAACCTTATGGTACATAGAAATATTAAAAGCGAAGGAAAGCCGTTTCACACTTCCATGTTAGGCACCCCCAAGTGATTATATTGACTTACCTGAAACCCCAGGCTGGTGCTCCCATCAGCAGAAAACTGCACCGGCCTGGGGTTCTACCAGTGAGCACCACGGAGTGATCTTCTTCTTTCTACTCGCAGCTGCGCATCAGAGTGAAAAGCTGAACTTTTAACTAAAAAGTCGATTTTTCGTTCTACTGCACATGCGTCTGCCCCGGGAAATTTGAAGAAAGAAGAAGACAGAAGACTCACTTGTATAACCCCGGGCCTAACATTTGCCGTGAAAACGACTTTCCTTCTCCTTTAACCGGTAAAAGGTTTTATAAAAGGTTATAACACAGAAATATTAAACTTATTCTACACATTTATTATATACATAGAATCTGTAATTTTTTGAAATCTAGATATTTATAAAAAGTCTTGCAGCATTCCATCAGTTACACACAGGGGTGTCTCTGGCCCTCCTGCAGTGTGAGGATGCCGCCTACTGCTACAGCTGTGGAAGTGCAGAGAGCACAAATGCATCTTCTATGCCAGCACTGCCCAAATTATTACATGTAGTGGGCCAATTATTTCTCATATAGAATGTTTAAAGGCCATAGTTAAAATGTTGATGTCATGCAGTAAAGTCTATAGAGCCTTTGAGTAGACTGGGGCCATTAAAATCCAGCCCTTGGGCCTCCAGTTGGACAGCCCAGCTAATACAACCTTATTATTGGTATTAAAGATACCAAGATCAACTCCCCTTGCCTCATTACAGAAGCAGCCCTGGTCACATACATGACAACAAGTAAAATAGGAGCACAAGGTTCCCACAGACTGCTGTTGAATTGTTTTTTATAACCCAACCCAAGAATTCTTGAGAAGTCAAGTGACGCTATTTCCATAAATGTCCCATAAAACATAAGAAATATCAATCTCCCGAAAAATTATCGTCAAGTTTTTTTTAATATTCCCTCTCCCCCATTACTAGCACATTAATGAAAACACCTGAATGGGAATACCGTAATTACAAAGATTACATTGTTCCATTTATTTTTAATCATTTGGAAAATAAAATATCTGAGCTCAAAATTTCTTTTTCCTGAAATGTTCTTGAATTGTTTCTTGTACATTTGCCCCTTAAGGTCCTAGTGGTCTCAATTTATTGCAGTTGAGGTTGGAATACTCAAACAAAGGTGTTACCATGAGACAAGGTCAGGACCATTTAGCAGCATTGGACTTATTTGTACCCAGGCAGTAGCCCATAGTAACCAAACCATTTTGGTTCCCCAAGCATGTTTTATCTGTGCCCAGAAATAATGATGTTTCTGTTCCTAGTGTGGCATCAGAGATAAAAAAAATCATTAAGACTGATGTGTAGCAGAGTTTGATTCCTATCAAAACCATGACAAAAACATTCTCTTTTTTTATTCCTCTTTCTGGGTACAGTAATCCATCTAGCCCAGGGGTCCCCAACCTTTTTTTACCCGGGAACCACATTCAAATGTAAAAAGTGTTGGGGAGCGACACAAGCATGAAAATGTCCCTTGAGGTGCCAAAAAAGGGGTGTGATTGGCTAGTTGGTAGCCCCTATATGGACTGGCAGCCTACAGGAGGCTCTACTTGGCACTATGCAATTAAAACTTGCTTCCAAGCCTGGAATTCAAAAATAAGCTCCTGCTTTAAAGCCTCTGAGAGCAACAGCCAAGGGGTTGGAGAGCAACACGTTACTCACAAGCTACTGGTTGGGGGATCACTGGTCTAACCTTTACTGTATCAAAGTGAAAGTGTTAAAAGGCTATGGGATAGCACCGTACTCTGGTTTGAGTAGAACTACAAGGTATAATTAGAGCTTTATCTTATTTGTATTGTCTATGTGACTCACAATGCACTTGAAGAAAAGAAAGAAGAGCAGAGAACTGTTTGAGGAGGGGAGACAGAAAATTGTTAGTTAGTAAGTACAAGCTCAAGGCTACAAGTCCATCTCCAGAGACTTTCTTGTCCTGTGGCCACCATGCAACCTGTGGCAATGTAAGCCAATCCTCCTGTATTTGGGGACATGAGCAAAATCATCAAAGACTAAAGAGGATTATTCAAATTATTTGATCAATTGATGCACAGAATCAAGCTGAATTTTAGGCACAAGGAACAATAGCTTCAACTCTATCATCTGTCACCAGCTTAAAGGGGACCCGTCACCCAAAAAAATAATTCCAAATCCTAGTTTATCACATTAGTCAAGCAAAATGAACTTTACTTACACTATATAAATTATTTGAATCTTGTTTCCTTCAGTCTGGGAACTCATTATTATAGCAAGCGGGCAGCAACCATTTTGTGGACAGTGTTATTAAGACAAGCCTTGTATCATCTCAGAATCTTGTTTGTGCACCAGAATGGGAGACCTGATGTCCATCCCCATGTCCTGGTTACACAATTAAATGGTGAAGAGAACGGGGGAATGTGGGGAGATCAGTGACATGTAGGAAGTGCTGAATGGAAAGTGAAAGTAATTGTCTGCCCCGCCTCTATGCCTAGGCATACAGGAGGGGCAGATGATATTTGATTGACAGCTGAGATTTTTGAATGAGCTTACAACAGCTATGAATCCTTTAATAAAAAATAGAAATTGGGTTTCATGTTTAATTTGAAAAGGGCTTTTATTATATAGATTTTTGTGGCTGGGTGACAGGTCCACTTTAATGGAAGGGAACTCTGAAGGACACAAACAAGCCAAACAGAATTTGTTGGGGGCATATGAAACAAAATTAGAGTTTATTTGGGAAAGATAAAAACCCATCCCCATAGTCAGCCTTAGACTGATGATTTATTGCCTGTAACTGGGCGCCTTGACTCTGCATCATAACATCAGGAGATTATCAAGGTGGTTTGGGGAGCAATACTAAACCTAGAACCAGAAAGCGGGGTCGGTTTCACAAATCCTGGTCCCTCAAGCAGGACAATGGCCAAATCACCCAGGAATGGTTTAAGAGAAAACGTTGGACAGTTCTGTCCAGCAATGAAGTGGCAGCAATGAATCTAAATCCCACTGTACTTATGGAGAGATATGAAAACTGCAGTTGGAAGAAGCTATAACTCTAGGAGAATTGCTGCAGTTTGCAAAACAAGAATAGGCTGAATAACAAGATTCTGTCATCGTAAAAGATATAGGATTGGTTGAAAATCCACCTACTCTGTAGGCAATACTTAATAATACTTAATACTATCTTTAAAGGAGACATATAGGATAAATAAAAAACCCTAATTGTGTAATAAAATATACTATATGGTGCTGGTTTTACTTGTGGCTGTAAATTAATATTGTCTTCAGAATTATCACCTTTATTTGAGCTCTCCATATACAGTATGTTCTCTGGTCCCTGTCCCTAATGAAGGGTGGGCATGTCCTAATGATCCCTGCCAGAAGCACAGTAGGCAGGAGACAGCCAATCACAGCCCTGCAGTCACACAAGCACAGACAGGCTTCAGTTCCCTATCAGGTCCTGCTAGCTGCTGATTGGTTCCTGTACTACAGTGCAGTGAGCTGAGTGTCACTGGCTCCCCTGCACAGCATTTAAAAGGATTTACCCTATTGCTGTGGTGTGCAGTTCTACTTGTTAAGCAAAAATCCAGAGTTCCATATACATTTTTGTCTCAAAAAGTGAACTAGGTCAAAAAAATCATACACAGTAGTCACATCCCAAAAAGGGCCCCCAGTCCAGGGGTCATATCATTTGGTAACGTCAAACAAAACCAAAAGTTGGGAGAGACTTACTGTTACTTGAAACAGAGGAGCCCAAATGATGTAGAAAAAGTAGAAAATCCTTATTTAGGACATAATTATGTCTGACACATTTTGTGCCAAGGGTAGACACTTACTCATAGGCTGGGAAAGGAGGCAGCGGGAACAGATGGGTCGGGACTAGTAGGGTTTTGCAGAAATTTTCAATTAACCAATCTGAAACAAGAGTATATTACATTCTTGGTTTACATTATGTTTCCTCTTAAAAAAAATATATTTTTCACATACATGAATTGCTGTGAAGGTTTCAAACCATACATGTGATTATATTGTATTTTTACTATGGATACTCCTAAAGCAAGTTTAGCCGCTTTAGACTTATCCGTATCTGTTTCAATAAGAAAACATCCAAATCATTCCATTGCTTGTATCTTTGCCAGATAGTGAACCCGATGCTATGACTGATACTACAGCTCATATGGATGTAACATTACGTTGTAATAACGACCCAAGCAAGACTGCGGATAAAGACGTTGACACTTCTCCAGCAGAACATCACCTGGCAGCTCCATGTGGTAGGTTTTATATCTTGCTGAAGTGCTTGCGAAGGCCTCAATTGCACATTTTAAAAAATGATGTGTTTATAGCATTTCCTCAGTATATAGGTTTTTGCATGTAGATGGAAATGTGGGTAAATGGCCCTTAAAGGAAAACTATACCCCCAAAATGAACACTTAAGCAACAGATAGTTCGTATCATATTAAGTGGCATATTAAAGAATCTTACCAAACTGGAATATATATTTAAGTAAATATTGCACTTTTACATCTCTTGCCTTGAGCCACCATTTCGTGATGGTCTGTGTGCTGCCTCAGAGATCACCTGACCAGAAATACTGCAGCTCTAACTGTAACAGGAAGAAATGAGGAAGCAAAAGACACAACTCTGTCTGTTAATTGGCTCATGTGACCTAACATACAGTACAGTGAATCCTACGATCCCAGGGGGTGGCCCTTATTTTTTAAAATGGCAATTTTCTATTTATGATTACCCAATGGCACATACTACTAGAAAAGTATATTATTATGAAAATGGTTTATTTACATGAAGCAGGATTTTACATATGAGCTGTTTTATGCAATATCTTTTTATAGAGACCTACATGGTTTGGGGGGTATAGTTTTCCTTTAATTATTTCCACTGCACTCCATTGATAGATCGTGTGTATGGAGATAGAAGTGACGTGAAAGTCGAGGAGCCTGGCAAGATTGAGGCTAAAGGAGCACACGGAAATCTCTCAATCCCTAAAATTTCCCCAGAGGAGCAGCCCCCACCAGCCAATGGGATTAAAGAGGAAGCTGCATCATTTGAAGGGAGAAACCAATCAGATTGCAGCATTAATCCACTTACAGAACAGATACAGAGAACAGATACACCTACTCCTGTCATGGGATGCAGCCTGAATAACAACTTGTCAGCTAATTATATATTCAATGGTATTAATGAGCAGTCGGCTTCATGGGAAGAGAGTAACCAATCAGATTACAGCATTGATCCACTTACAGAACAGATACAGGGAACATATATCCCTACTCCTATCATGGGATGCAGCCTGAATAACCGTGTATTCACTAATTATGTATCAAGTGTCATTAAAGAGGAAGTGGCTTCGAGGGAAGAGGGAAACCAATCAGATTGCAGCATTAATCCACTTACAGAACAGACACAGAGAACAGATACACCTACTCCTATCATGGGATGCAGCCTGAATAACAGCTTGGCAGCTAATTATATATTCAATGGTATTAATGAGCAGTTGGCTTCATGGGAAAGAGGAAACCAATCAGATTGCAGCATTAATCCTAATACACCTACTCCTATCATGGGATACAGCTGGAATAACTGTGCATTTACTAATTATGTATCAAGTGTAATTAAAGAGGAAGCTGCTTCATGGGAAGAGGGAAACCAATCAGATTGTAGGATTAATCCACTTACAGAACAGATACAGGGAACGGATGAATGGAACAATAGAATAAGATGCAGACCACATAAACACATGATAGATACCAACTGCATAGGAAATAGAAGAAATAAATTATGTACATCTTCCAAAAAAACACTTACATTAGAGGAGGTGTTTGACTGTAATAAGTGCCATAAAAGTTTCAAATCTAAGGGCGCCCTTGTTAGACATCAGAAGACTCACACAGGAGTGAAACCGTTTTCTTGTTCCCAGTGTGGCAAATGTTTTGCACAAAGTTCTGACCTGACTGTACATGAGAGAACCCACACAGGAGAGAAACCCTTTGCTTGCCCTGAATGCGGGAAATGCTTTGGGCGTCACTCTCACCTTAAAGTGCACCAGAAAGTTCACACCGGCGACAAACCCTTCGCTTGTACTGAATGTGGCAAATGTTTTACACAACACAAAAGCCTGATTGTACATCAGAGGATCCACTCGGGACTGAAACCTTTCTCTTGCTCTGTATGTGGGAAATGTTTCAGAGATCGCTCAAACCTTAATGCACACGAGAGAATTCACACCGTGGAAAGGGCGTATCCTTGTTCTGTCTGCGGGAAACATTTTGCTCACAAGATCGACCTCAAACTACATCAGAGAATTCACTAATGGGGAAAAATACAAATATTTACTCCTCAGTGTGGGGAATCTATAGTCACTGGATTTTACTTTAGGTTAAACATAAAGAAGTCTTTACACAAGAAATATCCCTCGTTAACGTCTACTACTTTTTGGGCTCAATTTCATCTTTACTCCCAAACCGCCTGGGTGTGAATAGAGTGGGGCACGGGAGTTTTTATTTTGATGATGCTCATTAACCTAGTCACACCTCACTTGGATCTCGTTGGATGGGCCAAATAAATGGATGACTAGTATTTGCTCCGTTTGTTACATAAACTCTTGAGTGATGCCTCTTTAAACCCTGCCAGTTGTGAGCTTTATTCTACAACTATAAAGAAGGTCTGGGAATAAGGCTGTTGTTTTTTTTTTAATCAAAATGTAAAATAAAACTTGTATCTTTTTTAAATGATTGGCTCCTCGATTCTACATTAAGGGGCAGATTTATCAAAGGTCGAGGTGAATTTTCAAATTACAAAAATTCGAATTTCAAGCTATTTTTGTGTACCTCGACAAGGGAATAGTGCAAATTCGATTCAAATTTGAAAAAAAAATCAAACTTGCAGTACAGCAGTAAAGAGTGATTGAAGTTTATCAGAGCACAAGTCACATGACTTGGGGCAGCTGGGGGTGCTTAACATTAATATTATCTTTAAAAATAGCCCCTTTATTGGAGCTCCCTATAGATGTTCTCTGGTCCCTGTCTGTGTTTCAAATGAGGGGTGGGCGTGTCCTAACGGTCCCTGCCAGAAGCACAGTAGGAGGGGGACAGGCATTCCTGGTCCTTCACATGGCAGTGGGCACTAATGGGTTAACCCCCCCTCGTCATGAGCGGACAGGAAATTACATCAAATAAAAGACCTCCCTCACCCCTGACTCGTCCTCCTATTTTTTCCTGTCCCTCGTCAGGAAACTCACCCAATCCGGTGGATACTGGGCTCTGTCCACTGATGCTGGGGGACCTGCGTAATGCCTTGTGTGTCCCTCCAGGGCCTGCTCCGGGCCATGGCCTTTCGTTGCCTAACCAGCGCAGTAAGTCGCAATGCTCCGGTCGCTTGGGGAGCGCATGCGCAGTAAGTCGCGGTTCATCCTGAACCGCTTAGACGGACCGCGTGAGCGGAAGTGACGTCACTATCGCGGGAGATTTGAAATCGGCGCATAGGAAGCGGTTCTCTGTGGATTTTCCCCGCTACTCGTTCTGAGAAAGAACAGGAGAACAGCTAAAGCCTCCAGTTTGGGACTAAGTCACTGCAGTAAGTGCATCCCTAGGGATTTAATGCTGCTGTCAATGCAAAGCTGCTGTATGGCCAGCTAAACAGGTATGAGAATCTAACTTGTTACTCTGTTCCCTAACAGCTATGAGCTCTGGGAGGCGATCTCATTCTACGTCAAGGGGGTGAGTGGACAGTGAAAACTGAGCCTTGGATGTGTTTTCCCTTTGATATCATCATACTAATGTTGATGTTATTGTTGCAGGAGCTCCCCTGGTAAAAGGAGAGAGGAAGAGGTCAGAAGTAAATCCTCTAGGAAGGAATGTCTTTCCTGCAACAATCCTGCTCTGATAAATAAAAAGTTATGTCAGGAATGCCTGGACCAATTAGCAGGACCTTCCACCTCACAAGAGATGTTTATGGAATGGATGAAATCATCTTTTGATCAAACTGTGAATGATATGGTTGAAAAAGTAACTGAAAATGTTATGTCCAAAGTAGTTGCTCTTAAGTGTGACAGGAGACCTACTGCAGCCAGTCACAGTGTATCTCTATCTGAATCTCCCATTTCAAGTAATTCAGATTTTTCTCAGGATGAGCAAACAGATGACAGAGAAGAAGTTTCTTTCAATGTGGATTTGGTGGAACCCCTCATTACAGCCATGAGGGAAACCTTAAAGATTGGTTCAGCGAAAACTTCGGAAGCAGAAGATTTGATGTTCAGAACCTCCGCCAGGAAAAACGAAGTTTTTCCTGTACATCAAGTGATCAAGGATATGATTAAGGAAGAATGGAGTTCACCAGATAAGAAATTCTTTCTAAATAGAAGAATAAAGAAGATGTACCCATTTAAAGATGAGGAAGTAAAAGATTGGGATTCTGCTCCGAAAGTGGATGCTTCCATTACTAGGATAGCCAGGAAGACCACGCTGCCAGTTGACGAAGGGGTGTCACTTCGTGATGCTATGGAAAGAAGGCAGGATACTATTTTGAAGAAGGCCTACCTAGTGGCTGGGGCTTCTTGCAAACCCGCAATAGCCATTACATCTTTGGCTAGAGCTAACAAAATCTGGATCCAAGAACTAGAAGAAGCTCTGAAAGCAAAGACCAGCAGGGATGACATGCTAAAGATGTTAGAGAAAGTTAAGGCAGTAAATGATTTTGTATCTGAAGCTTCTCTTGATGGAGTTATGTTCGCAGCTAAAGGTATGAGTTTAGCGGTTGCTTCCAGACGTTCTCTTTGGCTAAGGCACTGGATGGCTGATACACCTTCAAAACATAATCTCTGTTCTCTTCCTTTTGAAGGTAACCTGTTTGGACAGAGGTTGGATAGTATAATTTCCAAAGCTTCTGCAGGCAAATCTTCCTTTTTACCACAGGACAGAAGAGAGAAGAAACAAACAGGAGGGTTTGGCAATAGAACTCCAAGAGGGTCCTTTAGAGAAGCAAAATCCTACAGACCGGGAAAAGGGTTTTTCAAGACAGAATTACTGGAAAGGGAAAAGTCAGTATTTTCAAAGAAACCAAAAAGATGGAAAATCGGATAAGACAAAAAACTTATGAAGGTGCGCGAGTCCAACAGCACAAGGTTGGGGGAAGGCTACTCGACTTTCAAGCTGTTTGGGCTCAAACGATTACAGACGATTGGGTTATTCAAATTGTGTCTCAAGGCTATTGCCTAGAACTCAAGAGCTTTCCTCCGCCAAATTTTGTAGCTTCAAGAAAACCAAAGAATCAGGAAGCAGAAGGGGCTCTACAATCAATTATCTTCCAATTGTTAGAAGGGAGAGTAATTGTACCAGTTCCTCCAAGCGAGATAAGACAAGGGGTTTACTCCCCTTTGTTCCTCAGGAAGAAATCCTCAGGCGAATTCAGAGCTATCCTGAATCTGAAAAAGTTAAACAGATATTTACAGATAAGAAAATTTCGCATGGAGACAATTCGTTCAATATCCCAGATGTTAAGACCAAACGATTGGATGGTAAAAATAGACCTAAAGGACGCCTATTTACATGTACCAGTATACCCAGCTCATCAGAGATTCCTCCGTTTTTACATCCTGGGAAGACATTACCAGTATGCAGCTCTACCTTTTGGTTTAGCCACTTCGCCAAGAACTTTTACGAAGGTTCTAGCTCCTATACTGGCTCTGATCAGGTCCCTGGGCATAGAAATCTTTGCCTATCTGGACGACATAATGATAAAAGCATCGTGTCTTCAAACCCTAATTCATCAATCATTGATAGTACAAAATGTTCTACAACAACACGGATGGATTTTGAATCTAGAAAAATCTTCTCTAATTCCTACCCAAAGGTTAAAGTATTTGGGTTTAATTCTGGATACAGTAAGCTTCAAAATTTTCCTTACTCCGGAGAAAGCGGTCGAAATTCAAAAATTAGTGACCAGTTTCTCCAAGTTTCCAGCCTCGACAGCACGGACATGCCAACAACTTTTGGGAAAACTAGTGGCAACAAAAGATGCAGTCGATTGGGCCTTACATCATATAAGACCCCTTCAGTCGGAATTTCTGAGACAATGGAACAGAAAACACGAATTCCAAGTCATAGAGATCAGTCAAGAGGTAAGGCAGATCCTTTTGTGGTGGAAGAATCTTCAGAATATGCTAAAAGGAAAGTCTCTGAAGACCCCGGAATGGCTACATCTTACAACAGATGCGAGCAACATAGGATGGGGAGCCCATACAGGACAGAATTCAGTTTGGGGCAGATGGAAATCATATCAGATGAAGTATTCATCGAATTGGAAAGAGCTTATGGCAGTCCGTCTAGCTCTCCTGAAATTCAAGAAAGTGATCAGAGGAAAAGCTGTCATGGTCAACTCAGACAATATGACTACGGTGAGATACCTGATGAAACAGGGTGGCACGAGAAGCAGATCCCTAATGAAGAGTGCGCAACTGATTTTCCAGTGGGCAGAAGTTCACCTTACAGATCTGGCAGCTCTTCATGTTCCTGGGAAAATGAATGTCTGGGCAGACTGGCTCAGTCGGAATCCTCACCCAGGAGAATGGGAATTGGATCAGAACACTTTCAACCTTATTGTAGCGGTTCTGGGTCAACCAGTGATCGATCTGATGGCGACTTCAAGAAACAGGAAAGTAACGGTATTCTGTTCCCGATTCAAGAACAAAGGGGCCTTGGTTCAGGACTGTTTCAGAGTCCAGTGGAACTTCAATCTGGCCTATGCTTTTCCACCCATTCCTTTGATTCCCAAACTCCTCAGGAAGATCAGGGAAGACAAAGCAGAAGTGATTGCGGTTTTACCATGGTGGCCCAGGAGGAATTGGTTTCCTCAGTTATTCAACATGAAGCAAGCTCCTCCATTCAAAATCCCTACACATTCGAGGATGTTACGGCAGGGTCCTCTGTTTCACCCAGCACCAGAAAGTTGGAAGTTGACGGCCTGGCGACTGAAAGGCTGAATATGAAATGTCTAGGCCTTTCAGAAAAAGCGATAGATACATTGCTGGCAGCCAGGAAACCATCAACATCACAAAAATATTACAGAATCTGGGAGACCTATCTAAATTGGTGCGCAAAGACCAACAGGGCTTATGAAACCACTTCTCCAGAGAATATTGTTGAATTTCTCCAAGAAGGTTTGGAAAGAGAATTGAGTGTGTCTACGCTCAAAGGGCAAGTGTCAGCTCTGTCTGCCCTTTATGGAGAGGCATGGACTTCTAAACCTTTGATTGTCCGTTTTTTTTTTTTTTTTTTTTTTTTTTTCAGGCTCTGAGACGAATCAGACCAAAACAGAAAGAAAGAATTCCTCCTTGGGATCTGTCTCTAGTCCTTCAGGCCCTAACGAAGGAGCCTTTTGAGCCTCTGGAAACAGCCCCTCTAAAATTCGTTACATGGAAAATGGCTTTTTTATTAGCCATAACTTCCGCCAGGAGAGTCGGAGAAATTCAAGCACTTCTAGCCCTAGATAGTCACCTGATTTTCAAAGAGGATTATGTAATTCTAAGAACTCCTCAAAGCTTTCTAACTAAAGTGGTATCCGAATTCCATATGAATCAGGACATAATACTACCAGCGTTTTTTCCATCTCCAAAAACAGAGGAAGAAGCGGTGTGGCACAAATTAGATGTCATCAGGTGCCTGAAAGCCTACCTGTATAGGGTGAAGGAAGTAAGAAAAGATAAGAATATCTTACTCATTCCATCAGGTATGAAGGCTGGTTGTAAAGCTTCAAAGTCTACTGTGGCAAGATGGATAAAAGCCTGTATCTCAGAGGCCTATAAGTCAAGTGCAGTGCAAGTCCCCGCTAACATTAAGGCTCACTCCACCAGAGCTGTCTCAGCGTCTTGGGCCTTCCAAGCCCAAGTTTCAGCAGAAGATCTATGCAAAGCTGCTGTATGGTCTAATTTAAACACGTTCATAAAATTCTACAAATTGGATGTTTGGTCTTCAAGCCAGACAAATTTTGGAAGATCAGTTCTTCAAGCTGTTACTTATAAATAAAATTCTTAGTAGCATTATCCCACCCTCTTAGTGTCTTTACTGCTTGGTAAGATCCCATTAGTGCCCACTGCCATGTGAAGGACCAGGAATGAGGAAAATCTTATCATACTTACCGTGATTTTCTTTTCCTGGACTGTAACATGGCAGTGGGCAAGACTTCCCAACCCTTGGGGGGAGTTTATCTGTACAGTCAAAAATAGGAGGACGAGTCAGGGGTGAGGGAGGTCTTTTATTTGATGTAATTTCCTGTCCGCTCATGACGAGGGGGGGTTAACCCATTAGTGCCCACTGCCATGTTACAGTCCAGGAAAAGAAAATCACGGTAAGTATGATAAGATTTTCCTCAATCACAGCCCTGCAGTCACACAAGCAGACAGGCTTCAGTTCCCTATCAGGTTCTGCTAGCTGCTGATTGGTTCCTGTCCTACAGTGCAGTGAGCTGAGTGCACAGCCTGGGAATTCAGGGAGCAGCAAGTGGTAGAGAAGGGAGGGATTTTTAGGGTTTTTGCAGAAATATTCAATAAATCAGCCTGAAACACTACTTTTTTTAAGCACAATTCTTTTATATCTAAATGAGTATAATGGACTGGTACATTCTTATTTTTTTACACAAAATGTTTTCTTTAATTACATTTCAGAAACTTTGTATTTTTTTCTGGTGTCAGTGCAGGAGATCAAAGAGAAAGTCTGGACATTTTCAGTAACAATCCAGGACTGTGGGTTTAGCTGTCAAAATCGGGACTGTCCTGTGAAAAACAGGACAGTTGGGAGCTATGTTTAAACTGCTGTTTTGGGTCCTTTAGACTGATTGGGCAGATTATCTGTCAGTGTATGGGGCCCTCCTAGAGGCCTCCGTGACTGGTATCTGCCCAAATATAGACCAGATCGGGCAGGTTTGATTTTCCCCTCTGATTGAGGACTGCATTGACTAATTGATGCGGCCCTTGCCCAGTCAGCACCTATTCCCATTGTTGTAATCCAATTTGGCCCTAGGACAGAACAATCTGATTAGCCTATTGGTCCTGCCTTTGTTGGGCATATTGGGGAAAATTCCGCTTGTTTGTCAAGTTCTCCAGTCAAACAGATCTTATAGTGTACAACCACGTTTTGACTTTACTAAGGTAACCAGGTTCTTTGCAGACTAAAGGAAACAGCACCAGGTCTGGACTGAGAATTAAAACAGGTCCTGGCATTTCAGATACACAGAGGCCCAAACAGCCCCCCCACTAGCCCACTAATTACTGATTTTCTATGGCAAATTATAGAAGCCCCTCTGGCATTTGCCACAACCCACAGATTGCCAGTCCGGGACTGAGCAACACCCACATATATATAATACACAAAAGCCATGAATATCTTGTAAATTATATCCTTATAAACAGTGAATTCTGATGTCATCAGTTATAAACGGTGAGTTCTGATGTCATTTCTGTCACATCACTCACTGAAACTTGTGTATTATAGTGAATAAAGTACCCCCAGTTGCAAAATATATTAGATAGGGATGCACCGAATCCAGGATTCGGTTCGGGATTTGGCCTTTTTCAGCAGAACACGGATTCGTCCGAATCTTTCTGCCCGGCCGAACCGAATCCTAATTTGCATATAGGGGCGGGTAGGGAAATCGCGTGACTTTTTGTCACAAAACAAGGAAGTAAAATGTTTTTCCCCTTCCAACCCCTAATTTGCATATGCAAATTAGGATTTGGTTCGGTATTCGGACGAATCTTTCGCGAAGGATTCGGGGTTTGGCCGAATCCAAAATAGTGGATTTGGTGCATCCCTAATATTAGAAGTTACCTTGGAGTTCCATGACCTGTATAACTCGGCCTTCGGCCTCGTACTTTTATATGGTCATGTAACTCCTCGTGATTTATAATATCCTTATATTTTACAAGAGGGGGTACTTTATTCACTACACATTCAGAGTTGGACTGGGGTCATTGCATTTACAAACGTGGCTGTATAAGTGATGTTTTCATAGAAGGGAAGCCCCCAGCTCTTCCTCCTGTAGAATAATTTTAGGAGCTTATTTATTAAAGTAAGAGTCAAATCTGTTTTCCTCACATCACTGCCTCTTTCACAACTTACACAATAAACACAACATTTAAGAGGTAGGACTGCAGCTGTTGCCATAGTAACCGATTCGTGGGGCTGCTCGCCTCCCTATTGGTGTTGCCATAACATGTCACCAACAGAGCGATTCCCTGCCCTCACTATGGCGACGGGAGGAATCTGCTAAGGAATTGTTTGTGTTGCGGTTACCATGGTAACCAAACTTCTGCTGCCATGTTACGGGGCGGCTGTTTCCATGGTGATGCTGTTGTTTTCCAAACGGGCTCAGTAGCTTGAGCTGCTATAGGATTACTTTACACAGGCTCTGTAGGATAAAAAATGAACAGAGACAGGAATAAAGCCGAGGTTGCTCGGTAACTTGATACAACTCTCTGAATGCTGTCACGGACCTGGACACGTCACTGCTTACGTTCAGTCCCCTCAGGAACTGCGTCACTGGCCCTATCAGTTGCGCTTATGCATCCATCACTCTCCCTGCCGCTTCCTGTCCCGCCTCTTTTTCTATTGACAGCCGTTGGACTCAGTTGACAGGCATGATGTCTATGTCTATCACTGACTCTCTGTAGCCCGCCCCTTACTCTCTTAGCCAATGACTAAATCCGTGCCGATCATAGTGTTTGCGCGTGACCCGTCCCTCTACTCTTAGCCAATCAGCGAACGTGTCCCGCCCCCTCCGCACCTACAGACAACACAGCAGTTGTGCCCAGGGGAAACAGGAAGTAGGAACAGAAGCGGGTGACTAAGAGATAGAGGCGCGTTCCTGGTTTCGGCTGCGTATTCTGCTTTTCTTATCTTCTCTCATTGTAAGGTATTGTGTCACTTAGTTGTTATGTTGGCCTTGCTCGTGTGTGTCCTGGGTACCCCTGGAACTTTAGCAGGGTGACACCCCAATGTTTCTATATATCTGTAACCTTGTTAGGAGCTAAGGGGGCCCAGTCTGAGGGTTAGTTAGGGGGAGATTTGGGGTGAGTGTTTATTTGTGCCCTGGGTACCCCTGGAACTATAGCAGGGAGACTGTTACCCCAATGTTTCTATATATCTGTAACCTTGTTATGAGCTAAGGGGGCCCAGTCTGAAGGTCAGTTAGGAGGAGATTTGGGGTGAGTGTTTATTTGTACCCTGGGTACCCCTGGAACTATAGCAGGGTGACACCCCAATGTTTCTATATATCTGTAACCTTGTTATGAGCTAAGGGGGTCCAGTCTGAAGGTCAGTTAGGGGGAGATTTGGGGTGAGTGATTATTTGTACCCTGGGTACCCCTGGAACTATAGCAGGGTGACACCCCAATGTTTCTATATATCTGTAACCTTGTTATGAGCTAAGGGGGCCCAGTCTGAAGGTCAGTTAGGGGGAGATTTGGGGTGAGTGCTTATTTGTACCCTGGGTACCCCTGGAGCTATAGCAGGGTGACACCCCAATGTTTCTATATATCTGTAACCTTGTTATGAGCTAAGGGGGCCCAGTCTGAAGGTCAGTTAGGGGGAGATTTGGGGTGAGTGCTTATTTGTACCCTGGGTACCCCTGGAACTATAGCAGGGAGACTGTTACCCCAATGTTTATATATATCTGTAACCTTGTCATGAGCTAAGGGGGCCCAGTCTGAAGGCCAGTTAGGGGGAGATCTGGGGTGAGTGCTTATTTGTGCCCTGGGTACCCCTGGAACTATAGCAGGGTGACACCCCAATGTTTCTATATATCTGTAACCTTGTCATGAGCTAAGGGGGCCCAGTCTGAAGGCCAGTTAGGGGGAGATTTGGGGTGAGTGCTTATTTGTGCCCTGGGTACCCCTGGAACTATAGCAGGGTGACTGTTAACCTAATGTTTCTATATATGACAGTGTTTTCAGTTCAGCCAAAATTCTGCATATTTCACTCTAGGCTATATGGCCCCTCTAATTGGGGGATGTTGCGGGGAATAATCCACTATAAAAATGTGTAACTGTTTAATTACAGACGCAATTCCAGGTCAGTCCCTCCCACAAGGAGCCAATGGGAATGTCAGAGGAAGCAAGTGACACAGGGATGAAGGGAAAGAAGAAGGATAAAAATGAGCGGAATGAGAAAATCCTGAATCTGACACTGGAGATGATCTATCTGCTGACTGGAGAGGTGAGGGGCACTGTGACTGGCACACTGACAAGAGACTGTCTGTCTGTACAAAGGGGGTCTCTCTGCTGCAGGCATCTCATCAGTTTCTCTCCCTCTCAATACATAGGGCTATGTGATCCCTAAGAAGAAGAAGTCCGGTGATGACATGGCCCCCCCACAGAGCTGCACTGACTGTATATTGGAAGGAGGCTGTAGGTGCCATGTGACCAACCTAACTGGAGGGAGGGCCTTGCATGCCCCTGGCTCCGTCATACAGAAGGAAAATAACAAGAATGACAAGAAGATCCTGGAACTCATGTCCAACATCATCCAGCTGCTGACTGGAGAGGTGGGTACAGCGGCCCCTTATTGTTTAGTAACAGTGGATGATAATCCCTTTCTCTGGCTGGGGGATGACTGGAACATTGTGTGTGACAGGTTGCCATAAGGACTCATCGTGTTTCCATCTATTTTTCCTTGCAGGAGTGGGAGTATATCAAAAGAAAGAAAGCCCTTTACATGGAAGGGATAAAGGAGGCTCCCCAGCAGCTCTGCCCAGTGGGTGAGTAATGTGTGTATGTGACAAAATCATTTTAGATTATCCAATGTGACTGAACATATTAAAATTACCATTACAAGGACTGTAAATTACATCATTCTTACTTTGATAGCATATGATATAAATCTAAGGGCACTTTTCTGCACTTGAAAACTATATTATACACAAATGAGTGATGCTAATGTCAAGTTCATCATTTTATTGTGAGTGTTGTCTAACAGTAAATGGCAACAGCATGGGTTTACAGGCACTCAAAGGACTCACACAATTTTGTTTTAATTTTACATTTTATGACCTTTGTGGGTCTTTTGAGTGCCTGTAAGCCCATGTGGTTGCCATTTACAGATATTCACTCCCTAAGCTGAGGGTCTGGGACTTGAGCAACTGGACCACCTTCTCTACTTGGTGTTTATACAGTTGGTCCTTTATGTGCCCATTGTAATTTTTCAGTGTTGTCTAATGTTAAACATTTTTCTATGAATACAGGTCTTATATCTCATATATTTTCTCTTTACCAGGCTATGAATATGAAGATAAGAGTATTGTTATGTGTAACCTGGAAGCCACTGTATGTCTTAATAATGACCCCAGAAATGATACGGTTTTTTGTGAACACAGAGATCTCTCAAAATTTGATACTTCTTTAGCAGAACAATCCCTGCCAGCAATTGGTATTAAAGGTGAACCGGTTTCATGTGAAGGGGCAAACCAATCAGATTGCAACATTAATCCACTTACAGAACAGATCCAAGGAACAGATACACCTACTCCTATCATGGGATGCAGCTTGAATAACAGCTTGTCAGATAATTATATATCAAATGGGATTAAAACGGAAGCAACCTCATGTGAAGCAGGAAACCAGTCAGATTATGGAAATAATCCTGTTGCAGAAGTGCAGCTAACAGATACACCTACTCCTGTCAAGAGGTGCAGCCTAAATAGCATTTTATCAGATAATTATATAAAAGTAGCTATTAAAGAGGAGCCACCATCATGGGAAGATGAAAACCAATCACATGGCAGCATTAATGCACCAGGGGAACAGACTGAAGAAATAGATACTCCTACTTCTATCATGAGATTTTGCCTAAATAGCAGTTTGTTAGATAACAGTTTGTTAAATGCTATTAAAGACGATACTTTGTCATGTGAAGGGGAAAACTATTCAGATTGTAGCTTTAACCCACTAGAGCAGACTTCTCCAGGCTGTAAACAATTTACATGTTCTGAATGTGGGAAAACGTATACACGGCTCTATAATCTGAAAGTTCACCTAAAAAGCCACACGGACGATAAAACATTTTCTTGTTCTGAATGCGAGGAATGTTTCACAGATCACACAGACCTTGTTATTCATCGGAGACTCCACCTAACACTAAAACCCTTTCCTTGTGCCGAATGTGGGAAATGTTTCACAAACTGCACAAATCTCAGGGCCCATAACAAAACCCACACAGGGGAAAAGCCTTACTCTTGCACTGAATGCGGTAAGACTTTTAGGGATCGCTCACACCTTAATATACACAAGAAGAGGCACACAGGGGAAAAACCATACACTTGTTCCGAGTGTGGGAAATGTTTTGCCTATCGCTCCAACCTAATGGTGCATGTCAGGATTCACACAGGGGAGAAACCATTCTCTTGCTCTAAATGTGGCAAATGCTTCACAGATCATGCAAACCTGATTGTACACGAGCGCATGCACAGAGGGGAGAAAAGCTTCTTTTGCTCTGAATGTGGCAAATGTTTTGCACAAAGCACAAAGCTAACTTTACACCAGAGAATTCACACAAAAGTGAAACCCTTTAAGTGCAATGAATGCGGGAAATGTTTTACCCAGAGCCCGCACCTTATTGTGCATCAGCGCATACACACAGGGGAACGGCCGTACTGCTGCTCTGACTGCGGGAAATGTTTTATAAGTAGCTCACGTCTTAGTACCCATCGGAAAGCTCACAAATAAACTTAGGGATTGAATTGATCATTTTTGGGTTCAGCCAAAGACCAATCGGAAACCTAATGTGCACATTTGAGATATATTTTAGGAATTTATTGTCTTTAAGGAACATATTGAACTTTAAAGTTACATAAATGTATAAGTTTTTGTTGAACTGAATACAACCCCCTAAAGATTCAGCTAAATCCTGTAAAATGCAGGGATTCAGCTGAATTCTGAATTGAATCCAGGGTTAGTTGCATCTCTCCTTTCATTAACGTAGTTTATTTTATTTAAGCAAGAGTAAAATAGTCTTTTTATTGTGTATGTGTAGAGACTTTGGGGGAAGTATATAATTATTTAATTGTAGGCATTCGCTGCCTCCAAACTCCGGGGTCTTTGGTTGATCTCCAGCCAGGGTATGTAATTTCCTTCTGAGTCTGCATGGCTTTCTTTCAATTGCTCAGGCTTCCTTCCATACTCATAACAACATACCAGTAGGACAATAGTGTGTGAGTGTAGAGGGACCTTGGACACCACTGTGGCAGGGACTTAATGTAAATGACAAAAAAAAAATTGTTGTGGAATATGTTATTTAATTAATAAGAGATTTATGGGATATTTACAGTTTCAGATCAATTTGCATAAAGATTATATACAAACTTAAATTAATAAAAAAAATCTGCTTAAATATGTGCCTGCTTCCATCATTTCATTTTGCCTAGTGTGCAGATGCTTGCTGCTATTAAAAAAAAAAAAAAAAAAAAAAAAAAAAAAAAAAAAAAAAGAAGAAATATTCAAAATGCCAAACCGTTGCACCCAAAGAGATTATATCCAATCTAGTTGGTAGGGAATATGTACAGGCTATAACACTGGAATAAAGAATCAATCCCCAGTAAAGAAAGAGAGTACAGCCCATAGGGACATGCATGCCGCCAAGGATTAACATTATTCAAAGGGGCTGTACAACCCAACAATAATCATGTTGTGAATCTGAGATACACATACAAAACTAGTCAACTTATGCAAATAGTCCCAGTGCCAAAGACTATCAATAAAAGTCGTTTATTGAGATCATACCTCCTAATGCCACAGACTATCAATAGAAGTCATTTATTGAGATCATACCTCCCAACTGTCCCACTTTTCACCAGACAGTCTTAATTTTTGATGCCCAGCTTTGGGTCCCGGATTGCCCTGAAATGTCCATTTTCCTGCTAACCCTTCACAGCCTCTCGCAATGAAACTGCAGCATCATCCCCTCACATTGTTGAAAGTGCAGCCACCTAGAGTAGAGTAGAGGACAATTATGAAAGTTATGCAAATGATGGAAGTCACAAGGCAGCCGGGAGTGTAACAGATGGGCGGGACTAGTGGGGATTTTGCAGATATTTTCAATAAAGTAACCAGAAATACTACTTTTTCAAGCAGATTCATTCAATATTTAAAAAATGTTTAATAAGTCTCCTTTACTGTAACTTAGTATCTTACATAACTTGTATATCAAGCAAAGACAATACAGAGGCAAACTCCACTGACCACCTATTAATTAAAAAACTTATGGTGCCGGCAAGTCTGCAACTAAGCTGAGTAAGGTGGAAGTTTGAGAAGTTAAAACAGGAAAAACAAATTCATTTAAAAAAAAAAGTAATGATTAGAGAAAGTAAGGTGGGCTCTATGACATATTGAAGACTTTAGATGAAGGGTTTCCTTGTCCTTTAAAGGAGTAATAAACCCTTTCCCAAAAAAAGCCCTACCCCCCCCACCCCACATAGACCCCCCTCCCTCCTCCCCACCAGTCTAGCTGCCCCCACAGGGAAATGCACCTAACTTTTTACTTACCTCTCGGTGCAGATTTAGGCATCGGAGTTCCTCGCAGCCATCTTCCGGGTCTTTGGTAATCTGATTGTAAGACCGGTGAAAGGACGCATGTGCAATTTACCAGTTTGCGACAACTGCGCATGTGCAGAAATGGATGGAAATTGCCGAAGCGCCAGAAGAAGACATGAAGACCCAGAAGATAGCTGCAGTGAGCTGCGATCCCTGAATCTGCACCAAGGGATAAGTAAATAAAAAAGGGGCATTTTCCGGGGGTGGGGCAGCTAGGCTGGGGGGGAGGAGGGAGGGGGGTCTACGTAGGGTGGGGGTGTAGGAGTTTTTTGGTAAAGGGTTTGTTTCTCCTTTAAAGGACAAGGAAACCCTTCCTCTAAAGTCTTCAGTATGTCATAGAGCCTACCCTACTGTCTCTAATCACTAATTTTTTTTTTAAAATGAATTTGTTTTTCCCGTTTTAACTTCTCAAACTTCCACCTTACTCAGCTTAGTTGCGGACTTGCCGGCACCATATTGACGTGCATTACATCATAAATATATCGGCTGCAGTTCTTCTGAGCATAGTATTCTTCTCCTGCTCCTAAATTCTTGTGTGCCCCTGCTGTGAGTCGTATGCTGTCTCCCGACCGGGAATAATGCACATGGTCTTGGTCTCAGTGCTGGAGAGATGGATTGTGGGATTTTCTTTTCTACTAATCTGCAATATTTTCATAACTCTGGCGCTTCTACGTCTGCAAGGATGAAAACTGAGTTGTGGAACGCTGCAGAACTGACTGCTTGTCAGATGAGTTCCAATGTTTAACATACTTTCTTTGTCCTTTAAGATACAGTTCCCTGACCCCAAGGAACTGACTAACTAACATTAATGAACTGTTTAATGAACTGCTGTTTATATTTGGATCTATTAAGTGAATGATATGATGTGTTTCCTACATGAACTTTCTAGCAGTGGCAATGACCAGTTATTGGGCCTCACAGCAACATCATTAGTTATGTAAAAACTTACATTCCTGTCAAACAAACACGAGTATCGAGTAATGACAGGGGCAGACATAGGGGTAGGATTTAAACTTAGCTCAAACTCCACTTCAGTGATTTGGGCAGAAGCCTAACATTGTGTGAATGGGATATTACTGCTGGTGACTGTAGGGGCTTTGGTTGAATTTAGAATATCAGGCAGGAGGATATGTCAAATATTGGGATGGGGGCACAATGAGGAGTATTTCTGTCACACTATATATAAAGGGCGTGGCTATAAAGAGGGAGTGATCAGAATAGAGACAATAATATTGTGAAGGTCAGATTGTCGTTGGGGGAGGAGCTAATTCTGCAGCATATTTCTGGGTAATAATAGAATAAATGGCACAAAGTTTTTCCACATAAATTTGTCTTCAACAGTTGTTTTGTGTGTTGGACATTCTTATTGGCTTTACTATAACGTTTTAGTAAATGTAAACAATCAGCTAACGTACTGGACATTTCCCCTCAGTCCCTAACTGTTCCTCCGCCCCCCAGTCTGCCAGCTCCGAACCCTAACCTTTGCCATATTAGCCAATGAGCGAATGCGTCCCACCCCTTCCTTCAGCGTTGACACTAGCAGCTTTAGTCTGTTTACTTCCGTCTGCCTCTGTCCCGCCCCTTCGCGACTCCGCCAATGAGTGAGTGTGATTCCCCTTTTCTTGCTCTGCTATAGGCAGCGCGTCTCTCTGGACTGGAGGAGCTGGCCAGTAACACTGTCACAATCAGGTTTGGTTGGAAGGGCAGACTGTATATACATTTGCTTGTGAGTGGGTAACTGTGAGTGCAGGTGAGTGGCTGCTGTTGTTCCCTGTCTCAGAAGCTATGTGCGATTCTATTGCTTTATTAGCTGAGTGTTGTTGTTTTTATTTTGCTCTGAGGACTTTCTTTGTGTGTGGGGCACAAGTGGGTGACAGGGGAGCAACAATCAGCCTGGTCCCAGTTCTTTGAGGAGATGGGAATAGTAATTGAGAGGCACCAGGAGGCTTGGAGTTCCCAGTTTTATTTCTGTTCCTTTATAAACAATGAATTATTATACACGTAAACAGATAAAAGGGACTGAGCCAATGGCCCCCGCAGGTGATTATTGGATCTTGTACCTCAGCTGCTGTTACTCAGGAATCCTTTCCTTCAGCAGCCGTATAAACTGACAGATAGTACAGCAGCCGTATAAACTGACAGATAGTACAGCAGCCGTATAAACTGACAGGTAGTACAGCAGCCGTATAAACTGACAGGTAGTACAGCAACCGAATAAACTGACACATTGTACAGCAGACGTATAAACTGACACATTGTACAGCAGCCGTATAAACTGACAGATAGTACAGCAGCCGTATAAACTGACACATTGTACAGCAGACGTATAAACTGACAGATAGTACAGCAGCCGTATAAACTGACAGGTAGTACAGCAACCGAATAAACTGACACATTGTACAGCAGACGTATAAACTGACAGATAGTACAGCAGCCGTATAAACTGACAGGTAGTACAGCAACCGAATAAACTGACACATTGTACAGCAGACGTATAAACTGACACATTGTACAGCAGCCGTATAAACTGACAGATAGTACAGCAACCGTATAAACTGACACATTGTACAGCAGCCGTATAAACTGACAGATAGTACAGCAGCCGTATAAACTGACAGATAGTACAGCAGCCGTATAAACTGACAGATAGTACAGCAGCCGTATAAACTGACACATTGTACAGCGGCCGTATAAACTGACAGATAGTACAGCAACCGTATAAACTGACACATTGTACAGCAGCCGTATAAACTGACAGATAGTACAGCAACCGTATAAACTGACACATTGTACAGCAGCCGTATAAACTGACAGATAGTACAGCAGCCGTATAAACTGACACATTGTACAGCGGCCGTATAAACTGACAGATAGTACAGCAGCCAGAGAAACTGACACGTACAGCAGCCGTATAAACTGACGCATTGTACAGCAGCGTATAAACTGATAGATAGTACAGCAGCCGTATAAACTGACACATTGTACAGCGGCCGTAAAAACTGACAGATAGTACAGCAGCCGTATAAACTGACACATTGTACAGCGGCCGTATAAACTGACAGATAGTACAGCAGCCAGAGAAACTGACAAGTACAGCAGCCGTATAAACTGACAGATAGTACAGCAGCCGTATAAACTGACAGATAGTACAGCAGCCGTATAAACTGACATGTAAAGCAGCCGTATAAACTGACGCATTGTACAGCAGCCCAATATCGCCCACCTCGATGTGGTCATATTGATGTCACCAAACGAACGGATCTCCCTGTGTATGGCCAGCTTTCGATGCAACTAGCTGGCCACGCTGGTGGCAACCCTATCTCCTATCTATGTTCTGCTTGATGAGTAAGCCCAATCCTTTAATTACAGATATGGGATCTATTATACAGAAATCAGTTATCCAGAAATCTCTGAAATACAGCAATGCTCATTTAGAAAAACTGTTTCTTATTTTTGATTGATTTGCTATTTTTTTGTTGTTTCTGTAATAAGACATTAACCTCACTTGATAATTTATTGGCCGGATAAGTGTTTGGTTTTCACAAGGCTGAAAACTAAACAGAAACTGGAGAGCCGAACAGGCCTTAGAAAAACGAACTGTTTGGGTCAAAACCGAAGTGGTGGCAACCCTATCCCTGATATTTCTCATAGTCTTATCAATTCGGGGTATAACCGGATAGGTATACATTCCATATTGGAGATAACACAGCCACTAAAGCTGCCTGAGGCAATCTGTCCAGACATTTCCTTGGGACAAAGCTCCCTGATTGGTCTTTCTGGCCCCACTTGTGTATGAAATCTTGTGAAGAAAAGAAGGGTAACTATACCATATTGTGCTGAGAATCCGGGACCCTGCAAGTATCCGTCTCTCCCACTGGTGGAGTCCCCGAGTCTTCAAACATGGGTTACCATGTTGGGTGGCTTTCTTCAATTCTTTGCTTTTTAATAGTAGTTGTGCACCCTTCCTCTGGTGCTTTAAAAATGTGGCAAACTCGTGTTTTCTATTGAGCCTTTGGTTTCCCAGCCCAAAATTTATTAAGACAAGTGACCAGTGCATGCTGGTTAATGTAGTTTTACTTTCAAGTGAGGCCATCGGAAACAAGTTGAAGTAAAACTACAATGATCTGTAAGCAGTGGGCAAAGTGTCCAGGACAGTCATCCTAGTTTGCAATTGGCATATAGAATTCCAGGGGCGAGTGGTACTGGGGGGCAGGCGCTGGACATGTTTAGTTACTTCAGATTTGAGAGGGTTGGGGAGAGATGTATTTTCACATATTTATTATTTTATTGTTAAAAAAAAAATTTCCCTGAACAAATTTGACTAATATTGAAATTACTTTCATCTGTTTTCAAAAATTAGACCTGACAGCTCTGATGTATATGTTGTCCAGGTGACCGCCAGCTTCCCACCCATCAGATAGGAAAAATGACAGTCTGTCTTTCCCTGTGTGACTGGCTACCCACATCCATATGAGACAGACTAAATTGGATTTACGTGGAGCTCCAATAAAGGTGTCATTATAAAAAAATATGCTTTTTTAGCTCAAATTTGACTTACGTGCCATAAATGTTTATCTGTTGTCTACATTATGAGTGATTCAAAAATGTTTATATGAATCCCAGAGTCAGTAGCACTAGCCCCATGTTTTATATACTCTCTTTCTAATGGAGAGGTTATATTTCTTCTTACCCCATAGTGACATTAACAAAACCATCCCCATTGTCTATTCTCTCCTCAACATAAGGATGACACAAGGCCCAGTGTCAAAACACAGGCTGTTGGGAGATTTAATGGGATTCTATGGATCTGGGCCTTTTGGGGGGGATATTGCTGGGAATAATCCTGTATAGAAATGTGTAAGTGCTTAATTCCAGGGTCACTTCCAGGTCAGTCCCTCCCACAAGGAGCCAATGGGAATGTGGGAGGAAGCGAGTGACACAGGGATGAAGGGGAAGAAGAAGAAGAAGGATAAAAATGAGGAGGAGGAGGAGGAGCGGGGGAAGAAGGAGAGAATGGTGAATCTGACACTGGAGATGATCTATCTGCTGACTGGAGAGGTGAGGGGCACTGTGACTGGCACACTGACAAGAGACTGTCTGTCTGTACAAAGGGGGTCTCTCTGCAGCTCAAACACCATTCTCTCTTCCTTTCAATATTTAGCACTACATCCCTAGGAAGAAGTCAGATGATGGGGGGGCCCTGCATGCCCCTGGCTCCGTCATACAGAAGGAAAATAACAAGAATGACAAGAAGATCCTGGAACTCATGTCCAACATCATCCAGCTGCTGACTGGAGAGGTGGGTACAGCGGCCCCTTATTGTTTAGTAACAGTGGATGATAATCCCTTTCTCTGGCTGGGGGATGACTGGAACATTGTGTGTGACAGGTTGCCATAAGGACTCATCATGTTTCCATCTATTTTTCCTTGCAGAAGTGGGACTATATAAAAGGAAACAAGGAGCATAACAGGGAAGGGATGAAGCAGCAGCTCCGCTCTGTGGGTGAGTAAAGTTTGCAGGTTTCTGTGAATGTGTGTGGCCCAGGGATCATGCTCACCCCTTTATATATGTAGAGGTGGAACTACTTGCTGTAGCAGGACAGAGTAAGTATCAGTGGATGCAAACATCAGCTGTATTTAATGAGCGGTTGTACTTTTAAATTACAGGGATATAGTTGCATTTTAAGGAAGGCTGTCCCTTGTGTACTTTGTGAATTCCTTCCACAAAACAGCAGGTAAACACAGGTTAACCCTCTTCAAACGTGGAAGGACAGGAAAGCATTGCAGGGAATAAATCACACCACTCCTAGCTAGCACACAACTCTAACTGTTGGCATATACTCTAATCACCCATCTTTGGTTCCAAGCAGGACCCCGCCTCTTATCCCTGACTTGAGACCCCAGGATATGAGAGCAACCCTCAGATTGGGCTTTCTCCTGTGCTGTAAGACTCAAGTCTCCATAGTAGCCCAGGGAGAATACACAGTTTGTACAAAGAAATTGACTGTTACCTGTAATTTTGGGGCTTTTTATAAGTCTTTTCCTACCCTTTTTACGGTGTATAGTTATTATTTGTTTAGCACCATCTTGGATTTGGATTTTGAGCTGTTCAAACACAGAGGCGCTACAGAATTGAATTTCTTTATTGATTTTTTTTATTTAGCTTGGCAGCTTGGCAGTATAGTACATTTTTATCTGCTTTGGGAATATTCAGTATATAGTATGTTTTAAGTAATCTAGCAGTGCTCTGCTAGTTGTAAGACACTACAAGGAAGCAGTATGTACATACAAAAACACAACTAAGTTAGGTTGAAAAATTACACACGTCCATCAAGTTCAACCTTTTTACTTTTTTTAACCTGCCTATCTGCCAGTTGATCTAGAGGAAGGAAAAAACCCATCTGAAATCCCTTCCTGACTCCAAAATGGCAATCGGACCAGTCTCTGGATCAACTTGTACTATGAGCTATCTCCCATATCCCTGTATTCCCTCACTTGCTAAACACCATCCAACCCCTTCTTATACCTATCTAATGTATCAGCCTGTACCCCTGATTCACTTCCCAGCTCTCCCTGTAACACCCCTTTACCTCCTCTAATCTCATTGGCTCCCTCCTGTCTGCTGGGAGGAGCTACTGGTGAATAAAGCATCCGACCCTTCCTTGTACCTATCTAATGTATCAGCCTGTACCACTGATTCACTTCCCAGCTCTCCCTGTAACACCCCTTTCCCTCCTCTAATCTCATTGGCTCCCTCCTGTCTGCTGGGAGGAGCTACTGGTGAATAAAGCATCCGACCCTTCCTTGTACCTATCTAATGTATCAGCCTGTACCACTGATTCACTTCCCAGCTCTCCCTGTAACACCCCTTTCCCTCCTCTAATCTCATTGGCTCCCTCCTGTCTGCTGGGAGGAGCTACTGGTGAATAAAGCATCCGACCCTTCCTTGTACCTATCTAATGTATCAGCCTGTACCACTGATTCAGGGAGACAATTCCACATCTTCACAGCTCTCACTGTAACAAAACCCTTCCCAATATTTAGGGGGAACCTCTTTTCTTCTAATCGGAATGGGTGACCTTGTGTCAGCTGGAAAGACCTACTGGTAAATAAATCATTAGAGAGATTATTATATGATCCCCTTATATATTTATACATAGTTATCATATCACCCCTTAAGCGCCTCTTCTCCAGAGTGAACATCCCCAATTTGGCCAGTCTTTCCTCATAGCTAAGATTTTCCCTTTACCAGCTTAGTTGCCCTTCTCTGTCCCCTCTCTAATACAATAATGTCCTGTTTGAGTGATGGAGACCAAAACTGTACGGCATATTCTAGATGGGGCCTTACCAGTGCTCTATACAGTGGGACCCCCTCCTCCCGTGACTCTCTGCCCCATTTAATACAACTCAAGACCTTATTTGCCCTTGATGCTGCTGAAAGTGAACTAACTGACAGTACCCAATATTGTCAGATCCAAAGGCCCAAAGGAGTTAATCCTATTTACCCGAAACAAGGGTGGGTTGTGGCTCAAAACGTAATCCCAGATTCGATCAGAAAATTGTTAGGAAGCCTATGGGGACCGACAGGGCCGCCATCAGGGGGGGACGGGGGGACAAGCGTACCGGGCCCGGGCATGAAGGGGGGCCCGGCAGCGCTGCATTTTTTGAAGATCCGGGCCCCCCTTACGAGCGCCCGAGCCGTACGTCTTGCCTCTGTGCTGCCGAATGCGGAAGTGCCGAAAAGCCGAAGCCGATGCGCCGAAAAGACCCGAAGTCACGGAAAAAGCCGAAGTCACGAAGCGCCGAAAAGACCCGAAGTCACGGAAAAAGCCGAAGTCACGAAGCGCCGAAAAGACCCGAAGTCACGAAAACAGCCGAAGCCGAAGTCCTGAAGCGGTGAAAAGACCCGAAGTCACGAAAGGAGGTGAAGTTGAAGTACTGAAGTCGTGAGTTCAATTCTACTGAACACCAGTTTGTGTATTTTTTTTTTTTTAATCTCCTGGCCACCAATGTATTATTTTAATATTCTATAGGCCCCTGCAACCAATCTTTTTTTTTAAAACATGTTTTTTTGGGGCCCCAATTTTTTTTTTTTAACTCGTAAGGGGCCCCTGACGCCAATTTTTTTTTTTTTTTTTCAAAAAATTTTTTTTTTTTTTTAAATTTTTTTTGGGGCCCCAATTTGTTTTTAACTTGTAAGGGGGCCCCTGCCGCCAATGTTTTTTTTTTTTTTTTCAAAAAAATTTTTTTTTTTTTTTCAAATTTTTTTTTGGGGCCCCAATTTGTTTTTAACTTATAAGGGGGCCCCTGCCGCCAATGTTTTTTTTTTTTTTTTTCAAAAAAATTTTTTTTTTTCAAAAAATTTTTTTTTGGGGCCCCAATTTGTTTTTAACTTATAAGGGGGCCCCTGCCGCCAATGTTTTTTTTTTTTTTTTTCAAAAAAATTTTTTTTTTTTTTCAAATTTTTTTTTGGGGCCCCAATTTGTTTTTAACTTATAAGGGGGCCCCTGCCGCCAATGTTTTTTTTTTTTTTTTCAAAAAAATTTTTTTTTTTTTTCAAATTTTTTTTTGGGGCCCCAATTTGTTTTTAACTTATAAGGGGGCCCCTGCCGCCAATGTTTTTTTTTTTTTCAAAAAAATTTTTTTTTTTTTTAAATTTTTTTTTGGGGCCCCAATTTGTTTTTAACTTGTAAGGGGGCCCCTGCCGCCAATGTTTTTTTTTTTTTTTTCAAAAAAATTTTTTTTTTTTTTCAAATTTTTTTTTGGGGCCCCAATTTGTTTTTAACTTATAAGGGGGCCCCTGCCGCCAATGTTTTTTTTTTTTTCAAAAAAATTTTTTTTTTTTTTAAATTTTTTTTTGGGGCCCCAATTTGTTTTTAACTTATAAGGGGGCCCCTGACGCCAATGTTTTTTTTTTTTAATTTTTTTTTGGGGCCCCAATTTGTTTTTAACTTGTAAGGGGGCCCCTGCCACCAATGTTTTTTTTAAAAAAAAAAATTTTACATTTTTTTTTTTTTGGGGCCCCAATTTTTTATAAGGGGGCCCTGACCATCAATAGCTTTTTACAACTTGTGTGGGGGGGGTTACTTTTTTAGCGCTGATGTCTGTGTGGTCTTTTAACTGCGATGTGGAGTGGGCGGGAAATGGGGTGGAGCTTGGTCGTCAGTGTGGGCGGGGCCCAGGGGGCCCCAAAAATTTTGTTGTACGGGGCCCCGTGATTTCTAATGGCGGCCCTGGGGACCGATGGTCGAAGTAGCCATATTCGACCATTCGAAATTCGAAGTATTTTTTCTTCTATTCCTTCACTCGAGCTAAGTAAATGGGGCCCCTATATGTCTCTTTTAGGTCGGGTTGGTCAGTTTATAAGGTGCCCCACTCTCTCTTCTTAGACTCACTACTTTATATGATGGAGTCGTTGTGCTCAGCAGAACTATCCAGTATTTCTTAAAGGAAAACTATACCCCCAAAATGAACACTTAAGCAACAGATAGTTCATATCATATTAAGTGGCATATTAAAGAATCTTACCAAACTAGAATATATATTTAAGTAAATATTGCCCTTTTACATCTCTTGCCTTGAGCCACCATTTTGTGATGGTGTGTGTGCTGCCTCAGAGATCAGCTGACCAGAAATACTGCAGCTCTAACTGTAACAGGAAGAGATCACCTGACCAGAAATACTGCAGCTCTAACTGTAACAGGAAGAGATCACCTGACCAGAAATACTGCAGCTCTAACTGTAACAGGAAGAAGTGTGGAAGCAAAAGACACATCTCTGTCTGTTAATTGGCTCATGTGACCTAACATGTATAGTTTGTTGGTATGTTTGTGAGTACAGTGAATCCTACGATCCCAGGGGGTGGCCCTTATTTTTTAAAACGGCAATTTTCTATTTATGATTACGATTAGGCAAAAGAGTCGCACCCGCACACCTGGCCTCTCCCAATAATTACGTACGGTGCCTGGGGTATAGGAGGACGGCCCCTCCAACATCAATGAGCATAAAATAACTCCAGCACACGTAGCATGCTCAAGGGATTGCTCCCGTGTTTAATGTCAATCCAACAATACAACGTTTCGGGGGCGTGACGAAACTATGGCTGAACTATAACTCTCTGCTTGGTCATTTGATCAATTGTAGTTATTTTTTTTGCAGCATTCAGGTTTCATACCGAATGAATCTTACGTCTGGACTGTAAAAACGAACTTTTTGTATTGTTTGGACTCATTCTCTACATGTATTACTATTTAACTTTTTTACATGTTTGGAGGAGTGGTTAACTTCAATTACCTAATTTAAGGAAGGCGGGTGGTGGTTTTGAGCACCTGACGAAGGGGCACACCCCCGAAACGTTGTATTGTTGGATTGACATTAAACACGGGAGCAATCCCTTGAGCATGCTACGTGTGCTGGAGTTATTTTATGCTATTTATGATTACCCAATGGCACATACTACTAGAAAAGGATATTATTATGAAAATGGTTTATTTACATGAAGCAGGGTTTTACACATGAGCTGTTATATGCAATATCTTTTTATAGAGACCTACATTGTTTGGGGGTATAGTTTTCCTTTAATATGAGACGGGGAGCCCATACAGCCATTAAATAAATAAATAAATAAATAAAAACGAAAACCTAGTTCAGCCAGGTAGTTTTAAAGGAGACATTTAGTGTAAAAAATAAGAATGTACCAGTACATTATACTCATTTAGATATAGAAGAATTGTGCTTAAAAAAGTAGTGTTTCAGGCTGATTTATTGAATATTTCTGCAAAACCCCTAATAATCCCTCCCTTCTCGTTGTTTATATAATTATAAAAATATCTGGAACGGTCCAATTCCTAAGACGGACGAATGGCTAGTGTCAGAGGGTTGATATTTGTCACCCCCGCCCTCTATGACGCCATAACGCTATAGGGCCCAAGGCAGGATGGACTAATGGTCTACTGTGGACAATGGTCAATAATATAGCTTATACTAGGCCATACAAACAAAAGATCATCACTCTGTTACTTAAATTCCAGAGTATCAGTCTAACGCCAGTCTGTCTGTTGGGGCCCCTTACTGCTGAAGTGCTGCTCTAATTACTGGAAATACCACAATGGCCTTGGTTAGCCGATAGCTGATTGCGAGGCTGTGGACCGTTGGAGCTAGGCACAGTATGTTACAACATTCCTTTGATAACATGTAAGACTAAGTAAATCATTTAGACATTAATTGTACAAGGAGGAGACAGACTATGTATGGTATTTCCGTGAAACCCTTGTTACAATTATTGTAAAAGCCTTCTGAAAGCTATATAATGCCTGGACCAAGAGGAGGGTCTTTGGTAAGTCCTTGGCTGACATTCTGTGTGTTACTCCAACAGCTTACCCAGACAAAACTGTTATGTTGTATTATGTAAGAATAAATTGCCTGACTATTACTAAAGGTTTTCCTTTACTGAGTTTTGTCTTACACGAGGTCAAAATGGTACTACTAAAAATACCATCATCTTCCACTTGCTGCTCCCTGAATTCCCAGGCTGTGCACTCAGCTCACTGCACTGTAGGACAGGAACCAATCAGCAGCTAGCAGGACCTGATAGGGAACTGAAGCCTGTCTGTGCTTGTGTGACTGCAGGGCTGTGATTGGCTGTCCCCCTCCTACTGTGCTTCTGGCAGGGACCGTTAGGACACGCCCACCCCTCATTTGAAACACAGACAGGGACCAGAGAACATCGATAGGGAGCTCCAATAAAGGGGCTGTTTTTAAAGATAATATTAATGTTTAGCCCCATGTAAAAGCAACACCATATATTACTTATAATTTCCTACAAAATCAGGGTTTTTTCATTTATCCAATATGACTCCTTTAATAGGTGCTGTACAGTTGGAACAACAAAAGAAAATATCTCAGAGTTTGTTTTACTATTGCTGGGACTGTGTTGGAACCGTTTGTGTACGTCCTGCATGTATGTGTTTGTATACAGTTTATGCATGACATGTTTGTATCTTTACCAGATGATTTCTATGAAGATAACAGCACAATGAAATCTAATCTGGGAACAACATGCTCTAGTAATGAGCCAAGCAAGACTGAGACTGAAATGAGTGCCGATGGAAATCTCACAAACCCAGCGGAACAGCCCCCACCAACCAATGAGATCAAAGAGGATGCGGCTTCATGTGAAGGGAACAGCCAATCAGATTGCAGAATTAATCCACTTGCAAAAAACATACAGGGAAGTGATACACTTTCAGTTATCATGGAGCACAGGTTAAATAAGAGATTGTCATTTGATGACATGTCAGACACTATTAAAGAGGAAGTGACTTTATGTAAAGCAGGAAACCAATCAGATTGCAGGATTAAACCACTTACAGAACAGATACAGGGAACAGATAAACCTACTCCTATCATGACATCCAGCCTGGATAACAGCTTGGCAGCTAATTATATATCAGATGATATTAAAGCGGAAGTGGCGTCATGTGAAGAGGGAGACCAATCAAATTGCAGAATGAATCCACTTACAGAACAGATACAGGGAACAGATACACCTACTCCTGTCAGGGGGTGCAGCCTGAATACGATTTCTGAAAGTAAGAGCAATGACAATGATACAAATATCAATGAATCCACATATACATCGTGTCAGAGGAATCCTGCTTTGACTGTCATATATTACTGTACAGAATGCCACAAAGGCTTCAATAGAAAAAGCACACTTGTTAGACATCAAAAAATTCACACACGGGAGAAACCATTTGCCTGCAGTGAATATGGAGAATGTCCATCACATCTTAATGGGGAGAATCTGTACATTTGTTCTGAATGTGGGAAGTGTTTCAGCAATCTCTCGCACCTTAATATACATCAAAAACATCACACGGGGGAAAATCCGTACTATTGCGCCGAATGCGGGAAATATTTCAGAGATCGCTCGAATCTTATTGCCCATCAGAGAACTCACACGGGAGAGAAACCATTCGCTTGTTCCGACTGCGGGAAACGTTTTACAGTTTGCTCCAACCTTTATGTACATCAGAGAATACACACGGGGGAGAAACCGTATTGTTGCTCTGAATGTGGCAAATGTTTTACGCGGCAGTCGAACCTCATTTTGCATCAGAGGATTCACACGGGGGAGAAACCATTCAATTGTTCTCAGTGCGGGAAACGTTTTGCACGGCGTTCTGTTCTCAACGTGCATCTCAGAGTTCACCAGTAAACTGTTTTTTTTTTTGTAATGCTTGACCCGAAATTGTTATTTGTAGGTAAATAAGACTTTAGGCAAAACCAGCAAACATGTAATAGTATATCTGCAGGAATAGCGACACTCACGGGACTCTTCTGAAGCTTAACAAAGGTGATACTCAATTAGAGACTCAACGTTTCGATCCCCCACAGAACGTATTTGTCTGTATTCTCCTGACGGGATCGAAACATTGAGTCTCCAATAAAGTATCACGTTTGTTAAGCTTCAGAAGAGTCCCGCGAGTGTCGCTATTCCTGCAGATATAGATACAGATATGGATATATTTATCAAGGAACGAAGTTAGAGGTCGCCACTGTCCTCTAGAGTCATATTTCGCCTCTCTCCATTCATTTCTATGGGATTTTTAAAAGAGTATTTATCAATGGGTGAAAGTGAAAGATCTGATTGGTTGCTATGGGCAACATCACAAGTGATGTTTGTCTCCTATGTTAATGAATTTGCCCCTCTGTGTGCAGAGACGGGTATTCCATCTCTCCTGTGTGCATAGTAACAGGTGAGTTGACTAATTGTAACTACACACATAATTGGGGCAGGAGGGGGCCAGATTAGTGGTCTCTCTGCCAGTCAAAGCTTTAGTGTATGGATTCAGGTTGATTCTGGAACAAATACTTGTAGGTTCCATCTCTGATTTCTGGAACCCAGGCCATTGATCTAAATGAAACCCTTTCATTTTGGTGAAGTGCTCTTGACCATAGTGCTAGAGAAGTGATCCCCAACCAGTAGCTCATGAGTAACATGTTGCTCTCCAACCCCTTGGATTTTGCTCTCAGTGGCCTTAAAGGGGAAGGAAACCTAGTTGGCGCAAAAACCCTCCCCCCCTCCCGTGAGTTGCCCACCCTCCCTCCTCCCCCCTGGCTTTCCCGTCCCGCTGGGCAAATGCCCCTAACTTGTTACTTACCCTTCTGCGCAGGTCCAGTCCAGGGAGTTCACAGACGACATCTTCTTCCACGCGATCTTCTTCCTGCTTTGAACGGTGTTTTGGCGCATGCGCAGTAGGAGTATTTCGCCGGTACGGATCTACTGCACATGCGACAAGTCACAAAGTACTTTTGGCGCATGCGCAGTAGATCGTACCAGCGAAATGTTCCTACTGCGCATGCGCCGGTCAAAGCAGGAAGAAGATCGCGTGGAAGAAGATGTCGTCTGTGAATTCCCTGGACTGGACTTGGACAGAAGGGTAAGTAACAAGTTAGGGGCATTTGCCCAGCGGGACGGGTAGGCCAGGGGGGAGGAGGGAGGGTGGGCAACACACGGGAGGGTTTTTGCGAAACTAAGTTTCCTTCCCCTTTAAAGCAGCTGCTTATTTTTTGAATTCCAGGCTTGGAGGCAAGTTTTGGTTGTATAAAAACCAGTTGTACTGCCAAACAGAGTCTCAATGTAGGTTGACAATCCACATAGGCGCTACTAAATGGCCAATCACAGCCCTTATTTGGCACCCCAAGAACATTTTTCATGCTTGTGTTGCTCCCCAACCCCTTTTTCTTCTGAATGTTGCTCACGGGTTCAAAAGGTTGGGGATCCCTGTGCTAGAGTGTATATGTATGTATATAATTATATAACGCTGCTAGATAACAATAAAACCGGTGATAATACAAACTACATTTACATTAATGATTAAGAGTTAAGTGTCAAAGAAACAAGAAGAAGGCGGTTCCTGTCCCTTAGAGCTTACAATCAAATTGAGTGTGTAACTTCCAGACACACCTATGAGGATATTAAGTGCTGCAGGTTACAGTGGGTGACACCGCACTACAAGTACCAGAACTGAGTCATGGGTTATGCCAGTGTTTCAAGACAGAGTCTTTGGTCAGAGAAGGAGAGGGAGGAGTCAAGATTACCCCCAGATTGGGCAGCAGGATAGAAGCAGGTTTAGGTGGAAAGATGATCAGTTGATTCTTTGTTAGGCTTAGTCTGAGATGATTTTGGTTCATTCAGTTGGAGATTGCTAGGTGGCAGTTAGAAATTCAAGTGTCACAATCTGGTTTGTGATTTCAGTCAGGGGCATGGGGTTTTGAGCATAAGTATACTTACCCTTTAAGCAGGCAAATGAGCCAGTAGTGGGTGAGAGAGTGTTGTTATACTCTGTAACCATGGTATTAGGATCAGGCATCAACCTAAAAGGGGAGAGACTGGACATGGGAGAGAAAGCTAAGGCTGAGAGGTCTATATCACATGTATTCAGAGTTAGTAGGGAAGGAGAGTGTAATACACAAAATATATAGTGAATAAAGTAGCCCCTCTTGTAAAATATAAGGATATTATAAGTTACCGAGGAGTTTTATGACCATATAAAAACACAAGGCCGAAGGCCGAGTGTTTTTATACAGGTCATGGAACTCCGAGGTGACTTCTAATATTTTGCAACTGGGGGTACTTTATTTATTATAATACACAAGTTTCAGTGAGTCATGTGACAGAAATGACATCAGAACTCACCGTTTATAACTGATGACATCACTACTCACCGTTTATAAGGATATCATTTACAAGATAATCATGGCTTTTGTGTATTATAACCAGATTATGAACAGAAAGGAAGGGGTCCCTGTTAAAATCAGCAAGAGGAAGAATTTTGGTAAAGACTAGATCTAGAATGTGGCCATCCGTAAGAGTTGGGGTGTCTGTGCCACTGCTGGAGAAGGTGGAGAAAATGAGAGGCCAGAGTTGTGAAGGACCATCAATATAGCAGGTAAAATCCCCAGGGATGATCGCAGGGCTGTCAGTGCAGAGGAGGAGGCGAAGGAAATCTGTACATGACACATACACATACAGAGAGAGGATGGAAGATCTAAAGGCCATGCACCTGAAACAAGTTGAATAAAAAGGCTGAAGGAATAAGTATATGTTATTAAATTCTATGCGCCGGCATTTACATGGAAACATACGGCTTCTGCCAGCACACGATGGCTGTAAACCTGACCGCATAGAACGTTTAAAAATAATTCAGCAGTTCAATCCCAGGACTCCATATTGTTGAAATGGCATTTGTTTCTTAGAATAGTGTATTTTCAGTGCTACGGTACTATAGGCTGCTGATAGCATTGGAAATGAGTTTGTACCTCTTTACTCTCCATGGGAGGTTACAGTACAGCCGACTGCATGATACATTCCCCTAGTCAGATATCAAGATTTAGAGGTTTACCTGACTGTACTTTGGGATATCCCTGTTCATTAGGGGGGCAGTCACATTGTTTGGTGGATACCACCGTACTCCCTGCAGTTGCATCCCAAGTCAGCAGAAGATCATGAGGAGGTGCTGGACTCAACACACAGGTAAGTACTTCTCTACATGCCACAAGCAGGGATTATGTTGCCTTGACCATGGTTGTTTATGAATAGACTATACCTAGTTATATAGCCAGTGCCACATCCCTATTCAGCCAATTCTGTCCCATTGGACCTGCATTTCAGGACTGTAAATTATCAGCAGCTAGCAGGACCTGATAGGGAACTGAAGCCTGTCTGTGCTTGTGTGACTGCAGGGCTGTCATTGGCTGTCCCCCTCCTACTGTGCTTCTGGCAGGGACCGTTAGGACACGCCCACCCCTCATTTGAATCACAGACAGGGACCAGAGAACATCTATAGGGAGCTCCAATAAAGGGGCTATTTTTAAAGATAATATTAATGTTTAGCACCATGTAAAAGCAACACCATATATTACTTATAATTGCCTACAAAATTAAAGTTTTTTTTCATTTATCCTATGTCTCCTTTAAACATGGCCCCTTTATTGGAGCTCCCTATAGACATTCTCTGGTCCATGTTTCAAATGAAGGGTGGGCGTTTCCTAATGGAGCCAATCACAGCCCTGCAGTCCCACAAGCAAAGATAAGCTTCAGTTCCCTATCAGGTCCTGCTAGCTGCTGATTGGTTCCTGTCCTACAGTGCAGTGAGCTCCCTGCATTGCCTAAAAATTCAGGGAGCAGCAAGTGGAACAGATGGGCGGGACTAGCAGTGATTTTGCAGAAATGTTCAATAAATCAGCCCAAAACTCTACTTTTTAAAGAACTTCTGTATTTAAATAATGCACTGGCACATTCTCGACGATTTTCATACAATAGGTCTCCTTTCACAGTCATAAAGTTCAATTATTTCTCATAAACTTCCCTTTAAGGCTTCTCCTCCAAGTGCCCACATAGACACTCTCATCTCTATTTATATTGTTGTACCCATAGGACCACTCATCAGTGAAGGGCCAGTGCCCACAAGGACGATGTTGACATTGTACAGTCATTGCTGGAGGGGTGAGAAAAGTGTGAACAGGTCATTTTACTTGTTAGTGTTATTTGTGAACCTTATCTCTATGCGACTGTCAGTTTAATATGACAAAACTGTGCCACTACCACACACGTCAGCTTCACAAGAGAATTTAGGAGAGTGGCCGTGAGTGTTGAGCACAATGTACGTGAGAGGCGGGGCCTTTTAGGGTTATTATTGTAAGGCTCTAAGGAAAGGCCAAGAGTCAGAGGTACAAGTGTATATGGGCTTATTTACCAATGAGAAGTTAAGGAGAAAAGTACAAAAAATAGGTGCAAAACACAATGTTTTCTACCCATAAGGCATCTTGCCCCTGGTAGCTGTATCTACCACTGTCAGACGCAACTGTTTGCACCTCAGGTATAGTGCACAAAGAGTTGCTTCTTCAGCAGACCATCAAGGAACTCTCAGGTATATGTTTTTTAAAGGAGACATATAGGATAAATGAAAAAGCCCTAATTATTGTAGGCAATTATAAGTAATATATGGTGTTACTTTTACATGGTGCTAAAAATTCATATTATCTTTAAAAATAGCCCCTTTATTGGAGCTCCCTATAGATGTTCTCTGGTCCCTGTCTGTGTTTCAAATGAGGGGTGGGCGTGTCCCTGCCAGAAGCACAGTAGGAGGGGGACAGCCAATCACAGCCCTGCAGTCACACAAGCACAGACAAGCTTCAGTTCCCTATCAGGTCCTGCTAGCTGCTGATTGGTTCCTGTCCTACAGTGCAGTGAGCTGAGTGCACAGCCTGGGAATTCAGGGAGCAGCAAGTGGAAGAGAAGGGAGGGATTATTAGGGTTTTTGCAGAAATATTCAATAAATCAGCCTGAAACACTACTTTTTTAAGCACAATTCTTCTATATCTAAATGAGTATAATGCACTGGTACATTCTTATTTTTTACACAAAATGTCTCCTTTAATAAAAAAAGAAACCAATATACTTTTATTAAAAAATGGTCTACTGTTTTTATAAGAAACCTGACGGTATGCAGTGAAATTCCCCCTCGTTTTACTTGCTCTGACTGCTGCAGATAGGAAACTTCAGACAGTCCTTAACTGCATTGCAGGGAAACAATCATACTTTCAAACAGCAGGGGGAGCCCCCCACCTTACTTCCCAGAACTTGAACAGCTTTGTTTGTTTCCCTGTAAAGCAGCCAGCGACCATGTCGAGATTTGTATCCACAGACCCAGTGCAGTCTGTATATTCTGATTATTAATCAGTCTTGCTGGATCAGCTTCTATGGCAGATATTATTTGTGCTGTTTTATTTATAATTTATGATGATCCCTAAGGTTAACCTCCCAACTGCGTAGTCTTGTAAAGATTTTTAACAAAGTTACAAGATGGTGACCCCCTGTGGCCAACTTTGAAAACATAAATAATTTGTTTAATTAGACTTCTGGTGCAGAAAGTTCATGTTTATGTTTAGTATACAAAATACAGCATTTCTAGCCTTGTTCTATTTTAGACTTTAGTTCGCCTTTAAAAGGGTCTCCACCCAATGCTCAGTTCTGACCAACTTCTCAGTAAGCATTATATTACACACTTCCATTGCCATAAAATGTATTTGTAAATGCACTTTCGGCTGATGTATGTCTACTGAAGCAATGTAGCAGATATCAGCTCTCCAAGTAAGTCCTAATTCCTACAATGTCCTGTTCTACTTCTTCTGAGGCTTTTAACTCACAGAGGATGCAGGGGGTTGTGAGAATGGGCTGCAGAATAGTGTTTGCTTCAGATTTCATTTTCTTTTATTATGCAACACATTCCACCATAGTGTCTTTGATAAGAGCACGTTTCTTTAGAGTCTGTGGTTGAGGTCCATTTGTCAGAGCAATCATGGCTGCTCCCATTAAAGATAAACACAAGCATGCACATAAATTCGTTTTTGCAGTACAGTTCATTGCTCATATACGATACGAATCATTTAGACACATGAAGTGACTGTAAAGCCTTTTTATAAGCAGGGAATACTGCAGGAATATTAATAAATAGGGGAATGGGGTGATTCCGTTTTTCGAAAACAGAAGTTTACGTTGGAACATTGTAGTGCTTGGAGAATTTCGCTACTGGTGAATCCTCCGGTGTAACGCCAGCTGTGAGCTTTGTGCAAAACAAATCCTGCACTCAGGACACGAATATGGTTTCTCCCCGGTGTGAAGTCTCTGATGATCCTTAAGATTTGAGCGACGCGTGAAAGCTTTGCCACAGTCAGCACAGGAAAACGGCTTTTCCCTCGAGTGACTTCTCTGATGCACAACAAGGTTCGAGCGATCAGAGAATCGTTTGCCGCACTCAGAACAACAATAAGGTTTCTCCCCTGTGTGGATTTTCTGGTGAACATTAAGCGGAGTGCGATGGGTGAAACGTTTCCCACATTCGGTGCAAGAGTAGGGTCTCTCGCCCGTGTGAATTCGCCGGTGCAACGTCAGCTGTGAGCTTTGGGTGAAAGATTTTCCGCAGTCGGAACAACCAAACGGTTTCTCTCCCGTGTGACGCCTGCGGTGAACGCTGAGGGCGGAGCTATATGAAAAACCTCTCCCGCATTCTGTGCAAGTAAATGGTTTCCTCCCGGCGTGATTTCTCTGATGGGCAAGAAGATCGTTCTTCCTAGGAAAAGATTTATGGCACTCGTAGCAGTTGTACGACAGCTTCCGTGATCTTGTTTGAGAAGTACGGGCGGGTTTAGTGTGAACGTCGCCATTTAAACTGCTGTTTACGTTCCATCCTGCAATAGCAATTGGTGCAGCTGTTCCCTGTATCTGCTCCATGAAAGTATTAATGCCCCACTCTGAATGGTTTGCTCTTTCACATGATACTGGTTCCTCTTTTATAACTACAGGTAAATAATGAGCTGACAAGCTGTTATTTAGGCTGTATCCCAGTATAGCATTAGAGGCATCTCTGCCTTGTATGTGTTCTGTAAGTACATTAATACTGGAATCCAAATGTTTTCCCCCTTCACATGAAGCTGCTTCTTCTTTCATAGCATTTGATATATAATTTGTTTGTGAACGATCATTCAGGCTGCATCTCACAATAGGCGTAGGTGCATCTGTTCCCTGTATCTGTTCTGTAAGTGGATTCATGTCCCTATAGTTTCCTCCTTCACATGAAGCTGAATCCTCTTTAACAGAATAATTATCTGCCAAGCTGTTATTCAGGCTGCATCCAATGATAGGAGCAGGTGTATCGGTTTCCTGTTTCTGTTCTGTAAATGGATTAAAGCTGCAATCTGATTGGTTTCCTTCTTCACACAAAGCCACTTCCTCTTTAATCCCATTGGCTGCCAGGGGCTGTTCCACTGGAGAAATGTTAGTAATTGTAAAATTTCCATCAGAACCAGTCCCTACAGCTGCATTTCGGCTTGGATCAGTATTACAAGATGACTTTGCCTCCAAATTTGTTTCGGTGGTATTCGGATATTCATCATATTTGCAATCTAGAAAAGGATACAAGGATGACACATTATTCTTGTGTTTCTAAGAAACCGACAAATCTGTCTGAAAAATATTCAAAATGAATGAAATGTACAATATAGGGCTGCAAGGAGTTTATAGGTTTTCCCTGTGTCTGGATTGGTTTCCTCCTACACTAGAACAAAGTACAGGAAGGCTAATTGGCTCCTGATAAAATCACGTATAGTTTGTCAACCTGGTGCAGGGACTGCTGTGTAATCAGCAATGTGGAATACGTTAGTGCTGTATAAAGGATGATAATAATAATGTTCCTTCACATATTTATGTCAAACAAATTACAACTTTTGTATTTACTAAATATGTGTATTTGTATTGTTCCCAGACAGCCTCCGTTCTATTCCTGTTAGAACCTCGTTTTTAAGTGAACATATTGATATTGTGCCCATTACTCACCCAGTGGGCGGAGCTGTTGGGGATCCTCCATTATCCCTTTGCTGTCAAGGGCCTTGTTTCCTTTTATATAGTCCAACACCTGCAGAGAAATATAGGCGCAAATTCACTAAGCGCCGAACGCTAGCGTTAATTCGGTAGCGATTGGCATTTTTCGTTACTGCGCATTCACTAACGAACGCTGGCATAGATTCGCTAGTGTTACTTCGCACCCTTACGCCAGGCGAATTTTCGCTAGCGACGTAACTACGCAAATTCACTAACTTGCGCAGTGTACTGAACGCTACCTTTTACGCTAGACTTCCTTCGCCACCTCAGACCTGGCGAAGCGCAATAGAGTAGATAGGGATTGTTTCAAAAAAAGTCAAAAATTTTTCGAAGTCCCAAAAAACGCTGGCGTGTTTTCTACATGATGGGTGATAGGCTGAAAAAGATCGAAAATATTTTTGGGGCTCCCCTCCTTCCCCCCTACATTTCCTGACTCATGGCAACTTACCTAGACAGTGGGCACATGTGTAGGGCAAAATAAAATTCTTATTTGCTGATTTGAAGGTTTTCTAGGCATTTGTAGTGCTGATACGTGTTCCTCCATTGAAATTTGAATTTCGCGCCGTATGCAAATTAGCCTTCGCTAGCGTAACTTCGCTTTATATAGCGAATCAACGCTAGCGCAACTTCGGATTTTAGTGAATTTGCGGAGCGCTGGCGAAAATACGCCTGGCGAAGTGTGGCGAAGTTGCACCTGGCGCAACTTCGAATCTTAATAGACTGGAACAGCATCTCACCATAGGACATATATTTCAGCATTTCAGAATGCAAAACTCCCTGTAATTGACTCATGTCCACTGCTGTACCCACCTCTCCAGTCAGCAGATGGATGATGTTGGACATGAGTTCCAGGATCTTCTTGTCATTTTCTTTCTGTATGACGGAGCCAGGGACATGCAGGGCCCTCCCCACAGTTGGGCTGGTCACATGGCACCTGCAGGCTCCTATCAGCATACAGTCAGTGCAGCTCTGTGTGGGGGCCGTGGCATCACCTGACTTCTTCATTACAACGTAGCCCTGTGTATTGAGAGGGAGAGACAGACAATTCTCTTTTAGAAAACCATATTTTATACAGACAGGTCTTGTTCATATACAGAATGCTATTCAGCCATTTCAAACCTGCGTGAAATCAACCCACCTGTCATTGACTTGAATGAAAAACAAGATAGGAGTTTCCCATTCAAATGAAAAAGAAGCAGATGAGGGAATTTTGAAAAGTCTTTCAACCAGATGAAAAGCACCCGGTGTGCTCCCGGCTAAACCTATCTGCCCTTAGCCTTTAACCCTGTTTATATACAGTGTTTTCATTGTTTCTTGTTTAATCCCACAATACCTGCTTTTTATGCAGGAGCAGCTACTGCTTCAAAGATACTCCAGGGGAAATAAAAGCATAACATACACGTGGGATAGAGATGAACTGAAAATCCACTTATAGAGCCAACTGAAGGAGGGTGGAAACAGGATTGATGCCATATGTACCCCTCAGTGTATTATACAGATGTACCAAATCCATCATTTTTCAATCTAACAAAATTAAAATCCTCCTCAAAACATATGGCTGAATTCTTTACTAAATGAGATACACAATTTGCCTGTTTAAATTTCTGTAGAATCCAATAAAATTAAACGCCTGAAAGACGAAAAGAAGATGGGGAGCTACTGGGGCATCTTCAGAGGCACAGATCTTTACTGCTAAGGGACTGTGGTTGCTTGGGGATGGTACAGACCCCTAAAATATAATATACAGCATTTCTACCTTCATTTTTTGGAACAGTCTAATGTAGGTAAAGATGAACTGCAGCTCACCGTTTGTATGCTTGATTGGTTATCCTGCGGGGTATCCTGTGTTGATGCCCCAATAGAGTCAATCAGTAGAAATCCAGATGCAGGACAAATCCACAGCAGTATTCTTAGACTGCAAAATCTTTTATTGGGAATGTAACCAGACACAACATGTTTCGGGCTAGGCCCTTTATCAAGTGCACAGGAACATACAAGGTGTGGGTATTTAAACATTTTGTGACCTTTCACCTAAAGTGATGCATTGTGGGCGAGTCAGAGTTACTATTAATTAAAACATTTAAATCAATTAAATCGGTTAATATGCATAATACAAACATTTCCCCTAAAGTGATGCATTGTGGGCGAGTCAGAGTTACTATTAATTAAAAAATTTAAATCAATTAAATCGGTTAATATGCATAACACAAACATTTTCCAGTGTCCATGAAGAATTCACTTAAAATCCACCAATTCTATAGGAGATATTGACAGTCAGCTAGTCTTTACGGATCTCCTGCAGTATCAGCTAATGGTGAGTTTGACACAGGAGACTAAAATTACATGTTGGCTACATTATGCTGCATTTATAAGTAAATGCAACATTGTTGTCATAGTAACAACATTATATAAAAAGAAGTTATTAACTTATAAAACAACAATGTTTTAAATAACTACTAATGATGCATGAGTAACAACATTTTCTATAGCTAGTGCCTGGATAGGCCTAACGGCAGTTTCCTTTACGTGTAGGCTAGACGATTGAAGTAATGGCCTGGCGACAAGTGGAATTGGAGAGATGGACTTTCTTATTGGTCTTAAATTTTGTAGAATTTTTTTTTAATGTTTTAACACTTTTTCTACACGTATATTACACAAATTGGTGGATTTTAAGTGAATTCTTCATGGACACTGGAAAATGTTTGTGTTATGCATATTAACCAATTTAATTGATTTAAATTTTTTAATTAATAGTAACTCTGACTCGCCCACAATGCATCACTTTAGGTGAAAGGTCACAAAATGTTTAAATACCCACACCTTGTATGTTCCTGTGCACTTGATAAAGGGCCTAGCCCGAAACATGTTGTGTCTGGTTACATTCCCAATAAAAGATTTTGCAGTCTAAGAATACTGCTGTGGATTTGTCCTGCATCTGGATTTCTACTGATTTACCTTCATTTTTTGCTAAGCTTTACTCCTCCTTTAGGAAATAAATGTGTATACATGTATTGCAGATGGAAAACCTCTGAGGCAATGTCCTCTGTATCATCTCCATGAAATCACGTGACTAAGAAGGCTCTTTTATTCACTCCAAATTTGACTCACCTCTCCAGTCAGCAGGTAGATAATCTCCAGGGCGAGATGCAAGAACCTTTCATTCCATGGATCTATATTTTCTTTCCCCATGGCTGTATCAGTGGGTTCCCTGTAATTAAGCAGGTAGATATTCATAGAAGGACGGTGGCACAGAAGCACCTAGGAATCAAATGCACCCACTTTGCTGTGGAAACAACCTCACCCTCCAGTCAATGTGCTAGTGTTGTCTCGTCTCTAATGTTTGGTACCAGTATTCAGCCATATTAGACTGATTATGGAATCTGTATTGGGCCATATTAGATGGATTATGGTAGCAGTATTTGGCCATATTAGATGAATCATGGTACCAGTATTGGGCCATATTAGATGGATTATTGACCAGTATTCAGCCATATTAGATGGATTAAGATACTAGTATTCGGCCATATTATATGGATTATGGTACCTGTATTGGGCTATATTATATGGATTATGGTACCTGTATTGGGCTATATTATATGGATTATGGTACCTGTATTGGGCCATATTAGATGGATTATGGTAGCAGTATTTGGCCGTATTAGATGGATTATTGACCAGCATTCAGCCATATTAGATGGATTATGATACTAGTATTCGACCATATTAAATGGATTATGGTACTTGTATTGGGCCATATTAGATGGATTATGGTACCTGTATTGGGCCATATTAGATGGATTATGGTACCTGTATTGGGCCATATTAGATGGATTATTGACCAGTATTCAACCATATTAGATGGATTATGATACTAGTATTTGGCCATATTAGATGGATTATGGTAGCAGTATTGGGCCATATTAGATGGATTATTGACCAGTATTCAGCCATATTAGATGGATTATTGACCAGTATTCAGGCATATTATATGGATTATGGTACCTGTATTGGGCCAGATTAGATGGATTATGGTACCTGTATTGGGCCATATTAGATGGATTATGGTAGCAGTATTTGATAAAAAGGAAAAAAAACACTTGTGAATCTTTGGATCTTGGGATTTATACAGGGGTCTGACTAGGTCAGTTTATCACAGTCATTTTTAAAAAAGAGATAAAAAAAAATACCCCATATATTTACCTAATCAATTGTCGATTATATCTCAGTGATACTTCACTATAAAATGTATTGTAACTCCCCAACCTCCACTTGTGTTGAGTAACTAATTAATTGATTGAACAGATAGTGTGTAAAGAAAAAAAAAAAAGTTTACAATCTACTGAGTGATGATTTGTCTTAATTGTTTTTACTGCTTTACTGAAGGTGCTAAAGTATTAATAAATAATTGATTTTACTTTAAGGTGAAAATTAATTAATCAGAGAATCGTAATCCATTGACTAGAAAGTGCCTCTTTTTATATTTATTAGCAATTAACTTTTACAATAAATTTTATAGTGAAGTATCACTGAGATATAATCGACAATTGATTAGTGAAATATATGGGGTATTCTTTTATCTCTTTTTTAAAAGGTAGCAGTATTGGGCCATATTAGATGGATTATGGTAGCAACATTCAGGCATATTAGAAGGATTATGGTAGCAGTAGTCAGGCATATTAGAAGGATTATGGTAGCAGTAGTCAGGCATATTAGAAGGATTATGGTAGCAGTAGTCAGGCATATTAGATGGGTTATGGTAGCAGCATACTAGAAGGATTATGGTAGCATATCGGATGGATTAATGTAAAATGGTTTTAGCTGTGAAGGAGGCGGAAGGGTCAGGAGTGGGAGGAGTATAGTCCCAGGTATATGAAGTAGACTGAGGCCCAATAGAGACTGTGGCATCATTACAGCATTAGTCACAATCCACAGTCTCTCTGGGTCTGACGAGGAACAAAAAGGACTTCCTGAGAGATCAGAGCAGCACAAGTCATTGCTCAGACCAGTCACTCAGCTCTCTGCTCTGTGTCCCACACTAATAACAAGCCACACCCACAAGTCACATGTCCAATAATAGCTGCCCACATACAAACCTGATAGTGTCTCATACTCACCCGCTCCTGTTCCCAGCTCTTTCCCTGTGGAAAAATCTCTACTGTCTGGAGCTGAGCAGAAGGGGGAGGGACTCGCTCGCTCATTGGCTAAGAGGGAGGTGCGGAACAGAGACAGTCAGTAGCATTCAGCGAGCCCGGCCAACTAAACTTGCTACTAGTGTGTCTGTCCCTCATTGATCTGCTTTTGTGCGAGAGCGACCGCAACAGTTTTTATTGGCTCAGAGGAGGGGCGGGACAGGAACAGCCAATAGGGCGCAGTGCGCGCTTCTACCAAACTGCGCTGAGGAAACATTTCACCCATTGGTTGAGAGTAGAGGCGGTGCAATTAGTGTTAGAGGAAGTTAGGGACTGGTGGAAAATCTACTGACGGCTGTGAAAGAGGCGACAAGTGTTTACGTTTGTATTGCAGGTTTGTAACAATGATGAACCCCTGTGCCCAGCAGCTGCCATTGGTTTGTAGGTGATTCAGTAAAGACATGCGCAGAACATGTCTCCCTGCTGTTCCTTACTGTATGGAGGCTCCAGTCTGACAGGATTATATAGCAGTGCTCTACACACACATTACACACACGTGGACACTAAGCTGCCAAGAGATCAGTGTGTAGATTAGGGAGATACAGATTATAGACTTCAATAAGTCTCACACTTTGGCCTCAATAAGAGACATTGGATTTTGCAGTTGAACTGAGGGCAGGAGGTCTGTGTCTCTATCTGTGTCTCTATCTGTGTTTGTGTCTCTATCTGTATCTGTGGGGCCGATTCACGAAATTCGAGTGAAGGGTTCGAATAAAAAAAAAATTCGAATTTCGAAGTTTTTTTGGGCTACTTCGACCTTCGACTACGACCTTCGAATCGAACGATTCGAACTAAAAATCGTTCGACTATTCGACCATTCGATAGTCGAAGTACTGTCTCTTTAAGAAAAACTTCGACCCCCTACTTCGGCAGCTAAAAGCTACCGAAGTCAATGTTAGCGTATGGGGAAGGTCCCCATAGGCTTGCCTGGGATTTTTTGATCGAAGGATTTTCCTTCGATCGTTGGATTAAAATCCTTCGAATCGTTCGATCGAATGAAAAATCCTTCGATCGATCGCAGGATTTGCGCAAAATCGTTTGACTTTGATATTCGAAGTCGAACGATTTTAGTTCCCAGTCGAATATCGAGGGTTAATTAACCCTCGATATTCGACCCTTCGTGAATCGGCCCCTGTGTGTCTGTCTGTGTCTCTATCTGTGTCTGTGCTCAGATGCTGCTGCTGTTGTTATTGGGATTAAACACTGGCCTCAAAATGAAGCAGAAATATGAATCTGACTATGGCAAACCTACAAACTATACAAATGACCTTTTATACAAATCACAAGATTGTTTTTCCTTCTAGGTGAGGGTGATGGGCTTAAACGTTTCACTATAAAAATAGGTGTTTCCTTTGAATTATTATTTCATAATGGGGGCGGGAAATGTGGCTCCACCCACCGGGGTTTTCTTTAGGAGTGTGTGAGGTACAGTCGAGAGAGAAACGACGTAGTGTCTAATAATGTAATTGCTCCTCGTGGAAGATTCCATAGAATCCAGTTGAAATTGATACATGCCTAATATTTATCTGTTCTATACTAGATACTCCATTTATACTGTCTGGCTGTAAAGTCCTATAAATGGGCTGGGCAGAGGTAAGTGAGTGGAGCACTGACTGGAACTCTTACTATACTATGGGGTGAAGCCATGCAGAACACATTAGGGAAAATACTATACAATTTTATAAGAATTTATTCACCCTTCTTAACCTCCTGATATTCCTTATTTAAAAATGTGGGTGATTTTTAAACCAATGTCATGCTCTCTTGTCCACACCCAGTCTCACCCTGATACACGCCAGACTTCTCATGGAACTCCCACTGCCAATAAAAGACAGCTGAGAGTTAAGTATATATTAAATCTACAATGCTGCCACTTTGTTCACAGATAAAGTCAGAACAGACTCCAAACTATTTGAAAGACACAGAAGCCCAAACACCAAATATCCGCAATAAGCCTAAACACTGGTTGAATTCACCTTACAGCAGCCCCTCTAGCACTTGCCACAATCTAATAGGTTGGGCTGCTTATAACATGTCTTCTTACATTGGAGGTCAAAGAATCAGGATCCTACTGTATCAAACTGCCAGATCCAAGTTCCACTGACAGCTAATTCCACTGTGAATGAAATCATCAGTAGGATAACTTTTTAAAGCACATTCCTTCTATAGCTGAAAAAGTAAAAAGCACTGGTACATTCTTGTTTTTTTACATAAAATGTCTTCTTTAAACTTTTTTTAGATATAGAAGGAATGTCCTTTAAATAAAAAGTGTGTTTCTTGTTATTTTATTGTAAATATCTGCAAAATCCCTACTAGCCCTGCCCATCTGTTCCACTTGCTGCTGCCTCCTTTCCCAGGCCCTGCAGGGGAGCCAGCAGCACTCAGCTCACTGCACTGTAGGACAGGAACCAATCAGCAGCTAGCAGGACCTGATAGGGAACTGAAGCCTGTCTGTGCTTGTGTGACTGCAGGGCTGTGATTGGCTGTCCCCCTCCTACTGTGCTTCTGATAGGGACAAGAGAACATCTATAATGAGCTTAAATAAAGGAACTATAATATATAATATTACTTTACAGCAAAAAGTAAAACCAGCAACATATAGTATATATTATTGCCTACACAATTAGGAGGGTTTAATTTATCCTATAACTGTCTCCTTTAACATCTCAAAAAATATTTTTTGGTTTTGAGGGCATTTTTATAGATAAGTCATTTCCACTTCAATAATCCAGGCAATAAATTGTTTTATGACCATATTATTGAAAATCAGCAAATAAAATACAATGGCAATGTGATAATGTATGTATAGAAAAGTTTAAAAAAAATATCTCTGTAAGAGTCAGATATTACAGTACGACTACGACTCCTGCTCCTCACATCACATTTGTCCCGTGTGCATTCTTTGGTGTACAATTAGGCTTGAGCAACGAGCAGGCCCGGACTGGCAATCTGTGGGTTCAGGCAAATGCCAGAGGGGCTGATATAAGGTCCCATAGAAAGTCACTATTTAGTGGGCTGGTGGGGGCTGTTTTGACTTCTATGTGGGCTAATTGGGCCTCTGTGTACCTGAAATGCCAGGGCCTAATTTAATTCTCAGTCCAGACCTGGCGACGAGTAAAACATTTCCCACATTCCAAGCATTGAAACGGCTTCTCCCCTGTGTGGGTTTTCTGGTGCACACTAAGGTAGGAGTGTCGTGTAAAGCATTTGCCACATTCCGAACAGGAGAATGGTTTCTCCCCCGTGTGAGTTTTTTGATGCACATTAAGATGGGAGCGATGGGCAAACGACTTCCCGCATTCAGAACAAGCAAACGGTTTCTCTCCGGTGTGAATTCTCCGATGGACAGTAAGGTTGGAGCTGTGCGTGAAACATTTGCCACATTCGGAACAAGAATACGGTTTTCTCCCTTTGTGAACATTCTGATGGAGATTGAGGTGACAGCGATCTGTAAAACATTTGCCGCAGTCGGAACAAGAAAAAGGTTTCTCTCCCGTGTGAATGGCTTGATGCACATTAAGGTGCGAACGGGGTGTAAAACATTTGCCACATTCAGAGCAAGAAAATGGCTTCTCCCCTGTGTGAACCGTCTGGTGGACATCAAGATGGGAACGTCGCGAAAAACACTTGCCGCATTCGGAACAGGAAAATGGTTTTTCCCCATGTGGATTTTCTGATGGACATTAAGGTGGGTTCGGTCTTTAAAACATTTCCCACATTCGGAGCAAGAAAAGGTTTTCTCTCCTCTACATTGTTTCTCTGTATTAAGAGTTGTGCTTTGTTGAAGATCATTCATGCATTCACAGCAATAAAATAACTTTCCTGCAGTCTGACTTTTCTGTTGTACTTGCTCTAAGCTTTGAGTAAAATATTTGCCACATTCAGAACAAATAAATGAGTCATGTGTCACAGACAAGTTGTTATTCAGGCTGCATCCCATGATAGGTGTATCTGTTCTGTAAGTGGATTAATGCTGCAATCTGATTGGTTTCCTCCTTCCCATGAAGCTGACTGCTCATTAATACTATTTAATATATAATTATCTGACAAGCTGTTATTCAGGCTGTATTCCATGATAGGAGTAAGTGTATCTGTTCCCTGTATCTGTTCTGTAAGTGGATTAATACTGCAATCTGATTGGTTTCCCTCTTCCCATGAAGCTGCTTCCTCTTTAATCCCATTGGCTGGTGGGGGCTGTTCCTCTGGAGAAGATTCAGAACACAGGAGAATTCTGTCTTCTTCTAGATCTACATTTTTTATTGATACATTTTCATAGTAGAATTGAACATCAGTTTTATCTTCACAATCTGCCAAAGACAAAAGAATTTGAAATCATTTACAGAGCATCTCTTCCCACAGATCCATCTACTTGAATGCTACAGCTTTACATATTTTTTTTAAAATTGATCAGACATTCTAGCCAATAAATACATTGATATACTGTATAACATACATAACAAATAACTGCTCTATTTATCACATTTTAAATTCATAAATGATCCTCTATGAGCAGCAAAGCTTTTGCCATTCTAGCTGTCACTTTGTGATAGGGATAGGGTTAACGTTGTACTATTTATGTTTAAAGGATACATATAGGATGAATGAAAAAATTGTAGGCAATTATAAGTAATATATATTGTTGCTTTTACTTGGGGCTAAAAATTAATATTATCTTTAAAAATGGCCCCTTTATTGGAGCTCCCTATAGATGTTCTCTGGTCCCTGTCTGTGTTTCAAATGAGGGGTGGGCGTGTCCTAACGGTCCCTGCCAGAAGCACAGTAGGAGGGGGACAGCCAATCACAGCCATGCAGTCACACAAGCACAGACAGGCTTCAGTTCCCTATCAGGTCCTGCTAGCTGCTGATTGGTTCCTGTCCTACAGTGCAGTGAGCTGAGTGCACAGCCTGGGAATTCAGGGAGCAGCAAGTGGAAGAGAAGGGAGGGATTATTAGGGTTTTTGCAGAAATATTCAATAAATTAGCCGGAAACACTATTTTTTTAAGCACAATTCTTCTATATCTAAATGAGTATAAAGTACTGCTATGTTCTTATTTTTTTACACAAAATGTCTCCTTTAAAAGATAAACACTTGGTTCTGATATTTTGTGCCTTCAACCATTACTCACCTAACAGGTGGAGCTGCTGAGGATCCTCCTCTAAAGATAAGGAATAATAGTCCTTGCTTCCTTTTATATAGTCCCATGTCTGCAAAAATAGATGGAAACATGGTCACAGACATGGACTCAGAGAAAGGGATTATCATCCACTGTTACTAAACAATAAGGGGCCGCTGTACCCACCTCTCCAGTCAGCAGCTGGATGATGTTGGACATGAGTTCCAGGATCTTCTTGTCATTCTTGTTATTTTCCTTCTGTATGACGGAGCCAGGGGCATGCAGGGCCCCCCCATCATCTGACTTCTTCCTAGGGATGTAGTGCTAAATATTGAAAGGAAGAGAGAATGGTGTTTGAGCTGCAGAGAGACCCCCTTTGTACAGACAGACAGTCTCTTGTCAGTGTGCCAGTCACAGTGCCCCTCACCTCTCCAGTCAGCAGATAGATCATCTCCAGTGTCAGATTCACCATTCTCTCCTTCTTCCCCCGCTCCTCCTCCTCCTCATTTTTATCCTTCTTCTTCCCCTTCATCCCTGTGTCACTCGCTTCCTCCCACATTCCCATTGGCTCCTTGTGGGAGGGACTGACCTGGAAGTGACCCTGGAATTAAGCACTTACACATTTCTATACAGGATTATTCCCAGCAATTTCCCCCAATAGAATTACAGGGGCCCAGATCCATAGAATCCCATTAAATCTCCCCATAGTTTGTGTCCCTGCAAAGGGCCCTTTCCCTCATTCTCATGCTGAAGTGAGAGAATAAAATGGTTCTTATTGGGTAGGAAGGTAAGAGTTATGGTTACACTGCATTGAGTGAGAGGGATATTATGCAATACTCTCCAATGGGAAGAGAAAGGTGAATATTAGTTCTGTTGGCAACAGTGTTACTTGGGAAAGCAGTGTGGGGGGGGGGGCAGTGAGACCCTTTCATACTACAGAGGAAGGATTGTGCCTGAAAATGTTCCCCATGTTTCTATTAAAACTGATCCCTTGACATTTCTTTTATTTAACACTGCGGATTCTGAGGAGCTGAGTTTAGTTTCTCCCACACCTGCCAAGCAGAGAGAATCTCTGAATATAAGTAATGCAAATAGATTTCTCATAATAATAATAATAATATAGAAATGAATTGTAGCAGAACACAGCAGCACAAGATGGAGATGACGGTGTGAGATGGAGTTTCCGGTGAGGAAAAGGTTTATAGTATTAGGGTTAATGAGCAGAAAGAATCTCAGCAAAAGCTCCAGTGTTTCTGTACAGTCCCAGATTCCTATTCAGGGACAAGGCTGCTGCCATTGAAGTTACCAGGAGGGACATTTGTGGTGCTGCTGCCTGAGGCGAGTGTCTGAACTTGTGTCATTGGTGCAACAGTCCTGAATATACTGTATTGTAAACCTGCCTCTCAATATACAAGAGAACACTGAGGATTTATTCATTCCACAGTCTGTAATGATACAGTGTCAGCCACCAGTGTGCCCCTCCAACCAAACCTGATAGTCTCAGCACAACCTCTCCCCATCACTGACCTGCTCTTGCTTCCCAGTGCTGAGAAGTGACATGCTGCCTGTATCTGTGCAGGAAGGGGCGGGACACACTCACTGATTGGCTAAGGGCAGGCTAGATATAGCCAGTAGAAGTCAGTGTGCTCTAACAACCAAACAACAACATTTCTCCCTTACTGACCTATTTCTGCTTCCCTGTGAAAAAAGGGGCGGTACATACTCACTCATTGGCTAAGGAGAGAGGGGGGAGGCACAGTGAAGGGACTGAGGGACAATAGTGATGTAGAAGTAAAACTGAATGTGCCCCTTTCACCCAGTTGTTAACTCCTTCTATAGGCACAGGGGCCTCTCAAAACTCACAGCTGTGTGTGGCCGATTAAAGGAGTGGTTCACCTTTAGTATCTTATAGAATGGCTCATTCTAAGCAGCTTTTCCATTAGCCTTCCTCTTTTTTCTATCTTTAAAAAGAAAAAAAAATACTGTTTTACTTATGCTTTTATATTTTTTCTCTGTTAATAAGATTAGCATCAAGCAATAGTTTTACCAGCCAGGTTGGTAAAATACATTCCAGGTGGCGACCCTAGAGCTGCCAACTGGTCGACACTTACCCGATATTGTCCCCCCAACCCCCGGTCTCTCCTCGCCAAAACTATTCCCCTGGTTTTACAGGCTCTCCATGAATTTCGGCGCACACAAGCACAGTAAGTGTCTGATGACATCATCAATGGCGTGTGCAGGGGGCGTTCAGCTGATTCCATAGGCAGAATTGTGATGTTGATGTATGATGTTGAGTATGTATGGGCAGGTCAGGGGCAGAACTAGAGGGTATTATAAATTTACAGACCGGAACATTGCTATTAAAATTGTAATAATGGCCCCAGCCTTGGCCACTATTTTATCAGCGATGCCCTGCCCTTAGGAACTGTCATGAACTGTGTTCATTGGGGCAGCTGCAGGGCTCTGTGCTCTGAAAGAGAATGCAGAGAGTTCTAGCAATTTATCTACATACCAGGGCCGCCATCAGAAATTGCAGGGCCCCATACAAAAAAATTTCCAGGGCCCCCTGGGCTGCACCCACCACAAGCCCCACCTACAAGATCAGCCCTCCCCACCCCACAGGTCCACCCCCCACCACACACTTAAAAATTGGTGGTCAGGGCCCCCCCATTAAAAAAAACTTTTGTGGTCAGGGCCCTCCATTAAAAAATATTGGTGGCTAGGATCCCCCATAGGGAAAAACAATTGGTGGCCAGGGCCCCACCACTTGTAAGAAAATTGGTGGTCAGGGCCCCCCTTAAACATCCACGTAAAAAAACTTGACCCCCCCACCAGGAGTTTAAAAATAAATTTGTGCCCAGGGCCCCACCACACAACAGGGACCACAAAGGGTTACCTTTAGGGGGGCCCTGCCATGTTACACTTACTACATTAGTGTGACCTACCTGCTGTCAGTGAGCTGCCAACTACAGAAGGGAGGAGGGGAGCACAGGTGGCTGCATCTTCTTCCAGTGACAGCATTTTCTTCCCTTATAGGTCACAAAATTTCAAGTCCTGGTAAAGCTGCATGGTGATTGGATGAGCTGGAGGAGAAGTTCAAATCTCGGCTATCTAATCCCTTAGCAGCTCAAACGGGATTTAAACTCAGTGACCAATAAGGTGAAGTAATGGACAGAAGATACCTCCCCTTGTGCTCCCGTCCTGCCTTCCCGAAGTCCGCAGCTCTCAGAAAGCAGAGGGGCCCGGCTAATAAAAGTGCGGCGTGGCCGGGCCCCCCTTACCCTCGGGCCCCCTACAACTCTCCCCCCTGTCCCCCCCTGATGGCTGCCCTGCATACCGCCATTATTACAATTCTAATAGCAATGTTCCGGTCTGTAAATTTATAATACCGTCTAATTTCCATGTTCATTTTACAAAATTTGGCAGGTTATGAAAGTTTGAACATATTTCTGTGGTTTTTATGTGTTATTACAGTTTTTCTAATGAAGGTGAATTGTCCTTTTAGCTGCAAGTCACAGTTTCCCCAAGAGATCTGCTTATCTTAAATTGTTACAATTGTTTCTTTGCTTATCTTACAGTGCTGCGCAATATGTTGGCGCTATATAAATACATGTTAATAATAATAATAATAATATCTTAAATTGTTACAACTGTATCTAAGTGCACCTGCCATGTATTCTTGGCTCTCTGCCAAAAGCCAATTATGTTAGAAACTTCATATCTTTTTCTGGCTGTTCAGTGCAGGAGATCAAAGAGGAAAGTCAGGACATGTAACAATGTAACAAACCCGGGACTGTGGGCTGAGCTGTCAAAATCTGGACTGTCCCGCAAAAAAACAGTTGGGAGGGATCTATCTATTTTGCAGGGCACAGTGCAAAGTGCAAAAAAATGACTGATTGCTCACCCTCTATTCCATTTCAGAAATTACTCCACTATCATGCTCTGATATTCTGATAAATTGGGGTCATTTGCTAAAAAAAAACCCTGAGGCTCATAGCAAACACATATCTGTAATTACTAGGGATGCACATATCCACTATTTTGGATTCGGCCGAACCGCTGAATCCTTTGTGAAAGATTCGGCCGAATACCGAACTGAATCCGAATCCTAATTTGCATATGCAAATTAGGGGTGGGTATGGGAAAACATTTTTTACTTCCTTGTTTTGTGACAAAAAGTCACATGATTACCCTCCCCGCCCATAATTTGCATATGCAAATTAGGATTCGGTTCGGCCAGGCAGAAGGATTCGGCCGAATCTGAATCCTGCTGAAAAAGGCCGAATCCCGAACCAAATCCTGGATTCAGTGCATCCCTAGTAATTACAGCTATGTTATTGGTAAGGAATGGACACTGCAGTGCAACATTTAGGCCAGAGATACAAGGTCAGTTAGCTGACCTCTGGTGGATGGTGGTAAAATTGCCCCTCTTAGTAGTGTGGAAACATATTGCATTTATAAAATCACCCTTATAATATAAGAAACTGAGACATCTCCTGCACAGCCTGAAAAAGCCAAGGGGATAGCAAGGTTTTTAGAGAAATTGTTGATACACAAAGGTAACATTTAAAGGCACATTTGTTTTATTTTAGAAGTGTCTAATGCAATGGCAAAGTCAGGTTAGCCCTTAGGAATAGTCATCTCAAAATCCGTACAAGAACCAACTTCAGTTTCCCTGATTACCCTGTTTAACTGAAGAAGTAACAAAAACCTCATTATGCAGAAAGTATGTTCAGCACAAGCCCTATTCATTGCACTTATGCTGCACAGTGAGGAACACTTCCACTTTAATGAACGAAAATTGTCTTTCTCACTAACAGAATATTGTGGCTTTTGAATCATGGAGTTACAAAGGCTAATCAGCCGTATCCGGAGTTTCACAAGTAACAATAGACTGAGATGCTTAAAGGAGACATATAGGATAAATGAAAATACTCTAATTTTGTAGGCAATTAGTAATATATGGTGTTGCTTTTACAATGTGCTAAAATTTAATATTATCTTTAAAATTAGCCCCTTTATTGGAGCTCCCTATAGATGTTCTCTGGTCCCTGTCTGTGTTTCAAATGAGGGGTGGGCGTGTCCTAACGGTCCCTGCCAGAAGCACAGTAGGAGGGGGACAGCCAATCACAGCCCTGCAGTCACACAAGCACAGACAGGCTTCAGTTCCCTATCAGGTCCTGCTAGCTGCTGATTGGTTCCTGTCCTACAGTGCAGTGAGCTGAGTGCACAGCCTGGGAATTCAGGGAGCAGCAAGTGGAAGAGAAGGGAGCGATTATTAGGGGTTTTGCAGAAATATTCAATAAATCAGCCTGAAACACTACTTTTTTAAGCACAATTCTTCTATATCTAAATGAGTATAATGTACTGGTATATTCTTGTTTTTTACACAATATGTCTCTTTTAATGGGACTGCACTAGGCAAATCCATAATGGAGACGGAGCTTGGAGTCCTTGTAGATCAGTGATCCCCAACCAGTAGCTCTTGAGCAACATGTTGCTCTCCAACCCCTTGGATGTTGCTCCCAGTGTCCTCAAAGTAGGCGATTATTTTTGAATTCCAGGCTTGGAAGTAGGGATGCACCGAATCCAGGATTCGGTTCGGGATTCGGCCAGGATTCGGCCTTTTTCAGCAGGATTCGGATTCAGCCGAATCCTTCTGCCCGGCCGAACCGAATCTGAATCCTAATTTGCATATGCAAATTAGGGGCAGGGAGGGAAATTGCGTGACTTTTTGTCAGAAAACAAGGAAGTAAAAAATGTTTTCCCCTTCCCACCTCTAATTTGCATATGCAAATTAGGGTTCAGATTCGGTTCGGTATTCGGCCGAATCCTTCGTGAAGGATTCGGGGGTTCGGCCGAATCCAAAAAAGTGGATTCGGTGCATCCCTACAAGGAAGTAAACTTTAATTGCATAAAAACTAAGTATATTGCCAAGTAAAGCCTCCTGTAGGCTGCCAGTCCACATAGGAGCTACCAAATAGCCAATCACAGCCCTTATTTGGCACCCCAACTCTTTTTACATTTGAATGTGGCTTGTGGGTAAAAAGGTTGGGGATCCCTGTTGTAGATGATAAACTTGTCTGTAGCAAGCAATGCCAGTCAGCAGCATCAAGGGCAAATAAGGTCTTGAGTTGTATTAAATGGGGCAGAGAGTCACGGGAGGAGGGGGTCCCACTGTATAGAGCACTGGTAAGGCCCCATCTAGAATATGCCGTACAGTTTTGGTCTCCATCACTCAAACATGACATTATTGTATTAGAGAGGGGACAGAGAAGGGCAACTAAGCTGGTAAAGGGAAAATCTTAGCTATGAGGAAAGACTGGCCAAATTGGGGATGTTCACTCTGGAGAAGAGGCACTTTAGGGGTGATATGATAACTATGTATAAATATATAAGGGGATCATATAATAATCTCTCTAATGATTTATTTACCAGTAGGTCTTTCCAGCTGACACGAGGTCACCCATTCCGATTAGAAGAAAAGAGGTTCCAGCTAAATATTGGGAAGGGGTTTGTTACAGTGAGAGCTGTGAAGATGTGGAATTGTCTCCCTGAATCAGTGGTACAGGCTGATACATTAGATAGGTACAAGGAAGGGTTGGATGCTTTATTCACCAGTAGCTCCTCCCAGCAGACAGGAGGGAGCCAATGAGATTAGAGGAGGGAAAGGGGTGTTACAGGGAGAGCTGGGAAGTGAATCAGGGGTACAGACTGATACATTAGATAGGTATAAGAAGGGGTTGGATGGTGTTTAGCAAGTGAGGGAATACAGGGATATGGGAGATAGCTCATAGTACAAGTTGATCCAGGGACTGGTCCCATTGCCATTTTGGAGTCAGGAAGGAATTTTTCCCCCACTGAGGCAAATTGGAGAGGCTTCAGATGGGTTTTTCGCCTTCCTCTGGATCAACTGGCAGTTAGGTAGGTTATATATAGACTTAAGGTTGAACTTGATGGACGTGTGTCTTTTTTCAACCTAACTTGCTGTGTTACTATGTTACTATATTATGATGTTACTGTGTCACTATGTTATTGTGTTATTATGTTACGGTATTAGGTGTTACAGTGTTTCTGTGCTTCTGTGGTACTGTGTTTCTATGTTACAATGTTATTATATTATAATGTCACTGTGTTATTATGTTATTATGTTACATTGCACAGTCCAGTTATTCCCCCAATACATTGGACAGTCCAACCATTTGTCGTTTATGTGAGTCCGCACCTTAATCCGTCAATAAGTCACTTTCTGACTCTCGTACAATGAAGACATTACCGTTCCCACTGCTTTTTCTGAGAACAAAACTTTACCTTTCAGCTCTACTCGACTGGGGTCACGTGACAGCCTCTCGCCGTATCACTTCCCGCTGCTCAGTAAGGACCGCCCTTTCCTGACGCGGAGTCAAGTGAGTTCACTTCCTGGTTACCGCGGTTCTCTTCCTGTCGCTTTGTTTGGCAGCGCGTTGTCTATTTCCCGGGCTTCCAGGAGCTCGCGGTGGATCCGGCGAGAGAGGGAACGTTTGTGTCAGTCTGAGGCGGGTAAGGCTGTAGCTGAGCTCTGCTGTGTCAGCTCCTTCCCCGCCTCTTATGCTCTGTCCCACACAGACACAATGACCTCCATTTTATTGGCCCAACAGAACGAGTAGGGGACGTCATAGCAAAACCCCGTCATAACATTCAGAAACCGTCACGTGTTATTTCTTTTCCACTTCTCTGTGATGTATTTCTTGTTACTGAGCCTTTGTGTCTGTCACTGCTCAGCCCTAGTGATTCAATAGTAACAGGGATATTGCTGCTGCCTCTGTCACTTGTTTATTCTGTCAACTCCACTTCCTGTGCTGCTTGTACCATATCCTCTGATACTAACCAATCAGCCTCTTGTTCATCATTTCACTAGTATCTGAAGCAAATCTATGTAACCACTAGTTATAACTGAACTACAACTCTAAGCATCCCATTGCCTGCCTCATCTGTGTCCTTTATTGTGCAGAATATAACCAATCTCTCTAACTGCTTCATTACACAGCACTTCTACGTCATTTGCCCTTATGAGGAACTGATATGATGTCTGAGGAAGCAAGTGGCACCGTAATGGGGAATAAGGAGAGAATTGTGACTCTCACACTGGAGATGATCTATCTGCTGACTGGAGAGGTGAGGGGCACTGTGACTGGCACACTGACAAGAGACTGTCTGTCTGTACAAAGGGGGTCTCTCTGCAGCTCAAACACCATTCTCTCTTCCTTTCAATATTTAGCACTACATCCCTAGGAAGAAGTCAGATGATGGGGGGGCCCTGCATGCCCCTGGCTCCGTCATACAGAAGGAAAATAACAAGAATGACAAGAAGATCCTGGAACTCATGTCCAACATCATCCAGCTGCTGACTGGAGAGGTGGGTACAGCGGCCCCTTATTGTTTAGTAACAGTGGATGATAATCCCTTTCTCTGGCTGGGGGATGACTGGAACATTGTGTGTGACAGGTTGCCATAAGGACTGGTCATGTTTCCATCTATTTTTCCCTTTTAGGAATGGGGATGTCTAAAAACAAACACAATCTCTCACGGTGAAACAAAAAAAGAAAATCCCCAGCAGCTCTATTTACCAGGTGAGTCATTCATGGAGACGTGTCAGATAAATGAAACCCCGATAATTTTGTAGGCAGTCATTTATAATATGTAGTGCTGTTTTTTTACATAAAAAGTCTCCTTTAAAAGACAAAATAAACTAACCTGCTAAGGTGACATTTTATGTAAAAAAATAAGAATATACCAGTGCATTAAACTCTTTTAGATGTAGAAGGAATGCTTTAAAAAGTTGTGTTTCTGGTTTCTTTATTGTAAATTTCTGTAAAATCCCCACTAGCCCTGCCCATCTGTTCCACTTGCTGCTGCCTCCTTTTCCAGACTGTGCAGGGAACCCAGCAGCACACTGCACTGTAGGACAGGAACCAATCGGCAGCTAGGCTGACCTGATGGGGAACTGAAGCCTGTCTTTACTTATGTGACTACAGGAATGAATGAAGGGAGTTTCATTTATCCTATGTCTACTTTAATAAGAAATGCCCATGTAGTTACACTTTAACGCAATTGCTAGTGCAAAGGAACGAAGTGCAGTACCCATAACACACAGACATCAATACAACTATACCTGGAAATGATGCAATAACAGTTCATCTGATACTGTGTAAAAAGCATAGTTCTGTTATTGCCTCACAAAGAAATGTATTGCCTGCTTGTAAGCCCTTGTAGGACTGATCCGTGTGAGTACCACTAATTTATACCCTTGCCTTTTCCAGATTGTGATTATGAAGACAAGGCTGACATTAACATCAATCTGAATGCAACTGTTTGTTTTGATAAAGAATCAAACACAAATGTAGATAAAGGAGCAAATAGGTGGGAAGCAAGAAATGTCCCAAAGTCAGAATTTCTTCCAGAGGAACAGCCCTGTCCAGCAAATAGTATTAAGGAGGAGTCTGAATTGTGCAAAGCAGAATACCGTCCAGACTGCAGCTTTAATCCACTTGGAAAACAGATACAGGGAACCGATACACCTACTGCTATCGTAGGAAGCAGCATGAATAGCAGTTTGTCCGATAATTACCTGTTAAAAACGATTAAGGAGGAGCCAGATTCATGTGAAGAAGAAAAACTTTCCGATTACAAAATTATTACCGTTTCAGAACCAGTAGCAGAAGATCAGAATCCTGCCCCATCCTGTAGCCAAAATAACCGATCATTGCCTAATTACGTGTCAAACACTATTAAAGAAGAGCCCTATGATGAGGAACATTTTAGTGACTACAGAATTATTACAGTTACTGACCCCACACAGGTAGCTGGTACCTCTCCCCACAGCACAGAAAACGGTGAATATGACGGCAGTATGGCTGCATGCACGTCTCAGCTAAGTAAAAGTGCTCTGAACGTAATGTTTAACTGCAACGTGTGCCATACAGCGTTTAACAATAAAAGCAATCTTGTCAGGCATCAGAGAATTCACACAGGAGAGAAACCATTTTCCTGTTCTGACTGCGGAAAATGTTTTACACAGCGCGCTGACCTGAATGTTCATCGGAGAACTCACACAGGAGAGAAACCATTCACTTGTTCTGTATGTGGGAAAGGTTTCACCCGTCGCACACAACTAAATATCCACAACAGAATTCACACCGGAGAGAAACCATTTTCCTGTTCGGAGTGTGGGAAATGTTTTAGGCAGAGCTCGCAGCTCTTTCTACATCGTAGAAACCATACAGGAGAGAAACCATTTTCTTGCTCCGAGTGTGGGAAGTGTTTTAAATGGCGCTCTCTCCTTATCAAGCATCACAAAACTCACACTGGAGACAAATCGTTTACTTGCGCCGACTGCGGAAAGTGTTTTAAAAAATTCTCGCGGCTCACCGAGCACCGGAAGTGTCACACGGGCGAAGAGCCGTTTGTTTGCTCCGAATGTGGGAAGTCTTTTGCACAGAGCCCACAGCTGGATTTGCACATGAGAATTCACTCAGGAGAGAAAGAGTTTGCTTGTTCCGACTGCGGGAAGTGTTTCAAGCGCATCTCGCTGCTCAGTGAGCACATGAGAATTCACACCGGAGAGAACACATTCACTTGTCCCGAATGTGGCAAATGTTTCACACAGCACTCGCACCTTCTTGCTCATCAGAAGGGTCACATGGGTAAGAAGCCTTTTTGTTGCTCTGAATGTGGCAAGCGGTTTAGGCAAAGTACTCAGCTTTACCTGCACCAGAAGGCTCATGCCGGAGAGAAACCATTTACTTGTGCTGAATGTGGCCAGTGGTTTAAACTGTACTCGATCCTTGTCGAACATCAAAAGTGTCACACCGGAGAGAAACCATTTTCCTGTTCTGAATGTGGCAAATGCTTTAAACGTCACACGCTCCTTACTGAGCATCAGAGGATTCACACAGGCGAGAATACGTTTTCCTGTTCTGTATGTGGGAAATGTTTCACACGCCACTCTCACCTCACTGCACATGAGAAGATCCACCTGATCAACAGACCATTTCCTTTTTTTAATTTGTAAAATATTTCAAGCATCAGGCTGGCCTCAATACCGACCTCATAAGGCACATGGGAAATAAAAAGATTTCTTGTATGGAAATCGGCAAGTGCTTCTTTCTGTGATTGTACAATGAGATGGAACCACAGCACAGACTTGGTGCAAGAATCTCATACACTTGTAATATATGAAGGCAGTATTGAGAATTACAGTATGTACAGTAACAACGATAACACACTATTAAAGGAACTGAAATCACTAATGGACTAAACTTTGTTGGTTACTCGTGAAACAAGTTGAGTGAGCTCGGAGCTATCACTGTGTGCCTTGCCGTCCTCCAGGTGCTGAATAATGACATTTATTGATTCACTAAGAAGGCAGCATTCACAGAAGCATTGATCTGAGCAGGGACAGGCTTTACAGTGACATGGGCCAATGTAGTTACAACTGTCGTGGGGCCTGAATTTGTTGGATCTCAGACAAATCATGATTAATGCCCTATGCTGTCCGGATTTATATGCTGCTTAGCCTCATTGACCCCAGCACTGATTGCTTGCTGCTAGTTTCCATCACGCTCCACTGGTTTTGGGAGCTAGATTGTAGATGTTAAGGTGGGAAGTAAAAGCTGCCTGGAATCTGACAGTTGCTCTTTATAGTGGTGAATTGTAGTAGTAGTGCCCCAGGCTATATTTTAGCTATCATTTTAGAGATATTTATCAGTCATTTATGAAATCTGCTGTCTTCCTGCTTTTTTCCCCATGTGCCCTAAGAGTTCTCCTGAGCTCTGGCATTATCTTACAACTTGCTGTAAGTGCTATAGCACATGTGGCAGCCATCAAAGATCCCCTCTGTCATTCACATGGGTGGGGATCACCCTGCAGGGGCAGTTACACAGGAAAATATGTTTGCCTGTTCTAAAATAATAATCATAGAAGCCTTTCCCCCCCAAATGTCTTAGCACCTTAACCCTACGGTTTTCCTTACGTCATGCCCTTACTTCCCTAAAATGTAATCTGTTATATAATCTGTTATGGGCATGGCCCTGGACCCAGTGCTTTGTGTTGTATTTTTATCCCCCCACCTTATAGATACACCAGTGGTGAGAACAAAATTAATATGAACTTGCAAAAGCAATTATGTCAAATGATACTTATCCAAAACACTAATGAGTTCAATTGCACCCACTAAATTAGTCCCTGGGGGTTAAAGTGGTTAATGCCGACCCCTTTGACTTCATTGTATTATTTATAGATTTATTAGAATGGCTTTGACAGTGGTCCTACTATTAGGGTGCCTTGGTTGCACTTAAGCTTCTATTTACGCACATCTCTAGGTGTATATAGCTCTTTACTGTGTATTCAAGTGTACGCTCTTGTGAGTTACTTTTGTCTTCTGTGTGCAACCTCTGTGCATCATTCTGCCTTCTTGGTGTTTTGTGTCTGCCATCATAGCTCAACATAGTATCTGTCTGCAAGAGCTGTGAATGCGCTGGCACTTTGTTCTTGATGCTTAAGTGCTAACTGTGCTATTTGCATCTCCTTTCAGAGTTGTCTGTATTGCGATGTCCGTAAAATCATTGGTCAGTGCTGGGTTTAGCTGTAGATTTAAAAAACCCTCTGGCATCATGTACATCTGTGAAATCTGTACCTTTGGTGTTTATTCTTATATAATATTAGCTGTGTTCCTATATTAATAGTTATTAACATAGAGTCTGTAGCGTGGGAAATGAAAAGCATCAAGTTTGGTACAAGTGGGCATATCTGGTGCAGTGTTATTATTGTGATTGTTTATATCTGTTTTTTTTTTTTTTATCTTCTGCCTCTTAAGCTGGCCATAGACGCAAAGATCCGGTCCGTACAATTCCTCGATTCGTATGATTTTTCGGACCGCGTGTCGAGAGTCCCGACATTTTTTGTCCCACTGAGATCGGTCATTTGGACGATCAGCCGGGTTAAAACATTTCTGTCGGCCGCTGCTAATATCTCTGCATGTATTGCTGATCTGATGATATCAGTGGGAGACTGTCACCAGCTTTGTCAGACATAACTATCGTACGATTGCTGTCAGGGTCAGAATATCGGCTGATCTGTTCTTTTCTACTTTATTTCATCTGAATGGTTAGTGGCAGGTCCGGAGATGGGGAAGTCCGATCGTTCGAGGATTTGAACGTTTGGATATTTGCGTCTATGACCAGCTTTACTTGGGTAACAGTTGTGAAAATGGTTGAGGGGAAGTGGGAGTAATAACTGTAAGAGTGTCAACCTCCCTATAAACCCATCCTTGCCCGGAACTGGTATGGAACAACCAGTGACTTGGCAAAGAGATTCATTTGCATGGAATGAGGTAAATGTGCAGCGTTGTGTAACTTGCCAGCACAATTGGTTCCAAGTTGTTGGCATGGGATGTAAAGTCTGACGCAAATTTGTGCCGCCTATGTTACTTTACCTCAATACATACCACTTAATAACAAAGCCAGGCCAAGTAGTAGTTGTGCCTAAGGAATGGTACATGGCCCAGCGTGCCACCACAATCACTCCCTGCCAGATGTTATAAACTTATTCTCCCCTTCACCACCACCAACTTCCAATCATTAATTCGCTTCCAAAGCTGCTTGCAAAGTTCTCATACTCACACACACTTAGCCCCCTGAAAGTGCGCCTGTAGTTTCTGACCTGCTTAGGAAAGTAAATTACTGACCAAAGGAGGACAGTGAGGTTGTGGAATGCACTGCCGGGTGATGTTGTGATGCTGATTCAGTTAATGACTATAAGAGGGACTTGGATGATTTCTTGGACAGACATAATATCCAAGGCTATTGTGATACTAAAATTTACAATAAGCATAGATATCGGTGTATACAGTTATTTTGTGTGTGTGTGTATATGTATGTATATGTATGTGTGTGTGTATATATATATATATATATATTATACGTGTGTGTATGGAGGGGTGTGTGTATATGGATTGTGGGTTTCATTGGAGGGGTTGAACCTGAACATTTTTCAACCCAATTTAACTATGTAATTGTAAAACGAAGACCAATGGGAAATGACTAGGCTTGCCTATAAAGCAGTTGTAATCAGACTGTGGGGAAAGCCCCTGGGCAGGGTGGAAGGGCTGGAAAAGTGGTACGGGGTATCAGTCTGAAGGGCACTCAGTGAGGGTTTTGGGGAGAATGCTAATTGCGAAAGCCCAGTTTAAAAGCTAAACAAAGTGAGATTTAGGCTGAATATTTATATTTATAGGAGAGATTTAACCAATAAAAATGGTTTGATTTAAAAGAGATATATTGTGTAATAAAACAAGCATGTGCCAGTAAAATATACTTATAGAAGGAATGCAAAATCCCTACTAGCCACTCCCATCTGTTCCACTTGCTGCTGCTGCCACCGCCTCCTTTCCCAGGCTGTGCACTCAGCTCACTGCACTGTAGGACAGGAACCAATCAGCAGCTAGCAGGACCTGATAGGGAACTGAAGCCTGTCTGTGCTTGTGTGACTGCAGGGCTGTGATTGGCTGTCCCCCTCCTACTGTGCTTCTGGCAGGGACCGTTAGGACACGCCCACCCCTCATTTGAAACAGGGACCAGAGAACATCTATAGGGAGCTCCAATAAAGAGGCTATTTTTAAAGATACGGATAATTTTTTAGCCCAAAATAAAACCAGCATCATATATGATTCATTATCGCCTACAAGATTAGGTTGTCTCCTGTAAGATGTGGTAACAAAATAGGCACTTTCCAGACTTTCCATCTCATGTAACAAGGGCAGCAGATAGAGACTGTTCTGAGCTTGTGCCAGTATTAGCGAATGGAACCTTCACTTTTTTGCAAGTATTAAAATGTATGGCATTATATAATCACTGTAGGGCATGGATGTGACCTCTGATGCCCTGCGTTTGCTATTCACAAGTATTTGTGTGTTATTGTCATGTGAATATTCAAGATAATGTCCTGGAAAACATTTCCAAAAATGTACTAAAATCTAGTTATAAAGAATTCTGCTTGAGGCGCTCTGTCGAATTGTTTTGTGTGTAGTTTTATTGCTGTGTTGCCTTGAAGTGGCCTAGACATGTACACAAAGGATTAAAAGGACATTCTGCTGTCCAGATCTTTAGAAACCAACAGAGGCTGTGTCTGTCTTTTCTTTTTCTGATATGTGCCCAGTGAATCCAAGGAATCGTGAGTCAAAGTAAGTCCATTTGTATTCGCATCATCCCCTGGAGTAATTGTATCCATTCTTCCCCAGTACTGATGCAAGTAGACAACAATGAGAACCTACAAAAACAGTGTGAGAAGTGCGGGTTCCTAGAGCAGTTTTATAGACCCAAGTCGGCCATATCTTAACTCCCTCAATGTGATGGGAAATCCTAGTCGGTCCTTTCAGTTGATTCTTCGCCACGCTGCTCCTTCTGACCATGGGAAACAGTACAGAGCTTTGTATCAAGGTAAGTACTGGGGCTGATTGGGATCAATTAACCCTCAACGATGCACCGACTGGTGCCTACACCAGTATAAAAAATGCTTTCTTCTATGAAAAGAGACATTGCTATAGAATTAGTAGGTTAAAGGGGTTAGGTTAACTTCTAGTATGTTATAGAATGGCCAATTCAAAGCTAATTTTCAATTGGTCTTTATTTTTTATAGTTTATGAATTATTTGCCTTCTTTTCCTGACTCTTTCTAGCAATCAAAGGGGGTCTAACCCTGACCCCCATCTAAAAACAAATCCTCATTTATTGTTATTGCTACTTTTTATTATTAATGATACTGTTCTGACCCTCCCCTATTTATGTTCCATATTCTCATTTAAATCAATGCATGGTTGCTAGGGTATTTTGGACCCTAGCAACCAGATTGCTAACACTGCAAACTGGAGAGCTGTTGAATAAAAAGCTAGATAATATTTTTTGAGCACAATTCTTCTATATGCAAATGTAGTGTAGTAGTGTTTGAGGCTGATTTATTGAATATTTCTGCAATCCCTCCCTTCTCTTCCACTTGCTGCTCCCTGAATTCCCAGGCTGTGCACTCAGCTCACTGCACTGTAGGACAGGAACCAATCAGCAGCTAGCAGGACCTGATAGGGAACTGAAGGCTGTCTGTGCTTGTGTGACTGCAGGGCTGTGATTGGCTGTCCCCCTCCTACTGTGCTTCTGGCAGGGACCGTTAGGACACGCCCACCCCTCATTTGAAACACAGACAAGGACCAGAGAACATCTGTAGGGAGCTTAATAAAGGGGCTATTTTTAAAGATAATATTAATGTTTAGCACCATGTAAAAGCTACACCTTATATTACTTATAATTGCCTACAAAATTTGTATTTTTTCATTTATCCTATATGTCTCCTTTAAAAAGCACTGGGTTAGTGCCCCTGGTTTGGGCCCCTGGCTCCAGTCAAACCGTATGGGTAAAGGTACAGTGACATTCCTGACAATTGTGTTTGGGGGGACTTTCCTGTTTCAGCAGAACTTTTCTGCACATGAGCAGCCACGAGAAGAAGCCAGAAGAGGATGGCTCCGTGGTGATCGCTGGAAGAACCCCAGGCCGGTGCAGTTTTCTGCTGATTGGAGCACAGGCCCGGGGTGTCAGGTAAGTAAATACAATCACTTGGGGTGCCTAACATTTTCCACCCCAAGTAAAAAGGACTTCCTTCTCCTTTAAGGAAATAATTATGACATTTGTGCCCCAGTTTATGGAGTCCAATCCTCTAAATAGCCCCAGCGAGACTGCACGTGGGCCTCATCCCCTTTTGGAATATTGTGACACCTCCATCCCGAGACAAAACTGTCCCCCCTGTAATATTGTTATCATGAGCCCCAAGGGGTGCGGTCTATCTTACCACCTGCCCCCCCCCCCGTAGTTATGTCACTGCCAATCATCTTACACCAGAGGTCGGGCCCCCCAAACATTCAGCCATTTGGCCCTATCCCCAGCCCATGTCACACAGACATTGAACAGAGAGAGAAAGCTGTGAGTAATAATAACAGTAAGTAGAGTAGTGATGGCAGAGAAAGAAAAGGGACAATAAGGAGAAAAAACATTCAGGGGTAAAAAGAGAGAGGGCCAGTGGTGTAATTGGAGTCACAGGGGCCCAGGTGTAGGTGGGCTTTATGCAACACTGGATAAACACATGGGTTTGAAGTCATTGAAGGCCTGGAGGTTCTGGGAGAGACTAATGAGAGGAGGAAGGGGGTTCCAGAACATTGGTAAAGTACATTAATACTCCTGGATGAGGGAGTGGGAAGTATGAAGTGAAGATAATGAGGAGATTATGAGCAGAGTGAATGTGCTGCACTCTGTAATTAATGAGGTGGTTGTTGAGTATAAGAATGTTGACGTGGATTCTGTGTATGACAGTTACTCACGGCAGGGATTGGCACGCACTGGCAGCCATTTTGGGAGGAGGGATGTTCAGATCCACTGGAGTGGAATCAATTTATACAGGTGATTCACAGGGAAATGTTACAGTAGTCTCCATGGGACATGATGAGAGCATGGATAATTACTTTAGTTGTCTCAGTGACTTCTAATATCCTTATCATATACAGTAGGGGGTACATTATCCCTTATAATACATGAGTGATACTCAGAGTTCCCTGTATAACTCAGCCTGCAGCCTTGTGCCTTTATATGGTCACAGAACAGCCCCTCAGTGACTTCTAATATCCTTATCATTTACAGTAGGGGGTTCATTATCCCTTATAATACATGAGTGATACTCAGAGTTCCCTGTATAACTCAGCCTGCAGCCTTGTGTCTTTATATGGTCACAGAACAACCCCTCAGTGACTTCTAATATCCTTATCATTTACAGTAGGGGGTACATTATCCCTTATAATACATGAGTGATACTCAGAGTTCCCTGTATAACTCAGCCTGCAGCCTTGTGTCTTTATATGGTCACAGAACAACCCCTCAGTGACTTCTAATATCCTTATCATTTACAGTAGGGGGTACATTATCCCTTATAATACATGAGTGATACTCAGAGTTCCCTGTATAACTCAGCCTGTAGCCTTGTGTCTTTATATAGTCACAGAACAACCCCTCAGTGACTTCTAATATCCTTATCATTTACAGTAGGGGGTACATTATCCCTTATAATACATGAGTGATACTCAGAGTTCCCTGTATAACTCAGCCTGCAGCCTTGTGCCTTTATATGGTCACAGAACAACCCCCTCAGTGACTTCTAATATCCTTATCATTTACAGTAGGGATACATTATCCTTTATAATACATGAGTGATACTGGGGGATGGATGTAACTGTATTTACTCTCTATTTGGGTTCGGACTGGGCTATCGGGACACTGGGTCCTGAGGCAGAAGGCCTGTTGGGCCCCGGGCCCCCCAGTCCGACCCTGCTCTCTATATAACTGTAGAGTCTAGTTACAGTTTTTACCTGAAATAGGGTTGGACTCACAGCTCATGAAATACAATTTGGGGCACAAGCTCATTTTATTTGATGCCTCCTATTCAAATGTCGATTATATAAAACACATAATCAGACAGATAATGATATGTTCATTCCTTGTTCGCTGTATCTGAGTCTGTGCCAGTAAAAGAGATTGATTGAATTATTGATTGATTGAATGATTGTGCACATACTAACACTATTATATGTACAGACATCAGTGACTCAGACCATTAAGTTGCTTCTGCACCTGCACGTAACACAAGACCCTGTTCAGTTTTAAGCCCCTTCAAAGAAAAGTTCAGACTGTATTTCCATTGAATCCATAAGCAAATGGAGGGGGTGCATTGGAACAAGATGGGGAGTTCAAAGCAAACAACACAGCAAACGATTGATTATTTATTCATTTCTCCCCACATGATACATTTAATAGCTTGGAGTTGTGCATGGAATCCACACACAACCACCTTCTATTTCTATCTTGTAGTTTCAGTTAGACAGAGGGAGACACAGAGAGAGACAAGCAGCATTGGAAAAGAAGAAACATTTGGTGGATTTGGCTTGAGTGATAAATGGAGTTCTCATTGGCTATGATCAGAAGTGATCTAACTGATATGCCTGGGGTTAATTTGTTCATCTAGTGTCTGTAGCGATTATAACAACATTCCAGAGTATTACACTCTCATAAATATAGATGGGAGGTTTTTTTAAAAAAAAAAAAGTGTTTTGGGCTGATTTATTGAATATTTCTGCAAAAACCCTAATAATCCCTCCCTTCTCTTCCACTTGCTGCTCCCTGAATTCCCAGGCTGTGCACTCAGCTCACTGCACTGTAGGACAGGAACCAATCAGCAGCTAGCAGGACCTGATAGGGAACTGAAGCCTGTCTGTGCTTGTATGACTGCAGGGCTTTGATTGGCTGTCCCCCTCCTACTGTGCTTCTGGCAGGGACACACCACACCCCTCATTTGAAACACAGACAGGGACCAGAGAACATCTATAGGGAGCTCCAATAAAGGGGCTATTTTTAAAAGTATTATTTTTCATTATTGCCTACAAGATCGGAGGGTGTTTAGATATGCCTTATTCTCCTTTAAGGCTGATGGGAGTGCCAAAGCAGGAGTGGCCCCATTTAAACATTTTTGGGTCCTATGCTTTACTTTTGCCTTAGGCCACATATTTTGTTTAATTGACCCTGCTTGTCCATGTGGACCCCAGGTGCCCCACATTAAGTGCTCTCGCTATTAAAAGTACCCCACCTATATCCTATTGATATAAAGAGCAGAAGGTGAAATGACTGTGCATTGGAACACGTCACATTCCTTCTATTATTTTTCAATATACACTGCTACAGCAAATGCCTTTATTGACACTCGTCCCTTTCAAAGCATTTACCAACACTGAATGAAGAATCAGCAACAAAATGAGCTCTAGATGCTAAAAAAAAAGACACTGGTCGGGGTATAATCATCATTATATAGTGAATAAAGTACCCCCTCTTGTAAAATATAAGGATATTATAAGTCACCGGGGAGTTTCATGATCATATAAAAGCACGAGGCTGAAGGTGACTTCTAATATCCTCATATCTTCCAACTTGTGTATTATAATAAGTTATATTACAAGTTTTAGTGTGTCATGTGACAGAAATGACATCACTACTCACCATTTATAACTGATGACATCACTAGTCACCATGTATAAGGATATAATTGACAAGATATTCATAGCTTTTGTGTATTATAAGGAGAGGAGGAGTTTACAAGATATTCATGGCTTTTGTGTATTATAAGGAGATAACATTCACCAGAATTGATGAATTATGCAAAGGTCAGTCAAATCTGAGCTTCTTGCACAACGTTTCCCCCTTCAGAGCGAGTATATGGTTTCTCTCCATGTGGCTTTTGTCATACGGACTTAGCTGCTGCGCACAACTATTCCCTCATTCACATTAAGCATGCGGATTGTCTCCAGTGTGACTTCTATAATGTTCAGTTAGCCGTGAGCATTTTATAAAACTCTTCCCACACTCAGAGCAGATATATGGTTTCTCCCCTGTGTGAATTCTCTTATGTTCCTTTAGGCTGGAACGTTTAGTAAAGCACTTGCCACATTCAGAGCAAGGATACGGCTTCTCTCCCGTGTGCATTCTCTTGTGTTCTGTTAGGCTGGAGCATCGGGTAAAACTTTTCCCACATTCCAAACACGTAAATGGCTTCTCCCCAGTGTGACAGCGAAAATGCTGCGAGAGAATCTGGCGGCTTGTAAAGCTTTTGCCGCACGCAGAACAAATAAACGGTCTCTCCCCTGTGTGAATCCTGTAATGGTTGGTAAGGTCCGGGTGATGTTTATAACACTTCCCACATTGAGAACAACAAAACGGCCGCTCCTCCTTGTGACTTTTATGATGCGTTTTAAGTTTTGAAATGTTTGGGAAACTTTTCCCGCATTCCGAACAAGTAAACGGTTTCTCCCCCGTGTGACCTCGAATGTGGTGAGTGAGCTGAAAGCGATATTTAAAGCATTCGCCACACTCGGAGCAGCAAAGGGCTTTGGTTTCTTTGTGAGTCGTTTGATGTATAATAAGGGACGTGCGACATGTATAACCTTTGCCACATTCTGGGCAAGCGAACGGCTTCTCTCCGGTGTGCGTCCGAGCGTGGCGACTAAGCTGTGAGGAATCTGTAAAGCATTTGCCACATTCGGAGCAAGTGTGGGGCTTCTCTCCCGTGTGAATCCTCCTGTGTTCATTTAAGCTTGAGAGCTTGGGGAAATGTTTCCCACATTCAGAGCAAGTAAACGGCGTCTCTTTCTTGTGAGTTCTCTGGTGCGCGTTGAGCTCAGGGTACGACTTATAACATTTGCCGCATTCAGAACAAATGAATAATTTCTCTCCTGCGTGACATCTGTATTGTACAGTGAGCTGGGAGTGAACTGCTGAGTCTTCTCCGCTCAAGGGTTTCTCTTCTACATCAGTTTTATCTTTACTACAACTGCTCTTATTATGGCTCTCTGTGTGATTGGAAACCGTTGGTACGGTATCATCTTGCAAGTGACTATGTCCGTACGTATCTGGTCCCTCGTCTGTATTACTCCTGCAGTAGCTCTGCTCTCCATTGCCATTATTCTCATTATTGCCAAAGGATTCCATGATAGGAGTAGGTGTATCTGTTCCCTGTATCTGTTCTGTAAGTGGTTTAATCCTGCAATCTGATTGGTTACTCTCTTCCCATGAAGCCGACTGCTTATTAATACCATTTAATATATAATTAGCTGACAAGCTGTTATTCAGGCTGCATCCCATGATAGGAGTAGGTGTATCTGTTCCATGTATCTGTTCTGTAAGTGGATTAATACTGCAATCTGATTGGGTTTCTCCTTCGTATGAAACCACTTCCTCTTTAATCCCATTGGCTGGTGGGGGCTGTTCCACTGGAGAAATTTCAGGGTTTGTGGAATTTCCGTCGGCACAAAAATCCGTTCCTTCAGCCCCAATCTTGCTTGTCTCATTATTATAAAATAATGTTCCTCCCAGATCAGCTGCAATATCTCTCTTATCTTCATATTCACAGTCTGGCAAGCAGAAAATATTTGATTTTTATCACACGGATCATGCACAGAGATACAATTCTAAAGACAGTATTAACAGTTTTGTATCAAGGGCATTGATAAGAGAATATATTTGCTCTATAACAGGAGCAGAAGGAGGCCAGTCTGGTAAGAACACAAATATCATTCATGTCAATGCAAGAAATCACACACAAGCTAAAATTGGCATTTCGGGTCTTTAAAATCCCCCTCATCCTGGATCCAATAATATATAGTGATAGAGAGCACAACTCAGTGTGTGCAGATTCCCCCGTGCAGCACAGTTGCCCTATGACTCACAACAAACTATATATTTGTTCACAAGTGATGTTGATGGAATTTTTCAATTCTTCACACATTTGATTATACAAATGAGGGCCTGGATCCAGCTCCGTATTCAGCTCAATCTCCTGTGGAAGGTTCACTGTATTCCTACTACATACCCACCAAACCTGCAGGTGCTCAGTGACTGATCAATATCTTTATGGCGGATGGGATTAGCTGGAATATATGCAAAACTTGAACTCGTCCAAACTGGATTTTAAGATGGAATACATGGGCCGATAACTAGGGATGGGCGAATTTTTTCGCCTCGTTTCGCTGAAAAAATGACATCCATAGACTTGTATGGAGACGTGCGTCAAAAAAAAAAGACGCAACAAAATAATTTCGCCTCGCGACAAAATTTTTTTGACGCCCATAGACTTTATGGGCGTCTGCGACATTTCGCCGGCGGCAAATTTTTGGTGAAGCGAAACGGGTCATATTCACCCATCCCTGCCGATAACAGCCCAGTTTATTGGCCCGTGTGTTGAAACCTTCTGTTGGCCTTCCCTGACCGATATCTGGCCCGTAAGTCAGGCGGATATCAATCGGACAGGATTAAAAATCCAGTCGCATCGCGGACATCTGTTCATTGATGCGATCCGACTGGCCATTATGATCCGATTGTTGGGCTCTAGAGCCTATGATCAGATCAGCTCAATATCGCCCACCTCAAGGTGAGCATATCGATGAGAGATCCGCTTGTTTGGTGAAATCACAATACAAGTAGATCTCTATGTGTATGGCCACCTTAAACCATAAATGTGACTTTAAGGGGATCCTGTCATTGGAAAACAGTTTTTTTTCAAAACGCATCAGTTAATAATGCTACTTCAGCAGAATTCTGCACTGAAATCCCATTTCTCCAAAGAGCAAACTGATATTTTTATATTCAATTTTGAAATCTGACATGGGGCTAGACATTTTGTCAATTTCCCAGCTGCCCCCAGTCATGTGACTTGTGCCTGCACTTTAGGAGAGAAATGCTTTCTGGCAGGCTGCTGTTTTTCCTTCTCAATGTAACTGAATGTGTCTCAGTGGGACATGGGTTTTTACTATTGAGTGTTGTTCTTAGATCTACCAGGCAGCTGTTATCTTGTGTTAGGGAGCTGCCATCTGGTTACCTTCCCATTGTTCTTTTGTTTGGCTGCTGGGGGTGGGGGAAAGGGAGGGGGCGATATCACTCCAACAGTAAAGAGTGATTGAAGTTTATCAGAGCACAAGTCACATGACTCGGGGCAGCTGGGAAATTGACAATATGTCTAGCCCCATGTCATATTTTAAAATTGAATATAAAAAAATCTGTTTGCTCTTTTGAGAAATGGATTTCAGCGCAAAATTCTGCTGGAGCAGCACTATTAACTGATTCATTTTGGAAAAATGTTTTTTCTCATGACAGTATCCCTTTAAAACCCGGGGCCAAAATAAGTAACACATCTTTAACGCATGATGTCATTCACGTTGGTGTCATTTGCAATTCCCTCATCCTCCCATCTCCCTGTCTCAACCATTCCCAGACCTCCCCATATACCACTTTCACCCTCCCCATAAACCATTCTCTCCTAATTCCCACCTCAACAATACCCCCACGTTTTAATTCTACACTTCTGCCCAGGTGATGAGTTCAGTCACACTGCAGCAGTCATTGGGGCTCAATTATAAACACTGGACAATAACCCATGGCAACCAATCAAATGTTTGCTTTCATTGTTCAACCTGTAGCTGGCTGAAAAAGCCAGTCACCGATTGGTTGCTATGGGTTACTTACTGCCCACATGCAAATTTGGCCAGTGCCAAATTGTGTCTGTAGAGGAGAGATGATCTGAAGCCTCTGGGGAGAAGGAAAAGCTTGAAGATAAACACTTCCAATGATTCCGGTGTTACGGCACAGAGCTGTACATCCCCAAAACTAATGTACAGTTGGAAGTAGACAGTGGAGTGGGCTTTACTGTCTCACCTGTCCCAAGTCCCACTACTAAACATGACGGCACCTTTGTTTCTAACAAGGGAAACTGTTTGAATATATTCTGTTCCTAAGTAACACAACACATTGATAAAAAATCATCCACATCATGTGGTATAGTATAAATAACACACAGGGTTTCATTTAAATTTGGCTCTGCTTTCATACAGGAAAAGAGTTACAGTTCCCTGTCAGGTCAACCAAGCTGCTGGCTTCCCACTCACTAGATAGAATAGGCATTTTGACAAGAACTCTTTAAGGTAAGAGCACATGCTGCTATTTTGGGAGAAGTTGCCTCACGAGGAAACTTTGGCCGACTTCGGAAAGTCGAAGAGATCCGACTGCCACTTTGCCCGTGATTTACATTCTAGCCAGCGGGAAGGCAGTTCGGGGAGATTAGTTGCCCGAAGAAGAAGCGATTTGTCGATGGGCAACTAATCTCCCGAAATAGCAACATGTGTCTCTGCCTTTAAAGGCTACTGTACTCCCATAATATTTTGGCTACTATAGTTCAAAGACAGCCCTTGTGCTGTTTCTTTTAAAGGAGACATTTTGTGTAAAACATAAGAATGTACCAGTGTATTACACTCATTTAGATACAGAAGAATTGTCCTCAATAAAGTAGTGTTTCAGGCTGATTTATTGAATATTTCTGCAAAAATCCTAATAATTCCTCCCTTCTCTTCCACTTGCTGCTCCCTGAATTCCCAGGCTGTGCACTCAGCTCACTGCACTGTAGGACAGGAACCAATCAGCAGCTAGCAGGACCTGATAGGGAACTGAAGTCTGTCTGTGCTTGTGTGACTGCAGGGCTGTGATTGGCTGTCCCCCTCCTACTGTGCTTCTGGCAGGGACACGCCCACCCCTCATTTGAAACACAGACAGGGACCAGAGAACATCTATAGGGAGCTCCAATAAAGGGGCTATTTTTAAAGATAATAATAATGTTTAGCCCCATGTAAAAGCAACACCATATATTACTTATAATTGCCTACAAAATTAGGGTTTTTTCATTTATCCTATATGTCTCCTTTAAAATGTTATACACAAGGTTCTAGTATTGTGTGCCCTGTACCCATTACTCACCCAGTGGGCAGAGCTGTTGGAACTCCTCCTTTATCTCTTCTCTGTAAAGGTTCTTGTTTCTTTTTATATAATCCCACTCCTAAAAAATAGATGGAAACATGATGAGTCCTTATGGCAACCTGTCACACACAATGTTCCAGTCATCCCCCAGCCAGAGAAAGGGATTATCATCCACTGTTACTAAACAATAAGGGGCCGCTGTACCCACCTCTCCAGTCAGCAGCTGGATGATGTTGGACATGAGTTCCAGGATCTTCTTGTCATTCTTGTTATTTTCCTTCTGTATGACGGAGCCAGGGGCATGCAGGGCCCCCCCATCATCTGACTTCTTCCTAGGGATGTAGTGCTAAATATTGAAAGGAAGAGAGAATGGTGTTTGAGCTGCAGAGAGACCCCCTTTGTACAGACAGACAGTCTCTTGTCAGTGTGCCAGTCACAGTGCCCCTCACCTCTCCAGTCAGCAGATAGATCATCTCCAGTGTCAGATTCACCATTCTCTCCTTCTTCCCCCGCTCCTCCTCCTCCTCATTTTTATCCTTCTTCTTCTTCTTCCCCTTCATCCCTGTGTCACTCGCTTCCTCCCACATTCCCATTGGCTCCTTGTGGGAGGGACTGACCTGGAAGTGACCCTGGAATTTACAGGAAACATTTTGTGTAAAAAATAAGAACGTACCAGTGCATTATACTCATTTAGATATAGAAGAATTGTGCTTAAAAAAGTAGTGTTTCGGGCTGACTTATCAAATATTTCTGCAAAAACCCCTAATAATCCCTCCCTTCTCTTCCACTTGCTGCTCCCTGAATTCCCAGGCTGTGCACTCAGCTCACTGCACTGTAGGACAGGAACCAATCAGCAGCTAGCAGGACCTGATAGGGAACTGAAGCCTGTCTGTGCTTGTGTGACTGCAGGGCTGTGATTGGCTGTCCCCCTCCTACTGTGCTTCTGGCAGGACCATTAGGACACGCCCAGTTACTGCTGGGAAAGACTCCACTAGAGGTCAGCAGTGGTTAAACGTGCCCAGAGCGTAACCTTTTTGGAAAGGGAGTGGGGAGGGCAGATGTTTGGTTTCATTATTCAAATCTATCAATAACAGTCGTACCCTTATGTGCAAATGAAAGACATGAGCAGTAACACTATGTCACCATTCTTGTCTCTGCAGTGGGATAAATGTGCCAGACAGGGGTGATGTTGAACTGCAAGACTTGCCCGTGGGTCAGTACAAGTCACTGAGCTGTAAACACTTTTATGTAAGTGCTGTGTATGTAACATCCCAGCCATGAAACATGACAAGACAGACAGAATGCCCCATTGCAGTCACACTGGATTTACCCAGACACAATAATATTATTCCACAAGGAAATCCTACCTGCTCAATCAGCCGCAAGCTTCTTCTACCTACCTGTGTAATCTCTGCCTGACAAGCCACACCTCCAATCCTTGCTCAGGAGCAGCGGTCACTCTGATTGGCTTTGCCTTGTCACGTGTTACTCCTGTTCTCCTGAAATGTCTGCTGAGGCTGTCACGCATCATGTGACCCTCCTGCTGGTGCTCTTCTGGGAGATGTGGTTTTCTGTCAAGGATTTAACGGTATAAAGGCACAGCTGCACTACAAATCCCAGGATGCAACAGAAGTCCCTGTTCTACTGGCTATTTGTTTGGACTTTCCTGAGTTCAATGTAGCAGAGAATGTGCTAAACTCACAGTGAGGGGGACAAGCAGACAGGGTGCAGCTGCAGAGTCTCTCCCGGCTTTACTCTCCTTAGTCCCAGCTGTGAGGTGTCTGCCAATTGTTCTACACTCCCCAGTGCCCTGGAACATAAGAACACAAGTGTAATTAGGGATGCACTCAATTCAGGATTCCATTTGGGATTCAACCTGGATTTGGCCTTTTTCAGAAGGATTTGGATTAGGCTGAATCTTTCTGCCCGGCCAAAACGAATCCGAATCCTAATTTGCATGAGAGGGAAATCACGTGACTTTTTGTCACAAAACGAGGAAGTAAAAAATTTGCATATGCAAATTAGGATTAGGGTTTGGTATTCGGCCATATCTTTTGTGAAGGATTCGGGGTTGAGTGGATTCAGTGGATCTTTAAGTTTAACCGTAATTTTCCACCCAGGATAGACTCCCACTCACTGTGGTACTGGTTATGTTACACCCTCAGCCACATTAATGTGTGGAAGAAGAGAAAGGTGCTGCAAAACTGTAGGAATTTAGGACAGCAGGATTTTTTTTAACCAAAACAAATGGAACTCACACAGTACAAATTTCTCGGAGGTAAATATCACACACTGACACCTCCTTGGGAAAGACTTTCTAGGATCCCACGTAGGGTTGCCACCCTAGCCGGTAAAATACCTGCCAAGGCCGGGGCCGGTACAAATTTACCGGCAATGTAGCTACCGGTAAATTTGTAATACAATTAAAAAGAGCCCTCGCCTGCCCCCAATCCCCTCGAACTTAGCTTTTCTTTTCCTTCTTTTAACGTCCATGGTGTGGCCCCGCCCACTTTGACATCACAGCCCACCCCTTTATGTCCCAGCCCCCCACCAGCCGGTAAAGAATTTTAAAAAAGGTGGCAACCCTAATCCCACGTGGGCCTCTACTTTATAATGGCACCTCCTGGGCAAATCTAGAAGGAACACTGCAATGGGAAATAACACCCACACCCAGCTGTATATTGGGCCCAGCTAAGGTTAAACAGAAAATTACCAGCCCTGCGTGTTTATTTGCAGAGTAATGTTTCGGGGGCACGCCCCTTCGTCAGAAGGGTGGCGAACCCTTTTTTTACTGAACTCAGGACTAATATACTTTGAGAGGTCAGGGTGTGCTGGTGGGTTTTTTCTTTTGCCCAGCTAAGGTTGCCAACTTTTCTCAAAGTTTTTACCGGCCGGTTGGGGGGGTGGGAACAAAAGGAGCTTCTGGAATGCAAAAGGGGTGGAGCCACGTAAAATGCTGCAGAAGGGGAGGAGCTACATCTAGCGATTCCCAGAAGGCCGAAAAATAGGTAAGTGGGTTAAGCGAATTGGAGGCGGGTCAAGGGCTTTTTTAAGTGTATTACATAATTACAGCAGTTTTAACTTAACAAGAAGTAGAACTTGGCCATCTTATAAGGGACGCTGAATCCAAAATAGATGATATCATTATTATAGTAATAGACTCTCACAAAACAGGATATCTATTTAAGGACACACTGGCCCGGACAATAGATTAAAGTGGAACAGCTTATGTATCCACGGCTTGCCTGAAAGCATTACTGATCTTTCAACATCTATACTAGAATTACTGCAGTCACTGATCCCACACATTCCTGCCTCCAGACTGGAAATGGACAGGTTCCATTCCGCTCTTTAACCATGCCGACTGGAGGACACTACTACCGACGGAATCTTGTACCACTCCATGATCACTCACAAGTGGCCATAATTGCAAGCAATCCGGTGTTTTGTACACATCCATACCAAATATACATGGATCTCACCCCAACAACCCTCCAGAAGACAAGGAACATGGGCCCAATCACCAAGGTACTACAACATAAAATACCGGTGGCTTTTCCCTTTTGCTTATGATTCACCTATAATATTGGCGGTACTCTATAACCACTCCAAAAGAAGGCCTGGACATTTTACCTAAATTGGGTTTCGTGGAACAGGCATTGAAAGACATTCCTACATCTGCAGAATGCGTTAGGAAACTCACTCCACTCTGGGAAAAAGTGAAATTTTTCTATAGAAAGTATGGGTCGGGTTTTTTTCCATTACTTATGTCAGACACAGGGTACCTTCCGTGGCAGGCCCAGGAGTAGCCCTAATGACGACTCTGTACACCCCCTTATCGATACTGGAAATACTCATATTTTTCTAGAGTTTTTAGTAAGGTTTATTTTTGTGTTTCTACTTGTTTTATGTACACTTAACCAGCTTTATACTGCCTAATGTCGGGGTGAAAGATTATAACCACAGTGAATTTTTTAGGGGGACTGAATAGAATATGATTATCAAAGGATCCCATTCCAGGAGGAAACAATAAATATGTGGCATCGACAGCTTTTCACTTACCCCAACTATGGAGGACACCATTTTAGCCCTTAGTCAGAATGTGCTGAGCTTCAACTACCCAACGATACAACTTAAAACTTTCACATACTGTACTTGTCCTCTTTAGGTGCAGATATATATCTGCATGAAACTTATATTTCCCATGCTTCCTATCTGAAGTACCTCTACAAAAGATATCTAAAGGTGCTCTTATCTACTAGCTCAACTAAAACCAAAGGGGTAGCTCTATGCTTTTCAGCAAAACTCCCAGTAATTATTAAGAGAGCGATCATGGACCCTGAGGGACACTGTCACTATTAATTAGGGATGCATGAAATTCTTCTGGCATATGCAAATTAGGGGTGGGGAGGGAAATCGCATTACTTTTTGTCACAAAACAAGTAAAAAATGTTTTCCCTTCCCACCCCTATTTGCATATGTAAATTAGGATGCAGTTGAATCTTTTGCAAAGGATTCGGGGGTTCCAAGATAGTGGATTCAGTGCATCCCTACTATTAATGTCCATACAGGAGAGTTTCCTTTAACAGTGATATCATATTATGCCCCTACCTTTTAACAGTTAGGCTTTATGATCAACCATGAACCAGGACAGATGATCAACTGTGGAAATTCTAACCTAGTCTGGGACCAAAACTAGAAGTCTATTAATATCAGGGAAACAGAATCCAACCGTTTCCAATAAAGAAGCCCAGCAGTTCAAAAACTATTAGCCCCTTATGGTCTTGCAAATGAATGGAGAGAGGCAAATCCAAATTTTCCTCCTCCCCCTTGCCGTATATCATGGAACCATACATGGTTGTCGCCTCTTTCCCCACTTTTATTTAATCTAGCAATCAAACCACTATCCTTTGCTATCAGATCCAACTCCGATATTTCAGGTATTTAAGGAGATCGACCACCTTAAAATCAGTTTCTTTGTGGATGTTTGACTTATTATTATCTCCAATGACATCACTTCCCAACTTATAAAAACTCTTGGACAATTTTGGTTTATGGTCTTGCCTACAAGTCAATCATAGTAAAACAGAAGCCTTGAATATGAATCTCCTTCCCTTAATCCAAACGACTTTATCTGAGCTTTGCATTTACATGGCAAACCACGTATAACGTTAAATCCATATAAAACTCTCTACGTTTAACTAATGTTTAGTAGCTTATGTACACTTTTGGAAAAATGGAGCTCTGCACATATCTCATGAAACTTTATATTTATTTAGAACCCTTCCAGTGTCAATACCCTTAAAGGGCATGTAAAGGCAAAAATATAAAATCCCATTTTTACTTTCTTTAATGAAAAAGAAATCTATCTCCAATATACTTTAATTAAAAAATGTCTACTGTTTTTATAATAAACCTGACTGTATGCAGTGAAATTCTCCCTTTTACTGCTGTGGATAGGAATTGTCAGACGGTCCCTAACTGCTCTGCAGGTAAACAATCATACTTTTAAATGGCAGGGGGAGCCCCCCCACCTTACTTCCCAGAACTCGAGCAGCTTTGTTGGATTCCCTGTAGAGATTTGTATCCAGAGACTCAGTGCAGTTTTTATATTCTGATTATTAATCAGTCTTGCTGTATTGGCTTCTATAGCAGATATTATTTGACTTGTGCTGTTTTTGATCATTTATGACGATCCTTAAGCTTAAACTCCCAACTGAAGCCCAGACCACACTGAGCATGTGCGAGTCTTGATATTGCAGAAATGTCTAACAAAGTTACAAGATGACAGCCCCCTGCACCAACATTGAAAGCATAAATCATTTGTCTTATTAGGCTGCTGGTGCAGTAAGTTCATGTTTATGTTTAGTATACAAAATACAGCATTTCTAACATTATTCTATTTTAGACTTTAGTTGCCCTTTAAGGGATCTTCAGAAATTTGAATCCAAAATTGTAAGGTTTGTATGAGCTGGCAAGATAACAGATCTAGGTTAACAGATCTAGGTTATATTATCCTAAAATAAGGGTGGTCTACAAGGCATGTCAATTATCTCACATTCTCAGACAATAGAGAATAGAAGCAACAATTTTTCCAGCCACACATCCCGGCTGCGCTTCTTTATGCCTCCCACCACAGAGGCCCAAACAGTATAGCCTATGTTTGCAACATACTCTAAGGATTTGGGATGGGTCCTACAGTAAATTAGGCATCAATGCTCTTCATACACCAGCGGGCCCCTACAAAATCCTTTATTCCCCCCCCCCCCCAGGTCTCCAAGCATCTTCATTTCCCTTGTGGACGGAATGTAACAAACAGTTGATGCCCTATCTCAGTTGTTCAAAAAAACAGGTCTCTGACCCCCCAATAGATTCATACAAAAATATTCCATACCGGCAAATGTTGCAATTTTCGTTTACAGCAGATACTTCACTTCCTTCATTCTCATTAGCGACAAGGATATACATAAGACCTACTTTGAATGTTGGTGTCTTCATTCCCACAGAATCTGAAAGGCTGTATCCTTTCCCCTGTGGTAGCTCTTTCGAGGCAACCTCCATCAAAGAATTAAGCCATAAGCAGTCAAGTGCACCTTACAACAGGAAGACTTTGGCATACAATTAAGAGGTCCTCCAACAATGTTTCCAAAGCAAATTATGAAGTACTCCTTAGGTGGTACTAAGTTCTAGCCTGTATAAGTTTGAAGATTCAGCTAATCCTTGATCCGTATGAGGCAGCAGGGAAGTAGGCACTATGTTCCACATATGGTGGACATACTCAAATGCTCAAAGTTTCTAGATTAGAATATTTAAAATTACTAGCATATTGTTGAGTATACATAGGAAATTGTAACAGACATGGAACGCTTGGTTTAAATACGGATATTGGGAGGATTCACCCAATGTCTCACTATAAACTCAACATCCTACATTTCACATATAGATGCATACATTTGTACCATGACTACAGTTTATCAAGCTACGTCAAATTTATAGATCTTATAAATTGTATGTATCTTATATATGTATGTATTTATATATATATATATATATATATATATATATATATATATATATATATCTTATATGTATCTTATATATATAAATCTTATATGCATCTTATATATAATATTTTTGAATACGCCATATGTGGGCTAATGATGGAAATAGGAACTTGGATGAAGCAGAGCACACTCAAATGGCTTACCAGAGAACGCCTGGTGCACAGGGTGGAGGTACGGCAGTCCCCAATGTATAATCAAACGAAAGAAACTCTGGCACTCAAGGCAAGTGAAATGCAGGGTTCCCCCTTGCTTTTATCTCTTGTGCAGATTTGCGACGTTTCGGGGTTACCCCCTTTATCAAGCATACAAACTGACCCCAGTGTGAACCATATAAAGAGTGAACAATTAACATAATTAGCATACATAATTGCCAACATTCAGTTTGAAAGACAAAGTTCTCAACCAATGGCTTTATCACATGTGAGAAAAAACTTTTTATATAAAACTTTAAAAACATTGCAAATATTTACATACAAACATATTATTTTAAAACACCCACAACTTATGTGAAAACAATCCACTTGTGCTAGGACATTCAATCCCTTAAAAAGTGCTATAAGGAATCTTGTATCTGTAATAAAGATAAAAACGATACAAAATAGTTAAGTGGCTTTAAAAACATTATAAAGTATCGATTTTGGAGACACAAACTTGCCCTACTATAGAACAGAGGAAAAATTACCTGTCCCTGGAGAATAAACAAGAATTTCCTTATCTGTAAAAACATGAGAGAAATAAAAATATTTACCACAGGCTTTATCTAAAAAAATTTTTCACCAATTTTATAAAACCCATTATTTCTGTAAGAGGAACGATAAGTTGTAAACATTTACTGAAAAAGCATTAAACGAAGCAAGATCAACTTTTTCAGTAAATGTTTACAACTTATCGTTCCTCTTACAGAAATAATGGGTTTTATAAAATTGGTGAAAAAATTTTTTAGATAAAGCCTGTGGTAAATATTTTTATTTCTCTCATGTTTTTACAGATAAGGAAATTCTTGTTTATTCTCCAGGGACAGGTAATTTTTCCTCTGTTCTATAGTAGGGCAAGTTTGTGTCTCCAAAAAATTGATACTTTATAATGTTTTTAAAGCCACTTAACTATTTTATATTGTTTTTATCTTTATTACAGATACAAGATTCCTTATAGCACTTTTTAAGGGATTGAATGTCCTAGCACAAGTGGATTGTTTTCACATAAGTTGTGGGTGTTTTAAAATAATATGTTTGTATGTAAATATTTGCAATGTTTTTAAAGTTTTGTATAAAAACTTTTTTCTCACATGTGATAAAGCCATTGGTTGAGAACTTTGTCTTTCAAACTGAATGTTGGCAATTATGTATGCTAATTATGTTAATTGTTCACTCTTTATATGGTTCACACTGGGGTCAGTTTGTATGCTTGATAAAGGGGGTAACCCCGAAATGTTGCACGTCTGCACAAGAAATAAAAGCAAGGGGGAACCCTGCATTTCACTTGCCTTGAGTGCCAGAGTTTCTTTCGTTTGACTAATGATGGAAATAACAGTCTGTACACAATCTCTCAAATGAAAAAAACTTTATTGAAATAAAATTAAATATCTTTATGATAGCCTGAGCGTGTAAAAGCATGCCCTAGCTGACTTATTTGTGGATCTCTGCCTGCCAAAGGCTCCTCTGTTGAATAATGAAACCATGAATGTATATGAGTTGACAGGTGATACAATAACTGCACAAATCTAGGCCTCCTTCTTCAACTGGGGCAGTACGAGTTTTACATGAGTCTTGGCCAAGAGTTTGCCCAGACAATTTTTTAATCCAACTGATAAGTGCATTTTCTGGAGCATTAACTACATGTATATCTTTATTATATATATTAATCTTAAACAAATTAAATATATAGGGGTAACTTCTATGTATCCCCTGTCCTAATAATGTGAGGCAACAATGGATCCATATACGGCTCAGGCTATATACAATATTCATTAGAAACCTCACCACCAAAGTACTTAAAGCATTCTGTTCACTGCAGAAAAAAAATACACACTTTACTTAATCGGATCTTCCATAGGGTCAAGTGCCGCTATTACAGACTTCCCAACAATTCAATATTCTTCTCTTCCCATATTGAAATGCATATTAGGATATAATTAGTGCCAAACATATGCCTGATTTGATAAACATTTTACACATTGAGAAAAAAAAAAAAACTTATGGTTTTCCTCCTTTGTGCAGTTTTAAATGTTCTTTAAGATTAATGTTACGTGGAAAGCATTTCCCACATTCAGAACAAGAAAAAGGTTTCTCCCCAGTATGGATTCGTCCATGGATAGTAAGTTCTGATGAAGTGGGAAAACATTTCCCACATTCAGAACAAGAAAAAGGTTTCTTTTCTGTGTGGGTTCGTCGATGATGGACATGAAGGGTTGATAAACTGGCAAAAACATCCCCACATTCAGAACACGAAAAAGGTTTTTCTCCAGTGTGGGTTCTGAGATGTTCTTTAAGGTGAGATTGGTCTGGAAAACATTTCTCACATTCAGAACAGGAAAATGGTTTCACCCCTGTGTGAGTCCTTCGATGACTTGCAAGGTGAGATTGATTTGCAAAGCATTTCTCACATTCAGAACAAGAATAAGGTTTTTCCCCTGTGTGGGTTCGCCCATGCTTAGTAAGTTGTGCTTTAGTAGCAAAACATTTCTCACAATTCTTACAAAAATATGGTTTCTCTCCTGTGTGGGTTCTCTGGTGGACAGTAAGATGTGATGAGCTGGTAAAACATTTCCCACATTCAGAACAAGAGAATGGTTTGACCCCTGTGTGGGTTCTCTGATGAATTTTAAGTTTTGATGAAATGGCAAAACATTTCCCACATTGAGAACAAGAAAAAGGCTTCTCTCCCGTGTGGGTTTTACGATGGACACTAAGTTCTGATGATCTGGAAAAACATTTCCCACATTCAGAACAAGAATAAGGTTTCTCCCCTGTGTGAGATCGACAATGGACAGTAAGATCTGATGCTCTAGTAAAACATTTCCCACATTCAGAACATGAAAATTGTTTCTCCCCTGTATGGATTCTGTAGTGAGTGTTAAGATCAGAATAAATTTTGAAGCATTTTCCACATTCAGAACAAGATAAAGGTTTCTCTTCTGTGTGGATTGTCTGATGGATATTAAGTTTTGTTTTAGTGGCAAAACATTTCCCACATTCAGAACAAGAAAATGGTTTCTCCCCTGTGTGGATTTTCAGATGTCTAGTAAGTTGAGATGAAGAGGCAAAACTGTTCCCACATTCAGAACAAAAGAAAGTTTTTTCCTGTGTGTGAGTTCTGTGATGACATTTCAGGTTAGTTTGAGTCAAAAAACATTTCCCACATTGAGAACAAGAAAAAGGTTTCTCTCCTGTGTGAGTTCTTTGGTGGACAGTAAGTTGTGATGGCTTGGCAAAACATTTTCCACATTCAAAACAAGGAAATAGTTTCTTAGCTGCATGAACGTTAAGATGATTATGAGGACTTTTGCCATGAGAAAAGGTTTTCTCACTTGTGTGGGTTCTTTGATGGCTATTAATGTCTCTTTGCTGAAGAATCTCTTTTGTCAAGTGAGAGTCATGTGCGGATGTATCGGCATTTTCATCATATTTATTAGCCTGCATTTTTAAGAGGCTGCATCCCATGATAGGATTAGGGTTATCTGTTCCCTTTATCTGTTCTGTAAGTGGATTAATGCTGCAATCTGATTGGTTTCCCTCTTCACATAAAGCAGCTTCCTCTTCAATATCATCTGCCTCACTGTTATTCAGGCTGCATCCCATAATAGGAGTATCGGTTCCCTTTATCTGTTCTGTAAGTGGATTAATGCTGCAATCTGATTGGTTTCCCCCTTCCCATGAAGCCACTTCTTTATTTGCATTGGTTGGTGGGGGCTGTTGCAATGGAGAAATTTCAGGGTTTGTGAGATTTCCATTGTCACAAAAATCTGCTCCTTCAGCCTCAAACTTGCTTGGCTCATTATTATAACATAATTTTCCTCCCAGATCAGTTGTAATATCTCTCTTCTCTTCATATTCACATTCTGGCAAAGAGAAGAAGAGAGAATATTATTTATGTTTGATCACAGGGTTGGGTATCAGGATAATTAAGACCCAGTTAAGGAAGGTGGCAGAGATCTCCAAATAGTTTCCAGTTAGTCTACAAGGTGTTTACAGATCTCATGTGCCTTGCGGTTGGGAAGGAAGGCTATTGCTGATTTACATTTAGGGTAAATGGTACATCTGCTTTTTTGGCAGCTTTAAATTGGAACAATACAAAATTTAGTATGAAACTGGTGGAAACATTGGAAGCATGCATTGATTTGCTAGTGGCCAGAGAGAATTATTCCTGTTTCCTCTCTGTTCTGAGGTGGTAACAATGGAAATATGCAACAGAAGGTTACCCAGGCCCTCCCATGTTTCCCCATAGGATTTATGTACTCACTGTTAAATCCGTTTCTCTTTAGTCGACAGGGAAACAAAGGAACCAGTGGGGTAAAGCACCCTCCTCCAGGAGGCAGGACACTTGATTGACAGATGAAATTGGGCATGCCAGGACTACTCCAGCTTTACCTCTAGCACTTCCTCTGTAAGATCAGTTGATACCAAGAGTCTGGACACCTTAAGAAGAACAATAACAGGAAAATTATTCCAACTATATACATGATTATTCGGATGGGAAGTCCTGTGTCCCCCCTGTTGACTATAGAGAAACAGATTTAACGGGGAGTACATCAATTCTATTTTCTCTGCAGTCTCCGTGGGACACAGGAACAAGTGGGGACTTAAAGCACCCCCTATAAAAGACAGGGAGGGCAGAAGTTAACATGGTGTGGCCTTTAGGGCCACACCATGGCATGCAATATCTTGCGGCCAAAGGCTGCCTCAGCCAAATCGAAAGTGTCAAGGCAATAAAATTTGGTGAATGTGTGGATTGTGGTCTAGGCCACTGTTCTGTAGATCTGCTTGAGTTGCGCCAGGCCCAGGAGGACCCCCATCGACCCTATAGAATGTGCCTTCAGTAGAAATAGAGAGCTGCCCTTAGCCACGTAGGCTCTCCAAATGGTCTCCCGAATCCATCTTGCTATGGTAGCCTTAGATGCCGGTTGTCCTGTTCGACGGCCCAAGGGAATGATTAACAGTGTGCACATCTAGGCCATGTAGTCGCTCTTCTTTCGCGTTCTTGGGGTCCGGACACAAGGACAGGACTATAATCTCCAAGTTGAGGTGAAAGGCCCCACCCTTGGGAAGAAAGGAAGGATTGGTTCGCAGGACCGCTTTGTCTTTATGAAATTCTAGTAGTGTGGGGTCACAGGAGATTGCCCCTAATTTGGAGACTCTATGCGCTGATTAGATGGCCATAAGAAATGTAATTTTCCAGGTAAGCCAATCCAAAATCACGAATGGAGGGTCCAGAAGGACTTCTAGAACTACGTTCAGATCCCAGTTGGGCGTAGATGGTTGTCTGGGAGGGGCAACAATGGCAGACCCCTGTAGAAATGATTTCACTGCATCATCCAGAGCCAGTCTATGCTGGAAAAGGAGCAAAAGGGCAGAAACCTGAACTTTAAGGGAGCTGAGCTGTACCACCGGTATAGAAAATGGCACCACTACCAATAGGTCTCCCAGACCCTGTGACAGATTTTTGCAAAGACTGGTTTTTGAGCTTTCAGCAGAGTGGTCATCACCTCTAAAGAGAACCCGTACCGTCTCCAAATGGACTCCTCTACCACCACACCATTAAATTGAACAGACCGTGATTGGGGTGGTGTATGGGTCCCTGATGTAGCAGATATGACCTGCGAGGTAGTGGGATGGGAGTTGTGGTCAAGAGCTCTTAAGAGATTGTGGTATCAAATTCTTCTTGGCCAGGAGGGTCAGTACCCTGGGTATCATGGGTAGTGGAGTAAACACATAGGCTAGGTTGAATGTCCAGGGTTGAGTTATTGCATCTATTCCCTCTGCCAGAGGGATCCCGCAGCAGGCAAAGAATCGAGGGACTTTGCGGTTGAGTCTGGATGCCATGAGGTCGATCTGTGGTAGACCCCACTGACATACCAGATCCTGGAACACCTTGTGGTGAATTTCCCATTACCCTGGATCTATTTGGTGCTGACTTAGAAAGTCTGCCTGTACATTGGAGACTCTGGAAAGTTGTTTGAATCAGGCTGCTGACAGGTTTAAAGCAACTTAAAGCAAACAAATCATCTGAAAAGGATAAGTATTTCTTAACTGCTTTTTTATATTAAGGTTTATATTTAACTACTGTGGTTTAATTTTTTTTTTAAAAGGTTTTTTTTTTTTCTGTCTTGGGTGCTAAACAGCAAAGTTTGGTGTGCTAGTGTGCTTACAGCAAGTTTGTCACAACCTGCTTTACTTTGCAGTTTTCCCTCCGTTTGAGGGGGTGGGGTTTGATTAGTTGCACCTGAACAGACTGTATAAATAGAACCCCTGGGACTCCAATGAGTCTGTTTGAATCAGGCTGCTGACAGGTTTAAAGCAACTTAAAGCAAACAAATCATCTGAAAAGGATAAGTATTTCTTAACTGCTTTTTTATATTAAGGTTTATATTTAACTACTGTGGTTTAATTTTTTTTTTTAAAAGGTTTTTTTTTTCTGTCTTGGGTGCTAAACAGCAAAGTTTGGTGTGCTAGTGTGCTTACAGCAAGTTTGTCACAACCTGCTTTACTTTGCAGTTTTCCCTCCGTTTGAGGGGGTGGGGTTTGATTAGTTGCACCTGAACAGACTGTATAAATAGAACCCCTGGGACTCCAGTGGAGCTTGCTCTAGTGTTAGCTTCTCTTAAGTGTTTGCTCGTTAAGTGGGGGTTCTGTAAGTGGAGTTACAAACACCGGAGTTAAGTGGGGGTTCTGTAAGTGGAGTTACAAACACCGGAGTTAAGTGGGGGTTCTGTAAGTGGAGTTACAAACACCGGAGTTAAGTGGGGGTTCTGTAAGTGGAGTTACAAACACCGGAGTTAAGTGGGGGTTCTGTAAGTGGAGTTACAAACACCGGAGTTGAAAACTAAAGGAGGTTCAAACTAGGTCAAAAGTTTTGTTCTAAACCCTCATTTTTATTTTATATATTTATTTATATTTTTTCCTGTTTTGATCTGTAACTGGGATAATGAGTGCTAGCAAGATTGAAGGTCTGACTCAGTGCACAGTCTGCCATATGTATGCAGATTTGGAACAAGAGATCCAAAATGCTTACCTCTGTGGTGGTTGTGAGCAAATTGCCACTTTGGAGGCTCAAGTTAGAGCACTAGAGCAACAAATTGCAACACTGCGGTCGATTGACAATCTTGAAAGGAGTCTTTTGCTCACTGAGCAGGACCTAGCGGGGTCAGATAGTTTGGGGGGAACAGAACAGCAGCAGGATGTTGAGGCAGCTAGCTGGGTGACAGTTAGAAAATCTAAGGTGGGCAAAAGGAAAATGGAGGCTGATCCGGAGATTATACATCGCAACAAATTTGCCAGATTGTGTGAAGATGATGGGAGTATGAACTCTGGATTGGCAATTCTAGATGGGGCTGATCTCTCTAACAGCCGGGAGACCAGTTTCTCTAGTAGTGGTGGGGGGGAGAGTAGAGTCAGGCCTAAGCAGATTGTGGTTGTAGGGGACTCAATTATTAGGAAAGTGGATAGGGTAATTTGTCGTCCGGATCGCTACAACCGAACAGTTTGCTGTCTACCTGGTGCCAGGGTTCGGCATGTGGTTGATCGGATAGACAAATTATTGGGTGGGGCTGGGCACGACCCAGCTGTCTTAGTACATATCGGTACTAATGACAAAATAAATGGTAGATGGAAGACCTTAAAGAATGATTTCAGGGATCTAGGCTCTAAGATCAAGGAAAGGTCTTCCAATGTAATCTTTTCTGAAATTTTGCCTGTGCCACGTGCAAGTTTAGGAAAACAGCGGGAGCTTAGGGAGCTTAATGCGTGGCTAAAGTCTTGGTGCAGGAAGGAAGGGTTTGGGTTCATAGAGCACTGGGCTGACTTTTCGTTGGGGTACAACTTATACAGCCGTGACGGTTTGCACCTCAATGGAAGGGGGTCCGCGGTGCTAGGGGAAAGAATGGCTAAGAGGTTGGAGGAGTGTTTAAACTAGGCAAGGGGGGGGTGGGTGAGAGAAAGGATTATGGGGAAGCTAGTGTAGACGGGGCAGTGGGGTTAGTAAGGGGTCATGGGGGAGGAGTGAGGGGGGCATACAGTTTACCAGCTAAGGAGGTCCCTCTGTTACAAGGAAAACAGAATAATACTAACTTAACGTATAATTCTTTACCAAGTAATGCACATTTCAAAAGTAAAAGTAATAACCTCCGCTGTATGCTGGCAAATGCACGGAGTTTGTCAGGTAAAATGGGAGACCTAGAATTAATTGCATGCTCTAAAAATTATGATATAATTGGTATCACTGAGACCTGGTGGGATGAAACATGTGACTGGATTGTGAATTTAAATGGTTACACCCTTTTTAGGAGGGATAGAGGGATTAAAAAGGGTGGAGGAGTGTGTTTGTATGTAAAGCCTGAATTAAAGCCATTCGCTAAAGAAATAAAAATAGCTGGCACTGGTGAGGGTGTAGAATCACTCTGGGTAGAGATTTCGACTGGGCAAAAGGTATCAAAAAGAATTATCATTGGTGTATGCTATAAACCACCTCGTATAAGTGTCGAGTATGAAGCCGAGCTACTCTTGCAGATACAAGCGGCTTCACAGCTGGGTCAAGTTGTTGCTATGGGTGACTTCAATTATCCAGACATTGACTGGGGTAATGGGGTTGCTAAGACAGAAAAAGCTAGTAGGTTTGTAAATATGCTGAATGACAACTTTTTATTCCAGCTCGTTCAAGAACCTACTAGGAATAACTCTCTTTTGGACCTTGTAATAACTAACAATACTGAACTCATCTCTAACATTTGTGTGGGTGAGCATTTAGGGAATAGTGATCATAACATGGTCTCCTTTGAGATTCTGTTGCAGAAGCAATTCTATAAGGGAGTAACTAAAACACTAAATTTCAGACGTGCAAACTTTGACAGTATAAGGGCATCTCTGCAACATATTAAGTGGGAAATGCTTTTCACAGGGTTAAACACAGAACAAAAATGGGAAGTCTTTAAAATGCTGCTTAATAAATATACTTGTCAGTATATTCCACTTGTAAGCAAGGAACGTCGTTGCAAAGCAAAACCTTTTTGGTTCAATAGAAGCGTTGGTGTTGAGGTGGGTAAGAAAAGATGTGCTTTTAAGGCTTTCAAGTTAGCTGGTACAGCCGAAACATTTATAAGGTACAAGGAGGCCAATAAATCATGCAAAGAAGCTATAAGGCAAGCTAAAATTGCTATAGAAAAGGATATTGCAGCAAGCAGTAAAAAAAATCCAAAATTATTTTTTAAATATGTCAATAGTAAAAAAATGAAGCAGGAAGGGGTGGGACCCTTACTATCAGAGGGGGGTCAGCTGGTTGATGAAAACAAAATAAAAGCGCAGATTCTGAACTCGTATTTTTCATCTGTGTACACAAATGAAGAACCAGTAAGTGAAGGTTTCCTTCTTAACACTCCCAATTCTAGTAATACAACTAATGATGCATGGTTCACACATGAAGAAATTCAAAAGAGACTTGAACATGTTAAGATTAACAAAGGTCCAGGGCCAGATGGTATTCATCCCAGGGTAATTAGCGAGCTTAGCTCTGTGATTGCCAAACCTCTTTACTTAATTTTTCAGGATTCATTGAGATCTGGCATTGTGCCGAGAGACTGGCGAATTGCTAATGTGGTGCCTCTATTCAAAAAAGGATCCCGTTCTCAGCCTCAAAACTATAGGCCAGTTAGTCTGACATCAGTATTAGGAAAGCTTTTCGAAGGGTTAATAAAGGATAAGATACTGGACTTCATAGCAAATCATAATACTATGAGTTTGTGCCAGCATGGTTTTATGCGTAATAGATCTTGCCAGACTAACTTAATTTCTTTTTACGAGAATGTAAGTAGAGACCTCGATTCTGGGATGGCAGTGGATGTGATTTACTTAGACTTTGCTAAAGCATTTGATACAGTGCCACACAAAAGGTTACTGGTTAAATTAAGGAATGTTGGCCTGGAACATAGTATTTGTACCTGGATAGAGAACTGGCTAAAAGATAGACTACAAAGAGTGGTGGTAAATGGAACATTTTCTAATTGGACCAGTGTTGTTAGTGGAGTACCGCAGGGCTCTGTACTAGGTCCCTTGCTTTTCAACTTGTTTATTAATGACCTGGAGGTGGGCATTGAAAGTACTGTTTCTATTTTTGCAGATGATACTAAATTGTGCAGAACTATAGGTTCCATGCAGGATGCTGCCACTTTGCAAAGTGATCTGTCTAAACTGGAAAACTGGGCAGAAAACTGGAAAATGAGGTTCAACGTTGATAAATGCAAGGTTATGCACTTTGGCAAAAATAATATAAATGCAAGTTATACACTAAATGGCAGTGTGTTGGGAGTTTCCTTAAATGAAAAGGATCTAGGGGTCTTTGTAGATAACACGTTGTCTAATTCTGGGCAGTGTCATTCTGTGGCTACTAAAGCAAATAAAGTTCTGTCTTGCATAAAAAAGGGCATTAACTCAAGGGATGAAAACATAATTATGCCTCTTTATAGGTCCTTGGTGAGGCCTCATCTGGAGTATGCAGTTCAGTTTTGGACTCCAGTCCTTAAGAGGGATATAAATGAGCTGGAGAGAGTGCAGAGACGTGCAACTAAATTGGTTAGAGGGACGGAAGACTTAAATTATGAGGGTAGACTGTCAAGGTTGGGGTTGTTTTCTCTGGAAAAAAGGCGCTTGCGAGGGGACATGATTACACTTTACAAGTACATTAGAGGACATTATAGACAAATGGCAGGGGACCTTTTTACCCATAAAGTGGATCACCGTACCAGAGGCCACCCCTTTAGACTAGAAGAAAAGAACTTTCATTTGAAGCAACGTAGAGGGTTCTTCACAGTCAGGACAGTGAGGTTGTGGAATGCACTGCCGGGTGATGTTGTGATGGCTGATTCAGTTAATGCCTTTAAGAATGGCTTGGATGATTTTTTGGACAGACATAATATCCAAGGCTATTGTGATACTAAACTCTATAGTTAGTATAGGTATGGGTATAAAGAATTTTAATTAAAAGTAGAGAGGGGTGTGTGTATGGATGATGGGTTTTCATTTGGAGGGGTTGAACTTGATGGACTTTGTCTTTTTTCAACCCAATTTAACTATGTAACTATGTAACTATGTAACTATGTATAGCAAACAGCTGTACTGAGTTATTTTCTGCCCATCCTATGAGCTTCTTCTCTGGGTGCCCCCTTTGGCGATTTGTGTATGTTCGTCACGGCCATGGTTTTGTCCCACTATATTCGGACTGCTTGCCACTGTAGGGACTTTGCCCAGTGGTGCAGTGCCAGTAGTATGGCTCTCAATTCCAGCACATTGATAAGCAGCTTGGTTTCCTGATGGGCCCATGTGCCCTTTGCTGTCCTGACAGTTTGCCCCTCATCCAGTTAGACTGGAGTCCATCTACATCACTGTCCACTCTGGGGTGGCCCATGATTGACCCTTGGTCAATGTCCCTGGAGAGAGCCACCACCTCAGCGAGGATGTGGTCTCCTGTGACAGTGGGAAGGTTTGCTGGAGGGATCCTCTCATCCACCACCTGAAAATGTCGGCCTGCAGGGGAAGAAGGTGCATCTGAGAGAAGGGGACTGCCCCCATAGTGGACACCATGGAGCCGAGTACCCTCACAGCTTGGTAAATCGTCAGTTGTTGAGACTTTTGCACTTGCTTCCTTGTCTGGACTGTTTGTCTTGTAGAAGGAACACTTTCTGTTCTCATGTGTCGAACTCCTGTCCAATTAAGACCATCCGATGGGTTCGATGGAGTTGCGATTTGGCCCAGTTGATCATTCAAACAAACTGCTGGATTGTTAAAACTACCAGGTCTGGGTTGGCATGTGATTGTTGTCTCAATCTGGCTTTGATGAGGAGATCATCTAAGTAGGGCTTCACAGATCTTGCCTGAAGTCTCAGCGTCGCTGCCTTAACTGCTATCAGTTTTGTGAACACCCTGGGGGCTGACGAGAGACAGAATGGCAGTACAAAGTGGAAATGTACTCCGGTACTGGTGGTGGGCTGGCCAGATCAGTACATGCAGATATGCATTCTTGACGTCCAATGACATCATGAGTTCAATTCCATACCGAGGATGACTGAACATAAGGTCTTTTGTTCAACCCGTTTACGTCTAGAACAGAGAGGAATGTCCCCCTCATTTTTTGGGACAATGAAGAGATTGGAGCAATTGCAGTAACATCTCTGCTGCTGTATCACTCGGACAATTAACACCACCCGCCGTAGTTCTCTAATGCAATCCCTGAATGCAGGAGTCTTGCCTGGCTCGGTGGGAACTGAGGACATGAAGAACCCTCGAGGTGGGTATGATGTGAAGTCCAGATGTTAACCTTCTGTAACCAAATGTGAATAAAGATTTAGTGCGCTGTATTCTCGAATGGCAATAACCTAGAAAGGAAGAAGAGGCCTAGATGGTGTATTAACCTTTGTAAAAATGGATATTTATGCGCTCGGATTTACTCACATGGAGATGGCGATAATCAGACAGTTTAAATATGTGATCGCTCCTTAATCCAGGTGTATACGGCCCTCCCTACTGCGTGCCTGGCGGGGGAGAAGCTCACAATAGTGCAGAGCGGCTGATAAATGCAAAAACTAAATATTTCTGCGCTTAACGGAAGATGAATAATCACAGTGCATTCAGTCCTCTGGGAGTAGCGGTATGCTGCAGCAGTCCTTGCGGGTGTATTCGCCGCCCCGGTTCACCGATCTTGTTAGGTAGAGCTGGGAGATGAAGTTGAGCAATAGGCAGTGGATCAACCTCTTTCCGCTTCCAAAGTATAGCGCTCAGCTTCTGTAACCAAACCTCCCAGAATCGCAGAAGCCTGCCCCTATTGAATTCTGCAACCCCATCATATGGAAGTGGGTTTTGTCTTGGCTAGATTTCCTCTGGGGTTTGTTAGGTCTCCAGCCTGCTCGTACTTTGTCCGTGGGTCTGTGGTGTGTTCCATTCATCTTGAATTACAGACAACAATTGGTCATGGACTGGAAAGCATGCTGCTGGCTTACGCCGTCACTTTAACAGACCAGGTTGGTTAGAGTTTCAGGACCTCTGCAATTGCCCTTAGAATGCCATCCACGCTGTGGTGTATTTCTCTATCCCTTTCTTTCGCCTCGTCCTCCTCAGAACCAAAGAGATTACTTCCCCTTCTGATTCTGATCTTTCTGAAGTGTCAGATGGCAACAGTAAAGAGGGTGGTGTTACTACCCATTTGGAAGTTGTGCACTTGCGTTTTTCCATTGGGGCATCGCTTATCTTGGATATAGCTTTGCCGATAGAATCTGCAATAGTGCCTGCGATGGAGTCACTAAAGAGGGAATCTGTTGAAGGGATGCCTGTGATTGAGATAACTGTATAGCCCACAAGGGTGTGTCTGTCAAATTACCGGTTGTGGCACTGTGGAAAGCTCCTTCCTGAGTCCGGACTACAGGTTGGCCCCTTTAAAAAAGCACACGGCCTGTTGTCACTATTGTCAATGTCTCCCCAGGAGAGTACAACTGACAGAGTGGTTCTGCTTGACCACTAGTGAATTTTGAGTGACATTTAGTGCATGCAAAATAGGTGACTTGAGCCATTGCTGCCGTTGTTGTGGCTCGTCCCCTCGTCATACATTCCGCCATGGGTCCAGGTGAAGTGCCAGGGGTGAAGTGTAAGACACCTGTTCTCTGGGGTGGTATCTGTCCCCAAATATGAGTTTTTAAAATTGAGACAGGGCCAGGTGCAGCCATGTGTCCATAAGCTGGTGGCTGCTTGGGTGGATGAGGGCATGAGTGTGCCTGTCGTGTTATGTTGCAGCAAGCTAAAATGGCCACCGGTGCCAAGGACCTCCAACATGCAAGGCTTACGTGATGTCACTTCCACATGTCAGGAGCACAGAGGGTGACGCGCCTACCGGGAGTGTATGTGGAAACCAGAGGTCATCTTTCCTTCTGCCTTTCTCTCCTGGTCTGCGGTAGGAGAGTTATCCCTTACTCCGGGGTGTCTTCCCTTTCCTTCAGACTCCCCTTGACCTTGGAATGTGTGTGTGTGCTGGGTGGGGGGAGGCGCTAGTGGTGGCACCGGACACCAGATCTGCGTGGTCTACTTACCCGACTGTCTTGCAGGATCTCGGCCAGAATCCCTTTTCTCATCCCAGGGACATGTTGACAACTGGTAGGCCCTATTTGGACATATGTATGGCCCTGGTGCTGCTCGTTCCCGCATTGGGGGTTAACTATAAGGGTACAAGGAGTCCTACCTCAAGTACTGCCCCAGGTATCAGCTCTAACCACTGACTCCTTTCGTTGGGTCTCACTGGAGACCCTTTTATCCAACCTCCTGTGGACAGGACACTTGAAAAACTGATCTTACAGAGGAAGTGCTTGGGGTAAAGTTGGAGTAGTCCTGGCATGCCCTCTTTCATCTGTCAATCAAGTGTCCTTCCTCCTGGTGGAGGGAGCTTTACCTCACTGATTCCTGTTTTTCCCCCGGAGACTGCAGAGAAAGTTTTGTTTAGAAAAGTTTTCATTTCGTTTACTTGCAAGTAGTTACAATATTAGCTTTTGTGTAACCAGGTTACATTTAGCTGTGCCTGTTGGGATTCCCAGAATACATACCAGTGCATTATACTCATTTAGATATAGAAGAATTGTGCTTAAAAAAAGTAGTGTTTCAGGCTGGTTTATTGAATATTTCTGCACAAACCCTAATAATCCCTCCCTTCTCTTCCACTTCCTGCTCCCTGCGTTCCCAGGCTGTGCACTCAGCTCACTGCACTGTAGGACAGGAACCAATCAGCAGCTAGCAGGACCTGATAGGGAACTGAAGCCGGTCTGTGCTTGTGTGACTGCAGGGCTGTGATTGGCTGTCCCCCTCCTACTGTGCTTCTGGCAGGGACCGTTAGGACACGCCCACCCCTCATTTGAAACACAGACAGGGACCAGAGAACATCTATAGGGAGCTCCAATAAAGGGGCTATTTTTAAAGATAATATGAATTTTTAGCACCATGTAAAAGCAACATCATATATTACTCATAATTACCTACAAAATATGTTTTTTTTTCCCATTAATCCTATATGTCTCCTTTAAACACAAGAGACCTGTGCGGTTATGGAGCTGCTTTAAAGTTTTCCTATAATTGCAGGTTATTAGTAGCAGGGGCATTCATTTAAAAAAAAAACAAAAAAAAAAAAAACCTTGTCATTAAGGCCCCCGACCATCATTGATGATTTGTGATGCAGTGGCTAATGTGACTGACCTATTTGGTTAAACAAAAATGTGCATACACCCTTCACACTGTAAGCATAGAGTACAGTCCCAGCATGTATTTTGCAACTGTAGTATGGGACTATGAGCAACCAAGATGCAACAAGTATCAAACCCCATAACCATTTTATAATCCCAGATCCTACCCTGCTAGCCACCCCCCCGCCCAACAAATAAAGGAAGAATTTAAAACAGTAAAGAAGACATAAAAGATAAAAAAAAAAATCCCCAGTCTTGAATGAAATTATGAATAATTTATGGTACTGGTCTCACATTAAACTATAACTAAAATTAATATTTCTTTTAAAAACAACTCATTTATTGGAGCTCCCCATTGATGGTCTCTGGTCTGTGTTTCAACACAGGTCCATGCCAAAAGAACAGTAGGAGGGGGACAGCCAATCACAGGCCTGCAGTCACACAAGCCCAGACTGGCTTCAGTTCCCTATCAGGTCCTGTTAGCTGCTAATTGGTTCCTGTCCTACAGTGCAATGTGTTTCCAGCTCCTCTGCACAGCCTGGGAAAGGAGGCAGCAGCAAGTGGAACAGCTGGGTGGGGCTTGTAGTCTTTTTGCTGAAATTTTCAAGAAATCAATCTGAAATACAAACTTTTTAAGTACAGTCCTTCTATATTTAGGAGTATAATGCATTTACAAGATTCCTGTTTTTTTACACAAAATGTCTACTTTAATAGTAGAACTAGTGTGCTAATATTATGGGTATTGCTTCCAGAGAGTTGCAGCAATAAGTTGCAAACTGAGGCTAAATAATGGCCATAGAATGTGCAGGTCATGCAGAACACCCACACCTTTGTAGGAGATTTGTCTCGACCCAGTTTTGTCTTCCTCAGGTGATATAAAAAGGCTGCTCTTCCATTGTGGGCAATTCAGCATTTTGCAGGGTAAGTAATACTGACACTCTTGCAGATGTCTTTTCTTTTTTTTGCAAACACGGAAATTAGTAGATGCTTGTATTTTATTCGAAAGGGACTTTTTCCATGGCAAGGCATAAGATTGTGCCTTGGTCACCATAGTGAAGCATAAATGTCATAGTTATAAATGACAAATGGTGGGGCTTCTCACATTCGAGGTTTAGGAAAAATTTGTTGCACCTGCTTTCTAACAAATGCTGCAGAGAAAGCACCTCCGCTGTCAAGGAGGGGCTCTACTATGGGCTCAGGTCATGCACTGCATTCTGGTGTTACTGCTGAGCACAAGATCCTCCTGGTCCCTAACATGAGCTTGTAAATTGGAAAAGTGGAAACTTTAATGTTTTCTGTGATGTTTTTCATATAGCTGCAATTATTCTGTTCCATGCATTAGATACACATGCAGGGATCATGTCTTCTCTGTCTATTTTTACTTTATTTATTTGTTCAGTAAAGGTGCCATTAGTGATGTAGCGATGGTGCTTTAGCAGTTTACAATATCATAAATAGGTCTGGTGTATCGGTCTCCTGCATGGATTTTGCAGAGTGGACTCTGCCTCGCACTTTGGGTACAATTTGTGATAGAAAATGTCAGGCTTCCTCAAGCTGTGTCTTTGCCTCACCATCAATAGCTGAGAGGATAACAGGTGTGTTCAGCTACATCTCTGACTAGTCCACAGCCCCATAATTAAACAATGCATTTTCTGGGTAGAATATGGGGGGGGTTCATCACTTCATTTAGATACAACACAGATTTCAGTCAAGCGCTGCTTGGTGCATTTCCCAACACAACATGCGGGAAACTCTTACAGATCTGTAGGATAGCTGGGTGCCTATGTCATGGGTGATTACCTGGGTATAAATAAATGCAAAATTCACATGCTTCCAGGTCTCTCTGAAAAGACAAAATATACTGCATACATATGCTGTGTATATGATAGAAAGCAATCATTACTCACCCAGTGGCCAGAGCTGCTTCAGATCCTCCTTCTCTATCTCCTCATAAAGGTCCTTGTTTCCTTTTATATAGTCCCACTCGTCCAAGGAAAAATAGATGGAAACATGATGAGTCCTTATGGCAACCTGTCACACACAATGTTCCAGTCATCCCCCAGCCAGAGAAAGGGATTATCATCCACTGTTACTAAACAATAAGGGGCCGCTGTACCCACCTCTCCAGTCAGCAGCTGGATGATGTTGGACATGAGTTCCAGGATCTTCTTGTCATTCTTGTTATTTTCCTTCTGTATGACGGAGCCAGGGGCATGCAGGGCCCCCCCATCATCTGACTTCTTCCTAGGGATGTAGTGCTAAATATTGAAAGGAAGAGAGAATGGTGTTTGAGCTGCAGAGAGACCCCCTTTGTACAGACAGACAGTCTCTTGTCAGTGTGCCAGTCACAGTGCCCCTCACCTCTCCAGTCAGCAGATAGATCATCTCCAGTGTCAGATTCACCATTCTCTCCTTCTTCCCCCGCTCCTCCTCCTCCTCATTTTTATCCTTCTTCTTCTTCTTCCCCTTCATCCCTGTGTCACTCGCTTCCTCCCACATTCCCATTGGCTCCTTGTGGGAGGGACTGACCTGGAAGTGACCCTGGAATTAAGCACTTACACATTTCTATACAGGATTATTCCCAGCAATTTCCCCCAATAGAATTACAGGGGCCCAGATCCATAGAATTTCATTAAAAGAGACATATTGCATGTATTTTCACAATGCACTAAATTGAAAAATAATGTAAAATAGGAGGAAATGTTTTCATTTTAATATCTTTGGGGCAAATATTTCCAACAGCTTCTAAATTGCATCCCTTTTGCAAGTTTTTAATTTAGGAGTCTCTAGTATCAGGCACAATGGCCAACAGCACTTTCTTTCTAAGAAGTCCAGTAAAGGAAGACTGGGCTTTTCTGGGGATAATATGTAGCAGGTCAATAAATACATGATCACTATAAATTCCGTAATTATGTTCTGTTCATTATTTTGTATACAAAGTACAATCAACTGCTTTTAGGTTTAGGTACAGACAAATGTGTAGGGATTGTTTATCCTATATAATAAAGTTGAAGTGTCTCTGCGTCCAGTCCCTGTGTCCGTGGGATTGCGCTACTGCGCATGTGCCCCGTGAATTTTTTCATATGTTCTAGCGCCCGCTAATTTAATGGGCTTAATGTCGTCTATTATAATTTAATAATAGATGCAGGGAGTTGCATAGTGCCTAACAATATATTTGGGCAATACATTTTTATGCCCATTTTGGCCTTTACATTTGTGAATGATATTTGCTGTGAAACATAGGAATATACTGATTTTTAAAGGAGACATATAGGATAAATGAAACAACCCTAATTTTGTAGGCAATTATAAGTAATATATGGTGTTGCTTTTACATGGTGCTAAAAAATGAATATTATCTTTAAAAATAGCCCCTTTATTGGAGCTCCCTATAGATGTTCTCTGGTCCCTGTCTGTGTTTCAAATGAGGGGTGGGCGTGTCCCTGCCAGAAGCACAGTAGGAGGGGGACAGCCAATCACAGCCCTGCAGTCACACAAGCACAGACAGGCTTCAGTTCCCTATCAGGTCCTGCTAGCTGCTGATTGGTTCCTGTCCTACAGTGCAGTGAGCTGAGTGCACAGCCTGGGAATTCAGGGAGCAGCAAGTGGAAGAGAAGGGAGGGATTATTAGGGTTTTTGCAGAAATATTCAATAAATCAGCCTGAAACATTACTTTTTTTAAGCACAATTCTTCTATATCTAAATGAGTATAATGTACTGGTACATTCTTATTTTTTTTTTTACTTACACAAAATGTCTCCTTTAATAGTGTTTATTAAACGGTTTTTATTACAAGTAACATCCCTTGCTTTATGTTGAACATTTAAAACATATTGATTGTTATAGGGTATTGGTGTGGCAGCAAGGAGACACAGCTATGTGCAGGCTGGGAACAGAGACAGACACGGGGGGTTGTGGGAGGGCATTTCCCTGCTACTGTCAGTTCAGCCTGTCAGTCACCATGATCACTTCCTGTGGGAGAATGACGAGACGTTCCCACATAATCTGCACGTTGTTTGGATGGTGGGAAAGTAAAGGGACATGAGGGGTTCCCCCCAATAGTACAAAGCTGCTGTTTGGTGGAAAAGGTGAAGGAGAGAGGGGGGGTTGGGAGCTGGGGGAGTGTAAGCAGATAATGGAGTGGAATGAGTAAGATTTCCAGTGTGTGACATGTAACAAAGCATTACTGGCCATTTGGCTGTGCAGCTGTACTGTGCCTTTAAGATGGAACAGACAGTTTGCACAGAGTCCAGTAAGGGCCAATGAAAGGGAGATGTGGGTGTGGTCAGTACTGGGGGTGTTCCTCACACACTCACACTAATACACTGACACCATAGAAACAGAGCTCAGCGCACACCAGCGCCCAACGTTCCCTTCATTCCTAGCGGCGCCACAATTTGCCCATGATCATCCCGTGACAATGGGCAGCTCTTATCCCTCACTCACTGAAGCCCTGAAGCTCCTTATGGCAAAACAATGAGTTCCTCAGTGGCTGCTCTCAGGCTGTAGGGTGTCCTTGCTTCCCACTGGCACATGATCCCTCCTACCGCCGGACACTTACTGACTGCTGCCTTACTGCTGCCGCTCCCTCACTCACCTCTTTCCTCCTCACGCTGCTCTGCTTCCTGTACCGGGAGCAATCCGACTCATTGGCTTAGACTGGAGAGGCGGGACACGCTATCCGATTGGCTAACAGTGGAATGTAGGCGGGACAAAGAGCTACTGAGAGAAATGATTGGAGAGAAGGCGGGACTAAGAGCGATAGGCGCTGACGGTGCAGAGAGGAAACGTTTTGCTATTTTTATATGAGTAAAATATGAATAAAACGCAGACATTTTCTCATTCTAGAGGGAAACAAATACAAATCTCACATAAGAGCACAAGTATTTTGTAGCATTTCCCTCTAATTATTCGCAGCTCAGAGAGTCGGGCAGGTTTATGTATCACGTGTCATGTTAGCGACCAGTTTTGGGTAGAAATGGAAAGTAAAGCTGTGACTGATATTAAATGATTTTATTCACGTGTGTGGAGATGACAGACTTGTGTGAGTAATGAGTCTCATCCCAATGCTCCTCTTATACAGTCACACAGACCTCACTTTCTGTATGGGGGGCTGGGAGTTAGAGTTGCCTGCTTTTCTGGAAAAAAATACCGGCCTTCCTATATATTTATCTTTATTCCCTATTAATAACATTGGGATCACTGACCTTCCTATATATTTATCTTTATTCCCTATTAATAACATTGGGATCACTGACCTTCCTATATATTTATCTTTATTCCCTATTAATAACATTGGGATCACTGACCTTCCTATATATTTATCTTTATTCCCTATTAATCACATTGGGATCACTGACCTTCCTATATATTTATCTTTATTCCCTATTAATAACATTGGGATCACTGACCTTCCTATATATTTATCTTTATTCCCCTATTAATAACATTGGGATCACTGACCTTCCTATATATTTATCTTTATTCCCCTATTAATAACATTGGGATCACTGGCCTTCCTATATATTTATCTTTATTCCCTATTAATAACATTGGGATCACTGACCTTCCTATATATTTATCTTTATTCCCCTATTAATAACATTGGGATCACTGACCTTCCTATATATTTATCTTTATTCCCTATTAATAACATTGGGATCACTGACCTTCTTATATATTTATCTTTATTCCCTATTAATAACATTGGGATCACTGACCTTCCTATATATTTATCTTTATTCCCTATTAATAACATTGGGATCACTGGCCTTCCTATATATTTATCTTTATTCCCCTATTAATAACATTGGGATCACTGACCTTCCTATATATTTATCTTTATTCCTATTAATAACATTGGGATCACTGACCTTCCTATATATTTATCTTTATTCCCTATTAATAACATTGGGATCACTGGCCTTCCTATATATTTATCTTTATTCCCTATTAATAACATTGGGATCACTGACCTTCCTATATATTTATCTTTATTCCCTATTAATAACATTGGGATCACTGGCCTTCCTATATATTTATCTTTATTCCCTATTAATAACATTGGGATCACTGACCTTCCTATATATTTATCTTTATTCCCCTATTAATAACATTGGGATCACTGACCTTCCTATATATTTATCTTTATTCCCTATTAATAACATTGGGATCACTGACCTTCCTATATATTGATCTTTTTTCCCTATTAATAACATTGGGATAACTGACCTTCCTATATATTTATCTTTTTTCCCTATTAATAACATTGGGATCACTGACCTTCCTATATATTTATCTTTATTCCCTATTAATAACATTGGGATCACTGGCCTTCCTATATATTTATCTTTATTCCCTATTAATAACATTGGGATCACTGACCTTCCTATATATTTATCTTTATTCCCTATTAATAACATTGGGATCATTGGCCTTCCTATATATTTATCCGATTGCTCTGTCACATATATCTTTTTTTCCCCTATTAATAAAATTGGGATCAACCCTAGTCCCGCCCCCTCACATTATAGTTCTGTCCCCAACATGGCACATTACGTCCTGTGATGTCATCGCCTGCCCCTGACAGGAGTTCCAGTGGCCTGAATGTGGCACCTAGGGTTGCCACCCGGCCGGTATACCTGCCAAGGCCGGGGCCGGTATGTAGTTGCCGGTAAATTTGTAATATGCTAAAAAAAAGAGTCCTGGGCCTGCCCCCAATCCCCTGGAACATAGTTTTTCTTTTGTTTCTTTTAGTGTCCATGGCGCGGCCCCACCCCCTTTTGATGTCATGGCCCGCCCCTTTGTGTCCCCGCCCCCCACCAGCCGGTAAAGAATTTTAGAAAAGGTGGCAAACCTAGTGGCACCCCTAGAGCAAAGGGTAGGCAAGGGATAGGGTTGCCACCAGTTTTGACCCGGACAGCCCAGTATTTTGAAAAGCTGCCTGGGTCAAAACATCCTGCGCGGTTTTCCAAATTAGGATCACCAGACAGGAGTCCCCATGATTGACACCGTGACCGGCCAAACGTCACAGCCCGCCCCCTGCCAGGAGAAAAAAGGTGGCAATCCTAGTGAGGGCAAATACAAGATTCCTCTGCACTCAACCCATTATCAATATATTTAAGACAGAGACATTTTGTGCTACTGCTACTGAAAAATGCCTTACCCTTTAAACAAAAGCCCATGTTGTAGCTCCCACCCTCTCCAACTATAGTCGGGTGATCCCACTGGTGTCTAATAAAAGGGCAGCCAAGTTTGGGAGTTTTACTTTGAAAGCAGCAAGTAAGTTGCAGGTAAAACGTATTCGTCCCTTTTATAAAATGTATAATTGAACCATAGAATTCTTAATGAATCAGATGAAAATTGAACGTAGGACTGGCCAGATATGGGATGACTTTGACGTAGTTGTTCAGCTTAAATATATTGCAATATATGGACAAACAATCCCTGTTTTGTTTAAAGGGTAAGGCTTTTTTCAGTAGCAGTAGCACAAAATGTCTCTGTCTTAAATATATTGATAATGGGTTGAGTGCAGAGGAATCTTGTGTTTGACTATATGTATTTTGTGGTCACACCCTCATTGCACCCCCGCCTAATGTTTTTTAAAAACTAGTGGTGAGCACAACTTTCCCTTGTTTGTTATAATCCTAGTGAGGGAACAGACCTCTCATTCATGAAGAGTCCTCTCTGGATTATTTTCCTCTTTGGAAAACTGTTTGAGCACTTTTAACCCAGACTACCCCAGAGGCAACACATTCAACCCTAAAGTTAAAAAAAACCCTACCCCCCTCCCTCCTCCTCCAGCCTAAGTGTTACCCTGGGCAAATGCCCTTAATGTTTTACTTACCCCTTGGTGCAGATTCAGGCATCAGAGTTTACAGGCACCATCTTCTTCTCTTAGGAAATCTTTGGATAGAGACTGGCGTGGCGGTGCATGCTATTTTCTGTTTCGCAACAACTACACATGCGACGAAACTCATGAAAATTGCAGAAGCACCAATCTCATTATGAAGATTTCCGAAGAGAAGCAGATGGCGCCCGTGAACTCTGATGCCTGAATCTGCACCAAGGGGTAAGTAGGGATAGGGAACTGAAGCCTGTCTGTGCTTGTGTGACTGCAGGGCTGTGATTGGCTGTCCCCCTCCTACTGTGCTTCTGGTAGGGACCGTTAGGACACGCCCACCCCTCATTTGAAACACAGACAGGGACCAGAGAACATCTATAGGGAGCTCCAAAAAAGGGGATATTTTTCAAGATAATATTAATGTTTAGCACAATGTAAAAGCAACACCACATATTACTCACAATTGCCTACAAAATTAGGGTTTTTCATTTATCCTATATGTCTCCTTTAACATAAATATGAACAATAAATTGTATACCAATGTAAACCAATACCAATGAGCTCAACCATACACTATGTAGTATTTATACATAAAATGTATATAGGTTCATGCAAAGTATATATATATATATATACATACCTTATTTGAATTTTATTTTAAAGCAAAATCATACTTTATTAATAAGCAAACTTTTGTGACAGCAAACTGACAAGTGCACAAGATATGCATCAAGCTTTCAAGCATTATTAACTTAACAATATTTAGGGGCCCATTTACTGAGTTCGAGTGAAGGAATAGAATAAAAAAAACTTTGAATTTTTTTTTGGCTACTTCGACCATCGAATGGGCTACTTTGACTACGACCTTTGACTACGACTTTGAATTCAGCGATTCAAACTAAAAATCGTTCGACTATTCGACCATTCGATAGTCGAAGTACTGTCTCTTTAAAAAAAAACTTCGACCCCCTAGTTCGCCACCTAAAACCTTACGAAGTCAATGTTAGCCTATGGGGAAGGTCCCCATAGGTTTTCCTATCTTTTTTAGGTTGAAGAAAAATCGTTCGATCGATTGATTAAAATCCTTCGATTCGAACGATTTGAAGGATTAAATCGTTCTATCGAGCGATTTTTCGTTCGATCGAACGAATTGTGCTAAAATCCTTCGACTTCGATATTTCAATACGGCAGTCGAATATCGAGGGTTAATTAACATTTGACCATAAGTAAATTTGCCCCTTATTGTCTGGTTTCCACAGTTAGCAGTTGCAACTGCTCAGAGTACATGATTTGCCTCCTCTCAGAAGAGGATGACCCACTACGTTGTTCTTTTGTCCTTAGAAGAATCTCCTTCCTGAATGCATCTCGTACATGTTTCCAGCGAAACATTAGTATCTTTAAGGGGCAAATTTATCATGGGTCGAAGTGAATTTGAGGGAATTTTCGAAGTAAAAAAATTTGAAATTCAAAGTAATTTTTTGGATACTTCGACTATTGAATAGGATATTACGACTTCGACTTCGAAATTCGTTTCAAAGTAAAATACTTGGAATGTTCGACCATTCGATAGTCGAAGTACTGTCTCTTAAAAAAAACTTTGATTTCAATACTTCGCCAAATTAAACCTGCCGAAGTGCTATGTTAGCCTATGGGAACCTTCTTGAGCATTTGTTTAAGTTTTTGGAAGTCGAAGTAAAATCGTTCGATCGATCGCTAAAATCCTTCGAATCGTTCAATCAAAAAAGAACTTGGCAGACATGACAACCAAAAACTCTTTTTTGTCAAAACGCCAAGTGCTATTGTATCGTTAAAGGAGGCAAGCGACAAACAACCCGTCCTCTAATGCAGCTGTTATCACTGCCGCTCTTGTGTGCGTCATTTTGTGTGCATCATTACAGTGATGTCATCATGGCAACGCAAGGTTTGCGAGAGTTCAGACGCAAGGCAGAAACAACGCTGAACTGAAAAACCAGTACCGGAATACACCATGAAACGCCACGTGAGGCCAGGGTAATGCATTTTTAAGTTTAGTCAATGACGCACCAACTGAAGCGTATTTATATGGCGGTTGGGGTTTTTAACCCTTTAAGTGCCGCAGAACGTAGAACCTACGTTCTGTGGAAACGTTTTTTTAAATGCCACAGATTCTACGTTCTGCAGCTTTAAAGGTTTGGGGAACTGAGAAGTGGCTTTTCCAGCTGCTTGCTCCATTCCTTCTCGTTCCCCAGCCAACGAGCAGGGGCGGGGGAACGAGTGGCCCCTGAGGCGCAATCGCCCAGGGGCCCCAAAGGCAGCAGCAAGCACGTGCAATGGACGTGTTCTGCGCGCACATCCTGGTCCATAGCTCCACCCCACTTACCGGATCAAGCAAGAAGATGGTGCCACGATGCCTGCAGCTCTCCTGGATGATCAAGACCCTGCCACTCCAGGTTTGTGCCCATCAACATATACAAACACACACATTTTAGCAATACACACTTACATTCACACTTACACACGCACATACAATTTTGGGGGACAAGGGGGGTCACACACATTCACAGCACTTTTTTTATCGTCTGTTTTTCTGCCTGAAAAAACTTTTTATTGCCATTGCGAATAGCGTATTCGCTAATTGCACTGCACAATATCTTTTGTATGTTATTTAGGTGATTATACTGCAATTTAGGTGATTTTGGTGCATTTTTAGGCATTTTATTGCATGTTTAGCCATTTTATTACATTTTCAGCTTTGCGAAGGTGTTTTTCACTTATTTCTGTCCGTTAAACCTATTTGGCCATGCTAAAATATTCAAACTTTGATTCTGACTGCTGATTACACTAGGTGGGAAAAAAAGCATTGATTTTTGTGGTTTTGTTAGATTTTAGTGATTTTATACCATTTTGCTCTGTTCTTTGTTACTTCATTTTGCTCACGGAAATTTTGCCTGCTATATATCCATTTGGGGGTTATGTTAAATCTATGCATATTGGGCATCAACCTGTTTAGTAGACCCCTGGTGTTCATATTTAGGATGCCTTTTGCTGGTACATTACAAAATGTGGGGTATATAATGGGGCAAAATGCAAGCTTCTCAACTATTTTCCAAAATTTCATAAAAAGCATTATGTTTAGCATAGCTTTTCAGTTTGGTAGTTTGCATTAGAAAGACGTATTTACACGGTTAAGATTTGTCCGAATATGTACTTTCGGAAAATATATGATTTTCTAGGGTCTCCAGGGGGTCTTATGGTGCATAATGCACATAGCAGGTGCTTGTATTGTAGCAATCATAGTGTCATACGTGAAAATTCATATGCACTATTTTCATTTGGGGGTCTCTATGCCACCTAGTTTGGTAAATCTTTTCATATCAGGCATCAAACTGTTCAGTACACCCCATGCCTTCATATTTAGGATGACTTTTGCTGGTACATTACAAAATGTGGGGTATATAATGGGGTAAAATGCAAGCTTTTCAGAAATTTCATAAAAACCCGTTATGTTTAGCATAGCTTTGCGATTTGGTAGTTTGCAGTAGAAAAATGTCATTACCTGCTTTAGATTTGGCCGAATGTGTACTTTCGGAAAAAATATATGTTTTCCTAGGGTCTCCATACTGTTAGGGGGTCTTATGGTGCATAATGCACATACCAGGTACTTGCATTGTAGCAATCATAGTGTCATATGTGAAAATTCATAGGTACTATTTTCATTTGGGGGTCTCTGTATGCCACCTAGTTTGGTAAGTCTTTTCATATCAGGCATCAAACTGTTCAGTACACCCCTGGCGTTCATATTTAGGATGACTTTTGCTGGTACTTTATAAAATGTGGGGTATATAATGGAGTAAAATTCAAGCTTTGTGACTATTTTCAGAAATTTCATAAAAACCGTTATGTTTAGCATAGCTTTACGATTTGGTAGATTGCAGTAGAAAGATATCATTACCTGCTTTAGATTCATCCGAATGTGTACTTTCGGAAAATATATGTTTTTCTAAGGTCTCCATACTGTTAGGGGTCTTATGGTGCACAATGCACATACCTGGTGGTTGTATTGTAGCAGTCAGAGTGTCATATATGTAAATTCATATGTACTATTTTCATTTGGGGGTCTCTTATGCCACCTAATTTGGTAAGTCTTTTCATATCAGGAATCGAACTGTTCAGTACACCCCATGCGTTCATATTTAGGATGACTTTTGCTGGTACTTTATAAAATGTGGGGTATATAATGGGGTAAAATACAAGCTTTGTGATTATTTTCAGAAATTTCATAAAAACCGTTATGTTTAGTATAGCTCTGTGATTTGGTAGTTTGCAGTAGAAAGATGTAATTACCTGCTTTAGATTTGTCAGAATATGTACTTTTGGAAAATATATGGTTTTCTAGGGTCTCCATACTGTTAAGGGGTCTCATTGGGTGCTTATGTTGTAGTAGCCTGAGAATTCATATGCCCTATTTGGATTTGGGGGTCTCTGTATGCCACATAGTTTGGTAAATCTATGTATATTGGGTATCAAACTGTTTAGAAGACCCCTGCCATTCATATTTAGGATGCTTTATGATGGTAATGATACATGGACAATACTATGCTGGAAAGATGCGGGAACGCACCAGCACCCGGAACAAGACCTTCGCTGGCAGAGGATTCCCACCTTCCAAACATTGCTTTCTAAATTTATGATTGGCTACTTTAGCTTAAGCCAGGAGTAAGTTGGAGAGAAGGTCTTTCTCTTGATTATCCTGGGATACTGGGCGTCCAAAAATATAAACATGAGGGGAAAAGTGTAACAAGAACTGCAGGTAAAGCTTCCTCAAAAGAGCCAATAGAGGTTGCAGTCTGACACATGTAAAATAAGCATGAAACACAGACTCTCCTTTGCCGCAGAATGGACAAGCAGCTGGGGAGTCTGTAAAATGAGAAAAACGAGTGTTACCGCTCCGACTCACCGCATATATACACAAAGGAGGCTGGCAGCTTCTGAATTGCTGGGTGCTGGAATCCTTCGACGTCCCAGGCCACATTCGTTTAAAGATGAAAAGGAGAATGGTTCTGCACACCGAAGTAATATAAAACTACAAAACTTTATTCATCCATTGGTAAAAACCGGCACGTTACAGACGTCTGTAATGTGCTGGTTTTTACCAATGGATAAATAAAGTTTTGTAGTTTTATATTACTTGAGTATGCGGAACAATTCTCCTTTTAGTCTGTAAAATGTTCTAAATACTCTCCCGTGCTCAATGCACCATGGAGCACTTTCCAACTGAAGTCTCCGATGGGTCTAGGCACCAAACTGGAATAAAGAGCTCTCCACTGAGGTCTTTCACCCTCATTAAGCACACGTCTCCAGTTGGTATCATAGCGGGAGATGAGGGCAAGGAAGTGTACAGTGTGAAACATTAGAGAGTACAACAGCTTTCTTGTAATATCATGAAAGTGTGTCAATGTAAAATTCTCCAAGGGACTCAAGTTGGGGGAAGGAGGTACTTGAGGGGATTGATGGGTTTTGGGTGCTATTATTATGATGTGGCTCTCCAGCATGTAAAACCCCATCAAAAAAGGTGTAAGAATCAGCAGAGATTGTGTCCTCAATTTCCTTGAGCAGACGGTGTTGAACCCTAGTGGTGAGAAATCTCATGTGTTGCATAACTGCCTGAGAGTCCACCCAATTTCTGATTTCTCAAAATCCAGGCGATCCCCAACTTTGGTTAACTGAGCCTGGCAAAGGCGGCGGCGGATGCTGGTGGATTCCAACATTCTAGTCTTAAAAGATGGATTGTAATGTAGGGGCTCATTTAGAATGTCTTCCTCTTGAATGGCTCCTTACCTTAACACAGAGACCATGTTCCAGGTCTTTAGAGTGTCTTGGTAGTAAGCCGGTACGGTTGAGAGGCTTCTTAGGAAACCCTCAGATTCAATGACAAACCGTTGCCGATCATACCCCATATTACGTACCTGGTGATAAAAGCTCAATGCTAGGGTACACCATTGTAGAGAAGGATCTTGATACAAGTATCTTTGTTTTTGCTGGAGACGGAAGGTTTGCACTTGAGAACGTATGAACATGACTCCCTGTCCTCCCCCTCCCTCAACGGGAGGCTTGAAACACCTACAGAGACCCAGTGCTTTCCCATCCAGAGAAAGTCCAGTAACCTTCTCTGGATCTTAGCAATGAATTCTTGGGTTGGGCTAAGACATATCAGCCTGTACCAGAGCTGAGAGGCCACCAGCTGATTGATCACCAAGGCTCTCCCCCTCATAGAAAGTACTTTAGCAAAACCCTTCCAATTTCCCAGGTGGGTTAGAACACTCTCCTCGAGTTTAATGAAATTCTGTGAGACAGGATGCTCCTCAGCTCATAGGTAGACCACTGAATATTTAATGATGTTAGTCTCCCAAGAGATGTCACAAAAAGCAGGAGGCAGGAAATCTACCTGTAGAGGACCCTCCAGAAGGTCTGAGCTCTTGGACCAGTTGATCCGGGCAGATGAGGCAGCAGCGTAGACCTCAACACTCGTGCCTGCTCGAGATCAACTAGGTCCTGGGCCACAAGAATTACATCATCCCTATAGGCTGAGAGAACTACCCTCATGTCGGATTCTTTGAGCACCAGTCCAGTTACCTTTTCCTTAATATAAGAGAAAAGGGTCTGGCACACGGAGCTAGTTAAACCGGGGTCCTACCCCTGGTGTGTTTATTGCATCAAACAACGTTTCGGAGGGCGTTCCCCCTTCATCACCTGACGAAGGGGGAACGCCCTCCGAAACGTTGTTTGATGCAATAAACACACCAGGGGTAGGACCCCGGTTTAACTAGCTCCGTGTGCCAGACCTTTTTCTCTTACCTTGATCCATTGGGAGTGCCATCTCCCTCAGGTCTTGGGCACCAGCATTATCCTACGAAGGGCCTGAGTGTGTGCGTGGTTTTTCTGTACCTTTTCCTTAATAGACACAGGAAGGGCTCAATGGCCAGAGCATACAGTTGACCTGACAAGGGGAATCCTTGCCGAACTCCTTGTCCAAAGGCCAGAGGTGCAGTCAGAGACCAGTTGATTTTAACTAAACACTCTTCAGAGGCATACATTGTTTTTAGGTAGCCCACAAACTGTGGGCCAAAGCTATAGGCCTGCAGAGTGCCTATAAGATATTTGTGATCCACCTTGTCAAATGCCTTCACTTGATCCAGAGACAGAAAAGCAAGAGTAGCAAAATGTAGTAAGTCTCGGATCAGAAAGACATTATCAAAAATTGTCAGACCAGGGACTGTATAGGACTGGTCAGAATGGATCACCTCTGCCAGCATTGATTTGAGCCTGAGTGAGATAGCTTTGGCCATGATCTTATAGTCCGTGCTGAGCAGTGAGACTGGTCTCCAGTTCTTAATATGGAGGAGATCTCTTTCTTAGGCTACTCTGGCGAGTGTGCCCCAGGTTCTTGCAAAGGAAGCACCTCACTTCCTCTGTGCTGTAAAAATATATAAGTATACAGCACCCCGAAAGACCCTTCAATAGTGTCTTGACCCAAGGTAAAAGTAGTAGGCACCTGCCTTTTAAAGGAAAGGACATGCCTCAGTCTACTCTCCTTACATCCCAAGGGAATTTTAGACATATTTGATTTTAACTCCCCAAGGGCTTGCAGGTGGGGGTACAATAAGTGGTCATGCAGGAAGGGGAGCATATTAGATAAAACCACCCTTGTACCCAATCCTTCTAGGGGTTCTACAGGGACATAACTCCCTCCCACTGTGATACCCCTCTGCACCAGATTATGCACTACAGTCAGCGAAGTGCAAAGATTATGGCTTTCCTATACATTTTACTTACTGCCACTACTGCAGAGGGGCCCACCACTTCAGCTGCAGCCTTTATATAAGCCTCTATGCCATGAGTGCTTGACATTAGGCATCTGACCCCATGCTTCCTTGTAAGCTTCTCTATCCCAGCAGTGATTTGGCTTGGGTTGCTGCCAGTAACTACTGCCTGTGCAAATGTTTTAGCAGGGGTCACATTGGCTGCAGCAGCAGAACTAGAGGCAGTGGGGCTTTATGTGATGGGCTCTGACTGGTGTTTCCTTGCAGAGCTACAGCTGGGGTTTTCAGCTCCTTTTACTTTACAACCCAGAGGTATTTTTTATAACTTTCCTTTTTATTCCCTCCCATTTTATTTACAAAACAACCCACAAAAAGAAAGCTTTATACTATTGATCAACCAAAAAGTAAATTTTAAGTTGAGAAGCTGTGGCAGGGAGAGGGTTAATGTGAGCAGGTGCCTGTGAGCTGCACTGCTGCTGCTAATGGAAAAAATGTTATACTTCAACTGAGTGTAAAATCAAAACACCCACTCAATCTGTACAAAAAAAAAAACAATTTGTGCTGAAACAGCAGAAAAATGCAAGTAAAACTGACACCCAGGTGTGGGGGAGGGGATCTAGCCAGTAAAACAGCTGCCGGGCCGGTATTACAAATTTACCGGCAATGTAGCTGTCGGTTATTTGTAATACCCTTTACAAAAGCCCTTGCCCTCCAGTAAAAACGTACATTTCCTTTGGCTTCTGAGATGTGGCCCCGGGCCTTTTGCGGCGCTACCCTGTGGCTCCGCCCCTTTTTATGTCGCTGACCACCGGCTCCCCCCCTTTTGTGTCACGGTCCGCCCCTTTTTTATCCACCCCACCACTGGCCGGTATTTTTTTTTTTAAAAAGGTGGCAACCATACCTTCTGGGTCAAAAGAAAAATCTATTTTTAGTAAAGAAAATCAACTCGAAACTTCCCAAATTTCACCCACCAAGTGGACAACACATTCACACACCAAGTGAAAACGAAAAATCCTGTCTTAAACAGGGATTTCTATGCTTAATTCAGCACCAAACAGAGAGCTTTCTCCTATGTGTAGATTTTTCATTAGCTGAAATTACCAACAGGACTATTTGTTTGCGCTAACTTCATTGTGGGGCCTTTAAATGCCAGATACTTTGGTAAACCTATGCACATTTGGCACCAAACTGTTTGAAGGACCCCTGGCAATCATATTTAGGGTGCTTTTTTTTGGTATGTAATGATACATGGGCTATATGATGCTGGAAGTTTGAAGCTTTGAGGCAATTTTCAGGTATTTCACCAAAACCAACAACTTTGGATAAGGCTTGTGACTTTGGAGCAGAAAGACACGGGTACCCATTTTAGATTCAGTAGAATGTGTACTTTACAAAAATATATGGTTTTGGGGGGTAAACCTATTTTTCAGTGTTTTACCCCATAACAAATGCAGTCAATGTGTTGATTTTTCAGGAGCTAAAGTAAAGTCCTGGACAATTTGGATGCGCTAACCTCATATTAGGGTCTCTAAAGATACTTTGGTAAACCTGTGCACAATGCGCATCAAACTGTTCAGTGGACCCCTGGAAATCATATTCAGGGTGCTTTTTCTTGGTACCTAATACAGTGTGGGATATGCGGAGCAGCAAATTAAAACCTTTGAAATGATGTCTCAGAATTATGATAATGTTTTATGAAAAACGCTACGCTCAGACAAGCTTTGATGGTTGGTAGTTAGGAGTAGAGAGACATAGTTACCCATTTTGGAATTGGCAGAATGTGTACTTTTCAAAAATAAATGGTTTTCTGGGGTAAACCTACTGTTTCAGGATTTCTTGGCCTTGGAATCTAAAGTATGCCATTTTCTGCCTTAGTTCTATCAAAATTCGGTAATATACTGCTGGGAGTCTTTGCTGTACAGAAGTCATAAAGCTCCATTAAACTATACATATCTGGTATTGGCACGTTTGTGAGACAAGGGGCTTTCCAAACCAGTTGGATTTTCATGCGTAAAATTTAATATTTTTCTGGTATAAATTCATATATTGTGAAAAATAGGAATTTTAAATTTTTTTCTCGTATTTAGTTCTATAAATCATTTTGCAGAGGTGGAAATACATGAAAGCTCAGCTTCTTCCAAAAACAAATAATGTATAGTTTTCCTAGATAAAACTATAGGTTTCCCCTCAGAAAATGCTCCTAAAGTGAAAGAGCACAAAATGTTTCAAAAATGTCTGGCCTTTCGCATAGCCAAAAATTTTAATTCTGGGTTAAAAAAAATGCTGTGTAAAAATGATTCAAAAACTCATGTGTGTCCATAGCCTAAGGATCCGGAAAGTCCTGATGACCTCAGCTATTTTTTACACTTACAAAGCAATCTGTAAGTTTTCCCTCTGTCCCTAAACTCTTTGTCTCTCCCTTGTGCTCACTAATCCAATCATTGTTCTCTGATGCTCTCTCTGTACCGCCCACATTCCACTCACAGCCAATGAGCTCCTCTCTCACCTCTTCCTGCTGCACAGCCACAGTGTGAGAAAGAGTTAAGTAAGTAAGGGAGCGGGACGGCACTAATGGTGGCACTAAAGGAGCACATGAGCTGATTATTCCCAGGGACACTTTGCTACTGATTGTGTTAGTGCTGGGCAGCTATACATACTGGGGAGCAGGTAGGGAGAGTGGGGGAATAGTAGGGATAAGAATAGGCTGTCGGCTGAGTCTGTGGTGACATAAGGGGGAGGCTTGGGGGGATGGGAGGGGGGATTGGGGCACATTGAGGCCAATAGAAATGGAAGGACATTAGTGATATATTAGAAATACTGCTCCTCTCCTTAACTGCTCACTTACCAACTGGGCAACTTGGAGACACTTTCTATCCCTGGAGCCCAACCTGCAGCCACTCACTTGTTGCTCAACACTTGCCATCGCCCAACAGCTGCAGCTTTATCTGTGCTTTCTTCTACTGCAACAACAGTTCTGATGTATAGAAATAAATAGGCAGCTCTGGGTTTGCAAGGTCCCACCAGAACCAGCCGACATGGACCATAATAATATTTTCTTGCGATCTGTGTCTATGTTCCAGCATTGTGTATGTGTCACCATAGCAACTGCTTTAACTGTTGCTATTGGTTGGCGTGTAAAGAAGGCGGGAACCACGTGGCTAATGTGTGTGTGTGTGTGATCCTGCCTGCAATAGAAGAAACACCCTCACAAATAACTCTTCTGCACGTCTATTGGGAAGATGCACATGCTCGTAGTCTTTTCAGTTTTCTGAAATTATTTTGGGCAGGGCACAATTTATTTCTTGTTGCAGTAATTAGTGGTTTTGTATGTAAATCTGTATGTTCAATATATACAACCATTCATTGTACATTGCTGCAGAATATGTTGGTGCTTTTTAAATACATAATAATAATATGAAAGTAGACTTTTCTGAACCAGCAGCTGCTGACCCACTTTCCAGTCTCATACAGTTCCAGGCAGACTGGATTTTCTTCTGTTTAATCAGTATGTGACTCCCCCAGTCAGATAATTGGTCAGGGGGCCAGTGTTTTAGCCCATGCAAAACCAATAGAATTGGCTACTGAAACATTTAGCCAACTGATCACTGGTGTGAATAACATTTGCTACTTGTAAATTATAGTGAAATATGGGCTGAATCCTCCCCACACTTTCCCTTTGAGCTTGAAAATAACAGAAAAGTCCCACTGCAGAGAGATTTAATGGGATGTTTTGGATCTGGGTCCCTGTAATTCTTTTGGGGAAATTGCTGGGAATAATCCTGTATATAAATGTGTATGTGCTTAATTCCAGGGTCACTTCCAGCTCAGTCCCTCCCACAAGGAGCCAATGGGAATGTGGGAGGAAGCGAGTGACACAGGGATGAAGGGGAAGGAGGATAAAAACAAGCGGAACAAGAGAATCGTGAATCTGACACTGGAGATGATCTATCTGCTGACTGGAGAGGTGAGGGGCACTGTGACTGGCACACTGACAAGAGACTGTCTGTCTGTACAAAGGGGGTCTCTCTGCAGCTCAAACACCATTCTCTCTTCCTTTCAATATTTAGCACTACATCCCTAGGAAGAAGTCAGATGATGGGGGGGGCCTGCATGCCCCTGGCTCCGTCATACAGAAGGAAAATAACAAGAATGACAAGAAGATCCTGGAACTCATGTCCAACATCATCCAGCTGCTGACTGGAGAGGTGGGTACAGCGGCCCCTTATTGTTTAGTAACAGTGGATGATAATCCCTTTCTCTGGCTGGGGGATGACTGGAACATTGTGTGTGACAGGTTGCCATAAGGACTGATCAGGTTTCCATCTATTTTTCCTTGGACGAGTGGGACTATATAAAAGGAAACAAGGACCTTTATGAGGAAGGGATAAAGGAGGAGCCTCAGCAGCTCCACCCACTGGGTGAGTAATGGGTGCTTTCTATTATATGCACAGCATAGAATCTATACAAGATATTTTATATTTTCAGAGAGACCTGGAAGAATGTCAGTTTGTCATCGATACCCAGTTACAAGCACCCAGCTATCAAACAGACTTAGTTTCCAGCATATTGTGTTGGAAAAGTGGATCTACACCCCAACTTACTAACCAGAAAATACTGCACATTATGTAAACCCTTTAATTATGGGGCATGATCTAATAGAAATCTACATCCCTGAGATAGGTATCCATAGATTTCACTTGCAAAAAGAGCAGACTGAAGACCGATCACCATGGTGCAAAAAATCACACACTCCCCACACAGTCCGAAAATTGTACAAACCTTTGTTTCATACGATGGTATCTTGCATCTATGGACAGTTTTACACAGGCACAATTGACTTTGATAGAAAAGCCCTGCTTGGATTGAGCACTGTATTTGCTACACTGAGCTCAGGAGAAGAGTTAGGAGAAAAAGTATAACTAGAGCAGAGTTTATATGCCATCTCTTTATTGGCTGCTAGACTGGAGGGCATGTATAGTCATCTGAGCTGAGAAGAATTGAGCCAACATCAATTCTCAAGGGATAGAGACCAGTGGGTTAGAGGAAGAGATGGAAACCTTTAAAGAAGCTGATTTTTGTGGAGGTTTACATGTCCTTTAATAATCGTGACACCCAAATCCTGTGGTCTTTTCTTCTCATTGCCAGACTGTGAATATGAAGATAAAAGCGATATTCCAGCTGATCTGGGAGGAACATTATATTATTATAATGAGCCAAGCAAGATTAGGGCTGAAGGAGGAGATTTTTGTGCCAATGGAAATCCCACAAACCCTGAAATTTCTCCAATGAAACAGCCCCCACCAGCCACTGGGATTAAAGAAGAAGTAGCTTCATGTGACGGGGGTAGGCAATCAGATTTCAGCATTAATCCACTTACAGAACAGATACAGGGAACAGATATCCCTACTCCTATCATGGGATACAACCACTTAATAATTCAGGCTATTAAAGATGATGAAAATGCCTATACGTCCCCCCACGAATCTCGCTTTGATAGGCACCATACAACCCATACAACAGAGAAACAGTTTTCTCATCACATAAATCTTCATAATGATCTTAGCATTCATGCAGGTAAGGAACCTTTTCCTTGTTCTGAATGTGGGAAATGTTTTGCCGGATCATCAGAACTTAATGTTCATCGACGAACCCACACGAGAGTGAAACCTTTTTCTTGTTCTCAGTGTGGGAAATGTTTTTCAAATCAAACTAAACTAAAATATCATCATAGAACCCATACAGGGGAAAAACCTTTTTCTTGCTCTGAATGTGGGAAATGTTTCTCAACTCCTCATGTCCGTGCTCGTCATCAAAAGACTCACACAGGGGAGAAACCATTTCCTTGTTCAGAATGTGGGAAATGTTTTGCCAGATCATCAGATGTTACTGTCCATCGACGAACCCACACGGGAGAGAAACCTTATTCTTGTTCTCAATGTGGAAAGTGTTTTACCAGATCATCAGACCTTAATGTCCATCGACGAACCCACACGGGAGAGAAACCTTATTCTTGCTCTCACTGTGGAAAGTGTTTTACTACTTCATCAGAACTTAATGCCCATCGAAGAACCCACACAGGAGAGAAACCTTATTCTTGTTCTGAATGCGGGAAATGTTTTCCCACTTTATCAGAATTTAATTCCCATTGGAAAACCCACATGGGAGAAAAACCTTTTTCTTGTGTTCAATGTGGGAAATGTTTTTCAAAAGACACTCACCTGAAACATCATCACAGAACTCACACAGGGGAGAAACCTTTCTCTTGTTTTGAGTGTGGGAAATGTTTTACACATAACGGTAATCTTAAAGTACATTTAAAAATACACAAAAGAGAAGCAGATTTTTGTTCCAAAGGAAATCTCACAAACCCGGAAATTTCTCCAGTGGAACATTACCCACCAACCAATGAGATTAAAGAGGAGGCCACTTCATGGGAAGAGGGAAATCGATCAGATTGCAGCATTAATTCACTTACTGAACAGATACAGGGAACATATACATCTACTCCTATCATGGAATACAACCACTTAATAATGCAGGATAATAAATATGATGTAAATGCCTGTAATTCACCCCTACAGGAAACAGATGTAACAAAACAGGCTCTTCACAAAATACACATTGATAGACGCCAAAGAACTCAAACTCAACTTAAATATGATCACAGAACCAACACAGGGGATAAACCATTATCATGCTCTGAATGTGGAAAATGTTTCTCAACTTATCATGTCCTTGCTCGTCATCAAAAGACTCACACAGGGGAGAAACCATTTTCTTGTTCTGAATGTGAGAAATGTTATGCCAGATCATCAGATCTTAATGTCCATCGACGAACCCACACAGGAGAAAAACCTTATTCTTGCTCTGAATGTGGGAAATGTTTTACCAGATCATCAGACTTTAATGTCCATCGACGAACCCACACAGGAGAGAAACCTTATTCTTGCTCTGAATGTGGGAGATGTTTCCCCACTTCATCAGTACTTACTTCACATTGGAGAACCCACACAGGAGAGAAACCTTTTTCTTGTACTGAATGTGGGAAATGTTTTTCAAGAGAAACATACCTTAAATATCATCACAGAACCCACACAGGGGAGAAACCATTCTCTTGTTCTGAATGTGGGAAATGTTTTACATGTAACAGTAGTCTTAAAGTACATTTTCAACTACACAAACGAGGAAAACCATAAGTTTGTTCTCAATGTGTGAAATGTTTTTACAAATCAGGCATTTGTTTGGTATTGATTATATAGTGAATAAAGTACCCCCTCTTGTAAAATATAAGGATATTATAAGTTACCGAGGAGTTTCATGACCATATAAAAGTACGTGTTTTTATACAGGTCATGGAACTCCGAGGTAACTTATAATATCCTCATATTTTACAACTGGGGGTACTTTATTAATTATAATACACAAATTTTAGTGAGTCATGTGACAGAAATTACATCACTACTCACCGTTTATAACTGATGACATCACTACTCACCATTTATAAGGATATAATTTACAAGATATTCACGGCTTTTGTGTATTATACTGTATGTTTATATGCTCAAAGCACATCACACAAACCCCCTCTGCCAGTTCTTTTTTTTAAAAAAAAAAACAGTACAAAATTGTGATGCACGTGTGGGGCAATTTTATACGCCTACTTTCGTTTAATTTTATACACCAACTTTCGTTTCAATTATTATAAGGCAATTTCCCCAATAGACAATTCGGTTCGGTGAATTGGTGTAAGTACAGTGTGTATTTTCTTTGCCTGAACAAATGCTTAAAAAACCTTGGGGGTGAGGTTTCTAATGAATATGATAAATACAATGAGCTGAATCTGAATCCATTGACACATTGTTTTATTAGTACGGGGGATACCCAGTTGAAGCTTTGGGGTTGGGTTCATTTGTTTAAAGGAGACATATAGGATTTGATGAAAAAAAACTAATTTTGTGAAGTTATGAGTAATATATGGTGTTGCTTTTACAATGTGCTACAAATTAATATCATCTTTAAAAATAGCCTCTTTATTAGAGTTCCATATAGATATTCTCTGGTCCCTGTTTCAAATGAGGGGTGGGCGTGTCCTAACGGTCCCTGCCAGAAGCACAGTAGAAGGGGGACAGCCAATCACAGCCCTGCAGTCACACAAGCACAGACAGGCTTCAGTTCCCTATCAGGTCCTGCTAGCTGCTGATTGGTTCCTGTCCTACAGTGCAGTGAGCTGAGTGCTGCCAGTTCCCCTGCATGGCCTGGGAAAGGAGGCAGCAGGAAGTGGAACAAATGGGTGGGAGTAGTATGTTTTTTTGCAGAAATTTTAAATTAAGTAACCAGAAACATTAATTTTAAAGCACATTCCTTCAATATCTAAAAGAGTTTAATGCACTGGTACATTCTTGTGTTTTATATAATATTTCTCCTTTAAACCAACCGAGACATCGTAAAAATACAGGCTTCAGTTCCCTAACAGGTCCTGCTAGCTGCTGATTGGTTCCTGTCCTACAGTGCAGTGAGCTGAGAGCCGCCGGCTCCCCTGCACAGCCTGGGCTTTTAGGGATTATTAGGGTTTTTGCAGAAATATTCAATAAATCAGTCTGAAACACTACTATAACAATTCTATAACTAAATGAGTATAATGCTCTGGTACATTCTTATTTTTTACACTTTGGGGCATATTTATCAAAGGTCGAAGATTGAAGTAAAAAAAACTTCGAACTTCAAATTCAAAAAGACCAATCGAATGGAGATCGAAGTTTTTTTGGGGGTCGAAGTGGGCCGTATTGGCCTACTTCAGATTGTACGATTGTACTTCGAATAGTTCGTTCATACTTTGATTCAAATTTTTTTAACTTTGACCTTCAATCTCCCAAACTCCCCCAATTGCCTCCATACAGGTTGTAGGAGGCCCCCCATAGGCTAAAACAGCACTTCGGCAGCTTTTAGGTGGTGAATGGTCGAAGTCAAGTTTTAAAGAGACAATACTTAAAAAAAAATTTGAATTTCAAAGTTTTTTCTAATTCGAATCGAAGAATGACTATTCCCTAGTCGAAGTACACAAAAAATAGCTTAAAATTCGAAGTTTTTCACTTCGAAACTTCAGCTCGACCTCTGACAAATCTGCCCCTAAATGTCTCCTTTAATATAGGACTATAGGATTGCTATTAATATTGAATTGATTCACACTATAGTTTGCAGCAGTAGATCAGTTCAGTGTTTAATATAGAAGCTACAAATGAGGGACAATAAAACATGCAGGCTGATGCTGTCTCAACAGACAAAATGGCCCCAGTATGCCAATATCAGAAACTCTTTACATCTTTACCAACGTTCCCAAACCTGAGAATACACAATATACCTAAACCACTATAGGAATTGTTGCCTCAGCCATTTTGTTGTTACAGCTCCATGTTCCAGTAACACGTGAGAGGATATCAAGGCTCAAACTGCCTCTGAATCTATTTATCACATTAGCATTCCATACAAACATATTTTGTGGCTAAACAGGCTGTAAAGTACAGGTATGGGACCTGTTATCCAGAATGCTCTGGACCTGGGGTTTTCCGAATACCAGATCTTTCCATAATTTGGGTCTTCATGCTTTAAGTCTACTAGAAATTCATATAAACATTAAATAAAGCCAATAGGCTGGTTTTGCTTCCAATGAGGATTAATTATATCTTAGTTGGAATCAAGTACAAGCGACTGTTTTATTACTACACAGAAAAAGGAAATCATTTATAAAATTTGGATTATTTGGATAAAATAGAGTCTATGGAAGACAGCCATTCCGTAATTCTGAGCTTTCTGGATATCGGGATCCTATACCTGTACTTTACCTGTTGAACAGAATGATTTGAGACACAGAGTCATAATTACTGGTTTGCTGCTCCTTGTTCCCTGACAGAAAAGCAGCTCTCTGGAGCTCATTTATAAACAACAGGCAACTTTGCCCATGGGCAGTAACCCATAGCAACCAATCAGTGATGCGATTTTATTTCAGTTGCAGGTGGAACAATGAAAAGAAACATTTGATCTGAGTCTAAACTCCCTCGTGCTGTGTGTTTATGAGCGTCCTCTCATGGTGGGAGTGTGAATATATAATAAGATACCGCCATTTTACATTTTTCAGGGGATCAGGAAAAAAATGGTTTAAAGTCCAAGAAAATGTAAAATGAGGGAAATATATTATGTATAATATACAGGTGGGACCACAAAGAAACAATGTACAATGAGGCACATGAACATTCCTTTTTGTTTTTACACTTAGCGGCAGATGTGTGAAGTTTTTTAAATAAAAATAATAAATTTGAATGTACTCGCATCTCGTATGGGAGGTTATTTATGAGAAAGCTTGAACGCCTTAACATTCGCATACCTCCCAACTGTCCCTTTTTCGGAGGGACAGTCCCTCTTTTGACAGCTCAACCCGCAGTCCCTCATTTGTACTGGAAAGTCCCTCTTTTCTCTGCACTGAACAGCCAGAAAAAGAAACAAAGTTTCTCACTTAATTGGCTTTTAGCAGAGAGCCCAGAACACCTAACAGGTGCAAATAAGATACTTTGTAACAATTTTAAGACACAAAAACACAGTTTAGATAAGGTGAAATATTTTCAAACTTTCATAACCTGACAGATTTTGTAAAACAAACATGGGGTGTGGCCACAGAAAGGGGTGTGGTCAAAAAAATTGCTGCACTACGTGCGGGAAAAATTTTTTTGTCCCTCTTTTTACTTCCAAAATGTTGGGAGGTATGCATTCAATCAAATGTGAAAGATCCGATAATTCAATTCAAAAACACTAGAATGCAGCACAAGCTGAGGAGAATTAATATGAGACTCAATATGAGCAGCTCACACAAGTCTGTCATCTCCACAAGCAAATGAAATCATTTAATATCAGTCACAGCTTTGCTTTCCCTGTCTCCTGGTTGCTATGGGCAACATTAAACGTCATATATCAACTCTTTGAGGTGCGAATAATTAGACAGAGAGAAATATTTAGGTTCTTAATGTCATCTCTGTATCCCTTTAGAATACAGGGTTTTAGTCATGTTTTTACTCTTATTAAATAGCACAACATTTTCCCTCAGTCCCTCTCTTAGTCCCGCCTTGTCTCCAATCATTTCTCTCAGTAGCTCTTAGTCCCGCCTTCTCTCCAATCATTTCTGTCAGTAGCTCTTTGCCCCGCCTACATTCCATTTTAAGCCAATCGAATAGCGTGTCCCGCCTCTCCAGTCTAAGCCAATGAGTCGGATTGCTCCCGGTACAGGAAGCAGAGCAGCGTGAGGAGGAAAGAGGTGAGTGAGGGAGCGGCAGCAGTGAGGCAGCAGTCAGTAAGTGTCCGGCGGTAGGAGGGATCATGTGCCAGTGGGAAGCAAGGACACCCTACAGCCTGAGAGCAGCCACTGAGGAACTCATTGTTTTGCCATAAGGAGCTTCAGGGCTTCAGTGAGTGAGGGATAAGAGCTGCCCATTGTCACGGGATGATCATGGGCAAATTGTGGCGCCGCTAGGAATGAAGGGAACGTTGGGCGCTGGTGTGCGCTGAGCTCTGTTTCTATGGTGTCAGTGTATTAGTGTGAGTGTGTGAGGAACACCCCCAGTACTGGCCACACCCACATCTCCCTTTCATTGGCCCTTACTGGACTCTGCGCAAACTGTCTGTTCCATCTTAAAGGCACAGTACAGCTGCACAGCCAAATGGCCAGTAATGCTTTGTTACATGTCACACACTGGAAATCTTACTCATTCCACTCCATTATCTGCTTACACTCCCCCAGCTCCCAACCCCCCCCTCTCTCCTTCACCACCAAACAGCAGCTTTGTACTATTGGGGGGAACCCCTCATGTCCCTTTACTTTCCCACCATCCAAATCATGTGCAGACCATGTGGGAATCCTGTGTGTCCTGCAACTCATACCCTAACTCTCTGCTCTGTGTTCCATAATATTGTCAGCTACTGATATACACACTGTCTCCTTAATGTAATTCTTTGGATCTGGGGAATAATCCTGTATAGAAATGTGTAAGTGCTTAATTCCAGGGTCACTTCCAGGTCAGTCCCTCCCACAAGGAGCCAATGGGAATGTGGGAGGAAGCGAGTGACACAGGGATGAAGGGGAAGAAGAAGGATAAAAATGAGGAGGAGGAGGAGCGGGGGAAGAAGGAGAGAATGGTGAATCTGACACTGGAGATGATCTATCTGCTGACTGGAGAGGTGAGGGGCACTGTGACTGGCACACTGACAAGAGACTGTCTGTCTGTACAAAGGGGGTCTCTCTGCAGCTCAAACACCATTCTCTCTTCCTTTCAATATTTAGCACTACATCCCTAGGAAGAAGTCAGATGATGGGGGGGCCCTGCATGCCCCTGGCTCCGTCATACAGAAGGAAAATAACAAGAATGACAAGAAGATCCTGGAACTCATGTCCAACATCATCCAGCTGCTGACTGGAGAGGTGGGTACAGCGGCCCCTTATTGTTTAGTAACAGTGGATGATAATCCCTTTCTCTGGCTGGGGGATGACTGGAACATTGTGTGTGACAGGTTGCCATAAGGACTCATCATGTTTCCATCTATTTTTCCTTGGACGAGTGGGACTATATAAAAGGAAACAAGGAACTTTATGAGGAAAGAGAGGAGGACCCACAGAAGCTCCGCCCACTGGGTAAGTATTGGGTGGTGTCTATCATATGCAGAGCATAGAGTCTATGCAGGAAATGTTGTCTTTTCATATACCCAGTTAATAATCCATCAAATCAAATAATTGCTCAAGTCATGAGTAACAAGTCCAATGTCCAGACCAAGATGGCTCTATAGGGAAAACACAGGCAATCCTACACTATAGAACCTGTGCACATGCAAGAAACAGCTACGCCAGTTCCAGCAAACCTCTATTTAATTGCAATGCTCATCATTTGTTCCAGAGATAATGCAGGAGGGAACAATATTTGTCACATCTCCCTACATACCAGCTGTGTGGCTTGGGAATGTTTACATTACATGGAATAGAGCACTTGATTATCATTGAAGGCTATGCCACAAACCAGAGGTCCACTTCCCATGTCTCCAGCTTGTGACTGAATTGGGTTTGGTCGACCCTTGTTTACTGACGTTCAGCTCAGCACACAGGTCACCTTGTAGAACACTCCTACCAGATTATGTATAGTTCTAACTCTCTTATCCATGAGAAAAATCTGCATCTCTGAGATAGGTATCCCTAGGTGTACACCTGTCAAATAAAGCAGATAGACCAATAGCCTCCCTTCCCAACCACAGGGCACCTGAGATCATTAAATGCCATGTAGACTACCTTGAATTTTATAATACAGCAAAATCCAGGGGACCTCTCCCACCCTCCTTAACCAAGGCCTCAATTATCCTGATTCCCAAACCTTGTGATCAACTATAAATAATATTCTCTCTTCTTCTCTTTGCCAGACAGTGAATATGAAGATAAGAGAGATATCACAGCTGATCTGGGAGGAACATTATGTTATAATAATGAGACAAGCAAGTTAGGGGCTGAAGAAGCAGATTTTTGTGTTAAAGGGAACTTCTCAAACCCTGAAATTTCCCCAGCAGATCAGCCCCCACCAGCCAATGGGATTAAAGAGGGAAACCAATCAGATTGTAGGATTAATCCATTTACAGAACAGATACAGGGAACAGATACACCTACTCCTATCATGGGATGCAGCCTGAATAACAGCCTGGCAGCTAATTATATGTCAGTTGTTATTAAAGAGGAAACGGCTTCATGGGAAGAAGAAAAACACCTTGCAGAACAAACTCAGTCGACTCTCAAGGGTTGTAGACTGAATAACAACGTGTTCTCTAAGGATACATCAGATGGAATTAACGGGGAGTTGGTTTTATGGCAAACAGACCATAATTACTGTAAGATAAATACAATTTCAGGACAGATACAGAGAACAGATAAAATAGCTGATATTATGGACTGCAGCCTGACTAACAACTCACAAGGTGATTATGTATCATTTGTTATTAAGGAGGAAGCAGCTTCATGCGAAGAGGAAACCCAATCAGATTGCAGCATTAATCCACTTACAGAACAGATACAGAAAACAGATACACCTACTCCTATCATGGGATGCAGCCTCTTAATAATAAAGGATAATAAAGATGATAAAAATGCAGAGACGTCCCCACATGGACAACATTTAACAAAAGAGATTATTCATAAGAAATATTGTTGCAGTCAGTGCCACAGACAATTTCTTCAAAAAAGAGACGTTGTTAGACATGAAAGAACTCATACAAGTCAGATACACGTTTCTCCTCACAGAAATCTTTATAATCATCTTAATGTTCATAGAGCTAAGAAACCCTTGTCTTGTTCTGAATGTGGGAAATGTTTTACCAGATCATCAGAACTTACTGACCATCAACGAACCCACACAGGAGAGAAACCTTTTTGTTGTTCTGAATGTGGGAAATTTTTTTTGAAAAAAAATAACCTCAAATATCATCAGAGAACTCACACAGGGGAGAAACCATTTCCTTGTTCTGAATGTGGGAAATGTTTTGCCAGATCATCAGTACTTACTGCCCATCTCAGAACTCACACAGGAGAGAAACCATTTCCTTGTTCTGAATGTGGGAAATGTTTTACCAGTTCATCATACCTTACTGTCCATCAACGAATACACACAGGAGAGAAACCTTATTCTTGTTCTGAATGTGGGAAATGTTTTTCGAATCAAAGGAGCCTAAGATATCATCAGAAAGCCCACACGGGAGAGAAACCTTTTTCTTGTTCGGAATGTGGGAAAAGTTTTTCAAGAAAATTTATTCGTAACAATCATTACAGAACCCACACAGGGATGAAACCTTTTTCTTGTTCAGAATGTGGGAAATGTTTTACCAGTTCGGCATATCTTACTGTCCATCAACGATCCCACACTGGAGAGAAACCTTATTCTTGTTCTGAATGTGGGAAATGTTTTTCATATAACCGTAGTCATAAGTTACACTTAAAACTGCACAAAGGAGGAAAACCATAGGTTTGTTCTCAGGCAGTTCCTTCTTAATTTGGAAACCTAAGTGGTCATTTACTTCATTGAAGCCGTTATTTCCCTTTCTTGAGTTTAAGAGTGAAGATATATGTGCCGTTTGGTTGCCACGATTTTTTAAACGTATTGCTACATTTGTCTATAACGGCAATTTGTACTGGTGACTCACCCACCACAGTTACCCATAAACTGTTGCTCAAGATCTCTTGCAGTGACCCGATGAGTGTTTTTGCCGCATGTTTAGTGCCGTCTTTGTCTTCGAGGAAAATGCTTTTTTTTTTTTTTTTTTTTTTTTTTTTTTTTTTTGCAACAGTTGTTGGTGTTCATTTTTTTATATTTTCAACATTTGAAGGAAAAAGAAAAATAAAGAAGTAGAGCTAGGTGATATTGGGTGCATCCTCAAGGATCAGAAAATTTCAGATGAATTCTACATGAAGACTTATTTTTCAAGCTGCTTGGGTTCATTGGATGGAAAACATATTAGAGTTATCATGCCATCAAATAATGGCTCCAAGTACTGGAAGTACCTGGAACAGCAGCACCAGATATGCCATTTGTGTTTGTTGGGGATGAGACAAATTCTTATTAGGCCTTATACATGAACTCTAGGGGGCAGATTCGTCAAGGCTCAAATAGTAAATTCAAATTCTAATTTTCAAGTTTCAAAATTCACACGTTCTAATTTTAATCCCCCTATTTGAATGCAAAGTTGAATGTGAGATTTATTACACCTCAACCATGGAAACTTTCCTAATTTGAATAATACCCCCCAAAACCTGGCGAGTTACATACCGTATATACACGAGTATAAGCAGCGTTTTTCAGCACCCAAAATGTGCTGAAAAAGTTAACCTCGGTTATACTTATTGACGCGAATGGCTGTGCTTCAGCAGAATACATGCTCCTTACGTGCGCACCATTCACTTCCTACCCGGCCCGTATCTCCCCGGCACCTCCCGCTCACTCACGCTTTCATCACGTGACATCATCAGAGGCAGAGGGCAACATGGCGACGGGCATAATTCCTCCTACTGCAGCCTCCTCACCTCTGCAGTCCTGCGGCGACTTGCGCTAGAGGTGAGCTGTGGCCAAGTAAGGGGCTGGTGTTCTTGTCCAGGGATAGGGGGTAGGCTTCTGCAGATCCAGATGCTCCAACGCAGAGGCAGGTTTATCCCTCCGCTCGCGTGTGGAGTGGGTTGAGCCTGTGGGGGAGCGAGCTTGTGAATTTCTCATTGCCTTACCTGGCTGCATATGGTGCGGCACTTGCCCGACCCTTGCTGTATGTTTGTGTGTATGTAATGTATTTATGTGTATGTAATGTATATATGTGTGTATGTAATGTATGTAAATGTAATGTATGTATACCCTTACAACAGCAAGTGTGGGCAGCACAGAGCTGTGACTGCAGCCTCTTCGGATCAGTAAGTAAGAGGCGAGTTCTTCCCTAGCAGAGCACACGCAGGAGCGTGTCTTCTGCTGAAAATGTCCTAAAATGCATTTCTCACCCCTAGGCTTATACTCGAATCAATACATTTTACAAGTTTTTGTAGGTAAAATTAGGTACCTCGGCTTATACTCTGGTGGGCTTATACTCGAGTATATACGGAAGTTAAATCAGGTTGAAAAAAGACAAAGTTCATCAAGTCCAACCCCTCCAAATGAAAACTCAGCCCCATACACACACCCCTCCCTACTGTCACATAAATTATATATACCCATATCTATACTAACTATAGAGTTTAGTATCACAATAGCCTTTGTATTATGTCTGTTCAAGAAATCATCCAAGTCCCTCTTATAGTCATTAACTGAATCATCACCCGGCAGTGCATTCCCCAACCTCACTGTCCTCCTCACTGTGATGAACCCCCTACTCTGTTCCTTTAAAGGAAAACTATACCCTTCAAACAATGTAGGTCTCTATAAAAAGATATTGCATAAAACAGCTCATATGTAAAATCCTGCTTCATGTAAATAAACCATTTTCATAATATACTTTTCTAGTAGTATGTGCCATTGGGTAATCATAAATAGAAAATTGCCATTTTAAAAAATAAGGGCCGCCCCCTGGGATCATAGGATTCACTGTACTCACAAACATACCAACAAACCATACATGTTAGGTCACATGAGCCAATTAACAGACAGAGTTGTGTCTTTTGCTTCCACACTTCTTCCTGTTACAGTTAGTGTTGTAATATTTCTGGTCAGGTGATCTCTGAGGCAGCACACAGACCATCACGAAATGGTGGCTCAAGCCAAGAGATGTAAAAGGGCAATATTTACTTAAATATATATTCCAGTTTGGTAAGATTCTTTAATATGTCACTTAATATGATATGAACTATCTGTTGCTTAAGTGTTCATTTTGGGGGTATAGTTTTCCTTTAAATGAAACTTCTTTTCCTCTAGTCTGAAGGGGAGGCCTCTGGTATGTGATTCTCTTTATGGGTAAAAAGGTCCCCTGCTATTTGTCTATAATGTCCTCTAATGTACTTGTAAAGTCTAATCATGTCCCCTCACAAGCGCCTTTTTTCCCCCAGAGAAAACAACCCCAACCTTGTCAGTCTCCCCTCATAATTTAACTCTTCCCTCCCTCTAACCAGTTTAGTTGCACTTAGTCTCTGCACTCTCTCCAGCTCATTTATATCCCTCTTAAGGACTGGAGTCCAAAACTGCCCCCATACTCCAGATGAGGCCTCACCAGGGACCTATAAAGAGACACAATTATGTTTCATCCCTTGAGTTAATGCCCTTTTTTATACAAGAACTTTATTTGCTTTAGTAGCCACAGAATGACACTGCCCAGAATTAGACAACTTGTTATCTACAAAGACCCTTCTCATTTAAGGAAACTCCCAACACACTGCCATTTAGTGTATAACTTGCATTTATATTATTTTTGCCAAAGTGCATAACCTGCATTTATCAACATTGAACCTCATTTTCCAGTTTGCTGCCCAGTTTCCCGACAAATCACTGTGCAAAGTGGCAGCATCCTGCATGGAACCTATAGTTCTGCACTAGAAACAGTACTTTCAATATATATATATCTCTATATATCTCTATATATATATATATATATATATATATATATCTCTATGTATATATATATATTTATCTCTATATATAAATGAATATGTAGTTAAGAGCACTCACGGGTATTGTGAAAAAGGCTTTTATTGGAGTGTTACACTCTACCCCACATCAACGCGTTTTGGTTCTCTCTGAACCGTCGTCGGGATATCTCTATATATATATATATATATATATATATATATATATATATATATATATATATATTTTATTTATATATATATATATATATTTATTTATTTATATATATATATTTATTTATTTATATATATATATATATATATATATATATATATATATATTAGTATATATTCTTCAGACCCACACATCAGGGAATACCCAATGGGAGTGCTTGATGTAGCACGTCAGAGGGTAACTATGGAGAGAGGTAATATAGGTAAGGTCAAGAAATCCTGTTTACCGTCGTTTGTGACACATTTGGTTTACATAGCACCACTGTATTCACTATATTGTAATACTGTATCTGCCATATTGTGGAATATTGCCATACTGGGGTACCTTGAATTCAGCAATATCCAGCATATCCAGATGTGGAGGAGTTTCAGAATTTTCAATTTATTTCCTATAGAAAGGGTCGCACGATAGGATCCCAGTTGTTTCATCAGACACAAGGACACAAGTGGGAGTACTGTGAATGTTTTGGGGTCTTGGAGTCAGGGCATGTATCATTGCCTTTCATGCTCCCAGTGTAGATTTGTGATGACAAATCTTTCACACATCCAGGAACTGGGAAGATGCACTTTATTAGGAGGTATCATATGTGCTCCACAAAATTCATGGTATACTTCTTGGTCTGCCTGTGAGGTCTCCTCTATGTGGGTTAGACACATTGCAGATCAAGACGCGCACCTCTCAGCATTGTTCTACCATTTGTAATTACCTGTATCTAGACATTATATTGAACATGAAAATCTTAGCACCACATTGATTAAATAGAGATTATATTTATTTAAGATTAATTTCCTTTGCTTTCCTCTCATACAAATATTATTTTTCCCTGTTGCTCCTTGATTTGATGTGCTATAACAGATTGAAGTTTGGTGGTTGCAAAGATACCAGTAGTGTTGACTGTGATGTCATGTCCTGTGTGTGGATGTATTTCCTGTTTGAATGTTTAAAAGTGGATTACCTTGTACCTGTTGTTATACTTTATCCCTGGTGTGATAAAGGAGTAGAAGTACTCTGAAATGCAGACGGGGTAATGTACATGCTAATGTACCTGAGATATGTTTTCACTACATAAGACTATTGGGCGCTGTATCCTTTTTCAATTTTTTTCTACTAATATATAAATATATGTGTATAATGGTATCTCAATGTGATAAATCATAGGAATACATTGTTCAACAAACCTATCACCCATAACCACCAGCGTTTTTCACCACACAGGGGATTATGTACTAAAATCCAAATGTATCTCATTTTTTAAATAAAAAAACCACGACCAAACTCCCATGCCCGATTTTAACTTATTTATTATTAAAAAAGCTTGTTCTAAATCAGTTCCGGTAAAAAACCCAATAAAATCGAGCTAAAACCCAAATTGTACCATTTTTCCAGGCTTTTTCCCGAAAAGCAGGATTTTTTTGTATTTTTGCCCAAAAGCCTGCAATGGTTGGATTTTAGGGCTAATGCCAGAGAAGACCACAGAAACATCAAAATAAGATAGGGACCTCTGCCATTGACTTATACGCAACTTTGGCAAGTCTGAGGAGGCGGATTTTTAAGATTCTGGCTTTTTGTAGCATTGGGCTTTAATAAGTCTTGAAAAATGTTACAACAGAGGGGATGCAGAGACTGAGAGCAATGGGATGTATGTCTGGTATCACTCCCGATCCTTTACCTGAGGGGTGAGACATGTACTGGTTGACTGGGGGGGTCCTGACATGGCTGCTTTTACTCCATTGATCAAAAGGAAATTGCTTATCACAGCCCCAGAACAGTTAAAAGCCCCTCTTTTCACTATGTTGAGTGCTTTAGAAGCAAAAGAAGGAAGTACAATTTATGATGCTGCTGTGCTCTTGGGTCAAATGGGAGAAATGAATGTTGACAGAAGTGAAAGGAAACAGCAACGTAGTGTAGATAAGGGGAGCCAGGAGGGGCATACACGTGTTAAAATTACTCGCAGACAAATGTTTCTAGATTTGCTAAATAGTGGTGTTCCAATAGAAACTATTGATGGAAAGGAGACTAAAATTCTGCTCGCTATGTGGAGGGAACTAACAGCAAAGGGGACATTGAGGCCAGCCAAACCTAAAAAGGTTGCCCTCAGTGATGTTGAGGAATTAACTCTGGCAGCTCCTCCTATGATTGATTTAGATGAGGAGTTGAGCCCAACCCCATTAACTCTTCCCTCCACATCGCCATATGCAGAGTGTAAGAATCTGTTAAATGACATGAAACACACAGAAGGGAAGGGGTGGCAGTTGCCACAGCCAGTAGACTGAAGGGGTGGCAGATTCCCAGGGCCTGCCATAACAAAAATCAATGCTATGAAACCTGGGGATCCATGCCCTTACTGACAGTCACTTTATATTGGCAGGGACACAACTCATTCCAGGGTACAGCTCAGCCAGACCAACAAAATGCAGTTGCAATGACTGAAGGGTTGGGAGGCAAAGCTGCTGTTGCTGTACCTGTTGGAATGCAATTATGTAAAAGTATTATTTTTGAAGCACAAATCTTGATTTTCTTAGTACCAGATAATATTGTGGGAATGGATATTTTTAAGGTACAATATTTGGTTATACGGTTGGTAACATTTATTGTTGGAGTCAAGAGTTTCACTATAAATGCTGTAATGCCCATTGTGTATGACAACATTGAATGGACACCAATTCACATATCACCTCCACCAAACCATGTGAACCTGAAACAATGCCATCTTCCAGGTGGTCAAAAGGAGATAACAATGGCAACTGAGATGATGGTGGAGGTGAGAGTTTTCAGACTGGTAGTCAGTCTATTCAGTGCCCTAATGTGGCCAGTAAAAGAGACAGATAGCTCTTGGCTTTTAACCATTGATTACAGAGACGTGGATAAAGTAGAGTCTCCTTTGACCGTATCAGTGAAAGAAATGGTAACGGCTGTGGAACAAGTGACTGATGCATTTACCAGTTTGGTTACAAATCAAGGATTGGCTCAAAGTATGACTTTGATGACTATTATATGGACTGGCCCAATCAAAGTTATTCCACAACTGGTGTTGGACTGTATAATAGAGGTACAGCACATCACTGGACTGTTTTGTTACTGGACACGTTATGTGCTACTGACTGTTTGTTCAATTTACTTTGTTACAAGGAAAAATACTGTTTTTCAGTTGAGAGAAAAGGACACAAGTGCCCTGCAAACTGCTATGGAAGAAAAACAATTCCTTGTACTGTACACTGCCCTGCAACCTGATGAAGGAACTATTATGGATGTACCTGTCACAGTCGGGACTGATTTAGCAATATCTGGATGGGCAAATGGTAATAAAATGAACTCGTGTGCAGCTTTTGCACAGAAACTCACTTTCCAGAAGTGGAAATTGTATGTACAAGTAAGGGGGGGAGTGTCAAGTGAATCATCTCAAGTGTCACAGCAGTTGTCTGGATTAGTACAGTTTGGATGTGACAGCTTTGAGCAACCCGTACTGACACTTTCTCCATCTACCATAAAGGAGGCAGTGACATCGGAGGACTTCATTTTGTTTACAGATAGATCTGCCACTATTATTGCTGCCAGACAACAACACGTCTGGACTACAGCTGCTTTCCAACCTACAGCCCATCCAACTGGAGTGGGTGGATCTAGCCAATATGCTGAATTAATGGCAGTAGTTTCTGTACTGGAGGAAACACAAAGTTTGTTGAATATATACACAGATGAATGGACAGTGTTCAGAGCTTTGACTGTGATACATATTTTAGGCCAATGGACACATGAGCACTCTGGACATCGAGTGGTTCAAGGCGCTATGGACTATGCAAAGCATAAAGGAATACCTTTAATCACTGTACTTGCTAAATACATTGTGCAACAATGCCCTGTATGTCAGAAAGTGAAGAAAAGATATTCATTACATAAACTTTCTAGAGCATATGGAACACTACAGACAATGGGACTAATTTTACTGGGTTGGGCTTCTCAACAAGGAGTATATTGGGTGTTTCTTATTTCATATTAACTGAATACATTAATGGTTTGTTAAAACAGCAGGTAAAACTTTTGGCTCCAACTCATACACTCAGGGGGTGGAACAAGGTATGGTTATGGGTGGATAATGGGATCATGGAATATACTGCTGAGAGTAAATGTGTGTTTCAAACTAATAATGAAATTGTGAAAAGGGAAACTGAACTTGTTCGGTAGAACTGTTTGGGAGAATTGTCTATTATATGTGCAGGGGGTTATGTAACATCTTTTTGGATGTGAGTGAAGAAGATACTAATCCTCTTTTATCTTCCAGCCTACTATGAGTAGAGAGGTCAATATCCTAAAAACATGGCTGGCAACATGGTTATACCTTTTCTGATGATTTGTGAGCTCTGATGTGATATAACGTTTGGTTTATGGCAAGAGAACTTGATTCTACAAATGCTTTATACAGACTGCAAAGCAGCAAAATGAATCTAATTGTTGGGGGGCATCATTAACATGGACTGAACTAAGGGACTGTTCTTAATTTCTCTTCAGTGGTTAATGCTTCATGGATGGATTATTGGAAGGAAAATCATATGAAAGGACTTGCTTATTGGACTACAAACTATATAAGATACAGATTTGGTGGATAAACAAAGTTTTCCATAGAATAAGACACAAATTATTTACTACTGATGATTTCATATGGACTTGGTTTGCATCTTGATAGGGTGGGGCATGAAATTCTGAACAAGTGGGTGCATGTTCCTTCATCCCTAATAATGCGGATGTCATTCTAAGCCACATTGAGTAGGTTAAACTGTTGTAGAAAAAATCTAGAGCTATTGCTATGGTCAATTATTTATTTTATGCTCATGTTTAGCTTTTTCTATTATTCTGAAACTGATTTAATGTATCAAGGCTAGTACCATATCTGACAAGCGTCAGCTATTGCCCATACGTGTCAATGCTTTTGAATTGATTTCCTATCATACTTCTCTGTGAATCAAGGGGTGGAATGTAAGGAAAATGAGTGATTCACAGAGCAGAAGATAGAGAGAATAGAACAACACCTTAAAGATGGCGTCTAGAGCTTTTGGCAATTCAAGGAATGTGACACTGGTTAATGCTTGATTTTCACCATATATAGTATGATAAGTGTAGTTTTTACCATATATAGTATGCTAGCTGATAAAATGTATATATTTCTTATATCCTGTGTGGGGGAAACATATATAAAGCTTCATTTGGGGGGAAGCTCTTTGACTTCTGCCTGGACTTCAGAGTGCCTGGTTATGTTGGAATTGCTGCTGAGCCATTTTATGGAGGGGTCCCTCAGCTAAGTATCAATAAATCTCTTATGTTTGTTTTACTTGTGTGTGTCAGTTTAATCACTCTACAGACTGAACAAGAGCCCTTCTCAATACAACCAGTAACCTTCTGTGTGGCACTGTATGAAATGCTTTAGCAAAGTCTAAGTAAATCACATCCACTGCCATCCCAGAATCCAGGTCCCTGCTTACCTTCTCATAAAAATAAATTAAGTTAGTCTGGCAAGATCTATTGCGCATAAAACCATGCTGGCACACACTTATAGTATTATGATTTGCTATAAAGTCCAGTACCGTATCCTTTATTAACCCTTCGAAAAGCTTTCCTACCACTGACGTCAGACTAACTGGCCTATAGTTTTGAGGCTGCAAACAAGATTCTTTTTTGAATAGACTCGCCACATTAGTAATTCGCCAGTCTCTTGGCACTATGCCAGACCTCAATGAATCCTGAAAAATTAAGTAGAGGTTTGGCAATCACAGAGCTAAGCTCGCTAATTACCCTGGGATGAATACCATCTGGCCCCAGACCTTTGTTTATCTTACATGTTCTATTTTTTTTTTAATTTCCTCATGTGTGAACCATGCATCATTAGTTGTATTACTAGAATTGGGACTATTAAGAAGGAAACCTTCATTAACTGGTTCCTCATTTGTGTAGAAAGATGAAAAATACGAGTTCAGAATCTTTGCTTTTATTTTGTTTTCATCAACCAGCTGACCCTCCTCTGATATTTTTTACTATTAAAATATTTAAAAAAAAATTGGATTATTTTTACTGCTTGCTGCAATATCCCGTATCATAGCAATTGTAGCTTGCCTTATAGCTTCTTTGCATGATTTATTGGCCTCCTTGTACCTTATAAATGATTCGGCTGTCCCAGCTAACTTGAAAGCCTTAAAAGCAGGTCTTTTCTTACCCACCTCAACACCAACGCTTCTATTGAACCAAAAAGGTTTTGCTTTGCAACGACATTCCTTGCTTACAAGTGGAATATACTGACAAGTAGATTTATTAAGCAGCATTTTAAAGACTTCCCATTTTTGTTCTGTGTTTAACCCTGAGAAAAGCATTTCCCACTTAATATGTTGCAGAGATGACCTTATTGTCACAGTTTGCACGTCTGAAATGTAGTGTTTTAGTTTGTCCCTTATAGAATTGCTTCTGCAACAGAATCTCAAAGGAGACCATGTTATGATCACTATTCCCTAAATGCCCCTCACCCACACAAATGTTAGAGATGAGTTCAGTATTATTAGTTATTACAGGTACAAAAGAGAGTTATTCCTAGTAGGTTCTTGAACGAGCTGGAATAAAAAGTTGTCATTCAGCATATTTAGCTTTTTCTGTCTTAGCAACCCCATTACCCCAGTCAATGTCTGGATAATTGAAGTCACCCATAGCAACAACTTTACCCAGCTGTGAAGCCGCTTGTATCTGCAAGAGTAGCTGGGCTTCATACTCGACACTTATACCAGGTGGTTTATAACATACACCAATGATAATTCTCTTTGTTACCTTTTGCCCAGTCAAAATCTCTACCCAGAGGGATTCTACACCCTCACCAGTGGCAGCTATTGTTATTTCTTTAGCGCATGGCTTTAATTCAGGCTTTACATACAAACACACTCCTCCACCCGCTATTTAATCCCTCTGTCCCTCATAAAAAGGGTGTAACCATTTAAATTCACAATCCAGTCACATGTTTTATCCCACCAGGTCTCAGTGATAATAATGATATCATAATTTTTAGAGCATGTAATTAATTCTAGGTCTCCCATTTTACCTAACAAACATACAGCTGAGGTTGCTACTTTTACTTTTGAAATTTACATTACTTAGTGGAGAACTAGCATATCTAGTTTCTTATCAATCTGCAATATAGGGAGATTTTTTTTTTACATAGAGCTGTATTCCCATTCCTAATGAGCAAGAGATCGTCTATATAATGCCCATAAACTTGGATGTGATCTTTAAATTGATTATAGTCGCCATATACGTACATATACTCCCCCCCCCGTGCCATGTACAAATTAGCGTAAGAAGGCACAAACTTTGCTCCCATAGAGGAACCTTGTCTTTGTAAAACATATTTATTATCAAATAGAAAGTGATTATGTTTAAGCAACAATTCTATAGCTTCTAGTCTAAAGCTGAAGATTCATAATCACTACGTTGATTGAGATGGAATGAAATTCCTTTCATGCCCAGATGGTGTGGAATGCAAGAATATGGGGCTGTAACATCTCTAGTGGCCAGTCTGTAGTTACTTTGTCACTCCATATTATCCATAATGTATATAACTTGCCCCATGTATTTGATGTAACTGGGGAGGGGCAATACAAGAGGTTGTAGATAAAAATCAACTAATTATAATAGGGGTTCTCTGAGTGAGTTGATCCCGGCCATTATAGATCTACCTAAGTGGGGTCTGTTGGGCTTATGAAGCTTTGGAGAGTGATGGAAAATAGCCATGATAGGGTCAGCACGGGAACTGGAACCCCAAAGACAGTATATACAGGGATAGGCAGTGTTACTGCACATCCAAAGACTGTGCGGCTCCTTCATCATCAGGTTAGTCAGCACAGCACTGAACATGTGAAGCACCTAGGGTTGCCCCTTTATGTGGCCATGGAGGGGGCGGGACAGTGATGCAACGGGGGCGGTGATATGGTGATCAGCAATTGACTGGTCACCATGTCAATTAAAGGGGATCCTGGCTGCCCGGGTCAATACAGTTTAAGGACCTGGGCATCCCTTATGTAAACAAGGCTATCTGGGTAAAAACAGGACAGGTAAGAACCCTGGAGGCACCATTCCATCAGCACATGCACATCACTGTGGCACACAAGATTTTAACTAGGTACACAAAAGACTTAGTGCAAAGGGTCACAATCATATTTTTATTATTACTAGTATTTGTATTTTATATGTGCTACTTACATACCTTTTCTTCACATGATCACACGATACACTTTACACTCTTACATTTCTTTTTCCATATATCCTTTCCTTTTAATGGATCACCCCCACAGTTTCTTTTTATCTGCCAGTCTGTATCTCTCTCAGGTCTATTTTTTTTATTTTCTATGAAGTTTCTTTATAACAATGTTATGTTAAAGGAGACATTGTGTGTAAAAAAAAAGGATGTGCCAGTGCATTATACTCATTTAGATATAGAAGAATTGTGCTTAAAAAAAGTAGTGTTTCACTCTGATTTATTGAATATTTCTGCAAAACCCCTAATAATCCCTCCCTTCTCTTCCACTTGCTGCTCCCTGAATTCCCAGGCTGTGCACTCAGCTCACTGCACTGTAGGACAGGAACCAATCAGCAGCTAGCAGGACCTGATAGGGAACTAAAGCCTGTCTGTGCTTGTGTGACTGCAGGGCTGTGATTGGCTGTCCCCCTCCTACTGTGCTTCTGGCAGGGACCAGAGAACATCTATAGGGAGCTCCAATAAAGGGGATGTTTTTAAAGATAATATTAATGTTTAGCACCATGTAAAAGCAACACCATATATTACCTATAACTGACTACAAAATTAGGTTTTTTTCATTTATCCTATATGCATATTTCCCAACATTTTGGAAGTAAAAAGAGGGACAAATTTTTTTCTGCAACAATTTATGACCACACCCCTTTCTGTGGCCACACCCCCTAATTACCATGTTCATTTTACAAAATTTGGCAGGTTATGAAAGTTTGAAAATATTTCTTCTTATTTTGTGTCTCAAAATTGTTACAAAGTATCTTATTTGCACCTGTTAGCTGTTCTGTGAAACTATATAAGGACAGTTGGGAGTTATCCTTTAATGGTGGCCATATACGGGCAGATAAAGCAGCCGATATCGGTCGTTTGGACCGATTTGACAGCTTATCTGCCCGTGAATGGGGGCTTCCGACGGGTTTTCCCGAACGATATCTGGCCACGAAATCGATCGGGAAGGTTGGATTTTTACCCGACTGACCCGTCGGAGCCCCTTGGCGCATCGTAATATGCAGTTAGTGGCATATCGTGGAAAGATCCGCTCGTTTGGCGACATCGCTTTGAGTCTATGGCCACCTTAAGTGTCCTTTAACTAAATGGCTTGTACCTTGTGCATATGTGAAGTGAACAGAACATATCATAGGACAGGACTTATTAAAGGAAAACTATACCCCCAAAATGAACACTTAAGCAACAGATAGTTCATATCATATTAAGTGGCATATTAAAGAATCTTACCAAACTGGAATACATATTTAAGTAAATATTGCACTTTTACATCTCTTGCCTTGAGCCACCATTTTGTGATGGTCTGTGTGCTGTCTCAGAGATCACCTGACCAGAAATACTTCAACTCTAACTGTACCAGGAAGAAGTGTGGAAGCAAAAGACACAACTCTGTCTGTTAATTGGCTCATGTGACCTAACATGTATGGTTTGTTGGTATGTTTGTGAGTACAGTGAATCCTACGATCCCAGGGGGTGGCCCCTATTTCTTAAAATGGCAATTTTCTATTTATGATTACCCAATGGCACATACTACTAGAAAAGTATATTATTATGATAATGGTTTATTTACATGAAGCAGGGTTTTACATATGAGCTGTTTTATGCAATATCTTTCTATAGAGACCTACATTGTTTGGGGGGTATAGTTTTCCTTTAAGGTGGCCGTACACGGGCCGATAAAAGCTGCTGACAGACCGAGTCGGCAGCTTATTGGCCCGTGTATGGGGCCCCCCGAGGGGCTTCCCCAATCGAGATCTGGACGACTTTACTAAAAATCCTGTCGGATCATGGCCACATCTGTTAGTTGATGAGGTACCGCCCTTTCCCATTCGTTAGGATCCGATCGTTGGGCCCTAGGGCCCACGATCGGATCAGCCCGATATTGCTCAACTCAAGGTGGGCATATCATGGAAAGATCCGCTCATTAGGCGACATCGCCAAACGAGCAGATCTCTCCGTGTATGGCCAGCTTTACACTCAGCTCCAGATTTAGTCTCCAGAGCAAATCAATGTAAGCGATTGGAATCATGGGAATTTGGGAAAAGATAAAGTCATAGACACTACTCTCAGTTTTACACAGGGGGCAACCAATCACAGCTTTGCTTTCCTTCTCTGCTATGGGCAACATTAACACGTCATACAGAAATCTTGCCCTTTACTCTCTGAGCTGCGAATAATTACATAGAGGGAAATACTACAAAATACTTTGGTTCTTATGTGATCTCTGTATACTTTTAGAATTAGCATAATACACGGGTTTTAGTCATATTTTTAATCTAATTAAGTAGCACAACATTTTCCCTCAGTCCCTAACTCTCTTAGTCCCACCTTGTCGCCAATCATTTCTCTCAGTAGCTCTTTGTCCCGCCCACATTCCTCTCTCAGCCAATCGGATAGCGCGTCCCGCCCCTCCACTCTGAGCCAATGAGTTAGTGTGGGATTGCTCCCGGTACCGGAAGCAGAGCAGTGTGAGGAAGAAAGAGGTGAGCAGGGTTGCCAACCTACGGGTTTGGGCTAGTTTTGATAGGTGCCGCGGGTTTGGACTTTTAAAATTGTACTGACGTCAGTTCACTGGAGACTAGACTGACTTGAGAAGAGAGAGAGACTGTTGCTGTGCTGCACCACGTCACGTCCCCTCCCCCTGCAGCTTTGCTGGCTGTACTGTGTCAGTGTGAGTTCCTGTGTAAATAAGAGGCTTCACTGTTTGTCACGTGACTCGTCTGAGCGAAAGAGATTGCTGCTCAGCAAGATGACGTAGGACAGTGCAGCGCTACAACTTCCTGAAAGCTGCTCTGTGGAGCTGCTGCGGCCCAAGCAAAGCCGGAAGTAGGAGAAGGTTTGTAAGAGGTGAGGGGACAGGGCTGTTTTGTAGGGGAGCTTGGGGTGAAGGAGAGGGTCTGTACTCGGTATCTGAGTCACTACAATGTCGCACACTGGGACTAACACCGCTTAGTAAAGATTTAGCAGCTGGAAAAGCCTGTTGTGATTTGCTGAGGGCAGATGTGGCTGCTACACTGTGATAAATACAATTGTGTCTGGGACCAGTCTGATTTATACTGGGCTCATTCACAGACACTTCCCAGGGCTCGGGGCGTATTCACCCTCTTTAATGTAGAAAATGTTATTGGAAAATTCCAGGCACTTCATTGATTTAAAACTCTTATTGTTTTACTTGATTTTATTAAGATTTTTTCAGTTTACGAATTTGGCTGTTTTTGGGCTACTTTTAAAATGGCTTTTCGCTAGTTTTTTGATCGTCTTTGGCTGGTTTTGAAATGAAAACCTGGTGACCCGGGAGGTGAGTGAGGGAGCGGCAGCAGTGAGGCAGCAGTCAGTAAGTGTCCGGCGGTAGGAGGGATCATGTGCCAGTGGGAAGCAAGGACACCCTACAGCCTGAGAGCAGCCACTGAGGAACTCATTGTTTTGCCATAAGGAGCTTCAGGGCTTCAGTGAGTGAGGGATAAGAGCTGCCCATTGTCACGGGATGATCATGGGCAAATTGTGGCGCCGCTAGGAATGAAGGGAACGTTGGGCGCTGGTGTGCGCTGAGCTCTGTTTCTATGGTGTCAGTGTATTAGTGTGAGTGTGTGAGGAACACCCCCAGTACTGGCCACACCCACATCTCCCTTTCATTGGCCCTTACTGGACTCTGCGCAAACTGTCTGTTCCATCTTAAAGGCACAGTACAGCTGCACAGCCAAATGGCCAGTAATGCTTTGTTACATGTCACATACTGGAAATCTTACTCATTCCACTCCATTATCTGCTTACACTCCCCCAGCTCCCAACCCCCCCCTCTCTCCTTCACCACCAAACAGCAGCTTTGTACTATTGGGGGGAACCCCTCATATCCCTTTACTTTCCCACCATCCAAATCATGTGCAGACCATGTGGGAATCCTGTGTGTCCTGCAACTCATACCCTAAAGGTGGCCATACACTGAGAGATCCGCTCGTTTGGCAATGTCGCCAAACGAGCGGATCTCCCTCCGATATGCCCACCTTGAGGTGGGCAATATCGGGCCGATCCGATCTTGGGCCCTAGGGCCCAACGATCGGATCCTAACGAGGCCTTAACGGGCGGTCGGATCGCGGGACCGCATCAACGAATAGATGCGGCCGCGATCCGACGGGATTTTCTATCCCATCCGATCGAGATCTGGCCGACTTTCGGCCAGATCTCGATCGGTGAAGCCCGTCGGGGGGCCCCATACACGGGCCAATAAACTGCCGACACGGTCTGTCGGCAGCTTTTATCGGCCCGTGTATGGCCACCTTGACTCTCTGCTCTGTGTTCCATAATATTGTCAGCTACTGATATACACAGTGTCTCCTTAATGGAATTCTTTGGATCTGGGGAATAATCCTGTATAGAAATGTGTAAGTGCTTAATTCCAGGGTCACTTCCAGGTCAGTCCCTCCCACAGGAGCCAATGGGAATGTGGGAGGAAGCGAGTGACACAGGGATGAAGGGGAAGAAGAAGGATAAAAATGAGGAGGAGGAGCGGGGGAAGAAGGAGAGAATGGTGAATCTGACACTGGAGATGATCTATCTGCTGACTGGAGAGGTGAGGGGCACTGTGACTGGCACACTGACAAGAGACTGTCTGTCTGTACAAAGGGGGTCTCTCTGCAGCTCAAACACCATTCTCTCTTCCTTTCAATATTTAGCACTACATCCCTAGGAAGAAGTCAGATGATGGGGGGGCCCTGCATGCCCCTGGCTCCGTCATACAGAAGGAAAATAACAAGAATGACAAGAAGATCCTGGAACTCATGTCCAACATCATCCAGCTGCTGACTGGAGAGGTGGGTACAGCGGCCCCTTATTGTTTAGTAACAGTGGATGATAATCCCTTTCTCTGGCTGGGGGATGACTGGAACATTGTGTGTGACAGGTTGCCATAAGGACTCATCATGTTTCCATCTATTTTTCCTTGGACGAGTGGGACTATATGAAAGGCAACAAGGACCTTTATGAGGAGAGAGAGAAGGAGGAGCCCCAGCAGCCCCTCCCACCGGGTAAGTATTGGGTGGTGTCTATCATATGCAGAGCATAGAGTCTATGCAGGAAATGTTGTATTTTCATATACCAAGTTAATAATCCATCAAATCAAATAATTGCCCAAGTCACGAGTAACAAGTCCAATGTCCAGACCAAGATGGCGCTATAGGGAAAACACAGGCAATCCTACACTATAGAACCTGTGCACATGCAAGAGACAGCTATGCCAGTTCCAGCAAACCTCTATTTAATTGCAATGCTCATCATTTGTTCCAGAGATAATGCAGGAGGGAACAATATTTGTCACATCTCCCTACATACCAGCTGTGTGGCTTGGGAACGTTTACATTACATGGAATAGAGCACTTGATTATCATTGAAGGCTATGCCACAAACCAGAGGTCCACTTCCCATGTCTCCAGCTTGTGACTGAATTGGGTTTGGTTGACCCTTGTTTACTGACGTTCAGCTCAGCACACAGGTCACCTTGTAGAACACACTGGAGATAGGCATCCCTAGGTGTACACCTGTCAAATAAAGCAGATGGACTATTCACCCTGAGAGTGTAAATCTGCAATAGCCTCCCTTCCCAACCACAGGGCACCTGAGATCATTAAATGCCATGTAGACTACCTTGAATTTTATAATACAGCGAAATCCAGGGGACCTCTCCCACCCTCCTTAACCAAGGCCTTAATTATAATGATACCCAGACCTTGTGATCAAACATAAATAATATTCTCTCTTCTTCTGTTTGACAGACTGTGAATATGAAGACAAGAGAGATATTACAGCTGATCTGGGAGGAACATTATGTTATAATAATGAGACAAGCAAGATTGGGGCTGAAAAAGCAGATTTTTGTGTTGAAGGAAACATCTCAAACCCTAAAATTTCCCCAGCAGATCAGCCCCCACCAGCCAATGGGATTAAAGAAGAAACTGCTTCATGTAAAGAGGGAAACCTATCAGATTGTAGGATTAATCCACTTACAGAAAAGGTAAAGGGAACAGATATACCTACTCCTATCATGGGATTTAGCCTGAATAACAGCCTGGCAGCTAATTATATGTCAGTTGTTCTTAAAGAGGAAACGGCTTCATGGGAAGAAGAAAAGCACCTTGCAGAAGAAACTCAATCGACTCTCAAGGGTTGTAGACTGAATAACAACGTGTTCTCTAAGGATACATCAGATGGAATTAACGGGGAGTTGGTTTTATGGCAAATGGACCATAATTACTGTAAGATAAATACAATTTCAGGACAGATACAGAGAACAGATAAAATAGCTGATATTATGGACTGCAGCCTGACTAACAACTCACAAGGTGATTATGTACCATTTGTTATTAAAGAGGAAGCAGCTTCATGCAAAGAGGATAACCAATCAAATTGCAGCATTAATCCACTTACAGAACAGATGCAGGAAACAGATACACCTACTCCTATCATGGGATGCAGCCTCTTAATAATAAAGGATAATAAAGATGATAAAAATGCAGAGACGTCCCCACATGAACATCTCTTAACAAAAGAGATTATTCATAAGAAATATTGTTGCAGCCAGTGCCACAGACTATTTCTTCAAAAAAGAGACGCTGTTAGACATGAAAGAACTCATACAAGTCAGATACACGTTTCTCCTCACAGAAATCTTTATAATCATCTTAATGTTCATAGAGCTAAGAAACCCTTGTCTTGTTCTGAATGTGGGAAATGTTTTACCAGATCATCAGAACTTATTGTCCATCAACGAACCCACACAGGAGAAAAACCTTTTTGTTGTTCTGAATGTGGGAAATGTTTTACCAGATCATCAGAACTTATTGTCCATCAACAAACCCACACAGGAGAAAAACCTTTTTGTTGTTCTGAATGTGGGAAATTTTTTTTGAAAAAAAGGAACTTTAAAGATCATCAGAGAACTCACACAGGGGAGAAACCATTTCCTTGTTCTGAATGTGGGAAATGTTTTGGCAGATCATCAGTACTTACTGCCCATCAAAGAACTCACACAGGAGAGAAACCATTTTCTTGTTCTGAATGTGGGAAATGTTTTAGCAGTTCATCAAATCTTACTGTCCATCAACGATCCCACACCGGAGAGAAACCTTATTCTTGTTCTGAATGTGGAAAATGTTTTTCGAATCAAAGGAGCCTAAGATATCATCACAAAGCCCACACGGGAGAGAAACCTTTTTCTTGTTCGGAATGTGGGAAAAGTTTTACAAGAAAAAATATTCGTAACAATCATTACAGAACCCACACTGGAGAGAAACCGTATTCTTGTTCTGAATGTGGGAAATGTTTTTCATGTAACCGTAGTCTTAAGTTACACTTAAAACTGCACAAAGGAGGAAAACCATAGGTTTGTTCTCAGGCAGTTCCTTCTTAATTTGGAAACCTAAGTGGTTATTGACTTCACTGAAGCTGTTATTTCCCTTTCTTGGGTTTAAGAGTGAAGATATATGTGCCGTTTGGTTGCCACGATTTTTTAAACGTATTGCTACATTTGTCTATAACGGCAATTTGTACTGGTGACTCACCCACCTCAGTTACCCATAAACTGTTGCTCAAGATCTCTTACAGTGACCCGATGAGTGTTTTTGCGTCATGTTTAGTCATGTTTAGTGCCGTCTTTGTCTTCGAGGAAAATGCTTCTTTTTTTTTTTTTTTTTTTTTTTTTTTTTTTTTGCAACAGTTGGTGTTAATTTTTTTATATTTTCAACATATGAAGGAAAAAGAAAAATAAAGAAGTAGAGCTAGGTGATACTGGTTGCATCCTCAAAGATCAGAAAATTTCAGATGAATTCTACATGAAGACTAGTTTTTAAAGCTGCTTGGGTTCATTGGATGGAAAACAGAGTTACCATGCCATCAAATAATGGCTCCAAGTACTGGAAGTATAAAAAGTATTTTTCAATTGTCCCCCTAGCAGTTACTACTGTTTTTTCATCATTGATGCGGGAGCCTGTGGAAGTACTGGAGATTTCATTGCTTTCAGAAATTCAGCACTGGGATAGAAAATATATGATGGTTTTCTATTCCTTCCTTAGCCCAAGCCATTACCTGGAACAGCAGCACCAGATATGCCATTTGTGTTTGTTGGGGATAAGACAAATTCTTATTAGGCCTTATACATGAACTCTAGGGGGCAGATTAATCAAGGCTCAAATAGTAAATTCTAATTTTCAAATTTCAAAATTCACACGGTCTAATTTTAATCCCCCTATTTGAATGCAAATTTGAATGTGAGATTTATCATACCTCAACCATGGAAACTTTCCTAATTTAAATAATACCCCCCAAAACCTGCCGAGTTACATACCGTATATACGCAGCGTTTTTCAGCACCCAAAATGTGCTGAAAAAGTTAACCCCGGCTTATACTCATTGACGGGAATGGCTGTGCTTCAGCAGAATACATGCTCCTTGCATGCACACCATTCACTTCCTACCCGGCCGTATCTCCCCGGCACCTCCCGCTCACTCACGCTTTCATCACGTGACGTCATCAGAGGCAGAGGGCAACATGGCGACGGGCATAGTTCCTCCTACTGCAGCCTCCTCACCTCTGCAGTCCTGCGGCGACTTGCGCTAGAGGTGAGCTGTGGCCAAGTAAGGGGCTGGTGTTCTTGTCCAGGGATAGGGGCAGGCTTCTGCAGATCCAGATGCTCCAACGCAAGGGCAGGTTTATCCCTCCGCTCGCGTGTGGAGTGGGTTGAGCCTGTGGGGGAGCGAGCTTGTGAATTTCTCATTGCCTTACCTGGCTGCATATGGTGCGGCACTTGCCCGACCCTTGCTGTATGTTTGTGTGTATGTAATGTATATAAATGTAATGTATGTATACCCTTACAACAGCAAGTGTGGGCAGCACAGAGCTGTGACTGCATCCTCTTCGGATCAGTAAGTAAGAGGCGAGTTCTTCCCTAGCAGAGCACACGCAGGAGCGTGTCTTCTGCTGAAAATGTCCTAAAATGCATTTCTCACCCCTAGGCTTATACTCGAGTCAATACATTTTACAAGTTTTTGTAGGTAAAATTAGGTACCTCGGTTTATACTCTGGTGGGCTTATACTCGAGTATATACGGAAGTTAAATCAGGTTGAAAAAATACAAAGTCCATCAAGTTCAACCCCTCCAAATGAAAACCCAGCCCCATACACACACCCCTCCCTACTGTCACATAAATGATATATACCCATATCTATACTAACTATAGAGTTTAGTATCACAATAGCCTTTGTATTATGTCTGTCCAAGAAATCATCCAAGTCCCTCTTATAGTCATTAACTGAATCATCACCCGGCAGTGCATTCCCCAACCTCACTGTCCTCACTGTGATGAACCCCCTACTCTGTTCCTTTAAATGAAACTTCTTTTCCTCTAGTCTGAAGGGGAGGCCTCTGGTACGTGATTCTCTTTATGGGTAAAAAGGTCCCCTGCTATTTGTCTATAATGTCCTCTAATGTACTTGTAAAGTCTAATCATGTCCCCTCACAAGCGCCTTTTTCCAGAGAAAACAACCCCAACCTTGTCAGTCTCCCCTCATAATTTAACTCTTCCCTCCCTCTAACCAGTTTAGTTGCACTTAGTCTCTGCACTCTCTCCAGCTCATTTATATCCCTCTTAAGGACTGGAGTAATATGTTTCCACTACATAAGACTATTGGCCACTGTGTCCTTTTTCAATTTTTTTCTACTAATATATAAATATATGTATAATGGTATCTCAATGTGATAAATCATAGGAATACATTATTCAACAAAAATGATTCAAAGGAACTCTGCATTAGTGGTAACAAGAAACATCAAATTGGGAATTCATGTCCAAAGGCAGTCTCATATTTAAGGTGAAGATCCAAAAGACCTCTCGCCCCAATAAAAAGCTGGACAGATCTTCCCCTCTGTTCCTCTGTCTTACTCTCTCTGTACATTGGACCTGAAAATATTCTAAATTGCCCAAGGAACATGAATAAAAATGTTTGGACACATGGGTTTCTTTAGTTATATTTATATTTTATACTTGTTTCCTGATTCTCTCTCTTGTTTTTGAGAAGTTTGCCCAACATATTGGCCTTTACAGTTCAAGCAGGTGATCAGATTGATAACATTCCTGGTGTTACAATTTATGCAATGTGTAATCTTATAAGAATTACTTTACAGGATGATGCCCTATCACCCATAACCATATAAGGGTAGATCACGCAGAGTTTTTCACCACACAGGATTATTTACTAAAATCCAAATGTATCTCATTTTGTAAATAAAAAAACCACGACCAAACTCCCATACCCGATTTTAACTTATTTATTATTAAAAAAGCTTGTTCTAAATCAGTTCCAGTAAAAAACCCGATAAAATCGAACTAAAACCCAAATTGTACCATTTTTCCAGGCTTTTACCCGAAAAGCAGAATGTTTTTGTATTTTTGCCAAAAAGCCTGTAATGGTTGGATTTTAGGGCTAGTAACAAAGAAGACCACAGAAACATCAAAATAAGATAGGGACCTCTGCCATTGACTTATACGCAACTTTGGCAGGTCTGAGGTAGCAGATTTTTAAGATTCTGGCTTTTTGTAGCATTGGGCTTTAATAAAATTTGAGTTTTTAAAAACACCCTGAAAAATTTGAGCTTTGCCCCAAAAGGCCTGGCAAGAGTTTACCCCATAAAGGAGACAGATAGGATAAATGATAAAACTCTAATTTTGTAGGCAATTATAAGTAATATATGGTGTTGCTTTTACATGGTGATGAAAATTATTATCTTTAAAAATAGCCCCTTTATTGGAGCTCCCTATAGATGTTCTCTGGTCCCGGTCTGTGTTTCAAATGAGGGGTGGGCGTGTCCTAAAGGTTCCTGCCAGAATCACAGTAGGAGGGGGACAGCCAATCACAGCCCTGCAGTCACACAAGCACAGACAGGCTTCAGTTCCCTATCAGGTCCTGCTAGCGGCTGATTGGTTCCTGTCCTACAGTGCAGTGAGCTGAGTGCACAGCCTGGGAATTCAGGGAGCAGCAAGTGGAAGAGAAGGGAGGGATTATTAGGGTTTTTGCAGAAATATTCAATAAAAAAGCCTGAAACACTACTTTTTTAAGCACAATTCTTCTATATCTAAATGAGTATAATGCACTTGTACATTCTTATTTTTTTACACAAAATGTCTCCATTAAAGTTGCCCTTATTTAATAACCTGGTAGGTCTATCTGGCTGCTTGTTTGAGACCATGCTAGCATCATTTTCTTTTAACAAATTTACAGCCCTGTTTCATAAGCATAGTTACATAGTTAAATCATGTTGAAAAAAGACAAAGTCCATCAAGTTCAACCCCTCCAAATGAAAACCCAGCATCCATACACACATCCCTCCATACTTTCACATAAATTATATATACCCATATCTAACTATGCAGTACTCCACTAACAACACTGATCCAATTAGAAAATGTTCCATTTACCACCACTCTTTGTAGTCTATCTTTTAGCCAGTTCTCTGTCCAGGTACAAATACTATGTTCCAGGCCAACATTCCTTCATTTAACCAGTAAACTTTTGAGTGGCACTGTATCAAATGCTTTAGCAAAGTCTAAGTAAATCACATCCACTGCCATCCCAGAATCCAGGTCCCTGCTTACCTTCTCATAAAAATAAATTAAGTTAGTCTGGCAAGATCTATTGCGCATAAAACCATGCTGGCACACACTCATAGTATTATGATTTGCTATAAAGTCCCGTACCGTATCCTTTATTAACCCTTCGAAAAGCTTTCCTACCACTGACGTCAGACTAACTGGCCTATAGTTTTGAGGCTGCAAAAAAGATTCTTTTTTGAATAGACTCGCTGCATTAGTAATTCGCCAGTCTCTCGGCAATATGCCAGACGTCAATGAATCCTGAAAAAAACAAGTAAAGAGGTTTGGCAATCACAGAGCTAAGCTCGCTAAGTACCCTGGGATGAATACCATCTGGCCCCAGACCTTTGTTTATCTTACATATTCTAGTCTCTTTTGAATTTCCTCATGTGTGAACCATGCATCATTAATTGTATCACTAGAATTGGGACTATTAAGAAGGAAACCTTCGTTAACTGGTTCCTCATTTGTGTAGAAAGATGAAAAATACGAGTTCAGAATCTGCGCTTTTATTTTGTTTTCATCAACCAGCTGACCCCCCTCTATTTTTTACTATTAAAATATTTAAAAAATAATTTTGGATTATTTTTACTGCTTGCTGCAATATTATATCGTTTCATATCAATTGTAGCTTGCCTTATAGCTTCTTTGCATGATTTATTGGCCTCCTTGTACCTTATAAATGTTTCGGCTGTACCAGATAACTTGAAAGCCTTAAAAGCAGGTCTTTTCTTACCCACCTCAACCCCAACGCTTCTATTGAACCAAAAAGGTTTTGCTTTGCAACGACGTTCCTTGCTTACAAGTGGAATATACTGACACGTAGATTTATTAAGCAGCATTTTAAAGACTTCCCATTTTTGTTCTGTGTTTAACCCTGTGAAAAGCATTTCCCACTTAATATGTCACAGAGATGCCCTTATACTATCACAGTTTGCACGTCTGAAATGTAGTGTTTTAGTTGGTCCCTTATAGAATTGCTTCTGCAACAGAATCTCAAAGGAGACCATGTTATGATCACTATTCCCTAAATGCCCCTCACCCACACAAATGTTAGAGATGAATTCAGTATTGTTAGTTATTACAAGGTCCAAAAGAGAGTTATTCCTAGTAGGTTCTTGAACGAGCTGGAATAAAAAGTTGTCATTCAGCATATTTACAAACCTACTAGCTTTTTGTGTCTTAGCAACCCCATTACCCCAGTCAATGTCTGGATAATTGAAGTCACCCATAGCAACAACTTGACCCAGCTGTGAAGCCGCTTGTATGTGCAAGAGTAGCTGGGCTTCATTTTCGACACTTATACCAGGTGGTTTATAACATACACCAATGATAATTCTCTTTGTTACCTTTTGCCCAGTCAAAATCTCTACCCAGAGTGATTCTACACCCTCACCAGTGGCAGCTATTGTTATTTCTTTAGCGCATGGCTTTAATTCAGGCTTTACATACAAACACACTCCTCCACCCGCTATTTAATCCCTCTGTCCCTCCTAAAAAGGGTGTAACCATTTAAATTCACAGTCCAGTCACGTTTCATCCCACCAGGTCTCAGTGATACCAATGATATCATAATTTTTAGAGCAATTAATTCCAGGTCTCCCATTTTACCTGACAAACATACAGCTGAGGTTGCTACTTTTACTTTTGAAATTTACATCACTTAGTGGAGAACTAGCATATCTAGTTTCTTATCAATCTGCAATATAGGGAGATTTTTTATCTCAAAAATGCATCTTATTTGAGAAAATTGTGGGCTATAGGTTAATACACATAACGGCCTGTCAGATGTAGTTGACCTAGTGAGGCTCAAAGTTTTAGAAGTATATTTCTGAAAGAGAGAAACAAGGGGGATAGAAAATCATTCTTAAAGGCATTTATCAATAAATACATACACTATCCATTAGATAACAGCCTGTCTCTTATTTCCCATGCTTGCATAACAAAATCCTGAAAATAAGAGTTGTCTAAGGTGCAGGAATTGCCCAACAGGTACATTGTTTATTATTATTTTATTAGATGTCTGGGATGGGAAGAAGTAGCAGCAAAACGCTTTTCTAAATAGTGATGCAGTAACTTTATTATCCACATCCTCTAAATGAATATCCAAAAAATTAATATGATTATCATGAAATTCAAAAACAAATTGAAGGTTAAGGTCATTAGTATTTATATATTCTATGAATTCTCCAAATAGAGCTGTATTCCCATTCCTAATGAGCAAGAGATTGTCTATATGATGCCCATAAACTTGGATGTGATCTTTAAATTGATTATAGTCGCCATATACGTACATATACTCCCCCTGTCAGGCTTACCGGTGGGATCCAGGCGGAGAAGGAGCTGGAGCTGAAGATTTCGAACTCACAAGCGCCTCACACAACCACTACCCACCTGGAATGGAACAGGGAGTAGGGTTGTGGAGAGTAGCCAATGAGACTATCAAACGCGGTACAGAGGATGAGGCAAGGTCGTAGTCAGGAGGTCCGAGGTCAAGGTAGGCAGCGAGGTTCGTAACGATAAGACAAGCAGAAGAGTCGAGGCAGGCAGCAGAAATCGTAGTCCAGGTTCAGGCAGGGTCACAACAGGAAATTCAAGTAGTCAGAGATGCTAGGGTTTCAGTAATAAACCTAATAACCAGGCAATGCATGTTAGTCTGGATCTGGTTTAAATGCATATCTTTTGGTGCCAAACTAGCGTCCTCACGCTGACGTCGCGGAACTGACGCCATCACGTCCGTCACAGGCGTTTCCGCCTGCATCCCTGCGCCCACGACCGTCGCCACCGCGTCAGCGGCCGGCGCGCATTACCGCGCCGAACAGGACGCATGCGTACGTTCTTACACCCCCCGTGCCATGTACAAATTAGCGTAAGAAGGCACAAACTTTGCTCCCATAGAGGAACCTTGTCTTTGTAAAACATATTTATTATCAAATAGAAAGTGATTATGTTTAAGCAACAATTGTATAGCTTCTAGTCTAAGGGGCATGTTTACTAACATTGGAGATAAATATCTGGAGAGATTTCTGGAGATGTTGCCCATAGCAACCAATCAGATCTTTGCTTTTGTTTTCTAACTTGGCTGTGGCTGTTTAAATCTAATTGCTGATTGGTTGCCATGGGCAACATCTCCAAAAATCTCTCCAGATATTTATCTCCAATGTTAGTAAACATGCCCCTATAGCTGAAGATTCATAATCACTACGTCGATTGAGATGGAATGAAATTCCTTTCATGCCCAGATGGTGTGGAATGCAAGAATATAGGGCTGGAACATCTCTAGTGGCCAGTCTGTAGTTACTTTGTCACTCCATATTATCCATAATGTATATAACTTGCCCCATGTATTTGATGTAACTGGGGAGGGGCAATACAAGAGGTTGTAGATAAAAATCAACTATTTATAATGGGTTCTCTGAGTGAGCTGATCCCGGCCATTATAGATCTACCTAAGTGGGGTCTGTTGGGCTTATGAAGCTTTGGAAGCTTTGGAGAGTGATGGAAAATAGCCATGATAGGGTCAGCACGGGTACTGGAAGCTCAAAGACAATATATACAGGGATAGGCAGTGGCACCATCAGCTAAATAGGAGGGAAAGTGACACTGTTACTGCACATCCAAAGACTGTGCGGCTCCTTCATCACATTAGTCAGCACAGCACTGAACATGTGAAGCACCTAGGGTTGCCCCTTTATGTGGCTGGGGAGAGGGCGGGACAGTGATGCAACGGGGGCGGTGATGTTGTGGGCGGGGCTATGATATGGTGATCAGCAATTGACTGGTCACCATGTCAATTAAAGAATACAGTATAAGGACCTGGGCATCCCTTCTGTAAACCAGGCTGTCTGGGTAAAAACAGGACAGGTAAGAACCCTGGAGGCACCATTCCATCAGCACATCACTGTGGCACACAAGATTACACAAAAGACTTAGTGCAAAGGGTGCAAGCATGATAAAGGGGCCAGACCCCGAAACGTTGCACTGCTATACTGCAATAAACGTGTAAGGTGTTCCTTGCTTGCATCAGCTCTGTGTGCCTCTGGATTGCTTGACTTCTGTTCCAGATTTGAGGTTGCCGAACCTCTACCACTGTGCACCAGACAACATTGATTTATCTCACACAAGGGTGTGCGAGAGCCAGATTTCTCTTGGACACCGTTAGGACACGCCCACCCCTCATTTGAAACACAGACAGGGACCAGAGAACATCTATAGGGAGCTCCAATAAAGGGGCTGTTTTTAAAGACAATATTAATGTTTAGCAGCATGTAAAAGCAACACCATATATTACCTATAACTGACTACAAAATTAGGTTTTTTTTCATTTATCCTATATGCATATTCACCAACATTTTGGAAGTAAAAAGAGGGACAACATTTTTTCTACAACAATTTTTTGACCACACCCCTTTCTGTGGCCACATCCCCCTAATTACCATGTTCATTTTACAAAATTTGGCAGGTTATGAAAGTTTGAAAATATTTCTCCTTATCCGAACTGTTTTTTTGTGTCTCAAAATTGTTACAAAGTATCTTATTTGCACCTGTTAGTTGTTTTGTGAAACTTGTGCAGAGAAAATAGGGACAGTTGGGAGTTATCCTTTAAGTGTCCTTTAACTAAATGGCTTGTACCTTGTGCATATGTGAAGTGAACAGAACATATCACAGGACAGGACTTATTAAGGTGGCCATACACGGGCGGAGTCGGCAGCTTATTGGCCCGTGTATGGGGCCCCCCGAGGGGCTTCCCCAATCGAGATCTGGCCGACTATCTCTAAAAATCCCGTCGGATCGTGGCCACATCTGTTAGTTGATGAGGTACCGCCCTTTCCCATTCGTTAGGATCCGATAGTTGGGCCCTAGGGCCCACGATCGGATCAGCCCGATATTGCTCAACTCAAGGTGGGCATATCGGGGAGAGATCCGCTCATTTGGCGACATCGCCCAACGAGCAGATCTCTCCGTGTATGGCCAGCTTTACACTCAGCTCCAGATTTAGTCTCCAGAGCAAATCAATGTAAGTGATTGGAATCATGGGAATTTGGGAAACGGTAAAGTCATAGACACTACTCTCAGTTTTCCACAGGGGGCAACCAATCACAGCTTTGCTTTCCTTCTCTGCTGGTTGCTATGGGCAACATTACACGTCATACAGAAATCTTGCCCTTTACTCTCTGAGCTAAGAATAATTACATAGAGGGAAATACTACAAAATACTTTGGTTCTTATGTGATCTCTGTATCCTTTTAGAATTAGCATAATACACGGGTCTTAGTCATATTTTTACTCTAATTAAATAGCACAACATTTTCCCTCAGTCCCTAACTCTCTTAGTCCCACCTTGTCGCCAATCATTTCTCTCAGTAGCTCTTTGTCCCGCCTACATTCCTCTCTCAGCCAATCGGATAGCGCGTCCCGCCCCTCCACTCTAAGCCAATGAGTTAGTGTGGGATTGCTCCCGGTACCGGAAGCAGAGCAGTGTGAGGAAGAAAGAGGTGAGGAGGGTTGCCAACCTACGGGTTTGGGCTAGTTTTGATAGGTGCCGCGGGTTTGGACTTTTAAAATTGTACTGACGTCAGTTCACTGGAGACTAGACTGACTTGAGAAGAGAGAGAGACTGTTGCTGTGCTGCACCACGTCACGTCCCCTCCCCCTGCAGCTTTGCTGGCTGTACTGTGTCAGTGTGAGTTCCTGTGTAAATAAGAGGCTTCAATGTTTGTCACGTGACTCGTCTGAGCGAAAGAGATTGCTGCTCAGCAAGATGACGTAGGACAGTGCAGCGCTACAACTTCCTGAAAGCTGCTCTGTGGAGCTGCTGCGGCCCAAGCAAAGCCGGAAGTAGGAGAAGGTTTGTAAGAGGTGAGGGGACAGGGCTGTTTTGTAGGGGAGCTTGGGGTGAAGGAGAGGGTCTGTACTCGGTATCTGAGTCACTACAATGTCGCACACTGGGACTAACACCGCTTAGTAAAGATTTAGCAGCTGGAAAAGCCTGTTGTGATTTGCTGAGGGCAGATGTGGCTGCTACACTGTGATAAATACAATTGTGTCTGGGACCAGTCTGATTTATACTGGGCTCATTCACAGACACTTCCCAGGGCTCGGGGCGTATTCACCCTCTTTAATGTAGAAAATGTTATTGGAAAATTCCAGGCACTTCATTGATTTAAAACTCTTATTGTTTTACTTGATTTTATTAAGATTTTTTCAGTTTACGAATTTGGCTGTTTTTGGGCTACTTTTAAAATGGCTTTTCGCTAGTTTTTTGATCGTCTTTGGCTGGTTTTGAAATGAAAACCTGGCGACCCGGGAGGTGAGTGAGGGAGCGGCAGCAGTGAGGCAGCAGTCAGTAAGTGTCCAGCGGTAGGAGGGATCATGTGCCAGTGGGAAGCAAGGACACCCTACAGCCTGAGAGCAGCCACTGAGGAACTCATTGTTTTGCCATAAGGAGCTTCAGGGCTTCAGTGAGTGAGGGATAAGAGCTGCCCATTGTCACGGGATGATCATGGGCAAATTGTGGCGCCGCTAGGAATGAAGGGAACGTTGGGCGCTGGTGTGCGCTGAGCTCTGTTTCTATGGTGTCAGTGTATTAGTGTGAGTGTGTGAGGAACACCCCCAGTACTGGCCACACCCACATCTCCCTTTCATTGGCCCTTACTGGACTCTGTGCAAACTGTCTGTTCCATCTTAAAGGCACAGTACAGCTGCACAGCCAAATGGCCAGTAATGCTTTGTTACATGTCACATACTGGAAATCTTACTCATTCCACTCCATTATCTGCTTACTCTCCCCCAGCTCCCAACCCCCCCCTCTCCTTCACCACCAAACAGCAGCTTTGTACTATTGGGGGGACCCCTCATGTCCCTTTACTTTCCCACCATCCAAATCATGTGCAGACCATGTGGGAATCCTGTGTGTCCTGCAACTCATACCCTAACTCTCTGCTCTGTGTTCCATAATATTGTCAGCTACTGATATACACACTGTCTCTTTAATGGAATTCTTTGGATCTGGGGAATAATCCTGTATAGAAATGTGTAAGTGCTTAATTCCAGGGTCACTTCCAGGTCAGTCCCTCCCACAGGAGCCAATGGGAATGTGGGAGAAAGCGAGTGACACAGGGATGAAGGGGAAGAAGAAGAAGGATAAAAATGAGGAGGAGCGGGGGAAGAAGGAGAGAATGGTGAATCTGACACTGGAGATGATCTATCTGCTGACTGGAGAGGTGAGGGGCACTGTGACTGGCACACTGACAAGAGACTGTCTGTCTGTACAAAGGGGGTCTCTCTGCAGCTCAAACACCATTCTCTCTTCCTTTCAATATTTAGCACTACATCCCTAGGAAGAAGTCAGATGATGGGGGGGCCCTGCATGCCCCTGGCTCCGTCATACAGAAGGAAAATAACAAGAATGACAAGAAGATCCTGGAACTCATGTCCAACATCATCCAGCTGCTGACTGGAGAGGTGGGTACAGCGGCCCCTTATTGTTTAGTAACAGTGGATGATAATCCCTTTCTCTGGCTGGGGGATGACTGGAACATTGTGTGTGACAGGTTGCCGTAAGGACTCATCATGTTTCCATCTATTTTTCCTTGGACGAGTGGGACTATATAAAAGGAAACAAGGACCTTTATGAGGAAAGAGAGGAGGACCCACAGAAGCTCCGCCCACCGGGTAAGTATTGGGTGGTGTCTATCATATGCAGAGCATAGAGTCTATGCAGGAAATGTTGTCTTTTCATATACCCAGTTAATAATCCATCAAATAATTGCTCAAGTCATGAGTAACAAGTCCAATGTCCACACCAAGATGGCGCTATAGGGAAAACACAGGCAATCCTACACTATAGAACCTGTGCACATGCAAGAAACAGCTACGCCAGTTCCAGCAAACCTCTATTTAATTGCAATGCTCATCATTTGTTCCAGAGATAATGCAGGAGGGAACAATATTTGTCACATCTCCCTACATACCAGCTGTGTGGCTTGGGAACGTTTACATTACATGGAATAGAGCACTTGATTATCATTGAAGGCTATGCCACAAACCAGAGGTCCACTTCCCATGTCATGTTCAGCTTGGATTTGGTTAACCCTTGTTTACTGACGTTCAGCTCAGCACACAGGTCACCCTTGTAGAACACTCCTACCAGATTATGTATAGTTCTAACTCTCTTATCCAGGAGAAAAATCTGCATCTCTGAGATAGGTATCCCTAGGTGTACACCTGTCAAATAAAGCAGATGGACTATTCACCCTGAGAGTGTAAATCTGCAATAGCCTCCCTTCCCAACCACAGGGCACCTGAGATCATTAAATGCCATGTAGACTACCTTGAATTTTATAATACAGCAAAATCCAGGGGACCTCTCCCACCCTCCTTAACCAAGGACTCAATTATCCTGATACCCAAACCTTGTGATCAACCATAAATAATATTCTCTCTTCTTCTGTTTGACAGACAGTGAATATGAAGATAAGAGAGATATCACAGCTGATCTGGGAGGAACATTATATTATAATAATGAGACAAGCAAGATTGGGGCTGAAGGAGCAGATTTTTGTGTTGAAGGAAACATCTCAAACCCTAAAAATTCCCCAGCGGAACAACCCCCACCAGCCTATGGGATTAAAGAGGAAACGGCTTCATGTGAAGCGGGAAACCAATCACATTGTAGCATTAATCAACTTACAGAACAGTTCCAGGGAACAGATACACCTACTCCTATCATGGGATGCAGCCTGAATAACAGCCTGGCAGCTAATTATATGTCAGTTGTTATTAAAGAGGAAACGGCTTCATGGGAAGAAGAAAAACACCTTGCAGAACAAACTCAGTCGACTCTCAAGGGTTGTAGACTGAATAACAACGTGTTCTCTAAGGATACATCAGATGGAATTAACGGGGAGTTGGTTTTATGGCAAACAGACCATAATTACTGTAAGATAAATACAATTTCAGGACAGATACAGAGAACAGATAAAATAGCTGATATTATGGACTGCAGCCTGACTAACAACTCACAAGGTGATTATGTATCATTTGTTATTAAGGAGGAAGCAGCTTCATGCGAAGAGGAAACCCAATCAGATTGCAGCATTAATCCACTTACAGAACAGATACAGAAAACAGATACACCTACTCCTATCATGGGATGCAGCCTCTTAATAAAGGATGATAAAGATGATAAAAATGCAGAGACGTCCCCACATGGACAACATTTAACAAAAGAGATTATTCATAAGAAATATTGTTGCAGTCAGTGCCACAGACAATTTCTTCAAAAAAGAGACGTTGTTAGACATGAAAGAACTCATACAAGTCAGATACACGTTTCTCCTCACAGAAATCTTTATACTCCTCTTAATTTTCATACAGCTAAGAAACCCTTGTCTTGTTCTGAATGTGGGAAATGTTTTACCAGATTATCAGATTTTATTGTCCATCAACAAAACCACATGGGAGAAAATCCTTATTCTTGCTCTGAATGTGGGAGATGTTTCCTAACTAATGATCTCCTTGCTCGCCATCAAAAGACTCACACAGGGGAAAAAACATTTTCTTGTTCTGAATGTGAGAAATGCTTTACCAGATCATCAGAACTTACTGACCATCAACGAACCCACACAGGAGAGAAACCTTATTCTTGTTCTGAATGTGGGAAATGTTTTACCAGATCATCAGAACTTATTGACCATCAACGAACCCACACAGGAGAGAAACCTTATTCTTGTTCTGAATGTGGGAAATGTTTTTTGAAAAAAATGAACCTTAAATATCATCACAGAACTCACACAGGGGAGAAACCATTTCCTTGTTCTGAATGTGGGAAATGTTTTGCCAGATCATCAGAACTTACTGCCCATCACAGAACTCACACAGGAGAGAAACCTTATTCTTGTTCTGAATGTGGGAAGTGTTATACCAGTGCATCATATCTTACTATCCATCAACGATCACACACAGGAGAGAAACCTTATTCTTGTTCTGAATGTGGGAAAGGTTTTTCAAATCAAAGGAGCCTAAGATATCATCAGAAAGCCCACACGGGAGAGAAACCTTTTTCTTGTTCGCAATGTGGGAAAAGTTTTTCAAAAAAATGTAACCGTAACAATCATTACAGAACCCACACAGGGATGAAACCTTTCTCTTGTTCAGAATGTGGGAAATGTTTTACCAGTTCATCATATCTTACTGTCCATCAACGATCCCACACTGGAGAGAAACCTTATTCTTGTTCTGAATGTGGGAAATGTTTTTCATGTAACAGTAGTCTTAAAGCACACTTAAAACTGCACAAATGAGGAAAACCATAGGTTTGTTCTCAGGCAGTTGCTTCTTAATTTGGAAACCTAAGTGGTCATTTACTTCTTTGGAGCAGTTATTTCTCTTTCTTGGGTTTAAAGGATGAATGAAAAGAAAACGAATTGTGTAGGCAATTATAAGTAATATATGGTGTTGCTTTTACATGGTGCTAAAAATTTATATTATCTTTAAAAATAGCCCCTTTATTGGAGCTCCCTATAGATGTTCTCTGGTCCCTGTCTGTGTTTCAAATGAGGGGTGTGCCAGAAGCACAGTAGGAGGGGGACAGCCAATCACAGCCCTGCAGTCACACAAGCACAGACAGGCTTCAGTTCCCTATCAGGTCCTGCTAGCTGCTGATTGGTTCCTGTCCTACAGTGCAGTGAGCTGAGTGCACAGCCTGGGAATTCAGGGAGCAGCAAGTGGAAGAGAAGGGAGGGATTATTAGGGGTTTTTGCAGAAACATTCAATAAATCAGCCTGAAACACTACTTTTTTAAGCACAATTCTTCTATATCTAAATGAGTATAATGCACTGGTACATTCTTATTTTTTACACAAAATGTCCATTAAGAGTCTCCATTAACATATGCTGTTTGGATCGCTGTGATTTTTTTAAAACGTATTGCTACATTTGCAATTTGTACTGGCGACTCACCCGCCACTGTAGCTGTTACCCATAAACTGTTGCTCAACATCTCTTACAGTGACCTGGTGACATAAAAATCCCCGCAGTAAGACCTGATGACGTACATCCCACCTTGAGACAGGTCTACGTTTTCTGCTCCACCCGATTCACAGAGTGTTTTTGCGTCATGTTTACTTGCGTCTTTCTGTTTTTTGCAACAGTGAAGGAAAAAGAATAATAAAGATGTAGAGCTAGGTGATACTGGGTGCATATCAATGATCAGAAAATTACAGATGAATTCTACATGGACTAATTTTTCAAGCTGCTTGGTTCATTGGATGGAAACACATTAGAGTTTTCATGCCATCAAATAATGGCTCCAAGTACTGGAAGTATAAAAAGTATTTTTCAATTGTCCCCCTAGCAGTTACTACTGTTTTTTCATCATTGATGCGGGAGCCTGTGGAAGCACTGGAGATTTCATTGCTCTCAGAAATTCAGCACTGGGACAGAAAATATATGATGGGTTTCTATCCCTTCCTTAGCCCAAGCCATTACCTGGAACAGCAGCACCAGATATGCCATTTGTGTTTGTTGGGGATGAGACAGAAATTCTTATTAGGACTTATACATTAACTCTAAGTGACCTGTTTATCGAGGGTTGAATAGTAAATTCGAACTGTAATTTTCCAGTTTCAAAATTCACACTTTCTAATTTTAATCCCCCTATTTGAATGCAAATTTGAATGTGAGATTTATCACACCTCAACCATGGAAACTTTCCTAATTCCAATAATCGCCACCTAAAACCTGCTGAGTTCATGTACAAGACAGTGGCCGAGGTCCGTTGAGACATTTGGAGAAGTCAATAGCCTTCCTGACATTCTAGTTTTTTTCGGGAGAAAAACTTCATGTGTAGAAATCTAATACGATTCGAGTTTTTGGGTCAGAACCATTCGATTTAATATTAGATATTCTAATTGGTTCTTAAATAACCTAATCGAATTGTGAGAATATTTGAATTCAAAAACAAATTCACATGAATTTGATAAATGGGCCTGCCCATGTAATAAATATAGACCTCTATAGATCACTGCATATGGTTGAATGCTCTTTTGGCATTCTTTCAAACAAGTGGAGTTTTCCACCCAGCTATAAACTATGGAGCCTGATTAGGTTTGTCACCGTGATGGTTACGTTTATCAGGAAACACTTACTCGATCTAGATTTGGCAGCAGTGAGAGGTCCTGCAGGAGTGATGAGAATTCAGGACCAATTTACAAATAATTTTATATCCCCAGATGGAGCACTACAGTGGCATTTAAGCCTTTAATTGTTTTTTAACAGTACACTTTGTCATTAAATACATAGAGATGTGAGGCCTGTGTGTTGTCTGACTTTCCATCATGTTGAGAAATAATTGTTTTACAGATATGTTTCCTATAGGGTTTTCAAGGTGCCATTTTTGTACCATAGTGTTTTCTTTGGGATTAATTAAAAATGATTCTTTATCTTTGTGTGTTTTTGAATGGACAATGGGGAGAAGTCAGTTCTGTCTGTATATGTGTGTTATACTCAAGCAACAAGAACATTGGGATCTTTATTTAGTGGAGACTAAATTTTTTGCTGATCTACAGACAAATGAACATTTCCCACAGGCCCTACACATTTCATGCTTTTAAGGCACTTGGTCATGAGCCAGATTACCTGCCACAGGATGTCAACATTTATAGAGAAAACAGCCAATAAGAATACAGACATACACATACAGTCGTGAAAAAGTTTGGGAACCCCTCTCGGCCTGCATAATAATTTACTTCACTTTCAACAAAAAAGATTACAGTGGTATGTCTTTCATTTCCCAGGAACATTGGAGTACTGAGGTGTTTTCAGCACAAATATTTTTAGTGAAGCAGTATTCAGTTGTATGAAATTAAATCAAATGTGAAAAACTGGCTGTGCAATAATTTGGGTACCCTTGTAATTTTGCTAATTTGAATGCATGTAACTGCTCAATACTGATTACTGGAAACACCAAATTGAATGGATCTCTTTAAGCCTTGAACTACATAGGCAGGTGTGTCCAATCATGAGAAAAGGTATTTAAGGTGACCAATTGCAAGTTGTGCTTCTGTTTGACTCTCCTCTGAAGAGTGACAGCATGGGATCCTCAAAGCAACTCTCAAAAGATCTAAAAACAAAATTGTTCAGATCACCTCCAAAGACTTGCAAGAACATCTTGCTGTAGATGGTGTATCTGTACATCGTTCTACAATTCAGCACAATTTGCACAAAGAACATGTGTATGGCAGGGGCATGAGAAGCCCTTTCTGCACTCACACAAACACAGTCGCTTGTTGTATGGAAAAGCTCATTTAGACAAGTCACAGTCATTTTGGAATAAAGTGCTTCAGAATGATGAGACAAAAATTGAGTTATTTGGTCATAACAAAAAGCACTTTGCATGGCGGAAGAAGAACACGGCATTCCTACTGTCACATTTGGTGGGAGTCCCATCATGCTGTGGGGCTGTGTGACTAGTTCAGGGACTGGGCCCTTGTTAAAGTCGAGGGTCGGATGAATTCAACCCAATATCAACAAATTCTTCAGGATAATGTTCAAGCATCAGTCACAAAGTTGAAGTTCTGCTACAGGGGTTGGATATTCCAACAAGACAATGACCCTAAACACACTTGGAAATCTACAAAGACATTTATGCAGAGGGACAAGTACAATATTCTGGAGTCCCCCGACTTGAATATGATGGAAAATTTATGTGATGGTTTGAAGCAGACTGTCCATGCTCGGCAGCCATCAAATTAAACTGAACTGGAGAGATTTTGTATGGACCAATGGTCAGAAATAGCCACATCCAGAATCCAGACACTCATCAAAGGCTATAGGAGGCGTCTAGAGGCTGTTACATTTGTAACCAAGTATTGATGGAATATCTCTGTTGGGGTGCCCACATTTATGCACTTGTCTAAATTTGTCATGATGCATATTGCATTATTTCTGTTAATCGAATAAACTTTATGTCACTGCTGAAATACTACTGTTTCCATAAGGCATGTTATGTATTAAAAGGAAGTTGCTACTTTGAAACATTGGCCAATGGTAAAACAAATCTCCAAAGAAATGAGGGGTTCCCAAACTTTTAATACGACTGTACATAAAGGAACAGTACCCCATTCTCACACAATTCCTACTAAAAATATTTAAATGGAAAACCATTTTTGGATACAAGAATTACAAATGTACAAAATGATGTGGAGGAGTTGAGTTTTGCGCTTATTTCACATAGAAAGGGTCGTACAATCGGATCCCAGTTGTTTCATTAGCCAAAGGGACACGAGTGGGAGTAGTGCGAATGTGTTTGGAGTCAGGCCATGTATCATTGCCTTTCATGCTCCCAATGTAGATTTGTGATGGCAAATCTTTCACACATCCAGGAACTGGGAAGATGCACTTTATTAGGAGGTATCATATGTGCTCCACAAAATTCATGGTATACCTCTTGGTCTGCCTGTGAGGTCTCCTCTATGTGGTTTAGACACATTGCAGATCAAGACGCGCACCTCTCAGCATTGTTCTACCATTTGTAATTACCTGTATCTAGACATTATATTGAACATGCGCATAATGAAAATCAGATTAAGTTTATGGTCTTTTAAATGGTTCCCATACCCAGGATGGGACAGGGAACAGTTTTTGAGAAGGTGAAAAAGTGTAGTGGAAACATAGGCTGAATATTTTAGCACCACATTGATTAAATAGAGATTATGTATATTTATGATTAAGTTCCTTTGTGGATTACCTTGTACCTGTTGTTATAATTTATCCCTGGTGTGATAAAGGAGTAGAAGTACTCTGAAACGCAGACGGGGTAATGTACATGCTAATGTATCTGAGATAATATGTTTCCACTACATAAGACTATTGGGCGCTGTGTCCTTTTTCTATTTTTTCTACTAATATATAAATATATGTATAATGGTATCTCAATGTGATAAATCATAGGAATACATTATTCAAGAAAAATGATTCAAAGGAAGGAACTCTGCTTTAGTGGTAACAAGAAACATCAAATTGGGAATTCATGTCCAAAGGCAGTCTCATATTTAAGGTGAAGATCCAAAAGACCTCTCGCCCCAATAAAAAGCTGGACAGATCTTCCCCTCTGTTCCTCTGTCTTACTCTCTCTGTACCTTGGACCTGAAAATATTCTAAATTGCCCAAGGAACATGAATAAAAATGTTTGGACACAAGGGTTTCATTACTTATATTTATATCTGATACTTGTTCCCTGATTCTCTCTCTTGTTTTTGAGAAGTTTGCCCAACATATTGGCCTTTACAGTTCAAGCAGGTGATCAGATTGATAACATTCCTGGTGTTACAATTTATGTAATGTGTAATCTTATAAGAGTTACTATATCGGATGATGCCCTATCACCCATAACCATATAAGGGCAGATCACGCATTTTTCACCACACTTAGATTTTTTTTACTAAAATCTGAATGTATCTCATTTTTTAAATAAAAAAACCACGATCAAACTCCCATACCCGATTTTACCTTATTTATTATTAAAAACTCAATCAGTTTGGGTAAAAACCCGAATTGTACAATTTTTTCAGGCTTTTTCCAGAGAAACCATATTTGTATTTTTGCCCGAAAAGCCTGAAACGTTTGGATTTTAGAGCTAATGGCAGCAAAGACCACAGAAACATCAAAATAGGATAGGGACCTCTGACAATGACTTATAAACAACTTTGGCAGGTCTGAAGTGGCAGATTTTCAGATTCTGCCTTTTTGGAGCATTGGGCTTTAATAAATCTTGAAAAATCTGAGTTTTTAAAAACACCCTGAAAAATTTCAGCTTTGCCCCAAAAAGCCAGGCCAGAGTTTAGCATATAACCCGGCGGGGTTTTACTTACACTTTAATTTACACTTTCTTTATATGAAATTGATGTTTTTTAAAAGCAAAGTGTGTTGAATGTTTTCCTAATGGGACAATCCTACAGATGTATTCCCGGTTCCCATTAGGTGGAGGCACTGCCGGAGAAGAATTCCCAGTACCCTTTCGCCTTGCAAAGTCGGTAATAATGTACAACCTTGGCACCAGGGGGGTCACCAAGAGGGTGTTACACTTGCATAACAAAATCCTGAAAATTAGAGTTGTCTAAGGTGCAGGAATTGCCCAACAGGTACATTGTTTATTATTATTTTATTAGATGTCTGGGATGGGAAGAAGTAGCAGCAAAACGCTTTTCTAAATAGTGATGCAGTAACTTTATTATCCACACCCTAAATAAATATCCAAAAAATTAATATGATTATCATGAAATTCAAAAATGAATTGAAGGTTAAGGACATTAGTATTTATATATTCTATGAATTCTCCAAATAGAACTATATTCCCATTCCTAATGAGCAAGAGATCATCTATTTTTTGCCCATTAACTTGGATGTGATCTTTAAAGGAGACATTTTGTGTAAAAAATAAGAATGTACCAGTGCATTATACTCATTTAGATATAGAAGAATTGTGCTTAAAAAAGTAGTGTTTCAGGCTGATTTATTGAATATTTCTGCAAAACCCCTAATAATCCCTCCCTTCTCTTCCACTTGCTGCTCCCTGAATTCCCAGGCTGTGCACTCAGCTCACTGCACTGTAGGACAGGAACCAATCAGCAGCTAGCAGGACCTGATAGGGAACTGAAGCCTGTTTGTGCTTGTGTGACTGCAGGGCTGTGATTGGCTGTCCCCTCCTACTGTGCTTCTGGCAGGGACCGTTAGGACACACCAGGGCCGGGCCAAGGTAGTTTGGCACCCTAGGCAAGGGCTTCAATCAGTGCAGTGCCCCCCCCCCCCGGATTACCTTTTTCCACCTTACAATTATGTTCTTTTTAATAAAGAAGGCGTACAACACATTCATGAATGAAACTTGCCCTTTATATAAATATTTAATGTTAACAAACAAAAATAAGGTACACTAAACAAGTGGATATAGGTCCCAAATTTGTACCTGTGCCCCGCAGCCAAAATATTGGCCCACAAATGAGTCTCTGTGCCAGCCAACAGCCAAAATATTGCCCCTAAATCTGTGCCAACAGCAGCCAAAATATTGCCCCCAAATCTGTATCTGTGCCAACTAGCAGTCAAAATATTGCCCCCAAATCTATGTGCCAGTGCAGCAGCCAAAACATTGCCCCCAATCTGTACCTGTGCCAGCAGCAGTCATTATATTGCCCCCCAAATCTGTATCTGTGCCAACAGCAGCCAAAATATTGCCCCCCCAATTTGTACCTGTGCCAACCAGTAACCAAAATATTGCCCCCAATCTGTACCTGTGCCTGCCAGAAGCAAAATATTGCCCCCAGTCTGTACCTGTGCCAACAGCAGCAGCCAAAATATTGCCATCCAAGTCTGTACCTGTGCCAGCCAACAGCTAAATATTGACCCAAATTAGTATCTGTGCCAGCCAGCAAAAAATTTGCCCCTCAAATATGTGCCAGGACAGAAGCCAGCAGCAGATTATTGCCCCAGACGATCTGTACCTGAGCCAGGAGTCAGCAGAAAACAAGCCCCGCAGTCATCTAGACTGTTTTTCAGTCAGTGTGCATAAAGTCACCACCAGGCCCAGCTCTATTTAATCCGGGCCAGGCAACATACAGCGCACCGCATCAGCCCAGCTTTCTGCCTATTTCTGGGGCCCAATGTGGTGGGACGTGGATGTCTGTGCGTCGCTTCCTACAGCGTTGGCGACACAGCGCATTAGGAAGAAGAAACGCTGCAGCCAGCAGGCAATGCCGTTGCCAGGAAGTAAGAGGGAGGTGGGGACTGGGGAGCGCTGCCACTACCGCTTTAATACAGGGATCACATACCGCCAGGGGGTGTAATAAATACTAACAATTAAATAAAAAATAAAGTTGTATTAAAAAAAATGTTCCCCTTAAAAGTGCGCCCCCCTATGATTGCGCCCTAGGCAGGCGCCTACTCTGCCTACCCCTAGTTCCGGCCCTGGGACACGCCCACCCCTCATTTGAAACACAGACAGGGACCAGAGAACATCTATAGGGAGCTCCAATAAAGGGGCTATTTTTAAAGATAATATTAATGTTTAGCACCATGTAAAAGCAACACCATATATTACTTATAATTGCCTACACAATTAGGGTTTTTTCATTTATCCTTTATGTGTCCTTTAACAAAATGGCTTGTAGCTTGTGCATATGTGAAGTGAACAGAACATATTGCAGGACAGGACTTACACTCCAGATTTACAGTCTCCAGAGCAAATCAATGTAAGCGATTGGAATAACAGGAATTTGGGAAAAGATAAAGTCATAGACACTACGCTCAGTTTTACACAGGGGGCAACCAATCACAGCTTTGCTTTCCTTCTCTGCTGGTTGCTATGGGCAACATTAACACGTCATACAGAAATCTTGCCCTTTACTCTCTGAGCTAAGAATAATTACATAGAGGGAAATACTACAAAATACTTTGGTTCTTATGTGATCTCTGTATACTTTTAGCATTAGCATAATACACGGGTCTTAGTCATATTTTTACTCTAATTAAATAGCACAACATTTTCCCTCAGTCCCCAACTCGCTTAGTCCCGCCTTGTCTCCAATCATTTCTCTCAGTATCTCTCTGTCCCGCCTTCTCTTCAATCATTTCTCTCAGTAGCTCTTATTCCTGCTTTCTCTCCAATCATTTCTCTCAGTAGCTTTGTCCCGCCTACATTCCTCTGTCAGCCAATCGGATAGCGCGTCCCGCCCCTCCAGTCCAATGAGTCGGATTGCTCCCAGTACAGGAAGCAGAGCAGCGTGAGGAGGAAAGAGGTGAGTGAGGGAGCGGCAGCAGTCAGTAAGTGTCCGGCGGTAGGAGGGATCATGTGCCAGTGGGAAGCAAGGACACCCTACAGCCTGAGAGCAGCCACTGAGGAACTCATTGTTTTGCCATAAGGAGCTTCAGGGCTTCAGTGAGTGAGGGATAAGAGCTGCCCATTGTCACGGGATGATCATGGGCAAATTGTGGCGCCGCTAGGAATGAAGGGAACGTTGGGCGCTGGTGTGCGCTGAGCTGTTTCTATGGTGTCAGTGTATTAGTGTGAGTGTGTGAGGAACACCCCCAGTACTGGCCACACCCACATCTCCCTTTCATTGGCCCTTACTGGCCTCTCTGCAAACTGTCCATCTTAAAGGAGAAGGAAAGCCCCAGGGCGCAAAACCCCCTCCCCTGTGTTGCCCACCCTCCCTCCTCCCCCCTGGCCTACCCCTCCCGCTGGGCAAATGCCCCTAACTTGTTACTTACCCTTCTGCGCAGGTCCAGTCCAGGGAGTTCACAGGCGACATCTTCTTCCACGCGATCTTCTTCCTCCTTTGACTGGCGTTTTGGCGCATGCGCAGTAGGATTGTTTCGCCGGTACGGATCTACTGCGCATGCGCCGGTCAAAGGAGGAAGAAGATCGCATGGAAGAAGATGTCGCCTGTGAACTCCCTGGACTGGACCTGCGCAGAAGGGTAAGTAACAAGTTAGGGGCATTTGCCCAGCGGGAGGGGTAGGCCAGGGGGGAGGAGGGAGGGGGGGGCAACACAGGGGATGGGGGTTAGCGCCCTGGGGCTTTCCTTCCCCTTTAAAAGCACAGTACAGCTGCACAGCCAAATGGCCAGTAATGCTTTGTTACATGTCACACACTGGAAATCTTACTCATTCCACTCCATTATCTGCTTACACTCCCCCAGCTCCCAACCCCCCCTCTCTCCGTCACCTTTTCCACCATAAAAGTCTGTCCCTTGTTATTCCTGCTCAACCCTCAGCCCCTGTCTTCTAACATTATTCACCAGTGTCGGACTGGGATGCCAGGGGCCCACCAGAAAACTATTACTACAGTAGACTGTGCATACCTCCCAACTGTCCCTTTTTCGAAGGGACAGTCCCTCTTTTGACAGCTCAACCCGCAGTCCCTCATTTGTACTGGAAAGTCCCTCTTTTCTCTGCACTGAAAAGCCAGAAAAAGAAACAAAGTTTCTCACTTAATTGGCTTTTAGCAGAGAGGCCAGAACAGGTAACAGGTGCAAATAAGATACTTTGTAACAATTTTGAGACACAAAAACACAGTTTAGATGAGAAATATTTTCAAACTTTCATAACCTGCCAAATTTTGTAAAACAAACATGGTAATTAGGGGGTGTGGCCACATAAAGGGGTGTGGTCAATAAAATTGCTGCACTGTGCAGAAAAATTTTTTTTTGTATCTCTTTTTACTTCCAAAATGTTGGGAGGTATGGACTGTGGGCCCACTTTCCAAACTATTATTCCTCCTTTACTTAACCTCTTGATTCTCCTAATCTTTAATATCTACTTCCTATATTATTCTTATATCTACTTCCTATATTCTTCCATTATTTAGCTTTTTCCCCATAAAGAAATCGGTAATGACCATGAAATAGGGTAAATGGTTAGAAGCAAAAGGGCCCACTGACACCTGGGCCCACCGGGACTTTTCCTGGTATCCCGGTGGGCCAGTCCGACACTGTTATTCACCAATTAAACGGTTCCAATTAACACCAGGCAAGTCCCATTGAATCATTATTGTTATCAATATGTCTCAACGTCAGTTACCGACTATGGGCGACTCAAATACTGGGGATATATATGCGTTGTGTGAAGTAAAGGATCTCACCAAACGCACGTCACTTATTGAAGTAGAGACTCCGTCGGAGAGCTACACACCCCCATCCACATCCTCAAATTTCAGATTATTGGAGAAACGTTTAACGCAAGAAACTTTTTTTTATGTTGGGACATTGCGAAATTAGAGAAATATATCGCAGTCTCTCGAATACCAAGAGGACTCCGGATTAAAAAAAATCCCTATGTTTGCCAGGGGTGATACGGACTTTGTTTATGGGTGGAATGACATTTTAACGTAGTGTTCACTTAAATTAATGTCTCTAATTATCCACCATAAGGAAGACACCCTCACCAATCTACGCAAGCAAATCAAGGACAAACAAGTTGAATTATCCTCATATGATAAAACCTCATCCTTCATTCAATTTGACAAGGAACTGAAAAATCATCCAGACACGCTAGAGAAAACGGTCAGTGAATGAAAAAAGTGCAAATTTCTGAGGGACAAACAAGACTATGATAACAACACTGTTTACCTTTGGCCTAGACCAAAATCCATTCTGAAACACGCATTTAAACAGCCATAAAATGTGTTGCTATCAAGTGGCTCTGATGATGAAACTAGAAAGAAGTCCTATTATTGACTTTGGTATGGAGACCAGTACCCCGGATAACAGAAAGTCAAAAAACTACAGACCTCTAACACAAATAGAGAAGAAATCAGTCAAATGGAGACGGGATACATACGATACAGAAAAACAAGGAGAGAAGGACGGAAACGTTCAAGAGAAGAGACTCAAGCTACGAGATGTCCGTCCAGTGAGAGGGAGGAAATACTAAATATAGTTAATTTATCCTCTTTTCCTTTGTTCGAGTGAGCAACTGAGGGTTCTAAGTAAGGGTCTGTCTTTTGCTTCAGACTGACACTTTAATATGTTCCATACCTTAGTGGATGTTAATAAACTGGTAAGGAAATTGACATTACAGAGACATTTTTATGACATGTCAGATGGTGATTCAGTATCAGAGGTTTTATCTTCTGATCAGGCTTTAAGTGACGTTTTGACATCAGATTCCTTACCTGATACAAATGACCTAATGAATGTAAACCAGCAGAATGTTGATTTGTTACTTTTTTCTGATCTGCCTCCAGAATTTGGAGGACCTACAAAATGAAGGTGCCACTCTTAATAGGGATATTACAATCCAGATCCATCTGGGTTTAAAACCAGCCAGTGATTTCTACCCTATTAATTCACGGTGTCCTTCAATGGACATTTTTCAGGATATGATTGAACAGGATTTATTGAAACTATCTACAAATATTAAGCACAAATGGTCTTCCATTTTCTGTTGGGATGATAAGCGAGCGCTTGCGGATTTATATGAAAATCCACACAAGCTGATAAGGGCCGATCTGTGGTTGTCCTTAACACTGCCGATTACATTCAGGAAGCCACACGACAACTATCCGATACTAATACTTGTAACCGATAATCCTACTAAAACATTTCAATCTGAATTGCATAATTTGATCAATTTTGGTATATCCCTGGGGGTAGTGGATGTAAAGGATAAGACCTTTTGATTTGTGAGTTTCCCATCACTCCAATCTTTCACCCTACCAAAAATACATAAATCTCCCACTCACCCCCAGGGGAGAACAATTATTTCTAGTATTGGATCTTTCAGTGAAGGCTTATCAGTTTGGGTAGATTGATGCCTCCAGCCAATTGTGGTAAATTTAAAATCATATTTAAAAGACACAGGTCATTTGTTATCACTTTTGAATGACATACCTTGGTCCAGCGGATATAGCTGGGCAACAATGGACATTCAGTCTTTATATTCTTCCATTCTGCACTCCTAAGGCTTAAAGGCAATTAACATATAAATGGGTTGGTGGGAGCGTACCCACATTTTTGGAGATAAAAACATGAATTTTATTTGGAGATAAAATATGTAGTGACTGTATCATTTGGTACATTCACTACATTGATGATCTTTTTATTTGGGGTGGGCCACCAGATAGCTTGGATACTTTCTTGAAATTCATCAATACCAATGATTTGAATCTGATCTTTACCCCAAACCAAAATTTTGATAGTATTGAATTTTTGGGTGTTATATTTGAAGGACAAGAGAAAGTATACACCAAACCAGTAGCTGGGAACACCATCCTAAGGGCAGACAGTTGTCATCCTAGGCATACTAAAATGAGTATTCCTTTTAGCCAATTTTTAAGATACAGACAAAACTCCTCTACCATTGAAATTTTTGATGAACATGCAGATTTATTAAAACAGAGATTAGCCGAGAGGGGTTATCCTACTGATGTAATTGAATCGGCCTATCACAGAGCACGTTCCCGTGATAGGAACAGTCTTTGTTAAATTTTTATTATGTTTTGATCCTGAAAAGTTTGTAAAAGGAATCAGGATACTAATTCCAAAGGCAAAGGCATTTATTTCAGTATAGAATATAATGTAGAATTTAATGACATTTGTCGGATAATATGTCAGCAACTTCCAATGTTTTCAATGATCCCATTCTGGGTAACATTTAGTCAAATAATCCTCTTAAATTGGTATCTAGGAGGTCTCCCACCCTTGGGGGTATATTTATCAAAGAGTGAAGTTAATAGTGAAGTTTCGCCACTAGAGTGAAATTCCGCCATTCTCCATTCATTTCTATGGGATTTTTATAGGCATATTTATCAAAGGGTGAACTTTCACTTTCACCTTCACCCATTGATAAATACGCCTTTCAAAATCCCATAGAAATGAATTGAGAGCTGCGGAATTTCACTCTAGTGGCGGAACTTCACTCTTTGATAAATGTACCCCTTGGTAGGAGACTATCTCCTAGTTTGGTTTCCAGTCTGGTTGTTTCTTCTGCGGGCAATTGGCTACGTACCAAAGGGACCTTTAAATGTGGCAGATATCCCTGTAAAACATGTAAGGTCATGACAGTCAGTTCTGACTTCAAATCAAATGTTACAGGTAAAGTATTTAACAACACCACTTATAACAATTGTTGCAGTAGACATGTGGTCTATTTACTTGAATGTAAATCCTGCAGTAAACAATATGTGGGTCGTACGATTCGCCCTCTCAAGGACAGAAATAGGGAACATCTCAATGCCATCGACAATTGTGACCAAAAATCCCCCATTGGGAAACACTTTAGCCAATGTAGCGGACGTGGGACCCTTGATTTAGGGGTTAAAGTAATTAAAAAGATACAGACCCCCCCTAAGAGGTGGTGACCCCATACTTTCATTGAACAAACGTGAAGCCTTTTGGATTTTTACCCTTAATACATGGAATCCGTGTGGTCTTAATACCCAATTTGGTATTTTGTATTATTTCTAGGTTGCACTTTTTTCATTTTTTTTTTTTTTTGGATTATCACTTACCAAGTTTTTTGTATTTTTTCACTTGTTTTTTTCATTATATAGTCACATGTCCTATTAGATGATAATCAATAGAGGTTGCTATACTAATGCACTATTTATACAGCTTCCTCACTCACTGTTCCCCTATGCTTATGATTAAGGGCACATGCTCCTGAAAAGGCGTCAAGCTCAGTGTGATGTGCCCCTCTTTTTAACAATGGATCAATAAAGAGTTTGGATTTTAATTTAACTGGTGTGCGGAAATTCTTTCTCTTCTTCTCCCCTATTGGGGGGAACTCCTCATGTCCCTTTTCTTTCCCACCATCCAACTCGTATGCACCCACATCAATGCAAGTAGAGCTACAGGGGGACTTTGTATAGATCTTGTCCTGAAACTCATACACTAATCCTATGTTCTGTGCTCCATATTATTGTCAGATGCTCATATACACAGTGTCTCTTTAATGGGATTCTGTGAATCTGGGCCCAGTAATTCTATTGCTTGGAATAATCCTGTATAGAAATGTGTAAGTGCTTAATTCCAGGGTCACTTCCAGGTCAGTCCCTCCCACAAGGAGCCAATGGGAATGTGGGAGGAAGCGAGTGACACAGGGATGAAGGGGAAGAAGAAGAAGAAGGATAAAAATGAGGAGGAGGAGGAGCGGGGGAAGAAGGAGAGAATGGTGAATCTGACACTGGAGATGATCTATCTGCTGACTGGAGAGGTGAGGGGCACTGTGACTGGCACACTGACAAGAGACTGTCTGTCTGTACAAAGGGGGTCTCTCTGCAGCTCAAACACCATTCTCTCTTCCTTTCAATATTTAGCACTACATCCCTAGGAAGAAGTCAGATGATGGGGGGGCCCTGCATGCCCCTGGCTCCGTCATACAGAAGGAAAATAACAAGAATGACAAGAAGATCCTGGAACTCATGTCCAACATCATCCAGCTGCTGACTGGAGAGGTGGGTACAGCGGCCCCTTATTGTTTAGTAACAGTGGATGATAATCCCTTTCTCTGGCTGGGGGATGACTGGAACATTGTGTGTGACAGGTTGCCATAAGGACTCATCATGTTTCCATCCATTTTTCCTTGGACGAGTGGGACTATATAAAAGGAAACCAGGACCTTTATGAGGAAGGGATAAAGGAGGAGCCTCAGCAGCCCCTCCCACCGGGTAAGTATTGGGTGGTGTCTATCATATGCAGAGCATAGAGTCTATGCAGGAAATGTTGTCTTTTCATATACCCAGTTAATAATCCATCAAATAAAATAATCAAATCAAATAATTGCTCAAGTCACGAGTAACAAGTCCAATGTCCAGACCAAGATGGCTCTATAGGGAAAACACAGGCAATCCTACACTATAGAACCTGTGCACATGCAAGAGACAGCTATGCCAGTTCCAGCAAACCTCTATTTAATTGCAATGCTCATCATTTGTTCCAGAGATAATGCAGGAGGGAACAATATTTGTCACATCTCCCTACATACCAGCTGTGTGGCTTGGGAACGTTTACATTACATGGAATAGAGCACTTGATTATCATTGAAGGCTATGCCACAAACCAGAGGTCCACTTCCCATGTCTCCAGCTTGTGACTGAATTGGGTTTGGTCGACCCTTGTTTACTGACGTTCAGCTCAGCACACAGGTCACCTTGTAGAACACTCCTACCAGATTATGTATAGTTCTAACTCACTTATTCATGAGAAAAATCTGCATCTCTGAGATAGGTATCCCTGGGTGTACACCTGTCAAATAAAGCAGATGGACTATTCACCCTGAGAGTGTAAATCTGCAATAGCCTCCCTTCCCAACCACAGGGCACCTGCGATCATTAAATGCCATGTAGACTACCTTGAATTTTATAATACAGCAAAATCCAGGGGACCTCTCCCACCCTCCTTAACCAAGGACTCAATTATCCTGATACCCAAACCTTGTGATCAACCATAAATAATATTCTCTCTTCTTCTCTTTGCCAGACTGTGAATATGAAGACAAGAGAGATATCACAGCTGATCTGGGAGGAACATTATGTTATAATAATGAGACAAGCAAGATTGGGGCTGAAGGAGCAGATTTTTGTGTTAAAGGGAACATCTCAAACTCTAAAATTTCCCCAGCAGAGCAGCCCCCACCAGCCAATGGGATTAAAGAGGCAGGAAACCAATCAGATTGTAGGATTAATCCACTTACAGAACAGATAAAGGGAACAGATATACCTACTCCTATCATAGGATTCAGCCTGAATAACAGCCTGGCAGCTAATTATCTGTCAGTTGTTATTAAAGAGGAAACGGCTTCATGGGAAGAAGAAAAGCACCTTGCAGAACAAACTCAATCGACTCTCAAGGGTTGTAGACTGAATAACAACGTGTTCCCTAAGGATACATTAGATGGAATCAACGGGGAGTTGGTTTTATGGCAAACAGACCATAATTACTGTAAGATAAAAACAATTTCAGGACAGATACAGAGAACAGATAAAATAGCTGATATTATGGACTGCAGCCTGACTAACAACTCACAAGGTGATTATGTACCATTTGTTATTGAGAAGGAATCATGTGAAGAGGGAAACCAATCAGATTGCAGGATTAATCCACTTACAGAACAGATACAGGAAACAGATACACCTACTCCTATCATGGGATGCAGCCTCTCAATAATAAAGGATGATAAAGATGATAAAAATGCAGAGACGTCCCCACATGAACATCACTTAACAAAAGAGATTATTCATAAGAAATATTGTTGCAGCCAGTGCCACAGAGAATTCCTTCAAAAAAGAGACGTTGTTAGACATGAAAGAACTCATACAAGTCAGATACACGTTTCTCCTCACAGAAATCTTTATAATCATCTTAATGTTCATACAGCTAAGAAACCCTTGTCTTGTTCTGAATGTGAGAAATGTTTTGCCAGATTATCACAACTTATTGTCCATCAACGAACCCACACAGGAGAAAAACCTTATTGTTGTTCTGAATGTGGGAAATGTTTTACCAGATCATCAGAACTTACTGTCCATCGACAAACCCACACAGGAAAGAAACCTTATTCTTGTTCTGAATGTGGGAAATGTTTTTTGAGAAAAACGAACCTCAAATATCATCACAGAACTCACACAGGGGAGAAACCATTTCCTTGTTCTGAATGTGGGAAATGTTTTTTGAAAAAATCAAACCTTAAATATCATCACAGAACTCATACAGGGGAGAAACCATTTTCTTGTTCTGAATGTGGGAAATGTTTTGTCATGTCAAAAGACCTTACTGTCCACCAAAGAATCCACACGGGAGTGAAACCATTTTCTTGTTCTGAATGTGGGAAATGTTTTTCCAGTTTGTCATATCTTAATATCCATCAACGATCCCACCTTGTTCCTAAACCTTATTCTTGTTCTGAATGTGGGAAAGGTTTTTCGAACCAAAAGAGCCTAAAATATCATCACAAAGCCCACACAGGAGAGAAACCTTTTTCTTGTTCGGAATGTGGGAAATGTTTTACTAGTGCATCATACCTTACTGTCCATCAACGATCCCACACAGGAGAGAAACCTTATTCTTGTTCTGAATGTGGAAAATGTTTTACTACTTCATCATACCTTTCTGTCCATCAACGAACCCACACAGGGCGGAAACCTTATTCTTGTTCTGAATGTGGAAAATGTTTTACATGTAACAGTAGTCTTAAGTTACACTTAAAACTGCACAAAGGAGGAAAACCATAGGTTTGTTCTCAGGCAGTTCCTTCTTTATTTGGAAGATACGTGCCATTTGGTCACTGCGTTTTTTTAAAACTTATTTCTACAACGGCAATTTGTACTGGTGACTCACCCACTAGTGTAGCTGTTACCCAGGTCTACATTTTCTGCTCCAGCCGATTCGCAGTGTATTTGCAGCTTGTTTACTCACGTCTTTTTGTCTTCAAGGAAAATGCTTTTTTTGCAGCAGTTGTAGCTGTTCATTTTGATATACAAACAAATAGATGGCAGTACCCTCCATTAGATGGAATGTGGAAAAGACAAAATCATGGTGTGCAGGGTCAAAGAGCATACATATAAACACAACAAAAAAGAAAGAAAAGTTTGACCCATAAATTTGCACCTTCCTACACTATTAATCCATGATACCTCACATATGAAAGAATAATAAAACTTAACCTTTAATTTGCACAACTAAAAAGCCAAGACTCCAGAACCTTCTTAAATTAAAAATATCATTAGGAGAATAAAGCTAAGCGGACTCACAGGCCATCTGCTTATAGACGGGTATTGGAGGAATGAGTCTAACAGCATCACATGACTCTAATCCTCAGTTTCAGGGTATTGGATAATAACTACGGTGTAATGAGTATTTACGGAGTATCCCTGCCTTATGTGGATTTAAGAATAAATAAGTAGTGATAGTACCCTGGAGCGTAGACAGAGCCCTGTCCTTTGTGCTCTCAATGTTGCGAGTTACTGATAACTCGTGTGGGCGAGTCAGCACACGACAATGTATATCTTCTGCTAGAGTCCTGCAGCGGGTCGGGTACCCGCGGGTTACCCGCAAAAACCTGCAGCACCCTGTGGGTTGCGTTTAGAAGTTCCAGGTGCAGGTATACCCGCAGTTTTGCAGGTTGTGGATCGGGCCACGGGTCTTCTCAATATCGATATTCACTCCTTTTTTCTGGTCACGTCTACTTCCGATGACGTCACTTCCGGTTTCTAATGACAGCACTTCCTGTTTTACTCCTTTTTTTCTGATCACGGCTACTTCCGATGATGTCACTTCCGGTTTCCAATGACAGCACTTCCTGATTCTTGGTGGTCAGCAGGTAGCGTTCCGGGTTGCGGATAAGGTACATGCGGGAAGGGTCGGGTAGCGGGTCCAAGCGTGTAAGAATGCGGATTGCAGGTTTCTGGTACGGGTCGGGTTCGGGTCCCAAAATGGACCCGCGCAGGACCGCTCCTTGATGTAAAAAAGCTTATGAGTGTGCTGAGATTAACCCTCTATTCCACCCACACCATATATCTGGCTAAAACTACATCTCAAAAACATGAACGTACGAAGGTCGGCCCTCTAATCCAGGGAGCAGGGAGGGAAATTGCATGACTTGTCACAAAACAAGGAAGTAAAAAAAACTAATTTGTATTCGCGAAAGGATTCCGGGGTTCTGCCGAATCCAAAATAGTGGATTTGGTGCATCCCTACAATTAAAGGTTACGTTTTATTACTCTTTCATATGGGAGGTATCATGGATTATTGGTGTGGGAAGGTGCAAATTTATGGGTCAAACTTTTCTTTCTTTTTTTATTTTATATTTTCAACATTTGGAAAATAAAGAAGTAGAGCTAGGTGCTACTGGGTGCATCCTCAAGGATCAGAAAATTACAGATGAATTCTACAGGAAAACTAATTTTCAAACTGCTTGGGTTTATTGGATGGAAAACACCTTAGAATTGTCAAGTCATCAAATAATGGCTCCAAGTACTGGAAGTATAAAAAGTATTTTTCAATTGTCCCCCTAGCAGTTACTACTGTTTTTTCATCATTGATGCGGGAGCCTGTGGAAGCACTGGAGATTTCATTGCTTTCAGAAATTCAGCACTGGGATAGAAAATATTTGATGGGTTTCTATCCCATCCTTAGCCCAAGCCATTACCTGGAACAGCAGCACCAGATATGCCATTTGTGTTTGTTGGGGATGAGACAAATTCTTATTAGGACTTATACATGAACTCTAAGTGACCAATTTATCGAGGATTGAATAGTAAATTCGAACTGTAATCTTCCAGTTTCAAAATTCACACATTCTAATTTTAATCCCCCTATTTGAATGCCAATTCAAATGTGAGATTTATCACACCTCAACCATAGAAACATTCCTAATTTGAATAATCGCCACCTTAAACCTGCTGAGTTCATGTACAAATCAGTGGCCGAGGTCCGTTGAGCCATTTGGAGATGTTAATAGCCTTCCTGACATTCTAGTTTTTTTAGGGAGAAAAACTTGATTTGTACGAATTGAATACGATTCGAGTTTTTGGGTCAGAACCATTCGATCGAATATTAGACATTCTAATTTTTTCTTAAATAACCTCCTAATCGAATTGTGAGTATATTTGAATTTAAATTCACATGAATTTGAATGAGATGAGAATTCGGGACCAATTTACAAATGCTTTTATATCCTCAGATGGAGCACTACCGTGGCATCTAAGCCTTTAATTTTTTTTTTCAAGTACACTTTGTCATTTAATACATAGGGATGTGTGGCCAGTGTTTTGTCTGACTTTCCATCATGTTGAGAAATGCCATTTTTATACCATAGTGTTTTCTTTGGGTGGTAATTAAAACTTATTCTTTATATTTGTATGTTTGTTTTTGAATGGGGAGAAGTCAGTTCTGTCTGTATATGTGTGTTATACACAAACAATAAGAACATTGGGATGCTTATTTAGTGGAGACTAAAAATTTTGCTGATCTACAGACAAATGAACATTTCCCACAGGTCCTACACGTTTCATGCCTTTAAGGCACTTGGTCATGGGCCAGATTACCTGCCACAGGAAGTGGATATTCATGGAGGAATACAGACATACACACACATATTTAGATGGAAAAAAACATTTGGATACAAGAATTACAACTACTGTATATACAGTACTCGAGTATAAGCCGAGTTTTTCAGCCCCCAAAATATGCATGAAAAACTCTACCTCGGCTTATACTCGGGTCAAGCGCAAAAACGGTCGCCAGCGCCTAAGAATAGTTGCCGGCGTCCAAAAATGAGACGCCGGCACCTCCAATGGGATTTTTTGATTGAAACTTACCAGAAGCTGCTGCATTTTTCACCCTAGGCGTATACTCGAGTCAATACGCTTTCCCAGTTTTTGGAGGTAAAATTAGGTACCTCGGCTTATACTCGGGACGGCTTATACTCGAGTATATACGGTATACAAAAGTACAAAAACTCTTTCTGAGAATATATACTAATATATATATATATATATATATATATATTAGATATGGAAAAGATCGCACCCGCAGGACTTATTCTTTAACAAAGAAGATTTATTGTGAGTAGATGCTGACGTTTCGGCTGAGACAACAGCCTTTTTCAAAGTGACAAAAAAATCACAAACACGGATATAAATACACAGTGTGGCGGGAATAAACTCAAATTACAAATAACACACCTGGGACAGAGGAAATGACGTGTGGAAAGTGGGAGTGAATACGGTAAAAATACCTTCAGTGGAAAGAAAGGGGTTAAATTGATCGAAGGAAAACAAAAAACGAGAAGGAGGGGTAACCATCGCAACCGGAGAAAGCAAAAGGCAAACTAATAAATTAATAAAATATAAACGCAAAAAAATTAATAAAATATAAACGCAATAAAAGGGAAATCGCTATTTAGAACACACATGCTTATACACATACTCTGCGATTCGGGACCAATTAATTCTTGTAGCAGTTACTTGTGTTTTGCTAAATATAGATAAAAATGACTAAGTGTCAAAACGGTATATAAATATACAATGTTGTAGTCAATTACGAGGTTGCTAGGGAATGTATCAGTTACAAAAAAGCCGTCTGGATACATTCAGAAACTACACGGCAGTATAGAGTATAGCATAGCAAAAGATAGGAAAAGCACGAACACGGACACAGCGGACGATGCTCGTGCGATGTTCCTTAGATGGTGGAGCCCCGGAGCGTCCTAACCAGACGAAAAACTTACAGACATACGTACCTGAATTGGACGAGTTTGAAAATATTCATCTCGGTGTCCAGGTGCATTAACCAGGACGAACGCGCTTTACAGGACATCACCCAGCTTGACATCCATCTGAAGTTGATTTGACAGCTACAGTGACAATGAGTGGGGATTATACGTGTTCGGACGCCTTGGGCTAACAGCGATTCTTACAGTGTTCCAGTGGCCGACAGGTCAAGCTCGACATCCATCCTGGCATGGTTTGACGGCTTTCCTGACAGCAAACGGCAACAATTGTGAACGATTAGATTGGAAGGATCTGCACGCCTCCTGAGCCAGGAGAACCTTTACACGCGGTGTCCCCAAGACGAGCTACATAGTAGCCTTATCGTTGGTTATGTTCCCGATCTATCGGTACGACAGGTCGGTCTGGTGCACAACCTCCATTGAGTCCCTTACCTCGGCTACGACTTGCTATCGTTTGGATACCTATCCGGTAAATATGGTCCGATGGACATTGTGGGCCCCACTAAAGCGGGGTAGCTTCCTGAATTTGATCGTGGACTGGGATCTTACAGATCAAGCGCATATCTGCTTCCGTATTGACAATGTCTTACCACTTCGTGATCCGATCTGCATGATGAGGTGAATGGATCTCCCGTTACTATCCTCTACCTTACTCTTTAATCTGCTTTTTTATTGATTTTTTTCTCCCCTGTTTTTCATTTTGTTCGTTTTTATATATTTTTTTATTTTTTATTATTTTTTCACCAATACATTTTGCTTTTCGTTTTATAGTTCTATTTTGATTTTTACTCTTTGATTTTTCTGCAGTTCTTTCATTTTTGGTCCGTCTTCTGTCTTACTAAGTCCTTTGATATTTGTCTCCTTACGTATAGAGTGTGGATTATCTAATCGTCCACTGTGTCCGTGTTCGTGCTTTTCCTATCTTTTGCTATGCTATACTCTATACTGCCGTGTAGTTTCCGAATGTATCCAGACGGCTTTTTTTGTAACTGATACATTCCCTAACAACCTCGTAATTGACTACAACATTGTATATTTATATACCGTTTTGACACTTAGTCATTTTTATCTATATTTAGCAAAACACAAGTAACTGCTACAAGAATTAATTGGTCCCGAATCGCAGAGTATGTGTATAAGCATGTGTGTTCTAAATAGCGATTTCCCTTTTATTGTGTTTATATTTTATTAATTTTTTTGCGTTTATATTTTATTAATTTATTAGTTTGCCTTTTGCTTTCTCCGGTTGCGATGGTTACCCCTCCTTCTCGTTTTTTGTTTTCCTTCGATCAATTTAACCCCTTTCTTTCCACTGAAGGTATTTTTACCGTATTCACTCCCACTTTCCACATGTCATTTCCTCTGTCCCAGGTGTGTTATTTGTAATTTGAGTTTATTCCCGCCACACTGTGTTTTTATATCCGTGTTTGTGATTTTTTTGTCACTTTGAAAAAGGCTGTTGTCTCAGCCGAAACGTCAGCATCTACTCACAATAAATCTTCTTTGTTAAAGAATAAGTCCTGCGGGTGCGATCTTTTCCATATCTAATTGATGTTACAACCTGGACTGCACCCAGGCACGCCAGACCTCCATTTCGTGAGTGCCGGATCTCTTGCTCTATATATATATATATATATATATATATATATATATATATATATATATATATATATATATATATATATATATATATATATATTCTTCAGACCCACACATGTGAAAAAGTCAATCTCTGTGAGACAATATCTTTAGAGTACAGAGGTTGGTCTGTGCCCCTAATGTTAGAGAGCATCAAATGAACAATTAGGGAAAACAAATTATGGGTCAGGGGATACCCAATGGGAGTGCTTGATGTAGCACGTCAGAGGGTAACTATGGATAGAGGGAATATAGGTAGGGTCATGAAGTCCTGTTTACCATCATTTGTGACACATTCAGGTTATATAGCAATACTATATTCACTATATTGTAATACTGTATCTGCCATATTGCTGAATAATGCCATACTGGGGTACCTTGAATTCAGCAATATCCAGCAAGAAGCAGCCGGAAGAAGATCACTCCGTGGTGCTCACTGGTATAACCCCAGGCTGGTGCAGTTTTCTGCAAAGGGCTATAATCATATTTTTATTATTACTAGTATATATATTTTATATGTGCTACTTACATAACTTTTCTTCACTTGATCACATGATACACTTTACACTCATATTTCTTTTTCCATATATCCTTTCCTATCAAAGGAGACATATAGGATAAATGAAAAAACCCTAATTTTGTAGGTAATTATAAGTAATATATGGTGTTGCTTTTACATGGGGCTAAACATTAATATTATCTTTAAAAATAGCCCCTTTATTAGAGCTCCCTATAGATGTTCTCTGGTCCCTGTCTGTGTTTCAAATGAGGAGTGGGTGTGTCCTAACGGTCCCTGCCAGACAGCCAATCACAGCCCTGCAGTCACACAAGCACAGACAGGCTTCAGTTCCCTATCAGGTCCTGCTAGCTGCTGATTGGTTCCTGTCCTACAGTGCAGTGAGCTGAGTGCACAGCCTGGGAATTCAGGGAGCAGCAAGTGGAAGAGAAGGGAGGGATTATTAGGGTTTTTGCAGAAATATTCAATAAATCAGCCTGAAACACTACTTTTTTAAGCACAATTCTTCTATATCTAAATGAGTATAATGCACTGGTACATTCTTATTTTTTACACTAAATGTCTCCTTTAATGGATCACCCAGCTTCCCCCACAGCTTCTCTTTATCCGCCAGTCTGTATCTCTCTCTCTCTGTTTTTTGATTTACTATGAAGTTTCCTTATAACAATCTTATTTGAACAAAATGGCTTGTACCTTGTGCATATGTGAAGTGAACAGAACATATCGCAGGACAGGACTTACACTCAGCTCCACATTTAGAGTCTCCACATAGGGTTGCCACCTGGTTGGTAAAAATGATGCCAATGTTATTAATAGGAAGAAACAGCAAAAATATAGGAAGGCAATATTTTTTTCCAGAAAAGGTGGCAATCCTATCTCCAGAGCAAATATGTAGAGAAACAGGGGATCGAGTGACTGGTCTGAGACGTCTCACTGGGCAGATGAAGCTGCCAGAAAGGGGGTGGAAGACAGAAAGGAGGCATAATCTGGCTAAGTGCAAGGAAAGCGCAGGTGAAATGGAAGGAGGCAAGAGCTTGATGTGAGGGAACTGTGTTTGCGATGGAGAAGCTAGTCAGAAGTGAGCGCATCTTGTAGGACCCCAGTGTGAGTGACGGCGCTAAAATGACATCACCGCATTGCGCTGCCCAGGTCTGTACGCCTTCACTTACTCAGTGGCTGCTGAAATAAAGGGAGAGCCGGCGGCCGCTTGTACAGCCTGTAAACTGTGTCGGACTGGCCCTCGGGGTACCAGGAAAACTCCCAGTGGGCCCCGGTGTCAGTGGCCTCTTACTTCTAACCATTTGGCCTATTTCATGGTCATTCCTTATTTCTTTATGGGAACAAAGGTTTAATAATGGACATTTTAACATTTTATGATAGTGGTACAAGTAAACGTTTGTAAGTATTCACTACTTACACACAGGAGGTGGCCACGTATAATACTAAAATACTACAGTTAAAGGGTAACTAAACCCCCGGTGGAAGAAATCAAAACACATCCCGTAGTAAATGCACAAAGAGGTGTAAACTTTTCCACAATAGTTTGGAGAGTGGCCCCTAAGTTTATCTGTTGGGCCCCTGGTCCCAGTCTGACACTGTCTGTAACATTGTATCTCTGGAGTCCGGATATAGGGAGCAGCGACTGCACTTATAAAGCTATTGAAACTACATTTTCCCTAAAAAGTATATTAAACAGGAGATTTTCTTCTTCTTCTAGTATGGCCAATTGATTGGAGGAGAATGTTTAATGATGGGATATGTCCCCAAGTTTCAAGTAGGGGCAACCAATCACAGCTTTGCTTTCCTTCTCTGCTGGTTGCTATGGGCAACATTACACGTCATATATAAAACTTGCCCTTTACTCTCGGAGCTGCGAACCTAGACGGAATTACTACAAAATACTCTGATTGTTATGTGATCTCTGTATCCCTTTAGAATTAGCATAATACACGGGTTTTATTCATATTTTTACTCTAATTCAACAGCACAACATTTTCACTCAGTCCCTCTCTTACTCCCACCTTCTCTCCAATCATTCCTCTCAGTATCTCTTAGTCCCGCCTTGTCTCCAATCATTCCTCTCAGTATTTCTTAGTCCCGCCTCGTCTCCAATCATTTCTCTCAGTAGCTCTTTATCCCGCCTACATTCCTCTCTCAGCCAATCGGATAGCGCGTCCCGCCCCTCCAGTCTAAGCCAATGAGTTAGTGTGGGATTGCTCCCGGTACAGGAAGCAGAGCAGCGTGAGGAGGAAAGAGGTGAGTGAGGGAGCGGCAGCAGTGAGGCAGCAGTCAGTAAGTGTCCGGCGGTAGGAGGGATCATGTGCCAGTGGGAAGCAAGGACACCCTACAGCCTGAGAGCAGCCACTGAGGAACTCATTGTTTTGCCATAAGGAGCTTCAGGGCTTCAGTGAGTGAGGGATAAGAGCTGCCCATTGTCACGGGATGATCATGGGCAAATTGTGGCGCCGCTAGGAATGAAGGGAACGTTGGGCGCTGGTGTGCGCTGAGCTCTGTTTCTATGGTGTCAGTGTATTAGTGTGAGTGTGTGAGGAACACCCCCGTACTGGCCACACCCACATCTCCCTTTCATTGGCCCTTACTGGCCTCTGTGCAAACTGTCTGTTCCATTTTAAAGGCACAGTACAGCTGCACAGCCAAATGGCCAGTAATGCTTTGTTACATGTCACACACTGGAAATCTTACTCATTCCACTCCATTATCTGCTTACACTCCCCCAGCTCCCAACCCCCCCTCTCTCCTTCACCTTTTCCACCAAATAGCAGCTTTGTACTATTGGGGGGAACCCCTCATGTCCCTTTACTTTCCCACCATCCAAATCATGTGCAGACCATGTGGGAATCCTGTGTGTCCTGCAACTCATACCCTAACTCTCTGCTCTGTGTTCCATAATATTGTCAGCTACTGATATACACACTGTCTCTTTAATGGAATTCTATGGATCTGGGGAATAATCCTGTATAGAAATGTGTAAGTGCTTAATTCCAGGGTCACTTCCAGGTCAGTCCCTCCCACAAGGAGCCAATGGGAATGTGGGAGGAAGCGAGTGACACAGGGATGAAGGGGAAGAAGAAGGATAAAAATGAGGAGGAGGAGGAGCGGGGGAAGAAGGAGAGAATGGTGAATCTGACACTGGAGATGATCTATCTGCTGACTGGAGAGGTGAGGGGCACTGTGACTGGCACACTGACAAGAGACTGTCTGTCTGTACAAAGGGGGTCTCTCTGCAGCTCAAACACCATTCTCTCTTCCTTTCAATATTTAGCACTACATCCCTAGGAAGAAGTCAGATGATGGGGGGGCCCTGCATGCCCCTGGCTCCGTCATACAGAAGGAAAATAACAAGAATGACAAGAAGATCCTGGAACTCATGTCCAACATCATCCAGCTGCTGACTGGAGAGGTGGGTACAGCGGCCCCTTATTGTTTAGTAACAGTGGATGATAATCCCTTTCTCTGGCTGGGGGATGACTGGAACATTGTGTGTGACAGGTTGCCATAAGGACTCATCATGTTTCCATCTATTTTTCCTTGGACGAGTGGGACTATATAAAAGGAAACAAGGAGCTTTATGAGGAAGGGATAAAGGAGGAGCCACAGCAATTCAGCCCACTGGGTAAGTAACAGGTGCTTTCTATCATTTGCAAATCATGGCAGATATGCAGGATGTTTTATTTTTTTAGTGGAACATGGAAAATGGCAGTTAGTGCTTATATTTATACCCAGGTAATCACCTGTGGCTAAAATACCCAGATATCATACACCTTTCTAAGGGCTAAACTTCACAGGAGATTTTGTGGATCAGATTTCAGGTGTGTTCCCTTCCCACAGTCATGTTGCATCTGACAGCAGATCTTCTCTATAGTTTACACTTAAGATTTATATATCAGTTCTTTTGGATCCATGTGATTACATCCAACTTGTAAAACATGTCAGTCCAAGATAATCCTATAACATCTCCTGTGTAGTTCAGCTGCATGTTGTTTTGGGACATTGTGCTTCTGTGCTCAATCTGTTCTGTGAAAGATTAGGGGCAGATTTATCAAAGTTTAAAATAACTCCCCACAGTAAAATTCTACTACTTTCTATAAATTCCTGAGGGTTTATAGAGGCATAGTTGTCAAATGAATGATCTCTAACTTTCCCCCGTTGATAAATACACCTCTAAAATCCCATAGAAACGAAAAGAGAGCAGTAAAAAATATTTCCAGTGGTGAGGAAATCTATTCCAACCAGAAGACCCTATGAACTACACCTAATGTAATCCCCATCACTATAAACATTTGCTGCTTTATTTGGTCCAGTAGTTTAGCCAATCAAAAGAGAAGCCTGGTTTTGGCCATTTATATGATCAGTGAATCTCACCTGTTTTCTGTATTGTGTTCACAAACATTTTTTAAAGGAGAACTAAACCCCTCATTAAAGAAACCCTACCCTACATAGACCCCCAGCCCAGCTGCTACCACAGGCAAATGCCCTTAACTTTTTACTTACCCCTCGTTGCAGATTCAGGGCATAGGAGTTCATGGGCGCCATCTTCTTTTTCGTCTTCGGTCTTCACCGGGTTTTCTTCTAGCGCTTTGGCAATTTTAGTGACTTTCAGCGCATGCGCAATCTGCTAAAACTGCACTGGTACGGAACTTCCCGATGAAGACCGAAGAGAAAAAGATGGCTGCCGTGAACGCCGATGCCGGAATCTGCACCGAGGGGTAAGCAAAAAGTTAGAGGCATTTGCCCGGGGGAAGCAGTTAGGCTGGGGGAGGGAGGGGGTCTATGTAGGGGGGGTTTAATAAGGGGTTTACTTCTCCTTTAAGCAGATATATCCGTGATCATAAATAACAGTCTTTCTTCTTTGCTTTGCCAGACTGTGAATATGAAGATAAGAGAGATATTACAGCTGATCTGGGAGGAACATTATATTATAATAATGAGACAAGCAAGATTGGGGCTGAAGGAGCAGAATTTTGTGCCGATGGAAACTCTGAAATTTCTCCAATGGAACAGCCCCCACCAGCCAATGGGATTAAAGAGGAAGCAGCCTCCTGGAAAGGAGGAAACCAATCAGATTGCAGCATTAATCCACTTACAGAACAGATACAGGGAGCAGATACACCTACTCCTATCATTGGATACAGCCTGAATAACAGCTTGTCACATAATTATATATCAGTAGCTATTAAAGAGGAACCAACTTCATGTGAAGAGAGTAACCAATCAGATTGCAGCATTAATCCACTTATAGAACAGATAAAAGGAACAGAAACACCTACTCCTATCATGGGATGTGGCCTCTTAATAATGCAGGATAATAAATACGACGACGCTGCCTATACAGCCTCTTATGAATCTCCATTAACAAAACATTCTTTACATAGGAAAATCAGCTCTGATCAGTGCCATAAACATTTTCCTCAAAGCAGAGATATTGATAGACATGAAATAAGCCATGAGGGACTGGAACACTTTCCTTGCTGCAGATATCTTCATAAATGTCACGCAAATAAGAAGCTGTTTCCTTGTTCTGACTGTGGGAAATGCTTCAAAAAGCCATCAGAACTGACAGTCCATCAGAGAACACATACCGGAGAGAAACCGTTTTCTTGTTCTCAGTGTGATAAAAGCTTTATTAAACGCTGGGATCTTAAGAGACACTACAGAACCCACACAGGGGAGAAACCATTTCCTTGTTCCGAATGTGGCAAATGTTTCGCCACTTCATCCGACCTCCGCGTCCATCGACGAACCCACACGGGGGAGAAACCTTTTTCTTGTTCTCAATGCAGCAAATGTTTCATAAATCAGTCTCACCTTAACAATCATCAGAGAAGCCACACAGGAGAGAAACCGTATGCTTGCTCTGAGTGTGGCAAATGTTTTACACGTAACAGCAATCTTAAAATTCATTTACAGAGTCACACAGGAGGAAAAGTGTAATGTGTGAAATGTTTTACAAGCCAGACAAATATTTATTTCGCGCTGATTACATCTTCATACGTGTTTTTCAGTATTTGTAGAAGAGAGTAACAACTGTGTCCACCACCATTTATCCACGTGAGAATCCATACACCGATACTTGGCAGCTAAAGGCTCTGGAGCCTGAGGGACACTGGTCAGTGCAAAAACAGGTGATGCACCAAAGCTGAATGCCGTATATGTGCTCTGTCTCATGGTACTGATTAGTGATGTGCAGGTCGGGATTATTCTCTACTTGCCCGAGCCCGACTTCCTTTTATAGACGCAACGCTGACCTGCCGATGATGTCACAAAAGGGGCGGGGCGTGCAGGCGCGCGTCTATAAAAGTTCAACCCGGAAGCCGGCATTGGTAAGGTCGCAGGCGAGGAGAGCAGTCCGAAGAGCTCAACCCGCCCACGACCCAGAAAGGGGGATGCAAGGTCAGCCCTGACCCGTGGGTATTGGTCCAGGCCACACATTACTAGTACTGATGTATCATCGGCTGGGTGCTAAGTGCAAAAAAGTACAATTTTCTATACTTTCTTCTCTTTGTGCCCTGCCCTCTGAAACATTCTGCTGGTCTCTGTGCTCTAAAACAGCACAGACACTGGAATATGTCTCTGCCTCCCAGCAACAGATAATAATGTGGGTTTTATTGAATAGGAAGGGTCATATCCCAAGGGATAGGAGAGTCCCATGATTTATATTATGTACTAAAGCTTGCACAGTGGATACCATAATGGAAATATAACCAGCTGGGAACGACTTGTCAGTCAATATGCTTTTACTGTAACTTACAGTATGTGTAGAACAATAGGGGTAAAATAAATGTTTCAGTGCTAGAATAATACCGGGGGGGGGAGGGGGTCTATCAAAGGAAGTTACAGTATCAGTATAACAGGAAGAATCTCTTCAAATCATTAAAAAAAATATATTTTGTGTAATTCCTTTCCTAAGAGATGTGTCAGTCTGATTCATTTGATGAATTCAAATTAGCTTTGTGCTTGTTAGTAGGAAATGTGATAACCCTGTTATTCAAAATGCTCCGGATAACAGATCTTTCTATAATTTGGCTCAAGATTTAGAGAATTTTGCGCCACTCGGCTTGATGACGTCACACGCCCAACGCATAAAGCCAGAAGCATAGAGCCATAGAGAACCAGCACTTGAGGAAATAGGACTAGGGCTGTGGGTGTCCCCGCCGGGCGCTAGTCCCCACTAGACCACCAGGGTAAGCGCTTACAGTTGGCCAATTCAATATATATTCACAAACAGTGAAATGGACATTTCTGAATATAGCAAGAGTGGTAGGGTTGCCACCTGTTCGGTTTTGACCCGGACAGCTCGGTAATTTGAAGAGCTGCCCTGGTCAAAACCTGCCCGGTTTTGCAAATTAGGAAAACTGGGCAGAATTGCCAATGATTGTCCAATCGCCCCTGGCATCACGGCCCACCACCGCCACTTACTTTTACTCCCAAATCATAAGAGCCTCTACTTGAGCAGGCTGCAAAATGTTTTCCTATGAGGGATTTTTCATCCTTCTTTTTAATGGCCCTCATGTCCTTCAGTATTCGTTCTTTCAAAGTGCGGGTCGATCGTCCCACATATTGTTTAGTACAATTTTTGCATTCTAGCAGGTAAACTATGTTTGTCGAATTACAATTGAAAAACCCTTTGTTCTGGTATTCGTTGCCTGTTTAAATTTGGATTTAAAGCCCTGACTTATAGTGATAACTTTACAGGTCTCACATGTGGTTGCTCCATATTTATATGTGCCCTTTGTTAAGAGCCAATTCGCCCCAATTACTGATGTAGAGACCACACTGGGGGCCAGCATCCTACCCAAAGTGGGGGCTTTCCTTGATACAAATTTGCTATCTTTGGGGGAAATTATATCCTTGAGTTGGCTATCACTATATAAAATCAGAAGATATTTTTTATTGTTTTACATACTGCTGTAAATTCCTCACTATAGTCTTTTCCTTATCGTTAACTGATCTGGTGGATTTCCTCTTGGACTTATATCCTGCATCAGTTATATATGTATGGGCTGGTTTGCCTTATCATATGAATCCCTAATCAGGTTCATTGAGTAACCCCTTCTATGTAGTCTGCTAGATAACTCCCCTGACTATTCTCTAAAGGACCTTTCTGAACTACAGTTCCTGCGATACCGAACAAATTGACTGTAAGGAATATTACGTAATGGATGTTCTGGATGGCAGCTTTTTGCCCTACGTATAGTATTACCTGTTATGGGCTTGCGAAAAATTTCAGATTCAATATTTGCCGAATTGATATTGTGTGTGAGTAAAAATTCTAAAACCAAAATGGTGTAGTGAATGAGATCTTGTGTGTACTGTCCTGCGTTTGTGAGAATCTCTGTGATGGCGTGTACTCCCATGTTATGTGGTATACAAGAATATAATGACTTGACATCCATCAAAACCCAACTATAGTGTATAATGTATGTGTCACCATTGTTGAATTGCCGGTCCACCTCTGCTTTATAGTCTTTGGTGTTCATGACAACTACACAACCTCCTTTGTCCGCTTGGCGGATTGTGATGTCTGGGTTCTCTCTCAGGTCTTTCAGTGCCTTCCTTTCCTCAGGGGATATATTATCCCTCCTGTGTTTAGGTGAATTGGTCGCTATTTCTTTTAACTCCGCTTCCACTAAATCCTGAAAGATGTCCGTAGACTTGTGCCTGAACTTTAGGAGAGAAATGCTTTCTGGCAGGCTGCTCTTTATCCTTCTCAATGTAACTGAATGTGTCTCAGTGGGACATGGGTTTTTACTATTGAGTATTGTTCTTAGATCTACCAGGCAGCTGTTATCTTGTCTTGCGTGATTGAAGTTTATCAGAGCACAAGTCACATGACTTGGGGCAGCTGGGAAATTGACAATATGTCTAGCGCCATGTCAGATTTCAAAATTGAATATAAAAAAATCTGTTTGCTCTTTTGAGAAATGGATTCCAGTGCAGAATTCTGCTGGAGCAGCACTATTAACTGATTCATTTTGAAAAAACATTTTTTCCCATGACAGTATCCCTTTAAGGAAAAGACTAACTGGACTGGTGCTCAAAAAACCCAACAGTAGTTCTCTCAGCCTATGCTGATGATGTCATTCTTGTGGCCCAGAACCTAGTTGATCTTGAGCGGGCACAAGAGTGTCAAGAGGTCTACGCTGCTGCCTCATCTGCCTGGATCAACTGGTCCAAGAGCTCAGGCCTTCTGGAGGGTTCTCTACAGGTATGCCTCCTGCTATTCATGATATCTCGTGGGAGAGTAATATCATTAAATATTTAGGGGTCTACCTATGAGCTGAGGAGCATCCTGTCTCACATAATTTCATTGAACTTGTGGAGCGTGTTCTAACCCGCCTGGGAAAGTGGAAGGGTTTTTGCTAAAGTACTTTCTATGAGGGGGAGGGTTTGGGTGATCAATCAGCTGGTGGCCTCTCAGATCTGGTACCAGCTGATATGTCTTAGCTCAACCCAAGAATTCATTGTGAAGATCCAGAGAGGGTTAATAGACTTTCTCTGGATGGGAAAGCACTGGGTTTCTGCAGGCATTTCAAGCCTCCTGTTGAGAGAGGGAGGGCAGGGAGTTGTATGCATATGTTCTCAAGTGCACACCTTCCATCTCCAGCAAATACAGAGATACTTGTATGCAGATCCTTCTCCACAGTGATGTACTCTAGCATCGAGCTTTTATCGGCAGGTACGCAATATGGGGTATGAACGGCAATTGTTTGTCAATGAACCTGAGGGTTTCCTAAGAAATCTTCCAACTCTGCCAGCTTACTACCAAGACACTCTAAAGACCTGGAGCATGGTCAACGTGTTAACGCAAGGAGCCATTCAAGGGAAAGACATTCTTAATGAGCCCCTACTTTACAATCCATCTTTTAAGACTAGGATGTTGGAATCCATCAGCATCCACGGTTGCCTTTGCCAGGCTTGGTTAACCAGAGTTGGGGGATCTCCTGGATTTTGAGAAATCAGATTGGGTGGACTTTCAGGCAGTTATGGAACGCATGGGATTCCTCACCACTAGGGTTCCACACTGTCTGCTCAAGGAAATCAAGGAAACAATCTCTGCTGATTCTCACACCTTCATTGATGGGGTTTTACATGCTGGAGAGCCACGTCCACCTTGGAATAATTCCACCTTGGAATAATAGCACCCAAAACCCATCAATCCCCCCAAGCAGGGCCGGACAGCAAACTGTGGGTTCTGGCAAATGCCAGAGGGGCTGCTATAAGGCGCCATAGAAAGTCAGCATTTAGTGGGCTGGTGGGGGCTGTTTGGGCCTCTGTGTGGGCCGATTGGGCCTGTGTGTACCTGAAATGCCAGGGCCTATTTTAATTCTCAGTCCAGACCTGCCCCCAAGCACCTCTTCCCACCAACTCGAGTCCGTTGGAGCATTTTACACTGACACACTTTCATGGTATAACTAGAAAGCTGTTGTACTCTCTAATGCTTCACACTGTACACTTCCTCGCCCTCATCTCCCGCTATGATACCAACTGGAGACATGTGCTTAATGAGGGTGAAAGACCTCACTGACGAGCTCTTTATTTAAGTTTGGTGCCTAGACCCACCGGAGACTTGAGTCGGAAAGTGCTCCACGCAGGACCGGGCCAAGGTATTTCCGCACTCTAGGCAATGGCTTCAATCAGCGCCCACCTCCCCTCTGTTCAGCGGTTACCATTTCCCACATACCATTAAGGTTTTAGTTTTTAATAAAGAGATCTTACAAGACATTAATACATGAAAGTTTTCATTTATATAAATATGTAATGTAAACGAACAAAAATAAAGTACAATAAAAATGTAGGCAGAACCAAAACACCTTTACAGTAGGATCATTTTATCCTATCAAACAATTTTCAAGTAGAGAGCAAATAAAGGGTTCACTTAACACCAATACTAGAATGTCCACAACATGTCTGCTGCCATCATTTAGCCACATAAAATTAGCTCCCCCTTCTTCATTACCCCCATATACCAGTGCTAGCAACCATCATACTGCCCCCATCTGTAACTATGCCAAAAGCAGCCAATCCCTCATATTGCCCACAAATCTATCATTTTGCCCCAGTCATCTGCGTACCTATGCCAGCACCAGCCACTCCATATTGCTCCCAAATCTGTACATGTGCCAGTAGCCACCATATTGCAGCCTTCATGTACCTGTCCCAGCAGCCATCATATTGCCTCCTGTAGCTGTTCCAGCAAGCCTAGTAGCTAGGGCCAGACTGGGGGTTAAAAGCAGCCCACATATAAACACGCGATGGTCTGACTTGTACACATTCACTGCCTTTTTCACTTAATTGTAATTCATGTAAAATATGTTATAAATTCTGCAGCCTTGTGTCTTTATTTGGTCACAGAACAACCCCTTAGTGACTTCTAATATCCTTATCATTTACAGTAGGGGGTACATTATCCCTTATAATACACGAGTGATACTCAGAGTTCCCTGTATAACTCAGCCTGCAGCCTTGTGTCTTTATATGGTCACAGAACAACCCCTCAGTGACTTTTAATATCCTTATCATTTACAGTAGGGGGTACATTATACCTTATAATACATGAGTGATACTCAGAGTTCCCTGTATAACTCAGCCTGCAGCCTTGTGCCTTTATATGGTCACAGAACAACCCCTCAGTGACTTCTAATATCCTTATCATTTACAGTAGGGGGTACATTATCCCTTATAATACATGAGTGATACTCAGAGTTCCCTGTATAACTCAGCCTGTAGCCTTGTGCCTTTATATGGTCACAGAACAACCCCTCAGTGACTTCTAATATCCTTATCATTTACAGTAGGGGGTACATTATCCCTTATAATACATGAGTGATACTCAGAGTTCCCTGTATAACTCAGCCTGCAGCCTTGTGCCTTTATATGGTCACAGAACAACCCCTCAGTGACTTCTAATATCCTTATCATTTACAGTAGGGGGTACATTATCCCTTATAATACATGAGTGATACTCAGAGTTCCCTGTATAACTCAGCCTGCAGCCTTGTGCCTTTATATGGTCACAGAACAACCCCTCAGTGACTTCTAATATCCTTATCATTTACAGTAGGGGGTACCCTAAATCATTATGGTTAATATGGAAAAGGCCCACATTACTGGATTCTTTCTGAAATAAAGATCAAGGAAATTAAATCTTATGTTTTTACACTGGTCCCTGTGGTTCTTGCCTGATTGCACTGATCGCTGACCTGTATATTGAACTTGGCATTTAACCCCCCCACACACACACACACACCTGACCCGTGACCTTTATATTGGACTATGGCTTCTGTCTGGCACCCGCCTTACGCAGTCCGTGGGCTCTGTGCCAACTGCGGGGCCCAATTAGGGCAACTTTGACAGGGCCCCTCAGATTTAAAGTCGTCAGAATATTTCTTAAGGATTTTTATAGAATGTTTATTCTGTAGAAGAAAATAATGGGGCTTTGCCTCAGGCAATCACCAATGTTTGGGGACCTTTTTTATTATCTCAAGTCATATTTAGTTTGCAAATAAGAAGTTACACTACTGGGATAAAAAGATGGATCTACAATGAGCACTGAGAAAAGAGACTTTCAAACCACTCTTTCAAACCACTGCAAAACTAAACAGAGAATAAAACATACCTTCTTAACAAGATGAATTTAAAAATTAAATATTTTTGCTGCTCTCTTTGCACTAATAAAAGATTATAGCATATTATATGCAGCCTGACCTGACTAACTTTCTCCTGCCAGTCATGTCATAACTGTGTGTCACATGGTGGGAAGGATAGTTCAGCAGGTGACGGTCCTCAGGGTCCATTCCTGCGTCATGCGTCCAATCCTGCTGTGCGCAGCCATGATACTATATAGCCATTTGGACCAGACCATGTTAAAAAATTAATGGGGGTGTACTGGATCACATAAGGAAGGTTATTAATGGGGTTGTACAGGATCTCACAAATAAGGACAGGAGGGTTTCAGGGCGAGGGGCCCAATTGCGCCCAATCAGCCTAAAGCCGGCCCTGGACTTGGGCATGTCCATCTCTTGGATTTTGCCAATGGGAGGTTGAATATTAGTGATTGGCGAGCAACTTTCTTGTGCCAGCAGGATTAGTGGAGAAATGTACCAGTGTAGAGCTACAACAGGTAGTGTAATGCTGAACAGTAAATGCCAATGTACCAGTAGAAATACTATCCATTATGTGCCAACAAGGTCTCAGCTTTATAAGCCACAGTGTCACCAGGAACACTGCCGTCGCTATGGAGTTGAGCCAGTGGACAGTCACAAATATGCTCTCAGCCCTTAAACACAGTATAAAAACCACAAGGTACTGAACTATTGTCACTAGTTAAGTAACCCATTAGCTGCTCACTTGCTTTAGCTTGAGAAGGGACTGAGACCCTTTAAGCAGCTGCAGTATCTGCTGGAGGCCCTGCTCATCATCCGACTTCCACACACACAGCACGGCAGCAGCAGCAGAACAGCAACGAGTGGGAGGGGCGGAGCTACAGTGGGAGTTGAAGGAGCGGTCCTAGAGCCTGCCAGACGCATTAAAAGGCAGAGCAGTCTCTCTGGCAATTGCCCGAAGAAACAGATTACCAGTCCGGGCCTGCTAGTAGCCATCATCTATACCTGTGCCAACAAGCCCAGCAGCCACCATTCTGAACCCCTGTACCTGTTCCAGCAAGCCAAGTAGCCATCATATTGCCCTCCCTTGACCTGTGCCAGCAAGTCCAGTAGCCACCATACTGCCCCCTGTGCCAGCAATCCCGGTAACCATCATACTGCCCCCCCCTGTACCAGCAATCCCAGTAGCCATCATACTGCCCCCCCTGTACCAGCAATCCCAGTAGCCATCATACTGCCCCCCCTGTACCAGCAATCCCAGTAGCCATCATACTGCCCCCCCTGTACCAGCAATCCCAGTAGCCATCATACTGCCCCCCCTGTACCAGCAATCCCAGTAGCCATCATACTGCCCCCCCTGTACCAGCAATCCCAGTAGCCATCATACTGCCCCCCCTGTACCAGCAATCCCAGTAGCCATCATACTGCCCCCCCTGTACCAGCAATCCCAGTAGCCATCATACTGCCCTCCCTGTACCTGTGCCAGCAATCCCAGTAGCAACCATACTGCCCCCCCTGTACCAGCAAGCCCAGAAGCCATCATACTGCCCTCCCTGTACATGTGCCAGCAATCCCAGTAGCCATCATACTGCCCCCCTGTACCAGCAAGCCCAGTAGCCACCATAATGCCCCCCCCCGTACCAGCAAGCCCAGTAGCCACCATACTACCCCCTGTGCCGGCAATCCCAGTAGCCATCATACTGCCCCCTCTGTACCAGGAAGCCCAGTAGCCACCATACTGCCCCCCCCCATACCAGCAAGCCCAGTAGCCACCATACTGCCCCCCTGTGCCGGCAATCCCAGTAGCCATCATACTGCCCCCCTGTGCCGGCAATCCCAGTAGCCATCATACTGCCCCCTCTGTACCAGGAAGCCCAGTACCCATCATACTACCCCCCCCTGTACCTCTGCCAGCAAGCCCATCAGCCATTGTATTGCCCCCATTCTTTACCTGTGTCGGCAGGAAGTGTCAGAAAACTAGGCAGAGTTTCTCTGCTGGTCAAATCTTCGGTGTGAGCCACACCAACGTGCCATCTCTCTACCCTCTGATACCCAATCATGTCAGTGATGTAATTGGCGCATGCGCCGCACTGCAGCGTGTTCAATAGAAGGTACTACTACTTGCTGGCGCAAGGGTGGTGGAGGGAAGATGGGAGGCAGTGTAGAGGTGGATTCCACCCACAGTATTCAGTTTTGTAATGCTACAGAGGGTTGGGGCAGGCAGATTATTACAGTAGATACTATTTATGGCCAAGCAATTTAAAAAAAAAATTCCCCCTTAAAAGTGTGCCCCCCCCAATGATTGCACCCTAGGCAGGCACGTACTCTGCTTACCCCTAGTTTCGGCCGTGGCTCAGTTAATTATCTGCTTTGAGATGTGATTAACTTTGGTGAGCAATCACTCACCTGCAATTTAAATAATATATCTGCTAATGAAAAATCAACACATTGTCTGCATTTTAGTGGGGTAAAGATAAAGCACCTAAACTATGATTTCCAGGGGCCCAATGAACAGTTAAATGCCCATTGTACATAGGTTTACCAAAGTATCTGGCATTTAGAGGCCCCAAAATGAAGTTAGCGCATACAAATAGTCCTGTGGGTAACTTCATTTAATAAAAAATCAACACATTGACTGCATTCTTGTGGGGTTAAAACACAGAAATATAGGTTTACCACCCAAAACTATATATTTTTGTAAAGTACACATTCTACTGAATCTAAAATGGGTACCCATGTCTCTCTGTTCCAAACTGAGTCGCAAGGCTTTCCCAAATTTGGGAAAATTGCCTCAAAGCTTCAACTTTCCAGTATTGTATTGTCCATGTATCATTACCAGCATAAAGCATCCTAAATAACAACAAGGGGATTCTACTAAACAGTTTGATGCCCAATATGCATAGATTTACCAAACTACGTGGCATACAGAGACCCCCAAAGTTCAAAAAGTGTATATGAATTTTCAGGATAAATCTGCACGCACTCCTGCAACCATGGCCATGGAGGTTAAAAATGTAACTTTATTCCATTTTAGTTAAAAGATATGCGTCCTATCTTTTAACTAAAATGGAATAAAGTTACATTTTTAACCTCCATGGCCATGGTTGCAGGAGTGCGTGCAGATTTATTTTGAAGACAGAGTTTGCCTAAGCTACGGGTTCGGGGCACGGCACCCGGACCATTCGGCTAACTTGGTGAGTGAAAAGCTCTTTGACTGTTTTCTATCATTTAACAATTGGAGTGAAGGGCCTGGGGTCTGGACACCCAGGTCAAATTTTCCTGCTTGGTAAGGATTGCCTAGCGGTTTATATCAACGCATAATTTGAGCAATTTGAGCAATCCTTTTGCATGCATATATATATTAAGATAAGTGATTTGACCCGTTAAGTTTATAATTGGTTTTGCTCTATTTATATATTATAACTAGTCCAAAGGAGATTGGAGCCGGCATTTTCTTTGTTTTTGTTCATATGAATTTTCAGGTATGACACTCTGGCTACCACAATATAAGCACCCGGTATGTGTATTATGTGCCATGAGACCCCTAATAGTGAGGAGACCCTAGAAAACCATATATTTTCTGAAAGTACACATTCTGATTACATCTTTCTACTGCAAAGTACCAAACCGCAAAGCTATGCTAAACATAACGCTTTTTTTGAAATTTTTGAAAATAGTCAATAGTTAAGCTTGCATTTTACCCCATTATATACCCAACATTTTGTAACGTACCAGAAAAAGGCATCCTAAATATGAATGTCAGGGGTCTACTAAACAATTTGATGCCCAATATGAAAAGTTTTACCAAACTACGTTTCATACGGAGACCCCCAAATGAAAATAGTGTATATGAATTTTCACGTATGACACTCCGACTGCTACAATACAAGCACCCGGTATGTGTATTATGTGACATAAGACCCCCTTACAGTACAGAAACCCTAGTAAACCATATATTTTCCGAAAGTACACATTCTGACAAATCCAATATGGGTAAATATGTATTTTTACTGCAAACTGCCAAACTGTAAAGCTATGCTGAACATAATGGTTTTTATCAAATTTCTGAAAATCGTCACAAAGCTTGAATTCTAACCCATTATATGGCCCACATTTTGTAATGTATCAGTATAAAACATCCTAAATATGAACGACAGGGGTCTACTGAACACTTTGATGCCTAATATGCATAGATATACCAAACAATGTGGTGTATAGAGACCCCAAATGACAATAGTGTATATAAATTTTCACGGCTAACATGCTGGCTCCTGCTATATAAGCACCCGGTAAGTGTATTATAGGACACAAGACCCCCCTAACAGTAGAGAGACCCTAGAAAACCACATATTTTCAGAAAGGACACATTCTGACGAATCTAATTTGGGTAAATATGTGTTTCTAATCCAAACTGCCCAGCTATAAAGCTATGCTGAAGGTAACGGTTTTTATCAAATTTCTGAAAATCGTCACAAAGCTTGAATTTTACCCCATTATATGCCCCACATTTCATAACATATCAGCATAAAACATCCTAAATATGAACAACAGAGGTCTACTGAACATTTTGATGCCCAATATGCATAGATATACCAAACTATGTGGAGCACAAAGACCCCCAAAAACAAAACGCTGGTTGTTGCAATATAAGCACCTGGTATGTGTATTATGTGACATTTGACCCCCTAACAGTACAGAGACCCTAGAAAACCATATATTTTCAGAAAGTAAATTGCGTGTTATGTGTGTAAGTGGGTGTGTGACCCCCCGAGTGTGTGGATTGGACACCCCCAATCTCCAAAAATGCATATGTGAGTGTGTGCAAGTATGAATCTAAGTGTGCAATAGTGTAATAAGTGTGTGTTTGTTTGTGTTACACTAACCTGGGGAAAAGGCTGCAGATCGCTGAAAAATGGTCCCACAAAGAGATCAGCCAACTTTCAGCTGCGCTGTGAAGAGGAGAAGCACGTGCAGCAGCAGTAGGACACATAGGACTCACGTGCCTGCTACTGCCTTGGGGCCCCTTGGCAATCGCGCCCCAGGGGCAAGTCCTTGCTCTGCTCACTGCCATGGGGCAGGGGACAGGAGAGGAACGGAGCGATTGGCTCTAGAAGTCGCTCCTCCGCTTCCAAATCAGGAAGTGCTGCAGAACGTAGAATCTGAATTCTGTGGCATTTAAAGAGACCTTTCCACAGATCGTAGATTCTACGTTCTGTGGCCTTTAAAATATTAACTTAGTTACTTTTTATCCCAGTTTCATTAATAATAATGACAAGCTGGTGATTTTTAGAGAGAATTCAGTTCACTTTTATTTCTAAACACATGTCCTAGCTGAAATAATTGTGGGTCCCTCTGTTGAATAATGAATAATACAAGAGTTAGGAGGAAATACAATAACTGCACATATCTAGGTCTCCTTCTATAGGGGCAGTTAAAGTTTTATATGAGCATCTTGACTGAATGTCTGCCCAGACAAATTAAGTCATTTATCTTTGTAATTTTTTAAACCAACTGACAGGGACATGCTAAAAATATGGCTGATAGCGCATCTTAAACAAGTGAACCCAGCCAAAAATAGACAGAGGTAGCCTCAATTCCCCTGTACTAATAAAGCCAATGGATCCAGATTCAGCTCATTGTAGTTACCATATTCATTAGAAAACTCACCCCTAAGGTACTTAAATCCTTCTGTCCACTGCAATGGAAAAAAAACACTGTATTTTGTAGGATCTGCCATTGGCTCATGTGCCGATATTATAGACTTCCAACAATTCACTATTCTCCTCTTCTCATATTCAAATGCTTATTAACGTATAATCAATGCCAAACACATGCCTAATTTGTAAAAAAAACATTTCACATATTGAGAACAAACTTATAGTTTTCCTCTTTTGTGCAGTTGAAGATGTACCTTAAGATTACTGGTACGTGAAAAAAATTTCCCACATTGAGAACAAGAATAAGGTTTCACTCCTTGGTGGGACCGTCGATGGACAGTAAGGTCTGATGATCTGGCAAAACATTTCCCACATTCAGAACAAGAAAATGGTTTCTCCCCTGTGTGAATTCTGTGATGGATAGAAAGGTTTGAGGAGTTGGTAAAACATTTCCCACATTCAGAACAAGAAAATGGTTTCTCTCCTGTGTGAGTTCTCTGATGATTTTTAAGGTTCGTTTTTTTCGAAAAACATTTCCCACATTCAGAACAACAAAAAGGTTTTTCTCCTGTGTGGGTTTGTCGATGGACAGTAAGTTGTGATAATCTGGTAAAACATTTCCCACATTCGGAACAACAGAAAGGTTTTTCTCCTGTGTGGGTTCGTTGATGATCAGTAAGTTCTGCTGATCTGATAAAACATTTCCCACATTCAGAACAAGACAAGGGTTTTTCTCCTGTGTGGGTTTGTCGATGGACAGTAAGTTGTGATAATCTGGTAAAACATTTCCCACATTCAGAACAACAAAAAGGTTTTTCTCCTGTGTGGGTTTGTCGATGGACAGTAAGTTGTGATAATCTGGTAAAACATTTCCCACATTCAGAACAACAAAAAGGTTTTTCTCCTGTGTGGGTTCGTTGATGGTCAGTAAGTTCTGCAGATCTGGTAAAACATTTCCCACATTCAGAACAAGACAAGGGTTTCTTAGCTGTATGAACATTAAGATGAGTATAAAGATTTCTGTGAGGAGAAACGTGTATCTGACTTGTATGGGTTCTTTCATGTCTAACAACGTCTCTTTTTTGAAGAAATTGTCTGTGGCACTGACTGCAACAATATTTCTTATGAATAATCTCTTTTGTTAAATGTTGTCCATGTGGGGACGTCTCTGCATTTTTATCATCTTTATTATCCTTTATTATTAAGAGGCTGTATCCCATGATAGGAGTAGGTGTATCTGTTTCCTGTATCTGTTCTGTAAGTGGATTACTGCTGCAATCTGATTGGTTTCCCTCTTCACATGATTCCTCCTTAATAACAAATGGTACATATTCATCTTGTGAGTTGTTAGTCAGGCTGCAGTCCATAATATCAGCTATTTTATCTGTTCTCTGTATCTGTCCTGAAATTGTATTTATCTTACAGTAATTATGGTTCGTTTGCCATAAAACCAACTCCCCGTTAATTCCATTTGATGTATCCTTAGGGAACAAGTCGTTATTCAGTCTACAACCCTTGAGAGTCGATTGAGTTTGTTCTGCAAGGTGCTTTTCTTCTTCCCATGAAGCCGTTTCCTCTTTAATAACAACTGACATATAATTAGCTGCCAGGCTGTTATTCAGGCTGCATCCCATGATAGGAGTAGGTATATCTGTTCCCTGTATCTGTTCTGTAAATGGACTAATTCTACAATCTGATTGGTTTCCCTCTTCACGTGAAGCCGTTTCCTCTTTAATCCCATTGGCTGGTGGGAGCTGTTCCACTGGGGAAATTTCAGAGTTTGAGATGTTTCCTTCAACACAAAAATCTGCTCCTTCAGCCCCAATCTTGCTTGTCTCATTATTATAACATAATGTTCCTCCCAGATCAGCTGTAATATCTCTTTTATCTACATATTCTGGCAAAGAGAAGAAGAGAGAATATTATTTTTGGTTGATCACAAGGATAATTGAGTCCTTGGTTAAGGAGGGTGGGAGAGGTCCCCTGGATTTCGCTGTATTATAAAATTCAAGGTAGTCTACATGGCATTTAATGATCTCAGGTGCCCTGTGGTTGGGAAGGGAGGCTATTGGTCCATCTGCTTTATTTGACAGGTGTACACCTAGGGATGCCTATCTCAGAGATGCAGATTTTTCTCCAGGATAAGAGAGTTAGAACTATACATAATCTGGTAGGAGTGTTCTACAAGGTGACCTGTGTGCTGAGCTGAACGTCAGTAAACAAGGGTTGACCAAACCCAATTCAGTCACAAGCTGGAGACATGGGAAGTGGACCTCTGGTTTGTGGCATAGCCTTCAATGATAATCAAGTGCTCTATTCCATGTAATGTAAACGTTCCCAAGCCACACAGCTGGTATGTAGGGAGATGTGACAAATATTGTTCCCTCCTGCATTATCTCTGGAACAAATGATGAGCATTGCAATTAAATAGAGGTTTGCTGGAACTGCCGTAGCTGTTTCTTGCATGTGCACAGGTTCTATAGTGTAGGATTGCCTGTGTTTTCCCTATAGCGCCATCTTGGTCTGGACATTGGACTTGTTACTCATGAATGTCTGGGGGGTGCTATTTGTGGTACAAGATATTAGGTTTCATCAAGCTGTGTCTTGGGGTTGTGTATAGAAAATTTAGCCTCAGAATTAATGGATCAGTGAATTGCTGAGAGAGGAGCACAGCACAGGTGTGTCCAGCTACATTTCTGGCTAGGCCATGTGTCCATAATTAAATCTTGTACATAAGTTGCACTTTTTATTATTTTCTGGTTAGAATATTTGGAGGGATACAACACAGATTTCAGCCAAGCCCCGCACAGTGCATTTCTCAACACAGTATGTGGAGAACTCTTAGAGATGTTTGATAGCTAGTATTTGATTATTTTATTTGATGGGTTATTAACTGGGTGTATTAAACTGGGTATATGAAAAGACAACATTTCCTGCATAGACTCTATGCTCTGCATATGATAGACACCACCCAATACTTACCAGGTGGGCGGAGCTGCTGAGGCTCCTCCTTTATCCCTTCCTCATAAAGGTCCTTGTTTCCTTTTATATAGTCCCACTCGTCCGAGGAAAAATAGATGGAAACATGATGAGTCCTTATGGCAACCTGTCACACACAATGTTCCAGTCATCCCCCAGCCAGAGAAAGGGATTATCATCCACTGTTACTAAACAATAAGGGGCCGCTGTACCCACCTCTCCAGTCAGCAGCTGGATGATGTTGGACATGAGTTCCAGGATCTTCTTGTCATTCTTGTTATTTTCCTTCTGTATGACGGAGCCAGGGGCATGCAGGGCCCCCCCATCATCTGACTTCTTCCTAGGGATGTAGTGCTAAATATTGAAAGGAAGAGAGAATGGTGTTTGAGCTGCAGAGAGACCCCCTTTGTACAGACAGACAGTCTCTTGTCAGTGTGCCAGTCACAGTGCCCCTCACCTCTCCAGTCAGCAGATAGATCATCTCCAGTGTCAGATTCACCATTCTCTCCTTCTTCCCCCGCTCCTCCTCCTCCTCATTTTTATCCTTCTTCTTCTTCTTCCCCTTCATCCCTGTGTCACTCGCTTCCTCCCACATTCCCATTGGCTCCTTGTGGGAGGGACTGACCTGGAAGTGACCCTGGAATTAAGCACTTACACATTTCTATACAGGATTATTCCCAGCAATATCCCCCAATAGAATTACAGGGGCCCAGATTTATAGAATCCTATTAAAGAGACACTGTGTATATGAGCGTTTTATAATAATATGGAGCACAGAAAAGAGGATTAGTGTATGAGTTTCAGGACTCACGAGATCTATACAAAGTCCCCCTGTAGCTGCACTTGCATTGATGCGGGTGCACATGATTTGGATGGTGGGAAAGTAAAGGGACATGAGGGGTTCCCCCAATAGTACAAAGCTGCTGTTTGGTGGAAAAGGTGAAGGAGAGGGGGGGTTGGGAGCTGGGGGAGTGTAAGCAGATAATGGAGTGGAATGATTTCCAGCGTGTGACATGTAACAAAGCATTACTGGCCATTTGGCTGTGCAGCTGTACTGTGCCTTTAAGATGGAACAGACAGTTTGCACAGAGTCCAATAAGGGCCAATGAAAGGGAGATGTGGGTGTGGCCAGTACGGGGGTGTTCCTCACACACTCACACTAAAGCTGGCCATAGACGCAAAGATCCGATCGTACGAATCAACGTACGATCGGACTTTCCCATCTCCCGACCCTCCACTAACCATTCAGATCAAAGTCTTTACCATTCCGATCAAATTAGAACAGATCAGCCAATGTTCTGCCCCTGACAGCAATCGTACGATACTTATGTCTGACAACACTAGTGACAGTCTCCCTCTGAAAATCGTACGATTGGCAATACACGCAGAGATATTATCAGCAGGCGACAGAGATTTTCTAACCTGTCCGATCGACCAAACGACGATCTCCGACGGACGAAAAATGTCGGGACTCTCCACACATGGTCCGAAAATCGTACGAATCCACGATTCGTACGATCGGATCTTTGCGTCTATGGCCAGCTTAATACACTGACACCATAGAAACAGAGCTCAGCGCACACCAGCGCCCAACGTTCCCTTCATTCCTAGCGGCGCCACAATTTGCCCATTATCATCCCGTGACAATGGGCAGCTCTCACTCTCACTCACTGAAGCCCTGAAGCTCCTTATGGCAAAACAATGAGTTCCTCAGTGGCTGCTCTCAGGCTGTAGGGTGTCCTTGCTTCCCACTGGCACATGATCCCTCCTACCGCCGGACACTTACTGACTGCTGCCTCACTGCTGCCGCTCCCTCACTCACCTCTTTCCTCCTCACGCTGCTCTGCTTCCTGTACCGGGAGCAATCCGACTCATTGGCTTAGACTGGAGGGGCGGGACACGCTATCCGATTGGCTGAGAGAGGCATGTAGGCGGGACAAAAAGCTACTGAGAGAAATGATTGAAGAGAAGGCGGGACTAAGAGAGGGACTGAGGGAAAATGTTGTGCTTTTTAATAAGAGTAAAAATATGAGTAAAACCCGTGTATTATGCTATTTCTAAAAGGATACAGAGATCACATAAGAACCAAAGTATTTTGTAGTATTTCCCTCTAGGTAATTATTTGCAGCTCAGAGAGTAAAGGGCAAGATTTCTATATGACGTGTAATGTTTCCCATAGCAACCAGCAGAGAAGGAAACAAAGCTGTGATTGGTTGGTGTCAGATTTCATTAATTTGTGGAGATGACAGAGTTTCTCATAATAGGGCTAATTCACTAAGATCCGTAGTTTCGCCAGCGCTACTCAAATTCACTAAAATGCGAAGTTGCGCTCAGGGAGGAGAACGGTAGCAAAGTTGCGCTAGTGTTAATTCATCAAGCAAAGTGAAGTTACACTAGTGATGCCTAATTTGCATACGGCGGGAAGTTAAAGTTGAATGGACGTATATGTTTCAGCAAATACATTACACTACACAAGTCCAGGGAACCTTAATAAAATAGAGTTGTTATTTTGCCCTATACATGTGCCCACTGTATAGTTTAGGTGCCATAAGTTAGGAAATGTAGGGGGGAAGGAGGGAACCCCCAAAAAAATGTACAATCTTTTTCAGCCTATCACCCGTAAAAAAGTAAAAGACACCAGTGTTTTTTGGGACTTAGAAAATTTTTTAACTTTTTTTGACGTCACGCTGGCGAATTTGAGCTTGCATTAGCCACTTCGCACTTTAGTAAATTTGCCCCAATGAGTCTGATATTAATGCTCCTCAGCTTGTGCTGCTGCCAATGCTCCTCTTTAAACTGGAACTATAGCAGCAAAGTCACACAGGGGACTGGCATATGAACATTAGGGGCCTGTCAGTGTTTTCCAGGCTGTGAGAGGAATTCACAAAAGTGTCCAAGGAGGATTTGTGAGTATCCTGTTTAAAGGGACAGTACCCTAAATAGCGCTGAAGGTAAACAGACTGTTTATTAAAGGACTTTGCATTTTTAGTTATCTAGACAGCTTTGCGCTAGCAAGTTAGTTAGTGAGGCCCTATTGCCACCGGTTAGGAGTGCTGCATGTACTAGTTGGCCATTTATTTTAGATAAACCGTTATTCAGTTTAACCAATCATCATCATCATCATTTATTTATATAGCGCTGTCAAGATACGCAGTGCTTTACTGCAGTTATAGCAAACAGGGAATAAATGGTGGATAACAGACAAGGATTACAGAATACAATAGGGTTTACGAACTAAAAGGTTAGTTTACAATTGAGACATTAGGATTGTATAAACACTTTGTCATTTTTGATACAGCAATGATTAATTAAGGTACATCAAATAGGCCTCTTTAAACAGATGGGTCTTTAAGGAGCGCTTGAAAGTTTGGAAGGAAGGAAAAAGTCTGACAGCTTGTGGCAGAGAGTTCCAGAGAAAAGCAGAAGCCTGAGAGGTCTTGTAGATGAGAATGGGTAGAAGTGATGAGAGGAGAAGTGAGGGAAGATCAGAAGCAGAGCGTAGGTTTCGTGAAGGAGAATATTTGGAGATTAGAGATGAAATATAGGGAGGGGTTTCATTATTAAGGGCCTTGAATGTGAGTGTAAGTAATTTGATTCTAGAAGAGATTGGGAGCCAGTGACGGGACATACATATGGGAGCAGCTGATGTTGAGCGGTGAGATAGATGAATGAGTCTAGCGGCCGCGTTTAGAACAGATTGGAGTTGTGAAAGGTGACTTGTTGGAATACCTGTGAGGAGTAAGTTGCAGTAATCAAGGCGGGAGATGATGAGAGACTGAATCAGTGTTTTAGTTGATTCTGAACTGAGATAGGGTCGTATTCGAGCAATGTTGCGCAGTTGAATACGGCAAGATTTTGCAAGTGTTTGAATGTGTGGTGAAAAAGACAGATGAGAGTCTAAGATGACTCCTAGGCAGCCTGTGTGGTGGAATGAAAGGTGGTGTTGTTTACGGTGAGTGATATCTGAGGGACAGGGGAAGATCTTGGAGGAAATATGATGAGTTCTGTTTTAGAAAGGTTCAGTTTCAGGTGGCGCTGTGACATCCAGGAGGAGACAGCAGAGAGACAGTCTGTGACTTGGGAAAGGACAGAATTAGAAAGATCAGGAGTAGACAAGTAGAGTTGGGTGTCGTCAGCATAAAGGTGATACTGAAGTCCAAATGACTGAATGAGTTTTCCTAGTGAAGTTGTATAGAGCGAGAACAGCAAGGGGCCAAGAACAGAGCCTTGAGGAACTCCAACAGAGAGTGGGAAAGTAGTAGAAGTAGAGTTAGAGAAGGAAACTTTAAAGGAACGGTCAGACAGATAAGATGTAAACCATGAAAGAGCAGTGTCCCGAATGCCAGATGAGTGTAGAATGTCAAGGAGGAGTGTGTGGTCAACTGTGTCAAAGGCTGCAGAGAGATCTAGAAGGATTAGAATGGAATAATGACCTTTAGACTTTGCCAATAGAAGATCATTGGTTACTTTGGTGAGTGCAGTTTCAGTCGAGTGTGATGGGCGGAAGCCAGATTGCAGGGGGTCGAGGAGGGAGTTGTGAGTGAGATGCTGGATCAGGCGTTTGTAAACAAGCCTTTCTAGTAATTTGGATGCGAATGGAAGAAGGGAGACCGGTCGATAGTTAGTGGGAGAGCTGGGATCAAGGGAAGGTTTTTTGAGGATAGGAGTGATTAGTGCTTGTTTGTATAATGATGGAAAGGTACCAGTAGAGAGTGAAAGATTGAATAGGTGGGTAAGTGCAGGAGAGAGTGTATCAGAGATTGGGTGGAGAAGGCGAGAGGGTATGGGGTCAAGGGAGCAGGTGGTGGGTTTTGAGCTGGCTAGAAGTTTGCTAACTTCATCTAGAGTTGCAGGGGTGAAGGAGTGCAAAGTAGATGTGAGTGGACTGCATGTTGGCCTGAGATTGTTGTCGGACGGTATGCTCAGCCTAATGAGATCGATTTTTTCATTAAAGAAATGAGCAAGGTCTTGGGCAGTTACATTAAATGTTGCAGGAGGTGGGGGGGCATAGGAGTGAGTTAAATGTGGCAAATAGTCGCTGCGGTTTAGAGGACAGAGTGGAGCAGGAGAGCATGAATTTGAAGTGGATGAAGTCAGGATCAGTTTGTGACTTTCTCCACCGTCGCTCAGCTGATCTACTACAGCTTCTGAGGTACCGAGTTACAATAGTGTGCTAGGGTTGGGGTTTAGCTGGTCGGCTGTGACGGGTGATAGAAGGAGCAAGGGAGTCAAGAGCTGTTGAAAGAGCATCATTGTAGAGAGAAGCTGCCGTATTTGGACAGGAAAGATTGTTAATGTGAGAGATAAAGCTTTCAGCAAATTCGTTCAGTCACCTTCACCTGTGTATCGTGCTCACTCTCCAGTTAGGCCACACCAGAAGACCCATAGACAATTTCAGCAAACAGAGGTATGGATGGAGCACATAAGTCGCAGTCTCTGCCGCAAGTACTTATTTATTGCATCACAACATGTTTTGGATCACAAGGATCCTTTATCAAGAGATGGATTGTGCGGATACCGTTGATAATTGTTGTGGATCAAAGGCGTTAAGGTTTCTGTACGTGTGGGTAGAGAGAGATGGTTGTGATAGAGAAGGTGAAAGTGTTATCTGAAAGGAGAGTAGGTGATGGTCAGATAGGAGGTAAGGAGAGTTAGTAAGTGGATGGGCGGCACGAGTGCAGAATATAAGATCCAGAGCATGACCCTCAATGTGGGTAGGTCAGTCGGTCCACTGAGAGAGACCAAAAGAAGCTGTTAGAGAGAGAAGTTTAGAGGTGGCAGAAAAAGCAGAGTTGTCAATGGGGATGTTGAAGTCCCCTAAAATGAGAGCAGGTGTCTCACTGGAGAGAATGTATGGAAGCCAGGCAGCAAAGTGGTCCAAGAAAGTAGAGTAGGGACCAGGGGGCGATATAGGACAGCAACATGTAGCGAGATTGGAGAAAACAAATGTATGCTGTGGATTTCAAAAGAAATGAAGGAGAGAGAAGTCGGTGTAGTTAGATTTTGAAACCTACATTTGGGGGAGAGAAGAAATCCCACCCCACCGCCATGATGGCCATCCGGTCTAGGAGTGTGAGTAAGTGAGAAGCCTCCATAGCAGAGGCAGCAGGTGAAGCAGTGTCTGAGGGGGAGAGCCATGTTTCAGTGATTGCAAGAAGGTGAAGAGATTTGGATACAAAGAGATCATGGACTGCTGTGAGTTTATTGCAAATTGACCGTGTATTCCAAAGGCACATGAGAAAGGCAGGGAGGGTAATGGCTTTACGTGAATAAGGTTTGCAGGATTAGAAGTGTGTGAGGTTTTAGAGACTGGAAACATATGTTGCTGCACTCCAACTCCTCTAACTAATATTAGTACATGAGTGCAAGTACCCACTATTTTGTCATTATATGGGTGTGAATAACCACCAGTGTTTCTCACTGTTCACAGTGTGCTTTGACAGCTTATATTATTTTTCCCTTTTCTGTACTTAGGTTTCAGGACTCTCTACTTCTTACCATACATAATGCACTCCCTGTATATAATGCACTCAGGTGCCAGTACCACCAGTGCCTCCCTGTATATAATGCCCTTTGTTGCTGGTACCCCCAGTCTCTCCCTGTATATAATGCACTTGGGTGCTAGTACCCCCATTATCTCCCTGTATACAAATGCACTCGGGTGCCAGCACCCATAGCACTTGGCTATTAAATCTTACGTTTTTGTTTTCTTTCTTACTTATTAATACAACAGATTCTGACTGATTCTTTCTGGAGAAACTAAAACAAGCTGAACATAGGTGGGCTTTGTTCAGTTTATTTTTGTTTGTTTTGTGAGGTTGGGTCATGTGAGACTTTGCATTTAATTGCATTAATTAAAAATTACACTATAGTGTTAATGTACCTGTTTAATATAGGGATATTATAAGTCTGAGGGGGTTCTGTGACCATATAAAGGCACAAGGCTGCAGGCTGAGTTATACAGGGAACTCTGAGTATCACTCATGTATTATAAGGGATAATGTACCCCCTACTGTAAATGATAAGGATATTAGAAGTCACTGAGGGGTTGTTCTGTGACCATATAAAGGCACAAGACTGCAGGCTGAGTTATACAGGGAACTCTGAGTATCACTCATGTATTATAAGGGATAATGTACCCCCTACTGTAAATGATAAGGATATTAGAAGTCACTGAGGGGTTGTTCTGTGACCATATAAAGGCACAAGGCTGCAGGCTGAGTTATACAGGGAACTCTGAGTATCCCTCATGTAGGAATAATGTACCCCCTACTGTAAATGATAAGGATATTAGAAGTCACTGAGGGGTTCTGTGACCATATAAAGGCACAAGGCTGCAGGTTGAGTTATAGAAGGAACTCTGAGTATCACTCATGTATTATAAGGGATAATGTACCCCCTACTGTAAATGATAAGGATATTAGAAGTCACTGAGGGGTTGTTCTGTGACCATATAAAGACACAAGGCTGCAGGCTGAGTTATACAGGGAACTCTGAGTATCACTCATGTATTATAAGGGATAATGTACCCCCTACTGTAAATGATAAGGATATTAGAAGTCACTGAGGGGTTGTTCTGTGACCATATAAAGACACAAGGCTGCAGGATGAGTTATACAGGGAACTCTGAGTATCACTCATGTATTATAAGGGATAATGTAGCCCCTACTGTAAATGATAAGGATATTAGAAGTCACTGAGGGGTTGTTCTGTGACCATATAAAGGCACAAGGCAGAAGGCTGAGTTATACAGGGAGCTCTGAGTATCACTCATGTATTATAAGGGATAATGTACCCCCTACTGTAAATGATAAGGATATTAGAAGTCACTGAGGGGTTGTTCTGTGACCATATAAAGGCACAATGCTGCAGGCTGAGTTATACAGGGAACTCTGAGTATCACTCATGTATTATAAGGGATAATGTACCCCCTACTGTAAATGATAAGGATATTAGAAGTCACTGAGGGGTTGTTCTGTGACCATATAAAGACACAAGACTGCAGGCTGAGTTATACAGGGAACTCTGAGTATCACTCATGTATTATAAGGGATAATATACCCCCTACTGTAAATGATAAGGATATTAGAAGTCACTGAGGGGTTGTTCTGTGACCATATAAAGGCACAAGGCTGCAGGCTGAGTTATACAGGGAGCTCTGAGTATCACTCATGTATTATAAGAAGTAAAGTACCCCCTACTATAATGGTAAACTATTGAATCCTTGTCATTTTTAAATGAAATGTTCAAGGCTTATAATAAATGGCAAATCAACAAAATGGTTAATATAGACACATTTGATTTGTGTGCTCCCATTAAAGAATATTTTACTGTACTGTAATGTAATAATAGTTAATTAATAACTGTAATATTTTACATTAATTACAGTTAAGCGAGAAAGGCAGCCCTTTATGCACATCACCTATAACAGTTTTTGCAGTTTTACCCCAATATACTGTATGTGTGGATGAGTACAAAACCATTGTGTCTTTACATGGGGGCTGCTTTGATTATTTTGCCCGGGCTGCTTTTTACTCCCAGTCAGGCCCTCCCTATGGGTCCCAGACATATTTAGTGTAAAAAAAAAAAGAATGTTCATGTGCATCAGACTGAAGCTTTGTTGTGTATAGGGTTGCCACCTTTTCTGGAAAAAAATACCGGCCTTCCTATATTATTGCAGTTCTTTCCTATTAATAACATTAGCATCAAGCATAATTTTTATTGGCCAGGTAAAATACTGGCCAGGTGGCAACCCTTGTTTTGTATATCTTGTTAAATATTCACATCCCCAGCATGAGAGGGCACTGATATACACATACCATGAGGGAGTTTAGACACAGAGAGCTGATTTTCTGTCAGTGGACAAGAAGCAGAAAACCAGTAATTATGACTCAAATCATTTAGTTCAACAGGTAAAGCACTTTAAAGCCTGTTTAGCCCCAAAATATGGTTGAATGGAGTGCAAATGTAAAAAACAGTTTTAGGCCCCGGACACATGTGCAGTTTCACCGCACGGAAACGCAGTCTTACAGCCTAGAAATGCGGCACAGTTTTAACCCTTTAAAGGAGAAGGAAAGGTACCAAAGAAGTTTATGGTCAACAGATTAGCCACAATAGTACAAGCTATAACACTATATTTATTCAGTGGAATGCTTTACCATACCTGAGTAACAGACAGCTGTAGAAACTCTCTGTTTGTTTAGGATAGAAACTTCCATAGTCACTTGGTGTGACATCACTTCCTGCCTGCATTTCCTTGCTCAGTCATAGCTCTGGGCTCAGATTACAGCATGGAGGGAGGGGGAGAGGAGCAAACTGAGCGTGCTCAAGCCCTGCCCTGGAGGTATAAGCTGAAAACAGGAAGTCTGATACAGAAGCCCATGAGTACACAATAGAAGGAAAGAAATGTGCTGTTTCATTTGACAGAGGACTCAGAGCAGAATTACTTTGAGGGGTTACTGGTGTATTTCTTTAGACCTTTCTGATAAAGCTTACTTAGTTTTAGCCTTTCCTTCTCCTTTAAGTGCCAACATAATTTCACATTTTGGTTACGCGAAATGCCGTTTTTGAAACATTTTGTGCTCTCTCAGTTTAGGGCCATTTTCTTTCTTTGGGAGAAACTTAGCTTTCTAAATCTGCCTGAGATTTCATGTATTTCCACCTCTGCAAAAAGATTTATAGCACTAAATAAAAAAAATTAAAATGTTTAATTTTACGCAAGAAGATCCAACTGGTTTGGAAAGTCTCATGTCTCTCGAATGTGCCAATGCCAGAAATGTATAGTTTTAGGGAGATTTAGGACTTTTGTACAGCAAAAACTCCAGCAAATGAAAATTTAAAATATTGACTGCATTTTTTATGGGGTAAAAACACAGAAATATATGTTTACCCACAAAACCATATATTTCTGGAAAGTACTCATTCTACCGAATCTAAAATGGGCACCCATGCCTTTCTGCTCCAAACTACTGAGTAGCAAGGCTTTACTAAATTTGTCGGTTTTGCTGAAATATCTGAACATTGCCTCAAAGCTTCAAATTTCTAGCATCATATACTGTATATCATCCATGTATTATTACCAGCATAAAGCATCCTAAATATGAACACCAGGGGTCTACTAAACAGTTAGATGCACAATATGCATAGATTTACCAAACTAGGTGGCATACAGAGACCCCTAAATCCAAATAGTGCATATGAATTTTCACGTATGAAACTCTGGCTACTACAATATACAATACAAGCACCCGGTATGTGTATTATGTGCCATAAGACCCCCTAACAGTATGGAGACCCTAGAAATCCATATCTTTTCAGAAAGTACGAATTCTGATGAATCTAAAGTAGGTAATGACATCTTTCTACTGCAAACTACATAACTGCAAAGCTATGCTAGACAGAACGGTTTTTATGAAATTTCTAAAAATCGTCACAAAGCTTGCATTTTACCCCATTATATATTTTATACATTTTGTAATGTACCAGCAAAAGGCATCCTAAATATGAACACCACTGGTGTACGAAACAGTTTGATGCCTGATATGAAAAGATTTACCAAACTAGGTGGCATACGGAGACCCCCAAATGAAAATAGTACATATGAATTTTCACGGATGACACTGACTGCTACAATACAAGCACTCGGTATGTGTATTATACACCATAATAACAGGATGGAGACCCTAGAAAACCATATATTTTCCGAAAGAACACATTCGGATGAATCTAAAGCAGGTAATGACATCTTTCTACTGCAAACTACCAAACTGCAAAGTTATGCTAAACATAACGCTTTTATTTTGTGTATTTACTTTTATTAATCAAGAAGTATTATCACATCAAAATAATGTATCATTTTGCACAGTATTAATTGCATATACATCAAATTCACTGATTTATAGACATTGTTAATGTTTACATTTCCATTATCATTATACATCTTTGATACATGTCACACATTGTTGAATTAACCTAACTAAACTTAACTAACTGTTACTGCCTTTCTTCCATCTCTACTGGTTATATATATTTGTGTATAACCTAAATCTTTTCTCGACTGATCTCAGATTTACTTGGATTAAGCACACAAACTAACGAACTGTGTCAAAACTAACACAATAATATCATTTAGTTGAATCAAATATAGTCCTCTTTTAGGTTGTAATAATCCCATAATCATATATACATACATATTGTTGTTATACTGGATAGATATTCTTTCCAGGGTAGCCATGTAGCTGCATATGATTCATATTTATTATTTATTTATGCCGTTAGTCCTGCCATTAAATAAATATCATTTACCATTTGGAACCATTTATCTTTGTTTGGGATATTTTTGCTCCTCCATAGTAGAGGGATTTGTGTTTCAGCTGCAATCAACGATTGTAAGAGTAACTCTTTTTTCACACAATCAATTGGTGCATAATTATGGAATAATAGGATTGTTAGGGAATTGACTTGTATTTGTTCTTCCAATATTTTCAAACATACTTCTGTGACATTTGCTCAGTATGTTTGTAACTTGGGGCATGTTAGCCATAGGTGTTCTAAGGTTCCTCTATCCTTTTCACATCTCCAAAAGACATCTCTATCTAACAATCCCATTTCCTTAAGAATTACCGTTGTTCTGTACCACCTAGATAATAATTTGTAGGACGATTCCTGTAATTTGTTACTTATAGAACACGTATTTACTCTTAGAATTATTCTTTCCCATTCTTTTCCTGTAAGTTCGACATTTAAGTCTTTCTCCCATAGCTTAGTAAAGGATGGGTAATCTGGATATTTTTTTATCTATTAATAACTTATAAATAAGTGATAACATATGTCTTAATCGGCAAGGCACAAATTTGCTCAAAATTATTAAGTGATAGTATTTGGGAATTCTCTAACTGTAATCCTTGTAGGAAGTGGTGGACTTGATGTATTCTCCATTTGACTCTCACTGACCATTCATCTTTTTTATTAATGATTGATGCTACTTCATTATCATTTGTGGGTAAGCAGTGCATTAACAATGAATTTTGTATATTAAATGCTGTAGAGTAGCCTTGATCAATCATAACTGGGATGAATTCCACATTTTTATGTAGAGGAATGAGTGGTGATGGGAAACGAGCTAAACATAACACTTTTTTATAATATTTCTGAAAATAGTCACAAAGCTTGCATTTTACCCCATTATATGCCCCACATTTCATAACGTATCAGCAAAACGCCAGGGATCTACTAAACAGCTTGATGCCCAATATGCATAGATTTACCAAACTATGTCGCACAAAGATACCCCCAAAAGGATATATATAGCACACAAAATTTCCATGGGCAAAATGAACAAAGAACAGAGCAAAATCGTATAAAATCACTAAAATCCAAAGCCTAGTGTAATTCGCAGTCAGAATCAAAGTTTGAATATTTTAGTATGGCTAAATAGGTTTGACGGACAGAAACAAAGCCAGAAAACCACTGCCTTAGAAGCAGCCAGTGCCTTGAAATCCTGTCACATGTTACCTTAGCATGTTGACTGGAACATGGTAACTGTAAATGACAAAATGGCTGGCGCAACAATGCCTATACTGGTTTAGGTATATGGGTGCTCATGTGTATTCTCAGGGTTTGGCTAAACATGCAAAGAGTTTCTGGTATTGGTTGTTGCTAGTGAAAGAGATTGGAATACTGGGGCCATTTTCAGTATTTTCAGCCTGCATGTTTTTTTTTTTACTTATTTGAAGCTTATTTATTAGTGATTTGTGAGTCCAGATTTTTAGGAACTGCACCTGAACCTGAACCACCCCAACCCAGCTTAAAGCCCTGCACTCATCCCGCCCCACAGTGATGTCACGAAAGGGGCAGGGTAGGCACCAATCTATAAATGCGGGTGGGGGGAGTGGAAGGAACTGCTCAACCCGAACCCGCCTACGGCCCGAAGATTTGATGCAGCAGCCAGCCCAAACCCGTGGTTTATATATTAAACACTAAACTGGTCTAGTGCTGCAAACTATGTTGCCAATCAATTTGATATTAATAGCTATCATATTGTGTATATTAAGTATACAGTATTTTTCCTATTAACAAGTAAATGTTTTTAATTATAGGTGTAATACTGTGAGTGACGTACACTTATGTGTATCAATGATGTACCGCTGTTATGTTGTGATGCTGTCATTTGACATATATGCTGATCTGCCCTAAACGTGAAGTATGGGATGGAAGGATTTACGCACAAGGAAAGTATTGTTCAGATGTTAGCATTTCTGAGAAAGCATGCTGTAAAGTACAACATAGGTCAGCTGATAAAGTATAACATTTGGGTTGTAAAGGACAAGACCAAACAGTATGTAGTAAATGAAATGTGTAATAAAGAGGAGCAGCAAACCAACTAAATATTTTTCTTTAGCAGAAACGCTGTTGCCATGGCCTCTTTAAAAAGGTTGACACAAAAATAGCCACACCCACTTTTTAGCAACATTTTTTTGAAAACAATGGAAAAATTACAGGAAGTTGGTCTGTGCGGTTTGGCACAATTACAACATTTTTAGTCCCATATCAGGTCCTGCTAGCTGCTGATTGGTTCCTGTCCTACAGTGCAGTGAGCTGAGTACCACTGGCCCCCCTGCACAGCCTGGGAAAGGAGGCAGCAGCAAGTGGAACATTTGGAGCGGGACTAGGGTAGGGTAGGGTAGTAGGGTTTTTGCAGACATTTTTAACAAATCAGCACAAAATGCTACTTATCTTTAAGCCCATTTCTTCTGTATATGAGTATAATGCACAGGCACATTCTTGTTTTTCACATAATATGCTCTTTTAAAGGCATACAGATAACAAATGAACATTTTGTAAGGTAAGTTATGTAGTTTCATTTCAGAGAAGGCCCCAGAGTATTTAGCTGCAAAGTAAAAAGTTTATGGTTCACATATGTTATTTGTGATGTAACCTCTATTTTGGCCTTCCCAGACTAGTACCAGTAGAACATGGGTTATACTGGACTCTCTCACCCGGAGGGGCCTTCGCAAAGTGGAAGAGGAAGGTGTTATGTATCTACACCTCTCTTGCTGCTATACAGGAAAATAAAGACATAGGGCACCAGAAATTCTAGCAAACAACAAAACAAAAAGTTTTTATTGAACATCCACAGGGTTTACTCATAGCAGTTTCTCAGTGATATGGGCAACATCACATACAGAGCGTAACACAGGCTGACACTACTCTGTGGACAGACTTGGCAGAAATCTCTCCTCTGTGACACTCCCATAGTGGCCTGGATCACCGTAGCGAAATACTTTATCCTGATTCCCTCTCCACTGGGATCCCTACACTACAGGCAATATGGTCTGGGAGAGATACCTCCAAACTGCCACTCCTATATTGGGGCTCAGAATCGCTCTTTTTAGCTCAACCATAACTGACTTACATTCTTATAGTTTACTGTTACGGGAGCTACACCTGCCTCATTCACGGGGCCCTGTACCCTGACTTTAACTGGGCTCAAGCCCAAAGCACACATCCACCTTGTTCCTGAGATGGAAGGCAAAGTGTCACTCCTTTCCCAGCACTATACCAAAGTGAGGCAGGAAGTGGTCACCCTACCTGCTAGCCAATAGTATCCAGATGCTATTACTTAGATACATTCCATTCTGCCCAGCAACTAAGGGAACTGAACCTGTAGGGATTTAAATCCATAAGGGATATTAACCCTATGGACCCCTACATGTATTTGAGTACAAAACTTAGGGGGTTATTTAATAAAAGGCCTTAGAATTTTCTGGTCACCTGTTTAAAAGCAAACATCTTATTGGTTGTTATGGGTTACTGCTCCTGAGCAAACATTGTGCCTTTTATTACAGATGGGGGACAGTATTTACACAAAATACAATGAGTGTCATACGGATGTGATGTAAAACATTATCATACAATAGATTATATACTACATCCTGCTTATACAACCAAATAAAAGAAATGACCACATGAAAAAAAAGTCTCCTGCTATTGTGACATATAATAGACAAAACTGCATACCTGGTTAAACAACCCATTTAAAGGTATTTATATAGGCATTTTCGTTATATTTATTATCCTGCATTATTAAGGGGTTGTGTCCCATGACCGGAATAGGTGTATCTACAAGTGGATTAATGCTGCAATCTGATTGGTTTCCCCCTTCACCTGAAGGGCCTTCCTCTTTAATCCCATTGGCTGGTGGGGCCTGTTCCTCTGGAGAAATTTCCAGGCTTGTGTGATTTCCATTGGCACAAAAATCTGCCCCTCCTTTGTGCATTTTTAAATGTACTTTAAGACTACCGTTATGTGTAAAACATTTCCCACATTCAGAACAAGAGAAAGGTTTCTCCCCTGTGTGAGTTCTGTGATGATGTTTGAGGTGACTATTTTTCGAAAAACATTTCCCACATTCAGAACAAGAATAGGGTTTCTCTCCAGTATGGGTTCGTCGATGGACATTAAGGTCTGAAGAAGTGGTAAAACATTTCCCACATTGAGAACATGAATAAGGTTTCTCTCCCGTGTGGGTTCGTCGATGGACATTAAGTTCTGATGAAGTAGTAAAACACTTCCCACATTGAGAACAAAAATAAGGTTTTACCCCTGTGTGGATTCGTTGATGGACAATAAGATCTGATGATCTGCCAAAACATTTCCCACATTCAGAACAAGGAAATGGTTTCTCCCCTGTGTGAGACTTTTGATGGCGAGCAAGGAGATAATGAGTTGGGAAACATTTCCCACATTCAGAGCAAGAAAAAGGTTTCTCCCCTGTGTGGGTTCTGTGATGATATTTAAGTTGAGTTTGAGTTTTGTGGTTTCTATCAATGTCTCTTTTCTGAAGAATATGATTTGTTACGTGGGATTCATGTGGGGATATATAGGCATTTTCATTATATTTATTATCTTGCATTATTAAGGGGTTGTATGCCATGACTGGAGTAGGTGTATCTGTAAGTGGATTAATGCTGCAATCTGATTGGTTTCCCCCTTCATATGAAGGGCCTTCCTCTTTAATCCCATTGGCTGGTGGGGGCTGTTCCACTAGAGAAATTTCAGGGTTTGTGAGATTTCCATTGGCACAAAAATCTGCTCCTCCGTTGTGCATTTTTAAATGTACTTTAAGACTACCATTATTTGTAAAACATTTCCCACATACAGAACAAGAGAAAGATTTCTCCTCTGTGTGAGTTCTGTAATGATGTTTGAGGTGAGTATGTTTTGAAAAACATTTCCCACATTCAGAACAAGAATAGGGTTTCTCTCCCGTGTGGGTTCGTCGATGGACATTAAGGTCTGAAGAAGTGGTAAAACATTTCCCGCATTGAGAACAAGAATAAGGTTTCTCTCCCGTGTGGATTCGTTGATGGACAGTAAGGTCTGATGATCTGGCAAAACTTTTCCCACATTCAGAACAAGGAAATGGTTTCTCCCCTGTGTGAGTCTTTTGATGACGAGCAAGGATCTTATGAGTTGAGAAACATTTTCCACATTCAGAGCAAGAAAATGGTTTTTCCCCTGTTTGGGTTCTGTGTTGATATTTAAGTTGAGTTTGAGTGTTGTGGTCTCTATCAATGTCTCTTTTCTGAAGAATCTGTTTTGTTACGTGTGATACATGCAGGGACGTAAAGGCATTTTCATTATATTTATTATCCTTCATTATTAAGGGTTTGTAGCCTATGACTGGAATAGGTGTATCTGTAAAAGGATTAATACTGCAATCTGATTGGTTTCCCCCTTCACATGAAGGGCCTTCCTCTTTAATCCCATTGGCTGGTGGGGCCTGTTCCTCTGGAGAAATTTCCAGGCTTGTGTGATTTCCATTGGCACAAAAATCTGCCCCTCCTTTGTGCATTTTTAAATGTACTTTAAGACTACCGTTATGTGTAAAACATTTCCCACATTCAGAACAAGAGAAAGGTTTCTCCCCTGTGTGAGTTCTGTGATGATGTTTGAGGTGACTATTTTTCGAAAAACATTTCCCACATTCAGAACAAGAATAGGGTTTCTCTCCAGTATGGGTTCGTCGATGGACATTAAGTTCTGATGAAGTGGTAAAACATTTTCCACATTGAGAACAAGAATAAGGTTTCTCTCCCGTGTGGGTTCGTCGATGGACATTAAGTTCTGATGAAGTAGTAAAACACTTCCCACATTGAGAACAAGAATAAGGTTTCTCTCCTGTGTGGGTTCTTTGATGGACAATAAGGTCCGATGATCTGCGAAAACATTTCCCACATTCAGAACAAGGAAATGGTTTTTCCCCTGTGTGAGTCTTTTGATGACGAGCAAGGAGATAATGAGTTGGGAAACATTTCCCACATTCAGGGCAAGAATAAGGTTTCTCTCCCGTGTGGTTTCGTTGATGGATAGTAAGATCTGATGATCTGGCAAAACATTTCCCACATTCAGAACAAGGAAATGGTTTCTCCCCTGTGTGAGTCTTTTGATGATAAGCAAGGATCTTATGAGTTGAAAAACATTTCCCACATTCAGAGCAAGAAAATGTTTTTTCCCCTGTGTGGGTTCTGTAATGATATTTAAGTTGAGTTTGAGTGTTGTGGTCTCTATCAATGTCTCTTTTCTGAAGAATCTGTTTTGTTACGTGTGATACATGCAGGGACGTGTAGCCATTTTCATTATATTTATTATCCTTCATTATTAAGGGGTTGTATCCTATGGCTGGAATAAGTGTATCTGTAAGTGGATTAATGCTGCAATCTGATTGGTTTCCCCGTTCACATGAAGGGCCTTCTTCTTGAATCCCATTGGCTGGTGGGGGCTGTTCCTCTGGAAAAATTTCCGGGTTTGTGAGATTTCCATTGGCACAAAAATCTGCTCCTCCTTTGTGGATTTTTAAATGTACTTTAAGACTACCGTTATTTGTAAAACATTTACCACATTCAGAACAAGAGAAAGGTTTCTCCCCTGTGTGAGTTCTGTGATGATGTTTGAGGTGACTATTTTTCGAAAAACATTTCCCACATTCTGAACATGAAAATGGTTTCTCTCCAGTGTGGGTTCGTTGATGGACATTAAGGTCTGATGAAGTGGTAAAACATTTCCCACATTGGAAACAAGAATAGGGTTTCTCTCCCGTGTGTGTGCGTCGATGGACATTAAGTTCTGATGAAGTAGTAAAACACTTCCCACATTGAGAACAAGAATAAGGTTTCTCTCCTGTGTGGGTTCGTCGATGGACATTAAGTTCTGATGAAGTAGTAAAACACTTCCCACATTGAGAACAAGAATAAGGTTTCTCTCCTGTGTGGGTTCGTTGATGGACAGTAAGGTCTGATGATCTGGCAAAACATTTCCCACATTCAGAACAAGGAAATGGTTTCTCCCCTGTGTGAATCTTTTGATGACGAGCACGGATCTTATGAGTTGAGAAACATTTTCCACATTCAGAGCAAGAAAAAGGTTTTTCCTCTGTGTAGGTTTGTCGATGCACAGTAAGTTCTAATGATGATAATGGTTTCTTACCTGCATGAATGCTAAGATGATTGTGAAGATTTAAGTGATGAGAAAAGTGTTTCTCTGTTGTATTGGTTCTTTGGTGTCTATCAATGTCTCTTTTCTGAAGAATCTGTTTTGTTTCGAGTGAATCATGTGGGGACTTATAGGCATTTTCATTATATTTATTATCCTGCATTATTAAGGGGTTGTATTCCATGATAGGAGTATATGTTCCCTGTGCCAGTTCTGTAAGTGCATTAATGCTGCAATCTGATTGGTTCCCCTCTTCACATAAAGCCACTTCCTCTTTAATCCCATTGGCTTTTGGGGGCTGCTCCTCTTTGTACATTTGAGGGTTTGTGTGATTGCCATTGACACAAAAATCTGCTCCTTCAGCCCCAATCTTGCTTGTCTCATTATTATAACATAATGTTCCTCCCAGATCAGCTGTGATATCTCTCTTATCTTCATATTCACAGTCTGGCAATGAGAAGAAGACACCACAGGGTTTGGGTATCAAAATAATAGTAATAATGTAAACACCCCACAAATAAAACAGCCTCTTTAAATACCTGCTACTACAGTTTCCTTCTCTTCCTCTAACCCACAGAGCCAGGAATTTTCTTTGGATAGTTCTTCTCAAATTACTAAACATGCTCTCCAGTCTGGCAGCCAATGAAAAGATGGCTGGTTTCTCTAAAAACTCTGACCTGTTTCAAACAGAGGGGGATATATGTAGTACAAATGATGTGGTGGGGAGATGTGCATGGTAGTAGAATGAAGGGTTTACATGTCCTTTAAGGCCTCATTTACAGAGGGTGTCAGAGATCCCCAAGACTTTTCTGTATCATATAATTCAATGTGCTTAGGTGCCAGGTTGTCTAAATAGTTTACAGATGGATAGGAAGGGAGGCTATTGCTGATTTATATGTACAGTTAATGCTCCCCTATTGTTTAAAATCCCTACACTTTCATGTATCTAGTTTGAGTTATTCACATAAAGTGTATCATTGGCCTATAGGCTGATGACCACTTCCTGTCGCACTTTTATATAGTGTTTGGCAGGGGGTGGATCTTCCTCTGTGGCTTTCCACCTGACGAACATGGTGGATGCTGATAGGAGCCTGGGTTGGTGAAGTCAGGAGGCAGGAACCACATGAATGAGGTGTAACCAGGACTGGGTAATAGTTGGAGTTGGTACATAAGTTATCTGACTCCTCAATGTATATAACTCCCATATCATATTTAGCTCAAGTATAGCCATCTCCTGCGTTGAACAAAAGTTCTGTTGAGCGGGCAGTATGTGTTTGTTACAGCAGCCATTTCAGGCTTTATCAAGCTGTGTCTTGAGATTACTTTTAGGACACCCACGTGCGGCCTCCCTGCACGTAAACACGGTCTTACCATCTCAGACACGCAGCGCGGTTGGTTTTGGCTAAGCAGTTTCAATCTTGGCCAATGGCACCTACTCTAGCGTATATACGCGACGGTCAGCTTCTTTAAAAATCGTGGTGTCAGAAAAATGAACGTGTGTCCAGGGCCTTAGACAATTTTCCTTCACCATCAATGAACCAGAGAATTGTTGAGAGAGGTGTATCCAGCTATTAAGCCATGCCTCTATAATTTAAGGGTTTACATAATGTGTAGTATTTTTGGGTTAGTAAGTTGGGGGTGTAGATGCACTTAATTTGGATACAGAACAGATTTCAATTCAGCTCTGCAATGTGCATTTTCCAACACAACATGCTGGAAACTAAGTCTGTTTGATAGCTGGGTGCTTGTAACTGGGTATAGATACCATACTGACATTCTTCCAGGTCTCTCTGAAAATATCCTGCATAGATTCTATGCTCTGCATATAATAAAAAGCACCCATTACTCACCCAGTGGACAGAGCTGCTGTGACTGCTCCTTTATCCCTTCCCTGTAAAGGTCCTTGTTTCCTTGTATAGAGTCCCACTCGTCCAAGGAAAAATAGATGGAAACATGACCAGTCCTTATGGCAACCTGTCACACACAATGTTCCAGTCATCCCCCAGCCAGAGAAAGGGATTATCATCCACTGTTACTAAACAATAAGGGGCCGCTGTACCCACCTCTCCAGTCAGCAGCTGGATGATGTTGGACATGAGTTCCAGGATCTTCTTGTCATTCTTGTTATTTTCCTTCTGTATGACGGAGCCAGGGGCATGCAGGGCCCCCCCATCATCTGACTTCTTCCTAGGGATGTAGTGCTAAATATTGAAAGGAAGAGAGAATGGTGTTTGAGCTGCAGAGAGACCCCCTTTGTACAGACAGACAGTCTCTTGTCAGTGTGCCAGTCACAGTGCCCCTCACCTCTCCAGTCAGCAGATAGATCATCTCCAGTGTCAGATTCACCATTCTCTCCTTCTTCCCCCGCTCCTCCTCCTCCTCATTTTTATCCTTCTTCTTCTTCTTCCCCTTCATCCCTGTGTCACTCGCTTCCTCCCACATTCCCATTGGCTCCTTGTGGGAGGGACTGACCTGGAAGTGACCCTGGAATTAAGCACTTACACATTTCTATACAGGATTATTCCCAGCAATTTCCCCCAATAGAATTACAGGGGCCTAAACCTATACCACATCAAGGTTAACCTCATATACTGGTCCCAACTTTAAGCTCCAGTTATATTTTTCATAGGCTGGTACCTCCCTGCATAGTTGCATTTCTTTGGAAAATTGTCTCAAGATCATGGGCTTGATCCTCTCTCTCACCGTTAGCTTTTATGGTAGAGCGATTGCTTAGACTGAGGGTCAGATTTATCAAAATGTGAGTTTAGATCTTAATAAACAAAAAAAAACCTCATCCACATTCTTTTCATTCCTATTGGAATTTTAGAACTGTATTTATCAAATGGTGAGTTCTAACTTTCACTCATTTATAAAAAACGGTTCTGAACATCCCACAGGAATGAATAGAATGTGGCTGAGTTTTTATTTATTAAGCACTAAATTCACATTTTTGATAAATCTGCCCCTAAGTTTGTAGCTGATTTGCCCTGTCAGAGATATTTCCCTCTCAGGTCCTGCTAGCGGCTGATTGGTTCCTTTCTTGCAGAGCAATTTGGTGACTGCCATTGGCTCCCCTGCACAGCCTGGGAAAGAAGCTTTGTTTCTATAGCTAGAGGAGCATAAAGCTCTGGTACATTCTTGTTATTTGCATAATATGTCTCCTTTACAGGAGCAGTATTCCTAATATATCACTAATGTCCTTCCATTTCTATTGGCCTCAATGTGCCCCAATCCCCCCTCCCATCCCCCCAAGCCTCCCCCTTATGTCACCACAGACTCAGCCGACAGCCTATTCTTATCCCTACTATTCCCCCACTCTCCCTACCTGCTCCCCAGTATGTATAGCTGCCCAGCACTAACACAATCAGTAGCAAAGTGTCCCTGGGAATAATCAGCTCATGTGCTCCTTTAGTGCCACCATTAGTGCCGTCCTGCTCCCTTACTTAACTCTTTCTCACACTGTGGCTGTGCAGCAGGAAGAGGTGAGAGAGGAGCTCATTGGCTGTGAGTGGAATGTGGGCGGTACAGAGAGCAGCAGAGAACAATTATTGGATTAGTGAGCACAAGGTAGGGACAAAGAGATAGGGACAGAGGGAAAACTCACAGATTGCTTTGTAAGTGTAAAATAAATAACTGAGATTTTCAGGATCCTTAAGGATTGCCAGATTGGCGGTTTTATAGCCAAATTGGGCTATTTTTAAAACTGAGTGGCAGGTTTGAAAGTCCAAATCCACCAATATATGGATTTTGGCTAGTTTTGGATGTTCCAGTGGGTTTGGCCTTTTAAAACCCGTCCCTTTTTTTAAAGGAACAGTTTAGTGCGAAAATAAATGTGTAAATAGATAGACTGTGCAAAATAAAAAAATGTATCTAATATAGTTAGTTAGGCAAAAATGTAATGTATAAAGGCTGGAGTGAGTGGATGTGTAACATAATAGCCAGAACACTACTTCCTGCTTTTCAGCTCTAACTCTGAGTTAGTCAGTGACTATAAGGGAGGCCACATGGGACATAACTGTTCAGTGAGTTTGTAATTGAGCATTCAGCTCAGATTCAAAAGCAACAGATATGACCCATGTGGCCCTCCCTCAAGTCTCTGATTGGTTACTGCCTGGTAACCAATCAGTGGAAAGCAAAGAGAGCTGAAAAGCAGGAAGTAGTGTTCTGGCTATTATGTTACACATCCAGTCACTCCAGCCTTTATACATTACATTTTGGCTAACTAACTATATTAGAAACATTTTTTTATTTTGCACAGCCTGTCTATTTACCCAGTTTTTATTTTTACAGTGAACAATTCCTTTAGCCCCCTCTAATCCCACTGGCACCATAGCTGTGGGGGAGGGAAATAATTGCCCAGTGCAAAGTAAATATGATTTTGCAATTAACCCCTGCCTTCTAGTCATACAGCAACATCACCTTGCAAGCCAAAAAGAGAGGACTTTGCCCCCTCTGACCTCTGTTAATAGTCCTTACCAAGCACAATAATTCACAGGGACAGATAAAAAGAAAAACAGCCCATTTAGGCACCACAATGGCTTTATTTCAAGGTAGCAGCCACTGCTGTTACCAAGGGGCCAGTGTATAGAATGAACCATACGGAACAAGCCAACTCTGCACACAGGGAGATTGGGGGCGGGGGACTAGCAAATAGCATTTAAATGTCTTGGGTATTTAAGTTGTCATAAACAGATTATGTAATGTGACAAATGTAATGTGTAAAATGATGTAATGTGTGGGACAGACTGTCCGTTGCTGCCTGCTCCAAAGTACTGGCCCTCCCACCTTTCTCCTTACGTACAGAGAATCCTGCCTGCCCTCTCGTGAGGGAGAGAGAGCCCTTTGCAGCAGGCAACACACTAGAGGGGAGAGAGGTAGAGAAAAGAAACTCACAGGCTGCAGACCAAATCAGGGAGACAATCAGGAAGTTCCATTGTTTCTCTGCTTCCACAATTTGCTTCTCAGATTCAGTCCATTCAGTCTTTTGCACCTTCAGATACTCCCATTGACATGGTTTTTGTTTCTCCTGAACTTTGTCTCTGTTTTTCCTCAGACCCATTGTTCCAAACAAGCTGGGCATCCAGGTGTAAAGAAACCATGGGTCTGTATATATATATATATATATATATATATATATATATATAAACACACACATACAGTATGCACTTATAAATAGTGTCACCGTGATTTCCAAGAGTGACTTCGGAACCTAAAGTATACAGTTAGAGGCAGAGGATAATTCTACTACAAATACATTAAATACCGTGAGAGGCAGTGGAAACATTAGCACTAAATACATTATATACTGTAGTGAAAATGAGTGTGTCACTGCTTCATAATAGAAAAACACATTAAAGGGATACGGTCATGGGAAAACATGTTTTTTTCAAAACGCATCAGTTAATAGTGCTGCTCCACCAGAATTCTGCACTGAAATCCATTTCTCAAAAGAGCAAACAGATTTTGTTATATTTAGTTTTGAAATCTGACATGAGGCTAGATATATTGTCAATTTCCCAGCTATCATCTCAGAATCTTGTTTGTGCACCAGAATGGGGGACCTGATGTCCATCCCCATGTCCTGGCTACACAATTAAATGATTAGTAGAACGGGGGAATGTGGGGAGAGCAGTGACATCTATGAAGTGCTGAATGGAAAGTGAAAGTATTTGTCTGCCCCGCCTCTATGCCTAAGGCATAGAGGATGCGCAGACAATATTTGATTGACAGCTGAGATTTTTTAATGAGCTTTTAATGAGCTTACAATAGTCCATAGCATTGTTGCAAGTGACTAAAGGTGCCAGTGAAGTTGGCTGGGGTGGAGATCTAGGTCATCTTTCAGTCCAAGGGAAATATCCAAACTCACTCAGGACAGCATTGTCATGCCTCAGAAAATATAATGCAGTTGACCTTTCTGCATTCCCATTCCCAGCTTGTTGAACCTGTTCAAGTAGTAGTGATGTAGCGAACTGCCGATTTGATGTTCGCGAACGCCGTTCGCGAACACCGGCAAAAAAGCGAACAGTTCGCGAACAGTTCGCGAACTTCGAACGCTCGATAAAATCGTTCGATCGAACGATCGAAGGATTTTATTCGTACGATCGAACGATTTTCGTTCGAATCGAACGATCGAAGCTATTCGATCGAATGATTTTAATTCAATCGAATGCTTATAATCGTTCGAACGAATGGAAATCGTTCGATTTTAGCGATCGAACGGTCGAATGGTCGAATGGTCGAACGAAATTTTACTTCGAATCGAACGCGAACACCAATTGGCGAACGTCGCGCGACGTTCGCGAACATTCGGCGGACGCGAACAGTCGAAGTTCGCGCGAACTAGTTCGCCGGCGAACAGTTCGCTACATCCCTATCAAGTAGTGCCAGACAATCTGATATATTTGGTTTAAAACAAGAGGGCACAAACAACAGACCTTTTAAGACAATTATGTAAAGGTTAGTGAGTACAGGATCTGCTTTTATAGAATTTCTGCTTTTCATCTTCCAGGGAATGTCAATAGTGCAGCAGACTTTCAATGACCTTGTGTTTTATAAAATAGAACTACTTTTGTAGGTCCTGTGACTTACTGAAAAGAACCACAAAATGGAAAATTCATACCATACTTTTCCCTGGACTAGATCATGGCAGTGCGCATAGTTTCCCACACTAATTTAAAGGGGACCCATCACCCAAAAAAATGAGTCAAAATTCTATTTTATCACATTAGTCAAGCAAAATGATGTTTTTAGGTATTTACCGGTAATAGCACTTAAGCAAGTTTATAATGGAGGTCGTTAATAAGTTAGTCCATATAGAGATTGGAGCCAGCCATGCATTTTGTGTGTATTAGTCAAGCAAAATGAACTTTAATAACACTATATCAATTATTTGAATTTCGTTTCCTTCAGTCTGGGAATTCATAATTATAACAAGCAGGCAGGAGCCATTTTGTGGACACTGTTATTAAGACAAGTCTTGTATCATCTCAGAATCTTGTTTGTGCACCAGAATGGGGGACCTGATGTCCATCCCCATGTCCTGGTTACACAATTAAATGGTGAAGAGAACGTGGGAATGTGGGGAGAGCAGTGACATGTAGGAAGTGCTGAATGGAAGGTGAAAGTAATTGCCTTAGGCATATAGGAGGGGCAGACAATATTTGATTGACAGCTGAGATTTTTAAATGAACTTACAACAGTTATGAATGCTTTAAATCAAAAATAAAAATTGGTTTTCATGTTTAATTTGAAAAGGGCTTCTATTATACAGATTTTTGTGTTTGGGTGTCAGGTCGACTTTAAATAGACTTGTGAAAAGAACAACTAATATTCTGCCTGGGTGGAAGTATCTGGATAATGTTTAAGAGCAGTCCATCAGCATCAGAAGGTTGCAGATCAGCTCCTGTACAGGAGTTTGCCTCCTACGCGGAAACCACCAAGCACAGCTCAGTCACCAACTGGAACCCTGATCAAAACAGGGAACACAAGCCAGACACTACTGGTTGTGATGTAAATAGGAATATGTAAATAAGTCTCTCAACCCCCATCAGCATGAATAGAACTATAGGAAAGGTGTGCACTGGGGAATTCATAAGCAAGTGTGTGCATGGGAGGGGGGTGTTTAGACGTATATTGGGGAAACAAGTTAAATGTTTAGATACTGTATGGCCTCCAAACAAGATCTATCCCACTGCAGGCTCATCTACAAGTTGGCACCCAGTCTTCCTGAAATAGCATTATAGCTCAGCAACAAACATCACATTACCTAAATGTAAACTGATTTTACCTAAATGTAAACTGATTTTAAACTGCACCAATAAATAAACCCAACACATGTTGTGGAAAATGAATTTCACAAAATAGTTTTAAGAGTCACTTATCATAGAAAAATATTGAGCTTGCACTCAGGCTGGGGGAAACAATAGTATTATTGAAAAGAATTGCCCCTTGTGAGCACTAAGCTGCCTACAGTGGGGGAAGTGCACAGCTCGCTTATTTATTGCATTGTGTTCCATACAAATTCCACATCCTACGTCACACACATATGTATATACTATCACTTATATTTATAAATAGTATTGTCGTCCTCAACCATTGTGTTGATTTAATTAGCTATACCTCCAGTGGGAGATCCAATTTTCTATGATAATTTTCGATGATTTTATTTAAAGTGACTCTTCCTATGATTATGGTGTAATCTCCTTTCCTTTTGTCTCAATAGATGTCCCCTTGCCACTAGTGTCATCCTATCAATGAAAAAATGATTTCAAGTGTATTTCCTCCTTCTAATTTATAGTAAACACACATATATAATTGACAAGTCATTCCCAGCTGGATATATCTCCATTATGTTATCCAATGTGAAAGGAAAACACACCTGCCAAAGTGATATCCATGGAGTCTCATATCTATTGGGATATGACCCTTCTTGTTCAATAAAACACTGAATATTATCTGTTGTTGGGGGGCTGAGATATAGTCTCTCATTAAATTAGGTTTCCTCCATTTACAAGGGTGAGAGAAGAGTAATTATCGTACACAAGTCTTACCAATGGTCAGTGTCCATCAGCCAACAGTTTGGACAGTATTGGTCTAAGAATTATCCTATGATGAACTGCATATTACACACAGTTGTTCATCATCTCTGTAAATACTGAAAGGCATATTAAAATATAATCAATGTAAAAGAAAAGTTTGGCTGATTTGTAAAACATTTCCCACATTGAGAATAAGAAAATGGTTTCTCTCCAGTGTGGGTTCTATAAAGATCAGTTTTAAACAAAAACATTCCACATTATGAACAAGAAAAAGGTTTCTTCCCCATGTGGGCTCGTTGACGATGGGTTGCAAGTTGTGACGAAGAGACAAAACATTTCCCACATTCAGAACACGAAAAAGGTTTCTCTCCTGTGTGAATCATTTGATGACGAATAAGGTGAGATCTATCTGAAAAACATTTCCCACATTCAGAACACGAAAAAGGTTTCTCTCCTGTGTGAATCATTTGATGACGAATAAGGTGAGATCGATCTGAAAAACATTTCCCACATTCAGAACAGGACAAAGGTTTTACCTTCATGTGGGCTCCTTGTTGATGGGCAGTAAGTCCTGATGAAGAGGCAATACATTTCCCGCACTCTCCTGGCTTCTCACCTGTGTGAATCATTTGATGACTAACAAGACTAGATTGCTTTGAAAAACATTTCCCACATTCTGAACAGGAAAATGGTTTCTCTCCTGTGTGGGTTCTCTGATGGACAATAAGTTCTGATGAAAAGGCAAAACATTTGTCACACTCAGAACAAGAAAATGGTTTCTCTCCTGTGTGAGTCCTTTGATGACTAACAAGGCTAGATTGCTTTGAAAAACATTTCTCACATTCTAAACAGGAAAATTTTTTCTCTGTTGTGTGAATCAATTGATGACGACTAAGGCTAGATTGATCTAAAAAACATTTCTTACATACAGAACAAGAAAAAGGTTTCTCTCCTGTGTGAATCCTTTGATGACGAGTAAGGTGAGATCGATCTGAAAAACATTTCCCACATGTAGAACAAGAAAAAGGTTTCTCTCCTGTGTGAGTCATTTGATGACGAACAAAGTGACATCGTTTTGAAAAATATTTCCCACATTCAGAACAGAAAAAAGGTTTTCCCTTCATGTGGGCTCCTTGTTGATGGGCAGTAAGTCCTGATGAAGAGGAAAAAGCTTTCTCCCCTGTGTGCATTTGACTTAGATGGACAGTAAGGTCTGATGAAGAGGCAAAACATTTCCCACATTCAGAACAAGAAAAAGATTTCTGTCTTTTGTGGGTCATTTCATGTTTATCAAAGTCTCTCTTGTGAATCAGATATTTATGGCCCTCATTGCAACTGTATTTTCTACGTAATATATTTTTTGGTGACCAGTATGGATTTCCATCATATTTGTTAGCCTTCATTTTAAAGAGGCTGCATTCCATTATAGGAGATGTATCTGTTCCCTGTATCTGTTCTGTAAGTGGATTAATGCTGCAATCTGATTGGTTTCCCTTTTCCCATGAAGCTGCTTCCTCTTTAATAACAACAGATATATAAGTTTCTGCCAAGCTGTTATTCAGGCTGCATCCCATGATAGGAATAGGTGTATCTGTTCCCTGTATCTGTTCTGTAAGTGGATTAATGCTGCAATCTGATTGGGTTTCCTCTTTACATGAAACAACCTCCTCTTTAATCCCATCAGATATATAATTAGTTGACAAGCTGTTATTCAGGCTGCATCCCATGATAGGAGTAGGTATATATGTTCCCTGTATCTGTTCTGTAAATGGATTAATACTGTAATTTGATTGGTTCTCACTTTCCCATGAAGCTGACTGCTGATTAATACCATTTAATATAAAATCAGCTGCCAAGCTGTTATCCAGGATGATAGGAGTATGTGTATCTGTTCCCTGTATCTGTTCTGTAAATGGATTAATGCTGCAATCTGATTGGTTTCCCTCTTCACATGAAGTTGCTTCCTCTTTAATTCCATTGGCTTGTGGGGACGGTTCTATTGAATACATTTCAGGGTTCATATGATTTCCGTTATTATTACAGCATAAAGTTGCTTCCATATGTGCTGTAACATTGCTGTCATCTTTATATTCACAGGCTGCTAAAAAAAAGACAATAATTTATGGCTGAACAGATACACATCAATAAAAAATACAAACTTTTTCTAAGGACCACATGACATGGATCTCAGCCCACAGAGAAACACAGTAATTAATATCATCTGACAAACAACTTTGATTTGACAGAATGTGTCCAAGGGTACAATTTAGCACTGGGGGCATGGACTGAAGCATGCAGGTAAGTAATCCTATAGATAAACACAATATATAGGCTCACTTCCCTGTTTTCTCTTCCCACCTCTAGGTAATGAGAAGAGTAGGACAAGAAGTGGCCCCAAGGGTGAAATTAAACCAAGGTACAAAGGACAGAGGCAGACTTGTAGAAATAATGTGTCTGCTCCAGTTCTTGGACCACCGTTTGCTGCAATTAAACATTTTCTGTACAGTCAAGCCTGGATACAGATCCTGTGACCCTCCTGTATGTCCTGTGACATTCTACTTTAAGCTTTGATACAGATCCTGTAGAATGTCACAGGACATACAGGAGGGTCACAGATCTGTATCCAGGCTTGATTTAGGAACAGTGACATCTAACTCAGTCAATTCTTTAAAGGAGACATAGTTAAATTAAAAAAAAACCCTAATATTGTAGACAATAATGAATAATATATGGTGCTGGTTCAAGCCTTGGTTTAAATTAATATTATCTTCAAAACTCCACTTTGTTGGAGCTCCCTCTAGATCTGCTATTGTCTCTGTCTGTGTATCAAATGAAGAGTGGGCGTGTCCCTGCCAGAAGAACAGCAGAACAGGGACAGCCAATCACAGACCAAATTTCTTACAAGCAAAGGCTGGTTTTAGTTCACCACAATGAAACCTTTAGGGCTCTTACACATGAGCGTTCCGACCTGCGGAATAGACGCAAGTCATTATTTGAAATGGGACTGTACTCACTCAGGCGCGTGCATATGGCAAAATATGTCTCTCATATCTGAAGTAACCAACTTAATTATAACCTACCTTCTACTCAGAAATTAAGCTAAATAAGTATCATCCCCCATTCATCATATCTGCAATCTGAGTCATCATTGTTAGATACTGGAAAATACAGATATTCCAAATTATTATGGGAGAAATTGACTCAAATATGAACTCATGGCTGTACATCTAATGATTCCTATGAATGAAACAAGCAAAACCAGCAAATGTGAAATAAAAACCAGAATGTAGAATGTTCTAAAGATCCTAATAGACAACAAAAGCCACATCACCTCTCTGTCAAGCTGTCATATCATTATCATCTTCTCTCAACTAATTAAAGGGATGTCCTTTTTACAAGTGATTGTATTTACTTACCCTGCAATGGTCCAGCAGTTCTTCCAGTGAGCACCACGGATCAATCTGCTTCCTTCTTCTTCTTTCTTTAAATTTGCCAGGGTAGACGCATGCTCAGAAGAACGAAATAGCAACTTCTTCATTAAAGTTTAGCTCTTCACTCTACTGCACATGAGCACCCACATGAATACAGGAAGCTGACTGCTCCATGGTGCTCGCTGGAAACCCCCCGGGCCGGTGCAGTTTTCTGCTGATAGGAGCACAAGCCCAGGGTGTGAGGTAAGCGGAACAATCACTTGTAAAAAGGACATCCCTCCGGGTTTCAGGTAAATGAATACAATCACTTGGGGGTGCCTAACATTTAGCACCCCAAGCGGTAAATGACTTTCCTTCTCCTTTAATAAAGCATAAATTATTTAAAAAAAATTACTATGGTAATTATATGCCTGCGCCACTGGTTATTGACTGCATATAAAGAGATGTCCTAACATTCTTACGGGTCTCCTTGAAATGTCAAAAATCCTGAATAAATTCTATGCTCTGTATAAGATAGAAAGCACCCATTACTCACCCAGTGGGTGGAGCTGCTGGGGATCCTCCTTTATTTCTTCCTCATAAAGGTCCTTGTTTCCTTTTATATAGTCCCACTCGTCCAAGGAAAAATAGATGGAAACATGATGAGTCCTTATGGCAACCTGTCACACACAATGTTCTAGTCATCCCCCAGCCAGAGAAAGGGATTATCATCCACTGTTACTAAACAATAAGGGGCCGCTGTACCCACCTCTCCAGTCAGCAGCTGGATGATGTTGGACATGAGTTCCAGGATCTTCTTGTCATTCTTGTTATTTTCCTTCTGTATGACGGAGCCAGGGGCATGCAGGGCCCCCCCATCATCTGACTTCTTCCTAGGGATGTAGTGCTAAATATTGAAAGGAAGAGAGAATGGTGTTTGAGCTGCAGAGAGACCCCCTTTGTACAGACAGACAGTCTCTTGTCAGTGTGCCAGTCACAGTGCCCCTCACCTCTCCAGTCAGCAGATAGATCATCTCCAGTGTCAGATTCACCATTCTCTCCTTCTTCCCCCGCTCCTCCTCCTCCTCATTTTTATCCTTCTTCTTCCCCTTCATCCCTGTGTCACTCGCTTCCTCCCACATTCCCATTGGCTCCTTGTGGGAGGGACTGACCTGGAAGTGACCCTGGAATTAAGCACTTACTTATAAAAGTGGATTATTCCCAGCAATATCCCCCAATAGAATTACAGGGGCCTAAACCTATTTCACATCAATACAAACCTCATATTCTGGTCCTAACTTCAAGCTCCAGTCATATTTTTCATAGGCTGATACCTCCCTGCATGGTTGAAAATCTTGGGAAAAGTCTCCCAAGCCCACAGCATTGGTCTTAATCATGGGCTTGATCCTCTCTCTCACCATTAGTGTTACGATTGGTATCCCAAACCCAGAACAAACCCCAAGGTCTTGGTCACAACTAAGCCTTCTGCCTTTAACAACCAATCGGGAGGAGTCCTCCACTACTCGGGTGATGCCAGGTCTTAATATAAGAGGAATAGGGGGAGAGTTCTGGCCAGGCAAGGGAACCGCACATTATAGAAAAATGGAGAACAAGGAGCGTAGTCAGGGTCACAGGCCGGGTCAATACCAACAGACAGATCGGTACAAATTCAGGAAACAAGAGCCTGGTCGGGTCACAGGCTGGGTCAATATCAATGCAGCATCAAATACTAGCAGAGGTCAGGATAGGCAGCAAGACATTACTTGGTCAGGAACAGGCAGGGTTAAAAACAACAGTAAACACATTAAAAACACACTCAGGAACTATGAATAGACCTTTTATGTTGGGCAATGAAAACTACACAAAGAGCCCTTTAAATATTTGAATTGGGCCTGTGATGACTTCACGTTTGGCACATTGCAGATAAAATCTGGAAATAGCTGAGCGTGCAACCCGGAAGAACAACGCATTACCGGGATGATGCGGGGTAATGTGACAACTCACCCTGGTGGTCTGGTCGCACCCTCGGTGGGGACGCCTGACACATCTGTATCCTCCCGCATCATCCCGGTAATGCGTTGTTCTTCCGGGTTGCACGCTCAGCTATTTCCAGATTTTACCTGCAATGTGCCAAACGTGAAGTCATCACAGGCCCAATTCAAATATTTAAAGGGCTCTTTGTGTAGTTTTCATTGCCCAACATAAAAGGTCTATTCGTAGTTCCTGAGTGTGTCTAGAGGGGGCCGCCGGACCCCTAGGCTTATCAGGAAACCTAGATTAAAATTGTTGTATCAAACGATCATCTTGAACATCAGAACCAGGGACCCAAAACCTCTCCTCAGGACCATAACCCTTTCAATGCACCAGATACTATAATTTACCTCTGGAGAGAGAAGAATCAACTATTTTCTGCACCAAGTACAGACATTTGACAGACACTGGAGGTGGAGGAAAAGACTGATGAACAATTCTGGTAGGTTTTAAAAAAAGACACATGAAATTAATTAGAAATCTTAAACTCAGGAGAAAGTTCCAACCAGACAGTACTTGGATTAATGATCTCAGATATTGGAAAAGTACCAATGAATTTAGGTCACAATTTAGCAGCGGAGACCTTCAAAGGAATATTCTTAGAGGAAAACCAGACTTTATCACCAACCTGATACTCAGGAGACACCCTGCGATGCCTGTCTGAGGCTTTTTTCTGGGCAGCCACCGCTGAGGATAAAGAATCTTGAACCCCTTGCCAAATTTAGCAAGATGGTCTTTGTGCAGGTCTACTTTAGCGTTGTGAGTCTTAATCAGAACAGAGTCACAAAGTCTTTAGACTTTAGACAGAACTGCCACAATCACTTCCTAACCCAAAATAGAATCAGGTTCAGATTCTTCTTTACAACGGGAAACAAAACGTCTATACAGGGCATCAGCTTTAATTTTATTTTCCCTGGGCCTGAAAGTTATAACGAAATTACATTTGGGTAAAATACAGTGCCCAATTGGCCTGTCTGGAATTTAGGCGCTTAGCGGATTCAATATACAGTAAATTTTTATGATCTGTAAAAACTGTAACTACATGTTTAGCACATCTAGAATATTCCATTCCTCATTTAATGCCCAGTAACTCCCTGTTAAATACAATAAAGGGGGATTGTGGGTGCACTCCTGATGTACAATTATATTATGTTTAAGTACAATGGAAGTGCTACTGACCTGGCCAATTAATCAAAGCACATTCCCTGCACTTGCATATTTATTGAATTACTTAGACAGAGGACATTGGCTGGCTCCATCTCTAGTCCATTTTGGGACAGAATGAATCCTAGAAAATTTACAGAAACCTCAAAAAGACACATTTTTCTAGTTTGGCATAAAGCTGGTGCTGCCTGAGCCTACATAACACCTCCTGGACATAACTACAGTGAAGAGAAAGATTAGAGGAAAATATTAAGATGTTGTCCAGGTATACCATCACATACTGACCTGAACCCTCTCTCCAGGCTTTCCTTGATATATTCCTCCATAGCCTGGTCCTCTGGAAGAGAGAGAGGGGGTATGCTCTACCCTTAGGAGTAGAGGAACCTGGAATTAAATCAATGGGACAATCATAACGCCTATGTGGTGGATGGAGTTTGGCTGCCTTTTTTGAAAAGACATCAGAAAAAGAGGAAAACTGAATAGGCAACCCCCTCTAGGGAAGTAGCAGCAAGGACTTTAGTATGCTTTAAACAAGAGGTTTCACACACTGGACTCCACTGAATTATTTTTATAGTGGACCAGTCTAGCCTGGTATAGTGTCTCTGCAACCAGGGTAGATTTAGAATGATGGGAGTACAAGGGCAATCACATAAAAGTAAATCAGCTCAGCATGATTACCCAGGGACATAAGAAGATTCTTGGATTTGAAAGACACCAAACCAGACCCAAGGGCACTATCATCAATGATAGACAGAGCAATGGGACAAGGGGTTCATAAGTATGCAATGTCTGTGTACAAAACTGGCATCCAAAAAAGTTCCCTGCTGCCCCAGAATCTAAGAAGGTAGAGCACTGAGCATGACCCTTATCCCAATTCAAGAGGACCTAAATTAGAATTTGTGAAGAAGAGAATGACTGGGGAGTAGTAGAAACAGCATCACCCAAGCAGGATTCCCCAGACCTTCTTAGGTTTTGCCTTTTCCCAGCCTCTTGGGACAAGCGTCACGCAGGTGACCTTTATGCCCACAATATAGGCATAAACCATTATCCCTCTTACGTTTCTTTTCCTTGGAAGACAAGCAAGTTGAACCCAATTGCATGGGTTCCTCAACCTTAGCTACGGACTGGAGTCTGCATGATGAGGCTGGAGCAGACATGGCAGCTACAGGCTGTTGTTGAAGGATGAACAGATGAGCTGACAGTTTCTGTAAGCACTGGATGGTTTACTCTTGGTTGGATTCCTGTTCTCCTAGACGCTAAAGCAGGCTTGCCAGGATCGCTCCCGTGGTAGCAGAGGAAGCTGCTGTACCTTCAGCATCCATGTTGGGCCTGTCAATTGTTATTCCAAACTCAGAACAAACCCCAAGGTCCGGGTCATGGCTCAGCCTCTTTAACATCCACCTTTCACATCGGGAGAAGCCCTCCGCTACTCGGGTGCCATCAGATCTTAATATGAGAGGACTAGGCAAGGGAACTGCACATTATGCAGAAAAGATGAACAAGTCGGGGTCACAGGCCAAGTCAATACCAACAGACAGATCGGTACAGATTCAGGAAACAAGAGCGTAGTTGGGTCACAGGCCGGGTCACTATCAAAGCAGCGTAAATACAGAATCCAGAAGGTCAAATACTAGCAGAGATCAGGAAAGGCAGCAAGACAGGACTTGGTCAGGAACAGGCAGTAACAACAGTAAACACATAGAAATCACACCCAGGAACTACGAATCGATCTTTTATGTTGGGCAATGAAAACTACCCAAAGAGCCCGAGCATTACTGGGATGATGCAGGAGGATAAAGATGCAGCACATTGTTTCTATAGCTAGAGGAGCATAAAGCTCTGGTACATTCTTGTTATTTGCATAATATGTCTCCTTTACAGGAGCAGTATTCCTAATATATCACTAATGTCCTTCCATTTCTATTGGCCTCAATGTGCCCCAATCCCCCCTCCCATCCCCCCAAGCCTCCCCCTTATGTCACCACAGACTCAGCCGACAGCCTATTCTTATCCCTACTATTCCCCCACTCTCCCTACCTGCTCCCCAGTATGTATAGCTGCCCAGCACTCACACAATCAGTAGCAAAGTGTCCCTGGGAATAATCAGCTCATGTGCTCCTTTAGTGCCACCATTAGTGCCGTCCCGCTCCCTTACTTAACTCTTTCTCACACTATGGCTGTGCAGCAGGAAGAGGTGAGAGAGGAGCTCATTGGCTGTGAGTGGAATGTGGGCGGTACAGAGAACAATGATTGGATTAGTGAGCACAAGGGAGGGACAAAAAGATAGGGACAGAGGGAAAACTCACAGATTGCTTTATAAATGTAAAAAAATAACTGAAATTTTTAGGATCCTTCAGGGTTGCCAGATTGGCGGTTTTATAGCCAAATTGGGCTATTTTTAAAACTTAGTGGCAGGTTTGAAAGTTCAACTCCACCAATGTTTGGATTTGGGCTAGTTTTGGATGTTCCAGTGGGTTTGGACTTTTAAAACCCGTCCCATTTTTTTTAGTGCGAAAATAAATGTGTAAATAGATAGACTGTGCAAAATAAAAAAATGTATCTAATATAGTTAGTCAGGCAAAAATGTAATGTATAAAGGCTGGAGTGACTGGATGTGTAACATAATAGCCAGAACACTACTTCCTGCTTTTCAGCTCAAAGTTAGTCAGTGACTATAAGGGGGGGCCACATGGGACATACCTTTTCAGTGAGTTTGTAATTGATCCTCAGCATTCAGCTCAGATTCAAAAGCGACAGTTATGTCCCATGTGCCCCCCTCAAGTCACTGATTGGTTACTGCCTGGTAACCAATCAGTGGAAAGCAAGAGAGCTGAAAAGCAGGAAGTAGTGTTCTGGCTATTATGTTACACATCCAGTCACTCCAGCCTTTATACATTACATTTTTGCCTAACTGACTATATTAGAAACATTTTTTATTTTCCACAGTCTATCTATTTACACAGTTTTTATTTTTACACTGAACAATTCCTTTAACCCCCTCTAATCCCACTGGCACCATAGCTGTGGGGGAGGGAAATAATTGCCCAGTGCAAAGTAAATATGATTTTGCGATTAACCCCTGCCTTCTAGTCATACAGCAACATCACCTTGCAAGCCAAAAAGAGAGGACTTTGCCCCCTCTGACCTCTGTTAATAGCCCTTACCAAGCACACTAATTCACAGGGACAGATAAAAAGAAAAACAGCCCATTTAGGAGCCACAATGGCTTTATTTCAAGGTACAGCAGCCACTGTGTCCTTTCTGCTGTTACCAAGGGGCCAGTGTATAGAATGAACCATGCGGAACAAGCCAACTCTGCGCACAGGGAGATTGGGGGGGCGGGGGACTAGCAAATAGCATTTAAATGTCTTGGGTATTTAAGTTGTCATAAAAAGATTATGTAATGTGACAAATGTAATGTGTAAAATGATGTAATGTGTGGGACAGACTGTCCGTTGCTGCCTGCTCCAAAGTACTGGCCCTCCCACCTTTCTCCTTACGTACAGAGAATCCTGCCTGCCCTCTCGTGAGGGAGAGAGAGCCCTTTGCAGCAGGCAACACACTAGAGGGGAGAGAGGTAGAGAAAAGAAACTCACAGGCTGCAGACCAAATCAGGGAGACAATCAGGAAGTTCCATTGTTTCTCTGCTTCCACAATTTGCTTCTCAGATTCAGTCCATTCAGTCTTTTGCACCTTCAGATACTCCCATTGACATGGTTTTTGTTTCTCCTGAACTTTGTCTCTGTTTTTCCTCAGACCCATTGTTCCAAACAAGCTGGGCATCCAGGTGTAAAGAAACCATGGGTCTGTATATATATATATATATAAACACACACATACAGTTTGCACTTATAAATAGTGGCACCGTGATTTCCAAGAGTGACCTCGGAAACCTAAAGTATACAGTTAGAGGCAGAGGATAATTCTACTTCAAATACATTAAATACCGTGAGAGGCAGTGGAAACATTAGCACTAAATACATTATATACTGTAGTGAAAATGAGTGTGTCACTGCTTAATAATAGAAAAACACATTAAAGGGAAAACATGTTTTTTTCCAAACGCATCAGTTATTCTGCACTGAAATCCATTTCTCAAAAGAGCAAACAGATTTTGTTATATTTAATTTTGAAATCTGACATGAGGCTAGACATATTGTCAGTTTCCCAGCTGCCCCCAGTCATGTGACTTGTGCTTTGATAAACTTCAATCACTCTGTACTGCAATTTGGAGTGCTATCTCCACCTCCCCCCAGCAGCCAAACAACAGAACAATGAGCAAGTAACCAGATAGCAGCTCCCTAACACAAGATAACAGCTCTTAATAGTAAAAGCCATGTCCCACTGAGTGTCCCACTGAGACTGATTTTACATTAAGTAGGAGAAATTGCCTGCCAGAAAGTAATTCCATCCTAAAGTGTAGGCACAAGTCACATTATGTTGGTTATGTTGGAGTCAGTGCTAAGCCACTGTATCAGTGAATAACTTATCTGTTTTATCAGTGGTCAGTTTCAATAATTTTCCAAAACCCAAAAGAACCCTTCTCAATACATTAACAGTGAGAGGTAGTGGTTAATAACACCAAAGATCCCTTACCCTTACAAAAAGCAAATTACCTGAAACCTGGAGATGGTTTCAGCATTGTATAGATCAAAATGAATCCAGAAATTGTTAGTATTACTGAAAATGCTCCCATGTGCCACATAGTGGAAGATGTGATAACAGCAACCAAGCTGGCGATAGCCAAGTAGGGGAAACAATAGCTTATCTGAATGCAGTTCCATTGTGAACTGCCGGCTCTTTCTGAAAGCACAGGATCAGGCACAATGACCTGAGATGGCTGCCTACACACCAGTATTACAACTAAAAATGACAAAATCTATTTGTGTCCAGTGAAAAGTCCCTGATAATGAGCTGCTACTGCTTAGAAAAGGTTTTGTTTGTTTATAGGTCGATAGGGAGCTCTGAACAAGCATTTTAACACACATGTAGTATTTATTATGATAATATTTAGCAAAAGTATTTTTCAGTGTATTATCTCCCTTTAAAGGGGACCCATCACCCAAAAGAATTATTCAAAATCCTACTTTATCACATTTGTCAAACAGAATGAACTTTAATTACACGATATAAATTATATGAATCTTGTCTTCTTAATTCTGGGAATTCCTAATTATAACAAGAAGGCAGGAGCCATTTTGTGGACACTGTTATTAAGACAAGTCTTGTATCATCTCAGAATCTTGTTTGTGCACCAGAATGGGGGACCTGATGTCCATCCCCATGTCCTGGCTACACAATTAAATGGTGAAGAGAACAGGGGAATGTGGGGAGAGCAGTGACATGTAGGTGCTGAATGGAAAGTGAAAGTAATTGCCTTAGGCATATAGGAGGGGCAGACAATATTTGATTGACAGCTGAGATTTTTAAATTAACTTACAACAGCTATGAATGCTTTAAATCAAAAATAAAAATTGGATTTCATGTTAAATTTGAAAAGGGCTTTTATTATACAGATTTTTGTGTCTGGGTGACAGGTCCACTTTAAATAGTCCTCTGAAAAGAAAAAACAATTTTCTGCCTGGGTGGAAGTATCTGGATAATGTTTATAAGAGCAGTCCATCAGCATCAGAAGGTTGTAGATCAGTTCCTGTACATGAGTTTGCCTCCTACGCGGAAACCAGCAAGCACAGCTCAGTCACCAACTGGAACCCTGATCAAAACAGGGAACACAAGCCAGACACTACTGGTTGTGATGTAAATAGGAATATGTAAATAAGTCTCTCAACTCCCATCAGAATGAATAGAACTATAGGAAAGGTGTGCACTGGGGAATTCATAAGCAAGTGTGTGCATGGGAGGGGGTGTTTAGACGTATATTGGGGAAACAAGTTAAAGGGATACTGTCATGGGAAAAAACATTTTTTCAAAATGAATCAGTTAATAGTGCTGCTCCAGCAGAATTCTGCACTGAAATCCATTTCTCAAAAGAGCAAACTGATTTTTTTATATTCAATTTTGAAATCTGACATGGGGCTAGACATATTGTCAATTTCCCAGCTGCCCCAAGTCATGTGACTTGTGCTCTGATAAACTTCAATCACTCTTTACTGCTGTACTGCAAGTTGGAGTGATATCATCCCCCTCCCTTTCCCCCCCCCCCCCCCCAGCAGCCAAACAAAAGAACAATGGGAAGGTAACCAGATAACAGCTCCCTAACACAAGATAACAGCTGCCTGGTAGATCTAAGAACAGCACTTAATAGAAAAACCCATGTCCCACCGAGACACATTCAGTTACATTGAGATGGAAAAACAGCAGCCTGCCAGAAAGCATTTCTCTCCTAAAGTGCAGGCACAAGTCACATGATCAGGGGCAGCTGGGAAATTGACAAAATGTCTAGCCCCATGTCAGATTTCAAAATTGAATATAAAAAAATCTGTTTGCTCTTTTGAGAAATGGATTTCAGTGCAGAATTCTGCTGGAGCAGCACTATTAACTGGTTCATTTTGAAAAAAATGTTTTCCCATGACAGAATCTCTTTAAATGTTTAGATACTGTATGTCCTCCAAACAAGATCTATCCCACTGCAGGCTCATCTACAAGTTGGCACCCAGTCTTAATGAAATAGCATTATAGCTCAGCAACAAACATCACATTACCTAAATGTAAACTGATTTTAAACTGCACTGCAAAATATAGAACTTGCACTCAGGTTGGGGGAAACAATAGTATTATTGAAAAGAATTGCCCTTTGTGAGCACTAAGCTGCCTACAGTGGGGGGAGTGCACAGCTCGCTTATTTATTGCATTGTGTTCCATACAAATTCCACATCCTACGTCATACACATATGTATATACTATCACTTGTTTTTATAAATAGTATTGTCGTCCTCAACCATTGTGTTGATTTAATTAGCTATACCTCCAGTGGGAGATCCAATTTTCTATGATAATTTTCGATGATTTTATTTAAAGTGACTCTTCCTATGATTATGGTGTAATCTCCTTTCCTTTTGTCTCAATAGATGTCCCCTTGCCACTAGTGTCATCCTATCAATGAAAAAATGATTTCAAGTGTATTTCCTCCTTCTAATTTATAGTAAACACACATATATAATTGACAAGTCATTCCCAGCTGGATATATCTCCATTATGTTATTCAATGTGAAAGGAAAACACACCTGCCAAAGTGATATCCATGGAGTCTCATATCTATTGGGATATGACCCTTCTTGTTCAATAAAACACTGAATATTATCTGTTGTTGGGGGGCTGAGATATAGTCTCTCATTAAATTAGGTTTCCTCCATTTCCAAGGTTGAGTGTATTTATCGTACACAAGTCTTACCAATGGTCAGTGTCCATCAGCCAACAGTTTGGACAGTATTGCTCTAAGAATTGTCCTATGATGAACTGCATATTGCACACAGTTGTTCATCATCTCTGTAAATACTGAAAGGCATATTAAAATATAATCAATGTAAAAGAAAAGTTTGGCTGATTTGTAAAACATTTCCCACATTGAGAATAAGAAAATGGTTTCTCTCCAGTGTGGGTTCTATAATGATAAGTTTTAAACAAAAACATTCCACATTATGAACAAGAAAAAGGTTTCCTCCCCATGTGGGCTCGTTGACGATGGGTTGCAAGTTGTGACGAAGAGACAAAACATTTCCCACATTCAGAACACGAAAAAGGTTTCTCTCCTGTGTGAATCATTTGATGACGAACAAAGTGACATCGTTTTGAAAAACATTTCCCACATTCAGAACACGAAAAAGGTTTCTCTCCTGTGTGAATCCTTAGATGACGAATAAGGTGAGATCGATCTGAAAAACATTTCCCACATTCAGAACACGAAAAAGGTTTCTCTCCTGTGTGAATCCTTAGATGACGAATAAGGTGAGATCGATCTGAAAAACATTTCCCACACTCAGAACATGAAAAAGGTTTCTCTCCTGTGTGAATCATTTGATGACTAACAAGGCTAGATTGCTTTGAAAAACATTTCTCACATTCTAAACAGGAAAATGTTTTTTCTCCTGTGTGAATCAATTGATGACGAGTAAGGCTAGATTGCTCTAAAAAACATTTCTTACATACAGAACAAGAAAAAGGTTTCTCTCCTGTGTGAATCATTTGATGACGAGTAAGGCTAGATTGATTTGAAAAACATTTCCCACATTCTGAACAGGAAAATGGTTTCTCTCCTGTGTGGGTTCTGTGATGGACAATAAGTTCTGATGAAGAGGCAAAACATTTGTCACACTCAGAACAAGAAAATGGTTTCTCTACTGTGTGAGTCCTTTGATGACTAACAAGGCTAGATTGCTTTGAAAAACATTTCTCACATTCTGAACAGGAAAATTTTTTATCTGCTGTGTGAATCAATTGATGACGACTAAGGCTAGATTGATCTAAAAAACATTTCTTACATACAGAACAAGAAAAAGGTTTCTCTCCTGTGTGAATCCTTTGATGACGATTAAGGTGAGATCGATCTGAAAAACATTTCCCACATGTAGAACAAGAAAAAGGTTTCTCTCCTGTGTGAGTCATTTGATGACGAACAAAGTGACATCGTTTTGAAAAATATTTCCCACATTCAGAACAGAAAAAAGGTTTTCCCTTCATGTGGGCTCCTTGTTGATGGGCAGTAAGTCCTGATGAAGAGGAAAAAGGTTTCTCCCCTGTGTGCATTTGACTTAGATGGACAGTAAGGTCTGATGAAGAGGCAAAACATTTCCCACATTCAGAACAAGAAAAAGATTTCTGTGTTTTGTGGGTCATTTGATGTTCATCAAAGTCTCTCTTGTGAATAAGATATTTATGGCCCTCATTGCAACTGTATTTTCTATGTAATATTTTTTTTGGTGACCAATATGGATTTCCATCATGTTTATTAGCCTTCATTTTTAAGAGGCTGCATTCCATTATAGGAGTAGATGTATCTGTTCCCTGTATCTGTTCTGTAAGTGGATTAATGCTGCAATCTGATTGGTTTCCCTTTTCCCATGAAGCTGCTTCCTCTTTAATAACAACCGATATATAAGTTTCTGCCAAGCTGTTATTCAGGCTGCATCCCATGATAGGAATAGGTGTATCTGTTCCCTGTATCTGTTCTGTAAGTGGATTAATGCTGCAATCTGATTGGGTTTCCTCTTTACATGAAACAACCCCCTCTTTAATTCCATCTGATATATAATTAGTTGCCAAGCTGTTATTCAGGCTGCATCCCATGATAGGAGTAGGTATATATGTTCCCTGTATCTCTTCTGTAAGTGGATTAATACTGTAATTTGATTGGTTCCCACTTTCCCATGAAGCTGACTGCTGATTAATACCATTTAATATATAATCCGCTGCCAAGCTGTTATCCAGGATGATAGGAGTAGGTGTATCTGTTCCATGTATCTGTTCTGTAAGTGGATTAATGCTGCAATCTGATTCGTTTCTCTCTTGACATGAAGTTGCTTCCTCTTTAATTCCATTGGCTGGTGGGGACGGTTCTATTGGAGAAATTTTAGGGTTCATATGATTTCCGTTATTATTACAGCACAAAGTTGCTTCCATATGTGCTGTAACATTGCTGTCATCTTTATATTCACAGGTTGCTAAAAAAAGACAATTATTTATGGCTGAACAGATACACATCAATAAAAAATACAAACTTTTTCTAAGGACCACATGACATGGATCTCAGCCCACAGAGAAACACAGTAATTAATATCATCTGACAAACAACTTTGATTTGACAGAATGTGTCCAAGGGTACAATTTAGCACTGGGGGCATGGACTGAAGCCTGACTGACACAATATATAGGCTCACTTCCCTGTTTTCTCTTCCCACCTCTAGGTAATGAGAAGAGTAGGACAAGAAGTGGCCCAAGGGTGAAATTAAACCAAGGTACAGAGGACAGAGGCAGACTTGTAGAAATAATGTGTCTGCTCCAGTTCTTGGACCACCGTTTGCTGCAATTAAACATTTTCTGTACAGTCAAGCCTGGATACAGATCCTGTGACCCTCCTGTATGTCCTGTGACATTCTACTTTAAGCTTTGATACAGATCCTGTAGAATGTCACAGGACATACAGGAGGGTCACAGGATCTGTATCCAGGCTTGATTTAGGAACAGTGACATCTAACTCAGTCAATTCTTTAAAGGAGACATAGTTAAATTAAAAAAAACCCTAATATTGTAGACAATAATGGATAATATATGGTGCTGGTTCAAGCCTTGGTTTAAATTAATATTATCTTCAAAACTCCACTTTGCTGGAGCTCCCTCTAGATCTGCTATTGTCTCTGTCTGTGTATCAAATGGAGAGTGGGCGTGTCCCTGCCAGAAGAACAGCAGAACAGGGACAGCCAATCACAGACCCAATTTTTTACAAGCAAAGGCTGGTTTTAGTTCACCATAATGAAACCTTTAGCTTTGCTGCTCTCTCAGTCTGTAGTTTTTTGGGGGTTTTTTTGCATGTTGAGAGAAGCGGATTTCCTCCCTTCCCCAGTTCCATTGATCTGCACTGAAAACTGCAGGTTCTGCTTGACTGCAGGTATACAAGGCGGACATTGTAAAAAAATGCCTGCTTTCATGGTTTTTGGGCAAGTCTCCGCTTGGCTCCATGTACCTGCCTGCACGAAAGCAGAAGCTGTACTTGTCAGTGCAGATCAATGGAGTTGGGGAAGGGAGGGAATCCGCCGCTTCTCTCAGCATGAAAAAAATAAACACTGATGAGAGCAGCAGGGCCAACACTCTGTGTGTCTCAGCCTTATGGCAAAATCTGTTCTCTCATATCTGAAGTAACCAACTTAATTATAACATTCTTCCGGGTCTCCTTGAAATGTCAAACATCCTGAATAAATTCTATGCTCGGTATAAGATAGAAAGCACCCATTACTCACCCAGTGGGCAGAGCTGCTGGGGCTCCTCCTTTATCCCTTCCTCATAAAGGTCCTTGTTTCCTTTTATATAGTCCCACTCGTCCAAGGAAAAATAGATGGAAACATGATGAGTCCTTATGGCAACCTGTCACACACAATGTTCCAGTCATCCCCCAGCCAGAGAAAGGGATTATCATCCACTGTTACTAAACAATAAGGGGCCGCTGTACCCACCTCTCCAGTCAGCAGCTGGATGATGTTGGACATGAGTTCCAGGATCTTCTTGTCATTCTTGTTATTTTCCTTCTGTATGACGGAGCCAGGGGCATGCAGGGCCCCCCCATCATCTGACTTCTTCCTAGGGATGTAGTGCTAAATATTGAAAGGAAGAGAGAATGGTGTTTGAGCTGCAGAGAGACCCCCTTTGTACAGACAGACAGTCTCTTGTCAGTGTGCCAGTCACAGTGCCCCTCACCTCTCCAGTCAGCAGATAGATCATCTCCAGTGTCAGATTCACCATTCTCTCCTTCTTCCCCCGCTCCTCCTCCTCATTTTTATCCTTCTTCTTCTTCCCCTTCATCCCTGTGTCACTCACTTCCCCCCACATTCCCATTGGCTCCGTGTGGTTAGGACTGACCTGGAAGTGACCCTGGAATTAAGCACTTACACATTTCACATTTCCCTGCATAGTTGAATTTCTTGGGAAAAGTCTCCCAAGCCCACAGCATTGGTCTTAATCATGGGCTTGATCCTCTCTCTCACCATTAGTGTTACGATTGGTATCCCAAACCCAGAACAAACCCCAACTAAGGTCACAACTGGTCACAACTAAGCCTTCTGCCCTTAACAACCACCTTTTTCGGGAGGAGTCCTCCGCTACTCGGGTGACACCAGGTCTTAATATAAGAGGACCAGGGGGAGAGTTCTGGCCAGGCAAGGGAACCGCATATTATACAGAAATGGAGAACAAGGAGCGTAGTCGGGGTCACCGGCCGGGTCAATACCAACAGGCAGAACGGTACAAATTCAGGAAACGAGCCTGGTCGGGTCACAGGCTGGGTCAATATCAATGCAGCATCAAATACTAGCAGAGGACAGGACAGGCAGCAAGACAGGACTTGGTCAGGAACAGGCAGGCGCAAAAACAACAGTAAACACATTGAAAACAAACCCAGGAACTACGAATAGACCTTTTATATTGGGCAATGAAAACTACACAAAGAGCCCTTTAAATATTTGAATTGTGTCAGTGATGACGTCAAGTTTGGCACGTTCCAGATAAAATCCGGATATAGCTGAGCGTGCAACCAGGAAGAAAAGCGCATACCGGGATGATGCTGGAGGATACCGATGTGGCAGGCGTCCCTGCCGAGGGTATGACCAGACCACCAGGGTAAGTTGTCACATTACCTCCCTCTAGAGGAGCCACCGGACCCCTAGGCTTATCAGGAAGATTGGTGCATTCAGGGCAGCCATCAGGGGGGGACAGGGGGGAGAGTTGTACGGGGCCCCGAGGGTAAGGGGGGCCCGGTCACGCCACACTTCTGACTGACTTCGGGAAGGCACGGACGTTTAAGGGGCCCTGGCCACCAATTATCTCATAATGTGGGGGGGGCCTGGCCAAGACCTGAGCATTCTGGATAACCGGTCCCTTACCTGTACCCGTGGGCACAGGGGGTAACACCTCCCTCCCACTGGGCAACTCGACTGGGTGGGGTGACCAAGGCCCAGCTCTGGTGGAAGGTAAGAGACTGACATGAGCTATGGCTTGTGTTTCAGATAAAGGGAGCTCTGAATCTTACTGACTATGCATAAGAGGGTTCCCTCTGCACTGTTTTGCTTCAGGTGCTATTAATGTGCTGCTTGTACTAACGCATATGATTTGGTGTAGCCATTTGTTGCTATGCTTTGATGACAGGGCAATATTTATGTGGAAAGTCTCCAAAGTGGCCGTGTCAGATTGTGGCGTTGTGCTGACTAGGGGATATACATTGGTTTTAACTGACGTCACAATGAGTGTTTTTTGTATTAAGGTCCAGAGTGCATCAACATTGTGATCGATGAGTACCCTTTCATTTCCCCCCTACCCTTTTATATGGGAGCAGCCATTTTAACTAAATAGGAGACTTAAAGGACCAGTAACATAAAACATTTTTGTACTTAATGGAAAAAAAAACCACCAAGACACTTTTTTAACTTTAAAATCGCAAAAGTCTTTATTAAGAAATAACTTACCGATTCTCCGCTTGTGCTCCTCTTCAGAAATGGTGACAGGGCGACGATCCTTCGTGCATCGCTCGATTTCGACTTCCTGGCTATCTCCAGGGGAGAAGAAATCAAGCGCCGCACGATAGATCGTCGCCCTGTCGCCGTTTCTGAAGAGGAGCGCAAGCGGAGAACTGGTCATTTATTTCTTAATAAAGACTTTGCGATTTTAAAGTTAAAAGTGTCTTGGTGTTTTTTTTTTTTTTTCGTTTAGTACAAACAAATTTGTTTTTATTTATTTATTTTTTTTGTTACTGGTCCTTTAAGGAAGCTTTAGCTTGATTCACTGAGGAGCAAGCTAAACATTAAAGGGGTGGTTCACCTTTGTTAACTTTTGGTATATTCTTAAATGTCTAATTCTAAGCAACTTTTCAGTTGGCCATCATTGTTTTGTATAGTTTTTGAATTATTTGCCTTCTTATTCTGACTCTTTACAGTTTTGAAATGAGGGTCACTGACTCCATCTAAAAAACAAATGCTCTGTAAGGCTTCTTTTCAGGGTCTCTCCTATTTATATTCCAGTCTCTTATTCAAATCAATGCATGGTTGTTAGGGTAATTTGAACACTAGCAAATAGATTGCTGAAATTGTGACCTGGAGAGGTGCAGAATAAAAAGCTAAATAATTCAAAACCTCAAATAATAAAACATGAAAACCAATTGCAAATTGTCTCAGGATATCACTCTGTACATCATACTAAAAGATAATTAAAGGTGAACCACCCCTTGAACTACTGAGCAGGCAAACCCCGGCTATATGAGGGAAGCTTTGTAAACCAATCAGCTGTGGCTTTAGTTTAATGCAGACTGGGGACCAGGGGGGAGAGTTGTAGGGGGACCTGAGGGTAAGGGGGGCCCGGTCATGCCACGCTTACTTGATTAGCCGGGCTCCCCATCTTTCTGAGAGCTGCTGACTTCGGGAAGGCATGGATGTTTAAGGGGCCCTGGCCACCAATTTTCTTATAATGTGGGGGCCCTGGCCACCAATTTTTTTTCTCATGTGTGGGTCCTAGCCACCAATATTTTATAATGGGGAGGCATTGGCCACAAATGTTTTTTTATGGGGGGCCCTGACCACCAATATCTTTTTATTTTTTATTAACATGTGGGAACCTTAGCCACCAATATTTTTTTTGTTTTTTTACTGTGTGGTGGGAGCGGACCTGTGGGGTGGGGAGGGGAGGGTCAAGCCGGTAAAATACTTGCCGGCGCCGGTATTACAAATTTACCGGCAATGTAGCTGCCGGTAATTTGTAATACCTATAACAAAAAGCCCTTGGCCCTCCTGCAGAAACTTACCTCTCCTTCGTCTTCTGCCCCTCTCGCGATGGGGCCCCGCCCCCTTTTGCACCACGAGACACGCGGCTCCGCTCCTTTTTACGTCACAGCCCACCCATTTACCCGTGGCTCCGCCCCTTCTTTCGTCACGGCGTTACCGCCCCCCATCACTGGCCGGTACATTTTTTTAAAAAAGGTGGCAATCCTAGGGGAGGGCCCAGGAAATTTTGTTGTATGGGGCCCTGCGATTTCTGATGGCGGTCCTGGGTGCATTAGCCGGTAAGGAGTGACCAGTGTATCGCGAGAGCTGTGATCATGCAGGAGGATACATAACTCCGGGTGAGCTCTGCCATTACCGCATTGGCAGTTGATGTTTTTAAAAAAAGACACATGAAATGAATTAGAAATCTTAAGCTCAAGAGAAAGTTCCAACCAGACAGTACTGGGATTAATGATCTCAGATATTGGAAAAGGAACAATGAATTTAAGTCACGATTTAGCAGAGGAGACCTTCAAAGGAATATTCTTAGAGGACAACCAGACCTTATCACCCACCTGATACTCAGGAGACACCCTGCGATGCCTAAAAAAATAAAAAGGTTCAGGGATTATAGTCAAAAACAGTAAAAAAAAAATGCACATATTGTTACAAAGACTGATTTGTTCTCTCCGTCTGACCATTGGTTTGTGGATGGTATGCAGAGGAGCAAAAAGCCCTCCAAAACAGAGACAATATTTGAAGGAGCTAATATATAATAGAGGAAGAGTCCAGCGAGGGACTTGGCAGAGGGAAAGGGTGGGAAGGGGAAGAAAATGGGACATTTTACTAAAACGATCCACCACTACCCAAATTACCATATTCCCTTTTGAGGGAGGTAACTCCACAATGAACTCCATGGAAATATGGGTTCATGGCCTTTCAGGGATAGGAAGCGACTGTAGCAGCCATTGAGGTAATAACCTGGAAGTTTTAGAACACTGACAAACCGGAATGAATCAATATAGTTACCAACATGCTTCCTCAAGATTAGCCACCAAAGTGTACGATAGAAGGGAACAGGTCTTTGTGCAGGTCTACTTTAGCGTCATGAGTCTCAAACAGAACAGACTCACAGTCTCACAAGTTCTTCTGGAACAAAAAGTTTTCCGGAAGGCACATTCAAAGGATTACCTTGGACTTTAGACAAAGAGGAAAATAGGTCTGGACTGCCACAATCACTTCCTTACCCAAAATAGAACCAGGTTCACTAAATACTCATAATGCCCATCTCGGGTATTCGCCCCCTTCCTTAATTCAAATTAAGTTATAGGTGCCCCTAAGATCAAGCTTTGTGAAGATAGTGGCATCCTTAACCCTATTGAATAGTTCTGAGATCAAGGGAAGGGGGTAATGATTTTTCACTGTGATCTTGTTAAGACCTCTATAATCTATAAATGGCCTGAGACCCCATCTTTCTTTTCCACAAAAAAGAATCCGGCAACTGTAGAAGAGGAAGAATGCCTTATGATCCCTCTCTCCAGGCTTTCCCTGATATATTCCTCCATATACTCTGGTACTCTGGAAGAGAGAGAGGGTATGCTCTACCCTTAGTAGTAGAGGAACCTGGAATTAAATCAATGGGACAGGCATATGTGGTAGATGGAGTTTGGCTGCCTTTTTTGAAAATACATCAGAAAAAGAGGAAAACTGAATAGGCAACCGCTCTAGGGAAGTAGCAGCAAGGACTTTGGTTTCACACACTGGACTCCACTGAATTATTTTTCTAGTGGACCAGTCTAGCCTGGTATTGTGTCGCTGCAACCAGGGGAGGCCTAGAATGATGGGAGTACAAGGGCAATCAGTCACATAGAAGGATATTGGTTCAGCATAAGAAGATTCTTGCATTTAAAAGACACCAAACCAGACCCAAGGGAACTATGCTAGACAGAGCAATGGGACAAGGGGTTCATAGATATGCAATGTTTGTGTACAAAACTGGCATCCAAAAAAGTTCCCTGCTGCCTCAGAATCAAAGAAAGTAGAGCACTGTGCATGACCCTTATCCCAATTCAAGAGGACCTGAATTAGAATTTGTGAAGAAGAGAACGACTGGGGAGTAGTAGAAACAGCATCACCCAAGCAGGATTCCCCAGACCGTCTTAGGTTTTGCCGTTTCCCATCCTCTTGGGACAAGTGTCAAGCAGATGACCTTTAGCCCCACAATGTAGGCATAAACCATTAGCCCTCCTACGACCCTTTTCCTCGGAAGACAAGCAAGTTGAACCCAATTGCATGGGTTCCTCAGTGGATCTAGGGGCAGAAAGAGATGGTTTAGGGGCCACATATGGGGACATAGTATAAGGGGTCATCATAGCCACAACCTCCTGACATCCCTATGCCTTCTATCAATGCATAAGGGAGTCAAAGGAGGGCTGCATAGGGAAATTTGCCAATCCCACCCTGAATTGACCCCTTAAAGCCATATAATTCTAGTCTCTACCACCCAGGGGCAGAACTCTGTACAATAATCCTCGACCCGCCAATTGCCTTGTCTGATGTTAAGGATAGCTGAATCCGCAGAGGTGGTGCGATCAGGATCATCATAAATGATGACCATTGTCTTAAAGAAGGCTTCTAAAAAGAGATGGGCTGGATCACTAGCATATAGACTAAACACCCAAAGCTGGTGATCCCCCTGTAGTACAGTTATTACAAAAATTAACCCTCAACTCCTCTGTAGGAAAGAAAAAAATTAATGGAGAATGCAGTCCTCCCAAAAGAAAAAGACCTCCGCTAAACCTCTCGGGAAAGGGAATTTAGGCTCCACCGTAGGGTTAACCGTAGCTGCGGACTGGAGTCTGCGTGATGAGGCTGGAGCAGACATGGCAGCTACAGGCTGCTATTGAAGGATGTACAGATGAGCTGACAGTTTCTGTAAGCACTGGATGGATTCCTGTTCTCCTAGACGCTAAAGCAGGCATGCCAGGATCACTTCCGTGGTAGCAGAGGAAATCGCTGCACCTTCAACATCCATGTTGGGCCCAACTTACTTGTTATTCCAAACCCAGGACAAACCCCAAGGTCACGGCTCAGCCTTCTGCCTTTAACAACCACCTTTCACTTCAGGAGAAGCCCTCCGCTACTCGGGTGCCACCAGATCTTAATATGAGAGGACCAGGCAAGGGAACTGCACATTATGCAGAAAAGATGAACAAGTCGGGGTCACAGGCCAAGTCAATACCAACAGACAGATCGGTACAGATTCAAGAAACAAGAGCGTAGTCGGGTCACAGGCCGGGTCACTATCAAAGCAGCGTAAATACAGAATCCAGAAGGTCAAATACTAGCAGAGATCAGGAAAGGCAGCAAGACAGGACTTGGTCAGGAACAGGCAGTAACAACAGTAAACACATAGAAATCACACCCAGGAACTACCAATAGATCTTTTATGTTGGGCAATGAAAACTACACAAAGAGCCCGAGCATTACTGGGATGATGCAGGAGGATAAAGATGCAGCACATTGTTTCTATAGCTAGAGGAGCATAAAGCTCTGGTACATTCTTGTTATTTGCATAATATGTCTCCTTTACAGGAGCAGTATTCCTAATATATCACTAATGTCCTTCCATTTCTATTGGCCTCAATGTGCCCCAATCCCCCCTCCCATCCCCCCAAGCCTCCCCCTTATGTCACCACAGACTCAGCCGACAGCCTATTCTTATCCCTACTATTCCCCCACTCTCCCTACCTGCTCCCCAGTATGTATAGCTGCCCCCCACACAGCTCCAGTCTGTATCATCCCCTCAGGCTGCAGGACTTGCTAACAAATAGCAATTCACTTGTGCTGCCTGGAGCTGCTGCTGCTGCCACATAAACTGCACTGAGTCAGTACAAAGTGTCCCTGGGAATAATCAGCTCATGTGTTGGGAACAACAAGGTAACGCTGCTCCTTTATTGCTAGTGCAGCCCCGATCCCTTACTCACCGGTGTCCCCTCACTGCTCTGTTGCTTCCTGTAGCTGTGAGGAAGGAAGTGGGGGAAGGAGCTGAGACACTTGCTCATTGGCTGTGAGTGGAATGTGGGCGGTACAGAGAGCAGCAGAGACGAATGATTGGATTAGAGAGCACAAGGGAGGGACAAAGAGTTAGGGACAGAGGGAAAACTCACAGATTGCTTTGTAAGTGTAAACAATAACTGAGGTTTCCAGGACTGTCAGTATCCTTAGTTGTTCAGGCTGTGAGCAGTAGGTAGGGTTGCCACCCGGCCGGTATTTTACTGGCCTAGCCGGTTATACACCTGCCAGGGCCGGGGCCGGTATTACAAATTTACTGGCAATGTAGCTGCCGGTAATTTGTAATACCATTTACAAAATCCCTTGCCCACCCATGAAAACTTTACATTTTCTTCAGCTTCGGGCGGTGACCCTGCCCCTTTTGTGACGGCCCCATAGTCCCCGCCCCTTTTTGCATCACGTCCCGCCCCTTGATTTTTGTTGCCACCTGTTCAGTAAAAATAATGTTTGATGCCAATGTTCTGTGTTTGTTTCTTCTTCCCTAGACTTGCTTTTTACATTTAGGCTAAAGGCTGATTCTCGCTCTGCAGATAAACATAGTGTAAGAATCAGCCACTACACTGGCATCAGCCTTTCCCTGTGAAAAAAGCAACTCCACACACAACAGTCTTCCCTTAAACTATACATTTATCTCTATGAGAGGTTTATGAACAGCATGGGACAGTCACAGTATTCTCTTCTCCACACTCAACCTCCAACAAACGCAGAAGTCAGTGCAAAGGTTAGACCTTTTAATATCCATTTTTAAATGGTGAAGCCTCACCTAATGAACGTTTTGGAGCCACTGGTAAATTTAAGAGCTGAATTTATGATTTTCAAACTGTAAATTCTGCTCTTCTGGTGCAGAGAGTGTATTTGCGCTCTCATTCCATGAGAATACTGAGCCTTAAAGGAGACGTTCTGTGTAAAAAATAAGAATGTACCAGTGCATTATACTCATTTAGATATAGAAGAATTGTGCTTAAAAAATTAATGTTTCAGGCTGATTTATTGAATATTTCTGCAAAACCCTAATAATCCCTCCCTTCTCTTCCACTTGCTGCTCCCTGAATTCCCAGGCTGTGCACTCAGCTCACTGCACTGTAGGACAGGATCCAATCAGCAGCTAGCAGGACCTGATAGGGAACTGAAGCCTGTCTGTGCTTGTGTGACTGCAGGGCTGTGATTGGCTGTCCCCCTCCTACTGTGCTTCTGGCAGGGACACGCCCACCCCTCATTTGAAACACAGACAGGGACCAGAGAACATCTATAGGGAACTCCAATAAAGGGGCTATTTTTAAAGATATTCATTTTTAGCACAATGTAAAAACAACACCATATATTACTTATAATTACCTACAAAATTAGATTTTTTTTCATGTGACCATAATTTGGTTACTGTCATGGAAAACATGTTTTTTCCAAAAAACATCAGTTAATAGTGCTGCTCCAGCAGAATTCTGCACTGAAATCTAATTTTGAAATCTGACATGGGGCTAGACATTTTGTCAGTTTCCCAGCTGCCCCAGTCATGTGACTTGTGGCAGGCTGTTATTTTTCCTACTTAGGCTAAGGCCACACTAGGCGATAGCGCCGCGATTTGACTCGCGGCGACTTTTCGCCGTGACTTTTAAGCCGCAATCGCTGGGGAAACTTGCGCTGGCATCTATGGGGAATCGCGAAAAATCGCCAGCGTAAAAACACATGCGGCGATCTTTTTTCTACTGTCGCTCGAAATTGCCTCGCTAGGCGATTTCGAGCGACAATAGAAAAAAGATCGCCGCGTGTGTTTTTACGCTGGCGATTTTTCGCGATTCCCCATAGACACCAGCGCAAAAGTTTCCCCAGCGATTGCGGCTTAAAAGTCACGGCGAAAAGTCGCCGCGAGTCAAATCGCGGCGCTATCGCCTAGTGTGGCCTTAGCCTTAATGTAACAATCAGTCTCAGTGGGACTTAGCTTTCGCTGTTCTTAGATCTTCCAGGGAGCCGTTATCTTATGGAGCTGCTATCTGGTTACCTTCCCATTGTTCTGTTGTTAGGCTGCTGGGGGAAAGAGGGGGTTATATCACTCCAACTTGTAGTACAACACTAAAGAGAGACTGAAGTTTATCAGAGCACAAGTCACATGACTGAAGGCAGCTGGGAAATTGACAATATGTCTAGCCCCATGTCAGATTTTAAACTTGAATATAAATAAATCTGTTTGCTCTTTTGAGAAATGTATTTCAGTGCAGAATTCTGCTGGAGCAGCACTATTAACTGATGTGTTTTGAAAAAAAAACATGTTTTCTGATGACAGGATCCCTTTAAATCACAATTAAGCCTTGGCAATCCAGGGGCCCTGAGTCCCTTTTGCATATGAAAAGTACTGGGAACTGGGAATTACAGTGCAGTGCCTCCACCTAGGGAACACTGAGGAGCACACCACAGGGAACTCCCACTAGGACAAATAATACACACAGGGGGTCATTTATCAACACTGGGCAAATTAGTCCATAGGCAGTAACCCATGGCAACCAATCAAATTGCTGCATTCATTGTTCTACTTGCAGCTGGCTTCAAAAAGCTAATCATTGATTGGTTGCTATAGGTAACTGCCCATGGGCAAATTTGCCCAGTGTTGATAAATGAGCCCCACAGTTTGCAAATGAAACAGATATAAACGTTATATAAACACAATAGTGAACTTGGGCAATCTAATACACAATGCACTCCTGCACTGGGGACATGTGGGACACTACCTAACTCACTATTAGGTACCTTACTGTTTCTTCAACACAGTCCTTGTTATAATCAAAGTCTCAATCCTCTGGAAGGGGTTAATAACCACACAGTTCAGTTCAAATAGAATGTCCCTTCCCCAGAGCTCGTATACCCCAGGTAGCGCTACCTTTCCCAAAAGTACTTAGCAGCTGCTCCCACATAGCAGGTAAATATACAAGACCTGTCTTCATGTCGGAGCCCCACGCTTGTATCCTTGTCAGTAACCTCCCTTGGGTGACTCACTCACCAGGGTGCTCTCAGAGGCAGTCTGTCATGTTCGGCACCCTATTTCCAGAACCCAAGCTAAGCTCCCTGGTCTCAGCTCTCACTTCTGCCTTTAACCGCCGCCTTTCACCTCGGCTAATGGGATGCCGCCAGGTCTTAATTAAGAGGGGAGCTAAGCTAACGGTTCTGGACGAGCAAAGGGGCACGATCGTCTCACCAGGATACTGGAAGGAAGAACACCACAAGGAACAGACAGGCCGGACCAGCACAAGCAGAGAATCGTCAGACAGGCCAGATTCAGGGTTGGTGTGCGTAGAAAAGTCAGAGGACAGGCAAATGGTCAGGATTCGAGAGTTCAGAATAGTTGCAAGCAGGCAGGATCAGGATTGGAGAAGTCGGCGTAATCAGGCAGGCAAAGGTCAGGATTGGAGAGATCAGGATAGTCAGGCAAAGCAAGGGTCAATACACAGATCAAACAGACAGGATTCAATATACTAAAGCACCAGGAACAACTAATTGAACCTAACAACGGGCAGTGTGCTGATACTTGAATTCCCCTTTTATACTATGCACAATGATGTCATCATCCCGGCACATAAACCAGGAAGCGCGCCGGCACACGCGCCATAGGGACATGGAACACAGAAGAGAAAGGAGCAGCACAGCGGGCGTTCACACCGAAGGAGCGGCGTTGGACTCCGCTGCCAACTAGACCACCAGGGTGAGTCCTTACACAGTCACACTGAAGATTACAGGCAGCTCTGCAGCAGGATAAATCTCACCAGTGGCACATTTCTCCTTCTGAGTCTCTAGCAGCTTGGCAGGGAGCAGGATGGGCTCTTTCTTTATTCCCACAGATTCAACAGCTTGGACAGTTTCACAAGACTTGGTTCTGGCTGGCTCGGTCAGACACCCTGTACAAAAGGTTCCAAAGTCAGGCACACCCTCTCTCCAAAGGATGCACTGGTGTGCCCAGCCAATTGGATGGCTCTCCAGCCTGTAACTTGGTTGGATGATGTCACAGACAAAAAAAAAGGATTTCTCTGATCCACTACATTCTCCCCCTGGACAAACCGGCAACGCCCTCACTTGCCATATGCCCTGGCATGCCTGGACAGCAAAACAGCTATATCATTACTGTTACTTGAGATCCTAACATTGGCCTTACCTAGAGACCTGCGCTTACCCAGACCCAGTCCTTTAGATCTATCGGGGGTATCAGAGGTTTCAAGGGCCACCTTTATACCAACAGGGATATCCACAGTAGTCTTCTCTCAACTCAACACCTTATCCTCTTCAGGGGAGTCACTCTCACAGATAGAAGGCTCATAATAAGACTTCTGTACTGTAGAACTGTTGTAAGTCTTACAACTACTGGCCTGATGACCCATCACTTGGCACTTGTAGCATCTTCCATAGAATCTTCTACACCTGCGGCATACTTTACACAGTGCGGATTAGGTTTCACCTTCATCATGAACTGGACAGTTTGGCTGGATATGAACATTATGATGAAACTGTTAAGTCACATATCACCACCTCAGGGCCAACTGTTTATCTTGAATACCCTGATGCCTCTGGCTCTTTCCTGGGTCTGTCATTGTCTATAACTATTCTTTTGATCCCAGAGACTGCAGTGTTATCAGATAACTGATTTGTCAATTCCCTGTCCAAGCATGTGTCCATTTACCTGTCTCTTTGACTTTAATATTTGACATTGATATTCACACATAAAATATTCTATACATATAAAATATTCCTGGTGAGGCTTATCTCCTACACCAGGTGGAACCAAAGTCAGGCACACCCTCTCTCCCAAGGATGCACTGGGGTGCCCAGCCAATCGGATGGCTCTCCAGCCTGTAACTTGGCTGGATGATGTCATAGACAAAAAAACAGGAGAAGGATTTCTCTGATCTGGATTTTATTGTTAATTAACCATATTCAGAAGAGAATACTGTTATTTGGGTGGTGGTGGATAGGTTTAATAAAATAGTCCATCAGCATCAGAAGGTTGCAGATCAGTTCCTGTACAGGAAACTACCAATCACCGCTCAGTTGCCAACAGTGAGATTACACTGGAAGGCATTTACCTGAACTACTAAACTGCCAACTGGAACCCTGATCAAAATAGGGAACACAAGCCAGACACTACTGGTTGTGATGTATATAGGAATATGTAAATAAGTCTCTCAACTCCCATCAGAATGAATAGAACTATAGGAAGGGTGTGCACTGGGGAATTCATAAGCAAGTGTGTGCATTGGAGGGGGGTGTTTAGACGTACGGTATATTGGGGAAACAAGTTAAATGTTTAGATACTGTATGGCCTCCAAACAAGATCTATCCCACTGCAGGCTCATCTACAAGTTGGCACCCAGTCTTCCTGAAATAGCAACAAACATCACATTACCTAAATGTAAACTGATTTTAAACTGCACCAATAAATCAAACTGTGAAAGGAAAACACACCTGCCAAAGTGATATCCATGGAGTCTCATATCTCTTGGTATACGACCCTTCTTGTTCAATAGAATATTATCTGTTGTTGGGGGGCTGAGATATAGTCTCTCATTAAATTAGGTTAATGAAGAGTATTTATCATACACAAGTCTTACTAATGGTCAGTGTCCCATCAGCCAACAGTTTGGACAGTATTGGTCTAAGAATTGTCCTATGATGAACTGCATATTATACACAGTTGTTCATCATCTCTGTAAATACTGAAAGGCATATTAAAATATAATCAATATAAAAGAAAAGTTTGGCTGATTTGTAAAACATTTCCCACATTCAGAATAAGAAAATGGTTTCTCTCCAGTGTGGGTTCTATAATGATCAGTTTTAAAAAAAACATTCCCACATTATGAACAAGAAAAAGGTTTCTTCTCCATGTGGGTTCATTGATGATGGGCTGTACGTTGTGATGAAGAGACAAAACATTTACCACATTCAGAACACTAAAAAGATTTTTCTCCTGTGTGAATCATTTGATGACGAGTAAGGTAATGTAACACCTATTTGGGCTGCATAGCCCAAGTGTTCCCTCTATGGTGTAGTGCAACTACACCCCCCAGGCTACTGTGCATACAACAAAAGATGGGCGCCAGGTAACCCCATGAATGAGGAATAGTTACACTAGGACAGACTTGTCATAGTCTCTCTAGGAGAGAAAGGCAGAGAGGTGAGAGAGAAAGAGCAGCTGAAGCTCCAACAAGGATTTGCAGTAAGGGAGGAGCTTCCCAGAGGCTCTGTGTTGCCTCCAGTCAGGGACCTCAGTGAAGAGGGACTGTAGGGTACAAGCTGCTTTCCTGACAACTTCCAGGAGGGAATGTGTGTGAATTCTGCAAATGCCTAATGGAGACCTTTCCTCTGTGAGAAATGCCTAATGCCTGCAGCTCTGTGTGAGAAATGTGCTATTGCCTCAGCTCCTGCGTGACTACTAAACCTGTAGTCACTTGCCTTGTGCATAGTTAAATAAACTGTTTCTGTTTTACTGCAAGAACCTCCTGGCGCCCATCTTTTGTTATATGCACAGTAGCCTGGGGGGTGTAGTTGCACTACACCGTAGAGGGAACACTTCCACATGGCGAAGGCCCTGACCCTGTTGTGTAAGTCGCAGTGTAACCCATGCTTCTACTGCTAGCTGGACAGTTTAACTATTTGTGTGCTATGCAGCCCAAATAGGAGTTACAGTAAGATGGGTATGAAAAACATTTTCCACACACAGAACAAGAATAAGATTTCTCTCCTGTGTGAATCATTTGATGATGAGTAAGATGAGATCGATCTGAAAAACATTTCCCACATGCAGAACAAGAAAAAGGTTTCTCTCCTGTGTGAGTCATTTGATGACGAGCAAAGTTAGATCGAGGTGAAAAACATTTCCCACATTCAGAACAGAAAAAACGTTTTACCTTCATGTGGACTCCTTGTTGATGGGCAGTAAGTCCTGATGAAGACGCAAAACATTTCCCGCATTCAGAACAACAAAATGGCTTCTCTCCCGTGTGAATCATTTGATGACGAGCAAGGTGAGACTGATTTGTGAAACATTTCCCACATTCAGAACAGGGAAAAGATTTCTCTCCTGATGGACAGTAAGGTGTGACAAAGAGGCAAAACATTTGTCACACTCAGAACAAGAAAAAGGTTTCTCTCCTGTGTGAATCATTTGATGACGAGTAAGGTGAGATCGATCTGAAAAACATTTTCTACACTCAGAACAAGAAAAAGGTTTCTCTCCTGTGTGAGTCATTTGGTGACGAATAAAGTGACATCGTTTTGAAAAACATTTCCCACATTCAGAACAGAAAAAAGGTTTTCCCTTCATGTGGGCTCCTTGTTGATGGGCAGTAAGTCCTGATGAAGAGGAAAAAGGTTTCTCCCCTGTGTGCATTTGACTTAGATGGACAGTAAGGTCTGATGAAGAGGCAAGTACAAAGTATCCACGGCACACAGCTTAGTGTAAGCAAGGGTCTCCTTGCACGTTTATTGCGGTAGTTTGCTCACTACCGCAATAAACGTGCAAGGAGACCCTTGCTTACACTAAGCTGTGTGCCGTGGATACTTTGTACTTCTAACAGATTGTGAGGTTGCCGAACCTCTACCACTGAGCACCAGATATCTATTTGAATTGAGGTGTGCGAGAGCTAGTCATATTTTGTCTGATGAAGAGGCAAAACATTTCCCACATTCAGAACAAGAAAAACATTTCTGTCATTTGTGGGTCATTTGTGCGCTAATGCACACACAGTGATGCATTTTCAATAGTTGCCCAAAGTTGCCTCAGTGAGGCAATTTCAGGCAACTATTGAAAACGCATCACCGTGTGTGCATTAGCGCAGGCTACTTTTCATTGTAGCCTATGGGGAAAAACGCTGAGGCAGTTCAGGGAGATAGTTGCTCAAAAGACAAGGAGATTAGTAGCCAGGCGACAAAATCTCCCTGAATCTCCTCGTGTGTCCTTACCCTAAATCCAATTGGCTGGTGGGGATGGTTCTGCTGGAGACATTTCAGGGTTCATATGAATTCTGTTATTATTACAGCATAAAGTTGCTTCCATATGTGCTGTAACATTGCTGTCATCTTTATATTCACAGGCTGCTAAAAAAAAGGCAGACAATTATTTATGGCTGAACAGAGACGTCTAATGAAAATAAAAAAATACAAACTTTTTCTAACAATAAGCACAACAATAACAATAGTTAGGCTAGGGCCACATGACATGGATCTCAGCCTATGGAGAAACAGTAATTAATATCATCTGACAAACAACTTTGATTTGTTGTGGAGAGAGAGAAAAACTCAGTTTAGATAGAGGAGATATAACACAATGACAGAATGTCCAATACAGGGTACAATTTAGCACTGGGGGCATGGACTGAAGCATGCAGGTAAGTAATCCTATAGATAAACACAATATATAGGCTCACTTCCCTGTTTTCTCTTCCCACCTCTAGGTAATGAGAAGAGTAGGACAAGAAGTGGCCCCAAGGGTGAAATTAAACCAAGGTACAGAGGACAGAGGCAGACTTGTAGAAATAATGTGTCTGCTCCAGTTTACCCTTCTTGGACCACTGTTTGCTGAAATGAAATATTTTCTGTACAGTCAAGCCTGGATACAGATCCTGTGACCCTCCTGTATGTCCTGTGACATTCTACTTTAAAATACTTAGGAACAGCGTCTAGCTCATTTGATTATTCAAAGATGACATATTTGAAGTAAAAAAAAAACCCTAAGATTGTAGACAATAATAAATAATATATGGTGCTGGTTCAAGTCTGGGCTAAAATTAATATTATCTTCAAAATTCCCCTTTGTTGGAGCTCCCTCTAGATCTGCTATTGTCTCTGACTGTTTTTCAAATGAAGAGTGGGCGTGTCCTAATGGTCCCTGCCAAAAGCACAGCAGAATGGGGACAGCCAAATACGGATCCAATTTCTTACAAGCAAAGACCACAATGAAACCTTTAGGCTGAGCACTGGCTTTGCTGCTCTCAGTCTGTATTTGTTTGGGTTTTTTGCATGTTGAGAGAAGCAGATTTGCTCACTGAAAAGTACAGCTTCTGCTTGAGTGCAGGTACACAAAAAATGCCTGCTTTCACGGTTTTTGGGCCAGTGTAAGGCGTCCCTTAGGTGCCTCTAGCCGCAGTTAAGAGAAAACATCCATGCGTGTCTTCTCTTAACTATGGCTATAACACCCGGGGACCAGCGCATCTAAAGGTAAGAACGCGTGCCTTTCCCCAGGGATGCCTTACATCCAGTCTCCACTCGGCTACATGCACCTGTCTGCACTAAAGCAGAAGCTGTACTTTTCACTGCAGATCAATGGAGTTGGGGAAGAGAGGGGATATGCTTCTCTCGGCATGAAAAAATAAAAACGTAGGCTGAAAAAATACAAAAAACGTTTATTCGGTGGGAGTCCAGTCTGCCGGTCCATACAGGGCAACTTGTCAGTGTGCCAGTCACAGTGCCCCTCACCTCTCCAGTCAGCAGATAGATCATCTCCAGTGTCAGATTCACCATTCTCTCCTTCTTCCCCCGCTCCTCCTCCTCCTCATTTTTATCCTTCTTCTTCCCCTTCATCCCTGTGTCACTCGCTTCCTCCCACATTCCCATTGGCTCCTTGTGGGAGGGACTGAGCTGGAAGTGACCCTGAAATTAAGCAGATCATCCCGAATATCAGAGGCAGGGACCCACAACCTCTCCTCAGGACCATAACCCTCCCAAGACACCAGATACTGTAATTTACCTCTGGAGAGATAAGAATCAACTATTTTCTGCAGCAAGTACTCAGACTTACCTTCGACAGACACTGGAGGTGGAGGAGAAGACTGACAAACAATTCTGGAAGGTTTTAATAAAGACACATAAAGGGGCTGATTCACGAAGGGTCGAATATTGAGGGTTAATTAACCCTCGATATTCGACTAGGAATTTAAATCCTTCGACTTCGAATATCGAAGTCGAAGGATTTTTGTGCTATTTCTGGTCGAAGTAAAATCGTACGATCGAACGATTTATTCTGCGATCGAAGGAATAGTGCCTTCGATTCGAAGAATTCGGTCGTAGCGTACTGTCGAATAAGATCGAAGTAAGATCGAAGTGAACCTTGCCCCACTCGTATTCGAATCGATCGATTCGAAGTTTTTATGCCCCACTTCCTTTTTGCCATTTTTTTCAAACAGGAAGCCCTCTAGAGGCCATTTTAGGTGCATTTTCGGCCTAATTGCGCACTTGCTATTTAGACTGCACAGGTGGAGGAGGTGTCTGAGGCAGGTTGCTTTTTTCTTTGGAAAATTTTGAAAATTTGCCTGGAAATGGCTGGGAGGAGGAGGATTGAGGAGGAGGAGGAGGAGGAGGGGGAACGTCTCTCCAGCCCTGGGGAGGTGCCAACGGCGGCTGGATCCCACACTATGTCGTCGCAGGAGGGGGAGAGAGGGGGGCACAGGCTGGGGAGTCACTGGTAGGGGTTCCTGGGGGGAGGAGGAGGAGGAAGAGAGTGGGGGGTTCCGTAGGGGAGGGGAAGAGAGTAGGTCAGGTGGGGGGTCCCGTAGTGGGGGTGAGAGTAGGGCAGGGGGGTCCCGTAGAGAGGGGGAGCGTAGGGCAGGGGGGTCCCATAGAGGGGAGGAGAGTAGGGCAGGGGGGTCCCATAGAGGGGAGGAGCGTAGGGCAGGGGGGTCCCGTAGAGAGGGGGAGCGTAGGAGAGAGGGGGAGCATAGGGCAGGGGGGTCCCGTAGAGGGGAGGAGAGTAGGGCAGGGGGGTCCCACAGAGAGGGGGAGCGTAGGGCAGGGGGGTCCCGTGGGGGGGAGGAGCGTAGGGCAGGGGGGTCCCATAGAGGGGAGGAGAGTAGGGCAGGGGGGTCCCGTAGAGGGAGGGAGGAGCGTAGGGCAGGGGGGCAGGAGCATAGTGTAGGGAGGGTGTCCCCCAGCCAACGCAGGGAGTCCCTCAGGGCACGCTGCGTGTCTCGCTCGCCATCTGGGGCACGCAGCGTGTCACACACCCCACCCAGGGCTCGGAGAGGCTCCCCCAGGAGGAGGACACAGAGGCTGCCCAGCAGCGAGGAGGAGATGGAGGCACCACCAACTGCCTCAGAGAGGAGACGGGAGGAGGAGGAGGGTGATGATGATGACGGAGGAGAGGAGGGCCCCACCAACAAAATGGCCCGGAGATTTACCAGTGATGAGAATGGAGCACTGGTGGATGAGGTGGTAGCGCGATGGGATGTGCTGTTTGGGAGTCGGTCCCATCGTATCAGTGCTGCCAGACGTCAACACCACTGGCAGCAGGTAACGGACAAGGTGAACACTGTGGGCGCTTTACACAGGGATCGCCCCACAGTGTATAAGCGCTTCAGTGACCTGAAGCGTTGGCTAAGGGCAAAGTTGGTTACCAGGAGAGCTAAAGCCCAGAAGACCGGCGGAGGGCGAGTCCCTCCACTCAGACTGAAGCCCTATGAGCACCGGCTTCTGGACATTTTGAGCAAAGAGGGCAGTGAAGGACTGGACACAGACTGGAGAAGTAAGTTGAATTTTATAGAAACAAACATCTGACTCCTTTTTTCCACATTCACATCATTTAGATAAATGTCTAATTTCCCCTTTAGCATTTCACTTCTTTGCTAAAATATTGCTCCTGTTTTGCATTAGAGGAGTTTCTTGTACTTTTCTTTACAACTTTGCTGTTTGTTCATTACTAGTTATTAAGTGCAGCTGTAACATAGACAAAATGGCAGCCATTTCTTTATTAACCATTTCCCCACTATAGTACAAATGTTTAGAAACTGCATTAAAGGGGTGGTTCACCTTTAAGTTAACTTTTAAGTATGTTCTAGAATGGCCAAGTCTAAGCAACTTTTCAGTTGTCCTTCATTATTTATTTTTAAAATTAAAGGACTCTTTCCAGCTTTAAAATGTGGGTCTAGAAATGCTCTGTAAGACTACACATGTGATGTTATTGTGAGTTTTTATTACTCATATTACTAATTAGACCATCCCCTAATTATATTCCAGTCTCTTCTTCAGATGAATGCATGGTTGCTATGCTAATTTGGACCCTAGCAACCAGATTGCTGAGACTGCAAAGTTTAGATCTGCTGATTAAAAAGCTAAATAACTTTAAAATCACAAGTATTGTCATATATTACATTCTCTTCTGCTCGCACCATTGCAAATGTATTTAAAGGAACAGTAACACCAAAAAATATAAGTGTTTTAAAGTAATGAAAATGTCATGTACTGTTGCCCTGCACGGGTAATACTGGTGTGTTTGCTTCAGAAACACTACTATAGTTCATATAAACAAGTTGCTGTGGAACAGGAATTGAAAAAAGTCTATATGGCACAGGTTAAATAGTGGATAACAGATAACTCCATTATGTTCTACAGAGTTTATCTGCTGTGTAACCTGAGCCTTTTCTCATTTGAATGGCTGCCCCCATTGCTACACAGCAGCTTATTTATATAAACTATAGTAGTGTTTCTGAAGCAAGCACAGCAGTTTTACCAGTGCAGGGCAACACTATTTTCATTACTTTAAAACACTTATTTTTTGATGTTACTGTTCCTTTAAGTTTTAACCATTCCATCTCACTTGCTGTACCATTCCATTGGAGTTAGTATTTGGAATGAGAAATAAAATAGATTTGTAGCATGTGGGAGGTCTCTTGCAATTCCATATGATTTTGTTTTTTTAATACTTTTTTTGTTTTCTTTATTCACAATTGCAGTACCGCCGCAAACATTGCGGCCTGACTCGGGCAGTGACCAGGACCAGGACGACGACGCTCAGCAACCCCAGGAAGAGGGTGAGGCTGATGATCATGATAGAGCCCCGGAAGCTCAAGGTACAGACATGTTCAATGTTGTGGCCAATGTAGTTGCTTCCTCGACTTGTTTACAGCATTACTAATGTCCTATCTCACATTACAGAACACCGAGCTGAAAGCCGCGCCCAGTCACCAGCTGTGATTCCTGTGGTGCCCCCCAGACGTAAGAGTAATTTTATAACTAATAACCCCTTACTTTATTTGTCTGTGTGTCACCAAAGATGCCATGTATTGGTTAAGCTGAGCTCAGGAGAGGTGGTTAGGAGAATAAAATAGGATCAGACAGCTAGAGCAGAGTTTCTATGGGAACCAGTAATGATATCTGCTCAGTGGCTGTTAGACTGGAGGGTGTGTTTAGTAATCTAAGCTGAGAAGAACTGAGCATGCTCATTAGCCAACAGCCAAAGGGAATTCCTGAGGGAGGGCCAGAGTGAGTTAGAAGAGGAGAAGGAATTCTAAGTGATTAAGGGGATACTGCAGACTTTACTGTTAACCTTTTAAAAAACAGTGGCAGGTATCTGAAGCTCCTCCTCACTGGGAGGGAGGGTTTACATGTCCTTTCAAACTTTTTTTTTGTCAAAAAAAAAAAAAAACTTGTTTTCCAAGCTACAGACTGGTGTGAAATTTTCACTCCAATGTTGTGTTTATGCCACCCCCCCAAAAGAAAACACCACCTCTCCAATCTAAATGTGGCCAAACACGGGCCAATAAAAGCTGCCGACAGACCGACAGCTTATTGGCCCGTGTATGGGGGCCCCCGACGGGCTTCCCCAATCGAGATCTGGCCATAAGTCGGCCGGATCTCGATTGGATGGGACTAAAATCCTGTCGGATCACGGCGGCATCTGTTCGTTGATGCGGTCCTGCGATCCGACCGCCCGTTCCTATTCGTTAGGATGCGATCGTTGGTCCCTAGGGCCCACAATCGGATCAGTGCGATATTGCCCACCTCAAGGTGGGCATATCGGAGAGAGATCCGCTCGTTTGTTGTGGGTTATGCACATGTCCAATATATATACTTAGATTTGATTTTTCTTGTAGGTCGTGCTGCTGCCACTGCTGCTGCTGCAGCAATTGGGGGACCACCACAGGAGGAAGGACGGCGACTGGGTGAGCAACCTGCGGCACAACCGGGGCTCGTTGACGCGATGATGTCTGCCATGCAGCCTATGCTCCACCAGCAGCGCCGCCAGGAACTCTGGATGAGGCAGTGGATGGCCCAAATCCATAGGGATATTCGGGACACCCAGGTGACCATCCATCGTGGAATCCAGGACCTGGTGGCAGCCATGGCAGCCCAGCCTCATCGACCAGGGGGCTCTGCTGAGGGTGAAGTCCCTGGTCCACCTGCTGCTCCCCCTCCACCCCCTTAAGCTCCTCAACATCGGAGGGAAAGGGGGCATAGAAGGGGAGACGGTCCTGTCCGAGGGGACAAACGTCCCTAGCTCCAGTCTGTGTCATTTTCCATCTGACACTGGCCTCTTTGCCTGTTTTTCTCCTGGTAACAAACTTTGCCCTATTGACGCTTCAGGTATCACTTTGTCCGTTACCCAGCAATGGGACTGACTCCCAAACAACACATCCCATTGTTTACACTGTGCTCCAGTCTCATCACTGAGGGGTGCCATTTTAACATCTATTGGCACCCTTTCCAATAACACCTGGAAAAGCACTTCAAAACATCTAAGTGCATTTGCTCTAACATATGTATATATGTATGGTGTTATCAGCACCAAGGTGTGCCATATCTAACACCCATTGGCACCCTTTCCAATAACATCTGGAAAAGCACTTACAAACATCAAAGTGCATTTGGTCTAACATATTTCTATGGCGATGCTGCAGTGTTGCCGAACACATTCACTTGGCCAAAAAATGTAAGGCTCAATGAATTCTATTGCAAGCATATGACTACACTTTTTTATGGTGTATTTATCACTAGTGCAGTGTTGCTTCAAAGGTTCCATATGCTAATCAAGCTCTGTATTTATGTGGTTTACATGTTATGTGCATTCATGTAACAATGGCCTATATTCTGCAACTGTCAAAGTGAAAACAGTGTACCTTGTGCTTTGCACTATGAAGTTATGTTGGCTACCTCTGGCCTACTTTGGCTACCCAGCACTCATAATAGGTGCTAACGCCTACCTCCTCCTCCTCCACCTGTGCTCATTAAATAGCAAGTCCAAGGTGTATGATATGCCTTAAAGGCACAAAGCATTGTTACTTTGCACGTGAAGTTATGTTGGCTACCTCTGGCCTACTTTGGCTACCAAGCACTCATAATAGGTGCTAACGCCTACCTCCTCCTCCTCCACCTGTGCTCATTAAATAGCAAGTCCAAGGTGTATGATATGCCTTAAAGGCACAAAGCATTGTTACTTTGCACGAGAAGTTATGTTGGCTACCTCTGGCCTACTTTGGCTACCAAGCACTCATAATAGGTGCTAACGCCTACCTCCTCCTCCTCCACCTGTGCTCATTAAATAGCAAGTCCAAGGTGTATGATATGCCTTAAAGGCACAAAGCATTGTTACTTTGCACGAGAAGTTATGTTGGCTACCTCTGGCCTACTTTGGCTACCAAGCACTCATAATAGGTGCTAATGCCTACCTCCTCCTCCTCCTCCTCCTCCACCTGTGCTCATTAAATAGCAAGTCCAAGGTGTATGATATGCCTTAAACGCACAAAGCATTGTTACTTTGCACGAGAAGTTATGTTGGCTACCTCTGGCCTACTTTGGCTACCAAGCACTCATAATAGGTGCTAACGCCTACCTCCTCCTCCTCCTCCTCCACCTGTGCTCATTAAATAGCAAGTCCAAGGTGTATGATATGCCTTAAAGGCACAAAGCATTGTTACTTTGCACGAGAAGTTATGTTGGCTACCTCTGGCCTACTTTGGCTACCAAGCACTCATAATAGGTGCTAACGCCTACCTCCTCCTCCTCCTCCACCTGTGCTCATTAAATAGCAAGTCCAAGGTGTATGATATGCCTTAAAGGCACAAAGCCTTGGTTGTTACTTTGCACTATCAAGCATTGTTGGGTGTCCAACACTCTATCTGGCCAGCACTAATCTCATATTGTTGATACTTTTAAACTGGCCAAATTGTCATATAGTGACAAGTGTCATTTGTAGATCATATTGATTGTTATATTATTGTTTTGGACACAAGCTTATCAAGGGCCAAATTTTTGGATACTGTTTAATGTAAAGTTTGCCATGATGAATCCTGGGGTGCATTATCAATGTCATGCAACAAATGCTTTGTAAAGCTTTTGCCCTTTAGTGGTCTATAGGGGCTGCTATATTTTGAAATATATGTTGAGACCAAATTCCTCCTGTGGCTTCCAGCTAAGGTACATATTTAATGGTTTAAAATAAATATTGTGTGTTCCAAAAACAAACAAACTTTATACAGATATATATTGTCTTTTTATTGTTGTTCAACTTTTTTGGATTTTGACAAAGATTGTGTCAGTAAAGCCACTAAAACATTACTGGGTGTGTTTGTTTTTCTTTTTTGCCAAGGCGCTTGTCCAAAATAGTAACATGGGTAATGTCATTTGAAACAAAAAAACAGAAGAAGCCATACGTGTAGATCAAACAAGAAAAATTCATTAACACAAATCAAAATAAATTTAAGTAGCCACACAAAAGCCGGTCATTGCTAAACAAACACTGCCACTTACCAATATGTTTTCTAAAGGTGACTCCACCCAGGTTCAAATGAGCATTGGTCGCACAATAAAAGAGGTAATCCCCCCCCCAAATGCAAATAATTGTGTGTGTGCAGATCCATTAAGAAATCATCCCCTTAACACATCACACCTGTAAACTGAATCAGGTGGCAAGAATTAAAAGCCCTAACAAAGTGAGCTGATTGAACTACAGGTCCCAAGATGCATAGTGCATCTATTGTAGCCAGACTGCAAAAAGGGAAACAATTCTTGAAAATACATACATATCACCTTTAAAATAATATTTGAAGTGTCTTTGTATGAAATTGAAAATAGAACTTACCCACAAGCCTGCCGTCCGGCATTTCTCCTCGGGTAAAGAGGCCATGGAGAGCTGACTGACGCAGGATAGTGGCATCATGGACACTTCCAGGAAAGCCAGATCTCACACTCATGACGCGCATGTTGGAATCACACACCACCTGCACATTGATGGAATGGGAGCGCTTACGATTTCGGTAGCGCTCCTGGTGATGGCGAGGTGGTGTGAGCGCAACATGAGTGCAATCAATGGCTCCTAGGCAATTTGGAAATTGGCCAATTAGGAAAAAATCCTGTTTCAATCTTATCCACTCTGCCTGAGTTGAGGGGAAGGAAATGAGCCTTTGCGAGTGCTGCAGTAGTGCCCTGAGCACTTGTATTAGTATCCTGCTAAAGGTGGGCTGGCTCATGCCAATGAGGCGTGAAGAAACCTGCTGGAAACTGCCAGTGCCCGGGAAATGCAAAACTGCAAGCAGCTTGTACATCCCAGGCACTGCCTGAGACCGTGCCGTCACAGGTTCAATGGCCTCACTGATGAGACCATAAACCTGCACTATGGCGGCACGACTCAGACGGAACATCCTCACAAGCTCATCATCAGACAACGCGTCCAAACAAAGTACAGGTCTCCTGAAGTGATCCTGCCTGATCCTAGCAGGGACAAGGTGTTCCTGCTCCTCAGCCTGCTCTTGGGCCTCAAAAATGGCGGCTGGCAAAATGTCCATTCTGAGAAAAATCTAAGCCAAATGGCATCTGGTGGGGGTTTTTATAAGTAAGCCAGTGTTTCCCAGCATTCCATGCAGCTTTAAAACATTTTAACCATTTAGTGAAGCGTAAGGATAGATAGGGCCAATTAATATTTGAAGTGATGTTTAAAAAAATAGAACTAAAAAATAATCTTTTAAGCCATTGATACTTGAAAATCTTAGCTTATATTCTGATAGATGCAAAAACAAACATGTTTCTGGTGTCAGTATTTATTTTAATGTAATTCACCAAACCTCTAGTGCAGCCAGAACTAAAAAAAACAGTTTATAAAGTGATCCCATAGGTGTCACTATACACCCACAATAGTGGAGAGCACCAGCAAAGAAAATAGTAGGAAATCGAATAGTCGAACGATTTTTACCTCGACCATTCGATTATTTTTCCTCGACTATTCGATCATCTTCGAATGTCGAAGTCCAAAATCAACTTCGGTAGGTCAAAGATGGGGTACAAAGAAAACTTCGGGGGAAAATGTGATAAATAAGGTATCCTTCGAGTGTAGTCGAATAGGTGAACTAATGCATCCTTCGATAGTCGAACAGGCGAACTAATACATCCTTCGATAATCGTACTTGTCCACTTCGATCATCGAATTCGACTATTCACCTGATCGGAGGATTGCTCGACCGTTCGAATCGAAGGTCGAATTCGAAGTAAAAAAACAGTCGAGGCTTTGTGCATCTGCCCCGAAATGTCTTTTAAGCTCAGGAGAAAGTTCCAACCAGACAGTACTGGGATTAATGATCTCAGATATTGGAAAAGGACCAATTAATTTAGATCCCAATTTGGCAGAGGGGACCTTCAACTGAATATTTTTTGAGGACAACCGGACATTATCACCAACCAGATACTCAGGAGAAACGTGACTTGTTTTATGGGCAGCCACTTACCAAATCTTAGCGAGATGGTACACCAAAGAATTTAAGGCAGGCACATCAAAGGATAGACCTGAAAATGAAAAGACTTGAGGATTATAGCCAAAAACAGTAAAAAAATGGAGACGCACCTGTGGAAGAGTGGTTGTTAAATGCAAATTCAGCAGATGGAAGAAAACCTGCCCAGAGCAATTGATAACTTGAGACAGAACACCACAGATATTGTTCCAAAGACTGATTTGTTCCATCCGTCTGACCATTGGTTTGTGTCCATGGAATAGGAAGCGATAGTAGCAGTCCCTGAGGTAATAAACTGGAAGGTTTAGAACGCTGACAAACAAGGCACGAATCAATAGTTACTAAAGTACCTCAAGGTTGGCCACCAAAGTGTATGAGATAGAAGGTAACAGGTCTTTGTGCGGCCCAGATGTAAAACCTGTAACTACATGTTTAGTGCATTCTAGAAGATGCCTCCATTTCTCAAAGGCCCATTTAATGGCCAGTAACTCCCTGTTACCAATATCATAAATTCACATCTCTGCAGATGAGAACCTTTTAGAAAAGAACCTGCAAGGATGAACCTTATTGGTAACAGGATGTCTGAGACAGGACTGCCTTTGCACCAACTTCATAAGCATCCACCTCCACTAGGAAAGCAAGAGTGGAGTCAGGATGATAAAGTACTGAGGCAGAAAAAAAGGTTTCCTTTAATGATTCCAAAGCCCATACTGCCTCTTCTGGCCACATGCTAGGATCAGCCCCTTTTTTAATGAGAGCAGTGATGGGAGGCACTAGCAGGGAAAAGTTCCTAATGAACTGCCTGTAATAGTTGGGCGAATCCTAGAAACCTCTGAATGGCCTGTAAGGACAGGGGTTGCGCCCAACCTAAGATAGCCTGGACATTGCATGGCTCCATCCCTAGTATGGAATGTGTCCTAGAAAATGTATGGAGGAAACCTCAGACACATTTTTCTAGTTTGGCACAAAGCTGGTGCTGCCTGAGCCAACACAACACCTCCTGGACATGACTACGGTGAACAGAAAGCTAAGCGGAAAATATTAAGATGTTGTCCAGGTATACCACCACATACCAACCTAAAAGGTCCCAGAAGACATCATTTACATATTCCGGGAAGATGGCTGGGGCATTGCATAGGCCAAAGAGCATCACTACATAATACCGTTCTCGGGTAATAAAAGCCATCTTCCCTTCGTCCTCTTCCCTTATTCGAATTAAGTTATAGGCGCCCCTAAGATCAAGCTTTGTGAATATACATGGCCTGTGGCCCCAATCTTTCTTTTCCACAAAAAAAGAAGCCGGCACCTGCAGGAGAGGAAGAAGGCCTTATGAACCCTATCTCCAGGTTTTTCCTGATATATTCCTCCATAGCCTGGGACTCTGGAAGGGAGAGAGGGTACATTCTACCATTAGAAGGAGAGGAACCTGGAATTACATCAGTGGAACAATCATAAGGCCTGTGTGGTGGAAGGAGTTTGGCTGCCTTTTTTTGTAAAGACATCAGAAAAAGAGGAATACTGAATAGGCAACCCCTTTAGGGAAGTAGCAGCAAGGACTTTAAACGAGAGGTTTCACAAAATAGACTCCACTGAATTATTTTTCTAGTGGACCAGTCTACCCTGGTATAGTGTCTCTGCAACCAGGGGAGGCCTAGAATGATGGGAGTAAAAGGGCAATCACATAGACAGAAATCAGTTCAGCATGATTACCCAGCAACTTAAGAAGATTCTTGGATTTGAAAGGCACCAAACTACCATCAATCACTGATAGAAAAAGCAATGGGACAAGGGGTTCTATAGGTATGCAATGTTTGTGTACAAAACTGGCATCCAAAAAGTTCCTTGCTGCCCAGAATCTAAGAAGGCAGAGCATTGTGCATGACACTTATTGCAATTCAAGAGTACCGAAATTAGAATTTGCGAAGAAGAAAATGACTGGGGAGTAATAGAAACAGCATAACCCAAGTAGGACTCCCCAGACATGCTTAGGTTTTGTCTTGGGACAAGTGACCTTTATCCCCACAATATAGGCATAAACCATTAGCCCTCATACGACCATTTTCCTCGGAAGACAAGTGCGTTGAACCCAATTGCATGGGTTCCTCAGTGGATCTAGGGGCAGAAAGAAATGGTTTAAGGGCCACATTTGGTGACATATTATAAGGGGTCGTTGTAGCCACAACCTTTTGACGCCTTCTATTAAACTGAATGGGCAAATACATCAGGGAGTCGAGGGAGGGCTGCATAGGGAAATTTACTAGGCTATCTTTAATAGCTGTGGCCAATTCCACCCTGAATTGACTCCTTAAAGCTGTATCGTTCAAGCCCGTCTCTCTCTACTGACCCACCGCTTGCCTTGCCTGAGGTTACGGATAGCTGCATCAGCAGAGATCGTGCGGTCAGGATCATCGTAAATGATGGCCATTGTCTTAAAGAAGGCTTCTAAAGAGAGACGGGCTGGATCACTAAGGTATAGACTATAAGCCCAAAGCTGGGGATCCCCCTGTCGTAAGTTTACTACGAAATTAATCCTCGACTCCTCTGTAGGAAAGGAGTGAGGTAAAAAACTAAAATGGAGCTTGCAAGCAACCTGAAAGCCTAAGAACCTGCTACAATCTCCACTAAAACTCTCAGTAAATGGGAGTTTAGGCTCCACCGTAGGGTTAACCGAAGCTGCGGACTGGAGTCTGCCTGATGAGGCTGGAGCAGACAGGTTGCTGCTGAAGGGTGTCCAGATGAGCCGACAGTCTCTGTAAGCACTGGACGATTTGCTCTTGCTTGGATTCCTGTTCTCCTAGACGCTGAAGCAGGTTTACCAGGATCACTTCCGTGGTAGCAGAGGAAGCCATTGCGCCTTCAGCGTCCATGTTGTGCCCAATGTACTGATACGATTGTTATCCCAAATCCAGAACAAACCCCAGGGTCCTGGTCACGGCTCAGCCTTCTGCCTTTAACAACCACCGTTCACTTTGGGAGTAGTCCTCCGCTACTCAGGTACTGCCAGGTCTTAATATGAGAGGACATGGGGGAGAGTTCTGGGCAGGGAGAGTCCATTTCACATTATACAGGAATGGAGAACAAAGAGCGTAGTCAGGGTTACAGGCTGGGTCATTACCACCAGATAGAGCGGTACAGATTCAGGAAACAAGAGCGTGGTCGGGTCACAGGCCGGGTCAATTTCAAAGCAGCTTAAATACAAAATCCAGAAGAATAGTCAAATACTAGTAGAGGTACGAACAGGCAGCAAGACAGAACTTGGTCAGGAACAGGCCCGGATCAAAAACAACAGTAAACACGTGGAAATCACACCCAGGAACTACGACTAGACCTTTTACATTGGGCAATGAAAACTATACAAAGAGCCCTTTAAATAATTGAATTTCGTGCCAGTGATGACGTCACGTTCGGCACGTCACGTCCGGATAAAATTCGGAAATAGCCAAGCGTGCAACCTGGAAGAATAGCGCATTACCAGGGGAAGGGCCAAACTGGGAGAAAAAAGCAGCCTGGGCAAAAAAAATCAAAGCAGTCCATATGTAAACAAACAATCTTTTTGTACTCATCCACAAATATATTGGGGTAAAACTGCAAAAATGATGTGCATAAAGAACTGTAATTGATATAAACTATTACAGTTAACTATTATTATATTACAGTACAGTACAATGTTCTTTACTGAAACCACACAAATCTAGTGTGCCCTTATTAACCATTTTATTGATTTGCCATTTATTATAAGCCCTAATCATTTGATTTAAAATGACAAGGATTCAATAGTTACATTACAGTATGGGGTACTTTGCTTCTTATAATATGCAAGTGATTCTCAGAGTTCCCTGCAGCCTTGTGCCTGTATATGGTCACAGAACAACCCCTCAGTGACTTCTAATATCCTTATCATTTACAGTAGGGGGTACATTATCCCTTATAATACATGAGTGATACTCAGAGTTCCCTGTATAACTCAGCCTGCAGCCTTGTGCCTGTATATGGTCACAGAACAACCCCTCAGTGACTTCTAATATCCTTATCATTTACAGTAGGGGGTACATTATCCCTTATAATACATGAGTGATACTCAAAGTTCCCTGTATAACTCAGCCTGCAGCCTTGTGCCTTTATATGGTCACAGAACAACCCCTCAGTGACTTCTAATATCCTTATCATTTACAGTAGGGGGTACATTATTCCTTATAATACATGAGTGATACTCAGAGTTCCCTGTATAACTCAGCCTGTAGCCTTGTGTCTTTATATGGTCACAGAACAACCCCTCAGTGACTTCTAATATCCTTATCATTTACAGTAGGGGGTACATTATCTCTTATAATACATGAGTGATACTCAGAGTTCCCTGTATAACTCAGCCTGCAGCCTTGTGCCTTTATATGGTCACAGAACAACCCCTCAGTGACTTCTAATATCCTTATCATTTACAGTAGGGGGTACATTATCCCTTATAATACATGAGTGATACTCAGAGTTCCCTGTATAACTCAGCCTGCAGCCTTGTGCCTTTATATGGTCACAGAACAGTGTTCAAAACAGTGAGGTCCAAACAGTGTAGTGTGGATTCGCACACCCTCCGTTCCAATGGATATAGATATGCCTGGTGCACGTGGGTGGAGGCTCGGCAGCCTCTCAATGCAATAGTGTATAAAAAACCTCACGGCACTCAGGTCTGTGTGAGAATTTCAATCGTTTATTGAAGCGGAGTGCAATGCAGTATTCAATAAACGATTGAAATACTCACGCAGACCTGAGTGCTGTGAGGTTTCATGGGCTATTTTTAAAACTTAGTGGCAGGTTTGAAAGTCCAACTCCACCAATGTTTGGATTTGGGCTAGTTTTGGATGTTCCAGTGGGTTTGGACTTTTAAAACCCGTCCCATTTTTTTTAAAGGAACATTTTAGTGCGAAAATAAATGTGTAAATAGATAGACTGTGCAAAATAAAAAAATGTATCTAATATAGTTAGTCAGGCAAAAATGTAATGTATAAAGGCTGGAGTGACTGGATGTGTAACATAATAGCCAGAACACTACTTCCTGCTTTTCAGCTCTCTAACTCTGAGTTAGTCAGTGACTATAAGGGGGGCCACATGGGACATAACTGTTCAGTGAGTTTGTAATTGATCCTCAGCATTCAGCTCAGATTCAAAAGCGACAGTTATGTCCCAGGTGCCCCCCCTCAAGTCACTGATTGGTTACTGCCTGGTAACCAATCAGTGGAAAGCAAGAGAGCTGAAAAGCAGGAAGTAGTGTTCTGGCTATTATGTTACACATCCACTCACTCCAGCCTTTATACATTACATTTTTGCCTAACTAACTATATTAGATACATTTTTTATTTTGCACAGCCTATTTACCCAGTTTTTATTTTTACAGTGAACAATTCCTTTAACCCCCTCTAATCCCACTGGCACCATAGCTGTGGGGGAGGGAAATAATTGCCCAGTGCAAAGTAAATATGATTTTGCGATTAACCCCTGCCTTCTAGTCATACAGCAACATCACCTTGCAAGCCAAAAAGAGAGGACTTTGCCCCCTCTGACCTCTGTTAATAGTCCTTACCAAGCACAATAATTCACAGGGACAGATAAAAAGAAAAACAGCCCATTTAGGCGCCACAATGGCTTTAATTCAAGGTACAGCAGCCACTGTGTCCTTTCTGCTGTTACCAAGGGGCCAGTGTATAGAATGAACCATGCGGAACAAGCCAACTCTGCGCACAGGGAGATTGGGGGCGGGGGACTAGCAAATAGCATTTAAATGTCTTGGGTATTTAAGTTGTCATAAAAAGATTATGTAATGTGACAAATGTAATGTGTAAAATGATGTAATGTGTGGGACAGACTGTCCGTTGCTGCCTGCTCCAAAGTACTGGCCCTCCCACCTTTCTCCTTACGTACAGAGAATCCTGCCTGCCCTCTTGTGAGGGAGAGAGAGCCCTTTGCAGCAGGCAGGCAACACACTAGAGGGGAGAGAGGTAGAGAAAAGAAACTCACAGGCTGCAGACCAAATCAGGGAGACAATCAGGAAGTTCCATTGTTTCTCTGCTTCCACAATTTGCTTCTCAGATTCAGTCCATTCAGTCTTTTGCACCTTCAGATACTCCCATTGACATGGTTTTTGTTTCTCCTGAACTTTGTCTCTGTTTTTCCTCAGACCCATTGTTCCAAACAAGCTGGGCATCCAGGTGTAAAGAAACCATGGGTCTGTATATATATATATATATAAACACACACATACAGTTTGCACTTATAAATAGTGTCACCGTGATTTCCAAGAGTGACTTCGGAACCTAAAGTATACAGTTAGAGGCAGAGGATAATTCTACTACAAATACATTAAATACCGTGAGAGGCAGTGGAAACATTAGCACTAAATACATTATATACTGTAGTGAAAATGAGTGTGTCACTGCTTAATAATAGAAAAACACATTAAAGGGATACGGTCATGGGAAAACATGTTTTTTTCAAAACACATCAGTTAATCTGCACTGAAATCCATTTCTCAAAAGAGCAAACAGATTTTGTTATATTTAATTTTGAAATCTGACATGGGGCTAGACATATTGTCAGTTTCCCAGCTGCCCCCAGTCATGTGACTTGTGCTTTGATAAACTTCAATCACTCTTTACTGCAAGTTGGAGTGATATCACCCCCCCAGCAGCCAAACAACAGAACAATGAGCAGGTAACCAGATAACAGCTCCCTAACACAAGATAACAGCTCCCTGGAAGATCTAAGAACAGCACTTAATAGTAAAAGCCATGTCCCACTAAATCACATTATGTTGGTTATGTTGGAGTCAGTGCTAAGCCATTGTTTCAGTGAATCACTTATCTGTTTTATCAGTGGTCAGTTTCTTTTTTTTTTATTATTTTTTTATTTAAACAGATTTTACAAAAATAGTACAATACCATAGATATAAATAGATAGAAAAGTAAAAAGAAAAAAAAAATAGAATAGAGTAGAATAAGAATGTATAAGACCCCAGCTATCTCGTAACTGTTTGCAACCGAAATCCACTCGCTACACCTGCAGGCCATCTCCTAAACCTTCAGGGTTACTTGGACCAATTACAACTTTTATTACTCCAGCTAACTCACTTGCCCCATCCCCAGGGCATTCCTATCTATACTCCGAAGGATCCTCCCTTTATTCCTCTTTCAGCCTGAAGTCCCTTTTATCTCGATTTATTTATAAACCTAACCCATGGTTCCCAAATGTCCCAGTATTTAGCACTCTTGTTATGAATAATATGTGTTATTTCTTCCATTTTCCTAGTGTGCTCTACTACCTGCTGCCATTCCATGCTACTTGGTGGAACTGTCTTCCTCCAATGTCTTGGGATTATTGACCTAGCCGCATCCAGCAAATATAAGGTAAGTGGGTCCCTTAATAAACCCTTTTTATCAATATCTAGGCTTAGCAGAATCAAAGGGGTATCTTCCATCGACAAATTGGTGTTCGTTATTTCTTTTATTACTTTCAAGATTTTACCCCAATAATCTTGCAAATCCTTACACTTACACCATATGTGCGTATGTGTCCCCCTCTCCCTACCACATCTCCAACATAAATCTGTGAGTTCAGGATACATCCTATTCAACTTAGTTGGTGTAAGGTGCCATCTAGTAACTATTTTGAAATTCATTTCCCTCACTCTTGCTGCTCTAGATGATTTGTGGGCTTGTAACAGGATCTTATTCCACATCTCGGGGGGGGGGATCTTAATATCCAAATCTTTTTCCCATTCCCTAAGAGCTGTGTCTTTGCCCAGAGAAATATTTGATAATAAAAGTTTATATATAATAGATATTGCTTTATTAGGGACCTCTTTACTTTCCAGTAGTTTTTCCCATTTGGTCAGTTCTCTATCCCAATCTTCCTCTTTAAATTTATAAGTATAGTATTTCAATTGGCAGTAGTTCCATGCATCTCTAACATGTTTTCCCCATTTCTTTTGCATTTCTTTTAATGAAATCATTTTATTATTTTCCAGAAAATCACTAATTCTTGTTGGTCTCCCCTCAAGTACCCGCCAATACCTGAATGCACCACTCTCCAAACTGGGTATAAATGAAATGTTGTGTATTAAGGGTTGTAATATAAAGGGCGTTATAGTCAGGCTCATCTTTATTCTGTTGCTGTACCAAATCCTAAGTGTGGGAGCTATTAAAGGGTGGGCCTTCACCCTATCCGGTATACTTTTGGGTTCACACCATAAATAATTTAACAAAGGTATCCCTGCCCACTGATGTTCTAAAACTGCCCACTCTTTCTTCCTTTCCTCACCTGCCCATTGTTTAATACGTGTTAAATGGATTGAAATATAATATAACCAGGCATCTGGGATAGCTAACCCTCCTCTGTCTAATGGTAATATTAGTTGTTTATATTTGATCCTAGCCTGTTTGCCATTCCAAATAAATTTTATAAATAAGGATTTAATTTTCTTGAAAAAAACAGCTGGTAATCTAATTGGCAGAACTTGTAGATAGTAGTTCAGTTTAGGCATCAGGAACATTTTCAATCCTTGTGCTCTCCCCATCCATGACAGGTTTATTTTATTCCATTTATTTACCTTATCCTGTAGTCAGGGCCGGCCTTAGGCCAATTGGGCCCCGCACCTCTGGGGGCCCCGCACCACAGATAATATTTCCCTCAGCACATAATGCTGCCTGGCCTGCCCCCAACTTTGAGAGTCCAGCCCATCCCCAAATCCATAGGTCCAGCCCACCCTCAACTCTGATAAGCCAGCCTATCCCCCAACTCCATAGGTCCAGCCTGCCCCCAACTCTAATAGGCCCAGCTTTCCTCCAACCTTGATAGGCCCTGCCTGCCCCCAATCCAACCAAGCCTGCTCCCAAGCTGAATCGGCCCAGCCTGCCCCAAACTAATTGGCCCAGTCCACTCTCCTATTTCCTCCCTCTCTCTCTTACCCTATGTGCCCCTATTATGTGCCCCTCTCACTCTCTTACCTTGTCTGCCCCTTTCCTTTCTATTTTGTGCCTGTATGCCCTTATTTTCATAAATACTTGCTGTGTCAGTAGCCAGCAACACTTTGTCTAGGGGCCCCGCCAACATGGTCCCAATTGGGCCCCACATTTGATAGGATCAGCCCTGCCTGTAGTATTGTCAATAAGGGGATAAAATTACTGTTATATAGATCGGACATATTTGGAGTTATATTGACACCCAAGTATTTAATACTATGATTTGCCTTTTTAAAGGAAAAGTTGTTTGTTAAACTATCCATTATATTTTCTGGGGTATTAATATTCAAAATTTTGGATTTTGTAAGGTTAACCTTAAAGTTTGATAGGGTTCCAAAATATTCTATAAGTGATAAAAGGCTAGGTAGGGAGGACATCGGATTAGAGACAAAAATTAGCATATCATCAGCGAAGGCTATTGTCTTATACTCTTTATCTCCAAACTTCATTCCCCCTATATTTGCCTCCAATATGATATGTGACAATAGTGTCTCAATCACCAAAATGAATAACAGTGGTGATAGCGGACAGCCCTGCCTGGTTCCATTGCAAATATATACTGGGTCAGATAGTTTACCATTCACTTTAACTCTTGCATATGGATCTTTATAGAGAGCTAAAATGCGATTTATGGTAATCTCCCCTATTCCAAATCCTCTCAGAACTTTTTCCAAGAACGGCCACCCCACTCTATCGAATGCCTTTTCAGCATCTGTTGTAACAAGTATTGTTGGGGGTTGTACTTTGTGTCCATTTATTTGCCCCATTTTCAATAATGATAAAATTTTATAAACACTATCTTTTCCCTCCCTTTTAGGTATAAAGCCAGCCTGGTCGTCGTGAATTAAATCCGGTAAGTATTTTTTCAATCGGTTTGCTATTATTTTAGCGTATATTTTTAAATCTATGTTTATTAGGGAGATTGGCCTGTAGCTTTCACAAAGCTGGGGATCTTTCCCCTCTTTTGGGATAATAGTGATGTTAGTTTCTTTTGCCTGTTTATGAAACCCACATATTCGATCAATAGTATTATAATAGGAACACATCAAGGGTATTAGTTCTGTTTTATACGTTTTATAATACAGTGCACTGAAACCATCTGGACCGGGACTCTTTTCCACGGCCAATGATTCTATGGTGTCACTTATTTCTTGAGGTGTAAAAGATGAGTCCAGTATGTTTCTGTCTTTCACTCTTAAAGATGGTAATTGTGCTTCCTCTATAAATGTATCCATTTCCTCTAATTTATCTTTATGGTCAACCCCTTCCTGTAGTCTATATAATGTTTGATAATATTGCTGGAATGTTTTGGCAATATTATGTGTGTCGTAATAAATCTTTTGGTCCTTACCTTTTATTGATGTGATATGGGTAGCCCTGTTCATTTTTTTTCAGTCTTTGAGCGAAATATTTATTACATTTATCCCCCAGTTCGTATCCTTTCTGTTTACTATTCATGTATGCTTTGTATGAACCTTGGTCTAGTATTGCTTTCAATTGTATTCTTTTCTAACTGCTCTAGTATATCTTCTGTTATTTTTATTTTGTGTTCCTGTTCCAAGTTCGAAATCTCTTTAATTAAATTATTAATTTGTTTCTCTTTTTCTTTCTTTAGGTTACTGCCAAGAGCTATCAACTGTCCTCTAAGCACACATTTTTTGGTTTCCCACAATGTCGCCACACTAACATCTGGTCCTGAATTCTCTTTTAGTATTTGTTGTAACATATCCCTTATTTTATTCTTTGTGTATTTTTTGTGTAATAATAAATCATTGAACCTCCATGTGTATTCTTTGTCGTTAATTTGAGGTAGATTCAACCTTAAACATATTGGGTAGTGATCTGAAAACAGATTTGTTGCAATTTTGGCCTCTGTGACCCAGTGAACCCCCCTTTGTGAAACAAATTAATAGTCTATCCGCGTATAAACCTTATACTTTTTTGAAAAATGTGTGTAATCTTTAACTTTCCGATGTAGGACTCTCCAAGTGTCAACCAGACATATATCTTCCAATTTTTTTTTTATACTTTTTATCCCCTTATAGGATATTTGGCCTTTCCCATTGGAAGAGTCCATTAATGGGTTAAACATCAAATTAAGATCCCCTCCCATTATTACTAACCCTTCTTTAAAATTAGTTAACTCTTCTAAAAACTTGTTTAAAAAATTCACCTGTGCTGTGTTAGGCGCGTACACATTTGCTATAATTATCCTGAAAGCCCCTAGGTTCCCCTTTATTATGACGTATCTGATTCTTTATCTACTTTCTTCTCTTGGAGTACAAATGGTAAGTCTTTATGGATCATTATCAGAACTCCTGTTGCTTTCTTCTCGGGGTTATTACTATAATAAATCTGTGTATAATGTCTATCCATTATCATTGGGGTATGACCTTCTTTAAAATGTGTTTCTTGCAGCATTATTATATGTGCCTGGAGTTTTTTACACGTATTGAATTATAGTCCATCAAAAAAGAAAGAGTTGGCCTAAGGCCCCAGAAAGAAAAAACAGAAAATAAGATGTAAGAAAAACAAGTTAAAGAACTGAAAAAGACAAGATATCCCACTTGCATGGTGGGAAATCAATGTGCCGCCTCAGACTTATAGGGGAGATATCTTATCAGTGGTCAGTTTCAATAATTCTCCAGAACCCAAAAGAACCCTTCTCAATACATTAACAGTGAGAGGTAGTGGTTAATAACACCAAAGATCCCTTACCCTTACAAAAAGCAAGTTACCTGAAACCTGGAGATGGTTTCAGTATTGTATAGTTCAAAATGAATCCAGAAATTGTTAGTATTGCTGAAAATGCTCCCATGTGCCACATAGTGGAAGATGTGATAACAGCAACCAAGCTGGCAATAGCCAAGTAGGAGAAACGATAGCTTATCTGAAAGCAGTTCCATTGTGAACTGCCGGCTCTTTCTGAAAGCACAGGATCAGGCACAATGACCTGAGATGGCTGCCAACACACCAGTATTACAACTAAAAATTACAAAATCTATTTGTGTCCAGTGAAAAGTCCCTGATAATGAGCTGCTACTGCTTAGAAAAGGGTTTGTTTGTTTATAGGTCGATAGGGAGCTCTGAACAAGCATTTTAACACACATGTAGTATTTATTATGATAATATTTAGCAAAAGTATTTTTCAGTGTATTATCTCCCTTTAAAGGGGACCCATCACCCAAAAGAATTATTCAAAATCCTATTTTATCACAGAATGAACTTTAATTAAACTATATAAATTATATGAATCTTGTGTTCTTAAGTCTGGGAATTCATAATTATAACAAGCAGGCAGGAGCCATTTTGTGGACACTGTTATTAAGACAAGTCTTGTATCATCTCAGAATCTTGTTTGTGCACCAGAATGGGGGACCTGATGTCCATCCCCATGTCCTGGCTGGGAATGTGAGGAGAGCAGTGACATGTAGGAAGTGTTGAATGGAAAGTGAAAGTAATTGCCTAAGGCATAGAGGAGGGGCAGACAATATTTGATTGACAGCTGAGATTTTTAAATGAACTTACAACAGCTATGAATGTTTTAAATCAAAAATAGAAATTGGATTTCATGTTTAATTGGAAAAGGGCTTTTATTATACAGATTTTTGTGTCTGGGTGACAGGTCCACTTTAAATAGTCCTCTGAAAAGAACAACTAATATTCTGCCTGGGTGGAAGTATCTGGATAATGTTTATAAGAGCAGTCCATCAGCATCAGAAGGTTGCAGATCAGTTCCTGTACATGAGTTTGCCTCCTATGCGGAAACCAGCAAGCACAGCTCAATCACCAACTGGAACCCTGATCAAAACAGGGAACACAAGCCAGACACTACTGGTTGTGATGTATATAGGAATATGTAAATAAGTCTCTCAACTCCCATCAGAATGAATAGAACTATAGGAAGGGTGTGCACTGGGGAATTCATAAGCAAGTGTGTGCATGGGAGGGGGGTGTTTAGACGTATATTGGGGAAACAAGTTAAATGTTTAGATACTGTATGGCCTCCAAACAAGATCTATCCCACTGCAGGCTCATCTACAAGTTGGCACCCAGTCTTCCTGAAATAGCATTATAGCTAAGCAACAAACATCACATTACCTAAATGTAAACTGATTTTAAACTGCACTGCAAAATATTGAACTAGCACTCAGGTTGGGGGAAACAATAGTATTATTGAAAAGAATTGCCCCTTGTGAGCACTAAGATGCCTACAGTGGGGGGAGTGCACAGCTCACTTATTTATTGCATTGTGTTCCATACAAATTCCACATCCTACGTCACACACATATGTATATACTATCACTTGTTTTTAAAAATAATATTGTTGTCCTCAACCATTGTGTTGATTTAATTAGCTATACCTCCAGTGGGGGATCCAATTTTCTATGATAATTTGCGATTTTATTTAAAGTGACTCTTCCTATGATAATGGTGTAATCTCCTTTCCTTTTGTCTCAATAGATGTCCCCTTGCCACTAGTGTCATCCTATCAATGAAAAAATGATTTCAAGTGTATTTCCTCCTTCTAATTTATAGTAAACACACATATATAATTGACAAGTCATTCCCAGCTGGGTATATCTCCATTACGTTATCCAATGTGAAAGGAAAACACACCTGCCAAAGTGATATCCATGGAGTCTCATATCTATTGGGATATGACCCTTCTTGTTCAATAAAACACTGAATATTATCTGTTGTTGGGGGGCTGAGATATAGTCTCTCATTAAATTAGGTTTCCTCCATTTCCAAGGGTGAGAGAAGAATATTTATCATACACAAGTCTTACCAATGGTCAGTGTCCCATCAGCCAACAGTTTGGACAGTATTGGTCTAAGAATTATCCTATGATGAACTGCATATTGCACACAGTTGTTCATCATCTCTGTAAATACTGAAAGGCATATTAAAATATAATCAATGTAAAAGAAAAGTTTGGCTGATTTGTAAAACATTTCCCACATTGAGAATAAGAAAATGGTTTCTCTCCAGTGTGGGTTCTATAAAGATCAGTTTTAAACAAAAACATTCCCACACTATGAACAAGTAAAAGGTTTCTTCCCCATGTGGGCTCGTTGACGATGGGTTGCAAGTTGTGACGAAGAGACAAAACATTTCCCACATTCAGAACACGAAAAAGGTTTCTCTCCTGTGTGAATCATTTGATGACGAATAAGGTGAGATCTATCTGAAAAACATTTCCCACATGTAGAACAAGAAAAAGGTTTCTCTCCTGTGTGAATCATTTGATGACGAACAAAGTGACATCGTTTTGAAAAACATTTCCCACATTCAGAACACGAAAAAGGTTTCTCTCCTGTGTGAATCATTTGATGACGAATAAGGTGAGATCCATCTGAAAAACATTTCCCACATTCAGAACACGAAAAAGGTTTCTCTCCTGTGTGAATCATTTGATGACGAATAAGGTGAGATCTATCTGAAAAACATTTCCCACATTCAGAACACGAAAAAGGTTTCTCTCCTGTGTGAATCATTTGATGACTAACAAGGCTAGATTGCTTTGAAAAACATTTCTCACATTCTAAACAGGAAAATATTTTTTCTGCTGTGTGAATCAATTGATGACGAGTAAGGCTAGATTGATCTAAAAAACGTTTCTTACATACAGAACAAGAAAAAGGTTTCTCTCCTGTGTGAATCATTTGATGACGAGTAAGGCTAGATTGCTTTGAAAAACATTTCTCACATTCTGAACAGGAAAATGGTTTCTCTCCTGTGTGGGTTCTCTGATGGACAATAAGTTCTGATGAAAAGGCAAAACATTTGTCACACTCAGAACAAGAAAATGGTTTCTCTCCTGTGTGAGTCCTTTGATGACTAACAAGGCTAGATTGCTTTGAAAAACATTTCTCACATTCTGAACAGGAAAATTTTTTATCTGCTGTGTGAATCAATTGATGACGACTAAGGCTAGATTGATCTAAAAAACATTTCTTACATACAGAACAAGAAAAAGGTTTCTCTCGTGTGTGAATCCTTTGATGACGAGTAAGGTGAGATCGATCTGAAAAACATTTCCCACATGTAGAACAAGAAAAAGGTTTCTCTCCTGTGTGAGTCATTTGATGACGAACAAAGTGACATCGTTTTGAAAAATATTTCCCACATTCAGAACAGAAAAAAGGTTTTCCCTTCATGTGGGCTCCTTGTTGATGGGCAGTAAGTCCTGATGAAGAGGAAAAAGGTTTCTCCCCTGTGTGCATTTGACTTAGATGGACAGTAAGGTCTGATGAAGAGGCAAAACATTTTCCACATTCAGAACAAGAAAAAGATTTGTGTCTTTTGTGGGTCATTTGATGTTCATCAAAGTCTCTCTTGTGAATCAGATATTTATGGCCCTCATTGCAACTGTATTTTCTACGTAATATATTTTTTGGTGACCAGTATGGATTTCCATCATATTTATTAGCCTTCATTTTTAAGAGGCTGCATTCCATTATAGGAGAAGATGTATCTGTTCCCTGTATCTGTTCTGTAAGTGGATTAATGCTGCAATCTGATTGGTTTCCCTTTTCCCATGAAACTGCTTCCTCTTTAATAACAACAGATATATAAGTTTCTGCCAAGCTGTTATTCAGGCTGCATCCCATGATAGGAGTAGGTGTATCTGTTCCCTGTATCTGTTCTGTAAGTGGATTAATGCTGCAATATGATTGGGTTTCCTCTTTACATGAAACAACCTCCTCTTTAATCCCATCTGATATATAATTAGTTGCCAATCTGTTATTCAGGCTGGATCCCATGATAGGAGTAGGTGTATCTGTTCTCTGTATCTGTTCTGTAAGTGGATTAATGCTGTAATTTGATTGGTTCCCACTTTCCCATGAAGCTGACTGCTGATTAATAACATTTAATATAGAATTAGCTGCCAAGCTGTTATCCAGGATGATAGGAGTAGGTGTATCTGTTCCCTGTATCTGTTCTGTAAATGGATTATTGCTGCAATCTGATTGGTTTCCCTCTTCACATGAAGTTGCTTCCTCTTTAATCCCATTGGCTGGTGGGGATGGTTCTATTGAATACATTTCAGGGTTCATATGATTTCCGTTATTATTACAGCATAAAGTTGCTTCCATATGTGCTGTAAAATTGCTCTCATCTTTATATTCACAGGCTGCTAAAAGGAAGACAATTATTTATGGCTGAACAGATGCACATCAATATAAAATACAAACTTTTTCTAATAATAAGCATAACAATAGAGTTAGGCTAGGACCACATGACATGGATCTCAGCCTACAGAGAAACACAGTAATTCATATCATCTGACAAACAACTCTGATTTGACAGAATGTGTCCAAGGGTACAATACAGCACTGGGGGCATGGACTGAAGCATGCAGGTATACACAATATATAGGCTCACTTCCCTGTTTTCTCTTCCCACCCCTAGGTAATGAGAAGAGTAGGACAAGAAGTGGCCCCAAGGGTGAAATTAAACCACGGTACAGAGGACAGAGGCAGACTTGTAGAAATAATGTGTCTGCTCCAGTTTACCCTTCTTGGACCACTGTTTGCTGAAATGAAATATTTTCTGTACAGTCAAGCCTGGATACAGATCCTGTGACCCTCCTGTATGTCCTGTGACATTCTACTTTAAGCTTTGATACAGATCCTGTAGAATGTCACAGAACATACAGGAGGGTCACAGGATCTGTATCAAGGCTTGATTTAGGAACAGTGACATCTAACTCAGTCAATTCTTTAAAGGAGACAAAGTTAAAGTAAAAAAAAAAACTATTATTGTAGACAATAATGAATAATATATGGTGCTGGTTCAAGTCTTGGTTTAAATTAATATTATCTTCAAAATTCCGCTTTGTTGGAGCTCCCTCTAGATCTGCTATTGTCTCTGTCTGTGTATCAAATGAAGAGTGGGCGTGTCCCTGCCAGAAGAACAGCAGAACAGGGACAGCCAATTACAGACCCAATTTCTATACTATAGGCTCTGCTTGAGAGCAAGTACACAAAGCGGAGATTGTCCAAAAAATGCCTGCTTTCATGGTATTTGGGCCAGTCTCTGATTGGCTCCATGTACCTGCCTGCACTAAAGCAGAAGCTGTACTTGTCAGTGCAGATCAATGGAGATGGGGAAGGAAGGGGATCCGCCGCTTCTCTCAGCATGAAAAAAATAAAAACTGATGAGAGCAGCAGAGCCAACACTCTGTGTGTCTCAGCCTTATGGCAAACTCTCTCTCATATCTGAAGTAAACAACTTAATTATAACCTACCTTCTACTCAGAAATAAAGCTAAATAAGTATCATCCCCCATTCATCATATTTGCAATCTGAGTCATTACTGTTAGATACTGGAAAATACAGATATTCCAAATTATTATGGGAGAAATTGACTCAAATACAAACTCATGGCTGTACATCTAATGATTCCTATGAATGAAACAAACAAAACCAGGAAATGTGAAATAAATACCAGAATGTAGAATGTTCTAAAGATCCTAATAGACAACAAAAGCCACATCACCTCTCTCTCAAGCTGTCATATCATCTTCTCTCAAATAATTAAAGGAGAAGGGATGTCCTTTTTACAAGTGATTGTATTTACTTACCCTGGGCCGGTGCTCTTATCAGCAGAAAACTGCAATGGTCCAGCAGTTCTTCCAGTGAGCACCACGGATCAATCTGCTTCCTTCTTCTTCTTTCTTTAAATTTGCCAGGGTAGACGCATGCGCAGAAGAACGAAAATAGCAACTTCTTCATTAAAGTTTAGCTCTTCACTCTACTGCACATGAGCACCCACATGAATACAGGAAGCTGACTGCTCCGTGGTGCTCGCTGGAAACCCCCCGGGCCGGTGCAGTTTTCTGCTGATAGGAGCACAAGCCCAGGGTGTGAGGTAAGTGGAACAATCACTTGTAAAAAGGACATCCGTCCGGGTTTCAGGTGATGAATACAATCACTTGGGGGTGCATAACATTTAGCATCCCCAAGTGGTAAATGACTTTCCTTCTCCTTTAAAGCATAAATTATTTAAAAAACAATTACTATGGTAATTATATGCCTGCGCCACTGGTTATTGACTACATATAAAGAGATGTCCTAACATTCTTACCGGTCTCCTTGAAATGTCAAACATCCTGAATAAATTGTATGCTCTGTATAAGATAGAAAGCACCCATTACTCACCCAGTGGGTGGAGCTGCTGGGGCTCCTCCTTCATCCCTTCCTCATAAAGGTCCTTGTTTCCTTTTATATAGTCCCACTCGTCCAAGGAAAAATAGATGGAAACATGATGAGTCCTTATGGCAACCTGTCACACACAATGTTCCAGTCATCCCCCAGCCAGAGAAAGGGATTATCATCCACTGTTACTAAACAATAAGGGGCCGCTGTACCCACCTCTCCAGTCAGCAGCTGGATGATGTTGGACATGAGTTCCAGGATCTTCTTGTCATTCTTGTTATTTTCCTTCTGTATGACGGAGCCAGGGACATGCAGGGCCCCCCCATCATCTGACTTCTTCCTAGGGATGTAGTGCTAAATATTGAAAGGAAGAGAGAATGGTGTTTGAGCTGCAGAGAGACCCCCTTTGTACAGACAGACAGTCTCTTGTCAGTGTGCCAGTCACAGTGCCCCTCACCTCTCCAGTCAGCAGATAGATCATCTCCAGTGTCAGATTCACCATTCTCTCCTTCTTCCCCCGCTCCTCCTCCTCATTTTTATCCTTCTTCTTCTTCCCCTTCATCCCTGTGTCACTCGTTTCCTCCCACATTCCCATTGGCTCCTTGTGGGAGGGACTGACCTGGAAGTGACCCTGGAATTAAGCACTTACTTATAAAAGTGGATTATTCCCAGCAATATCCCCCAAAAGAATTACAGGGGCCTAAACCTATTTCACATCAATGCAAACCTCATATTCTGGTCCTAACTTTAAGCTCCAGTCATATTTTTCATAGGCTGATACCTCCCTGCATGGTTGAAAATCTTGGGAAAAGTCTCCCAAGCCCACAGCATTGGTCTTAATCATGGGCTTGATCCTCTCTCTCTGTGATAAAAATACCTGGGCCTGGTGTGGGGGGACGGCAGGGACGCCTGCCGCTCCCTCGACGGGTACGCCCGTCACGTCGCGCTGCTCCTGTGCCGGCTTCCTAGTGCATGCGCATGTGCACTCTGATTTAAAGGCGCGCTGACGTAATGAGGTCAGCGCGAGAGGCACCAAATTCAAATAGTATTTAAAGGGCATTCCCACAGGTTACCATTGCCCGTGATAGGATTAGTTCCTGGTGCTTTTGAGCTTGTTTAATTCTGAAACCTGTTTGATTCCTGTTTTCACCCCTGCCTGGCTATTTGCCTACTCTGACTTCTGGATTCTGACCCTTGCCTGATTACTGACTACCGCTTCTGATTAACCCTCTGATTGACTTCCTGGTTTGACCCTTGCCTGCCTGATAACGTTTACTCTCTGCCTGCCTCAACCCAGCTTGTTCTGACTACTCCTTTGCCTAACGCCTTGTACTGCGATCTTCTATCCAAAGACTTTGTTTAACTACAGTCGTGCCCCTTTGCTTGCCAGAACTCCTCGCCTTGCTCCTCTCGAAAAGTCCAGGTGGCATCTGAGTACGCTGAGGGCTCCTCCCGAAGCCAAAGGCGGTCACACTACTGGTGAAGCCGAGCCGAGACCAGGGAGCTTGTCATTAGTTCGGGCCTTAAAAGATGGACGAAGAATACCCTCTTTCCTTGCCGGAGGCCCAGGCAATGAAAGAATATATTAAGGACAACCTTGAGAGAGGGTTCATTAGGCCTTCTAGTTCCCCTGCGGGGGCAGGTTTTTTCTTTGTTGGAAGAAGGATGGTGGTCTACGCCCCAGTATAGATTATAGGGGTCTCAATAAGATCACCATAAAAAACCGCTATCCCCTCCCGTTAATTTCTGAATTGTTTGACCAGGTTAAGGGTGCCAAGATCTATTCTAAGCTAGATCTTAGGGGCGCCTATAATCTCATACGCATTAGGGAGGGGGATGAGTGGAAAACTGCATTTAACACCAGAGACGGCCACTACGAATATCTTGTAATGCCCTTTGGTCTCTGTAACGCACCCGCCATGTTCCAAGAATTTGTCAACGACATCTTTCGGGACCTGCTGGGGATATTCGTAGTGGTCTATCTTGACGATATCTTGATTTTCTCCTCTAATTTGGGTGAACATAGAAATCATGTTCAACAAGTCTTGTACAGACTCAGGGAGAATAATCTTTATGCAAAACTGGAAAAATGTACCTTTGAGGTTACTTCTTGAAATGGATCCAGGCAAGGTGAGAGCTGTACTGGATTGGACCCAACCCCAATCATTACGTGCTACCCAAAGGTTCCTGGGGTTTGCAAATTACTATCGTCAATTTATTAAGAATTTTTCCATTATTGTGGCTCCCATCACTGAGTTAACAAAAAAAGGCGCTGACCCCAGCATTTGGCCTCCTGAAGCTGTACAAGCTTTTGAATTCCTCAAAAAGGAATTCAGTTCTGCCCCAATCCTTCGTCACCCCGACACTGCGCTTCCCTTTATTGTGGAGGTTGACGCCTCTGAGGTAGGAGCTGGGGTAGTCCTTTCTCAAAGGCACCCGACTACCAACAAGTTACATCCCTGTGCTTTCTTCTCCAGGAAGTTTTCACCCGCAGAGGTGAATTATGATATAGGTAACAGGGAATTGTTGGCAGTCAAATAGGCCTTTGAGGAATGGCGGCATCTTCTAGAAGGTGCTAAACACTTGGTGACGGTCTATACCGACCATAAAAACCTACTGTATATTGAATCAGCTAAACGCCTAAATCCTAGGCAAGCCCGGTGGGCTTTATTCTTTTCCAGATTCAATTTCTTGTTAACTTTTCGGCCTGGTTCCAAAAATACCAAGGCGGATGCACTCTCTAGGAGTTTTGAATCCTTTTCCTCTGACTCTAGCGAGTGTACTCCCATCATTCCCAGGTAAATAATTGTTGCGACCTTGAAGTCTGACCTCTCTTCCTTGTTGTCCCCTTTACAGTCATCTGCTCCTGCTGATACCCCATCTGGTAAATGGTCCGTTCCTGAGGAGCTTAGGGAACAAGTGTTAAGAGAGGTTCATGATTCTAAAGTGGCAGGTCATCCAGGTATTGCAAAAACCATTTCTCTTTTATCCCGTCATGTCTGGTGGTCTTCCTTCAAACAGGATACTAAAACATTTGTCAATTCCTGTCCAGTTTGCCAAAGGTCTAAGTCATCTCATCATCTGTCCCAGGGTCTATTAAATCCCTTACCCGTCCCAGAGAAACCATGGTCTCACATTTCCATGGATTTTATTGTGGAGTTGCCTCCTTCTCAGGGTAAGACAGTGATTTGGGTGGTGGTCGATAGGTTCAGTAAAATGGCTCATTTTATTCCTCTTCCACATCTCCCTTCTGCTAAAACCCTGGCTGACTTATTCATTACTCATATTTTTAAGTTCCATGGTTTTCCTGTAAATATTGTTTCTGACAGGGGGGGGTTCAGTTTGTTTCAAGATTTTGGCGTGCTTTCTGTTCCTTGGTGGGTACTGAATTGTCTTTTTCCTCTGCCTATCACCCCCAAAACTAATGGTCAAACCGAAAGGGTGAACCAGTCCCTTGAGCAGTATCTCAGATGCTATGTGTCCGATAACCAGTCCACATGGTCCGAACTGCTACCCTGGGCAGAATTTGCATACAATAATGCTACCTATTCCTCCTCTGGAGAGTCTCCTTTCTTTGTTGTCTATGGTTTGCACCCCAAAGCGTTTTCTTTTTCTGACTCTAATTCCCCTGTACCCTCTGCCAATTCTTCTATCCTGAAATTTTCCGAAATTTGGTCTCAAGTTCATAATTCTTTATCCGCAGCTTCCCTAGCTCAGAAAAGAGCTGCTGACAAATCCCGTAGGGAAGCACCCCAGTACAAGGTGGGAGATTTAGTATGGTTGTCAACAAAGAATATCAAGTTGAAGGTTCCCTCTCCTAAACTGGGTCCTAGATTCATTGGTCCATACCCCATCATTGCAATAATTAATCCATCTTCTGTCCGTCTTCAGTTACCTCCTAATTTCAAAATTTCTAATTCTTTCCATGTCTCTCTGTTGAAGCCTGCCAATGATTCTCGTCTTCTGTCTGTTCCTCCCCCAGTGTTGGTTGAAGGTCAGCCTGAGTATGAGATCCAAGAGTTCCTCGACTCCCGCCTCGTGAGGGGTAAGTTACAATATCTTACCAGGTGGAAGGGCTTCGGTCCTGAGGAGAACTCTTGGGTCTCAGTTGATGACATCAAGGCTGACCACCTCAGGAAGCAATTCCACTCTAAATTTCCTGGTAAACCTGGGGGTCCAGTGGCCCCCCCTAGAGAGGGGGCTAGGCTTCCTAGTGCGCGCGCGCGCATGCGCACTCTGATTTAAAGGCGCAGGCGCGCTGACGTCATTACGTCAGCGCGAGAGGCACCAAATTCAAATAGTATTTAAAGGACATTCCCACAGGTTACCATTGCCCGTGATAGGATTAGTTCCTGGTGCTTTTGAGCTTGTTTAATTCTGAAACCTGTTTCCTGTTTTGACCCCTGCCTGGCTATTTGACTACTCTGACTTCTGGATTCTGACCCTTGCCTGATTACTGACTACCGCTTCTGATTAACCCTCTGATTGACTTCCTGGTTTGACCCTTGCCTGCCTGATAACGTTTACTCTCTGCCTGCCTCGACCCGGCCTGTTCTGACTACTCCTTTGCCTAAAGCCTTGTACTGCGATCTTCTATCCAAAGACTTTGTTTAACTACAGTCGTGCCCCTTTGCTTGCCAGAACTCCTCGCCTTGCTCCTCTCGAAAAGTCCAGGTGGCATCTGAGTACGCTGAGGGCTCCTCCCGAAGCCAAAGGCGGTCACACTACTGGTGAAGCCGAGCTGAGACCAGGGAGCTTGGCATTAGTTCTGGTTTAGGGTGCCGACCGTGACACTCTCACCATTATGATTGGTATCCCAAACCTAGAACAAACCCCAAGGTCTTGGTCACAACTAAGCCTTCTGCCTTTAACAACCAATCGGGAGGAGTCCTCCACTACTTGGGTGACGCCAGATCTTAATATAAGAGGACCAGGGGGAGAGTTCTGGCCAAACAAGGGAACCGCACATTTAAGAAAAATGGAGAACAAGGAGCGTAGTCGGGGTCACAGGCCAGGTCAATACCAACAGGCAGAACAGTACAGATTCAGGAAACAAGAGCCTGGTCGGGTCACAGGCTGGGTCAATATCAATGCAGCGTCAAATACTAGCAGAGGTCAGGACAGGCAGCAAGACATTACTTGGTCATGAACAGGCAGGGTTAAAAACAACAGTAAACACATTAAAAACACACTCAGGAACTACGAATAGACCTTTTATGTTGGGCAATGAAAACTACACAAAGAGCCCTTTAAATATTTCAATTGGGCCTGTGATGACTTCAAGTTCGGCACATTGCAGATAAAGTCCGGAAATAGCTGAGCGTGCAACCCGGAAGAACAACGCATTACCGGGATGATGCGGGAGGATACAGATGCGTCCGGCGTCCCCACCGAGGGTGCGACCAGACCACCAGGGTGAGTTGTCACATTACCCCCTCTAGAGGGGGCCGCCGGACCCCTAGGCTTATCAGGAAACCTAGATTAAAATTGTCGTATCAAACGATCATCTTGAACATCAGAACCAGGGACCCATAACCTCTCCTCAGGACCATAACCCTTTCAATGCACCAGATACTATAATTTACCTCTGGAGAGAGAAGGATCAACTATTTTCTGCACCAAGTACAGACATTTGACAGACACTGGAGGTGGAGGAAAAGACTGATGAACAATTCTGGTAGGTTTTAAAAAAAGACACATGAAATTAATTAGAAATCTTAAACTCAGGAGAAAGTTCCAACCAGACAGTACTGGGATTAATGATCTCAGATATTGGAAAAGGACCAATGAATTTAGGTCACAATTTAGCAGCGGAGACCTTCAAAGGAATATTCTTAGAGGAAAACCAGACTTTATCATCTGATACTAAGGAGATACCCTGCGATGCCTGTCTGAGGCTTTTTTCTGGGCAGCCACCGCTGAGGATAAAGAATCTTTAACCCCTTGCCAAATTTAGCAAGATGGTCTTTGTGCAGGTCTACTTTAGAGTCTCAATCAGAACAGACTCACAAAGTTCTTCTGGAACAAAAAGTTTTCCCGGAGGAATATTCGAAGGAGTCTTATCTTGGACTTGGAAATGCCACAATCACTTCCCAACCCAAAATAGAATCAGGTTCAGATTCTTCTTTACAACGGGAGACATAACGTCTAGATAGGGCATCAGCTTAAATTTTATTTTCCCCGGGCCTGAAAGTTATAACGAAATTACATTGGGTAAAATACAGTGCCCAATTGGCCTGTCTGGAATTTAGGCGCTTAGCGGGTTCAATATACAGTAAATTTTTATGTTCTGTAAAAACTGTAACTACGTTTAGCACATCTAGAATATATCTCCATTCCTCATTTAATGGTCAGTAACTCCCTGTTAAATACAATAAAGGGGGATTGTGGGTGCACTCCTGATGTTCAATTATAATATGTTTATGTACAATGGAAGTGCTACTGACCTGGCCAATTAATCAATGCACATTCCCTGCACTTGCATATTTATTGAATTACTTAGACAGAGGACATTGGCTGGCTCCATCTCTAGTCCAAATTTACAGAAACCTCAAAAAGACACATTTTTCTAGTTTGGCATAAAGCTGGTGCTGCCTGAGCCTACATAACACCTCCTGGACATGACTACAGTGAAGAGAAAGATTAGAGGAAAATATGAAGATGTCGTCCAGGTATACCACCACATACTGACCTGAACCCTCACTCCAGGCTTTCCCTGATATATTCCTCCATAGCCTGGTACTCTGGAAGAGAGAGAGGGGGTATGCTCTACCCTTAGGAGTAGAGGAACCTGGAATTAAATTAATGGGACTATCATAACGCCTATGTGGTGGATGGAGTTTGGCTGCCTTTTTTGAAAAGACATCAGAAAAAGAGGAATACTGAATAGGCAACCCCTCTAGGGAAATAGCAGCAAGGACTTGGGTAGGCTTTAAACAAGAGGTTTCACACACTGGACTCCACTGAATTATTTTTATAGTGGACCAGTCTAGCCTGGTATAGTGTCTCTGCAACCAGGGGAGGTCTAGAATGATGGGAGTACAAGGGCAATCTGTCACGACCGGCACCCGATACCAGAACAAATGCCAAGCACCCTGGTCTCGGCTTCACCAGTAGTGTGACCACCGTTGGGCTTCGGGAGGAGCCCTCAGCTTACTTGGGTGCCATCTGGACTTAACGAGGGGTGCAAGGCGAGATGTTCTGGCTGGCAAAGGGGCACGGCTGTTTAGCAGAGTCTTTAGGCCGAAGGTCACAGTACAAAAGGATTAGGCAGAAGGATGGTCAGACAGGCTGGGTCGAGGCAGGCGGATATCAGAATCATCAGGCAGGCAAGGGTCAAAACCGGGTTGTCAATCAGGGGAATAAGCAGGAAGAGTTGTCGTAGGCAGGCGAGGGTCAGGATACAGAGTTCAGAGTAGTCAGGATACAGGCAGGGTCAAACACGGAAAATCAAGATATAGCTTACAGGAACAGATGCACTAAGGCTCAGAAGCACCAGGAAACAAATCCTATCACAGGCACCGGCTGGGAAACAGAATGGGCCTTAAATATTCAAATTTCGCGCCAAACGGGCGTCAAAAAACGTGCTGACGCTAAAGCGCCGGCGTCCAAGTTTCCAAGAGGACCCCGCCGCATAGGTAACTTCCTTACACAATCACATAGAGCACTGTGCATGACCCTTATCCCAATTCAAGAGGACCTAAATTAGAATTTGTGAAGAAGAGAATGACTGGGGAGTAGTAGAAACAGCATCACCCAAGCAGGATTCCCCAGACCTTCTTAGGTTTTGCCGTTTCCCAGCCTCTTGGGACAAGTGTCACGCAGGTGACCTTTATGCCCACAATATAGGCATAAACCATTATCCCTCCTACGATCCTTTTCCTCGGAAGACAAGCAAGTTGAACCCAATTGCATGGGTTCCTCAACCTTAGCTACGGACTGGAGTCTGCATGATCAGGCTGGAGCAGACATGGCAGCTACAGGCTGCTGTTGAAGGATGTACAGATGAGCTGACAGTTTCTGTAAGCACTGAATGGTTTACTCTTGGTTGGATTCCTGTTCTCCTAGACACTAAAGCAGGCTTGCCAGGATCGTTTCCATGGTAGCAGAGGAAGCTGCTGCACCTTCAACATCCATGTTGGGCCTGACGTACTGTCTCAATTGTTATTCCAAACCCAGAACAAACCCCAAGGTCCAGGTCATGGCTCAGCCTCTTTAACATCCACCTTTCACTTCAGGAGAAGCCCTCCGCTAATCGGGTGCCACCAGATCTTAATATGAGAGGACCAGGCAAGGGAACTGCACATTATGCAGAAAAGATGAACAAGTCGGGGTCACAGGCCAAGTCAATACCAACAGACAGATCGGTACAGAAACAAGAGCGTAGTCAGGTCACAGGCCGGGTCACTATCAAAGCAGCATAAATACAGAATCCAGAAGACTGGTCAAATACTAGCAGAGATCAGGAAAGGCAGCAAGACAGGACTTGGTCAGGAACAGGCAGTAACAACAGTAAACACATAGAAATCACACCCAGGAACTACGAATCGATCTTTTATGTTGGGCAATGAAAACTACACAAAGAGCTCGAGCATTACTGGGATGATGCAGGAGGATAAAGATGCAGCACATTGTTTCTATAGCTAGAGGAGAATAAAGCTCTGGTACATTCTTGTTATTTGCATAATATGTCTCCTTTACAGGAGCAGTATTCCTAATATATCACTAATGTCCTTCCATTTCTATTGGCCTCAATGTGCCCCAATCCCCCCTCCCATCCCCCCAAGCCTCCCCCTTATGTCACCACAGACTCAGCCGACAGCCTATTCTTATCCCTACTATTCCCCCACTCTCCCTACCTGCTCCCCAGTATGTATAGCTGCCCCCCACACAGCTCCAGTCTGTATCATCCCCTCAGGCTGCAGGACTTGCTAACAAATAGCAATTCACTTGTGCTGCCTGGAGCTGCTGCTGCTGCTGCTGCCACATAAACTGCACTGAGTCAGTACAAAGTGTCCCTGGGAATAATCAGCTCATGTGTTGGGAACAACAAGGTAACACTGCTCCTTTATTGCTAGTGCAGCCCCGATCCCTTACTCACCGGTGTCCCTTCGCTGCTCTATTGCTCCTGTAGCTGTGAGGAAGGAAGTGGGGGAAGGAGCTGAGACACTTGCTCATTGGCTGTGAGTGGAATGTGGGCGGTACAGAGAGCAGCAGAGACGAATGATTGGATTAGTGAGCACAAGGGAGGGACAAAGAGTTAGGGGCAGAGGGAAAACTCACAGATTGCTTTGTAAGTGTAAACAATAACTGAGGTTTTCAGGACTGTCAGGATCCTAGTTGTTCAGGCTGTGAGCAGTAGAGTTGCCACCTGTTAAAGGAGACATATAGGATAAATGAAAAAACCCTAATTTTGTAGGCAATTATAAGTAATATATGGTGTTGCTTTTACATGGTGCTAAAAATTATTATCTTCAAAAATAGCCCCTTTATTGGAGCTCCCTATAGATGTTCTCTGGTCCCTGTCTGTGTTTCAAATGAGGGGTGGGCGTGTCCCTGCCAGAAGCACAGTAGTGTGCTTAAAAAAGTAGTGTTTCAGGCTGATTTATTGAATATTTCTGCAAAACCCCTAATAATCCCTCCCTTCTCTTCCACTTGCTGCTCCCTGAATTCCCAGGCTGTGCACTCAGCTCACTGCACTGTAGGACAGGAACCAATCAGCAGCTAGCAGGACCTGATAGGGAACTGAAGCCGGTCTGTGCTTGTGTGACTGCAGGGCTGTGATTGGCTGTCCCCCTCCTACTGTGCTTCTGGCAGGGACCGTTAGGACACGCCCACCCCTCATTTGAAACACAGACAGGGACCAGGGAACATCTATAGGGAGCTCCAATAAAGGGGTTATTTTTAAAGATAATATTAATTTTTAGCCCCATGTAAAAGTAACACCATATATTACTTATAATTGCCTACAAAATTAGTTTTTTTTTAATTTTCCTATATGTCTCCTTTAAGCAAGTCCAAAGCATAATTCTGAATGACTACAGATGTCATTTAACATGTGGATCGGGGTTTCTGTCAGTCCAAGTCACCTCCAATCAGTATAACATCCTGATATCTCAGAGAGGTGAAGGCAGTTCCTCTCTTGCTGCATTTGCTGGAAGTTGAGGCTGTGCATATACTGTCAGACAATCTGATAGTGGTTTGATACATTTTAAAACAAGAGCAGATCTGAAACCAATTAGGTTTTGCCTGGGCTTATGAACTCCTTTTGGAGTTTTTTGCATTTTATCTCCAAGGACATCTCAGTATGGCACATAACTACAAATGGAAACCGTAGTAACATTTCACCAGTATAGTATTTGTGTTTAGATGCAAAGCCTTTTCTTTAGTTCCATGTTACCCCAACCTCTCTAGTGGCCCAGCAAATGAAACATCACACAGTATGGGATCCTTCTACCTCGGGAATGTTGAGGGGATGCCACTGGGACTTTTCTGCACTTTTTTGTCGGGTAGTCATCTGGTCCTCTTTAACCAGCAGCCACTCCATTGGTGATGGAATATGTTCCTCTTTCTCCTCCATGCAAACTTTTCACAGACAGAGTTTTCTTGGGGAGACCTCTGCCAAGCCTTTAAATGGGCAGCAACTATGCTCAGGGTCTACCAGTCCAGGTACCACACAGCCTCTGGACTCCACACTGACAGGGTTTTTACTTGGGAGGGCCTCAGCCTCTGGGCATTTCAATGGGCAGCAACCAAGCTCGGGTTCTGCCAGTCCAGGGATCATGCAGCCACTGGACTCCACAAAGACAGGGTTTTAACTTGGGCCTTTAAATGGGTAGCAACTATGCTCAGGTTCTGCCAGCCCCAGTACCACACAGCCTCTGGACTCTACATACAGACAGAGATTTAACTTGGGGGCCACAGCCTCTGCCAAGTCTTTATACTGACAGGTTCTGCCAGTCCAGGGATCACACAGCCACTGGACTCTACACAGACAGGGCTTTTACTTGGGGGGGCTGGAGCAGGTACTAATTTCTGTCTAACAGGTCCTGCTAGAGTCCTGCGTGGAACCTATTTGTTAAACCCAAACCCGCACCTGGACCCGCAACCTGCATTCTACCCTACCCGCAAATACCTTATCCACAACTTGATCGACGACCCACTGACCATCAAGAATCATTAAGTGCTGTCATTGTAAACTGGAAGTGACATCATCGACGTAGGCGTGATCAGAAAAAAAAGTAAAACTTGCTATTGAGAAGACCCGTGACCTGCAAACCTGTACAACCACTGACCTGCATCTATACCCGCCCCCGAAACTTCTACCTGCAACCTGCAGGTTACCTGCTTTTTTGCGGGTAACCCACGAGGTGTAAATGAGGATCTCTGTGGCCAATTGCACCCAGAACTGCTGGTAAGTGAACACATTTTGGGCATGTGCCAGAATTTCTTCCCTACAACAATCCTCAAATCATAGGATCCCTACATAGGGGTATATTTATCAAAGAGTGAAGTTAGAGATCACCACAGTCCATTAGAGTGAAATACCACCTCTCTCCATTCATTTCTATGGGATTTTTAAAGGTGTATTTATCAAATGGTGAACTTTCACTTTTACCCTTTGATGAATCGCCTTTAAAAATCCCATAGAAATGAATGGAGAGAGGTGGTACTGTGGTGATCTCTAACTTCACTCCTTGATAAATATACCCCATAGGATTCAGTAAAGGTCGATATTCTTTAACACACTGTTTTCTGCGTTAAATAATGATGGTTATTTAAGTAACGATTCATCAAAGTATTTTCACACCTGAAGAATGGATTCTAGGTAAATATCTGTGTCATGTTTATCTGATGTTAATATAGTGGCAGCTAATATAGTTACATTTCATAATGTAACATTGCAAGCAGGCCCTGATTTCACAGTGGGAGACTGAAAGCAGCTTATTTCATCTTATTTTATTTCAGGAGATGCTGGCTACCCATGCTATACGTGGCTAATGACACCAATATCCAGGCCGCATACAAAAGGCGAACATTCAGGCTTCTGAAGAGCCGCTTCAGATGTCTTGATAAATCTGGAGGAAGCCTCATGTATAGCCCCAGTAAAGTGGGCCTGATAGTTTCTGCATGTGCTGTACTGCACAATATTGCCAGCCACCACAAATTGCCTGGCTTTGTGGCTGATGATCTAGACTAGAGCAGTGATCCCCAACCAGTAGCTCATGAGCAACATGTTCTCACCAACCCCTTGGATGTTGCTCTCAGTGGCCTCAAAGCAGGTGCTAATATTTGAATTCCAGGCTTGGAAGCATGTTTTAATTGCATAAAAACTAAGTATAGTGCCAAGTAAAGTCTCCTGTAGGCTGCCTGTCCACACAGGGACTACCAAATAGCCAATCAAAGCCATTATTTGGCACCCAAGGGACTTTTTCATGCTTGTGTTGCTCCCCAACTCAGCCCAGTGTTGCTCCCCAACTCTTTTTACATTTGAATGTGGCTCACAGGTAAAAAAAGGTTGGGGAGCAGCGCCGGATTTCATTGACGGCCGCCTCTAGGCCGCGCGGTCCGACCAGGCGGCCGCGCGGTCCTAGCGCCCACCTACACCTCCCCTTCCCAGCGCTGCTGTATTTGAATGGGGATACACACGTCCCCATAATGCGGCTGGCCGCCCCTATTTTTTTTGCCGCCCTAGGCCCGGGCCTATGCGGCCTTGCCGCAAATCCGGGCCTGTTGGGGAGCTCTGATCTAGATGATCCTGTTCATCCCACTCGTCCAGTACAAAGTGCAGATAAGTATGCAATCGAGTATGCAGAGAGATCATAACCAATTACAGCTTGAAAACAGTTGTAATAGAGATTTTAAATGGTTGTTCAATCATGTTTGACTAATGTAACTGTTTTGTTACTTGTTAGTGGCAATATTGTCCACAAAAAAATATTTAACCCTTTAAGTGCCAGCAGAATTCCACATTTTGGCTACGCGAAATGCCAGCTGTTTTTGAAACATTTTGTGCTCTCTCACTTTAGGGGTATTCTCTGAGGGAAAACCTATAGTTTACCTAGGAAAACTATACATTGTTTTTTTCAGGAGAAACTAAGCTTTCTAAATCTGCCTGAGTTTTCATGTATTTCCACATCTGAAAAAAGATTTATAGCGCTAAATACCAAAAAAAAAAAAAAAATTCCTATTTTTCATAGTATATGGATTTATACCAGAAAAATATTTCACTTTATGCATGAAGATCCAACTGATTTGGAAAGCCTCATGTCTCTCGAACGTGCCAATATGTATAGTTTTAGGGAGATAACTCCCAGCAGTATATTACCAAATTTTGAAAGCACTAAGGCAGAAAATGGCATACTTAGGTAGGTTTACCCCAGAAAACCATTTATTTTTGAAAAATTCACATTCTGCTGATTCCAACATGGGTAACTATGTCTCTCTACTCCTAACTACCAAACATCAAAGCTTCTCTGAACATAGCGTTTTTTATAAAAATAATTCAAAAATCAAATCACTTCAAAGGTTTTATTTTGCTGCTCCGCATATCCCACACTGTATTACCAAGAAAAAGCACCCTGAATATGATTGTCAGTGGTCCACTGAACAGTTTGATTGTGCATAGGTTTACCAAAGTATCTGGCAATTAGAGACACCAGGGCCGGACTGGGGGTAAAAAGCAGCCCTGGCAAAAAAAAATCAAAGCAGCCCACATGTAAACACGCAATGGTCTGACTTGTACACATTAACTCATATATAGGGGTAAAATTGCAAAAATGTATGTATAAACAAATCCTTGCTTTCTGCAGGATATAAAAAAATATTATAGAAATATATTTTTATTGGTAACACTAATTGAGATAACCCTGGTGATCAGGTGTGCTGTAAAGGTATTCCAGAATGAATTCATGGATTTCAAGTGAAAACGTTTCTCACTTGCTACTGTTTATTCATAAAAAAAATCCACCATGTAGCCACATGTTCTTTATACATTTCATTCTGCTGGGTACCTACATAATCTAGATGACAGTCCCAGACCCAACACCACAGTAAAAAAAGCCACACAAACATGGGAGATAAAACAAACACTAAAAACCCATTGGTTACCAGGGATCCCCATACAAGTTAAAAAAAACAATTGGTGGTTAGGGGGCTAGGGCCCCCCCATAAAAGTTATAAAAAAAACTTCATTGGTGGACAGATAGACTCTGTAGAAAGAGATGGACTCACAGAGAGAGACAGAGTTCAGAGAGAAGCAGAGTGCAGTGAGAGAGAGAGTGCAGAGAGCAACAGAGTGCAGAGAGAGAAAAAGACAGAGTAGAGAGAGAGACAGAGTGCAGAGAGAGACCGAGTGCAGTGAGAGAGACAGAGACTCACAGAGAGAGACAGAGACTCACACAGAGAGACAGAGACTCACACAGAGAGACAGAGAGTGCAGTGAGAGAAAGAGAGTGCAGAGAGAGACAGAGTCTCACACAGAGAGACAGAGACTCACACAGAGAGGCAGAGTGCAGTGAGAAAGAGACAGAGTGCAGAGAGAGAGACAGAGAGTCACAAAGAGAGACAGTGCAGAGAGAGACAGAGTGCAGTGAGAGAAAAAGAGAGTGCAGTGAGAAAGAGTGCAGAGAGAGACAGAGACTCACAGAGAGAGGCAGAGTGCAGTGAGAGAAAGTAAGAGTGCAGCAAGAGAGAGACAGAGGGACAGAGAGAGAGAGGCAGAGAGAGAAACAAAGACTCACAGTGCACAGAGAGAGAGAGGGGGAGAGAGAGACAGAGTAGAGAGACATAGTGCAGGCGAGAGATTCCTGAGAAGCACAGTGACTGCTGGTGATGTAGTCCCCTTCTTACCACATCAGTTCCTGTACTTCTGTCGGCATCAGTGATGTCCACGCTCCTAAGGGGGGCCGGCTAATCCCGAAAGAGCAGCACAGCAGGCCCCCCTTTGAGCCTAAATCCTGCCTGGCCCAAGACTATCTTCCTTGTTCCCCCCTGATGGCAGGCAGGCCTGCACACAGCACAGCATGCGAACAGAGACGAGTGGAAGGGGTGGAGCCACAGTGGGAGCTGGGACGGAGGAGCGGTCCTAGAGCCCACAGGCGGTTTGTAATAAACATTATAGATCAGGAGCGGCCCACTTTACGAAAATACAGAGCGGCCCCTAGGGCAAATGCCCGAATAAACAGATGGTCAGTCCGGGCCTGAGAGACACCAATATGAAGTTAGCGCATCCAAATTGTTCAGCTTTACTTTACAGCAACTTTACTTCAGCTACTGAAAAATCAACACATTTACTGCAGTTTTTGTGGGGTAAAAACACAGAAAAATAGGTTTACCCCCCAAAACCATATATTTTTGGAAAGTACACATTCTACTGAATCTAAAATGGGTACCCATGCCTTTCTGCTACACACTACAGAGACGCAAGGCTTTGTCAGTTTTGGTGAAATATCTGAAAATTGCCTCAAAGCTTCAACTTTCCAGCATCATATCGCCCATGTATCATTATGTACCACAAAAAAGCACCCTAAGGGTTAGTTTACACGAGGCGACTAAACGCCTCTTCTTCTGGGTGACAATCTAACCGAACTGCCTCCTTGTGTCTTCTGAAAACACTGCGCTGTCTGTGCTTTAGCGCAGGTGACTTTTCATTATAGCGGATGGGAAGACATGAGGAGGCAGTTCGGGGAGATTGTCGCCCAGAAGAAGAGGCGTTTAGTCGCCAGGTGACAAAATCTCCCTGAATCTCCTTGTGTGAACTAACCCTAAATATGATTGCCAGGGGTCCTTCAAACAGTTTGGTGCCAAATGTGCATAGGTTTACCAAAGTATCTGGCATTTAGAGGCGCCACAATGAAGTTAGTGCATACAAATAGTCCTGTGGGTAACTTCAGCTAATGAAAAATCTACACACAGGAGAAAGCTCTCTGTTTAGTGCTGAATTAAGCATAGAAATCCCTGTTTAAGACAGGGTTTTTTGTTTTCACTTGGTGTGTGAATGTGTTGTCCACTTAGTGGGTGAAATTTCTCTCGATTTCTCCTCCCTGGCTATCTCTATATCAGGGAGGAGAAATCGAGCGCCGCCTGATGGATCGTCGCCATGTTGCCTTTTCAGAAGAGGAGCGCAAGCGGAGTATCAGTAAGATATTTCTTAATAAAGTCTTTGCAATGTAAAGTTAAATGTGTGCTGCCGTTTTTTTCCTTAAGGGCAAACAAATTTTCTACAGAAAAAATTTCATGTTACTGTTCCTTTAACCCTCTCCCTGCCAAAGCTCCTCAACTTAAAATGTACTTTTTTGTTGATCAATAGTATAAAGCTTTCTTTTAGTGGGTTGTTTTGTACAATAATGGGAGGAAATAAAAAGGAAAGTTATAAAAGTAATAAAAAAATACCTCTGGGTTCTAAAGTAAAAGGAGCTGTAGCTCTGGAAGGAAGCCCATGTCAAAAAGCCCCACTGGCTCTACATCTGCTGCTGCAGCCAATGTGACCCCTGCTAAAACATTTGCACAGGCAGTAGCCACTGGCAGCAACCCAAGCCAAATCACTGCTGGCATAGAGAAGCTTACAAGGAAGCATGGGGTCAGATGCCTAATGTCAAGCACTCATGGCATATAGGCTTATATAAAGGCTGCAGCTGAAGTGGTGGGCCCCTCTGCAGTAGTGGCAGCAAGTAAAATGTATAGGAAAGCCATAATCTTTGCACTTCGCTGACTGTAGTGCATAATCTGGTGCAGAGGGGTATCACAGTGGGAGGGAGTTATGTCCCTGTAGAACCCCTAGAAGGATTGGGTACAAGGGTGGTTTTATCTAATGTGCCCCCCTTCCTGCATGACCACTTATTGTACCCCCAGCCCTTGGGGAGTTAGAAACAAATATGTCTAAAATTCCCCTGGGATGTAAGGAATACTTGCACAACTTTGTTTGAGTGCATTCTCCTATCGCTTGTCCATTGGATCTCTGAATGCCATGGCATCCTCAGTAGGAAGGATTGTAAACTTAGACCAGTGCTGTCCAATTTATATGGTACCGAGGGCCGGAATTTTCCTAATCTACATGGTGAAGGGCCGATAATGGAAGCCAGTGTTAGTCATGCCCTGATTTTAGACCACACCCACTTTAAACCACACCCATGTTAACGCAAGACCATGCCCACATTAATAGCACACCAAAAACCAAATGGTTGGTGCTCACTGCAGGGATCAGGGCCAGAACTAGGGGCAGGCAGAGTAGGTGGCTGTCTAGGGTGCCATCATTGAGGGGTGCACTTTTAATGGGGTTTTTTTTAAAAAAAAATTTCAAGCGTTTGTTTAATAATTAGTTTCAGTAATCATGGTCACTCAGTCGGGTGGAATCCCCCTCCTTCAACATCTCCTCTTGTCAGCAAGTAATAATAATAATGGATGACAGAGAGAGGCAAAGAGCTGGGGGGCTGCTTGGTGTGACTCTCGCTGCTCTCAGACTGGCACAGTTACACTGAACTCAAGACTTTCTTTCTATTACTGTAAAGTGTGAAGCCTCCTGCTGGCACAGCCACGTACAAATTTGGGGCCCATATATTTGCTGTTGCTGCTGGGCGCTGGCACAGGTACATAAATACTTTGGGGCAATATGATGTGATCTCAGATTTTTGGCTGCTGCTGACACAGGTAAAGATTGGGGGCAATATGATGGCTGCAGGAGGGTTGTATGATGGATGGCTGCTGAGCTTGCTGGTACAGGTATGGGGGCAGTAGATAGATGGCTACTGGCACAGGTACAAGGGGGGGGCTGTATTATGAATGGCTGCTGAGCTTGCTGGTACAGGTACAGGGGGCAGTAATATAAATGAAAAAGTGTTGTACATTTTCTTGCTTTCTTTATTTAAAACCCATCATGGTAAGGAGGGAAATGGTAATGCAGGACTGGGGGGCACTGATTAAAGCTCTTGCCTAAGGTGACAAACTACTTTGGCCCGGCACCGGCAGAGATGTCGCTCATATGTGAAAAAAAAGTCATATTAAGACATACCCATAAATCCATATGTCTCCTCCTCCCCTGTGTATAATACAGTACCCCAGCATATGATTAAACACCTGAGGGGCCCCTAACAATAATTTTCAAATGATAAAAAACCCCCAGAACAAATACCGGGCTTATGTTCAATAGGGATCAATAGGTCAGGCAGAGTATGGCAAACACAGGGAGCAAAGAGTAGTAGTGATGGTCGAATTTGCCCTGTTTCGCCAAAAAATTTGCAAATTTTGCGCGAAATTCGTGAAACGGCGAAAAATTCGCGAAACGTCGCCGGCGAATTTTCGTGGGCGTTTTGCGAATTAATTGCGGCGAATCACGCAAATTCGCGCCTGGCAAATAAATTCGCCCATCACTAAAGAGCAGGCAAAGTATGGCACATACAAGAGTCCTCTGCACTCAACCCATTATCAATATATTTAAGACAGAGACATTTTGTGCAGCCAAGTTTGGGAGTTTTACTTTGAAAGCAGCAAGTAAGTTGCAGGTAAAACCTAGTCCCTTTGTAAAATGTATAATGAAGCAATAGAATTCTTAATGAATCGGATGAAAATTGAGCGTAGGACTGGCCAGATATGGGATGACTTTGAAGTAGTTGTTCAGCTTAAATATATTGTAATATATGGACAAACAATCCCTGTTTTGTTTAAAGGGTAAGGCATTTTTCAGTAGCAGTAGCACAAAATGTCTCGGTCTTAAATATATTGATAATGGGTTGAGTGCAGAGGACTCTTGTATTTGTCTATATGTATTTTGTGGTCACAGCCTCATTGCACCCCCACCTAATGGTTTTAAAAATTAGTGGTGAGCACAACTTTCCCTTGTTTGTTAGAGTATGACACACACAGGGAGTATAGGGAAAACAGAACAGAACAGGAAAATCAGGACCAGTCTAATATGTACTACATACAGTGACACAGTGCTGGGGCCCCATTAGCATTTTGTATAAAGTGTGAACAGGTGAACAATGTGGCAGTTTCAGTCTGGGTCTCCGGTAGAACAGTACAGGGGCTTTAGGATAGAAACAATAGAGGGGTCTCAGGTAGAACAGTACAGGGGCTTTAGGATATAAACAATAGAGGGGTTTCAGGTAGAACAGTACAGGGGCTTTAGGATATAAACAATAGAGGTGTCACAAGTGTGAACAATACAGGGGGATCACAGGTGTGATACAGGGGATTACAGTGTGAATTTAAGGTTTAAACTATGCAGGGGCCAGTTAATCTTTGCAGTGATACCTTTTAAAGTTTACATATGGTAATCAGACACAGCAGGCAGACTTTGATGTGGAGGGCCATATAAAGGGGCCCGCGGGCCACCAGTTGGACAGCCCTGACTTCTAGACAATCTAGAAACCGTTGAGTCGACCCTTGGTGGCTTGTCCCATTTAGGTTTTTACTCCTCAGGAATAGGGTATTTGTTAAAGAATTTATTGCTAATGTTCACCTTCCTCTCTGGATGATTCCACTCTGAATCAGTATTCTGTGTAATAGACTTGAACACTGGAAAACATTTCTATTTCTCTTTTATTGCAATCCTAACACTCTATCCACCTTAGAAGCGGGAGTAGAAGTGTCTTTTATCTCTAAAGTCTGCAGCATATCCTTTTAGAAGGCGTCTCACTTGATCCTGTTGGATAAAAGCTGGCCCTTCCGAATCTGAAGATTCTAATTCTGAAGATTCCTGAGACTGATCTGAGCTACCTGACTGACTGATCAGAACTAAGAGATGGAGAAGGTGGAGACCTGTGCCTCCTCTTGTGAATAGGATGCTGTTGTAACGATTGTTGCACATCTGTTTTAACCCACTTAACAAGGTCTGAAAACTGTTGTTGCTGTAACCCAGGCGATGTAGCTAATAGTGGTGCCTTTTCCTCAACTGAATGCCCTGTGGGAGAATGCTGTGCCATTGGACATGCTTCCTGAGTTAAAGAAGGGATTGGCTCATCCAACAAGCATGGCCCCACCTCAGGATCAGAACTCCGTTTTGCACTTACCCCCCTTGTATAAGTGGATGAAGTTGGAGGGTTGGCTCCCCTTTGTGCGTTTGGACTTAAGCCTACTCTTCTTGGACTTCGCCTCCTGCGGCATGTCCTTAATTAATTCCATTAATGTATCTGGTATATCAGGAATCAACATGATCAATGTGAACGTCTTTCACTGAGAACACTACTCACACAGAACACCTTGTAACACTTGCGCTGCTCAGAATGCGGTCAACGTTCAGCGTATACGGCACCTACTTCCATGCTCTGCTGCAGAAAACTCCCGACGCATACCTGCGCTAACCAGCGCACTAACAATTCTGCCCCCGAGTCAAACAAGAGCAGGGAAGGTACGCCCTGCAATGTACTGATGCTACGATGATGCTACACTGCTGCACAACTGCTCACGCCCGTAACCACAACAGCACCACCTGTGTCCAACATTCACGGAGACGTCTCCAGCTTCCACTTTCACCAGCAAAACAAACGAAGGTAAAGATCTTAATCTAACTTCGCTCCATTAGATAAACATGATGGAAGGCAGCACCAAATGTACGGCTCCCATAAAACCACACTCTTGCCTCCTGGGCCTGTCTGACTGGGCAAATGCACCTGGACGGGTCCTAAATCTCTCAGGCCACTCTCCACTTGGCAGTCCACAGCTGGCAAGGAGGGAGAGCCCCTGCCCAGTTCCCTAGGGGACATTCCCCAAAAAAGAAAACTAAAAACTAACTACACTGAAAATCTAAAGGATTTAACCCTGGTCCTACCTCCTAACAACAAGACAAAAGAAAAAAACTGAAGGGGCAAGGCCAGAGCCGGGAGATGAAAAGAGAAGGCAGAGTTTATAGGATTAGAATTTTGTTCTTTTGTCCTGCCCACTTTCCCTCTGCTTTTCATTTCTAACAGATTTAAACATAATGGGGCTCAATTAAATATTGTTCCTCAGTTCAATTTGTCTTTACATTTTGGCGAGCCTTCTATTATCGTATGGGCACTGATTTGTCCTTTTTACTCCAATTAACACCCTCAAACGAATGGTCAGACGAAGAGAACAAATCAGTCATTGGAACAAAATCTTGGGCTGTGTTTGTTTTTAGTAATGATACTCGTGTCCACTGGGGATTCCCTTTTCTTTGTAGTCTATGGTCATCATGTGAGGGCCTTTTCATGTTCCTGCTGTCAAATCTTTGGTTGAGCAATTTTCAATGATTTGGCAGAAAGTTCAAAACTCTTTGGGGCAAATTCACTAAGATGCGAAGTTGCGCCAGGCGCAACTTCGCCGCACTTCGCCACACTTCGCCAGGCGTATTTTCGCCAGCGCTCCGCAAATTCACTAAAATCCAAAGTTGCGCACAGGGGTAGCGTAAGTTTTCGAAGTTGCGCTAGCATTAATTCGCCAAGCAAAGCGAAGTTTCGCTAGCGATGGTTCATTTGCATACGGCGTGAAATTCAAATTTCAATGGAGGAACACGCATTACCACTTCAAATGCCTAGAAAACCTTAAAATCAGCAAATATAAATTTTATTTTGCCCTACACATGTGCCCACTGTCTAGGTAAGTTGCCATGAGTCAGGAAATGTAGGGGGGAAGGAGGGGAGCCCCTAAAATTTTTTCCATCTTTTTCAGCCTATCACCCATCATGTAGAAAACACGCCAGCGTTTTTTTGGAAACAATCCCTATCTACACTATTGCGCTTCGCCAGGTCTGAGGTGGCGAAGGAAGTCTAGCGTAAAAGGTAGCGTTCAGTACCCTGCGCAAGTTAGTGAATTTGCGTAGTTACATCGATATCGAAAATTCGCCTGGCGTAAGTGTGTGAAGTAACACTAGCGAATTTACGCCAGCGTTCGTTAGTGAATTTGCAAAGTACCGAAAATGCCAAACACTAGCGTATTGACGTTAGCATTCAGCGCTTAGTGAATTTGCCCCTTTGCCTTCTGCTGTGACTATACAAGAGAGCTGCTGCCAGAGGCAGGAGAGAGTCACCTGAGTATCAGGTCGGCAGTAGAGTCTGGCTGTCTTCTAAGAACATTTCTTTGGAAGTTCTCTCTGCTAATTTCTAGTTTCTGAAATTGTTAATTCTACTAAAGTCCAACTAAAACTTCCTCCTAAACCTAAGACCACTAATGCTTTTCATATTTCCTTGTTGAAACTAGAGGAATACCCCAACATTCTCCTTCAACTGTTTTGGTCAATGGTCAGTCTAAATATGTTGTTCAGATTCTCACCTGTCCAGATATCAATTGTTATATCTGGAAATGTTATGGCCCTGGGGAGAGATCAGAGGCCTCTGACTCGGATGTTCAGGCTGATGGTCTTAAACGTCAATTTCATCTCAGGTTTTCTGACAAACGGGGGTACATTTATGGTACTTGGTGGTCTAGTGGGGCAGAGGCAACTACCGTGCAGGTCTAGTGCATGTGTTCACTGCCTAACATAAGTCTGCTTATCTAAGTCCTTGGGTGCATTCCTTAGTTGTTCTTGTGTGCTTAACTTCTGCCTGTTTATTGACCACACTCCTGGATCCTGGTTTTGTGCCTCACTGTTAGTATGGTTTTGACCTTGGCCTGTCCCTCTTGACTATGCTCTACTCTATTCCTGTTACTCCTGTGAAACGCTCTGCTTTCCATGCTTGGCCAGGACTCTTGTCTAATGTTTTTAGGGGTGGGATTGTGTGAGCTTATATTTTGGAGGCTGGCCATGTAACCATATAGCGTTTAAGAAATCGGCTACTAGCCACGAAACGCATCAAGTGTGTGGTTATTGGAACTACATGTTTTAAATGTAACCAATAAAGATTTGCTTTTAATGAAAATGTCTCCACTGGTGCTACATGCAATGTACTGTTTACCAACTAGATACTGCCTTCTGGGGGCTTGGCTGCACATTCTAGCATGGCTCCCATTCAGCTTCAGTGTGCCAGCTGGCTTCTAGAACTGTTAACTTGTAAACGTTATTTCATGTCAAAGCTGCAGGGAATTTCATGGACTCTGCTTTTGGCAAGCATCTTGGTATTGTCCTTTTCCCCATTTATACCCCCTTGCGGGTTCTGGCGATTGATGATAGACCTCTAACATTAGAAATCATCTCTGGAACAATGGTGGAATTATCTCTAACAGTTGCATCCCTACATAAATACAAGCTGTCCTCTCTCTGTAGTCACTACTGCCTCAAGAACTGTCCACCCTCTAATGCGGATATTGATTACAGGGGTCTCAACAAGATAACTATAAAGAACACTATCCCCTACCCCCTCATTTCTGAGCTAGTTGACCAATTGAAAGGGACTAGGGTCTTCACTAAACAAGACCTCTTTCTACTAGCACTAAGGCTGTACAGAGATTTACTGGCTTTACCAATGACTACAGACATTATTATGGTATTCTCTTCTCACATAGCTCCTATCCTGGCTCTCATCCAAAAAGGTGGGAAACCTAATTCCTGCCTCCACAAGCCTTGGAAGCTTTTAAATCTTTGAAAGAGTCTTTTGCTTGCAATCGAGTCCTCAGACATCCAGACCCTCTCAGCCCTTGTTTATTGAAGTTGATGTATCTGTCAGGGAGCCGGGAGCTCCCTCCAGGGAGGTAGTCAGGATCGAGGAGGAAGCCCTCTTGAGGGTGCAAGGTCGTGGTGTCCAAAGGGTTAATCAAAGGAGAAGTCAGAATCCAGGCAAGAGTTCACAGGCAGGCGGATAACAGCGAAGTTCAAAGTCCAGGCAAGGGTCAAGATAATAATCAGGAACAAGATTTAGGAATAATAGCTCACAGGGAACCCAGGATACTCACATGAAATGTTTCCTATACTTGGGCACCATTCTGGCGTCTTGGTAGCGTTTTTATATTCGAATTTGGCGCCATAGTGACGTCATTGGTGTCCTTGGGGTCGACGTCGGCGCGCTGACGTCATCGCGCCAGCGCCGCTACCCACGTGGCGGCCATGGGTGCCGCCATTTTGGGAGCGACGCCGGCAGGGAAGGACGTGCCGCCCAGAGCTCCTGGACCTGCTCTGGGCGGCAATCGGGACAGTACCCCCCCCTCACGGGGGGCCTCTGGACCACCAGGACTTGGCTTCTGGGGAAATTTGGAGTGGAAATCCCTCACAAGACAAGGAGCATGAACATCAGAGTGTCCTTACCAGGAGCATTCTGAAGAGAGCCCCTGGAGATTCTGGAGTCAAGGATCTTTTCCACCTCATATTCTTGTTGACCATCCACAGAGATAGTAGGAGGGGGAGACTGGTTCACAGAAAAGCGGTTGGAGGTAGCGGGTTTCACCAAAGAGACATGAAACACGTTGGGAATTCGCATCTCAGGGGGAAGCTGAAGTCTGACAGCCACAGGATTAATCACCTCCGAGATGGAGAATGGACCCACAAACTTCAGACCCAGCTTAGGAGAAGGCACCTTCAACCGAATGTTCCTAGAAGACAACTAGACTTTATCACCAACCTTGTAGGGAGGAGAGGGTCTACGTCTACGATCTGCAAACGTCTTGTGAACCAGAGTGCTCTTCTCCAAGTTCGACTTGGTTGCAGCCCAAATAGCAGACATGTGGGCTGCATGGTCATCAGCAGCCGGGACGTCAGACAACACAAAGTCCTGGGGAAAGGCTTGAGGATGCTGACCATACACCGTCATGAACGGAGACCTTCCAGTGGAAGCATGGCATGCATTGTTATGAGCAAATTCCGCCCATGGGAGGAGATCAGACCAGTCATCTTGACAAAGGGACACGTGGTTCCTCAAGAACTGTTCCAAAGCTTGGTTTACTCGTTCAGCTGCTCCATTAGTCTGGGGATGATAAGCGGAGGAGAACTGGAGAGTAATGCCCAGATCTTTGCACAGGGAATGCCAAAACTTTGCTGTAAACCGAGAACCTCTGTTGGAGACAACTTCCACAGGAAAACCATGCAAGCGGAAAACATACTGGATGAAGAGCTGAGACAACTCCACAGCAGAGGGAAGCTTCCTCAGGGGAATGAAATGAGCCATCTTGCTAAAGCGGTCAATCACAACCCAGATCACGTGTTCCCACAAGAGGGAGGAAGCTCAACTATGAAGTCCATTGCTAAATGAGTCCATGGACGAGAGGGAATAGGCAAAGGTTGCAATAAACCACTGGAGCGGGAATGGCTAGGCTTGGATGTGGCACAAACGGTACAGGCAGCAACAAAGTCTTTGACATCTTTTCGGATAGTCGGCCACCAGACTAAATGTCGAAGCAGTTCAAGAGTCTTTTCAGGACCAGGATGTCCTGCTTGCTTGGAACAGTGGGTCTGTTGAAGAATGGGCAGAAGTAACTCGAATGGAACAAACGCCATCCCAATGGGGGTATCAGGAGGAGCAGAATATTGACCAGCGGGAATTTGATCAGCGAATTGAGGGTACAAGGAAGCGATGATCTTGACAGGAGGAATAATAGGCTCTTGTCTTTCAGGAGTATGATCCACCGGAGTGAAACTTCGAGACAGAGCATCAGCTTTCCGATTCTTGGAGCCAGGGCGAAAAGTCAAGACAAAGTTAAATCGAGAGAAGAAGAGAGACCACCTTGCTTGTCTGGGATTCAGCCTCTTGAGAGATTGAATGAACTCAAGATTCTTATGATCTGTGTAGATCGTGAATGGGATCAAGGAACCTTCAAGGAGGTGACGCCACTCTTCTAAGGCAAGCTTAACCGCCAGGAGTTCTCGATTTCCTACATCATAATTTTGTTCCGCAGGAGAGAACTTCTTAGAGAAATACGCACATGGGTGCAGCTTCCCATCAGAGGGATGTCTTTGGGACAGGATAGCTCCAGCTCCAACTTCAGAATCATCCACCTCGATGAAGAAAGATAACTCCGGATCGGGATGGCGGAGAACCGAAGCAGAAGTGAAGGCATCCTTCAAGGATTGAAAAGCTTCTATAGCAGGCGAGGGCCATGAGTTGGGATTACCCCCTTTTCGGATGAGGGCTAGGATAGGAGCAATACGAGAAGAGAATCCCTTAATGAATTGCCGATAGTAATTAGCAAAACCAATGAATCTCTGGATTGCCTTAGTGCTCAGCGGAAGGGGCCACTCTTGGATTGCCGACACTTTCACAGGATCCATCTCGAAACCCTCTGGGGAGATAATATAGCCCAGCCCAGAAAAGCAATCTTGGACACTTCAAACACACATTTCTCCAGTTTGGCAAAGAGAGAGTTCTTCCTCAAATGAGAGAGTACTTCCTTCACCTGAGAGCGATGGCTTGCAAGGTCCTTAGAGAATATCAAGATGTCATCTAGGTACACGACCACAAACTTTCCCAAGAGATCCCGGAAAATGTCGTTCACGAATTCTTGAAAGACAGCGGGGGCATTACAGAGACCAAAGGGCATTACGAGGTACTCATAGTGCCCATCACGAGTGTTGAATGCTGTCTTCCATTCGTCACCTTCCCGGATGCGGATAAGGTTATACGCCCCACAGAGATCCAACTTAGTGAAGATTTTAGCCCCCTTCAGTTGGTCAAAGAGTTCAACAATCAGAGGCAAGGGATACCGGTTCTTAACGGTGATTTTATTAAGACCCTGGTAGTCAATACAAGGACGTAAGCCTCCATCCTTCTTCTCCACGAAGAAGAATCCAGCCCCGGCGGGAGAAGTAGAAGGGCGAATAAACTCCCGCTGGAGATTCTCCTGGATATATTGCTTCATGGCAGTGGTCTCTGCTGGAGAGGAAAAGTACGACCTCTAGGGGGCATGGTTCCAGGCAGAAGATCGACAGGACAATCGTATTGTCGATGTGGAGGAAGGAATTCTGCAGACTTCTTACAGAATACATCAGAGAATTCCCTGTAAAAGGAGGGTAGAGTCTTCAGATCAGACATAGAGATATTCACCCTCTGGAGGGGTTCAGCAGGAAGACAATGCTGCTGGCAAAATGGGCTCCAACGGGAAATCTGTCCTGCGGACCAATCAATGGTGGGATTATGCAGGCGCAGCCAAGGGAGACCCAAAACAACTGGAACGGATGGGCAGGAAATAATTAGGAACGATAGTCTTTCTTTATGCAGTGTCCCAACCTGCACAGGCAATTCCCCAGTCGTTATAGAGATAAATTCAGCCTCCAGGGGTCTGTCGTCAATGGCAATAACACGAAGAGGATTAGACAATGGGAATAAGGGTACTTCCATGTATTTGGCAAAAAGAGCGTCCATGAAGTTCCCAGCAGCTCCAGAGTCAATGAAAGCTGAGCCGACAATGGTCTTAGTGGCTAGACAAATCTGTAAAGGAAGGAGAACCCTGTGAGAGTTCTCCTGAGACTTCGGAGTAGTGCCCCCTACATGATTTACCCTAGATATACCTCGGGGAACAGAACTCGTGGGCTTCACCGGACAAGAGTTTGCAAAATGAGACTGTCCACCACAATACAGACATAGGCCAGCCATCCGTCTACGGAGCCTTTCTTGTTCAGAGAGACGAGCCCTTCCAACTTGCATCGGTTCCTCCGGAGGAGAAGTAGAAGCTTGAGTAGCTGGAGTCTGCAAGAGAGGTCTTTGAAAGTGGGGTGCCAACAAGGGTTGAAATCTTTTACAATGCTCCTTCTCTACTTGATGCTCTCAGACGAGTGTCCACCTTAATGGATAGTGCAATTAGATCTTCAAAGAGGTCAGGGAACTCTCTGGAGACAAGATCATCTTTAATGCGAATAGACAGACCTTGATAGAATACGGCCTTATAGGCATCGTCATTCCAGGAAGTCTCAGCCATCAAAGTTCTAAAGTCAATAGCATAGTCACTGACACTGCAGTTCCCCTGCTGGAGTTGCAGAAGACGAGAAGGGGCATTAGTGACCCGACCCGGGGCATCAAACACAGTACGAAATGCTTGAAGAAAAGCCTTGGCATCAAAAGTCAGAGGAGAATTCTTCTCCCAAAGAGATGTTGCCCACTCAAGCAGTTTGCCCACCAAACGAGACATCGTATAGCTCACCTTTGAACGTTCATTGGGGAGGTGCGAGGGTTGAAACTTGAACTGGATCTGGCACTGTGTAACAAAACCTCTGCAGGCCTGTGGGTCCCCACTGAAGCGAGGAGGAGGCGGAATACGAGGCTCACCAGACGAGAAACCTGTGGTAGACGAGACGACCGCCATGGGAGGATTTACAGCAGCTTGGGAAGCAGAAGGCACTGGAGGCACTCGAGAGAGAAGGGTATCGAGTGCCTGCCCTATGCCAGTCCGCGGAGCGCTCGTCCGACATCAGGCGTAGCTTCCTCAATAGGATCCATGGCCCAAGTATAATGTCAGGGAGCCGGGAGCTCCCTCCTGGGAGGTAGTCAGGATCGAGGAGGAAGCCCTCTTGAGGGAGCAAGGTCGCGGTTTCCAAAGGGTTAATCAAAGGAGAAGTCAGAATCCAGGCAAGAGTTCACAGGCAGGCGGATAACAGCGAAGTCCAAAGTCCAGGCAAGGGTCAAGATAATAATCAGGAACAAGATTTAGCAATAATAGCTCACAGGGAACCCAGGATACTCACAGGAAATGTTTCCTATACTTGGGAGCCATTCTGGCGTCTTGGTAGCGTTTTTATATTCGAATTTGGCGCCATAGTGACGTCATTGGCGTCCTTGCGCCGACGTCGGCACGCTGACGTCAGTGCGCCAGCGCCGCTACCCACGTGGCGGCCATGGGCGCCGCCATTTTGGGAGCGACGCCGGCAGGGAAGGACACGCTGCACGGAGCTCCTGGACCTGCTCCGGGCGGCGATCGTGACAGTATCTGACATTGGAGCTGGAGCCATCTTGTCTTAATGGTGCTTGATGGGAAGTTACATCCATATGCTCAATTTTCTAAGAAATTCTCCACTTTCGAGCAGAGCTATGATATTGGGAGCAGAGAGTTACTTGCTGTAAATTTAATTCTAGATGAGTGGCAACATCTTCTAGAAGGCGACTGCATCCCTCTCAAGACACCGAATCCTTGGCAGGCTCAGTGGGCAATCTTTACTTGGTTTCATTTTATTATTATGTATCGTCCTGGTTCCAAGAACAAAAAGCCGGCTGCTCTTTCCAGGAGCTTTATACCAGAGGATTGCCACAGCAAGGACCAAGATCCAATCATTCCCTTTGTCAGGATTATTGTTTCTCTGCTTCCATAATTTGCTTCTCAGATTCAGTCCACTCAGTCTTCTGCACCTTCAGATACTCCCATTGACATGGTTTTTGTTTCTCCTGAACTTCGTCTGTTTTTCTGCAGACCTATTGTTCCAAACAAGCTGGGCATCCAGGTGTAAAGAAGCCATGGATCTGTTAAATCGTCTTGTTTGTTGGCCATCTATGCAAAAAGACATTGCTTCCTGCACCATTTGAGTCTCTTCCAAACTTCTATGTGACCTTCTGCGGCCTTTACCTTGATGTTTGACCAACTTAGCTATGAACGTTATCGTTGAATCTCCAGCCTCTAAAGGGAATGCAGACATATTGGTGGTAATTGATCACTTAGGTAAGATGGTACATTTTGTTCCCCTAAGAACTGGAACTTTACCAACATATTATACTTCACATTTCTCGCCTCCATGGATTCCTAGCAGAAATTGTGTTGGATAGAGACTTTCAATTCAGTTCCAAATGCTGATGTTCCCTGTACAAATTCCTAAGCATCTCTCTTCAGTTTTTCTTGGTAATGTGAGGTGCCGATATCGAAGTTCACCACGGCACGGCGTCTCATTCTTGGTCGCTAGCTCTCGCGAGACTAAAGCAACTCGCCTGAAAATTCTGACAATAAAAGCAAATAACTCACGTACAGAGCGCTGACCAAAGTATACCGAAGGACACCTTTGACAATTTCAATGCAGCTTTATTTCTGCATACAGTGCGATACATACAGTGGGTGTGTAGACAGGTCCTATGCGTTTCATGCCCCTATACCAGGCACTTTCTCAGGGTACAATTTTTTTATCTCTCTTCAGTTCTCCTCTGCTTATAACCCTCAGTTGGCTGAATGGCTGAATGAGTAAATCAAGCTCTTGACCAACTTTTGAGTCTTTTTGCCAGGCTGATTGGTCCAATCTTCTTACCTGGCAGAGGTCACCCATAACAATGCTTCTCATGCTTCTACAGGAAGACGGCCGAGTCAGTGTGCCGAAACATTGAAATACATTTTCCACTATTTTCACTATTTCAAGACCTTGGAGTGCAGTTTTATTTTTTGGATTATTACACTATGCTATAACCAGCACCCAGGCAGTTGCTTGTATCGCGAGTGCACCACTATAGACTCTCTCTCTCTATTGAATAAAGTCCCCCCTATTGCAAAATATAAGGATATTATAAGTCACGAGGAGTTCCATGACATATAAAAGCATGAAGCCAAAGGCCAAGTGCTTTTATACAGGTCATGGAACTCCAAGGTTACTTCTAATATCCTCATATTTTCCAACAAGGGTACTTTATTATAATACACAAGTTTTAGTGAGTCATGTGAAAAAAATGACATCACTGCTCACCGTTTATAACCAATGACTTCACAAGTCACCATTTATAAGGATATAATCCACAGGATATTCATGGCTTTTGTGTATTATATATATATATATATATATATATATGCTTCACCGGCACTCACCCTCAGTAGATCAAATCCCGAGAACAGATATGTGGGGTAGTTTGTAACACTCCAATAAAAGATATCTCTTTATCACCACTGCCGTGAGTGCTCCTAATTGCATATATATATATATATATATATATATATATATATATATATATATATATATATATATATATATATACACACACACATTCCAAGGCCACTGCACACGCTTGCCAACAAGTTATATACCCTGGTGCTCCCAGAATTTCAAATGTATAGGTAAGTAGATGCCGGTGCACACAGGGAATTTTTTTTCAATCAATAATCCTTTATTGTATCGACGTTTTGGTCCTCTGTCGGGAGGGGGTGTTTAGATGTATATTGGGGAAACAAGTTAAATGTTTAGATACTGTATGGCCTCCAAATAAGATCTATCCTACTGCAGGCTCATCTACAAGTTGGCACCCAGTCTTACTGAAATAGCATTATAGCTCAGCAACAAACATCACATTACCTAAATGTAAACTGATTTTAAACTGCACCAATAAATCAACCTGACACATCTCGTGGAAAATTAATTTCACAAAATAGTTTTAAGAGTCACTTATCATAGAAAAATATTGAGCTTGCACTCAGGCTGGGGGAAACAATAGTATTATTGAAAAGAATTGCCCCTTGTGAGCACTAAGCTGCCTACAGTGGGGGGAGTGCACAGCTCGCTTATTTATTGCATTGTGTTCCATACAAATTCCACATCCTACATCACACACATATGTATATACTATCACTTGTTTTTAAAAATAATATTGTTGTCCTCAACCATTGTGTTGATTTAATTAGCTATACCTCCGGTGGGGGATCCAATTTTCTATGATAATTTTCTATGATTTTATTTAAAGTGACTCTTCCTATGATTATGGTGTAATCTCCTTTCCTGCTGCTAGTGTCATCCTATCAATGAAATTCATAAGTTTTATATTTGTGTGATACATATTTAAACATGTATTACCCCCTTCTAATTTATAGTAAACACATACATAACTGACAAGCCATTCCCAGCTGGGTATATCTCCATTACGTTATCCAATGTGAAAGCATTAGTAAAACACACCTGCCAAAGTGATATCCATGGAGTCTCTAATGTCTTGGGATATGACCCTTCTTCTTCAATAAAACACTGAATATTATCTGTTGGTGGGATGGGTGAGATATAGTCTCAACTTAAATTAGGTTTCCTCCGTTTCCAAGGGCGAGGGAAGAGTATTTATCTTACACAAATCTTACCAATGGTCAGTGTCCCATCAGCCAAAAGTTTGGACAGTATTGGTCAAAGAATTATCCTATGATAAACTGCATATTAAACACAGTGTTTCATCATCTCTGTAAATACTGAAAGGCATATTAAAATATAATCAATGTAAAAGAAATGTTTGGCTGATTTGTAAAAAATTTCAAACATTGAGAATAAGAAAATGGTTTCTCTCCAGTATGGGTTCTATAAAGATCAGTTTTTAAAAAAAACCTCCCACATTATGAACAAGAAAAAGGTTTCTTCTCCATGTGCGTTCGTTGACGATGAGCTGTAAGTTGTGATGAAGAGACAAAACATTTACCACATTCAGAACACGAAAAAGGTTTTTCTCCTGTGTGAATCATTTGATGACGAGTAAGGTAAGATGGATATGAAAAACATTTCCCACAAACAGAACAAGAAAAAGGTTTTTTTCCAGTGTGAATCATTTGATGACGAGCAAGGCTCGATGGATTTGAAAAACATTTCCTACACTCAAAACAAGAAAAAGGTTTCTCTCCTGTGTGAATAATTTGATGACGAGTAAGGTGAGATCGATCTGAAAAACATTTCCCACATGCAGAACAAGAAAAAGGTTTCTCTCCTGTATGAGTCATTTGATGACGAGCAAAGTGAGATCGTTTTGAAAAACATTTTCCACATTCAGAACAGAAAAAACGTTTTACTTTCATGTGGGCTCCTTGTTCATGGGCAGTAAGTCCAGATGAAGAGGCAAAAAATTTTCCGCACTCAGAACAAGAAAATGGCTTCTCTCCCGTGTGAATCATTTGATGATGAGCAAGGTGAGAATGATTTGAAAAATATTTCCCACACTCAGAACAGGAAAATGGTTTCTCTCCTGTGTGGATTCTCCGATGGACACTAAGTTTTGATGAAGTGGCAAAACATTTGTCACACTCAGAACAAGAAAATGGTTTCTCTCCTGTGTGAGTCCTTTGATGACAAGCAAGGCTAGATTGCTTTGAAAAACATTTCTCGCATTCTGAACAAGAAAAAGGTTTTTCTCCTGTGTGAATCATTTGATGACGAGTAAGGCAAGATTGATCTGAAAAACATTTCCCACATACAGAACAAGAAAAAGGTTTCTCTCCTGTGTGAGTCATTTGATGACGGGCAAGGCTAGATGGGTTTGAAAAACATTTCTTACACTCAAAACAAGAAAAAGGTTTCTCTCCTGTGTGAGTCATTTGATGACGGGCAAGGCTAGATGGGTTTGAAAAACTTTTACTACAATCAAAACAAGAAAAAGGTTTCTCTCCTGTGTGAATCCTTTGATGACGAGTAAGGTGAGATCGATCTGAAAAACATTTCCCACATGTAGAACAAGAAAAAGGTTTCTCTCCTGTGTGAATCATTTGGTGACGAACAAAGTGACATCGTTTTGAAAAACATTTCCCACATTCAGAACAGAAAAAAGGTTTTCCCTTCATGTGGGCTCCTTGTTGATGGGCAGTAAGTCCTGATGAAGAGGAAAAAGGTTTCTCCCCTGTGTGCATTTGACTTAGATGGACAGTAAGGTCTGATGAAGAGGCAAAACATTTCCCACATTCAGAACAAGAAAAAGATTTCTGTCTTTTGTGGGTCATTTGATGTTCATCAAAGTCTCTCTTGTGAATCAGATATTTATGGCCCTCATTGCAACTGTATTTTCTACGTAATATATTTTTTGGTGACCAATATGGATTTCCATCATATTTATTAGCCTTCATTTTTAAGAGGCTGCATTCCATGATAGGAGATGTATCTGTTCCCTGTATCTGTTCTGTAAGTGGATTAATGCTGCAATCTGATTGGCTTCCTCCTTCCCATGAAACCGACTGCTCATTAATACCAATGAATATATAATTAGCTGCCAGGCTGTTATTCAGGCTGCATTCCATGACAGGAGTAGGTGTATCTGTTCCCTGTATCTGTTCTGTAAATGGATTAATGCTGCAATCTGATTGGCTTCCTCCTTCCCATGAGGCTGACTGCTCATTAATACCATTTAATATATAGTTATCTGCCAAGGTGTTATTCAGACTGCATCCCATGATAGGAGTAGGGATATATGTTCCCTGTATCTGTTCTGTAAGTGGATTAATGCTGTAATCTGATTGGTTTCCCTCTTTACATGAAACCACTTCCTCTTTAATCCCATCTGATATATAATTAGCTGCCAATCTGTTATTCAGGCTGCATCCCATGATAGGAGTAGGTGTATCTGTTCTCTGTATCTGTTCTGTAAATAGATTAATGCTGTAATTTGATTGGTTCCCACTTTCCCATGAAGCTGACTGCTCATTAATACCATTTGATATATAATTAGCTGCCAAGATGTTATTCAGGCTGCATCCCATGATAGGAGTAGGTGTATCTGTTCCCTGTATCTGTTCTGCAAGTGGATTAATGCTGTAATGTGATGATGTAATCTGGTTTCCCCCTTCACTTGAAGTCGCTTCCTCTTTAATACCATTGCCTGGTGGGGGCTGTTCCACTGGAGAAATTTCAGGGTTTATATGATTTCTGTAATTATTATTATTACAGCATAAAGTTGCTTCCATATGTGCTGTAACATTGCTGTCATCTTTATATTCACAGGCTGCTAAAAGAAAGACAATTATTTATGGCTGAACAGATACAAATCTAATAAAAATAAAAAATAAACTTTTTCTAATAATAAGCATAACAATAGAGTTACGCTATGGCCACATGACATGGATCTCAGCCCACAGAGAAACACAGTAATTAATATCATCTGACAAACAACCTTGATGTGTTGTGGAGAGACTCCGTTTAGCTAGAGGAGATATGACACAATGACAGAATGTCCAATACAGGGTACAATACAGCACTGGGGGCATGGACTGAAGCATGCAGGTAAGTAATCCTATAGATAAACACAATATATAGGCTCACTTCCCTGTTTTCTCTTCCCACCTCTAGGTAATGAGAAGAGTAGGACAAGAAGTGGCCCCAAGGGTGAAATTAAACCAAGGTACAGAGGACAGAGGCAGACTTGTAGAAATAATGTGTCTGCTCCAGTTTACCCTGCTTGGACCACTGTTTGCTGAAATGAAATATTTTCTGTACAGTCAAGCCTGGATGCAGATCCTGTGACCCTCCTGTATGTCCTGTGACATTCTACTTTAAGCTTTGATACAGATCCTGTAGAATGTCACAGGACATACAGGAGGGTCACAGGATCTGTATCCAGGCTTGATTTAGGAACAGTGACATCTAACTCAGTCAATTCTTTAAAGGAGACATAGTTGTAAAAAAAAAACTAATATTGTAGACAATAATAAATAATATATGGTGCTGGTTCAAGTCTTGGCTAAAATTAATATTATCTTCAAAACTACCCTTTGTTGGAGCTCCCTCTAGATCTGCTATTGTCTCTGTCTGTGTATCAAATGAAGAGTGGGCGTGTCCCTGCCAGAAGAACAGCAGAACAGGGACAGCCAATTACAGACCCAATTTCTTACAAGCAAAGGCTGGTTTTAGTTCACCACAATGAAACCTTTAGCTTTGCTGCTCTCTCAGTCTGTAGTTTTTTGGGGGTTTTTTTGCATGTCGAGAGAAGCGGATTTGCTCCCTTCCCCAGTTCCATTGATCTGCACTGAAAACTACAGGTTCTGCTTGAGTGCAGTTATACAAAGAGACATTGTAAAAAAAATGCCTGCTTTCATGGTTTTTGGGCCAGTCTCTGCTTGGCTCCATGTACCTGCCTGCACTAAAGCAGAAGCTGTACTTGTCAGTGCAGATCAATGGAGTTGGGGAAGGGAGGGAATCCGCCGCTTCTCTCAGCATGAAAAAAATAAAAACTGAGAGCAGCAGAGCCAACACTCTGTGTGTCTCAGCCTTATGACAAAATCTGTTCTCTCATATTTGAAGTAACCAACTTAATTATAACATTCTTCAGGGTCTCCTTGAAATGTCAAACATCCTGAATAAATTCTATGCTCGGTATAAGATAGAAAGCACCTATTACTCACCCAGTGGGCAGAGCTGTTGGGGATCCATCTTTATCTCTTCCCCGTAAAGTTCCTTGTTTCCTTTTATATAGTCCCACTCGTCCAAGGAAAAGTAGATGGAAACATGATGAGTCCTTATGGCAACCTGTCACACACAATGTTCCAGTCATCCCCCAGCCAGAGAAAGGGATTATCATCCACTGTTACTAAACAATAAGGGGCCGCTGTACCCACCTCTCCAGTCAGCAGCTGGATGATGTTGGACATGAGTTCCAGGATCTTGTCATTCTTGTTATTTTCCTTCTGTATGACGGAGCCAGGGGCATGCAGGGCCCCCCCATCATCTGACTTCTTCCTAGGGATGTAGTGCTAAATATTGAAAGGAAGAGAGAATGGTGTTTGAGCTGCAGAGAGACCCCCTTTGTACAGACAGACAGTCTCTTGTCAGTGTGCCAGTCACAGTGCCCCTCACCTCTCCAGTCAGCAGATAGATCATCTCCAGTGTGAGAGTCACAATTCTCTCCTTCTTCCCCCGCTCCTCCTCATTTTTATCCTTCTTCTTCCCCTTCATCCCTGTGTCACTCGCTTCCTCCCACATTCCCATTGGCTCCTTGTGGGAGGGACTGAGCTGGAAGTGACCCTGGAATTAAGCACTTACACATTTCTATACAGGATTATTCCCAGCAATATCACCCAATAGAATTACAGGGGCCTATACCTATACCACATCGAGGCAAACTTCATATTCTGGTCCTAACTTAAAGCTCCAGTCATATTTATCCCTGCATGGTTGAATTTCTTGGGAAAAGTCTCCCAAGCCCACAGCATTGGTCTTAATCAGTGGCTTGATCCTCTCTCACCATTAGTGTTACGATTGGTATCCCAAACCCAGAACAAACCCCAAGGTCTTGGTCACAACTAAGCCGTCTGCCTTTAACAACCAATCGGGAGGAGTCCTCCGCTACACGGGTGATGCCAGGTCTTAATATAAGAGGACCAGGGGGAGAGTTCTGGCCAGGCAAGGGAACCACACATTATACAGAAATGGAGAACAAGGAGCGTAGTCGGGGTCACAGGCCGGGTCAATACCAACAGGCAGAACGGTACAAATTCAGGAAACGAGCCTGGTCGGGTCACAGGCTGGGTCAATATCAATGCAGCATCAAATACTAGGTGCAAAAAAAGAAAAAGAAAAACTTACACTCGCACACCCTGGCCGTCCGTAATATCACGAACTCCAGGTGCTAGATCTTAGAGGAATTGGAGGACCTCAAATTCAGCATAGACACAGGACACACCAGCACAGCATGGATACTTCTAGCAGGATTCAACCTTGCTCGTTTATTTGCGGATGCAACGTTTTGGGGCGTGAACCCTTTCTCAAGCATCAATGCTTGAGAGGAGGATACCGATATGGCAGGCGTCCCTGCCGAGGGTGCGACCAGACCACCAGGGTAAGTTGTCACATTACCTCCCTCTAGAGGAGCCACCGGACCCCTAGGCTTATCAGGAAACCTAGAATAAAATTGTCGTATCAAACAATCAGCTTGAAAATCAGAGGCAGGGACCCACAACCTCTCCTCAGGACCATAACCCTCCCAATGCACCAGATACTGTAATTTACCTCTGACAAAATCAACTATTTTCTGCAACTGCTCAGACTGACCTTCAACAGACAATGGAGGTGGAGGAGAAGACTGACAAACAATTCTGGCAGGTTTTAAACAAAGTCTTAGGACACGTTAGAACATAACATAACTCCGGATGAGCTCTGCCATTACCGCATTGGCAGTTGATGTTTTTAAAAGAAGACACATGAAATGAATTAGAAATCTTAAGCTCAAGAGAAAGTTCCAACCAGACAGTACTGGGATTAATGATCTCAGATATTGGAAAAGGAACAATGAATTTAAGTCACAATTTAGCAGAGGAGACCTTCAAAGGAATATTCTTAGAGGACAACCAGACCTTATCACCCACCTGATACTCAGGAGACACCCTGCGATGCCTAAAAAAATAAAAAGGTTCAGGGATTATAGTCAAAAACAGTTAAAAAAATTGCACATATTGTTCCAAAGACTGATTTGTTCTCTCCGTCTGACCATTGGTTTGTGGATGGTATGCAGAGGAGCAAAAAGCCCTCCAAAACAGAGACAATATTTGAAGGAGCTAATATATAATAGAGGAAGGGTCCAGCGAGGGACTTGGCAGAGGGGGAGGGTGGGAAGGGGAAGAAAATGGGACATTTTACTAAAACGATCCACCACTACCCAAATTACCATATTCCCTTTTGAGGGAGGTAACTCCACAATGAACTCCATGGAAATATGGGTTCATGGCCTTTCAGGGATAGGAAGCGACTGTAGCAGCCATTGAGGTAATAACCTGGAAGTTTTAGAACACTGACAAACGGAATGAATCAATATAGTTACCAACATGCTTCCACTCACAGTCTCACAAGTTCTTCTGGAACAAAAAGTTTTCCCGGAGGGACATTCAAAGGATTATCTTGGACTTTAGACAAAGAGGAAAATAGGTCTGGACTGCCACAATCACTTCCTTACCCAAAATAGAACCAGGTTCACTAAATACTCATAATGCCCATCTCGGGTATTCGCCCCCTTCCTTAATTCGAATGAAGTTATAGGTGCCCCTAAGATCAAGCTTTGTGAAGATAGTGGCATCCGTAACCCTATTGAATAGTTTTGAGATCAAGGGAAGGGGGTAATGATTTTTCCCTGTGATCTTGTTAAGACCTCTATAATCTATAAATGGCCTGAAACCCCATCTTTCTTTTCCACAAAAAAGAATCCGGCACCTGTAGAAGAGGAAGAATGCCTTATGATCCCTCTCTCCAGGCTTTCCCTGATATATTCCTCCATATACTCTGGTACTCTGGAAGAGAGAGAGGGTATGCTCTACCCTTAGGAGTAAAGGAACCTGGAATTAAATCAATGGGACAGGCATATGTGGTGGATGCAGTTTGGCTGCCTTTTTTGAAAATACATCAAAAAAAGAGGAAAACTGAATAGGCAACCGCTCTAGGGAAGTAGCAGCAAGGACTTTGGTTTCACACACTGGACTCCACTGAATTATTTTTCTAGTGGACCAGTCTAGCCTGGTATTGTGTCGCTGCAACCAGGGGAGGCCTAGAATGATGGGAGTACAAGGGCAATCAGTCACATAGAAGGATATTGGTTCAGCATAAGAAGATTCTTGCATTTAAAAGACACCAAACCAGACCCAAGGGAACTATGCTAGACAGAGCAATGGGACAAGGGGTTCATAGGTATGCAATGTTTGTGTACAAAACTGGCATCCAAAAAAGTTGCCTCAGAATCAAGAAAAGTAGAGCACTGTGCATGACCCTTATCCCAATTCAAGAGGACCCAAATTAGAATTTGTGAAGAAGAAAATGACTGGGGAGTAGTAGAAACAGCATCACCCAAGCAGGATTCCCCAGACCTTCTTAGGTTTTGCCGTTTACAATCCTCTTGGGACAAGTGTCACGCAGATGACCTTTAGCCCCACAATGTAGGCATAAACCATTAGCCCTCCTACGACCCTTTTCCTCGGAAGACAAGCAAGTTGAACCCAATTGCATGGGTTCCTCAGTGGATCTAGGGGCAGAAAGACATGGTTTAGGGGCCACATATGGGGACATAGTATAAGGGGTCATCATAGCCACAACCTCCTGACATCCCTATGCCTTCTATCAATCTTAATTGCCATATGCATAAGGGAGTCAACGGAGGGCTGCATAGGGAAATTTGCCAATCCCACCCTGAATTGACCCCTTAACATATCATTCTAGTCTCTACCACCCAGGGGCAGAACTCTGTACAATAATCCTCGACCCGCCAATTGCCTTGTCTGATGTTAAGGATAGCTGAATCCGCAGAGGTGGTGCGGTCAGGATCATCATAAATGATGACCATTGTCTTAAAGAAGGCTTCTAAAAAGAGATGGGCTGGATCACTAGCATATAGACTAAACACCCAAAGCTGGTGATCCCCCTGTAGTACAATTATTAGAAAAATTAACCCTCAACTCCTCTGTAGGAAAGAAAAAATAAATGGAGAATGCAGTCCTCCCAAAAGAAAAAGACCTCCGCTAAACCTCTCGGGAATTTAGGCTCCACCGTAGGGTTAACCGTAGCTGCGGACTGGAGTCTGCGTGATGAGGCTGGAGCAGGCATGGCAGCTACAGGCTGCTATTGAAGGATGTACATATAAGCTGATAGTCTCTGGATGGATTCCTGTTCTCCTAGACGCTAAAGCAGGCTTGCCAGGATCACTTCCGTGGTAGCAGAGGAAACTGCTGCACCTTCAGCGTCCATGTTGGGCCCAACTTACTGTCTCAATTGTTATTCCAAACCCAGGACAAACCCCAAGGTCCCGGTCATGGCTCAGCCTTCTGCCTTTAACAACCACCTTTCACTTCAGGAGAAGCCCTCCGCTACTCGGGTGCCACCAGATCTTAATATGAGAGGACCAGGCAAGGGAACTGCACATTATGCAGAAAAGATGAACAAGTCGGGGTCACAGGCCAAGTCAATACCAACAGACAGATCGGTACAGATTCAAGAAACAAGAGCGTAGTCGGGTCACAGGCCGGGTCACTATCAAAGCAGCGTAAATACAGAATCCAGAAGGTCAAATACTAGCAGAGATCAGGAAAGGCAGCAAGACAGGACTTGGTCAGGAACAGGCAGTAACAACAGTAAACACATAGAAATCACACCCAGGAACTACCAATAGATCTTTTATGTTGGGCAATGAAAACTAAAGAGCCCGAGCATTACTGGGATGATGCAGGAGGATAAAGATGCAGCACATTGTTTCTATAGCTAGAGGAGCATAAAGCTCTGGTACATTCTTGTTATTTGCATAATATGTCTCCTTTACAGGAGCAGTATTCCTAATATATCACTAATGTCCTTCCATTTCTATTGGCCTCAATGTGCCCCAATCCCCCCTCCCATCCCCCCAAGCCTCCCCCTTATGTCACCACAGACTCAGCCGACAGCCTATTCTTATCCCTACTATTCCCCCACTCTCCCTACCTGCTCCCCAGTATGTATAGCTGCCCCCCACACAGCTCCAGTCTGTATCATCCCCTCAGGCTGCAGGACTTGCTAACAAATAGCAATTCACTTGTGCTGCCTGGAGCTGCTGCTGCTGCTGCTGCCACATAAACTGCACTGAGTCAGTACAAAGTGTCCCTGGGAATAATCAGCTCATGTGTTGGGAAGAACAAGGTAACGCTGCTCCTTTATTGCTAGTGCAGCCCCGATCCCTTACTCACCGGTGTCCCCTCGCTGCTCTGTTGCTTCCTGTAGCTGTGAGGAAGGAAGTGGGGGAAGGAGCTGAGACCATTGTTCATTGGCTGTGAGTGGAATGTGGGCGGTACAGAGAGCAGCAGAGAAGAATGATTGGATTAGTGAGCACAAGGGAGGGACAAAGAGTTAGGGACAGAGGGAAAACTCACAGATTGCTTTGTAAGTGTAAACAATAACTGAGGTTTTCAGGATCGTCAGGATCCTTAGTTGTTCAGGCTGTGAGCAGTAGGTAGGGTTGCCACTCAGCCGGTATTTTACCGGCCTAGCCGGTAAAACACCTGCCAGGGCCGGTATTACAAATTTACCAGCAATGTTGCTGCCGGTAATTTGTAATACCATTTACAAAATCCCTTGCCTGCCGATGAAAACGTACATTTTCTTTGGCTTCGGGCAGCGGCCCCGCCCCTTTTGTGACGCTACCACATGAATCCGCCCCTTTTTGTGTTGCGCCCGCCATAGTCCCCGCCCCTTTTTGCATCACATCCCGCCCCTTTATTTTTGTTGCCACCTGTTCAGTAAAAATAATGTTTGATGCCAATGTTCTGTGTTTGTTTCTTCTTCCCTAGACTTGCTTTTTACATTTAGGCTAAAGGCTGATTCTCGGGCTGCAGATAAACATAGTGTAAGAAGGCACATCTTGCAAGAAACCTTTTCAAATCTCAAAATACATTGCACTTAGCTATATCTATTGTATTTCTATACCATTACCTTATAACCTCTGCAAGGTAACTTTCCTGAGTAACCCAGGTACAATGGCATAGCTGGAAGGAAACATATCAATAGCAACAGATTCATTCCTGGGCAGGTAAACACCTGCAATAAAGGTACAAGTTAGAAATACTGCATTTCAAACACATCAGTATTCTAGTCCATCAAATAGCCGAAGCCACAGTCCTTTTTAAATGCACTTAGGAGGGTAAAGGAAAAATTGGATGAACCTACCAACGGGCAGGTGTTAACTAAACAGTTTTGGACTTAACTCCAACTGGAGTAAAACAAATAAAAACCCTTCCCTGTAGAAAGTTCAGTCACTTTGAAGGGACAGGAAACAGACAGCTCAAAAATAACTGCAAACAGACTCCCAATGGAGTATCAGCAAAGGAAATGTTCCCTCTATGAGATTTTCACCAAAATTAAATCATATGAAGAAATCTTGCTTTGGTGTCTTTATAAGGAATATAATATTTCCACCCATTGTCCATCTCCCAAGTAGACCTCCAAATTGAATTATTTGGTGGGGTTATACTTCCCACAGCTTTTCACAGCATGTTTGAGAATGGTGGGTCCGTACCACCACTCTTTTTCAATGGATCACAGGTACTCCAATCCTGCTCACGTCTCACCTTATCTTGATTTGTGAGACAACTGTGTGCATCTTCTCCTTTCGTAGGATCTCATCAATCAGCCAATTCTCATAAGATGCAGCCACCTTCTCATATACCCACAGAGAAGCATAGGGCATAAAATAACTCCAAGCTCTATGGACATGAAAGTTTATCACTCTCTGCACTCTGGAGACAGAAGTGAACACATTGGGATCTGCCTGTCCTGTCAGCACTCAGAAATCTTTTTCCTCCTCTGGACCTATGATTGGAGGAGCTGTAAAACTGCGAGGCATTTCTATATGAGGGTTCAACTCATGCTCAACTTCTGGAGTCTCCTCCTCATATTCTTCCCATCCTGGAGCTGGTCCTAAGGTATTATCTTCCTTAGGCTTGGGGATATCTTGCCCCACTCATAGTGGTATAATTCAGCCATATTAGAACTCTCACTAGGAGTTTGATGCACCATCACTTTGGGGTATGCTGACTTTATCGGGTCACTAGCCACAGATCTTTGGCATTTGCACCGAATCTGTGCAGGAACTTCCAATATGGATTCTCCATCACTATCCACACTGGAGGGCATTAACTTTTCCAGCAAGTAAGGGTCTCTGATAGTTGGAGCTACTGGTGCAATATGGCCTAACCGGCCAAAAGAGAACTTACTCCAACCGACATCATAGTCTTTGACTACATTTGGAGAGGGGACAGCAAGGGCTGTATAAATAGTGACAGTCAAATCCCCACAAGGCCCGAATCACTCACCAGCACCTCACCAGCACTCTGCGGTGTAAACGACTTTCCGATGAGCACAAAACAGGGGTATCGTCCCATTCAGTATTCACCTCCAGTGAGGTATCTGGCTCAGCTGAGTCAAACATCTTCTGGACTTCCATAGCTCCTTTAACACCCATGGGTGCACTTGATTCACTAAGATCATCGGGAAGTTCCTCCTTTCCCAACATCAGCACAGGCTGCAGGGGTTCCTCCTCCGAGGATACAGGAGCAGCTTCAGGCATGAAGGCCGCATCAGCCTCAAACACGTGCCGCACCCCTTCTAGGGATTTCTCTGGTAGCAGTGAGGAGAGAAGGCCGCAAGTGGGAGCCCCTATTGCTTTTGGGGTACTCAAGTCTCCCCCTAGTGCAACTGGCACTGGTTCTGACAATTTTAAAGGTATAGGCGTCGGACACGCCAAAGGGTCACTTAGGCTCCCATGCGATGCCGAAGTAGCAGTGACGCACTCATCTGCCGTCCAGCCGGACGGTAAGATTTCATCGACCACAGCCGCGGACACGGGGACATCCCCCTTCAAGCGGAACCACATCGGATAGGGAGACATAATCTGGAGTGAGAGAAATCTCACTGGGTGGCCCATCTAGGATGGCTTCGGTTACGGGTTCTAAGACCGGCTTACGCTCACCTTATCCGTATCATTTCCACCAATGGAAGTTGGTCAGCCCGGTTATAGGGTCCCATCCATAAGCGGGCCTCACACTGTGAACATACGCTGCCCGGATCCTCCAAAACGTTGGGCGCTTCCATCTCACATAGCCAACAGAACAGAATCATCCCACTGGTTTCACAGAGGGAAAAGGTTCCTTGATAAACATACTATCGCTCGGGTTCCCCTGGGCAGTAGCATAGGGCATTGGATCCATTTTAATATCCGGAACCTCGGTTTCAACAACAGGTTCTGCCATACACTTCTCTGACTTAGCTAAGTCCACCAGCGTGGAAGCTAAACTCAAGATGGTGGCAGTACTATCTTCTTAACCCATGCAGGGCAGGGCAGCGGCTCTGGAAGTTGCGCAGTACAAAACTTCTTAACAGCAACATTTCCTACATGAGGGGGCATAGGCGGTGGTGTTGCAGGGCAACTGTCCACCAATGGGGCTTTTCCCAAGGCCAAACCAGAACGTTCCTCAGCTAACAGAAAGTCACTAAAGTCTATGGCATCATTAGCTAGGAACAGGTTGATCCCAGGGACAGACACTTTGATTTTAGTGTAGCCTGAGTCCTTAGTGCTGCAGTCCTTTTGTTCTCCCAAAAAACTGGAGCTATAAAAGGATTCATTTATCCTTGTGCTTCCATAAACAGAAGTCTGGCTGAGCATAGATGAATGACGGTAGGTTCTAATTAAAAGGGAATCCTTACTGCATAAGGCTGTAATAAAAAAGGAAAAAGCATGGTTTCCATTTGTATATACATATATATGGCCCAAACAGCAAAACAATACAAAAACGTATTTGTCGCTATTAGCCTATAGTACAGAAAGATCCTATTTTTTCTCCTACAAAAGGGGTAGAAATATAGCTGACAGACTGGTAAAGTCTGACCTAAGAAGCAAACAAAAACACACAAGATTTCTAGGTACCACTAAGGTAGGCACCTTTCCATGCCTCAACTGCTGTTGTTGCAATTCTATCATAAAAGGGGGGCCCAGTCCAACCTTGCCAGGGGGGTAAAACAGGAAACACTGTGAATACACCACACAGTAAATGTGACAAAAAGATGGGATGTAAACAGAATCCACAGGATTTAGGGCAGCCATTATGAATCCCCTCTCCTCCATATGGGTTATCCAGTAAATGTCACAGTTCTGGCCTCCAGGACTATAAAGGGGCCTTCCATGGAAAAGGGGACATTCAAAGGTGAAACATTCGGTATTTCACTCCCCAGAAGTCAGGCCCAGGTGACTCATTCTCAGGTAACCCCAATAACAAGTGGACCCCAGGCCTTTTCTTTAGTTCCACGTTACCCCCAACCTTTCTAGTGGCCCCAGCCCATGAAACATCACACTGTATGGGATCCCTCCACCTAGGGAATGTTGAGGGGATGCCACTGGGACTAATCAAACATGCACTTTTCTGTCGGGTAGTCATCTGGTCCTCTTTAGCCAGCAGCCACTCCATTAGTGATGGGATATGTTCCTCTTTCTCCTCCATGCAAACTTTTTCCCAGTTCTTCCAGTCCAGAGATCACACAGACACTTAAATCCACACAGTTTTCTTGGGGAGCCCTCTGCCAAGCCTTTAAGCAGGCAGCAACTATGCTCAGGGTCTACCAGTCCAGGTACCACACAGCCTCTGGACTCCACACAGACAGGGTTTTCGTTTGGGAGGGCCTCAGCCTCTGTGCATTTTAATGGGCAGCAACCAAGCTCAGGTTCTGCCAGCCCAGGGATCACACAGCCACTGGACTCCATATAGACAGAGATTTAACTTGGGGGGGCACAGCCTCTGCCAAGTCTTTATACTGACAGGTTCTGCCAGCCCAGGGATCACACAGCCACTGGACTCCATACAGACAGGGCTTTCACTTGGGTGGGCTGGAGCAGGTACCTGTCTAACAGGTCCTGCTAGAGTCCTGCGTGGAACCAATTTGTTAAATCCGACCCACACACGCATTCTTACCTGCTTGGATCCACTACCTGACCCACAAGTACCTTATCCACAACCCGACCCACAACCCGCTGACCATCAAGAATCAGGAAGTGCTGTCATTGTTAACCCAGAAGTGACATCATCGGAAGTAGGCGTGATGAGAAAAAAGGAGTAAAACTTGCTATTGAGAAGACCCGCAACCCACAAAACCGCCAACCTGCATCTATACCCATACCCAAAACTTCTACCCGCAACCTGGAGGTTAACCATTTTTTTGTGGGTAACCCGCAGGTACCCGACCCGCTGCAGTACTCTAGTTCCTGGCTCCCCAGGATAATGAAGCTTAGTCATTTGGGAGGCTTGTTGTTCCTCCAAAACCCCAGCACTACTGGGAACTGAGATGTAAATGAGGATCTCTGTGTCCAATTGTACCCAGAACTGCTGGTAAGTAAACACATTTTGGGCACGTGCCAGCATTTCTTCCCAACAACGATCCTCAAATCATAGGGGTATATTTATTAAAAAGTGAGAAGTTAGAGATTGCCACAGTCCACTAGTTCGTAATACCACCTCTCTGAACTTTCACCCTTTGATAAATACGCCTTTAAAAATCCCATAGAAATGAATGGAGAGAGGCAGTATTTCACACTAATGGACTGTCGTGATCTCTAAGTTCACTCTTTGATAAATATACCACATAACCTCTTATAATATCCAGCTCCTGATAAACCAGTTCAGCTAGGGTTGCCACTTGACCAGTATTTTACCAGCTTGGCCTGTAATTATATGATCCCAATGTTAATAGGGAAAAAAGATAAATATATAGGAAGCTGAGCCAACCAGTCCCTCCTTTCAGCCAACTCCCTCCCTCCTGTATCATTCATTCATGCCAATGTATCTAAACCGACTTGTATAGAGGCTCTAGAATTCCTCCTCTGGGTCACTCACAAAGGTGTTTTAATTACAGAACTCTAGACGGTCCCAGAGCTCTTGTCATTCCTCCCAGCTGTGGAGAAGTGAGCGCACTGATTAGGAACTATACTTGTATCTCCCACCTGTACAGCTGTGATGGGTTACAACTGGGCCGTCTCTGTGATCTTCCATGAGCATGCCCAGTTTAGTCTGTGTGTAGAAACCAGACAGTGCACAAGTCTTGGGAAGAACTGTGTGTATACTGTTATAGAGGGGCCTGGAATTGTTTGCCCTCACAGTGGGGGTCACATACCAACAAATGCGAGCTGGCTACACTTAACATTAGATAGTGCAAAGGTTATCAGTTGCATACCATTTGTTGGAACAATGTTGCAAGGGGGTATTAAGATATGTTTAAGCAAAATGCTATATAATAAGCTGTTTTATCACACCTGGACATCATGGGCCCCCGCTGGCCCAAACCTGCTCCCCCGGCTGCCCAGTTGTTTTCTGTGCATGCGTTTAAAGGTTAGGAGGGCCCTTCATTTTTCAGCCCCGGTGGGCCCCCAAGACACTAGCACGACCCTGAAAATGATAACATCTATTCCACCTGAGGAGCCTATGCAGTAAGTATGTATCCCCTGAAGAGAAGGTGCGGAGGTGTACCATTGGGTTATGTTTATATTGTGGAACTAAGGGTAATTTTCAACAACTGGGAGTCCTGTCTGGGTCATGCAGTTTTTACTCCCTACCTACAACTTACCTCTTAAGATTATTATTCCCATTCTCCTGAATTGGTAGGGGTGGTGTTGCAGTTGAGGCCTTTTAGGATTCTGGGGCAACAGGGAATTATTTTGATGTCAATTTTGCTCACAGACTCCAATACTTCCTCTTGTACCTCTAGTTAAACTGTTTGTAATAGATGGGAATCCTTTTGGTTGTGGGTTACCTCCAAATCCAATATTCTTGCTATGAGGATTGATGTTACCTACTCTGAACAATTATATTTTCATATCATTAATTGTCCTGTTTGCCCTGTGATTTTATGCCTCCCATGGGAACAAGTGCATAATCCTTTTATTGACTGGGTTACTAGTAAAATACTTCAAAGGGATGTGGACTGTCGGGAATTGTGTCTACCATATTCAGCCTTCTCTGATGTCTACTCTAAAAAAGGCAGCTGAAACCCTTCCTTAACAACAGGCCTTGTGACTGTGCTATTGATTTAAATCCTGGGTTCCCCCCTAAGTATAGAATGTGCCCTCTCTCTCATCCTGAGGCTCAAGCCATGGAAGAATACATTAAGGAAAATCTAGGAAGAGGGTATATAAGGCCTTACCTCCTCTCCCTCTGGAGCAGGTTTCTTCTTTGTAAATAAAAAAGATGCTGGTCTTATATCATATATTAATTATAGAGGTCGAAATAAGATCACCATCAAAAATCATTACACTCTTCCTTTGATTTCAGATCGCTTTGATAGAATTAAGGGTGCTATATAATTTGATTCAGATCAGGGTGGGGGAACAATGGAAGACAGTATTTAATACTTATGATGGGCTCTAAGAATACCAGGTGATGCCTTTCTGCCATGGTAATGCCCCAGTCATCTTTCAAGAATTTGTAAATTACATTTTTTTGTGATCTACTGGGGAGCTTTGTAGTAGTATATTTGGACAATATATATATTCTATTCTTCCAATCCCCCCTTATAAGGCAGACCCAGGAATTAAATTTATATAGACTTTGGCACAATCATATGCTAAATGCTTATGCTAAATTTCAGAAATGTATCTTTGAGGTTCCATCTGTTCATTTCTTGGGGTAAATTATCTCTCAAAATGTATTGGAGATTGATTCAGCTAAGGTAGAAACAATTTTAAATTGGGAGCAACCCATGCTATTCAAAGATTTTTAGGGGTTGCCAACTATTATAGACAATTTACCAATACTTTTTCTACCCTACTGGTTCCAATTACATCTCTTACCAAAAAGGCTTCTTAAAGAGGCATTTATCTCTGCTCCAGGCAGGGTTGGACTGGCGCATTTGGGGCCCACCAGGTTCCAAACCTCAGGGGCCCCCCACGCATGCACATGCGCAAAGTGCTGCGTATTGTCTTTTAGTTCTGGCTGATCGGGGAGTGGGTCTGGGCCTAGTCTGACCCTGGCTCCAGGTCTTTGCCACCTCGACTCTGCTCTTCACCTTCTTGTCTAGAAAATTTTCTCTTGAAGGTAATGATGATATTGGCAATCACGGGGGCTTTGGAGGAGTGAAAGCATCTTCCGCATGGGGTTACAGTATACATTGATCATAAGAATTTACTATATATTGAATCTGCTAAATGATTAAATTCTAGACAAGCTACCGTAAGTGGATATTGTTCTTTACCTGTTTCAATTTTATTCTAATTTACAGGTCAAAGTAAAAAAAACATGAAGGCAGATGACCTCTCTAGAAGTTCTGTTTACAACCCTCAAGAAGTCCTGATTTAATTGTCCCTAATGAAGTGATTGTGGCTACCAGACCTTTATGCCGCTCTGGCTTAAAGGGATACTGTCATGGGAAAACATGTTTTCTTTTTTTCAAAATGCAAAATCAGTTAAAAGTGCTGCTCCAGCAGAATTCTGCACTGAATCCATTTCTCAAAAGAGTAAACTGATTTTTTTATATTTAATTTTGAAATCTGACATGGTGCTAGACATATTGTCAGTTTTCAAATATTAATTGCTGTATCCCTCAAAAAACAAAGTTTATCGAGGGGGAGATAACAGAAAGTTGTATATAGTGTAGTATTTATAAAATAAAATTCCAATCTCACCCTTGGTGAGATCTAAAGCGATCTAGAGAGGAAGCCAGTTTGGCGAAATGCGTTAGCGAAGACGCCGTCGTTCTGAATTTGCGGAAGCGTGTTACCAATATGTGCATTGGACTTTAAGGGATGCCGAGGAACCGAAAGCGCAATACGGAATACACAGGACACTTTTTTCAATGCGGTTTGACAACCAATGTTTGTGAGTGTGATTTTAAATATTTATTAAACTTGTGAAAAACGCTTCCACACATTTATCCATTTATCTCTCCACATTAAGTGGATAAAGAAGAAATAGATTTTATCCAATGCCTTCCTTGTCTCACGTCTAGTGAGTATAATATACCACTGGGGGGCACTAGGACTCTAGCGGTCGGTTGCTATACCACCATCTCCCCAGTTATGTTACTTGTCAGTTTCTCAGCTGCCTGTCATGTGACTTGTGCTCTTATAAACTTCAGTCACTCTTTACTGCAAGTTGGAGTGATATCACCCCCCCCCCCAGCAGCCTAACAACAGAACAATGGGAAGGTAACCAGATAGCAGCTCCCTGATACAAGATAACAGCTTCCTGGTAGATCAAGAACAGCACTCAATAATAAAATCCAGGTCCCACTGATACACATTCAGTTACATTGAGTAGGAGAAGCAACAGCCTGCCAGAAAGCAGTTCCATCCTAAAGTGCTGGCTCTTTCTGAAACCATATGACCAGGCAAAATGACCTGAGATGAATCTACACACCAATATTATACACTTAAAAAAGAATACACTTTCTGGTTCAGGAATGATATTTTACATGGTAGAGTGAATTATTTGCAGTGTAAATAGTGTTATTTAAAAATAAAAACACCATAAAAATCACGGCAGAATCTCTTTAAGTAAATTTCCCTGCATAGGTACCTTCTGAGAATCTTTGTACAGTTGTCTTGTTTGAGACTCATGAATCCAGGGTAACCGAACATCCTGGCCAAAGTAAAACTTGCTCTCCTCTATCACAAACACTCTGGGGGGGGGTAATGTTATGGTACTTGTTGGTCTATGGGCCAGAGGGAACGACCATGGAGGTCTAGTGCATGTGTTCACTGCCCAACATAAGTCTGCTTATCTAAGTCCTTGGGTGCATTTTTGTTCTTGACCTCTGCCTATTTATTGACCACATTTCTGGATCCTGATTTTGTACCTCACTGTCAGCATAGTTTTGACCTTGGCCTCTCTCTCTCTTGACTATGCTCTACTCTATTCCTGTTACTAGGGATGTAGCGAACGTCGGAAAAAAAGTTCGCGAACATATTCGCGAACTTGCGCAAAAATGCGAGCGGTTCGCGAACGGTTCGCGAACCCCATAGACTTCAATGGGAAGGCGAACTTTAACATCTAAAAAAGACATTTCTGTCCAGAAAAATGATTTTAAAGTTGTTTAAAGGGTGCAACGACCTGGACAGTGGCATGCCAGAGGGGGATCAAGGGCAAAAATGTATCTGAAAAATCTGCCTGTGTGTGCTTGGAAGAGATAGTGTAGGGGGAGAGCTGTTAGTGATTTCAGGGACAGATGATAGTAAGTTTGCTGGCTAGTAATCTGCTTGATACTGCTCTGTATTGGAGGGACAGAAGTCTGCAGGGATTTGAGGGACATTTTAGCTTAGGTAGCTTTGCTGGCTAGTAATCTACTGTTCTCTTTAAACAACTGCCATACGTTGACCTTGTAGGCATTGTTTACCCAGTTTTTTTGGACGCAGCCACTGAAGCACAGTTGCCAGAAAAAATATGCCATATAAATGCTGAAAATAGTAATTTTTCGCCATACGTTGACCTTGTAGACATTGTTTGCCCAGTTTTTTTTGGACGCAGCCACTGAAGCACAGTTGCCAGAAAAAATATGCCATATAAATGCTGAAAATAGTAATTTTTCGCCATACGTTGACCTTGTAGACATTGTTTGCCCAGTTTTTTTGGACGCAGCCACTGAAGCACAGTTGCCAGAAAAAATATGCCATATAAATGCTGAAAATAGTCATTTTTTGCCATACGTTGACCTTGTAGGCATTGTTTGCCCAGTTTTTTTGGTCGCAGCCACTGAAGCACAGTTGCCAGAAAAAATATGCCATATAAATGCTGAAAATAGTCATTTTTTGCCATACGTTGACCTTGTAGGCATTGTTTGCCCAGTTTTTTTGGTCGCAGCCACTGAAGCACAGTTGCCAGAAAAAATATGCCATATAAATGCTGAAAATAGTCATTTTTTGCCATATACGTTGAGTCAACGTATGGCAAAAAATGACTATTTTCAGCATTTATATGGCATATTTTTTCTGGCCTCTGTGCTTCAGTGGTTGCGGCCAAAAAAACTGGGCAAACAATGCCTACAAGGTCAACGACGTTGACCTTGTAGGCATTGTTTGCCCAGTTTTTTTGGCCGCAGCCACTGAAGCACAGAGGCCAGAAAAAATATGCCATATAAATGCTGAAAATAGTCATTTTTTTGGTCGCAGCCACTGAAGCACAGTTGCCAGAAAAATTATGCCATATAAATGCTGAAAATATAAATTTTTTTGGTTGCAGCCACTGAAGCACAGAGGCCAGAAAAATTATGCCATATAAATGCAGAAAATATGCATTTTTTTGGTCGCAGCCACTGAAGCACAGTTGACAGAAAAATTATGCCATATAAATGCTGAAAATATAAATTTTTTTGGTTGCAGCCACTGAAGCACAGAGGCCAGAAAAATTATGCCATATAAATGCAGAAAATATGCATTTTTTTGGTCGCAGCCACTGAAGCACAGTTGACAGAAAAATTATGCCATATAAATGCTGAAAATATAATTTTTTTTGGTTGCAGCCACTGAAGCACAGAGGCCAGAAAAATTATGCCATATAAATGCAGAAAATATGCATTTTTTTGGACGCAGCCACTGAAGCACAGTTGCCAGAAAAAATATGCCATATAAATGCTGAAAATAGTCATTTTTCGCCATACGTTGACCTTGTAGACATTGTTTGCCCAGTTTTTTTGGTTGCAGCCACTGAAGCACAGAGGCCAGAAAAAATTAAACCAGTAGGGTTTGCACCCTAGTTTGTAACGGTGGCGGAGGGAGGAGGACGCTAAAGGACAGCTGTGTGTGGAGTCATGAGGCTTGAAGAGAAGGACAGCTGCATAGAAGTCAGAACAAGTCTTCCGGCGTGCAGTAACCCTCCGAGATCCACCCCTCATTCATTTTAATAAAGGTCAGGTAATCGACACTTTTGTGACCTAGGCGAGTTCTCTTCTCAGTTACAATCCCTCCTGCTGCACTGAAGGTCCTTTCTGAGAGCACACTTGAGGCTGGGCAAGACAAGAGGTTCATGGCAAATTGTGACAGCTCTGGCCACAGATCAAGCCTGCGCACCCAGTAGTCCAGGGGTTCATCGCTCCTCAGAGTGTCGATATCTGCAGTTAATGCCAGGTAGTCCGCTACCTGCCGGTCGAGGCGTTCTTTGAGGGTGGATCCAGAAGGGTTGTGGCGCTGCCTTGGACAGAAAAACATTTGCATGTCTGACGTTACAGACCGGCCAAAGGGCTTTGTCCTTGCAGGTGTGCTCGTGGCAGGATTACTGGCACCTCTGCCCCTGGAATGTTGATGAGTTCCTGAAGTGACATCACCCTTAAAAGCATTGTACAACATGTTTTGCAGGCTGGTTTGTAAATGCCGCATCTTTTCGGACTTGTGGTATGTTGGTAACATTTCTGACACTTTATGCTTGTACCGAGGGTCTAGTAGCGTTGCGACCCAGTACAGGTCCTTCTCCTTAAGCCTCTTGATACGGGGGTCCTTCAACAGGCATGACAGCATGAAAGACCCCATTCTCACAAGGTTGGATGCAGAGCTATCCATCTCCGCTTCCTCATTATCAAGGACTGCATCATCCACGGTCTCCTCCCCCCAGCCACGTACAAGACCAGGGGTCCCCAAAAGGTCACCACTAGCCCCCTGGGAAGCCTGCTCCTGTTGGTCCTCCTCCTCCTCCTCCACAAAGCCACCTTCCTCCTCTGACTCCACTTCTGGCACCTCTCCCTGCGTTGCAGCAGGTGCCTGGGTTCGTTCTGGTGATTCCGACCATAAATCGTGCGCTTCCAGCTCCTCGTCACGCTGGTCTACAGCCTCATCTGTCACTCGTCGCACGGCACGCTCCAGGAAGAAAGCGAAGGGTATTAGGTCGCTGATGGTGCCTTCGATGCGACTGACCATATTTGTCACCTCTTCAAAAGGTCGCATGAGCCTGCAGGCATCGCGCATAAGCACCCAGTAACGGGGGAAAAAAATCCCCAGCTCTGCAGATCCAGTCCTACCACCCAGTTCAAAAAGGTACTCGTTGACGGCCCTTTGTTGTTGCAGCAGACGTTCCAACATAAGGAGCGTTGAATTCCAGCGAGTCTGGCTGTCAGAAATCAAACGCCTGACTGGCATGTTGTAGCGCTGCTGAATGTCAGCAAGGCGTGCCATGGCTGTGTAGGAACGTCTGAAATGGGCCGACACCTTTCTGGACTGGGTGAGAACGTCCTGGAATCCTGGGTACTTGGAGACAAAACGTTGGACTATTAAATTTAACACATGTGCCATGCAGGGCACATGTGTTAAATTTCCCAGTCTCAACGCTGCCAACAGATTGCTTCCATTGTCACACACCACTTTTCCGATCTGCAGTTGGTGTGGGGTCAGCCACCGATCGGCCTGTGACTGCAGAGATGACAGGAGTACAGATCCGGTATGGTTTTTGCTTTCCAGGCACGTCATCCCCAAGACAGCGTGACAACGGCGTACCTGGCACGTCGAATAGCCTAGGGGGAGCTGGGGGTGCACAGGTGTGGAGGAGGAGAAGGAGGACCCAGCAGCAGAGTAAGAAGAAGAAGAGGAAGAAGACGAGGTAGAGAGCGATGGAGGAGTAGAGGTGGTGGCAGAACCGCGTGCAATCCGTGGCGGTGACACCAACTCCACTGTTGTTGTTGTTGAGCTACCCATTCCCTGCTTCCCATTCCCAGCCATTACCAAGTTCACCCAGTGGGCAGTGTAGGTGACATACCTGCCCTGACCATGCTTGGAGGACCATGCGTCAGTAGTCATATGGACCTTTGGCCCAACACTAAGTGACAGAGATGCGGTAACTTGGCTCTGCACATGTTGGTACAGGTGTGGTATTCCCTTTTTAGAAAAAAAATTGCGGCTGGGTACCTTCCACTGCGGTGTCCCAATTGCTACAAATTTGCGGAAGGCCTCAGAGTCCACCAGCTGGTATGGTAAAAGCTGGCGGGCTAAGAGTGCAGACAAGCCAGCTGTCAGACGCCGGGCAAGGGGGTGACAGTCAGACATTGGCTTCTTACGCTCAAACATGGCCTTCACAGAAACTTGGCTGGTGGCAGATGACTGGGAATGGGAACAGGTGGTCAAGGTGGAAGGCGGAGTGGAGGGTGGTTCAGATGGGTCAAGGAGAGCAGAGGTAGAGCAGTAAGATGCTGGACCAGAAGGAGTGTGGCTTTTAGTTTGCCTGTTGCCTTTGAGGTGTTGCTCCCAAAGTGCTTTGTGCTTGCCGCTCATGTGCCTTCGCATAGAAGTTGTACCTATGTGGCTGTTGGGCTTACCAAGGCTCAGTTTCTGACTGCACTCATTGCAAATTACAATGCTTTTGTCAGAGGCACACACATTAAAAAAATCCCACACTGCTGACTTTTTGGAAGTGTGCGATCTGGCGGTAACAGTAGAAGTTGGCGGCATTGGCGGCAATGGCAGGTGTGTTGGCCGGCTGAACACAGGTGCCGATACATGTTGTTGCCCTACTGATCCCTGCGGGCTGTCCTCCCTGCTTCTTCTAAGTCTTATTCTCCTACTGCCTCTCTGACTCTCCGTCTCTCCATCTGAACTACCCTCCTCTTGCTCTCTTCTACTAGGCACCCACAAAACATCAATCTCCTCATCATCATTCTCCTCAGATGCATCAATTTCTTCTGACACATCACAGAAGGAAGCAGCAGCGGGGACCTCCTCCTCATCACTCATCATTATGTCCATCTCTGTCGTGTTCTCTGCCAGAATTAAATCTGGTGTAACGTCCTCATCTCCTTCATCTTCTTCTGCCAATAATGGTTGCGCATTACTCAGTTCAAGAAACTCATGGGAAAATAACTCCTCTGACTCCAGTGAAGAAGGGGCACCGGTGGTGGAGGAAGTGTTACGTGGGGTGGCCATAGCAGTGGAGGATGAGGAGGATGTTGTGGTAAAGTTAGAAACGGTAGAGGATGGGGTGTGCTGTGTAAGCCAGTCAACTACCTCTTCAGCATTTTGGGAGTTCAGGGTCATTGGCTTTTTAAAACTGGGCAATTTGCTAGGGCCACAGGATTGCATAGCAGCACGGCCCCTAGCACGGCCTCTGCGTGGCGGCCTGCCTTTGCCTGGCATTATTTTTAAAAAAACAACAACAACAAAAACTCAGTTGGTTTTTCTGGAAACGATAATACACACAGCTAGATGGCAGTTTGAAGAAAACAGTGTGCAAATAATGCCTACAAGGGCAACGTATACACAGCGGTGGATACGGATTACGTAAAATATATGAATGCTGCTTGAAAAAAAGTAACTCAAGTGGTTTTTCTAGAGACGATAATATTATCAATATTTAGACAAAATGTGAACAAGCTCACACAGCTAGATGGCGGTTTGAAGAAAACACTGTGCAAATAATGCCTACAAGGTCAACGTATACACAGCGGTGGATACGGATTACGTAAAATATAAGAATGCTGCTTGAAAAAAAGTAACTCAAGTGGTTTTTCTAGAGACGATAATATTATCAATATTTAGACAAAATGTGAACAAGCTCACACAGCTAGATGGCGGTTTGAAGAAAACAGTGTGCAAATAATGCCTACAAGGTCAACGTATACACAGCGGTGGATACGGATTACGTAAAATATAAGAATGCTGCTTGAAAAAAAGTAACTCAAGTGTTTTTTCTAGAGACGATAATATTATCAATATTTAGACAAAATGTGAACAAGCTCACACAGCTAGATGGCGGTTTGAAGAAAACACTGTGCAAATAATGCCCACAAGATCAACGTATACACTACTACAGCGGTGGATACGGATTACGTAAAATATATTATGGCTGCTTGAAAAAAGTCACTCCGGTGTTTTTTCTGGAGACGGTAATATTATGGATATTTAGACAGAATGTGAACAAGGTCACACAGCTAGATGGCAGTTGGTTGAATAACACACTGGGCAAAAAATGCCTACAGGGCAAATAATGCCTAAAAGGTCAACTTATACACTACTACAGCGATGGATACGGATTACGTAAAATATATTATGGCTGCTTGAAAAAAGTCACTCCGGTGTTTTTTCTGGAGACGGTAATATTATGGATATTTAGACAGAATGTGAACAAGGTCACACAGCTAGATGGCAGTTGGTTGAATAACACACTGGGCAAAAAATGCCTACAGGGCAAATAATGCCTAAAAGGTCAACTTATACACTATTACAGCGATGGATACGGATTACGTAAAATATATTATGGCTGCTTGAAAAAAGTCACTCCGGTGTTTTTTCTGGAGACGGTAATATTATGGATATTTAGACAGAATGTGAACAAGGTCACACAGCTAGATGGCAGTTGGTTGAATAACACACTGGGCAAAAAATGCCTACAGGACAAATAATGCCTAAAAGGTCAACTTATACACTACTACAGCGATGGATACGGATTACGTAAAATATATTATGGCTGCTTGAAAAAAGTCACTCCGGTGTTTTTTCTGGAGACGGTAATATTATGGATATTTAGACAGAATGTGAACAAGGTCACACAGCTAGATGGCAGTTGGTTGAATAACACACTGGGCAAAAAATGCCTACAGGGCAAATAATGCCTAAAAGGTCAACTTATACACTACTACAGCGGTAGTAAAATAAAAAAAAGTAAAATAAAAAAAAAATGAATATTAAAAAAAAAAAATTACAGTTGGTGCTGCTGAACTACTAGGAGCAGCAGATTAGCACACCAGTCCCACTCCCCAACACTGCTAGACTAATAGCACTGGGCTCTTATAGTAGTAGTAGTAGTAGTAGTAGTAGTAGTAGTAGTAGTAAAACAACAAAAAAATAAATAAAAGCAGTCCTTACAAGGACGACTGTTATTGCAGCAGTCAGCAGATGAGATCAGAAGCAGGACAGCTGCCCACTGCAGCTACATACAGAGCACTGCAGTAGAAGGTAGATTACTAGCCAGCAAAGCTACCTAAGCTTAAATGTCCCTCAAACCCCTGCAGACTTCTGTCCCTCCAATAACAGAGCAGTATCAACACTATTACTAGCCAGCAAACTTTCAACTGTCCCTGAAATCACTAACAGGCAGCAGCTCTCTCCCTACACTATCTCTTCAGCACACACAGGCAGAGTGAAAAAACGCTGCAGGGCTTCGGTTTTTATAGGGAAGGGGAGTGGTCCAGGGGAGAGCTTCCTGATTGGCTGCCATGTACCTGCTGGTCTGGGGTGAGAGGGCAAAAAAAAACGCCAACAATGGCAACCCAAAATGGCGAACGTCGCGCGACGTTCGCGAACTTCCGGCGAGCGCGAACACCCGATGTTCGCGCGAACAAGTTCGCCGGCGAACAGTTCGCGCCATCTCTACCTGTTACTCCTGTGAAATGTTCTGGTTCCCATACTAGGCCAGAACTCTTGCCTTTTGTCTAATGTTTTTAGGGGTGGAATTGTGTGAGCTTATATTTTTGGAGGCTGGCCATGCAACCATATAGCATTTGCGAAATTGGCTACTAGCCACAAAACACATCAAATGTGTGGTTATTGGAAGAAGTTCATAAGAACTCCATGTTTTAAATGTAACCAATAAAGATTTGCTTTTAATGTAAATGTCTCCGCTGGTGCTACATGCAATGGACTGTTTACCAAGTGGATACTGCCTTCTGGGGGCTTGGCTGCACATTGTAGCAAGACTCTCATTCAGCTTTAGTGTGTCAGCTGGCTTCTAAAACTGTTTACTTGCAAGCCTTCTTTCATGTTGTCAGGGAGCCGGGAGCTCCCTCCAGGGAGGTTGTCAGGATCAAGGAGGAAGCCCTCTTGAGGGAACAAGGTCGCGGTGTCCAAGGGGTTAATCCAAACGAGTGGTCAGAATCCAGGCAAGAGTTCAAGGCAGGCGGATAACAGCAAGTCCAAAGTCCAGGCAGGGGTCAAGGATATCAATCAGGAACAAGTTTAGGAATATCAGAACACAGGGAACCCAGGAAATACTCAGAGCAAGGTTTCCTATACTTGGGCGCCATTCTGGCGTCTAAAATGGGTTTTTATTTCAAATTTGGCGCCATGTGACGTCATTGACGCCCTTGCGCCGACGTCGGCGCACTGACGTCATCGCGCCGGCGCCGCTTACCCACGTGGCGGCCATGGGCGCCGCCATTTTGGGAGCGACGCCGGCAGGAGAGGACGCGCCGCCCGGAGCTCCTGGACCTGCTCCGGGCGGCGATCGCGACACATGTGAAACCTGCAGGGGATTTCATGGACTCTGCTTTTGGCAAGCATCTTACTATTGCCCTTTTCCCCATATCTACCCCCTTGCGGGTTCTGGCGATGATTATAGACCTCTAACACTGGAAATCATCTCTGGAACAATGGCGGAATTACCTCTAACACTTGTATCCCTGCATAAATACAAGCGGTCCTCTCTCTGGAGCCACTACTGTCTCAAGAACTGTCCATCCTCTAATGCCGATATTGATTACAGGGGTCTCAACAAGATAACTATAAAGAACCCCCCATCTCTGACCTAGTTGACCAATTGAAAGGGACTATGGTCTTCTCTAAACAAGACCTCTTTCTACTAGACCCTCTCAGCCCTTGTTTATTGAAGTTGATGCATCCGACATTGGAGCTGGAGCCATCTTGTCTTAAAGGTGTGTAATAGGAAGTTACATCCATATGCTCAATTTTCTAAGAAATTCTCCACTTTCGATATTGGGAAAAGAGAGTTAATTGCTGTCAATTTACCTCTAGATTAGTGGCAACATCTTCTAGAAGGCACGCAGCATCCCATCACCATCTATACTGACGATAAGAATCTAGACTAAATCCAGGTTCTCAAGACACTGAATCCTTGGCAGGCTCAGTGGGAACTCTTTACCTTGTTTCATTTTGTTATTATTTATTGTCCTGGTTCGAAGAACAAAAAGGCAGATGCTCTTTCCAGAAGCTTTATACAGGAGGATTGCCACAGCAAGGACCAAGATCCAATCATTCTCTTTGTCAGGATTATTGTTTCTCTGCTTCCACAATTTGCTTCTCGGATTCAGTCCACTCAGTGTTCTGCACCTTCAGATACTCCTATTGATATGGTATTTGTTTCTCCTGAACTTCATCTCTGTTTTTCTGCAGACCTATTGTTCCAAACAAGCTGGACATCCAGGTGTAAAGAAGCCATGGATCTGTTAAATTGTCTTGTTTGGTGGCCATCTATGCAAAAAGCCATTGCTTCCTGCACCATTTGAGCCTCTTCCAAACTTTCATGTGACCTTCTGCAGCCTCTACCTATACTCCTTCGACCTTTGACTAACTTAGCTATGGACTTTATTGTTGAATTGCCAGTCTCTAAAGGGAATGCAACCATATTAGTGGTAACTGATCACTTAAGTAAGATGGCACATTTTGCTCCCCTAAGAACTGGAACTCTCCCAACATTTATACTTCATATTTGCATTGCGCCTCCATTGATTCCCAGCAGAAATTGTGTCAGATGGAGGCTTTTCAATTCGATTCCAAATTCTGGTGTTCCCTGCACGAATCCCTAAGCATCTCTCGTCAGTTCTCCTCTGCTTATCACCCTCAGTCGAATGGAGTGGCTGAATGAGTAAATCAAGTGCTTGGCCAACTTTTGAGATGTCATGTGTCCTTTTTTTGCTAGGCTGATTAGTCTAATCTTCTTCCCTGGGCAGAGTTCACCCATAACAATGCCTCTCATGCCTCTACTGGGAGATCACCTTTCCTGTGTGTCTACAGTCAACATTCTAAAGCCTTTCCCCAGGACTTCCTCCTTTCTTAAATTAAATCTGAAAAAGTAAAAAAAAAAAAAAAAGCAACAGAAATCTTCTCCTTGATACTCTGTTGGAGACAAAGATTGGCTTTCCACGAAGAATATACATCTTAAGAGTCCTTTTCCCAAATTGGGAGTCCTTTTTTGTATTCTGGAAATGTATTCTGGAAATGATCAACCCAATGGCTGTTTGACTTCAACTTCCTCCTGAGATATGCATTGATATAAGTTTTACGGACAATTTCCACAGAAACCTGGTCATGGTGGTCCATTGGCCCCTCATGTGGGGTACTGCTAGATACATTTTGTCAGTGTATGATATTATATGTGATATGCCATTGTGCCACTGTTTGGCACCAAATGATGCCAAAGACCGAAGAGTTCAATGCCCAAATATAGGTTTTACTTCACTGAGTCCCCCGGTGCGCTATAATTATTCTGTTGAATTATGATTGGTCCAAGACCCTTCTGCTTGTTTCTGACTACACTGATTCGCTGCCTGTCCTGATCCTCTTACCTGGACATCAACCTTGATCTGACTAACACTAAAGCTGGCCATAGACGCAAAGATCTGATCGTACGAATCGAGGATTCGTACAATTTTTGAACCGTGTGTGGAGAGTCCCGACATTTTTCGTCCGGCAGAGATTGGTCGTTTGGTCGATCGGACAGGTTAGAAAATTTCTGTCGGCTGCCGATAATATCTCTGCGTGTATTGCCGATCGTACGATTTTCAGTGGGAGACTGTCACCAGCTTTGGTTGGACATAGATATCGTACGATTGCTGTCAGGGGCAGAACATTGCTGATCTGTTCTTTAACTAATCTGACTGGTAAGACTTTGATCTTAATGGTTAGTGGCGGGTCGGGAGATCGGAAAGTCCGATCGTACGATGATTCATACGATTGGATCTTTGCATCTATGGCCAGCTTAAGTCCAATACCCAGTACACAATTTCCATCTGCACATCAGCTTCCTCCTTGGTCACGACTCACTAGGCTCTCACAATACATTATATAGATAATACACAAGTTTCAGTGAGTATATATTTATTGTATTTATATATATATATTTATATATATATATATATATATATATATATATATATATATATTTATATATATATATTTTTTTTATTTATATATATATATTTTTTTATTTATATATATATATATATATATATATTTATTTATTTATAACAAAAAGAGTCCGCACTCCTAGGTCTTGTGAAGAAAAAAGTGAATTGATTCAATTAAATTAAATTTTTTTCTTCACAAGACCCAGGAGTGTGGACTCTTTTTGTTTATTTGTATGCATGACTTCATGTTCCAGCACTTAGGCTGTAATCAGGTATTCTGAGTACACCAATTATTTTTGTATATATATACACACAAGGGAAAGTTGTGCTCACCACTAATTTTTAAAACCATTAGGCGGGGGGGGTGCAATGAGGCTGTGACCACAAAATACATATAGACAACTACAAGAGTCCTCTGCACTCAACCCATTATCAATATATTTAAGACAGAGACATTTTGTGCTACTGCTACTGAAAAATGCCTTACCCTTTAAACAACACAGGGATTGTTTGTCCATATATTGCAATATATTTAAGCTGAACAACTACGTCAAAGTCATCCCATATCTGGCCAGTCCTATGCTCAATTTTATCTGATTCATTAAGAATTCTATTGCTTCATTATACATTTTACAAAGGGACTAGGTTTTACCTGCAACTTACTTGCTGCATTTAAAGTAAAACTCCCAAACTTGGGAGCTTAAATATATTGCAATATATGGACAAACAATCCCTGTTTTGTTTAAAGGGTAAGGCATTTTTCAGTAGCAGTAGCACAAAATGTCTCTGTCTTAAATATATTGATAATGGGTTGAGTGCAGAGGACTCTTGTATCTCTCTCTCTATACACATACAGTTTGCACTTGTTAATAGTGGTACAGTGATTTCCAAGAAGAATGACTTCAGAACCTAAATGCATTATACAGTTAAAGGCAGAGGATAATTCTACTACAAAACTATTAAATACAATGAGAGGCAGTGGGAACTTTAACACTAAATATATTATATACTGTAGGGAAAATAAGTGGGTCACTGTTTAATAATAGAAAACACCTTAACGATGGTGCTGAAAGCTCTTGATATTACAGGATGTAACAAACCATATAATGCTTCATTGTACCATATTTAATATGCAGGTAGGAGTGTGACGTGAACATGCCTGGTTATGTTGGAGTCAGTGCTAAGCCACTGTATGAGTGAATCACTTATCTGGTCTATCAGTGGTCAGTTTCAATAATTCTCCAGAACCCAAAAGAACCCTTTTCAGTACATTAACAGTGAGAGGTAGTGGTTAATAACACCAAAGTTCCCTTACCCTTTCAAACAGCAGGTTACCTGAAGCCTGGAGATGGTTTCAGCATTGTATAGATCAAAATGAATCCAGAAATTGTTAGTATTGCTGAAAATGCTCCCATGTGTCACCTAATGGTATATATGATAATAGCCAGAGATAGCCAAGTATGAGAAACAACAGCTTATCTTAAAGCAGTTCCATTGTAAAGTGCTGGCTCTATCTGAAAGCACAGGATCAGGCACAATGACCCAAGATGGCTGCCTACAAACCAGTATTACAACTAAAAATACATTTATTGGTTCAAGAATAACATTTTAATTGAAGCAATAAAGACTACACTGTAAAAATCATTACAAAATCTATTTAAGTGTCCAGTGAAAAGCCCTGACAATTAGCTGCTCAAATGCTACTGCTTAGAGAAGAGAGGGGTTTGTTTGTTTATAGGTCGATAGGGAGCTCTGAACAAGCATTTTCAACTAGGGATGCACTGAATCCAGGATTCGGCCATTTTCAGCCGAACCGAATAAGAATTTGCATATGCCAATAAGGGGCGAGGAGGGAAATCGAATGACTTTTTTGTCACAAAACAAGTAAGTAAAACATGTTTTCCCTTTCCCACCCCTAATTTGCATATGCAAATTAGGATTCGGTATTTGGTGAATCTTTCGCAAAGGATTCGGAGGTTCGGCCAAATCCAAAATAGTGGATTCGGTGCATCCCTATTTTCAACACAAGTACTATTTACTATGCTAATATTTAGCAAAAGTATTTTTCAGTGTATAATCTCCCTTTATGCTAATATAATTACATCTAGTAGTGATGTGTAGGTTGAGAAAACCTCGAGCCACACCTCGCTTCCCCCCTCCAATTACGTCACAAAAAGTACAGGGTGGGGCTGGCTTGAGGCTATAAAACTGGAAGTCAGAAACCAGCAGCCTAAGGTCACGGGTGAGGATAACAGGCAGAAGAGCACAACCTGAACTTGCCCATGGCCCACAAATGGTGCAGCGAGGTCGGCCCATACCTGCCCTTCCAGCGAGTATAGGGTTGGCCCGCACATCACTATCTAGATAATATCCTCCTGAAGTATCAAACCCTCTGAAGCTCATTCATCATTCCATGAGAATACTGAGCCTTATGCAAGTTCATAGCATTGTTGCAAGTGACTAAATGTAGCAGTCAAGTTGGCTGGGGTGGAGATCCAGGTCATCTTTCAGTCCTAGGGAAATATCCAAAGCCACTCAGGACAGCTTCGTCATGCCTCAGAAAATTGAAGACAGTTCACCTTGCTGCATTTCTACTTCTATCTTGTCCAATTAGTGCCAGACAATCTGATACATTTGGTTTAAAACAAGAGGGCACAACCAGCAGATCTCTTGAGACAATTATGTAAAGATTAGATTAGTACAGGATCTCCTTTTCTTTTCTTCTTCTTTTCATCTTCCAGGGCATGTCAATATTGCAGCAGACTTGTGTTTCATTAACCTTCTGTTTTATAAAATAGTACTACTTTGGTAGGTCCTGTGACTTATTGAAAAGAACTAAGAAATATAAATACTTTTCCTGGACTAGGTCATGGCAGTGGGCATAGTTTCCCACACTAATTTAAATCTTAAGTCTTGTGAAAAGAACAACTAATATTCTGCCTGGGTGGAAGTATCTGGATAATGTTTATAAGAGCAGTCCATCAGCATCAGAAGGTTGCAGATCAGCTCCTGTACAGGAGTTTGCCTCCTACGCGGAAACCACCAAGCACAGCTCAGTCACCAACTGGAACCCTGATCAAATCAGGGAACACAAGCCAGACACTACTGGTTGTGATGTAAATAGGAATATGTAAATAAGTCTCTCAACTCCCACCAGAATATATAGAACTATAGGAAGGGTGTGCACTGGGGAATTCATAAGCAAGTGTGTGCATGGGAGGGGGGTGTTTAGACGTATATTGGGGAAACAAGTTAAATGTTTAGATACAGTATGGCCTCCAAACAAGATCTATCCCACTGCAGGCTCATCTACAAGTTGGCACCCAGTCTTACTGAAATAGCATTATAGCTCAGCAACAAACATCATATTACCTAAATGTAAACTGATTTTAAACTGCACCAATAAATCAACCCAACACATGTTGTGGAAAATGAATTTCACAAAATAGTTTTACTAGTCACTTATCATAGAAAAATACTGAACTTGCACTCAGGCTGGGGGAAACAATACTATTATTGAAAGGAAGTGCCTTTCCACATTCAGTATGAGAAAATGGTTTCTCTCCAGTGTGTGTTCTATAATTATCTTTAAGGTAAGATCGGTTTTAAAAAACATTCCAACATTAACAAAAAGTATAGGTCAATCTAAAAACAACTGGACTTGCTGAGTAATCAATGAAGACGTTTCACTACTCATCCGAGCAGCTTCTTCAGTACAACTGACTGGTGTGAATGAAAATCTTCATAGTCATTAACAAAAAGGTTTCTTCTCCATGTGGGTTTGTTGACAGTGGGCAGTAAGTTGTGATGAAGAGACAAAGCATTTCCCACATTCAGAACATAAAAAAGGTTTTTTTCTGTTGTGAATCACTTGATGCCGATTAAGGTGAGATGGATTTGAAAAACATTTCCCACACACAGAACAAGAAAAAGGTTTCTCTCCTGTGTGAGTCATTTGATGACGAGCAAGGCTCGATGGATTTAAAAAACATTTCCTACACTCAAAACAAGAAAAAGGTTTTTTTCCTGTGTGAATCATTTGATGACGAGCAAGGCTAGATGGATTTGAAAAACATTTCCTACACTCAAAACAAGAAAAAGGTTTTTTTCCTTCGTGAATCATTTGATGACGAGCAAGGCTAGATGGATTTTTAAAACATTTCTTACACTCAAAACAAGGCAAAAGTTTTTCTCTTGTGTGAATCTTTTGATGACGAGTAACGGTAGATTGATCTAAAAAACTTTTCCCACATACAGAACAAGGAAAAGGTTTCACTCCTGTATGAATCTTTTGATGACGATTCAGGCCAGATTGATCTAAAAAACATTTCCCACATACAGAACAAGAAAAAGGTTTCTCTCCTGTGTGAATCATTTGATGACGAGCAAGGCTAGATGGATTTGAAAAACGTTTCCTACACTCAGAACAAGAAAAAGGTTTCTCTCCTGTGTGAATCATTTGATGACGGGCAAGGTGAGATTGGTTTGAAAAACATTTCCCACACTCAGAACAGGAAAAAGGTTTCTCTCCTGTGTGAGTCATTTGATGACGAGCAAAGTTAGATCGATGTGAAAAACATTTCCCACACTCAGAACAGGAAAAAGGTTTTACCGTCCTGTGGGCTCGTTGTTGATGGGCAGTAAGTCCTGATGAAGAGACAAGGCATTCCTCAAACTTAGGACAACTGATTGGCTTCTCTCCTGTGTGGATCATTTGATGCAGAGCAAGTTGAGACTGATTTGTAAAGCATTTCCCACATTCAGAACAGGAAAATGGTTTCTCTCCTGTGTGGGTTCTCTGATGGAAAGTAAGGTCTGATGAAGTGGCAAAACATTTGTCACACTCAGAACAAGAAAAAGGTTTCTCTCCGGTGTGTGTCTTTTGATGACGCGTAAGGCTAGATTGCTTTGAATAACATTTCGCACATTCAGAACAGGAAAATGGTTTCTCTCCTGTGTGGGTTCTTTGATGGATAAGTAGTTCTGATAAAATAACAAAACATTTGTCACACTCAGAACAAGAATATGGTTTCTCTCCTTTGTGAGTCCTTTGATGACGAACAAGGCTTGATTGCATTAAATAACATTTCCCACATTCAGAACAAGAAAATAGTTTCTCTCCTGTGTGGGTTGTCCGATGAACAGCAAGGTCTGATGAAGAGGCAAAACATTTCCCACACTCAGAACAAGAAAATGCTTTCTGTCCTGTGTGAGTCATTTGATGACGGGCAAGGCTAGATGGATTTGAAAAACATTTGCTACACTCAGAACAAGAAAAAGGTTTCTCTCCTGTGTGAATCATTTGATGACGAGTAAGGTGAGATCGATCTGAAAAACATTTCCCACATGTAGAACAAGAAAAAGGTTTTAGCTTCATGTGGGTTCTTTGTTGATGGGCAGTAAGTCCTGATGAAGAGGAAAAACATTTCCCACACTCAGAACAACAAAATGGCTTCTCTCCGGTGTGAATCATTTGATGACGAGCAAGGTGAGACTGATATTTAAACCATTTTCCACATTCAGAACAGGAAAATGGTTTCTCTCCTGTGTGGGTTCTCTGATGGACAGTAAGTTCTGATGAAAAGGCAAAACATTTGTCACACTCAGAACAAGAAAACGGTTTCTCTCCTGTGTGAGTCCTTTGATGATGAACAAGGCTAGATTTCTTTGAAAAACATTTCCCACATTCAGAACAGGAAAAAGGTTTCTCTCCTGTGTGAGTTCTGTGATGGATAATAAGTGCATTTCGTCTAGTAAAGCCTTTCCCACACTTTGAGCAAGAAAAAGGTTTCTCCCCTGTGTGAATTCTCAAATGGACAGTAAGGTCTGATGAAGAGGCAAAACATTTCCCACATTCAGAACAAGAAAAAGATTTCTGTCTTTTGTGGGTCATTTGATGTTTATCAAAGTCTCTCTTGTGAATCAGATATTTATGGCCCTCATTGCAACTGTATTTTCTACGTAATATATTTTTTGATGACCAATATGGATTTCCATCATATTTGTTAGCCTTCATTTTAAAGAGGCTGCATTCCATGATAGGAGTAGGTGTATCTGTTCCTTGTATCTGTTCTGCTGACTGCTCATTAATACCATTTAATATATCATTATCTGCCCCAATGTTATTCAGGCTGCATCCCATGAATGGAGTATCTGTTCCCTGTATCTGTTCTGTAAGTGGATAAATGCTGCAATCTGATTGGTTTCCTTCTTCACTTGAAGTCACTTCCTCTTTTATATAATCTGCCACACTGTTATTCAGGCTGCATCCCATGATAGGACTAGGTGCATCTATTCCCTGTATCTGTTTTGTAAGTGGATTAATGGTGTAATCTGATTGGTTTTCCTCTTCACTTGAAGTTGCTTCCTCTTTAATCCCATTGGCTGGTGGGGGCTGTTCCCCTGGAGAAATTTCAGGATTTATGATATTTCCAACATTATTACAGCATAATGTTGCTTCCATACATGCTGTAACATTGCTGTCATTTTTATATTCACAGGCTGTATAAAAAAGGATACAGACAATTATTTATGGCTGAACAGATACACATCTAATGAAAATAAAAAATACAAACGTTTTCTAACAATAAGCATAACAATAACAATATAGTTAGGCTACGACCACTTGATATGGATCTCAGCCTACAGAGAACCACAGTAATTAATACCATTTGATTTGTTGTGGAGAGAGAGAACAAATCAGTTTAGATAGAGGAGATATGGGACAAATGAAAAAACCCTAATTTTGTAGGCAATTATAAGTAATATATGGTGTTACTTTAACATGGTGCTAAAAATTAATATTATCTTTAAAAATGTCCCCTTTATTGGAGCTCCCTATAGATGTTCTCTGGTCCCTGTCTGTGTTTCAAATGAGGGGTGGGCGTGTCCTAACGGTCCCTGCCAGAAGCACAGTAGGAGGGGGACAGCCAATCACAGCCCTGCAGTCACACAAGCACAGGCTTCAGTTCCCTATCAGGTCCTGCTAGCTGCTGATTGGTTCCTGTCCTACAGTGCAGTGAGCTGAGTGCACAGCCTGGGAATTCAGGGAGCAGCAAGTGGAAGAGAAGGGAGGGATTATTAGGGTTTTGCAGAAATATTCTATAAATCAGCCTGAAACACTATTTTTAAGCACAATTCTTCTATATCTAAATGAGTATAATGCACTGGTACATTCTTATTTTTTTACACAAAATGTCTCCTTATATGATAAGTAAAAAAAAAACTAATATTGTAGGCAATAATGAATACTATATAGTGCTAGTTTAACTCTGGGCTAAAATTAATATTATCTTCAAAAACACCCTTTATTGGCGCTCCTTCTAGATCTGCTATGGTCCCTGTCTGTGTTTCAAATCAGGGGTGGGCGTGTCCTAACAGTACCTGCCAGAAGCACAGTAGGAGGGGGGACAGCCAATCACAGACCCAATTTCTTACAAGGAAAGACAGGCTTCGGATCACCAATTGAAACCTTTAGGCTGAGCGTTGGCTTTGCTGATTTCTCAGTCTGGGTTATTTTTGCATGCTGAGAGAAGCGGATTTGCTTCCATCACAGTTCCGTTGATCTGCCCTGATTCTGCTTGAGTGTAGGAACACAAAGTGGAGAATGTCCAAAAAATGCCTGCTTTAACGGTTTTTGGGCCAGTCTCTGCTTGGCTCCATGTACCTGCCTGCACTAAAGCAGAAGCTGTACTTTTCAGTGCAGTTTGATGGAGTTGGGGAAGGGAGTGGATCTGCAGCTTCTCTCAGCATGAAAAAAATAAAAAAAAACGTAGGCTGAGAGCAGCAGGGCCAACACTCCGTGTGTCTCAGCATTATGGCAAAATTTGTCTCTCATATCTGAAGTAACCAACTTAATTATAACCTACCTTATACTCAGAAATTAAGCTAATTAAGTAGAATCCCCCATTCATCATATTTGCAAGACACTGGAAAATACAGATATTCTCATGGCTGCACATCTAATGGTTCCTATGAATGACCCAAGCAACACCACGAAATGTGAACTTAATACCAGAACCAAATAGACAACAATAGCCACATTCCCCTCTCTCTAAAACAGTTTCATTATCATCTTCTCTCCTAAATACGTGCAACTAATTAACACTGGCATTATACCCCAACATCCTCCTCTTCTCCTTCTATACTATCTTTACTAACTCCTCTCTTTTCTCCTCAGTAGCTCTGTCCTTTTTCTATACCTCTCTGTTCTGTTCCAGTTATATTCATAAAGCATAAATTATTTTTAAAAATTATGATGAAAGTCATGTGCCTGTGCTACTGGTTATTATGTGAGTATAAATAGATTGTCCTAACATTCTTCCTGGTCTCCTTGAAATGTCAAAACATCCTAAATAGATACTATGCTCTCTATACGATAGAAAGCACCCATTACTCACCCAGTGGGCGGAGCTGCTGTGGCTCCTCCTTTATCACTTCCCTGTAAAGGTCCTTGTTTCCTTTTATATAGTTCCACTCGTCCAAGGAAAAATAGATGGAAACATGATGAGTCCTTATGGCAACCTGTCACACACAATGTTCCAGTCATCCCCCAGCCAGAGAAAGGGATTATCATCCACTGTTACTAAACAATAAGGGGCCGCTGTACCCACCTCTCCAGTCAGCAGCTGGATGATGTTGGACATGAGTTCCAGGATCTTCTTGTCATTCTTGTTATTTTCCTTCTGTATGACGGAGCCAGGGGCATGCAGGGCCCCCCCATCATCTGACTTCTTCCTAGGGATGTAGTGCTAAATATTGAAAGGAAGAGAGAATGGTTTTTGAGCTGCAGAGAGACCCCCTTTGTACAGACAGACAGTCTCTTGTCAGTGTGCCAGTCACAGTGCCCCTCACCTCTCCAGTCAGCAGATAGATCATCTCCAGTGTCAGATTCACCATTCTCTCCTTCTTCCCCCGCTCCTCCTCCTCCTCATTTTTATCCTTCTTCTTCCCCTTCATCCCTGTGTCACTCGCTTCCTCCCACATTCCCATTGGCTCCTTGTGGGAGGGACTGACCTGGAAGTGACCCTGGAATTAAGCACTTACACATTTCTATACAGGATTATTTCCAGCAATTTCCCCCAATAGAATTACAGGGGCCTAAACCTATTCCACATCAAGGCAAACCTCATATACTGGCCCAAAATTTAAGCTCTAGTTATATTTTTCATAGGCCGGTACCTCCTTGTATATTTGCATTTCTTTAGAAAAGTATCCCAAGCCCACAGCATTGGTCTTAATCATGGGCTTGATCCTCTGTATCACCATTAGATTTTATAGGAGAGAGAAATTGCTAAGACTAAACGTGTAGATAATTTGTACAGATAACAGCAAATATAGTTCCTATCCAATAGTGCAATATGTTGAGTGCCACTGGCTCCCCTGCAGTGCTGGGCCAAACTGACTGAGAGCCCTAGGCAACACATTCAGCTACATTGCCTCCTCTATGCACATGCCTGATCTGCTGACAGGGGTGTGAGGGGAGATGACTTCAGACTAGGTGTAGGCTACATATGAGGTCCGTAGTGTGGATTCACAGACCCTCCTTTCCAATGGATATAGATATGCCTGGTGCACGTGGGTGGAGGCTCGGCAGCCTCTCAATGCAATAGTGTAGAAAAAACCTCACGGCACTCAGGTCTGTGTGAGAATTTCAATGGTTTATTGAAGCGGAGTGCAATGCAGTATTCAATAAACAATTGAAATACCTGAGTGCCGTGAGGTTTTTTCTACACGGCTACATATAAGGTACATGCCTGTACCCCACTAGCACTGCTCCCTAGACACACGTCTCTTGTGCCGACCCCCAGCTCCAGCCCTGCTCCCCTGCACAGCTTGGGAAAACAACCAGTAACAAGTGGAACATATTGGTGGGACTAGCAGGGTTTGGGGGGAGGGAATTATTAAAAAAAGAATCTCTAAACACTACTTTTCTCAGCACATTGTTTCTATAGCTAGAGGAGCATAAAGCTCTGGTACATTCTTGTTATTTGCATAATATGTCTCCTTTACAGGAGCAGTATTCCTAATATATCACTAATGTCCTTCCATTTCTATTGGCCTCAATGTGCCCCAATCCCCCCTCCCATCCCCCCAAGCCTCCCCCTTATGAGTCAGTACAAAGTGTCCCTGGGAATAATCAGCTCATGTGTTGGGAACAACAAGGTAACGCTGCTCCTTTATTGCTAGTGCAGCCCCGATCCCTTACTCACCTGTTTCCCACGTGTGATAAGCCAGTGCAGGAGTTGCACAACTAGAGGAATCCACACAGAGATGCCAGACTGCAGGCTACAATTCAGCTTTATTCCTCGCTCTTCTCTCCACACTCTCTGCTCCTCCCCCTCACTTCCCCTTCCTCTGTCCATAACCTTTCTTATAACTCCGCCCACATTCACATTCTCACAGGAATGAATGGTACAACATTACACCACACTGCTCTGCTGCCTGGAACTGTGCTGGACTGTGAGGAGAGCTGGGACCTCTCTCATTGGCTGTGACTGGAATGTGGGCGGTACAGAGAGCAGCATAGAACAATGATTGGATTAGTGAGCACATTGGAGGGACAAAGAGTTAGGGACAGAGGGAAAACTCACAGATTGATTTGTGGATGTAAAAATAACTTTATTACTCAGGACTTTCAATCCCTGGAAACAGGAAGACTTATTAACAGCACAACAGCTAGTAACTATAGCAACCCCTCTGTGGAGTTAAACGTGTGCCTGGGAGTGTATTGTGACTTCACACTTGTCACTGCAGAAAGCCACTAAGTAAATACTGAAATATCTAACGAGCAGTAACTGATCAAAGGGAAGGGGTTGGGGTACACAGAGGTACTAAAGACAAAGTTAGAGGAGATGGTGAAGGTCTAAAGATTTCAAAAAAACTAGGAGTAAAGTTGAGGGCGAGGACTTCCAAGGTAATTTCCTCAGACATAATCCCTGTACCAGGAGCGATGCTAATGAGACATCGGGAGAAGAATGTGTGGCTGAGAGACCAGGTCCAGACGTGGCTGCATCTCAGTGTCACATACAGACTAATGGGCAGCAGGGATTCAGCCTGTGTTATCAAGTCCACCTTTATTTCCAAATGCCTCGTTTCTGGGAGGGAGGGGGAAGTTGGAGAGCAAGTTTTCATATAACGGAGACCGGACTTGTAGATCTACCGATGCGCTGGGTGGAGGGGACTGAGTCACAAGAGAAGGAGCTTGTTAGATATTACTTTCTGAGAGGGAGGGGGAGCTGCAGAAGGAGAGCAGTTTGTGTGAAATTGAGCTTTAAAAGTTACAGAATTTCAGAGGCTGGCTGCAGGTGGATGAGGTTGCAGGGGGTGATAGCTGCAGGAGGGGGCACTGGCTGCTGTAGGGGTGATGGCTGCAGGGGGAGGCAGGATGCAGGAGGGGGGACTGGCTACAGCTCGTTCCATCCCTGCTCGTTTCCCCTCCGCTTGGCAAGGAGCAAAGCTGGGAATTGAGTGTCCCCTTTGGCACGATCGTTCAGGGGCCTCAGGGTAGCAGCAGGCACGTGAATTCTACTTGTCCTGCTGCTGCCTGCACTTCCTATACCAGCAAAACTGCCCGGTCACTGGATCTTCACTGAAGACGTCTGCCTCCTCTTTGTGGGACCCTCTCCTGCAACCCCTGATAGATTGTCATGCGTTTTCCAGGTTAGTGTTACACTTATACACAAACACACACTGACATCACACATACTGTACATTTTTGGGGATCGGGGGGGTCAAACACACACGTGTGCCACATAGTTTGGCAAATCTATGCATATTGGGCATCGTGTTCCGTAGACCCCTGGCGTTCATATTTAGGATGCTTTAGGGCTGAACTACACGGCGCAATGTCTTCAGATCCGACGCGCTGAGAGGAAGCGCATGCGACAAGATGGATGCACCTAATATAATTTACAGTAAGTAATAGAAATATTGCACCTACAAACTGCATGCATCGAATGACTGTCAGATGAAGATGCAACGTGCACAGTTTGCATCTGACAGTCGTGTCGGATGCATGCAGTTTGTAAGTGCGATATTTCTATTACTTACTGTACATTATATTAGGTGCATCCATCTTGTCGCATGCGCTTCCTCTCAGCGCGTTGGATCTGAAGACATTGCGCGATATTTCTATTATTTACATTATATCCGGCGCACCCGTCTTGTCACCTACACTTCCTGTCAGCTTATCGGATCTGAAGACATTGCGCCGTGTAGTTCAGATGTTGATCTGATAGGAAATGTGGGGTAAATAATGGGGTAAAATGCAAGCTTTGTGATGATTTTTAGATATGTAATAAAAGGCATTATGTTTAGCATAGCTTTGCAGTTTGGTAATTTGCAGTAGAAATACATATTTACCCATTTTTAGATTAGTCATAATGTGTATTTCAGAAAAAAAGATATGGTTTTCTAGGATCTCATGGCGCATAATACGCATGCCAGGTGTTTGTATTGTAACAGTCAGTGCGTCATGGGGGTCTCTGTATGCCACATGGTTTGGTAAATCTTACTTAGGATGCTTTATGCTGGTAAGTTACAATCGTGGGGTATATAATTGGGTAAAATGCAAACCTTGTGATGATTTTCAGAAATTATATAAAAAACAAAATGTTTAGGGTAGCGTTGCTGCTTGATGCTTTGCATGCAAAGATACATTTACCCATTTTAGATTCGGCAGAATGTGTATTTTACTTTTACCAAAAATTAATCAGGCAGTGTATGCTGGAACTAGGGGTAGGCAGAATAGGCACATGCCTAGGGCGCAAAAGTAAAGGGGTGCCAAGTACGTACCTCTTCTACTGCCTTCCCCTAGTTCGGACTGTTGTTTCCCCCAGCTCGGCAGCTATTACAGCGTTGCTGCTGTCATCTGAATGTGCTCTTCTCCTGCAAATGCACGCTCACATTCATGTGCGTGAACTAGCGGGAGGCCTAGGGCACCCTGCCGGCTTGGCCCACCACTGAGTGTGTGCGCTAACTTCATATTAGGGTCTCTAAACGCCAGATACTTTGGTAAACCTATGCATAATGGGTATCAAACTGTTCAGTGGACCCCTGACAATCATATTCAGGGTGCTTTTTCTTGGTACCTAATACAGTGTGGGATATGCAGAGTAGCAAAATAAAACCTTTGAAGTGATTTTTTCGAATTTTGATCATTTTTTATAAAAAACCGCTACATTCAGACAAGCTTTGATGTTTGGTAGTTAGGAGTAGAGAGACATAGTTACCCATTTTGGAATCGGCAGAATGTGTACTTTTCAAAAATAAATGGTTTTCTGGGGTAAACCTACTGTTTCAGGATTTTTTGGCCTTGGAATCTAAAGTATGCCATTTTCTGCCTTAGTGCTTTCTAAATTCGGTAATATACTGCTGGGAGTTTTTGCTGTATAGAAGTCCTAAATCTCCATAAAACTATACATATCTGGTATTGGCATGTTCGAGAGACACAAAGCTTTCCAAATCAGTTGGATTTTGAAAAACAACAATTTTTCTTTTTGGTATTTAGCGCTTTTTGCAGAGGTGGAAATACGTGAAAACTCAGGCAGATTTATAAAGCTTATTTTCTACTGAAAAAAAGCAATGTAAAATTTTCCTAGGTAAACTAAAGGTTTCTCCTACAAAAAAATTTTTCAAAAACGACTGGCACGATTGTAAATGAAATGCGAAATTCTTCTGCCACTTAAAGAGTTAATCATACTGTTGGATAAATCATTTTTGTTTTTAGTTTTATTTGCACAAATCTATTCAATATTTGTTGTGTGATTTTATTGCACGTTTAGCCCTGCATTATTGTTCATTCATTGTACGTTTCTTAGCACACTTTGCAGTTTGGAGCAGCAAGACATATTTATACCTGTTGGATACTTCTGAATGTGAATTTACCAAAAAGCTCTATGGCTTTGTACAGTTAGGGGTCTCACGATATAAAATGCACATATAGAAGTCTTTGTTTGCTGAAGGTAAATTGTGAGTTAGGAAATTGGTGTTCACATTTAGGATGTTTTATCTTTGAATGTAAGAAATTGGATGAGATGATTGAGGCAAAATGCAATAATTGTAGGCAATTTTTAAAAATATAATAAAAACCGCTACATTTAGCAAAGCTTTGCAGCTTGGTCATTTGGAGCAGAAAAGCATCTTATCAATTTTGCATTCATCTGTACTTTTTTCTGTGCTTTAGAAATTTGGAAGGAGTTTTTGACCTATACAAGTGAGAATTCTCCATAACTGACTGCTGAGATGAGCAGGTTTGCACATACATAGAGAATAACCTTAGTTAGAAGGAGATTCCAGGACAGACAGTAGTTGAAAGGATGCTTTGCATTCAGGGTAGAGAAGGGCGGGACTTTGCTACTGCTTTGTGACATCACATCAAGCCACTCCTACTCAGCAATAGCTTGAACTGACTCTCAGAGAAAGGTTCCTAAAAGTATATCATCATTTTTATTTTAAACAGTAAGCATTTCTGGCAAACAGATATATTTAAGAATATTATTATTTCCATCATATCTGTCCATCTGCACAATTTTATTTTCATAATAGTTTCCCTTTAGGAAGAAAATGTCTCTTGGGAGAAGTAAGACTCTCAGCTTAAAGGGCAATTTACATTCATTAGCAAAAGTGTAATAATTGGAAAAAAAACTTTCATAAACTGCCACATTTTGCGTGACAACTCTTTTTGTCCCTCTTTCTATTTCCAAAATGTTGGGAGGTATGTGTGATATTCCATTGTGCCACTGCTACTACATGTTTATGCTACTACTACAAACATTAAATACAATGAGAGGCAGAGGGAACTTTAACACTAAATATATTATATACTGTATTGAACATAAGTGGGTCACTGCTTAATAATAAAAAACACCTTAAAGGAAAACTATACCCCCAATGTAGGTCTCTATAAAAATATATTGCATAAAACAGCTCATATGTAAAATTCTGTTTCATGTAAATAAACCATTTTCATGATAATATACTTTTCTTTTAGTATGTGCCATTGGGTAATCATAAATAGAAAATTGCCATTTTAAAAAACAAGGGCCACCCCCTGGGATTGTAGGATTCACGGTGCACACAAACAAACCATACATGTTAGGTCACATCAGCCAATTAACATACAGAGTTCTGTCTTTTGCTTCCACACTTCTTCCTGTTACAGTTAGAGCTACAGTATTTCTGGTCAGGTGGTCTGTTCCTGTTACAGTTAGAGATGCAGTATTTCTGGTCAGGTGATCTCTCCCTGTTACAGTTAGAGCTGCAGTATTTCAGGTCAGGTGATCTCTTCCTGTTACAGTTAGAGCTGCAGTATTTCTGGTCAGGTGATCTTTTCCTGTTACAGTTAGAGCTGCAGTATTTCTGGTCAGGTGATCTCTTCCTGTTATAGTTAGAGCTGCAGTATTTCTGTCAGCTGATCTCTTCCTGTTACAGTTAAAGCTGCAGTATTTCTGGTCAGGTGATCTTTTCCTGTTACAGTTAGAGCTGCAGTGTTTCTGGTTAGGTGATCTCTTCCTGTTATAGTTAGAGCTGCAGTATTTCTGTCAGCTGATCTCTTCCTGTTACAGTTAAAGCTGCACTATTTCTGGTCGGGTGATCTTTTCCTGTTACAGTTAGAGCTGCAGTGTTTCTGGTCAGGTGATCTCTTCCTGTTACAGTTAGAGCTGCAGTATTTCTGGTCAGATGATCTCTGAGGCAGCACACAGACCATCACGAAATGGTGGCTCAAGACAAGAAATGTAAAAGGGCAAGATTTACTTAAATATATAGACCAGTTTGGTAAGATTATTTAATATGCCACTTAATATGATATAAAATCTGTTTCTTAAGTGTTCATTTTGGGGGTATAGTTTTCCTTTAAAGATGGTGCTGAAAGCTGTTACTATCACAGGATGTAACACACCACATCATGCTTCATAGCAGTGTGATATGAAAATGCCTGGTTATGTTGGAGTCAGTGCACTGTATCAGTGAATCACTTATCTGTTTAATCAGTGGTCAGTTTCAATAATTCTCCAGAACCCAAAAGAACCCTTCTCAATACATTAACAGTGAGAGGTAGTGGTTAATAACACCACAGACTCCCTTACCCTTACAAAAAGCAGGTTACCTGAAGCTTGGAGAAGGTTTCAACATTGTATAGATCAAAATGAATCCAGAAATTGTTAGTATTGCTGAAAATGCTTCCATGTGTCACCTAATGGTATATGTGATAATAGCTGGAGATAGTCAAGTAGGAGAAACAATAGCTTATCTGAAAGCAGTTCCATTGTAAAGTGCTGAAAGCACAGGATCAGGCACAATGGCCCAAGATGGCTGCCTAAACAGCAGTATTACAACTAAAAATACATTTATTGATTCAAGAATAACATTTTAATTGAAGCAATAAAGACTACACTATAAAAATCATTACAAACCTATTTAAGTGTCCAGTGAAAAGCCTCTCATAATGAGCTTCTCAAATGCTACTGCTTAGAGAAGGGAGGGGTTTGTTTGTTTATAGGTCAATATAGAGCTCTGAACAAGCATTTTCAACGCAAGTACTATTAATTATGCTTATATTTAGCAAAAGTATTTTTCAGTGTATAATCTCTCTTTAAGCTAATATAATTACATGCCTAACTATGAGTAATGTGTGGGTCGAGAAAACTCCAGCACAGGGCTTTCCCCCTCCACTTATAGACCCACACGCCAATTACTTCACAAAAGGTGCAGGGTGGGGCAGGCTCGTGGCTATCATAAAACGGAAGTCAGAAACCAGCAGTCTAAGGTCACGGGTGAGGATAACAGGCAGAAGAGCTCAACCCGAACTCGCCCATTGCCCATAAATGGTGCAGCGAGGCCTGCACATAACTGCCCTTCCAGCAGGTATAGGGTTGGCCCACACATAACTATATCAGTGATCCCCAACCAGTAGCTCGCGAGCAACATGTTGCTTACCAACTCCTTGGATGTTGCTCCCAGTGGCCTCAAAGCAGGTGCTTATTTTTGAATTCCAGGTTTGGAGGCAAGTTTTGTTTGCATAAAAAACAGATGTACTGCCAAACAGAGCCTCCTGTAGGCTAACAGTACCAAACATCCAATAACAGCCCTTATTTGACATCCCCATTGACTTTTTAATGCTTGTCTTGCTCCCCATCTCTTTTTTACATTTAAATATGGCTCATGAGTAAAAAAGGTTGGGGACCCCTGATCTAGACAATATCCTCCTAAAGAATAAAGACCCTCTGAAGCTGATCATCTCATTCAATGAGAATACTGAGCCTTATGCAAATCCATAGCAGTGTTACAAGTGACTAAAGGTGTCAGCCAAGTTGGCTGGGGTGGAGAGCTAGGTCATCTTTCCGTCCGAAGGGAAATATCCAAAGCCACTCAGGACAGCATTGTCATGCCTCAGAAAATTGCATTTCTACTCCCAGCTTGTTGAACCTGTAGTGCCAGACAATCTGATACATTTGGTTTAAAACAAGAGGGCACAAGCAGCAGATCTCTTGAGACAATTATGTAAAGGTTAGTGAGTACAGTATCTGCTTTTAGAGAATTTCTGCTTTTCATCTTCCAGGGGCATGTCAATAGTGCAGCAGTCGTGTGTTTTAATGACCTTGTGTTTTATAAAATAGTACTACTTTGGTAGGTTCTGTGACTAGGTTCTATTGAAAAGAACTAAAGAATGGAAAATGCAAACCTTTCACACCTTTTCTGGACTAGATCATGGCAGCGGGCATAGTTTCCCACATTAATTTAAATAGTCTTGTGAAAAGAACAACTAATATTCTGCCTGGGTGGAAGTATCTGGATAATGTTTATAAGAGCAGTCCATCAGTATCAGAAGGTTGCAGATCAGTTCCTGTACTGGTGTTTGCCTCCTGCCCAGAAACCAGCAAGCACAGCTCAGTGGCCAACAGTGAGATTACATTGCAAGTCATTTACCTGAACTACTAAACAGCCAACTGATCAAAACAGGGAACACAAGCCAGACACTACTGGTTGTGATGTATTTACAGTTGGGTCCATAAATATTTGGACAGACAATGTTTTTTTTCTAATTTTGGTTCTGTACATGACCACAATGACTTTGAAACAACTCAGATGCAGTTGAACTGCAGACTTTCAGCTTTAATTCAGTGGAAACAAAAAGATTGTATAAAAATTTGAGCAACTAAAGCCTTTTTTTTAACACAGTCACTTCATTTCTGGGGCTCAGAAGCAATTGGACAAATTAAAAAACTGAAACTAAAATGTTCATTAATACTTGGTTGAAAAGCTTTTGCTGGCAACGACAGGCTGAAGTCTTGAACTCATGGACATCACTAGATTGTGGGTTCCCTCCTGTTTAATGCTCTGCCAGGCCTTTACTGCAGCCGCTTTCACTTGCTGTTTGTTTGTGGCCTTTCTGTCCCAAGTTTAGTCTTCAACAAGTGAAATGCAGCTCAATCGCCTTCACATCAGGTGAATATTCCACTTCTTTGCTTTAATAAACTCCTGGGTTGCTTTGGCTCTATGTTTTGGCTCATTACGAGACGCCTCCCAATAAATATGAGTGCATTTAGCTGGATTTGAGCAGACAGTGTCTCTGAAGAGCTCACAATTCATTCTTGTGCTTCTGTCCTATGTCACATGATGGATAAACACTAGTGTCCCAGTGCCACTGGCAGCCATGCACGCCCAAGCCATCACACTGCATGTGCTATGCTTTGGATCATCAGCTCTTCCACACCTTCTCCAGACTTTTTTCTTGCCATCATTCTGCTAGAGGTTGTTCTTGGTTTCATCTGTCCAAAGAACTTTTTTCCAGAACTGTGCTGGCTTATTTAGATGTTTTTTAGCAAAGTCCAATGTAGCCTTTTTATTCTTGATGATTGTACCTTGCAGCGCACCCTCTGTATTTACGTTCATGCAGTCTTCTCTTTATGGTAGACTTGGATATTGATAGGTTCACTTGTATGGCTCTTGTGAAGGGGTTTCTCTTCACCATGGAAATGATTCTGAGATCATCCACCACTGTTGTCTTCCATGGACGTTGGATATTGATACGTATGCTTGTTTGGCTCTTGTGAAGAGGTTTCTTTTTACCATGGAAATGATTCTGAGATCATCCACCACTGTTGTCTTCCATGGACGTTCAGGTTTTTTTTGGTCGCTGAGTTCACCAGTGATTTCTTTCTTCGTCACCATGTACCAAACTGTAGATTTTGCCTCTCCAAATAGTGCAGCAATTTCTCGGAAGGGTTTTTTCTGCTTTTGCAGCTTAAGGATGACTTGTTTCACCTGCATGGAGAGCTCCTTTGACCGCGTGTTGTCTGTTCCACATACAAGCACCCCCCCTCAAATCAATTCCAGGGCTTTTATCTGCTTCATTGATAGACATGAAATAACCTTGGAGTCAATTGTCCAATTACTTTGGAACCCCAGGTCCAATTACATTTGAGCCCCTGAAATTATTGTTTTTAAAAAAAAAATAAAAAAAAGGCTTTAGTTCCTCAAATTTCTATGCAATCTTTTTGTTCAGCCCATTGAATTAAAGCTGAAAGTCTGCAGTTCAACTGCATCTGAGTTGTTTCATTTAAAATTCATTGTGGTCATGTACAGAACCAAAATTAGAAAAAAAGTCTCTCAACTCCCACCAGAATGAATAGAACTATAGGAAAGGTGTGCACTGGGGAATTCATAAGCAAGTGTGTGCAGGAGGGGGGTGTTTAGACGTATATTGGGAGAAACAAGTTAAATGTTTAGATACTGTATGGCCTCCAAACAAGATCTATCCCACTGCAGGCTCATCTACAAGTTGGCACCCTACGTTCTTTAAAAAAAGGCTGTAAGTGCCAAGAACGTAGGAGCTACGTTCTTTGTTTAAACAGCTGCCTCTCTGCACTTCTATTGATTGAAGTACAGCACCACAAAAAAAAAAATTCTTATAGATAAAAATGCCTTTATTGGAACTGGATAAGCGACATTTCAGGCTACACAGCCTTTTTTCAAGCTTCTGCACCTCTGTCAAAATCGAAGTGCAGAGAGGCTCTCCTGGCTGCTCAACCCACTAAACAACGAGCGTAGGGGGCTGCCACTCGAGTCCTGTGATGCGATTGTTGCAGGACCCGACGTCTTACCTGATCCTGTGTGCTGTATGCTGCTTCTCCTGGACCCGACCTTGTGTGACGCTCCACCCACGCACTTCCTGCTACTGATCCCGGAGTCTGCAGATCTGCTTCTGATCCCTTCTTCTCCAAAAAATGGTAAGTGCCCTTCTATTTACACAGTTACACATACATACATGCATTTACACATACACAGCACACATAACTAAAGGTAGATTTTTTTTTAATTTTCTGGCTTTTTTTGGTATTTTACAGAGTCACATACAGATATACACACATTTATACACTTGTTAGAGCTGTACACACATGTATACACAAACACACCTTTAGGTTCTTTTTTTAGTTCTTCATTTTATCAGTTTCCCTCTTGTTATTCCCCTCAAAACTGTTGATTTCCCAGTGTGTCTAGTGGATCGAGCATTCTGACACTAACCCCACTGTCGGATCAGTTATTTTATTGATTTGCCTAATTGTATTTGATTTTTGTGATTTTTATGCTTGCACTGCTGTTCCTTACAGGTTTTTAGCGTCATTTGCTCTTTGATCATTTGGAGTACAAACACATTTGATTCACATTGGATTCATCAGAATGTGTACTTTCCAAAAATATATGCTTTTGTGGGGTGTTTGTGCTGTTAGGAGGGTCTTGTGGCACATAATAAGCAGTCTGGGTCTATATTCACAAAAGGCAATCTGGCAGCTCTGAAAATTCATATGCACTATTTTTATTTGGGGTCTGCACATGCCAGCTGCCTTGGTATATCTATCCATATTGGGCATCAAACTGTTCAGTAGACCCTTGGTATCATTATTTATGGTGATTTACAATTGTATGTAAGAAATTGGGTTAGATAAATGTGACCAATTGCAATGTTTTTTTGTGATTTTGAGAAATGTCATAAAAACTGCTGCCTTTAGCTTAACTTTGCAGTATGGTAGTTTGGCGTAGAAAGACATAATTACCTATTTTTGATTTGTCATAATGTGTACTTTCCAAAAATATATGGCTCTGTAGGGGTCTTTCGGCTGTTAGGAGGGTCTTGTGGCAGACAATGCTCAGTCACAGGTCTTTGCTCACAGAAGGCGAATCAGCAGCGGCGAAAAGTCACATGCACTGTTTTTATTCGGGATCTGCTTTGGTATATCTATGCATACAGGGCATCAAACTGTTCCGTAGACCCTTGGCGTCAATATTTAGGGTGTTTTACAACTGTATGTAAGAAATTGGGTGAGATAAATGCGGCCAATTGCAATATTTTTAGGCAATTTCCAGAAATGTCATAAAAACCACTGCCTTTAGCGCAGCTTTGCAGTATGGTAGTTTGAAGTCGTATTGAGCAAAAAAATGTTCTGAGGACCCAAGGCTTTCATAATTGGGGTTGATCTATCATTACACCTTAAAAAATTTAGGAAATACGATGCTGCAGTGTGGAAGTTTTGAGGTGATTTTTGGAAGTGTCACCAAAATTACCGAATTTAGGAAAGGTTTGCAGCTTGGTGTTTTGAAGTAGAAAGACATGCATACCCAATTTGGATTCGGGGGAATGAGTACTTTCTGAAAATAGGTGGTTTTCTGGGGTGAACATACTTTTTTCTACCTTTGCCCCCCCCAAATCTATGCAGATGTGTTGATTTTGCAGTAGTTGGAGCCCCTATATGCCACATACTTAGGTAAACCAATACATATTGGGCATCAAACTGTTCAGTGGACTCCTGACAATCCTATTCAGGGTGTTTGGCATTGGTACCTAATGATGTGTAAGAGATATGATGCTGTAGATTGCAAGCTTTGTGGTCATTTTTCAAAACATTTTTCTATAAAAAATTATAACTTTAGGGAAAGAATTGCAACTTGGTAGTTTGGAGTAGATACGGTAGATCTATTTACCCATTTTTGATTTGCCAGAATCTGTTTTCTAGGGTAAACCTACTGTTACTGGAGTGTTTGGCCTTAAAATCAGAAGTGTGCCGTTTTGTGGAGCGGTGCTTTGGAAATTTGGTAGTGTACTGGCTGCAGATTTTGATCTATACAAGCAAGAAATATCCATAAAACTATATATATTTTGTATTGGCATGTTCAGGAGACATAAAAAAAAAAATCAATATATTGTTTTCCTGGGTAAACTAAAAGAACCCCCAAGGAAAAGCCTTTAAAGTGAAAGAGCACAAAAAGTCTAAAAACTGCTTGGCAGTAGTATGTTCGCATTTAGGACAAAACGGCTGGCAGGGAAAGGTTTAATAAGCTATACTGTATGTATATAAAGCCGCACCTCTCACCTTTCCTTTGATGTTCCTGCTTAGGTGGTGCAGATTTCTCAAGGCGGTCAGCACACGTCATAACATTCAGTGGAAAGTAGAAAGAGAACCAAATATATTGCAGGTGGGGAGCATCCCCTGTTTTTTATTGTGACCACCTGTGCATCAACGTTTCGGGGGGGATTAACCCTCCCTTCGTCAGGATACAAACTCAAGTGCTACAAACATATTTAAGGCATTTGGGGTACATGTGATCCCACCCCTTTACCCATAGTCCACCAGGGTTCAGTGTGTTCCAAAGTGAGGCTTGACACTCATTGTCCTTGTGTAGATCCAAAAGTTCAATCATATATATAAAAAAGCATATATGTAACCTTTCAACACAGCAATTATTTATAGCAAAAAATGGCTAATACTACTCACAACCAGCGGGGTGTTAACCGTAATCTCTATTTCTCATAATTCCCGCTGGCCCAGGTTATCTGTGGAAAGGAAACACAGTGTAAGTAACCGCAGTGAAATGTTTACAGAAAACAAGATAAACTAAAATTCTCATTTAAACCCTTAGGTTGCACGGTTTCCAGTTTCCATATCCAGAACGCTTCCCTTTTGAGCAATGCCAGCTTCATCTCGTTCCCTTGTGGTGCTGTAATCTTTTCAAGGATTTGCCACCTTAATTGCGACACTGTATGTTTTTGTATAAAAAAGTGCTTTGCTAACAAAGTTTCTTTTTTGATTCTGTCCTTTTTTATGCTTATCGCCGGGTCACACCCTTCCATTTCTGATACATAGTTTCTAATCACACTTTTGTGTTCATTTAACCTTACCCTACACTTCCTTGAGGTTTGTCCCACATATCCCAATCCACATGGGCATTTTAATAAGTAGATAACCCCTTCCGTATTGCAAGTGGCAAAACATTTTAGTCCTATGGGGAAGCCTTTGTTGGGATGGGTACAGACATCTCCTTTTATTATGCCACTACAGTGTCCACAGTTGAAACATGGAAAGGTGCCTACTCTTTCGGATACTGTTTTTTTGTACTTATGAGGTTTAATATCAGTTTTGGTGAGCTGGTCACCTATGCTTTTACCCCTTTTGTATGAAAACAATGGGTTATTCAAGAACAATTTCCCATAAACCTTGTCATTTTGTAATATGGGCCAGTGTTTATTAATTGTTTTTATAAGGAAAGACGAGTGGGGACCATATGTCGTGACGCAAGGTATCCCTAGTTTTTTCTGTGTGGGCGTCTTTCTTACCATTAGGTCTTCCCGGAAGGGGTTATCTACTTATTAAAATGCCCATGTGGATTGGGATATGTGGGACAAACCTCAAGGAAGTGTAGGGTAAGGTTAAATGAACACAAAAGTGTGATTAGAAACTATGTATCAGAAATGGAAGGGTGTGACCCGGCGATAAGCATAAAAAAGGACAGAATCAAAAAAGAAACTTTGTTAGCAAAGCACTTTTTTATACAAAAACAGTGTCGCAATTAAGGTGGCAAATCCTTGAAAAGATTACAGCACCACAAGGGAACGAGATGAAGCTGGCATTGCTCAAAAGGGAAGCGTTCTGGATATGGAAACTGGAAACCGTGCAACCTAAGGGTTTAAATGAGAATTTTAGTTTATCTTGTTTTCTGTTAACATTTCACTGCGGTTACTTACACTGTGTTTCCTTTCCACAGATAACCTGGGCCAGCGGGAATTATGAGAAATAGAGATTACGGTTAACACCCCGCTGGTTGTGAGTAGTATTAGCCATTTTTTGCTATAAATAATTGCTGTGTTGAAAGGTTACATATATGCTTTTTTATATATATGATTGAACTTTTGGATCTACACAAGGACAATGAGTGTCAAGCCTCACTTTGGAACACACTGAACCCTGGTGGACTATGGGTAAAGGGGTGGGATCACATGTACCCCAAATGCCTTAAATATGTTTGTAGCACTTGAGTTTGTATCCTGACGAAGGGAGGGTTAATCCCCCCCGAAACGTTGATGCACAGGTGGTCACAATAAAAAACAGGGGATGCTCCCCACCTGCAATATATTTGGTGTCCGTGCGATTCTCTTTCTACTTTCCACTTAATAAACTATACTTCCAGTAGGGGATCCAATTTTCTATGATAGATGCCCTTTTATTTAAAGTGACTCTTCTTATGATAATGGTGTAATCTCCTTTCCTTTTGTCTCAATAGATGTCCCCTTGCCACTAGTGTCATCCTATCAATGAAAACGTGATTTCACAAGTCTTATATTTATGTGATACATATTTAAACATATGTATTTCCCCCTTCTAGTAAACACATATATAATGGACAAGTCATTCCCAGCTGGGTATACCTCCATTACGTTATCCAATGTGAAAGCATTAGTAAAACACACCTGCCAAAGTGATATCCTTGGAGTCTCTAATGTCTTGGTATATGACCCTTCTTGTTCAATAAAAAACTGAATATTATCTGTTGGTGGGAGGCTGAGATATAGTCTCAAATTAAATTAGGTTTCCTCCATTTCCAAGGGTGAGTGTATTTATCGTACACAAGTCTTACCAATAGTCAGTGTCCATCAGCCAACAGTTGATTGGGATAGGATTGTCCTATGATGAACTGCATATTGCACACAGTTGTTCATCCTCTCTGTAAATACTGAAAGGCATATTAAAATCTAATCAATGTAAAATAAATGTTTGGCTGATTTGTAAAATGATTTCCACATCTAGAATAAGGAAATGGTTTCTATACAGTGAGGGTTCGTAATGATCTTTAATATAAGATCAGTTTAAAAAAACATTCCCACATTAGGAACAAGAAAACGGTTTCTTCCCCATGTGGGTTCGTTGATGGGCGGTAAGCTTTGATGAAGAGGCAAAACATTTCCCACATTCAGAACACGCAAAAGGTTTCTCTCCTGTGTGAGTCATTTGATGACGGGCAAGGCTAGATTGATTTGAGAAACCTTTCCTACACTCAGAACAAGAAAAAGGTTTTTCTCCAGTGTGAATCATTTGATGACGAGTCAGGTGAGATTGATTTGAGAAACATTTCCCACATTCAGAACACGAAAAAGGTTTCTCTCCTGTGTGAGTCATTTGATGACGAGCAAGGCTAGATTGATTTGAAAAACCTTTCTTACACTCAGAACAAGAAAAAGGTTTCTCTCCTGTGTGAATCATTTGATGACGAGCAAAGTTAGATCGATTTGAAAAACATTTCCCACACTCCGAACAGCAAAATGGTTTTACCATCCTGTGGGCTCGTTGTTGATGGGCAGTAAGTTGTGATGAAGAGACAAAGCATTCCTCACACTCAGGACAACTCATTGGCTTCTCTCCTGTGTGGATCATTTGATGACGAGAAAGTTGAGACCGATTTGTAAAACATTTCCCACATTCAGAACAGGCAAATGCTTTCTCTCCTGTATGGGTTCTCTGATGGATAGCAAGTTCTGATGAAGAGGCAAAACATTTCTCACATTTAGAGCAAGAAAATGGTTTCTCTCCTGTGTGAGTCCTTTGATGATGAACAAGGCTAGATTTCTTTGAATAACATTTCCCACATTCAGAACAGGAAAAAGGTTTCTCTCCTGTGTGGGTTCTGTGATGGAAAGTAAGGTCTGATGAAGAGGCAAAACATTTCCCACATTCAGAACAAGAAAAAGGTTTCTCTCCTGTGTGAGTCATTTGATGACGAGCAAGGTTCGATGGATTTGAAAAACATTTCCTACACTCAAAACAAGAAAAAGGTTTCTCTCCTGTGTGAATCATTTGATGTCGAGCAAGGTGAGATCGATTTGAAAAACTTTTCCCACATGCAGAACAGGAAAAAGGTTTTACCTTCATGTGGGTTCTTTGTTGGTGGGCAGTAAGTCCTGATGAAGAGGAAAAACATTTCTCACACTCAGAACAACAAAATGGCTTCTCTCCAGTGTGAATCATTTGATGACGAGCAAGGTGAGAATTATTTGAAAAACATTTCCCACATTCAGAACAGGAAAATGGTTTTTCTCTTGTGTGGGTTCTACGATGGAAAGTAAGGTGTGATGAAGAGGCAAAACATTTCCCACACTTAGAGCAAGAAAATGGTTTCTTTCCTGTGTGAATCATTTGATGACGAGCAAAGTGAGAATGATTTGTAAAACATTTTCCACATTCAGAACAGGAAAATGGTTTCTCTCCTGTGTGGGTTCTCTGATGGATATTAAGTTCTGATGAAGTGGCAAAACATTTGTCACACTCAGAACAAGAAAACGGTTTCTCTCCTATGTGAGTCCTTTGATGACTAACAAGGCTAGATTGCTTTGAAAAACATTTCCCACATTCAGAACAGGAAAAAGGTTTCTCTCCTGTGTGGGTTCTGTGATGGATAATAAGTGCATTTGGTCTAGTAAAGCCTTTCCCACACTCAGAGCAAGAAAAAGGTTTCTCCCCTGTGAGAATTCTCCGATGCACAGTAAGGTCTGACAAAAAGGCAAAACATTTCCCACACTTAGAGCAAGAAAATGGTTTCTTTCCTGTTTGATGTCGATCAGGGCAAAGTTGATTTAAGAAACATTTCCCACATTCAGAACAAGAAAAAGAGTTCTCTCTTTTGTGGGTCATTTGATGTTTACCAAAATCTCTCTTGTGAATAAGATATTTATGGCACTCATTGCAGCTGTATTTTCTATGTAATGTATTTTTTGGTGACCAGTGTGGATTTCCATCATATTTATTATCCTTCAGACTGCATCCCATGATAGGAGTAGGTGTATCTGTTCCCTGTATCTGTTCTGTAAGTGGAGTAATGCTGCAATCTGATTGGGTTTCCTCTTCACATGAAACAACCTCCTCTTTAATCCCATCTGATATATAATTAGTAGACAAGCTGTTATTCAGGCTGCATCCCATGATAGGAGTAGGTATATATGTTCCCTGTATCTGTTCTGTAAGTGGATTAATGCTGCAATCTGATTGGTTTCCTCCTTGACATGAAGTCTCTTCCTCTTTAATCTCATCTGATATATAATTATCTGACAATTTGTTATTCAGGCTGCATCCCATGATAGGAGTAGGTGTATTTGTTCTCTGTATCTGATCTGTAAGTGGATTAATGCTGCATTCTGATTGGTTTCCCTCTTCACTTGAAGTCACTTCCTCTTTAATCCCAGTGGCTGGTGGGGGCTGTTCCCCTGGAGAGATTTCAGGGTTTATGAAATTTCCATCACTATTACAGCATAATGTTGCTTCCATATGTGCTGTAACATTGCTGTCATCTTTATATTCACAGGCTGCTAAAAAAAGGATAAAGACAATTTATGGCTGAACAGAGACACATCCAATGAAAATAAACAAATACAAACAATAAGCATAACAATAGAGTTACGCCGGGGCCACATGACATGGTTACTACACAATAATTAACACCATCTGACAAACAACTTATTTTGTGGAGAGAGATAAAACCCAGTTTAGATGCAGGACATATGACACCCAAGGGTACAACACAGCACTCGGGGCATGAAAGAATTATGCTTAAAAAGTAGTGTTTCAGGCTATAAAACCACTAATAATCCCTCCTTTCCACTTCCTGATCCCTGAATTCCCAGGCTGTGCACTCAGCTCACTGCACCGAAGGACAGGAACCAATCAGCAGCTAGCAGGACCTGACAGGGAACTAAAGCCGGTCTGTGCTTCTGTGACTGCAGGGCTGTGATTGGCTGTCCCCCTCCTACTGTGCTTCTGGCAGGGACCGTTAGGACACGCCCACCCCTCATTTGAAACACATACAGGGACCAGAGAACATCTATAGGGAGCTCCAGCAAAGTGGCTATTTTTAAAGATAATATTCATTTTTAGCACCATGAAAAGAAACACCATATATTACTTATAATTGCCTTCAAAATTAGTTTTTTTTATTAATCCTATATGTCTCCTTAAAGCTAATTAAGTATCATCCCCCCATTCATCATATTTCCAATCTGAGTGATCATTGCTAGATACTGGAAAATATTCCAAATATCCACCATATTCTAGATTCTATGCTCTGTATACAATAGAATGCACCCATTACTCACCCTGTGGGTGGAGCTGCTGGGGCTCCTCCTTAATCCCTTCCTCATAAAGGTCCTTGTTTCCTTTTATATAGTCCCACTCGTCCAAGGAAAAATAGATGGAAACATGATGAGTCCTTATGGCAACCTGTCACACACAATGTTCCAGTCATCCCCCAGCCAGAGAAAGGGATTATCATCCACTGTTACTAAACAATAAGGGGCCGCTGTACCCACCTCTCCAGTCAGCAGCTGGATGATGTTGGACATGAGTTCCAGGATCTTCTTGTCATTCTTGTTATTTTCCTTCTGTATGACGGAGCCAGGGGCATGCAGGGCCCCCCCATCATCTGACTTCTTCCTAGGGATGTAGTGCTAAATATTGAAAGGAAGAGAGAATGGTGTTTGAGCTGCAGAGAGACCCCCTTTGTACAGACAGACAGTCTCTTGTCAGTGTGCCAGTCACAGTGCCCCTCACCTCTCCAGTCAGCAGATAGATCATCTCCAGTGTCAGATTCACCATTCTCTCCTTCTTCCCCCGCTCCTCCTCCTCCTCCTCATTTTTATCCTTCTTCTTCTTCTTCCCCTTCATCCCTGTGTCACTCGCTTCCTCCCACATTCCCATTGGCTCCTTGTGGGAGGGACTGACCTGGAAGTGACCCTGGAATTAAGCACTTACACATTTCTATACAGGATTATTGCCAGCAATTTCCCCCAATAGAATTAAAGGGGCCTAAACCTATTCCACATCAAGGCAAACCTCATATACTGGCCCTAACTTTAAGCTGGTACCTCCCTGCATGGTTGCATTTCTTGGGAAAAGTGTCTCAAGATCAGGACATTGGTCTTAAAGGAAAACTATAACCCAAAAAGGAATACTTAAGCAACAAATCTTACCAAACTGGAATATATATTTAAGTAAAAACTGCCCTTTTACATCTTTTGTCTTGAACCACCATTTCGTGATGGTCTGTGTGCTGCCTCAGAAATCACCTGACCAGAAATACTGCAGCTCTAACTGTAACAGGAAGAAGTGTGGAAGCAAAAGACTGAATTCTGTCTGTTAATTGGCTCATGTGACCTTACATGTATGGTTTATTTGGTATGTTTGTGTGCACAGTGAATCGTACAATCCCAGGGGGTGGTCCTGATTTTTTTAAAATGTCAAGTTTTCTATTTAGGATTACCCAATGAAACATACTACTAAACAATTATTATGAAAATGGTTTATTTACATGAAGCAGAGTTTTACACATGAGCTGTTTTATGCAATATCTTTTTTATAGAGACATACATTGTTTGGGGGGTGTATAGTTTTCCTTTAATCATGGGCTTGATCCTCTCTCGCCATTAGATTTAATAGGAGAGAGAAATTGCTAAGAATAAACTTGTAGCTAATTTGCACAGTTAACAGCAAAGATAGTTCCTATCTGCTGATTGGTTCCTATCCTACAGTGCAACTGCCACTAGGGAACCCAGCCAGTCACATTTCTTGCCCTGCACACACGTGTAAATGCATGAGCAAACATGAACATGCGTGAACAATCGCATGCTTGATTTTTCGACTGGGGTGGTGAGAGGAGACAAGTACAGATTACAGTAGGCTACATATGCAGTACATGCCTGGTACCTCACTGGGATCCTCTACATACGCACCGCCTTCCTTACCCGGGACTCAGCTCTATAGTATGTACCGTGCATGGAAGTAACACGCCGTACTGTAGGGCAATGGCTCAGCCATAAATAAGGCCAGAGTTTAGTGAGGGGCACATCATTTTTGAGTAGGAAGAATAGGAGAGAGACTAGGAAGCTGAACCTGAGTGTCACCCTCTGCCCATAGTCCTGTGCTTGTGGGTGGGTTTGGGCAGCAGGGTCAGTGTCTTTATGGAGCACAGAGGTCATGTGTGTAACAGTATCAGTAAAGCACAGCAAAAAAATATTCTGATTTTCTGGCTTACTGTTCCTTTCCCTGTGCTGTAGAAGTGGCTGCCTGCCTGTCAGTAATTCAATTCAGTACTCCATGAGTAGAGCAGCTGGATGGTCATTAACAGTGATGTTACCTGCTGACTCAGTTGCCTCTGGTGGAAGACTTGGACCCACAATCTGCACTGATCCTGCACTAGATGTTCTGAGAGCTCTGGCTTCTGCCCTGCTGACTAGACGAAAGACTTCTGCACTGATCCTGCACTACATTTGAATGAGATTGCATTGGTGCTCCTGTTGTACACTTGGACAAGATAAAGTGTAGAAATTCATTCATGCCTTTTGCTTTTGTATACCTGACATTCTCATTGTGCTGTATTGCATTCATCAGATTGTGGCTGTGTTTTCTGAGCTGGCTTTTTGTGACTCGCATCACTGGTGCAGGTTGGGTGCTTGTCCTACAATGGAATCATTTTGCGGGTTAGGGTCAGGTACAGGTTTGCGGGTTAGGGTCAGGTACAGGTTTGCGGGTTAGGGTCAGGTACAGGTTTGCGGGTTAGGGTCAGGTACAGGTTTGCGGGTTAGGGTCGGGTGCAGGTTATTGGCAAGGTCAGACTGGCTGAGTGGTCCGTTCACGCATGCACGGCGTTGCAGTGGGGGGGGGGGGGCCTGGACAGAAGTCCCAGTGGGTCCCCTAGCCCTCCAGTCCGACCCTGGTTATGGGTTTGCAGGTTAGGGTCGGTGCGGGTTGAGTTTTTCCTGATCCATACATCACTAGCACTGCTCCCTAGACACACGTCTCTTGTGCCGACCCCCAGCTCCAGCCCTGCTGCCCTGCACAGCTTGGGAAAACAACCAGTAACAAGTGGAACATATTGGTGGGACTAGCAAGGTTTGTGGGGAAGGAATTATTAAAAAAGAATCTCTAAACACTACTTTTCTCAGCACATTGTTTCTATAGCTAGAGGAGCATAAAGCTCTGGTACATTCTTGTTATTTGCATAATATGTCTCCTTTACAGGAGCAGTATTCCTAATATATCACTAATGTCCTTCCATTTCTATTGGCCTCAATGTGCCCCAATCCCCCCTCCCATCCCCCCAAGCCTCCCCCTTATGTCACCACAGACTCAGCCGACAGCCTATTCTTATCCCTACTATTCCCCCACTCTCCCTACCTGCTCCCCAGTATGTATAGCTGCCCCCCACACAGCTCCAGTCTGTATCATCCCCTCAGGCTGCAGGACTTGCTAACAAATAGCAATTCACTTGTGCTGCCTGGAGCTGCTGCTGCTGCTGCTGCCACATAAACTGCACTGAGTCAGTACAAAGTGTCCCTGGGAATAATCAGCTCATGTGTTGGGAACAACAAGGTAACGCTGCTCCTTTATTGCTAGTGCAGCCCCGATCCCTTACTCACCTGTTTCCCACGTGTGATAAGCCAGTGCAGGAGTTGCACAACTAGAGGAATCCACACAGAGATGCCAGACTGCAGGCTACAATTCAGCTTTATTCCTCGCTCTTCTCTCCACACTCTCTGCTCCTCCCCCTCACTTCCCCTTCCTCTGTCCATAACCTTTCTTATAACTCCGCCCACATTCACATTCTCACAGGAATGAATGGTACAACATTACACCACACTGCTCTGCTGCCTGGAACTGTGCTGGACTGTGAGGAGAGCTGGGACCTCTCTCATTGGCTGTGACTGGAATGTGGGTGGTTCAGAGAGCAGCATAGAACAATGATTGGATTAGTGAGCACGTGGGAGTGACAAAGAGTTAGGGACAGAGGGAAAACTCACAGATTGATTTGTGAATGTAAAAATAACTTTATTACTCAGGAAGACTTATTAACGGCACAAACTATAGCAACCCCTTAGTAATAGCTGATTGTGGAGTTAAACGTGTGCCTGGGAGTGTATTGTGGCTGCACAATTGTTACAGCAGAGAGACACTAAGGGGCCGATTCACTAAATTCGAGTGAAGGGTTCGAATTAAAAAAAATTCGAATTTCGAAGTTTTTTTGGGCTACTTCAACCATCGAATGGGCTACTTCGACCTTCGACTACGAAAATCGAACGATTCGAACTAAAAATCGTTCGACTATTCGACCATTCGATAGTCGAAGTACTGTCCCTTTAAGAAAAACTTCGACCCCCTACTTCTGCAGCTAAAAGCTACCGAAGTCAATGTTAGCCTATGGGGAAGGTCCCCATAGGCTTGCCTGTGATTTTTTGATCGAAGGATTCTCCTTCGATCGTTTGATTAAAATCCTTAGAATCGTTCGATTCGAAGGATTTAATCGTTCGATCGAACGAAAAATCGGTCGATCGCAGGATTTGCGCAAAATCCTTCGAATTCGATATTCGAATCCGAAGGATTTTAATTCACAGTCGAATATCGAGGGTTAATTAACCCTCGATATTCGACCATTGGTGAATCGGACCCTAAGTCTGCAATGTCTCAGTGCATGAGCAGTAACTGATGAAAGGGAAGGGGCTGGTCATACCTCCCACATTGGAGAATAATAAAGAGAGACAAAACAGTGGGCACGTGTAGTGAAAATGTTTTTGGCCACACTCAGTGTCCACACTCCCAAAGGCACAAAAACACCCCCTTTCCCTTGGTTGGAAGGGCAGCATGAGAGACACAAGTGGCCCCTTCATTTAATGACAGTGTGTGGTAGAAGCCTCGCTGGTGGCTCTCAGCATTTAATGACACATTATGGTGCCACACACCCCACACCTCCTCCCAACATTCTGGAAACAGAAAGAGGGACAAAAATATTTGTTGTGGCACATTTTTGACCACGCCCATTTTGTGACCGCGCCCCCCTATTACCATGTCCATTTTACAACATTTGGCAGCTTATGAAAGTTTAAACACATTTCTATGGGTTTTATATATTATTACCGTTTTGCTAATGAATTGCCCTTTAAAGTGATACTGACACCCAGAATTCCACACATTCCAAAATACGAATCTACATTAAAAATTACCTATAGTCATGTTGCATACTTCCCAACTGTCCCTTTTTCGGAGGGACAGTCCCTCTTTTGACAGCTCAACCCGCAGTCCCTCATTTGTACTGGAAAGTCCCTCTTTTCTCTGCACTGAACAGTCAGAAAAAGAAACAAAGTTTCTCACTTAATTGGCTTTTAGCAGAGAGCCCAGAACAGCCACAGGTGCAAATAAGATACTTTGTAACAATTTTGAGACACAAAAACACAGTTTAGATAACGAGAAATATTTTCAAACTTTCAAAACCTGCCAAATTTTGTTAAACAAACATGGTAATTAGGGGGTGTGGCCACAGGAAGGGGTGTGGTCAAAAAATTGCTGCGCTACGTGCAGAAAAAAAAATTTGTCCCTCTTTTTACTTCCAAAATGTTGGGAGGTATGATGTTGGCCATTTTTCCATAGACTGTTTATATTTGCAAGTAGAGCCTTTTGAAGATCCATAACCTGATTGTATATTCTGCAGCTCTTACAGAATCTAACGTCATACAGTGGGAGGATGCCAACGTTAGATTTTCCCTTACTTGCAGCCAGGGGCAGAATTACTATACTCAGTGCCTTTTTTTCACCAGAATACTCATACACCAGCACATACTCATACACAGAATACTCATACACCAGCACATACTCATACACCAGAATACTCATACACCAGCACATACTCATACACCAGAATACTCATACACCAGCACATACTCATACACCAGCACATACTCATACACAAGAATACTCATACACCAGAATACTCATACACCAGCACATACACATACACCAGAACATACTCATACACCAGCACATACTCATACACCAGAATACTCATACACCAGCACATACTCATACACCAGAATACTCATACACCAGCACATACTCATACACCAGAATACTCATACACCAGCACATACTCATACACCAGCACATACTCATACACAAGAATACTCATACACCAGCACATACTCATACACCAGAATACTCATACACCAGCACATACTCATACACCAGAATACTCATACACCAGCACATACTCATACACCAGAATACTCATACACCAGCACATACTCATACACAAGAATACTCATACACCAGAATACTCATACACCAGCACATACTCATACACAAGAATACTCATACACCAGAATACTCATACACCAGCACATACTCATACACAAGAATACTCATACACCAGCACATACTCATACACCAGCACATACTCATACACCAGCATATTCATACACCAGAATACTCATACACCAGCACATACTCATACACCAGCACATACTCATACACTAGAATACTCATACACCAGCACATACTCATACACCAGAATACTCATACACCAGCACATACTCATACACCAGCACATACTCATACACCAGAATACTCATACACCAGCACATACTCATACACCAGCACATACTCATACACCAGCACATACTCATACACCAGCATATTAATACACTAGAATACTCATACACCAGCACATACTCATACACCAGAATACTCATACACCAGCACATACTCATACACAAGAATACTCATACACAAGAATACTCATACACCAGCACATACTCATACACCAGCACATACTCATACACAAGAATACTCATACACAAGAATACTCATACACCAGCACATACTCATACACCAGAATACTCATACACAAGAATACTCATACACCAGCACATACTCATACACCAGCACATACTCATACACCAGCATATTAATACACTAGAATACTCATACACCAGCACATACTCATACACCAGCACATACTCATACACCAGCATATTAATACACTAGAATACTCATACACCAGCACATACTCATACACCAGAATACTCATACACAAGAATACTCATACACCAGATGTGGAATGTCTGTTTTTTCCTACCGAATCTTCACACTGCCTGCTTTAAAGTGCTGTCCCACTCAGGGCCGTTCTTGCCATGAGGCAATGTCAGCACCTTGCCTCAGGCGGCAGTGAACGGTCAGTTACAAGGGGCGGCAAAAATTGACCCGCTCCGACGCTAAACTTTTAAGTGTGGAGCGGGAGAGGGGGGCGGCATTGGGGTTGCTGCCTCGGGCGGCAGCAGCCCACGGATCGCTCCTGGTCCCACTCCACTGACTCCCTCCACTCCTCCTCCCCGCTATCTCTCTCTGGCTCTCTCCCACTCCTTCTGCTCCCTCCTCTCCACTCCTCCATCTCTCACCCACTTCTGAGGCCTCTGTCACTTCTGAGCCCCCCCCGCACTTCTTTATTACAGCAGCTCCCCGCAATTCTCCTCTCACCCACACGCACTTCCAGCTCCCCAGCTCCTAGTCTCCCTCCTCCCTGGTTTTCAACTATGGCAGGCAGAATCATCTGTATAGTGGGGCTGTAATAAATCTTTCTCTATGCAAGCGCCTGTGAGCTGTATGTCTAGCTTTCACTTACTGTCACGGGAGTTAATGGTGGAAGAAACTTCACAGAACAGTGTTCATAAATAGCGATGCCATGAGCGCAGGGATAAGTAATATACTGCTAGTTGCCGGCATGGTTATTGGCTGGCAATGGCACGTGATCCGACGAGCTGCGCGATGATGTCAAGAGGCACCGGTAGCAGGTAGTGAAAAGGAAAAATGGATCTTTTTCTGGCTGTTCGGTGCAGCAGATGGAGAAACTCTGGGCATTTCAGTACAAATCCGGGTCTGCGGGTTGAGCTGTCAAAAGCGGGACTGTCCCGCTCAAAACAGGACAGTTGGGAGGTATGCAGACACCATCTACCCCACTAATAACCCTACTCAGTAATTGCTCCCCTGATAATAAAAACATCTGCTTCACTCAGCTGCAGATTCCTCAGGTTAGCTGGTGTTTTTTTTGCTTTTTAGATCCATCTGTAGATTTTTTCTGTGGACACTTGTTTGCTTCTTGCTAAACTGAAGTTTAACTTGCTTAATGTGACAGGAGCAGAAGATGGTTCCTTGCTAGACCCAGGTTCCATATACGCAGTGGATTGTTCACTGCTAGAGCCAGTTGAAGGTTCACGTACAACACTATGGATGGGTCCTGGCTGGATACAGCTGAAGTGTCCCTAACAGCAGGATGGTTCTCTGCTAGATGTGGCTTCTCCAAGAGCAGTGGCTGATTTAGCACTTTTCAGCAGGCGAGAAAAAGGCTTCCACTGGTGACACTTTGTCTGGGAGAACAAATTCATTTTGTAAGAAAGAATCTCACATAGTGTATTTATTACACTGCTTGCTTCCTCGTACATGATGGCTGATCCCAATGTTATTAATAGGGAATAAAGATAAATATATAGGAAGGCCAGTGATCCCAATGTTATTAATAGGGAATAAAGATAAATATATAGGAAGGTCAGTGATCCCAATGTTATTAATAGGGAATAAAGATAAATATATAGGAAGGTCAGTGATCCCAATGTTATTAATAGGGAATAAAGATAAATATATAGGAAGGTCAGTGATCCCAATGTTATTAATAGGGAATAAAGATAAATATATAGGAAGGTCAGTGATCCCAATGTTATTAATAGGGAATAAAGATAAATATATAGGAAGGTCAGTGATCCCAATGTTATTAATAGGGAATAAAGATAAATATATAGGAAGGCCAGTGATCCCAATGTTATTAATAGGGAATAAAGATAAATATATAGGAAGGTCAGTGATCCCAATGTTATTAATAGGGAATAAAGATAAATATATAGGAAGGTCAGTGATCCCAATGTTATTAATAGGGAATAAAGATAAATATATAGGAAGGTCAGTGATCCCAATGTTATTAATAGGGAATAAAGATAAATATATAGGAAGGCCGGTATTTTTTTCCAGAAAAGGTGGCAATTCTACCTACCATAGACCAGGCAACTTAAAAGGCAGATTTACTGTCCACTATTCATTCCCAGACAAGCAGTCATGACAAAACTGAGGCTGCCATGCTGGTCAATGGTGTATACACGCTGTACAATCTGAAGCACATTGTGGAAAGTCGCTAACAACCCTTTATTTGCATAATGACATCATCAAAAAGGAGACGAGATAGAGTTATTGTGCGTTACTGTTATTCAATTGTTTTACTAAAACTAGGTATTCTGGGTAGAATATGTGTGGCAGTGTTACAATGTGCGCATGCTTGAGCTCTGATTTGCATTTTAGTGTCATAATATGGGCTCCCCCACAGAAACAACTCATTCAACAAACTAAGAGAATTTTAAAAAACTGCAGATTTTTTTTAACTGTATGTAGTTTGAGTAAACATATTTGTGTAGTACTGGTCAGGTTGTTAATAAGTAGGTGAGTTTGGTTGTGATTGGTGCCCTTTAAGTGCATCCTTCAGTTCTCTTATTGCCATTTCTACTTGGCTGTTTACTGGTTCCACCTTGTTTTTGCTTGTACTGTTATTTTTAGTTTGTTTAGCTGATCAGTTTTTTGTGTTTTCTTGATTACTGTGTGACTAGCGATCATTTGTCACTTCATTTTATTGAATTTCCAGTGGCTGCTGTTTATTAGATGTCCATTTAGTGGTTCAATAGTTGTTTAATTTGTTGGGTCACTAGTGATCAGATATTTTGGTTAGTAGTAGTTGTTTTCACTTGGTATTGAGTCTTTGGATTGTGAGACAGGGTTTTTATTTCAGGGAGTTTGAGAATACAGAGGATTAGGTTTTTTGTTCTAGAAAGTTCCAGGGAGTTTGAGAGTTCAGGGGGTTGAACTTATAGTTGTTGGGTTTTTTTTATTTTCTTTGTCTGATTTGTTTATCTTCAGTTTTTTTTTCTTGACCTGTTTTGTTTATATTATCTTGAATTTTTGTTCTCAAGACCCTGCCTTGCCTGTGTTGCAGTAGTTTTGCATAGTGTGGTCCAACTAACTTTTTCTGGCAGAAATCAACGATTACTTGATTTTCTGTTTGTCACTGTCTGTGATTGTTCTTTGGATTAGGGGATCTTTTTTCTTGACAACGTGGCAAAAAGTTATTTTACTGTTGAAGAGATTGCTGCCCTAGGCATGGCCTCCAGTTTAGTGACTCTGTTTCTGAGTATGTGCCCCCCGAACAGACTTTTCTACTGATGAGTCACCAGGTAGTAGTAGCCCAGTTACTGCCCTTGAGGAGCCCATGGAGTTGGAGCAGGATGTGGAAGAGGAGGTTGAGGATCAGGAAGAGGGTGATAGGGGTGATGCTGCAACTGGAGGAGAGCCTGTGTGGGGGCCTCCTGGTAAATTTACCCTAAAATCCCCCCCCCATTTAATGAAGTCTCTGGCATTAAGGTGGACACCAGTAATTTTGAGCCAATAAATTGTTTCCATTTAATTTTGACTAAGGCCTACAGGATATGGTCCAGTACACAATGTGTATGACGAGCAATTTCTTGCCAAAAATCCCCTCCCTAGATATGCTCAAGCTCAGGCGTGGCATCCCACTGATATTGCTGAAATGAAGAGGTTTGTGGGACTCACTTTAGCTATGGGTCTCATAAAAGCAAATTCCCTGGAGTCCTACTGGGATACCACTACCGTGCTATCCATTCCAATCTTTTCTGCCACAATGCCTAGAAACTGGTATCAACTACAGCTCCGGTTTCTGCATTTCAATGACAAAGCTAGGGCTGTACCCCCTAATGATCCTTCCCATGATAGGCTGCAGAAATTCAGGCCCCTAATAGACAGCCTGTAACTATTGAATATAAAGTATGGCATAGCACTCACCCAATGTTATAATTTAGTCTCACTCAGCCAACAATTTTTGGCGGTGCAGGAGGCAAAAAAGGATAATTAGAAAGATATAAACAGTGTCTCCATTTTGCACACGGTGACTTATACTAACATATGGTCATTATGAGGAACTCCAGTACTTTTAGCCATCCATTTAGAATGCCTATGACTCAATATATTTTTAAAAAGTATAAATTTTAATTCATCACTATTAAAAAAGATTTTGCAGATCACGTGTACAAAGTTGATGTTAATTCATTTAGCCATTTTTTTTAAAAAATACAATAGATAGAATATCACAGTTCATGAAACAATTACGTATAAATTTGATATATTAAGATTAATTGATAAGAAAGAGTTAATGCTTCAAGCTTGCATTAGACAGTCCATGGATTCCTATTAAAGGAAAAAGAAATTGATGTGAGAAGGAATTGTCGGAGGAATAAATCACTGAAGGCACCCGCTCTAAATTGTTAGAGAACAATCTCTGAAGGAATTCCGCGTGCTGGAAATGATTAGGGTCATTTGTTACTTTTAGAAAATACATTATCCTGTGTAGAAGAGAATACTGAAAGCATGTTTCACCAAACAGGCTTCGTCAGGGCGTAATGATAATGATAATTACGCCCTGACGAAGCCTGTTTGGTGAAACGCGCGTTGGCGTGTTATGATGGAGGAATCACCCGCTCTTAACCAAAGGTTGTGATAAGTCTGGATGTTACTTGAACAAGCCGAAAAAATCCGGAGATACACGTGCATTCCCTCGTCTGAGATATCCGAGTCTGGACAAAAGACATTAATACAGACCTTGAACTGAGGGTAACGTATACTTGGAGCAGCTTACTCGCAGGCATTCACATTGCAGCCGGCGCACAGTGAGTCAATCAGTGTATCGATTTACTGCTTCACAAGCTGTTGGTAAACCGACACGGCTGCAGAAAAAGTGAAGGCGGCTTACATCGTTACATGCTTTTAGCATTCTCTTCTACACAGGATACTGTATTTTCTAAAAGTAACAAATGACCCTAATCATTTCCAGCACGCGGAATTCCTTCAGAGATTGTTCTCTAACAATTTAGAGCGGGTGCCTTCAGTGATTTATTCCTCCGACAATTCCTTCTCACATCAATTTCTTTTTCCTTTAATAGGAATCCATGGACTGTCTAATGCAAGCTTGAAGCATTAACTCTTTCTTATCAATTAATCTTAATATATCAAATTTATACGTAATTGTTTCATGAACTGTGATATTCTATCTATTGTATTTTTTTAAAAAATGGCTAAATGAATTAACATCAACTTTGTACACGTGATCTGCAAAATCTTTTTTAATAGTGATGAATTAAAATTTATACTTTTTAAAAATATATTGAGTCATAGGCATTCTAAATGGATGGCTAAAAGTACTGGAGTTCCTCATAATGACCATATGTTAGTATAAGTCACCGTGTGCAAAATGGAGACACTGTTTATATCTCCCTAATAGACAGCCTGTCTGAGCGCTTTGCAGAAGTGTACACCCCCTAAAAAAACATTTGTATTGACGAGTCCCTTCTCCTCTTCAAAAGGCACCTACACTTCCATCAGTATATCACAAGCAAGCGTGCCCGCTATGGGATCAAATTTTATAAACTTTGCGAAAGCAGCTCGGGGTACACCAACTGCTCTTTGATTTACAAAGGAAAGGACTCACAATTTGACCCCCTGGTAGTCCCCTTGACCTGACTGTTAGTGGCAAAATTGTGCAAGAGATAATCACTCCACTACTGGGCTGAGGTTACCATTATACGTGGATAAATTGTACACCAGCATCCTCTTATTCTAAACCTTACATTGTTTAGACATCCTAGCCCAGTGATCCCCAACCAGTAGCTCATGAGTAACATGTTGCTCCCCAACCCCTTGGATGTTGCTCCCAGTGGCCTCAAAGCAGGTGCTTATTTTTGAATTCCAGGCTTGGAGGCAAGTTTTGGTTGTATAAAAACCAGATGTACTGCCAAACAGAGTCTCAATGTAGGTTGATAATCCACATAGGGGCTACTAAATGGCCAATCACAGCCCTTATTTGGCACCCCAAGAACATGTTTAATGATAGTGTTGCTCCCCAACTCCTTTTAATACTGAATGTTGCTCACAGGTTCTAAAGGTAGGGGATCCCTGTCCTAGCCTGTGGCACCATAAATCATAACTGAAAAGGATTGCCCAGGGAGCTCCTTGACAAAAAACTGAACCGTGAAGAAATGTATTCCCTAAGAAATGATGAGCTCCTTGCCATAAACTTTTTTGATAGAAAAAATGTTTTAATGCTGACGACAATCCACGACGCATCAGTAATTGAAGAACATAGAGCTGGTAGGCCCCCAAAATCTAAACCTCTCTGTAGAAGGAGAACAGTAAGTACATGGGTGGTGTTGACAGAACAGACCAATTTCAACATTATTATGGTGCCAACCGAAAAATAAAGGCCTGGTACAAGAAAGTTGGCATATACCTTATTCAAATGGCCCTTCAAAATTCCTATGTTGTCTATAAGGCGACAGTAGCAGGCCCCAAACGTTTATATTATAAGTACCAGTTGCAGAAAATCCCTGCCCTGGCAATGCCTGAGATGTGGCCGATTGGTGGGGAAGCATTTTATAGACACACTTCCACCAACTCCTGGAAAACCAAGAGCCCAAAAAGCCTGCAAGGTGTGCCACAAAAGGGGTATCAGATGAGATACACAAAATACTATTACCCAAAGTGCCCTTGCAACCCCGAGTTATGTTTCAAAGCATGTTTTGAAATATACCACACTCTGCACTACTGAAAAAGTTGTAGATAGGTGTATAGATTGTCGTGTACTGATTGACTTTATTATAAGGATTGGAATCCAGCTTTGTGCAAAACTTATACTCAGGGCACTCCTAGCATATTTTGTCATGTTAATTTGGTATTTTCTTTTACCTAAACTGTTCCTATGGTTAGAGTTGGCACTATGGGGTAGGGATGTAGCGAACTGTTCGCGCGAACTTCGACCGTTCGCGTCTGCCAAATGTTCGTGAACGTTTGGGAACGTTCGCATTTTGAGTTCGCGTTCGATTCGAATAAAAATTGTTCGACCATTCGACCATTCAAATTCCTTCGACCGCTAAAAATCGAACGATTTCCATTCGTTCGAACGATTGTAAGCATTAGATCGAATGATTTTCATTCAATCGAACGATTTTAAAACGTTTGATCGTTCGATTCGAATGAAAATCCTTCGATCAAAGGATTATAATCCTTCGATCGTTCGAATCGAACGATTTTAGCGGGTGTTCGAAGTTCACGAACTGTCCGCGAACGTTCGCATTTTTTGCCGGTGTTCGCAAACGGTGTTCGCGAACACCAAATCGGCAGTTCGCTACATCCCTACTATGGGGTGTAGCCAAGTGAGGTGTTAGGTGAAGGCCTAAAAATTTGTGTTGCGTGATGACATTTTTTTACTGACACCTCATAAGCTCCACCTCTGAGTGCGGTTAATCAGTATATATCGGTATTTTGGGGCAACATTGTGTTAGGTCTCCCTAGAATTTTGATTAGTATGAGCTTTGGCTTTTTTTTTCTTGTAAAGTGATCTTCACCTGTTCTGGCTTTTTGTTTGCAGTTGTCAAAGAAAGTTATGGTTTTCTGATAGATGGGAACAGTTTGCTTTTCAAAAGGCGAATTGTTGTCTTTATTATGGATAGTAGTTAGGACTGGACTGAACGCATGGCTGAGATGGTTGGAGAGAAACAGGCACTTGATTGAAATGAAAACTCGTCAGCTTTCAGTGAAGACTCTTTACTACGGAAGAGCACTGGGGCGAGCAAAAAAAAAAATTATGGTGAATTATGACTTTTAAAAGTCATAATTATGACTTTAAATCTCATAATTATGACTAGGGATGCACCGAATCCAGGATTTGGTTCGGGATTCGGCCAGGATTCAGCAGGATTCGGATTCAGCCAAATCCTTCTGCCCGGCCGAACCGAATCCTAATTTGCATATGTAAATTAGGGGCGGGGAGGGAAATCACGTGACTTTTTGCCACAAAACAAGGAAGTAAAAAATGTTTTCCCCTTCCCATCCCTAATTTGCAAAGAGTTCGGATTCAGTTCGGTATTCGGCCAAATCTTTTGCAAAGGATTCGGGGGTTCGGCCGAATCAAAAAAAGTGGATTCGGTGCATCCCTAATTATGACTTTTAAACTCATAATTATGACTTTTATTCTTATAATTATGACTTTAAAAAGTCGAAATTATGACTTTTAATCTCATAATTATGACTTTAAAAAATCGAAATTATGACTTTTAAACTCATAATTATGACTTTTCAAAGTTGAAATTATGACTTTTATTCTCATAATTATGACTTTAAAAAGTCAAAATTATGATTTTTAATCTCATAATTAAGACTTTTAAATCTCATGATTATGACTTTTAATATCATAATTATGACTTTAAAAAGTCAAAATTATGACTTTTAAACTTATAATTATGACTTTAAAAAGTCGAAAATGATGACTTTTAATCTCATAATTACGGAAGAGCACTGGGGCCAGCAAAAAAAAAAAAATTATGGTAATTTATGACTTTTAAAAGTCATAATTATGAGATTAAAAGTCATAATTTCGACTTTTTAAAGTCATAATTATGAGAATAAAAGTCATCATTTTGAGTTTAAAAGTCATAATTTCGAGTTTAAAAGTCATAATTATGAGATTTAAAGTCATAATTATGAGATTAAGTCATAATTTTGACTTTTTAAAGTCATAATTATGAGTTTAAAAGTCATAATTATGAGAATAAAAGTCATAATTTCGACTTTTTAAAGTCATAATTATGAGAATAAAAATCATAATTATGAGATTAAAATTCATAATTTCGACTTTTTAAAGTCATAATTATGAGTTTAAAAGTCATAATTATGAGATTAAAAGTCATAATTTCGACTTTTTAAAGTCATAATTATGAGTTTAAAAGTCATAATTATGAGATTTAAAGTCATAATTATGAGTTTAAAAGTCATAATTCTGAGATTTAAAGTCATAATTATGACTTTTAAAAGTCATAATTCACCATAATTTTTTTTTGCTGGCCCCAGTGCTCTTCCGTACTTTACTTCTAAGCAATATATATTTTGTTCTTGTGTAGATCTTTAGCTTTTTTTTTTTGTGCAGAATCGTGGTTGGGAGAGTGATTAGACTTTTTTTGGTGAATCCAAAAGTTGACTTCCCCTCTTTATCTAATGCCTCAAGCTTTAGAGCAGAGACACAAGTGGAGATTTGGAGTGATTAGTCGCCCAACGATGGCTAACTCGGGAGGCAACTTCAGATGACTTTGGAAAATGAATCGCTCCGAGTGTCATCCCACTGGCAATTTAGATTCTAGCTGGCGGGAAGGCAGTTCAGAGAGATTAGTAGCCTGAAGAAGAGGAGATTTGTCGCCAGGCGAATAAATCTCCCTGAATCTCCACTTGTGTCTCTGCCTCACCTTTCAGTGCAGTTACAGAAGGTTTCTAACAGTATGAATATATAGTGGCAAATGTTTTTTTTTATAATTGTGCAGATTTTCTAGTTTTCTAGGTGTTCTAAAAGTAAAAAAAATAAAAAATACGGTAAAGATAAAAGCAGTCTTGCCAAAGGACATTGAAGAGTGTAGATGAAACAGAAGAGGCTTGACTAAACAGATAATGGTAAGTAGAATATTCAGTAACTATTCAGTAGGGTTTTTGTTACTTATCTTTGGGGTTTTTGGAGAGAAATCTAATTTTGAGTGTTTATCTTCATTTCAAGACAAACTATAACATTTTATAAAGAACTGCAAGAAGGAAAGCAAGGATGGCACTGCTAAATAGTTGCAGGTGTGCACGTTCAAGGAATATATAGTTTGTGGGGGGTATTTCACAGGTAAGGGGTGAACTGATCTGCATGAAGGAAAGCAAGGGGGTATTTCACAGGTAAATGAGTGTTTAGACTGAAAAACTGCAAGTTGTGCACTTAAAACGCAGCCCCAAACTTTCCAGCTAAAATTTCCTTTATGTTTTGCCCCTGTTTTGGGGTGTTTGGAGGCCACATCTTTTTTTTGAAAGGTTTTTATTTTGCATTTTAAACAAAAACAAAAAACAAACAATAAACAGCACATATATGCTTTACACTTATTCAGCTCCGTTTACAAGTACTTATATGTATAGCGTTGGTTTGAAGAAATAAATAGCCAATAACCTCAATTACGGCAGAGTACTTCTCATAAATCAATCATCCGGAGGGGATGCATGGGGGTTGACGTTTACCCAAGGGTCCCATATTTTCCCAAATTTCCCAGGTGTTCCCCTAGCATTGTTCGTCAGTTTAATTAAGGGTAATGTACCATTGATCAAGTCAATCCATTGCTGCAGTGAGGGAGGGTTAGGGCTCATCCATTTCATAATTAATAGTTTTTTCGCGTAGAAAAGGATCGACCTCAGAAGTGCTCTGGATTGCTGTAAGGGCACTACCTCATCTATGACACCTAATAGGCAAAACTCCGGGGACTTGATTCCTGGGAAGGAGAGGAAGACATTGGCGTATTGTATGACTTCTGCCCAGTATTCTGCTACTCGAGGACAGTCCCATATCAAATGGAGGAAACCAGCTTCATCCCTGCCACATTTTACACAGGTGGCTCCGTCTAGTTTACCCATGGCTTTGAGCCTCAATGGGGTAATATAAATTTGGTGAATCATTTTAAATTGAATCATTCTGTCTCTGAGTGAAATTAAACAGGGGTATAGGTTATCTATAGCCTCTTCCCATTGGTCCTCCTCTAGAGAAGGAATAAGTGACTGACATTTTTGTTTGGCTTTGTTGAATGGGGGAAATTGAGAGGATTGAATTGTATTGTAGAGCTGAGATAGCAGCTTGTTGGGGTCTGGAGTCCAAAGTCTGGCTTCCCACCCCAGCAATGTGAGTGTAATTTGAAAAGAACTGAACAGTGCCTGAAATGCATGTCTCAGTTGAAAGTATCGAAAGAATTGTATATCTTGACGATTCAGTTTGGCGTTCAATTGCTCCAGGGAGACAAAGCTATCCTCTACAATCAAATCCTCAATGTGGGAGGCCACATCTTTAGGTGCACCCTAGAGAAATGCGATTTCTAAAAATACCTAACTTATGGGGGTACATCGCTTCCGTTAGATATGTCATGTTAACTTATAGATGCTCTTATCTGTTGTGTTCCAATGTAAAATTGTACCAAAATGCTGTTTGTTTATTGGGGTGTGTTGTGGACAAAAAAAGTGGGACACCAATACAAATCTGGTATCGTTGGATTCAGCAGAATCGTAACTTATACGAGGTGGTTTATAGCATACACCAATGATAATTCTGTTTGTTACCTATTGCCCAGTCAAAATCTCTACCCAGAGGGATTCTACACCCTCGCCAGTGGCAGCTATTGTTATTTCTTTAGCGCATGGCTTTAATTCAGGCTTTACATACAAACACACTCCTCCACCCGCTAATCCCTCTGTCCCTCCTAAAAAGGGTGTAACCATTTAAATTCACAATCCAGTCACATGTTTCATCCCACCAGGTCTCAGTGATACCAATTATATCATAATTTTTAGAACATGCAATTAATTCTAGGTCTCTCATTTTACCTGACAAACTCTGTGCATTTGCAGCATACAGTGGAGGTTACTACTTTAATGGAGAATTAGATCTTAAAGGGGTGGTTTACCTTTAAGGTAACTTTTATTATGTTATATGCCATTGTTATTGCTACTTTTTATTACTGATGCTTCTATTCAGGCCTCTCCTATTCCTATTCCAGTCTGGTCTTTAAATCAATGCATGGTTGCTAGGGGAATTTGGACCCTAGCTACCAGATTGCTTAAGATGCAAATTGAAGAGCTGCTGAATAAAAAGCTAAATAACTCAAAAACCTTCAATAATAATAAAAAAATGAAAGCAAATTGTAAAGTGTCTCAGAATATCACTGTTTACATCATACTAAAAGTTATCTCAAATGTGATCAACCCCCTTAAGTTAGTATAATTCTGTTTTCCTTGTAACAGAGGGATTTCCTTAGCAGGTAAACTGTATGTCACCTCACTCCTCCCTCATGACTCCTTTCTAATCCCACTGCCCAGTCTACCCCAGCTTCCCCAGAATTCTTTAGCTCAACCCCACCCCTGCCTAGTTTAATATTGTATAAAAAGAACAGAGGCGCCAAAAGAATAAAAGGATATAAACAAGTTTAAAAACCAAAACTTGGTAATCAGAGGAGGCAGTAGAGGAGGCAGTAGTGAACTTACCTCCTCCAAGCAGACACAAAACGACGAACTCCAATCAGTGCAATGCGTTTCACGGGCTCAGACCCGCTTCTTCAGGCAATAAACATAGGAGTTACAGCATCTGTCCTGAGGCGCTAAGTGTGTATACTACTGCCAGATGCTGTAACTCCTATGTTTATTGCCTGAAGAAGCGGGTCTGAGCCCGTGAAACGCGTTGCACTGATTGGAGTTCGTTAATAAATTTTGACTGCTTAATTACAGTCGTTTTGTGTCTGCTTGGAGGAGGTAAGTCCACTACTGCCTCCTCTGATTACCAAGTTTTGTTTTTTAAACTTGTTTATATCCTTTTATTCTTTTGGCGCCTCTGTTCTTTTTATACAATATTAAGTCCACCCTGGGTGGAGGGTTGATACCCTTTCTCTATCTACAGAGAGCGACTTCTTAATCCTGAGTGGGGTCAGGACAATCTCCCCACCTGCCTTTACAGTGGTTGCCTATTGGTAACCTTGGTTTGTGAGTATATGTTATCTACTCTTATTTCATTATCCCTTACCAATACATATTACACTATTGGGGCTCTTGGTGTTCCTTTTGTTTATACCTGCCTAGTTTAAACACTCCTCCAACCTCTCCATTCTTTCATTCTTACTTTCATCTGGGATGGTACTTATGGATTGGAGGAAAGCTACAGTATATTATTCCTTTTTTTATAAATAATTCCAATGTCAGCCTGGAAATTATAGGCCAGTAACTTTAACATCCATGGTCAAATGAAATTATGAGGAAAGACTGGCCAAATTGGGGATGTTCACTCTGGAGAAGAGGCGCTTAAGGGGAGATATGTTAACTACCATATATACTCGAGTATAAGCCGAGTTTTTCAGCCCCCAAAATATGCTGAAAAACTCTACCTCGGCTTATACTCGGGTCAAGCGCAAAAAACGGTCGCCGGTGCCTTAGAATAGTAGCCGGCACCTAAGAATATTCACCTGCGCATTAGAATATTCGCCGGCACCTAAGAATATTCGCCGGTGCCTTAGAACATTTGCCGGCGCCTAAGAATATTCGCCGGCGCTTAGAATAGTAGCCGGCGCCTAAGAATAGTCATCCAAAAACGAGATTGAAACTTACCAGAAGCTGCTGCATTTCTCACCCTCAGCTTATACTCGAATCAATAAGCTTTCCCAGTTTTTGGAGGTAAAATTAGGTACCTCGGCTTATGCTCGGGACGGCTTATACTCGAGTATATACGGTATGTATAAATATATAAGGGGATCATATAATAATCTCTCTAATGATTTATTTACCAGTAGGTCTTTCCAGCTGACACAAGGTCATCCATTCCGATTAGAAGAAAGGAGGTTCTATCAAAATATTGGGAAATTGTTTTTTTTTTAAACAGTGAGAGCTGTGAAGTTGCAACATTCTCTCCTTGAATCAGTTATACAGGAAGATACAATAGAAAGCTTTACAAAGGGATTTGCGGCTTTTTAGAAAGCAAGAAAATAAAGTTTTATTGAAAATAGCTCATTACAAAGTTGATCTGATGATTAGTTCAATCGTAGAGTCAGGGAGGATTTTTTCCATATCTAAGGTAAATTAGAGATGCTTTAGAAGGGGCTTTTACCTAAAACATATTTAAGTATTACACCCCCTTCTAAGTTATAGTAAAAACATATGTAACTGACAAATCATTCCCAGTTGGGTATATTTCCATTATTTTATCCTCTGTGAAAGTGTTAGGGAAAAACATCTGCCAAAGTGATATCCTGAGAGTCTTGTATCCCTTGGAATAGGACTTGTTGTTCAATAAAATCCAGAATAGTATCTGTTGGTGACAAGCAGGGATATATCCCAGTGTCTCCTTAGACACGTCAGCTGCAAAGTATTAATAAAAGGATTGTCCTAAAGATAAATGATATTGTACATAAAGTTGTTCTCCTATATAAATACTGAAGTACATATTAAGATCTAATCATTGTATAAGAAATGTTTGGCTGATGCCTGATTTGTAACACATTTCCTACATGAAAAACAATTAAATGGTTTCTTCTATGTGTGGGTTTGTCATCGATGGACATTAAAGTCTGATGAAGTTTGAGAATATTGGAAGATGCATATTAAGACACATGTTTGATTCATACGTTAAAACAAACCTATGGTTTTCCTTCTGTGTGAATTTAAAACAGTATTTTTAAATTACTGTTACATGAAAATTATTTTCTGTTTTAATAGAATAAAGAAAATGGTTTCTCCCCATGTGGGTTATTTTATGACGATTAAGGGATAATCTCGTTAAAAAAACATTTAAGGTTTCTCTCCCGTGTGAGCTCGTCCATGGACACGAAGGTGTGATGAAGTAGCAAAACATTTCCCACACTCAGAACAAGAATAAGGTTTCTCCAATGTGTGTTTTAGTCGTCGATGGACAGTAAGTTCTGTTGAACTGGCAAAACATTTCTCACATTCAGAACAAGCAAATGGTTTTTCCCCTGTGTGAGTCCTTTGATGACGAATACGGTTAGCTCGACTTGAAAAACATTTACCACATTGAAAACAGGAATAAGGTTTATCTCCCGTGTGGGTTCTAAGATGATCAACGAGGCACGATCGATTCGAGAAACACTTTTCACACTCAGAACAAGAATAAGGTTTCTCTCCTGTGTGGGTTCTCTGATGGGCAGTAAGTTCTTTTGATCTAGTAAAAGATTTTCCACATTCAGAACAAGCAAAGGGTTTCTCTCCTGTGTGGTTTCGTCGTTGATGAACAGTAAGTTCTGATGAAGTGATAAAACATTTCTCACATTCAGAACAAGAAAATGGTTTCTCTCCTGTGTGGGTTCTCTGATGGACAGTAAGTTCTTTTGGTGTAATAAAAGTTTTTCCGCATTCAGAACAAGCAAAAGGTTTCTCTCCTGTGTGGTTTCGTCGTCGATGGACAGTAACTTCTGTTGAAGTGCCAAAAGATTTGCCACAATCAGAACAAAAAAAATGTTTCTTTATTTTCTGTTTTTTTTTATGTCCATCAAAGTCTAAAATGTGCATAAAATGTTTATGGCCCTCATTGGCATCATCATCATCATCATTATATTCATTACCCTTTATTTTTAAAGGGCTGCTAACCAGGCTGTATCCCATGATAGGAGTTAGTGTATCCGTTCCCTGTATCTGTTCAGTAAGTGGATTAATACTGTAATATGATTGGTTACTCTCTTCACATAAGGTTACCTCCCTGTTGACAGCATGTGAATCAGAATTAGATAAGATGCTTTTTTCACATGAATCTGCTTCCTCTTTTATAACGTCCAATATATGATTGGCTGACATGCTGTATCTCATGAAAGGAGTAGGTATATCTGTTTCTTGTATCTGTTCTGTAAGTGGATTAATGCTGCAATCTGAATGGTTTCCCTCTTCACATGAAGTCACTTCCTCTTTGACAGCATGTGAATCAGAATTAGGTAACAAGATGCTTTTTTCACATGAATCTGGTTCCTCTTTTATAACGTCCAATATATGATTGGCTGACATGCTGTATCCCATGATAGTAGTAGGTGTATCTGTTCCCTGTATCTGTTCTGTAAGTGGATTAATGCTGAAGGCTAATTGTTTTCCCCATTCCCATGATGCTGCTTCCTCTTTAATCCAATTGGCTGGTGGGGGCTGTTCCACTGGAGAAATGTCAGGGATTGTGATATTTCCATCATTATTACAGGATAATGTTGCTTGAACATGTGATGTAACTTTCCTCTCATCTTTATATTCACAGGCTGCTAAAGACAATAATAAGAGACTTTTATTTATGATTGATCAGAGTTATGTCAGATTTAATGAGTTTGTATTTTCTGCTGTTTTTTTTTCTAACAGTAATCATTCAGGATGTTACACGACAAGCACTACAATAATTAAAGATTACTTTCCCACTGTTGGGATTGCTTTCAGTGTGTCCGCTTGCTCTCCCAGCTCCTAAGCAAAAAGGGACAATATGTGGCCTTTATGGTGTGATCACCCCAATGGTCCAGGACAACTGCAGACATGTGGGAATCATGTGTTTGCTTCTGCCCACCCTCCCTAGACCACTATGAGCTTCCCCTCAAAAAAGATTTTCTGCCTCCCAGTGTTTCCTCCCCCAGGTAAGTGTCAAGCACACTCACATTTTACACACAGTTACATTTACACTTAAATATAAACATACATTTTTAGGTGATTAGGGGGGGTTTTCATGCGCACAATTTGTCAACTTACACATACATATAAACACACAATTTTGTAGAAACCAGCGAATAGATATTTAGCCATTCTGCACTTCCAAAAAAATATATATATTTTCCTTGGGTTAAACCAACTACTAAACTACATAAAATTTCTACCACATTTTGAAAGCTTAGGTTGTTCTGAACAAACAATACTAATAGTCTGGTGTAAGGATGTGCAGCCACTCAACACCTGTAGGTTGGGCAGGTTAGGGCTGACTATCACACATTTTAGGGTGCATGCCTGCCCTGCCCCACTCCCTTTCTTGATATCAGAGATGGGCCAGTCAGGACTATAAATGGAGGTACTGGGCATGTTGGGGTCGGGTGTGGGTTGAATTTATCAATATCATTACTTTGGTGGTAATGTCAGCAGCTATAAACAGAAACAATTCTTTTTTTTTTATCTTGGTTACCTTGGGACAATAAACTTACAAAAGTAAAAGATTTTTTTTAATTAAAGGGATCTCTCCTCACTCTGACATCTAGGAAATGAAGGGAGGGAAAGGGGCGGTGCTAGAACTGAATTTTGTGGGGGGGTTGGACAAACTGGATATGAAAGGTATGTGTCTCCTCTAATGTCTACATTTTTACCAAAATTAAAAATGTTCTATGATGGCTACAGACCAACTATACTGCATAGATTCTATGCTTTACATATTATGTAAAATAACCATTACTCACCCAGTGGGTGGAGCTGCTGGGACTCCGCCTTTATCACTTCCCTGTAAAGGTCCTGGTTGCCTTTTATATAGTCCCACTCGTCCAAGGAAAAATAGATGGAAACATGATGAGTCCTTATGGCAACCTGTCACACACAATGTTCCAGTCATCCCCCAGCCAGAGAAAGGGATTATCATCCACTGTTACTAAACAATAAGGGGCCGCTGTACCCACCTCTCCAGTCAGCAGCTGGATGATGTTGGACATGAGTTCCAGGATCTTCTTGTCATTCTTGTTATTTTCCTTCTGTATGACGGAGCCAGGGGCATGCAGGGCCCCCCCATCATCTGACTTCTTCCTAGGGATGTAGTGCTAAATATTGAAAGGAAGAGAGAATGGTGTTTGAGCTGCAGAGAGACCCCCTTTGTACAGACAGACAGTCTCTTGTCAGTGTGCCAGTCACAGTGCCCCTCACCTCTCCAGTCAGCAGATAGATCATCTCCAGTGTCAGATTCACCATTCTCTCCTTCTTCCCCCGCTCCTCCTCCTCATTTTTATCCTTCTTCTTCTTCTTCCCCTTCATCCCTGTGTCACTCGCTTCCTCCCACATTCCCATTGGCTCCTTGTGGGAGGGACTGACCTGGAAGTGACCCTGGAATTAAGCACTTACACATTTCTATACAGGATTATTTCCAGCAATTTCCCCCAATAGAATTACAGGGGCCTAAACCTATTCCACATCAAGGCAAACCTCATATACTGGTACTAACTAAGCTCCAGTCATATTTTTCATAGGCTGATACCTCCCTGTACATTTGCATTTCTTTAGAAAAGTGTCCCAAGCCCACAGCATTGGTCTTAATCATGGGCTTGATCCTCTCACCATTAGATTTTAAAGGAGAGAGAAATTGCTAAGAATAAACTTGTAGCTAATTTGCACAGATAACAGCAAAGATAGTTCCTATCTGTTCCTAGGCTACAGTGCAATATATGGAGCGCAATTGTCACTAGAAAACCCAGTCAGCCACATTGCCTCCTCTACACACACATGTAAATGTATGAGCAAACATGAGCATACGTGAACAATCACATGCCTGATTTGCCGACAGGGGTGGTGAGAGGACGAAGTGGCTAATGCAGTGACAATTTGCCAGCGTTGCCACCCACAGGGACATCCGCAATTCGCTAGCGAAAGAGACCCGTCACTAGCATTTGTTCGCACTCTATCGCCAGGTGACTTTTCGCTCTGGTGAAAGGTCGTTACTCTGTGAGTTCAGTAAAGTGCGGATTTTACTGAATGTTACCTCTTTCGCTAGACTTGACTTCGCCAACCCAGACCAGGTGCTAAAAAGAAGCTGTATCTTCCTCAATCTTCTGTCACTTACATCATATCCTGTGTGCAGAAAATGCATTAAAGCTACAAAAACGCTGGCAAAGTGGGATTGCCTGCAAAAGTCCTAACAAGCTTTTTTTTCACAAGACAAAACATATGGAACATTCATTGTACTGTGGGCTCATGTGCAGGGAACTATATGAACTGTCTTGTCTTTATTAAAGGAAAACTATACCCCCAAAATGAATACTTAAGCATCAGATAGTTTATATCAAATCGAATGACATTAAAGAATCTTACCAAACTGGAATATATATTTACATAAATATTGCCCTTTTACATCTCTTGCCTTGAACCACCATTTCGTGACTCTATCTGTGCTGCCTCAGAGATCACCTGACCAGAAATACTACAACACTAACTGTAACAGGAAGAAGTGAGGAAGCAAAAGGCAGAACTCTGTCTGTTAATTGGCTCATGTGACCTTACATGTGGTTTGTATGTGGGCACAGTGAATCTTACGATCTCAGGGGGCGGCCCTTATTTTTTAAAATGGCAATTTTCTATTTATGATTACCCAATGGCACATACTACTAAAAAAGTATATTATTATGATAATGGTTCATTTACATGAAGCAGGGTTTTACACATGAGCTGTTTTACTCAGTATCTTTTAATAGAGACCTACATTGTTTGGGGGGTATAGTGTTCCTTTAAGGTTCCCTGGCCATTTGTAATAAAAAGTGGTAACTTCAAGCACTTGCAGCAACATTTATAATAAAGACGTCCATACAAATTACCCGCCCTATGCAAATTGACATAAGCGCATGATCACTAGGCACAAACGAACACTAGCGCATCTTCAATATGAAATGCTCTCACAGCCGAAGAAACGCTAGCGAAAAGTCACCAGCATTCAGCGACCAGGACGAAACTCTGCATATTAGTGAATTGGTTTAGTCGTATTGCATTTGCGCCTGATGAACTGGTGTGAGCTGTGCGAAGCTGATGAAAATTTGCAGGTTAGTGAATCTACCCCTGGTGTAGTCTACATATGAGGTACATGCCTGTACCCCACTAGCACTGCTCCCTAGACACACGTCTCTTGTGCCGACCCCTAGCTCCAGCCCTGCTGCCCTGCACAGCTTGGGAAAACAACCAGTAACAAGTGGAACATATTGGTGGGACTAGCAGGGTTTGGGGGGAGGGAATTATTAAAAAAAGAATCTCTAAACACTACTTTTCTCAGCACATTGTTTCTATAGCTAGAGGAGCATAAAGCTCTGGTACATTCTTGTTATTTGCATAATATGTCTCCTTTACAGGAGCAGTATTCCTAATATATCACTAATGTCCTTCCATTTCTATTGGCCTCAATGTGCCCCAATCCCCCCTCCCATCCCCCCAAGCCTCCCAATTATGAGTCAGTACAAAGTGTCCCTGGGAATAATCAGCTCATGTGTTGGGAACAACAAGGTAACGCTGCTCCTTTATTGCTAGTGCAGCCCCGATCCCTTACTCACCTGTTTCCCACGTGTGATAAGCCAGTGCAGGAGTTGCACAACTAGAGGAATCCACACAGAGATGCCAGACTGCAGGCTACAATTCAGCTTTATTCCTCGCTCTTCTCTCCACACTCTCTGCTCCTCCCCCTCACTTCCCCTTCCTCTGTCCATAACCTTTCTTAGAACTCCGCCCACATTCACATTCTCACAGGAATGAATGGTACAACATTACACCACACTGCTCTGCTGCCTGGAACTGTGCTGGACTGTGAGGAGAGCTGGGACCTCTCTCATTGGCTGTGACTGGAATGTGGGCGGTGCAGAGAGCAGCATAGAACAATGATTGGATTAGTGAGCACATTGGAGGGACAAAGAGTTAGGGACAGAGGGAAAACTCACAGATTGATTTGTGGATGTAAAAATAACTTTATCTCTCAGGACTTTCAATCCCTGGAAACAGGAAGACTTATTAACAGCACAACAGCTAGTAACTATAGCAACCCCTTAGTCATAGTTGAAGTTGAACTAATGTGTGTGGAGTTAAAGGAACAGTAACCCCAAAAAATGTAAGTGTTTTAAAGTAATGAAAATATCATGTACTGTTGCCCTGCACTGGTAAAACTGATCTGTTTGCTTCAGAAACACTACTATAGTTCATATACACAAGCTGCTGGGGAGCAATGGCGGAAATTGAAAAACGGCTATATGGCACAGGTTAACTAATGGATAACAGATAACGCCATTAGACAGACATAGCTTATCTGCTATCTGCTGTGTAACCTGAGCCTTTTCCCCTTTGAATGGCTGCCCCCATTGCTACACAGCAGCTTATTTATATAAACTATAGTAGTGTTTCTTAAGCAAACACAGCAGTTTTACCAGTACAGAGCAATACTACATTATATTTTCATTACTTTAAAACACTTTTATTTTTTGACGTTACTGTTCCTTTAAACATGTACCTGTGAGTATATACCTCACAACTGTCCTGTTTTCAGTGGGACAGTCCCGCTTTTGACAGCTCGACCCGTAGTCCTGCGTTTGTACTGGAAAGTCCCGACTTTCTTTCCACTGAACAGTCAGAAAAAGATACAAAGTTTCTAACTTAATTGGCTTTTGGCAGAGAGCCCAGAACAGCTGCCAGGTGCAGCTAAAATACGTTTGTAACAATTTTGAGATCAGCAAATAACTAAATTTAGATAAGCAGGTCTCTTGGGAGGAGTTACACTCACAGCTTAAAGAGATCCTGTCACGACTGAGGAAGGCAATACAACTATTACAACAAACCACATTCCTCAATTTATTTAAATCAAATCTCACTAAATATCAATTTATAACTATATTTGAAAATGTGCAGGAGATAGTGACTGAAGCAAGGCATCATGGGTAGATTCAGCAGTGCAGACTCGGGATATCCCCAGTTTGTGCAGCCGTCAGGGGCCGGAGGACTCCAGTGAACTTTATCATAGTGTAGGATTAGACATAGAAAGGGAACAGGGAAGCACAACATGAGTAGGTTTATCAGCAGGTAGGAGGTGTCAGATCTCAGATAAGGAGTTCCATTTGTTGGCATTAGTAGCAGCTAACGTTTAACCGTGGGGCTGTTGCTTTAATTTGTAGTAAGTTATAGAATGGGCAATTCTAGGCAACCTTTCAATTGGTCTTTAATAATTTTTTTTATAGTTTTTGAGTTGCCTTCTTCTTCTGACTCTTTCCAGATTTTAAATGGGGGTCACTGACCCCATCTAAAAAACACATGCTCTGTAAGGCTACAAATGTATTGTTATTGTTACTTTTTATTCCTCATCTTTCTATTCAGGCCTCTCCTATTCATATTCCAGTCTCTTATTCACATCAGTGCATGGTTGCTAGGGGAATGTGGGTCCTAGCAACCAGCTTGCTGATATTGCAAACTGGAAAGCTGCTGAACAAAAAAGCTAAATAAGTCAAAACCCCACAGATAATAAAAAACGAAAAACCAATTGCAAATTTTCTCAGAATATCCCTCTCTACATCATAGTGAATATTCATTTGAAGGTAGACAACCCCTTTAACCTAAAATCCCAGCAGTGTCTTTATCTATTCGTGTTTTACATATTATTTAATTTTACAACCAGTGCCTATATAAGTGGTATTGATTCATGTATGTGCCACTTCTCCACCACATCTACAGACTGACTGGGGATGCGCTTCTCTCGGTCTGTGTTTATGTAGGACCAATCCACTCAGTTCTGTATGTGACTGTGTATTATTGAAGGCTGAGAGAAGTGGATCTGCTCTGAGACAATTACTGATGATTTCTCATGATGTACTTTGAAAATGTAATAAGGTTCTTCTGCTGGGAGTTAGAAATCTACATAAAACTATACATATTTACTATTGGTGCATTTGGGAGTTATGAGACTTTCCAGATCAGTTGTATTTAAGTGCATAACATGTTTATAGTATCAGGGCACAAAGGTGAGGGGCCTGGGATACCTCTTCTACGTACATTACCCCAGGTTTGCCCTGTTCCAAGTTTGGTGCCCCAAATCTCCCTGGTTACAGTTGTGTCTCTGTGTGGGGGGATATGTAGTGTATGGGTCTGACCTTAGGTGATGTGTTGGGGGGTAGGGTGGAGCATTATATGGGGGTGATTGGGGCAGAAGGTGTGCCTTTGTCACCCTCACATGTAGTTCCAACACTATCTAGTAAATATCTTTTTATTATAAAAAGTATTTACTTTTTACATTTTTCTTTATTTAGAGCCTAGTGGACTTACACAAAAAAAGCTTTAAAAATTCAGAATGTCCTAAAACAATATTCCAGGCATAATGAATTGCTACAGGTCTCTCTGATCAGTTCAGGAGTGCCAAGATTTATCCCTATAAAAAAAAATCAGTGGCACAACTACCGGGGGGGGGGCACAGGAGGTGCACCTAGGCCGCAATAGGGAATATTGTAAACAGGGGAATTTCCCAGTGCATGTGCTCAGCAACCGGATTTAGTGGGTGGGCACCCGAGGCCACGTGGTCCTGGTGCCCGGCCATAAGGTCCTAGCTCCTGCCAACATACCCTCTTCACCAGAGCCCTGGGGAACTGCGCTCCCCGGTAACCGACTGGGCGTGCCGCCCCTATTATTCTGCTGCCCTAGGCCCGGCCCTTTGTGGCCTCACCATAAATCCGGGCCTGCATGTGCTCAGAGGGCAGGGGAGCGCAAGTTTGGAGGGGAGATGATGTTACTCTGAAACAATTACATTATCTGATGTGCCAATAAATCAGTCAGTTCATTTGGCTTAGTGGGATTCGTTTTTTTAATTCATTGGGGTTAGTGGAATATGAATAACTTTTGAAGAATAATCCCAAAATCATGCTTATAGATATACGATTGGTTTTATTGTGGGGAGGGCCTTTGAGAGCAAATATTTAAGGTGCAGAAGCTATTCATTTTTCGAATGAATAGCGCTAAATCCTTCAACTTCAATATTCGAAGTCGAAGGATTTAAAGGAGAAGGAAACCCCCAGGGCACCTCCCCTGTGTTGCCCCCCCTCCCTCCTCCCCCCTGGCCTACCTGTCCCCCTGGGCAAATGCCCCTAACTTGCTACTCACCCCTCTGCGCAAGTCCTGTCCACGGAGTTCACAGTCGCCATCTTCTCCTGCTCTTACCGGCGTCTTCTGGTGCATGCGCAGTATAGACCTATTTACCCTTTTTGAATTTGGCTGAATAATATATATGTGCTTATATTAAAGGGATTGTGTCATGATTTTTATGGTGTAGTTTTTATTTCTAAATGACATTGTTTACACTGCAAATAATTCACTGTACAATATAAAATTTAATTCCTGAACCAGCAAGTGTATTTTTTATTTGTAATATTGGTTTGTAGGTGCATCTCAGGTCATTTTGCCTGGTCATGTGCTTTCAGAAAGAGCCAGCACTTTAGGGGGCAAATTCACTAAAGAGCGAAGCGGCTAACGCTAGCACAAATTCGCCAGCACGACGTCATTTCGTTACTTCGCCAATTTACTAACGGGCGCTGGAGTAAATTCGCTAGCGAAGTGGGCCTACTCTAGCGCTACTTCGCGCCCTTACGCCAGGCGAAGTTGCGCTATGGCGATGGGACAAACTACGCTAATTCACTAACTTGCACATTTTACTCAACGTTACCTCTTGCGCCAGACTTGCCTTCGCCAGCTCAGACCAGGTGAAGTGCAATAGAGTAGATAGGGATTACTTCAAAAAAAGTTGAAATTTCTTCTAAGTCCCAAAAAACGCTGGCGTCTTTTCCTTTTTTAAGGGTGATAGACTGAAAAAGATCGTACATTTTTTTGGGGGTACCCTCCTTCCCCCCTACATTTCCTAACATATGGAACCTAAACTATACAGTGAGCACATGTATAGGGCAAAATAACAACTCTATTTTATTTTATGAAGCTTTCCCAGGCTTGTGTAGTGTAATGTATTTGCTGCTACATATACGTCCATTGAACTTTAACTTGGCGGCGTATGCATATTAGGCATCACTAGCGTAACTTCGCTTTCCTTGACGAATTAACGCTAGTGCAACTTCGCTGCTGTTCGCCTCCTTGAGCACAACTTCGGATTTTAGTGAATTAGCGGTGCCCTGGCGAAGCTTCGTCTGGCGAAGTGCGGCGAAGCCTGTGCTAGCGCAACTCCGCAGGTTAGTGAATTTGCCCCTAGGATGGGACAGCTTTCTGGCAGGCTGTTGTTTCTCCTACTCAATGTAACTGAATGTGTCTCAGTGGGACCTGGATTTTACTATTGAGTGCTGTTCTTAGATCTACCAGGCAGCTGTTATCTTGTGTTAGGGAGCTGCTATCTGGTTACCTTCCTATTGTTCTTGTTAGGCAACTGGGGGGGGGTGATATCACTCAAACTTGCAGTACAGCAGTGACTGAAGTTTATCAGAGGACAAGTAACATGACTGGGGGCAGCTGGGAAACTGACAATATGTCTAGCCCCATGTCAGTTTTCAAAATTAAATTTAAAAACATCTGTTTGCAGCACTATTAACTGAAAAAAAACATGTTTTCCCATGACAGTATCCGTTTAAGGAAAATATTACTTTTTTTAAGATTTTTCATAAGCCTATATCTTGCTAAAGAAGTGGAATGACACAACAATTCCACATATTTTGAAAGCTTAGATTGTCCCGAAAACAACATAGTTTTCCTAAGTAAACTAAAAATTCCCTTTTGAAATGGTTCTAAAGCAAAAGAGCACGAAATGTTCAAAAACCATGTGGAAACAAAAGTGCCAAGGGGGTGGTGTTATAAAAGGGGTTAGCATTTAAGGTGGCTGCTAGATTGACACTGCACAGGCAGGATGATTAGTGCCAAGCAACATATTACAATAGGAAGGATTCCCAGTTTCCCACTGAAGACTGCAGGGGGGCACAAGTCACATGACTGGGGGCAGCTGGGAAATTGATAATATGTCTAGCCCCATGTAAGATTTCAAAATTGAATATAAAAAAATCTGTTTGGTCTTTTGAGAAATGGATTTCAGTGCAGAATTTTACTTGAGCAGCTCTATTAACTGATGTTTTCCCATGACAGTATCCCTTTAATGGGAACAAATTTATAAACTGTTACATGACAATTTTATGGCACAGGTTGTTGAGGAGCGAACCAGAAAAAATGCTATTCTGGATCTAGGGATCTCTAATCACCCAGAACTTATAGCAAATGTGCAAGTCATTGAGCCCCTGGGTAATAGTGACCATAATGTTATATCTTTTAATGTCTGGTGCAAAAAACAAATATACACTGGGGCAACAAAAAACATGATTTTCAGAAAAGCTAATTTTAGTGCCTTTAGGGCTGCCCTTCAGAGCATAGATTGTGGCATTATGTTTTAAGCTAAAAATGGTTGTCATTTAAAATGATATTAAATTGTTACTCTTCTCAACTTATTCCCTTACTGAGTAAATGTAGAAACACTATGAATGACCCTATGTAGCTTAATATAGTAGTAAAGAAGTGAATAGGAAAGAAGAGAAAGGCGTTTTAAACTACAAGTCTGTTGGGACAGAAACTGCATTTAATGAATATAAACAATATATATAATGTTGTAAAACAGCAATCCGGAAGGCAAAGGTAGGAAATGAGGAGTGCACTGCGGCTGAGGCTAAGACTAAGCCCCACATTTTTTTAAATATATTAAAAGTAAAAAGTTACAGGTTGAGAGTGTTGCTTCTTTAAATAATCAGTATGGTTGTAACAGACACAGAAAAGGCAAATGTGCTAAATCAGTTCTTTTCTTCGGTGTATACCAGGGGTGCCCAGGACATCGAACGGCGTCTACCAGTAGATCCCGGCATTGTTCCTGGTAGACCGCGACCTGCCAGCTGGCTGCGTGCGACCTCCAAACATAAAGAGAATGCTGAAGAAGGCAGAAGAATGACGAGAATGCAGACTTGCCTGCAGTTGTGATTTCCCCCCTCGTGGCTCATTCCTCAGCCCTACGTGCTCAGCTTATCTTGTAAACCAGCTGATGGCTGAGGGGAGCGAACTCACAGCACAGCCTCTTGTCTGGTTGCCCATCCCTCTCATGGGATGGTGCAAATCAGCTCCATCCAGTCTCCCTCCATCAACTGCCCAGCCCCCTCTCCCCTCGCATAGAATGGTACACTAATATGTGCATTTCCATCATTGTGGGGCCATAGGTTGAATTGACCAGTAAAAGGGTGGGTTTCCTATATCCTGCTGCACTGCTAATGAGGATGCCCCTCTCCCATGTGTCATGAGAAAAGGTTCCTGTCCTCTGCCCAAGGTGCCATTCCTGGGCCCATCCTCATTACTGTGAGTGTGGGGCTGGGCAGTGTGTCATAATAGTCAGCGCATATTTTATTCAGCGTGTGGTGAGTCCTGCCTGCTAGTGTATTTTTAAGGCAATAAGTTATTACATTTACCTCCTAGTTAAGGATACTAGCCTGGGGCTTGTACCACACATCACCCTCACCTTACCTATAGCTGCCTGTGTATGCAGACCTTTGCATTTTAATAGCAGGGAGTAATGTAGGTTGGACTTTGCTTAAGTTTTTTAAAGGATCTGCTAAGACAGGCAAGTCGGCATTCTTCTGCCTTAGGAGCCGGGCAGCACCTGCCATGAAGCAAGGTGAGATTGGTCACGTCCCTAAGGGCCTGCAGCTCCTTTTCCTCTGGCTTCTAGTAGGTTAATATGGATGAGGCAGAGCTTTGCAGCAGACTCCAGGGACCAACTATATATAATACACTATAGTATTATAACCATTTTATGGGCTGGATACTTGTTCTTGTGCCGTATGGTAGACGGCCCACTGTTTTTATTAAGGTAGATCTCCTGATGAGGGCCAGGTGTCGAGAGTAGATCCCAGGGTAACAAAGTCTGGGCACCCCTGGTGTATACAATAGAGGAGTCACAGTTCCCAGGCTCACTTCATAGCTGCACTGTTGGCTCAGTTTTATCTAGTCAGTGGCTGACTCAGGATATGGTTCATAAAGCTTCAATAAAAATCAATGTGAACAAGGAGCCAGGGCCAGATGGCATACACTACCAGCCCCTATTTCTGATTTTCTCTGATTCACTTCCATCTGGTATGGTACCACCAGATTTCATTACAATATTTAAAAAGGGGTTACAATCTCAGCCTGGCAATTATCAGCCAGTAAGTTTGACATCTGTGGTGGGCAAATTTTGTCCTAGTAAATGGCATTATGAGCAGCAATCAACATGGCTTTATGAAGGATAGGTCATGTCAGACTAATTTGATTGCTTTTTATGATGAGGTAAGAAAGATGCTGGACAGGGTGATATGATAACTATGAATAAATATATCAGGGGATAATATAATAATCTCTCTAATGCTTTATTTACTATTAGATCTTTTCAGCTGAGACCGGGCATCCATTCTGATTAGTAGAAGGGAGGTTTTATCACAATATTGGGAAATAGTTTTTGTGAGAGCTGTGAAGTTGTGGCATTCTCTCCCTGAATCAGTCATATTGGAAGATACAACAGAAAGCTTTACAAAGGGATTGGGAGGCTTTTTAGCAAGCAAGAAAATGACGTTTTATTGAAAACAGCTCATTACAAAGTTGATCCAGTGATTAGTTCAACTTTAAAGTCAGGAAGGATTTTTTTTAGGACTTGTTCAATAAAATCCAGAATAGTATCTGTTGGTGACAAGCAGGGATATATCCCAGTGTCTCCTTAGACACGTCAGCTGCAAAGTATTAATAAAAGGATTGTCCTAAAGATAAATGATATTGTACATAAAGTTGTTCTCCTATATAAATACTGAAGTACATATTAAGATCTAATCATTATATAAGAAATGTTTGGCTGAGGCCTGATTTGTAACACATTTCCTACATGAAAAACAATTAAATGGTTTCTTCTATGTGTGGGTTTGTCATCGATGGACATTAAAGTCTGATGAAGTTTGAGAATATTGGAAGATGCATATTAAGATACATGTTTGATTCACATGTTAAAACAAACTTATGGTTTTCCTTCTGTGTGAATTTAAGAGAGTATTTCTAAATTACTGTTACATGAAAATTATTTTCTGTTTTAATAGAATTAAGAAAATGTTTTTTCCCCATGTGGGTTCTTTCATGGCGAGTAAGGGATAATCTTGTTGAAAAACATTTCCCACACTCCGAGCAAGAATAAGGTTTCTCTCCTGTGTGAGCTCTTCCGTGGGCACGAAGGTTTGATGAAGTGGCAAAGCATTTCCCACACTCCGAGCAAGAATACGGTTTCTCTCCCGTGTGAGCTCGTCCATGGGCACGAAGGTGTGATGAAGAGGCAAAACATTTCCCACACTCAGAACAAGAATAAGGTTTCTCCCCTGTGTGGTTTCGTCGTCGATGGACAGTAAGTTCTGTTGAACTGGCAAAGCATTTCTCACATTCAGAACAAGCAAATGGTTTTTCCCCTGTGTGAATCCTTTGATGACGAATACGGTTAGCTCGATTTGAAAAACATTTACCACATTGAAAACAGGAATAAGGTTTATCTCCCGTGTGGGTTCTAAGATGATCAATGAGGCACGATCGATTCGAGAAACACTTTTCACATTCAGAACAAGAATAAGGTTTCTCTCCTGTGTGAGTTCTCTGATGGGCAGTAAGTTCTTTTGGTGTAATAAAACATTTCCCACATTCAGAACAAACAAAAGGTTTCTCTCCTGTGTGGTTTTGTTGTTGATGGACAGTCAGTTCTGATGAAGTGCCAAAAGATTTCCCACAATCAGAACAAAAAATATGTTTCTTTATTATCTGGGTTTTTTTATGTCCATCAAAGTCTAAAATGTGCATAAAATTTGTATGGCCCTCAATGGCATCATCATTATATTCATTACCCTTTATTTTTAAAGGGCTGCTAACCAGGCTGTATCCCATGATAGGAGTTAGTGTATCTGTTCCCTGTATCTGTTCAGTAAGTGGATTAATGCTGTAATATGATTGGTTACTCTCTTCACATGAAGTCACTTCCTCTTTGACAGCATGTGAATCAGAATTAGGTAGCAAGATGCTTTTTTCATATGAATCTGATTCCTCTTTTATAACGTCCAATATATGATTGGCTGACATGCTGTATCCCATTTTAGGAGTAGGTGTATCTGTTTCTTGTATCTGTTCTGTAAATGGATTAATGCTGCAATCTGATTGGTTTCCCTCTTCACATGAAGCCACTTCCTCCTTAATCCAATTGGCTGGTGGGGGCTGTTCCACTGGAGAAATGTCAGGGATTGTGATCGTTTCATCATCATTATTACAGGATAATGTTGCTTGCACATGTGATGTAACATTGCTCTCATCTTTATATTCACAGGCTGCTAAAGAGAATAATAGACTTTTATTTATGATTGATCAGAGTTTTGTCAGATTTAATGAATTTCTATTTTCTGCTGTTTTTTTCTAACAATAATCAGATGTTATACGACAAGCATTAAAGTAATTAATTATGTTCAGTGTGTCCGCTTGCTCTCCCAGCTCCTAAGCAAAAAGGGACAATATGTGGCCTTTATGGTGTGATCATGTGGGAATCATGTGTTTCTGCCCAGCCTCCCTAGACCACTGTGAGCTTCCCCTCAAAAAAGATTTTCTGCCTCCCAGTGTTTCCCCTTTGATTTCCTGCCCCAGGTAAGTGTTAAGCACACTCACATTTTACAGACAGTTACATTTACATAGTATACATTTAATACCTGTACAATATAGTATACCTTTTTGAGTGATTTAGGGTTTTTTTATCACTCATATATGTATGTGCACAATTTGTCAACTTACACATACATACAAACACACACAATCCTTGGGGTAAACCTACTGCTAAACTACATAAAATTTCTGCCACAGTTTGAAAGTTTAGCTTGTCATGAACAAACAATAATAATACTTTGGTGTAGTGATGTGTGGGCCACTCAACACCCGTAGGTTGGGCGGGATAAGGCTGACTATCACACATTGGGTTATGGGTGGGGAGAGCAGAAAAACAGCAAAAAAAAAACCTTAACTTGCCAGCTTCCGGCTGCACCAGCCTCCATTTTTAGGTGCACACCTGCCCTGCCCCACTCCCTTTCTTGATATCAGAGCTGGGCTGGTCATGCACAGAACTATAAATGGAGTCACTGGGCATGTTAGGGTGGTTGGGGGTTGAATTTTCATCGATATCACTACTTTGGTGGTAAGAAACAATTCTTTTTTTTTATCTTGGTTACCTTGGGTCAATAAACTTACAAAAGTAAAAAAGTTTTTTTTTTATTAAAATGTATCTCTCCTCACTCTGACATTTAGGAAAGGAAGGGAGGGAAAGGGGCAGTGCTAGAATTGAATTTTGTGGGGGGTTGGACAAACTGGATATGAAAGGTATGCGTCTCCTTTTATGTCTAAATTTTTACCGAAATTTAATATGTTCTACGATAACTATAGACCAACTTTCCGCATAGATTCTATGCTTTACATATTACAGAAAGCACCCATTACTCACCCAGTGGGTTGAGCTGCTGAGGCTCCTCTTTCATTCTTTCCCTGTAAAGGTCCTTGTTTCCTTTTATATAGTCCCACTCGTCCAAGGAAAAATAGATGGAAACATGATGAGTCCTTATGGCAACCTGTCACACACAATGTTCCAGTCATCCCCCAGCCAGAGAAAGGGATTATCATCCACTGTTACTAAACAATAAGGGGCCGCTGTACCCACCTCTCCAGTCAGCAGCTGGATGATGTTGGACATGAGTTCCAGGATCTTCTTGTCATTCTTGTTATTTTCCTTCTGTATGACGGAGCCAGGGGCATGCAGGGCCCCCCCATCATCTGACTTCTTCCTAGGGATGTAGTGCTAAATATTGAAAGGAAGAGAGAATGGTGTTTGAGCTGCAGAGAGACCCCCTTTGTACAGACAGACAGTCTCTTGTCAGTGTGCCAGTCACAGTGCCCCTCACCTCTCCAGTCAGCAGATAGATCATCTCCAGTGTCAGATTCACCATTCTCTCCTTCTTCCCCCGCTCCTCCTCCTCCTCATTTTTATCCTTCTTCTTCCCCTTCATCCCTGTGTCACTCGCTTCCTCCCACATTCCCATTGGCTCCTTGTGGGAGGGACTGACCTGGAAGTGACCCTGGAATTAAGCACTTACACATTTCTATACAGGATTATTCCCAGCAATTTCCCCCAATAGAATTACAGGGGCCTAAACCTATACCACATCAAGGCAAACCTCATATACTGGTCCCAACCTTAAGCTCCAGTTATATTTTTCATAGGCTGGTACCTCCCTGTATAGTTGCATTTCTTTGGAAAATTGTCTCAAGATCATGGGCTTGATCCTCTCTCTCACCATTAGCTTTTATGGTAGAGCGATTGCTCCTTAGACTGAGGGTCAGATTTATCAAAATGTGAGTTTAGATCTTAATAAACAAAAAAAAACTCATCCACATTCTTTTCATTCCTATTGGAATTTTAGAACTGTATTTATCAAATGGTGAGTTCTAACTTTCACTCATTTATAAAAACGGTTCTGAACATCCCACAGGAATGAATAGAATGTGGCTGAGTTTTTATTTATTAAGCACTAAATTCACATTTTGATAAATCTGCCCCTAAGTTTGTAGCTGATTTGCCCTGTCAGAGATATTTCCCTCTCAGGTCCTGCTAGCGGCTGATTGGTTCCTTTCTTGCAGAGCAATTTGGTGACTGCCATTGGCTCCCCTGCACAGCCTGGGAAAGAAGCTTTGTTTCTATAGCTAGAGGAGCATAAAGCTCTGGTACATTCTTGTTATTTGCATAATATGTCTCCTTTACAGGAGCAGTATTCCTAATATATCACTAATGTCCTTCCATTTCTATTGGCCTCAATGTGCCCCAATCCCCCCTCCCATCCCCCCAAGCCTCCCCCTTATGTCACCACAGACTCAGCCGACAGCCTATTCTTATCCCTACTATTCCCCCACTCTCCCTACCTGCTCCCCAGTATGTATAGCTGCCCCCCACACAGCTCCAGTCTGTATCATCCCCTCAGGCTGCAGGACTTGCTAACAAATAGCAATTCACTTGTGCTGCCTGGAGCTGCTGCTGCTGCTGCCACATAAACTGCACTGAGTCAGTACAAAGTGTCCCTGGGAATAATCAGCTCATGTGTTGGGAACAACAAGGTAACGCTGCTCCTTTATTGCTAGTGCAGCCCCGATCCCTTACTCACCTGTTTCCCACGTGTGATAAGCCAGTGCAGGAGTTGCACAACTAGAGGAATCCACACAGAGATGCCAGACTGCAGGCTACAATTCAGCTTTATTCCTCGCTCTTCTCTCCACACTCTCTGCTCCTCCCCCTCACTTCCCCTTCCTCTGTCCATAACCTTTCTTATAACTCCGCCCAGTACTGAGCTGCTAAACTGCTTCACTGTAACTGTGCTTGGACTGTGAATGTGATTGGGACCTCTCTCATTGGCTGTGACTGGGATGTGGGTGGTGCAGAGAGCAGCAGAGAACAATGATTGGATTAGTGAGCACATGGGAGGGACAAAGAGTTAGGGACAGAGGGAAAACTCACAGATTGATTTGTAAATGTAAAAATAACTTTCTTACTCAGGACTTTCAATCCCTGGAAACAGGAAGACTTATTAACAGCACAAAACCTAGTAACTATAGCAACCCCTTAGTAATAGCTGAGTGTGGCGTTAAACCTGTGCCTGGGAGTATATTGTGGCTGCACAATTGTTACAAGAGGCTTTATAAAGGATCCTGCAATGCCCCAAATGTTGCCATTTGTTGTCTACTTGATAAAATGAGCCAATAAATTCCCATTGCTGAAGAATCACTACATTTAACAGTGTGCTGCAGTTATTTGATTTTACATGTTAATTCCCTGACCAGTGGCAGGTGGGGTAAATCACTGCTGAGCACCTGATCCCAAGGGATTATGCTAGGGTTGCCACCTTTTCTGGAAAAAAACACCGGCCTTCCTATATATTTATCTTTATTCCCTATTAATAACATTGGGATCACTGACTTTCCTATATATTTATCTTTATTCCCTATTAATAACATTGGGATCACTGACCTTCCTATATATTTATCTTTATTCCCTATTAATAACATTGGGATCATATCACTGACCTTCCTATATATTTATCTTTATTCCCTATTAATAACATTGGAATCACTGACCTTCCTATATATTTATCTTTATTTATTCCCTATTAATAACATTGGGATCACTGACCTTCCTATATATTTATCTTTATTCCCTATTAATAACATTGGGATCACTGACCTTCCTATATATTTATCTTTATTCCCTATTAATAACATTGGGATCACTGACCTTCCTATATATTTATCTTTATTCCCTATTAATCACATTGGGATCACTGACCTTCCTATATATTTATCTTTATTCCCTATTAATAACATTGGGATCATATCACTGACCTTCCTATTTATTTATCTTTATTCCCTATTAATAACATTGGGATCACTGACCTTCCTATATAATTATCTTTATTCCCTATTAATAACATTGGGATCACTGACCTTCCTATATATTTATCTTTATTCCCTATTAATAACATTGGGATCACTGGCCTTCCTATATAATTATCTTTATTCCCTATTAATAACATTGGGATCACTGACCTTCCTATATATTTATCTTTATTCCCTATTAATAACATTGGGATCACTGACCTTCCTATATATTTATCTTTATTCCCTATTAATAACATTGGGATCACTGACCTTCCTATATATTTATCTTTATTCCCTATTAATCACATTGGGATCACTGACCTTCCTATATATTTATCTTTATTCCCTATTAATAACATTGGGATCATATCACTGACCTTCCTATTTATTTATCTTTATTCCCTATTAATAACATTGGGATCACTGACCTTCCTATATAATTATCTTTATTCCCTATTAATAACATTGGGATCACTGACCTTCCTATATATTTATCTTTATTCCCTATTAATAACATTGGGATCACTGGCCTTCCTATATAATTATCTTTATTCCCTATTAATAACATTGGGATCACTGACCTTCCTATATATTTATCTTTATTCCCTATTAATAACATTGGGATCACTGACCTTCCTATATATTTATCTTTATTCCCTATTAATAACATTGGGATCACTGACCTTCCTATATATTTATCTTTATTCCCTATTAATAACATTGGGATCACTGACCTTCCTATATATTTATCTTTATTCCCTATTAATAACATTGGGATCACTGACCTTCCTATATATTTATCTTTATTCCCTATTAATAACATTGGGATCACTGACCTTCCTATATATTTATCTTTATTCCCTATTAATAACATTGGGATCACTGACCTTCCTATATATTTATCTTTATTCCCTATTAAAAACATTGGGATCAACCATCATTTTTACCGGCCAGGCCGGTAAAATACCGGCCAGGTGGCAACCCTAGATTATGCACAAGGTCTGAGTGCTCCATTATTGTGCCACTAAGTCTGCAATGTCTCAGTGCATGCGCAGTAACTGATCAAAGGGAGGGGTTGGGGTACACAGCAGCTACAGGCTCTTTGCTTGGGATGGGGGCACCACAATGATGATGGTGCAGATGTTTTGGGAGAGAAGATGGCTAGAGGGTTGGAGGAGATTTTAAACTAGGTGTGGGGGGGAGGGTTCAGTAAAGGATTCAGTGGAAGACAGGTTAGATGAGATAGTGGGCAAAGAAAGGGAAAATGGCGAGGAAATTTGGTTGGGGTAGGGAGGAGCACATGTCATATGTTCAACATGGTACCAGTATTAAATGTATGTTTGCAAATGCAACAAGTCTGACTGGTAAAATGGGAGAGCTGGAGGTGCTGGTCGGAAAATATGATGTGATTGGTGTGGCCAAAACATGGCTGAATGAGTCACATGACTGGGCAGTAAATATCAGTGGCTATACTTTGTTTCGGAGGGACAGAGGCAATAGAAAAGGAGGAGGGGTATGTCTGTTTGTTAGGCAGAATTTAAAAGTGTATATAAAAGAGGAGGTTATGTTAGAAAATGAAGGGGCAGAAGTCTTGTGGGTGGAATTCTTCACCAATTGTAAAGAGTCCAGCAAATTAATTGTAGGCGTCGCTATAGACCCCCTAATGTAAGTGACGAGGAGGAGGGAAGCTCCTGATGCAAATAGAAAAGGCTTATAGTTTGGGTAAAGTAATGACACTACCCCAGTCAATGTCTGGATAATTGTAGACACCCATAATAATAACTTGACCTAGTTGTGACGTTGACTCTATTTGCAATCTTAGCTGGACTTCCTTTACGTCACTTATACGAGGTGGTTTATAACATACACCAATGATAATTTTCTTGGTAACCTTTTGCCCAGTCAAAATCTCAACCCAGAGGGATTCTACTCCTTCCCCTGTGCCATCCATGGTTATTGCTTTAGAACATAGCTTTAATTCAGGCTTTACATACAAACACACTCCTCCAGCCCAGTCACATGTTTCATCCCACCAGGTCTCATTTATACCGATATCATAATATTAAGAGCATGCAATAAAAGGAGACATATAGGATAAATTAAAAACCCCTAAATTTGTAGGCAATTATAAGTAATACATGGCGTTGCTTTTACATGGTGCTGAAAATTAATATCTTTAATTTTTTTTTTAAAATAGCCCCTTTATTGGAGATCCCTATAAATGTTCTCTGGTCCCTGTCTGTGTTTCAAATGAGGGGTGGGCGTGTCCCTGCCAGAAGCACAGTAGGAGGGGGACAGCCAATCACAGCCCTGCAGTCACACAAGCACAGACAGGCTTCAGTTCCCTATAATGCACTGGTACATTCTTATTTTTTTACACAACATGTCTCCTTTAACTCTAGCTCTCCCATTTTACCTAACAAACGCATTTGCCAGAATACAGCAGAGGTTACTACTTTTCCTTATGTAATTTACATTACTTAAAGGAGAATTAGATCTTAAAGGAGAACTAAAGTTTAACTAAAGAAGAAGGTAGAAATGTTGTAACTGATGTTTTGGGTTTCTGTAACAGTCCAAGGCAACCACAGCCCTTTAGCAGTAAAGACTGTGTCTCCAAAGATGCCCCAGTAGCTCCCCTTCTTCTTTTCTGCTGATTCACTGCACATGCTCTGTGCTGCTGTCACTTACTGAGCTTAGGGAGCCACTCACAATATACAGTACACATAGAATAGAAATGTCACAATATAAGGCTGATTAGTAATTAATACACATAATTACTACATGGCAGCACAGAAACCAGTGCAATTAGCATCAGAATTTAATAATCAGCAAACCTGTAGCATCAGCTTATATTACAGACCAACCTCATTTTCTGCTGGATAATTAGTGACGAGCCCTAAGCTTAGCTTCTCAACAGCCAATCAGAGCCCACTGAGCATGTGAGTGTCACAGACACTTTCCAAGATGGTGACCCCCTGTGACAAGTTTGAAGTCCTGGATCATTGCTGCTATTGACAAGCTCAAACTTTAGCCTCGTGCAATAAGTTCTCTATATAAAATATGCCATTTTTAGCCATATTCAGTTTTAAGGTTTAGTTTGCCTTTAAGTTAGTATTAGCATGTTTTCCTTGTAACAGAGGGATCTCCTTAGCTGGTAAATTGTATGTCACCTCACTCCTCCCTCATGACTCCTTTCTAATCCCACTGCCCAGTCTACCCCAGCTTCCCCAGAATTCTTTAGCTCAACCCCACCCCTGCCTAGTTTAAACACTCCTCCAACCTCTCCATTCTTTCATTCTTACTTACATCTGGTATGGTACTTATGGATTGGAGGAAAGCTAAAGCATATTATTAATTTTTTTAAAAAGTAATTCCAATGTCAGCCTGTTAGTTTAACATTTGCGGTCAAATGAAATTATGAAGAAAGACTGGCGCTTAAGGGGAGATATGATAACTATGTATAAATATATAAGGGGATCATATAATAATCTCTCTAATGATTTATTTACCAGTAGGTCTTTCCAGCTGACACCAGTGCATCCATTCTGATTAGAAGAAATATTCTATCAAAATATTGGGAACATTTTTTTTGTTTTGTTTTTTTTTTTTTAAACAGTGAGAGCTGTGACGTTGTGGCATTCTCTCGTTGAATCAGTCATACAGGAAGATACGATAGAAAGCTTTACAAAGGGATTTGCGGCTTTTTAGCAAGCAAGAAAATAAAGTTTTATTGAAAACAGTTCATTACAAAGTTGATCCGGTGATTAGTTCAATCTTAGAGTCAGGAAGGATTGTTTCCCAATCTAAGGTAAATTAGAGATGCTTCAAAAGTGGCTTTAACCTAAAACATATTTAAACACAAAAGTATTACACCCCCATCTAAGTTATGGTAAAAATATATGTAACGGACAAATCATTCCCAGTTGGGTATATTTCCATTATTTTTATCGTCTGTGAAAGTGTTAGGGAAAAACATCTGCCAAAGTGATATCCTGAGAGTCTTGTATCCCTTGGAATAGGACTTGTTGTTCAATAAAATCCAGAATAGTATCTGTTGGTGACAAGCAGGGATATATCCCAGTGTCTCCTTAGACACGTCAGCTGCAAAGTATTAATAAAAGGATTGTCCTTAAGATAAATGATATTGTACATAAAGTTGTTCTCCTCTATAAATACTGAAGTACATATTAAAATCTAATCATTGTATAAGAAATGTTTGGCTGAGGCCTGATTTGTAACACATTTCCTACATGAAAAACAATTAAATGGTTTCTTCTATGTGTGGGTTTGTCATCGATGGACATTAAAGTCTGATGAAATATTGGAAGATGCATATTAAGACACATGTTTGATACATACGTTAAAACAAACTTATGGTTTTCCTTCTGTGTGAATTTAAGAGAGTATTTCTAAATTACTGTTACATGAAAATTATTTTCGGTTTTAATAGAATTAAGAAAATGGTTTCTCCCCATGTGGGTTCTTTCATGACGAGTAAGGGATAATCTAGTTGACAAACATTTCCCACACTCAGAGCAAGAATAAGGTTTCTCTCCTGTGTGAGCTCTTCCGTGGGCACGAAGGTGTGATGAAGAGGCAAAGCATTTCCCACACTCAGAACAAGAATAAGGTTTTTCTCCTGTGTGGATTCGTCGTTGATGGACTATAAGTACTGTTGAACTGGCAAAACATTTCCCACATTCAGAACAAGAAAAGGGTTTCTCCCCTGTGTGAGTCCTTTGATGACGAGCAAGGAGATAATGAGTTTGGAAACATTTCCCACACTCCAAGCAAGGATAAGGTTTCTCTCCCGTGTGAGCTCGTTCATGGGCACGAAGGTGTGATGAAGAGGCAAAACACTTCCCACACTCAGAACAAGAATAAGGTTTCTCCCCTGTGTGGTTTCGTCGTCGATGGACAGTAAGTTCTGTTGAACTGGCAAAGCATTTCTCACATTCAGAACAAGCAAATGGTTTTTCCCCTGTGTGAGTCCTTTGATGACGAATACGGTTAGCTCGATTTGAAAAACATTTACCACACTGAAAACAGGAATAAGGTTTATGTCCCGTGTGGGTTCTAAGATGATCAACGAGGCACGATCGATTCGAGAAACACTTTTCACACTCAGAACAAGAATAAGGTTTCTCTCCTGTGTGAGTTCTCTGATGGGCAGTAAGTTCTTTTGATCTAGTAAAACATTTCCCACATTCAGAACAAGGAAAAGGTTTCTCTCCTGTGTGGTTTCGTCGTTGATGGACAGTAAGTTCCGACGAAGTGATAAAACATTTCCCACATTCAGAACAAGAATATGGTTTCTCCCCGGTGTGGGTTCTGTGATGGATAGTAAGTTCTTTTGATCTAGTAAAACATTTCCCACATTCAGAACAAGCAAAAGGTTTCTCTCCCGTGTGGTTTCGTTGTCGATGGACAGTAACTTCTGTTGAAGTGCCAAAAGATTTCCCACAATCGGAACAAAAAAAATGTTTCTTTATTTTCTGGGTCGTTCTATGTCTATCAAAGTCTAAAATGTGCATAAAATGTTTATGGCACTCATTGGCATAATCGTCATATCCATTACCTTTTATTTTTAAAGGGCTGCTAACCAGGCTGTATCCCATGATAGGAGTTAGTGTATCCGTTCCCTGTATCTGTTCAGTAAGTGGATTAATGCTGTAAAATGATTGGTTTCCCTCGTCACATGAAGTCACTTCCTCTTTGACAGCATGTAAATCAGAATTAGATAGCAAGATGCTGTTTTCACATGAATTTACTTCCTCTTTTATAATGTCCAATATATAATTGCCTGACATGCTGTATCTCATGATAGGAGTAGGTGTATCTGTTCCCTGTAGCTGTTCTGTAAGTGGATTAATACTGCAATCTGATTGGTCTCCCTCTTCACATGAAGCCACTTCCTCCTTAATCCAATTGGCTGGTGAGGGCTGTTCCACTGGAGAAATGTCAGGGATTGTGATCGTTTCATCATAATTATTACAGGATAATGTTGCTTGAACATGTGATGTAACTTTCCTCTCGTCTTTATATTCACAGGCTGCTAAAGACAATAATAAGAGACTTTTATTTGTGATTGATCAGAGTTATGTCAGATTTAATGAGTTTGTATTTTCTGCTGTTTTTTTTCTAACAGTAATCATTCAGGATGTTACACGACGAGCACTACAATAATTAAAGATTACTTTCCCACTGTTGGGATTGCTTTCAGTGTATCCGCTTGCTCTCCCAGCTCCTAAGCAAAAAGGGACAATATGTGGACTTTATGGTGTGATCACCCCAATGGTCCAGGACAACTGCAGACATGTGGGAATCATGTGTTTGCTTCTGCCCACCCTCCCTAGACCACTATGAGCTTCCCCTCAAAAAATATTTCCTGCCTCCCAGTGTTTCCTCCCCCAGGTAAGTGTCAAGCACACTCACATTTTACACACAGTTACATTTACACTTAAATATAAACATACATTTTTAGGTGATATGGGGGGGGGGGTTTTCATGCGCACAATTTGTCAACTTACACATACATATAAAACACACAATTTTGTAGTTAAAAGTAGAAAACAGCGTACAGACATATTTAGCTGTTCAGCACTTTCAAAAAAAAGTAGTAAACCTACTAATAAACTACATAACGTTTCTACCACATTTTGAAAGCTTAGGTTGTTCTGAACAAACAATACAAATACTCAACACCCATAGGTTGGGCAGGTTAGGGCTGACTATCATACATTTTGTGGGTTACGGGCAGGGAGAGCAGCAGAAAGACAGTAATCTTACCCTGCCAGCTTTCGGCTTTATTTATAGGAGCACATCTGCCCTGCCCCACTCCCTTTCTTGATATCAGAGGTGGGCCAGATATAAATGGAGGTACTGGGCATGTTAGGGTCGGGTATGGGTTGAATTTATCAATATCATTATTTTGGTGGTAATGTCAGCAGCTATAAAAAGAATCAATTCTTTTTTTTTTTTTTTTTTATCTTTGTTACCTTGGGGCAATAAATGTAAATGTAAAAGAGTTTTTTTTTCTATTAAATGGATCTCTCCTCACTCTATCAGACATCTAGGAAATGAAGGGACCGAAAGGGGTGGTGCTAGAATTGAATTTTGTGGGGGGGTTGGACAACTGGATCTGAAAGGTATGTGTCTAAAGTTTTACGAAAATTAAAAATGTTTATATGATAGCTACAGACCAACTATCCTGCATAGATTCTATGCTTTACATATTATAGAAAGCAACCATTACTCACCCAGTGGGCAGAGCTTCTGGGGCTCCTCCTTTATCCCTTCCCTGTAAAGTTCCTGGTTTCCTTTTATATAGTCCCACTCGTCCAAGGAAAAATGGATGGAAACCTGATCAGTCCTTATGGCAACCTGTCACACACAATGTTCCAGTCATCCCCCAGCCAGAGAAAGGGATTATCATCCACTGTTACTAAACAATAAGGGGCCGCTGTACCCACCTCTCCAGTCAGCAGCTGGATGATGTTGGACATGAGTTCCAGGATCTTCTTGTCATTCTTGTTATTTTCCTTCTGTATGACGGAGCCAGGGGCATGCAGGGCCCCCCCATCATCTGACTTCTTCCTAGGGATGTAGTGCTAAATATTGAAAGGAAGAGAGAATGGTGTTTGAGCTGCAGAGAGACCCCCTTTGTACAGACAGACAGTCTCTTGTCAGTGTGCCAGTCACAGTGCCCCTCACCTCTCCAGTCAGCAGATAGATCATCTCCAGTGTCAGATTCACCATTCTCTCCTTCTTCCCCCGCTCCTCCTCCTCATTTTTATCCTTCTTCTTCTTCTTCCCCTTCATCCCTGTGTCACTCACTTCCTCCCACATTCCCATTGGCTCCTTGTGGGAGGGACTGACCTGGAAGTGACCCTGGAATTAAGCACTTACACATTTCTATACAGGATTATTCCCAGCAATACCCCCCTCCCAAAAACATTACAGGGGCCCAGCAGGGCCGGAACTAGGGGTAGGCAGAGTAGGGCGCAAAGCTGGGGGGGGGGGGGAGCACCAGGCAGGCACCTTCTCTGCCTCTCCTACCCCCTAGTCTGGTCCCTGATTGCCCCTCTGGTCATGTTCTTATTTTTGCGCCGCATCTTTTTTTTGGCATGCGCGCGGGGTCCCTAGTGCAAGCGTTCTTCCGCACGCTCACGTGCACGGTTTTATGCGCATGTGCGCCATTGTTGGGCGCTTGTACCGGCCACGCTGCCTGGGGCATCTGACTGGACTGGCCCAGCACTGGGGCCCAGATCCATAGAATCCCAATAAATCTCGCTGCATGAGGAAATTTCCATTATTTTCAAACTCAAAAGGAAAAGTGCCAGAGTGGGGATAATTTAGTCCATGTTTCAATATAATTTACATTTAGCAAATGTTATTCACACCAGTGATCAGTTGGCTAAATGTTTTGGTAGCCAATTATATTGGTTTTACATAGAAGCTGCACTGATCCCGTTATACAGCGGCTCCTCAGTACACTGAATCCAGCTGACACATTGAGGCCCCAGCGCTACAAGGCACCACATCCCACTGCTTGTCATCTTAACAAACACTTCAGTATTGAAGGTTGTGGCAGAGATACAAGGACTTAAAGGGCACCTGTTGGGTAAAAATGTTATCCCAAACCAAAGGTGCTAATAGAGTCTGCACTCCGGTTGGGGATAACAGCCACGTCCGGTCACTCAAATGTGCATAACGAGCAATTCGGGGCAGCTTTTTATTATGCAGAACCGGAGTGCAGACTCTATTAGCACCTTTGGTTTGGGATAACATTTTTACCCAACAGGTGCCCTTTAAGCAGGGAATAGAATAATTCAATGCTGTTCAACTTCTGTGGTACTGAGGGCAGTAATTATTTTGCCCTACATGGTGGAGGGACAATAATGGAAGCCAGTGTTGACCACTCCCTGTTTTTAAACCACACCCACTTAAAAGCACAAGACCATGTCCACATTAGCACACCAAAAAACCAATAATCATCATTTATGTGTGAAAAAAGTTGTCATATTAAAGGAGTTGTTCAGTATACAAAATAAAAACTGGGTAAATAAATAGGCTGTGCAAAATAAAAAATGTATCTAATATAGTTAGTAATATAAGCAAAAATATAATGTATAAAGACTGGAGTGACTTGATGTGTAACATAATAGCCAGATCACTACTTCCTGCTTTTCAGCTCTCCTGCTTTCCACTGACTGGTTACCCTGGTTACCAGGCAGTAACCAATCAGTGACTTGAGGGGGGGGCACATGGGACATAACTGTTGCTTTTGAATCTGAGCTGAATGCTGAGGATCAATTACAAACTCACTGAACAGTTATGTCCCATGTGGCCCCCCTTATTGTCACTGACTTAAGCTGGCCATAGACGCAAAGATCCTATCGTACGATCGGACTTCCCCATCTCCAGACCTGCCACTAACCATTCAGATCAAATAAAGTAGAAAAGAACAGATCAGCTGATCTCCCCCTGACAGCAATCGTACGAAAGTTATGTCCGAACAAAGCTGCTGACAGTCTCCCTCTGATATCGTCAGATCGGCAATACACGCAGAGATATTATCGGCAGCCGACAGAAATCTTCTAACCTGTCAGATCAACCAAAGACCGATCTCCGCCGGACAAAAAATGTCGGGACTCTCCACACACGATCCGAAAATCGCACGAATCCTGGATTTGTACGATCAGATCTTTGCGTCTATGGCCATCTTAACTCAGAGTTAGAGAGCTGAAAAGCAGGAAGTAGTGTTCTGGCTATTATGTTACACATCCACTCACTCCAGCCTTTATACATTACATTTTTGCCTAACTGACTATATTAGAAACATTTTTTATTTTGCACAGTCTATCTATTTACCCAGTTTGTTTTGTCACACTGAACTGTTCCTTTAAGACATATGCTTAAATCCATATACCTCATCCTCCCCTGTGGATAACACAGCACCCCCAGCACATAATTAAAGGAACAGTAACGTCAAAAAATAAAAGTGTTTTAAAGTAATGAAAATATAATGCAGTGTTGCCCTACACTGGTAAAACTGCTGTGTTTGTTTCAGAAACACTACTATAGTTTATATAAATAAGCTGCTGTGTAGCAATGGGGGCAGCCATTCAAAGGAGAAAAAGCTCAAGTTACACAGCAGATAGCAGATAAGCTCTGTCTTTCTAATGGTGTTATCTGTTAACCTGTGCCATATAGCCGTTTTTCAATTTCCGCCATTGCTACACAGCAGCTTGTTTATATGAATTATAGTAGTGTTTCTGAAGCAAACAGATCAGTTTTACCAGTGCAGGGCAACACTACATTATATTTTCATTACTTTAAAACACTTATATTTTTTAATGTTACTGTTCCTTTAAACACCTTAGGGACCCCTAACAATACATTTTCAAATGCTAAGAAACCCCCAAAACAAATACCAGGCTTATGTTCCACAGCGGAGTATGACACACACATGGAGCATAGGGGAGAGTATGACACACACATGGAGTATAGGGGAGAGTATGACACACACATGGAGCATAGGGGAGAGTATGACACACACATGGAGCATAGGGGAGAGTATGACACACACATGGAGCATAGGGGAGAGTATGACACACACATGGAGCATAGGGGAGAGTATGACACACACATGGAGCATAGGGGAGAGTATGACACACACATGGAGCATAGGGGAGAGTATGACACACACATGGAGTATAGGGCAGGCAGGGTGTGGTACAAACATAAACTGCACTGAGTCAGTACAAAGTGTCCCTGGGAATAATCAGCTCATGTGTTGGGAAGAACAAGGTAACGCTGCTCCTTTATTGCTAGTGCAGCCCCGATCCCTTACTCACCTGTTTCCCACGTGTGATAAGCCAGTGCAGGAGTTGCACAACTAGAGGAATCCACACAGAGATGCCAGACTGCAGGCTACAATTCAGCTTTATTCCTCGCTCTTCTCTCCACACTCTCTGCTCCTCCCCCTCACTTCCCCTTCCTCTGTCCATAACCTTTCTTATAACTCCGCCCACATTCACATTCTCACAGGAATGAATGGTACAACATTACACCACACTGCTCTGCTGCCTGGAACTGTGCTGGACTGTGAGGAGAGCTGGGACCTCTCTCATTGGCTGTGAGTGGAATGTGGGCGGTGCACAGAGCAGCAGAGAACAATGATTGGATTAGTGAGCACATGGGAGGGACAAAGAGTTAGGGACAGAGGGAAAACTCACAGATTGTATATAAAAGGCTGAGTTCAGTGAAAAGAAACCCAATAAGGATTATGTGTAATAAGATATGAGGCGACTCCAGTCCGAGTGGTTTTGTCGAAACAATGGGCTACTGGGAAAGGCAATTAAATGAGTTGGGGGATCTATTGTCTGTAAACACTGGGCTGCTGGGAAAGTAGTGAAACCAGTCTGGGGGTTTCTGTTGAGAAATAATAGGCTGCTAGAGAGGTGGGAAAAGCTGGGGTGGGAGTAGGATAACAGGGTTGATCCTGCTTTCTGGCCTCTTGGGTAAACCAGGCAAAGCCCATTCTAAAGGCAACGGTGCTCACGGGCGCTGCTTTTGCTTCTGGGTAAAGGAGCAGACCTACAGGAGAAGCCCTTAAAGGAAAACTATACCCCCCAAACAATGTAGGTCTCTATTAAAAGATACTGAGTAAAACAGCTCACGTGTAAAACCCCGCTTCATGTAAATGAACCATTATCATAATAATATACTTTTTTAGTAGTATGTGCCATTGGGTAATCATAAATAGAAAATTGCCATTTTAAAAAATAAGGGCCGCCCCCTGAGATCGTAAGATTCACTGTGCACACATACAAACCACATGTAAGGTCACATGAGCCAATTAACAGACAGAGTTCTGCCTTTTGCTTCCTCACTTCTTCCTGTTACAGTTAATGTTGTAGTATTTCTGGTCAGGTGATCTCTGAGGCAGCACAGATAGAGTCACGAAATGGTGGTTCAAGGCAAGAGATGTAAAAGGGCAATATTTATTTAAATATATTCCAGTTTGGTAAGATTCTTTAATATTTCATTCAATTTGATATAAAATATCTGTTGCTTAAGTATTCATTTTGGGGGTATCTAATCACTCCTATACTCAAAAAACCTTCCCTTGATCCCAGCTCTCCCACTAACTATCGACTGGTCTCCCTTCTTCCATTCGCATCCAAATTACTAGAAAGGCTTGTTTACAAACGCCTGATCCAGCATCTCACTCACAACTCCCTCCTCGACCCCTTGCAATCTGGCTTCCGCCCATCACACTCGACTGAAACTGCACTCACCAAAGTAACCAATGATCTTCTATTGGCAAAGTCTAAAGGTCATTATTCCATTCTAATCCTTCTAGATCTCTCTGCAGCCTTTGATACAGTTGACCACACACTCCTCCTTGACATTCTACACTCATCTGGCATTCGGGACACTGCTCTTTCATGGTTTACATCTTATCTGTCTGACCGTTCCTTTAAAGTTTCCTTCTCTAACTCTACTTCTACTACTTTCCCACTCTCTGTTGGAGTTCCTCAAGGCTCTGTTCTTGGCCCCCTGCTGTTCTCGCTCTATACAACTTCACTAGGAAAACTCATTCAGTCATTTAGACTTCAGTATCACCTTTATGCTGATGACACCCAACTCTACTTGTCTACTCCTGATCTTTCTAATTCTGTCCTTTCCCAAGTCACAGACTGTCTCTCTGCTGTCTCCTCCTGGATGTCACAGCGCCACCTGAAACTGAACCTTTCTAAAACAGAACTCATTATATTTCCTCCAAGATCTTCCCCTGTCCCTCAGATATCACTCACTGTAAACAACACCACCTTTCATTCCACCACACAGGCTGCCTAGGAGTCATCTTAGACTCTCATCTATCTTTTTCACCACACATTCAAACTCTTGCAAAATCTTGCCGTATTCAACTGCGCAACATTGCTCGAATACGACCCTATCTCAGTTCAGAATCAACTAAAACACTGATTCAGTCTCTCATCATCTCCCGCCTTGATTACTGCAACTTACTCCTCACAGGTATTCCAACAAGTCACCTTTCACAACTCCAATCTGTTCTAAACGCTGCCGCTAGACTCATTCATCTATCTCGCCGCTCAACATCAGCTGCTCCCATATGTATGTCCCTTCACTGGCTCCCAATCTCTTCTAGAATCAAATTCAAATTACTTACACTCACATTCAAGGCCCTTAATAATGAAACCCCTCCCTATATTTCATCTCTAATCTCCAAATACTCTCCTTCACGAAACCTACGCTCTGCTTCTGATCTTCCCTCACTTCTCCTCTGGTCACTTCTGCCCATTCTCACCTACAAGACTTCTCTCGGGCTTCTGCTTTTCTCTGGAACTCTCTGCCACAAGCTGTCAGACTTTCTCCTTCCTTCCAAACTTTCAAGTGCTCCTTAAAGACCCATCTGTTTAAAGAGGCCTATTCGATGTACCTTAATTAATCATTGCTGTATCAAAAATGACAAAGTGTTTATATAATCCTAATGTCTCAATTGTACCCTAACCTTTTAGTTTGTAAGCCCTATTGTATTCTGTAATCCTTGTCTGTTATCCACCATTTATTCCCTGTTTGCTATAACTGCAGTAAAGCACTGCGTATCTTGACAGCGCTATATAAATAAATGATGATGATAGTTTTCCTTTAAGGGTAGTGGCAGAAGGGGTGATTAGTCATACAGCATCTGCCCAAAATGCCTTCCCACTGGCAACAATACGAATCGCTTCAGATTTCCAAAGCAATTCATATGTCATCCTGCTGGCAATTCATATTCTTACTGACAGGAAGGCATTTTATGGAAATTAGTCGCCCGAAGTAGAGAAGATTTGTCGCTGATTGACTAATCTCCCCATCTGCCACCATCCTAAATGTCTACTGTGGTGACTGGTGGCAACGGTGCAAAGTGTGTTATTTAATTCTTCATTAAGATTTTTAATAAATATGACCTTCCCTTTTTTTCCAAAACAAATAATGTTGTCTGAGTGGTTTATTTTGATTACTGTCTTATGGCACAATTTGGTCATTTGGGTTTTAGTTTTGAGTCACAGGAGGCAGATTACACACTACAGACCTTATAAGAGTATAATGCACTGGCATATTCTTATTTTCCATACGTCTCCTTTAACTAACAAAGCTTCTTACTAAACACAGTAACCATGACAGCCAATCAGCTGCTATGTTTAAGTGGCACTGATAGGGTTACCACCTGGCTGGTATTTTATTACTCAAAATGGTGCTTAATGTCAATGTTATAGGGTTGCACCGAATCCAGGATTCGGCCTTTTTCAGCAGGATTCAGCTGAATCCTTCTGTCCGGCAGAACCAAATCAAATTAGGCATCTAGAAGGAAATCGCGTGAATTTTTGTCACAAAACAAGGAAATTAAAAATGTTTTCCCCTTCCCACTCTAATTTGCATATGCAAATTAGGATTCCGTTTGTTATTCGGCCGAATCCTTTCTAAAGGATTCGGGGGTTCGGCCAAATCCAAAATAGTGGATTCGGTGCATCCCTAGAATGTTATTAATAGGGAAAATACTGCCGGTATTCTTTCATGGAAAAGGTGACTGGCTGGGGAAACATTGTGAGAAAAAGAAAGCCTGAAACTGTCACATATGTGAACAAAAGGTGCATATCAATGTGTTTTTTCCCTACAATGCTATATTTTCTCTTTAATTGTAGTGGCCTCAATGGGGTGATTTACTTGACACAGAAACAATACAGGCATGGGACCTGTTATCCAGAATGCTTGGGTCCTGGGGCTTTCTGGATAATGGATCTTTCTGCAATTTGGATCTCCATACCTTAAGGCTACTAGAAAATCATATAAACATGAAATAAACCCACTAGGCTGGTTTTTCTTTCAATAAGGATAAATTATATCTTAGTTGGGATCAAGTACAAGCGACTGATTTATTATTACACAGAAAAAGGAAATAATTTTTAAACATTTTGATTATTTGATTATAATGGAGTCTATGGGAGACAGCCATTCTGTAATTCGGAGCTTTATGTATTTCTGGATAAAGGATCCCATACCTGTACTTTGGAATGCCTATAACATGATTACATACCTCCCAACATTTTGGAAGTAAAAAGAGGGACAAAAATTTTTTTTCCGCACATAGTGCAGCAATTTTTGGACAACACCCCTATCTGTGGCCACACCCCCTAATTACCATGTTTGTTTTACAAAATTTGGCAGGTTATGAAAGTTTGAAAATATTTCTCCTTATCTAAACTGTGTTTTTGTGTCTCAAAATTGTTACAAAGTATCTTATTTGCACCTGTTAGCTGTTCTGGGCTCTCTGCTAAAAGCCAATTAAGTGAGAAACGTTGTTTCTTTTTCTGGCTGTTCAGTGCATAGAAAAGAGGGACTTTCCAGTAAAAATGAGGGACTGCGGGTTGAGCTGAGGGACTGTCCCTCCGAAAAAGGGACAGTTGGGAGGTATGTGATTGTGCAGGTACAATGCACTGTGTCAGCTGATGGCGGCCTCTGATCCTGTATTAATAGTCTGTATCATCCAACAGAACCATTGGAACTTCATATGAAAATGCAGGAAGCACTTTTAATACATAGGGGCAATTCACAAAAGTGGAGGAAGCATATTTTTGGTTCAAAGGTGGTGTTAAAACTGGTGTAATTACAGTTTCCATATTCACAAACAGAGATCTGACATAATACTGACTCAACCTCCACTTTTTATACTCTAGTGAAATAATACCAGTTTACAGATACTATTGTGATTATGACTTTAAAGTGACAAAAACAGAGAAGAAAATTTAATTTTTCACGACATTTTCATTCAACATTTTTAAAATGGAGTAAAACTCAGTGTGAGCTCGGCATTGTTTCACCCAATCTCCAATCACCTCACTTTTAGGTGCAGTGCGGGCAGCGCCGGATTCGCTGGGCGGGCGCCCCTAGGCCGTGCGTTCCCAGCGCCCGCCCGCACTACCACATGCTGGCGCAAAAGCACAGGCTCCCCACAGAGTGGCAAAATGTGCCACCCTAGGCCCGGGCCTATGTGGCCTCGCCACAAATCCGGGCCTGAGTGCGGGGGATTAATTAGCCAACTCATGAGGATCAGCAGCCTGTTGTCAGGGGACAAACCCTGTTTTCTGAGAAATCAGAAATGAATTACAAAGGAAAGGATATTATTTCTGTATATATATAAAAGTCCAACAAACTAAATCACATTTACATTATTTTGCTATTATTTGCTAAATGAATGAGGCAATGTTAGCATTTTGAGTAAGTAGATATTTATATTATAGATATTTATTTAAAGGTCAAGTAAAGCCACACTTATTACAGATATTAAACACAATCTCTGAATTATTTTCCAGATCTTGACCTCTTGCCCTAGTCGAGGTCTAAGAGATCTTTCAGAATACATCTTTTGGCAGGCCATGACTGGCAATCTGTGGGTTCTGGCAAATGCCAGAGGGGCTGCTGTAAATTGCCATAGACACTCACCATATATTGGGCTAGTGGGGGCCATTTTGGGTGCTGTGTGGCCTGTTTGGACCTCTGTGTACCTTCAATGTCAGGGCCTATTTTGTATCTCAGTACAGACCTGTCTATTGGTAATGTATGGACAAGTCATTAAGCTTTGCATGTAGATTATTTGAACCATGTGTAGTCTATGTCAGGAAAATTTACTAGAATAATTTGGGGGAGGGGTATTTACCTTGCTATGTCACTTCCTGTATAGCACCTTTTTATATGCTAATTCAAGAAGTTGTTTCACACTTGACAGAGAGTCTCATAGGGCATATGATGTGCAGGGAAAGCAAACTTTAAAACAATCAAATCTTTATTAATCCATGTTAAAATACATCAAATGAGCTGGTAGGGGGATACTTGGGCTACTGGGCATGTCCCTAAGTGAGATTGATTTGTGATACAATGTGTGTTCTGCCATATTGGCCTGTTAAACTGGCAGGGAATCTCTTCTCTGAAGGGCACATTCATTATACGAGGCAAATGTACAGCTGAGTCACCTAATGACAGACGGACAGGTTTATTAAGAGCTAAAGACTATTCCTGTGCGCCAGTGAATTTCATCTTATCTTGGATGTGAGGTGGCCGATTCCTCTATCACTGGGCACCAGGAGAAACTATTTGAATGGGTTGTGTGTGGTGTGCAGTTCTCCAAAATCCCTTAGAACTGTTTAAAGGAGAAACAAACCTTTACCAAAAATAACCCCCCCCCCAGCCTAGCTGCCCTCTGGGGAAATGCCCCTAACTTTTTACTTACCCCTTGGTGCAGATTCAGGGATTGCAGTTCACAGCAGCCATCTTGCAGGTCTTCAGTAATCTGAGAATGAGACCAGTGTGGTGGCGAATGCGCACTTGGAGCAATTTCCCGGTTTGCAACAACTGCGCATGGGCCAAAATGCACATAAATTGCCAAATCCCCGGAAGAAGACACGAAGACCTGGAAGATGGCTGCTGTGAACTCCAATGCTGTGATTCTGCTCCAAGGGGTAAGTAAAAAGTTATGGGCGTTTCCTGGGGGGCAGCTAGCCTGGGGGGGAGGGAGGGGGGGCCACATGGGGTGGGGGGTAGGGTTTTTTGGTAAAGGGTTTGTTTCTCCTTTAAAAGACAGATTCACAGAAGAGGAGCAAAAGGCTGTGCTTAATAAATAAACCTTTATGGGGGAATTTACAAAAGTGGAGTTAGACCATTTTTGGAGTAAAAGTGGTGATAAACTGTAGAAAAATACTTTCTCCATATTCACAAACAGAAATTCGCCTAAAACCTGATTCAATCGTCACTTTTAGTTTTTTAGTGAATGATTTTCCAGAAATTTGTCTTTCAAACGACATAAAAATGGCGCAAAAACATAATTTGAAATGTAATTTAAACTGCCAAACTCCCCATGTGTCAAATCAATTCTAAAATAATCTGCTCTGCTTTGCTTCGCCCAATCTTCATTTCACATCTCTTGTAGGTGCCCCATTGGGGAATTATTATCATATTAATAGGGATCAGCATTTTATAGTCAGAGTCACAAATTTGTGTCTAACCCTATAGGTGTAAAATCCTCATTAACAAAACAAGTAAAACACTGATTAAACAAAATAAGTGTATTTTATACACTTTGATATGTAAAACGTTTTTAACTCACACTTGCATTATTTTACTAGTTTTATCTTAATGAATGAGGCAAAATTAGCAATTTGAGTGAATATGTTATCTAAATGAAAAGTGAAGCCTCACAGACAATTTTTGTTTTAGCAGCAATTAGACATTTGACCTAAGATAATAAAACATATTTCTGATACAAATCTCTATTGTATGCAAAATAGAATTTTTTGTATTTAGACCCTTAGATCTTGTTACAGATGTGGCATTACACAAACATGCAGGCAGATTTAGAAAGCTCAGGTTATGCTGAAATAAATGATGTATAACTGTATGATGTAAAACTGTATGATGTAATGATGTAGGTAAAATAACCCCTCCCCCAAAAATCCAATTTGATGTCTGACTGACAGGTTTAAAAAGAAAAGACAAAAAAATTCATACATTTTTTGTTTAAAAGACAAATTCCCAAACGTGGAGATAGAGGTAGTGAATTTAGTGGGAAATCTGACATTTTTATCTCCACTTTTATTTTGTCTCAATATCACCACTTTTGTGAATTGCTCCCTTAGTGTTTTTAAAAATGTAAACTGTTGATGCTTATATTACCAGGTTCAGTCTGGAACATCACAGGGGATCACTGGGACTCCACTGCTCAATGAAATAGAACCTCATGCATCAAGTGCTACTTGGGGGTCTAAGCTTAGCAATTATATTCAGTAGAGAATCCAACAAAGTGACACCAACCCAATATTGCAGCAGATTTCTTGAGCAGAGATCTGGGGAATTGGAAGATTTGTAAGGACTGTTAAACTATGTGTCTATTTAAAATCAATTTGCAGACATTTTGGAGTCCCTATAGGAAGGCTTAGAGAAACATCTTGATTTTTGACCTAAAAGCACAAATGTCAGCATTTCTGGAAATAACAAGACAATTTGGGCAGCTGAGACTCTGCAGCAGTTATAAATATTAACCCTTCCAAAGTTTTTGGTTGCCTCAGTAGCACCTTATTGTAGTCACTATTCTAATGAGTTAACCCTTATCTCCAGAGTCGTTGTAATAAAAGTTTCTCACCCTGGTGGCCCAGTGGTGCGGCGGGGACGCCCGCTGCTCCTGTCCTGCGCCAGCACCGGTTCCTTAGGGCGCGTGCACGCCTCTTCGCAAATTAAAGGCGGGCTGGCGTGATGAGGCCAGCGCGCAATGGCGTGAAATTTGAACTCTTTAAAAGGCTCATTCCGGCTTTCGGTGTTTGCCCGTTATAGGTTTTGTTACCTCGTGGTGTTTTGAGCTATATTGTATCTTGATCTGTATCCTGTTTTGACCCCTGCCTGGCTATCGACTATTCTGAACTCTTGTATCCTGACCCTTGCCTGAATACCGACTACCTCTTCTGCTAAATCCCTTCTGATTGATCACCCAGTTTGACCTTTGCCTGCCTGACTATATTTGTACTCCGCCTGCCCGACCTGGCCTGTTCTGACTACGATTCTGTTTCACGCCTTGTACTACGCCCTTCTGCCCAGAGACTTTGTTATCTGGTTGTGCCCCTCTGCTTGTCAGAACCCCTTGCCTTGCACCTCTTGTTATAAGACCTGGCGGCATCTGAGTATCTGAGGGAAGGAATTGTTTGATTATATTAAGTGTAATGGGATATTTTATGGTGCCAAAAATGTATATAGAGAGCATGAAAGACATCAGAAAGACAGATATATTTATTATTATTATACCAGAAGGCATTCAGAGGAATATCCTCCCATCTAACCCAGCAGGGGAGATAGATTAAAGAAAGCATTTTTAAACCCTTTGAGAAAAGAGCAGCAAATTTTCAAGGCGTGTTGATGGTTGAGTCTGTGGATGAATATAGAATAATGTGTCGCCCTGGTTATATTCTAAATTGCAATAATATAAAAAAAATTGGTTAGAAGCTGAATGAATAAATAAACCCAACACCCCATAATACACACAAGAAATATTCCAAGTTGATCAAACTTGATATAAAAACCCTATCAGGTCTCACTAAACCCAAATGAATGGTCCCAAAGGTCCCGGAAGTACAAATATAAATAGAAACAGAATAGAAATGCCACCCCCCCCATGGTTGGCAACATGTGCATTAGGCTGGTTACTTTTTGGACCTTTTAGACTTAATTTAAGTTTGGCGAGACCAGTTGTAGTTTTTATATCACGCTTGATCAGTATGGAATATTTCCTTATAATTACTTTAACTTTATTGCATTAGGAATTAATCAAGATTTTTGTATATTTATAAATCTTGATTGACTCGGCTAATGGAGGGACTCCTCTTCTTTCTTGTTATGCAGAGAACTGTCACCTGAGTATCCACCTGTACATTTATCAAACAAGAAGTTTACTTGTAAGGCAAATATCTTGAAGTATTATTTGTCTGAATAAATTATGTTGCAGTATTGTTTCATCTCCCTTGTGTTTTATTTAATAACACTACTTGGGTAGGTCCTGTAACCTACAGAAGAAAGAACTACTGGAAAGAATCAAAAAGATAAATTCTTACCATTTTTTCTTTTTCCTGGACTAGAACATGTTAATGGGTACAATTATCCCACACTAATGAGATCTTGTGGCAAGAGGTGGTGGTTCTGGCAATATTTTAAAGGTGGCCATAGACTTAACAATTACGATCTTTCTTGGAAAGATTGTTCGTTTCAATACACACGTGTAGAGCTGAATCGTCAGATATACAGGTAGATATACAGGTACAAACAATAGAATTTGGATGTTTGGATGCCTTCAAAGGCACCCGATTCAAATTTTCCGTCCATCCTGATCGACGAGCCGACCAATATCCAAGTCTTCTGCCGATATCGTCGGCTCTTTTCCCACCATACACGCACCGAATTTCATACGAAAATTTGTTTTGTACGATATTATCTGTGCGTTTATGGCCACCTTAAGAGTTCATCAGTACCAGAGAGTGTTACAGATCAGTTCCTGTAGAGGTAATCCAGTCAACTACAGCAAGATTACACTGAGCAGCATGTACAGTATGATCTTCGTGTTAATTAACACAATTAAAAAGGAGAGGCGTATCCTGCCCAACCTAATCCAGCAGTTGATTAAGCGTTGATCAGACACAGCCTTCCAGACATGATGCGTGAATCCTCAAAGTCTAATCCACATGCCCTGTTACAAATACATCACTGAATGAAGAGATCACCAAACGCATATTTATTACTAAATACAACACAACATGTTTTGGGTTCCTTCGAAACCTTTATCAAGTGTATAACAAAAAGAAACGTGATACCCAATATAAACCAAAAGGACCCCCCACCTCCCGGTGTAGCTGATTGATGCAGTTTCACAATTCCAATTACAGGAATCCAAATATCCCATTTTCGCCAGCCATGGATTCGGGTCAAAATTTTGCATCTGCAATTTTATTTGGTGAAACTTTGTTGAAAAATTCACCATAAGAAATAATGCTCAGTACAACATGTTGTGTTGTAGTGAGCAATACATATTTGAAGCAACTATGTTTGGTCCTAGTCCAGCAGTCTTTTATCTTCAGGGAAGGATCCAGGGTGAAATTCCGCATTTCGCATCTGCATTTTTTTTTTGTGAAACTTCATTGAATAATTTGCAGAAAAAGTCACCATAAAAAAAAAGCAATAAATATTTGTAATAAGCAATAAATATTTGACCAACTAGACTACGTTTGGTGCTCTCCTAGTCGAGCAGTCTTTTATCTTCAGGGAAAGAACAGCATTTTTTTTTATCAAGGGGGATTGGGAATTATAATTCTAGAGACTTTCTAGTTATATTTGTTATCATTTATTTGATTAAATGCTGTTCAAACATTTTTCATTAAAGTGGTAGTTCAATTGCATGTCTGCCGGATGAGGCTATATTCAATTCACCTATACAATGCTTCAGGCTTCAGGCTATTTTTCCTTCCTGCAAGACAACTGGTTATCTGTTCCTCTTGCCAAATTTACATACAACAATGCCCAGCACTCTTCTATCAAACAATCATCGTTTTTTTTTACAAGTTTTGGCCTAAATCCTACTGCATTTCTTTTTGTTCTCCTACAAGAAATTAGGGTTCCTGTGGTCCAATATGTACAACTCTAACAGCAAACTATGACCAAAGCTCAATCTACATTTAAAACTTTTGAAAATCGTAAATGATCTACATAGTTATATCGGGTGGAAAAAAGACAAAGTCCATCAAGTCCAACCCCTCCAAATGAAAACACAGCTCCATACACTCCCCTCTCTACTTTCACACAAATTCTATATACCCATATCTTTACTAACTATAGAGTTTAGGATCACAATAGCCTTTGATATTATGTCTGTCCAAAAAATCATCCAAGCCATTCTTAAAGGCATTAACTGAATCAGCAGATTCACAACATCACCCGGCAGTGCATTCCACAACCTCACTGTCCTCACTGTGATGAACCCCCTACTCTGTTCCTTTAATTGAAACTTCTTTTCCTCTAGTCTGAATGGGAGGCCTCTGGTACGGTGATTCTCTTTATGGGTAAAAAGGTCCCCTGCTATTTGTCTATAATGTCCTCTAATGTACTTGTAAAGTCTAGTCATGTCCCTTTCGCAAGCCCCTTTTTTTCCAGAGAAAACAACCCCAACCTTGTCAGTCTCCCCTCATAATTTAACTCTTCCCTCCCTCTAACCAGTTTAGTTGCACTTAGTCTCTGCACTCTCTCCAGCTCATTTATATCCCTCTTAAGGACTGGAGTCCAAAACTGCCCCCATACTCCAGATGAGGCCTCACCAGGGACCTATAAAGAGATACAATTATGTTTTCATCCCTTGAGTTAATGCCCTTTTTATACAAGAACTTTATTTGCTTTAGTAGCCACAGAATTACACTGCCCAGAATTAGACAACTTGTTATCTACAAAAAACCCAGATCCTTCTCATTTAAGGAAACTCCCAACACACTGCCATTTAGTGTATAACTTGCATTTATATTATTTTTGCCAAAGCGCATAACCTGCATTTATCAACATTGAACCTCATTTTCCAGTTTGCTGCCCAGTTTTCCAACTTAGACAAATCACTGTGCAAAGTGGCAGCATCCTGCATGGAACCTATAGTTCTGCACAATTTAGTCTCATCTGCACAAATAGAAACAGTACTTTCAGTGGCCACCTCCAGGTCATTAATAAACAAGTTGAAAAGCAAGGGACCTAGTACAGAGCCCTGCGCTACTCCACTAACAACACTGGTCCAATTAGAAAATGTTCCATTTACCACCACTCTTTGTAGTCTATCTTTTAGCCAGTTCTCTTTTTTTAAAATCTTTATTTTTGTTAGGCAAACCAAATGTTACAAAAAATTGCACATGGTCAATATACATAGCGCAAATAGATTAACACTCCCATAACATATTACGACTGATGCTACTAAGGTCAACATTATCTGCATGTAATGAGGGAGACCAAAAAAAGTGGACAAAACAAAATAACCTCATATAGAGCAAACAAATCCGTCTTCGTTATGCTACCAATAGTAAACAACCTTAATGTAGTGCAATTTGGTCAAGAATAATATAGAAAAAATAGGGTGGGGAGGGAAATAAACGGGGGAAAAATTTTTCCAGGCTTATCAATACACTGTAAAAGATGCAAGGGAGTACAGGCAGTATGAAACCGTATGATATTACAAGTATAGTTCAGTCATAATTAAGTACAAAATGAGGTCAACACATGCCAAGAATAGTAAACAAGGGTTGAGTCAAGGGGTAGCCCCATCATGGTCTGGCAGAGAACAACCAACTAGGCAACCGGGTCTGGCCCCTTCTAAATATAGAGTCCACGGTAACCAAGTGGCCCAATGTTTCCGAATAGCTGTTTGAGTTACAGCATGGATCTCTTCAAACTTTCGAACCTCCTCCATTTCCGTCCACCATTCAGAGATAGTAGGTACCAAAGGAGATTTCCATTTGCGTGGAGTCAAAATTTTTGCAGCATTCAACGCATATTGAACCAGGGATTTGGTATAGAGGGATGTTGACATGTCATTATGGTGCAGCAGTACCGCTGCCGCCATCTTCTCGATCTCCAAATGAAGCTGGTCCTTGCAAATGGACAAAATCAAAGTCCAATACTTCTGAATTTCAGTACATTCCCATAAAATATGGAGCAAAGTGCCCCGAGCAAGTCCACAACGCCAGCAGACGTCTGAAACCCCTGGGAAAATTTTGTTTAACTTGGTGGGGGTATTGTACCATCTTGTCAAGATCTTATAATTGCTTTCCAAAATGCGGCAACTCCTAGGACCAGAGCAGGATTTGAGGATCACCTCTTCCTGTTCCCGTTCAGAAAACAGATGATTAATGTCGTGACCCCATTTAACAAGATGCGGTTGTAAAGGTATTTAGCCAGTTCTCTATCCAGGTACAAATACTATGTTCCAGGCCAACATTCCTTAATTTAACCAGTAACCTTTTGTGTGGCACTCTATCAAATGCTTTAGCAAAGTCTAAATAAGAGACCCAGAACTCAACTGGTGTTCCTGAACCTTGCTTGTTTTGACCTTTGCTGTATCGCTGCCTAAACCTGCCTGTTATTGACTACTCTCTTGGTTCTTGCACTTGTAGTGCACTGTCTGGCTGGTACTGACCCGACATGTTTATCCTGACTATGCTCCTGGTTCCTGTACTGCACTGTCTGACTGGTAATGACCCGGCCTGTTCCACAACTACACTCTCTGTTCCCCGTCCTTCCTGTATACGTTAGTTTTCTTGTCTGTGTCAGGAGCTAACTGGGATCGAACCCTGAATTATACTCTCACAAGCTCCTGCATTATTTCGTTGAGCCACTGGAGACCTTTTGAACCTGCATCTATTGGTATGATTAAAGACGTTCTACCTTTTACGTTTGCTCACCTCCTCCTCCTCCTTCTTGTTCTGCCAGGTGTTGGTAATATGTTAATTAAGGGCCTTTATAAGCCTGTTACCAATGTTACTCCGGTGCTTGATCATTGAAGCTCCCAAGCTAGATCCTGCGTTCTCCTTGTTCCTGTGACTTCTGATTCCTGCTTTCGTTCCTGAGATTCCTGCTTGTTCCTGAGATTCCTGCCTTGTTCCCTGTGCCTTTGTTCTCTGCTTCAGTTCCCCTTACCTGCTCTCTGTTTGATCTCCTGGTTATTGACATCGGCTTGTTTTCTGGACTACCCTCTGCCATCAGCCTGCCTCCGACCTCGGCCTGCCATACGGACTTGTTTGCAATCAGCCTGCCCCCGACCTTAGCCTGTTTCTCGGACTTGCTTTATTGTTGCCTGCCCTTGACCACCAACCTGGCGTAAGAACTTATATTATTTATCTTTTGTTATAAGTTATATTGCCATACTTTTCATTATTAAAAGACTATTCTGCATAACATGTTTCCGGCCTATCAAAACCTCAAATACCCGATGTACTCGTGTTATTCAGCACCAAGGCTCCTAACCACCAGCCACTCACCTGTGGCCAAGCCTGACAGAATGATCAAGCCATTTAATCAGGAGCCTGCTGGTGACACCTCTGCTGTGCAGTCTGAACTACAACAATCTGCAGAATGGCTTTCCTCCATTAAAAGGTATGAGGGTGAAGATGATTCCTTTCATGATCTACTTGATTTGTGCAAGAAGTTTTCTATGGTTCCATTTGTCAAAGAAGCCCCTGATAATATGAAAAGCAAGTTAATTATTCTGTTTCTTTTGGGAGGTAAGGCCTTGGAGTGGGCTGAGGCATGTATTGATGAAGAAGCTCATTTTTTAGAGGACCCCTGTTCCTTTCTATCTTTTCTAAAGGCAACATTCACTGGAGATTTGTGGCCAGTTGCTTCCAATTTATTTTCTTCCAAGGAATCTTCTGTTAAACAAACTAAGCCTTTCCAGCTTACCCCTCCAGTGCCAAGATATTCCGAACTTGTTGGCCTCAAAAATATCTATCAACCTGTTACTACCTTTTCCTATGAAGATTCAGAGGTAGATGATTCTTTCCAAGTTGATTGGGGGAATATATCTGATGAGGAAGATTTGGAGAATTTCTCTATTGAAGAGGACTGTACTGATTTTTCTGATGTGGAAGATTGGGAAGATGTGGAATCGGATGAGGATGAAATACCTACCGCATTTACCACTAGGTTCAAGGGCCGATTAGTCTCCCAGTGTCAGCCTGTCTTCCACTCTCTACCTACTTCTCAGTCTGCTACCATGTCCGTTACCGATCCTGTATCAGCCTCTCTGAGTCTCAGGCCTGAACCACAGTTTATTTCTTTTTCTAATATACCACGGCCGGCTTCCCAGCCAAACTTCTCTCCCATCCCAGGCTCGGTTCCAGCAGCCCAGCCGGTTCCAGCAGCCCAGCCGGTCCCAGTGATGGCTTCCCAGCCGGTCCCAGTGATGGCTTCCCAGCCGGTCCCAGTGATGGCTTCCCAGCCGGTCCCAGTGATGGCTTCCCAGCCGGTCCCAGTGATGGCTTCCCAGCCGGTCCCAGTGATGGCTTCCCAGCCGGTCCCAGTGATGGCTTCCCAGCCGGTCCCAGTGATGGCTTCCCAGCCGGTCCCAGTGATGGCTTCCCAGCCGGTCCCAGTGATGGCTTCCCAGCTGGTCCCAGTGATGGCTTCCCAGCCGGTTCCCCGAAAGCTGCCTCCCGTGCCGGTTCCCCGAAGCTGCCTCCCGTGCCGGTTCCCCGAAAGCTGCCTCCCGTGCCGGTTCCCCGAAAGCTGCCTCCCGTGCCAGCATCCCTCCAGCCTGCAGTTCCTGTGCCAGTGGTCCCGTCTGCAGCTCCAGTGCCAGTGGTCCCGTCTGCAGCTCCAGTGCCAGTGGTCCCGTCTGCAGCTCCAGTGCCAGTGGTCCCGTCTGCAGCTCCAGTGCCAGTGGTCCCGTCTGCAGCTCCAGTGCCAGTGGTCCCGTCTGCAGCTCCAGTGCCAGTGGTCCCGTCTGCAGCTTCAGTGCCAGTGGTCCCGTCTGCAGCTCCTGTGCCAGTGGTCCCGTCTGCAGCTCCTGTGCCAGTGGTCCCGTCTGCAGCTCCTGTGCCAGTGGTTCCGTTTCCAGCTCCTATGCCAGTGGTCCCGTTTCCAGCTCCTGTGCCAGTACTTCAGCTTCCAGCTCCTGTGCCAGTACTTCAGCTTCCAGCTCCTGTGCCAGTACTTCAGCTTCCAGCCCCTGTGCCAGTACTTCAGCTTCCAGCTCCTGTGCCAGTACTTCAGCTTCCAGCTCCTGTGCCAGTACTTCAGCTTCCAGCCCCTGTGCCAGCAGCCTTGCCGCTTCCAGCCTCCGAGCCAGCAGCCTTGCCGCTTCCAGCCTCCGAGCCAGCAGCCTTGCCGCTTCCAGCCTCCGAGCCAGCAGCCTTGCTGGCTTCAGTCTGTGAGGACCTGTGTACTGTGGCCTCTGGGCCCAAGGACAAATCCACTTCTAGACCTGCCGTACCTGCTACGGGATCTGATAGTTCTGGTGTTCCAGAGTCTACCAGTCTTGTTGCTGTTCATGATGGTCTTCCTGTTGTCCTGGGCAAGCCACCACCTGTAATGGGTGCCTCTGCTGGTCCGCCACCTGTAATGGGTGCCTCTGCTGGTCCGCCACCTGTAATGGGTGCCTCTGCTGGTCCGCCACCTGTAATGGGTGCCTCTGCTGGTCCGCCACCTGTAATGGGTGCCTCTGCTGGTCCGCCACCTGTAATGGGTGCCTCTGCTGGTCCGCCACCTGTAATGGGTGCCTCTGCTGGTCCGCCACCTGTAATGGGTGCCTCTGCTGGTCCGCCACCTGTAATGGGTGCCTCTGCTGGTCCGCCATCTGTAATGGGTGTCTCTGCTGGTCTGCCACCTGTAATGGGTGCCTCTGCTGGTCCGCCACCTGTAATGGGTGCCTTGGCTGATTCTTCTGCTCTGCTGGCCGACCCTGGCGACTCTTTTGATTTGGCTTCCGACCATGGTGACTCTTCTGATTTGGCTTCCGACCCTGGCGACTCTTCTGATTTGGCTTCCGACCCTGGCGACTCTTCTGATTTGGCTTCCGACCCTGGCGACTCTCTTGATTTGGCTTCCGACCCTAGCGACTCTCCTGATTTGGCTTCCGACCCTGGCGACTCTCCTGATCTGACTTCCGACCCTGGCAACTCTTCTGATTTGGCTTCCGACCCTGGCGACTCTCCTGATCTGGCTTCCAACCCTGGCGACTCTTCTGTTACAGCTTCCAACCTGGCTGATGTTTCTGCTCTGGCTCCCATTTCTGATAATTTATTTATCCTGGCTCTGTCCATCCGTTGCTGTGGTACCAGTTCCTGGCAACTCTGGCTCATGTTCCTGTCAGCCCATCTGTTTTGGTTCCTTTTCTTGGTAGCGGTTCAAGTTCCTGGTAACTGTCCTGCAGTGGCTCATGTTTCTGCCATTCTACCGGCCCCTGATTTTGATGTTCCACACGTTTTGCCATTTCCTCCACTTGGGTTATTTTTGGAGCAACTCTTTCTTTTTGTCTGTTTTGTTCTAAGATTGAGTTTTTTCATATGTGCTTTTTCTTTATTTCAATTTATCCACATGCCACAATGTTCATGTTTCCTTGCCTTATTCACTATGTACTCTGCAAATCTTAACTATAATTTTCTGTTGGACAATATGTGGACTATAATCAAGAACTCTACTAAAAGGAAGGTTCCACCAGATCCTGGGATCGCCCGGTGGTCGATCCTTGAGGGGGGGGTAATGTCAGGAGCTAACTGGGATCGAACCCTGAATTATACTCTCACAAGCTCCTGCATTATTTCGTTGAGCCACTGGAGACCTTTTGAACCTGCATCTATTGGTATGATTAAAGACGTTCTACCTTTTACGTTTGCTCACCTCCTCCTCCTCCTTCTTGTTCTGCCAGGTGTTGGTAATATGTTAATTAAGGGCCTTTATAAGCCTGTTACCAATGTTACTCCGGTGCTTGATCATTGAAGCTCCCAAGCTAGATCCTGCGTTCTCCTTGTTCCTGTGACTTCTGATTCCTGCTTTCGTTCCTGAGATTCCTGCTTGTTCCTGAGATTCCTGCCTTGTTCCCTGTGCCTTTGTTCTCTGCTTCAGTTCCCCTTACCTGCTCTCTGTTTGATCTCCTGGTTATTGACATCGGCTTGTTTTCTGGACTACCCTCTGCCATCAGCCTGCCTCCGACCTCGGCCTGCCATACGGACTTGTTTGCTATCAGCCTGCCCCCGACCTTAGCCTGTTTCTCGGACTTGCTTTATTGTTGCCTGCCCTTGACCACCAACCTGGCGTAAGAACTTATATTATTTATCTTTTGTTATAAGTTATATTGCCATACTTTTCATTATTAAAAGACTATTCTGCATAACATGTTTCCGGCCTATCAAAACCTCAAATACCCGATGTACTCGTGTTATTCAGCACCAAGGCTCCTAACCACCAGCCACTCACCTGTGGCCAAGCCTGACAGTCTGCTTAGAACTCCCCCCTTGGTCCTCTCACTTTAAGATCTGGCAGCATCCAAGTAGCGGAGGGCTCCTCCCAAAGCGAAAGGTGGTTTTATAGGCAGAAGGGTGAGCAAAGACTTGGACCTTGGGGTTGTTTTGGGTTTTAGGATACCATACATTACATTGAGCCAGACATGGACGCCGAAGCTCCTGCTACCAGAGAAGCAATTCTAGGGAGCTCCAGCATCTCGGGGAACAAGAGGGTAAGCAAGACCAAATCTGTCTCCAGAGGGTGTCTGAAAGGTTGGATGTTATCCAGCAACAACTGGTTGCTACCACTCCAGCTCCTGTCCCTCCATGTTCCTCATGATATCCCCTTAGAATCAGCACCCAAACCTGAAGTCTCAGCCCCATGGCTTTCAGAGGAACCCATGCAATTGGGCTCTACCCGTTGTCCTTTGCAGGAAAGGGCCGTTGGCCGGCTAATGGGTTATGCTTGTATTGTGGGGATAAATGGCATTTTTGTAACACCTGTCCCAAGAGGCCGGAAAAATGGCAAAACCTAATCAGTTCTGTTTAGGTCATGCTATTTCTACGCTTCAACAATTCTCCTTCAAAACACTCTTCCCAATTAGCTCATAAGGGTTGCATTGAAAGTTCTGACTTCATTGGTCCATTTTCTGTATCTGGAGTCATTATTCCCAGCACTGTGAGCTTAGATCTTCCTCCAGAGCTCATCATTTCTAACTTGTTTCATGTTTGAACTTGTTAAAAGCCAGTCAGAGCTGTTCAACAGAATTCTCCTCTTTTGAAGATCAGCATGAATATTTGGTACAGAGGTTAGTGGGTTCTCACCTTTCCGGTGGTAAATTACTATATAATGCCACCTATTCTGCACTGACTTATTGCCCAACCTAGGTCTGTATGCCATTTCTATTCATTCCTAAAGGATTTTAGCAAGGGTAGTTATCAGATGATGAATTAAATACAATGCTAAAAATCCCATAGGAATGATTCATTAGAAAGAGTAAATTTGTTTGTGGTGAACGTGAGACCCTCCATTTTTTCCTTGGCCACTGGTCCACCTTTGGCACCTCAACGTCGCACTAGGTGACATTGATGCACAAGCTTACAGGTGGTTTCTTTTGCAGCAGGCAAAGTGCTAACCATGAAAATTTGTATGCATTTTTGGGCCCCTACTTTGGTAAACCAATGTATATTTGGCATCAGACTACTCAGTAGACCCCTGTGATTCATATCTGGGATGTGTGATCTTGACTTGGGGGGGGGGGGGCAATAAGATACTGTAAAATTTTAGCTTTTAGGCAAGTTTTAGAAATTGCATCAAAACATTTTAAGCAAAGCTTTGGGATACTTGGCAGTAGAAACACATACTGTATGCACAATTTAGATTTGGGAGAAATATATGGTTATTGGGGTCAGCAAACTTTTTTGCAACTTTTACCACACACAAAACAGCCAGTGTTTTTTTTTTGTTAACAATACGTGATGCCTATTATTACTCCATTATAAATCCTTATATAATCTTGGTGGGAAAGAAAAATTGAGTAAATGAACACAAAAGTACAGAACAAATTACATACCTGGAAAAGAACAAAATAAACAACCAGACTAATATAAAAATCTTTATTAGCATAACACTACTTTTGACTGTTAACCACATTGGCTGGAAGTTAGAAAATGTGAAGGCAAAACCTGGCAAAGATTTCAAGCAAAGTTTACACCAAAAAGAATACTTCGGGATATGGAGCTAGGATAGCCTGCACCCTAAAGGTTTTAACGAACAATTGAATTTAGGATTTTTTTGCATGTGCTAACATTTTAATTGCTATTTTAACTCATGTTTTCTTATTTTACACAGTTTGTAACTGTCTGGGATGAAAGTGCTTTCAGTCCATTTACTGGCAATGTAGTGGCCGGTACATTTGTAATACCCTAAAGCAGTGATCCCCAACTCGTGGCTCTTGAGTAACATGTTGCTCTCCAACCCCTTGGATGTTGCTCCCAGGGGCCTCAAAGCAGGTGATTATTTTTGAATTTCAGGCTTGGAAGCAAGTTTTGGTGCATAAAAAACAGTTTTACGGTCAAAAAGGGCCTCCTGTAGAATGCCAGTCCACAATTAGCTAATCAGATCCCTTATTTGGCATCCCAGGAACTTTTTTTCATGTGTTTCTCCCCAGCTTTTTTGCATTTGAATGTGGTTCATGAGTAAAAAGGTTGAGAACCACTGCCCTAAAGGTTATCCCTTTGCCTGCCCCCAATATGCATCAATTTAACCCTCCCCCCAATCGTCGCCATGCCATTGCTATGCCAAATAACGGCATAACTCAACTTCCTTTGTGACCCTTTTGTGCCCACTGCTTGAAAAATATTTTCAGAAAGGTGGCCACCCTAGTTTTAATATGAGCTAAATAGTATTTGAACATTTAAAAATGGACCCTTTATTGGAGCTCACCAAAGATGCTCTCTAGCCTCTTACAAATGAGTGCTGGATGTCAGGGCCACCATTGGGAGGCAATTATACCGAGCTGGTGAATTATACCTTCAAAGGGTGGCCTGCTCATGCTGCACTTCCAGGAGCCCGCCGAATCATGCTGAATGGAGCTGAAACCGCAGAAAGAGCCGAGTGGAGCCTAAGCTGCTGAAATAGCCGAGTGGAGGTTAAGCTGCTGAAAAAGCTGCAATCCCTGAGGAGAACTTTCAAGGTAATATCCAATAAACACCAATGTTTTTTTTTTTAAAAAAAATTCTAAAACCCTGGCCACCAATGATTTTTTAAAAACTCATTGGGGAAGCCCTGGCTGCCAATACATTTTTTAACTTGTTGGGAGTACTGGCCAGCAATGATTTTTTTTAAAAAAAAATTGTTGGGGGGGACTGGCTACCAATACATGTTTTTTTATAACTTGCGGGGGGGGGGGGGGCTGGCCACCACAGTTGTTTTTTTTAACATGTGGGGGAGCCCTGGCTGCCAATGGATTTCTTTAACAACTTGTGGGGTCCTGACCAAGTGTTTTTTTTTTTATGTGTGGGGGAGGACCCTGGCCACCAAAGAATTTTTTAAAATGTGTGTGGGGAGCCTGGCCCACTCATGGCCCTTATGTTGTGTGGCCTTTTTACTGTGGTGTGGGTTGTGTTCCGGGGTGGGGACTGTGGTGGACGGTGCCCAGAAAATTACGTTTTACAGGGCCCCGTGATTTCTGATGGTGGCCTTACTGGATGTGTCCTAACAGCCCTTGCTCAGTAGCAGAATAATAGTCAGTACCCATAGGCTTAGGTAATGTTTATATTTTTCCTTCAGCCTACCTAGAATGTGTTACTATCATTTTAACACCAGAAAAGCTAGGTTTCAGTTCTGTTCCCTGTCAGGTACACCTAGCTGTTAATTGGCTAAAAAAATATTTTGGAAAAATTTTGCTCTTGTGCACAAAAGCCTTTAGTTACACAACTAGGGAAATCCTCATTTTCCTCAAAGAAAAATGATACATTTACGGATGAAACTTTCCTTTCAAGAGACCATTTTGGAAGAAACTGTGTCCCTTCTGGGACCTCCTCTACAGCCACTGCACCACAGGCTTCTTCTGAGGCTCACAAAGTTTATAGCATTCAAAAAGGGACACTGAAAAGCAAGAGCCATATATCTAAACACATAGAAATTCAGTTGGAAATCTCCTCCATTTCCAAAGGTAAGTCAGTGCACAGTTTCCCTCTTGTGTGAATTTGAAAGTGTATTTTTAGACTACTGTTATGTGCAAAACATTTCCCACAATCACATCAGGAAAAGTGTTTCTCTCCTGTGTGGGTTCGTCGTTGATGGACAGTAAGTTCTGATGAGCTGATAAAACATTTCCCACATTCAGAACAGGAAAAAGGTTTCTCCCCTGTGTGGGTTCTGTTATGACGAATGAGGTGATGTTGTTTCAAAAACATTTTCCCACATTTAGGACAGGAAAAAGGTTTCTCTCCTGTGTGAATTCTCCGATGAACAGTAAGGTCTGATGAAGAGACAAAACATTTCCCACACTCTAAACAAGAGAATGGTTTCTCTCCTGTGTGAGTTCTCAGATGAACTGTTAGTTCTGATGAAGAGACAAAACATTTCCCACACTCTAAACAAGAGAATGGCTTCTCTCCTGTGTGGATTCGGTGATGAAGATTTAGCCGAGATTGAAATGAAAAACATTTCCCACATACAGAGCAGGAAAATGGCTTTTCTCCTGTGTGAACTCTCTGATGACGATCAAGGTTATGTCGGGTTGTAAACAATTTCCCACACTCAGAACAGGAAAATGGTTTCTCTCCTGTGTGAGTTTTGTGATGACGAATAAGCCTTGATTGATCTGAAAAACATTTCTCACATTCAGAGCAGGAATAAGGTTTCTCTCCCGTGTGGGTTCTCCGATGGACACTAAGGTGTGATGATCTGGCAAAACGTTTTCCACATTCAGAACAAGAAAATGGTTTCTCTCCTGTGTGAGTTCTCAGATGGACAGCAAGTTCTGATGAGTTTGTAAAACATTTTCCACATTCAGAGCAGGAAAATGGTTTCTCTCCTGTGTGGGTTCTTCGATGGACACTGAGGTGTGATGAACATGCAAAACATTTTCCACATTCAGAACAAGAAAATGTTTGCTCTCCTGAGTGAGTTCTCAGATGGACAGTTAGTACAGATGAGTCAGTAAAACATTTCCCACACTCTAAACAAGAGAATGTTTTCTCTCCTGTGTGAGTTCTGTGATGTCGGACAAGTGACCAACGATTTAAAAAACATTTCCCACATTCGGAGCAGGAATAAGGTTTCTCTCCCGTGTGGGTTCGCCGATGGACACGAAGGTGTGATGAACATCCAAAACATTTTCCACATTCAGAACAAGAAAATGGTTTCTCTCCTGTGTGAGTTCTCAGATGGACAGTTAGTACTGATGATTTAGTAAAACATTTCCCACACTCAGAACAACAATATGGTTTCTCTCCTGTGTGGGTTCCATGATGTTTATCAAAGTCTCTTGTATGACCAATAGGTTTATGGCACCTAAGGCTGCTGAAATTTTTATGCAATGTATTTTTTGCTATGCGAGATCTATGAGGAGATGTATCAGCATTTTCAACATATTTATTATATTTCATATTTAAGAGGCTGTTAACCAGGCCAGATTCCATGATATGGGACGATGTATCTGTTCACTGTATTTGTTTTGTAAATAGATGAATACTGCAATCTGATTGGTTCCACCCTTCAATGTAGTCACTTCCTTTTTAATCCCACTGGCTGGTGGGGTCTGTTTCACTGGAGAAATTTCAGGGTTTACGAGATGTCTGTAATATTGCAGCATAAAGTTGCATCCATCTGTACTGTAACATTGTGTTCATCTTTATATTGACAGGCTGCTAAAGAGAAGAATAGAGTCAAATATTTATGGTTGATCAGAGATCTGATTGAAAAAAATAAAAATTTTCTCTAGCAATGCACAAATACATTTAAAGCATGCAGGTTAAGTGAGCCTATAGATTAACACAATACAGAAAACTGATGAAATTCACTAACTGGTCATGCCATAGATCAGTGCTATCAAATTTCTGTGGTACCGAGGGCAGTAATTTTTCTGACCTACATGGTGGAGGGCCGATAATAGAAGCCGGTGTTGGCCACGCCCTGTTTTTTAACCACACCCACTTAAAACCACACCCATGTCACCACAAGTCCACATTAATGGTGGTAACACACAAAAAATTAAATGGTTGGTGCTCACTGCGGGGATATCACTCCTCACTCATATGTGACCAAAAAGTTGTCATATTAAGACATACCCTTAAATCCAGATTTCTTATCCTTCCCTGTGGATAACACAGCACCCCCCAGCACATAATTAAACACTTTTGGGGACCCTAACAATCATTTTCAAATGCTAACAAACCCCCAGAAAAAAAATACCAGGCTTATGTTCCACAGGAAGAGCAGGGCACATACAGGCGGAGTATGGCACACACAGGGAGCATAGGGCAGGCAGAGTATGACACACACACAGGGAACATAGGGCAGGCAAAACATGGCACACACAGGGAGCATAGGGCAGGCAGAGTATGACACACACAACATGCATAGGGCAGGCAGAATATGGCACACACAGGGAGCATAGGGAAGGCAGAGTATGACATACACAGGGAGCATAGGGCAGGCAGAGTGTGGCACACACAGGGAGCATCGGGCAGGCTGAGTATGGCACACACAGGGAGCATAGGGCAGGCAGAATATGGCACACACAGGGAGCATAGGGAAGGCAGAGTATGACATACACAGGGAGCATAGGGCAGGCAGAGTGTGGCACACACAGGGAGCATCGAGCAGGCTGAGTATGGCACACTCAGGGAGCATAGGGCAGGCAGAGTATGGCACACACAGGGAACGCAGAGTATGGCACACACAGGGAGCATAGGACAGGCAGATTATGGCACATACAGGGAGCATAGGGCAGGCACAATATGGCACACACAGGGAGCATAGGGAAGGGAGAGTATGACACACACAAAGCGCATAGGGCAGGCAGAATATGGCACACACTGGGAGCATAGGGCAGGCAGAGTATGACACACACAGGAAGAATAGGGCAAAAAGAGTATGACACACACAGGGAGCATAGAGAAGGCAGAGTATGGCACACACTGGGAGCATAGGACAGACAGAGTATGACACACACAGGGAGCATAGGACAGGCAGAGTATGACACACACTGGGAGCATAGGACAGACAGAGTATGACACACACTGGGAGCATAGGACAGACAGAGTATGACACACACAGGGAGCATAGGACAGGCAGAGTATGGCACACACAGGGAGCATAGGACAGGCAGAGTATGACACACACAGGGAGCATAGGACAGGCAGAGTATGACACATACAGGGAGCATAGGACAGGCAGAACAGTGCAGGAAACAGGGAAACCTATCAGGACCACTCTGAGGTATACTACATACAATGTCACAGAGCTGGTGCCCCTTCAGCAGTTTGTATGTGTGTCAACAGGTGAAAAATGTGGTTCAGTCTGGGATTTAGGTGTGAACAATAGAGGTGTTACAAGTTAGAACAATGCAGGGGGATTACATGTGTGAATACAGGGGATTACAGTCTGAATTTGAGGTTTAAACAATGCAGGGGGCAGTTAGTCTCTGTAGTGTTACACATGGTAAGCAGACACAGCAGGCAGACTTACATATGGAGGTCCACACAAGGGGGGTCACCAGTTGGACAGCCCTGCCATAGATCATAAATATTACGATGTGAGGTTACTCCCCAGTATTTCTGCTCACTGTTCCTGCTCCTAGGCAACAAGCAGAGTGGGCAAGATGTTGTGAACACTTACAGGACTCACACAACACACAATGTAGCAATTATACACAAGCACTATTTTTTGGAAAAGAGGGGAAAAATATTTATCCATTGTAGACAAGAATAGAACTACACAAAAATTCTATCATATTTTGAAAGCTTCAGTTGTCCAGAAAAACAATAATATATTATATTATTCTCCTTTGGCAACAATTAGTCCTCCCTGGGGGGGGGGGGGGTAATAGTTGACCTAGGAAAATAATAATAATAATGTACAAATAATATAATAATAATGTACAAAGTCCAAAATTCTTCCAGCAGTGAAAATGATAACGGGGTTACCCACCCAAAAACGGTTTATTTTGCATAATGAAAGAAAATATTATTCTAACCAACCCTCCACTAGATATTCATTAACATTTTCATTGGCTTTATAGTTATGTGTAAATATAAATTCTACTGAAAGCAGTGTAAAAAGTAAGAAAGTACCAGTGCGTTATACTCATTTAGTAAAAACCCCAATGATCCCTCCCTTCTCTTCCACTGTGCACTCAGCTCACTGCACTGTAGGACAGGAACCAATCAGCAGCTAGCAGGACCTGATAGGGAACTGAAGGCTGTCTGTGCTTGTGTGACTGCAGGGCTGTGATTGGCTGTCCCCCTCCTACTGTGCTTCTGGCAGGGACCGTTAGGACACGCCCACCCCTCATTTGAAACACAGACAGGGACCAGAGAACATCTATAGGGAGCTCCAATAAAGGGGCTATTTTTAAAGATAATATACATTTTTTAGCACCATGTAAAAGCAACACCATATATTACTTATAACTGCCCACAAAATTAGTTTTTTTTATTTATCCTATATGTCTCCATTAAAATAATGTAAAAGGATCAGTTCTCTGCTAGGTCTTTTAATCAGGTTTAATCAGCTGGTTTGTAACATTGTTTCAGTAGTAAGAGCCAGGAGTTCAGATAATATAAACAGACAGACAGACAGCTTTCAATAGTAATTACATTTATACATAAAACCACTGACATCTGTTGCTGTATCTTTCACTATGGAAACAATGGTTTTGGACCAGAACCAGACTTCTGTGGTATAACTACATGGGACTAGGAACCCCCAACCCCAAGGACACTCATGAAAGTGCCACCAATGAAACACTAAAAAGCAACTTCATTGTGTTTCTGCAACTCTACCAGACCCACCTATGCAACATTCACTAATTGACTGAATTCACACTCTTAGCCCCAAAAATGCTTCCAAAGTGGCTCCCCTTGACAGAGAGAATTTTCCACTACAACTCAAACTAATATAATATCAAAACAATAGAATATAGAGCAGGAGGTTCTCGATTAAAATATATCTCTAAGCTTATGTGCAACATGCCATAAAAATGGTGTCCAAACTGCAAAGGAATGGGGCATCCACTAAAACCGAGAAACAGAACTACTACTAAAAAACAAAGTAAACTCCCAAATAAGTTCACTTGTATCAATCCCGTAAAGGGAGAAAGAAGATGATGGTGATTGTCTACATGAATTTCATTTGCCATACATGAGGAGGTAAATATTGCTAGGTCCTTATCCATAACTGGTGACATACACCCAAGCTGGCTCAAGGCAACCCGACCGGCCACCGCGCTCCCCTCCATACAGAACGCAAGCCACTCAGAAAAGTTGTGAGAGCGGAAAATCTGGTAACCAAGGAGCACGCAAACACAGACAGAAATCTTTATACAATGGCAGAATTAGATCACTGTTTGACAAGAGGCCACAACACAATTCTCTTCTTCACTCGCCCTTAAAAGACCAATAACTTTTTTAAAAAAATTCATTAGTATACATCGAAAAAAAAAAAACACAAACACAAATTAAACTTTAAAATCACAAAGCCTTTATTAAGAAATCACTTATAGAAACTCAGCTTCCCCTCCTCTTCAGAAAAGGTGACAGGGCGACCATCCATCCTGCGGAGCTCTATTTCTCCTCCCTGGCTATTCTAGTGACAGCGTGTAAAGGAGCGTGGGAAGAGATACAGTATACTCCTCCTACGCTATAGTTGAGAAGCGGCAGCCTGGACCCTGGAGGAAGCGGTGGTAGTGGAGGCGGTGGAGGGAGCAGCAGATCAGTGTCGGCTGCGCTGGCCGCTTCTCATCATCAGTGACTGCCCAGGCGGATCAATGTCGGCTGCAGCAGCCGCCTCTCATCAGCGACTGCCCAGGCCCCCCATCTCCTCCACCGTTTCCTGCCCCGGTCACTCCCGCTCCGCTCCCTGCACCACATCTGCCTCCACTACTGAAGTGTCCCAGTCCTGCTGCACTATAGATGAGAAGCGGCAGCCTGGACCCTGAAGGAAGCGGTGGTAGTGGAGGGAGCAGTGGATCAATGTCGGCAGTGGCGGCCAGTTCTCATCATCAGCGACTGGCAGGGTGGTTCAAACCCTCGCACCCTGCGGAAGTGAGTGCAGCTGCGGTTGAAGTGGCCTTCAGTTGGTGGGAAGTTGGAGCCGGCTGGATCGATGTGCAAAGTCCAGGGGCTCCTCAGTGCGCTCCCTTGTTGCTCTTCCCAGCTCACACTCCTTCACACACTGTCACTAGAATAGCCAGGGAGGAGCAATCGAGCGCCACAGGATGGATGGTCGCCATGACGCCTTTTCTGAAGAGGAGCGGAAGTGGAGTTTCTGTAAGTTATTTCTTAATAAAGGCTTTGCGATAAGTTTAATTTGTGTTGGTTTTTTTTATTGATGTGTACTAATGAATTTTTAAAAAAATGTTTTTGATGTTACTGGTCCTTCAAAAGACACTCAGCTCTCTTCAGGATCATCCCCTACTTATACACACCTACAAAACTTGGCATTCAGTTAGACGCAGATTTAAAGTAACCCCTTACACGTCAATATACTTAACATAGAAAGGTAATTCCAATTTTCCTGTGGGCATAAATAATGCCACTTTACAGGAACGACAAATTGTTGGTCATCATAGATAGCATCAGAGTCATTTCTCACAACTTGTTTACACTACTGAGTTCATTGAAAAATTCCTTTTCTAACGAGATTCTGTATTAGCTTTACAATGAGCTCACTTTGTGGCACAAACATGGAAAGATCTGACTGATGCAGATGTCAAGGAAATACAGGGACGGAGATCACTTGAGGTACAAAGTTCATTGAGTTCAGAATACAGAACAAAGGACGACTGGGAAGATTTTTAAACCTTTGTAAGGGGTGTCTAACTTGCATGGGAGTTACCTGGGGGAGGAGCACTTACAGTGCTAGGAGTGCAGATCACATTGATAAAGGTACTATATAACTGATAAAATTAGAAATAAGAGAATTAACTTGTAACCAAAGGGGTTTTATAATTTCACAGTCCCACCATATATGGGTTAAGGTTACTGTAGACCTGGGCACAAAGGCCAAATAACCAGTCTAGCCATGGTCTGAACTACCAATCCCAGAATCCTCTGTTCCATAAAACCTTTAATGATATGTTTGCTAATGAACACTTTTATGTTCATGATACTTTCCCTTTAAAGACAAATGATAGGACATAGGTTTATGGATCCTGTGCTCTATAACATGTGTATTGCAATTGTGTATAATTACTAGGGATGCACCGAATCCACTGTTTGGGATTCGGCCGAATCGTTTGTGAAAGATTCGGCTGAATACCGAACTGGAAAAGAAAGTGGAAAAAGAATGTTTTACTTCCTTGTTTTGAGACGAAAAGTTACGTGATTTCCCTTCCCACAGCTAATTTACATATGCAAATTAGGATTCGGCTACACACAAGTATTCGGCTGAATCCAAATCCTGCTGGAAAAGGCCAAATCCTGAACCGAATGCTGGATTCGGTGCATCCCGAATAATTACTGGTTCTGGTGGGACCTTCCAAACCCAGAGCTGCCTATTTATTTCTATACATCAGAACTGTTGTTGCAGTAGAAGAAAGCACAGATAAAGCTGCAGCTGTTGGGCGATGGCAAGTGTTGAGCAACAAGTGAGTGGCTGCAGGTTGGGCTCCAGGGATAGAAAGTGTCTCCATGTTGCCCAGTTGGTAAGTGAGCAGTTAAGGAGAGGAGCAGTATTTCTAATACATCAGTAATGTCCTTCCATTTCTATTGGCCTCAATGTGCCCCAATCCCCCCTCCCATCCCCCCAAGCCTCCCCCTTATGTCACCACAGACTCAGCCGACAGCCTATTCTTATCCCTACTATTCCCCCACTCTCCCTACCTGCTCCCCAGTATGTATAGCTGCCCCCACACAGCTCCAGTCTGTATCATCCCCTCAGGCTGCAGGACTTGCTAACAAATAGCAATTCACTTGTGCTGCCTGGAGCTGCTGCTGCTGCCACATAAACTGCACTGAGTCAGTACAAAGTGTCCCTGGGAATAATCAGCTCATGTGTTGGGAACAACAAGGTAACGCTGCTCCTTTATTGCTAGTGCAGCCCCGATCCCTTACTCACCTGTTTCCCACGTGTGATAAGCCAGTGCAGGAGTTGCACAACTAGAGGAATCCACACAGAGATGCCAGACTGCAGGCTACAATTCAGCTTTATTCCTCGCTCTTCTCTCCACACTCTCTGCTCCTCCCCCTCACTTCCCCTTCCTCTGTCCATAACCTTTCTTATAACTCCGCCCACATTCACATTCTCACAGGAATGAATGGTACAACAGTACACCACACTGCTCTGCTGCCTGGAACTGTGCTGGACTGTGAGGAGAGCTGGGACCTCTCTCATTGGCTGTGACTGGAATGTGGGTGGTGCAGAGAGCAGCAGAGAACAATGATTGGATTAGTGAGCACATGGGAGGGACAAAGAGTTAGGGACAGAGGGAAACTCACTGGCTTTATTGGAAGTGTAAATAGGTTTTTAGGACTCTCATCCCCTTAGTTGCTCAGGCTTTGTGCAGAGAAGAAATAGCAGAGCTAGTTAGCTGACAAGACATAACCAGTGTAAGGCTATTGTAAATGGAGCAGCACCTTTTTCTCCTGAGCTATCAGCTTTACCAGTCGCAATGGTCTGTAGGTAGGGTGTAGTGAAACTGTAATATTTCCAAAGAACTGGTGCCAGTGGTCCTTCTCACTTATCATACCTCCCAACTAGGGTTGCCACCTTTTCTGGAAAAAAATACCGGCCTTCCTATATATTTATCTTTTTCCCCTATAAACCATTATTTTTAAAAATACCGGCCAGGTGGCAAACCTACTCCCAACTGTCCCGTTTTTTGGGGGGACAGTCCCGTTTTTGACAGCTCAACCCACAGTCCTGCATTTGAACTGAAATGTCCTGACTTTCTATTTGATCTCCTGCATTGAACAGCCAGAAAAAGATACAAAGTTTCTAACTTAATTGGCTTTTGGCAGAGAGCCCTATTCTATGCATCTTTTCAATTGTTTTTTTATATATAGTTTTATAGTTATTTGCCTTTTTCTTTTGACTCTTTGCAGCTTTCAAATGGGCGTCGCTGACTCCCTTCTAAAAAACAAATGCTCTGTAAGGCTACAAATGTATTGTTATTGTTACTTTTTATTACTGATCCTTCTATTCAGGCCTCTCCTATTCATATTCCAGTCTCCTATTCAAATCAATGCATGGTTGCCAGGGTAATTTGGACCCTAGTTACCAGATTGCTTAAGATGCAAATTTAAGAGCTGCTGAATAAAAAGCTAAGTAACTCAAAAACCTTCAATAATAAAAAATTAAAACCAATTACAACTTGTCTCCGAATATCACTCTCTACATCATACTAAAAGTTATCTCAGAGACGAACAACCACTTTAAAAAAGTAGTGTTTTAGGCTGATTTATTGAATATGTCTGCAAAAACCCTAATAATCCCCCCTTTCCCAGGCTGTGCAGGGGAGCAAGCGACACTCAGCTCACTGCACTGTAGGACAGGAACGAATCAGCAGCTAGTTGGACCTGATAGGGAACTGAGGCCTGTCTGTGCTTGTGTGACTGCAGGGCTGTGATTGGCTGTCCCCTCCTACTGTGCTTCTGGCAGAGACTTCAGGACACGCCCACTCCCATTTGAAACTCAGACTATTTTTAAAGATATTATTTTGTAGCACAATGTGATGCCAGCAAGATTATAGATTGAAAGCATTACCTACCCACACACAAGCTAAACATGAATAGCTACGTTTTCTTTGCTGGCTTAAACACATGTAAAACTATTTAAAAGGAAACATATGCAAAAGAGAAATATGTACTTTTTCTGATATAGAAGGAATTGGTTTAAAAGTTTCTGGTTACTATATTGTAAATGCCTGCAAAAACCCTACTAGTCCCGCCCATATGTTCCACTTGCTGCCTCCTTTTCCAGGCTGTGCAGGGGAGCCGGTGGCACTCAGCTCACTGTACTGTAGAATAGGAATAAATCCCTTCCTACTGTGCTTTTGTGCTTTTCGCAGGGACCCTCATTTGAAACACAGACAGGGACCAGAGAACATCTATGGGGAGCTCAAATAAAAACAAACACCATATAGTATTCATTATTGCTTACAAAGTTTTTGTTTTCCATTTATTCTTTATGTCTCCTTTAATCTGAAAAAAGTACCTCATGTTAAGATATGCTTAAAATCAATTTCTACTGCGTCCTTCCATGTCAGTACACACGGGCAATATTGCCCCTCCCAGACCTGGAGGTAGGACCTATAACATAGTCAATCAAAATTAATCATGACCTATAAGACCACATTACTTCCTCCTTACCGGCTGTTATTTTTGCCCTCCTGGACAGGGAGGTAGGATCGCCCTCCTCATTCTTTTTTTGGTGAATTTTGATAGAAGTCAAACACAGTTTTTTGTTTTTTTTCTTTTGTATTTTTTGTTTATTTTTTACCTCTGTGTAGACACAGAGGGATGAGTCCAAGGTTATGGAGAAGAATTTACCTGATTCCCCAAAATGCATAATCTGTAAATTATTGCTTATTGGGAAGAAATGCAGGTGTGGGTATACCCATATCCTAGCCCTGTGCTAAAATAGCCCCCCTTGCTATATGTCAGCGAAGCACACGATTCAATCTAGTGCTTTTTGGGATGAAATACAGGTGTGGGCTTCCCACGTTGTTGCCTGTTAGCTTTTCTTGGCCTCCCCCTCATTGTGATTTAAGTGAGACTTTACAGAACTTCTGCAAAGGAGCCATGGGTATGGATATGGGCTAGCTATAACAGCCTGAAGCTGGTGATTATGATTCTTCAGTATCCACTGAGTGTTTAAAATTTTCAGTGCACTCGGAAGTCTGCATGCTAATTAGCTAATTATGTCCCTCAGCTGAACGCTATCAGGGCTTTGGCTGGAGTTTCCATTCTGCTGACTAGTCACTATCTTGTAAGGTGCAGATGTTCCTTTTAGCCTCTTTGCTATTTAATATTTTAAGTTTCATATTGGTGAACCTGCGTCCTCTGTGCAGACACAGATGTTATATTTGCTCCTATTACAAGGTACTTCCAGCACTGGTTAGAGGTTTGCACTGCTGAAGCAGTTTGGCGCCTCATTTCTTATGAGTCTGCTCCTAACAAGCAGTGTTCCACCTAAATGAAGTATTCCTGCCGACCATTCTGAGCTATCTGGTAAGGTACCTGTGTTCCTCTGACTTCTTGGGGGGAATTCACAAAAGTGTCGGGAATGAAAAAATGGCTTTAAAATGTGGTAGGAAGTGTCGTAGCAACAGCCGACAAATTCACAGAGCATTTCTCCGCCAATTTTCCGACATGTACGACACTTTTGAATTAGTGTCGTTAAAAGTGGGCGTGGTTTTTTCGGCGCCACTTTTCCCGACATTTTTATGAATTACTCGTAAACTCATTTTTTTTACCGGCAATTTTTCAGACACTTTAGGCTCTCCAAAATGAAAATGTCGGTCAAATTGTCTTTTGAAAAGTCTTGGTAAATGTTGTTTGTACGACGAAAAGATATACGACATTTATATTTGCTCTTGTTACACAAGGTACTTTCAGTACTGGCTGGTGAATCGCTCTGCTAAAGCAGTGTGGTACCTGAATCTGGTGAGTATGATTTCTTAGTATCCACTGTGTTTTAAACCACTATTTTTTAAAACCAAAGGGTAAGGCATTTTTCAGTAGCAGTATGCACAAAATGTCTCTGTCTTAAATATATTGATAATGGGTTGAGTGCACAGGACTCTTGTATTTGACTATATGTATTTTGTGGTCACACCCTCATTGCACCCCCGCCTAATGGTTTTAAAAAATAGTGGTGAGCACAAGTTTCCCTTGTTTGTTATAGTTATACAGGAGCAGTGACCAGCTCCATGTTGTAGCTCCCACCCTTCCCAGCTATAGTCAGGTGATCCCACTGGTGTCTAATAAAAGGGCAGCCAAGTATGGGGGTTTACTTTGAAAGCAGCAAGTAAGTTGCAGGTAAAACCTAGTCCCTTTGTAAAATGTATAATGAAGCAATAGAATTCTTAATGAATCAGATAAAATTGAGCATAGGACTGGCCAGATATGGGATGACTTTGACGTAGTTGGCCAGCTTAAATATATTGCAATATATGGACAAACAATCCCTGTTTTGTTTAAAGGGTAAGGCATTTTTCAGTAGCAGTAGCACAAAATGTCTCTGTCTTAAATATATTGATAATGGGTTGAGTGCAGAGGACCCTTGGTTTGGGTGGCCTCTTGTCATGGAGCATGGCTTTTGTTATGGCCCTTGTTATGGTCTTAAGGATGCTGACTTTCAAGTGCTGCTGTTGGTTAAATCTTCATTAAAATTCAGGCCAATAAAATCAATTATACAGATTCATGAAGCATTAAAGAGAGTTAGAAGCTGTTAATATCCTATTTCCCCATCTTCTAATTTACAGTAAAAGGATGCATAACAAGTAATTCCCAGATGGGTATGCCTTCATTGTGGTGTCCACGGTGCAAGCATTAGGGAAAATGATTCAGTACATTATATAAATCTGCCAAAGTGATCCTGTGAGTCTTGTATCCCTTTCGACCCTTATTGTTCAATAAAACCCACATTATTTGTTGGTGAGAGATATGTTCCAGTATGTATGAACTAAGCATGGTATGAGGATTCCTCAGTTTCCAAGGTGGAGCCAGTATTGTGGGAAAAGCAGATTACATAGAGCTGCCCTATTTTTTGGGCCACAAAGCTGCCTTTCTTCTCTTTAACTTTTGAAATAAACATTAAAAGGGGAAATATAAGCTAAGTGAAACCCCCTGATAATATAGACAATAATGGATAATATATGGGGCTGGTTTTACTTTTCGCTAAATAGCAATATTATTTTTAAAAATGGCCCCTTTATCAGAGTAACCTATAGACCTGCTACAGTCACTGTCGAGTTCAGTGAGGGGTGGGCGTGTCCTAACAGTCCCTACCAAAAGCACAGTAAGAGGGTTCAGCCAATAACAGCCTTGCAGTCACGCTTCAGTCCCCTATCAGATAATCCTAGCTGCTAATTGGTTCCTATCCTACAGTGCAGTGTGCTGCCTGCTCCCCCGCCTGGGAAAGGAGGCAGCTGGAAGTGGAACAGATGGGCAGGGCTAGTAGGAGTTCTGCAGAAATATTCAGTAGATCTACCTGAGTTTTTTAAGCACTTTTTTTTTTTTAATCTAGTATAATGCACTGGTACATTCTTGTTTTTCACACAATATGTATCTTTTAAGTTATTAATGATCTATTATGTGCCTGATACCCGACTTATAAAACAAACAAGAAGATATTTTTAAACATATTTTTCCCATGTGGGTTCTTTATTGATGGATAATAAAATCTGATGAAATGGCAAAATATTTTAAAACAAACAAGATATAATCTATGTGAAAGTAAAGTTTCCAAATCATTTCATGTGCTGAGAACAAGCTTATGGATTTCCACCAGTGAATTGAGGTTATGTTGTTAAAAAATGTAAAAAAAAAAAAAAAAAAAAAAGCAGGAAAAGGTTTTCTCCCCATATGGGTTTAGTGTTGATGGACAGTAAGTTCTGTTTTAGTAAAACACTTCCCACGTTCAGAACAAGAAAAAGGTTTCACCCCTGTTTGGATTCACTGATGAATAGTAAGTACTGATGAGCTGGTAAAAGATTTCCTACATTCAGAACAGAAAAAAAGGTTTCTCCTGAGTTCTCCATTGGCCAGTTAGTTAAATTAGTCAAACTTTTTGCACATTCATAACAATAAAAGGGTTTCTACTCTATACGAGTTTGTCGTTGATGGACACTAAATTCTGATGAGCTGGCAAAATATTTCCCACATTCAGAATAGGAAAATGATTTCTCTCCTGTGTGAGTTCTCTGATGAACAGTAAGGCATGATGAAGAGGCAAAACATTTTCCACACTCAAAACAAGAAAATAGTTTCTCTTCTGTGTTGGTTCTTTCATGTACCATAAGGCTTGATTGATGTCTAAAACATTTGTCACATTCAGAACAAGAGAATGGTTTCTCTCCTGTGTGGGTTTGTTGATGGACAATGAAGTATGCAGTAGTGGCAAAGCATTTCCAGCACTCAGAGCAAGAGAATGGTTTCTCTCCTGTGTGGTCTGAAAACAATTTCCCACATTCAGAACAGGGAAAACTTTTTCACTCTTGTGTGAGTTCTCAAATGGACAGTAAGTTCTGATGAGCTAGTAAAACATTTCCCACATTCAGAACAGGAAAATGGTTTCTCCTTTGTGTGGGATCGTCTGTGATGGACAGTAAGGTCTGATGATCTGGCAAAACATTTCCCACACTCTGAACAAGAGAATGGTTTCTCCCCTGTGTGGGTTCTGTAATGACGGACAAGTGACCACGGATTTAAAAAACGTTTCTCGCATTCTGAGCAGGAAAAAGGTTTCTCTCCTGTGTGGGTTCTCCGATGGACACGAAGGTCTGATGAAGCAGCAAAACGTTTCCCACACTCAGAACAAAAGAATGGTTTCTCCCCTGTGTGAGTTCTGTGATGTCGGACAAGTGACCCTCGATTTAAAAAACATTTCCCACATTCTGAGCAGGAAAAAGGTTTCTCTCCTGTGTGGATTTTCTGATGGACACGAAGGTGTGACGAAGCGGCAAAACATTTCCCACATTCAGAACAAGAATATGTTTTTTCTCCTATGTGAGTCATTTGATGGACAGTAAGTTCTGATAATTTAATAAAGCATTTTTCACATTCAGAACAAGAAAATGGTTTCTCTCCTGTGTGGGTTCTTTGATGTACAATAAAGCTTGAATGATGTCTAAAACATTTCCTACACTCTGAACAAGAGAATGGTTTCTCCCCTGTGTGGGTTCTGTAATGACGGACAAGTGACCATTGATTTAAAAAACGTTTCTCACATTCTGAGCAGGAAAAAGGTTTCTCATCTGTGTGGGTTCTCGGATGGTCAGTAAGGTTTGAAGAAGAGGCAAAACATTTCCCACATTCAGCGCAAGTATATGTTTTCTCTTCTGTGTGGGTCCTCTGATGGATAGTAAGTTCTGATGAATTAATAAAGCATTTCCCACATTCAGAACAAGAAACTGATTTCTCCCTTGTGTGAATTCTCAGATGGATAGGAAGATCTGATGATTGAGAAAAACATTTCCCACATTCAGAACAGGAAAACTTTTTCACTCCTGTGTGAGTTCTCAAATGGACAGTAAGTTCTGATGAGCTAGTAAAACATTTCCCACATTCAGAACAGGAAAATGGTTTCTCCTTTGTGTGGGATCGTCTGCGATGGACAGTAAGGTCTGATGATCTGGCAAAACATTTCCCACACTCTGAACAAGAGAATGGTTTCTCCCCTGTGTGGGTTCTGTAATGACGGACAAGTGACCACGGATTTAAAAAACGTTTCTCGCATTCTGAGCAGGAAAAAGGTTTCTCTCCTGTGTGGGTTCTCTGATGGACACGAAGGTCTGATGAAGCAGCAAAACATTTCCCACACTCAGAACAAAAGAATGGTTTCTCCCCTGTGTGAGTTCTGTGATGTCGGACAAGTGTCGCTCGATTTAAAAAACATTTCCCACATTCTGAGCAGGAAAATGGTTTCTCTCCAGTGTGGATTTTCTGATGGACACGAAGGTGTGATGAAGAGACAAAACATTTCCCACATTCAGGGCAACAATATGTTTTTTCTCCTATGTGAGTCCTCTGTTGGACAGTAAGTTCTGATAATTTAATAAAGCATTTTTCACATTCAGAACAAGAAAATGGTTTCTCCCCTGTGTGAGTTCTATTATGCCTAGTAAGTTTCGATGACGTGACAAAACATTTCCCACATTCAGAACAGGAAAATGGTTTATCTCCTGTGTGGGTTATTTGAGATTTATGTGGGAATGTATCCACATTTTCATATGTATTACATGGGATGCTAACCAGACTGCATCCCATAACAGGAGTAGTTGTATCTGTTCCCTGTATCTGTTCTTTAAGTGGATTAATGCTGCAATCTGATTGGTTTCTTCCTTCACATGAAGCCACTTCCTCTTTAATCTCAACTGATATACAATTAGCCAATGTGTTTTTACTTTGCTTGCATCCCATAACTGCAAATAACTCTGTTTCCTCTCTAAATTCTGTCCTTTCTTCACATGAGTCTGGTTCCTCTTTCACTCCATTTAATACATAATTATCTGATAAACGGTTATTCGGGCTGAAACCCATGATAGGAGTAGGTGTATCTGTTCCCTGTATCTGTTCTGTAAGTGGATTAATGCTGCAATCTGATTGGTCTCCATCATCACATGAAGTAGCCTCCTCTTTAACACCATTGGCAGGTAGGGGCAGTTCCACTGGAGAAATTTCAGAGTTTGTTATTTCCATAATTCCATAATTATTACACCATACTTTTCCTTCTATGTGTGCTGTACCATTGATCTCATCTTTATATTCACAGGCTGCTGAGGAGAAAAATAGAGACTAATATTTATGGTTGACCATATATATATATATATATACCTGTTCTCTGAGTGACTTTACAAGAAGGATTCACTAGCACTCAAAGGTTGGTGCAATGCTTGACAAAGGGGTAATACCCTGAAACGTTGCATTTTTCTGCAAATAAACACTCAAGGGTTTATCCCTGCTTGCAACAGCCTTTGAGAGCCAGTGAATCCTTCTTTTACTGTTCGATTTGGAGGGTGCCGACCCCTTCATCACTGTGCACCAGGAACAGAACAGATGTGTGGGAATAGTAGTATTTTTGCAGAAATATTCAATAAATCGCCCTGAAACTCTACATTTGTCAGCTCATTTTTTCTATATGTAAAATATTATGATGTATTGTTGCATAATATGTCTTCCTTAATATAGCATTTATTTAAAGAAAAAAATCTGTATGATAGCTTGGTACCTGCTGCCCAAGTTTACATTTTTCAGGTATCTCTAAAAAGAGAAATCATCCATCATAGCCATGCACTACATATGATAGAAAGCAACAGTTACTTACCCACTGGGTGGAGCTGCCTGGGCTCCTCCTTTATCGCTTCCCTGTAGAGGACTTTGTTTTCTTTTATATAGTCCCACTCCTCCAAGAAAAAATAGATGGAAACATGATGAGTCCTTATGGCAACCTGTCACACACAATGTTCCAGTCATCCCCCAGCCAGAGAAAGGGATTATCATCCACTGTTACTAAACAATAAGGGGCCGCTGTACCCACCTCTCCAGTCAGCAGCTGGATGATGTTGGACATGAGTTCCAGGATCTTCTTGTCATTCTTGTTATTTTCCTTCTGTATGACGGAGCCAGGGGCATGCAGGACCCCCAGATCATCTGACTTCTTCCTAGGGATGTAGTGCTAAATATTGAAAGGAAGAGAGAATGGTGTTTGAGCTGCAGAGAGACCCCCTTTGTACAGACAGACAGTCTCTTGTCAGTGTGCCAGTCACAGTGCCCCTCACCTCTCCAGTCAGCAGATAGATCATCTCCAGTGTCAGATTCACCATTCTCTCCTTCTTCCCCCGCTCCTCCTCCTCCTCATTTTTCTTCTTCTTCTTCCCCTTCATCCCTGTGTCACTCGCTTCCTCCCACATTCCCATTGGCTCCTTGTGGGAGGGACTGACCTGGAAGTGACCCTGGAATTAAGCACTTACACATTTCTATAGAGGATTATTCTCAGCAATATCCACCAAAAGTTTTATAGGGAGCCAAATCCATAGAATCCCATTACATCTTCCTATGGTCTGTGTCTCTACCGGGATGGGGGATCTTTCCAATTTTCATGCAGAAGTGAGCGTAGTTGAGGTTTATAAAAATATATTGAATCTTCTCAGTCGGTGCCCAACTAGAGAGTTGCAGGATCTATATTTATGCCCCTGAGGGTCCCTGTGATGGCAAGGAAAGAGGTTTGTGCTAGACATCTGGTTCCTGACAAACAGAGGAAGTTGAGATAGGAGACCACATTGTGCTGGGGGGGGGGGTTGTCATCAATTAAAAACAACCGATTTTTCTAGACTAGGCTAGTATACAGTAAGTGCAGGTGTGTAGTTAATCCATTTATTGGGAAGCCCATAGGGGGAAATTTACTAAAGGGCAAAGTGGCTAAAGCTGGCAAAGATTCGCCAGAGAACTTCACTAGAGAAGGAGATAGACTCTAGCGGTACTTTGCACCCTAACGCCAGGTGAAGTTGCGATCTAGCGAACAAACTAAACTATGCTAATTCACTCAGATTGACTGAGATTTGACTGAACGTTACCTCTTGTGCCAGACTTGCCTTGCCAGTTCAAACCAGGCAAAGTGCAATAGAGTAGATAGGACTTGGTCAAAAAAAGTTGACATTTTTTCTAAGTCCCAAAAAACGCTGGCTTCTTTTACTTTTTACAGGGGGATAGGCTGCAAAAGATCGTAATTTTTTGGGGGGTAACCGGCTTCCCCCCTACATTTCGTAACATATGGCACATAAACTATACACTGAGCAATATAACAACTCTAGTTTATTTTTTTTTATTAAGGTTCCCTGGACTTGTGTAATGTAATGTATTTGCTGCAATATATACGTCCACTCAACTTTAACTTCCCGCCAATTAGCCAATGCTAGCGCAGCTTCTCTCTGAAATCTGCTCCAGATTTTTCCCATAGAGCCATATGCAATTCAAAGAAAATAACTCCCTGTTTACCACACAAAAAAACTACATTAAAATCAGTCAGTAAATGTTTCCAAAGAAGAAATATGTCACAAATAAATGTGCAGGGCAACTGTGCTGATTGTGTTTTGTTTATAGCTCACAACTTCCCTCCTGCTACTAGCACACGCAGTGCAACAGTTCCTCAGTAAATGTTACCTCAGTGAGTACTCAAGGTACTGAGGGAAAGCTAGAATCAACACTCGGCTCGGCTCCTACCTTACACATACCTGACCAGCCATCACAGACCTCGTGTCTCAGTCACACAGTCACGGATTTGATTTGCTGGGAATTGTCATGTGATATTTTCCTCCCCGTGGTGCATTGTGGGAAATGTAGTTTTTATCACCACTCCGCTTTACATAGCTAGACAATATGTTCACACACAGCAGTCCTCAGCGTGCTGGTAATATTGTGGGGACTTCACATTTCATTTAAATGTTCTAAAAAGTGTCGGAATTTTCCTTCAGTTCCGCACCGTTATGTTATTGTCCTCCCACTCATCTAACCTCTAAGACGATCTCATTACTCATTTAATTGAGCATTTCCTAGGAAACTATAGTCCCGCCCCCACAATCCAACCAATCATATGAAGATCTGCTGCTCAGCCCTTGGCATCAGCGCCCCTCAGCCAATCGATGTGTCTTCCTGTTCCTCTCCCTGTCTCTTGCACCCGGCCTACTCTACTGACTCATTGGTTGTTCTCCTGAATACAGCCCGAGCTGCCGGAAGGTAAGGTTAGACATACAGCCTTCTTGGTCATTCTCACACAGAAAGGTGAATAAATTGTATTCTGACAGACTCTCTGGTAACTAGCATGGAGGCTACCTATATATACTTATATATACTGTGTGTGGGACTGGGGTTACAGTGGGACTGGGGGTACAGTGGGACTGGGGGTACAGTGGTGCTGTGGGACTGGGGGTACAGTGATGATGTGGGACTGGGGGTACAGTGATGATGTGGGACTGGGGGTAGAGGGTACAGCGGTGTTGTGGGACTGGGGGTACAGTGGGACTGGGTGTCCAGTGGTGCTGTGGGACTGGAGGTACAGTGGGACTGGGGGTACAGTGGGACTGGGTGTCCAGTGGTGCTGTGGGACTGGGGGTACTGTGATGATGTGGGACTGGGGGTAGAGGGTGCAGCGTTGCTGTAGGACTGGGGGTACAGTGGGACTGGGTGTCCAGTGGGACTGGGGGTACAGTGGGACTTGGGGTACAGTGGTGCTGTGGGACTGGGGGTACAGTGAGACTGGGGGTACAGTGGTGCTGTGGGAGGGGGGTACAGTGATGATGTGGGACTGGGGGTAGAGGGTACAGCGGTGCTGTGGGACTGGGGGTACAGTGAGACTGGGGGTACAGTGGTGCTGTGGGAGGGGGGTACAGTGATGATGTGGGACTGGGGGTAGAGGGTACAGCGGTGCTGTGGGACTGGGGGTACAGTGGGACTGGGTGTCCAGTGGAACTGGGGGTACAGTGGTGCTGTGGGACTGGGGGTACAGTGGGACTGGGGGTACAGTGGTGCTTTGGGACTGGGGTTACAGTGGTGCTGTGGGACTGGGGGTACAGTGATGATGTGGGACTGAGGGTAGATGGTACAGCAGTGCTGTGGGACTGGGGTACAGTGGGACTGGGTGTCCAGTGGGACTTGGGGTACAGTGGTGCTGTGGGACTGGGGGTACAGTGAGACTGGGGGTACAGTGGTGCTGTGGGAGGGGGGTACAGTGATGATGTGGGACTGGGGGTAGAGGGTACAGCGGTGCTGTGGGACTGGGGGTACAGTGGGACTGGGTGTCCAGTGGAACTGGGGGTACAGTGGTGCTGTGGGACTGGGGGTACAGTGGGACTGGGGGTACAGTGGTGCTGTGGGACTGGGGTTACAGTGGTGCTGTGGGACTGGGGGTACAGTGATGATGTGGGACTGGGGGTAGAGGGTACAGTGGTGCTGTGGGACTGGAGGTACAGTGGGACTGGGGGTACAGTGGTGCTGTGGGACTGGGAGTTCAGTGGTGCTGTGGGACTGGGCGTACAGTGGGACTGGGAGTTCAGTGGTGCTATGGGACTGGGGGTACAGTGGGACTGGGAGTTCAGTGGTGCTGTGGGACTGGGAGTTCAGTGGTGCTGTGGGACTGGGGGTACAGTGGGACTGCGGGTACAGTGGGACTGGGGGTACAGTGGTGCTGCGGGACTGGGGGTACAGTGGGACTGGGAGTTTAGTGGTGCTGTGGGACTGGGGGTACAGTGGTGCTGTGGGACTGGGGGTACAGTGGTGATGTGGTACTGATGGTAGAGGGTACAGTGGTGCTGTAGGACTGTGGGTACAGTGGTGCTGTGGGACTGGGGCTCCAGTGATGATGTGGGACTGGGGGTAGAGGGTACAGCGGTGCTGTGGGACTGGGGGTACAGTGGGACTGGGGGTACAGTGGGACTGGGGGTACAGTGGTGCTGTGGGACTGGGGGTACAGTGATGATGTGGGACTGGGGGTAGAGGGTACAGCGGTTCTGTGGGATTGGGGTACAGTGGGACTGGGTGTCCAGTGGTGCTGTGGGACTGGGGGTATAGTGGGACTGGGGGTACAGTGGGACTGGGGGTACAGTGGTGCTGTGGGAGGGGGGTACAGTGATGATGTGGGACTGGGGGTAGAGGGTACAGCGGTGCTGTGGGACTGGGGGTACAGTGGGACTGGGTGTCCAGTGGAACTGGGGGTACAGTGGTGCTGTGGGACTGGGGGTACAGTGGGACTGGGGGTACAGTGGTGCTGTGGGACTGGGGTTACAGTGGTGCTGTGGGACTGGGGGTACAGTGATGATGTGGGACTGGGGGTAGAGGGTACAGTGGTGCTGTGGGACTGGAGGTACAGTGGGACTGGGGGTACAGTGGGACTGGGGGCACAGTGGTGCTGTGGGACTGGGGGTACAGTGGGACTGGGAGTTCAGTGGTGCTGTGGGACTGGGGGTACAGTGGGACTGGGAGTTCAGTGGTGCTGTGGGACTGGGGGTACAGTGGGACTGGGAGTTCAGTGGTGCTGTGGGACTGGGGGTACAGTGGGACTGCGGGTACAGTGGGACTGGGGGTACAGTGGTGCTGCAGGACTGGGGGTACAGTGGGACTGGGAGTTTAGTGGTGCTGTGGGACTGGGGGTACAGTGGTGCTGTGGGACTGGGGTATAGTGGTGCTGTGGGACTGGGGGTACAGTGGTGATGTGCTACTTATGGTAGAGGGTACAGTGGTGCTGTAGGACTGTGGGTACAGTGGTGCTGTGGGACTGGGGCTCCAGTGATGATGTGGGACTGGGGGTAGAGGGTACAGTGGTGCTGTGGGACTGGGGGTACAGTGGGACTGGGGGTACAGTGGGACTGGGGGTACAGTGGTGCTGTGGGACTGGGGGTACAGTGATGATGTGGGACTGGGGGTAGAGGGTACAGCGGTGTTGTGGGACTGGGGGTACAGTGGGACTGGGTGTCCAGTGGGACTGGGGGTACAGTGGTGCTGTGGGACTGGGGGTACAGTGATGATGTGGGACTGGGGGTAGAGGGTACAGCGTTGCTGTGGGACTGGGGGTACAGTGGGACTGGGTGTCCAGTGCGACTGGGGGTACAGTGGTGCTGTGGGACTGGGGGTAGAGGGTACAGCGGTGCTGTGGGACTGGGGTACAGTGGGACTGGGTTTCCAGTGGAACTTGGAGTACAGTGGTGCTGTGGGACTGGGGGTACAGTGGGACTGGGGGTACAGTGGTGCTGTGGGACTGGGGTTACAGTGATGCTGTGGGACTGGGGGTACAGTGATGATGTGGGACTGGGGGTAGAGGGTACAGTGGTGCTGTGGGACTGGAGGTACAGTGGGACTGGGGGTACAGTGGTGCTGTGGGACTGGGGGTACAGTGGGTCTGGGAGTTCAGTGGTGCTGTGGGACTGGGGGTACAGTGGGACTGGGAGTTCAGTGGTGCTGTGGGACTGGGAGTTCAGTGGTGCTGTGGGACTGGGGGTATAGTGGGACTGCGGGTACAGTGGGACTGCGGGTACAGTGGGACTGGGGGTACAGTGGTGCTGCAGGACTGGGGGTACAGTGGGACTGGGAGTTTAGTGGTGCTGTGGGACTGGGGGTACAGTGGTGCTGTGGGACTGGGGTATAGTGGTGCTGTGGGACTGGGGGTACAGTGGTGATGTGGTACTGATGGTAGAGGGTACAGTGGTTCTGTAGGACTGTGGGTACAGTGGTGCTGTGGGACTGGGGCTCCAGTGATGATGTGGGACTGGGGGTAGAGGGTACAGTGGTGCTGTGGGACTGGGGGTACAGTGGGACTGGGGGTACAGTGGTGCTGTGGGACTGGGGGTACAGTGATGATGTGGGACTGGGGGTAGAGGGTACAGCGGTGCTGTGGGACTGCGGTACAGTGGGACTGGGTGTCCAGTGGGACTTGGGGTACAGTGGTGCTGTGGGACTGGGGGTACAGTGAGACTGGGGGTACAGTGTTGCTGTGGGAGGGGGGTACAGTGATGATGTGGGACTGGGGGTAGAGGGTACAGCGGTGCTGTGGGACTGGGGGTACAGTGGGACTTGGTGTCCAGTGGAACTGGGGGTACAGTGGTGCTGTGGGACTGGGGGTACAGTGGGACTGGGGGTACAGTGGTGCTGTGGGACTGGGGGTACAGTGGTGCTGTGGGAGGGGGGTACAGTGATGATGTGGGACTGGGGGTAGAGGGTACAGCGGTGCTGTGGGACTGGGGGTACTTTGGGACTGGGTGTCCAGTGGAACTGGGGGTACAGTGGTGCTGTGGGACTGGGGGTACAGTGGTGCTGTGGGACTGGGGTTACAGTGGTGCTGTGGGACTGGGGGTACAGTGATGATGTGGGACTGGGGGTAGAGAGTACAGTGGTGCTGTGGGACTGGAGGTACAGTGGGACTGGGGGTACAGTGGGACTGGGGGTACAGTGGTGCTGTGGGACTGGGGATACAGTGGGACTGGGAGTTCAGTGGTGCTGTGGGACTGGGGGTACAGTGGGACTGGGAGTTCAGTGGTGCTGTGGGATTGGGGGTACAGTGGGACTGGGAGTTCAGTGGTGCTGTGGGACTGGGGGTACAGTGGGACTGGGAGTTCAGTGGTGCTGTGGGACTGGGGGTTCAGTGGGACTGCGGGTACAGTGGGACTGGGGGTACAGTGGTGCTGCGGGACTGGGGGTACAGTGGGACTGGGAGTTTAGTGGTGCTGTGGGACTGGGGGTACAGTGGTGCTGTGGGACTGGGGTATAGTGGTGCTGTGGGACTGGGGGTACAGTGGTGATGTGGTACTGATGGTAGAGGGTACAGTGGTGCTGTAGGACTGTGGGTACAGTGGTGCTGTGGGACTGGGGCTCCAGTGATGATGTGGGACTGGGGGTAGAGGGTACAGCGGTGCTGTGGGACTGGGGGTACAGTGGGACTGGGGGTACAGTGGTGCTGTGGGACTGGGGGTACAGTGATGATGTGGGACTGGGGGTAGAGGGTACAGCGGTGTTGTGGGACTGGGGTACAGTGGGACTGGGTGTCCAGTGGGACTTGGAGTACAGTGGTGCTGTGGGACTGGGGGTATAGTGGGACTGGGGGTACAGTGGTGCTGTGGGAGGGGGGGGTACAGTGATGATGTGGGACTGGGGGTAGAGGGTACAGCGGTGCTGTGGGACTGGGGGTACAGTGGGACTGGGTGTCCAGTGGAACTGGGGGTACAGTGGTACTGTGGGACTGGGGGTACAGTGGGACTGGGGGTACAGTGGTGCTGTGGGACTGGGGTTACAGTGGTGCTGTGGGACTGGGGGTACAGTGATGATGTGGGACTGGGGGTAGAGGGTACAGTGGTGCTGTGGGACTGGAGGTACAGTGGGACTGGGGGTACAGTGGTGCTGTGGGACTGGGGGTACAGTGGGACTGGGAGTTCAGTGGTGCTGTGGGACTGGGGGTACAGTGGGACTGGGAGTTCAGTGGTGCTGTGGGACTGGGGGTACAGTGGGACTGGGAGTTCAGTGGTGCTGTGGGACTGGGGGTACAGTGGGACTACGGGTACAGTGGGACTGGGGGTACAGTGGTGCTGCAGGACTGGGGGTACAGTGGGACTGGGAGTTTAGTGGTGCTGTGGGACTGGGGGTACAGTGGTGCTGTGGGACTGGGGTATAATGGTGCTGTGGGACTGGGGGTACAGTGGTGATGTGGTACTTATGGTAAAGGGTACAGTGGTGCTGTAGGACTGTGGGTACAGTGGTGCTGTGGGACTGGGGTTCCAGTGATGATGTGGGACTGGGGGTAGAGGGTACAGTGGTGCTGTGGGACTGGGGGTACAGTGGGACTGGGGGTACAGTGGTGCTGTGGGACTGGGGGTACAGTGATGATGTGGGACTGGGGGTAGAGGGTACAGCGGTGCTGTGGGACTGGGGGTACAGTGGGACTGGGGGTACAGTGGGACTGGGGGTACAGTGGTGCTGTGGGACTGGGGGTACAGTGATGATGTGGGACTGGGGGTAGAGGGTACAGCGGTGTTGTGGGACTGGGGGTACAGTGGGACTGGGTGTCCAGTGGTGCTGTGGGACTGGAGGTACAGTGGGACTGGGGGTACAGTGGGACTGGGTGTCCAGTGGTGCTGTGGGACTGGGGGTACTGTGATGATGTGGGACTGGGGGTAGAGGGTGCAGCGTTGCTGTAGGACTGGGGGTACAGTGGGACTGGGTGTCCAGTGGGACTGGGGGTACAGTGGGACTTGGGGTACAGTGGTGCTGTGGGACTGGGGGTACAGTGAGACTGGGGGTACAGTGGTGCTGTGGGAGGGGGGTACAGTGATGATGTGGGACTGGGGGTAGAGGGTACAGCGGTGCTGTGGGACTGGGGGTACAGTGAGACTGGGGGTACAGTGGTGCTGTGGGAGGGGGGTACAGTGATGATGTGGGACTGGGGGTAGAGGGTACAGCGGTGCTGTGGGACTGGGGGTACAGTGGGACTGGGTGTCCAGTGGAACTGGGGGTACAGTGGTGCTGTGGGACTGGGGGTACAGTGGGACTGGGGGTACAGTGGTGCTTTGGGACTGGGGTTACAGTGGTGCTGTGGGACTGGGGGTACAGTGATGATGTGGGACTGAGGGTAGATGGTACAGCAGTGCTGTGGGACTGGGGTACAGTGGGACTGGGTGTCCAGTGGGACTTGGGGTACAGTGGTGCTGTGGGACTGGGGGTACAGTGAGACTGGGGGTACAGTGGTGCTGTGGGAGGGGGGTACAGTGATGATGTGGGACTGGGGGTAGAGGGTACAGCGGTGCTGTGGGACTGGGGGTACAGTGGGACTGGGTGTCCAATGGAACTGGGGGTACAGTGGTGCTGTGGGACTGGGGGTACAGTGGGACTGGGGGTACAGTGGTGCTGTGGGACTGGGGTTACAGTGGTGCTGTGGGACTGGGGGTACAGTGATGATGTGGGACTGGGGGTAGAGGGTACAGTGGTGCTGTGGGACTGGAGGTACAGTGGGACTGGGGGTACAGTGGTGCTGTGGGACTGGGAGTTCAGTGGTGCTGTGGGACTGGGCGTACAGTGGGACTGTGAGTTCAGTGGTGCTATGGGACTGGGGGTACAGTGGGACTGGGAGTTCAGTGGTGCTGTGGGACTGGGAGTTCAGTGGTGCTGTGGGACTGGGGGTACAGTGGGACTGCGGGTACAGTGGGACTGGGGGTACAGTGGTGCTGCGGGACTGGGGGTACAGTGGGACTGGGAGTTTAGTGGTGCTGTGGGACTGGGGGTACAGTGGTGCTGTGGGACTGGGGGTACAGTGGTGATGTGGTACTGATGGTAGAGGGTACAGTGGTGCTGTAGGACTGTGGGTACAGTGGTGCTGTGGGACTGGGGCTCCAGTGATGATGTGGGACTGGGGGTAGAGGGTACAGCGGTGCTGTGGGACTGGGGGTACAGTGGGACTGGGGGTACAGTGGGACTGGGGGTACAGTGGTGCTGTGGGACTGGGGGTACAGTGATGATGTGGGACTGGGGGTAGAGGGTACAGCGGTTCTGTGGGATTGGGGTACAGTGGGACTGGGTGTCCAGTGGTGCTGTGGGACTGGGGGTATAGTGGGACTGGGGGTACAGTGGGACTGGGGGTACAGTGGTGCTGTGGGAGGGGGGTACAGTGATGATGTGGGACTGGGGGTAGAGGGTACAGCGGTGCTGTGGGACTGGGGTACAGTGGGACTGGGTGTCCAGTGGAACTGGGGGTACAGTGGTGCTGTGGGACTGGGGGTACAGTGGGACTGGGGGTACAGTGGTGCTGTGGGACTGGGGTTACAGTGGTGCTGTGGGACTGGGGGTACAGTGATGATGTGGGACTGGGGGTAGAGGGTACAGTGGTGCTGTGGGACTGGAGGTACAGTGGGACTGGGGGTACAGTGGGACTGGGGGCACAGTGGTGCTGTGGGACTGGGGGTACAGTGGGACTGGGAGTTCAGTGGTGCTGTGGGACTGGGGGTACAGTGGGACTGGGAGTTCAGTGGTGCTGTGGGACTGGGGGTACAGTGGGACTGGGAGTTCAGTGGTGCTGTGGGACTGGGGGTACAGTGGGACTGCGGGTACAGTGGGACTGGGGGTACAGTGGTGCTGCAGGACTGGGGGTACAGTGGGACTGGGAGTTTAGTGGTGCTGTGGGACTGGGGGTACAGTGGTGCTGTGGGACTGGGGTATAGTGGTGCTGTGGGACTGGGGGTACAGTGGTGATGTGCTACTTATGGTAGAGGGTACAGTGGTGCTGTTGGACTGTGGGTACAGTGGTGCTGTGGGACTGGGGCTCCAGTGATGATGTGGGACTGGGGGTAGAGGGTACAGTGGTGCTGTGGGACTGGGGGTACAGTGGGACTGGGGGTACAGTGGGACTGGGGGTACAGTGGTGCTGTGGGACTGGGGGTACAGTGATGATGTGGGACTGGGGGTAGAGGGTACAGCGGTGTTGTGGGACTGGGGGTACAGTGGGACTGGGTGTCCAGTGGGACTGGGGGTACAGTGGTGCTGTGGGACTGGGGGTACAGTGATGATGTGGGACTGGGGGTAGAGGGTACAGCGTTGCTGTGGGACTGGGGGTACAGTGGGACTGGGTGTCCAGTGCGACTGGGGGTACAGTGGTGCTGTGGGACTGGGGTAGAGGGTACAGCGGTGCTGTGGGACTGGGGTACAATGGGACTGGGTGTCCAGTGGAACTTGGAGTACAGTGGTGCTGTGGGACTGGGGGTACAGTGGTGCTGTGGGACTGGGGTTACAGTGGTGCTGTGGGACTGGGGGTACAGTGATGATGTGGGACTGGGGGTAGAGGGTACAGTGGTGCTGTGGGACTGGAGGTACAGTGGGACTGGGGGTACAGTGGTGCTGTGGGACTGGGGGTACAGTGGGTCTGGGAGTTCAGTGGTGCTGTGGGACTGGGGGTACAGTGGGACTGGGAGTTCAGTGGTGCTGTGGGACTGGGAGTTCAGTGGTGCTGTGGGACTGGGGGTATAGTGGGACTGCGGGTACAGTGGGACTGGGGGTACAGTGGTGCTGCAGGACTGGGGGTACAGTGGGACTGGGAGTTTAGTGGTGCTGTGGGACTGGGGGTACAGTGGTGCTGTGGGACTGGGGTATAGTGGTGCTGTGGGACTGGGGGTACAGTGGTGATGTGGTACTGATGGTAGAGGGTACAGTGGTTCTGTAGGACTGTGGGTACAGTGGTGCTGTGGGACTGGGGCTCCAGTGATGATGTGGGACTGGGGGTAGAGGGTACAGTGGTGCTGTGGGACTGGGGGTACAGTGGGACTGGGGGTACAGTGGTGCTGTGGGGACTGGGGGTACAGTGATGATGTGGGACTGGGGGTAGAGGGTACAGCGGTGCTGTGGGACTGGGGTACAGTGGGACTGGGTGTCCAGTGGGACTTGGGGTACAGTGGTGCTGTGGGACTGGGGGTACAGTGAGACTGGGGGTACAGTGTTGCTGTGGGAGGTGGGTACAGTGATGATGTGGGACTGGGGGTAGAGGGTACAGCGGTGCTGTGGGACTGGGGGTACAGTGGGACTTGGTGTCCAGTGGAACTGGGGGTACAGTGGTGCTGTGGGACTGGGGGTACAGTGGGACTGGGGGTACAGTGGTGCTGTGGGACTGGGGGTACAGTGGTGCTGTGGGAGGGGGGTACAGTGATGATGTGGGACTGGGGGTAGAGGGTACAGCGGTGCTGTGGGACTGGGGGTACTTTGGGACTGGGTGTCCAGTGGAACTGGGGGTACAGTGGTGCTGTGGGACTGGGGGTACAGTGGTGCTGTGGGACTGGGGTTACAGTGGTGCTGTGGGACTGGGGGTACAGTGATGATGTGGGACTGGGGGTAGAGAGTACAGTGGTGCTGTGGGACTGGAGGTACAGTGGGACTGGGGGTACAGTGGGACTGGGGGTACAGTGGTGCTGTGGGACTGGGGATACAGTGGGACTGGGAGTTCAGTGGTGCTGTGGGACTGGGGGTACAGTGGGACTGGGAGTTCAGTGGTGCTGTGGGATTGGGGGTACAGTGGGACTGGGAGTTCAGTGGTGCTGTGGGACTGGGGGTACAGTGGGACTGGGAGTTCAGTGGTGCTGTGGGACTGGGGGTTCAGTGGGACTGCGGGTACAGTGGGACTGGGGGTACAGTGGTGCTGCGGGACTGGGGGTACAGTGGGACTGGGAGTTTAGTGGTGCTGTGGGACTGGGGGTACAGTGGTGCTGTGGGACTGGGGTATAGTGGTGCTGTGGGACTGGGGGTACAGTGGTGATGTGGTACTGATGGTAGAGGGTACAGTGGTGCTGTAGGACTGTGGGTACAGTGGTGCTGTGGGACTGGGGCTCCAGTGATGATGTGGGACTGGGGGTAGAGGGTACAGCGGTGCTGTGGGACTGGGGGTACAGTGGGACTGGGGGTACAGTGGTGCTGTGGGACTGGGGGTACAGTGATGATGTGGGACTGGGGGTAGAGGGTACAGCGGTGTTTTGGGACTGGGGTACAGTGGGACTGGGTGTCCAGTGGGACTTGGAGTACAGTGGTGCTGTGGGACTGGGGGTATAGTGGGACTGGGGGTACAGTGGTGCTGTGGGAGGGGGGGTACAGTGATGATGTGGGACTGGGGGTAGAGGGTACAGCGGTGCTGTGGGACTGGGGGTACAGTGGGACTGGGTGTCCAGTGGAACTGGGGGTACAGTGGTACTGTGGGACTGGGGGTACAGTGGGACTGGGGGTACAGTGGTGCTGTGGGACTGGGGTTACAGTGGTGCTGTGGGACTGGGGGTACAGTGATGATGTGGGACTGGGGGTAGAGGGTACAGTGGTGCTGTGGGACTGGAGGTACAGTGGGACTGGGGGTACAGTGGTGCTGTGGGACTGGGGGTACAGTGGGACTGGGAGTTCAGTGGTGCTGTGGGACTGGGGGTACAGTGGGACTGGGAGTTCAGTGGTGCTGTGGGACTGGGGGTACAGTGGGACTGGGAGTTCAGTGGTGCTGTGGGACTGGGGGTACAGTGGGACTACGGGTACAGTGGGACTGGGGGTACAGTGGTGCTGCAGGACTGGGGGTACAGTGGGACTGGGAGTTTAGTGGTGCTGTGGGACTGGGGGTACAGTGGTGCTGTGGGACTGGGGTATAATGGTGCTGTGGGACTGGGGGTACAGTGGTGATGTGGTACTTATGGTAAAGGGTACAGTGGTGCTGTAGGACTGTGGGTACAGTGGTGCTGTGGGACTGGGGTTCCAGTGATGATGTGGGACTGGGGGTAGAGGGTACAGTGGTGCTGTGGGACTGGGGGTACAGTGGGACTGGGGGTACAGTGGTGCTGTGGGACTGGGGGTACAGTGATGATGTGGGACTGGGGGTAGAGGGTACAGCGGTGTTGTGGGACTGGGGGTACAGTGGGACTGGGTGTCCAGTGGGACTGGGGGTACAGTGGTGCTGTGGGACTGGGGGTACAGTGATGATGTGGGACTGGGGGTAGAGGGTACAGCGTTGCTGTGGGACTGGGGGTACAGTGGGACTGGGTGTCCAGTGCGACTGGGGGTACAGTGGTGCTGTGGGACTGGGGGTACAGTGATGATATGGGACAGGGGGTAGAGGGTACAGCGGTGCTGTGGGACTGGGGTACAGTGGGACTGGGTGTCCAGTGGGACTTGGAGTACAGTGGTGCTGTGGGACTGGGGGTACAGTGGGACTGGGGGTACAGTGGTACTGTGGGACTGGGGTTACAGTGGTGCTGTGGGACTGGGGGTACAGTGATGATGTGGGACTGGGGGTAGAGGGTACAGCGGTGCTGTGGGACTGGAGGTACAGTGGGACTGGGGGTACAGTGGGACTGGGGGTACAGTGGTGCTGTGGGACTGGGGGTACAGTGGGACTGGGAGTTCAGTGGTGCTGTGGGACTGGGGGTACAGTGGGACTGGGAGTTCAGTGGTGCTGTGGGACTGGGGGTACAGTGGGACTGGGAGTTCAGTGGTGCTGTGGGACTGGGGGTACAGTAGGATTGCGGGTACAGTGGGACTGGGAGTTCAGTGGTGCTGTGGGACTGGGGGTACAGTGGGACTGGGAGTTCAGTGGTGCTGTGGGACTGGGGGTACAGTGGGACTGGGAGTTCAGTGGTGCTGTGGGACTGGGGGTACAGTGGGACTGGGAGTTCAGTGGTGCTGTGGGACTGGGGGTACAGTGGGACTGGGAGTTCAGTGGTGCTGTGGGACTGGGGGTACAGTGGGACTGGGAGTTCAGTGGTGCTGTGGGACTGGGGGTACAGTGGGACTGCGGGTACAGTGGGACTGGGGGTACAGTGGTGCTGCAGGACTGGGGGTACAGTGGGACTGGGAGTTTAGTGGTGCTGTGGGACTGGGGGTACAGTGGTGCTGTGGGACTGGGGTATAATGGTGCTGTGGGACTGGGGGTACAGTGGTGATGTGGTACTTATGGTAAAGGGTACAGTGGTGCTGTAGGACTGTGGGTACAGTGGTGCTGTGGGACTGGGGTTCCAGTGATGATGTGGGACTGGGGGTAGAGGGTACAGTGGTGCTGTGGGACTGGGGGTACAGTGGGACTGGGGGTACAGTGGTGCTGTGGGACTGGGGGTACAGTGATGATGTGGGACTGGGGGTAGAGGGTACAGCGGTGTTGTCGGACTGGGGGTACAGTGGGACTGGGTGTCCAGTGGGACTGGGGGTACAGTGGTGCTGTGGGACTGGGGGTACAGTGATGATGTGGGACTGGGGGTAGAGGGTACAGCGTTGCTGTGGGACTGGGGGTACAGTGGGACTGGGTGTCCAGTGCGACTGGGGGTACAGTGGTGCTGTGGGACTGGGGGTACAGTGATGATATGGGACAGGGGGTAGAGGGTACAGCGGTGCTGTGGGACTGGGGTACAGTGGGACTGGGTGTCCAGTGGGACTTGGAGTACAGTGGTGCTGTGGGACTGGGGGTACAGTGGGACTGGGGGTACAGTGGTGCTGTGGGACTGGGGTTACAGTGGTGCTGTGGGACTGGGGGTACAGTGATGATGTGGGACTGGGGGTAGAGGGTACAGTGGTGCTGTGGGACTGGAGGTACAGTGGGACTGGGGGTACAGTGGGACTGGGGGTACAGTGGTGCTGTGGGACTGGGGGTACAGTGGGACTGGGAGTTCAGTGGTGCTGTGGGACTGGGGGTACAGTGGGACTGGGAGTTCAGTGGTGCTGTGGGACTGGGGGTACAGTGGGACTGGGAGTTCAGTGGTGCTGTGGGACTGGGGGTACAGTAGGATTGCGGGTACAGTGGGACTGGGAGTTCAGTGGTGCTGTGGGACTGGGGGTACAGTGGGACTGGGAGTTCAGTGGTGCTGTGGGACTGGGGGTACAGTGGGACTGGGAGTTCAGTGGTGCTGTGGGACTGGGGGTACAGTGGGACTGGGGGTACAGTGGTGCTGCAGGACTGGGGGTACAGTGGGACTGGGAGTTTAGTGGTGCTGTGGGACTGGGGGTACAGTGGTGCTGTGGGACTGGGGTATAGTGGTGCTGTGGGACTGGGGGTACAGTGGTGATGTGGTACTGATGGTAGAGGGTACAGTGGTGCTGTAGGACTGTGGGTACAGTGTTGCTGTGGGACTGGAGCTCCAGTGATGATGTGGGACTGGGGGTAGAGGGTACAGTGGTGCTGTGGGACTGGGGGTACAGTGGTGCTGTGGGACTGGGGGTACAGTGATGATGTGGGACTGGGGGTAGAGGGTACAGCGGTGTTGTGGGACTGGGGGTACAGTGGGACTGGGGGTACAGTGGTGCTGTGGGACTGGGGGTACAGTGGGACTGGGGGTACAGTGATGATGTGGGACTGGGGTAGAGGGTACAGCGTTGCTGTGGGACTGGGGGTACAGTGGGACTGGGGGTACAGTGGTGCTGTGGGACTGGGGGTACAGTGATGATGTGGGACTGGGGGTAGAGGGTACAGCGGTGCTGTGGGACTGGGGTACAGTGGGACTGGGTGTCCAGTGGGACTTGGGGTACAGTGGTACTGTGGGACTGGGGGTACAGTGGGACTGGGGGTATAGTGGTGCTGTGGGAGGGGGGGTACAGTGATGATGTGGGAGTGGGGGTAGAGGGTACAGCGGTGCTGTGGGACTGGGGGTATAGTGGGACTGGGTGTCCAGTGGAACTGGGGGGTACAGTGGTGCTGTGGTACTGGGGGTACAGTGGGACTGGGGGTACAGTGGTGCTGTGGGACTGGGGTTACAGTGGTGCTGTGGGACTGGGGGTACAGTGATGATGTGGGACTGGGGGTAGAGGGTACAGTGGTGCTGTGGGACTGGGGGTACAGTGATGATGTGGGACTGGGGGTAGAGGGTACAGTGGTGCTGTGGGACTGGAGGTACAGTGGGACTGGGGGTACAGTGGTGCTGTGGGACTGGGGGTACAGTGATGATGTGGGACTGGGGGTAGAGGGTACAGCGGTGCTGTGGGACTGGGGTACAGTGGGACTGGGTGTCCAGTGGGACTTGGGGTACAGTGGTGCTGTGGGAGGGGGGGTACAGTGATGATGTGGGACTGGGGGTAGAGGGTACAGCGGTGCTGTGGGACTGGGGGTACAGTGGGACTGGGTGTGCAGTGGAACTGGGGGTACAGTGGTGCTGTGGGACTCGGGGTACAGTGGGACTGGGGGTACAATGGTGCTGTGGGACTGGGGTTACAGTGGTGCTGTGGGACTGGGGGTACAGTGATGATGTGGGACTGGGGGTAGAGGGTACAGTGGTGCTGTGGGACTGGAGGTACAGTGGGACTGGGGGTACAGTGGGACTTGGGGTACAGTGGTGCTGTGGGACTGGGGGTACAGTGGGACTGGGAGTTCAGTGGTGCTGTGGGACTGGGGGTACAGTGGGACTGGGAGTTCAGTGGTGCTGTGGGACTGGGGGTACAGTGGGACTGCGGGTACAGTGGGACTGGGGGTACAGTGGTGCTGCGGGACTGGGGGTACAGTGGGACTGTGAGTTTAGTGGTGCTGTGGGACTGGGGGTACAGTGGTGCTGTGGGACTGGGGTATAGTGGTGCTGCGGGACTGGGGGTACAGTGGTGATGTGGTACTGATGGTAGAGGGTACAGTGGTGCTGTAGGACTGGGGCTCCAGTGATGATGTGGGACTGGGGGTAGAGGGTACAGCGGTGCTGTGGGACTGGGGGTACAGTGGGACTGGGTGTCCAGTGGTGCTGTGGGACTGGGGGTACAGTGGTGCTGTGGGACTGGGGGTACAGTGGTGATGTGGGACTGAGGGTAGAGGGTACAGTGGTGCTGTGGGACTGGGGGTACAGTGGTGCTGTGGGACTGGGGTACAGTGGGACTGGGGGTACAGTGGTGCTGTGGGACTGGGGTACACAGTGTCGGACTGGCCCACCAGGATACCTGGAAAAGTACCGGTGGGCCCTCATGCTGCTAGACATTTGGCCTATTTCATGGCCATTCCCTATTTCTATGAGAACAAAGTGGCTAAATATATGGAATATTAGATTATAGTATGTAAAGAAAAGAGTCTAGGAGAATAGAGGTTGAGTGAGAAGAGGAATAATAATAGTACAAAGAGTGGGCCCCTGGTCTAAGATTAATTAGTGGGCCCCTAGTCAAAGGTTTTTGGGTGGGCCCCTGGTGTCCCAGTCTGACACTGGGGGTACAGTTTGTCTGCTGTATATCCATTTGGGGGGGGTCTCTGTACATCACATAGTTTGGTAAATATATGCATATCAGGCATCAAACTGTTCAATAGACCACTGGCGTTCATATTTAGGGTGACTTTTGCTGGTCTGGTACCTTATGAAATGTGGGGTATATAATGGGGTAAAATGGAAGGTTTGTTTTCAGAAATTTTATAAAAAGCATTATGTTTAGCATAGCTTTGCAGTTTGGTAGTTTGCAGTAGAAATACTTATTTACCAGTTTTACAGTAGATTCGTCAGAATGTGTACTTTTGGAAAATATATTGTTTTCTAGGGTCTCCATACTGTTAGGGGGTCTCATGGCACATAATACACATACCGGGTGCTTGTATTGTAGCAGTCAGAGTGTCATACATGAAAATTCATATACACTATTTGGATTTAGGGGTCTCTGTATGCCACGTAGTTTGTTAAATCTATGCATATTGTAGGGATGCACCGAATCCAGGATTCGGTTCGGGATTCGGCCAGGATTCGGCCTTTTTCAGCAGAATTCGGATTCGGCCGAATCCTTCTGCCCAGCCGAACCGAATCCAAATCCTAATTTGCATATGCAAATTAGGGGTGGGAGGGAAATTGCATGACTTTTTGTCAGAAAACAAGGAAGTAAAAAATGTTTTCCCCTTCCCACCCCTAATTTGCATATGCAAATTAGGGTTCGGATTCGGTTCGGTATTCGGCCGAATCTTTCACAAAGGATTCCGGGGTTCAGCCGAATCCAAAAAAGTGGATTCGGTGCATCCCTAGCATATTGTGCATCAAACTGTTCAGTAGACCCCTGGTGTTCATATTTAGGATGCTTTATGCTGGTATGTTACAAAATGTGGGCTGTATAATGTTGTAAAATGCAAGCTTTGTGACGATTTTCAGAAATTACATTAAAACAGAAAGGGTAGTGTTTTGCTGCTTGGTGATTTGCCATACAAATAAACATTTACCCATTTTAGATTCGGTAGAATGTGTACTTCCCAAAAATATATGGTTTGGGGGGGGGGGGTAAACATATTCATCTGTGTTTCTACCCCACAATAAATGCAGTTGATGTGTTGATTTTTCATTAGCTGAAGTTACCCACAGGAATATTTGTATGCACTAACTTCATTTTGGGGCCTCTAAATGCCAGATACTTTGGTAAACCTATACACAATGGGCACCAAACTGTTTGGCGGACCCCTGGTAATCATATTTAGGGTGTTTTTTCTTGGCACGTAATGATACTTTGGCAATACGACGCTGGAAAGTTGAAGCTTTGAGGTAATTTTTCAGGTATTTTGCCAAAACCTCTAATTTTGGGAAAGCCTTGCAACTCCGTCGTTTGGAGCAGAAAGGCATGGGTACTCATTTTAGATTTGGCAGAATGTGTCCTTATTCTTTTCTCCTACTCTTTTTTCCTTCTTGTGCTTCTTCTCCTTTTCTCTGCTATTATTCTTTATTCTTCGGATCCCTCTGTTTTTTTGCATTTGACCTTCAAACCTTCCCTCTCTTCTTGGCTGACTGAGATCAGAAGCAGCAGCTCAGCTCTTTTGGCTGTAGAAATTCAGATTGGGTGCTTCTGAATCTGAGTGATGTTGTGCTGTCGTGCCTGCTAAGCCTGTCAGTAATAGAAAACTTTGACTGCAGCTAATATCACAAGTCTTTTCATACAGAGGAAAGTCTTGTGCGATCAGTTTGCAGCAGATTTCTATTGCTGGCAGGCTTAACAGGCAATACAGTAATGCATCCCAGTTATGCCCAACTCATTCTGCTCTCCCCACTCCCACTTAGTATATTCTGATTTATTTCAACGTTTCGGCTCCTTCACATGGGCGGTCATCAGGATGACCGCCCATGTGAGGTAGCGGAAACGTTGAAATAAATCAGAGCTTTGTTTTTTCACATATACAAGTCATTGGAGTGCGTTTTTTGTATATTGTATGAATCATGAATTTGACCAGCACCCAGGCAGTTGCTGTTTAGGGGTTATGAGTGCACCATACTTGACTGAATTCATATATATAGGTTAATTTGTGCCTGGTAAAATTGACCAATATGAATGTTTTTGTGATAATGACTGGGGCAGGGGCTGCTGTAAATGATATATACTTTTTGTACAGCACTGCATGAATGTACTAGCAACAGATTATACATTATAAAGGTCTTGGCTCCTGAAATGTTTTGGGGAGATTTTGCTGGGAATAATCCTGTATAGAAATGTGTAAGTGCTTAATTCCAGGGTCACTTCCAGGTCAGTCCCTCCCACAAGGAGCCAATGGGAATGTGGGAGGAAGCGAGTGACACAGGGATGAAGGGGAAGAAGAAGAAGAAGGATAAAAATGAGGAGGAGGAGGAGCGGGGGAAGAAGGAGAGAATGGTGAATCTGACACTGGAGATGATCTATCTGCTGACTGGAGAGGTGAGGGGCACTGTGACTGGCACACTGACAAGAGACTGTCTGTCTGTACAAAGGGGGTCTCTCTGCAGCTCAAACACCATTCTCTCTTCCTTTCAATATTTAGCACTACATCCCTAGGAAGAAGTCAGATGATGGGGGGGCCCTGCATGCCCCTGGCTCCGTCATACAGAAGGAAAATAACAAGAATGACAAGAAGATCCTGGAACTCATGTCCAACATCATCCAGCTGCTGACTGGAGAGGTGGGTACAGCGGCCCCTTATTGTTTAGTAACAGTGGATGATAATCCCTTTCTCTGGCTGGGGGATGACTGGAACATTGTGTGTGACAGGTTGCCATAAGGACAGATCATGTTTCCATCTATTTTTCCTTGGACGAGTGGGACTATATAAAAGGAAACAAGGACCTTTACGAGGAAGGGATAGGAGGGAAGGAGGAGCCCCAGCAGCCCTGGCCACTGGGTGAGTAATGTTAATAAATGAATAAAATATCAGTACTTTATACAGGGCCGCCATTAGAAATAATGGGGCCCTGTACAACAACATTTTCTGGGCCCTGCCCACCCCAGCCCCCAAGCTGCACCCCAGGTCTCTGCCCACACCACATTTAAAATACCACACAGGCGTCAGTGCTAAAAACGGTAACCCCCCCAAAGTTATAAAAAGCCACTGATGGTGAGGGCCCCCTTATCAATTTTAAAAAAACATTAGAATTTTAAAAGAAATATTGGGGCCTCAGAGAATATTAAAAAAATAAAACATTGGTGGCAGGGGCCTATAGCATATTTAAATAATACATTGTTGGCCAAGGGTTTAATTAAATGAAAAAAACACATTGGTGTTCAGTAGAACTGAACTGGTGGCTTCAAGTTTGACTCATTTCGCGGCTTTAAGAACTAAAGTGAACTCAGTGAAAAAAGTGTCCCTGTCATTTACCTTGGCTTAATTATGCAGAGTAGCGCAGCGGAGCTCTTCGGCGCCATCTTCTGTATCCGTTGTGCTACTCTGCATAATTATGCCAAGGTAAATGACAGGGACACTTAGAGTTACTAAAGAGGGAGAAAGCAGTGAGGGGGACCAATGGATGGAAGGGGATTTTTGATTAACAGGGTTTAGTTCAAGTTCGGCTCCTTTCATAGCTTCAGGTCTTTTCGCTGCTTCAATATTTCAAGTTCGACTCCTTTTGTGGCTTCGGATCTTTTCGCGTCGTCGGGTCTTTTCGGGGGTTCGGGACTTCGGAGGTTTGGGACTCCAGCAGGTGCGGCACGGTTTCTGTGCTTTTAAGGGGGCCCGGATATTTTGAAAGTGCAGCATAGCCGGGCACCCCTTTAGGCCCAGGCCCGGTACAGCAGTACCCCCTGTGCCCCCTGATGGTGGCTCTGACCTTATATTTAACTGAGCAGTATGGTTATGTGGAGGAGGGGGGCAGTGTTAGAGTACCAATGTTGTACTGTGCACTAATGATGGCCAATCCTAACCTGCCTTCTCCCAACTTGCCTTGTTAACATGCTTTATAAGTCTGCACCTGACCCACCTATGTCTGACATCATTGAAGCAGACAGGATGCACCACCCTTGTATTATGTAAAAACAAGAATGTACTGGTGCATTAAACTCTTTTTGTTATAGAAGGAATGTGCTTCAAAAAGTAGTGTTTCTGGTTATTTTATTGTAAATTTCTCCAAAATCCCCACTAGTCCCGTCCATCTGTTTCACTTCCTGCTGCCTCCTTTCCCAGGCTGTCCAGATGATCTCTGGTCCCTGTCTGTGTTTCAAATGAGGGGTGGGCGTGTCCTACCGGTCCCTGCCAGAAGCACAGTAGGAGGGAGACAGCCAATCACAGCCCTGCAGTCACACACGCACAGACAGGCTTCAGTTCCCTATCACACCCTGCTAGCTGCTGATTGGTGAGTTGAGTGCACAGCCTGGGAATTCAGGGAGCAGGAAGTGGATTATTAGGGTTTTTGCAGAAATATTCAATAAATAATCCTGAAACACTACTTTTTAAAGCACAATTCTTCTATATCTAAATGAGTATAACACACTGGTATGTTATTATTTTTTACGCAAAATGTCTTCTATAAGTCAACTTATCAGCTCATAGACATTATTTGACTATATTGACTATTTTATATTTTCTTACGTCATTAGCTTAGTACTACAAAATATGTATGTGTAATGCATTGTTTTCCTGTTTTTTCATTGGCAGATTGTGAATTTGAAGATAAGAGTGAGACAAAATCTACTCCAGAAGCAATGTTGTATTGTAATAAATCCCCAAGCAAGTCTGAAGGAGCAGTTTTATGCTCTGATAGAAACCTCACAAACGCTGAAACTGACCAGCCTGCACCAGCAGATGGCACTGAGGAAGAGACTGCTTCATGGGAAGAGGGAAACCAATCAGATTGCAGCATTAATCCACTTAAAGAACAGATACAGGGAACAGATACACCTGCTCCTATCATTGGATGCAGCCTGAATAACAGCCACTCAGAAATAAATTGTGGGACAGATAATTATATATCAAATGCCATAAAGGAGGAACCAGCTTCATTTAATGCAGAAAGCCATTCAGATTACAATATTATTACACTGGTCGATCAAATTGAGGAAACAGATCAAACTCCTCCGGTCCTAAGATGTAGGCATGCGTCTAAGATACAGTCAGGTTTGTGTGAAGGAGCAAACGCTTTAAACTGCGGAATTAATAAACTTGTTGACCTGACAGAGAGACAAATTATACCTGCTCCTATCATGGGATGCGGCAGTATTTCCGATAACTATGTATCAGAGGCCATGAAAGAGGAGCCAATTTCATGGGTAGATGGAACCCATTTGGATTTCAACATGAATCCTCTTGCAGAACAGATACAGTTGGAACATTCCCGTGCATGTTTGGTGGGATATAGTGAACTGAAGGCCACTGCTTATGGTAACATTATGAATAATAAATGTACAGATTCTTTGCAGGAGTGCAGGAGCCACTTTAGTAACCAGAGTAGCCTTCTTATGCATCAGACAATATCTTGTGGAGGAGAAGAATCTGTTTCTTGTTCTGATAGTGGGAAAGGGTATGAACAAGATTCCGATCTAAATGAACACCTCGGGCTTCATCCAGACAAACCATTTTGTTGCCTTGAATGCGGTAAAAGGTTTAAATTATGCACGCGACTTTTTACACACCAGAGAACTCACTTAGAAAAGAAACAGTTCACCTGCTCTGAATGCGGGGAATGTTTCTCCCAGTCCACAGACCTCACCAAACATCGCAGGACACACGGAGGAAACAAATCCTTTTCTTGTTCCGAATGTGGCAAACGTTTTAGTTATCTGTCAGCCCTCAACCGACATTACAGGAGTCACACAGGGGAGAAACCGTTTACTTGCTCCGAGTGCGGGAAATGTTTTACTCACCGTTCAGACCTTAATAGACATCACAGGATTCACACGGGAGACAAACCATTCACGTGCTCTGAGTGTGGGAAATGCTTTATACAAAGCTCAGACCTTAAGGTACATCAACGAATTCACACAGGAGACAAGCCATTCACCTGCTATAAGTGTGGGAAGTATTTTGTACAGCGCTCCGACCTTCATGTACATCTCAAAACTCACAGAGGAGAGAGATCGTTTCCTTGTTATGAATGTGGCAAATGTTTCTCTTACCGCGCAGACCTTAAAGTTCATCTCCATAGCCACAATGGAAAGAAGCCACTCTCTGCTACATAAAGGGAATTTCGACCATTTACTGGACCATGCAATGGTCAGCTGGGAGGGAAAAATCCTATTAAAGGAGACATATAGGATAAATGAAAAAACCCTAATTTTGTAGGCAATTAAGAGTAATATATGGTGTTGTTTTTACATGGTGCTAAACATTAATATTATCTTTAAAAATAGCCCCTTTATTGGAGCTCCCTATAGATGTTCTCTGGTCCCTGTCTGTGTTTCAAATGAGGGGTGGGCGTGTCCTAACGGTCCCTGCCAGAAGCACAGTAGGAGGGGGACAGCCAATCACAGCCCTGCAGTCACACAAGCACAGACAGTGGTTATAATTGTTGATACTTTATATCTGCATGTTTGCACACTCAACATAAATACAATTTGAAGAGAAGGTTGTTTGAAAAAATAATTTTTACTTTTATGTAACAAAAAACATTTTACATGGACAGCGCCAAACAACACATGGCATAATTTATACAATGTTTAAAAAAATAGCATAGAATATCAACCACCCATTAGTTGTGTATAGCAAGCTAGAAGGCCTTGGTGCCGAAACGTTGGGGCCATTCTCATTTTTCTGGTAGGTGTATCCGCTCCTTGCTGATATCTAGCTTGCTATATACAACTAATGGGTGGTTGATATTCTATGCTATTTTTTTAAACATTGTATAAATTATGCCATGTGTTGTTTGGCGCTGTCCATGTAAAATGTTTTTCGTTACATAAAAGTAAAAATTATTTTTTCAAACCACCTTCTCTTCAAATTGTATTTATGTTGAGTGTGCAAACATGCAGATATAAATTATTGATATAGGTTACCTGCAGTAGGGGTAACATTTGTTTCTGCACCTCTCGCTATTTTTTGAAAGTTTTGGTGTGCCCTCCATTTATTATTAACTCTATAATTGCTGATACCCCAGGCCGATGCTCCTGTTAGCAGGTAACTCCTTGGTGTGGGGTATTTCTGTAGAAGCTAATGCGCTTCTTCTGTTTTCTTTTCTATGGCCCCAGGCAGGCACATGCGCATGTTTCCAAGTTCTATGGGCAGATGCCAGTGCATTCCACTTAATAAAGTTGTGATTTGTACTGATTTTTTTAAAATGTACCCCAACCCTCTGCTTGTCCTGTCCATCTGTTCTACTTCCTGATGCCTCGTTCCCACACTGTGCGGGTGGAGGCCGGTGGCATTCAGCACTTGGACTGTAGGACAGGAACCAATCCGCAGCTGGGCTGACCTGATAGGGAACTGTAGCCTATATTTGCTTTTATAGATGCAGGGTTGTGTTTGGCTGCCCATCTCCTAGTGAACTTCTGGGAGGGGACTGTTAGGACCCTCCTCTTGCTAAAAGTTGTCACACATCCCTTGTATACAGCAAAAAAATTTAGCAATGCAGCCCCAACAAGCCTGATCAGTGTGTAACTGGACTGCACATTATTGGACTGAGAATCAAAATAGGCCCTGGCATTTCAGGTACACAGAGGCCCAATCAGCCCACACAGAGGCACAATCAGCCCACTAAATACTGACTGTCTATGGCACCTTATAGCAGCCCCTCTGGCATTTGCCAGAATCCACAGATTGCCAGTCTGGGCTAGAGTTGCCACCCGGCCGGCATTTTACCAGCCTAGCCGGTAAAAGACCTGCCAAGGCTGGGGCCGGTATTACAAATTTACCGGCAATGCAGTTGCCGGTAATTTGTAATACCTTTTAAAAAAAGCCCCTGGCCTGTCCCCAATTCGCACAGAACTTACCTTCTTTTCCAGCGCTGTGGACATCTCTACGATGTTGCCCCGCCCCTTTTGCAGCACACCATGTAGCCCCGCCTCCTTTTGCATCACGGACCACCCCCTTTTGGTGCCCGCCCCCCACTGGCCGGTAATATTTTTTAGTAAAGGTGGCAACCCTAGTCTGGGCCTATGCACATATGACATTAATAGACCTGCAGCAGCAGAGATGGAGTAGTCCTGCCTATGTCCATGCCATGTTGCTACTCTCCATTGTACTTTTATTGCGCAGCTTGTTTCCTGCTGGTATTCTGTGCCAAAGTCTTTGCATGTAGTTTGTGCAATCCACTTACTGCTGCTGTATCTTTTGGGGGCTTTATGCTTCACATTTAGTGAGTCCGATACGAGGCTTGGGAGAAAGATAAGGGGTGACTGAAAGCTTGGCTGAAGCGGCCGGCTGAACAATATCCCAGCCAGATTTAAGCAAGAATATACAACTTTTATATGGTGAAACTTATTTAAAAATATTAATGAAAATAAACTATTTTGGATGATGTATGACAGATTTTTATTGAAAGTGTTCTTCTTTATTTAACTTGGTTCTCCGAAACCTCCATGTCATGCATTTTTGGACTTATTGCCTTTCTAGACTTATCGGGGAATGTAATAAAGGTCGCAAAGAGAAAAGCAATTTGCATTAATAAGATTAAAAAAAAAAATCACATTTCGCAGTGTAATATTCTTTCTTAAACTGTTGCTGCTTTGCAAATTTAAGAAGTGCTTGAAGATGTCGTAATCTTTTGGAGCAAACATAACTTTTTCAGTAACATGTTTTATTACACTCACTGCACATTGGCGCAAACTATAAAATTCACAAACTTTCTTCCACTGTTGCTGCACAGTTTCCGGGTTCACAAAAACTATACTAAAATTTGTTTGCGCAAAGGCAGAATTTGTTGTATTGCAAATCGTTTTTCCAACTTTTATGACAGTGAAATTGTCATATTCCGGTAACTGTCTTAACTGACTTGCAAAGGCGATAAGTTGTTACCCCCTGTGAATGATCTACGATTAGGGATGCACCGAATCCACTATTTTGGATTCGGCCGGACCCCCCAATCCTTTGCAAAAGATTCGGCCGAATACCGAACTGAATCCGAACCCTAATTTGCATATCCAAATTAGGGGTGGGAAAGGGAAAACATTTTTTACTTCCTTGTTTTCTGAGAAAAAGTCATGCGATTTCCCTATGCAAATTAGTATTTGGTTGGCCAGGCAGAAGGATTCGGCCGAATTTGAATCCTTCTGAAAAAGGCAGAATCCTGGCCGAATACCGAACCAAATCCTGGATTCGGTGCATCCCTATCACAATACACCAATGGTGAAGCCTCTCATGGAGAACTTCTACATTATGGCAGTATAGGTCAAATAGATTGTAGATCCCATTTGTAAAAGCCTATTTCAGCTAGTCTCCATGTAGTCAGTCTGTACGGCAGCACACTCCGGACTCCGCAAGAAAAAGCCACCGAAGCCAAAGTTCCACATTAAAAAGATATCATTTTTATTTGAACATTAGATATGCACACAAGCGTCTGAGGTCTGACGCGTTTCATGTCTACGCACTTCCTCAGAGACCTCATTCTCATTACTATGCACATATCTTAAATCCAAAATTGCCTCCCATAAAATGAACATATCAATTAAGACAATCATTTGCACACGATCGTTAAAAACAATTCATGCTCATAGTGCCAAGTTGTAGTTAATCAATAATGTTGTAAATGTCATAAAGTTAATTAGTTCATAATTTAATCGTTGTAAATGCTCCAGGTGTTATAAAATGCATTAGTTTATAATTTAATCGTTATAAAAATATATTCTTTTTCTTTTTGTCAATACATGTTTAAGAGGAAACAGTCTCTTGTGCATATATTTGTAACGACTTCTATCCAGGAAACAGAAACATCCAGTTACGTAAACTTTGTATCTAGTCAATCTGCTTTTAAAGTCATTCCTGGTATGCATACATTCCTCCATACCATGTTGCTAAACCGAGCTTGCTAAAGGTTCTCTTAAACCAGGGGTGTCCAAACTTTTTACAACGAGGGCCAGATTTGGTGAGGTGAAAATGTGTGCGGGCCGACCATTCAGCCTGACATGCTGGATCCCAGGCAAAATGAAATGCGAAGCCACTACAATATATGGTATCTCTCTGTACAGACTATGAACAAACTTAGGGGGCTGTTCCTGCTGAATTGTGCTTAGTACAGGGGAATACCTATGCTGCCATAGTTTTATGGAATCTCTCTGTACAGGCTATGAGCAAACTTAGGGACTGTTCCTGCTGAATTGTGCTTAGTACAGGGAATACCTATGCTGCCATAGTTTTATGGGATCTCTCTGTACAGACTATGAGCAAACTTAGGGACTGTTCCTGCTGAATTGTGCTTAGTACAGGGAATACTTATGCTGCCATAGTTTTATGGGATCTCTCTGTACAGAAAGAGAGAGAGAGACACTGGAGTCCCGTATCCCCCCCCCCCCGCCAAGCCTTTTCACTTCACTTTACCTCAAAAGTGCGCCGGACGTCAGCACAGGGGCCCCGGAACCCAGAAGATGCGGCAGGTGATGTTTTTCTCCATCCTTGAGCTAGGCGGGCCCTGATTGGTTGCAGTCTGGGAGTGGAGGATAGCACGTCTTCCATCCATTGGACCTGGCCCCTAAAACCAGGCGGCCCTAGGCAAGTGCTAGGGTGCATTGTTGGTAATCTGGCTCTGGCTGCGGGGCAATTAAAAATGGACCATGGGCCTTAGTTTGGACACCCCTGTGTTAAACTATATACTTTGGCAGCTTAATCATTTAAAGTAGCAATTTATGTTGAATACAGAAATTAGTCCCTGAGGCCAGTGTCGGACTGGCCCACCAGGATACCAGGAAAACTCCCAGTGGGCCCTGGTGTCAGGGGGCCCTTGAGCTGCTAAAGATTTGGCCTATTTCATGGCTATTTCCTATTTCTTTGAGAAGAAAGGTTAAATATATGGAATACTAGATTATAGTATGTAAAGAAAAGAGACTAGGGGAATAGAGGTTGAGTGAGGAGAAGAATAATAATAGTACTGAGAGTGGGCCCCTGGTCTAAGGTTTTAGGGTGGGCCCCTGGTGCCCCAGTCCGACACTGTCTGAGGCTGTCGGGTGTGTTGTTTAAAGATCCGTCTCACCTCAGCTCTTAAAAGTTTCACTTGTAAGTCCCCTCCTCTGGGTCCTAAAGTCACTCGTTCAATCCCCTGTACTGTCAGAAATTTCACATCGCTATTGCTACATTCTTTAAAAAGGGCCCATGTAGCTCTATCCTTAATGCTTTGTTAATCAGGTGGAGTTCCTCTTTAATGAATTGTCTACATCAGTGGATTCCAAACTGGCCTCTCGGTGTGGTTTGCTTAGCCTTAAAGGCCAAGGAAAGCTATCGGAGCAGTTTATTTTCAATAAATTAGCCACAATAGCGCAAGCTATAACACTATATTTATTCTGCAGAATGCTTTACCATAACTAAGCAAACCCCGTTCTAGAAGCTCTTTCTGTTTGTTTAGGATAGCGCCGTATTAGCTTGGTGTGACATCACTTCCTGCCTGAATCTCTCCCTGCTCACTCATAGCGCTGGGCTCAGATTACAGCAGGGAGGGGAGGAGGGAGAGAGGAGCAAACTGAGCATGCTCAAGCCCAAGCCCTGGAGGTTTAAGCTGAAAACAGGAAGTCTGATACAGAAGCCCATGAGTACACAATAGAAGGAAAGAAATGTGCTGTTTCTTTTGACAGAGGACTCAGAGCAGCATTACTTTTAGGGTTTACTGGTGTATTTATATAGACCTTTCTGATAAAGCTTACTTAATATTAACCTTCCCTTCTCCTTTAAAGCCAGTTAGTGTGAAAGTTGGGGAGAATAGCCCATTTTTAAAGGTCCTTTATGGAGAGATTTGGGGTGAATATGCATTTGTGGCCAAACTGAATGACTGATACGACTGAATGACTGATATGTGCTCATTAGCTAAGGGGCCCCTGAAGGTGAACAAAAGCCTCAGATAAATGATAGTGTTTCCAGAGAGCTCTTCCCCTACTGGAATTGCCCCAGTTTGCCACCCAAAATCTGCCCTGTCTTTCCTACCAATTGGGAGAGGTTCAGTGGAGATTAGGGTTGTCACCTTGTTCCATTGTATCTTCTCTTGCAGGTGACTGCATACAAAACAAAGTGAAAGCTTTGCATCTTGCTACACTGCAACGTGAAGGAAGGATTTGCCAAGCCAGAAGTTCTGATCAGAAAAGGAGGGTTCTGTAGTAAACTGCTTCCTCTTCTACCTGTAAATATTGCCTGTCATTCTCCTATACTTTTTTTTTTTCATTTGAAAAACTAGGCGGGCCCTGATTGGTTGCAGTCTGGGAGTGGAGGATAGCACGTCTTCCATCCATTGGACCTGGCCCCTAAAACCAGGCGGCCCTAGGCAAGTGCTAGGGTGCATTGTTGGTAATCTGGCTCTGGCTGCGGGGCAATTAAAAATGGACCATGGGCCTTAGTTTGGACACCCCTGTGTTAAACTATATACTTTGGCAGCTTAATCATTTAAAGTAGCAATTTATGTTGAATACAGAAATTAGTCCCTGAGGCCAGTGTCGGACTGGCCCACCAGGATACCAGGAAAACTCCCAGTGGGCCCTGGTGTCAGGGGGCCCTTGAGCTGCTAAAGATTTGGCCTATTTCATGGCTATTTCCTATTTCTTTGAGAAGAAAGGTTAAATATATGGAATACTAGATTATAGTATGTAAAGAAAAGAGACTAGGGGAATAGAGGTTGAGTGAGGAGAAGAATAATAATAGTACTGAGAGTGGGCCCCTGGTCTAAGGTTTTAGGGTGGGCCCCTGGTGCCCCAGTCCGACACTGTCTGAGGCTGTCGGGTGTGTTGTTTAAAGATCCGTCTCACCTCAGCTCTTAAAAGTTTCACTTGTAAGTCCCCTCCTCTGGGTCCTAAAGTCACTCGTTCAATCCCCTGTACTGTCAGAAATTTCACATCGCTATCGCTACATTCTTTAAAAAGGGCCCATGTAGCTCTATCCTTAATGCTTTGTTAATCAGGTGGAGTTCCTCTTTAATGAATTGTCTACATCAGTGGATTCCAAACTGGCCTCTCGGTGTGGTTTGCTTAGCCTTAAAGGCCAAGGAAAGCTATCGGAGCAGTTTATTTTCAATAAATTAGCCACAATAGCGCAAGCTATAACACTATATTTATTCTGCAGAATGCTTTACCATAACTAAGCAAACCCCGTTCTAGAAGCTCTTTCTGTTTGTTTAGGATAGCGCCGTATTAGCTTGGTGTGACATCACTTCCTGCCTGAATCTCTCCCTGCTCACTCATAGCGCTGGGCTCAGATTACAGCAGGGAGGGGAGGAGGGAGAGAGGAGCAAACTGAGCATGCTCAAGCTCTAGCCCTGGAGGTTTAAGCTGAAAACAGTTAGTCTGATACAGAAGCCCATGAGTACACAATAGAAGGAAAGAAATGTGCTGTTTCTTTTGACAGAGGACTCAGCATTACTTTGAGGGTTTACTGGTGTATTTATATAGACCTTTCTGATAAAGCTTACTTAATATTAACCTTCCCTTCTCCTTTAAAGCCAGTTAGTGTGAAAGTTGGGGAGAATAGCCCATTTTTAAAGGTCCTTTATGGAGAGATTTGGGGTGAATATGCATTTGTGGCCAAACTGAATGACTGATACGACTGAATGACTGATATGTGCTCATTAGCTAAGGGGCCCCTGAAGGTGAACAAAAGCCTCAGATAAATGATAGTGTTTCCAGAGAGCTCTTCCCCTACTGGAATTGCCCCAGTTTGCCACCCAAAATCTGCCCTGTCTTTCCTACCAATTGGGAGAGGTTCAGTGGAGATGAGGGTTGTCACCTTGTTCCATTGTATCTTCTCTTGCAGGTGACTGCATACAAAACAAAGTGAAAGCTTTGCATCTTGCTACACTGCAACGTGAAGGAAGGATTTGCCAAGCCAGAAGTTCTGATCAGAAAAGGAGGGTTCTGTAGTAAACTGCTTCCTCTTCTACCTGTAAATATTGCCTGTCATTCTCCTATACTTTTTTTTTTTCATTTGAAAAACTATTGTATTTTTGAGAAACAGATTTCTGAAACCTGCTACATTGTCCCTGTTCAACAATCACCATGTTAGGCAAGTGTAAGACGTGCCGGGAGATTGGCAAAATCTCTTACCTCCCGGCGCGTCTCTCCAAGGTTCATGGTGCGCAGGGGCACACTTCCAGGTTCTGCCCCCAGGTGAAGCCGGCGTTTGACGTTGAGCGTCATGACACTCGCATCGTGACGTCACTTTAAGTTGCCGAATTTGAATTCTTGGCACCAAAACAGCTATAAAAGGCCAGTCCTCCATTTTGTGGATGCCCAAGCTGGCTTCAGTTTATCTGTTCCTGCTCAAGCGTATATTCTGACTTTGATATTCTGGTTTTTGACTCCTGCCTGACCCTTGACTACAATTCCTGCTGCCTGCCTTGAATCCTGTGCCTGATTCTGACCACATCTTCTCTAATTTTCTGCCGGTACCTCGCTTACGGACTTGTTTCTAGCTATGCACTTCCTTGTTGGTTTCCGCAACAGAAAGCCCAGGGCCCCAAAAGGGGGTCGGTGAACACTGGAATCCACAGTGTCCACCTTTGCATCTGAAGGTACCCATCACTGTGCAAGGTTCCTGGCAATGTAAACGTTACAGCATGCATGTCATCCGAGCAGCATCCTGGTATTGTGAAGTGCCAAGGATGTAGGCACGAAACGCGTTAGAAAATCACATACCCTACCGATCTATGTAATTCTAAGCATTGAAATAAAGCCGGATTGATATTATATGAGTCTGTCTTCCGATCAGCGCTCCGCAGCGAGTCCTTGTATTAATGTGAATAGCAATGAATGTATTTATTAATTTCTCCATCAGAAACATGTATGTGCAAAACTGTGGCAAATGCAAGATATAACACCATTCACATCGATGCCTTGGAGTAAGAAAAAATGCTCATTGACTTTAATGCAGATTTTTTTTTCCCTGTTCATGAAGTTTTTTGCCAGAACAGGAGAGATTTGCACATCACTAATCTTGACGCTGCATGTGCGAAATTCTTACTAAAGGACAGGGGCAGATTTGTTTATGACTGTGACCCAAAGCCACTCTGACCACCAGTGTTTGTTCATTTAGCTGCAGAGAAATGGGTTAGAGACCAAATGGAAAAGGAGGGGGTGTGGGGGGAGACTAAGGTCTGAGAGAAAAGGAGACTTAAGGTGGACTTACCCAGGGAGATCTGCTCGTTTGGCAACATCGCTCCCCGATATGCCCACATTGAGGTGGGTGATATTGGGCTGATCTGATTGCGGGCCCTGGGGCCCAATGATCGCATTAGAATGGAGGCCATACGGGTGGTTGGATTGCGGGACCGCATCAACCCTGCCCGATCAACATCTGGCCGACTTTTGGACAGATATCGTTTGGGGACGCCCGTTGGATGGCCCCACAAACGGGCTAATAAGCTGCCGACTCTGTCTATTGGCAGCTTTTATCGGCCCGTGTATGGGGGCCTTTAGCAGCAGAACAGATCAAGAAAGAAGTAGAAACATGGAATTGAGTATATTGGGGTTATACCAGAATAAGGAGAGTAAAAAAGCAAAATGGTGAAAGGAAATGAAGTAAAGGAGATGGGATGCTAAAAGAATATAAAGGAAAGTGCGGGAGATGAGAGTATGGGGGAGGATGGTGTGAGAATTTGGCCCCCCTAAGCACAACCCTACACCTTAGTCTTAATGCAGCTGTTTACAATAAGTAGCAAAAAGATCAAATAAAATTCAGTGCAAACAAGGTGTTAGAATACAGTTTACTGTGAATGTAAAATCCATTTTCAGACTGTCATGCAGGGTTGGACTGGAGTAATGGGGGCCCACTGGTACTGCCATATAAAGGCCCCTCCAGGCAGTTACCAGGGGCCCCTCCTGGCTTCCCTCTGAGTGAACGCTGGTGCAACGGCGCATCAGACAACGTTTTTTTAAGGGGGCACCTGATTGGGGGAACATGGCTGGGCCCAGTCCGACACTGCTGGTATGTGTGGGGATATGTAATGTCCCATTCCTAGCAACTTTGTAATTGGTTCTCAATATTTATTCTTTTATAGTTTTTGTGTTATTTGCCTTCCTCTTCAACTGCTTTCCAGTTTTCAATTGGGGGGTCACTGACCCCGGCACAAGCTACCTTTATTTTTCTTGTTACTTTTTATTACTTATCTTCCTACAGTTATTCCGGTCTCCTACTCACTGCCTGGTTGTTGGGGAAAATGAGTCCCTAAAGGTGAACATTATAATTAGTGAATACACTGTGATATCTGGGGAATTGCACCAGGTGCTGCTATGAGTTTGGTGGGTGCCCAGGGGCGAGGCCTCTGGTGGGTCCCAGGTAACTCAGTCTCTCTATCAGTAGCTACAGTAAATCTATTGTATAGATATGTATGCTCTCCTTCATATGTTTCTTTCCCTCTTTTATAATACACTAATCAACACCTGTGTCCTGCTTTATGGCAGCTGAGATTCTAGCTATCGGTATTACAGAGCATTCTGTCCCAGTGGCTGCACAGATCCTATCTGATCCCCATTGTAAGCAGCAGTCCTGTCCTGCTTTATGGCAGCTGAGATTCTAGCTATCTGTATAACAGAACATTCTGTCCCAGTCCTGTCCTGCTTTATGGCAGTTGAGATTCTAGCTATCTGTATAACAGAACATTCTGTCCCAGTGGCTGCACAGATCCTATCTGATCCCCATTGTAAGCAGCAGTCCTGTCCTGCTTTATGGCAGCTGAGATTCTAGCTATCTGTATAACAGAACATTCTGTCCCAGTGGCTGCACAGATCCTATCTGATCCCCATTGTAAGCAGCAGTCCTGTCCTGCTTTATGGCAGCTGAGATTCTAGCTATCTGTATAACAGAACATTCTGTCCCAGTGGCTGCACAGATCCTATCTGATCCCCATTGTAAGCAGCAGTCCTGTCCTGCTTTATGGCAGCTGAGATTCTAGCTATCTGTATAACAGAACATTCTGTCCCAGTGGCTGCACAGATCCTATCTGATCCCCATTGTAAGCAGCAGTCCTCCTGTCCTGCTTTATGGCAGCTGAGATTCTAGCTATCTGTATAACAGAGCATTCTGTCTTGACTATAAGTACAATACTGCAAAATATACTATTTTTTGTTAATTGACTGCCTGTTTCCTACAACCTTGTAAATTCCCTTCCGTACAGCCACTGTGCACTCATTTGACCTCTAAATGCAAAGTGACGGTGACCTTTTCATTAACTGCCTATCCCTGTATTGTGAATGGCAGAGGTGTAATGCACCCAGAATGCACCTCCCTCTGCAGTATAAGGGGGTCCCACTGTCTCTCAAATAGCTTCTTCTAGTGACAGTTATTACAATAGAAACAAAAACCTCTCTCCCTTTCCCATTGGTACCAGCCTTGTGTTCCATCTTCTCTTTCACTAATATTATTTCCTTCCTACATTACAATGGCTCAGGTATAATCAACCCAACTCTGTCCTCTCACTTCAGCATGAGAATAAGGGATAGCGCCCCCTGCAGGGACACAGACTGTGGGGAGATTTAATGGGATTCTGTGGATCTGGGCCCCTGTGATTCTATTGGAGGATATTGCTGGGAATAATCCTGTATAGAAATGTGTAAGTGCTTAATTCCAGGGTCACTTCCAGGTCAGTCCCTCCCACAAGGAGCCAATGGGAATGTGGGAGGAAGCGAGTGACACAGGGATGAAGGGGAAGAAGAAGAAGAAGGATAAAAATGAGGAGGAGGAGGAGCGGGGGAAGAAGGAGAGAATGGTGAATCTGACACTGGAGATGATCTATCTGCTGACTGGAGAGGTGAGGGGCACTGTGACTGGCACACTGACAAGAGACTGTCTGTCTGTACAAAGGGGGTCTCTCTGCAGCTCAAACACCATTCTCTCTTCCTTTCAATATTTAGCACTACATCCCTAGGAAGAAGTCAGATGATGGGGGGGCCCTGCATGCCCCTGGCTCCGTCATACAGAAGGAAAATAACAAGAATGACAAGAAGATCCTGGAACTCATGTCCAACATCATCCAGCTGCTGACTGGAGAGGTGGGTACAGCGGCCCCTTATTGTTTAGTAACAGTGGATGATAATCCCTTTCTCTGGCTGGGGGATGACTGGAACATTGTGTGTGACAGGTTGCCATAAGGACTCATCATGTTTCCATCTATTTTTCCTTGGACGAGTGGGACTATATAAAAGGAAACAAGGATCTTTATGAGGAAGGGATAAAGGAGAATCCCCAGAAGCTCTGCCCACTGGGTGAGTAATGTTATTAAATTAATACAATATCAGTACCTTAACAGTATAGACTTGGTGCAAGTGTGTTATGAACTTATGATGCCCAATCCTAACCCAAGATCTGTCCACTGGGTGAGTAATGGGTGCAGGACATGAAATACAATAGAACCACCATTTTACATTTTTCAGGGGACCAGAAAAAAATGGTGTAAAATCCAGGAAAATTAGAAATCAGGGAAATGTGTTATGTATAATATATAGGTGGGACCACAAAACAACAATGTAAAATCATCGAAAATGTAAAATCAGGGGATGTAAAATTGAGGTTCCACTGTATTAGAAACTGGTCTGTAGCTGAAATAATTAACATGAACAGTACAAGGGCTGCCTTGGAACAATAGACATGCAAACTTGGAAAGACTAAATAACAAGTATCACTCATGTATTATAAGGGATAATGTACCCCCTAATGTAAATGATAAGGATATTAGAAGTCACTGAGGGGTTGTTCTGTGACCATATAAAGACACAAGGCTGCAGGCTGAGTTATACAGGGAACTCTGAGTATCACTCATGTATTATAAGGGATAATTACAGTAAGTACAAATTTCAGCTTTCTTGCCAAGTAAAGTAGGCATATAGCATAACTAAAATCCCATCATATCTTGTAGGCAATTATAAGTAATATATGGTGTTGCTTTTACATGGTACTAAAAATTGATATTATCTTTAAAAATGGCCCAGGTCCTGCTAGTTGCTGATTGGTTCCTGTCCTACAGTGCAGTGAGCAGTGAGCTGAGTGCACAGCCTGGGAATTCAGGGAGCAGCAAGTGGAAGAGAAGGGAGGGATTATTAGGGCTTTTGCAGAAATATTCAATAAATCAGTCTGAAACACTACTTTTTTAAGCACAATTTTTCTATATCTAAATGAGTATAATGCACTGGTACATTCTTACCTTTTACACAATATGTCTCCTTTAAAGGGAACCTATCATACAAAAAAAGTTTTTACTACTGGATGTGCAGACAAATAGAGACCTCACTCTGTTTGGGGGCAGCAACATTTTGGCAAGAAAACCTTCCTTGAAAGAATTACGTCACGCACCTCAGGAGGGATCTCCCAGTGACTGGTGGCCATAGGGACACACACGTGCATAATGGTGATATGTGACAAATAAGACAATGCCTGATTTCTCAGCCCACAAGCAATTTAACAGCCCATATGGGTATGTCTTACATTGTTTATTTTTCATCTAGTACCATTGCATTGCATTGATTTTTCCCTTACTTGTTGTGGCAGGCGCAGCACTACACAGTGCCTTGTGCGCTGTGGCATTAGAAGAATTATAAAATCTCTGTCCCTTTAGTCTAATCAGACTTTCTTTTACTCTGTAATTCCTCTAGCGCCGTTCTATGGAAGCAGTAGGTTTAAAGAACACACCAATACCTTTAAATAACTTCTTTAATAACTTCAACTTTCTTCATATAACACTGCTGCTTGTGCAGCGGATATTCCATGTACAAACACGTGGTGAATAAAACCATAAAAGGCAGTTCAACAGTTAACAGATAACTTAAGATGGTGGATGTATTTCACTCTCAGGTATAGCACTTTTGTATGGGACTGTGCATTTGCTTTATATCAGCAGTAAGCAATTCACCTTTGGATTTGCATTTGGATTTGTAATTGCATCTGTATTTGGTCTGTAATTGGTACTCTGATTGGTCTGTAATTGGCACTCGGATTGTTCTGAAATTGATACTTGGATAGGTCTGAAATTGGTGGAACTATAAGTAAGCACATATACAGGTTCAATATACAGACCTACTCACACTATTAAACAATAGGGTAACATAAACAAGTGTATTAAATACCTATTTGGCCTTCTCTGCTTCCATAAAACTTATCTCTGACTGGAACTCTCTGTTTCCTCCCTTTGTCTGATAAGTAATGGCTTCAGAAAGATCTGGCATGGGGAACTCCCACACAGATCAATTGTGTAGCTGACTGGGATTGGTTGAGGCTCTTGTGCAGTGTGAGGCTGGCTATGATTGGCTTACCTATATGATGGTTCTTAAAGGTACATTTTCTTTTTCTGCTTCTGCTAACACAATGCATATAAATGTTATAACATTAACATTCAGAAACATTAATTACAGGCAAACTCTGCTTTTTACTTAAACATGTGAACATAAGAACTGTACTGAGGTTATTGGCAGGTTTTGGTGCATACATATATATGACCATAATAGTAACCTAGGACAGGTCTTAGCTGGCCAGCTACACTCCCACCAAAATTACCTACAACTCTATGTGCTCAGTAGTAGGATTTCAACATGGATTTGAGGAATTTTCCATCTGGTTCTCAACTCTCGTGTCTTTTGTTACTCTCAAGCAGAACAACTAACTTTTGTATTGGACGTTCCAACTTGAGTGGAATTGTGAGACGTTTTCCTTTTTTGTCAAGTTTTGAGTCTCCTATTTGTAACAATACTCTTCTCACTAGTCCGTCTTCGTCCTTTTGAACTTCTAGGACTTTGGCCAATTTCCATTGACTTCTAGGTAAGTCATCTTCCTTTACTAACACTATGTCATCAATTTGGACATTTCTTCTGGGTGTTTGCCATTTACTTCTTAGTGTGAGATGAGCTAAGTACTCTTTACTCCATCTATTCCAAAACTGTTCTGATAGACATTGAACTCTTCGCCATCTTTTTCTGGCGTATAAATCCTCTTTGGTGAATTTGCCAGGCGGTGGCTGTGTGTAATCAGGTTTAAGGTGAAGTAGATGGTTGGGAGTTAAAGGTTCCAAACTTGTTGGGTCGTTGATGTTGTCGACTGTAAGTGGACGACTGTTAACAATAGACATTACTTCATAGAATAGTGTCCTAAGTGAAGCATCATCTATTCTTCCGGCGTTCCTTTTCAACACTGCACTTAGCACATTTCTTACAGTTCTGATTTGCCTCTCCCAAACTCCTCCTGTATGGCTTGCATTTGGAGCATTCATGTGGAAGTCACACTGTTTCTCTAACAAGTACTCAGTTACTTTTTCTTTATCCATCTCTTTTAGAGCCTTGTTCAATTCATTCTTTGCTCCAACAAAATTAGATCCTTGGTCAGATCTAAGCTCTCTGACAGTACCTCTAATGGCTATGAAACATCTTAAGGCATTGATGAATGCATCAGTTGACATATCTTCCAACATTTCCAGGTGAATTGCTCTGGAGCTTAGACATGTAAATATTAGTCCATATCTCTTGTACTCCTTGCGGTTCTGTTTGGTAATAAATGGGCCAAAACAATCCATTCCGCTATAAAGAAATGGTGGTGATGGGTTCACACGATCAGCCGGTAGATCAGCCATTCTTTGTTCTTCTGTAGGTCTACGTGTCTTTCTACAGGTTACACATTTACTTATGTACTTTGCTATAACTTTGCTTCCTTTCACTATCCAGTAACCACCTTCTCTCAAACAGTTTTGGGTAAAGTTTCTTCCTTGATGCAAGGATCTGTTGTGGTAGTGATCAATAATCAATCTTGTGAAGGTAGAATTTTTGGGTAGAATTGCTGGATGCTTAACTCTGCCAGGTAATGATGCATTTTCCAGTCTCCCTCCCACCTTCAGTATACCATCCTGCAGAACAAGATTAAGCTTGTACAATGGGTGGTTGTTTGGAAGCCTTTTAGATTCTTGACTAAGTCTCTTCAATTCTTCACTGTAGAATCTCTGTTGAATGAGTCTTATGACTGTTTCTTCAGCTTTCATTCTTTCCTCTACATTCAACGATTCCTTCTTTCTGATTCCTTTTGCCAACCGTTGAATTCGAGCTACTACATTTATGACTATATTCCACTTTGAACATCTGGCTAGTCTTTCAAGTATGTCATCTTGACACTTGGCGGCAGTGCTCAATGTCTGAACAACCTTTACTTCTGGATCACCCATAGACAGTTCTGTATAACCTTCACTGGGTATAATTTCCTTTTCCCAAAGGAACTCTGGACCGATGAACCAGTTTGAATTCTTCAATTCTGTTACATTCAGGCCTCTTGAAGCATGATCTGCTGGGTTATGCTTTGTGTCAATATAATGCCAATGTTCTGGATTTGTTGTTCCTCGAATTTTCTGGACTCTGTTGGCGACAAAGATGTGGAATCTTCGAGCGTCATTGTTTATGTATCCCAGGACAACTTGTGAGTCTGTCCAAAAATACTCCTCATCTATTTTCAATTCCAATTCTTCTTTCAGAAATTGGCTTACTGATGCTGAAACGACAGCTGCTGTCAGTTCAAGTCTTGGTATTGTCTGAATACTGTTTGGTGCGACTCTGGCCTTTCCCATAACCAGGGCACAGTGTATCTTTTCTTCTCCTATCACTCTGATGTAGGAGCACTGACCATAACCATGACTACTGGCATCTGAGAAGTGATGAAGTTCTATTTTCTTGTACTTTCCGAAATCAGGAGGTACAAAACATCTGGGTATCCGAACTTCTTTCAAATTTTGCAAGTCTCTTATCCAACTCTCCCACCTGGGCCTCAAGCTTTCGGGTATGGGTTCATCCCATCCCAATTTCTGTCTGCATAATTCTTGCAGCATTTCTTTTGCTCTGAGAATTACTGGTGCCAAGAAGCCCAATGGATCATATATTGAAGCCACTGTGGAAAGAATGGTACGTCTAGTTGGAACTTTCTCTTCAATGGATACTTCAAAGAAGAAATTGTCATCTTCTACATTCCATCCCAATCCGAGTACATTCTGAACTGGAAGATGATCATAGTTAAGATCTACATTCTTCATTGTTGATGCACGTTCAGAGTCACTGATGGATTCCAGTACCTCTCTGTTGTTTGAGATGAATTTGTGAAGACGCAGGTTTCCCCTTGCGCATAACTCTTGGCTTTCTTTCACCAACTGAATTGCAGATTCTGTGGACTCTAGACTTATAAGACCATCATCTACATAAAAGTTTTTCTTCAGAAAATTTGATGCTGATGGAAAATCCTTTTCATTCTGTTTGGCCAGATACTTCATACCATAATTGGCGCAACCTGGAGATGATGCTGCTCCAAACAAGTGTACTTTCATCCTATATTCCGCTGGCTCTGTATCTATATCTCCGTCCTCCCACCATAGAAACCTCAGGAAGTCTCTATCTTCATTCTTCACATGAAACTGGTGGAACATCTTTTCAACGTCACACATGACTGCTACGGGATACTTTCTAAATCTACAGAGTACTCCAGGCAGAGTGTTTGTAAGATCTGGTCCTTTTAGTAGATGATCATTCAATGCAACATCATTGTACTTTGCTGAGCAATCAAAAACTACTCTGATCTTATCTGGTTTCTTTGGGTGATAGACACCTTGATGTGGTATGTACCACACTTCTCCTTCTTTGGGCTGACTATCAACTTTCTCTGCATGTCCTTCTTTGAGGGTGTCTTTCATGAATTTCAAATAATCATCCTTGAGTTTGGGATTTCTTCCCATCCTTTTCTTTAAGCCTTTCAATCTTGCTAGGGCAAGAACTCTGTTGTTTGGCAGATGAGGTCGTTCTCTAAAGGGTAAGGGCATTTCAAGATGACCTTGTTGATTTTGCTGAATATTATCTTCTAGAGTGTGTACAAACTTTATGTCCTCTTGGGATACACTCTTTTCACTAGAACTTACGTCTGCAAAGTCGGATTCTAGGATCTTGATTACTTTCGCTGGACTTACAGTTGGTAACTCTAGGACGGATATTCGATGACACAATCCTGTCACCTGTCTTGAGTTTGCAATCTGCTGTTTTCCTCCAACAACACCCCATCCTAGATCAGTTTGAACTGCGTAGGGTTCACCCTTTCCTCCTGCGATTACCTTTCGTGGTACCAACGCCTCAGGACAGTCGTAACCTATCAGCAGTCCAACACCAAACTCCTTCAGCGGGGACATTTCATGGGATATGACAGATAGGTGCTCCCATTTGTTGGCTGTTTCACAGGTAGGTATGCGGTCTCGATCTAGAGGTATGTCGTCTTTTGTATAAGCTGGAGGTAGATCTAATATGCAGTTTGAATGAAGTCCTCTAACTCTCAGTCCTTTGACTCTTTGACTGTTCACCAATGTGTCTCTTCCCGTCATTGTGGTGAGTTTGAGTTTCACTGGTTCTGTAGCCACTTGTAATTTCTTGCAGATTTCTTGATCAATGAAGGTGACATCACTCTGAGCATCCAGTAGTGCATAGGCGTATACCTTCTTGTTCTTCCTTTTAGGATTTGAAATGCACACTGGTACAACCATTGACGTGCCATTGATTTCTCCTTCCCTCACTCTGCAAGAGAATACTGATACTTTCTTTTCTTCCTCAGTATCTCTGGGCATTAAGGATTTCTCTTTCTTTGGACGCTCTTCATGTAGTGGTGTAGGATGGCGTCCTCTACAAACGCTGCATGTGGCCTTTTTCTTGCACTCCTTAGTAACATGGCCTTTTCTTAGACATCCAAAACACAGTTGGTTATCAAGAACAAACTTCTTCTTTTCATCTGGAGACTTTTCCTTCAATTGTTGGCACTTATGTATAGAGTGGTTCTCTCCACAGAACATACACTTGAAGGTAGTCTGAAGATTTGTTGGTTCTAACTCTTTACTGATCCCAGTAGTGACTTTGAACTTGCTCTCATAGGTATCTGGACCTTTAGTAGCTGTGTTGGTTGTAAAGCTAGTTGCTCTTGCACGTTTTGTCTCTCTTGCAGGCCTTTCTTCTAAGGGTTTCAAGACGTAAGATGCTGTTACTGGATTACATGCTATCCGTGCTTCCTCATTGACAAACACAGAGAACTCTTTGAAACTTGGGAAGTTTTTGCCTTGATCTAACTGTTTAGTCACATAGCGATTCCATCTAGAAGCCACTTCTTCAGGTAGCTTGGTTAGCATCCTGTGGTTTTCTAGATAGTCGTTCAATACTTCTAGTCCTTGAACATGTGGGATGGCATTGCTGCATGCTTGCAGGAAGTCACCATACTCTTGGAGTTTGAAGTGTTCTTTAGGACCTATTTTAGGCCAGTTTATTAATTTCTCTCTGAAGGCTCTTTGTACTAAGAAGGGATGACCATATCTTGCATTTAACTTTTCCCAGGCTTGCTTGTAGGCTTCTTCATCTTTCCTATAGAAGTTACCTTCAAGAGCTTTCTTTACTTCTCCGCCAGTATATCTCTGAAGGTAGAATAACTTGTCGACTGGACGGAAGCAATGATGCTCAATGATCATTTCAAAACTTGCTTTCCACTCTATGAACTTCAGTACGTCTCCAGAGAATACAGTAGGTTCCGGAACAGGAAGTCTAGTGAGGAATCTTCTCTGGGGTCTCGCTGGGACAACAGCTGTAACATCCTCGTGTCCGTTGCCATGACATACGGGGATAGAGTTATCTGGTTCTATTTTCTCACTTGGTTCTGAATTAGGTGAGTCTCTCTCTTTGTTTCGCTGAGCAGGGATGGAAGGACTATGACTTATTTTTTCACAACATGCTGGAGATTTCCTTCCATTCTCCTGGGTGTATGGAAGAAAGTAGGAATCGGCTTCTTCACTTAGTAACGATTTGGACCTATGACTACCCTGATTCATATCCTCTTCGTGTACTCTGAGTCTGGCTTCTATAATCTTAACTTCCTTTTGCCTTTCCAGACTTTTCATTTCAGATTCCATTTTATCGCGTTGTGCATCCATTTCGGCTATCCGTAGACGCTGTATCTCAATGGCAGATTCCATCTCTACTTCTGCTCTCTTGGCAGCGAGTTGTTCAGCTAATTCCTTTCTTTTGGCTGAATTATTTGAGGACTCTGATATTTGGCTGGTACTTCTGCTAGCAAAGGAAGTCACACTTGAGATTGTGGTTCCCCCTAAGGACCTGGCATAGTCTCTCTTGAAGAACTCATTCATTCCCTTTCGTGCCTTAACTTCATCGTAGTTTGCTGCAGATGATAGTTCTCTCATGAGCTTTGCTAAATCCCTAGTGACTGCTGTACATGTGTCCATGTTCCTTACAATATCCTGGGAAGGTGTCATAGACGATCGCAGGTTGACATATGCTGCCATAAGCTCTGACTCAGATTCTTCTACTGACTCTATCATTTCACACAGGTTCCCTTTTATGCTTTCTTGTTTTAGCTTTTTACGAATGCCTATAATGTATAATTTCCACCTCTCATACATTCGGGCGAACCTTTTTCTTTTCAGCGCTGCCTCTTGCTCCAAATTTTCTAGCACCTTTTGGGTCGGTTTTCTGTCACGTGATGAACGTCTTAGTTCACCTGTTTGGGCTATATTTGTTTGGGGTGAGACTACTGTTACATTAGATCTTTCTAACTCAGACAGGTTCTCTTGCTCTTCACCTACTATATCTATCTTTGCATCCTCTAATGGTGGAGTGGTAATACTAGGCTCAGCCATTTTTTTTTTTTTAATGCTATAATAATTAATATGAATGATAAGGACCTGTCACTTTAAATGCAATACTGACAAATGCAAAAAATAAATGACTTTCACTTTAAATGTAATGGCAGTAGATGCAGGAATAAATGACATTCACTTTAAATACTTTAGAGTCCATATACTATAAACTGTCCTTTTTGCTTTAAAGTCTGTTTTTCCAGAACACAAAGGATGTCTCTTGCAAAACCTATGTGCAAGGACAAGTTATAAAAGGGAAAGCTCTGACCTTATTTGAAGAGCAGGATACTCTGATCTGAAGGTTGCAGGAACAAATGTCAATCTTAAAGGAGACTTGTCTTTCCTTGGTGCAATGACTTGCGATGCTCTGCAATGACTTGTGATGCTCTGCGATGACTTGTGATGCTCTGTGATGACTTGCAATACTCTGTGATGACTTGCGATGCTCTGCTGCAAGCTTTGGGCCTAGTTGTGGGAAACTAGCTGGATTCAACACGTAGTCTGTTGGTGGATAGCGGTGCAGACACTCTAGCTCTGGATTCTGGCCTCCCACCATGCGTCTCTTTCTCTCTCTATGAATTGCATGAGGGTTGGCGCTCTTTCTCTGACTATCTTGCCTTTGCCGTTCTGCCACTTTAAGAGTCGGCTGCAGTCTGACTAATGCCCACGTTCTATGGCCTGTATGGTAGCTCCGCTGAGGTATCTCTGCATGCTCACTCAGGGAACAGTTGCTGCTTGTCGGTATATGCTGGCACTCCGCTTCTCTAATGCGCTCTTTACTGTGCAAATTGAGGAGCACTATTGCTTTGCCCTCTGAAGGTTATAGTTCCACTGTGGCAGGCGCAGCACTACACAGTGCCTTGTGCGCTGTGGCATTAGAAGAATTATAAAATCTCTGTCCCTTTAGTCTAATCAGACTTTCTTTTACTCTGTAATTCCTCTAGCGCCGTTCTATGGAAGCAGTAGGTTTAAAGAACACACCAATACCTTTAAATAACTTCTTTAATAACTTCAACTTTCTTCATATAACACTGCTGCTTGTGCAGCGGATATTCCATGTACAAACACGTGGTGAATAAAACCATAAAAGGCAGTTCAACAGTTAACAGATAACTTAAGATGGTGGATGTATTTCACTCTCAGGTATAGCACTTTTGTATGGGACTGTGCATTTGCTTTATATCAGCAGTAAGCAATTCACCTTTGGATTTGCATTTGGATTTGTAATTGCATCTGTATTTGGTCTGTAATTGGTACTCTGATTGGTCTGTAATTGGCACTCGGATTGTTCTGAAATTGATACTTGGATAGGTCTGAAATTGGTGGAACTATAAGTAAGCACATATACAGGTTCAATATACAGACCTACTCACACTATTAAACAATAGGGTAACATAAACAAGTGTATTAAATACCTATTTGGCCTTCTCTGCTTCCATAAAACTTATCTCTGACTGGAACTCTCTGTTTCCTCCCTTTGTCTGATAAGTAATGGCTTCAGAAAGATCTGGCATGGGGAACTCCCACACAGATCAATTGTGTAGCTGACTGGGATTGGTTGAGGCTCTTGTGCAGTGTGAGGCTGGCTATGATTGGCTTACCTATATGATGGTTCTTAAAGGTACATTTTCTTTTTCTGCTTCTGCTAACACAATGCATATAAATGTTATAACATTAACATTCAGAAACATTAATTACAGGCAAACTCTGCTTTTTACTTAAACATGTGAACATAAGAACTGTACTGAGGTTATTGGCAGGTTTTGGTGCATACATATATATGACCATAATAGTAACCTAGGACAGGTCTTAGCTGGCCAGCTACACTTGTGTCTTTGCCAGACTGTGAATATGAAGATAAAAGAGATATTACAGCTGATCTGAGAGGAACATTATATTATAATAATGAGCCAAGGAAGATTGGGGCTGAAGGAGCAGCATTTTGTGCCAATGGAAATGGATGTCAGTGCTGAATTCTGCTGGAACAGCACTATTAACTGATTCATTTTGAAATTTTTTTTTTCCAATGACAGTATCCCTTTAAAGTGCATCAGAAAGTTCACATCAAAGAGAAACCATTTACTTGTTCTGAATGCGGCAAAGGCTTTACGCAGCTCTCTGACCTCAATGTTCATTACAGGATTCACACAGGAGAGCAGCAGTATATTTGTTCAGCTTGTGGCCAGTGGTTTCAGACGTGCTTAGCCCTCACTGAACATCAGAGAAGTCACACGGGGCAAACACCATTCTTGCTCTGACCTTGGAATCTATTTTATCCACTCAGGAAAAAGCCATTCTCTTGTTTCATAACAGACATAAACTACTGAACATGACAGGGGCTGTATATGAAGCAGGACTTGTTTCTGCTGGTTCTGAATGTAGGAAGTATTTTATCAGGGTGTCCCATTTAATAGGTTTCAAAAAACTTGCATTTACTGTGTGGCTGCAGTCCCTTCTACTCACACAAGCAATATCCGTGTTGCCACATTTGTTTGACTGCTTCTGGGTTATTTTCTATCTGGCACCAAGAATCATCATAGCAACTGTCAGACAGAGTGAGGTGGGCTCAAACTGCATGTCACATGCAGTCCATTTTTTGGAACCCAACCTGCAATCTGCCACCCGGACCAGCATTTTTACCCGCTACCCAACCCAACCATCAAGTACCTTATCCACAACCCGGACCCGCTGACCATCAAGGATCAGGACGTGCTGTCATTGTAAACCGGAAGTGACATCATCAGAAGTAGGCATGGTCAGAAAAAAAGGAGTAAAACAGGACATGCTGTCATTGTAAACTGGAAGTGACATCATCGGAAGTAGACGTGATCAGAAAGAAGAAGTAAAAATTGCTATTAAAAAGACCCCGACCCGCCGACCCACGTCTATACCTGCACTCAGAACTTTGTACAATTAAGTGATACTAATTCTGGTTTAATATGGTAAGGAGTAGGAGAAAGAAATGGGAGATAAAATACTCTTTCCTGGTTAGTCTGTACATACCGCAATAATTACACACACACAGTGGTCGGATAATACTGGTTCATGATTTATTGTATACATACATCTTATAGTACATAAATGTGCTTCATCTTCATGTCCACTACTAAATTCCTAATGTGCACACCTACCTCAAAGATGTGCTGGACTCAATGGTCGTGACTACTGTGCAAATAATCTCAGATCCCAGGCCCAGCCATACAACCAGTGCCCTCTCTTTGTCCAGTTAGGCCTGTAAAATTCTACTATTATTTAAAGTGGGAAGTAAACCTTAAAACCTATAAATTAACTTTGAGCACGATGTAAGCCATGCATTGAATCTCTTTTTTTTCTAATTATAAGTACAATTTTAATTATTTTGTAACTCTGGCATTAAAATAGAGATTAGGGTCTGAGAATGCTTCTATTCGCCTGTCTCACTTATCTGTGATTTCCTCCATTGAATTAGAAAATTTCTCAAATCAGCATTAAAAACGTCCTGCCCAGCATCTGATAAATGAATGACGTCCTCTCTGAACAGCTCAGGAGACTTGATAGTAACGTTGCTGTGCGTCATTACAAAATCTCCATTTGACTTCATGAACCTACTGAGGGCTCTGTTCACCTTCTTGCATGTCCTATCTATGGCCACTTGAGACTCTGCGCCTTCCCATGTTGGTCTTGGTATGAAACTTGACCAAGCCAGGGCCTTGGGTTTTTTCTTGTCTTTGATTTGTAGAAGGTCAGTCCTAATGTCAATTATCAGTTGAATGGTCTTTGTTGAAGTAAGGTCATTGCCACCAGCATGAATAATAAGCAGGTCTAGTTCGCTTGTGTCCCTAGTCTCCAGCATCTTGCCAAAGTCTTTCCACAGCAAGTCCTCCTCACTGAGCCAACCTTCACCACTCTCAACTGCCCTTTTGAAAGCCTTGGAGACACACGAGTGGCCTGCAATTAGGACCTTCAGAGGGTGGGGTAGCCCTGCAAAAAATTAAAGATTGAGCCAACTGTAAACAAACCAACCTGCACACCAATACAAAATAAAAATTTTATCCGGTTTATATTCAGAGACCTTCTTTTTAAGTATGCATGTGCCATAAAGGGAATTGTTTTTTATATATTCAACTCACTTGGTGGTGTCTTCTTACCATTCAGTTAGGAAAGTTCTCAAATCAGCATTAAAAATGTCCAGTCCAGCATCTGATAAATGGATTCCGTCCTCTCTGAACAACTCTGGAGACTTGACCGTAAAGTCGCTGTGCGTCACTACAAAATCACCATTGGACACCATAAACCTACTGAGGGCTCTGTTCACCTTCTTGCGTGTCCTGTCTACGGCCACTTGAGACCCTGCACCTTCCCAGGTTGGTCTTGGTAATACATTGGACCAAGCCAGGGCCTTAGGTCTTTTCTTCTCTTTGATTTTAAGTAGGTCAGTCCTAATGTCAATTATCAATTGAATGGTTTTTGTTGAAGTAAGGTCATTGCCACCAGCATGAATAATAAGGTCTAATTGGCTTGTGTCTGTAGTCTGCAGCATTTTGCCAAAGTCTTTCCACAGCAAGCCTTCCTCACTGAGCCATGATATTGTCATGTGTTCCTCTGGTATTCCCAATTGGCAACCTTCACCACTCTCAGTTGCCCTCTTGAAGGCCCTCGAGATACATGAGTGGCCTGCAATTAGGACCTTCAGTGGGTGGGATGGGCCTAAAATAAATAAAAATGAGTCAATGAGCAGTGTCTTTAGCATTCATTATTATGAAGAGAAAGCAACAGCTACAAAAAATAGCAGTGTATGTTGAACCAAATCCATTTCCAAGGATTAAGAAAGGGTAACAGAACAGTAAATATAATATAAAGTTCGCATTACTTATAGATTCCTAGAAATCCACAGACTCACCAGAAACTGCAGGTAAACTGACTCCTGAATGCTGTTCTGTCTCAGTGGCAATTGGCCTCTTTATGGTTCCTAGGTCAATTAATGGTCCCTGAACCTCCTTCATTGTCCCTGGATTTGTATTAAGCCCATTTTCAGTTGAATCCTTTCCTGCTTCCCATTTCCTGAGGAAGAAACTTGGACCCCACTCATAACTCTTCCAAGGATTCCAAAATCCACCTGTATTTGGAGGAAGGGGTGGCCTGTATGAGTAGCCATTGTCTTTTTCACAAACTGAATTCTCTTCTCCAGAATGGATCCTATTTGAGGATAAAGATCTGCTGTATCCAATAGGATCCTGTTTTGGCCTTGAAAGCCTCTCACTTCCATTGTCCAGGGCATCATATAAGGTACTGAGTTGTTCTTCAGCACTTGTTTCTACTTCCCAAGGACAAACAGAAACAATACTGCAACTGATTCCAGTCTCTTCGATACCCAAAATATTTGTGGTTTTGTGTCCAAATGCAACCATGTTACACAGTGGAGATTCCAACCCACGCACCCGCTTGCTGGGCCCACACTGGGCATCTGTGTCTATGAAACCACCATGCAGAGCCATCAGTCTTTTGCTGTTCATTCTCTGAGCTGCATACGATTGTCGCTGAGCCGTATAGGAGTGGCCTGCTCCATTGCGTGGTCTCTCCGTCATTTAATTCCTATACCTGGATAAAAAAAATATACAATTTCAGTGCCCACTCTGAACAATCCTCTACTACCAGTCCATTTGTAGTTGATGATGATGAGAGGCATGATATATCATTCTGCACATATACAACTGATCTGCATGAGGTCTAAAGAAGATAAATCCCTTCATATAGTGTCCATAGAAAGTCCATACTTTTTTCTATTGCCACTGTCCTTAGATATTTATACATTATTCCTTATAATACATAGTTCCCTATAGAGTTCCCTCTATAACTCAGTCTGCAGCCTTGTGCCTTTATATGGTCACAGAACCCCTCAGTGGCTTCTAATATCCTTATCATTTACAGTAGGGGGTACATTATCCCTTATAATACATGAGTGATACTCAGAGTTCCCTGTATAACCCAGCCTGCAGCCTTGTGCCTTTATATGGTCACAGAACAACCCCTCAGTGACTTCTAATATCCTTATCATTTACAGCAGGGGGTACATTATCCCTTATAATACATGAGTGATACTCAGAGTTCCCTGTATAACTCAGCCTGCAGCCTTGTGCCTTTATATGGTCACAGAACAACCCCTCAGTGACTTCTAATATCCTTATTATTTACAGTAGGGGGTACATTATCCCTTATAATACATGAGTGATACTCAGAGTTCCCTGTATAACTCAGCCTGCAGCCTTGTGGCTTTATTTGGTCACAGATCAACCCCTCAGTGACTTCTAATATCCTTATCATTTACAGTAGGGGGTACATTATCCCTTATAATACATGAGTGATACTCAGAGTTCCCTGTATAACTCAGCCTGCAGCCTTGTGCCTTTATATGGTCACAGAACAACCCCTCAGTGACTTCTAATATCCTTATCATTTACAGTAGGGGGTACATTATCCCTTATAATACATGAGTGATACTCAGAGTTCCCTGTATAACTCAGCCTGCAGCCTTGTGCCTTTATATGGTCACGGAACAACCCCTCAGTGGCTTCTAATATCCTTATCATTTACAGTAGGGGGTACATTATCCCTTATAATACATGAGTGATACTCAGTGTTCCCTGTATAATGTGTAATATATTTTTATTACAACAGAAGGATACACAGAACAACCCCTCAGTGACTTCTAATATCCTTATCATTAACAGCAAAAGAACCAAAACCTTTAATTTCAATTAAGGAAAACGCATCCCTGCAGAATGAACCAGTTATAATGTACCATTCACTTGATGAAGAATCAGAATAGGACAATTAAAAGTGACAAGGAACAATATATTTACCTGTTTCTGGATAAGGATTCCTCTCTGAACGCTCCTCTCTGCTCCCTCCACAGAATTCTGCCCCTGTGGAACTGACACCAACACTTTATAGCATTTCTGATCTGCCCCTCCTCTCTGTATCAGCTGTGGGGCCATATAGTGATTGGGGGAGGTCTTTGAGCCCCTTTATATAGTTTCTCCCATAGCAAAGTGGCTACTCTAGGTTATTTCCATAAGAATCAAGTATGGAGACACCTTGGATAGTGTCAGACAATGGCCCCACCCAGACTATTGTCCCATTTAGGTGTTGGATAAACATCCCCTCTGCTGAGGGTCCCTGCATATTGTAATTAGGGGGTCAGCGGGCTTGGCATGAAATGGTAAATAGACTAGAGAAGAAACCACTGGTGTGTATATATATATATATATATATATAGAGAGAGAACAAAGAGAAAAAGGACCGCTACTGCTCCCTGCGTTCTCCCAACCAGGTGCTCCGTCAAGCAGTATCCCCACTGCTAGATTCCAACAGAAACAAAGCCAGCAGACGGCACTTCTGGAAAGGGGTTTATTGGGGTTGCTGCTGCAAAACCTAACGCGTTTCGGGAGTAAATCCCTTAGTCATAGGTAACAGATCATTGTCAACAGCTGAGTATTTATACAGAAAATAGCAGTGACCCCTAGTGGGCAATAATAAAATCACTTTATTCATTTAAAAATATCTAAAAACTTTTTCTGTTAAAAGTAAAAACCAAACAAGCTGCAGTTAAGTATGTATGTATGTATTGCAGAAGACTGGGGGGGAAGTGTGTCGAGAGGTGCAATACAACATCCAGGACGGTCTAGAGGTGCATTGCCTCCTGACTGTTGTGTGTGGGTCACCCTAACCTGTTTGAATTGCCCAGGTTGCTTGGATTTAATATAAATAGCTAATGTCATGTCTGGAATTAAGTCCGACAGGGATTCTGGTGTCTAATTTAAGGATCCAAAAGGCCTCTCTGAGGTTTAGTCTATGAATAATATCCCCTCCTCTGCTCGGTACTTTCACTTTCTCTATTACTTTTACCTTTAGGTTCTTAATCCCACTGAGTGAACATGTTTAAAAGTGTCTACCAATCGGGGTGGTCTCCTCCCTATTGGTTATGTTCCTAATGTGCTCCCTAATTCTCTATATATATATATATATATATATATATAGATATATCTCAAATGTATAGGTTACTGATATATATATATATATATATATATATATATATATAGATATATATTACACAAAAGCCATGAATATCTTGTAAATTATATCCTTATAAACGGTGAGTTCTGATGTAATTTTTGTCACATGACTCACTGAAATTTGTGTGTTATAATAAAAAAAATACCCCCAGTTGTAAAATATGTGGATATTAGACTTTACCTCGGAGTTCCATGACCTGTATAGAAACACTCGGCCTTCGGCCTTGTGCTTTTATATGGTCATGAAACTCCTCGGTAACTTATAATATCCTTATATTTTACAAGAGGGGGTACTTTATTCAATATATATATATATATATATATATATATATATCGCTGATAAGCATACAAAATCGTTCCATATAAACATTACATAGATACAGTATTAGTTTCAGTTCTGTATAGAAAGTTTGGTGCCTCCCTTCAACTGGTAAATGTGAGCGCTAGAAGTTACCGGTATAGTGGGACTCATAAGTAGGGATGCACCGAATCCAGTATTCGGTTCGGGATTCGGCCAGGATTCGGGCTTTTTCAGCAGGATTGGATTCGGCCGAATCTTTCTGGCCGACCAAACCGAATCCAAATCCTAATTTGCATATGCAAATTTGGGTTGGGAGGGAAATTGTGTGACTTTTTGTCACAAAACAAGGAAGTAAAAAATGTTTTCCCCTTCCCACCCCTACTTTGCATATGCAAATTAGGATTCGGTATTTGGCCGTATCTCTCGCAAAGGATTCGGGGGTTCGGCCGAATCCAAAATAGTGGATTTGGTGCATCCCTACTCATAAGACACAGGAACTGGACTGCTCCATAATAGTGAAATAGCGGCTCAGCTTCCTCTGTAAAGATCTCTGCTCCGTATGTAGTAGCAAGCCAGCTGTCAATAAGAGCGGGGCAGAGCTCAATTTTCAGTGCATGAAGTAACATCACAACACAGGCCCAGTCGGAATAAAGGGTTTCAAGGCCGGTGCCGGTATTAAAAAAATACCGTCAATTACATTGCCAGTAAAATTCCGAAGGAACCACCACTTAATTTTAAGCAGCTTTGCTGCTCCCTCCTCCCTCCCTGTTTGAAATCCCCCAGCTATGCAGCCTCTGTCACGGCGCTTACGTGACATGGAAGGTGCGATTCTGGACTGCGGCTGTGTTTAGGGCTGTAACTGCCGCTCCGCCACTTTTTGCATCATGGTCTGCCCCTTTAGTACCCGCCCCCCCCCACTGGCCGGTAATTTTATTTTAAAAAGGTGGCAACCCTAACCACAGAGTGATCCTCTTCCTTCTTCTTCTCCCACCTGCGCATGTGAAAAGTTGAAAACGTCTCGATTTCATTCTTCTGAAAACTGAAATAGGAAGAGGGTCGCTCTGTGGTGCTCACTGGTATAACCGCAGGCCGGTGCAGTTTCTGCTGATAGGAGCACAGTCCCAGGGTTTGAGGTAAGTAAAAGTAGTAACTCGGGGGTCTAATATTTGGCACCACAAGTAAAAAATTGAATTTCTTCTCCTTTACTGACACCCAAGGTGGGAGCTTTCCTGTGTCTTTCATGTCAAGATGAAAGAAATTACTCACAAAAGACAGAAGTTACTTAGAATTCAATTTATTTCACATGTTTTATGGAGAATGTGGTGCAGTTGTCACTCTCCCCCTCAGGTAACAGCTCGTGTGTTCAGGAAATCTACACTTGTAACGCAGAAATTTATTCAGCATTTAATTCTGCCCCAAGTGAAAATACTAACGTTCCCCAGCACAAGCCAATAGTGAGAGAAGCTTGTGCCACTGACTCCTCTCCAGGCTGCCCCAGTCACCACTGACAACGACACTCGCGCCTTCTCTGTTTATATAACCATTTGAAGAAAGCGCCGAATGTCACGTGTTAGGCGTTCCCCGCGGCGTAACGTCGTGCTCGTGACGTCACCGGAGGCCTATTAGCAACTTGGAACCAGCGGCGACCATTCCGGAAGTGGTGGATTAAAAAGGAGACGTAAACAAACCAGGGCACCTCTGTCTGCTGGCTGAACGCTGAGTCATTACTATTGGCCCGACCGGAGGAAGGTACATAATGAGAAGGGTGTGTGAGGGAATGTGTGTGACCCGTCCTATGACAGGAAGTTGCCTTCTTACTCTTCTAACCCCGCCCCCTGTGCCCGATATAGAGGCGCTCCTGTTACCTGTAATGTTCTCTGATAGGCGGAGCCATCCTTTTACCCTGTACTGTGTCTGATGTGTCCCCAATTAACCCGCCCCTTTCTATCCTGTCTGAGGGGCCTGTTGTCTCTTCTACCCACACAACTACTTCCTCTGTATTATACTGTAGCCACTGCCTCCCTCCTACTGTGTAACCCTCTTCCCTTCTACCTTTCTGTCCTCTCACCTCTGCATGAGAATAAGGGAAATATCTTATATATTCTGTGGATCTGGGCCCCTATAATTCTATTGGGTGATATTGCTGGGAATAATCCTGTATAGAAATGTGTAAGTGCTTAATTCCAGGGTCACTTCCAGCTCAGTCCCTCCCACAAGGAGCCAATGGGAATGTGGGAGGAAGCGAGTGACACAGGGATGAAGGGGAAGAAGAAGAAGAAGGATAAAAATGAGGAGGAGGAGGAGCGGGGGAAGAAGGAGAGAATGGTGAATCTGACACTGGAGATGATCTATCTGCTGACTGGAGAGGTGAGGGGCACTGTGACTGGCACACTGACAAGAGACTGTCTGTCTGTACAAAGGGGGTCTCTCTGCAGCTCAAACACCATTCTCTCTTCCTTTCAATATTTAGCACTACATCCCTAGGAAGAAGTCAGATGATGGGGGGGCCCTGCATGCCCCTGGCTCCGTCATACAGAAGGAAAATAACAAGAATGACAAGAAGATCCTGGAACTCATGTCCAACATCATCCAGCTGCTGACTGGAGAGGTGGGTACAGCGGCCCCTTATTGTTTAGTAACAGTGGATGATAATCCCTTTCTCTGGCTGGGGGATGACTGGAACATTGTGTGTGACAGGTTGACGTAAGGACTCATCATGTTTCCATCTATTTTTTTATTTGTTATAGGAGTGGGACTATATAAAAAGACACAAGATCTTTCACAAGGAAGGAATGAAGGAGGAGCCCCAGCTCCGTCCACTGGGTGAGTAGTAGGTGCAGGGCACAAAATATCAGAACATACCAGGGGTTATGTACCAGCACAGGTTGGAAGTTATAAAACATGAATGTATTAGGAGAGAATCCTTAACAATTACAAGTGCCAATACACAGGAATGATTTCTTGTGCTTTGTATCATTGCCAGACAGTGAATATGAAGATAAGAGAGAAATTACAGCTGATCTGGGAGGAACATTATGTTATAATAATGAGCCAAACAAGATTGGGGCTGAAGGAGCAGATTACAGGGCAGATGGAAATCTCATAAACACTGAAATTTCTCCGGTGGAACAGCCCCCACCAGCCAATGGGATTAAAGAGGAAGCGGCTTCATGTGAAAAGAGTAACCGATCAGACTGCAGCATTAATCCACTTACAGAACAGATACAGGGAACAGATACACCTACTCCTATCATGGGATGCAGCCTGAATAACAACTTGTCAGATAGTTTTATATTAAATGGTATTAATGAGCAGTCCGCTTCATGGGAAGGAAGAAACCAATCAGATTGCAGGATTAACCCACTTACAGAACAAAGACAGGGAACAAAGTCACAAACTCGTATAATGCGCTGCAGCCTGAATAACAACTTGTCCTCTAAGTCAGACGCTATTAAAGCAGAACAGACATTGTGTAAAGAAGAAAATTGCCCTGATTTTCGGATTCTTACTGTATCGGAACCAGTACAGGAAACAGATCCATCTACGACTTTCATGGCATATGGACTGAATAACCGATTATTTGTTAATTATGCATCAAAATCTGTTAAAGAGGAGCCAGTTATATGTGATGCTGCAAATTTTTCTGATTATAACATCATAACTGTAACGGATGAGATGGCGGGAACTGATGCTTCTAATCCTATCATGGGAAGCGGCTTCACTTGCTTTTCAAAAATGACATGCGGCAGCAAAGATAACGGCCCGATGAAATGTGTCTCTACATCAGAGCAAAGGACACGGTCTGTGATATATAATTGTACTGAGAGCCGAGCAGGATTCAGTTGCGGCAGAGAGTCGACCGTCCATCAGAAAACTCAGACGGGAGAGAAGCCATTTACATGCTCAGAATGTGGCAAATGTTTTACCCGTCGCTGGTACCTTAAGGATCATCAGAAAATTCACACGGGAGAAAAATCCTTTTCCTGCCCCGAGTGTGGCAAATGTTTTGCTCGTCGCTGGTACCTTAAAGTCCATTTGCAGAGTCACACGGGGGAGAAATCCTTCCCTTGCTCTGAGTGCGGCAAAAGCTTCTCACGTCGCTGGTACCTCACGGTGCATCAGAAAAGTCACTCGGGGGAGAAGCAGTTTTCCTGCACTGAGTGTGGCAAATATTTCACTTGCACCTCAAACCTCAAAGTCCATCAGAAAGTTCACATGGGAGGGAAATCGTTTTCTTGCTCGGAATGCGGCAAGTTCTTCCCAAACCGCTCCGATCTCTACGAACATCAGAGAAGTCACACGGGGGAGAAACCCTTCTCTTGCCCTGACTGTGGGAAGTGTTTCATGGAATGCTCCGATCTCATCGAACATTACCAGACTCACAGCGGAGACAAACCATTTGCCTGTTCAGAGTGTGGGAAATGCTTTTCACGTCGCTCTCATCTTAATATTCACCTGAGAGTTCACTAAAGAATATTTGTACTTACAGGGGATGTTCACCTTTAAATGAGAACTAAACCCCCCAGGATGTTAAGTCCCAACTGGCCCCCTCCCTGCCTTCCCCCTGCACATTGTTACCCCTGAATTCTTTTCCCTCTATAAAAAGCGACCGCAAATGCAGAATGAGCATAGTGGAGCTCACGGGTGCCATCTTCTTCTCTTCAGTAATCTTCGTGAATGGAGTGGCGCAGTTGTATTGATTTTCCGGTTTTTGACAAATGCATGCGCTGAAGGAGACGGAAATTGCCAAAGGGGAGAAAGAAGACAAAGGTTACTGAAGAGAAGAAGATGGCGCCTGTGAGCTTCGCTGTGCTCACTCTGCATTTCTGGTCGCTTTTTCTAGAGGGAAAAGAATTCAGGGGTAAGACTGTGAAGGGAGAGGGCCAACGGAGGGGGGGGGACAGTTGGGACTTAACATCATGGGGGGGGTTTAGTTCTCCTTTAAAATAACTTTAAGCATGATGTAGAGTGATATTCTGAGACAATTTGCAATTGGTTTTAATTTTTTTTATTATCTGGCGTTTTTGAGTTATTTAGCTTTTTATTCAGCGGCCCTCCATTTTGCAATTTCAGCAGTCTGGTTTCTAGGGTCCACATTACCCTAGCAACCATGCATTGACTTGAATAAGAGACTACAATATGAATAGGAGAGCCAATATTAGTAATAAAAAGTAGCAATAACAATACATTTTTATTGGTTTTTACATGGGGTCAGTGACCCCTATTTGAAAGCTGGAAAAGGCCAAAATAAAAAGCCAAATAATTCAATAACTATAAAAAAAGAAAAATTGAAGACCAATTGAAAAGTTGCTTGGAATTCGCCATTCTATAACATACTAAAAGTTGACTTTAAGGTGAACCATCCCTTTAACCATAACTTTATTTTACACGGATCTCCTGGGACTAAAAATATTTTACATTTTCTAGATTACATTTATAGTCTATAAATCCTGGAATTACTGTCACATCATTTAATGTTTTAGAGAAAATAATATACCGTATATACTCGAGTATAAGCCGAGTTTTTCAGCCCCCAAAATATGCTGAAAAACACTACCTCGGCTTATACTCGGGTCAAGCGCAAAAACAGTTGCCGGCGCCTAAGAATATTTGCCGGCGCCTTAGAATAGTAGCCGGCGCCTAAGAATAGTCATCCAAAAACGAGATTGAAACTTACCAGAAGCTGCTGCATTTCTCACCCTCGGCTTATACTCGAGTCAATAAGCTTTCCCAGTTTTAGGAGGTAAAATTAGGTACCTCGGCTTATACTCGGGACGGCTTATACTCGAGTATATACTGTATCGCTTTACAATGTAATTGCAACCCTTGCACATTATTAGACTGCAAGTTGTGTCATTTATGTACTTATTGTATCAGCTCAGAGGCAGAGGAGCTCGTTGGCAAGTGTTGGAGATAAAACGTGTTCTTTATTATGGCGGTGCTGGTGTTCTTGCCGCATATAATGCTGTTTGAGTTTACTTAGGAAAATAACCGTCATCAAAAAAACGTGGTACTTCTGTCAGAGGTTTGTAAATAAATCATGAAACAGCAGCTCACTTTTGTACCTTGGATTTCAATTTAAATGGATACTGTCATGGAAAAAATGTTTGTCAGTTTCTCGGCTGCCTCCAGTCATGTGACTTGTGCTCTGATAAACTTCAGTCACTCTTTACTGCTGTACTGGAAATTGGAGTGATATCACCCCCTCGCTTTCCCCCCAGCAGCCTAACAACAGAACAATGGAAAGGTAACCTACCAGGCAGCTGTTATCTTGTGTTAGGGAGCTGCTATCTGATCTAAGAACAACACTCAATAGTAAAATCCAGGTCCCACTGAGACACGTTCAGTTACATTGAGTAGGAGAAACAACAGCCTGGCAGAAAGCAGTTCCATCCTAAAGTGCTGGCTGTTTCTGAAAGCACATGACCAGGCAAAATGACCCGAGATGCACCTACACACCAATATTACAACTAAATACACTTGCTGGTTCAGGAATGACATTTTATATTGTACAGTGAATTATTTGCAGTGTAAATAGTGTAATTTAGAAATAAAAACTACAAAATCCCTTTAGATCAAACAGGAGAAACCTTTGCCTACACACAAAATGACCACAATGGTGGTTAACTTTTAGTATGTTTTATAGTGGCTAATTCAAATATTTTTTCATTTTTATAGTTTTTAAATTATTTGTCTTCTTTCAAGTGGGGGTCACTGACCCTATCTAAAAACAAATGCTCTGTTAGGCTACAAATATATTGTTTGTGTTACTCATCTTTCTATTCAGGTCTCTTCAATTCATATTCCAGTCTCTGGACCTTAGCAACCAGATGACTGAAACTGGAGAGCTGCTGAATAAAAAGCTAAATAACAAAAACTACAAACAATAAAAAAAAAGAAAAAACAATTGCAAATTATCTCATAATATCTCTCTCTACATCATACAGGCATGGAACCTGTTATCCAGAATGGTTGGGACCTGGGGCATTCCGGATAACGGATCTTTTCTTAATTTGGATCTTTAAACTCTACTAGAAAATCATATAAACCTTAAATAAACCCAATAGGCTGGTTTTGCTTCCAATAAGGATTAATTATATCTTAGTTGGGATCAAGTACAAGTGACTGTTTTATTATTACACAGAAAAAGGAAATTTGTCTTACACATTTGGATTATTTGGATAAAATTGAGCCAACGGGGTTGCCATTCCGTAATTTAGATTTTTCTGGATAACGGATCCAATACCTAAATAAGAGTGAACTCAACGGTAAACAACCCCTTTAAAAGAAAGCTTAAAGGGGACATTTTGTGTAAAAAATAAGAATGTACCAGAGCATTATATTCATTTAGATATAGAAGAATTGTGCTTAAAAAAGTAGTGTTTCAGGCTGATTTATTGAATATTTCTGCAAAACCCCTAATAATCCCTCCCTTCTCTTCCACTTGCTGCTCCCTGAATTCCCAGGCTGTGCACTCAGCTCACTGCACTGTAGGACAGGAACCAATCAGCAGCTAGCAGGACCTGATAGGGAACTGAAGCCTGTCTGTGCTTGTGTGACTGCAGGGCTGTGATTGGCTGTCCCCCTCCTACTGTGCTTCTGGCAGGGACCGTTAGGACACGCCCACCCCTCATTTGAAACACAGACAGGGACCAGAGAACATCTATAGGGAGCTCCAATAAAGGGGCTATTTTTAAAGATAATATTAATGTTTAGCCCCATGTAAAAGCAACACCATATATTACTTATAATTGCCTACAAAATTAGGGGTTTTTTTTCATTTATTTTATATGTCTCCTTTAAAACTGAACAGCGTTTATGATAGGAAGATCCATTTCCATTAATAACTATACCCAGAAATAGAAATCAATAGACACAGGTATAATGAACTCCACATTACTCATATCAGGCAGATTCCTGGTAAAGTGTAATTGTTATGGTTATGGTGTAGAAGGGATGTGTGGCTGAAGGAAGACCAAGGGTTAATCAAACATGGAAACACTGAAACATTGGTGGTTGGTTTGTATCTGTAATACTGGAAGCTGAGAGTTGTAGTTAAACAAGCACGCAACTGCTTTTGACTTCATCTCAGTGTACACAGTGCAGGGCAGTATAGTGATATAACACTGGGGTTTTACACTTCTGCACTGTATGTTCTCCCTGTGCCACTTACTGAAATGCAATAAAACTTGTGCCAATGTTAATTCTAAATGAACTCATTAGTCACTAGCACATCTGTCCTGTTTCACTTCCCACAAACACTCTGAAGTCAATGGGAGACCATTTGCAATTGGTTTTCATTTTTTATTATTTGTGGTTTTTTTTTTACTTATTTAGCTTTTTTATTCAGCAGCTCTCAACTTTGCAATTTCAGCATTCTGGTTGCTAGGGTCCACATTCCCCTAGCAACCATGCACTGATGTGAATAAGAGACTGGAATATGAATAGGAGAGGCCTGTATAGAAAGATGAGGAATTAAAAGTAACAATAAATGAGTATATCTGTGCTCTCATGTCCTGAATCTGTGAGCAGTTTTATATGAAATCTAGGGCTGGTCCAAGTGTGGGCACTAGGGGGGGGGTTAATCGATTTCGCAGAGAGAAGAGTAATTGTGGAGTTGGTTGTGCTGTGAGGAGCTCAGCTTTAGTTGCTTCTCATTCTCCCAACTATTGGTCAGATACAATTCCCCACTTGTTAGCTCGGAACAACATTACACAAATATACAGGACACTCCCCTCCCCCCCACATCCCACATCCCACCTTGATTAACCCTGGAGACCGTGTAAATATCTCCTCTTAGTCTCGCTGGGGCAGGAGAATAAAGAGCAGTAATTGTAATACAGCAGCGCCCTCGTGTGGCAGAATCAAGACCCTGGCGGCTGCACGTGACTTCCGGTCTGTGCAGGTCCTAAAGCCGATACCGGACATTCTGCCGCGCCACCAGCAGAAATAGAACGTGTGGATTTTATATTTATATATACCATAAACTGATGGGTTTGAGCAGGACACAAGCCTCCAATAAGAATGAAATGTATGATAAAAACAACTGATGTAATTCCCTCTCAGGTACTCTCCTGTTATATGTAAGGAAGAAGGCCCTGTTGTCCAGCCAATCAGAACTGTGTAAGCAATTACGTGCCTAACGCGCCACTGGTAGACTCCGCCCATACACATTGAATTCTCTGTCAGGTCCTCTCCAGCTGCATATAAAGAGATGGCGCGGCCCTGATACGTTACATTGTGTTTCAAGAGCTGAAGAAAAAATGTCTGGACGTGGCAAAGGAGGAAAAGGACTGGGGAAAGGAGGCGCCAAGCGGCACAGGAAGGTGCTCAGGGACAACATCCAGGGCATCACCAAGCCCGCCATCCGTCGCCTGGCACGGAGAGGGGGAGTCAAGCGCATCTCTGGCCTCATCTATGAGGAGACTCGTGGTGTCCTCAAGGTTTTCCTGGAGAATGTCATCCGGGACGCCGTCACCTACACCGAGCACGCCAAGAGGAAGACCGTTACCGCCATGGATGTGGTGTACGCTCTCAAGCGCCAGGGCCGCACTCTCTACGGCTTCGGCGGATAAATCTCTTTCTTACAGATAATCTTGTACCCAAAGGCTCTTTTCAGAGCCGCCCACACACTCACTGTTAGAGCTGTTATTGCTTGTTCTGTGTCTGTTTGTAATAGTTAAAACAGTTATTGTCGCGTGTCTAACGGTAATTGAATTAGGCTTTGACTGTTCCGATTTAATGGAAATTTTAGTCTTTCAGGAAGTCTCAACCACCCAAAGAAACAAAAATAACTCCTATTGGCACCACAGCCAGAAGTCTGACTTTATTACTGGGTAGAATGTGCTTGATGTTGTGTATAACACGTGCCGGAATTTACACCTATTACTATAGTTTCTAGAACGAAAACACAAACTGTATAACAGCCTCAAATTATTCACACTATTACAAATCTCTACTAATAATCCCACGTGTCACGTGAGCTCTGTTTAGTCGGTGTGGGCGGCTCTGAAAAGAGCCTTTGTGTTGTTCCCTGATGGGGGCGCTGGGAGCGGGCACTTCACTTGCTCTTGGCCGACTTGGAGCTCTCGGTTTTCTTGGGCAGCAGCACGGACTGGATGTTGGGCAGGACCCCGCCCTGAGCGATAGTGACTCCTCCGAGCAGTTTGTTGAGCTCCTCATCGTTGCGCACAGCGAGCTGCAGGTGCCTGGGGATGATGCGGGTCTTCTTGTTATCCCGGGCAGCGTTGCCGGCCAACTCCAGGATCTCAGCGGTCAGGTACTCGAGCACTGCGGCCAGATAGACCGGAGCTCCAGCTCCCACCCGCTCAGCATAATTGCCCTTCCTCAAGAGCCTGTGAACACGACCAACTGGGAACTGCAGCCCAGCCCGAGATGAGCGAGTCTTTGCCTTAGCGCGGGTCTTGCCGCCTTGTTTGCCTCTTCCAGACATTATTGTAGCTATGTCACAAACACGAGCAAAAACAGAATTTGGATTGAAGTTTTCCGTCCCCCCACGTATTGATATTTATAGGCAGCGCAAGACACACCTCTCTTCTTTAACTGGATGAGTTCTGATCCAGCCAATCACAGTGTAGTTTTAGAAAGCACCAATGAATTCCTCAAAATTAATACCTCCATTTTTAATTGGGTGAGTATAGATGCAGCCAATCACACAGACGGTTTCAGGAACACCAATCCTTAGCTGTCAGAATCTGGAGATGGGAGGATTTTATACCATGTGATAAAACCGACCAGTAATATTACAAGTTATCGGACTGCCTTATTTGCATGGGAAGGCTATAAAAGCAGGAGCCCGGGAGGCGAAGGAAACAATTTTGTAGAGTGTGGTAGAGAAGCAGTACGATTATGCCTGAACCAGCCAAGTCCGCTCCAGCCGCAAAGAAAGGCTCCAAGAAAGCGGTGACCAAGACCCAGAAGAAAGACGGGAAGAAGCGCAGGAAGACAAGGAAGGAGAGTTACGCCATTTACGTGTACAAGGTGCTGAAGCAGGTGCACCCCGATACCGGCATCTCGTCCAAGGCCATGAGTATCATGAACTCCTTTGTCAACGATGTGTTTGAGCGCATCGCAGGGGAAGCCTCCCGCCTGGCTCATTACAACAAGCGCTCCACCATCACCTCCCGGGAGATCCAGACCGCGGTCCGCCTGCTGCTGCCTGGGGAGTTGGCCAAACACGCCGTGTCCGAGGGCACCAAGGCCGTCACCAAGTACACCAGCGCCAAGTAATCCCCATTCTCTGCCTCCAGAACACAAAGGCTCTTCTAAGAGCCACCCACCTTCTCCCAAAAAGACCTGTAAACCACTGTTTGCTTTTGATAGTTGAGCGCTGTTATTAGGACTGGTCTGTTTCGGGAATGTTTATTGGTAATTATGGGATTTTCTTTACGTTGGCTTGATGTATTCGAATACGTTTTTACTGTGCTAATTCCAGTTCTGCCATGGGGCAATCGTGATATCGTATAGAAGTGACGCGCGGCTACTGATTGGCTCTTTTGTACAGACCCAGATTCCTGCCGCAACTACAAAAGCTCCTCGGTTCTGCCAAAGAAAATAATATTGTAAAGGCAACAGAAATGAGTATTCTACTAAAATCTGCCAAAAAGAGAAAAATAACAATACTAGACTTTCTCAAACGTGGGAATTAGCTTAATGTGACGTCACATGATCCCAGTACCAGTCGCTTCCCGCCCCGCTACCTTTACACTCGCTGGTGTCTGTGTATATAGTGTTTGTGCTGCTTGAAATATCTGACAAGGACCAATAAAATCGATCCTCTCTGTAGCCAAACACAATGTCTGCTTCTATTGAAATGGTTTATAAATGTCGGTAGCGGGAGTAAAGTTCAGTGTCTCCCGAACAACAGGGAAATGTCGGGGTGTTAACCTCGCTGGGATGGGAGGAACCCACATCTACTCGGGTTTGTACCCGCCTCTAAATTGACACAGGTCAATGTCTGAGGAATATTTGGGTATTATAATGAGGCTCATTCCCACTGCAGCCAATCACAATACCGATTTCTTCAGACTATGACTTCCAGGGCCCAATGAGGGAGCAGCGTTCATTGTCTCCCCAGCCAAATGCAAAATGCCGACTCTGTGCGAGCGCTGCAACCCACGCGGCCTGACATGAATCATCCCAAACCCCTCCACTAGGTGTCGCCCACTGACAACTCCGGGCACGTGGTATCACTCACACGCGGGCCAGGGATCTCTATTACCGGTTTCCGTGAGAAGCGGAATTGCGTTGTTTCTGGTTCGGCTCAAGCTGCAGGTTGTACATTGCCTGTAGGAAACAGATCCCCCTGCTGGAGAATATACAGAAACCGCCGGTATTTCATTGCAAGGACCCCGTTTTTCCATCTCATTTCCGTGAAATTATCTCCCAATAAAGAAAACAAAAGGGACCCCGTAGCCTAGAAATGTTTAGAAAGTGTTTTGCCCTCATTGGTGGCAACTTACAAAACACAACTGCAAATAGGACTCACAGAAGCACCGCCCACATTACAATTCATTATCCACATCTCTGGGCAATTTTGGCGGGCGCTGGAAAAGCCAACGTATATCAGCGATTCAATGGTTGTCACGTGTATTCCGTCCCCTAAAATGGATTTGCTGGGAAAGCTGGGGCGTGTTTTCAGTTAGCCAATCAAATTAAAGTAGTGCCTATAAATATGTGAATCGCCACCTGCTATATTCATTTAATTTTGTAAGTGGAGGCGTTAGTTTTGAAATGGCCCGTACCAAGCAGACCGCCCGTAAATCCACCGGAGGGAAGGCTCCCCGCAAGCAGCTGGCTACCAAGGCAGCCAGGAAGAGCGCTCCTGCTACCGGCGGAGTCAAGAAACCTCACCGTTATCGGCCCGGCACAGTCGCTCTCCGCGAGATCCGCCGCTACCAGAAATCCACCGAGCTGCTCATCCGCAAACTGCCTTTCCAGCGCCTGGTCCGGGAGATCGCTCAGGACTTCAAGACCGATCTGCGCTTCCAGAGCTCAGCCGTCATGGCTCTGCAGGAGGCCAGCGAGGCTTATCTGGTCGGTTTGTTTGAGGACACCAACCTGTGCGCCATCCACGCCAAGAGGGTCACCATCATGCCCAAGGACATCCAGCTGGCCCGCAGGATCCGAGGCGAGAGGGCTTAGATCACTCGTCCCAGTAGCACAACTCAAAGGCTCTTTTCAGAGCCACCACATCCCCAGTCAAATGAGCTGAATTTCCTTTATTTGCGTGGTGCCCTAATGTTCATTGCTGTTCTCTGAAATCTCTTCTCGATTTGGTGTTTACCATTAGCCGGTAATGCAGCAAATAAGGTCAAAGCACATCACCCCCAGTGCTCCTGTTTACTTAATTTTGCAGCTGATAAAGATTTTCCACTACATAAGTAAATCATATGTAAAAACCATGATATCAGGATTAATTGTAAAGTTATAAAAAGTATTTATATATATATTTTTTAATAGACCACTTTTTCAAAGTATTTCTGTATTATATATGTTCCCCCTGTTACAATTGTCAACGCGGCTCGTAAAGTAAAACGCAATTATTCCCTGAGCATGTCTTGGGAAGCGACTCTGTAGCAGAAACAGATCCGGACTAGAAGTATCTCCCACTTAGAATAGGACTCGGGTCACACGATGATACTGCGGAGGCTCCAGTTGTGTCAGTGCAGAATTATCCGAGAGGATTCCCGGAAGTAACGTGAGCTCAGAAACCCATCCCATAAGTATTAACGTGTGACAGGAACGAGCCGCTCCTAAATACAGCGGGTATGGGAAATAAAATCGGTTTCCGAAATGAGGCGCAAAGGAAGGGTCAGCGAGCGCAGGAGGTGGAGGATAAGCACCTGCCACATTATTCTGTAAATCTGTATGCATCAAACAGAAGAGATAATGCCTGCGAAGCAGTAACAGCCGAGAGAGTGAGCGTGTGGGCGGCTCTGAAAAGAGCCCCTTTGGGTATAAGATTAGCGGGAAGTAAGAGATTTATCCGCCGAAGCCGTAGAGAGTGCGGCCCTGGCGCTTGAGAGCGTACACCACATCCATGGCGGTAACGGTCTTCCTCTTGGCGTGCTCGGTGTAGGTGACGGCGTCCCGGATGACATTCTCCAGGAAAACCTTGAGGACCCCACGAGTCTCCTCATAGATGAGGCCAGAGATGCGCTTGACTCCCCCTCTCCGTGCCAGGCGGCGGATGGCGGGCTTGGTGATGCCCTGGATGTTGTCCCTGAGCACCTTCCTGTGCCGCTTGGCGCCTCCTTTCCCCAGTCCTTTTCCTCCTTTGCCGCGTCCAGACATTTCCTTTTCAACTCTCGAAAAACAATGTGATGTATCAGGGCCGCTCCACCTCTTTATATGCAGTTGGAGAGGACCTGACAGAGAACTCACTCCATAGAGGCGGAGTTTAGATGCACCGCCCAGAAGCTTTAGTCTCACATTTCACATTCAAATGAGCCGCCGAAATAGCCGCTCTGAGGAACTGAATCCAAATCCTTTGTTACAGAAACGGGGGAGAGTGAAGAGGGAATTATTTACTCGCCGAGTCAGTCGCTTTATGGACGTTCCAGCAGAATGAGAAGTTTATTTCCTTATAGAGATTATTTTGTATCCAACAGGAGAAATAGAAGCTTCTCTGTTATCCGGCGCGTTCGTTCTGGAATCGGCATTAGACACCCCCCCCCCGAGACTGAAAAGAGAAGCACAAACCGCCCGCAGTCTCTGGTGAAACGATGAGACAATAACGAACAAAATCCTCCCGGAGACGTTGTATTCACATGAGATGCCACTCGGGGCGCTGTTGTACTAAGAAACCATATTGCAGGATCTGCAGAGTGAGAGGCGCTGGCATAGAACGGGTTATATTTAAGGATAAAGGAAACAGTAGCCCCTCCCAGTGATCCAGTTCAGCAGGAGTTGGGGCAAAGATCTCTCCCTATTGTTCTACACGGGAACCTTAACTGGATGCACCGCGCTCATTCTGCCACGTGGCGGCGCTCTTCCCATACGTTTCTGTATTTTCTGAGCAGAGACTCGCCTGGTTCAGCCGGTAACATAATGTAACAGAATCACCGCAGACACATTTAATTGTATCCCATTATTTATTTATACACCGGGGCTGGTGGGAGTAGAATCAAGTTTATCACAGGGAGGAAGAGACGGTTACAATGTCGTAAAAGCAATTTGGCCGGCAGGAAAATCTGGGGGAGAATATGAAGCCTCGGGATGCTGAGTAGAAAAGACAACATTCCCCGTGAGATGAAGCCTCAGCGCTCAGTAGGTTCCTCGGTTAGAAGTGGATCGGAGGCTCCGCTGCGGGGTTTCTCGGCCTCTGATTTAGCTGCTCCCACCGTGACCGGAGACACAGCGAGACATTTCTACTAAACTCCCCATGAGATTACTTAGCCGACCCCTCCCCACATAACATCCCATAATAAATATATACCGCCCCCCCCCCCCCCCAAAACAAGGTCCGTTCAGCTCACTTGACTGGGGATGTGGTGGCTCTGAAAAGAGCCTTTGTGTGGAGTGATTGATAAGGTGACGAGTGATCTAAGCCCTCTCGCCTCGGATCCTGCGGGCCAGCTGGATGTCCTTGGGCATGATGGTGACCCTCTTGGCGTGGATGGCGCACAGGTTGGTGTCCTCAAACAAACCGACCAGATAAGCCTCGCTGGCCTCCTGCAGAGCCATGACGGCCGAGCTCTGGAAGCGCAGGTCGGTCTTGAAGTCCTGAGCGATCTCCCGGACCAGGCGCTGGAAAGGCAGTTTGCGGATGAGCAGCTCGGTGGATTTCTGGTAGCGGCGGATCTCGCGGAGAGCGACTGTGCCGGGCCGGTAACGGTGAGGTTTCTTGACTCCGCCGGTAGCAGGAGCGCTCTTCCTGGCTGCCTTGGTGGCCAGCTGCTTGCGGGGAGCCTTCCCTCCGGTGGATTTACGGGCGGTCTGCTTGGTACGGGCCATCTTTTGTAAGAGAATAAAAGTAATATGAAAAAAGAAAAAGCCGGCAAACCCGATTTATATAGGAGAGAGCTCAAATTGATTGGCTGATTTTTACACACGCCTCTACCTTTCCAACGAATCAGCGTCAATTAATAGAATACCGCGTAAATACGTCTCTGTCATTGGCTAATTTAAATAGATCCATCCTCTGCACTTTAGACGTTATTAACTAACTTCTGTGCCATCTACTTGCCGGTCACACAGGAGGGCAATGCGTTTGTTTCTAAACACAGTTCTAGACAATAGGAGGGGTCGGTTCTCTCCCCATTATATAAAATGCTTCTGAACAAGAGTCCGGAAAACTGAGTCTCTGTCTGAATCTGAGAGACAGACAAAGGCTCTTCGGGTCAATACCGGAATAACGAATATTCTGTAGTCGGGGAGATTTCTTTATTAGTTGTCGGGTTCCTACAGACACTTTTGCTCAAGTGCCTAATCCGATCCAGAATCTCCCCAGTAACGCTTCTCACTGATGCGGGAAATATATGAATATATATAATATTTAGTGTGTGAATGAGGGAATGAGCCTCAGTGATTGGGCGACACCTAGTGGTGGTGGTTTAGAATTGTACAAAACGGGCAGATTCAAGACCAGGAGACAAAAAACGCGGTTTCCTCATTAGGACCTGAAATCCTTTTATATAAAAACCCACATAGAATTCCTCCCGAGTAAAGAATAAACCCGAAGTGTCGGGCTACTGTGAGTTTATAGTGTCAATCAGATTGTATGGGAATAGAGTCGGGTAGTGATTGACATGGGGCGAAACAAAGACTACGGGCCCTTATAATCCGTGTCATGTACAGATATCGGCTCTTTAGCTGGAGGAGGTGGTGGCTCTGAAAAGAGCCTTTGGTGCAATGCGCGGGGCCCGGGGCCACATCACTTCTTAGGAGCGGCCTTCTTTGCTTTAGCCGCTGCTTTGGGTTTGGCAGCCTTGGGCTTCGTAGCTTTAGGCTTGCTGGGCTTCTTAGCCGGGCTCTTGGCAGTTTTGGGCTTGGCGGCCTTTTTAACCGGACTCTTAGTCGCCTTCTTGGCTTTGGCAGCTGTGGGCTTCTTGGGGCTTTTGGCGCCCGTCGCCGCCGCTTTCTTCACCTTCTTGGGGCTCTTTGCAGAGACCTTCTTGGGCTTTTTTGGGGACTTGGGCGCCTTCTTTGTCGCTTTCTTGGCTTTGGGCGCCGCGGGCTTCTTCTTGGCCACCGCCTTGTCCTTCCCCTCCAGCTGCTTCTTGTTGAGCTTGAAGGATCCGGAGGCTCCGGTGCCTTTGACTTGGGTGAGAGTCCCCTTAGTGACCAAGGCCTTGAGAGCCAGCTTGAGGCGACTGTTGTTCCTCTCCACATCGTAACCTCCGGCAGCCAGAGCCTTCTTGAGAGCGGCCAGGGACACCCCGCTGCGCTCCTTAGAGGCGGACACGGCTTTCACTAGGAGGTCGGACGCGCTGGGACCGGAGGGTTTCTTGGCTTTAGCCGCTGCCTTCTTGGGCTGCTGCTTCTTCTTGGCTTTAGCGGCGGGTTCAGCCGGGGGAGGAGCGATCTCGGCCATTCTAAGATCTAAACTGGCACTGATACACAAGTGTAACAAAATATTTATCTTTGCTTTGCTGCGTCCTCCTTATATAATATATCTCCTGTGCCCCGATTGGTCACATGTCGGTATATAATTTCCTTTCTATTGGCTGATTCTTATTTCCCCGCCCCTTCACTCTGTCCCTAGTCTCTAACCTGTAGCGCGGAGGTGCCTGTGTTTCCCGAGGCTGAATATTGGGATATTTCTATTGGCCCCAGTAAGTGGGCGTGTCGGTGCAGCTGATTCTCATTCTATTGGCTGCTGCATATATTGCCCAGAGCAGCTCCTGGAAAAAGGAAGATTATTTCATACTTACCGAGATCTTCCTTTCCTAGATGAACTCCATGTCAGTACGTTACGGGATAGCCCCTCCTCCCTGCTCCCATTAGAAGGAACCTCCCCAAGCCTTTTAAAGGCCAACCACACCCACCTACCGGCGTCTTTATAACAAGCTCTTAAATTACCGGAAAAAAAAGGGCGGGTGTACTGACATGGAGTTCGTCTAGGAAAGGAAGATCTTGGTAAGTATGAAATAATCTTCCTTTTTCCCTAGACGAACTCCATGTCAGTACGTTACGGGACGTAGCAAGCTGAAATACTTACTCTGCTACTCACCAAAAAGCATTCATCACATGTATGCCTAATTTCAGTGCAAATTGCAAGGTACCTGTAAGAAACACTTGGTAGGAGTAAGAACCCAAAACAGACCCAATATAGGAATGATCTGTTTAGGATATAACCATAAATGTAGGTTATACAATGTACCCTGAGGTACCCTAGGCCAGTACCATAAATATCTTCATGTCAGAATGCATGTTAGTCAGGACTGTTCTAACAGAAAACAGATCCTAAAGATCTGAGACAAGGGCACCTGAGAAAATAATTGGGATTAGAATTCCTTACACCGTGTAAGTTCCTGTGATGAGGCAGACTCAATTAACTGTGAAGAGCTGAGCAACTACAGTTCCCAAGAAATAGAGCCCCTGTGGAGTTCGTCTAGGAAAGGAAGATCTTGGTAAGTATGAAATAATCTTCCTTTTTCCCTAGACGAACTCCATGTCAGTACGTTACGGGACGTAGCAAGTTAACATTATCCCATGGGAGGGAATATACTTTAAAAAGAATCTGTAATAAGGAAAGGAGTATCGCTGACTAGATAGTCCACCATCATGCAAACGCTTTACTTTAATATAGAGAGTCCAGGTGAAAACCCCAGAATAAGTTCACCAGGCTAAGAATAGCCCTATAGTATAGCCTATACTATAGAGAGTGAGAGCGCGAGAGAGAGAGATATTAGCCCACTGAGAGTGAGAAACAAGTTAGCTCACTAACCACCACTTCACCCTCCAGAAGAGAGAGAGAGGAAGACAGTCCTGTGCAAGGCAAATTCAGCAAGCTGAAATACTTACTCTGCTACTCACCAAAAAGCATTCATCACATGTATGCCTAATTTCAGTGCAAATTGCAAGGTACCTGTAAGAAACACTTGGTAGGAGTAAGAACCCAAAACAGACCCAATATAGGAATGATCTGTTTAGGATATAACCATAAATGTAGGTTATACAATGTACCCTGAGGTACCCTAGGCCAGTACCATAAATATCTTCATGTCAGAATGCATGTTAGTCAGGACTGTTCTAACAGAAAACAGATCCTAAAGATCTGAGACAAGGGCACCTGAGAAAATAATTGGGATTAGAATTCCTTACACCGTGTAAGTTCCTGTGATGAGGCAGACTCAATTAACTGTGAAGAGCTGAGCAACTACAGTACCTAAGAAATAGAGCCCCTGTTGGTTGACCCAACCTAGTACTCTGAGAGGTATAACTGAATACCCTTAAGGTTACAGATCCCAATAACTCCCGTGCAACTAAAGGACTAATCCCAAGATTTATAGAGGCAAATTAAATGCCCTGGATAAATGTTTATAGTCACCCACAAACCTGTGTTCTTTCTACCCGTAAGGGACCCATTTATAGGTGGAATCAACTATACTACATATTTAATCGTTGAGGCTGACCTTAGAACTGGAGGGACCCTATGGATGTTCCAGTAAGTGTCAGAAGGGCTTCTGATCCATTAGAGTCATGCTGGGTCATATGTATCAGGAGTGGCACAGGAATGTGAATCAGAGAACAAACAAGGATAATAGGAGTGTTGTATCTGGAAGTTACCTGGACATTGAGCTCTGTGCGAATGTTTCAGACACAATTTTCAGCAGGTGTAAATGTAAATCCCCCTAGTATAGGGAACAATGTGACAGACATGGTCAAAACAGACAAAATACACTTACAAACCTCCCATTTGAAGCTAGACAAACCTGTAGGACAGATACATAAAATATCCTTAATTCATTCTCAATGAAATTAATAAGACTGGAAGTTGTAAGAGATTACATTCTACTGTAATAACTGCAACCGTCCCACTTAAGGGGGGACGGTTAAGGCGATAGAATATGGAACATTCTATTAACACTATAAGATATTGCCACAGGTATCTGCTCTTTAGCTGGAGGAGGTGGTGGCTCTGAAAAGAGCCTTTGGTGCAATGCGCGGGGCCCGGGGCCACATCACTTCTTAGGAGCGGCCTTCTTTGCTTTAGCCGCTGCTTTGGGTTTGGTCACTTTCGGCTTCGTAGCTTTAGGCTTGCTGGGCTTCTTAGCCGAGCTGTTGGCAGCTTTGGGCTTGGTGGCCTTTTTAACCGGACTTGGGCGCCTTCTTTCCCGCTGCCGGTTTCTTGGCTTTGGGCGCCGCAGGCTTCTTTTTCTTGGCCACCGCCTTGTCCTTCCCCTCCAGCTGCTTCTTGTTGAGCTTGAAGGATCCGGAGGCTCCGGTGCCTTTGACTTGGGTGAGAGTCCCCTTCGTGACCAAGGCCTTGAGAGCCAGCTTGAGGCGGCTGTTGTTCCTCTTCACATCGTAGCCTCCGGCAGCCAGAGCCTTCTTGAGAGCGGCCAGGGACACCCCACTCCGCTCCTTAGAGGCGGACACGGCTTTCACTAGGAGGTCGGACGCGCTGGGACCGGAGGGTTTCTTGGCTTTAGCCGCTGCCTTCTTGGGCTGCTGCTTCTTCTTGGCTTTAGGCGGGGGAGAAGCGGTCTCGGCCATTCTAGGATCTAAACTCGCACGATACACAAATGTAACAAAATATTTAGCTTTGCTCTGCCGCGTCCTCCTTATATACATTTCTCCTGTGCCCCGATTGATCACGTGTCTGTACATAATTTCCTTTCTATTGGCTGATTATTTCTCCGCCCCTTCACTCTGTCCTTAGTCTCTAACCTGTAGCGCGGAGGTGCCTGTGAAGCTGAATATTGGGATCATATTTCTATTGGCTCTGAGTAGAAATGGGCCCCAGTTTGTATGGGGTCGGGGTCCCCAGTAAGTGGGTGTGTCTGTGCCGCTGATTCTCATTCTATTGGCTGCTGCATATATTGCCCAGAGCAGCTCCTGGGAAGTCACCCCCGCTCCCCGGAAAGGCTCCGCTTCATTTCTCTCCCTGACATTTGTGCCAATTGTTGGGGATCAATAGAAATCCTATTATCCGCATTGACAGGTATTGTCTCTCACCCACCAACTAACTGGCCGTGTGACCCCATCATGTACAATCAGTGTGGCCCTTTCATTGCTCCGCATTCCTTAAAGTCAAACAAGTCAGTCTCGGGCAGGGGGTCGGTACACACTGTAAGTCCCTGAGCTGAGGGAAGAACTGGATCGGTCTCTATCCAGAGATGTAGGGAAGAGGGTGGATGGATGAAGCAACAGAAGCAGGAGTAGAACTTATCAGTTGCAGCATCTCAATTTCTTCGGTCCAATGGGTCCGTGTGAGAATGAGCTGAGGGTTTGGGGCCCAGTTAAGTCACATGTGGATGGAGGGAGGAATTGGGAGGAGACGCAGAGATCAGATGGGTCTATAAGCTGCACAGTGTGTCACCCATAGGATTGAATCTAGAGTTGATATTTACTGGGGTTTGTGGTTAAATGGGATTTGACACATTTTCTGCAGTGTTTGTCCCTGGGGGGTCTGTTTCAAGCTCCCGTATGATCTATGTGTGTCTCTGCTTAAAGAGATACTGACACCTGAAATTAAACTTTTTTTTACATCTATTATAATATTGGCTTTGCAAGCTACTTCTAACTTTGCCATAAAGTATTTGCATGATGCTTTTACATTACCTGTCTGATCCCCCATGTTCCTGTATGAGGGGGCAGCCATATTTGTGCAGCAGGAGTCCGTTAGCATTAGAAACTGTAACTAACAGTCAGAGTGTCAGAGAGTCAGGCTTTAGGAACTTCAACTAACAATTAGTGATGGGCGAATCTGTCGCGTTTCGCTTCGCCGAATAATTCGCGAATTTCCAGCGAAATTCGCGAAACGGCGAAAAATTCGCGAAACGAGTCGCGCGGCCCGATTTTGTCGCGCGTCAAAATATTTTGTCGCGGACGCAAGTATGTGTTATAACGCGCGACGTTATTTTTGACGCGCAGTGCAATTTGATGAAGCCCATCTTCTATGGGTGTTTTGTTTGTATAACCTTTTTTCATCTTTGGGCCTACAAATAAAAATTTTCCCCTTAGTTTCAAGCTTTGTAGTCTGTGATGATAAATGAACATGGTATCTTTTGCTTTGTGTCTGAATGTGCTGAATTGGATTGGACTTCATGGGAAGACCAATACACATGCGTGTTTCACTTAGTATACTGCTACACACATGCCCTGCATTGTTAGAGGACTCCTATCTTGAAAAAATGGCTCCCATTTTGCAAGTTTCTTAAACTTTTAACGTTTGTGGATTTTTTCACATTACCTCTGGTCAACTGGTAATGGTATCTACTACTACTCTATATCTCTGTTTAACCAAAAAGTACCATCTGTACTTCAAATATCTAATAGTAGATTACTAACACAAGTACAACTAATAAATCTGAACAGATAGTATCTGGATGCTTTGTATCTCAGATAAAAATGAATAAACCATATGTTTATGTGAATGAACCTTATATTTACATCATGTAATTGTAATGATTCTGAAATACTATGTAATGTAATTTTAATGACTCCGATTAAGAATAGTCATCGTTGTGTTATTAGAATCCAAACAATTCCAAGTACCATGTGAGTATTAGTTTAGTCAAATGAAAAATGAACTCAAAATATAGAGATATAAAAAATTTTTTTAATTCACAACATATAGCACAACTGGTGCTGTAACAAATAATAAATAAATTAAAGTGGAGGAGGAGGAGGAGGAGCAACAACCCTCTGGAGGTTGTCAACAATGTCCCTAACCTCTCCCAGCTCTTGCCGCATGGCATTTACTTGATGAACTAGGGTGACCAGGAGCTCAGTCTGGGCGTAGTAGGCATGCTCTGTCTGAGTGCCTACACTGAGCCCCTGGTCGTCCCTATCCCACCCTTCTTCCCACCACCACCACCACCCATCCCTAACCCACCCTTCTTCCCACCACCACCACCCATCCCCCCTCTCCCACGGCCCGTCATATTGGGCAACTAAACTTAAAAAAAAATATATATATATAAGGGGGGGGGTTTGGATATTTCGGGGAAGGAAAGGAGAAAAAAATAAAACCCTCAACTAAATCCCCTCAGCAGAAGTGTGCACCCACAAGGAGTACACACACCAGCACAGACAAAGACAAAGACAGTTAGCCCTAAAAAGGGCTATTGGGTGGTGAGCAGGCAAGCAGAAGAGGGAAAACAGTAAACTGAAATCCACAACCTCCACTTGCACTGACTCAGAAAAAAAAAAAGCTCTCTACACAAACTCCACTAGCTAAATCACACACAAATCTCTCACTATCCTGCTCTCTCTACCTCTACCAGAAACGCCACGAGTAATGGCCGCCTCTGCAGCTCCTTATATAGCCAGTGGGTTGGCTCAGGGATGGCTCACATCTTATTGGCTGCTGTGGGTGATGTTTAGTTCGTCGCGCGTCTTTTTGTTTTGACGCGCATTAGCGGCGTCGTGGCTCGTCGCGCGACGAAAATTTCGACGCGCGGCGAAACGAGTCGCGAGGCGAATTTTTGCCGCAATTTCGCGAAAAATTCGCCCGCGGCGAAACGCAGAAATTCGCCGCGAATTTAACCATGGCGAATTTATTCGCCCATCCCTACTAACAATTATATACAAAAACAAACCTCTCAGCAAAAAATGATCACCATGACCTATACAGTAAGTAACATTTAATGTACATTCATATACTAAAATTCATTTTTTAGTGTCAGTATCACTTTAAGGCGAAGCCTTTGTGCAGCTTCTTCTAAGTGAGTCTTTGCAGAGAAAGTGAAACACAGCAGAGAAGATTCACTGAACAAGGGCTCCCTGGATTCTCAAACTCCCGGTGCTTGTTTGGTCCTGTAGCGCTCGTTGCATTTGGGGAATTCAATAGATTGGAAGTCAATGTGGAAATCACTGTCATAAACATGAGGCTCTTTGGTCACACAGTGACTTCAGATAAGAAGAAGACAGACAGGGACAGGTAAGAGGCAGGAGAAGGGACTTGTACAGGTACTTGCTAGTGGTCTGCATTCCCCGACTTTAGGTGAGGTGTCTCCTGTGTGATTTACATTCAGTCTATAGATCATCAAGGGAAACAAGTGCTGTTCTTTCTAGTCAGTCTGATTTACACCCCTTGGGTTTACTATGAGGGAGACTGTCACTTATTCCTTGTTCATGAGGTCCCTGCTCCCCAAATGTTCACTGGGGCCTCCCTGCACCCTGGCAGCACCCACCCCATGTAACAGGAGGAACCACGTGCTCCCACCTATATGAACTGAAAATAGTCATAATGCCCTGGGATTAAAGGCCACTGTTTCCCCAACAAGGTGTCTTAGTACTGGTGGGGGCAATTTAAAAATAAACTGTGCCCCCCAACCAGTGTGGGATCTACTAACCCGCAGTTTTGGTGGTGGGGGGGGGACTATGTGAGGGTAACAGGTGCCCAATAGATTAACCAAACCAGAACCTCCTGAGTCAGTAGGTGAAGTTAACCCCCTGAGGCCCTACACTTGCCTCACATCACTGGGTCTGGGGGGGGTATAAGTAATGTGACAGTTTAATAACAGCAGTGACCTTGTAGAAAGCACATGTGGATGTAAGTGAAATGTTGGAGAGAATTTGAATACAAAGTCGACCCTCTATATCTATAATGAGACATGTGGAATGTAAATCATTTGGAACTCTATTTATTTCCATTCCTTCCCCTGTTTGAACCTTCTGTTTATGTTCTGGGGTCTGGAGGTGGATTTATTTTCTATATCTGGTCATTTTCTGTCTCGTACATTGGGGCCACTTTATTAATCAGCTCTGGTTTCTATTGTGTTTCCCATTTACTATTATAATTGTCACCTTTGCTTATTATTGAATTGGCTTCACTCTCTTCATTTGATGAGGGGGGCATGGAGTTTGTGACTTGGATGTCTGCTGGGGGATGTTTAGTTTTGGGACCAACTGATCCGACTGAAAGAGAATTCAGTCACTTTTATTATCGGGAATGTCCTCGTTGCACCTTTAATTATTTAATAATGAGGTGCAGTAGTTCAATAAGACCTGCAGCTTTGGGAATCAGAACGATGACACTTAGATATTATGGTTATTGTAATGTTATGGATTGTTGGCATTTTGGGAGGACTAATATGGCGAATGAATGGCACTTGATTGCCCCCAGGCAAGTTTCTATTCATGGTTTTTATTTTGTCTGGACAACCATTTGTTGTTTGGTATCATTGTGACTCTCCCACCCCCGCCCTTTCCTTTCTTGTTTTCTTTCCAGTTGCAGCTGTTGGTGTCACTCGGGTGGGAGTTGTGAGTCTGACAGTGGAGTTAGAGGGTGGGCTGGGGGGTCACTGCATTTTATCACAGGAGCCCGTTGGTCTTGGGCAGGTGTAGCTGGAGGAGGTGGGACAGGGCTACTAACTAAGTGATGTACATCAGCAGCTGCAGAAACATGAGACCAACTAAGTACAAATGATATACAGTCTATATGAGCAGCAGCCTCCCCATCAGTCTTAGAAATAATCTCTCACCTTCCCATGATCCTCTGCCAGTGTCTCAGGCCAGACATGGGGCTATTGAAGCTGCTGGTGCAAGTGGAGAGCAGCCACTCACAGCCAATAGGAAACAGCGACCACTTTCCATGGCAACACAATATCTCTACTAATATGACTTCTCATATTCTGCCTCATCAGCAATAATTAATTTGATCTTAATGCAATTGTCCCTCCCTGGGATCTGATTTATAACACCCCCTCTCTCTGCTAAATCAAAGCAACATTTAGAACACTGGGTCTTATTATATTGATGAGGGGAAAGCTTTGTAGCTGAGCTGTGGGGGGATCTCATTGTGTGCAATAACATCTGAGCAGCACAAAGGTGAGACATTTGTATGGGATTCTGGATTTCCCTCTATTGCCTAAAGTCACAAGAAGGGATTATTACTGATACTTGTAAACTCTGGGGGCCAGTGGGGAAGCGACTGGGGGAGTTCTGTGAGACGCAGAGACGCTGAGCAGCAACAGTGATTTCCATCCGGCAAGAGCAAAAGAGCCTGTAACTGATTTTATGGGGGAGAAGGGGCGTGGCTCTTTTGTGCCAGTCCAGAGACTCGTCACTTTAACCCTTTATTTGCCGGGGGGATCGTTGGCCTGTAAGTCGCCACGTGTTACTATTACATTAGAATTGCCGCAGTGCAGAACAAACAAAGGTAATCGGGATTCTAATGCATCGCCTTGAATTTACATTGCAAGATCCAGGAACGCGTCAGAATTAGCCAAGATATAGAACACAAATTACTTGCCCTTGTGCTTTTATCACTGCAACACAATATGTAAAACAAGCAGTAACAGCTGAGAGAGTGAATGTGCGGGCGGCTCTGAAAAGAGCCTTTGGATATAAGATTAGTGGGAAGGAAGAGATTTATCCGCCGAAGCCGTAGAGAGTGCGGCCCTGGCGCTTGAGAGCGTACACCACATCCATGGCGGTAACGGTCTTCCTCTTGGCGTGCTCGGTGTAGGTGACGGCGTCCCGGATGACATTCTCCAGGAAAACCTTGAGGACCCCACGAGTCTCCTCATAGATGAGGCCAGAGATGCGCTTGACTCCCCCTCTCCGTGCCAGGCGGCGGATGGCGGGCTTGGTGATGCCCTGGATGTTGTCCCTGAGCACCTTCCTGTGCCGCTTGGCGCCTCCTTTCCCCAATCCTTTTCCTCCTTTGCCACGTCCAGACATTCTCTCTTCCGCTCCTGAAACACAATGTAACGTATCAGGGCCGCTCCACCTCTTTATATGCAGCGGGAGAGGACCTGACAGAGAACTCACTCCATAGAGGCGGAGTTTAGATGCACCGCCCAGAAGCTTTAGTCTCACATTTCACATTCAAATGCGCCGCCGAAATAGTCGCTCTGAGGAACTGAACTGAATCCAAATTCTTTGTTACAGAAACGGTGGAGAGTGAAGAGGGAATTATTCACTCGCTGAGTCAGTCGCTTTACGGACGTTCCAGTTTATTTCTATATAAAGATTATTTTAAATCGATTAGTAAAATAGATTGAGAGATTCATTGGGCCCAGTCCAGTCCCCATTGTCATTGGTTGTGTAAGAAATGCCGTAACTCTGAATGGGTCGTATCACTCAATGACTTTATTGGACGTTATTGGGTCAAGTATATGAAAGGCTAAAATGTGGCTTATTATTATCCAACAGGAGAAATAGAAGCTTCGCTGTTATCCGGCGCGTTCGTTCTGGAATCGGCATTAGACACCCCCCCCCCCCCTCGAGACTGAAATGAGAAGCACAAACCGCCCCGCAGTCTCTGTGGTGAAACGATGAGACAATAACGAACAAAATCCTCCCGTAGACGTTGTATTCACATGAGATGCCACTCGGGGCGCTGTTGTACTAAGAAACCATATTGCAGGATCTGCAGAGTGAGAGGCGCTGGCATAGAACGGGTTATATTTAAGGATAAAGGAAACACTAGCCCCTCCCAGTGATCCAGTTCAGCAGGAGTTGGGGCAAAGATCTCTCCCTATTGTTCTACACGGGAACCTTAACTGGATGCACCGCGCTCATTCTGCCACGTGGCGGCGCTCTTCCCATACATTTCTGTATTTTCTGAGCAGAGACTCGCCTGGTTCAGCCGGTAACATAATGTAACACAGAAGCAGCGCAGATACATTTAATTTTATCTCCTTATTTATTTATACACCGGGGCTATCACGGAGGAAGAGACGGTTACAATGTCGTAAAAGCAACTTGGCCGGCAGGAAAATCCGGGGAGAATATGAAGCCTCGGGGTGTTCAGTAGAAAATACAAATATTTATTTAATTCCCCGTGAGATGAAGCCTCAACGCTCAGTAGGTTCCTCGGTTAGAAGTGGATCCGAAGCTCCGCTGCGGGATTTCTCCCGGCCTCTGATTTAGCTGCTCCCAACGTGACCGGAGACACAGCGAGACATTTCTACCGAACTCCCCATGAGATTATTACTTACCCGACCCCTCCCCACACAATAACATCCCATAATGAAAATATTCCCCCCCAAAATAAGGTCCGTTCAGCTGATTTGACTGGGGATGTGGTGGCTCTGAAAAGAGCCTTTGAGTTGTGCTACTGGGACGAGTGATCTAAGCCCTCTCGCCTCGGATCCTGCGGGCCAGCTGGATGTCCTTGGGCATGATGGTGACCCTCTTGGCGTGGATGGCGCACAGATTGGTGTCCTCAAACAAACCGACCAGATAAGCCTCGCTGGCCTCCTGCAGAGCCATGACGGCTGAGCTCTGGAAGCGCAGGTCGGTCTTGAAGTCCTGAGCGATCTCCCGGACCAGGCGCTGGAAAGGCAGTTTGCGGATGAGCAGCTCGGTGGATTTCTGGTAGCGGCGGATCTCGCGGAGAGCGACTGTGCCGGGCCGGTAACGGTGAGGTTTCTTGACTCCGCCGGTAGCAGGAGCGCTCTTCCTGGCTGCCTTGGTGGCCAGCTGCTTGCGGGGAGCCTTCCCTCCGGTGGATTTACGGGCGGTCTGCTTGGTACGAGCCATCTTCTGTAAGAGAATAAAAGTACTATAAAAAAAAAAGCCGGCAAACCCGAATTATATGGGAGAGAGCTCAAAGTGATTGGCTGATTTTACACACGCCTCTACCTTTCCAACGAATCAGCGTCAATTAATAGAATACCGCGTAAATACGTCTCTGTCATTGGCTAATTTAAATAGATCCATCCTCTGCACTTTAGACGTTATTAACTAACTTCTGTGCCATCTACTTGCCGGTCACACAGGAAGGCAATGCGCTTGTTTCTAAACACAGTTCTAGACAATAGGAGGGGGGTCAGTTCTCTCCCCATTATATAAAATGCTTCTGAACAAGAGTCCGGAAAACTGAGTCTTTGCCTGAATCTGAGAGAGAGAGACAAAGGCTCTTCCGGGAAATACCGGCAATAACGAATATTCTGTAGTCGGGGGAGATTTCTTTATTAGTTGTCGGGTTCCTACAGACACTTTTGCTCACGTGCCTAATCCGATCCAGAATCACCCCAGTAACGCTTCTCACTGATGCGGGAAATATATGAATATATATAATATTTAGCCCGTGTGTGAATGAGGGAATGAGCCTCAGTGATTGGGCGACACCTAGTGGTGGTGGTTTAGAATTTTACAAAACGGGCAGATTCAAGACAAGGAGACAAAAAAAAAAAAAACGCGGTTTCCTCGTTAGGACCTGAAATCCTTTTATATAAAAACCCACATAGAATTCCTCCCGAGTAAAGAATAAACCCGAAGTGTCGGGCTACTGTGAGTTTATAGAGTGTCAATCAGACTGTATGGGAATAGAGTCGGGTAGTGATTGTCATGCGGCGAAACAAAGACTACGGGCCTTTATAATCCGTGTCATGTACAGATATCGGCTCTTTAGCTGGAGGAGGTGGTGGCTCTGAAAAGAGCCTTTGGTGTAATGCGCGGGGCCCCGGGGCCACATCACTTCTTAGGAGCGGCCTTCTTTGCTTTAGCCGCTGCTTTGGGTTTGGCCGCCTTGGGCTTCGTAGCTTTAGGCTTGCTGGGCTTCTTAGTCGGGCTCTTGGCAGCTTTGGGCTTGGCGGCCTTTTTAACCGGACTCTTAGTCGGCTTCTTGGCTTTGGCAGCTTTGGGCTTCTTGGGGCTTTTGGCGCCCGTCGCCGCCGCTTTCTTCACCTTCTTGGGGCTCTTTGCAGAGACCTTCTTGGGCTTCTTAGGGGACTTGGGCGCCTTCTTTGCCGCTGCCGGTTTCTTGGCTTTGGGCGCCGCGGGCTTCTTCTTCTTGGCCACCGCCTTGTCCTTCCCCTCCAGCTGCTTCTTGTTGAGCTTGAAGGATCCGGAGGCTCCGGTGCCTTTGACTTGGATCAGAGTCCCCTTAGTGACCAAGGCCTTGAGAGCCAGCTTGAGGCGACTGTTGTTCTTGTCCACATCGTAACCTCCGGCAGCCAGAGCCTTCTTGAGAGCGGCCAGGGACACCCCGCTGCGCTCCTTAGAGACGGACACGGCTTTCACTAGGAGGTCGGACGCGCTGGGACCGGAGGGTTTCTTGGCTTTAGCCGCTGCCTTCTTGGGCTGCTGCTTCTTCTTGGCTTTAGCGGCGGGTTCAGCCGGGAGAGGAGCGGTCTCGGCCATTCTAAGATCTAAACTCGCACTGAAACACAAGTGTAATAAAATATTTCGCTTTGCTCTGCCGCGTCCTCCTTATATACATATCTCCTGTGCCCTGATTGGTCACATGTCGGTATATAATTTCCTTTCTATTGGCTGATTCTTATTTCCCCGCCCCTTCACTCTGTCTCTAATCTCTAACCTGTAGCTCGGAGGTGCCTGTGTTTCCCGAGGCTGAATATTGGGATATTTCTATTGGCCCCAGTAAGTGGGCGTGTTTGTGCTGCTGATTCTCATTCTATTGGCTGCTGCATATATTGCCCAGAGCAGCTCCCGGGAAGTCACTCCCGCTCCCCGGAAAGGCTCCGCTTCAGTTCTCTCCCTGACATTTGTGCCAATTGTTGGGGTTCATTACAAAATCCTTCCCCTCCCGCTGTTCCCCCAGAGAAATAAGGGAGCCCCGGGTATAATATGGGCAGGTGAGTGAGAGGAGGGAGTGTGGGGGTCGCAGACCCAGGCAAGTAACACAGTACAAGGGAGACTTTGTTGGGGGAGTTTGGCTGCAGCACTTAGGGAGGGGTCAGTGAGTGAATTGGGTTCAGTTATTGGTTCCATTCTAAAGACTGATCACTTACTGATCCCCCCCCATCATCATGGGCACAGGGAGAAGGGGACAGGGGAATTAGACTCAAAGACACAAAGCTATTAGCCCAATAAGCCCAGCAAAAATCTCATTACACTTTACAAATACACAGACCTCTTTTATGATTTTTGGATATTAAGTGCCAAGAGCAGCTCCTTCAGTATGACTTGGCTTTTGTGTCTGGAGGTTCAGACTGGTTGGCAGGGCCGGGCAAACCACCCACCCCAGGCAACCCCACGTGCAAGAGCAATTGTGCCATAACAGAGGGGGAGGACAATGAAGGTGAAGGAGGCAGCTGCAAGTGTCAGAAGGGAGGTAGGAAGGGGCGAGTGAAAGAGGAGGGAGGCAAGGACGGCAGAGGGGAGCGAATCTGAACTAGGGGTGATCAGAAGACCCTTGAACAGACACCTGACCAACACCCCCACATAATTGCCCCCTAGACAGGTGCCTCTTGTGCCGCAGCCTACCCCTAGTTCCAATTCTGCTGGTTGGCAAGTCGGGGGGGGGGTTAGGGGAAGCTGCAGCAAAATGTTGATAACTAATAAATGTGAAGTCCATTCACTGGGCACGTCACCAGCACAGACTATGACCAAGCAGTGAGCACGGGAGGAGACATACAAGAATAAAACTACACAGGAGCAGTGATGGGTGAATACATTTGGCAGGCATGGATTTACAGAGGATAATTTGCTGTGTCTAAAAATATTGTCATGTGTCAAAATTATTTTGACACCCATTGACTTCAATGCTCTTCGCAAATTTTTCACAATTTCGCTATTTTTTTGCCGTTTCGCCCATCACTGCACAGGAGATTTTTATCAGAATTAGTTACAGTTTGGACTAAAGTGTGTCTAACTGCCTTAATAAGATCTGATCGATAAATCAACCTTCTTTCTCCTCATGCGAAGATGAGTTTGAGTCAATCACTTCAATTTGGAAAGCATGTGGGTCTGCAGGCACCTAACTTTCAGAACTCTTTGCCTCTTCAATTCCTAAGGCTACTACCTGCATAATCCAGGCTAATAAGTCTACCTGAGAAGCATCCTTAGATGTAGAAGGGGTCTCCTGAGAGGATACACGCTCCTGCGCAGGTGTTATATCAGAATCCCCTTCTAATATCTCCACAGTACAGTCACTGTATATTCTCTTGTGTGTAATGTAGGCTTTTTGCAGTCTTTAATTGGTGAAGTAAGCCTAGAGTGACAAACATAAAAACACAAATACCCAGTAGCTCTGAACCCACCAAGGTAGCAGCTTTCTCAGCAACCTGATTCATATGGCAGAGGCATCTATGTGGGTGCAAGGGCAAAACTGCACCCATTTGCTGGCTAGACAAAGATGCCCACCTATGATGTCACATCCATGTGCCACAAAGAACGCAATCTCCACAGGTTTTATAGCGACCCACTACTGAGAAGGCGCTATGGCGATCACAATGGAGCGGCTTCAGGCGGATAAAGTGCATGAAGAAACTGGGCCTGGAATCTGGTCCAGAAGAACCAGTAGAGTTTACCAATCTCTGGTCCTGCCAGGACATAAGGAAAAAAGAGGGTGAGGGTGGGAAAGGGGTGGGTACTTGTAAGAGTTCGTGTTAACCCTACTGTGTCCTACTGGTGCAGGGATTAAACCCAAATTGTTATGCTGCCAGGGGATAGCCAGAAAAATCTGATCCCCCTATAGTTAGAATCAGTGGCATAACTAGTGCACAGCAAATTAGATTTAGGGCCCCCAACATATCCAAAGGTTACCTTTTTTTTTACCAATATATGTGGAAATTGCTTCTTACTCAGGACCTAATGGGACCCCCTATACTTCCTAGTCCCAGGGTCTGCTTCTTCTGTAGTTACACTACTGGCTGGAATGGAAAGTCGGATCAGATATTGTTGGCTGAAGACTCAGCATTTCCATCAGACAGTCTGTTGCATTGGATGGAGAATATTCCATATAGTTTACACACAGGGCCGCCATTAGAAATCACGGGGCCCCGTACAACAAAATTTTTGGGGCCCCCCTGGGCCCCGCCCACGCTGACGACCAAGCTCCACCCCATATCCCGCCTACTCCACATCGCAGTTAAAAGACCACAGAAAAGTAACCCCCCCCCCAAAAAAAAAAAATTAAATTTTTTTTTTTAAAAAAAACATTGGTGGCAGGGGCCCCCTTATAAGTTAAAAAAAACTTGGGGCCCCAACAAAAAAAAAATGTAAAAAAACTAAAAAATAAACAAACATTGGTGGCAGGGGCCCCCTTATAAGTTAAAACAAATTGGGGCCCCAAAAAAAAAATTGAAAAAAAATTAATTTTTTTTTGAAAAAAAAAAAAAACATTGGTGGCAGGGGCCCCCTTACAAGTTAAAAACAAATTGGGGCCCCAAAAAAAAATTTGAAAAAAAAATTTTTTTTTTGAAAAAAAAAAAAAACATTGGCGGCAGGGGCCCCCTTATAAGTTAAAAACAATTTGGGGCCCCAAAAAAAAATTTTAAAAAAAAATAATTTTTTTTTGAAAAAAAACAAAAAAAAACTGGTGGCAGGGGCCCCCTTACAAGTTAAAAAAATTTGGGGCCACCAAAAAGAAAATTAATTTTTTTTTTAAAAAAAAAACAAACAAAAAAATACAATGGTGGCAAGGGGCCCCTTACGAGTTAAAAAAAAAATTGGGGCCCCAAAAAAAAAGTTTTAAAAAAAAGATTGGTGGCAGGGGCCTATAGAATATTAAAATAATACATTGGTGGCCAGGGGATTAAAAAAAAAAAAAAAACACAAACTGGTGTTCAGTAGAATTGAACTCATGGCTTCAGTACTTCAACTTCACCTCCTTTCATGACTTCGGGTCTTTTCACCGCTTCAGGACTTCAATTTCGGCTGTTTTCGTGACTTCGGGTCTTTGCGCTGCTTCAGGACTTCGGCTTCGGCTGTTTTCGTGACTTCGGGTCTTTTCACCGCTTCAGGACATTGGCTTCGGCTGTTTTCGTGACTTCGGGTCTTTTCGGCGCTTCGTGACTTCGGGACTTCGGCTTTTTCCGTGACTTCGGGTCTTTTCGGCGCATCGGCTTCGGCTTTTTCGGCACTTCCGCATTCGGCACGCAAGAGGCAAGACGTACGGCTCGGGCGCTCGTAAGGGGGGCCCGGATCTTCAAAAAATGCAGCGCTGCCGGGCCCCCCTTCATGCCCGGGCCCGGTACGCTTGTCCCCCCTGTCCCCCCCTGATGGCGGCCCTGTTTACACATCAGATTTTGTGTCAGTCCCATTATAATTCTGGCCTATGTGACTACATGTGACCTGTAGAATGTGTTTTGTCAATCCGTCACCATCCAACACAATTCCCTGTGGCGTTTAGCCCTTAAAGGGGTTGTTCACCTTCACATAAATGCAGTTATCAGAGCAGATTATGTCATTCTAATCATAAAAAGGTCTTTAAAAAACTCTGTATCAAAAATTACCTGTGAAGTTAGTATTTCTTTCTAGGGCAGGAGAAGCACCAGGGCAGGGAGGGGATAGTAAGGGAAAAGCAGAATCTGACATAAGGATTCCCCCACTGAATACAGTATTAATAAGGGAACATTCAGGTTGGTGAGATTTCAAGTTTTTTTCAAATTAAAAAAAAAAAAATCACATTTGAATTTCAATAAATCTGGCCCTACTAAATCTGATGTGTTTCACTGATGTTTGCTGAGCTACCCACCCACAAGATTGGTCGGGATTGTAAAGTACAGAATGCAGGTAGTTCTAGTGCACAGCGTGGGAAACACAGAGGGGAACTAAGAGTTACAGGATATCATTTTTGTTAATAAGTAGTTAATTGTGCTTTGGAAACCAGGGCAAGATCCTGGCACTCCATTGCCATATACGGACTGGCACATAGACTCCCTCTACCATGCACCAAATCCGCTATTTGGGATTCTGCTGAATCCCCAAATCCTTCATGAAAGATTTGTCAGAATACCAAACTGAATCCAAATCCTAATCCTAATATGCAAATTAGGGACATGAAGGGAAAAAGGGGAAAAAACATTTTTTACTTCCTTGTTTTGTGACAAAAAGTTAATGTGATTTCCCTTTCCACCCATAATTTGCATATGCAAATTAGGATTCAAGTTCAGTTTGGCCAGGCACATGGATTAGACTGAATCCGAATTCTGCTGAGAAAGGCAGGTGGGCTCCCTATTTTAAAGGCACATTCCTTCTGATGCTTATGGAATAAAAATGTTTGGGTGCTAGAGCAGTGCAAAATGCTAAAAGGATAACAGAATTCACAGAAGGATTAAAGAAAATATATTTATTAACAGATAGTGACATTTTAGTGACTGCAGCTGCAGGATAAAAGGATTATTTTCAAGAAACATGAGACCAACTAAGTACAAATGATATACAGTCTATATGAGCAGCAGCCTCCCCATCAGTCTTAGAAATAATCTCTCACCTTCCCATGATCCTCTGCCAGTGTCTCAGGCCAGACATGGGGCTATTGAAGCTGCTGGTGCAAGTGGAGAGCAGCCACTCACAGCCAATAGGAAACAGCGACCCCTTTCCATAGCAACACAATATCTCTACTAATATGACTTCTCATATTCTGCCTCATCAGCAATAATTCATTTGATCCAATTGTCCCTCCCTGGGAACTGATTTATAACACCCCCTCTCTCTGCTAAATCAAAGCTCACGGGCGCCATCTTCTTCTCTTCAGTAATCTTCGTGAATGGAGTGGCGGAGTTGTATTGATTTTCCGTTTTTTTACAACTGCATGCGCTGAAAGAGACGGAAATTGCCAAAGGGGAGAAAGAAGACATGGAAATTACCAAAGATGGCGCCCGTGAGCTCCACTGTGCTCACTCTGCATTTGCGGTAACTATTTCAAGAAGGAAAATAATTCAGGGGTAAGACTGTGCAGGGAGAGGGCCAACAGAGGGGGGCAGTGGGGACTTAACATAATGGGGGGTTTAGTTCTCCTTTAAATGAACTTTTAGCATGATGCAGAGAGTGATATTCTGAGACAATTTGCAATTGGTTTTACTTTTTTTTTATTATCTGGGGTTTTTGTGTTATTTAGCTTTTTATTCAGCTTCTCGATTTTGCAATTTCAGCAGTCTGGTTGCTAGGGTCCACATTACCCTAGCAACCATGCATTGACTTAAATAAGAGACTGGAATATGAATAGGAGAGGCCTGACTAAAAAGATGAATAATAAAAAGTAACAATACATTTGTAGCCTTACATAGTTACATAGTTACATAGTTAAATTGGGTTGAAACAAGACAAAGTCCATCAAGTTCAACCCCTCCAAATGAAAACCCAGCCCCATACACACACCCCTCCCTACTCTCACATAAATTCTATATACCCATATCTATACTAACTATAGAGTTTAGTATCAGAATAGCCTTTGTATTATGTCTGTCCAAACCTTGTCAGTCTCCCCTCATAATTTAACTCTTCCCTCCCTCTAACCAATTTAGTTGCACTTAGTCTCTGCACTCTCTCCAGCTCATTTATATCCCTCTTAAAGGGATACTGTCATGGGAAAAAATTTTTTTTTCAAAATGAATCAGTTGATAGTGCTGCTCCAGCAGAATTCTGCACTGAAATCCATTTCTCAAAAGAGCAAACAGATTTTTTTATATTCAATTTTGAAATCTGACATGGGGCTAGACATATTGTCAAGTTCCCAGCTACCCCAAGTCATGTGACTTGTGCTCTGATAAACTTCAATCACTCTTTACTGCTGTACTGCAAGTTGGAGTGATATTACCCCCCTCCCTTTCCCCCCCCCCAGCAGCCAAACAAAAGAACAATGGGAAGGTAACCAGATAGCAGCTCCCTAACACAAGATAACAGCTGCCTGGTAGATCTAAGAACAACACTCAATAGTAAAAACCCATGTCTCACTGAGACACATTAAGTTACATTGAGAAAGAAAAACAACAGCCTGCCAGAAAGCATTTCTCTCCTAAAGTGCAGGCACACGTCACATGACCAAGGGCAGCTGGGAAATTGACAAAATGTCTAGCCCCATGTCAGATTTCAAAATTGAATATAAAAAAATCTGTTTGCTCTTTTGAGAAATGGATTTCAGTGCAGAATGCTGGAGTAGCATATTAACTGATGCGTTTTGAAAAAAACATGTTTTCCGATGACAGGATCCCTTTAAGGACTGGAGTCCAAAACTGCCCCCATACTCCAGATGAGGCCTCACCAGGGACTTATAAAGAGTCATAATTATGTTTTCATCCCTTGAGTTAATGCCCTTTTTTATACAAGAACTTTATTTGCTTTAGTAGCCACAGAATGACACTGCCCAGAATTAGACAATGTGTTATCTACAAAGACCCCAAGATCCTTCTCATTTAAGGAAACTCCCAACACACTGCCATTTAGTGTATAACTTGCATTTATATTATTTTTGCCAAAGTGCATAACCTGCATTTATCAACATTGAAGCTCATTTTCCAGTTTGCTGCCCAGTTTTCCAGTTTAGACAAATCACTGTGCAAAGTGGCAGCATCCTGCATGGAACCTATAGTTCTGCACAATTTAGTCTCATCTGCACAAATAGAAACAGTACTTTCAATGGCCACCTCCAGGTCATTAATAAACAAGTTGAAAAGCAAGGGACCTAGTACAGAGCCCTGCGGTACTCCACTAACAACACTGGTCCAATTAGAAAATGTTCCATTTACCACCACTCTTTGTAGTCTATCTTTTAGCCAGTTCTCTGTCCAGGTACAAATACTATGTTCCAGGCCAACATTCCTTTATTTAACCAGTAACCTTCTGTGTGGCACTGTATCAAATGATTTAGCAAAGTCTAAGTAAATCACATCCACTGCCATCCCAGAATCCAGGTCCCTGCTCACCTTGTCATGAAAAGAAATTAAGTTAGTCTGGCAAGATCTATTACACATAAAACCATGCTGGCACAAACTCATAGTATTATGATTTGCTATGAAGTCCAGTATCTTATCCTTTATTAACCCTTCGAAAAGCTTTCCTACCACTGACGTCAGACTAACTGGCCTATAGTTTTACAGAGTTTTTACAGAGCATTTGTAATTTTACACAGATCTCCTGGGACAAAAAATAATATTTTACATTTTCTAGATTACATTAATAGTCTATTAAATCCTGGAATTACAGTCACATCATTTAATGTTTTAGAGAAAATAATATATCGCTTTACAATGTAATTGCAACCCTTGCACATTATTAGACTGCAAGTAGTGTCATTTATGTACTTATTGTATCAGCTCAGAGGCGGAGGAGCTCGTTGGCAAGTGTTGGAGATATAACTTGTGTATTATGGCGGTGCTGGTGTTCATGCCGCATATAATGCTGTTTGAGGTTACTTGGGAAAATAACCGTCATCAAAAAAATGTGGTATTTCTGCCAGAGGTTTGTAAATAAATCATGAAACAGCAGCTCACTATTGTACCTTGGATTTCAATTTAAATGGATACTGTCATGGAAAAAAATGTTTGTTTTTTTTTTTTCAAAATGCCTCAGTTAATAGTGCTGCTCCATCAGAATTCTGCACTGAAATCCGTTTCTCAAAAGAGCAAACAGATTTTTTATATTGAATTTTGAAATCTGACATGGGGCTAGACATATTGTCTGTTTCCCAGCTGCCTCCAGTCATGAGACTGGTGCTCTGATAAACTTCAGTCACTCTTTACTGCTGTACTGCAAATTAGAATGATATCACCCCCTACCTTTCCCCCCCCCCTGTGGTCTAACAACAGAACAATGGGAAGGTAACCTACCAGGCAGCTGTTATCTTGTGTTAGGGAGCTGCTATCTGATCTAAGAACAGCACTCAATAGTAAAATCCAGGTTCCACTAAGACACATTCAGTTACATTGAGTAGGAGAAACAACAGCCTGCCAGAAAGCAGTTCCATCCTAAAGTGCTGGCTCTTTCTGAAAGCACATGACCAGGCAAAATGACCTGAGAATCACCTACACACCAATATTACAACTAAATACACTTGCTGGTTCAGAAATGACATTTTATGTTGTAGAGTGAATTATTTGCAGTGTAATTTAGAAATAAAAACTACAACATCCCTTTAATCAAACAGGAGTCACCTTTGCCTATTTTTTTTTACCCTTTTTTTTGTGGGAGAGATCTGGGATTTCGTTAAAGGAGACATATAGGATAAATGAAAAAACCCTAATTTTGTAGAAATTATAAGTAATATATATAGAGATGGGCGAATTTATTCGGCAGGTGTAATTCGCAGTGAATTCCCGCGATTCGTGAAACTGCCATGAAAATTTTCCGAAAATGTTATCAAAAAACGGAGGCCAGCGTCAAAAAAGAGGCACCAGCGGCATTTCTTGAATTTTTCAGTTTCGCTGGAAATTCGCAAATTTTTCGGCAAAACAGCCCAAATTCACCCATCACTAGTAATATATGGTGTTGCTTTTACATGGTGCTAAAAAATAATAATCATCTTTAAAAATAGCCCCTTTATTGGAGCTCCCTATAGATGTTCTCTGGTCCCTGTCTGTGTTTCAAATGAGGGGTGGGTGTGTCCTAACAGTCTTTTATCAGTGTATATGTTCAAAAATACTTACAGTATGTACCCTGAGAGACATTCATTGTGTGTACTAGGGTTATTTTTGCATACAGAATGTATTTGGGACAGACAGCACCCCATAAATAGAGGGCAACACCTGTCAAATAATTAAATCTCTCTATATACGCTATGACAAAACCTAGAGAGTCCACATTTTAGAGAAAGTAATTTATCGTACAACACCTTTTTGGCTTTCTGGTGACATCTCTTTGACTTCCTTGATCAATGGTTCTGCTGAGGGGTTGATATTTATTGAAGCTTGGGCACAGAGGTTACACATTCTTTATAATCCTTCAAGTAGAGATCAGTCTTGTCACCTAAAACTTCTCTCTGCCTGTATTCATTTTGTTACAGGGCTGCTATGTGAATTCTCAGGATGCTTGATTAGTGCTGCAGGGCTAATAGATCCTATCAAACTCGTGTTTCCCAGTGGCTCCATAAGGCATACAATCCCCAAATATATAGCACTTTGCTTTGCCTACAGCTGTCCTTGATCCAATTAAAGACCACATATGCTTGTCACTGGCGTAACTACTTGCCAGCAGGCCCTGGTACAGGATGGGCACCCAGGTCCCTGTCAGGCCCTACCTGCTATGAATCGGACTGTTGGCATGCATGCTGTAAAATCTCCCCCTGACCAGCCTCCCACAATAACTGTTATCATGGCTCCAATGGGCCCCAAGGGGGTGCTGACCCCGGTGCGATCGCACCTCCTGCACCCCTGGTAGTTACTAGGCATGGGCAAATTTTTTTACCTTGTTTCGCTGAAAAAATTACGCCCATAGACTTGTATGGCGTCGTGCATCAAAATAAAAAGACGGGCGTCAAAATTTTTTTCGCCGCGTAACAATTTTGTTTTGATGCCCATAGACTTTAATGGGAGTCTGCAACATTTCGCCGGCGGGAAATTTTTGACGAAACGGGTAAAATTCGCCTATCCCTAGTGTTACGCCACTGGTGCTTGTTAGATCTGTGTTTCTGAGGACTCTCGTCATAGAAGATCCCTGATGAGTGCTCTATTGTGTGCTGACAATGTGCGGTAGAACATCTCCTTTTCAAACTGCCCCCAGGACCTGACATACTCATAGAGTTGCCTCATCTTCTCCTGGGAGGTTCTGTTGTTTCTTACTGTGTCGTACTGTTCCTGGGTCAGGATTTCATTAGCCAAGAGATCATCCAGTACAGGATCAATGTTGGACACCCTGGCAATCAGATCTGCTCGGTGCCTAGTAATAAAGCGCTGCACATCTGTTGGATGGAAGGAAAAGTAAAAAAAAAAAAATCAAGCAAAAATTATATAAAATTGCCTTTATTTCAAATTGAAGGAGATATCGGATAAATAAAACAAACCTAATTTTGTTGCCAATTATGAGTAATTTAAGGTGTTGCTTTTACATGGTGCTAGAAATTAATATTATCTTTAAAAATAGCCCCGTTATTGGAGCTCCCTACAGATGTTCTCTGGTCCCTATCTGTGTTTCAAATGAGGGGTGGGCGTGTCCCTGCCAGAAGCACAGTAGGAGGGGGACAGCCAATCACAGCCCTGCAGTCACACAAGCACAGACAGGCTTCAGTTCCCTATCAGGTCCTGCTAGCTGCTGATTGGTTCCTGTCCTACAGTGCAGTGAGCTGAGTGCACAGCCTGGGAATTCAGGGAGCAGCAAGTGGAAGAGAAGGGAGGGATTATCCGGGTTTTTGCAGAAATATTCAATAAATCAGCCTGAAACACTACTGTTTTAAGCACAATTCTTCTATATCTAAATGAGTATAATGCACTGGTACATTCTTATTTTTTACACTAAATGTCTCCTTTAAAGGAATATTATAGAAGTCTGCCTGGCAAGGTTACGGCTCTATCTGATCCTTTATCAAGCTCAAAAAATGAAATTTTGCTTTGTCCTCTGGAAGGTGGTCAGCGAAGAATGTGTGAGCATCCTATATTTTAAAAAGCAAGCACCCCACTGTATTTTATATACCACCAGATAACATCATGCAGGGACCTATAGGATCTGCTATCCCTAGAGTTAATTCCCTAACCTTTTATTCATATCCTTTGTTATTGGGCATAAGCCCTTGTAACTTCCTACCACACTGCTATATAGTGTTGTGCAGGGAGGGGCCTCTTCCTCTTTGGCTCCTGGCAGGCCTGGACTGGCAATCTGTGGGTTCTGGCAAATGCCAGAGGGGCTGCTATAAGATGCCATAGAAAGTCAGTATTTAGTGGGCTGGTGGGGGGCCTCTGTGTACCTGCAATACCAGGGCCTATTTTAATTCTCAGTCCGGACCTGGCTCCTGGTGCTCTGCTGCTAGGTGATTCCCATCGAGCCTGGGCTCACCATAGGCCCCAGTAAAGCAATTTACCCCAAAGGGACCCGACACCTTTGGTGCTTAAGTCGGGGACCAGGCAACCCCGTGAACAAGGAACAGCTAGCTTAGACAGTAACTTGTTATAGACTCTCTAGGAGAGTGAGGCAGAGAGTTGTTAGCAGAAAGAGCAGTTGTCGCTCCACCTAGGATTGGTAGAAGGAAGTAGCTTATTACAAGGCTTCCCTTGTTGTTGCCTTTAGTACCGGGAACTCAGTGATAGGGACCTAGGTTCGCAGAGGACTACCTGATCTCTACATTGATTGATCCCGATCCCCACACTGGCAACATCTGACTTGTATGAATTGATGTACACCTATCTGCTGATACTTTAAGGAGTTACAACTATCTGTATTAGGCACTCTGTCCACTATGATTCCCTCTGCTGTTACCTCCTATGTCATGTGAGTAAAACCTGGAGACATTTGCTTTGCATAATAAATCTTTCTTGTTACTTCACCATCAAAGAACCTCCTGGCGTCCATTCGATCTACTTTTGCACTTAATAGCCTGTGTTGTGTAGTTCTACTACATGTTAAAAGGGAAGTTTCCATTTGGTGAAGGCCCTGCCCTGTTGTGTAGATCACATGTAACCCATGCTCACTCCACTAGCTGGACTCTTTAACTCCTCATTGTCAGGATAGCCCAAAAAAGCGTTACAATAACAAATACTTAGCTTTCACTTACTGTAAAATATAGTTTCCCTTTCAACAATATAAAAGTCATATTTAGAGCACTATATCTACAAACATCTCACAAATACATAGACTACAAATATATGTGGTTTCTGGAGATCCTAAAATAGTGAATAGGCAGGTTCATGACTGACTCTTTGGCCCCTGCAATCACCATACTTTGCCTGTGTAAAAAAAACAAACAAACCCTAAACAGTAAGTTAACCCCGGAAACACATTCAAGATGCATTCTGTAATTCCTTGCTAAAATTAGTGTTTTGATGAAACAAAAATCTAATCCAAGTTTGCTCTTTACAGAACTTTTTATTTTATCTTTTTACCTACTTAAAATTAAAGGGTAACACACACAGGCTTTTATAGAATGATTAATACCAACCTTGTGCCATCTGTGATCTTGGCATCAAGTCTTCTGAAAGAAAAAAACAGAGGTGGGGGTTAGGGATATAAACAAGGTCAAATAGAGGCATATTTGAAACCCAGACTGCAGGAAGTTTAGAGAATTGGTTAAAGCAAAAACAACATGTCACTTTGGATTAAACCAAAACCTTTGCCATGGCTGCTCTGTCACCCTTCTATGCAGGCTGGCAATCTTTGGGTTCTGGAAAACGCCAGAGGGGCTGCTATAAGGTGCCATAGAAAGTCAGTATTTAGTGGGCTGGTGGGGGCTGTTTGGGCTTATGTGTGGGCTGATTGGGCCTCTGTGTACCTGAAATGGCATGGCCTATTTTAATCCTCAGTCCAGACCTGCTTCTATGTTAGATTAGCGCAATACTGTGATGACCTGACCCGTTTTGACAAAAATTTGCATTCAAATGCATTCAAGTCAATGGGCATTTTTTTATGGAACATTTTTCAAACCGCTACCAAAAGTTTTGCTCATCCCTACTGTCATCTCATCATTCTTATCAATTTACTGTATTATGATACAATTTCATTAGTCATGCAAGCTTTGTGTGTTGATTTGTTTTCAGTGTACATATAATGGGCATTTCACTATACACCATTTTTCTAAATCTGTTTTTCTAAATGGGTTCCATTGCAAGAATTACTTATAAATTAAAGGGGACAGAAAGCACATTGCTATGAGCACTGTCACTGTTCACATTATAGTAAGTAGCTCCATTATTGGCAGTAAAAAGGCATCACCACCTAAGTCTCTTTTCTTGGCTTGACAGAAGGTCTGTTTTGCTGCCTGTTAGTCCTGCTCCTGGCACTAATTTGCATATTTATAAGAGAAGCTTAAAGTGGTAAGTGTGTTTACATTTTGGCCAAATACACAAGTACAAATAGCCGCTAACATCAAAATAAGAATTCTGTGAATGCCTGACATAATGTTTAGTAAGTTAGAAGAGGTTGCATAAAAACCCACATTGCAAACCCAAAGATTTTAAGAATGGTGGGGAATGACTCATATTTAGCACACAAGCAGAGATGTATAGGTCACAGAATTTACACCACTTCCCAGCATATACATAAAGTATTAAAAGCAGTGCTGGAATTGTAGCGGGATGACTATATGCTATTGTTTAGCATACTAGAGGGTTTTTTTTGGGCTCCAGACAGGACCAGATTTGTGGCAAGACCACAAAGGTCCGGGCCTAGGGCGGCACATAATTGTCCTAAGGCACTGAGGACTGTTCACGCTACAAACTTCCCCTTTACTCCCTTTTTTATTTATTTTTTTTTCATTTTCTTGTGTGTCTAAATATGCACCAGGAATGCTATCACTATCTGTGTGTGAACCCTCCACTTCGTATCTATTGAAGAGACTTTCTCTATCAATATTTGCTGCTTTTTTAAAAGCTATTTCCAAATTTTCCCAACTATAACCTCTCTCCAATAATCTACTTTTCAAATCCTCTGACTTATTAATAAAATCTGTGTTTCTTGTACATATATGTCTCAGTCTTAGAAATTGACTATAGGAAATACTTTTTTATTAAGTGTTGTGGATGACAAGATGTTGCATCCAGAATCGTATTTGCTGAACATTTATTTATATATATATATATATATATATATATATATATATATATATATATATATATATATATATATATATATATATATATATATATATACTTTTTCAATGAGTATCCGCACTCCAAAGCAGTTATCAATGGCGGGGTGCACGGTGATTGTTTATGTATCAAGAAATCTTCTGACCAGCACTCCCTTCTAAAAGCTTAATTCTTTTATTATCATTTTGTAATGTCCGACGTTTCGGTCCTCATTAGGACCTTTTTCAAGGATGAAAAGGCTTGAAAAAGGTCCTAATGAGGACCGAAACGTATATATATATACACACACACACTGTATATATATAGAATAATAAGGATCAGCACTCACTATATTGATGTGAAGAAAAATTCGCTTTTTATTATTTACATCATAATCCGACTTTTGGTCCCACCTGGGGACCTTTTTCAAGGATGAATATATATATATATATATATATATATATATATATATATATATATTCAAATACAAGAGTCCTCTTCACTTCACTCAACCCATTATCAATATATTTAAGACAGAGACATTTTGTGCTACTGCTACTGAAAAATGCCTTACCCTTTAAACAAAACAGGGATTGTTTGTCCATATATTGCAATATATTTAAGCTAAACAACTACGTCAATATATGGACAAACAATCCCTGTTTTGTTTAAAGGAACCTCCTAGCGTCCATTCGATCTACTTTTGCACTTAATAGTCTGTGTTGTGTAGTTCTACTACATCTTAAAAGGGAAGCTTCCATTTGGTGAAGGCCCTGCCCTGTTGTGTAGATCACATGTAACCCATGCTCACTCCACTAGCTGGACTCTTTAACTCCTCATTGTCAGGATAGCCCAAAAAAGCGTTACAATAACAAATACTTAGCTTTCACTTACTGTAAAATATAGTTTCCCTTTCAACAATATAAAAGTCATATTTAGAGCACTATATCTACAAACATCTCACAAATACATAGACTACAAAAATATGTGGTTTCTGGAGATCCTAAAATAGTGAATAGGCAGGTTCATGACTGACTCTTTGGCCCCTGCAAACCCTAAACAGTAAGTTTACCCCAGAAACACATTCAAGATGCATTCTGTAATTCCTTGCTGAAATTAGTGTTTTGATGAAACAAAAATCTAATCCAAATTTGCTCTTTACAGAACTTTTGATTTTATCTTTTTACCTAATTAAAATTAAAGGGTAACACACACAGGCTTTTATAGAATGATTAATACCAACCTTGTGCCATCTGTGATCTTGGCATCAAGTCTTCTGAAAGAAAAAAACAGAGGTGGGGGTTACGGATATAAACAAGGTCAAATACAGGCATATTTGAAACCCAGACTGCAGGAAGTTTAGAGAATTGGTTAAAGCAAAAACAACATGTCACTTTGGATTAAACCAAATCCTTTGCCATGGCTACTCTGTCACCCTTCTATGCAGACTGGCAATCTGTGGGTTCTGGCAAACGCCAGAGGGGCTGCTATAAGGTGCCATAGAAAGTCAGTATTTAGTGGGCCGGTGGGGGCTGTTTGGGCTTATGTGTGGGCTGATTGGGCCTCTGTGTACCTGAAATGGCATGGCCTATTTTAATCCTCAATCCGGACCTGCTTCTATGTTAGATTAGCGCAATACTGTGATGAGCTGACCCGTTTTGACAAAAATTTGCATTCAAATGCATTCAAGTCAATGGGCATTTTTTTCAAACCGCTACCAAAAGTTTTGCTCATCCCTACTGTCATCTCATCATTCTTATCAATTTACTGTATTATGATACAATTTCATTAGTCATGCAAGCTTTGTGTGTTGATTTGTTTTCAGTGTACATATAATGGGCATTTCACTATACACCATTTTTCTAAATCTGTTTTTCTAAATGGGTTCCATTGCAAGAATTACTTATAAATTAAAGGGGACAGAAAGCACATTGCTATGAGCACTGTCACTGTTCACATTATAGTAAGTAGCTCCATTATTGGCAGTAAAAAGGCATCACCACCTAAGTCTCTTTTCTTGGCTTGACAGAAGGTCTGTTTTGCTGCCTGTTAGTCCTGCTCCTGGCACTAATTTGCATATTTATAAGAGAAGCTTAAAGTGGTAAGTGTGTTTACATTTTGGCCAAATACACAAGTACAAATAGCCGCTAACATCAAAATAAGAATTCTGTGAATGCCTGACATAATGTTTAGTAAGTTAGAAGAGGTTGCATAAAAACCCACATTGCAAACCCAAAGATTTTAAGAATGGTGGGGAATGACTCATATTTAGCACACAAGCAGAGATGTATAGGTCACAGAATTTACACCACTTCCCAGCATATACATAAAGTATTAAAAGCAGTGCTGGAATTGTAGCGGGATGACTATATGCTATTGTTTAGCATACTAGAGGGTTTTTTTTGGGCTCCAGACAGGACCAGATTTGTGGCAAGACCACAAAGGTCCGGGCCTAGGGCGGCACATAATTGTCCTAAGGCACTGAGGACTGTTCACGCTACAAACTTCCCCTTTACTCCCTTTTTTATTTATTTTTTTTCATTTTCTTGTGTGTCTAAATATGCACCAGGAATGCTATCACTATCTGTGTGTGAACCCTCCACTTCGTATCTATTGAAGAGACTTTCTCTATCAATATTTGCTGCTTTTTTAAAAGCTATTTCCAAATTTTCCCAACTATAACCTCTCTCCAATAATCTACTTTTCAAATCCTCTGATTTATTAATAAAATCTGTGTTTCTTGTACATATATGTATCAATATATTTAAGACAGAGACATTTTGTGCTACTGCTACTGAAAAATGCCTTACCCTTTAAACAAAACAGGGATTGTTTGTCCATATATTGCAATATATTTAAGCTGAACAACTACGTCAATATATGGACAAATAATCCCTGTTTTGTTTAAAGGGTAAGGCATTTTTCAGTAGCAGTAGCACAAAATGTCACTGTCTTAAATATATTGATAATGGGTTGAGTGCAGAGGACTCTTGTATTTGTCTATATGTATTTTGTGGTCACACCCTCATTGCATCCCCGCCTAATGGTTTTAAAAAATAGTGGTGAGCACAACTTTCCCTTGTTTGTTATAGTATATATATATATATATATATATATATATATATATATATATATATATATATATATATATATATATATATATATATATATATTAGTTTAGAAGAAAAACACGCACCAACCAGGGCTTAATATAAAGACAAAGTGTCAAAATTTAATTTTCAACGTTTCGGCTCTGTAGCTCGAGCCGTCTTCAGGAGTAAAAAATATCGTGTACAAACATACAAGTAGTAATAGCCAAAAAAAAACGCCAAACCATGAAGTGACGTGTACAGCTTGATGCAAAGGTTAACCCCTTTATGTGACGTAATTGTTGCCATAATACTTAAATATGCGTGACTCTTCCTACCCGTGAACAACAAGTATATGCCATATTACGTGTGAGACAGTGATAACGGATTATACCCGACCATTAGTGACGCTAAAAAGAATCTGCTGCCATAAGGTAGTGCAGATCTAGTAAAATCAAACCCGCGTTCCACCAATCCTCCCTATTCAGGGAAAATCCGGTGTTTGCGGTCTGCTCGTGCCGTATGTCATCTGTTAAGCGCTTACTTCCGTTGCTATCGCCTCCGTCGCAGATACGGAGAGTGTACATAGCGTGCAGTCCTGTTGTTCTTGACCTTTAGTGGTTTTACAGTGAAAGGAAATGTTTTGTGTATAATAGATACAAATTAGTTATAATTTTGTTTTTCTCTATCTATACATCCAAGAGGAGGTGATGTAAGAAAAGCACTCCTGAAAAAAGAGGCCTTCTGGATATATGAACTCAATTGCATCTCGCCAAGGGGCATGAATGGACAGGTCAATATGGGGTGTTTTTTAACCTAATTTAAAGTCGTGAATCAAAAGATCGTTCTCATAGAGCAAATCAGGAAAAGAAGTTGGGGCCCCAACAGTCTTTTTTTAAATAGTTTTCTCTATTCCTTTAGTGGTTTTACAGTGAAAGGAAATGTTTTGTGCATAATAGATACAAATTAGTTATAATTTTGTTTTTCTCTTTCCTGTAGGATACTTTTGTAACTTATGGATTTTAACTAATCACTGTAACACGAGCAAATGAGACACAGCGATGACATCTAGTGGACAGAATGAATTTTAAAAGTACACATAATTTTTATGGAATTTTTACACTGATTTTTATTATGCAATATTTAAAATAGTTTTTTGCACATGTTTTAATGCACCTATTTATAATATTTATGATGAACAAGGGATGAGTGTTTTATAATGATAGCACTACCAAAGAAAAATGTATTTATATGACACTAAAGTAAAGAAAGTCACAATGGGTTAAGTCACGTAATTAATCATGTTTGGATAACTAGCACTGATTGGAAGATTTGAATTTGTAAGGCTATTTAAGATTGGCCAAATGTTTCTGAATTATCCTTGAGAAAGGTCCCAATAGGGACCGAAACGTTGGAATGCAACAGAAATAAAAATCGATATTTTTACATATGGGAGTGCTGGTTCTTCACAGAATGCAAATACATATATTTTAACCGCGCACCCCAGCTGGAGAAGCCATACTAGAGTGCATTGGAGTGCGGATACTCATTGGAACGTGATATATATATATATATATATATATATATATATATATTAGGGATGCACCGAATCCACTTTTTTGGATTCGGCCGAACCCCCGAATCCTTCGTGAAAGATTCGGCCGAATACCGAACCGAATCCGAACCCTAATTTGCATATGCAAATTAGTGGTGGGAAGGGGAAAACATTTTTTACTTCCTTGTTTTCTGACAAAAAGTCATGCATTTTCCCTCCCGCTCCTAATTTGCATATGCAAATTAGGATTCGGATTCGGTTCGGCTGGGCAGAAGGATTCGGCCGAATCCGAATCCTGCTGAAAAAGGCCGAATCCTGGCCGAATCCCGAACCGAATCCTGGATTCGGTGCATCCCTAATATATATATATATATATATATATATATATATATATACACATATACATATATATATATATATATATAGTCAAATACAAAAGTCCTCTGCACTCAACCCATTATCAATATATTTAAGACAGAGACATTTTGTGCTACTGCTACTGAAAAATGCCTTACCCTTTAAACAACACAGGGATTGTTTGTCCATATATTGCAATATATTTAAGCTGAACAACTACGTCAATATATGGACAAACAATCCCTGTTTTGTTTAAAGGGTAAGGCATTTTTCAGTAGCAGTAGCACAAAATGTCTCTGTCTTAAATATATTGATAATGGGTTGAGTGCAGAGGACTCTTGTATTTGTCTATATGTATTTTGTGGTCACAGCCTCATTGCCCCCCGCCTAATGGTTTTAATAAATAGTGGTGAGCACAACTTTCCCTTGTTTGTTATAGTATATATATATATATATATATATATATATATATATATATATATATATATATATATATATATATATATAGTTTCGGCTCTGTAGCTCGAGCCGTCTTCAGGAGGAAAAAATATCGTGTACAAACATACAAGTTTAAATAGCCAAAAAAAACCGCCAAACCATGAAGTGACGTGTACAGCTTGATAGTGCAAAGGTTAACCCCTTTATGTGACGTAATTGTTGCCATAATAGTTAAATATGCGTGACTCTTCCTACCCGTGAACAACAAGTATATGCCATATTACGTGTGAGACAGTGATAACGGATTATACCCGACCATTAGTGACGCTAAAAAGAATCTGCTGCCATAAGGTAGTGCAGATCTAGTAAAATCAAACCCGCGTTCCACCAATCCTCCCTATTCAGGGAAAATCCGGTGTTTGCGGTCTGCTCGTGCCGTATGTCGTATGCGATTACCTCCGTTGCTATCGCCTCCGTCGCAGATACGGAGAGTGTACATAGCGTGCAGTCCTGTTGTTCTCCCTTTTCGTGACAGCGGTCTTAGCCTGTATTCGGTAGGAGTATATTAAGCCAGTGGTGTCAAGCGCATCAGTCTCGCCTCAACTCATTGGTTACATAACGCCACAATTTATAGGCCCGCACCGGATTATTTGAAACAACGGAGTGCTAGAAATGCCTACCGAATTTCACACACAAGGCGGAGACCGGCAGGGTTATTCATTGGCACCTCCGTTTTACTCACAATATGCACAGTATTCACCTGGGTACGACCGTGCCTTAGGCAATCAGGGCATCTCGTTTTACATTAGTATTTAGAGTTGTGAGGGTACTTCGTGCAAAGACATCGCCATAGGAAACTCCACAGCGCACTCTCTAAATATGTACAGGTAAGTTGTCGTTTTTTCAAGCTGTACACGTCACTTCATGGTTTGGCGTTTTTTTTTGGCTATTTAAACTTGTATGTTTGTACACAATATTTTTTACTCCTGAAGACGGCTCGAGCTACAGAGCCGAAACATTGAAAATAAATTTTGACACTTTGTCTTTATATTAAGCCCTGGTTGGTGCGTTTTTTTTTCTAAACTAATATCATTATTGTTTTGAACCAGCACACAGGCATGTGAGTTTTTCACCGTGTGCACCAGTAGGGATGTAGCGAACTGCCGTTTATGTGTTCGCGAACGCCGTTCGCAAACACCGGCAAAAATGCGAACAGTTCGCGAACAGTTTGCGAACTTCGAACATCCGCAAAATCGTTCAATTCGAACGATCGAAGGATTTTAATCGTTCGATCGAAGGATTTCCGTTCGAATCGAACGATCGAAGCCATTCGATCGAATGATTTCATTCGATCGAATGGCTTCGATCGTTCGATTCGAACGAAAATCCTTCGATTTTAGCGGTCGAAGGAATAGAATGGTCGAACGATTTTTGTTCGAATCGAACGCGAACTCGTATTGGCGAACGTCGCGCGACGTTCGCGAACATTCGGCGGACGCGAACAGTCGAAGTTTGCGCGAACTAGTTCGCCGGCGAACAGTTCGCTACATCCCTATGCACCAGCCACACACTGCCTGGTGTGTATATATATATATATATATATATATATATATATAGTAGCGATTACAGTTTCATTCTCACCACATAGGCAAATATCCAAAACATTAATGAATTGCATATTACATTCACTGGTAAATTTTAAATTGAGTTGATTACAATTAATATGGGAAACAAATTGAATGAATTGCTCTGAAGTGCCTGACCAAATCAAAAGAACATCATTGATGTATCTCCCATAATATTATATTATTATACAAATGGGTGTGGCTTATAATTGTGGGTGTAGCTTAAATAATTTTCCGCTTTTATAGACCCAATTCAAGCACTGATTTATGTGAAACCCCCAACCAGTCTAGTCTCATGGCTTCCCTATGCCACAATTGCAGAAGGCTCATTAGTTAAAATAAGTAAAAGCTCTTTGAGAACCGTATCTTAAGCTGACCATACATGGGGCGATAAAAGCTGAAAACTCACACCTGTCAGACCTAGCTTTACAGCCAATATCTTACTTGCATACCATGAACATTGCATACGTGTGTCTATTTGGTCCTGGACCAATGGATAGAATATTGAGTCGGTTGCCACATTTTTCATCGGCAAAAATTTGTACCCAGTCACATAGAAGTTTTAAACCTACTTGGTTTTTGGCCTTTTTTTTTTTTTGGAAATATAAACTTTTCCTTTGCATTTGTCTTTCTGTTAAACCTGTACAGCGTTTCCTGGCACTAAAATAAATTCAACTTTTATTCATTTATTATCTAGTTAAAATAACTTTTATAGAAAAAAAAAACAAAAAAATGGGGTTCCACCTAATAGTCGAATTAAAGTAATTGTGACAAATAGACATACCACTTGTATCTTTTATCCATCTATACCTGGTACAATGTACCTGATGCTCATTTTGCCCAACACAATACAGGTAGTGTCAGGCTAAATAATGTTGGGTTCAAGGCCACGAACACACAGTAAGTGGTGACATCAAACAGTGTCAGACCTGGGGGGCCCACAGCCTCAGGGGACCCTGCACCATCCCCCGGGCCCCTCCAGCCACAAAGTCCTCTCTATACCGCCAGAGACCATTTAAGAGCCCTATGTGAAAAAACAAACAAATCGAGGATGTTGTCTAAAAGGTACATTGGACTTATAATAGTTTCTAAGACATGACTAAGCATGATAGATGTAACAGAGATAATACATAGTTCAGTACAATTGTCACAGCATATCTAGGTACAAAGGAATGTGTTGCCCATTATTACAACCCTAGGTACAGCCGTGGGCACCAGATGTGCTCAAATTTAGTTTGGGTGCCCCTGACCGCTGATTAAGTTTAATGAGTGGTATTGCTTTGTTAACTAGTTGTTAGGTTGCAAAAAAGAAGTATCAGAAGAATAGTTACCTCTTCTAAGTACAGCATCCCAAATGCCTCTTTGGCTTGTTTGGCATTTCAAACTCAAGGGAAGTTCTACATCGATGTTCAATAAGTAGATCTCACTGTAATCGTACATTGCTGGACTGTCACCAAAACTCAGCCTGAGATCCTACAATACATAAAATATATAGTGATGTGCAGCATCGCTTTGTCCCCTTAAGGTGCCATTACAGAGTCAGATTTCTTCTCCACACTGAGCCAGTTGTATCTCCAAGATGCATGGGGCAATGGGAAATCTACGCTGAATATAGAGGTCATTATTGGAGGTCATTCAGGTCATTATCAGATTTCTGGACAGAAAGATGCATATTTGTGCAAAGCTCTTGTTTTGTAGGTGAAAAACATTCCTCCTCACATTCCTATAAATAAATTAAAGTTCTGAATTTGTTGATCATTCCATCTTACACTAGGCTTATGGTCAGACAATATTTGTATTATCTGGGAATTTTTTTTTGTGCTGAACTCACCTTTGGATTTATTTCTGCATTAGCTGGTCCTTCCACACTATATATCCTATGGCTGAACACCGTGTTTGTTTTGGGTGGTTTGACAACCGAGGAAAATCCATTTTCATCCTCTTCCATGTCCAAAGCCTGAACATACCGAATTAATGATAAATTATATACCTGAATTTTACTGTTGGACTAATAGATATAAGAGAAAAGAATGCATTACCCTCTTTAAGGAGGGGTCCTGTGGCATGAAGTACAGGTGGAGGGTATAACCAGTGATGTATCGGCTGTATAAAAAGACGGCTCCGTGAGTCGGGATGTTACGTCGAACTCTACTGGGCAATTTCCTTAATAGAAGGATCCCAATTGGGGAGAAGGTCGGCTGTTTCAGTACAACATAAAATGGCAAAACTTCTGCCGGTGTCTCCAGTACCATATTGTCATCTTTGTAATGTACAACCTTAAACTCCTCAGTAACAACGTGTCCCCCTGTGGGAAAATCTAGTATTAGTCACCAACTTATGAAACTGCAATAACAAATCGCATAAAAATATCTACTGAAATAAATACAGTAAATACATTACATACAATACAAATCAATACACACAGAAAGAGTATTGAAGATACGCCTTATAGAATGTTATACACTCTGTATATTCATTCACAAGAGACATATAGCATAAGTGGTCCATCATTTGAGAGGCCAGATCAAGCAATCGTCAAGTTTGTTTACCAACTTTACTAGTGAGTAAATGGCTAGAGAGTACTGTGATCTCGCTCCATCTAAACTGTGATCACTTGGATGTCTCTCTTTTAACTTTGCAAAAGATATTCCTGCAACTCTAGAGTGCTACCACTGCTCATTTTGGGACCAAGTATTATTCTCCTAACCAATATCTACCAGATGGAACTTACCTCCCAGACAAACATAGTGAGGAAGATACACCTCTGATACCCATCCACATTTTATTGTGATGTGAAAAAGAGGGCTGACTATGTGATACGAGTATTGCTCCAAATGTCCCAAATACTCATCCCAGGAACCAAACTCAAATTCAATACTGGTTGGGGATTCCACACAGAACTGTATTCCTGTTTCTGAGCAGCAGAACCGACCTTTATATGGCAACTCCAGTCTGTAAGGGAATATCCAGTGGCAATTACACTATATAAATATGTATCAACTTTATAATGAATAGTGGTAGATGTGAATTAGAATTCAAACTGTCTGCATGTAAATTATAAGTAATGTACCCATTGAGGGGTTGTTCTGTGACCATATAGAGGCAAATGGCTGCAGGCTGAGTTATACAGGGAACTCTGAGTATCACTCATGTATTATAAGGGATAATGTACCCCTACTGTAAATGATAAGGATATTAGAAGTCACTGAGGGGTTGTTCTGTGACCATATAAAGACACAAGGCTGCAGGCTGAGTTATACAGGGAACTCTGAGTATCACTCATGTATTATAAGGGATAATGTACCCCCTACTGTAAATGATAAGGATATTAGAAGTCACTGAGGGGTTGTTCTGTGACCATATAAAGGCACAAGGCTGTAGGCCGAGTTATACAGGGAACTCTGCGTATCACTCATGTATTATAAGGGATAATGTACCCCCTACTGTAAATGATAAGGATATTAGAAGTCACTGAGGGGTTGTTCTGTGACCATATAAAGGCACAAGGCTGTAGGCTGAGTTATACAGGGAACGATGTGTATCACTCATGTATCACCCCCATACTATAAATAAGATTATACATTTTATATCTACTGCCAGCTGGGTGCAAGCAAAGGTCTTACTAAATGGGTATCTTCAATTCTGTAGAACACATGGCAAAGCAGCATGTGGACTGAAGTCCAAACTTGAGATATGAGGGTATGTGTATGGTCATTGTCTCTGATATTCATAATCCAAAACAAGTGGCAGACCATCTAACAAAGGTAAATAAAGTGACCACAGTAGACCCAGTACTGATGAATTTGGCAAACTGGGCTCATATTCAGCCTGAACATTTACTTAAATGGGCACAGCAGAGGGATGCCATTAACTAGAGATATGATGCAGTCTGCAATTAAAAATTGTGTGTGGAATTGCATGGCAATGCTCTTTGCAAACAAGTCAATGGGACAATTAAAGTGATAAAGACAAAGCAGGTGCAAGAAATAAAGCAGGCCAAGTATGGAAACTGGGCTTTATAGGTCCACTCCCCAAAGGATCTGCAGATCTAGAATATCTCTTAAAGGAGACATGTAGGATAAATTAAGTAATAAGTAAGTATAAGTAATATATGGTGTTGCTTTTACATGGTGCTAAAAATTAATATTATCTTTAAAAATAGCCCCTTTATTGGAGCTCCCTATAGATGTTCTTTGGCTCCTGTCTGTGTTTCAAATGAGGGGTGGGCGAGTCCTAACAGTCCCTGCTGGGACAGCCAATCACAGCACTGCAGTCACACAAGCAGAGTCAGGCTTCAGTTCCCTATCAGGTCCTGCTAGCTGCTGATTGGTTCCTGTCCTACAGTGCAGTGAGCTGAGTGCACAGCCTGGGAATTCAGGGAGCAGCAAGTGGAAGAGAAGGGAGGGATTATTAGGGTTTTTGCAGAAATATTCAATAAATCAGCCTGAAACACTACTTTTTTAAGCACAATTCTTCTATATCTAAATGAGTATAATGCACTGGTACATTCTTATTTTTTACACAAAATGTCTCCTTTAAGGGCTGTAGATACATATTTTGGGGGGCAACAAGTACCACCATGTACAAAAGCAGACTAAGCAGCTACATTGCACATTCTCCAGAAGACTTATTCTGTATGTGAACTATCTGAAGAAATACTGACTGATCAAGAACTACTGTGGGGCATTGTATGTGCCCAGGCAAATTACTGCTTCAACTTGACTGTGCCAGTGTCTGTGCCATAGGTTCCCTCTTGATTGTGTATGAGGTGGGTCTGCATCCCAATTGTGTTGGCTGGAAGCCATAAGTTTTGTGCCAGTGCGAGTTCCTTCACATTCCTTAGCTGCTATTATCCTTTTATTTACCACATTAAGCAGGTCAATAATCATATAGTTCTATATATGGGCAGTCTCATTCTACTAATACAATCCCTATCCCACAGAGTGATTAGAGGAAGTGGCCAAACAAGTGGGCGTGTCAGACATAACAGGGTATCCAAATGCAGTGCCGTCCAAATGGCCTTTGTTTATATAATATATATCTGGAACCTCCTTTGTTCCTGGGGGTCCTCTCAGCACTCTCCCAGTGCCTGTAATTATTAATGTGAAACATATTTAATGTTTCAAGAGAGGAATGTTTATATAATATATATCTGGAACGGTCCAATTCCTATGACGGACGAATGGCTAGTGTCAGAGGGTTGATATTTGTCACCCCCACCCTCTATGACGCCATAACGCTACAAGGCCCAAGGCAGGATGGACTAATGGTCTACTGTGGACAATGGTCAATCATATAGCTTATACTAGGCCATACAAAGAAAAGATCACCACTCTGTTACTTAAATTCCAGAGTGTCTGTTGGGGCCCCTTACTGCTGAAGTGCGGCTCAGATTACTGGAAATACCACAATGGCCTTGGTTAGCCGATAGCTGATTGCGAGGCTGTGGACCGTTGGAGCTAGGCACAGTATGTTACAACATTCCTTTGATAACATGTAAGACTAAGTAAATCATTTAGACATTAATTGTATAAGGAGGAGACAGACTATGTATGGTATTTCCGTGAAACCCTTGTCACAATTATTGTAAAAGCCTTCTGAAAAGCTATATAATGCCTGGACCAAGAGGTGGGTCTTTGGTAAGTCCTTGGCTGACATTCTGTGTGTTACTCCAACAGCTTACCCAGACAAAACTGTTATGTTGTATTATGTAAGAATAAATTGCCTGACTATTACTAAAGGTTTTCCTTTATTGAGTTTTGTCTTACACGAGGTCAAAATGGTATTACTAAAAATACCATCACCTTCCACAATGAGAACTGAGCTCAACTGGTCCCTGCATTGTCCCACCTCAGATCCATATCCTCCTAACATAACATACATTGTAGTTATAGAGCCAGTGGAGCTTCCCTATTAGCAGCAGTCACATCAGCCAATAAGATATGGGGATAAAGATCTACCTGTATTTGGTGCCACTTCTCTGGGGACTGATTCGTGGAACTTCAGGTTTCTGAAAAGAAACAGAACCTGCATTGGAATATACCATTCACTGGATACAGTCATAGTTATATAATTAACCCTTTAAGTGCCAGCAGAATTGACCATTTTGGTTACCCGAAATGCCAGACGTTTTTGAAACATTTTGTGCTCTCTCACTTTAGTGGCATTTTCTGAGGGAAAACCTATATTTTACCTAGGAAAACTATACACTGTTTTTTTCGGGAGAAACTGAACTTTTTAAATCTGCCCGAGTTTTCATGTATTTCCACCTCTGCAAAAAGATATATAGTGCTAAACACAAAAAAAATTGAATAATTCCTATTTTTCACAATATATGAACTTATACCAGAAAAATATTTCATTTTACGCATGAAAATCCAACTAGTTTGGAAAGTCTCATGTCTCTTGAACGTGCCAATACCAGATATGTATAGTTTTAGGCAGATTTAGGACTTGTGTACAGCAAAAACTCCCGGCAGTATATTACTGAATTTTGAAAGCAGAAGGCAGAAAATGGCATACTTTACATTCCAAGGCCATAAAATCCTGAAACAGTAGGTTTACCCCAGAAAAACATATATTTTTGGAAAGTACACATTCTGCTGATTCCAAAATGGGTAAATATGTCTCTCTACTCCTAACTACCAAACATCAAAGCTTGTCTGAACGTAGAGGTTTTTATCAAAATTTTGAAAAATGACTTTTATCCCCCAAAATCATATATTTTTGGAAAGGACGCATTCTACCGAATCTAAAATGGGTACCCATGCCTTTCTGCTCCAAACTAGTCGCAAGGCTTTCCAAAAAATGGCAGTTTTGGTGAAATACCTGAAAATTGCCTCAAAGCTTCAACTTTCCAGCATCGTCCATGTATCATTACCAGCATAAAGCATCCTAAATATGAATGCCGGGGGTCTACTAAACAGTTTGATACCCAATAAACATAGATTTACCAAACTATGTGGCATACAGAGATCCCCAAATCCAAATAGGGCATATGCATTTTCAAGTATGACACTGCTTCAACAAGCACCCAATGAGACCCTCTAACAGTATGGAGACCCTAGAAAACCATATAGTTTCTGAAAGAACACATTCAGATGAATCTAAAGCAGGTAATTACATCTTTCTACTGCAACTTACCAAACCACAAAGCAATGCTAAACATAACGGTTTTTATGGAATTTCTGAAAATATTCACAAAGCTTGCAATTTACCCCATTATATACCCCACATTTTGTAACGTACCAGGAAAAGGTATCCTAAATATGAACACATGGGGTGTATTGAACAGTTTGATGAAAAGATTTACCAAACTAGGTGGCATACAGAGACGCCCAAATGAAAATAGTACATACAGTATGAATTTTGCTACAATACAAGCACCTGGTATGTGCATTATGCACCATAAGACCCCCTAACAGTATGGAGACCCTAGAAAACCATATATTTTCCGAAAGTACACATTCTGACAACTCTAAAGCAGGTAATTACATCTTTCTACTGCAAACTACCAAACCGCAAAGCTATGCTAAACATAACGCTTTTTATGAAATTACAGAAAATAGTCACAAAGCTTGCATTTTACCCCATTATATACCCCACATTTTGTAACGTACCGGCAAAAGTCATCCTAAATATGAACGCCACGGTGTACTGAACAGTTTGATGCCTGATATGAAAAGATTTACCAAACTATTTTGCACACAGAGACCTCCAAATGGTTATATAGCAGACACAATTTCCATGGTCAAAATGAAGTAACAAAGAACAGAGCGAAATGGTATAAAATCACTAAAATCCAACAAAACTGCAAAAATAAATACTTTTTTCGTTTTGCCTACTGTAATCAGCAGTCAGAATCAATGTTTGAATATTTTAGCATGGCCAAATAGGTTTTACGGACAGAAATAGAGGAACAACACTTTCGCAATGCTGAAAATGTAATAAAATGGGCAAACATGCAATAAAATGACTAAAAATGCACCAAAATCGCCAAAATATTGAGGTATATTGAGGTATTTAAAAGGTATTGAACAGTGCAATTAGTGAATACACTATTCACAATGGCAATTAAGCAGTTTTTTCAGGCAAAAAAAAAAAACAGACAATGCGATAAAAAAAAAAAAAAAAGACAACATAGAGTAAGTGTGTATGTGTGTGTACAACTGACCAATTGCATGTTGTGTGCGTGTGAAAGCATGTGGGGGTGCTGTGAATTTGTGTGACCCCCCTGATCCCCCAAAAATGTATGTGATTGTGTGTAAGTGTGAATGTAAGTGTGTAATGGTAAAATAAGTGTGTGTTTGTGTGTGTGTGTGTGGATGGGCACTAACCTGGGGAAAGGTCCAGAAAGGTCTAGGTCCAGATCGTTCAGGAGGGCTGGAGGAAGAAAATGCAGTGTCTCCCATGAAGATCCGTTGTGAGGGGCGGAGTTTCAGTCCAGGAAGTGGAAGCAGCAGCAGGGCACGCAGTTTGCACGTGCCTGCTGCTGCATTTGGGGCCCCTGGCCGATAGCGCCTCAGGGGCCGCTCGTTCCCTACCCCTGCTAGTTGCCTAGGGGCTGGGGACCGAAATGGAATGGAGCAAGCAGCTTGACCCTGAAATGCTGCAGAACGTAGAATCTACAATCTGTGGCATTTCAAGTGCCATTCCCACAGAACATAGATTCTATGTGGGTGGCACTTAAAGGGTTAATATGGGCTTGAAAAAAATGTCCTTGAAGTTAAACCTCGAAATGACCCCCAGTGCAAATATATACACACTTAGTAATAGAACTATGGACAGTGACAGTAAAGCAACTTTTCTGCTGCTGATTTAGTTTCTTGGAGATGGGGTGAGGGGTTTGTTGGGAAAACAAAGAAATGTACGTTCTACTATAAGTACTGTTATTGCAGTGAAGGGCAGCTCTGCTATTATTCCATTTTTAGAGATTGTTGTGACGTGTCAGATACTTATAACTCAAATTCAACAACAGTTTAAAAGTTCTATAATCACCTTTCCACAGAGCTCACACTCCTCTGCACTCCCTCTGGGCCAGTCACATGTCTCTTCTTTCTGAACTCTGGGTTCCACTTCCACTTGGCCAGATGCCCCCACTTTCACATGCCCAGAAATTCCTTTTCCAACTTGGCCAGAAACCCCCTCTTCTACTTGGCCAGAAATTTCTTCTTCCACTTGACCAGAAGTCCCCTCTTCCACCTGACCAGAAGTCCCCTCTTCCACTTGGCCAGAAATTCCTTCTTCTACTTGGCCAGAAGTCCCCTCTTGCACTAGGCCAGAAATTTCTTCTTCCTCAAGACCAGAAGTCCCCTCTTGCACTTGGCCGGAAATTCCTTTTTCCACTTGGCCAGAAGCCCCCTCTTTTTTTGGGTCAGAAAGTCCCTCTTCTTGATCTGAAAGTTTAATCAGTTTGAAAATAGCATTGTAATGTTGCTGTTAGTGCTATGTTTTAACCTAGAGGAACTGTGTGGAGAAGGAAACCCCACTCATTGCGGACACTCCTGAGCAAAACAAATTGCTATTTTGTATGCTGGCTAATTGGGAAGAATGGGATGTCTATTATAGCTCTGTGTTATTCTTGCCACAGTATACTGGTTACACGCATTGTTACATAGTTAAATTGGGTTGGAAAATGCCCCCACCCCGTGCAATTATTTGCACATACTATACACATACCATCTGTTCCACTTGCTGCTGCCTCCTTTCCCAGGCTGTGCAGAGGAATCAGACGCACTCAGCATTGTAGGAACCAATCAGCAACTAGGCTGCAGCAAGTGGAACAGATGGGCAGGACTAGCAGGGTTTTTGTAGAAATTTTAAAGAAAGAAAGATTACTTTTTAAAGCATATTCCTTCTGTATTTTAGAGGAGTATAATACTCTGGCCCATTCTTATTTTTTTTACACAATATGACAATATGCTCAAGGTGAAGCCTTACCAGGGACCTACAAAGAGTCAAAGTTTTGAGTCATTCCTCCAGTTAATGCAATTTTTTTATGCAAGACAGAACTTTATTTGATTTAGTAGCCACAGAATGACATTGACTGGAATTAGAATTATAGTTAATGTACAGATCTTATTGGTACCAATAGCACCATATCAGGGCAAGAAAAATGTGTGGCCTATTAGGAACCTTGAAAGGAGACATACTGGGCCAGATTCAATTCAATATGAAAATGGCTTATCACATGAAAAATCAAGGACAAGATTACATTTTAGATTCAATTCAGAGAAAATGATCTCACTGTTTATCAAGAGAAAACTCTATTGAAGTCTATGGGAAAAAATGGAACTGAATTTAGAGAAAAGCTTTTTCTCCAAGAGTTTTCATGTGATAAACCAGGAGATAATTTTTTCTCATAGAATAGAATTTCGCCCATTCAGGGACAGATTTTCCTCCTCAGCACCCCAGGGTCCTATCGCCTGATCCCCGCTCATGCGCTGGGGAACTCAAAGTCCCCAATGCAGATTTAGGATGCAACGGGCTGCATGCCGCCCCTAAAAATTTCACAGCCTGATGCTTGGGCCTCGCCACAAATCCGGGCCTGCACCCATTGTGTGAAAAACAAAAAGTGGCCACTGCATTATACTCTTCTACTAGATAGATAGATAGATAGATAGATAGATAGATAGATAGATAGATAGATAGATAGATAGATAGATAGATAGATAGATAGATAGATAGATAGATAGATAGATAGAGATAGATAGATAGATAGATAGATAGATAGATAGATAGATAGATAGATAGATAGATAGATAGATAGATAGATAGATAGATAGATATAGAAGAAATGTGCTTTAAAGGATCCAGAAATCAGTTTGGGGTTCTGCCTTTTTCAGATAGATTCGGATTTGGTATAATCCTTCTGCCCGACCAAAACCAAATTCTAATTTACATATGCAAATTAGGGGAACCCTATCAGACTTGAATGGGAAGACCTAGGAATTGGTGCCAAATGTGCATCTATTAAATCCCTGCCTTGTCAAATTTGCCAATGACTGGCTTTCCCTGCCCTTTGCTCACAATATAATTATTTTGTAGGTTAGGTATTTTATGTTATCTAGTTTTAACTACTTCCTGCTCCAGCCTGCCAAGTTACAGTAGAACTACAATACCCAGCATGCACTGGGCATGTGTTAGCTCAGTCACTCACTCATTGGCTGCTTTGCCTGCAGTTTACTGATCTCTTGGAGTTGAAGCTAGTGAAGTGAAGTAAATCACACAGGAATCATACGGTCAGTCAATAGCTGCTATTCACTTGTGTGTGTGTCACACAGGGATTATTATCAGTGTAAGGAACCAGTCTGGGAATGAAGTGGCTCTCACTACTGGTCATTTCAGACAGGCTCTCCAGCAAAATTGATGGGCCAGTCTCTCCCAGCAGCCTCCCTGTGTGTATGGGGAATATCACTGTCCCTAAATTGCACCAGCTGAAATCTCTGCCACTCAGGCTGATACTGTACTACAAACATGTGTGAGATGTAGTTCAGCAAAAGATTATTTAATAAGCATTGATTCTCCCAAGCATCTTACCTGTGGACTCAGTCTTGTCACAATGGGTCATAGAGCTGTTGGGAACAGTCTGACTGAGTCTCTTTCCTTTGTTCTTTATATGGGGCAATCCAGAATTATTCCTGTAATTCAGATATTTATTTGATTCAGTAGAGAGATTCAGTAACCTCTTGGCTTCCAGCACATAAGGACAGTCAGGGAAGGAGAGTTGGTGTTGTGTGAGGGGATCATCCCAGTCCTCCCAATTCTCCAACTCTCCCTCACAGGAGAAACACCGCACCCGGTCCCCAGGCCCCACATAGTAGAATCCTGCCCAGGACAAGCGCCACTGGTTGTTATGTGGGAAATGGTGACGGTGCCCCCGGTAAGTCTCTAACCTGTTGTGTTTATCTCTCATTGTCCCAAGGGATTTCTGCCCTGAGATACTGGAGCCACTGGGGGACGCTGGTGTCTCACTCTCCCCTTCTGTAATAGACTTCACTTTACTGTAATCCGGGTCCTTTATCAGTCCCTGTACAGTGGGACAATTAGAGCTGCTGGGAACTGTCTGGCTGAGTCTCTCACTGGCTGATACAGTCTGACTTTGACCAAAGATGGGAGACATCTCAGCTCTCAGCTCCAGCACATAGGGACAGTCAGGGAAGGAGCGTTGGTGTCGGTTGAGGGACACATCCCAGTATTCCCACGTGTCCAACTCTCCCCCACAGGAGAAACACCGCACCCGGTCCCCAGGCCCCACATAGTAGAATCCTGCCCGGGACAAGCTTCGCTGGTTGTTATAAGGGAAATGGTGACGGTGCCCCCGGTAAGTCTCTAACCTGTTGTATTTATCTCTCATTGTCCCAAGGGATTTCTGCCCTGAGATACTGGAGCCACTGGGGGGCGCTGGTGTCTCACTCTCCCCTTCTGTAATAGACTCCACTTTACTGTAATCCGGGTCCTTTATCTGTCCCTGTACAGTGGGACAATTAGAGCCGCTGAGAACTGTCTGACCGAGTCTCTCACTCATAGGGAGAAATGAAGACTTCTTACGCTGATACTGATATTGACCAAAGATGGGAGACACCTCAGCTCTCTGCCCCCGCACATAGGGACAGTCAGGGAAGGAGCGTTGGTGTCGGGTGGGGGGATCATCCCAGCGTTCCCAATTCTCCAACTCTCCCCCACAGGAGAAACACCGCACCCGGTCCCCAGGCCCCACATAGTAGAATCCTGCCCGGGACAAGCTTCGCTGGTTGTTATGTGGGAAATGGTGACGGTGCCTCCGGTAAGTCTCTAACCTGTTGTTTTCATCACTAATTGTCCCAAGGGGTTTCTGCCCTGAGATACTGGAGCCACTGGGGGGCGCTGATGTCTCACTCTCTCCTTCTGTAATAGACTTCACTTTACTGTAATCCGGGTCCTTTATCCGTCCCTGTACAGTGGGACAATTAGAGCTGCTGGGAACTGTCTGACTGAGTCTCTCACTCATAGGGAACAATAGAGACTTCTTATGCGGATACTGATATTGACCAAAGATGGGAGACACCTCAGCTCTCCACCCCCGCACATAGGGACAGTCAGGGAAGGAGAGTCGGTGTCGGGTGAGGGGCACATCCCAGTTCTCCCAATTCTCCAACTCTCCCCCACAGGAGAAACACCGCACCCGGTCCCCAGGCCCCACATAGTAGAATCCTGCCCAGGACAATAAAGTCTGTAGGGAGTATAAAGGTGCAGGCCTGGGGTCATTATATTTGTTAAGGCTGCAATACCTGTTAATCTCACTGCGCATGTCAGTGCCCCTGCCAGTACTCAGGTATTTGATCTCCTGTTTGCTGCTTGTACCTGTCACTTCAAACTGCGGTCGAATTGGTTTGAGGACTTTCATTTTACCCGCATAGTTTGCATGGGGAATCTCCCCAGGGATCATCTGCATAATATAAGGGCCGCGCACATGTGACTTGCTGGGTACAGACTCCTCACTCCTCCCGTCTGATCCACCAACTGTCTCCTGTAGCTGCCGCTCCATTACGTGTTGTCAGACACTTCTGTGTAACTTGCAGTACTTTGCTACTTCCTTATATAAAGTACACGCCCCTCACCTGTTCGTATAACTAATGTAGAGTCTACAGCACAGAGGATGAGTGACCGGAAGTGATGTCAGTGTGATTGAGGGACAGATAAGAGGAGCCACATACCAGACAGGTTTACTTCACAAATAGCTTTTATATACAATTTTTTTCTAGTACCTTTTGCTTCAAATATCCGCAAAAAAAAAAAAACCAAAACTGATTCATTTCCTCCCCTTATCATTATTTCCGGTCTACACATTCCATTCTCCGAGGGGCCTCCTGCACAAATAGCACATTGAGTGAGGGAGGACTCTGGGCGGACAGAGGTGGGAGGGGCTCCATATTATGACCACGCCCATTTTAATTGACCACGCCCCCAATGACCATGTCAATTTTACAAAATTTGAACACATTTCTGGGAGTTTTTAGTGCAAAGTTTTATGTCTTATAACAGTTTTGCTAATGAAGGTGAATTGCTTATCTTAAATAGTTACAATTGTTTCTTTGCTTGTCTTAAATTGTTACAAAACTATCTAAGTGCAGCTGCTGAGTGTTCTGGGCCCTTTACCAAAAAGGCTCTTACTTTAATTACGTTTCATAATCTTTGTATCTTTTTCTGGCGTCAGAGCAGGGGATCAAAGAAAAAGTCGGGACATTTCACTTAGAAACCCGGGACTGAGGGCAGAGCTGTCCAAATCAAGACTGTCCCACAGAAAAAGGGACAGTTGGGAGGTTTACACCCTGCTTGTCTTCTACCCCTCTGCTCTGATAATTAGCATGACGATCACTGTCAGGAAAGAGAAAAAGCAGTTACATTAATTCACAAGCCTTTCATGTCTTTAAAGGGCACCTGTTGGGTAAAAATGTTATCCCCAATCAAAGGTAAGGGCTAATAGAGCCAACATTCTGGTTGGGGATAACAGTAGTTTTTTTTTGTAAAAAAAATGCCCCCCGCTAGCGCTAGGCTACCCACACCAGGAGCAGCCATGTCCAGTGACTCGCATGCATATAATGAGCGTTTCGGGGCAGCTTTTCATTATGTGCATGTGAGTGACTGGACATGGCTGCTCCTGGTGTGGGTAGCCTAGCGCTGGCAGGGGGGCATTTTAAAAAAATAAATAAAATAATACCCCGGTGTGGGTAGCCTAGGTGACCCCATGGCGCCACAAACGAAAGATGAACAAGTATGGATGACAGTAGTATACACAAAACCTTTTCTGGTCTCTGTCCAACTCACCAGGTGTTGGAGGAGGTCCAGGTGCACTGCCCTGAACCCCCAGTTTAGGGGAGCAGACAATGGCAACCAAAATGAGCAGGCACTTCCAAAGAACACTCCTCCAGGCAGACAAAAAATATGTAACTTTATTCCGGTTTACAAGGTGTCAGCCTTACGCGTTTCATATCACACTGATACTTAATCATAGGCACCATGGCTACACAGCAGCTTGTTTATATAAACTATAGTAGTACTTATCTGTTATCTACTGTGTGTCCTGTGCTTGAATGGCTGCCCCCATGGCCACACAGAAGCTTGTTTATATAAACTATAGTAGTACTTATCTACTGTGTATCCTGTGCTTGAATGGCTGCCCCCATGGCTACACAGCAGCTTGTTTATATAAACTATAGTTGTACTTATCTGTTATCTACTGTGTATCCTGTGCTTGAATGGCTGCCCCATCGCTATACAGCAGCTTGTTAATATAAACTACAGTAGTACTTATCTGTTATCTACTGTGTATCCTGTGCTTGAATGGCTGCCCCCATGGCTACACAGCAGCTTGATTATAAAAACTACAGTAGTACTTATCTGTTATCTACTGTGTATCCTGTGCTTGAATGGCTGCCCCCATGGCTACACAGCAGCTTGTTTATATAAACTATAGTAGTACTTATCTGTTATCTACTGTGTATCCTGTGCTTGAATGGCTGCCCCATGGCTACACAGCAGCTTGTTTATATAAATTATAGTAGTACGTATCTGTTATCTACTGTGTATCCTGTGCTTGAATGGCTGCCCCCATGGCTACACAGAAAAAAAAATGTTCAAAATGAATCAGTTAATAGTGCTGCTCTGGCAGATGGTCTCTCACTGGTTCTCAAATCATGCATGCTATTTTTTATCCTATTAAAATTGTTACTGTTGTTTTGGTTCTTCTTGTTATTTTTCGTACCCGTGTTAAGTCTCTTATTGATACTGTAGAACAGTCCCAATTAGCTCGTCTTCATACCCACTTCTATAAACCTTCTTAACTGTATATTAGTTTTGTTTTGTATTTGTGTATTATGATTTTCATGATGATCATGATATGATCAAAGAGGGGATTGATGTTACACAATGCTACACAATCAATGTATTTGCTGTTCTGAGCATAACATGTTGTTTCTTTTCTGCAACTGTTATTACTTATTGATAAGCGATGTTTCCGGTCACAAGATTTGTCTTGCTCCTATGCTATAGATCATATGCTTCTTATACATCAAAGTGTTCTTTTTCCTTGTACTCAATATAGGCTGTTGTAACACTACCAATAAACTGAACTTGTTATGAGTCTCACTGCTTGCTAGTGTCTCTCTGTACAAGCTCCCGGATCCGAGGAACGTACGGACGCGCTGTTCAGGAGACCCCTGGGCGTCAGTAGCCGGTTACCCCAAAAATCTGGTGTCAGAAGTGGGATACAGCAGGCGGCACGGAGGGTACGTAAAAATCTGTCTTATTGACGATCTTTTCCTTACCACCCATATATGCTTAATGCTATCTCTAAGTATAGTGTTGGGGTACTAATGGCTTTGGTGGCTATTAGATAAAGAGGATCTCTGACGAGAGACCTAATAGGAAATTTAGGTAAATTCCAGGAGTCTTTGGTAGACTCAAAATGAGTTTTTGGTAAGCTGAAGCGTTTGTGGTAAACTCAGTTTTGCTTCTTGAGACAGGGGACCCTGAATGGTTACAGTGCTTCCGTACTGTTCTTTGTATGTTGCGCATGTTATGTTGTAATGTCATTTTGTAACGTTTTAATGTTGTTTTAATCAACTCTATACTAAATATTCTGCAATATTAAGGATTACCGCTTGATTGAGGTGTCAGGTTTTGTTCGGGACCTCTGATCCCAAGACAGCCCGCCCTTATCAGGTTTTCTTGCATGATATTTACTTCTCAAATAAATTTGTTGCAATATTAAGACTTATCTCGGAAATAGATAAAAGTTTTGTCGGGACCTCTGATCTCAAGATGGCTTTATCTACCTCATGATTTATTGCAACCCATTTATACTATAATTTTGTGAAATTTTCCTATCATGGGAAGCAAAGGCTCTAAAGATTTCCCACCACCCAATCATGGAGAAATGTGTAAACAATATGTGTAATAGGTGTAGCCCCACAGGGGGATTTTATGTAAACCCATAGGTAGATAAAATAGCAGGATGGGGAGAAGCTTTTTCTATACTGAACGTCTTTTGTCAGTGTGGTTCTTCTGGTGTACACCCATAAATAGATATCCTCAGGACTGTTTGTGTCCTTATCAATTTTGGTGACCAAAGTGGGGCTGCAGGTTCTGACTGCTCATCAGCCGATACAAAGGACCCAGGTCGACCAATAGAGGATGGGACGGAGACTGATCACCTCCGGGAAACGGGAAGACCTATTTTTTAGTTTCTTACTCGTGTCAAACCTGCTACCTATTATTGTTCATACCTGTTGTCTAAATTGACTCCTGGCAGCCAGCAAAGACAGGTATTTATTGAACCTGTATAGAGCTATTACCCGGTTTGTGTTTTGTGATATTCTCTTTCCAAGTGAATTGGATGACAGGGGAGTTTTGATGATAGAGACATGGTATCCGGACATCAATAGGACGCTTATACAACTCTGTCTCTGTACATCGTAATACCCCATAAATCCCATCGGATTAGAGGTTATGTCCTGTCCTGACTGTGTGTGTGGTCTTCTGTTTGGCATTACTGAGGGGGGCTGGAGATTGGCCAAAGTTAGACCAGGAGGTTACCCTGGACAGTATTTAGGCAGAAAACGCCTTTTGTCTAACGTCCCAGACTTTTTGGCATATCGCCTCAACGTTCACTTCCCAGTATTTAATATCAGTCTAGGTCATAGTCTTATTGAAGTGTATGAGAAAGTCTCTATCGAATCAAATGGGAAAGTTAAAGTGATGTATTAGAAGTTCTAGCCCTACAAGAGTTGAGTGGTTGTAACTAATATGGCATACATAGAGCCATCAACTCCCTCGCTGGGAATGTTTCCCATCATAAGTGCAGTAGAAGAAGGTCAGGTATGTGACATACAAGAAGGTCAGGAAAGTGCCCTAGAATCAGAGGAAGCTAGAAAGCAAAGAAAAGAACAAGAAAAGCTGCTAGCAGAAGGGTTAAGTTAGAAAATAGTGAATAGTGAGAAGAGACAATTTATCTTTCAGTGCTGGAAACAGCAGCGCTGATACAGGCAGTTCTCAGCCTCACAGCCAAGCTCTACCCCACCCGTAGAGAAAAAGAGGGGGAGACGGGTGTCCCTGCAGCACATCTCATTAACACAGACAGAAAGCACCAAATTTCAGAAATAAACACCATATATCCTTTTAAGGAAATTACACACACAGTATGGGCTGACTCCAAATTAGACGTTGGGTTTGTAGATTGCACTCCATACATACGCCCACATACTCAACCTATCTTTCTTAAAGATATTGAAGATATTGATTCTTCATTCAATAATAAAAATCTTAAATTGTGTACAAAGTAAATATCTTTTAGCAGCAAGACTAACAAAGTATGAAGCAGCTTTACTAACACCATCAAATCTAACGATCAAAAGATGTAATGTCCTCAACCCTGCCACACTAATACCTGAAAAAGGGGGGGATGATCTGTTGACATACATGACAAAGTGAAGTACATGGGTTTGATAATGTAAAAGATGAACCTTTGTTAAATCCTTATTGTGAATTATTTTTTGATGATTCTCGCTACTGTACTGAGGATGGTAAATATCATATGCTGTTGTAACATTTGTCTGATGTTTTAGTTCAGCAGAATCTTCCTCCACACGTCAGCTCAAGAAGCTGAGCTCCAAGCACTCATCACATCATTCACACTAGCGGAACGTCAAAGGGCGAACATCTTTTCTGATAGCAGGTACTGTATTGGTATTTGTCTCGACTATCTTCTGATTTGGAGGGCTAGAAATTTTATGACATCATCAGATAAACCAAATAAGAATACAAATACAAATTTAGTAAAACAGCTATTGTTAGCATTACAGTTTCCAACTGAGGTAGCCATTCTTAAAGTACAAGCGCACACAAAGCTTCAAACTCCAGAAGCTACAAGGAAATGCAAAAGCTGACGAGAGAGCCAAGTCAGCTGCCCTCTTGCCTATAATGACAGTAAGTTGCATCCTGGACATGGATATCTTGGCTACAATACAGGACTAGGCCCCTGAGATGGAAAAAGGAAAGTGGTCGAAGCTGGGAGCCTCCAAGGATGACATGGGTCTATGGAGAAATGGCCTATTATGCTGTCTAACAAAAGCAGTGTATGCTATGATGGCACACCTAACTCATGGACTTACGCACTCAGGTAAGAATGCAATGGCTGCTTCAGTTCAGAAAAGTTGAATAGCACCTGTGTTTCCAGCATTTGTTGCAAAATATGTTTTTTCTTGTGTTACCTGTTTACGTCATAATCCTGGTCAGGTAGTCAAATCTCCGAGACAGCACCTTGCTAAACCAGAATAACCCTTCCAGCGATTACAAATAGACTACAGCCAACTGCCTAAAGTAGGTCCATATGAATATGTACTAATATGTATTGACATGTTCTCAGGATGGCCTGACGCATGGCCAAGTTGCTAAGGCTACAGAAACTGCTAAGAAACTTTAAAGTAATCTGTAGGTATTCTTTACCAACCTACATTGAAAGTGACAGGGGTACACACTTTACAGGCCAGATAATGTCTTAAATAAAATAAAAAAATAGTTTTGGAAAGTTTTGGGAAGGTTGAAAGCCTAAATGATGTTATATAAAATATACTATTATAAAATAGCCCTATTAAAAAATAGAGAAAGTTTAAATGACACATGGAAAATAATAATTGGTGTAAGTGTGTTTTTACAGGCAACCAAAGATGAAGCTAATGAATTTAGCAACAAGCAGAAGATGGTATTTATAAAACAACACTTAATTTGACAGATACTAACTTCAAGAAAAGTACAGAGTGTTGGAACCTATTCTATTCTAAAATAGAATTAGCTATTTATGGATTAATTACATAGAAATCTATCTACTACTTTGAATGTGGTACATGGGCTTATGTTTGGTTACCAGAGAATAGCTATGGCACCTGTATTATTGCTACTTCAGCTCCTGCCATAGCAATTGGAGATAAGGATAATGTAACAGCAATTTTCCTTTTTTTAATATCAGGCCATAATCTTCTTAAGAGAATTGTTTACTATAGTAAAGTTTAATATTTTTTGTGGAATTGTAAATAAGATTAAAGAGTTACAATATGAAGCAAGGGCAAGTAGGCATAAGGGGTGGAACCCTTTTAAAGGTTTACAATTTTATAATATATTTAGTTTTACTTAAACAAGCTAGTGTTTTCTTGTTCATGGTTTTCATTATATTGCTATAATTTTATGCCCTTTATAAACTTACTGTGGCTCATTTATCAACACTGGGCAAATTTGCCCATGGGCAGTAACCCATGGCAACCAATCAAATTGCTGCATTCATTGTTCTACTTGCAGCTGGCTTAAAAAAGCTAATCACTGATTGGTAACTGCCCATGGGCAAATTTGCCCAGTGTTGATAAATGAGCCGCACTGTGTTTATAATTTCTCAAAGTACAAAACTTAATGCTAATCATATCTACCGTGTCAGGATTCAAGAGCCTGACTCTGAAATTCTTTATAAAAGTAGTTTCTAACATCATAATTTGTTTACTTCTATAGAACAACTGAGAATGTGGAAGATTTTGGCAATCGTTTTTCTTGCTACATGTTTATGATGATTTCAAATGAAATGCACTTTCGCCTTGACAAAGCTTCTAAGCGAAACGCGCGTCGGCGTTCTCTTGAAAATTGATCTCTTTAAGATAACAAGTCTGATTCTGAAGCAATATTTTCATTAGGGGAATATACTGAATATCCTTATGGGGGCAGGAATTTTGGTCTAAATACTTTGCTTTACCACCTCTTTTATCTTCCTTCCATTCTAAGGGACTGTGAGTTTGTGGCTTTTTAGGGCTATTTAGCTTCTTTTAAATGTTAGGGTAATTTAAATTACAAGGCCACAGCTCCGGTTACCCTATCCTGCCTTGACTTTGAGGTGTCCCAGGCCCTAGAAAGAAAATAGGCAGTTGGTTTTTGGGACAACTCCACCTGCTATATTTTTCAATTTCTCTCAACTCTATTCTTGGAATATGACCGAATAACCTTTTAACCCATACTTAATTTTGGCCATTTTTTTACCAACTCCTTTTTAACCATTTAATCAATTACCAAGTCTCATTTTTTAGCCTATTTATTGCACTGCACTTTATTGGTGTAATTTATTGCAATATCAATTTACTATATTTATCTTGATTAATCACACTCTATATGAATGAATGAATTAATTTATTTATTTATTAAGGGGTGTTATTGGAATCTATTGGTGGTACACCCATTGGATAATACACCCATTGGACTCAGGAATAATTAACTTTGTTATCAGTCCTCGGACTGATTAATTTCACTTTATTTATTAGCACTAGCACTTTACTTAATTTATTAGTTAGCACTTCTATTAATGAATTATTATTATCATTAATTAGCCTGGTTCAATATGGTTCAATTTGACTTGCTATAGATATAGAAACTTCTATTTGGTGGGGTTTCTTTTTTCTCAAACTATATTAATACTTTTTTCATCTGACTTCGTCAGACCTCCACCTATAGCTTGGGTTAAATAAGGATCCAATATATATATATATATATATATATATATATATATATATATATATATATATATATATAGATATATAGATATATACACACACACACACACACACACAGGGATACCAATCAGTGTTGATTTCAAATGAACACTCTTTATTGATAATTAGAAATCTGTGATAGATAGGAACCATTAATATTTCACAGTTCCCTTTAATTACAGACGTCTTTTCCATGTCTCTTTCCAAAGCACTTTAAAGAAAATGTTTGCTGACACCTGTCTCTACAAGAACACGACTATATCATGAAGATGCAAATATACTAAGTTCATCACTTCTAAGAACTATACTTGGGACAATACCTTTGCAGGTGCCTTTACTATAAATTACTTCAAACCATCTTTTCTAAACGGCACTGGAACATGGATAAAGAGACTTACCGTATATACTCGAGTATAAGCCGACCGAGTATAAGCCGAGGTACCTAATTTTACCTATGAAAACTGGGATAACTTATTGACTCTAGTATAAGCCTAGACACAACTACAGCCCTGTCTCCCAGCAGCACACATTCTGCCAAAGCGACCCCCCCCAGCGATCAACCGGACTTCTTTGCAAAGTTGATGGTGACAGAGGATTGCCAAATGGATTACTGTGTGCATTGTCCCACTGTCCCACTACCATGTGCAGAGGGTGCTGTTTGATATTGCCATCACTGTTAATCTTTCAAATAACCAACAGAGGGCACTGTGTGATATTGCAATCATTGTTATTCTTTCATATAACCAACAGAGGGCGCACTGTAATTCTTTCATATAACCAACAGAGGGTGCTGTGTGATATTGCAGTCACTGTTATTCTTTAATATAACCAACAGAGGGCGCTGTTTGATATTGCAGTCACTGTTAATCTTTCATATAACCAACAGAGGGCGCACTGTTATTCTTTCATACAACCAACAGATGGCGCTGTGTGATTTTGCAGTCACTGATATTCTTTCATATAACCAACAGATGGCGCACTGTTATTCTTTCATATAACCAACAGAGGGTGCTGTGTGATATTGCAGTCACAGTTATTCTTTCATATAACCAACAGAGGGCGCACTGTTATTCTTTCATATAACCAACAGAGGGCATTATGGGATATTGCAGTCTCTCCCCAAGTGAACTGTTGGTATAGGAATGATTAAAAGTGACTGCAATCTCAGCTACTCGGGGTCGGGTACCGCTGACCCGAGTATAAGCTGAGGTAGACTTTTTCAGCACATTCTGGATGCTGAAAAACTCGGCTTATACTCGGGTATATACGGTATGTTTACTAAACGCAATATTTCAAAATATATGGCATGGAATCTTTTGGGAGTTGGTTGAATTAGATATATAATTCTTCATGTTAATTCTTTTAAACTGAAGTAGTTAGTGTAGTTAGGCAAATAAGATTGGGATGGATTAGGAATTCTCCAGCATGTAGTTGTGTTAATTCTGCTGGTCAAGAATAAGTTCTTGGTTTTGAAGACAGGGCTAGCCCCTCTTCAGAGCATAGTAGTCTCAATACGTTTATATGCATTTAGGTGAGTTTATAGTTTAGGTTAATTTTGGTCATGGGTGTAACCAAAAGGGGGGGAATGTTAAGGTGGTCTTTATTATAATCACATATATCATATGTAATACATGGTTGTATACCACTTTAAGCTAAGTTTTCTCTATTAGCAGAAACCACATTGTATGTCAGCATAACACTAAGCACCATCCTTTCTATCAGCTAAAACAAACAACTTATGCCTCTGTTCAAGGTTGGTTGGTCCTATTATACAGGACTAGGTGAACAGTCATTCAATACTTGTTATTTCTGGAACTGAATACTCTTTTCTAATTGGTTATGGTAGGAAACCACCCTAACCCACCTTAAAGCATACCAGTTTAGTTACCTCTCTTCCCTTCTGTTGATTCTAATTTACCCTTTGCTGGCTGTCTCTCTAATATTACTATGTTACAATGGCATTCCCATTTTTATTACTTCTTTCCTATTCCTTCGATCTATCGTTCCCTTACCTATTTCCCACCAGTGTTACCCATTGCTAATTATCAACTCCCTGTTTCTCTGTTCCGCACACTTATTCATCATCATACTGACACTGTTGCTGCCTATCGTAAACACACTGATAAATTATATGATACAGTGGTTAATACTATTGCTACAAAAAAACAAATTACTTTCTATAGGTTCCCAATTACAGGATGATTTGCAACACTATTGGCATGATATTTTCACTGGATGGTCTCTCACTGGTTCTCAAATCATGCATGCTATGTTTTATCCTATTCTCATTGTTACTGTTGTTTTGGTTCTTCTTGTTATTTTTAATTTATATCTTCTCTGTTCTTTTCGTACCCGTGTTAAGTCTCTTATTGATACTGTAGAACAGTCCCAATTAGCTCGTCTTCATACCCACTTCTATAAACCTTCTTAACTGTATATTATGATTTTCATGATGATCAAAGAAGGGATTGAAGGTTTACCTTTATGTTACACAATGCTACACAATTAATGTACGTGCTGTTCTTTTCTGCAACTGTTACTTCTTATAAGCGATGTATCCTGTCATAAGATGTGTCTTGCTCCTATGCTATAAATCATATGCTTCTTATACATCAAAGTGTTCTTTGTCCTTGTACACAATATAATATGTTGTAACACTACCAATAAACTGAACTTGTTATGAGTCTCACTGCTTGCTAGTGTCTCTCTGTACAAGCTCCCGGATCCGAGGAATGTACGGAAGCACTGTCCAGGAGACCCCTGGGCGTCAGTAGCTGGTTACCCCAACACCCCTTTGCTGAGGGTCCTTGTATACTGTAATTAGGGTCATGGGCTGGGCATGAGAGGGTAAATAGGCTAGAGACTTTATGTCCCTCGGCACTTGCTATGGCTCCTTTGTTCTATGGTCGGGTGTAACACTGAGAGCCAAAGGGTCACAAAGGGTGAAAGTGAAAAGTTCACAAAAAATGAAGATTTCCCTCGACATCGCCAATTTACTGAAAGAAGAATACACCAAGTTTTGGAGAATTGGCAACTAGTGGTTCATTTTCAGACTAAGTTTTGGAGAATTAACTTTGTGTGGCACATTTAAGGCAGTGTTAGTTTACAAAAATACATCTGTGATGTTAGGGTCTCTTGACAGTATAATGGTTACTCACCACACTAAGGAAGTGGCCCAGGTGCACCACCCTGAGCCCACAGCACAGGCTAGCTTATGATTAAGTGTTTGGCACATGAAACGTGTCAGGCTTTGGACACAAATTCTTTTCACTGTTGAATTTTTGCCTGGTGAAAGTCTGCCTTCATTTGAGTGCCTGCTCCATATTGAGTGTTAGTTTACAGACATACAAGCAAACAGTGGCCATGTGAGTAACAATTACAATCTTTCCTGGGACCATTGGTTCGTTAGTTTCCATTACAAAAGTTAAGAGTCAGCAGTAACTCTGGAATATGTTCGATCAGCTTCTAATGCCCCCAGATCATAATATTCCGACTTGGCCTATCAACTAGCCAACCGATTATCCAAGTCTTTTGCTGATACTGGTCTTCTTGTGTCTCCCCACACACTCACCAAAGATAATATCTGGCCAACTTTACACTCCATGGAAACAGCTTGTAGTGCAATTTATGTTCTTTGATAGAAATGTTCAGTTTCACGGATGACCTCTACTTTTGCTTCTTCACAGCCCCCATTGTTCAAGCTTTACCCTCACTTACATGCGCATATAAGCCAGGAGTAACTGCTGTGTGCACTCGTACTGAACCTCGTGTGCCAAGAAGAGAAAGCTGACCCCTTTTTCACAGCAACCTGATACTTACTGTCCCATATCTTGCTCCAACCTCAATCAGGTGGCTGACAGGAAGAAATTTGGAAACACATTGTTATTCGCCCTGCCAATGTAAGAAAGGGAAGGCAGATCTAATCAAAATTGACTCACGCAGGTAATTTGGTTTACAAATGTGGATTATGGAACTGAGAACAAAAGACAAGTCTTGTGCTTTGTTGTGTTTCACCAACCTCAACATTATTTCAATATAATGTCCCCAGTGCCAGACTTACAAAACACAATATGAGAAACAAGTCACACATAAATAACATGTTTATTTGGAGGCACAATGCTACATATTACAATTAATAAACTAACAATAAACTGACTCACTACACACACAAACACAGTTAATACACACACACAGCAGTACTAACCATCAACATATTATACCTTCAGAGAACTCACGTGACTAATTATATGATGCAACAACAGCAACCAGGGTGAGACAAATTATATCTGTACATCAGAGAGCAGCCCAAAAGCCTAACTTTATATTTATGTGGAGCAAGAGCAATCACAGAGGGGATTATGCAGGGGTGGTGCGTCATACAGCAGAGGGAATTATGCAGGGGTGGAGCTTCATACAGCAGAGAGGATTATGCAGGGGCGGAGCTGCATAGAGGATTATGCAGGGGTGGAGCTTCATACATTAGAGAGGATTATGCAGGGGCAGTGCTTCTTACAGCAGAGGGAATTATGCAGGGGCAGTGCAGAATACAGCATGAGATTGTGACAGATCATAATAAGACCATGTTGTTTCACAGATACACCCATCACCTGTGTTTACAAGAGACCTGTAAAATTTGAGGAGCACTCTCCCAGTATGCCATCACAATAAATCTAGTATAAAGCAATGTTTTTCAAATACATACAGAATAATTCACAGGCCTAAACCTATAGCTTTTCACAGGAGTAAGGACAGGGCCCAGATGCAGACTGCGCCTCTTTGCACTCCCCGACTTGCACATGCAGATGAAGCACAAGTTAGAGGCGGGAGGGAAGGATATCTACGTGCCTCCTCCTGTCGTCCTTTAGAATTTAGCACAGCCTAACACAGGGTCCCGCTAGATTAAAATAACAGTCAGCACATCTCTGCTCTCTGGAACAAAGCACAGAGGCCTGTGGTTATTCACACAATGCCCCATGAAGTGGGCAAAGTGCAAAAAAAGTCAGATTGCAGCAGACGTCTGCTCTCGCCTTTAAGGGAACCTGCTCAACCCCAACTAAAATCCATAGCATATAAAACCCTTCTGCTAACATTCAAAGACCCTTCACTCCTCACTACATTTCTTCTCTTGTCTCACTGTACACTCCTGGTCGTCCTCTCACAGCCACCTTCTCTTCACACCATCCGCATCCACTTCCACCTCTCGTCTCAAACCCTTCTATCTTGCTGCTCCTTATTTCTGGAATTCCATCCCTGAATTCCTCTGTAAGGAACCTCTCTCAATCCCTTCAAGAAAAAACATAGAGGCGACCTTTTGGATCACTAGAACATTAGCCTAGTCCTGTCCCTACTGACTATGTCTTACCTTGTGCACTTTTTCATCTCCAATTTGTTCCTGTATGTTAGCCTCCCATCCACTTAGACTGTAAGCTGTATGGGACAGGAACCTCCTTACCACTATGTCTCTTACCACATAGCACTTAAGCTCTTTATCCTATGATTCTGTATATATTTATTATGTGATTTGTCTTCCCTGTGTATATATATATATATATATATATATATATATATATATATATATATATATATATATATATATAGTCAAATACAAGAGTCCTCTGCACTCAACCCATTATCAATATATTTAAGACAGAGACATTTTGTGCTACTGCTACTGAAATATGCCTTACCCTTTAAACAAAACAGGGATTGTTTGTCCATATATTGCAATATATTTAAGCTGAACAACTACGTCAAAGTCATCCCATATCTGGCCAGTCCTATGCTCAATTTTATCTGATTCATTAAGAATTCTATTGCTTCATTATACATTTTACAAAGGGACTAGGTTTTACCTGCAACTTACTTGCTGGGATCAGGTGATCCCACTGGTGTCTAATAAAAGGGCAGCCAAGTATGGGGGTTTACTTTGAAAGCAGCAAGTAAAGGTGGCCATACACGGGCCGATAAAAGCTGCCGACAGACCGTGTCAGCAGCTTATTGGCCCGTGTATGGGGGCCCCCGACGGGCTTCCCCGATCGAGATCTGGCCGAAAGTCGGCCAGATCTCGATCGGATGGGGTTAAAAATCCCGTTGGATCGCGGCCGCATCTGTTCGTTGAAGCGGTCCCGCGATCCGACCGCCCGTTTGTGAGAGCTAGGATCCGATCGTTGGGCCCTAGGGCCCACGATCGGATCTGCCCGATATTGCCCACCTTGAAGGTGGGCATATCGGAGGGAGATCCGCTCGTTTGGCGACATCGCCAAACGAGCGGATCTATCCGTGTATGGCCACCTTTAGTTGCAGGTAAAACCTAGTCCCTTTGTAAAATGTATAATGAAGCAATAGAATTCTTAATGAATCAGATAAAATTGAGCATAGGACTGGCCAGATATGGGATGACTTTGACGTAGTTGGCCAGCTTAAATATATTGCAATATATGGACAAACAATCCCTGTTTTGTTTAAAGGGTAAGGCATTTTTTAGTAGCAGTAGCACAAAATGTCTCTATCTTAAATATATTGATAATGGGTTGAGTGCAGAGGACTCTTGTATTTGACTATATGTATTTTGTGGTCACACCCTCATTGCACCCCCGCCTAATGGTTTTAAAAAATAGTGGTGAGCACAACTTTCCCTTGTTTGTTATAGTTATACAGGAGCAGTGACCAGCTCCATGTTGTAGCTCCCACCCTTCCCAGCTATAGTCAGATGATCCCACTGGTGTCTAATAAAAGGGCAGCCAAGTATGGGGGTTTACTTTGAAAGCAGCAAGTAAGTTGCAGGTAAAACCTAGTCCCTTTGTAAAATGTATAATGAAGCAATAGAATTCTTAATGAATCAGATAAAATTGAGCATAGGACTGGCCAGATATGGGATGACTTTGACGTAGTTGTTCAGCTTAAATATATTGCAATATATGGACAAACAATCCCTGTTTTGTTTAAAGGGTAAGGCATTTTTTAGTAGCAGTATGCACAAAATGTCTCTGTCTTAAATATATTGATAATGGGTTGAGTGCAGAGGACTCTTGTATTTGACTATATGTATTTTGTGGTCACAGCCTCATTGCTCCCCCGCCTAATGGTTTTAAAAAATAGTGGTGAGCACAACTTTCCCTTGTTTGTTATATATATATATATATATATTGTACATTTATGCACTGTACAGTGCTGTGGCTCTTTAACAGCACTTTACAAATAGTTATACATACATACAGACTGAACCCAACAACTCAATAATTTCAACTGTAGCAACTCAATCTACTAACTGTTTTATCACTTCTTACTGATCATACAACTCAATTATTTCATGCTGATCAATTCTCGTAACTCACTCATTCTTTTACTTATTTGACCCTACTGGAACATGAAGAATCCTTCCAAAACTATAAGTTATATTTAAATAAACTGGCATGTTATTATTTAAGTGTATAGCAGAATAACTCTCCTTATGGTGTTTTTCACCCAAAGTAAATGGACTGGCACCACAAAAATTCTTTTAATTTCACTGATGAATTTTTTGGTGTACGTTGAGCTGGGAGCGATATCTAAAGCACTCTCCGCACTGAGTACAGGCAAATGGTTTCTCCCCTGTGTGAATTCGGCTATGCACATTAAGAAGTGAGCGGCGTGTGAAGCATTTGCCACATTCTGCACAAGTAAATAAATTCTCTCTTGTGTGGATTCTGCGATGAAAATTAAGATCTGAGAGATAGGCAAAAGATTTCCCACAGTCGGAACAAGTTAACTGCTTTCCTCCGGTGTGAATTGTTTCATGAAGTTTAAGGTGTGAGCGATGTATGAAGCATTTTCCACATTCGGAACAAGAAAACGGCATATCTCCAGCGTGAATTCTTAGATGTATAAGAAGATTTGAACGATGCTTAAAACATTTCCCACACACAGAACAAGAGAATGTTTTCTCTTCTGAGTGGATTCTGACATGTACTTTCAGGGCTGAGCTCTGTGAAAAACCTTTGCCACATTCAGAGCAAGTAAATGGTTTCTCTCCTGAGTGACTTCTGCCGTGCACTTTGAGCTGAGAGGCTAACGCAAAACATTTCCCACATTCAGAACAAGAAAAAGGCTTCTCTCCTGTGTGGATTCGGCAATGTATCTTGAGCTGCGAGTGAAGAATAAAACTTTTTCCACATTCAGAGCAAGAAAATGGTTTCTCTCCCGTGTGAAGTCTGGTATGCGCAGTCAGCTGTGTGTGGCGTGTAAAACATTTACCACACTGGGCACAAGAGAATGGCTTCTCTCCTGTGTGAGTTCTCTTATGTCGCTCTAGATGTGCAACACGTTTAAAACATTTCCCACAGTCAGAGCAAGAAAAAGGTTTTGCCCCTGTGTGAGCTCTCTGATGCCGAGCAAGACTGCTCTTAGTACTGAAATCTTTATTGCACTCTCTGCAGTTATAGGTCACCTGTAATGTTTCTCTTGATAGCTCAGAGGTATGCAAGGATTTATTGTGAAACTCAGCCATATATGTGCTATTTCTATCTAGCAAGCTGCAACCCATGAGAGAAGTAGATGCATGCACTCCCTTTATCTGTTCTGTACCTGAATTATTGCTGTCTTCTGATTGGTTTTCTTCTTCCCATGTAACCGACTCCACCTTTATACCATTTAATATATAATTATCTGCCAAGCTGTTATTCAGGCTGTATTCCATGATAGGAGTAGGTGTATCTGTTCCCTGTATCTGTTCTGTAAGTGGATTAATGCTGCAATCTGATTGGTTACTCTCTTCGCATGAAGTTGGCTCGTCTTTAACAGCTACTGATATATAATTATCTGCCAAGCTGTCATTCAGGCTGTATCCAGTGATAAGAGTTGGTGCATCTGTTCCCTGTATCTGTTCTGAAAGTGGATTAATGCTGCAGTCTGGGTGGTCTTCCCCTTCACATAAGGCGGACTCTTCCTTAAGAGCATTCTCTGGTGGGGACTGTTCAGCCCAAGAAGTGTTTGTGAGATTTTTGTCTTCCAAAAAAAAGGAATCTTCAGCCAAACTACAGCTTGTGTCACCTTTAGAACAGAACCTTGATTGCAGATTAACTTTATCTCTGCATTCCCATTCTACCAAAAAAAGAAGCATGGAAAATCATCCTGATGGATTTATTCCCCCTGGCTTTACTGGTTTGATACATTTACACTTTGTCATTTTTAACAGAGAAATATTCATTTGTCAGTATATAATGTAACAAAATAAGTAAGTGTCCATTCAGACTTGCAGATTTATAGTGGCGTGTATATGTGGAGAGCATTTACATTCGTATTTGTAGCAAAAAACATTAGAGATGCAGCATTTTTAACTAAACTGAGAATCCACAATATTCAGGGAAATAGCTGTATAGATGCTGTTATGTCAAAAACATCCACACAGCCCTTCTAAAAATCAGTGGGAACACTGCCTGGCTCTGAAATGCCCCTGAAACCAATGTCAGCATAAGAACTATTTTTCTGGATCAGTTGATTGATTGATTGTTTAAAAGCATATATCTGTATTCACCCATATTAAAAAACATACAGCGCCTGACGCGTTTCCACACTAAATCACAGGGTGAAAAAAAACAGTATCTAGAGTGTCCATATATAAAGGTTCATAACACAGCTATTGGATCATTAATTATTATTTATGTTCTTTTGATTTTTTTGCATAATCTTTTTTCTGTTCTCTTGAATATAAAATGATGTATTATGAATGTATTATGAATGCCCATTATTAGGTACTTTTGACAATATTTGTTATTCCCCAACAGAAGGCGCTGTGTTATGTACATATATATATCGTTACCACTGTCACGACTCGGGTGCCTGCAAACAGGATATGGAGATATACACAGACGATCGTGGCACTCTCAGGATTTAGTATTTCATCTGCAGGATTCTTTCAGGAGTAGAGACACAATCAAAAATGTTTGTGTCTCTATTCATGACAAAGATCCCTGTGAGGGATCGAAACGTTGATATAAATAAAATCCTGCTGATTAAATACTAAATCCTGAAAGTGCTCCGATCATCTTTGTATGTCTATATATAGCGCTTTTTTATTAACACTGAGCATAAATTAATTAAGTTTAAGTACACATTTGCAGGCTCATATATACCCAGAATCAGTTGTCCCAACACAAATGAACAGAGTTCTCACTTTTATTAACCATCCGGTTCAGAATGGAAGTGCTAGTACCAGCATGTAGGGAGATTTATTATTAGAGGGGAAAGCAATATGAATGTTTCCGGCCGAAACTGAAGGCCACATTACTGCATTACTTAAGGGCTTTTAGAATGGAATTGCGAGGGAGCTCACTATAGAGTTCAACACAGACCTTGAATCTTATCTCTTATTGGATACTATTTGTAACATAAAATATCTAAATGAACAGCTGTTGCAGAATAAAATAGGAAATGGCCATAGAGGGGCAACAAAATGTTACTTAGTATTGTTTTTAACCATTTTAGCAGTGTAGAGTGTAGGAGAGGTTTAATTTAAATGTTGGTGTGTTTTGTAATAGTCAAAAGTGAAACACCGGATGAGTGTATTCTTTGAAACATGTGTAGACTAATTATGTGACGTATACTGATGACCATGCTGACACGTCTATTCCAATTTGACTAATGTTCCCGACATTTCTGTGTATTTAAAGCATTTCTGTAATCTCTGTCAGTACTTTGAGAAAGGCCTCTGAAGAGGTCGAAACGTCAGTCTCCTATGTGAATAAAAAAATTCTTAACTTTTCCTAAGTCCTGAGAGTGCGGACCTTATTTGTACAATAAATTATATATATATATATATATATATATATATATATTTTTTTTTTTTTTTTTGAATTGTTATGCACACGGCCAAGGTAGTTGAATTTGATCTCTAGAGGGATACATCATGCTAGTATTGTTACTAGGTGGCCCTTTTTCTGGTTATGTTAATTAAGCATAGATTATAATGACATGCCAACATTACTCACCCAGTGAAGGGGATTGGCGGTTATTCTTCTTCTTTCCTATATAGTCCCACTCCTGTAAAGAAAAATAGATGGAAACATGATGAGTCCTTATGGCAACCTGTCACACACAATGTTCCAGTCATCCCCCAGCCAGAGAAAGGGATTATCATCCACTGTTACTAAACAATAAGGGGCCGCTGTACCCACCTCTCCAGTCAGCAGCTGGATGATGTTGGACATGAGTTCCAGGATCTTCTTGTCATTCTTGTTATTTTCCTTCTGTATGACGGAGCCATGGGCATGCAGGGCCCCCCCATCATCTGACTTCTTCCTAGGGATGTAGTGCTAAATATTGAAAGGAAGAGAGAATGGTGTTTGAGCTGCAGAGAGACCCCCTTTGTACAGACAGACAGTCTCTTGTCAGTGTGCCAGTCACAGTGCCCCTCACCTCTCCAGTCAGCAGATAGATCATCTCCAGTGTCAGATTCACCATTCTCTCCTTCTTCCCCCGCTCCTCCTCCTCCTCATTTTTATCCTTCTTCTTCCCCTTCATCCCTGTGTCACTCGCTTCCTCCCACATTCCCATTGGCTCCTTGTGGGAGGGACTGACCTGGAAGTGACCCTGGAATTAAGCACTTACACATTTCTATAAAGTGTTTATCCAATCAATACCCCTGAAGTAAATGAAAGGGTCACATCTATATATTGTCCTATAAAATGTCTGTACAATCTGGTCCCTGTAGGAAAGTTATTTCCAATAAGTATACGAAGAGATTTCCTATTCTGGGCGCAGTTATAGAAGCAGAATATAAGTGTGACGTGAGATTAAGGACTAATCATATTTTATATAAATGAATGTTGTTCCAGTTTTCAGACTCAATTTAAAGGCAGCAGCAGTAACAGACAAGTCCTGGAAGTCACACACAAGTCATTATAAGGCTCCAGGGTCTGAGCTGATGTTACAGACATTGTATAGGTGATCAATGAAGGCAGAGAAACCGCACAAGCAGCAGCAGCAGACTGAGATCCTCTGTTCGGTTTAATGTACAATCAGTATTTCGCCCAAACATCACATTATACATTTCTTTTGTGTAACAATAAACCCTCCCCAACAATAAAGCACAAAGATTGTGAGGCCATAACTGGCACCAGCAAAGCCCAGAAGCTAAACACCTACCCAGGAACAACCCGAGGCCCCTCAGTCCTTCCCGCGCAGTGGTTACAGCACCGAGTAACGGCAAAATCCCCGGTAGCTGCTCTCAATACTTTGCCTGGCACCGCTGCTCTTAATCCCATTGGCTACCCAAATAGCTCGAAAGCGCAGGCGCACTACGATCTTTTGTCCAGGCTTGCTTTGCATTGGTCAGCATCCTTAGCCGAGATTGTTTCCATGGCAATCCGTGAGCCAATAGGAGCGAGCCCAGGAATCATGTGGCGTTTCTGAGGGATTCCAGGCATCCTATTTGAGCTGGAAGATAGACTCCGACTGTCCAATAGGAACTGGTTCCGTGCGCACGCGTAAAAGAGTGATCGGTGGTCCGCACGGTTTGACGGAAAACTTTCAGGAGCGACACCTTCGCCTTTTGCTTCCTACACACACACGTGGCCAATAGCTGTAGCGCTATCAGTTCCCTATCGTAACGTTAGCGTAAGTGTCACATATACAAGTACGGGGCTCTCTTCAGTTATCCGTACCGCCCTCTTGCTAGTGGGTTAGGGTGTGTGCACTAACTCTCTCATCAAGTCTAGTTGCATGCGCACTATTGGCTATTTGGCCAGAATTAAGTTTTTGTTCCTTCACGGCTACAGAACTTGTCACAGCTCTTGTCCTGGGTAACAGCAGGGACAGACTATCAGGTTTGGTTGGCAGGACAAGCTGTGTGTATAAAAGAGAAAAGTCACTCCCACCTCTCCATTATCCCCTTCTGTGTCTGTCCCAATAGCTTTATGTTATTTGTTGTTGATTTTTTTATATTTCCTTCTATTTTGATTGGTGCTTCCAGGTCAGTCCCTCCCACAAGGAGCCAATGGGAATGTGGGAGGAAGCGAGTGACACAGGGATGAAGGGGAAGAAGAAGAAGAAGGATAAAAATGAGGAGGAGGAGGAGCGGGGGAAGAAGGAGAGAATGGTGAATCTGACACTGGAGATGATCTATCTGCTGACTGGAGAGGTGAGGGGCACTGTGACTGGCACACTGACAAGAGACTGTCTGTCTGTACAAAGGGGGTCTCTCTGCAGCTCAAACACCATTCTCTCTTCCTTTCAATATTTAGCACTACATCCCTAGGAAGAAGTCAGATGATGGGGGGGCCCTGCATGCCCCTGGCTCCGTCATACAGAAGGAAAATAACAAGAATGACAAGAAGATCCTGGAACTCATGTCCAACATCATCCAGCTGCTGACTGGAGAGGTGGGTACAGCGGCCCCTTATTGTTTAGTAACAGTGGATGATAATCCCTTTCTCTGGCTGGGGGATGACTGGAACATTGTGTGTGACAGGTTGCCATAAGGACTCATCATGTTTCCATCTATTTTTCTTTGCAGGAGTGGGACTATATAAAAGGAAACAAGGACATTCACATGGAAGGGATAAAGAACAATCCCCAGCAGTTCTGTGCACCAGGTGAGTACTGTTTTGTAGGGCATAACATTTTGAGAATCTGCAGTGTTCTCCCCAGGGGCTTTTAGGCAGGCTCTCTGCCCGGTATTTCCGCTAAGCTGACCAGCAGTTAAAATTAAATAACTAATTGCAGTAAATCTGTCTTTTTAATTAGCCTGGTCGTTGGTAGTGCCTAACGCTCAGTTCTTACGTTGCACCCCCTCCCCTGCTTGCCAAGATAAGTTAGTTTGTTTCAACTCTCAGCTGAAACTTGCCAAGAAGGTCCCCTTTCCCCTGCTTCTTGTACTGACTGAGCAGCGCCTCCCAAGGTTAGGTGTCCACCGTTGTCTCCTGTTCTCCTTCACCTGACAAACAGCCTTTGGCCAGCTGCAAACAACAGACGCACTGCTCACTCTAAGCCAGTCACTGACCCCTTCTAAAAACAAATGCTCTGTAAAGCTATAAATGTAATGTTATTGGTACTTTTAATTCCTTGTCTTTGTATTCAGGCCTTTCCTATTCATATTCCAGTCTCTTATTCAAATTACTGCATAGTTGCTAAAGTAGTCTGCCCCCTAGCAACCAGATTGCTGATACTGCAAACTGTAGAGCTTCTGAATTACTTTATTATCTTGTATCTTTAAATAATATGAGCAAAGTATTGGTTGAAGAAAATGTTTTTACTGCAAATGGAGATCTTAAAATTGCTGACATTTCTCCATTCAAATGTCCCCCACCAGCCAATGGGATCAAAGAGGAGGCGGCTTCATGTGATAGGAGGAACCAATCGGATTGCAGCATTAATCCACTTACAGAACAGATACAGGGAACAGATACACCTACTCCTATCATGGGATGCAGCCTGAATAACAGCTTGGCAGCTAATTATATATTAAATGGTATTAATGAGCAGTCCGCTTCATATGAAGAGGGAAACCAATCAGATTGCAGCATTAATCCACTTACAGAACAGATACAGGGAACAGATACATCGTCTCCTATCATGGGAAGCAGCCTGAATAACAACCCAACAACTAATTATGTATCACATGGCATTAAACAGGAACCAGTGTCATATCAAGAAAAAAATGTGTCTGATTTCAGAATTATTACTGTTTCAGAAAAAACTGCTATCGTTGACCACAGCTTGGCAGCAAATTACATATCAAATGTTATTAAAAAGGCACCTGCTTCATTTGAACAGGGAAACCATCCAGATTATAATATTATTACAGTTACAGAACAGAAACACGGAGCAGACACAGCTTCTCCTAGCATGCGGTTCAGCCCAAATAACGACTCAGCAGTTAATTATATAACAAATGGTATAAAAGAAGCATCAGCTTTATGTGAAGGGAGAAATCACCCTGATTACAATGTTGTTATGGTTACAGAAAATATAGAAGGAACAGATACCCCTAATCCTATTATCAGAAACCACCTGAATAACAGATTTTCAGAAATGATGTGGGACGAAAATATGACAAACTTGAATAAAGACGCAAGTATGTCTTATGAAAGAGAACATGTCCTAAAGGAGCACTATAACTGCACTGAATGTCTCAAAGGTTTTCCTAGAAATGAGGATCTTATTAAACATCTGGAAAGTCACACAGGAGAGCAGCCGTGTATTTGTTCAGAGTGTGGGATCTGCTTTGCCCATGCCTCAGATCTCCGTAAACATCAGAAGACTCACACGGGAGACAAACCCATTATATGTTTGGAATGTGGGAAATGTTTTACTCGTCGCTGGTATCTCAGCGTGCATCAAAAAATTCACACCGGGGAAAAGCCGCACTCTTGCTCTGAATGCGGGAAGTGTTTTTCACGTCGCTCACATCTGACACTTCATCAGTTAATTCACACAGGGGAAAAAACATTCAGTTGCTCCGACTGTGGTAAATGTTTTGCCCGTCGCTCACGTCTCACCGTCCACCAGAGAATTCACACCGGGGAGAAGCCGTACTCTTGTTCTGTATGTGGGAAATCCTTCAGAGAACGCTCGGACCTCAGCGTGCATCTGAAAGTTCACACGGGGGAAAAGCCATACTTTTGTTCAGATTGCGGAAAATGCTTTACACGTCGAACCAATCTAGCAGAGCACCAGAGAATTCACACCGGAGAAAGAACCTTCTCTTGTTCTGTGTGTGGGAAATGGTTTACACGCCAGTCCCGCCTTATTTCACATGAAAGAATCCACAGATGAAAGGTTTCGTATGTTCACTATAGTGTCTGACCCCCAACTTGCTTTTGTAGGAAACAATTATAAATATAAAAGCCTATATAGTTTTTAATATGAAAAAAAAAAACTGCTTTGTATTCTATTTTTAGTACAGGGTTTGAAAGAAAAATATAACTAAAATAAATCAATTTCATATGTGCAAAGGTTTTTGTTCTTTCTTTACATTTGGGGAGGGAGTAACCAAGCTGCATCCTACTCAAATAGTAGAGCATTGCTGGAGAAATGCACAATGTTGGGCTACACAGCAGCAACTGATTCAGTAGTAGAAACAGTGTTGCACAACAGACTTAGTATCGAGTTATTTCATAGGTGATAAGCTGGCTGCTTGTACTGCAATTTTTGGGGGAATTAGCTAATGGTAGGCAGGTAAAATAATGGTAAGCAGGTAAGCAGAGGATCTGAAGCATAAAGACAGGGACGCAAACTTCTTCAGAGAAACAAAGCTGTTTATTTTCCAGCTTTTAAATGACAGTTACTTAATCATACACAGGGGTGAGCATTGCAGCATACAAACAGAAATCTTAAAGGGATACTGTCATGGGAAAAATGAATCAGTTAATAGTGTTGCTCCAGCAGAATTCTGCACTGAAATCCATTTCTCAAAAGAGCAAACAGATTTTTTTATATTCAATTTTGAAATCCGACATGGGGCTAGACATATTGTCAATTTCCCAACTGCCCCAAGTCATGTGACTTGTGCTCTGATAAACTTCAATCACTCTTTACTGCTGTACTGCAAGTTGGAGTGATATCAACCCCTCCCTTTTCTCCCCCAGCAGCCAAACAAAAGAACAATGAGAAGGTAACCAGATAACAACTCCCTAACACAAGATAACCGCTGCCTGGTAGATCTAAGAACAACACTCAAAAGTAAAATCCAGGTCCCACTGAGACACATTCAGTTACATTGAGAAGGAAAAACAGCAGCCTGCCAGAAAGCCTTTCTCTCCTGCAGGCACAAGTCACATGACCAGGGGCAGCTGGGAAATTGACAAAAGGTCTAGCCCCATGTTAGATTTCAAAATTGAATATAAAAAAATCTGTTTACTGTTTTGAGAAATGGATTTCAGTGCAGAATTCTGCTGGAGTAGCACTATTAACTGATGTGTTTTGAAAAAAACATGTTTTCCGATGACAGAATCCCTTTAAACTAAAACCCTGCAATTGAAGAAGTCCGTAACCTTGAATGGGTCTCTTGTGGACTACCAGCAAAACACAGGTTGGTGCTCACCCCTCTGCTCACAGGACTTCTAATAGTTCAATCTCCTGGCTTTACTCACAGCCTTACCCAGACTCTCAATCCAGAACCTCAACCAGCTCATGGTCCAGGTCAACTCCTGCTTTGTGCAGACACAGGCAGCACCCCAGATCCTCTGGGAGTTCCCAACACAGCCAGGTCTCCTACCTGTTGTGCTCTGCTGAAAAACACTCCCTAACAGTACAATTACCCTTAAAGCCTAACTAAAGAAGTAGCTAGAAATGTTGTACATTATGTTTTGAGCTTCTGTACCAGCTCAAGGCAACCACAGCCCTTTAGCAGTAAAGATCTGTGTCTCCAAAGATGCCCCAGTAGCTTCCCATCTTCTTTTCTGCAGATTCACTGCAAATTTTCTGTGCTGCTGTGACTTACTGAGCTTAGGGACCCACTCACAATACACAGTACACGTAGGGGCACATTTACTAAGGGTCGAATTTCGAAGTGCTGAAACTTCGAAATTAGACCATCGAATTAAAAAAAAAATTCGATAGTCAAAGTTTTTTTTTTTGATTAAATTTAGCAGTTTTCGATCAAATTAAAATCGTTCGATCGATCGTAGAAATCGTCCGAATCGAATGATTTTCAAAAAAAAAAACATAAACTTCTACAAACTTAGCCAAATGTTGGCTATATAGGTTCTAGGAGGTCCTCATAGGCTAACATAGCAATTTGGCAGGTTTAAGGTGGCGAAGTGGCGAAGTCAATTTTTTTAAAGAGACCATACTTCGATTTTGGAATGGTCGAATATTCAATGTTTTTCCAATTCGAGTCAAAGTCGAATTTGACCTATTCGATGGTCGAAGTACCCAAAAATTACTTCGAAATTCGAAGTTTTTGAATTCGAAAATTCACTTCGACCCTTAGTAAATGTGCCTCATAGAATAGAAATGTCACAATATAAGGCTGATTAGTAATTAATACAGATAATTACTACATGGCAGCACAGAAATCAGTGCAATTAGCATCAGAATTTAATAATCAGTGCAATTAGCATCAGAATTTAATAATCAGCAAATCTGTAGCATCAGCTTATATTACAGCCAGGGAAGCTCATTTTCTGCTCTATAATTAGTGACGAGCCCTAAGCTTAGCTTCTCAACAGCCAATCAGAGCCCACTGAGCATGTGAGTGTCACAGACACTTTCCAAGATGGTGACCCCCCTGTGACAAGTTTGAAGTCTTGGATCATTGCTGCTATTGACAAGATGAGACTTTAGCCTTGTGCAATAAGTTCACTATACAACATATGCCATTTTTAGCCATATTAATTTTAGGGTTTAGTTCTCCTTTAAATACCCTTTCTACTGGACAGCCTTCCTGTGTGCCAAAAAACCGTACTGAATTTGGGGAATGGAGTGTCTGGCTCCTACCTACCACGCTCTGTTTATTAACTCCATTCTTGGAGAATATCTCAATCACTGGGGAGAAGGCTAAACACATCTTTTTACCAATTTCTGTGGTCACTCTATCACACATGTAATGCTGTAAAAGGTCACTAGCTGGCTTTCATATGTCATTAAAAAATGTAATGTTTAAAGAGCTGAAAGAAGCCAATGAGCCCATTTTTAAACTCTGCTGTAGATTCTTATGCCCTGACTACTTCTTTAGCTGCAAGTGGTAATTATTATTACTAACGTACATTTGTTAGTAATAATAAAACAAAAGCTTTATTTGCAAAAATGGGTCAGGCCATGAATAAACTATATACATGTCGAGATTGTCAGCTCTTTTGGCAGGGCCCTCTTAACCTTATGTATTGGTCACTATGTATGTAATTCTGTATTTTTTTTGTATAAACCCAGTTATTGTACAGCGCTGCAGATTATGTTGCTGCTCCAAAAATACATGTTAATAATAGTAATATACATTATTTTCACTTGTATGCCACTGGTGTCGGGCCAGCCTGCACATCACTAGTTTCCTAGTGTTTGCTCCCTCAGCTGAAGGTCTGGGCCGTGTGCACCCGGGCCCACTGTACACAGTAGTATACATCACAAAATTGTGATGTATACCACTGTCTACAATGGGCCGGGTGTGATTCACAATATACAATATACACTCGTTTTCTTTTGTTAGGTCCAATTTAATCACAGTTCCTTTGCAACTACAGCCACAACAGGAAGGGGAGTGGCCCAGTGCTACTAACAAAGGGTTTGGAGAACCTTTTGATAAATCAGTGAAAATTTAACTTTTATTAACTCCACACCTTTCTGCCTGGTTTATAAATGCGAGTAGATTGACAAGTCTGATCATCAGACAATTCACACAGGAATAAGACTTCAATTCTGTATGTAGGAAAAAAAAAACCACACAAATGTGTTCAGACTTTCATAACCTGCCAACATGGTAATTTGGGGGTGTGGCCACAGAATGGGCGTGATCAGAAATATTGAGCCGCTATCCACACTGCAAATCTCTTTGTCCCTCAGTCCGTTTCCGAAATGTTGGGAGGCGTGTCCTACACATTCAAAAAACCATTGGTGCCAGGTGTCCTTCCCTTCTGCCCAATAATTCATTCACTCTATAGCTACAGCTTCCCAAAGCGCGCATTTCCCCTCAGCCAATAAGTAAGAGCGCTACACGTTGCTAGAGTTGGCTGCCACGCCTCCCCAGGCCCTACCGATGCAGTCTCCATCCCGCATCTCCCCTCTTAACCAATGAAATATTATATCCCGCCCCTTCCGTCTTATCCAATGCGCGTGTACGTACCCCTGCACTCTTAGCCAATGAGTGAGCGTGTCCCGCCTCTCCTTTTACAATCATAGGAAGCAGAACTATTCCGCGCCTTACTAACAGAGCTGGGAATCAGGAGCAGGTGAATAAGGAAGAGACGCTGCGCTGACGCTATCAAGTTTGGTTGGCACTGCGTGTGTAGTTCGTGTGACGGTACAAATCTGTTCCTGAGCTCTTTTGTGTGTGAGGAGTCGGGGGATAGCGGCTGCTCAGTATAGTCTGATGACTCTTAATTCCCAGAACCGGCTCACTGATGCTCCTCCTCTTCCTCCTTGCAACAAGCAGCAGCAGCACCCGGAAGTCACTGTGACTAGAAACAATTGCTTGGTGGTGACAGTTGTTATGGACAGGACATGCCCCCTGCTTTGTGCCCCACTAATTGGCCTGTGATTGTGCTGCTGGGAGTTGTTGTCTGTTGGAATACTGAGGCACAGCCTTATATCAGGGCACCTGCAGCTTCATTAGGCCTCCCTTAAAGGAGACACTTTGTGTAAAAAATAAGAATGTACCAGTACATTATACTCATTTAGTAAATTTTGTGTAAAAACTAAGAATATACCAGTGCATTATACTCATTTAGATATAGAAGAATTGTGTTTAAAAAAGTAGTGTTTCAGGCTGATTTATTGAATATTTCTGCAAAACCCCTAATAATCCCTCCCTTCTCTTCCACTTGCTGCTCCCTGAATTCCCAGGCTGTGCACTCAGCTCACTGCACTGTAGGACAGGAACCAATCAGCAGCTAGCAGGACCTGATAGGGAACTGAAGCCTGTCTGTGCTTGTGTGACTGCAGGGCTGTGATTGGCTGTCCCCCTCCTACTGTGCTTCTGGCAGGGACCGTTAGGACATGCCCACCCCTCATTTGAAACACAGACAGGGACCAGAGAACATCGATAGGGAGCTCCAATAAAGGGGCTATTTTTAAAGATAATATTCATTTTTAGCAACATGTAAAAGCAACACCATATGTTACTTATAATTGCCTAGGGTTTTTTAATTTATCATATAGGTCTCCTTTAACATACACAACCCACTGGGTCTGAGATGACTGTTCACCCTATTATGACAGCACCAAAACTGATTTAGCCACCCTTGAATCCAAGGCTTCGCACTTCAGGCAAAACCATATTCCTGTCAAATATGCATCTTAGTGTGTCCTGGATACAGATAAGACATTTATTTGCTGAAATCATCTCCGAGATCCCTAAAGAGTTGCCAATGCTAGTGAGGGTCTTACATCAAAAGAGACTTCCACATTCCATTATATCCACACTGCCTTTTCTTCCACAATTGCTCTTTACTCATCTCTTTGTTTTGCCTGTTGCCTATTCCAGCATTGGACTGGGGGGTTCAGGGCCCACTGGGGCTGCTGCATAAGGAACCTGCGCACACACTGGGGCCCAGCATTTTTCTTTTTAGAGAATCAAATTACTTTATCCCTTCTAATAATATAAATTCATCTACTTTTTAATGAATGGATCACTGTTCCAACTTATTTATTACAACAATCTCTAACTGCTTAATTCCAGGGTCACTTCCAGGTCAGTCCCTCCCACAAGGAGCCAATGGGAATGTGGGAGGAAGCGAGTGACACAGGGATGAAGGGGAAGAAGAAGGATAAAAATGAGGAGGAGGAGGAGCGGGGGAAGAAGGAGAGAATGGTGAATCTGACACTGGAGATGATCTATCTGCTGACTGGAGAGGTGAGGGGCACTGTGACTGGCACACTGACAAGAGACTGTCTGTCTGTACAAAGGGGGTCTCTCTGCAGCTCAAACACCATTCTCTCTTCCTTTCAATATTTAGCACTACATCCCTAGGAAGAAGTCAGATGATGGGGGGGCCCTGCATGCCCCTGGCTCCGTCATACAGAAGGAAAATAACAAGAAGATCCTGGAACTCATGTCCAACATCATCCAGCTGCTGACTGGAGAGGTGGGTACAGCGGCCCCTTATTGTTTAGTAACAGTGGATGATAATCCCTTTCTCTGGCTGGGGGATGACTGGAACATTGTGTGTGACAGGTTGCCATAAGGACTCATCATGTTTCCATCTATTTTTCCTTGGACGAGTGGGACTATATAAAAGGAAACAAGAACCTTTATGAGGAAGGGATTAAGGAGGAGGAGCCCCAGCAGCTCTGCCCACTGGGTGAGTAATGGGTGCAGGATTGCTTTATTCTCACACATTGTAACCGTCTCTCCTATTCACACTTGTGGCACTTCCCCAGCAACTTCAGTTCCTAACCTGGATTGTAAAGACAATGTCCCCAAAATGTTATGCTTTTCTTATAAGTGTATTTCTTAGCATTCCCATTATACCCATATTTAAAGGGCACCTGTTGGGTAAACATGTTCTCCCTAACCAAAGGTGCGGGCTAATAGAAGCCTGCTTTCTAGTTGGGGTTAACAGCTTTTTTTTAAAAAAAAAAAATGCCCCACGCCAGTGCTAGGCTACCCACACCGAGAGGGAGCTCCTGGTGCAAGCAGCCATGTCCAGTCACTACTGTAATCCCCAACCAGAATGTGGGCTCTATTAGCCCGCACCTTTGGTTGGGGAGAACATTTTTGCCCAACAGGTACCCTTTAAGGAAAGGCAGAGATGAGCTGTTAATATTTGGAAACTGAGGAGGAAGATAAAGCAAGAAAAAGGCAAAATGAACACAGATACTCCCAGCAATCAGTGAGAAAGGAAAGGGTAACATTTGCATATGTATGACCGTGTAATAGCATGACATGTGCTGCCCCCTACAGATGTCTGCCTCTCGAGCAATCCATTGGGTAATTACTGTAAACCTTTCAGCCACCCTCTTTTTCATTGTATCTTTGCCAGACTGTGAATATGAAGATAAGAGAGATAGTACAGCTGATCTGGGAGGAATATTATGTTATAATAATGAGCCAAGCAAGATTGAGGCTGAAGGAGCAGATTTATGTGCCATTGGAAATCTCACAAAATCCGAAATTTCTCCAGCGGAACAGCCCCCACCAGCCAATGGGATTAAAGAGGAAGTGACTTCATGGGAAGGAGAAAACCAATCAGACTGCAGCATTAATCCACTTACAGAACAGATACAGGGAACAGATACAATTACTCCTATCATGGGATGCAGCCTGAATAAAAACTCTAATGATGTGCCCAGTGTCTCTATATTTCAAAGAATGTGTCCTATAAGTGTTAGTAAAAAAACAGGCCTTGTTAATCAAGAGAGAATCTTGTTCTCTGATGATTCTCTTATTTCCCATCACAAAAAACGAAACTCATTTTCTTGTTCCGAATGTGGTAAATGTTTTAACCATCGCTCGTCCCTTAAGGCACATCGGAATATTCACTCCGGGGAGAGGCCATATTGTTGCTCTGAATGTGGCAAATGTTTTGCACAACGCCCCAGCCTTAAGAGACATCAGAAGACGCACTTAGACGGAAATCCCTTCTCCTGTTATGAATGTGGGAAACGCTTTGCAAAGCGCAAGTACCTCGCAGCACATCTAAAGATTCACTCAGGGGTGAAACCTTTCTCTTGTTCTGAATGCGGGAAATGCTTTGTGCGGAGTACGCATCTCTCCCTGCATCAGCGCGTTCACACCGGGGAGAAACCGTACTCTTGTTGTGAATGCGGGAAATGCTTCATAGATTCCTCGACGCTTAATCGGCACCGAAAAACCCACACGGGGAAAGAAACCTCACTCTTGTTGTGAATGCAGGAAATGCTTCATAGATTCCTCGACACTTAATCGCCACCGAAAAACCCACACGGGGAAAGAAACCTCACTCTTGTTGTGAATGCGGGAAATGCTTTATGGATTCTACTGTTCTGAATGTGGGAGAAGATTATGCGGGGCAATCCACACTTGCTGCTCATTAGCAGGTCACTCAACCATTGACTTCATTTAAAATATTTATTTTTACTGAATGTGGGAAAATGTTTTGCACGTTCTTTTACCTTAAAGGAGAAATCAACCTGTGGGGAAAAAAACCCTACCCCCACCCCTGGTATACCTCCCTCCCTTTTCCCCCAGGCTAACTACCCCCCCCCCGAGAAATGCCCCATATTCTATACTTACCCCACGGTGCAGATTCTTCCAGCGAAGTTTCACGCGTCCTCGGTAAGCTGACTGGAAGATCGACAATTTCCATGTAATTTAGCAAAAAACAGCAAACTGCTCCAACTGCACCTCTGCAGAAATACCGATCCTCCAGTCAGCTTACAGAGGGGTGGGGGGCAGGGTGTTTTTTTCCCCCACAGGTTGATTCCTCCTTTAAAGGGTACCTGTCACCCAAACATAAAAAGTTGTATAATAAAAGTTTTTTTTTTTTTTTTTCATGTTTTGTGCTTCTGTACCAGCCCAAGGCAACACAACCATTTAGCAGTAAAGTTCTGTGTCTCCAAAGCTGCCCCAGTAGCTCCCCATCTTCTAGTGATGTGTGGGTTGGGTAAACCCCGAACCCACCCACCCTGCGCCCACCTTCCCCCTTGTTTTATAGACCTGCCCCACCGATGATGTCACAAAAGGGACAGGGCAAGCAGACACATCTATATAAGCGGAAGCCGGCAGTGTCTGGTCGAAAATGGGGGTGCGAGGTAGTCCGAACCTGCCCGACCCGCAGGTATTGGGGCGGCCCACACATCACTACTATCTTCTTTTCTGAGCTTAGGGACCCACTCACAATATACATTACACATAGATGACGAGCCCTAAGCTTAGCTTCTCAACAGCTGCTCAGAGCCCACAGAGACACTTTCCAAGATGGTGACCCCCTGTGACAAGTTTGAAGTCCTGGATCATTGCTGCTATTGACAAGCTGAAACTTTAGCCTCGTGCAATAAGTTCACTATATAAAGTATGACATTTTTAGCCATATTCATTTTTAGTTCTCCTTTAATTCTACCTGCCCATACTGCCACCATGACTGTTGTATCCCAAGAAATCAACCTTTACAAAATCACCATAGACACAGATGGACTCTCTTTGGGGTCAGAGGTTTCTGCCTCCAGACCTCATAAAGCGACCCCCTCTTCTCCGGAGTAGGCATATTCTATTCACACCATGCCTCAGGGAGAGGGTGTGCTGTAACCAAGAAAGGGGCTACCACCTCTACTTTGCCTGCCGCTGTTCACAAGGGCAAGGATTTGTCCGCAGTGGATTCCTCAATGGCATGTGTGGAGCCTGGATACATAATGTTCAAACCACTGATCTATGCCAAGCTGAGGGGACAAATCTTCAATCTACCTCTTATTCCAGACCCTTGCTGTCCCCAGAGGAACAGGATTTCTGGCCTCAGGGAAGGCCGACCCTAAGAAGCTGCACACGGTCTCTCAGGTGCAACGCCATCATCAATGCCCGAGTGCGTGACCAGTGGGGTTACTGCATGCTCTATGCCCCTGAGTGGGACGAAGTAGAGAATAATCTGGAGGATTGGCTATATGGTGAGCTGCTGAGGAAGACCGATGTGGGATCCAACTATTGAAAAAAATGCACTACTATGGGTAAATGACTTTCTATGCAAAGAATGTTTTCTTTACAGCTAAGAGTATTCCTGAGTTATCTTGAGCAGAGCAGGATATTCTTATGTTCCTTTTCTCCAAATCATGTGCCTGGGATGTTTCCAAGTTCCACAAGTATGTGCCTGGGCTAATTCCTGATGCAGGGCAGGATGATTCCAAGTGTTCTATAAGTAAACTGCCTGAGTGATCCGATACAGACACTTATGATAATTGTAATACAGTTCTGAGTAACGCAACAGTTATTGCACTGAAACTTATCCTTTACAGTATTGTATATTTCTTTACTGTCTTTCTCCACAGTAACAATTGTCAACCAGGTATTCCTCAAGAGAGGATACCATGCAGAGGATCTCCTGGTACTGTCTATTGCACTATTTTCAAATGTTATTTTGATATTGTGTTTATATTTTGCACCATTGTCAGGACAAAATGGGGTTTTCCCCGGGTGTATGTAGGGACCTATAGGATTGATATGCCCTTATGGCTTTAATTCCCTACCCTTTCTCCTTTTCCCTAGTTGCTGGGCAAAAGCCAGTGTTTTAATCTACATATCTTAGTTATTGACCAAGAGGTGTAATGAGCACTTCCTGCCACACTTTAATATAGTGAATGGAAAGGGGTGGATCTTCCTCTTTGGCTGTTGGTGTCCTGATCAGCTGGATGTTCCCACTGAGCCTGGGTACAACAAGGCCCAGTTAAGCCATTGCCTTAAATGGACCAGCACCTCTAGTGTCTGAGTCAGGGAGCAGGGACCCCGTGAATAAGGTTAGCCAAAGACAGGGTTATATCTGTTATAGACTCTCTAGGAGAGTAAGAGAGGGCAGATAGTAAAAGCAGCTTTGTGCTCCATCAAGGATCTGTAGCAGAGAGTAGCTTCCCAAGGCTCCTAGATTGCCTTTAGTGAAGTGGATAGGGATCAGGCTTAGACTTCTTCTCCCTGACCCCTCCACTGGGTGGGATTCAAACCACTTCAAGGTACAGCTGCCTTACTATCATCCTTAGGGGAGGCACATTGCTCAGCTGTCTCATTATCTACCTGTCTAAGCGGATGATTATATTCTGCCTGTGCCTCATATGACTAAGTATATACTGTAAGTATTGACCAAATAAATTGTTACTCCTTTGTTTTCACCACAAGAACCTCCTGGTGTCCATTATTCCATTTCCTACTTTATTGCACAGTAGCCTGAGAGTTGCAGTTATACTACACCACACCTGAAATCTTCCACTTAGTGAAGGCCCTAGCCTGAAGTGTTAGAGACACATGTAACCCATGCTCTAAGCACTAGCTGCACAGTAACCCCTCTGCCTAGCCCAAATTAGCGTTACACTTGTATTAGGTCACTGGTCCATTAATTCCTGCGCCACATTAGAAAATATACTAGAGCTCCCCAAATCTCTCCTTCATTGGGTGCTCAGTCCTGACCCCTCCCCTGCGCAGCAGCAGCTCCTGGACCGGCTCAGTGGCTCCTATTCACTGCCCTGGGGACATTGATGTACATTTGCTCTCAGTCCCTTAACTTCATCCCTCCTCCTTGTGACAATAATTCTGTGATTAAACCGTTAGAGTTCCGCCTCTTTCAGGTTCGGTTGGCATGGCACCCCAGGAGGTTGTTGCTGTCTTCAGCTCTAGCTTGTCCTTTCCCTTTAGCCAATAAGTGAGCGGTCCTTCCCTCCTCTTAGCCAATGGGTCCATGGATGTGTGTCTCATTCAGTGTGCTTTTAGCCAATGAGCAAGGCTGTCCCTCCCCTCTTGCACAGATACAGACAGCACAGCTGTTCTTCGTTTGGGAAGCAGGGGCAGAAACAAAGGCTGAATTTACAAGCTCAGGTTTGGTTGGCAAGGCACAAGCCACAATTGGCTTTCTATGTCCCGCCTGTCTCGTCTTAGCCAATGAATGAGTACATCCCGCCCCTCCTGCACAGCTGCTGGCCGCACAGCATTTCTACCCCTGTGAAAGAGAGCTGGGAAGCAGGAGCAGGTCAGTAAATGACACTATCATGTTTGGTTGTCAGGTCACTGGCTGTGTGTACAAGTGAGCCCATTAGTTAGATATCTGTTAGTGGAGTGGTGGGTGACTGTGTATCTCTAGTAACAGGGCTGCAGACTTGTCACTATGAAGCAGAATTGCTGCCACTGGGGCTGTCACATTGCTGTCTCTGTATCAGTGACAAGATGAGGAAATGGAAAGGACCATGTAGTCAGCGAGTGGCGGGAGGCTGAATCTGGCTGTCTGTGAGGATTTGCTGAGGAAACAAAGGGGCCTATTTCTCATGCTGTGTAAAACATCACTGCTGGTGTTGCCCATAGCAACCAATCAGATCTTTGCTTTTGTTTTCTAACTTGTAGGTGGCTGTTGAAATCGAATTGCTGATTGGTTGCTATGGGCAACACCATCCGTGATGTTTTACACAGAATGAGAAATATAGGCCCTTGGTGTTGCTGAGAGCCAGTGCTGCTGACTTTTCCATATAGTGACCAGGGGGCTCATTACTGCACAGGGAACAGAGCTCCGACCTCTTGACGCTAGAAGAACCAAATTTACAATTCAAAGAACCGTTATTTGTGCTCTAGCGTTTTGCCACCATGTTAAATGCAGCACCCTGTCCCCTGTGGCATTCTCACCAACTCAAACTCAAGTAAAGGGTTTTCCTGTCTGAGCTTTCTGCTATGACTGGGTTCAATTCTAGATACAGGACAAACTTGCAGTCATTCAAAAGCTCCTCCTCCTTAAATATCTCCTACCCCACCACACTAAAGGCGGCCATACACGGGCAGATTTAATCCTCCAATTCGGGGCCTTTAAACCAAATTGTCCTTTTATCTGATGGACCTGCCCAGTTGATGTGATCCTCACCGATGGCTCATACACCTGCCATTGCAGTCCGACCATGGGGCCACTGATCAGATTAAAGCCTGATATCAGTGGCCAATATAGGGATGAGATCCACTCATTTGGTGAGCTCTCCAAATGAGTGCCTTTGGGAAAAGTATTTATCGGTAAATAAAAATAATATCCTTTGCTACGTAGAGGCCTCCTTTCAGTACAAGACTGGGGGTGCCCTAAAGCCTTCCCACAAAATGGAAGGGGTCTAAAATATGAGACAACCAGGAGAAAAAAACTTGCAGGGATAAAAGTATGTAGTGAAAACATATGGACTACTGATGTTTGTATTACATTGCTGCTTCTTAAAAATCCAGCTTGTTAAACTTGATAAAGATGTGCAGAAAAGACTAAGTGGCCAAGTGGCTGACATTTCTGACCGCACGGCATGAGAATGTAGAGAAGATCCCTGTCTGCCCAACTTAAATTGTTGTGACATTTTCTTTTTTGGATATTTACCAGTAGTCTGGGTATCATTAGAATTTGATGGAAGGCATCAGCCTTGTGAAAGGACCACACAAAAAAAAAATGTACAGCCTTTTCTTTAAAGGAGAAGGAACAATTAAAACTAATTAAGCTTTATCAGAAAGGTCTATATAAATACACCAGTAAACCCTCAAAGTAATGCTGCTCTGAGTCCTCTGTCAAAAGAAACAGCACATTTCTTTCCTTCTATTGTGTACTCATGGGCTTCTGTATCAGACTTCCTGTTTTCAGCTTAAACCTCCAGGGCTAGGGCTTGAGCATGCTCAGTTTGTTCTCCCTGCTGTAATCTGAGCTTAGAACTATGAGCAGTAGGGTGAGACTCAGGCAGGAAGTGATGTTACACCAAGCTAATATGGCAGCTGCTATCCTAAACAAACCGAGACAGTGTCTAGAGCTGTTTACTCAGGTATGTTAAAGCATTCTAAGGAATAAAAATGGCATTCTAGCTTGCACTGTTTTGACTGCCTTTGTGGCTTTCCTTCTCATTTAAAGCATAGCTCATTTAAAAATCTCAGCTGTCAATCAAATATTGTCTGCCCCTCCTCTATGCCTTAGGCAATTACTTTCACTTTCCATTTAGCACTTACTAGAAATTGCTGCTCTCCCCACATTCCCACGTTCTCTTCACCGTTTAATTGTGTAGCCAGGGCATGGGGATGGACATCAGGTCCCCCATTCTGGTGAACAAATAAGATTCCTTAACTTCTTTGGGCTTTTTAGAGGAAATTGTTGGTTGATAGGAATAGGAACCTCAAATAAGACAAATTGCTGGTCCCAGCGTATAAATTCAAAAGTTGTATCGCTGTGAATTCCTAGGAGCCTGTGTCACACTCCCAAAGGTATAGGATAAAGTCAAATTGTTGGAATAAACAGCTTCAAAGCAGTATTTTCAAACTGCATGTGTTTTTATTAGCAGTGCAACACACTACATGTTTCGGGTGAAACCCTTTTTCAAGTGTTCATGAAACATGTAGTGTGTTGCACTGCTAATAAAAAAACACATGCAGTTTGAAAATACTGCTTCGAAGCTGTTTATTCCAACAATTTGGAATAGGAACCTGTTGTGTGGGCTTCTTCCTTAAGTGTCATCTGAGGCTACTGAGTGAAGAGATTCCAGACTCAGGATTGATAATGGAGGCTCAGGAGGCAATAATGTAATTAGTGGCTCAGTGAGTATAGATAGTCTGGCCATAAATAGCACAGCTAGTGGCAACTAAACTAAACTAATTCAAAATTTGGAATAAAGCATTCCTGGGCCAGCACTTCCCTTAGTAAAACTTTTTATTTCATTTTACACACATCACAGTGCTCCAACGTTTCGGTCCCTCTTGGGACCTTTCTCAAGGATAATATACAATGTGCAATAAAACTTTATATAGTGATCACAATACAAAATGGCGCCAACGTGACCTCATAGGGTTTAACAATTTGTAACCAATAGTGTTCCATCTAATTTACATACAATCAATTAGTGCATGTGTTAAAAATTGCAGTAAAAAAATTCTTTCAAGTTTTACTTAAATATGTGCAATATACCGTGTTATCAGTAGGTGTCCCAATCTGCTCAATAACAAATCTTAAAAGCGGTGCATGTTTCATCCTATCCTAACACAAGGGAAAGTTGTGCAATGAGGCTGTGACCACAAAATCCATATAGTCAAATACAAGAGTCCTCTGCACTCAACCCATTATCAATATATTTAAGAAAAAGACATTTTGTGCTACTGCTACTGAAAAATGCCTTACCCTTTAAACAAAACAGGGATTGTTTGTCCATATATTGCAATATATTTATGCTGAACAACTACGTCAAAGTCATCCCATATCTGGTCAGACCTACGCTTAATTTTCATCTGATTCATTAAGAATTCTATTGCTTCATTATACATTTTACAAAGGGACTAGGTTTTACCTGCACCTTACTTGCTGCTTTCAAAGTAAAACCTCCCAAACTTGGCTGCCCTTTTATTAGACACCAGTGGGATCACCTGACTATAGCTAGGAAGGGTGGGAGCTACAATATGGAGCTGGTCACTGCTCCTGTATAACTATAACAAACAAGGGAAAGTTGTGCTCACCACTATTTTTTAAAACCATTAGGCGGGGGTGCAATATATATATACTGTATATATATATACACACACACACCATTGGGGGTTACTAAATGAGATGTCACACCACAAATGATCATTGGGTTCAAGTTGTAAAACAACTGTCAGAATTAATCATCCCTTAAATGACCAGTAACATCAAAAAATTAAATTGTTTTAAAGTAATAAAAAATATAATGCAGTGTTGCCCTGCACATGTAAAACTGCTGTGTTGCTTCAGAAACACTACTATAGTTTATATAAACAAGCTGCTGTGTAGACATTGGCACAGTCATTCAAGCACAGGATACACAGTAGATAACAGATAAGTACTACTATAGTTTATATAAACAAGCTGCTGTGTAGCCATGGAGGCAGCCATTCAAGCACAGGATACACAGTAGATAACAGATAAGTACTACTATAGTTTATATAAACAAGCTGCTGTGTAGCCATGGGGGCAGCCATTGAAGCACAGGATATACAGTAGATAACAGCTAAGTACTACTATAGTTTATATAAACAAGCTGTTGTGTAGCCATGGGGGCAGCCATTCAAGCACGGGATACACAGTAGATAACAGATAAGTACTACTATGGTTTATATAAACAAGCTGCTGTGTAGCCATGGGGGCAGCCATTGAAGCACAGGATATACCGTAGATAACAGATAAGTACTACTATGGTTTATATAAACAAGCTGTTGTGTAGCCATGGGGGCAGCCATTCAAGCACAGGATACACAGTAGATAACAGATAAGTACTACTATAGTTTATATAAACAAGCTGCTGTGTAGCCATGGGGGCAGCCATTCAAGCACAGGACACACAGTAGATAACAGACAAGTACTACTATAGTTTATATAAACAAGCTGCTGTGTAGCCATGGGGGCAGCCATTCAAGCACAGGATACACAGTAGATAACAGATAAGTACTACTATAGTTTATATAAACAAGCTGCTGTGTAGCCATGGGGGCAGCCATTCAAGCACAGGATACACAGCAACTTGTTTATATAAACTATAGTAGTGTTTCTGAAGCAAACAGATCAGTTTTACCAGTGCAGGACAACAGTACATTAGATTTTCATTACTTTAAAACACTTTGATTTTTTGGTGTTACTGTTTCTTTAAGTCTGTCATCTCTAAAGTCTGATAAATCAATTATAAATAGGCTGTAGCTCACCTTTAGTATATGTAGGTGGATTCTTCTGTAAGGGTGTCCTGTGTCCACACGCAAATTGATACACGCAGTATTATAGTAGAAAGCAGGACAAATCCAAGGCAGTAACTACGACTGCAAAATACTTTTATTAGGGAAAAGACATGTTTCGGGCATTGGCCCTTTATCAAGTATGCAAAACCAAACACAAGGGAAGTATTTAAACTTTCCTTAACCTTTCACCTCTGAAGTGCATTCTGGGTACATACATCGACAAATGCATTTAGAATGCTGTTTCCATTAATAGCATAAGATACAAATTACTCCATAAAATAATAAATATTAAATTACTTAAACATGATGTGTTATACATTCCATATGTGATAAATAAATACATTCTTCAACTCCCTATGAAAAGTGTCCATGCCTTAAAATATTTCTTATGTGAATAAATGACGTTACAAGACCAATCCTCAATCTTGTCTGTGAATCATTGTGCTCTGTGTTAAGTCCAAATAAAACGACAGGCCACTACATACATTAACCTAGCCTGAACGGAAAGGAAACTGCTCATTAAAGGGAACCCATCACCCAAAAAAATCATTCAAAATCCTATTTTATCACATTAGTCAAGCAAAATGAACTTTAATTACACTATATAAATTATTTGAATCTTGCTTCCTTCAGTCTGGGATTTCAAAATAAAAGCAAGCAGGCAGCAGCCATTTTGTGGACACTGTTATTAAGACAAGCCTTGTATCATCTCAGAATCTTGTTTGTGCACCAGAATGGGGGACCTGATGTCCATCCCCATGTCCTGGTTACACAATTAAATGGTGAAGAGAACGGGGGGAATATGTGGAGAGCAGTGACGTCTAAGAAGTGCTGAATGGAAAGTGAAAGTAATTGTCTGCCCCACCTCTATGCCACGGGCTTTGAGGAGGGGCAGACAATATTTGATTGACAGCTGAGATTTTTACATGAGCTTACAACAGTTATGAATGCTTTAATAAAAAATAGAAATTGGATTTCATGCTTAATTTGAAAAGGACTTTTATTATACAGATTTTTGTGTCTGGGTGACAGGTCCACTTTAAGCCTATCCAGCTACAACTTGATACATGTTCCTAAAATATATAAACATAAATATTGTAACATTTTTGACATAATTTATACAATGTTACCAATTTCATCAACTTCTTGTAACCCCTTTACATTCTCACTTCTAGGGGAATTAACAATAATTTCTTACTTAGATATTTGAACTAAGACTGGTACTTTAAATTCTATGTTTATTAGAGTCACCCCCGGCGATAATCTTACGAACTTCATAAACAGACTATTTGGCTATTAATACCGCCTGAAAAAGAAACACATTAAATTACAATTGCGCAGTATAAATTAGAGGAAGCATGTTAAATTTAACTGTTCATTCATCCCTTAAGGGTAAGTGCTCTCTAAACATCTAATCCAATGAGAGCTTCTCTCTGTAGGAGCAAAGTGTTTCTATCACCCCCCTGTCTTGTAACGTCATTTATTCACATAAGAAATATTTTAAGGCATGGACACTTTTCATAGGGAGTTGAAGAATGTATTTATTTATCACATATAGAATGTATAACACATCATGTTTGTCATTTAATATTTATTCTATTATGGAGTAATTTGTATTTTATGCTATTAATGGAAACAGCATTCTAAATGCATTTGTCGATGTATGTAACCAGAATGCACTTCAGAGGTGAAAGGTTAAGGAAAGTTTAAATACTTCCCTTGTGTTTGGTTTTGCATACTTGATAAAGGGCCAATTCCCGAAACATGTTGTGGAGCACTTTTCCCCAATAAAAGTACTTTGCAGTCGTAGTTAATGCCTTGGACTTGTCCTGCTTTCTACTATAATACTGAGAGTATCTCTAAAGTTTGACCCTTTCCTTGAACTGGAAGGAGCACCCAAGGCATGAAAGTTACAGCTAAAGAGAAATAACTATCATTTGAGTATGGGAAGTGGAGAGACTGCATGAGGAGGATATTCTGTATGACACTGCAAGCTTCTCCTGCCTCCAGAGGGGAGATCTGCCCATGAAATGATAGATATGGCCATATACAAGAAACATTTAAACCCAGCATGTGCGCATATGACCTTCATAGTTATATGTATAGGATATAAATCAGTTCTTTTCTTCAGTGTATACAATAGAGGAGTCTGAGTTCCCAGGCTCACTTTATAGCTGCACTAATGGCTCAGCTCAATCTAGTCAGTGGCTGACTCTGGGACTGATTCATAAACCTTTAATAAAAGTGTATATAAACAAGGCTCCAGGGCCTGATGGCATACACCCCCGGGTTCTAAGAGAGCTTAGTTCAGTTTTAGACCAGCCCCTATTTCTGATTTTCTCAGATTCACTTTCATCTGGTATGGTGCCTATGGATTGGAGAAAAACTGATGTTATTCCAATATTTAAAAAGGGGTTATGATCTCAGCCTGGCAATTATAGGCCAGTAAATTTGACATCTGTGGTGGGCAAATTATTTGAAGGCTTGTTAAGGGATCACATTCAAAATGTTGTCCTAGTGAATGACATTATGAGCAGCAATCAGCATGGCTTTATGAAGGATAGGTCATGTCAGACAAATTGAATTGTTTTTTATGATGAGGTAAGTAAGATGCTGGACAGTGGGGGGCAGTAGATGTGATCTATTTGGATTTTGCCAAAGCGTTTGATACTGTGCCCCACAAACGACTACTTTCTAAACTAAGGTCTTTTGGGCTTAATGAAGTCGTTTGCACATGGATAGGAAACTGGCTACAGGATCGGGTACAGAGGGTGGTTGTTAATGGGACATTCTCTACTTGGAGTAAGGTTCTTAGTAGGGTCCCTCAGGGCTCAGTATTGGGTCCACTTTTATTTAACTTGTTCATTAATGACTTAGGGGAGGGGGTTGTAAGTAATGTATCAGTGTTTGCAGATGACACAAAATTATCAGCCCAATTAATTCCATCCAGGATGTGACACTTGCAACAGGATCTTGACAAACTGGCAATCTGGGCAGCTAAGTGGCAAATGAGATTCAATTTTGATGTAAAGTCCTGCACCTGGGATGTAAAAATATCCATTTATACCCTTAATGGGACTGCACTAGGCAAATCCATTATGGAAAAGGACCTTGGAGTCCTTGTAGATAATAAACTTGTCTGTAGCAAGCAATGCCAGTCAGCAGCATCAAGGGCAAATAAGGTCTTGACTTGTATTAAAAGGGGCAGAGAGTCACAGGAGGAGGGGGTCATTCTTCCACTGTATAGAGCACTTGTAAGGCCCCATCTAGAATATGCCGTACAGTTTTGGTCTCCATCACTCAAACAGGACAATATTGTATTAGAGAGGGGACAGAGAAGGGCAACTAAGCTGGTAAAGGGAAAATCTTAGCTATGAGGAAAGACTGGCCAAATTGGGGATGTTCACACTGGAGAAGAGGCGCTTAAGGGGTGATATGATAACTATGTATAAATATATAAGGGGATCATATAATAATCTCTCTAATGATTTATTTACCAGTAGGTCTTTCCAGCTGACACGAGGTCACCCATTCCAATAAGAATAAAGGAGGTTCCATCTAAATAATTGGAAGGGGTTTGTTACACTGACAGCTGTGAAGATGTGGAATTGTCTCCCTGAATCAGTGGTACAGGCTGATACATTAGATAGGTATAAGGAAGGGTCGGATGCTTTATTCACCAGTAGCTCCTCCCAGCAGACAGGAGGGAGCCAATGAGATTAGAGGAGGGAAAGGGGTGTTACAGGGAGAGCTGGGAAGTGAATCAGGGGTACAGGCTGATACATTAGATAGGTATAAGAAGGGGTTGGATGGTGTTTAGCAAGTGAGGGAATACAGGGATATGGAAGATAGCTCATAGTACAAGTTGATCCAGGGACTGGTCCCATTGCCATTTTGGAGTCAGGAAGGAATTTTTCCCCCTCTGAGGCAAATTGGAGAGGCTTCAGCTGTTTTTTTTTTTTTTGCCTTCCTCTGGATCAACTGCCAGTTAGGCAGGTTACAAAAAAAAAAGTAAAAAGGTTGAACTTGATGGAAGTGTGTCTTTTTTCAACCTAACTTACTATGTTATTATGTATAGGGTATAGGGTTTCCATCTTTTAGAAAATAAAATTCTGACCAATCTTATACATACATAAGACCAACCAATTCGTCTTTTACTTCCTATATACAGAGGTCGTTTCAAGATCAGTCCCTCCAACAAGGGGCCAATCTCGCAGGAAGCAAGTGACACAACAATGGGGGACAAGAATAAAAATCAGAGGAACAAGAGAATCTTGAATCTGACACTGGAGATGATCTATCTGCTGACTGGAGAGGTGAGGGGCACTGTGACTGGCACACTGACAAGAGACTGTCTGTCTGTACAAAGGGGGTCTCTCTGCAGCTCAAACACCATTCTCTCTTCCTTTCAATATTTAGCACTACATCCCTAGGAAGAAGTCAGATGATGGGGGGGCCCTGCATGCCCCTGGCTCCGTCATACAGAAGGAAAATAACAAGAATGACAAGAAGATCCTGGAACTCATGTCCAACATCATCCAGCTGCTGACTGGAGAGGTGGGTACAGCGGCCCCTTATTGTTTAGTAACAGTGGATGATAATCCCTTTCTCTGGCTGGGGGATGACTGGAACATTGTGTGTGACAGGTTGCCATAAGGACTGATCATGTTTCCATATATTTTTCCTTGGACGAGTGGGACTATATAAAAGGAAACAGGGAAGGGATGAAGGAGGAGCCACAGCAGCTCCACCCACCAGGTAAGTAAAAGTCATTTTTTCTGTATGAAGATGTAAATATGATGGAATTTGTTTTGATGGTATTTTGAGGAGTGGGTGGGCAATGTTTTATGCAAGGATGTGCATTTATGTGCAAAAGTACCCCAAAAATGTATGTCTTGCTTTCTTTTCCAGTATGTAGCCATGAAGATCAGAGCACTATTGCAGCTAATCTGGAAGCAACATTATGTTATAATAATGAGCCAAGCAACTTTGTGATTGAAGAAGCAGATTTTTGTGACGATGAAAATCTCACAACTCCTGAAATTTCTCCAGCAGAACAGCCCCTAACAGCCAATGGGATTAAAGAGGAAGCAGCTTCATGTGAAGGAGGAAGCCAATCAGATTGCAGCATTAATCCACTTACAGAACAGATACAGGGAACATATACACCCACTCCTATCATGGGATGCAGCCTGAATACCAGTTTATTAGATAATTATATATTACATGGTATTGCAGAGGAACCAGCTTTATATGAAGGAGGAAACTATTCAGAATACAGTGTTAATCTATTTACAGGACAGATACAGGGAACTGATACCCCTACTCCTATCATGGGATACAGGCTTATAAATAGCTCAAATGAAATGTCAAGTGCATCTCAACAAATACGAGCATTACAAGGAATATATACGTGCTCGGAGTGCCATCAAAGTTTTTATCGAGAAATAGACCTTGTTAAGCATCAGAGGATTCACAGTGTGGAAAAACCGTTTTCCTGTTCGGAGTGTGGGAAATGCTTTACACTTCGCTCAAACCTTAACGCACATAAGAAAATTCACACGGGAGAGAGACCATTCACTTGTTCAGAATGTGGGAAATCTTTTATATATCATTCAACTCTCATTTCCCACGTGCAGATTCACAAAAGACTTAAACCTTTTTCTTGCTCTGAATGTGGCAAATGTTTCACACGCCGTGCCTACCTTAATGTCCATCAGATGATTCACTCTGGGGAGAAACCATATACTTGTTCTGACTGTGGCAGGACTTTTACACAACGTTCATACCTTATTGTGCATCAGAGAAATCACACAGGAGAGAAGCCTTTTTCCTGTGCTGAATGTGGGAAATGTTTTACGCTAAGCTCAAACCTCAATGTGCATCAGAAAATTCACACAGGGGAGAAGCCATACTCTTGCTCAGAATGTGGGAAATCTTTCACATATAATTCATCTCTTATTTCCCATCAACAAGTTCACAAAAGGCTAAAACCTTTTTCATGTTCTGACTGCGGAAAATGTTTCACACGCCGAGCCTACCTTAATATACATCAGCGGATTCACTCCGGGGAGAAACCATTTTCTTGTTCCGTATGTGGGAAATGTTTTGCGCAACGCCCGTACCTTATAGCGCACGAGAAGACGCACTCGGATGAAAATCCCTTCTCCTGTTCCGAATGCGGGAAATGCTTTGCACAACGCACGTACCTTAAAGCACATCTAAAAATTCACTCAGGGGAGAAAGTGCACTCTTGTTTGGAATGTGGAAAGTGTTTTTTACTGCGCTCACGACTCATCGTACATCAGAAAATTCACACAGGAGAAAAACCATATTCCTGCTCTCAGTGTGGCAAATGTTTCACACGACGCGCTCAGCTTGCTCTTCATCAAAACATTCACACAGGGAATAAACCGTACTCTTGTTATGAGTGTGGGAAATGTTTCACAGATCCCTCGACCCTGAATGCTCATCGAAAAATCCACACAGGGGAAAAACCATACTGTTGTTCTGAATGTGGGAAGTGTTTTGTGCGACCATCAAGACTCGCTGCTCATCAAAGAATTCACACAGGGAAAAGCCTTGATTTTGTTCTGAATGTGGCAAATATTTCGTAGATCGCTCATCCCCTACTGCACGTCGGAAACATCCTTCAGAACTTCCCATATTCATATGGGAGAGAAAACATACTTAATGGCGTAAGGTTCCATTTGTTCCACAGCTTCATGTACAGCCCAGAGTTCCTGAATGAAATTTGTACATTTTTTTTGTATATATTTGATTCAAACACTGGGCTCAACTACCTGAGAGACACATGCCGGATGAAGTTGCACATGTATAAAAATAAATAAAACTAATATTTAAAAAAAAAAAAATATTAAAAATTTTCCTTCGGCCATGATGCAACTACTGGAAGGGCAATCCACATGCTGTTTTTATTAGTCAAGATAAAATTCAATAGCCTTTTATTCCTCGGACGTAGATACATGAGAAGAAGAGACCATTGGATTATGTAACATCCAAAACCCAACAGCATTCTGTCCTGTTTTCTGCAGCTGCATGACATGATTTTGTGGGACAGATATTTTAGGGAGTTCTATTTATTATAATTTGTAGGTCGGATTCAGTTACTAACAATGTAAAAAAATTCTCGTGTGTTTTCTTGCAAAATCTTTTTTTTTTTGCGGAGAGTGATTTTTTTCCATATTCCTATCTTTTTTTAAAAAAATAACAAACTCACCAGGTTTCAGATCACAAGCTTTTATTTTTTAAGAAAGCCAAATTGAGGTGAAAAAAAATCAGGTCAGGGAAGACAGAAAGTAATCGATGCAAGAAAACAAGAGTGAGCTATAGAACACGCATTTTTTTTATATATTTTCACCTAAACCCGAAACATCAAGGGAGAATTTTGTGGATCACGCAGAATCTTATCATTAGGGATGCATCAAATCCACTATTTAGTATTCAGCTGAATCCCCCACTCTTTCGTGAAAGATTACGCAAAATACAGAACCGAATCCAAACCCTAATTTGCATTTGAAAAATTAGGGGCGGGAAAGGAAAAAGTGGAAAAAATATTTGTACTTCCTTGTTTTGTGACAAAAAGTCACGTGATTTCCCTTCCTGCCCGTTATTTGCATATGCAAATTAGTATTCAATTTGGTTCAGCGAGGCACAAAGATTTGCCCAAATCCCGAACCAGATCCTGGATTCCGTGCTACTTATCATGCAACAGATTTTACAGTTTGCAACAAAATCGGATCATCCATGCTGTAATGTAAATGTGATCACATAATGTTTGGTGGATTCTTGTTTTCATGTGTTTACACCTGACAACCATGGAGGCAAAAAGTAGATACATGCAAGGCAACATTTCGGACCCCACTGGGCCCTTTCTCAAGCCTATCTGTGACAACACAAGTTGTACCTGGTTTGCAGTCTTGCATCAGGTGTCATTTCCTACCAGCACTCGTCTTGTGTCATCAGCAGATCTTTCATGTAGTTGTCAGGTCCAATTTAATCACAATTTCTATGTAACTACAGGGGGAAGAGGAATGGCCCAGTGCTACTAACAGTGTTTGGGGAACCTTTTGATAAACCAGTGAAAATTTAACTTTTATTCAACTCCACATCTTTCTGCCTGGTTTATAAATGTGAGTAGATTGACAAGTCTGATTATCAGACAATTCACACAGGAATAAGACTTCAGTTCTGTATGTAGTGATATGTATCCATCGATGGTCATTGCATAAGTCACCACTAAGTTTGTTTTTACTTCCACTGGCTCTACACGTTTACAGTCAATGCTATATATGGTGTTGCTTTTACATGGTGCTAAAAATTACATTATCTTCGAAAATAGCCCCTTTATTGGAGCTCCTTATCTAAATTGTTACAATTACTTATTTGCTTATCTCAGAATTGTTACAAAGTATATAATTTGCATGACACTTGAGACACTTTGCATGACACTTGGGAAAGAGTATGTAATGACCCGAAAACATGTCGTGTAGTAGCCCTAAATAAACACAACCACAGCGTTTTTGCTACTGAGAAGTGCTCTCCTCATTTGTAAATCTGTTACTTGATATTGGGATAGCGGTATACCCAAAAGAGAATTTAATGCATTCCTGATAAGTTAAGAAGGCAGTGCGGAGAATGTCTTGCTTATTTCAAGTATCTCATTTGTATCTGGTGGCTGTTCTGGGCTCTCTGCCAAAAGCCAATGAAATTAGAAACTCTTTTTCTGGGTGTTCAGGGCAGAGAAAGTCGGGACTTTTCCGGACAAATGCAGGACTGCTGGTTGAGCTGTCAAAAGAGGGAACAGTTGGAAGGTATGGTGTGGGTCGACTTTTCCTCAACTAGCCCCACACTTGCACCCGGTTTTGACCTGTACAGCCTGGTATTGCCGGCAGCTTACATATCACTAGTCGCCAGGGTTTACATATAGGATAAATGAAAAAACCCTAATTTTGTAGGCAATTATAAGTAATATATGGTGTTGCTTTTACATGGTGCTAAAAATGAATATTATCTTTAAAAATAGCCCCTTTATTGGAACTCCCTATAGATGTTCTCTGGTCCCTGTCTGTGTTTCAAATGAGGAGTGGGCGTGTCCTAACGGTCCCTGCCAGAAGCACAGTAGGAGGGGGACAGCCAATCACAGCCCTGCAGTCACACAAGCACAGACAGGCTTCAGTTCCCTATCAGGTCCTGCTAGCTGCTGATTGGTTCCTGTCCTACAGTGCAGTGAGCTGAGTGCACAGCCTGGGAATTCAGGGAGCAGCAAGTGGAAGAGAAGGGAGGGATTATTAGGGTTTTTGCAGAAATATTCAATAAATCAGCCTGAAACACTACTTTTAAGCACAAGTCCACTGGTTAGTTCTTATTTTTTACACAAAATGTCTCCTTTAAATAATGTTTAGTAGCCCTTTATACTCGCGCAGACATAGGTACAATTCCCAGGATGCACCTGCAAGATGACTAAAGCAGCAGTTACCAGAGAAGCTGGTCCCTTTGCTGTATGAATGGCTCCAGTGGTTATTACTGACACCACATTATCTAGACTGGGGCTCCCCTAATTCCCAATAAAAGTGATTAACATCCCGCTCGGAGGTAACGGAGTATCAGTCGCCTTCCCGGTTCTGCCTCCACCAATGGACACGAAATAAAACACAAACAATCCTGTAACATTACTTCCGCAAACAGCACAAGTCTCAACCGGAAGTTCCTCCTGCGTGTCAAATGCAACCATTGCTCAGATTTGCTCTCAGTACCCACGTGATGCTTTTCACTTCCTGCAGCTGGCGCTGTGTTTGAAGTTCCCACCTTGGAAAACGCAAACACCCAGAATGCTACGACTAGCAACTCTCTTTACTTAGGATCAAATAATCCTATCGATTATTTATAATGTTATCGTTTACTAATCCCAGAGTGCGTTGGAAGCAGGAAAAAAGCGGCGCCACGTGATGTGTGAGGACCAATCAGGGCAGACTTGTCCTACAGCGAGTTGCGGAGGAGATGTGATTCTGTGGGAAAGAAAGTTTAGTCATAAATGAAAGAGTAAATCCCCAGAAACTGTGCTGCGAGTGTTTTAGGCGGAGGGGTTGCTGGTGTCTCTAAACTCGTGGATACGCCAGTGTTCTGCGTGGAAGTCACACGAGAGACTGGTAATGGGCTAATGATATCTGCTTGTCAAACAGCAGCGGCCCATAACTTGATTTAGCGCAGGACTGCAGGTACATGAGAAGTAATGCCGCTTTAGGGCAGGCGCTACACCGATTGGCTCTGAATGTGCACGTGATACACCTGATTTCCTGTAGGCGTTGACACTGGGATTTGTAGTTTACGGCCACAATATTCAATTCCCAGCGTGCCGGTAGTGGAGTATCACGTGACCAATTAGAGCAAATCACTGCAGCGCTTGCTCAGGGTACCGAAGGTCGGAGGCGGAGCTTCTCAATCACAGACTACAGAGGTAGGAATAAAGGTTCCTACTGCACATTAAGTGCCCCGTACTTGATCCTGAGTGTATCAGTTACAGCCGTGGCCTCACCCCCTGCTCTTTACCAGGTCAGCGCTTCCCTCTCAGGTTCCTTGTGTCTGTCCTCCATTGTCTGTGTAGCACAACTGCACTCACTCACCTTCTTATTAATAATGTCTGTAGCTGACTGAGCTCCTGCTCCAATGGATGAGACAGGGCAGCTCCTTGGGCTTCTGTACAGACCAAACACACCCAGTATAACCTTATTAAATAGCTGCCACTACAGCTCACCCCATAAATCTCTGCTCACACAACATACATGTCAATTAATCAGCTCAGGGGAGGGCTCAGTGTCACAGGGTGTAGTGACGTGTACAGGCGTCACATGGGCAGGATTACTTTATTATACAGGTGGAAATAGGAGGCGTGTCCTGTCACAGTAGGTGGGGCCATCACAAACATGGCTGCCCTCAGTCCTTCATTGCAAGGCAAAGACTCTTGCAGGTAATTAGGTAATGAGCAGGCGTTTGTTATGTAGAATAGGCCCGTTTAAAAAGAACCGGATTATTTTATCCACAATATCTTACAGCACATTATTCTCATATTTGACACCATAGCCAAGGTGGGAACTTACATTATTAACCAACACCAACAAATCACCCTCCATTAGTGCAAACGGGAGGAGAAGTAACCCTATCCAAAAGAATCTGTAATGTCAGCCTAAGGGGAAACTGTCATATATCTATATATATATATATATATATATATATATATATATATATATATATATATATATATATATATATATATATATATATATATATATATATATATATATATATATATGTGTGTGTGTCCTAAGTCCAAGTTGTGTGATGCCCCAGTAATATGTTAACATAATAAACCACTTTGAGGGAAATTGCTGGGAATAATCCTGTATAGAAATGTGTAAATGCTTAATTCCAGGGTCACTTCCAGGTCAGTCCCTCCCACAAGGAGCCAATGGGAATGTGGGAGGAAGCGAGTGACACAGGGATGAAGGGGAAGAAGAAGAAGGATAAAAATGAGGAGGAGGAGGAGCGGGGGAAGAAGGAGAGAATGGTGAATCTGACACTGGAGATGATCTATCTGCTGACTGGAGAGGTGAGGGGCACTGTGACTGGCACACTGACAAGAGACTGTCTGTCTGTACAAAGGGGGTCTCTCTGCAGCTCAAACACCATTCTCTCTTCCTTTCAATATTTAGCACTACATCCCTAGGAAGAAGTCAGATGATGGGGGGGCCCTGCATGCCCCTGGCTCCGTCATACAGAAGGAAAATAACAAGAATGACAAGAAGATCCTGGAACTCATGTCCAACATCATCCAGCTGCTGACTGGAGAGGTGGGTACAGCGGCCCCTTATTGTTTAGTAACAGTGGATGATAATCCCTTTCTCTGGCTGGGGGATGACTGGAACATTGTGTGTGACAGGTTGCCATAAGGACTCATCATGTTTCCATCTATTTTTCCTTGGACGAGTGGGACTATATAAAAGGAAACAAGGACCTTTATGAGGAAGGGATAAAGGAGGAGCCTCAGCAGCTCCACCCACTGGGTGAGTAATGGGTGCCGGGCACAACATTTCAGAATCTTGTGTATATCTAGTCTTTCTAGAACAACATATCATAGGGGAGCTATACTGCCAATAAAGTTTATTTGTGATTGTATAACCTCACAAAATAGTAGGAAAGTGCCCTTAAACCCTTATTTGCTGGGTAACAGTTGTGGTGCTGACAGTGTGTTTGGGGGGATGCCAGAGGTTAATAAAAGGGGGAAAAAGGGAAGTTTGGAAAATAAATTAAACATGGTGCTTGTTAAAATGGTGTAATACGTAAATAAGAGAGGGAGAAGAAATGTACCAGATGATTTCTCATGCTTGTGTCTTTGCCAGACTGTGAATATGAAGATAAGAGAGATATTACAGCTGATCTGGGAGGAACATTATGTTATAATAATGAGACAAGCAAGATTGGGGCTGAAGGAGCAGATTTTTGTGACAAGGGTAATTCCACAAACCCTGAAATTTCTCCAGTGGAACAGCCCCCACCAGCCAATGGGATTAAAGAGGAATCAACTTTTTGTGAAGGAGGAAACCAATCAGATTGCAGAATGAATCCACTTACAGAACAGATACAGGAAACAGATACATCTACTCCTATCATGGGATACAGCCTGAAGAACCGTGGGGCAGATAACTACATATTAAATGGTATTAATGAGCAGTCAACTTCATGGGAAGGAGGAAACCAATCAGATAACAGTATTAATCCATTTACAGAACAGATACAGGGAACAGATATACCTACTCCTATCATGGGATGCAGCCTGAATAACAGCTTGTCACATAATTATATGTCAGATAATATAGAAGAGGAAGCCGTGTCATGGGAAGAAGAAAAGCTTTCTGACTTCAGAGTTATTACTGTTCCACAATCAATACAGAATAGCAGGGCAGATAACCCCACCATAGGATGCAGCCTGGCAGAATACTGGTCTATGGGCAGCTCTAGCTCTAAATCACAGACGGTACAAGGCACGAGCAATGGTATGGAGTGTAGTAAAGACAGAAACAATTGTCTCGGTAGACATCGCAGATCCCGCAAAAGAGAGGAGCAATTTATTTGTTTTCAGTGTGGAGACTGCTTTAAAACTGGCTCACAGCTTAAATCTCACGTGAAGACGCACGACAGAAAGAGAATATTTTGTTGCTCTGAATGTGGGAAATGTTTCCCGCGAAGCTCGGAGCTGAACCGTCATGTCCAGAGTCACCCAAGAACCAAACCCTTCTGTTGCTTTGAGTGTGGAAGAAGCTTTAAGCGGTACTCGGATTTTTACTCCCATCAGATCAAGCACACGGGAGAGGAACCCTTCCAGTGCCCTCAGTGTGGCAAACGCTTTACTCGCAGCGCCTACCTGAATGCTCACCTGAGAATGCACGCACGCAAAAAACTCTACTCTTGTTCTGAATGTGGGAAATGTTTCACGGATCAGGCCCCCTTCATCATGCACCAGAGGACTCACACCGGGGAGAAACCATTTGTTTGTTCTGAATGCGGCAAAGGCTTCGCCCAGCGCTCAAACCTCACGTCCCATCAGAAGATTCACAGTGGGGAGAAACCGTTCTCCTGCTCTGAGTGTGGGAAATCGTTTAAACGCCGCAGCAACCTTAAAGTACATCAGAGACTCCACACTGGAAATAAAATGTTTTCATGCTCTGAATGTGGCAAATGCTTTAGAGACCGCTCAAACCTTAATGTCCATCACAGAACCCACACGGGAGAGAAACCCTTTTCCTGTTCTGAATGTGGGAAATGTTTTACGCAACGGGGAGACCTTAAAACACACCACCGGCGAAAACACCAGTGAATGTACAAAACAGTGGGACGCAAAACAATGTCTATTGGATTTTCCAGAATCCCAGTCTGAAGGTCAGTTAGTGCGAGATTTTGGTGTGAACAGTTATACGCTGCTCTAGATATTCTTGGAACATTGGCAATGTATTTATATATCATGTTACTATGAGCTGACGAGGATCGCTGCAATGTGATACAAGGAATCTGGCAGTTATTTAAAAGAAGAGCTACAAATACATAAAATAACGGCAAACTTGGCGGATTTCACGCGACTGATCTGTGACACATTTGCAGGAATGAGCCCCAACAGTTTTGGGTTTCAATCACTTAGGGCTGTGCCATAAGGAGCAAGTAGCCCATGAATGTCTGATATTACTGCGCCCCAAAGCTAAATCTTTCATGGGACCCAAACACTTGGGAAGATGCTGTGTTTCACTGATACAGCTGCCATGGATCCTCAATATTCATTCCTTCCCCCCACGCTATGTTGTTACCATCTCTCTAGCTCAGGGGTCCCCAACCTTTTTTACCCGTGAGCAACATTCACATGTAAAAAAAAGTTTTGGTGCAACACAAGCATGAATAATTTTCCTTGTTGTGCTGCTGTTGAGAACTAAAGTATAACTAAAGAAGTAGGTAGAAATATTATACATTATATTTTGTGCTTCTGTAACAGCCCAAGGCAACCACAGCCCTTTAGCAGTAAAGATCTGTGTCTCCAAAGATGCCCCAGTAGCTCCCCGTCTTCTTTTCTGCTGATTCACTGATTCACATGCTCTGTGCTGCTGTCACTTACTGAGCTTAGGGAGCCACTCACAATATACAGTACATATAGAATAGAAATGTCACAATATAAGGCTGATTAGTAATTAATACAGATAATTACTACATGGCAGCACAGAAACCAGTGCAATTAGCATCAGAATTGAATAATCAGCAAACCTGTAGCATCAGCTTATATTACAGCCAGGGAAGCTCATTTTCTGCTGGATAATTAGTGACGAGCCCCTAAGCTTAGCTTCTCAACAGCCAATCAGAGCCCACTGAGCATGTGAGTGTCACAGACACTTTCCAAGATGGTGACCCCCTGTGACAAGTTTGAAGTCCTGGATCATTGCTGCTATTGACAAGCTGAAACTTTAGACTGGTGCAATAAGCAGAATATGTAAAATATGAGATTTTTAAACATATTTGTTTTTAGGGTTTAGTTCTCCTTTAAGGGCTGTGATTGGCTATTTGATAGTCCCTATGTGGACTGACAGCCTACAGGAGGCACTCATTTTTATACAACCAAAACTTGTCTCCAAGTCAGGAATTAAAAAATAAGCATCTGCTTTGAAGCCACTGGGAGCAACATCCAAGGGGTTGATGAGTAACGTTGCTCATGAGCTACTGGTTGGGGATCACTGCTCTAGCTGAACAACCTGTATGTCCATAGAATTTATATATATATTAGACGTTTTATTTTCTGATAAGCCTTGAAACAATGAATGTTATTCTAAACTCTTTACAGTGTCTCCTCTCTATTCTGAAGACATGAGCCTTAAATGGCCTCCAGTGCTCTGTTTATTATAAAGACATATTTATTTATGTATAAGCTGCCTTTATGCTTGGTCTCCATATAAGATAAATAAAATACTTATCATTTTGTAGACAGTAATGTATACTTTATGGTGCTGGTTTTACTTTAGGGCAAAAAATATTATCTTTTAAAAAAATAGCCCCTTTATTGGAGCTCCCTATAGATGTTCTCTGGTCCCTGTCTGTGTTTCAAATGAGGGGTGGGCGTGTCCCTGCCAGAAGCACAGTAGGAGGGGGACAGCCAATCACAGCCCTGCAGTCACACAAGCACAGACAGGCTTCAGTTCCCTATCAGGTCCTGCTAGCTGCTGATTGGTTCCTGTCCTACAGTGCAGTGAGCTGAGTGCACAGCCTGGGAATTCAGGGAGCAGCAAGTGGAAGAGAAGGGAGGGATTGTTAGGGGATTTGCAGAAATATTCAATAAATCTACTTGAAACACTTTTTTTTAGCATATTCCTTCTATACTGTATTTAAAAGCGTTTAATGCACTGGCACATTTCTGTTTTTTCCTCTTTAAAAGCTCTCAGGAAGTTCAATCAGTGACCAGCAGTTTATGTTGAGTAGAATAACCATTTAATCTGAAGAGTTTAGTCCATGGAATAAAATGGTAGCCCACCAGAATGTCCCCCATGTAAATAAAAACATCCCCCAATACTTACCCAAGTGCATAGCTCTGATTGTCGGTGTTCCATTTCCTGGGCTGCAACTGGAGGAATAATGATCTATAGCTACGGCCCTCAAAGAAAAATCCAGTGATATTCTTGACAATTGTATGCTTCTAAATTTGTGGCAAAACTTTGCAGAAGATCTTTTTCTCTTTCAACATGATCATTCTAAGCCTGGTCCATACAGACGGCCTTTACCATCATCTGACCTCAACCCAGCTGAACTGCTATGGAATGAATTGTAACCCCGGCCGTGAGACCAATGGCCAATATCTGTGCCCAACCTCAATGCTTGAACTCCCAGTAACAATGTTCCAACATCTAGTGGGACCTTCCCAGAAGCACCGGGGCAGTTATAGCAGCAAAGGGAGGGGCAACTGCATATTAATCCCATTGGTTTGGGAGCGAGATGTTGGACAGGCAGGTGTCTGGATAAGTTTGGTAATATAGTGTTGTGTTTATAGTAAATAATACAAATATAAGGATATTTCTGTGACCAAGAGACTAGAGTGCTCTCTCTTCCCAATCACTAAACTAACAGAGCACCAAACAGTCAGTAAAGGGAGTTGCTTTATTCTTCCATTCAGACATATGCTTTAAATAAAGGATGTCCGTGAGCTAGAGAGACTGCCATTGATCAAAAGATCTTTTGTCTCAGAAATGCCAACATTTGGTAAGTACTGCAGGATAAGGTACCTGATTGGCCTTCCAAATGTTATATTCTGTACCACCTTAAGACTAGTTGAAATCACATTTCCCAATCATATGAAGGATGTCTCTACTGTAATCATTGCCATGTCACATTCCCTACTGAGAGAGGGCGGATAAGGTGTGAAGAGAAGGAGATCTCACCATCAGCATAGGAAGGGGGTTCTTTACGGTAAGGACAGTCAGGTTATGGGATTCCCTACCAAGAGAGTGGGAATGAGTGATTCATTGGTGGGGAGGAAAAGAGATCTCACCATCAGCATAGGAAGGGGTTCTTTACTGTAAGGCAGGCCCGGACTGGCAATCTGTGGGTTCTGGCAAATGCCAGAGGGGCTGCTATAAGGTGCCATAGAAAGTCAGTATTTAGTGGGCTGGTGGGGGCTAGGTGGGCCTCTGTGTGGGCTGATTGGGCCTCTGGGTACCTGAAATGCCAGGGCCTATTTTAATTCTCAGTCCGGACCTGCTGTAAGGACATCAGGTTATGAGATTCCCTACCAAGAGAGGGGGAATGAGTGATTCATTGGTGGGGAGGAAAGGAGATTTCACCATGAGCATAGGAAGGGGTTCTTTACTGTAAGGGCAGTCGGGTTATAGGATTCCCTACCAAGAGAGGGGGAATGAGTGATTCATTGGTGGGGAGGAAAGGAGATTTCACCATGAGCATAGGAAGGGGTTCTTTACTGTAAGGGCAGTCGGGTTATGGGATTCCCTACCAAGAGAGGGGAATGAGTGATTCAGTGGTGTGGAGGAAAAGAGATTACATCATCAACATAGAAAGGGTTTGTTCCTGAAAGGGCAGTCCTTTTTTATATGGTTATGGGCCTCTTCCTGTTATGTCCCATAACCCCCTCAAGCCACTTTTGTGACATAATTTTACTTGGCAAATTCAGTATGGTTGGCAAGTATGAATTTTTCTACAAAGTAAATGCTAAATTTAAAACTATTAGCCAAAACGTACCAAATCCCAAAAAAAAAAAAAAAAATATTCACTCCACGGGTTTTTATACTTTTTTTTCCTCTTGCCTCATTCTGTAAAGGGACGGTTGTATTATCCAGTTTGTAGCGTACAATAGTAGTGGTAATTAACAATCACACAAGGAGCAGGTTTTTGCAAAATAAATTTAATTGAACATTTCCAACAGGTAAACAAATAAAATCCAATTTCAGTACAATGCTGTCGATTCATTGTGCTTCTCATAACAAGAGAATTCATCCTGAAAGTGAAGTTATACTTAGTTATTGATCAAGTACAGTGATAAAAACTACTTATGGAGCGGCTCATACAATGACCCACAGAGCAAATACATTTCGAGGCACATTTATCAAGGGTCAGATTTTAAATTCATATGCGTTTTTTTTTTTTTTTTTGTAACTCCCTTAAATTCAAATGAATTCAAAATTCTACCTGGCGAAATGAATTAAAGGAGACATATAGGATAAATGAAAAAATAACTAATTTTGTAGGCAATTATAAGTAATATATGGTGTTGCTTTTACATGGTGCTAAACATTAATATTATCTTTAAAAATAGCCCCTTTATTGGAGCTCCCTATAGATGTTCTCTGGTCCCTGTCTGTGTTTCAAATGAGGGGTGGGCGTGTCCTAACGGTCCCTGCCAGAAGCACAGTAGGAGGGGGACAGCCAATCACAGCCCTGCAGTCACACAAGCACAGACAGGCTTCAGTTCCCTATCAGGTCCTGCTAGCTGCTGATTGGTTCCTGTCCTACAGTGCAGTGAGCTGAGTGCACAGCCTGGGAATTCAGGGAGCAGCAAGTGGAAGAGAAGGGAGGGATTATTAGGGTTTTTGCAGAAATATTCAATAAATCAGCCTGAAAAACTACTTTTTTAAGCACAATTCTTCTATATCTAAATGAGTATAATGCACTGGTACATTCTTATTTTTTACACAATATGTCTCCTTTAATAAAATCGAATTATTTAAACTCGGGTGAATTTCAACAAACTGAAAACTTGAATTAAATTAGATTCGATTAAACTTGATTCTTTGAAAAAAAACTTGAATGTCGGGAAGGCTGCAAACATCTCCAAATTGATCCGTGGACCCCTTCCATTGACTTATACAGTAATTCGGCAGGTATAGGGGGCGTATAGTCAAATTTGAGTTCTTAAAGGGCCAGAGTATAATAAAATTCGAAAATCGAATTAGAAATTTAAAAAAAAAAAAAAACAATCCCTAGTGGAATTTGACAGTTTTGACCGTAAGAAAATTAGATTTTTCAATTCCAACCTTAATGTGGATCCAGGATCAAGCCACTTGCAGTACCAAGGATAACCTGACACCCCTTCCCAAATAAAAGTCAGCCACAAACTGTGGAACTACTTTTATTAAGCAAAATCTGAAGAAGCCTTGTGTCATTGGTCAAACAGGGCCAGGATAGGCAGATAACCCTTTAATTCCCAGCAACCCCTGCTGAACTTGTCTTCATACATCGGGAGCATCCTGAACCGCACCCTCCCCATTCTTCCAGTGTAAACAAACACTGACAACTGGAGAGTTGCACTTTTGTGGGCCCGCAAATGAGGTTTGTTGACATATAAATGATTGATTTGATTAAAAAAACTAAATCCTTACTAATGCAGGAATTACATTTCACATGACTCATGAAGGCCGCTATAAATTGAGCCATTTTCGACTCATAAATTCATAATCATAGAAGCAATCGTAGGGTCATCGTGCGTGAGCCAAAAATGATTTCTGGTGAACTCTGTAATGTACGATAAGGTGCGAGCGGCGTGTAAAACATTTGCCACACTCAGAACAAGAGTACGGTTTCTCCCCTGTGTGGATTTTCTGGTGGATTTTAAGACTCGAGCGTTGGGTAAAGCATTTGCCGCATTCAGCGCAGGAATAGGGTTTCTCCCCTGTGTGAATTTTGCGATGTACAGAAAGCTGGGAGCTCTGAGCAAAGCATTTCCCACATATGAAGCAAGCGTAGGGTTTCTCCCCTGTGTGAGTTCTCTGATGTACGGTGAGCTGGGAGCATTGCCTGAAGCATTTGCCGCACTCGGAGCAAGAATATGGTTTCTCTCCCGTGTGAGTCTTCTGAGGTCTTCCAAGAGTTCTCTGTCTTCTGAAGCCTCGGCACTCGGAGCCTTGCATAGAGTGTATGCTCTGGGGACACATTTGTGTGGCTGTACTGAGGTTCTCAATATCTTCATTCCAGTTAGTTGCTGATAAATTATAATTCAGGCTGGATTGCATGAATGTTGTACTGTGTGTATCCATTCCCTGTATCTGTTCTGCAAGTGGATTAATGCTGAAATCTGATTGGTTTCCTCCTTCCCATGAAGTCACTTCCTCTTTAATCTCATTTGATACATAACTGGTTGACAAACTGGTATTCAGGCTGTATCCCATCATAAGATTAGGTGTAGCTGTTCCCATAATAGGAGCAGATGTATTGATTTCCTGTATTGATTTTGAAACAATAAGGTTTTCTTCTTCACATGGAGCCACCTCCACTTTTATATCATCTGATATATACCTGTCTGCAAATCTGTTATTCAGGCTGCATCCCATGATAGGAGGAGAATGGGTATCTGTACCCTGTATCTGTTCTGTAAGTGGATTAATGCTGCAATCTGATTGATTGTATCCTTTCCATGAAGCTGACTGATCATTAATACCATTTAATATATAATTAGCTGCCAAGCTGTTATTCAGGCTGCATCCCATGATAGGAATAGGTGAATCTGTTCCCTGTATCTGTTCTGTAAGTGGATTAATGCTACAATCTGATTGGTTTCCCTCTTCACATGAAGTCACTTCCTCTTTAATAACATTTGATGATGGCGGATGTTCCACTGGAGGGGTTGTGAGATTTCCTTTTGTTCCATCAGCCACAATCTCCCTCAAGTCATCATTACAAGATACTGTTGCTCCGCGATTAGCTGTAATATCTTCATATTCACAATCTGGCAAAGACACAAACCACAGTTTAAAATTAGTTACTGCATCCAAAAGTATACTTGCCCCAGGCTCAGGATCAGCACTTGACTATAATTATTATTATCAGTAGCCTTGTGTTTTATCACTTGCTAAAAAAAATTGTAATACACAAGTCTTACTGTTAAAAAAACTCTCCTTTCTTCTACTCGTTAGGGAAACCAACTACAACTCACAAGCTAAGTCTCTACTCCCAGGTCCTAATCACTATCATTAGCAGGCAGGAACCACAATCCTTCCCAGCTCTCTCACTAACTTCTCCAAAATGCTGAAGTAACACATGATTCAACTCACCTACTGAGTGGAGCTGCTGGGGCTCCTCCTTCTCCCCATCCTCGTAAAGGTCCTTGTTTCCTTTTATATAGTCCCACTCGTCCAAGGAAAAATAGATGGAAACATGATGAGTCCTTATGGCAACCTGTCACACACAATGTTCCAGTCATCCCCCAGCCAGAGAAAGGGATTATCATCCACTGTTACTAAACAATAAGGGGCCGCTGTACCCACCTCTCCAGTCAGCAGCTGGATGATGTTGGACATGAGTTCCAGGATCTTCTTGTCATTCTTGTTATTTTCCTTCTGTATGACGGAGCCAGGGGCATGCAGGGCCCCCCCATCATCTGACTTCTTCCTAGGGATGTAGTGCTAAATATTGAAAGGAAGAGAGAATGGTGTTTGAGCTGCAGAGAGACCCCCTTTGTACAGACAGACAGTCTCTTGTCAGTGTGCCAGTCACAGTGCCCCTCACCTCTCCAGTCAGCAGATAGATCATCTCCAGTGTCAGATTCACCATTCTCTCCTTCTTCCCCCGCTCCTCCTCCTCCTCATTTTTATCCTTCTTCTTCCCCTTCATCCCTGTGTCACTCGCTTCCTCCCACATTCCCATTGGCTCCTCGTGGGAGGGACTGACCTGGAAGTCACTCTGGAATTAAAGGAGACATTTTGTGTAAAAACTAAGAATATACCAGTGCATTATACTCATTTAGATATAGAAGAATTGTGTTTAAAAAAGTAGTGTTTCAGGCTGATTTATTGAATATTTCTGCAAAACCCCTAATAATCCCTCCCTTCTCTTCCACTTGCTGCTCCCTGAATTCCCAGGCTGTGCACTCAGCTCACTGCACTGTAGGACAGGAACCAATCAGCAGCTAGCAGGACCTGATAGGGAACTGAAGCCTGTCTGTGCTTGTGTGACTGCAGGGCTGTGATTGGCTGTCCCCCTCCTACTGTGCTTCTGGCAGGGACCGTTAGGACACGCCCACCCCTCATTTGAAACACAGACAGGGACCAGAGAACATCTATAGGGAGCTCCAATAATGGGGCTATTTTTAAAGATAATATTAATTTTTAGCACCATGTAAAAGCAACACCATATATTACTTATAATTGCCTAAAATAATTAGAGGTTTTTCATTTATCCTATATGTTTTCTTTAAGCATTATCATGGATTATTCTAAGCAGCATCACAGACATTAGTGAAATGATACACTGGGAGCATAAGAACCATTAAAGGAGAAAAGTGGCTGTTAAACCTGATCATTACCAGTCGCTGAGGAAATGCTATTTGAAAAGACATACTAGACAGTCTTTCTTCGTACTGGAACACAAGGTTAATATGATTATAAAATATTATTAACACTGTGTAACTTTACAGGTATTAGTATATTCTCCATGTGAGGGGACTGTGTGCTAAGATCCTGTTCTAGGAGCTATATAAAAACATCTACATTTAAAGAGACAATGCACAGCTATGACTCTTGATGTAATACAAAGGGTTACCTGTAATAAGCTGCACCTTCAACACTCATCCGCACTACTACTTTCACATACTGAGGCCCAGTCTGAAGGCCAGTTAGGGGGAGATTTGGGGTGAGTGATTATTTGTACCCTGGGTACCCCTGGAACTATAGCAGGGTGACACCCCAATGTTTCTATATATCTGTAACCTTGTTATGAGCTAAGGGGGCCCAGTCTGAAGGTCAGTTAGGGGGAGATTTGGGGTGAGTGTTTATTTGTACCCTGGGTACCCCTGGAACTATAGCAGGGTGACTGTTACCCCAATGTTTCTATATATCTGTAACCTTGTTATGAGCTAAGGGGGCCCAGTCTGAAGGTCAGTTAGGGGGAGATTTGGGGTGAGTGCTTATTTGTACCCTGGGTACCCCTGAAACTATAGCAGGGTGACACCCCAATGTTTCTATATATCTGTAACCTTGTTATGAGCTAAGGGGGCCCAGTCTGAAGGTCAGTTAGGGGGAGATTTGGGGTGAGTGTTTATTTGTACCCTGGGTACCCCTGGAACTATAGCAGGGTGACTGTTACCCCAATGTTTCTATATATCTGTAACCTTGTTATGAGCTAAGGGGGCCCAGTCTGAAGGTCAATTAGGGGGAGATTTGGGGTGAGGGATTGTTAGGAGCTAAGGGGACTGGCCAAATGTCTGAAACAAAATCGGTACATTAATCCGAAAAGTCTAAAGATCTCTACTTCAGTTCCTACCTCAGTTGTGTCTTGTTGAGAAGCACCGCCTCCAGTCCCCACTCTAGGCTAAGCACGAATCTGACTGGCTCTGGCATATCATGTGACAATTCTTACTTCCTGCAGTTTGTGCATTATGGGAAATGTAGTATATTATTACAAAACAAGATTAGGCTGAAGAGGCAGCTGCACTACAAGTCCCAGGATGCTCCAGTCACTATACACACTATTCCCTTCAGTTAATCTTCCAGATAGTAGAAACACCACATAGCGTTCTATTGCTAAACAGTAGTTCTGTGACTGAACCTGCCTGGGCCAGTAATGCAGGAAATAATATATATAATATAGGGCTGTGAGAAGTACATGCTGCATTGTGGGAAATGCTACTGAGCTAATGGAACGAGGATGCCTGATTCATCTGCTACATTCCTGCTGCATTTCTCCAGATTTAGTTGGACTACAATTCCCATCATACTCTGCTGCTAACTATCAAGATGGAGTTGATGTACAGGGAGGGCATTTTTAGTAGCTTGAAGGAGACATAGGATTATTTAAAAAAAAAAAAACAAATTTTGTAGGTAATTATGAATAATATGTGGTCTTGGGTGTCACATGGTGCTAAAAATTAATATTATCTTTAAAAATAGCCCCTTTATTGGAGCTCCCTATAGATGTTCTCTGGTCCCTGTCTGTGTTTCAAATGAGGGGTGGGCGTGTCCTAACGGTCCCTGCCAGAAGCACAGTAGGAGTGGGACAGCCAATCACAGCCCTGCAGTCACACAAGCACAGACAGGATTCAGTTCCCTATCAGGTCCTGCTAGCTGCTGATTGGTTCCTGCAGAAATATTCAATAAATATTGTTTTTTTGCAGAAATATTCAATAAATCAGCCTGAAACAATACTTTAAGCACAATTCTTCTATATCTAAATGAGTATAATGCACTGGTACATTCTTATTTTTTACACAGAATGTCTCCTTTAATGCACAAAATATATTAATGTGCTATTTTGATTGATAAGGGGAGAGTGCAGAGGAGATACATTTTGTGGCCTTGACACATTACACCCCCTGCCTTATGGTTTAAAATGTAGTCATTAGCAAAGCTTTCCCTTTTTTGCTATAGTTGATCAACAGCTCAAATCATTTCCTCATTGCCAAACATTCCATTTAGTGTTACATGCCAACTAGTCTCGAGGGGAATCTGGAAATTGCACTTCAACACCATATGCCAACCTAGTGGCCCAGTAGGGATTTATAAGGTACCTTGGGGCTCCCCCTTCCCTGAAACCTCTGGCAAAATGATATTGAAGTATAAGAATTTTGGGAACCAGTCTCGTCCCTCACCAGTTACCCGGTAATTCTGGTGCCCCTGGCAGAGGACTGCAGTCTAAGTAGTAGCACCGCGTCTGGTGAATGAGAAGCATCTCATTGACTTTGTATAAATATGCACACTCATTAATGTAAAATCATACAGTATAATAAGAAAGAAATGTTCTTGTTGATAGAAGTCATACATTCCAGGTGCTGATGTGGAACTAGATATGAGCCAGACCATAGAATGTCTAGCCTTGTACCCACCACCTATTTATTTATTATCATTTGTAATATGGTTAATAATGTATTTGGCTCCATTTTTTATATTGAGGGCATTACCTTATGGTTCAGTCGGTTCACTCTACGCACAATATAGTAGCACTGCCCCTCCATCTTTTAAAGCAACTAATGAGATGGGTTTATTTCAATGGGTAACTGCAAAATGTAGCTGTACCACGTTATTATCTTAAAGGGGTGGTTCACCTTCACGTTAACTTTTAGTATGTTATAGAATGTCCTAGTCTAAGCAACTTTTCAATTGGTCTTCGTTATTTATTTTTTTATAGTTTAGGAATTATTTGCCTTCTTCTCCTGACTCCTTCTAGCTTTCAAAAGGGGGTCACTGACCCCATCTAAAAACAAATGCTCTGCAAAACTACAAAGTTCTTGTTATTGCTTTTTATTACTCATTGTCTGTTCTGACCCTCCCCTATTAATATTCCTTATTCTAATTCAAATCAATGCATGGTTGACAGGGTCATTTGGACCCTAGCAACCAGATTGCTGCTGAATAAAACTGGAGAGCCTCTAAATAAAAAGCTACTTAAAAACCACAAATAATGAAAAAGGAAGACCAATGGCAAATTGTGTCCGAATATCACTCTCTATATCATACTAAGAGTTAATTTAAAGGCTAACAGCCCCTTTAAGACCACCCATATAATAAGATCCTATTCTGACCCATGTAACAGCTCTGACATTTAAGCAGTCTCTGTTTTCACAACTTTTTTGGCATTATAATTGGCATAATGCTCCCAGGAATTTTTTTGTGAAGCGAGTATTCCTGTGCATATTGTTAGGCTCTGAATGTGGAACAGATGCAGAAAGTTAAGGGGCACAACATTGAAACACTATGCTATACACCCCTGAGCAGAGTAAATGGATTAGCTCTTGAGAATGAAATTTTCTATTACCGCACACCTCCTTCCACTTAATCTGCGTAGTGGTGCTGGTCCTCCGTTGACCTTGCCAGGTCACCTTATTGCCTTGTAAATTCGAAAAACGGTCCGCACACACCAATATTGCAGTCGGGGATTGTGCCCCTTTTATTAATGCCACCAACAATCAAAATTCAACGTTTCGGGGGGACGCAGCCTCTTCTCCTGAAGAAGGGAGGCTGCGTCCCCCCGAAACGTTGAATTTTGATTGTTGGTGGCATTAATAAAAGGGGCACAATCCCCGACTGCAATATTGGTGTGTGTGGACCGTTAGCTCTTGAGAATGACACTGCAGGGCCCCCATACTTTTGTTGAATTCTGATAAACTGTATTTAATGCAGGGGAATACCTATGCTGCCATAGTTTTATGGGATCTCTCTGTACAGACTATGAGCAAACTTAGGGCACCGTTCCTGCTGAATTGTGCTTAGTACAGGGAATACCTATGCTGCCATAGTTTTATGGGATCTCTCTGTACAGACTATGAGCAAACTTAGGGGACTGTCCCTGCTGAATTGTGCTTAGTACAGGGAATACCTATGCTGCCATAGTTTTATGGGATCTCTCTGTACAGACTATGAGCAAACTTAGGGGACTGTCCCTGCTGAATTGTGCTTAGTACAGGGAATACCTATGCTGCCATAGTTTTATGGGATCTCTCTGTACAGACTATGAGCAAACTTAGGGGACTGTCCCTGCTGAATTGTGCTTAGTACAGGGAATACCTATGCTGCCATAGTTTTATGGGATCTCTCTGTACAGACTATGAGCAAACTTAGGGGACTGTCCCTGCTGAATTGTGCTTAGTACAGGGAATACCTATGCTGCCATAGTTTTATGAGATCTCTCTGTACAGACTATGAGCAAACTTAGGGGACTGTTCCTGCTGAATTGTGCTTAGTACAGGGAATACCTATGCTGCCATAGTTTTATGGGATCTCTCTGTACAGACTATGAGCAAACTTAGGGGACTGTTCCTGCTGAATTGTGCTTAGTACAGGGAATACTTATGCTGCCATAGTTTTATGGGATCTCTCTGTACAGACTATGAGCAAACTTAGGGGCTGTTCCTGCTGAATTGTGCTTAGTACAGGGAATACCTATGCTGCCATAGTTTTATGGGATCTCTCTGTACAGACTATGAGCAAACTTAGGGGACTGTTCCTGCTGAATTGTGCTTAGTACAGGGAATACTTATGCTGCCATAGTTTTATGGGATCTCTCTGTACAGACTATGAGCAAACTTAGGGGGCTGTTCCTGCTGAATTGTGCTTAGTACAGGGAATACCTATGCTGCCATAGTTTTATGGGATCTCTCTGTACAGACTATGAGCAAACTTAGGGACTGTTCCTGCTGAATTGTGCTTAGTACAGGGAATACCTATGCTGCCATAGTTTTATGAGATCTCTCTGTACAGACTATGAGCAAACTTAGGGGACTGTTCCTGCTGAATTGTGCTTAGTACAGGGAATACCTATGCTGCCATAGTTTTATGGGATCTCTCTGTACAGACTATGAGCAAACTTAGGGGACTGTTCCTGCTGAATTGTGCTTAGTACAGGGAATACTTATGCTGCCATAGTTTTATGGGATCTCTCTGTACAGACTATGAGCAAACTTAGGGGCTGTTCCTGCTGAATTGTGCTTAGTACAGGGAATACCTATGCTGCCATAGTTTTATGGGATCTCTCTGTACAGACTATGAGCAAACTTAGGGGACTGTTCCTGCTGAATTGTGCTTAGTACAGGGAATACTTATGCTGCCATAGTTTTATGGGATCTCTCTGTACAGACTATGAGCAAACTTAGGGGGCTGTTCCTGCTGAATTGTGCTTAGTACAGGGAATACCTATGCTGCCATAGTTTTATGGGATCTCTCTGAACAGACTATGAGCAAACGTAAGGGAACTGTTCCTGCTGAATTGTGCTTAGTACAGGGGAATATCTATGCTGCCATAGTTTTATGGGATCTCTCTGTACAGACCAATACAGTTGCAGTTGTGTCCATGCAAAAATTATAATTAGTGACTGTTTCCACTTGGCCAGATCCCAAATGACATCAAACCACCGTAGCAGTATCTGAGTTGAAGTCAACAACCCGACAGTCATTGTTCTTTCCCTACCACAGTTATAAATGTCCCATTTATGGGCAGATTAATACCAATCAAGTGTCACACTGGCTAGACTGAGGCAGCTGACTTATAAACAAATACTACAGTCATTCATTATTTACATGATGCTATGTTGTAAGGATGACCTATGGAGTAGATCTTTTATTGCATTAGTGAGAGTGAATTCTCTGGTGATGACTGAGGTTCTTCAGACTCGTATAACATTTCCCACACTGAAAGCACAAGAAGGGTTTCTCCCCTGTGTGAGTTCTCCGGTGCACGTTGAGGTTTGAGCGCTGTGTAAAGCATTTCCCACACTCAGCACAAGAGAACGGCTTCTCTCCTCGGTGGATCTTCTGATGTTCCGTGAAGTTGAAGCGTTGCGTGAAACATTTGCCGCATTCAGGACATGAATATGGTTTTTCCCCTGAGTGAATTTTCTGGTGAATCTTAAGCCTCGAGAGATGAGTGAAACACCTTCCACATTCACAACAAGAGAAGCTTTTTTCCCCATAATGGATTTTCTTGTGCACATTAAGGTGCGAGTGCTGCGTAAAACATTTGCCGCAGTCTGAGCAAAAGTAAGGCTTCTCCCCGGTGTGAATTCTCTGGTGCTGAGTCAGATCTGAGCGATGTGTAAAACTTTTCCTGCATTCCGAACACGAGTACGGCTTCTCCCCGGTGTGGATCCTCTGATGCACGTTAAGTTCCGACGGACGGACAAAACATTTGCCGCATTCAGAACAGGAGTGCAGTTTTTCTCCAGTGTGGGTTCTCTGGTGTTCAGCGAAGTCGGAACGGTGTATAAAGCTTTCCCCGCATTCAGAGCAGGAAAATGGTTTCTCCCCCGTGTGAGTTTTCTGGTGGGTTTTAAGGTTTGAGCGACGTGTGAAACATTTCCCACATTCAGAACAAGAGTGCGGTTTCTGTCCTGTGTTGATTCTGTGGTTCTCAGCAAAGCTGTTAATGTTGTACAAAAGGGGCAACTCGTGTCGTCGCCGGTTGGATAAAAACTCACATTTCTCAATGTTCTCACAATTTTCTCTACACTCTGCTTCCAAAAAGTCTTTATGTATATCCCATCCCATGATAGGAGTAGGTGTATCTGTTCCCTGTATCTTTCCTGTAAGTGGGTTAATGCTGCAATCTGATTGGGTTTCCTCTTTACATGAAGTCACTTCCTCCTCTTTAACAACAACCGATATATAATCATCTGACAAGCTGAGACCAGAATGATTTTCCCCTTCCAGTTCATCTTCAATTCCACTGGCAGGTGGGGGCTGTTTCGCTGGAGAAATGTCAGCGTTGGTGACACTGACTCCTTCGCAATAATCTCCTCCTTCAGCCACGGACTTGCTTGGCTCGTTAATACAGAATATTGTTACATCCTGAATAGCTTTAATATCACTTTGTTCTTCATATTCACAGTCTGATACAAAGATACAAAGAGGTAAAATCAGATCCTATAAAGATAGATCCATTGACTTCCATCCAGTTTGCCTATAAACTACTTTTTGTTTACCCAGAGCTGAGAGAAGTACAGAAATATATAAAAGCAGCCTCTTTTTTGGAAGTCCCTCCCTAACTGCTAGATTTTTGCGCACAAAACTCATTCTTCCAAGATCCCCCCTCACTCTTTACCCATCCCCTTTTTTGGAGACTTGTGGTCCACCATCTTTGAAATTTTTAACAATGGATTCCATTTCAGTGGCTGAGATGCATCATGTGGTTAGCCTACATCTCACTTTTGGCTTTTTTCTGCTCAAGACAGCACAGGGTAACAAAGTACAGGTATGGGATGCATTATCATGAAAACTATTATCCAGAAAGCTCTGTATTACAAAAAAGGCCATCTCCCATAGACTCAATTTTATCCAAATAATCCAAATTTTAAAAAATTATTTCCTTTCTCTCTCTAAAACAGAAGCTTGTACTTGATCCCAACTAAAATATAATTAATCCTTATTGAAGGCAAAAGCAGCCTATTGAGTTTATTTAATGTTTACATGATTTTAAGTAAATATGTAGATCCACATTATAGAGAGACCCCAGGGACCGTGCATTCTGGATAACAGGTCCCGTACCTGTATCAAGAAGCAGAACCAGGCCAGGAATCAAAATCAGTGTATTAAGAAAGCGCTATCCTGGGACTCCAGAGTTTAACGGGCAGGCTTTTTTTTATGATCTATCGTACGTTGTAGATTATCATTCTTATTTTAAAATCTCTTTTATATGTTGGTAGTCCATTATTCCCAGACAGCCCTTGTACTGTTCATGTTAATAAGTTCAGTTAAACACAAGGTTTTGTGCCCTGCACACATTATTCACCTAGTGGGCGAACCTGCTGGGGCTCATCCTCTTTCATCCCTTCCTCGTAAAGGTCCTTGTTGCCTTTTATATAGTCCCACTCGTCCAAGGAAAAATAGATGGAAACATGATGAGTCCTTATGGCAACCTGTCACACACAATGTTCCAGTCATCCCCCAGCCAGAGAAAGGGATTATCATCCACTGTTACTAAACAATAAGGGGCCGCTGTACCCACCTCTCCAGTCAGCAGCTGGATGATGTTGGACATGAGTTCCAGGATCTTCTTGTCATTCTTGTTATTTTCCTTCTGTATGACGGAGCCAGGGGCATGCAGGGCCCCCCCATCATCTGACTTCTTCCTAGGGATGTAGTGCTAAATATTGAAAGGAAGAGAGAATGGTGTTTGAGCTGCAGAGAGACCCCCTTTGTACAGACAGACAGTCTCTTGTCAGTGTGCCAGTCACAGTGCCCCTCACCTCTCCAGTCAGCAGATAGATCATCTCCAGTGTCAGATTCACCATTCTCTCCTTCTTCCCCCGCTCCTCCTCCTCCTCATTTTTATCCTTGATCACAGTGTCATTTGGTTCCTCTGAGATTCCCATTAGCTCCTGGGAAATGTGAGAGACAGAAGAAGAATGACAGCAAGTGGGTAGAAATGCAGAGGGTTGAGAGATGAGGAAAGTGTTCATGGGTGGGAGAGATAATGGTTATAGAGAAGGGGAAAAGAAAGTTAATAAGATACAAGTGATGGAAATGCAGACACTGAGGATGTGACTAATAGCAGTGTATGTGCAGGAGCTTTGGGGTAACTAGGGATGTAAATTAGATACACAGGGCCTGTAGTCACCTTTACTCTCCAACCTCATTCCTTCTATTCACCTGTAATTCACACAAAAGCTGCAATAGCTTGAAAGCAACTACCCATGAATGTCTGCCTTCTACATTCATATTGTTATTCCTGCTTCTACTGTCATTAGTACCCACTGTGCGCTGCCAACCAAACCTGATAGTGTCAGTGCAGCCTCTTACTAAGCTGCTCCTGCTTCCCAGCTCTTTCCCAGGGGCAGATGTGTTGTGCTGCCTCTTGCTAAGCAGAAGGGGCGGGGCACGCTTACCCATTGGCTGAAATGTGGAAAAGGTTGGGGCAGAGAAAAACAAAAGAGAATGATTGGCTAATGGTAAGGGGGGGGACTAATAGTTTGGGATTGAGGGAAAATATCCAGACATCTTGATAAGTGTAAAACCAAATGCAAGGTTAGTATGACCACTCACTCCAGAAAGGTGCAACCCTTAGAAACAGCAACCAAATAATGCTGCACGCACAGACCAGCCTAAACTCCTAGTTCTACCTCAGTATTACGTGTGAGAGAGATCAGGGCACCAAAAGCAATGCTAGGATGCACAGTGCACTCATTGGCTGACATTAATCATGTGAAAATACTCGTTTTCTATCTGAGAGTGTTTCCTTAAAGGAACAAAACAGTATCACCCAAAAAATGAAATTTCAAGTTTTAAGATTTGGGGGCCCATTTACTTAGCTCGAGTGAAGGAATAGAGGAAAAATAGTTCGAATTTCGAATGTTTTTTTTGGCTACTTCGACCTTCGACTTTGAATCGAACGTTTCGGACTAAAAATCGTTCGACTATTCGAACTGACTCTTTAAAATTCTTCGACCCCCTAGTTCGCCACCTAAAACCTATGGAAGGTCCCCATAGGCTTCCTAACAATTTTCTGATCGAAGGAATATCCTTTGATCGCTGGATTAAAATCCTTTGATCGTTTGATTGTAGGAATAGCGGTAAATCCTTTGACTTCGATATTCAAAGTCGAAGGATTTTACTTTGACAGTCGAATATCGAGGGTTAATTAACCCTCGATATTCAACCCTAGGTAAATGTGCCCCATAGTGTACTGTTTGCCTGCACTGATAAAACTGTAGTTATACAGTAGTTTATAAGCAAGCTGCTGTGTAATAAAATAAGTAAGACATTACTTCAATAAATCACCAAAAACTGAAAACAAAGTGATAGAAGCAACAAATAAATAAGCGAACACTACAACATACAGGTAACTTATCATATGTGGGTCACAAATTCTACAAGGCTTTTCCACAGTCACACATAGGCGGATGGTGATTTTGTTGTTTGGGTAGGTTAAAACATGGGAAGTATCTACAGTCATGAAAAAAGTTTGGGAACCCCTCTCAGCCTGCATAATAATTTACTCCACTTTCAATAAAAAAGATAACAGTGGTATGTCTTTCATTTCCCAGGAACACCTGAGTACTGGGGTGTTTTCTGAGCAAAGAGTTTTAGTGCAGCAGTATTCAGCGATATGAAATTAAATCAAATGTGAAAAACTGGCTGTGCAAAAATTTGGATTAGCTCCTTAAACCTTGAACTTCATAGGCAGGCGTTTTCAATCATGAGAAAAGGTATTAAGGGGGGCAATTACAAGTTGTGTTTCTGTTTGACTCTCCTCTGAAGAGTGACAGCATGGGATCCTCAAAGCAAATCTCAAAAGATCTAAAAACAAAGATTGTTCAGTATCATGGTTTAGGGGAAGGCTACAAAAAGCTATCTCAGAGGTTTAAACTGTCAGTTTCAACTGTAAGGAATGTAATCAGGAAATGGAAGGCCACAGGCACAGCTGCTGTAAAACCCAGGTCTGGCAGGCCAAGAAAAATATGCGGAGGATTGTGAGAATGGTTACAGACAAGCCAAAGATCACCTCCAAAGACCTGCAAGAACATCTTGCTGCAGATGCAGGTGTATCTGTACATTGTTCTACAATTCAGCGCAATTTGCACAGAGAACATGTGAGTATGGCAGGGGCATGAGAAGCCCTTTCTGCACTCACACAAACACAGTCGCTTGTTGTATGGAAAAGCTCATTTAGACAAGACACAGGCATTTTGGAACAAAGTGCTTTGGACTGATGAGACAAAAATTAAGTTATTTGCTCATACCAAAAAGTGCTTTACATGGTGGAAGAAGAACACGGCATTCCAAGCAAAACACCTGCTACCTACTGTCACATTTGGTGGAGGCCCCATCATGCTGTGGGGCTGTGTGGCTAGTTCAGGGGCTGTGTGACTAGTTCAGGGACTGGGCCCTTGTTAAAGTCCAGGGTCGGATGAATTCAACCCAATATCAACAAATTCTTCAGGATAATGTTCAATCATCGATCACAAAATTGAAGTTCCGCTGCAGGGGTTGGATATTCCAACAAGACAATGACCCTAAACTCACTTGGAAATTTACAAATACATTTATGCAGAAGGACAAGTACAATATTCTGGAATGGCCGTCACAGTCCCCCGACTTGAATATCATGGAAAATCTATGGGATGATTTGAAGCAGACTGTCCATGCTCGGCAGCCATCAAATTTAACTGAACTGGAGAGATTTTGTATGGACCAATGGTCAAAAATAGTCACATCCAGAATCCAGACACTCATCAAAGGCTATAGGAGGCGTCTAGAGGCTGTTACATTTGTAACTAAGTATTGATGGAATATCTCTGTTGGGGTGCCCACATTTATGCACCTATCTTATTGTGTTATGATGCACACTGGATTATTTCTGTTAATCCAATAAACTTTATGTCACTGCTGAATTACTACTGTTTCTATAAGACATGTTATATATTAAATGGAAGTTGCTACTTTAAAAGCTCAGCCAATGATAAACAAAACTCCAAAGAGTTAAGAGGTTCCCAAACTTTTTCATATGACTGTATCTGCAATGACCATCAATACAATAGACTTAATAACAATGTTTTTTTTGTCACACACGTGTTGATAACACTGTAGTTCTAATGCAAAAGTGCTGTTTGTAGCAGAGCAGGGTAACAGAAAAAAATCATTTTTTGGATTTTTTTCAACTCCATTCAGTCCTGTTTGATGGATTCCATATCTTATCTAACATTGAGCTCCCAAATATGTAATTTTTTCTTTTGATTTTTTTCTTCTATTAGATGCCAGCATGCCCAGCCCTTGTCAGCATTAGCCCCCAACAAAAACCTCTCCAGCAAGGCAGTTCTCATTACACCCCAGCAGAATTATATCTCTTGCACACTAAACCCAAACTATCATTGCCTAGTAATATAAACCCATACAGCCCCAAAGTATCTTGATCCCAGATTTTTTACTCTTTGGCTGCTGGTTAATAAGCTCAGTATTGGGCACTTTTATAGAAATCCAACTTGCTTACACTCATGTAAAACCTTGCTAACATTCCTTCAGCTCCCATATACCATAAAACTCATATCTGTATTACAGTAGCTAGGTTAATTAAATGAATATATGCGTGTTTGTGTTATTTACACACCTTCTCCACTTCTCTACACGGGTTTCCCAGTTCAGTGATTTCTCCCTGCAGCTCCGACTGAGAAGCAGGGCAGGCAAGTGCAGCAGAGTCTGAGAGTAAGGATTTAGCTCATCTGCCAGTAAGGTGGGGTACATTGTGGATGGTTTATTAGTCTTCCACTTCTCTTCACATGTTAACGCTCCCTATAGAAGCTGACAGTGCCACCATAATGTTAGATTTTCACCTGCTGCCTCCCTGAGTTTTGTAGTTAGATACTTGTGTAGCATAATGCTTAGGTTTGGGGAGGCTTAGCCTTCATTTAAATCCGCCTGTGCAGTCACATGATCCAGGGGGGATACTGGGCAAGAACTGGGTTGGCTAATGACTAGCATGTGAGTGGCCGTGCCTTCTATAGAATTTTCTATAGTTAACTGTGAGCAATAAGGGAAATGTTTCCCACATAAAGGCCAAGTGTCCAGCTTCTCTGCTGTGTGAATTCTTTTGATAGACCACAAGGTGTAAGCGAGCAACTCGTAAACAATTTGCCACATTCAGAACAGAAGACAGTTTTTATCTTTGTGTGAGTTTATCAGGTTTCAGCAATGAGCAAAACACACTTCCCACACTCAGAGCAAGACAAGAGTTTTACTCTATTTCTCTCCGAGTCACAGCCTGGTCACCACCCACACTCACTGCTGTATCCCACCTTAAACCTTTCTATCCATCCCTGAATTTCTCTCTAGGGAACACTCTCTCAACTTCTTAAAGGAGACATATTTTGTAAAATAGAATGTGCTTTAAAAAGTTGTGCTTCTGGTTACTTTATTGTAAATTTCTGCAAAATCCCAACTAGTCCCTCCCATCTGTTCCATTTGCTGCTGCCTCCTTTCCCAGGCTGTGCAGGGGAGCAGGCAGCACTCAGCTCACTGCACTGTAGGAACCAATCAGCAGCTAGCAGGACCTGATAGGGAACTGAAGCCTGTCTGTGCTTGTGTGACTGCAGGGCTTTGATTGGCTGCCCCCCTCCTACTGTGCTTCTGGCAGGGACCGTTAGGGCAAGGCCAGACGTGGCGTTTTTACGTTGCGTTTTTAAAATACGCATAAACTGCACTAACCCTGAAACTAATGGAAAACGCACTATGGCAATTCACACAGGGTGCCAGTATTGGCGTTTTTTAGCAGAAACGCCAATACGTCAAGAAACTACCAAATCAATAGACTCTATGGGATCTGCACGTTTGAAACCACACGTAAATATGCAGCGTATTTTAAATATGGCGTCCAAATTCAATGAGAAGTGCATGTTGGGAAAATAATCGCACGTGCTGAAAAACGCATGAAAAATGCATGTTGACGGTCGCGTGTGGTTTCAGTAGCGTATTTACACCTGGCTGTTCTTTTTTAAAAACGCCACATCTGCCCTTACCCTTAGGACACGCCAAAAGTAAAATCAGCACCATAAAGTATACAAGATTGCCTACAAAATTAAAGGGGTTTCATTTATCCTATATGTCTCCTATAAATTGAAACTCAGATCCTAAATTTTGGGTACTAGAATGATATCTGGCACAGTCCTGGACCAATGTCCAAAGCTTTATAAATGGCAGTAGTTTTTACCTTCCCAATAGTACCCACCCACATAGATTGTAAGCTCTATAGGGTATGTATTTTCCTTTGTCTCTTCACACATGGCACTTTGTAACTCTGAGCTTACAATCTAAGGTCCCCTATAACATTCCCATCAGTCCCTATCCCAGTGAACTCACAATCTAAGGTCACATTTGCATTCAGTAGGACCACTTTTGTGAAGAGTTAATAAGCCTTTACATTTACAATACATTTTGTTATTCTGTAAAAACAATAAGAAGAAAAAGCAAAGCACAGACAAGGATGTTGGTCGATAGGTTTCAGGCCCCAACATGCTGGTTATTTATTTTGCTTTCTGACAATGTCAAACTTACCAAAACAATTAAAGGCAACAGAACTCAATACTTTATGGAGCAGACATATTAAGGGTCGACTTAATTTTTTTTTATGGTCAAAACTCTCAAATTAGAATTGTGAATTATCCAAACTCGATTTGAGTTTTTATTCACATTAGAATTTTTGAGATTTACCTTAATCTGGCCCTTTAAGAACTCAAATTCGACTATTCGCCGCCTAAAACCTGCCTAGTTCATGTATAAGTCAATGGGAGAGGTCCAGGGACCAATTTGGACATGTTAGTAGCCTTCCTGACATACTATTTTTTTTCTGAGAAAAACCTGGAATCGAGCTTATTCAAATTGGATTTGAAATTTGTTTTCAAGTTTTCAATTCGGTAAAATTTGTGCGAGTTTTAGGTAATTGATTTTTTTTATTAAATTCGAGTATATTCCGATTTTAAGGCCTTTAAAAGAACTCACATGAATTCAAAATTCGACCTTTAATAAATGTGCCTCTAAATGTTACAAAAGGGTATTGATTGAATGGACAATGACTGATGAGTTTTCTGATGTACGGTAAGTTGTGTACGGTAAGTAAAGCATTTCCCACAATCAGAACACAGGAAAGGTTTCACCCCCGTGTGGATATTCTGATGCCGCTTCAGATCAGAGCCGTGCATGAAGCTTTTGCCGCATTCAGAACAAAAGTATGGCTTCTCCCCAGTGTGAGTTTTCTGGTGTCTCCTTAGGTGCGCCGTCCGTGAGAACCATTTGCCGCACTCGGAACAAGAGTGAGTTCTCTCGCCCGTGTGAACCCTCTGATGTGCCGAGAGCTGTGACCTGTGAGTAAATCGCTTCTGACACTCGGAGCAGGCATAGGGTTTTGTCCCCGTATGAATTCTGTGATGCACATTGAGAGCGGAGTGATCTGCAAAACTTTTGCCGCATTCGGAACAAACAAACGGTCTCTCTCCCGTGTGAGTTCTCTGATGCACGACGAGGTGTGAGCGGTGTGTGAAACGCTTCCCGCATTCAGAACAAGAGTGAGGTTTTACCCCCAAGTGGATTTTCAGATGTCTCTTCAGATCGCAGAGATGTGTAAAACGTTTCCCACATTGAGAGCAAGTAAATGGTTTCTCTTCTTTGCCAGTATTCTCATGTTTATTGAGTAGTCTCTTAGTGCAATAACTTCTGTGATACCCTGTGCAGTCGTATCTCACCTGTAGGGGGTGTGATCCTTGAGACGGTGAGTTTTTACTAATTCTCATTATGTTTGTTTCATAGAAGTCATTTGTTAAGCTGTATCCCATGATGGGAATAGGTGTATCTGTTCCCTGTATCTGTTCTGTAAGTGGATTAATGCTGCAATCTGATTGGTTTCCTCCTTCCCATGAAGATTTTTTCCCTTTAATACTATTTAATAAAAAGATATCTGCCAAGCTGTTATTCAGGCTGTATTCCATGATAGGAGTTTGTGTATCTGTTCCCTGTATCTGTTCTAATAGTGGATAAATGCTGCAATCTGATTGGTTTCCTGCTTCCCAAAAAGCCTCTTTAATACCATTAGCTATGTAATTACCTGGCAAGCTGTTATATAGGCCGAGTTCCAAGATAGGAGTAGGTATATCTACTTTCTCTATACATGGATTAATGCTGCAGTCTGATTGGTTTCCCCCTTCATGTGAATATGGTTGTTTTATATCATTCAATATATAATTATCTGACAAGCTGTTATTCAAGATGAGCTCCATCATAGGAGTAGGTGTATCTGTTCCCTGTATCTGTTCTGTACATGGATTAATGCTGCAATCTGATTGGTTTCCCTCTTCACTTGAAGCCACTTCCTTTTTAATCCCATTGGTTGGCGAGGGCTGCTCCGTTGGGGAAATTTCCAAGTTTGTGAGATTTGCATCACCTTCTTGAGCCCCAATCTTGCTGGGTTGAATTTCACAGCGTAACATTACTTGAAGATTATCCCCATTTTCTTCATATTCAGAGTCTGGCAAAGATACAAGCAAAAAAAAACTATTCTGTATTTTTAGGAAAACAAATGTCTAGGAAAGTATTATTTTTTTTTTTTTTAAATGTATTTTTATTGAAGCCTCGTCACAGTTTTACATGTTCATTCAAACAACCATTTAGCAATAAAAACATTTTGATTCATGCCGGTATTGTTTGTCTATTCTTGAATAATAACCGGAATGTACATTTATAGGACGAAGTGAAAAGGTAAGATTTGAGAAATATTGTAAGTTGGTTAGTGGTGGTCACATTTATAAATTCACCACTTCTTCTGACAAAATGAGTATGGGAGGCCTCTTTTCTTTTTCAATCTAAACAAATATCAACATAACAACAACATAAAGTAACATAAAATATTTAGGTCAAATAAGCCCGTTACTCGCCCTTGTTAGAGGGATTTTAACGAGTCTTCCATTATCTACATGCCAAGGAGTCCTGGGAGGCAGCCAATACATCCATTTTTTTTTAAGTTGTTATTACTAGAATGAGAGGGTTAGTACCTTGAAGACTCTAGATCATGTGGTTCAGTAGAATGTAAAAACTGTTTGTTTTGTTGTCAGAGGGGAGACTTAGGCTATAGCTGGTCCATACGTCAAAAAATTTGTTAGTATGGAAAATTTTATTTAAAGGGATACTGTCATGGGAAAATTTTTTTTTCAAAATGAATCCGTTAATAGTGCTGCTCCAGCAGAATTCTGCACTGGGATCCTTTTCTCAAAAGACCAAACAGATTTTTTTATATTCAATTTTGAAATCTGACATGGGGCTAGACATATTTAAGGATGCTTCCAGCCAGTCCATGTGGAAATAGAAATGTAGATTCATGGAGGGTGGAGGATCTGCTCTGCATCAAAGGGCATTCTGGGAGAAATGTACATTCCCTCCATGATTTGATCCAAAATGGTATAGCCCCTTTTCTTCATTATAACATTTGCAGATTACGTTTTCATGATCACATATAGGCAGATATATCTAAATATGAGTTGGACTCACCCAGTGGGCTGAGCTGCTGTGGCTCCTCTTTCATCCCTTCACTGTAAAGGTCCTTGTTTCCTTTTATATAGTCCCACTCGTCCAAGGAAAAATAGATGGAAACATGATGAGTCCTTATGGCAACCTGTCACACACAATGTTCCAGTCATCCCCCAGCCAGAGAAAGGGATTATCATCCACTGTTACTAAACAATAAGGGGCCGCTGTACCCACCTCTCCAGTCAGCAGCTGGATGATGTTGGACATGAGTTCCAGGATCTTCTTGTCATTCTTGTTATTTTCCTTCTGTATGACGGAGCCAGGGGCATGCAGGGCCCCCCCATCATCTGACTTCTTCCTAGGGATGTAGTGCTAAATATTGAAAGGAAGAGAGAATGGTGTTTGAGCTGCAGAGAGACCCCCTTTGTACAGACAGACAGTCTCTTGTCAGTGTGCCAGTCACAGTGCCCCTCACCTCTCCAGTCAGCAGATAGATCATCTCCAGTGTCAGATTCACCATTCTCTCCTTCTTCCCCCGCTCCTCCTCCTCCTCATTTTTATCCTTCTTCTTCTTCTTCCCCTTCATCCCTGTGTCACTCGCTTCCTCCCACATTCCCATTGGCTCCTTGTGGGAGGGACTGACCTGGAAGTGACCCTGGAATTAAGCACTTACACATTTCTATACAGGATTATTCCTGACAAGGGGCCCAGATCCACAGAATCCCATCAAAGGGAACAGTCTATTATTATTATACAGTGCCTCTATCTTTTGCATAGTTTAGTTGGTAACTGATGTCAGTCCTCTGGGTTAATGCTGCCCATTCCAGTCAAGAGCTGGCAGTTAGTGATGTGCGGGTTGACCCGATACCCGTGGGTTTACCTCGCACGGTTCGTCGCGGGTGGTGGGTGGGTGCGGGTTGAGCTCTTCTCTTGCTGTCCCGGCCCATCACCATCAAATGCCAGCTTCTGACTTCTGGGTTCATCTTATATAGACGCTGCGCCTGCTCGCCTTGCCCTTTTTGTTACATCATCGGAGGGGCGGCGCAGGTCTATAAAAGGAACCCTGGTGGGCTGGTGCAGACCAAGAGAGGGCGGGTTAGGGTCGGATGCGTGTCAGGGAAATCCCGACCTGCACATCACTACTGCCAGTGAGTAATGCTGGACATCACTGTAATGTAAGAGTGATTGTCACTGAGTGATTCAAAGATGTGACAGCCAACCTCATGAGGAGACACAGAGACAGAGACACACACACACACACACAGACAGACACACACACACACACAGAGAGACACACACACAAACACACAGAGACACACACACAAACACAGAGACACACACAGAGAGACGCACACACTAACACACAGACACACAGACACACACACAGAGACACACACACAGACACAGAGACACACACGGAGAGACGCACACACTAACACACTAACACACAGACACACACACACACACACAATACCCAGTGTGCGCTTCCAACCAAACCTGATGTGTGAGTGTGAGTGCAGCCTGAGTCCCTTACTGACCTGCTCCTGCTTCCCAGCTGAGTCCCAGAGAGAGAAGTGCAGTGCTGTCTGTGCATAAGGGGGCGGGACATACTCATTCATTGGCCAACAGAGGAAGGGGCATGAGACAGGGGCAGGGTAGAAAATAAACAAAGCTACTGATTGGATACAAGGAGAGGATACAAAGGTTAGGGACTGAGGGAAAATATGTTGACTTTTAATATTGTAAAGAAATGAACGCTGTTGCTTTCGATGCCTTGCGCTAGGATTGCAGTTTCCCAGGGGTGTGTGTTGTACATTATTCCCTTTTGTTTCCTTGTGTTCATATCCCTGAAAGAAGTTTTTCTGTCAGCTGTTATATTCATTTAGGGGAAAACTACAGTTCCCAGTGTGCAGTGTTTGTTTGGGAAATGACTGTGGTACCATGTGAGCTTTCAGAGCCAATCAGAAGTGATTCCTGGAAAGCGTACTTCTACTCACGGAGCTCCAGTGTGGGGTAAAGGAGTGAGTCACCTGTGCTCCCTCCCACCCCGCCACTAGGGGAGGAGCTTTCTCCCTATAGGTCTGTATGAGCGACCTGTCAGATAACGTCACGTGACTGGGACGCCCCTCAAGTATCCAGGAAGTGGTGCAGAGCTCCCAGACCCCCTTGTGAGAGGAGGATACCGTCTGGCACTGGCATCTCTGTATGTATATCAGCAACTTGAGTAACCCCACCCCCCGTCAGTCTCTTAACTACAACTCCCAGCATGCTTCTGTGTAAGCTCCACCCCTGTGACTCTCCAGTCTCTTAACTACAACTCCCAGCATGCTTCTGTCTTACCTCCACCCCTCTCTTAACTACAACTCCCAGCATGCTTCTGTCTTAGCTCCACCCCTGCGACTCTCCAGTCTCTTAACTACAACTCCCAGCATGCTTTTGTGTAAGCTCCACCCCTGTGACTCTCCAGTCTCTTAACTACAACTCCCAGCATGCTTCTGTATTAGCTCCACTCCTGTGACTCTCCAGTCTCTTAACTACAACTCCCAGCATGCTTCTGTGTAAGCTCCACCCCTGTGACTCTCCAGTCTCTTAACTACAACTCCCAGCATGCTTCTGTCTTACCTCCACCCCTCTCTTAACTACAACTCCCAGCATGCTTCTGTCTTAGCTCCACCCCTGCGACTCTCCAGTCTCTTAACTACAACTCCCAGCATGCTTTTGTGTAAGCTCCACCCCTGTGACTCTCCAGTCTCTTAACTACAACTCCCAGCATGCTTCTGTATTAGCTCCACTCCTGTGACTCTCCAGTCTCTTAACTACAACTCCCAGCATGCTTCTGTCTTAGCTCCACCCCTGCGACTCTCCAGTCTCTTAACTACAACTCCCAGCATGCTTTTGTGTAAGCTCCACCCCTGTGACTCTCCAGTCCCTTAACTACAACTCCCAGCATGCTTGTCTTAGCTCCACCCCTGTGACTCTCCAGTCCCTTAACTACAACTCCCAGCATGCTTGTCTTAGCTCCACCCCTGTGACTCTCCAGTCCCTAAACTACAACTCCCAGCATGCTTCTGTCAGCCCCTGTAACACTGGGGGCCTAGAGTTGTGGCCTGGTGACTGTCTATGTGGTACTTTCTCCCAGCCCTGCCAGTGGCGTAACTAGATATTACTGGGACCCACAGCAAATTTATATTAGGCCCCCAAAACACTCAGAGGTTGTCCTGTTTTACCAATATATATTAAAAATTGCTCATTAAGTAGAGCCGCATGGGGCCCCCTATACCACCTGGGCCCCCCTGCAGTCGCAGGGTCTGCTTCCTCTGTAGTTACGCCCCTGAGCCCTGCCCTAGTAATCACACCCTAATACCCCCACAAACCTATAACTTTAGCCTTGTACCATAGCAATGCCCAGGCTGCTCATCCATTCTCATTCCCCAAGTCTTACACTGGCCTTACACTTCCAGGCACTAAATCTCCTTACTCTGCCGGGCACGTGCTGCAGGTGTCAGGGAATCAATCAAGCAGTGAACTAATTGTTATATTGCTACATATGCCTCTGTGACTGTCATAGTGGGTTCCTTTGTATTTCTTTAAAGGAGACATTTTGTGTAAAAAATAAGAATGTACCAGTGCATTATACTCATTTAGATATAGAAGAATTGTGCTTAAAAAAGTAGTGTTTCCGGCTGATTTATTGAATATTTCTGCAAAAACCCCTAATAATCCCTTCCTTCTCTTCCACTTGCTGCTCCCTGAATTCCCAGGCTGTGCACTCAGCTCACTGCACTGTAGGACAGGAACCAATCAGCAGCTAGCAGGACCTGATAGGGAACTGAAGCCTGTCTGTGCTTGTGTGACTGCAGGGCTGTGATTGGCTGTCCCCCTCCTACTGTGCTTCTGGCAGGGACCGTTAGGACACGCCCACCCCTCATTTGAAACACAGACAGGGACCAGAGAACATCTAGCGTTGTAGAAGGGGGACAGCCAATCACAGCCCTGCAGTCACACAAACACAGACATGCTTCAGTTCCCTATCAGGTCCTGCTAGCTGCTGATTGGTTGGGGAATGTGGGAGGAAGCGAGTGACACAGGGATGAAGGGGAAGAAGAAGAAGGATAAAAATGAGGAGGAGGAGCGGGGGAAGAAGGAGAGAATGGTGAATCTGACACTGGAGATGATCTATCTGCTGACTGGAGAGGTGAGGGGCACTGTGACTGGCACACTGACAAGAGACTGTCTGTCTGTACAAAGGGGGTCTCTCTGCAGCTCAAACACCATTCTCTCTTCCTTTCAATATTTAGCACTACATCCCTAGGAAGAAGTCAGATGATGGGGGGGCCCTGCATGCCCCTGGCTCCGTCATACAGAAGGAAAATAACAAGAATGACAAGAAGATCCTGGAACTCATGTCCAACATCATCCAGCTGCTGACTGGAGAGGTGGGTACAGCGGCCCCTTATTGTTTAGTAACAGTGGATGATAATCCCTTTCTCTGGCTGGGGGATGACTGGAACATTGTGTGTGACAGGTTGCCATAAGGACAGATCATGTTTCCATCTATTTTTCCTTGGAGGAGTGGGACTATATAAAAGGAAACAAGGAGCTTTATGAGGAAGGGATAAAGGAGGAGCCCCAGAAGCTCTGCCCACTGGGTGAGTAAAGGGTGCAGAGTTGGAAAACAGATGAATGACAGCTTGTGGAAAAACAGCTGCTCTCTAGCTAAAACATACAAGCTGAGTTAGTGTTATTGTGATTGAGCAATGTACAGAAATTTTTTCCTGGTCTTCTATAAATATCAAAAACACTAAAGTACTGTTACGCTATCGATCCATAAATATCATTCTAGCAAATATATTATATGTATATGTAGGGACCTATAGGATATTCTATTCCTATAGAGTTAATCCCCTACCTTTTGTATGTAGTTCTCTTTTCCCCTGTTATTGGGCCAAGCCCTTGTAACTGGCAAAGTGTAACACCCACACCTATTGGACAAAGAGTGTAATGACACTCCCCTGCCACACTACTATATAGTGTTGTGCAGGGAGTGTCCTCTTCCTCTTTGGCTCCTGGTGCTGCTGCTAGGTGAATCTCCATTGAGCCTGGGATCACCATAGGCCCCAGTAAGCCTTTACCCCAAAGGGACCTGACACCTTTGGTGCTAAGTCGGGGACCAGGTAACCCCGTGAACGAGGACCAGCTAGCATAGTAAGATCTTGTTATAGTCTCTCTAGGAGAGTAAGACAGAGAGGTGTAGCAGAACGAGCAGCTGTCGCTCCAACAAGGATTGTAAGAGGAAGTAGCTTCCCACAAGGCCTGTTTGCCTTTAGAGCAGGGACCTCAGTTGATAGGGCAGTAGGTGAGCAAAGGACTACCTGAACCCTACCTGATAGATCCCAATCCCCTCACTGTGCAACGTCGGTTGAACTGGGATTTGATGTACACCTATCTGCAATATCCTTTGGGAGTCGCATCTGTTTGACTGTGAACCTTTACTGTCCAAAGTGATTCCACCTGCTGTGTCCTCAGAAATATTGTAAGTAAACCTGTGGTCATTTGCCTCTGGCATAATAAATCTGCTCCTGTTTTACCTTTTTAAAGAACCCCCTGGCGTCCATTATTCTATTGTTGTACTTATATGCCTGTGAGTTGTAGTTCAACTACAGTTTAAAGGGGAAGCTTCCATTTGGCGAAGGCTCTGCCCTGGGTGAGGATTCGCAATGTAACCCATGCTCACTACCTAACTGGTCACCCTTAACTCCTAATTGGCAGAATAGGCCAAGAAAGCGTTACATATATATATATTTTATATTGCCTGTATCTTCTCCAGACCGTGAATATGAAGATAAAAGAGATATTACAGCTGATCTGGGAGGAAAATTATGTTATAATAATGAGCCAAGCAAGATTGGGGCTGAAGGAGATTTTCATGCCAAAGGAAATATCACAAACCCTGAAATTTTCCCAGCGGAACAACCCCCATCTACCAATGGGATTAAAGTGGAAGCGGCTTTATGTGAAAAGGGAAACCAATCAGATTACAGAATTCAACCACTTACAGAACAGATACAGGGAACAGATACACCTACTCCTATTATGGGATGCAGCTTGTCAGCTAATTATATATCAGATGTTGTTAAAGAGGAACTGGTTTCCTGGGGAGAAAGAAATAAATCAGATTACAGAATTATTACAATAGCAGAGCCAGTACAAGGTACAGATGAGATTACTTCTGGTAGGGGATACAGACTATGTAACAGCTCCTCAGATAGAAAGATCAGTAACTATGGTAAAAATGTTAATGATTCCCGACTTATATCCCACTCTGATGTACAGGGAATGTTTATCTGCACTGAGTGTGACAAAGTCTTTAGTAGTAAGAGCACTCTTGTTCGGCATCAGAGAATTCACACAGGAGAAAAACCTTATTCGTGTCCTGATTGTGGGAAATGGTTTGCACATCGCTCCAACCTTAATGTGCACCAGAGAACTCACACGGGAGAGAAACCATTTACTTGCGCTGAATGTGGGAAATGCTTTTCACGCCTGCAGCTGCTGAGCGAGAATCACAGGATTCACACCGGAGAGAAACCCTTTTCCTGTTATGACTGTGGGAAACGTTTTGCGCATCGATCCGCCCTTAATAAACATCACAGGATTCACACCGGGGAGAAACATCTCACGGGAACTCACACGGGAGAGAAACCACATTCATCTGCGACGAATGTGGGAAATGCTTTGCACATCGCTCTCACCATAACAGACATCTCAAATCCCACATAGGAAGGAAACCATTTTGCTGTTGTGAGTGTGGGAATTGTTTTGGCCGTCGCTCGCGGCTCAATGAACATGGCAGAAGTCACACAGACAATATTATGTTCCAGTGCTGTGAGGAGAGACTTTCCACTACACAAGACAACAGTTATTTATTAAAAGACCAGTAACAGTGATGTTTGGCTGCTGTGAAGTCTGCAATACAATGATTAGTGTATGTTCTTTACCCTGTATAAGTGAACCCTTCTCAGTGGGAATTGCCCCACTTATTCATTTTATTGTTTCCCATTGTTATAAGCCAGTTACAACCCTCCATAGCCATCAGTGCTGAATTATATACAAAGTATCTGACAAGGTACGGGGAGTCCAAGGCAGGTGATGGGAGAGCAGTTTGATTATATGTTTATTAGTATTTCTCCAAAGACCTGAAATGATAATGTCACAAGTTATGATCTGGATTTTGTCAGCAGTTTCCAACCTTCCGCCGCTCACACCTCACAAGTTCTCCATAATCACCAGCCTGGCACAGACTTAACCTGCCACTTGGCTTTTCAGTTCAATCGTCTCCAAAGTATAAATATATCATTTCTATCTGTTCTACACATTCCTGCGGCTGTAACACGAGGGGGAAACATAGGGAATAATAACGTTTCTGCAATTTCTGCTCCCTTCTCTTTATCCAATAGGTTTAGAGAGTTTGCCCTGGCGCTTCTCAATATGAGTCTCCTAAATCTCTGATGATCAGACAGCAAACATAACCTGTACTAAGTTTATCATAATAGATACAAAATTTTCCACGATCCCTTGCTCTCTGGCCGCCTCTGTCCGACCTGTAGCCAATCACTGTGCAGAGCTCCGTACAAGGAGACACGCCCCCTTTCCACATCCAGCCAATCGCACTCGCTCAGCCAGAGTTATTCTCTCTAGCCAATCACTGCATACTTCCGCTATGCTGCCAAATGCCGGGCATTCCTACAACATCTATTGTGTTCCCTCGGCTCTCTAATCGCTTCCTGTTCTACTGTACAATTAAGGCAAGTGCGGAGCAGCGCTAAACTACTCAGTTTCTCTCTCTTTGTGTGTGTGTGTGTGTGTGTGTGTATCCCCCTCCTACACCTATACTGAGCCCATATGTGCTGCCTCCCTTATTCCTACCTTGTGTGGCACCCACCTCTGTCATTTACCCCTCACTCTCCTCTACTATGGGCTGTGTGTCTCACACTGGGGTTACTCCTGCTGCTACTGCTGCTGTGGGACTGGGGGTCGCTGCTGCTGCTGTGGGACTGGGGGTCGCTGCTGCTACTGCTGTGGGACTGGGGGTCGCTGCTACTGCTGTGGGACTGGGGGTTGGTGGTGCTGTGGGACTGGGGGTCAGTGCTGCTGTGGGACTGGGGGTCAGTGCTGCTGTGGGACTGGGGGTTGCTGCTGCTGTGGGACTGGGGGTTGGTGATGCTGTGGGACTGGGGTTACTCCTACTGCTGTGGGACTGAGGGTCACTGCTGCTGTGGGACTGGGGGTCAGTGCTGCTGCCGCCGGACTGGGGGTCGCTGCTGCTACTGTGGGACTGGGAGTCACCCCCTGTAGTGATTCAGGTCATAGGAGATTTAATGGGATTCTAAGGATCTGGGCCCCTGTTATTCTATTAAGAGATATTGCTGGGAATAATCCTGTATAGAAATGTGTAAGTGCTTAATTCCAGGGTCACTTCCAGGTCAGTCCCTCCCATAAGGAGCCAATGGGAATGTGGGAGGAAGCGAGTGACACAGGGATGAAGGGGAAGAAGAAGAAGAAGGATAAAAATGAGGAGGAGGAGGAGCGGGGGAAGAAGGAGAGAATGGTGAATCTGACACTGGAGATGATCTATCTGCTGACTGGAGAGGTGAGGGGCACTGTGACTGGCACACTGACAAGAGACTGTCTGTCTGTACAAAGGGGGTCTCTCTGCAGCTCAAACACCATTCTCTCTTCCTTTCAATATTTAGCACTACATCCCTAGGAAGAAGTCAGATGATGGGGGGGCCCTGCATGCCCCTGGCTCCGTCATACAGAAGGAAAATAACAAGAATGACAAGAAGATCCTGGAACTCATGTCCAACATCATCCAGCTGCTGACTGGAGAGGTGGGTACAGCGGCCCCTTATTGTTTAGTAACAGTGGATGATAATCCCTTTCTCTGGCTGGGGGATGACTGGAACATTGTGTGTGACAGGTTGCCATAAGGACTGAACATGTTTCCATCTATTTTTCCTTGGACGAGTGGGACTATATAAAAGGAAACAAGGACCTTTATGAGGAAGGGAGGAAGGAGGAACCACAGCAGCTCTGTTCACTGGGTGAGTAATGGGTGCAGGATTGCTTTATTCTTACGCTTTGTACCTTTCTCCTCCTTCTGCCACCCCTAAGTAACATCAGATTATACCCTGAATTGTAAGACCACACACCCGAGATGGAGAGAGAATTGTATTACTGGTACATGGAATTAATGGTAGATCTTAAGAATTATGAGACGTAGAAAGAAAAATGTAGGGAAAGTGAAATCGGCAGTAATAATTAGTTGTATAGTAAAGCAAGGGAAACTAACTCATTTCTCTCTCTCTCTCTCCCTCTCCCTCCCTCCCAATTATAAATGAGGGCATGGATGTAACTGTTTGTTATAGCATCCCCATGTCAAAGGGTAATTAATGTAATCGTTACTGAGACCATTAACAAACCAGTACTACATCTGCCTTATCATTAAGTCCTTTAGTATGCTATGGGTGAACTTAATCCTGAATTTTGTTTATTACAGGTTGGGAAAGTGATATTCCAACTGATCTGGGAGGAACATTATGTTATAATAATGAGACAAGCAAGATTGAGACTAAAGGAGCAGATTTTTGTGCCAACAGAAATCTCAGAACCACTGAAATGTCTCCATTGGAACAGCCCCCACCAGCCAATGGGATTAAAGAGGAAGTGGTTTCATGGGAAGAGGGAAACCAATCAGATTGCAGCATTAATCCACTTACAGAACAGATACTGGGAAGAGATACACCTACTCATATCATGGGATGCAGCCAAAATAAAGTGACAGATAATTATATATCTGTGGTTATTAAAGAGGAACTGGATTCATCTGAAGAGGAAAAGATACATGGTGCAAGTAGTCCCACTGTCAAGGTTTGCAGCCTAAATAATAGCAGCCCTGTTAAAGCAATGACACAGGAAGCAGCTTCATGGGAAGGAGGAAACCAATCAGATTGCAGCATTAATCCAGTTACCGAACAAATACAAGGAACAGATACACCTTCTCCTATCATGGGATCCAGCCTGAATAATCTTTCTAATTTAAGAATAGTTACAATTACACAGCCAATACTAGGAACATATATCTCCACCCCTATGTTAGGGTGCAGCCTAAACATGAATCTTCCTGCTAGTTATGTGGAAAATAAAGAGTCAAATTCATGGGAAGGGGGAAACCATTCAGATTACAGAATGATTACAATACCAGATCCGGCTACAGCTGTTAATGACTCCAAACAAATGGAACCCCTCCTACAGGGAAAGTTACGTTGCGCTGTGTGCAATAAACTGTTTGCTAGTAAGATCACTCTCGCTCGCCATCAGATCGTTCATACAGGAGAGAAACCTTATCCTTGTTCTGATTGTGGGAGGCGGTTTCCACGTGTCACCTCCCTTCAGGTGCACCAGAGAACTCACACGGGAGAGAAACCTTTCACTTGCACTGAATGCGGGAAATGTTTTGCAATTCCGCAGCATCTAAATGAGCATCGAAGGACTCACACGGGAGAGAAGCCGTTCTCGTGCTCTGATTGCGGCAAATGTTTTGCCCATCGCTCCTCCCTTAACAAACATCTCACGGTTCACAACAAAGAGAAACCACACGCTTGTGCAGATTGTGGAAAATGCTTTTCACATCTGTATCTGCTGAGGCTGCACCGCAGGACTCACACGGGAGAGAAGCCGTACTCATGCTCTGAATGCGGGAAGCTTTTTGCTCATCGCTCCTCTCTTACTGATCATCAACGGTCTCACACAGGGGGGAAACACTGAGCAAGCATCGCAGGAAAGAGAAAAAAAAACTCTTAAAAACTGATAAATCAGGCCTGGTGCCTGGTCTTGATATTTGCTATGCAATTTTGAATAACATAGATGGACTGGTCTCAGCTGCCATTAAATGAAGAACTGTGGGTGCCTTGAGTCCCTTGGTGCTTCTTTCTTGTGCTTCGTGTGGGATGGATCAAGACATAGAAAGAGGGGGCATTTGCCATTTGGGAAGCGGAATTAAAGGAACTCCCTGTGCTCCTCCCCTACGAATGAGTTTGTTTTTGCCTGACAATGGAAATTGAGATACTGATTCCTATTGGGAAAAATAAATGTGAGGAAAACAGGAATGGATATGCTTGTTGTAAATATATGAATGTTGTGCCCATTAAAATCTTTGGAAAGGGTGAATTTATTAAATGGGTTGGTTAACTTTTAGTATGTTATAGAACTAAGTACGGTAACTTTTCAATTGGTCTTCATTTCTTATAGTTTTTTACTTATTTGCCTTCTTCTGTCTCTTTCCAGCTTTCAAATGACCCCATCTAAAAACAAATGCTCTGTAAGGCTACACATGTATTTTTATTGCTACGTTTTATCACTCCTCTTTCTATTCAGGCCTCTCCTATTTATATTCCTGTCTCATTTTCAAGTCAATGCATGGTTGCTACGGGAATTTGGACCCTATTTGCAAACTAGAGAGCCGTTGAATAAAAAACGAAATAACTCAAAACCCACAATTGAAAAAACAATGAAAACCAATTGCAAATTGTCTCAGTATATCACTCTCTACAGCTATATCAAAGGTGAACAACCCTTGCCAGCAGTAGTTTATATTTTTAACTCCATCTAATTCAGCCCCATTGTGTTTAATTAAATTCCAAAGTATCCAGATTTTATAGTTTAATAAATTCAGGACCATAATCCACTGTGTTCTGAGTCCATAGTATATCAGATAAGTCATATGGTTTGTTGTATTAAGATTCAAAAAAACGGCTGGACTTACCTGGGTTATCACGGCATATTTCATTCATTCCTGAGGCATGTTGCTGTATGCGTGGCATAGTACCAGCACTTTTGTATCCACTTTGGCTTGAGGACAATAAGTAAAGGTTACATTACAGTTTAAACTATGATCCATTTCTAGAGAACTTATTTATCCAGTACATCAATAACTTTTTCAATAACATATTTCCCCCCTTCCCAATTCCTCCACCAAGTCAGTTATTGGGAATCTGAATAGACTCACTGTGTTTCCCCTGCTGATAATGGCAAGAAGGTTAATCCCTAGTGAGATGGATATTATGTTTTGAGATACATTATCATGTTTTCTGTGGTCTCATCAATGGATATGAGTTTTATGTGCATTTGAGTCAAGCTGGACATAGAAGTGCAGATATAGCCTTAATATCAGACAAACAATCATGTGGCGCAATCTCCTGACCTCCCACTAACCATTCAGATTAAATAAAGTAGTAAAAGTACAAATCAGATGATGTTCTGCCAGTGACAGCAATCGTAGGAACGTCTGACAAATAGAAGTGACAGTCACTCATTGATATGGTCAGATAGACAATACATGCAGAGATATTATCGTTGACCGATAGAAATCTTTGAACCTGTCCCATTGACCCAACGACCGACCGCCATTTTTGGACCACACATGGTCCAAAAATCGTATGAAACTTTGATTCATATGATTATATCTTTGTGTCTATGGCCAGCTACTGCTCATGATTAATAATGGGTAGAATTGAAGATGTAAAAATATGACACCACTTAAAGATGGAATTGCATTGTGTGAGGCAGGAAAAACAAGGGGGGAACCTAGGGTCGCCACCTGGCCGCTAAATATGATGCTTGAGCTCAATGTTATTAATAGGAATAAAGATAAATATATAGGAGGTCAGTGATTTGATCCCAATGTTATTAATAGGGCATATAAATAAATATATAGGAAGGTCAGTGATCCCAATATTATTAATAGGGAATAAAGATAAATATATAGGAAGGTCAGTGATCCCAATGTTATTAATAGGGAATAAAGATAAATATATAGGAAGGTCAGTGATCCCAATGTTATTAATAGGGAATAAAGATAAATATATAGGAAGGTCAGTGATCCCAATATTATTAATAGGGAATAAAGATAAATATATAGGAAGGTCAGTGATCCCAATATTATTAATAGGGAATAAAGATAAATATATAGGAAGGTCAGTGATCCCAATGTTATTAATAGGGAATAAAGATAAATATATAGGAAGGCCGGTATTTTTTTCCAGAAAAGGTGGCAACCCTAGGGGAACCCTATCCTTGGGATTCTTCAGGGACATTAGTGAGGGATTTGTATCTGCTTTTACTGATGGATAAAGCCGGATTCTGCAGGAACATTTGTGAGGGGTTTTGTCTGTTTTTACTAATAGCTAAACCCAGCAGGCTATAAACAGGGGACATGAAATACAAAGAGTTGAGATGTCACCTTCTGATAATGTGAGTGTATTTCCAATATTAGGCGTTTGTGTGTATATTACACATATGAGGGGACAAGAGACTCCCATTGCCACTACTGTATGTGACAGGGACAGACAGAAGTCTCATCACTACACTCGGGGGAGCCACAGTGTCACACTGTCAGTACAAGCCCAAATCTGGGGTAGGGTTGCCACCTAGCCGGTACTTGACAGGCCTGGCCGGTAAGAATTCAGCTTGATGCCGATGTTATTAATAGGAAAGATTTGCAAGAATATAGGAAGGCCGGTATTTTTTCTGTCTGGGGAGCAGCTGTGCAATCAGTCATTAGGTTTACAGCACTCTTATTACTAGCAATGGGAATCAGTCCATCACAGCCAGTCCAATGACTTGAGTTAGTGATGGTGAGTGAGATATGAGCCTATACCTGCCGCATTGTGTCACGCAGTAACCATAGTAACCTCACAGTATTAGAGCAGGCAGGGGCAATTACTACACAGAAAAATAATCTTAGGGATAAATGGCTGTAAATTTCTCCTCAGTCCCTTGCTCTGCAGTCTCCCCTCCCCACTCTCGGTCCATCCAGCCAATCACTGCAGTCCTGTGTGTTTGCCATTTGCCCCGCCCCTTTAACCTCTCGGCTACATCTATATGTATCCGACCTGTTCAGCCTATCACTGTGTATCACTTCCGCCGTGTAGCCAATCGCTGTGCACTTCTAATTACACTGTGTTTCGCCAGTCTAATCTCTCAGGCTGTTTGGTTATTGTCTGGTGAGAACAACTCCAGCCTTATAGTGTAACAGAGAGAAGTGTGAGGAGCAGCAATAAATAGGTCAGTGTGTGAGAGACACTTGTGTAATGTCCCCCCAATATACTGAGCCCATATGTGCTGCCTCCCTTATTCCTACCTTGTGTGGCACCCACCTCTGTCATTTACCCCTCACTCTCCTCTACTATGGGCTGTGTGTCTCACACTGGGGTCACTCCTGCTGCTGCTGTGGGACTGGGGGTCGCTGTTGCTGTGGGGCTGGGGGTCGGTGCTGCTGCTGTGGGACTGGGGGTCGCTGCTGCTGCTGTGGGACTTGGGGTCGGTGCTGCTGTGGGGCTGGGGGTCACCCCCTGTAGTAACTCAGGCCTTAGGAGATTTAATGGGATTCTATGGATCTGGGCCCCTGTAATTCTATTTGGGGGTATTGCTGGGAATAATCCTGTATAGAAATGTGTAAGTGCTTAATTCCAGGGTCACTTCCAGCTCAGTCCCTCCCACAAGGAGCCAATGGGAATGTGGGAGGAAGCGAGTGACACAGGGATGAAGGGGACGAAGAAGAAGAAGGATAAAAATGAGGAGGAGGAGGAGCGGGGGAAGAAGGAGAGAATGGTGAATCTGACACTGGAGATGATCTATCTGCTGACTGGAGAGGTGAGGGGCACTGTGACTGGCACACTGACAAGAGACTGTCTGTCTGTACAAAGGGGGTCTCTCTGCAGCTCAAACACCATTCTCTCTTCCTTTCAATATTTAGCACTACATCCCTAGGAAGAAGTCAGATGATGGGGGGGCCCTGCATGCCCCTGGCTCCGTCATACAGAAGGAAAATAACAAGAATGACAAGAAGATCCTGGAACTCATGTCCAACATCATCCAGCTGCTGACTGGAGAGGTGGGTACAGCGGCCCCTTATTGTTTAGTAACAGTGGATGATAATCCCTTTCTCTGGCTGGGGGATGACTGGAACATTGTGTGTGACAGGTTGCCATAAGGACTCATCATGTTTCCATCTATTTTTCCTTGGACGAGTGGGACTATATAAAAGGAAACAAGGACCTTTATGAGGAAGGGATGAAGGAGGAGGAGCCCCAGCAGCTCCGCCCACTGGGTGAGTAATGGGTGCAGGGCACAAGTAATGCTAAACTGACGTATCACTGAGTGAATCAATAGGCAGAGTGTGAGGGCTGTACAAATAAAGATACCATGTAAATACAACATGGTAATCAGTGCAAAGCAGCAGCAAGGATTTGAGGTGATCGGCCTGTTTATATCTAGATATGATACCCAGCCATTTCCCTTGATAGTGATTATCCCTAATACAATATCAGTATTATCTGTGAGAATATAATACACTAATAGTAGAAGGTTCACAAGTACACACGGGCCACTATATAACAATTCTGCCTGGTGCACGGGGCCTTGGTAAGAAGGAACTCCTCTAAAACAATTAGGCACCAGCACCCAAGGCAGTGCAAACCCCTAGTGTTTATTTTTTTTAAACAAAAAACCAACAATGTTTTGGGGGCTTCAAAGGTAAACCCCCACCCTTGTTGTTTTTTTGTTTAAAGAAAATAAACACTAGGGGTTTGCACTGCCTTGGGTGCTGGTGCCTAATTGCTTCTACATAAAAAACACTAAATCTTTAGCTGATGCACCTGAATACACAGACCTCTAGCATCACAAAGAGTAATAACTGTAACCAAGAGTGAGTACATTAACAGCATCAGTAATACATTGTTATCATTGTTGAGTCTCACAGTACATATTTCTTATGAAATTAAACCCAAATCATGTTTATTCCAGGTTGGGAATTTGATGTAACAAGTGATATTGCAACCAATGGGATTAAAGAGGAAGTAGCTTTGTGTGAAGAGGGAAACCAATCAGATTGCAGCATTAATCCACTTACAGAACAGGGAACCGATACACCTACTCCTATCATGGGATGCAGCCTGAATAACAGTTCAGCAGAGGATTTTAAAGAAGAAGCAGCTTCAAGGGAAGAAGAAAATCACATTGCAGAACAAACACAAAGAACAGACACATCGACTCTCATGGAGCAGAGCCTGAATAGCAGCTTGTTCCCTACAGACACATCCGATAGTTCTGAAGATGATTTGGATTCATATGAAACAGACCATAATTACTGCAACATAAATACAGAGCACACACCGGAAACAGACCAATCAGCTCCTACCATGAGCTGCAGCCTGAATACCAACTCACCAGATCATTATGTATCATTTATTGTTAAAGAGGAAACAACTTCATGGGAAGGGGAAAGTCAATCATATTACAGAATTCAACCACTTACAGAACAGAGACAGGGAACAGATACACCTACTCCTATCATGGGATGCAGCCTGAATAACAGCTTGGCAGATAATTATATATTAAATGGTATTAATGAGCAGTCAGCTTCATGGGAAGGTGGGAACCAATCAGATTACAGAATTATTACAATACCCAGACAAGTACCAGGTACAGATCAGACTACTCCTGTCGGGGGATACACTCTGTATAACAGTCACACTGATATCAGTAACGATGGGGAAGGGGAAGCTGTTAATGATTCCAAACCAACAAAGGGAAAGTTACGTTGCGCTGTGTGCAATAAAATGTTTGTAAGTAAGAGAACTCTGGAACGCCATCAGATCGTTCACACAGGAGAGAAACCCTATTCTTGTTCCGTTTGTGGGAAACAATTTGCACGCGTCTTCACCCTCACTGTGCACCAGAGAACTCACACGGGAGAGAAACCGTTTCCCTGCAATGAATGCGGCAAATGCTTCTCAAGTCTAGCACATATGGTCTCGCATCGCAGGATTCACACAGGGGAGAAGCCATTTTCGTGTCCTGATTGTGGCAAATGTTTCGCACATCGCTCCACCCTCAGCAGCCATCAAAAAATTCACACGGGGCAGAAGCCGTATACATGCCCGGAATGTGGGAAATGTTTCTCACGTCTGTATCTGCTGAGCGTGCATCGCAAGATTCACATCACAGAGAAACAATACACTTGCACTGAATGTGGAGAAGGTTTTTCACATGTCCAACAGCTGCGCCAGCATCACAAGATTCACACGGGGGAGAATCGCTTCTGGTGCCCTGAGTGCGGGAAAGGCTTTGCACATCACTCGTGGCTGAAAAATCATATAAGAACTCATACAGGAAAAACAAATGTAGTCCCATCCTGATGTGCTTTGTGGTTGAATCGGTAGAGACAGAGAGATTGAGTTGGTCAAAACCACAGTCTAATTATACAGCCCAGAAAAATGAAGGGGAAATGTCTGGTGTGACAGTTGCTATGCAGTTCTGAATCACAACAGATAAGAACTGCCCTGAGCTGCCATTAAAGAGGAACGATCATGAAAATGAACATTTAAAGGAGACATTTTGTGTAAAAATAAGAATGTACCAGTGCATTATACTCATTTAGATATAGAAGAATTGTGCTTAAAAAAGTAGTGTTTCAGGCTGATTTATTGAATATTTCTGCAAAAACCCTAATAATCCCTCCCTTCTCTTCCACTTGCTGCTCCCTGAATTCCCAGGCTGTGCTCTCAGCTCACTGCACTGTAGGACAGGAACCAATCAGCAGCTAATTGTATTGATTGTCGGTGGTCCCTCACTCCAAATGTATCAGTGTTCTATACAACAGAGTCAGTGGCACCGTCCAAGCCACAATATATCCAAGGTAAAAGTAAAGTTCACTCTGGAGAACCACATTCGATTCAGTGTATTTTATTTAAACACAACATGTTTCGGACAGACATGTCCTTCATCAGGTGATAGTTACATTGTGAGTTCACTCAAACTATTTATTAACCCTATACACCAGCAAGTCCGTCAGCTCACCCAATTTGGCCAGACAAGCATAATTACATAAAAGCATTACCCAACAGAATACTGCCACCTTGTGGCCTACTCCATAAAGACATAAAGAAATAGCACCAATAATATACAATGTATCAATGAGGACAAAATTCACATAAATAGTACAAAAGTTATCATATGAAATAGTTACAATAAATAGTACAAAAAAATCATATGAAAAGAGTTTCAGTGATCATACACATATATATGAAAATAGCAACGTCTCAAGTAGTATAGTCATAAGTTAATAATAGTAAAATAGTTTCAAAGTCCTACCCTTAAGTTATATTCGATCCGATTTCATGCCAATAGTTTTTCTGTAAGTAAAGATTTCAATCTAAAAAAGACCAAAGTATAAAAGATTATAGAAAGCACTTAAAACTAAATGCATCATTTCTCTAGTCGGCCCTCCTGTCAGTGCAGACGTCAGGGGTTTTGTCTTGATTCACCTCTGGAGGCAGGACAGAAAGATTGATGCCTCTTGGCTCCTCCTCCTCCTTCATATAAGTGCTGGCTCCACCATCTTTCCTCAGTTTTTTGTCCTGCCTCGGAGGTGAAGAACGGTTTATTTTAATTATAGTTCATTATTTATTATAATTCTACTTCACAAGGAAGACTTCTGCCACTCAGGATACGCTGAGCTATCCAGGAGAGTGTAATGCGACCAGATCACCTCACAGGCTAAGTGAGAGTTCATAATCTGCTGTAAACGCTGAACTGTTCAGAGAGCAGAACAGGGAAAAGGTCGACATAATTGTTACTGGTGCACGCTGATGCTGCCTAGATGTGACCAAATTACAGGTTTATTCTGCTGAACACGCTGAGCTGTTCACTTAGCAGATCAAAGACATGGACACCACAATATGGAGGTAAATTCCCTATAACAAGAAGGGACACCTTGTGACACATAGCTAGACTGGTAGTGAACAGTGCGCACCATCATTTCTAGGTAACATGTTCCCTTCCATAGCGCAACGGCAGGGTATCTCTCGCCGCAGAGCCGAGAGAGCCGCTCTGACGTCATCACTGTGCGCGGTCCACTCGCGCCAAAATGCAGGGTGCGTAGTGAGCACGCTGACGTCACTGATCGCGACTACAGGCAAACGGCGCTAATCTTAGCCGCACAGTTAAAGGAAAAGCAACGCGAGACAGCTTGTCGCATGATTGAGTAACTGCGGTTCTCTGCATATAGATACAATGGATCAGACAGATTCCCTCACCGAGTTAAGAGCAGAGATTAACACTGCTAAGAAAAGGGAGACAAGGTCTCAGAAGAGACCAGATAAATTACCAAAATGCAAGACATGTAAGCATTCCCTAAGGAAATCTGAAAAGAACTATTGTTCCGATTGCAAACCCAACAGGAGCTCAGATTCGTTGGAGGCCCCAATACTGTCCCCACACCCTCCACAACAGGCTGACAGGGTGGATTCTGCTCCTAACACCCCTCCCCAGGGTATAAGTTCTAGTGGGCCCACCACACCTACACCTTTTATTCCATCAACCTCTATGTTATCTCCAAGGGCTACAGAGGCCTTAACATCTACATCCCAACCACCATTACCAACACCACATCAATTTGGTGACTTCCTCCAGTGGATAATGAAAACAGTTCAACCTCCACAACCTTCAACATCTAGGGAACCTAAAAAGCGTAAATCGACCATCCTTTCAGATTCATCTGAGTCAGAAGAGGGTCTGGTTTCAGAGTCAGAAGACGAACTACTTCCCCACTTACTATCAGAAAAATCTGATCATTCCAATGACACTTCTGACAGTGATTCTGATGAGGAAAAATAGTCATTAATAAACCCAGAAGTATCAAAGAAACTGTTAAGACAAATGCTTCAAACACTTGAAATTAAAGATGAAACAATTCCTTTCTCAAATGCAGATAAGCTACTAGGGGGGCGCAAAAAATCTAAGCCTACATACCCAGTTTTCAAGTCAATTACTCAGGCAGTTGAAGCAGAATGGAATCATCAAGACAGGCGCATTGCGCCCACTCAGAGATTTTTTTAACACCTTTCCTATTCCAGAAGAATTCGAAAAGAAGTGGGATAGAGCACCTAAGGTGGATTCAGCAGTGGCCCGCTTTCCAGACAAACAGCACTACCAGCGGAAGAAGCTGCATTCAAGGACCCCTTAGATTGATGGATGGAATCAACACTGAAGAAGGCCTATGTTCAAGCGGCCGCCACCTTAAGACCACCAGTCGATTCGGTGGGCTTAGCCCGTACGGCTAGACACTGGGCCCTAGAGTTGGCACGCCAACCACCATCCTCTCAACAACAATTACAGTTAGAAGTAGATAAATTAGCAACAGCTCTGGCATTTCTTGGTGAAGCATCCATCGAGGTGGCAGCAAAGGCAACTGCGAATGCAAGTAGTACTAAGGCGAGCTCTCTGGCTTCGTCACTGGACAGGTGACACTGCTTCAAAACTCAAATTGTTATCTCTCAAGTTTACGGGAGACACTTTATTCGGTCCAGATCTCAAGCAGATTATAGCCGAAGTCACTGGGGGCAAAAGCACCTTCTTACCAGCAGGGAGGAGTCAGAGATTTGATAACTCTAACAAATTTTCAGGCAAGAGACCATGGAATCCGCAAGCTAAGCCCTTTCGTTCCTTTCGCAACTACAGGTCGTCCCAGACAGACCAGAGTAACAAACGCGGTAGGCCCGCTTGGCACCACCAGAACAGAAACACAAAGAAACCAGCCACAGGCAAACCCAGTTCTACCTGACTCCATCAGGCAGCAGAAGGGGGCAGTCGGGGCAGACTGCAAAGATACGTGGGCGAATGGGAGACTCATGTGACAGATACATGGGTGATCACTATTCTTCAACAGGGTTACAGAATTCCTTTCTCCCCTCACTTACCACCAAGAAGGTTCGTCCCAACCACTATACCACCATACAAGGAACACATTCTATGGGAAACAGTGGAGAATCTACTTATCACGGAGGTGATAGAAAAAGTTCCAACACACCTAGAGTTCAAGGGCTTCTACTCCAACCTCTTTCTCATACAGAGAAAGGAAGGTTCCTTCAGACCAATTCTAAATCACATGATTTACAACAAGAAGTTCAAAATGGAATCCATAAGATCGGTCATAGCATCCATGGAGCCAAACATCTTCATGACCTTGATAGGTCTACAAGACGCTTACCTCCACATACCCATACACCCTGTATCCAGACAGTATCTCCGGTTTGCCATTCACAATCAACATTACCAATTCACTGCATTGCCTTTTGGACTTTGTACTGCACCACGTATCTTTACCAAAATACTAACTCCAGTGGTGGCCTACCTCAGATCCCTGGGAATACATATCATACCGTATTTAGATGACCTACTGATAATGGCATATTCAGAGGCACAATCAGCCAGGGACACAGACATGTGCATACAAGTACTCACCCAATACGTGTGGCTTCTCAACAACCGCAAGAGCTGCCTGAAGCCTTGCCAGGCAATTCAATTCCTCGGACTCTTATTCAATTCAGTCACACAGAGGGTGTCATTACCTCAGCAAAAGATCATCAAATTGATCTCCACGACTCGAACATTTCTGACACGGACTACAAGGTCAGCCGAAGACTGCCTACACCTTCTCGGTCTCATGGTATCCGCCTTAGAGGCCATTCCATTTGCCAGGTTTCACATGAGACCCCTCCAACAAAATTTCCTAACTCATTGGAACAAGAATCACAAGGACCTCCACCAAGTGATACCACTAGAGGAAATAACACGCAAACAATTGACATGGTGGACCTTTTCGCAGAATCTACAAACAGGCCGCAGCTGGGCTCTTCCCCAGTGGGAGATATTCACGACAGACGCCAGCCTCAAGGGCTGGGGAGCAGTTTACAGATCAAACGATCTTCAGGGACTGTGATCTCCACAGGAGAGTCTTCTACCCATCAATGTGCTCGAACTACGGGCTATCGCCCTAGCCTTAGAGAGTTTGACACCGCTGCTCACCTCCCTACCAGTCAGAATTCAGTCTGACAACGCCACAGCTGTAGCGTATATCAACAAGCAGGGCGGAACTCGCAGCAAGGGAGCAATGAACGAGGTAACCCGCATCCTGAGTTGGGCGGAACAGACAGTACCGATGATTTCAGCAGTATTCATTCCGGCAGTCCAGAACTGGGAAGCGGATTACTTAAGCAGAACAACCATAGACCACGGGGAGTGGTCACTCAACAGCGACGCCTTCCTTCTTCTGACTCAAAGATGGGGATGGCCACAGGTGGATATGCTAGCCTCAAAGCACAACTTCAAGGCGCCAGATCATGGGACCCAGGGGCAGCCTTTGTCGACGCCCTAGTCATCCCCTGGGATTTCATGCTCATATACGCATTCCCACCGTTACCGCTTCTACCTCGGATAATTCGGAAGATAAAACACAGCAGAGCAACAATAATTCTCATTGTACCAGACTGGCCCAACAGAGTTTGGTACTCAGATCTAGTACAGCTGTCCATAGCAAGACCATGGCGACTTCCCTATCGGCCAGATCTGCTCACCCAAGGCCCTATTCGACATCCCAACCTACCTATGCTCCGTTTGATGGCCTGGCTGTTGAGACCCAATGGTGGAAACAGCAGGGTTTCTCACAGAATGCAATAGATATTCTACTTCAAGCACGAAAACCAACTACTGCTAAAGTGTACCATCGAGTATGGAGGCTTTTCATATGCTGGTGTGACCAACGTCACATCATTTGGGAACATGTCACTACCCAATTGATGATAGAATTTCTCACAAATGGTTTCCAGAAGGGTCTGGCTTTACGTACCCTCAAGACTCAAGTATCGGCACTATCTGCGCTTACTCATGTACAGTGGGCAGAAGACACTGCAATACAACAATTCTTCAAAGGTGTGATCAGGAAGAGACCACCTGTAAGAGATCTGACCCCAGCTTGGAATCTGCCATTAGTTCTATCAGCTTTACAACAACCTCCTTTTGAGCCGATGGCGACATGTGATTTAAAGTGGCTGTCGTTCAAGGTTACCTTCCTCATCGCAATTACATCTGCGAAGCGAGTTTCTGAGATAGCGGCATTATCTTGCGCAGATTGGTTAGTCCTCCATGAAGATAAAGTAGTTTTGAGAACTATCCCAGCGTTTTTACCAAAGGTGGTGTCTAGCTTTCATTTGAATGAAGAGATTATTTTACCATCATTTTGTCCTCGGCCACAAAATGTCAAAGAGGAACTCCTTCACAGACTAGATGTAGTGAGAGCAGTCCGCATATATTTGAAACGATCAAGCTCGTATCGCACAGCAAACGGCCTCCTAGTGTCTTACGCAGGAGCAACTGAAGGACGTGCGGTCTCTAAGCGGACAATAGCACGGTGGCTGGTGGACACAATCAATTCGGCCTAAATTCGACAAAAGGCCAGACCTTTTTCAGTAAAAGCTCACTCTACCAGAGCACAAAGTACTTCTTGGGCTTTACAGAACATGGCATCACCAGAGCAGATCTGCAAAGCAGCCACTTGGGCGTCACCAAACACTTTTGTTCAGTTTTATAAGTTAAATGTTTTTGCTTCTCGAATGGCCACGGTTGGCCGGAAAGTTCTGCAAGCAGCAGCAGTACAGAAGTTAAGTTGAGACTCTATACAGCTACCCACCCTATAAAAGGGACAGCTTTTGGACGTCCCCTGACGTCTGCACTGACAGGAGGGCCGACTAGAGAAAAAAGGGTTTTCTACTTACCGGAAAATGCTTTTCTAGTAGGCCCGAACTGTCAGTGCAGTAAGTCCCACCCAGGCTGATTTTAGTATGGGCACAGGGACATCTTTCTCGCTATCCTTTCCTTTCTGTTGTCACTTGGCTTCTTTCTAAACTTATCTCCACCAACTAAGCTTTACAAACAACTGAGGGAAGATGGTGGAGCCAGCACTTATATGAAGGAGGAGGAGGAGCCAAGAGGCATCAATCTTTCTGTCCTGCCTCCAGAGGTGAATCAAGACAAAACCCCTGACGTCTGCACTGACAGTTCGGGCCTACTAGAAAAGGATTTTCCGGTAAGTAGAAAACGCTATTTTATCCCCCATGGTTCTAATGTATTCAAGATATCGATCCATTTGGCTTCACATTGAAGAAGCGTCCTCTTTCTATCTCCACCCTGTAGAGGCAATTTAATTTCTTCCAACACTTGCCATCTTAAACTCGCACTACTGTGTTTATGTTCAAAAAAATGTTTACCTACGGGGGTATGGGTTTTAATATTCAATGGATCATAATTTGAAATTGATCGCTTGTGTTCACCTATCCTTATACGTACTTTTCTTTTCGTTTGACCAACGTACATCTTCCCACATGGGCATTTCAGGCCATATACCACATAAAATACACTGAATCGAATGTGGTTCTCCAGAGTGAACTTTACTTTTACCAATCAGCAGCTAGCAGGACCTGATAGGGAACTGAAGCCTGTCTGTGCTTGTGTGACTGCAGGGCTGTGATTGGCTGTCCCCCTCCTACTGTGCTTCTGGCAGGGACCGTTAGGACACACCCACCCCTCATTTGAAACACAGACAGGGACCAGAGAACATCTATAGGGAGCTCAAATAAAGGGGCTATTTTTAAAGATAATATTAATTTTTTGTACCATGTAAAAGCAACACCATATATTACTTATAATTGCCTACAAAATTAGGGTTTTTTCATTTATCCTATATGACTCCTTTATTATAAGCTTCATCATACAGAAAAAAGACATTTCCTAAGCAAAATAAAAATTCTATACCATTGGTGAAATATTCACGTTACTCTTCACTATTCTTCTCAGCATCTGTCTCTTCATTCTGTCTTCATGCAGGAGTTGAAGAGAGACAAATGCTGCGAGGGAAGTAGTGAAGGGTTCCTTTATCCAAAGATAACTGTCCCAAGGCTTTTTTCAATAAAGAAATGTCATTTTATTTAATTTAGCATTAAAACTCGGATACAAACAAACCCCACCAGGCCAACTTTACACGTTTCGCACCCTCCTGCGCTTAGTCATAGTAGTGAAGGGTAACTTGAATATTCAGAAACGGAACAGATTCTTTAGTATGCTGCAGCTTAAATTACATTTTTATTTTTGTGATATTTCCCTTTAAGTACTTGTTCATTTAATGCAATAAAATCATTTTTATTTGAATTTAATTTGATTTCGGCTGAAGGTGGACATTTATACACTTAATTCTCTGGGGAAACATACATGTACCTTCTTGTGTAAGCCACAATATCAAACACACACTGACTAGGATTCATGATAATTGTAGGGATTTAGTAAAGAGAAAATACATACACCATGCATGTAATGACTGTTAAAGGAGAAGGAAACCTAGTCGGCGCAAAAACCCTCCCCCCTCCCGTGTGTTGCCCACCCTCCCTCCTCCCCCCTGGCCTACCTGTCCCGCTGGGCAAATGCCCCTAACTTGTTACTTACCCTTCTGCGCAGGTCCAGTCTACGGAGTTCACCGACGACATCTTCTTCCAAGTGATCTTCTTCCTGCTTTGACCGGCGCATGCACAGTAGGAGCATTTCGCCGGTATGATCGACTGCACATGTGCCAAAAGTCATGAAGTGAAATTGGAAAACTTCGTGACTTTTGGCACATGTGCCGTAGATCGTACCGGTGAAATGCTCCTACTGCGCATGCGCCAAAACGCCGGTCAAAGCAGGAAGAAGATCGTTTGGAAGAAGATGGTGCCTGTGAACTCCGTGGACTGGACCTGCGCAGAAGGGTAAGTAACAAGTTAGGGGCATTTGGCCAGCAGGACAGGTAGGCATCATGTGCCCGGTAGATCATCATTATATGTTTATACAGATCCAGCAGGTTATGCAGAGCTTTCTATTCATTTATTACAAATAGGGGTCTGACAATAATATAGCAAACATGGGTTATAGGATAAGAATGGGATCAAAGGGCCCTGTTAACAAGAGTTTACAATCTATAGGGTTAGGGAAAATTTGAGGCATAAGAAAGAAGAGCTTACAATCTATAGGGTTAGGGAAAATTTGAGGCATAAGAAAGAAGAGCTTACAATCTATAGGGTTAGGGAAAATTTGAGGCATATAAAAGAAGAGTTTACAATCTATAGGGTTAGGGAAAATTTGAGGCATAAGAAAAAAGAGCTTACAATCTATAGGGTTAGGGAAAATTTGAGGCATATAAAAGAAGAGCTTACAATCTATAGGGTTAGGGAAAATTTGAGGCATATAAAAGAAGAGTTTACAATCTATAGGGTTAGGGAAAATTTGAGGCATATAAAAGAAGAGCTTACAATCTATAGGGTTAGGGAAAATTTGAGGCATAAGAAAGAAGAGCTTACAATCTATAGGGTTAGGGAAAATTTGAGGCATAAGAAAGAAGAGCTTACAATATATAGGGTTAGGGAAAATTTGAGGCATAAGAAAGAAGAGCTTACAATATATAGGGTTAGGGAAAATTTGAGGCATAAGAAAGATAAAAACAATTGGTTGTTTATGAAAGTGGCAGTTGGACTCCCATGTGGCGCCTTTATGTGACACTTGGGACAAACAGAAGAATTTAATGGGACAGACACTACACTGGGGGGGGGGGAGCCCACAATGTGGAACTGTCAGTAAAACCTTGGGGTGCAGCTGGGTCAGCAACTCTGTGTGACTCTGAACCTTAAAAGAGTGCAGTAACCCGTAGCAACCGAACATCCATTCCTTTGAAAGAATCTGTAGCAGCAAGAGGAACACTGAAAGCAAATCTGTGGTACCGGTGGGTAACTGCAGCCTCACAGTATAAGAGCAGGCAGGGACAGCTACTGTATAGAGAAATGAACCTTGGGGATAAATGACTGTAAACTTCTCCTCCATCCCTTATTCTGCACTTACCCCTCCCCACTATCTCTCCATCCAGCCAATCACTGAACAGCCCCCTGTATGAGTACCGCCTCACTCCCGCCCCATTGCCCATTTAGCCAATCATACTCCTTCATCTATTTGCTAATTAGCCTATCACTGTACAGTCCGTTGTGCACGCCTCTAGCCCTGGAGTTCCGCCCTTACAAACTTACATACTGCTTGGTTATTGTGCGGCAGCGGCGTTATAGTGAAACAGGAAAGAAGAGTATGGAGCAGCTCTATGTAAGTCTGTGTGTACTGTTCCCCCTCTCCCCAATATGCTGAGCCCATATCTGTACCCCCTCACTCTCCTCTACTATGGGCTGTGTGTCTCACACTGGGGTTACTCCTGCTGCTGTGGGACTGGGGGTCGGTGCTGTTGCTGCTGTGGGACTGGGGGTCGGAGCTGCTGCTGTGGGACTGGGGAGCTGCTGCTGTGGGCTGGGGGTCGCTGCTGCTGCTGCTGTTGGACTGGGGGTCGCTGCTGCTGCTGTGCGACTGGAGGTCGGTGCTGTTGCTGCTGTGGGACTGGGGGTCGGTGCTGTTGCTGCTGTGGGACTAGGGGTCGGTGCTGCTGTGGGACTGGGGGTCGGTGCTGTTGCTGTGGGACTGGGGGTTGGTGCTGTTGCTGCTGCTGTGGGACTGGGGGTCGGTGCTGTTGCTGCTGCTGTGGGACTGGGGGTCGGTGCTGTGGGACTGGGGGTCGCTGCTGCAGCTGCTGTGGGACTGGGGGTCGCTGCTGCTGTGGGACTGGGGGGGTCGCTGCTGCTGTGGGACTGGGGGGTCGCTGCTGCTGTGGGACTGGGAGTCGCTGCTGCTGCTTTGGGACTGGGGGTCGCTGCTGCTGCTTTGGGACTGGGGGTCGCTGCTGCTGTGGTATATATCATTTATGTGACAGTAGGGAGGGGTGTGTGTATGGGGCTGGGTTTTCATTTGGGGTTACTCCTGCTGCTGCTGCTGTGGGACTGGGGGTCGCTGCTGATGTGGGACTGGGGGTCGCTGCTGCTGTGGTATATATCATTTATGTGACAGTAGGGAGGGGTGTGTGTATGGAGCTGGGTTTTCATTTGGGGTTACTCCTGCTGCTGCTGTGGGACTGGGGGTCGGTGCTGTTGCTGCTGTGGGACTGGGGGTCGGAGCTGCTGCTGTGGGCTGGGGGTCGCTGCTGCTGTGGGCTGGGGGTCGCTGCTGCTGTGGGACTGGGGGTCACTGCTGCTGCTGTGGGACTGGGGGTCGGTGCTGTTGCTGCTGTGGGACTGGGGGTCGGTGCTGCTGTGGGACTGGGGGTCACTGCTGCTGCTGTGGGACTGGGGGTCGGTGCTGTTGCTGCTGTGGGACTGGGGGTCGCTGCTGCTGTGGGACTGGGGGTCACTGCTGCTGCTGTGGGACTGGGGGTCGGTGCTGTTGCTGCTGTGGCACTAGGGGTCGGTGCTGCTGTGGGATTGTGGGTCGGTGCTGCTGTGGGACTGGGGGTCGGTGCTGCTGCTGTGGGACTGGGGGTCGGTGCTGTTGCTGCTGCTGTGGGACTGGGGGTTGGTGCTGTTGCTGCTGCTGTGGGACTGGGGGTCGGTGCTGTTGCTGCTGCTGTGGGACTGGGGGTCGGTGCTGTTGCTGCTGCTGTGGGACTGGGGGTCGATGCTGTGGGACTGGGGGTCGGTGCTACTGTGGGACTGGGGGTCGCTGCTGCAGCTGCTGTGGGACTGGGGGTCGCTGCTGCTGTGGGACTGGGGGTCGCTGCTGCTGTGGGACTGGGGAGTCGCTGCTGCTGCTTTGGGACTGGGGGTCGCTGCTGTGGGACTGGGGGTCGCTGCTGCTGTGAGACTGGGGGTCGGTGCTGCTGCTGTGGGACTGGGGGTCACCCCCTGTAGTAACTCAGGCCGTAGGAGATTTAATGGGATTCTATGGATCTGGGCCCCTGTAATTCTATTGGGGGATATTGCTGGGAATAATCCTGTATAGAAATGTGTAAGTGCTTAATTCCAGGGTCACTTCCAGGTCAGTCCCTCCCACAAGGAGCCAATGGGAATGTGGGAGGAAGCGAGTGACACAGGGATGAAGGGGAAGAAGAAGAAGAAGGATAAAAATGAGGAGGAGGAGGAGCGGGGGAAGAAGGAGAGAATGGTGAATCTGACACTGGAGATGATCTATCTGCTGACTGGAGAGGTGAGGGGCACTGTGACTGGCACACTGACAAGAGACTGTCTGTCTGTACAAAGGGGGTCTCTCTGCAGCTCAAACACCATTCTCTCTTCCTTTCAATATTTAGCACTACATCCCTAGGAAGAAGTCAGATGATGGGGGGGCCCTGCATGCCCCTGGCTCCGTCATACAGAAGGAAAATAACAAGAATGACAAGAAGATCCTGGAACTCATGTCCAACATCATCCAGCTGCTGACTGGAGAGGTGGGTACAGCGGCCCCTTATTGTTTAGTAACAGTGGATGATAATCCCTTTCTCTGGCTGGGGGATGACTGGAACATTGTGTGTGACAGGTTGCCATAAGGACTCATCATGTTTCCATCTATTTTCCCTGCAGGAGTGGGACTATATGAAAAGATACAAGACCTTTCACAAGAAAGGGATAAAGGAGGAGCCCCAGCAGCTCCGCCCACAGGGTGAGTAATGGGTGCAGGATTGCTTTATTCTTATACTTGTGCCATTCCAACAATAAATTCAGATCATGCCCTGGATTGTAAGACACACCTGTGAGATGGGGAGAAAATGATGTTACATGGACCATTCATTTTTGGTAGTTGGAGGGGAAACCTATACAACAGAGGTTTTATATGGACTGTGCCAAGCCTGGCCAACTCTGGTCCTTGCTGCAGTCTATAATAGCTGGAAAAACAATTAAAAAGGTCCCAATTACTTGCAATCCTTGACACTCCATCGCTATGACAGCAGCTATGAGGAAGCCCAGAAAGCTTTCTACTGATCGTGTCAAGGACCAACATACTGTTTGGACAATACACCAAAAATGCACCAACGCATCTCCCCCACCACCGGTCCTTGGGAAAAAAAGGTTGGGGGCCGCTGATATAAAAGACTAGTGTGCAGGATTGGCACAGATACTCCCAGGAATCAGAGTGAGAGAGGAAAGGGTAACATAAATTTGTGCAGGTGTGTGACAGGGGAAGGCTTAGTCATTGAAACTAAATAGTGTTGCAAGTACTGCCCCCCACAGATCTCTGCCTCTCTTGCAACCCACTGGGACATTACTATGATCCCTTTACTACATCCTTATCATTATTGGTCTCACAGTACATTTTTCTAATTAAATTAAACCCAAATCATGTTTATTCCAGGTCAGGATTTTGATATTATAAGAGATGTTGCAGCAAATGCAATTAAACAGAAGGAATTGCGAAAATCCGATTGCAGCATTAATCCACTTACAGAACATATACAGGGAACAGATACACCTACTCCTATTGTGGGATGCAGCCTGAATAACAGCTCAGCAGAGGACTTTATAACAGTTGTTATTAAAGAAGAACCAGCTTCATGGGAAGAGGGAGACCAATCAGATTGCAGCATTAATCCACTTACAGAACAGATACAGGAAACAGATACATCTTCTCCTATCATGGGATGCAGCCTGAATAACAGTTCGGCAGAGGATTATATCTCAGTTGTTATTAAAGAGGAAGTGACTTCATGGGAAGAAGAAAATCGCTTTGCTGAACAAACACAAGGAACAGACACATCGACTTTCATGGGGCGGAGTCTGAATAGCAGCTTGTTCCCTAAGGATACATCCAAAGATGAATTGAATTCATGTAAAAAAGACCATAATTACTGCAACAAAAATAAAAAACGCAAACTGGGAACTAAACAATCAGCTCCTATCATGGGCTGCAGCCTGAATACCAACTCAGCAGACCATTATGTATCAAATAATATTAAAGAGGAACCAGCTTCATGGGAAGAGGAAAGCCAATCAGATTTCAGAATTATTACAATACCAGGTACAGATGAGACTACTAGCAGCAGTGGATACAGTCTGTATAACAGTCACACATTTATCAATAACAAAGGGGAAACTATTGATGGCTCCAAACGTCCCTTAAGGAAGCCCCCCGCGCAGGGAAAGTTCCGTTGCTCCGTGTGCAATAAACTCTTTCAAACGAAGACGACTCTCACTCGCCATCAGAGAATCCACACAGGAGAGAGACCGTATTCTTGTCCTGATTGTGGGAGACGGTTTACACAAGTTTGCACTCTTACTGTGCACCAGAGAATTCACACGGGAGAGAAACCATTTATTTGCAGTGATTGTGGGAAATGCTTTACCAGTCTGTCGCAGATCACTGAGCATCGCAGGATTCACACAGGGGAGAAGCCCTTCTCATGTCCTGAGTGCGGCAAATGCTTTGCACATCGCTCCACCCTTAAAAATCATAAATCCGTTCACACGGGATAGAAACTGCAGGTCTGTACCCAATGTGGTAATTGTTTTACCCGTCTGCAACTGCTGAGGGAACCGCTCAAGACTCACACAAGATAGAAGCCGTCCTGATGCTCTGATTGTGAGAAACGTTTCCTATATCACTCGCAGTTCAGCACTTGCTGTACAACTCACGCAGCAAATAAAAACAGTTTTTCACTGTCGCAGTTTCTGTCAGTCCAAACCATTATTTACTTTCATTTAAGGGTCCGTAACACTAAATAAAGTTTTTGCCACAACTAAATGCAGTCTCGTATTTTTCACGATCTTTTAAGATCCCTGTAAATATGCAAGGGCTCAAGAGAAAAAAATCATTGGGATGAAAACCAAATTTTTTTTGTGCTTCTTCCTTGTGCCTCGTGTATAATGGATTATTTTAATAGTGGAAGATGAATTTCCCATTTGGGAAGGCTAATTAAAGGTGTCTATGACTGTACCAGGACTTACTAACTCACTGAATAAATTAAAGAATTTCTATTTCTCTGTGTTTTTTGCCTAAGAATGAATTTGTGTTAGTCATCATGGATAAAGATGAGGGCACACATAGTCCAATAGCGTTATATGGTTCTGGCAAACAGGACACATGTGCACCTTATGTTCTAATACGCACAATGCCGCCATCTTCATTCCTGTCTCAAGATTCTCAGTCCAGCCCTGAGCTGTACAAATGAAAGTAAAAGTTTGGCTTTTTTAGGTTCCAGTTTTACTCTACTGCACATGTGCACAGACTGGCCTCAAAGGATCAGCAGATGGCAGCTCAGTGCTTTTATTGAATAGTTCCCCAAATAGGATTTCCAGCGAGGATGATTGGAGCTCCAGGGTCTGAAGTAAGCAATTCTAATCACTGGGCTGTCTGTTATAAATTGGCTCAATAAATAGTGACTGTGGCATCTTACAGCAGCCCCTCTGCCATTCTCCTCTGTCATATACAGGCCCTCTGTTTCCTTCCCACATCACTTCATGCGTTTCTCCGACCCTGGATTAGGCCATTCATCTGCTTTGCCACCATAGCAATTGGAACAGAACAGCCATAGATCAGCAAAGTAAGGTCACAACAGAGATCACTGAACTGGAATATTGCAATAGACACATACAAAAAATAGCAAAAACAAAAAACTGCAAAAAAGTGAATTTCTGTAATTCAAACTTGGTTGCATTCAGGCCAATCTTCCCATGAGGAAATGGCCATGAAAATGTGAGAAGGGACAGTGATGTGGTGGCCCTTCTACATGTAACATTGACCGGCACAAACACACAGGAACAGCTATAATTCTGGCCCTGGGGGGATCCCACAGTGTTGCACCCGTCAAATAGGAACTTGTCTCGGGTGTCGGCACCCTGCATGGCTGCATCATAACAAAAAAGTGGTGATTAATAATCCGTATTTAATTAAGTATTAGTCAAATCCCTGAAATGCTACTGGGCAGAGGGACACAACATTCCTGCAGAGCATTTCCCTCTCTAGGATTCATGTCAAGCCTCCTCCAGGTTTTGCCTGCATACATCATATCACATATGCATTTGAGGGGATACACCGCTCCCTTAGCTCTATGACAGGCACATGTAATCCTACTCTATGGGTACCCTCTCACCCTAAACCTGCTTTTCATATTATCAGCCAACATTTCAAAGGCTTCATTAGTCAATCAGTTCCTCCTCATCTGAAAGAATAGACCCATTAATATGCCCCTAGGCATGAGGGGGCAGCTATGTGCAGGGTGTGTGTGTGTTTGTAGCGGTCTCCTTTCAGTACCCCTTCATGCATTGTAAATCTTATTACAATTAGTAGATTCAAAAAGGATATGTTATCAGGATAGAGTTTCCACCTCTGGTGATGGCTAAACCCAAACACGAGGGGGGGGCAAACTTTTTCACCTTGTTTTGCTGCGGAAAAGATGCCCATAGACTTGTATGGCCTGTTCGACAAAAAAAATTCCACACGTCTTTTGTGACGCCCATGGACTTTAATGGCCGTCGGCGACATTACGAAATGGGTCAAATTCGCCCACGCCTAATTGGGGGTGGAGCAGTGATGTAGGAACTGGCATGATGACATCAGAGGTGGGCACAATGATGTTGGTGGAGTTATGACACCGGAGCAAGGTTATTGCATCACTGGAGCAAGCTGCAACTGGCTGGATTTCTGTCCAATGTTTTAAAGTGTTGATGCCCAATTCAAAACTGCACAGGTAGCAACCCTATCTCTAGCTATATTCTGCTTGATGATTAAACCCAATCCTTTAATTACAGGTATGAGATCTCTTATACAGAAATCCGTTATCCAGAAAGCTCTGAAATACAGCAATGCACAGTGTGGACGTATGATACAGAGGCAAATAGTAATCTGGGGGTGGGTAAAGGTTTGATATGGGGGTGTCACAGTTACTGTGCGGCTCTAACACACCCCAGGAAATGAATGTTTATTGTGAATGTTTATTGTGATGTTTTTGGACCAAATCTTCAACAAATGCAATGTTTTCAGTCGATCACCCACTCATTTTAGTTCATTGCCCCCAAATAAACCCCAGCAATTAAGTTCTAAGTATAAAATGTACATTTTGTCTCTTTTTCATAAATTCCTAAAGAATTTGGCCCTGTTCCCATTTGTCCCATGTTTTTAGTTGGACTTCAGCTGCTCTAATAGTGACTGGGTTTGGTTTTCTATTGATATTACGCCATTGACATCATGGTTTCCCCCAGGCCTTCACAATACAGAGCCTATGAGGGAAAACAAACAAAGGAAATGAGATAAAGAGCAAATCCATGCAAGTCTTGAGAGCACGATCGCCTAGCAACAAGGAAGTGACGTAGTTCATGTGATAAACACGAGCGCAGTGCTCTCTAATAACCCCGCCCCCATTACAGACAAGAGGAATGAGGCCAGAGTACAGGCAGTGCTACAGATCCAGCGGCCGATACTCACTGACATACAATAGCCCCATTCCCTCTCATGTGTCTCCCACAAAGTGCAGTAACCCATAGCAACCGCACAGCAACTCGCTCGGATCAATGTAAAGGAATACTGAGAGCACATCTCCGATTGGCTGGTATGAGTTAATAACCATGGCAACCTCACATTTGGAGAGATGGGACAGTCACCGCACAAACCTCAGTGATACGTAGTTATATATTTCTTCACGATCCCTTAGTCTACAGTCCGCCCCCTTACTCTCAGCCCAACCGGCCAATCACAGAGCAGTCCTGTGTTTTTCCTCTGTCCCGCCCATTAGCTTTGAAGGCAACCACTCGCTTTCTAAGTTTTCCCTCCCGCCTCTTTATCTATTTAACCAATCACTGGACATTTCCTCCATACTGCCAAAGTCTGTATACGCCTACATTAATTTCCGCCCTTCCAAACTAACACACTACTTGTTTAATGTCCGGAAGCAGCAACAGCCTTATAGTGTGAGGAGCAGCAATAAATAGGTCAGTGTGTGAGAAACACTTGTGCAATGTCCCCCCAATATACTGAGCCCATATGTGCTGCCTCCCTTATTCCTACCTTGTGTGGCACCCACCTCTGTCATTTACCCCTCACTCTCCTCTACTATGGGCTGTGTGTCTCACACTGGGGTCACTCCTGCTGCTGCTGTGGGACTGGGGGTCGCTGCTGCTACTGTGGGACTGGGGGTCGCTGCTGCTGCTGATGCTGTGGGACTGGGGTTACTCCTACTGCTGTGGGACTGGGGGTCACTGCTGCTGTGGGACTGGGGGTCAGTGCTGCTGCTGTGGGACTGGGAGTCACCCCCTGTAGTGATTCAGGTCATAGGAGATTTAATGGGATTCTAAGGATCTGGGCCCCTGTTATTCTATTGAGAGATATTGCTGGGAATAATCCTGTATAGAAATGTGTAAGTGCTTAATTCCAGGGTCACTTCCAGGTCAGTCCCTCCCACAAGGAGCCAATGGGAATGTGGGAGGAAGCGAGTGACACAGGGATGAAGGGGAAGGAGGATAAAAACAAGCGGAACAAGAGAATGGTGAATCTGACACTGGAGATGATCTATCTGCTGACTGGAGAGGTGAGGGGCACTGTGACTGGCACACTGACAAGAGACTGTCTGTCTGTACAAAGGGGGTCTCTCTGCAGCTCAAACACCATTCTCTCTTCCTTTCAATATTTAGCACTACATCCCTAGGAAGAAGTCAGATGATGGGGGGGCCCTGCATGCCCCTGGCTCCGTCATACAGAAGGAAAATAACAAGAATGACAAGAAGATCCTGGAACTCATGTCCAACATCATCCAGCTGCTGACTGGAGAGGTGGGTACAGCGGCCCCTTATTGTTTAGTAACAGTGGATGATAATCCCTTTCTCTGGCTGGGGATAGTTACATAGTTAAATCAGGTTGAAAAAAGACAAAGTCCATCAAGTCCAACCCCTCCAAATGAAAACCCAGCCCCATACACACACCCCTCCCTACTGTCACATAAATGATATATACCCATATCTATACTAACTATAGAGTTTAGTATCACAATAGCCTTTGTATTATGTCTGTCCAAGAAATCATCCAAGTCCCTCTTATAGTCATTAACTGAATCAGCATCACAACATCACCCGGCAGTGCATTCCCCAACCTCACTGTCCTGACTGTGATGAACCCCCTACTCTGTTCCTTTAAATGAAACTTCTTTTCTTCTAGTCTGAAGGGGGGGGGGGAGCTCTGGTATGTGATTCTCTTTATGGGTAAAAAGGTCCCCTGCTATTTGTCTATAATGTCCTCTAATGTACTTGTAAAGTCTAATCATGTCCCCTCGCAAGCGCCTTTTTTCCAGAGAAAACCCCAACCTTGTCAGTCTCCCCTCATAATTTAAGTCTTCCCTCCCTCTAACCAGTTTAGTTGCACTTAGTCTCTGCACTCTCTCCAGCTCATTTATATCCCTCTTAAGGACTGGAGTCCAAAACTGCCCCCATACTCCAGATGATTCCTCACCAGGGACCTATAAAGAGACAGAATTATGTTTTCATCCCTTGAGTTAATGCCCTTTTTTATACAAAAACTTTATTTGCTTTAGTAGCCACAGAATGACACTGCCCAGAATTAGACAACTTGTTATCTACAAAGACCCCAAGATCCTTCTCATTTAAGGAAAGTCCCAACACACTGCCATTTAGTGTATAACTTGCATTTATATTATTTTTGCCAAAGTGCATAACCTGCATTTATCAACATTGAACCTCATTTTCCAGTTTGCTGCCCAGTTTTCCAGTTTAGACAAATCACTGTGCAAAGTGTCAGCATCCTGCATGGAACCTATAGTTCTGCACAATTTAGTCTCATCTGCAAAAATAGAAACAGTACTTTCAATGGCCACTTCCAGGTCATTAATAAACAAGTTGAAAAGCAAGGGACCTAGTACAGAGCCCTGCGGTACTCCACTAACAACACTGGTCCAATTAGAAAATGTTCCATTTACCACCACTCTTTGTAGTCTATCTTTTAGCCAGTTCTCTATCCAGGTGCAAATACTATGTTCCAGGCCAACATTCCTTAATTTAACCAGTAGCCTTCTGTTTGGCACTGTATCAAATGCTTTAGCAAAGTCCAAGTAAATCACATCCACTGCCATCCCAGAATCAAGGTCGCTGCTCACCTTCTCATATGAGGAAATTAAATTAGTCTGGCAAGATCTATTACGCATAAAACCATGCTGGCACACACTCATAGTATTATGATTTGCTTTGAAGTCCAGTATCTTATCCTTTATTAACCCTTTCAAAAGCTTTCCTAACACTGACGTCAGATTAACTGGCCTATAGTTTTGAGGCTGAGAACGGGATTCTTTTTTTGAAAGCGGCACCACATTAGCAATTCACCAGTCTCTCAATGAGACATCAATGAGTCCTGAAAAATTAAGTAAAGAGGTTAGGCAATCACAGAGCTGAGCTCGCTAAGTACCCTGGGATGAAAACCATCTGGCCCCGGACCTTTGTTTATGTTCTAGTTATTCCTAGTAGGTTCTTGAACGAGCTGAAATAAAAAGTTGTCATTCAGCATATTTACAAACCTAGTAGCTTTTTCTGTCTTGGCAACCCCATTACCCCAGTCAATGTCTGGATAATTGAAGTCACCCATAATAATAACTATGGAACATTGTGTGTGACAGGTTGCCATAAGGACTGATGATGTTTCCATCTATTTTTCCTTGGACGAGTGGGACTATGTAAAAGAAAACAAGGGCCTTTACAGGGAATGGATAAAGGAGGAGCCTCAGCAGCTCCACCCACTGGGTGAGTAATGGGTGCAGAATTGCTTTAATCTTACACTTGTGCCATTTCCACAATAGATCCAGATCATACCCTGGGCCACATAGGAAGCAGCAGGCACTTGCCTACTATTGGCCAGCTGCTTCCTCTACTTACTGCTCCCCCTCACTAGATCCAATGAAGCAGTTTCCGGTTCCAGGGGTAAAGATGGATCATACAACCTCATACATCAGGTTAGTGTCCCACTATACACACAAACACATATACATCACATACATCTCATACATTTTTGGGACATAGCCCAGCTTTTACACATTCAAGGCACTCACGCCTACTTGCACACGCATAGATCACGCATTTGCCAAGTGTACACACACTTTTACACACTTACACAATTTTTGTGGATTTTTTTATCGCATTGTCTTTTATTTTATGCCTGAAAAAAAAAGTTTTGTTGCCATTGTGAACAGCGTATTCGCTAACCGCACTGCGCCATGGGTTTTGTATGTTGTTTCGGTGATTATATTTCATTTTTGGTGATTTTGGTGCATTTAGTCATTTCACTGCAATTTCAGGTGTACAGGAGTTGTGCACTTGATTTTGTCCATAAAACTAATTGAGCCAAGCCAAAATATTCAAACTTTGATTCAAACTGCAGATTACACTAGGCAAAAAAAAACAAAACATTGATTAGGCTCTAAATCTTGTTCCAGAAGTGGACATCAGGCTCAGATTTAGAAAGCTCCGGTTCTCCCATGAAAAAAAATAATATTGTATAGTTTTCCTATGTAAACTAAAAATCCCCCCCAGGAATTGCCCATAAAATAAGAGAGAGCAAAAATGAGAAATTCTGCTGGCACTTAAAGGTGTGGTTCAAACAACTAGTTTTCCGATCACCAGAAATAACGACTTTTTCCAATTACTTCTATTACTTCAAGTAATTCTATTTTCTATGTGTCACCATTTTTCTAATATTGAAGTGTAACGTGTCATCTTTCGCTTTCTAAAGCAGCTCTGGGAGGTGGGTCGCCGACCCTGTAAACTGTTCTAAATTGATACATTTAGTTGATCTCATCTTTGTCCCTGCTGAGTATAATCTCTGAGTTTCATTACAGGCAGCTGTTAGAATTGATACAATAGTTACTAAGACTCCAGAGATGCTGCTGAGAAATGGATCAACTCAATGTTGTAAAATTGTAACAGTTCAGAGTCTGCACCTGAATTACTGAGCTGTCAGACTCAAACACCAGAGATAGGGAGACTTCCAACTTTAAACTTAGAAAAAATAAATAATGGAAAGTAATTGAACAAAGTCTTTATTTCTGGGGAACAATCTGTAAAAAACTGAACTAAAAAAAGTGTTTGGAAATTGAACAACCGCTTTAAAGAAGACATTTTGTGTAATACTTATTTTGTGTTATACTCATTTAGATATAGAAGAATTATGCTTAAAAAAAGTAGTGTTTCTGCAAAAGCCCTAGTCCCACCCATCTGTTTCACTTGCTGCTGCCTCCTTTCCCAGGCTCTGCAGGGGAGTTGGCGGCTCACTGTTAGGACAGGAACCAATCAGCAGTTAGCAGGATCTGATAGGGAACTGAAGCCTGTCTGTGCTTGTGTGACTGCAGGGCTGTGATTGGCTGTCCCCCTCCTACTGTGCTTCTGGCAGGGACCGTTAGGACATGCCCACCCCTCATTTGAAACACAGACAGGGACCAGAGAACATCTATAGGGAGCTCCAATAAAGGGGCTATTTTTAAAGGCATACTGTCATGGGGAAAAAAAATTCTTTCAAAATGAATCAGTTAATAGAGCTGCTCCAGCAGAATTCTGCACTAAAATCCATTTCTCAAAAGAGCAAACTGATTTTTTTTATATTTAATTTTGAAATCTGACATGGGGCTAGACATATTGTCAATTTCCCAGCTGCCCCAAGTCATGTGACGTGTGCTCTGATAAACTTCAATCACTCTTTACTGCTGTACTGCAAGTTGGAGTGATATCACCCCCTCCCTTTTCCCCCCCAGCAGCCAAACAAAAGAACAATGGGAAGGTAACCAGATAGCAGCTCCCTAACACAAGATAACAGCTGCCTGGAAGATCTAAGAACAACACTCAGTTACATTGAGAAGGAAAAACAGCAGCCTGCCAAAAAGCATTTCTCTCCTAAAGTGCAGGCACAAGTCACATGACCAGGGGCAGCTGGGAAATTGACAATATGTCTAGCCCCATTTCAGATTTCAAAATTGAATGTAAAAAAATCTGTTTGCTCTTTTGAGAAATGGATTTCAGTGCACAATTCTGCGGGAGTAGCACTGTTAACTGATGAGTTTTGAATTTTTTTTTTTTTCCATGACAGTATCCCTTTAATGTTTAGCACCATGTAAAAGCAACACCATATATTACTCATAATTGGCTACAGAATTTGGGTTTTTACATTTATCCTATATGTCTCCTTTAATGGGTTAAATTCCCTAAAATTACTCTAAACAGCCCACAGAATAACATGCCTTTCTCCTGCACCCAGATTCATTTAGTTTCTCTATTACAGGCAGGTTCATCTTCAGCTCTTACTTACACCCTTGTCTAGTGTGAAGCTCTGTCCCTTTTGCTTTCTGAGCCCTTCCCGACTATGAGGACCCCAAAGAGGTGCCTACTGTGCGTGCCTGATTAATATCCATTGGAGCCATTTGGAGGCAGTGAGCATGCCCAGTAGGCACCTGTTTGAGCTCTTCATAGTTGGGGAGTGCTCAGAAAGCAAAAGGGGCAGAGCTTTACTCATTCTTTAACAGATCAGCACTATATCCTTATCATTGTTGAGTCGCACTGTACATTATGCTGATGAAATATAACCCAGATCATGTTTATTCTAGGTTTGGGATCTGATATAGCAGCAAATGCTATTAAAGAGGAGGCAGATGCATGTGAAGAGGGAAACCAATCAGATTGCAGCATTAATCCACTTACAGAACAGATACAGGGAACAGATACATCTTCTCCTATCATGGGATGCAGCCTGAATAACAGTTCGGCAGAGGATTATATCTCAGTTGTTATTAAAGAGGAAGTGACTTCATGGGAAGACGAAAATCGCTTTGCTGAACAAACACAAGGAACAGACACATCGACTCTCATGAGTGTGAATAGCAGCTTGTTCCATAAGCATACATCCAAAGATGAATTGGATTCATGGGAAACAGACCATAATTACTGCACTATAAATACAGAACACACACTGGAAACAGACCAATCAGCTCCTACCATGAGCTGCAGCCTGAATACCAACTCACCAGATCATTATGTATCATTTATTGTTAAAGAGGAAACAACTTCATGGGAAGGGGAAAGCCAATCATATTACAGAATTCAACCACTTACAGAACAGAGACAGGGAACAGATACACCTACTCCTATCATGGGATCAAGTCTGAATAACAGCTTGGCAGATAATTATATATTAAATGGTATTAATGAGCAGTCGGCTTCATGGGAAGGTGGGAACCAATCAGATTACAGAATTATTACAATACCCAGACAAGTACCAGGTACTGATCAGACTACTCCTGTCGGGGGATACACTCTGTATAACAGTCACACTGATATCAGTAACGATGGAGAAGTGGAAACTGTTAATGATTCCAAACCAACAAAAGGAAAGTTACGTTGTTCAGTTTGCAATAAAATGTTTGTAAGTAAGAGAACTCTGGAACGCCATCAGATCGTTCACACAGGAGAGAAACCCTATTCTTGTTCCAGTTGTGGGAAACAATTTGCACGTCTTGCTACCCTCACTGTGCACCAGAGAACTCACACGGGAGAGAAACCGTTTACCTGCACTGACTGTGGGAAAAGCTTTGCAAGTGTACAACACATGGCCTCACATCGCATCGTTCACACAGGGGAGAAGCCCTTCTCTTGTCCGAATTGTGGGAGATGCTTCGCACATCGCTCCACCTTTAATAAACATCTCACAATCCACACAGGAGAGAAACCCTTTGCTTGCACAGAATGCGGGAAGTGCTTTTCACGTCTAGAGCTGCTGCGTTTGCATCTGAAGACTCACACAGCAGTGAAAGAGTGCACTTGTACAGAATGTGGCAAACGCTTTTCCCATCCAGACCTGCTGCACGTGCATCGCTGGACTCACACAGAAGAGAAGCGTTTCACTTGTCCTGAGTGTGGCATAGGCTTTGCAGATCACTCGTGGTTCAATAAACATCTCAGGACTCATACAGGAGGAAACAATGCAGCCCCATCCTGATCTGTAGAGAGACATTCAATTGGTCAATTTAAAGCCCAGCAACACGGAGAGATAACTGTTGGGGTGTGACGGTTGCTATGCAATTCCGAATAACTATTAATAAGGACTGCCCTTAGCTGCCAGTAATACAGGGATGTGTGTAAGATGAGTTAAAGGAATTGTTCAGTGTCAAAATAAAAACTGAGTAAATAGATTAGCTGTGCAAAATAAAAAAATGTATCTAATATAGTTAGTTAGCCAAAAATGTAAAGTATAAAGGCTGGAGTGAGTGGGTGTGTAACATAATAGCCAGAACACTACTTCCTGCTTTTCAGCTCTCTTGCTTTCCACTGATTGGTTACCAGGCAGTAACCAAAGAGACTTGAGGGGGGGCACCTGGGACATAACTGTTGCTTTTGAATCTGAGCTGAATGCTGAGGATCAATTACAAACTCACTGAACAGTTATGTCCCATGTGGCCTCCCTTATAGTCACTGACTAACTCAGAGTTAGAGAGCTGAAAAGCAGGAAGTAGTGTTCTGGCTATTATGTTACACATCCACTCACTCCAACCTTTATACATTACATTTTTGCCTAACTATATTAGATACATTATTTGTTTTGCACGGCCTATTTATTTACCCAGTTTTTATTTTTATACTGAACTGTTCCTGTAACGCAGAGGCAGAGGGAAGACTAATGGAATTGGCCTGGAGTTGGATCAGGAGAACTTGTAACGCATTTCTTTACTGAACCGCTTGTTCATTTAAAGCAATAAAATCATTTATATTTGGAATGAATTTGCTTTTGGCTGAAAGTGGAAGTTTAAACCTCAAATGTTACTGGGAAACCTACATCTCTATTACCAGTTTAGCAACTTGTAGCAAATCTGCTCAAAATTGGCTAGAGAAATGGGCACACACAGTGCAATTTAGGGGGTAGGCAGAATGCTGAGGGCACAATGGTGAAGGCATCGGGCATGTAACTCTTCTCTTGGTCTCTTGCCACTAGTTTGGGCCCCCTTCCCCATACTGAAGATTGTATCCGAGCTGTCTGGAGCTCCTGCGCGACGTCACCGAGAAAACGAGATTGTGTATGTGGGAGGGGCCAATGTGGCTGACCAGGTTGTCTAAGGTGCCCAGGTCTGGTCCAGTTATAAGGCTGTTGTAAAGATGCCTTCTATGCAACTTGCATGCATGGACCCTTAAGACTATGGGATATGTTTATCAGAGTGAAATTAGAGATTGCCACAGTCCTCTAGAGTGAAATTCCACCATTCTCTCCATTCATTTCTGTGGGATTATAAAATAGTAAAATCAATGTGTGAGAGTGAAAGTTCACCCATTGATAAATACTCCTTTAAAAATGCCATAGAAATGGATGGAAAGAGGCGGTATTTCATTCTAGAGGACTGGGCAATCTCTAACTTCACTTTTTGATCAATATACCCCTATGTGTAAGGGGCAGTTTTATCAAGGGTCGAATTTCGAATTCATGGGAGTTTTTTTTAAAACTGCCATGAACTCAAAATTCGACCAATCGAAATTTCTAAAAAAAAAAATTGAATTTTCGAAATTTGGGTGAATGGGATCAACCCGAAAACTCGAATCGAATTTGATATGAGTTTTAAAAACTTGATTTGAGTTTTTTCTCTGAATAAAACTCAAATGTCAGGAAGGCTGCAGACAACTCCAAATTGATCCCAGGACCTCTCCCATTGAGAGGTTTTAGGCGGCAAATAGTCAAGTTCGAGTTCTGTAAGGGCCAGAGTATAATAAATCTCAAAAATAATATTCAATTTTTTTTTTAAAAAAACCCAGATCGAATTTTAACAAATCCATAGTCGAATTTGACAGTTTTGGCCATACAAAAACTTGAAAATTCTAAATTTGAATTTTCCATTCGACCCTTGATAAATCTGGCCCTAAATCTGGGTACCCCATATACTAGGCAGAATTCTTTGTGTATATAAGACAGGTAGGGGTATATATGAGTCTCTTGAGACTGAAACATCTCTTCAATCTATTACTCCTTATACCCCCCCACCCCAGTTTGTCGTCCTTCTCACAAGCGAATAACATTTCGCCCATTGTATCCAGGCCCCCAATTCCTTCCCCAGCTCACTTCTCACATGGGTGCATTCATGATGGTCAGTGAGATGTGGCCTTGAACAGACAATCCTGCGTGTGTTAAACATTTCTACACATTGGAGGCTCCCCTGTGATTCGGGAACCTACAGCAAATGATTCATGAGGATATTACGCGTGGCCAGTGCTTGTGACACAGTTCCCGTAGCCTTCAGCAATTCCCAATGCAGTGATACATTTGCAAGGAACACTTTCTCATTTGTATTACAATCTGTTTCATCAATATGATGCTTATCACTTGTCATGGGCCACAGTGGCCCCTTTGTTCTGCATTAATCCTCTGTGGCCCCAGCCCCTCTCATGTGTCTCCCACAAACTGCAGTTACCCATAGCAACCAAACCGCCATTCCCTTGGAACAGTCTGGCAGAATACAGAAAGCAAATCTGTGGGTAACTGCACTGAGGAAGCCTCACAGTATAAGAGCAGGCAGAAAAAAAAAAGAGCAGGCAGGAACAGTTACTGTATAGAGAAATGAACCTTGGGGATAAAGGACTAGGGAAAATCATATCATACTTACCGAGATTTTCCTTTCCTGGACTGTAACACGGCAGTGGGCAACAACGGGTTAATCCCCTCCAGCCTCGCGATGGGACAGGAAATACTAAATAAAAACAGCTCCCGCCCCCTGGCCGCCATCTTTGATTCTGGAGTCTCCCCCATGAGGGTGGGAAGCCGTGCCCACTGCCGTGTTACAGTCCAGGAAAGGAAAATCTCGGTAAGTATGATATGATTTTCCCTATTCCTGTTCCTTAACACGGCAGTGGGCAACAACGGGATGTACCAAAGAATACACAACAATAAAGAGGGAGGGCGATTTCTAAATATTTAATGCTGAATTCAGTACTGAAGTTGCGAAAGAGGAAGGTTTTTTTGCAAACACATCAAATTTATAGTGATTAACAAATGTCTGGAAAGATGACCAGACGGCTGCTCTGCAGATTTCTTCTGAAGTGGTCCCTGCATGGAAGGCCCATGATGCCGCCATGCCTCTGGTTGAATGTGCCTTAATGGAAGAGGGTACTGAGTTGGAGTTTAAAGTATAGGCCATCTGGATACACTCCTTGATCCATCCTGCTATCGTGGATTTAGAAGGCTGAGCTCCTGCCTTTTTTCCCTGCGGGATCACCAAGAGGGAGTCTGAAGTTCTTATATTCTGTACTCTTTCTAGGTAGGTCTTCAGGCATCTCACCACATCCAGATTGTGCCATGTTTGTTCCGCATCCGATTTAGGTTTAGGAAAGAAGGTAGGTAGTACAATGTCCTGGGAGGTATGGAATGGAGAGACCACCTTGGGGATAAATTTATCTGCAGTTTTTAGTACTACCTTATCCTGCAGAAAGGTAAGTTTTCCTTCCTTTATTGATAAGGCTTGCAGTTCTCCGACCCTCCTAGCGGAGGTGATTGCCAATAGAAAACATATTTTTAAGTTAAGCAACTTTAGCGATATATTCTGTAATGGTTCGAAGGGCTCAGAGGCAAGTGTCTTCAGAACCAGACTTAAATCCCAGGGAGGAACTTGAGGTCTAGTGACTGGTACCAGTCTTTTTACTCCCTGGAAGAATTTCTTAATCAGGGTATGCTGAGACCAGTTGATTTTTGAAAAGTGAGATATTGCAGTGACCTGGCCTCTGAGAGTAGCAAGGCTGAGCTTCAGTTCCAGTCCCTTCTGTAAAAATTCAACCACCTGAACTTCCGAGATGTCACTAGGATTGATTCCTGCTTTCTTGCACCAATCAATGAACTTTTCCCAGGTGGAGAAGTATTTTTGCAGGGTGTTGGGTTTTCTGGCTGCTATCAAGGTAGTTATGGAGGCTTCAGAGAGCCCTATAGATAAGAGGTTCAGCCTTTCAAGAGCCAAGCCGTTAAGTTCCACCTGTCTGGATGTGGGTGGACTATTTCCCCCTGTGTCATTAGATCCTCCCAGGGAGGGAGACTGAGTGGGGAGTCCTTGGATAGAATCCAGATTTGAGAGAACCAAGATCTCTTTGGCCACCAAGGTGCCACCAGGACTACTTCTGCATGATCCTCCTTTATCTTCCTCAGAACCCTTGGGATCAGAGAGAAAGGAGGGAAGATGTATGCTCTGCGAAACCTCCATATCATCGAAAATGCGTTCACTTTCCACGCATTCTGCTCCATTGTCCATGACACAAACTTTGGAAGTTTCGTGTTCACACTCGATGCCATCAGATCGAGACAAAATGGGCCCCATCTTGCAGATATCATGTTGAAGGCCGATTGGTGCAGTTCCCATTCTCCGGGTGTGGACATTGTTCTGCTCAACTTGTCTGCTTGTACATTCTGCAGCCCCGGAATGTACTCTGCCTTCAAATCCTTCAAGTTCTTCTCTGCCCATGTGAATATAATCATGGTCAAGTCTAATAAGCTTTTTGATCTTGTCCCTCCTTGCTTGTTCAAGTATCTGACCGAGGTCATGTTGTCCGATTTTATCAGTATTGACTTGTTTCGACAATGTTTTCTGAAAGTTAGTAGTCCTAGCCATATTGCCTTGAGCTCCTTCCAATTGGAAGACCTTGCAACTTCCACTGGAGCCCATTTGCCCTGAGTTTCGACTCCTTGCATGTGGGCTCCCCATCCCCATTTGCTTGCATCTGTGGTTAACACTATCCAAGTCGGTTGGCTCAAAGATACTGGGTGTTCTAGATTCGTTGTTTTTGTCCACCATTTTAATGACTGGATCGTGGATGGTGATAAATGAATCTGTTGATGGGGCCGAAGGTGATTGTGATCCCATCTGGATAGGAAGTTGTTTTGTAGGATTCTGACATGATAGGGAGCCCACTTCACGCAGTCCACTGTGGAAATGATCTTCCCCAGTAATCTCTGGCAGTTTACTGCTGAATGTACTGGCCTGGCTCTGAAGGTCCTTATGGATGCTTGGATGTCCCGAATTCTCCTTACTGGAAGGGAGAGATTGAAGTTCCTTGTGTCTATTATTACTCCAAAGAATTCCATCTGCTGGGCAGGGGAAGAGATGCTTTTCTCCCAGTTCAATATCCATCCCAGACTTTGGAGAAGATCGGACACCCTTGTTCGATGGTCCTCTAGAATCTCCTTCGAAGCTGCTTTGATGAGGATGTCGTCCAAGTAAATAAACAACTGGATCCCTTGCAATCTTAGGTGAGCTATGATGGGTGCCATGATCTTTGTAAACAGCCTTGGGGCTGTTGCCAAACCAAAGGGAATTACGTTGTATTGGAAATGATCGTTTAAGACTTTGAAACGAAGGAATTTCCTGTGAGCTTCTTTTACTGGGATATGCCAATATGCATTCTTTATGTCTAGCTTTACCAGCCAGTCGTCTGGGTCCACACACTGGGTGATAGACCTCAGGGTTTCCATCTTGAAGGATGGGACATCCAACCGTTGGTTCAGCGTTTTGAGATTGAGGATTGCTCTGAACTCTCCGTTCTGCTTTTGTCTGAGGAAAAGGTGGGAGTAATTTCCTGAAAATCTTTGCTCTTGTGGCACCTTTGATATCACTTTTTCTTTCAGTAAGTTTTGGATGATGGACTTTAAAGTGAGGGACTTCTTTGCCGACCTTGGTTTGTCTGAAGAAACAAACTGATGGGGAAGATTCCCGTGCAGATTTATTCCGTACCCTTCTGCTATCACGTCCATAATCCACTTGTTCGGACAAACTCGAGCCCACATTGCACTGTATGATGTTAATCTTCCTCCCACATGCAACGGGGCTCCCACACCTTCATGCTCTGGGTTTCTCGGGCTTAGTGTTGGCCCCTTTGGACTGAAAGGACTGATTTCTATAGTTAGGCCCTTGTCTCCATGGCCTAGAGAACGGTTTGCCTGGCTTGTATTGTCTGACTTCTTTGAAATTTCCTCTGATGTTTCTAACTGGATTTCTTTTTTCCCTGCGATCCTGCGGGAGAAAAGAGGATTTTCCGGCAGACGCCTTGGAAATGATCTGGTCTAGTTCTGGACCAAACAACAAGTTCCCCTTGAAGGGAAGGCTGCATAAATTATGTTTTGATTGGGCATCCGCATGCCACTGTCTTAACCATAGCCCTCTCCTGGCCACCACAGACAGACTCATGGATTTAGCTGCCAATTTTATGGATTCTAGAGAGGCTTCGGCCGCAAACTCGTTGGCCAGTTTTATATCTTGTAGCAACTCGACCAACTTTCCTCTATCTGTACCACTTTTAATGGCGTCTTCAAGTTCTTGAAGCCAAATTTTGTTAGCCCTTGTTACAGAAGTTGTTGCTATGGCCGACTTACAGGCTGCCCCATTGGCGACGTAAACCCTCTTAAGGGCTCCATCCTGTCGCCTCTCCATGGTGTCTCTAAGGGAAACACCCTCATCCACTGGTAGCATGGTCCTCCTGGCCACTCTGGTGATTGCCGCATCCACCTTAGGAGGGTTCTCCCACACCTTAGCCACATCTGTTGCAAAGGGGAGTAGTTTCTTAATTTTTCTAGGAACTACTTGCTTCCGATCAGGGTTATCCCATTCGGATTGGATGGAAGTTTTGATTACCTCGTGCACTGGGAAGAGGTGGTTCTTTTTTGAGGATGATTTAAACATTTTATCTTGCTTTACCGGAGATTTTTCCTGATCTTCCATATCCAAGGTTTTCCTTACTGCTTTAATCAGTGGTTCAACCATGTCAGTATTGAAGGCTGACTCATCCTCCTGTACAGAGTCTCTGTCTGAAATTTCCCCTTCCGTATCGCTAGATATCTCTGAAGTAGCCACCCCCCCTATGTTCAAGGGGGTGATTACTCCTGAACTGCTTCTGCCTGCAATGGAAGCTGCTCTTTGATCTAAACCTTTCAGTACGTTCTCAGTGACTTGTGTCATCATAGAAGCTACAGATTGATTTATAGTCTCTTTCATCCAACCCATCATATCTGACATTTGCGGTGAGTCAACTCCAGAAGCTTCACGTAGACATTTTCCACACAATCTCTTATCTGGCAAAGCATTGCTTGAGCAGGATGCACACTCTGTTCTGGCCACCTTCCTTCTACTCCCTTCTCTGCTAGGAGGACTCCTAAATAAAAATAAAAATACATATCAGTATGTTTACTGTGATCCAAATAGTGTTTGAGGGTCCCTCCCCCGATTATTGTTGTGTTCACCTCTCAACAAACATCACTCACCCCCTTGAGCCCGAGTGAGACCTTCGGCAGCTCATTGCAAAAATAAGGATCCTCCAGTAGCACCTGTAAAATTTCACTATTTAATTCTTGTCCCAGAAGGATCCCTATGGGCTTAAGCAATGGTCAGGGGAAAGGCATACTTACAATAGTACCCTCCTGACAGCACAATTATTATTATTATTATTAACATGTATTTATATAGCGCCAACATATTGCGCAGCACTGTAAAGTAAATGTGATTATACAACTACATCACACAAATTACATATATAGAATATATGGAGTAACAGACATCACAATCAATACAGGTACAAAAAGGTGAGGAAGGCCCTATGCATATGCATACAGTCTAAAGGGGAGGGAGTAATACACAAGGTGTGGGAGTGGGCAAGATCGAAGTAAGTGGGTGAGAAATGTGGTACTGTATGTGGTGTTACGTTTGGTAGTTAAGCGGAGTGAGGGTAGGCTTCTCGAAAGAAGTGCGTTTTCAGAGATTTTTTGAAAGTAGAAAGGGTGGGAGAAAGTCGGACAGACCGTGGGAGAGCGTTCCAGAGGAGGGGTGCAGCCCTTGCAAAGTCTTGAATGCGAGCATGTGAGGAGGTTATGAGAGAAGAGTTGAGTAGGAGGTCAGTAGAGGAGCATAGTAAGCGAGTGGGTGAGTATATAGAGATGAGTTCAGAGATGTAGGGTGGAGCAGAGTTGTGAAGTGCTTTGAAAGTCAGTGTCATTAATTTGAATTTGATTCTGAAAGGTAACGGAAGCCAGTGCAGGGATTGACAGAATGGCGAGGCAGAGGAGGAGCGGTTGCTGAGGTGTATGAGCCTCGCAGCAGTGTTCATTATGGACTGGAGAGGTGACAGTCTCTGGAGGGGGAGGCCAATTAAAAGCGAGTTACAGTAGTCTAGACGCGATATGATGAGAGAGTGAATAAGAATTTTGGCAGCGTCTTGGGTGATAAATGATCGTATTTTGGATATGTTCTTTAGGTGGAAGTGACATGATTTGATAAGTGACTGGATATGAGGAGTGAATGACAGGGCAGAATCTAGGATAACCCCAAGGCACCGGGCCTGGGGAGAGGGGGTGATAGTGGAATTGTTAACTATGATGGATACTTCGGGGATGCTACTGGTGTTATTTGGAGGAAAGAGAACCATTTCAGTTTTGGAGAGGTTTAATTTAAGGTAGCGTTGCGACATCCAGGTAGAGATAGCGGACAGGCAGGAGGAGACGCGAGTTAGGAGTTCTGGGTTGAGATCAGGAGATGAGAGATAGATCTGAGTATCATCAGCATAGAGGTGGTAGTGGAAACCGTACGAATTTATTAATTTGCCAAGGGAGGAAGTGTAGAGGGAGAATAGTAATGGTCCTAGGACGGAGCCTTGAGGAACTCCAACAGAAAGAGGTAGGGGAGAAGATGATGCTCCATTGTAGGAGACACTGAAGGAACGATTGGTGATGTAAGAAGAGAACCAGGACAGGGCTGTGTCACGAAGGCCAAGCGACTGGAGGGACTGGAGGAGGAGAGGGTGATCTACAGTGTCAAATGCGGCTGAGAGATCAAGCAGTATTAGTAGTGAGAAATGATTGTTGGCTTTTGCGGTTAAAAGGTCATTAGTTAGTCGAGTCAGGGCAGTTTCCGTGGAGTGTTGTGGCTTAAAACCAGATTGTAGGGGGTCTAGCAGGTTATTGTCAGAGAGGAATGAGGTAAGTCGGTTGTAGACTAGGCGCTCAAGTAGTTTAGAGATGAAAGGTAGCAGAGAGATAGGTCGGAGGTTGTCAAGATTGGAGGGATCAAGAGAGGGTTTTTTCAGAATGGGGGTGACAAGAGCATGTTTTAGTTGAGAAGGAAACAGTCCAGTTGAGAGCGAAAGATTGGCACCAGACACTCCTTACCAGTTCAGCAGCCATAGGGGAGAAAAAGCGCTTCCTTTAAACTTGAGCGCCAAGCCTCAGGCGTCTTCCGTGTCTACTTCCGGGTTCGCGTGTTCGCGCATGCGCAAAAGCGCCAGCGCCATCTTGGAGGCTGACGTCAGCGTCTTATCGCGCACATTGCCTGGGGAGGCGTTTGCGACTTACGGCGCTGTTGGCACACATGGCCCAGGCCTGCCAAGGCTTCTCTGGAGACACACAAGAGGTAACCAACCCCGGTCCCAGGACTTCAGAAAGGGGAGAGGTACCCAGTCTGGACTATTGGGGGTGACGACAGGAGAAAAAAAGATGGTGGCCAGGGGGCGGGAGCTGTTTTTATTTAGTATTTCCTGTCCCATCGCGAGGCTGGAGGGGATTAACCCGTTGTTGCCCACTGCCATGTTAAGGAACAGGAATGTAAACTTCTCCTCCATCCCTTATTCTGCACTTTCCCTCTCCACTATCTCTCCATCCAGCCAATCACTGTGCAGTCCTGCTTGTAGAACCTTTCCCGCCCATTAAGCCAATCACTTTCCATTATCTATAGATACTCCTCACTCTCCTCTACTATGGGCTGTGTGTCTCACACTGGGGTTACTCTTGCTACTGCTGCTGTGGGACTGGGGGTCGGTGCTGTGGGACTGGGGGTCGGCGCTGTGGGACTGGGGGTCGGCGCTGCTGCTGCTGTGGGACTGGGGGTCGGTGCTGCTGCTGTGGGACTGGGGGTCACTGCCAGGCCCGGACTGGCAATCTGTGGGTTCTGGCAAATGCCAGAGGGGCTGCTATAAGTTCCCATAGAAAGTGAGTATTTAGTGGGCTGATGGAGGCAGTTTGGGCCTCTATGTGGGCTGATTGGGCCTCTGTGTACCTGAAATGCCAGGGCCTATTTTGATTCTCAGTCCGGACCTGGTCACTGCTGCTGTGGGGCTGGGGGTCGGTGCTGCTGCTGTGGGACTGGGGGTCGCTGCTGCTGCGGGACTGGGGGTTGGTGCTGCTGTGGGACTGGGGGTCGGTGCTGCTGCTGCTGTGGGACTGGGGGTCGGTGCTGCTGCTGATGTGGGACTGGGGGTCGGTGCTGCTGCTGATGTGTGACTGGGGGTCGCTGCTGCTATGGGACTGGGGGTCGGTGCTGCTGCTGATGTAGGACAGGACAGGAGGTCTGGGGATTTGCAATTAGAAACATGGAATGAGTTTCTGTGTTGCTTGAGGACATTTTTCTCCAGAACCTCACTACTTCAGTTGAAAGTTTACATAAGTTTGTATTCGTACATCTCATCCAAGCTGTGACTGGGGCTGTTAAATTGTTTGTTTCCCTACAGCTGTGTCCAGGTTTATATTGTTTATGTATGTTGTCATATTGATTTTTCTGGTTTATGTGAAAATCAAATAAATATTTTGAGAAATATATTGTTTATGGTGAACTGGATGTGAGTGGCCCTTTTTCTGAGGGTTTATCCAGTTTTTTTTAATGTAAATTCCTCCTGTTTGGCACTTTCAGAGCTGCCAACCCCCCTATTTTCTTGAAAGTTACAAGATTTGAGGCTCCGTCCCCCGGTCTCCTGTCACTTTTAAGCATTCCCCGGATTTCTGACGGTTTTCCGCAACTTTTGATGATTTGTGGTGAAAATCCAATGTACATACATGTCGTGCAACACAGAATCTTTGGCTTCAGGACAGGTCTGCGCATGCGCGTGACATCACTTCCGCTGACATCACTTCCAGGTATGAAAAAAATCCAGTCAGGGCATCGCGTATCCCCCTAGAAACGAGCTTTAAATGGTGACAGCCTGAAATTGACTCTGTTTCTATATTCCATTTTACATTGCTTTGTAATTTTTTCTTTTTATCCCTGACTTGCTTTTGTTGTGCAGTTATTTGTTAACATTTCAGGGGGGTACACCCCTATCTTCGTCAGAAACGGAGGACGGTTGTTACCCCCTGAAATGTTGCTACCTTGGTGACTCAATAAATGGCGTAAACTCCCCAACTGCATATTATTGTGTGTGTGGCTCCGTCACTGCACCTCGAGGGTTAAAACAGCTGGAGGGAGCCCAGGGGCCATTTCCTGCTCTAGAAGGCTGGACTGAGTCATTGACAGGGGAGGGGCCATAAGAGACAGCTGTAGGGACAATGATTGGGTTCCTGCACAGAGGGGCGGGGCAAGGTGATTAGGGACTGAGGGAAAATGTCCTGATGGCTATATATGTACAAGAGCTGCTGTCTTAGCTGAGAAGCAGGAGCAGGTTGGTTACGGATTCTGGGCATAATGGGGGCTGTGTGAGTGTGTCAACGGGTTATTGTCTCTGTGCATGGGAAACCGGCATTAATGTGAAGGTGGGGACTAAATATTTCTAATCATACAATAAACCGTAGTCATACATTATGTCTTTGTCTAGCAAAGGATGCTGGGAGCTGTAGTTGCAGGTTAGTAATCCTACATTAGGATATATATATATATATATATGGAAATGCATGTAAATTATATTGCTACTCGATTCAGTTGATACCAGTCAAGCAGAGAATGTGGGCACTGTGGCTGGGAGGTGTCACAATCATAGTGCAGCCATTACTATACCAGCCCTGTCACTATATCTATAGGCACTTCATATAGAGTAATGTAGCAACGCTCTGTTCATGCTTTATTCCTCCCATGCACTACTATATGTCTTCATTCCTTAAACAGTAACATCAACAATTGGAGAGGGATTTGTGTGCATTTAAATACAATGTGCTGTTGCCCTTCACTGGACTCTAGGGCACATATTTGCAGATAAACGATAAGCTCCGTAGAATGTAATGGTTGTAGTTCTTACACAGGATCAACAGATGCTGTACTGAATCAACAGAGTAACTTATATTAAATATCGTATATATTAAATATTGTATTACTGATACAAAGTCTGTTCACTCTGTCCATTTGCTGTAATGGGAGGTTCAAACACTAATAAAACCCGTTATATAAATGTGATTAATTTCCAGCATCACTGGACGCCAATGGGAATGTGGGAGGAAGCGAGTGACACAGGGATGAAGGGGAAGAAGAAGAAGAAGGATAAAAATGAGGAGGAGGAGGAGCGGGGGAAGAAGGAGAGAATGGTGAATCTGACACTGGAGATGATCTATCTGCTGACTGGAGAGGTGAGGGGCACTGTGACTGGCACACTGACAAGAGACTGTCTGTCTGTACAAAGGGGGTCTCTCTGCAGCTCAAACACCATTCTCTCTTCCTTTCAATATTTAGCACTACATCCCTAGGAAGAAGTCAGATGATGGGGGGGCCCTGCATGCCCCTGGCTCCGTCATACAGAAGGAAAATAACAAGAATGACAAGAAGATCCTGGAACTCATGTCCAACATCATCCAGCTGCTGACTGGAGAGGTGGGTACAGCGGCCCCTTATTGTTTAGTAACAGTGGATGATAATCCCTTTCTCTGGCTGGGGGATGACTGGAACATTGTGTGTGACAGGTTGCCATAAGGACTCATCATGTTTCCATCTATTTTTCCTTGGACGAGTGGGACTATATAAAAGGAAACAAGGACCTTTACAGGGAAGGAATAAAGGAGGAGCCCCAGCAGCTCCGCCCACTGGGTGAGTAATGATTGCTTAACCAGAGAATATCTAAAATTTTCATGTGCTAAAATTGAAAATATGTGCCTGCTATCTTCCCTTTATGTTTATTTATAAGCATTCACCTATAAAATCCTAATGAAAAATGAAAAATTAATATTATCTTTAAAAATAGCCCCTCTATTGGAGCTCCCTATAGATGTTCTCTGGTCCCTGTCTGTGTTTCAAATGAAGGGTGGGCGTGTCCTAACGGTCCCTGCCAGAAGCACAGTAGGAGGGGGACAGCCAATCACAGCCCTGCAGTCACACAAGCACAGACAGGCTTCAGTTCCCTATCAAGTCCTGCTAGCTGCTGATTGGTTCCTGTCCTACAGTGCAGTGAGCTGAGTGCCTCAGGCTCCTCTGCACAGCCTGGGAAAGGAGGCAGCAGCAAGTGGAACAGATGCGCGGGACTAGTAGGGATTTTTCAGAAATTTACAATAAAGTAACCAGAAACTACTTTATAAAGCACATTCCTTCTATTTCTAAAAGAGATGAAATGCACTGGTACATTCTTGTTTTTCACACAATATGTCTCCTTTAACAGTTCTGATTCACACTTCCATGGTTTTCTTGTAGCCTTACAGTGAACATGTGTGAATAATTGAAAACAAATGTTACTGCTTCTTTCTTTCCAGACCGTGACTATGAAGGCCAGACAGATATACCCACTGAACTGGAAGGAGCATTATGCTGTAATAATACAACAAGCAACATTGGGGCTGAAGGAGCAGATGTTTGTGCTGAAGGAAATCTCACAAGCTCTGAATCTTCTCCAGTGAAACAGCCGCCACCAGCCAATCAGATTAAAGAGGAAGCAGCTTCATGGGAAGAGGGAAACCAATCAGGTTGCAGCATTAAATTACTTAAAAAACCGATAAAGGGAACAGATACACCTACTCCTGTGATGGGATGCAGCCTGAATAACAGCTTGTCAGATAATTATATATCAAATGGGATTAAAGAGGAAGTGGTTTCGTGGGAAGAGAGTAACCAATCCAATTGCAGCATTGCTCCACTTACAGAACAGATACAGGGAACAGATACACCGACTCCTATCATGGGATACAGCCTGAATAACAACTTGTCACATAATTATATATCAAATGTTATTAAAGAGGAAGCAGTTTCCTGTGAGAAGGGAAACCATTCACTTGCAGTACAGTTACTGGAAAGAGAGAAATCTCCTCCTGCCATGGAATACAACCATGTGATAACAACGAAGTATAGAAAAGACTTAATTAAATCCATATACGAGCCTCTTCAGGAAACATTCACCGTACCGGAGATCTGTAACTGTGCTGAGTGCTGCGTATTGGACAGCAATAGCCAAGATCTTGTTACACATCAGCCGATTCACACGGGAGACAACCCATTTCATTGTAACGACTGTGGGAAATGTTTTAAACGTCGCTCGTATCTTAAAGTGCATCAGAAGATTCACACAGGAGAAAAACCGTATTCGTGCTCTGATTGTGGGAAATGTTTCACTCACCGTTCGTACCTGAGTGTCCATCAGAAAATCCACACGGGGGAGCGGCCGTACTCGTGCCACGATTGTGGGAAATCTTTCACCGACCGCTCGAGCCTCAATGTCCATATAAGAATTCACACGGGAGAGAAAACACACCCCTGTCCCGACTGCGGCAAGTGTTTTACACGGCGCTCAAACCTCAACGTCCATCTGAAAATTCACACCGGGGAGAAACCATTTGTCTGCTCTGAGTGTGGGAAATGTTTTGCTCATCGCTCCAACCTGAAAGTACACAGAAGAATTCACACCGGGGAGAAAGCTCACTCGTGCCCCGTGTGTGAGAGGAGCTTCACTGTACGCTCCACTCTCACTATGCATCAGAGAACTCACACACGGGAGAAACCATTTGCTCGTCGAAGGGAACGCTTTAAACGCTGCTCGGACCTTAATGTGCATCACTAATTGGTACTTTGCTTCAGACACGGGCAGGCACATTGATCAAGGGTCGAATTTGAATTCATGTGAGTTGTTTAAAACTCCCATAAACTCGAAATTCGACCAATCGAAATGTATTAATATAATCACATTTTTAAAACTTGGATGAATAGAATCGACCCGAAAACTTGAATCGAATTCGAAAAAACTTGAATGTCAGGAGGGCTGCAGACCTCTCCAAATTGATCCCTTTAACTCTCCCACTGACTTAAACAGCAATTCGGCAGGTTTTAGGTGGCAAATAGTCTAAATCGAGTTCTTAAAGGGCCAGAGCGTGATAAATCTCAAAAATCGAATTTGATTTTTTTTTTTTTAAAAAACTCGAATCGCATTTGAATAACTCCCTAGTCGAATTTGACAGTTTTGACCATAAAAAAAAGCTTGAAAATTAGAATTTCAAATTTGAATTTTCAAGTTGACCCTTGATAAATCTGCCCCTTTGTCTTTGAAGCATTCTGTATTGTCTGCTAAGCACCCTGATGTTATGGAGCATGTTTATCATTTATCTCTGTATGTATATATATATATATATATATATATATATATATATATATATATATATATATATATATATATATCTCTATCTGAATTTTGGTCTAGGGCTGCCCCGGTAAAACACCTCATCCCAACCCCTACCCCTGTTGATCAACACATTCTGCGCATTAAATATACACCAGTATTCAGGGCTGTGTATACTATTTGCTCTATTTAAATAAAGACATATGATTGGGTACTGAACATACAGAGCAATGGTTTATTTTGACCTATTATTTTGATCATCTCACAACAGTACACAATATCCTTGGGTTAGCACATTATTTTGTCACTATTGCCTAAATACAGGCAGGTCTCCTTTCAGGACACAGTAATTCAGGCTTTTGCTTCTTATTCCCTTAGGATCAACCAGACACATCAGCGTCACAGCAGAAAAAAAAACCCTTCATGTGCAAAACATGCAGCAGAAGTTTTTCTGAAAACAGAAGGAACAGTTAGGTCCATAAATATTTTGACAGACAACGTTTTTTTCTAATTTTGGTTCTGTACATGACCATAATGAAGTTTAAATGAAACAACTCAGATGCAGTTGAACTGCAGACTTTCAGCTTTAATTCAGTGGGTTGAACAAAAAGATTGCAGAAAAATGTGAGGAATTAAAGCCTTTTTAACACAATCACTTAATTTCAGGGGCTCAAAAGTAATTGGACAATTGACTGAAAGGCTATTTCATGGGCAGGTAGGGTTGCCACCTTTTATAAAAAAAATTTACCGGCTGCCGGGGGCGGGGCCTCAAAGGGGCGGGACGTGGCGTCAAAAGGGGCGGGCCACGCCACGGACGCTAGAAGAGGCAAAAGAAAAGGTAAGTTTACAGGGGATTGGGGGCGGGCCGAGGGGGTCTTTTTAAGGGTATTACAAATTTACCAGCAGTTACATTGGCAGTAAATTTGTAATTCCGGCCCCGGCCTTGGCAGGTATTTTACCGGCTAGGCCGGTAAAATACCGGCTGGGTGGCAACCCTATGGGCAGGTGAGAGCAATTCCTTGGTTATGTCATTATCAATGAAGCCGATAAAATCCCTGGAGTTGATTTGAAGGGGGTGTTTGTATGTGGAACAGACAACATGAGGACAAAGGAGCTCTCCATGCAGGTGAAACAAGTCGTCCTTAAGCTGCACAAACAGAAAAAACCCATCCGAGAAATTGCTACAATATTAGGAGAGGCAAAATCTACAGTTTGGTACATCCTCAGAAAGAAAGAAATCACTGGTGAACTCAGCAACACAAAAAGACCTGGCAAGAAGACAACAGTGGTGGATGATCTCAGAATCATTTCCATGGGGAAGAGAAAGCCCTTCACAAGAGCCAAACAAGTGACAACAGTCTCCAGGAGGTAGAGTCTCCATATCCAAGTCTACCATAAAGAGAAGACTGTATGAAAGTAAATACAGAGGGGGCACTGCAAGGTACAAGCCACTCATAAGCATCAACAATACAAAGGCTACATTGGACTTTGCTAAAAAAACATCTTAAAAGCCAGCACAGTTCTGGAAGAACATTCTTTGGACAGATGAAACCAAGATAAAGCTCTAGCAGAATGATGGCAAGAAAAAAGTGTGGAGAAGGTGTGGAAGAGCTGATGATCCAAAGCATAGCACAGTTGTGTATAAAACATTTGGGAGGCAGTGTGATGGCTTGGGCGTGATTGGCTGCCAGTGGCACTGGGACACTAGTGTTTATCCATCATGTGACACAGGACAGAAGCACAAGAATGAATTGTGAGCTCTTCAGAGACACTGTCTGCTCAAATCCAGCTAAATGCAGTCACATTGATTGGGAGGAGTCTCGTAATGAGCCAAAACATAGAGCCAAAGCAACCCAGGAGTTTATTAAAGCAAAGAAGTGGAAATTCACCTGATGTGAAGCCAATTGAGCTGCATTTCACTTGTTGAAGACTAAACTTGGGACAGAAAGGCCACAAACAAACAGCAAGTGAAAGAAGCGGCTGCAGTAAAGGCCTGGCAGAGCATTAAACAAGAGCAAACCCACAATCTGCTGATGTCCATGAGTTCAACACTTCAGCCTGTCATTGCTTCAACCAAGTATTAGAAATGAATATTTTATTTTCACTTTTTTAATTTGTCCAATTACTTTTGAGCCCCTGAAATAAAGTGATTGTGTTAAAAAAAGGCTTTAGTTTGTTACATTTTTCTGCAATCTTTTTGTTCAACCCACTGAATTAAAGCTGAAAGTCTGCAGTTCAACTGCATCTGAGTTGTTTCATTTAAAACTCATTGTGGTCATGTACAGAACCAAAATTAGAAGAAAAAAAAAAGAAGTTGTCTCTGTCCAAATATTTATAGACCTACCTGTATTTACTTGCCTCGTGGCATATACATATCACTGCCTTCATACCAAAAATGAGAGTTTAACTCTCACATAAGGCATTACGTTTGGATATATGTCTCTGAGCTATTAGGCTGTATCTGTGATATAAAAGCAGCAGTTCTGGATGCAGAGTTGGCCAAAGGGACATAAAGGAGTGATTTACATGTCTCCGCCCATGATGCCTTATGTGAGAATTAAAACTCTCATTTTTGGTATGAAGGCAGTGCTGTGTGTGTGGCACAGGCAGGCCCGGACTGGCAATCTGTGGGTTCTGGCAAATGTCAGAGGGGCTGCTGTAAGTTGCCATAGACAGTCTCTATATATTGGGCTGGTGGGGGGCTGTTTGGGCTGCTGTGTACCTGAAATACCAGGGCCCTTTCCCTAAATGCATAATCCGGGGACTTTAAAGGGATCCTGTCATCGGAAAACATGTTTTTTTCAAAACACATCAGTTAATAGTGCTGCTCCAGCAGAATTCTGCACTGAAATCCATTTCTCAAAAAAAAAAATTTATATTCAATTTTGAAATCTGACATGGGGCTAGACATTTTGTCAATTTCCCAGCTGCCCCTGGTCATGTGACTTGTGCCTGCACTTTAGGAGAGAAATGCTTTCTGGCAGGCTGCTATTTTTCCTTCTCAATGTAACTGAATATGTCTCGGTGGGACATGGGTTTTTACTATTGAGTGTTGATCTTAGATCTACCAGGCAGCTGTTATCTTGTGTTAGGGAGCTGTTATCTGGTTACCTTCCCATTGTTCTTTTGTTTGGCTTCTGGGGGGGGGGGAGGGAGGAGGTGATATCACTCCAACTTGCAGTAAAGAGTGATTTAAGTTTATCAGAGCACAAGTCACATGACTTGGGGCAGCTGGGAAATTGACAATATGTCTAGCCCCATGTCAGATTTCAATTGAATATAAAAATATCTGTTTGCTCTTTTGAGAAATGGATTTCAGTGCAGAATTCTGCTGGAGCAGCACTATTAACTGATTCATTTTGAATTTTTTTTTTCCCCCCATGACAGTATCCCTTTAAATCTGGAGCCACCAAAAGCATGGCTGCTGCTTGCACTGCAGTGAGACAGTTTTCAGCCACAGCCTGGCCAATCAGCAAGAAGGATTTCCTTTTGACCTCTCTGAATGAAGTTTGGAGACAAAATGAAAGTGAGGCTACGGTTAACCAGGAAGAAGAGAAGAAGAAATCATGGTCTCTGCACAGAACTACTGAGAGCAGCCTGAGATTTCTCCTCTCTGCTGTGAGTGTTCCTGCTGATTTATCTTAGTAGGAAGCCAGGGATTTCACCCATAGAATATTAACCCACATCGTTAACCCTTTCCAGTCAGCCATCCTAGTGAGTGGAACTAGTGCAAATGAGCAATTGCTAGGGAAGAAATCCCTGTAGGATAGATAGGACTTCAGCCCTGTAGTGAGTAGCCAGTGTGTACACCAGATCTGGACTGTGGATTTCCCATCAGCCTCTGTGACAGTGGATCCTCAGGAAGCCTTTCCCTACACCAGCATGCCAAGCTCAGTGTGGATTAAAGCTGCCAGACTGCTCCCCTGTATCTGCTCTGCCTCACAGGATTTATTTCTCTTTCACTATCACTGGAGTTGGTGAGACCTTCACTTTACACACCCCTGGGTGTGTCAATCTGGTGTTGCAACATCTTAAAGGGACAGTGGACATTTACATACAAGGGGGTGATCATTAATATATTGCCTAACATCGGTTGTGTTCTTGTTATTTCTCTGTTTTTATTGCAGTATAATGTTTCTACCTATTGTGTGGTTTATTGTTTGTTACATTGTGTACAGCTATCACTGCTACTGCACTTCCCAGGGAGTTATATATCCACCAATACCTGTTTTTAGCCCTGGGTGGAGGCACTAAACTTATTCAAACCCTGCAATTCTTCCACTTAGTGGAGGTTAAGGATCTATATGGTTAGCGCCACAGTGTGGCCCTGGATAAGTTCTGAAGAATCCCATTGAATACTACAGAGCTTATCTGTTATCTGCTGTGTATCCTGTGCATTTTCTCCTATTTCAGCTTTGAATGGCTGCCCCTATAGACACACAGCAGCTTATTTATATAAACTATAGTAGTACTTATCTGTTATCTACTGTGTATCCTGTGCTTGAATGGCTGCCCCCATGGCTACACAGCAGCTTATTTATATAAACTATAGTAGTACTTATCTGTTATCTACTGTGTATCCTGTGCTTGAATGTCTGCCCCCATGGCTACACAGCAGCTTATTTATATAAACTATAGTAGTACTTATCTGTTATCTACTGTGTATCCTGTGCTTGAATGGCTGCCCCCATGGCTACACAGCAGCTTGTTTATATAAACTATAGTAGTACTTATCTGTTATCTACTGTGTATCCTGTGCTTGATTGGCTGCCCCCATGGCTACACAGCAGTTTGTTTATATAAACTACAGTAGTACTTATGTCAGTGATATGATCCCAATGTTATTAATATGGAATAAAGATAAATATATAGGAAGGTCAGTGATCCCAATGTTATTAATAGGGAATAAAGATAAATATATAGGAAGGTCAGTGATCCCAATGTTATTAATAGGGAATAAAGATAAATATATAGGAAGGTCAGTGATCCCAATGTTATTAATAGGGAATAAAGATAAATATATAGGAAGGTCAGTGATCCCAATGTTATTAATAGGGAATAAAGATAAATATATAGGAAGGTCAGTGATCCCAATGTTATTAATAGGGAATAAAGATAAATATATAGGAAGGTCAGTGATCCTAATGTTATTAATAGGGAATAAAGATAAATATATAGGAAGGTCAGTGATCCCAATGTTATTAATAGGGAATAAAGATAAATATATAGGAAGGTCAGTGATCCCAATGTTATTAATAGGGAATAAAGATAAATATATAGGAAGGTCAGTGATCCCAATGTTATTAATAGGGAATAAAGATAAATATATAGGAAGGTCAGTGATCCTAATGTTATTAATAGGGAATAAAGATAAATATATAGGAGAGTCAGTGAGTGTGGGTCCCAGAGGGCAGTAATTAGAAGAATAAGGCCGGACACTGACATTTCTATTGCAGGACACAGAGTGTGGGGAGTCTGATGTGCTACTGTTTGTCAAAGGGCTTTACACTTTATATTTATACAAAGCCGTCACTGAATTTACCATCGGTCCCTCCGCCCATTAACCCAATCATTTGCCTTTTGTTTTTATGCCTCGCGGTCACTAATTGGTTAACAGGGAGGGTGACAGTGACGACTTCTCTCACAAAACTGATTGTAAACTTATCCACGGTCCCTAACTCCCACCATTCCTCTACCCGCCCCCAGGTCCATTCAGCCAACCAGGGACACTATATCTTTGCGTCCCGCGCCTGCGTGCTCAGTGAGTTAGTTTACGTTCAGCCCCGCTCTTCGTTTAGCCAACGAGTGAGGGTGTCCCGCCCCATCCTGCTCAGCTATAGACAATCAGAGAGGGAAGCAGGAGCAGGTCAGTATGTGACTTCCGTTTGGTTGGCAGGGGTCTTACTGGCTGTCTGTATCTCGTCTCCTGTCCTCTTAGCCAATGAGTGAGGGTGTCCCGCCCCATCAAGCACAGCTTCAGACAAAGTGCTGGGAAGCAGGAGCAGGTCAGTAAGTGATAGAAGCTGAACTGACACTATCAGGTTTGGTTGGCAGCGCACACAGGACACTGTTTCTGTCGCTCCCTTTCCCAAGGGTTGGGAAGTTGGAAGAAAGAAACAGAAACCAGACTGACACTATAAGGGTTGGTTGACAGGACACACAGTTAGTTTCTATCCTTCTCTCAGCCAATAGATGAGTGTCCCACCTCCTCCCTTTTATCCAATAAAGACGTGTGTCACGCCCCCTCAACTCTTAGCCAATGAGTGAGGCTCCCGGCCCTCCTGCTCATCTTTAGGCAGTACAGCTATTCTCCCCACAGAGCTGGGAAGCAGGAGCAGGTCAGTGAGGGGTAGAGGTTGTGCTGACACTATCAGGCTTGGTTGGCAGGGCACAGTGGGTGCTGTTGTTTCTTGTGGAGTCAGTGTGTGTGTGTGTGTGTAAGTATCATTAGGCCAGGGAGTGTCACAGAGTGTGGCCTGTGTCATTATCTTGTAGGGAGTACAAGGTACAATATCCCAGCGCTGCTGTACATACATAACATATCACTGTGTTTGGAACTTGTACCTTACTGTAACAGTCATGTTTTGTATTCGTGTGAAGCACAGGCACCACATGGGCCCCAAACAGCTCCTCTTGGTGACACTGCAGTTCCCTAAAAACCTCGCCGGTACCATCCTTGCCTTGTAACTGGAATCAGTGGAAGAGTCCTGCAGCGGGTCGGGTACCCTGCGGGTTGCAGGTAGTAATATCGGGAGCGGGTATAGACACGGCCGGCGGTTCTCTAGGTTTGCGGGTCGGGTTTGCGGCTCTTCTCAAAAGCGAGTTTAACTCCTTTTTTCCTGACATCTAATGATGCCACTTCAGGTTTATAATGACAGCACTTCCTGTTTTACTTCTTTTTTTCTGATCACGCCTACTACGAACGACGTCACGTCCGGTTTACAATGCCAGCACTTCCTGTTTCTTGACGGTCAGTGGGTCTTGGATTGGGTTGTGGATAAAGTACTTGCGGGTCGGGTAGTGGGTCCAAGCGGGTAAGTATGCAGGTTGTGGGTCTGGGTGCAGGTCGGGTTTGGGTTTAACAAATTGGTTCTGCGCAGGAATCAGTGGATTATCACCATCCTACAGTGTCAGCCAAACAGCAGTCACACAGTTCATCAATTAACTAATTCCACTTACCACTTCATTACTGACTGTACCAAAATGTCTTGTTCTACTTTTCTATATTGAACTCCTGGAGCCAAGATGTCTATCATTCTGCAGCACCAGGGCCGCCATCAGAGGGGTACAGGGGGTACGAGTGGTCTGGGGCTGAAGGGGGGCCCGGCAGTGCTGCCTTGCGGCCATTTCCGAAGTCCCGAACAGCCTCAATCCGGAAGTGCCAAAAAGCCGAAGCGGCGAAAAGACCTGAAGTCAAGAAAACAGCCAAAATTGAAGTCCTGAAGCGACGAAAAGACATTAAGTCACGAAAACAGCCGAAGTCTCGAAGCGGCGAAAAGATCCAAAGTCACGAAAACAGACGAAATTGAAGTCCTGAAGCGACGAAAAGACCCAAAGTCATGAAAGGAGGCAAAGTTGAAGTCCTGAAGCCATGAGTTCAATTCTACTGAACACCAATTGGTGATTTTTTTTTTTTAATCCCCTGGCCACCAATGTATTATTTTAATATCTATAGGCCCTTGCCACCAATGTTTTTTTGAAAAATGTTCTTTGGGGCCTCAATTTTTTTTTGAACTTGTAAGAGGGGCCCTGGCACCAATGTTTTTATTAAAAAAATATTCTTTGGTGCCCCAATTTTTTTTAACTTTTAAGGGGGCCCTGGCGCCAATATATTTTTAAAAAATATTCTTTGGGGCCCCAATTTTCTTTTAACTTGTAAGGGTGGCCCTGGTGCCAATGTTTTTTTTTTTAACTTGTAGGGTGGCCCTGGCACCACAGTTTTTTTTTATTTTTTATACCTTATAGGGGGGCCCTGACCATCAATAGCTTTTTATAACGTGCGTGTGTGTAAGTGAAATGTGTAAGTGCTTAATTCTAGGGTCAACTTCCAGGTCAGTCCCTCCCACAAGGAGCCAATGGGAATGTGGGAGGAAGCGAGTGACACAGGGATGAAGGGGAAGAAGAAGAAGAAGGATAAAAATGAGGAGGAGGAGGAGCGGGGGAAGAAGGAGAGAATGGTGAATCTGACACTGGAGATGATCTATCTGCTGACTGGAGAGGTGAGGGGCACTGTGACTGGCACACTGACAAGAGACTGTCTGTCTGTACAAAGGGGGTCTCTCTGCAGCTCAAACACCATTCTCTCTTCCTTTCAATATTTAGCACTACATCCCTAGGAAGAAGTCAGATGATGGGGGGGCCCTGCATGCCCCTGGCTCCGTCATACAGAAGGAAAATAACAAGAATGACAAGAAGATCCTGGAACTCATGTCCAACATCATCCAGCTGCTGACTGGAGAGGTGGGTACAGTGGCCCCTTATTGTTTAGTAACAGTGGATGATAATCCCTTTCTCTGGCTGGGGGATGACTGGAACATTGTGTGTGACAGGTTGGCATAAGGACTAATCATGTTTCCATCTATTTTTCCTTGGACGAGTGGGACTATATAAAAGGAAACAAGGACCTTTATGAGGAAGGGATGAAAGAGGAGCCACAGCAGCTCCGCCCACTGGGTGAGTAAAGGTGGTTGGTGCATTAAATATAATTTCTTAATGGAGTGGATTATTTAAGTTACAAACACTTTCCATTTAAACATTATTTATACACAGTGCCTTAAAATGAAGAAAGCGGGAATATCACATTGTAACTGAGAAAAGGAGAGATTGGGGGTTCTACTATCATTGTTGTCCCTGAGACTCTGTAGTGCAGCCCAGCACATTAACACTCACAAAATACACAAATGTCAGGGGCTTTTGTTGTATTTTAAGTGGGTAGATCTGTTGTTGATCATTCATCCAAATGAGTGTAATTGTATCTTTGCCAGACTGTGAATATGAAGATAAAAAAGATATTGCAGCTGATCTGGGAGGAACATTATGTTATAATAATGAGACAAGCAAGACTGAGAGATTTCCATCTGCACAAACATTTTCTTCTTCAGCCACAAAATCTGTAATATCTCCATCTGTGCATCCCACACCAACAAATGATATTAAAGGGGAAGTGACTTCACGTGTAGGAGGAAACCAATCGGATTGCAGCATCAATCCCCTTACAGAACAGATACAGGGAACAGAAACATTCAATTCTACAATGGGGTGCAGCCTGAATAACCACCTGGCAGATAATTTCCTATCAAAAAATATTAAAGAAGAACGAGCATCATGGGAACGGGGAATCAATTCCAATGGCAGAATCAATCCACTGATAGAACAGATATATAATACAGACAATCCTACTCCAAGGTGCACCCTAAATAACAACCCGTCCACAAAATATAGACCATTTAGTTTTGAAGATGTCCCAGGTTTGTGGGGTGGAGGAAGCCGTACAGACTGTATCATAGATCCACTCACAGAGCAGATATGGGGGGCAGGTCTATCTGTGATCGGGGGCAACAGGTTACACAACAATCTGCCAGAAATGAAACACATTAAATATGGTAAGAATCCTGCTAATAAATCCTCACATTCGTCTCTTCTGATGAGACACGGCATGCAGCTGATGTATAACTGCACTAAATGCCACAAGAGATTTAGCAGGAAGAGCAACCTTGATAGACATCAAAGAACCCACTCGGGGGAGAAACCATATTCATGTGTCGAATGCAACAGGTCTTTTACGTGTCACTCCAACCTGAAAGCACATGAGAGGAGTCACAATGGAGAGAAATCGTTTTCTTGCCCCGAATGTGGGAAATGTTTTACTCGTCGCCCACATCTGAGGCGGCACTTTAAAATTCACACAGGAGACAAACCATTTGCTTGCAAGGAATGTGGGAAATGCTTCTCGCAGAGATCCCTCCTTAACCTGCATCACAGAACCCACACGGGGGAGAAACCATTTGCCTGTTCTGAATGCAGAAAAGGTTTCAAACAATGTTCCGAGCTTAACATCCATGCGAGGATTCACAAAGCAGAGAAACCCTATATGTGTTCAAAGTGCGGAAAGTGCTTCTCCCAGTCGTCCAAGCTGATTGTGCACAACAGGAGTCACACAGGGGAGAAACCATTCTCATGTTCTGTATGCGGGAAATGCTTCACAAGTCGCTCTCACTGCAACGTGCATTACAGAATTCACACCGGGGAGAAACCATTCTCTTGTTTTGAGTGTGGCCAATGTTTCACACAGAGCTCGAACCTCAACAAACATCTGAGGCGGCATCTGGCAAAGAAGACTTTCTCATCTGGAGCGAATGTTGAAAACTATTTCAGTTACTTGCCGGACATTTCATGTATTGCACAGGAAAAAAGTACAGACACATAGGTTTTGTCTCATGTGGAAGATCTGAGATCCTAGAAGAGACAAACAGCGAAGAGAGGGTGATAAGGTGCACGAACTTGATGGGAGGAAAGAGTAGGAGGTGGTAACTCCTATAGCACTGTGTACTTACAGCATAGATGGGAAGAAGGTGTTGGTGGTACAGGAGCCCATTAACCTGCCTGTATGATTTGGGGTGTGGGAGGCAACTAGAGTACCCCAGATGCAGAGAGAACCCACAAACTCCTTGAAAATAGCATTCTGAAATTGGACCTGGGACCCCAGTGGTGAAAGGCTTACTAATGCTTCTCTGTTATCACACACAGTTGTATAGTGACTCAACTAGGGACAGAGACTGAGTTGCACGTCCAACACAAGGGTTAACACATTGGGCAAGGAGCAAGTTCTGGGGCCACAGGGCTACAAGCTCGTATAGTAGCCATAGGAAAAATGCACATGCCCTGAAAATATAATTCAGTGAGGTGTTTGGTTACTCTTTTATGTGGATTTGAACTGACAGCTGAAACTGTCAGTTTTTAATGAGCCAGGCACAGTGAGTTTGTTTGATGCAAAGTAATAGTGGGGTGCAGATGGGTTGTGTTTAGCTAATTATCAGTAGCCCTACTAGACTTAGCACTGTCCTATCTATCTGTCTGTCTGTCTGTCTGTCTATAGATATGTGTATGTCAGTCACATTGGGTTGGTGTCTCTCTCTGGGCATCACTTAATATCACTTATTGGGCAGTTTCAGCCACAGAGTGAAGTAAAGCCTTTAGGGAAGTTCTCTGCTTATGTCTATGAGAAGTGGGCAGGGAGCAGTGCCATACAGTAGGAGCAGCAGAGTAACACCACACAGGAAAGATTGGCTCAAGCTCATCCTATAGGGCATTTTTAAAAACATTTTTTATTTTTATATATCAAACACTTTATACAGAGTCTGCCGTCAGTATGAGATTTTGCTTCACAATAAGGCAGTGCTACGCAGTTATTGCCTGTAATTACTGTTCTATTTGCATCAATAAAGAGGGGAATGGATACAGTTGCATATTAATAATAATACTTTTTTTGTATTGTAGTGTTTCGTTCACTCCCATTATCTCCAGACAAATATTCCCACGATGATGCAGAATCTTACTGAGCCGCTGATTTGGTTTAATTTGTACTCGTACAAAGGAGGATATTGAATGTGACTTTTCATTTCAGACATTGCCATTGCCCTGTTTAGGCAGAAAGTATGTTCAGCACATGCCTTATTTGTTGCACTAAGGCTGAAGGAGGTATACTGCCCTTTTAATGAGTGTTGTTATAAGTGCCTAGTCTAGCTCTCTCCCTACTTTCAGCACTTTTCAGCCTTCTGTGCCTAGAGTTGCCACCCAGATGGTATTTTTCAGGTCTAGCCAATAAATCGCCAGCTAGGGCCATATTACTTACTGGTAAATTTGCCTATGAATTCCTCCCTTCCCTCATTTCTCTGCTGCCTGATTCCCATTATAAGAACCAGCTCTCCTCTGCTCTCTTGAATTCCATGGATGCCCATTTTCCCATGGCACAACGTCACTGTTCTGGCGCTCAAGTGACCCCACCACCAGCTCAAAGGCTTGTATAACAGGACAAAAACTAACAACCCCATTTACAGCATCTCTATGAGTGATCTCTACTGGCATGTCCGTTATATAAACAATACTGGAGTCTATTGACCAGGCCTAGTCTACACTCCCTGTACTGTTTACAAGCTGCCTTTCTTCACTGCTTATATTATAGAATCATGTGCACCTCAGCAGAGGCTTAGAATAAATGCACATAATTCTGTGAAAGGAGCAAAGATGGCGTCCTGTATGAGAATGAAAATCCCTCTTCCATTCCAATTGCAGGGACACTGGCCCCGCCCCATATTCCATGTTATCAGTGACATCACACTGAGTAGAAACCATTGGCTTGATATGAATTGCGATGGGCAAATGAATTTGCCAGGCACAAATTTACTGCTGTGAACATTCGCCGGCAAAAATCCGCTGCGTTGAAAAGATTTGGGCGTGCGTCAGAATAGTCGCGCACATAAACATTGTCGAGCGTCAAATTATTCGCCCAGTGACTTTAATGGATTTGGCCAAAATAGGCACACATATAACAAAACAAAATAAATGAATTTTTTGCAATTTTGCGGAAAATTTGCACAAATTCCAAACAAATTCAGCCATCACTAGCTATGAATACTGGAATATTCTTCACCTTGGAACCACATTGAAGGAAAACAGTTTTGTCATTGTATAAGTGTTTCGCACACTACTCATGCCGCACTAGGCTGAGCCCACACGTACATTTCCTTATTTGTGTCAGAAGACTGTAATTAACTGGTGTGTTTTAGTTAAATCAGCCTGATCCCCAGCTCTCCACTACACAGGACCCCAGGGCTGATCTTAGTGTCTCTACCACCTGATGTTGTGGAGCTGAATATCCCTGTCCAGGCCCAGATTTGTGGCACCAGGGCCGCAGGATTTTAGGGGGCAGCATGATGCCGAAACGTGCTCACATTGGTTCAGAAACACTGGGGATGCACAGGAAATAAAATAGTTTTTTTAATATCCCGTGTGCCAATCCCCATTGCTCTGGTCCTGATTATGAAAATTTGCGAAGAACGTCAGCAGGTCTAGGGGTTCCCACTATGTAAATCCGGCCCTGTCCCTGAATTATCTGTATCTCAAGCTCTTTGTCACCACCTCAGGCTCGGGACATGTTGTTGACATTAGGTCCCAGTAAGGGCAGGAGTGGGGTGTTATCACTGTTGTGCCCTGGGGTCATGTGACTATGTATGTCGTGTGTAGGGTAAAGCTTCCAGTTGTTATATCACAGTAATACAGACAGACTGTGATCAATTCACCATCTTTATTTCACATAAAGTCACAGACTGGCTTCCCAGGCTCCTCCCACTATTCCCAGGCTGCAACATTCTCACATTGTACAAGAGCAATTCACTATATAAAATGTAACACAGCTTGTGCATATACATAACACTAGTGATACGTGGAATAGAATGTCAGGCTCAGGCTGGGGACTATATGAGGGCTGAGGTACAAGGAGTAGGATGAGGAGGATCTGTAGAATACAGAAGCTGGGCCTGGGCTAGTGTTTCCATGCCAACCATCTTTTCCTCAGGGCCCGAGACAATCGCTGTTTTGACTGACTGACTGAGGAAGCAGAAGGCGCTGAACCAATGTCTTGCATCTTGTCCTGTTCCATAATTCCCAACTGTGCTGATTTTGACAGCTCAGCCTTCAGTCCTTGTATGTTGCTGAAATTTCCCAACACTGGTACACAAAATGTCTCCTTTAATCAAATGAGAGGCTTTTGGCAGAGAGTCCAGAATACTCAGCAGCTGCACTCTTAGATACAGGTGTAACTATAGAGGAAGCAGACTCACAGTCTCAGGGGGACCAGGGATCAGGGCTGGACTATAGAGTGTCTGCTTCCTCTACAGCTAATAACCCCCCCCCCCCAGCAAATCTTTTACCTGCGTTGGGGAAGTGGGACGCAACTTGTTATGGGGTGTGAGTGGGTGGAGTTGGGGCAAGAGGATGGGGATCAGAGTGTGGAAGTTTTTTTGCAGGGGGACTCGTCACACTCTAGTTACTCCACTGCTTAGATACATTTGTAACTATTAAAGGAGACATATTGTGTAAAAAATAAGACTGTACCAGTGCATTATACTCATTTAGATATAGAAGAATTGTGCTTAAAAAGTAGTGTTTCAGGCTGATTTATTGAATATTTCTGCAAAACCCCTAATAATCCCTCCCTTCTCTTCCACTTGCTGCTCCCTGAATTCCCAGGCTGTGCACTCAGCTCACTGCACTGTAGGACAGGAACCAATCAGCAGCTAGCAGGACCTGATAGGGAACTGAAGCCTGTCTGTGCTTGTGTGACTGCAGGGCTGTGATTGGCTGTCCCCCTCCTACTGTGCTTCTGGCAGGGACACGCCCACCCCTCATTTGACACAGACAGGGACCAGAGAACATCTATAGGGAGCTCCAATAAAGGGGCTATTTTTAAAGATAATATTAATGTTTAGCCCCATGTAAAAGCAACACCATATATTACTTATAATTGCCTACACAATTCCATTGATTCTATATGTCTCCTTTAATATAAGCACAGACACAATTGTAAGTCATATAATCAGGTCTCTTGGGAGAACAGAGAGTCACATTAGCAGAACTGTAATACACATAATAAATGATACAGACACGAGTTCAGACTTTCTATAACCTGCACAGAGCAGACTTGGTATTTAGGCAGGGGGTGTGGCCAAAAATGGGCGTGAGAACTGTGGGTACTATTGGGGGCGGGGCCACCATGAGGGCGTTACTGCCGGCAGATTAGCAGGACGGATTGATTACACGAGACTCTCACAAAGTCCTCCCCCTAGCGGCTAATTTACAGTACTCGCTCACATGCTGTTCCCTACAAAATATCGCAGCGGCTCTGCAACCGGAAGTTCCGTGATATCAGCGGAAGTTCTCAGCGCAGGCAGAAGATTGGCCCGCAATATAATAGATTTGTATAGTGAGGAAAAACAGCGGCAGGTAAGGCGGGCGGGTACGAATGGCCAACGAAACTGAGAAATGATATCCTGTCGCTGACGGAAAATGTGACGCAGCCAGTGATGCTGCAATGTGTGAGGTCTGGAGGAGTTTCTTCTCAGATTGACTGCAAACAGCACAGTTATAGTGGGACCGTGGGGGGGGGCGTGTCTCCAAAGATACAGGGAGTGGCTATATTATTCCCAGGGTTGCAGGGAGTGGCAATATTATTCCCAGGGGTGCAGGGAGTGACTATATTATTCCCAGGGGTGCAGGGAGTGGCTATATTATTCCCAGGGGTGCAGGGAGTGGCTATATTATTCCCAGGGTTGCAGGGAGTGGCAATATTATTCCCAGGGGTGCAGGGAGTGGCAATATTATTCCCAGGGGTGCAGGGAGTGGCTATATTATTCCCAGGGTTGCAGGGAGTGGCAATATTATTCCCAGGGGTGCAGGGAGTGGCTATATTATTACCAGGGGTGCAGGGAGTGGCTATATTATTCCCAGGGGTGCAGGGAGTGGCAATATTATTCCCAGGGGTGCAGGGAGTGGCTATATTATTCCCAGGGGTGCAGGGAGTGGCTATATTATTCCCAGGGTTGCAGGGAGTGGCAATATTATTCCCAGGGGTGCAGGGAGTGGCAATATTATTCCCAGGGGTGCAGGGAGTGGCTATATTATTCCCAGGGTTGCAGGGAGTGGCAATATTATTCCCAGGGGTGCAGGGAGTGGCTATATTATTACCAGGGGTGCAGGGAGTGGCTATATTATTCCCAGGGGTGCAGGGAGTGGCTATATTATTACCAGGGGTGCAGGGAGTGGCTATATTATTCCCAGGGGTGCAGGGAGTGGCAATATTATTCCCAGGGGTGCAGGGAGTGGCTATATTATTACCAGGGGTGCAGGAGTAAATTGGAACGAGCAATATCGGTATCAATATAATGTACAGACATATAGGGAGAATTATAATGTACAGAGTTATAGTGAGTATATAGTGGCATTGGGTGAGTAATGTGTCACCAGAGACACAGGAAATATATTGTCATGTGGAAACAATAGTGACAGAGGTGAAGGGAGTATTTTGGGGCAGTTGGAGAGCAACATTATCCCCAGAGGTACAGGGAGTAGATGTGTGTATATATAGAAATCATAGAGATCTAGTTTTAGTAGGTGGAGCCTTCCTTTAAATCCCAGGACATGTTATGTTGTTGCAGGTAGTCACAATGCCGCGCTGTATTGTCCAGATGTGCAGTAACTATAGTAACATTGCGTCGATACGGGGGGTCAGGATGCACTCGTTCCCCTCTAAGCTGGAGAGAATCAAGCTTTGGCTTCAGGCCATCCCGCAGTTGTTTCAGGACATCGATACCTTTGCTCTGCAGATATTAAATGCCAAGACTAACCCCTATCGGATCTGCTCGGATCATTTTACTCAGGAATGTTACGTGAATATGAATTGCAAAATGTTCCTCTCCAAAACCGCTGTGCCCAGTATTTTCTCTTCCGTTCGTCCCCTGCCATCCAAACGCTTCTGCAACTTGAAGAGAAGACTGGAAGGTGTTGAGGTGAGGGACCATGGCACCACGTTTGACCGGTGTTTTGGAGTGAAGCATAAGAAGGTCGGCACAGAACCATATTTACATCAGAGGGACAATTATACAAGTACAGACCCTCAAGTACAAATCCTACACCTGCAGTCTATGAGCGGGAGGTTGAACTCTATTGCCATTGCTGATAGGCCGCCAGTTAGTACAGCAGATAAGTCATCCCAATGTCCTGAATATGGCGGCAGTGTAGAGATGGATCCCTGGAATCCTCAGCACAATCACTTGTTCTCCTCTACATCCATCAAATCCCAGAGGTTAGTGCCAGTCTGATCTACTCTCAAGTTCCTGTTAATATTCTGATCAGTTTCACAGGTGTGGGCTCATGACATATAAATGTAAAGAACAGACATTTGGCAGCACAAATGCCAACATAACAGCACTCCTAGGGAGCAGAGAATGTCTCATTTAGCTGCTCCACTTTCTCTGGGATTGTAAGTCTGTATATCTATTGTCATCAATCTGGTGATTCATAAATGTCTTTTTAAATACAGGCAGCGCTCCCACAAGGAGCCAATGGGAATGTGGGAGGAAGCGAGTGACACAGGGATGAAGGGGAAGAAGAAGAAGAAGGATAAAAATGAGGAGGAGCGGGGGAAGAAGGAGAGAATGGTGAATCTGACACTGGAGATGATCTATCTGCTGACTGGAGAGGTGAGGGGCACTGTGACTGGCACACTGACAAGAGACTGTCTGTCTGTACAAAGGGGGTCTCTCTGCAGCTCAAACACCATTCTCTCTTCCTTTCAATATTTAGCACTACATCCCTAGGAAGAAGTCAGATGATGGGGGGGCCCTGCATGCCCCTGGCTCCGTCATACAGAAGGAAAATAACAAGAATGACAAGAAGATCCTGGAACTCATGTCCAACATCATCCAGCTGCTGACTGGAGAGGTGGGTACAGCGGCCCCTTATTGTTTAGTAACAGTGGATGATAATCCCTTTCTCTGGCTGGGGGATGACTGGAACATTGTGTGTGACAGGTTGCCATAAGGACTCATCATGTTTCCATCTATTTTTCCTTGGACGAGTGGGACTATATTAAAGGAAACAAGGACATTTATGAGGAAGGGATAAAGGAGGAGCCCCAGAAGCTCCACCCATTGGGTGAGTAATGGGTGCAGGGCACAGAATATCATACTTTTATTTATTTTTTTCCACAATACACTTACTGCCCTAACACAAAGTTCAATGCTTTGCGACTGTGTGGGTCTCCTCTCTTACTTTGCATTCATCCCTCAGTCACTGTGTTTGGCACTGTTTATACAAACTCCATATCATTCTAATCAAATCACACATAATATATATAACCAGATCTCTCCTTCATCCCAAGTCATAAAATATTTCCATAATGACCACAAAGTTCAGCCTATCAACGCTTGGATCACCCAGGACATTCAAGTCACTTGGGATGATACTACAAAGTATAAGAGGGACTTCTTACATTAAACACTTTCTTCAATGAAATGATATTTTCAATTTTTCAAGATTTATTATACCCTGACCCTGGAGGCAGCTGGAATCCAAAAATACACCATATAAAACCAGTTGAGGCCATGTAGGAGTCAATGGCAGAGGTTCTATGAACCATTTGAAGATGTCAATAGCATTCATGATATTCCAGTTTTTTTTTCCTGTGGATTTTGCATCGTTTTGAGCGATTCAAGTTTTTTTTTGTTGCCAAAAACACTTGTTGTTAAACCCGAACTTGCTTATTTGAGTTTTTTCTTAAATTTGTTAATTCGAGGTCTAAAAAAAGCTCATATAGCTCTAAAATTCGACCTTTGATAAATAACCCCCATAGTATCATCCTTTAGGGCAGGAGTGGGCCAGCAGAACACAGGGAAAAAACCTGCTGGGCCCCGTTGATCCAGACCCTCCTGAAACCATGGGGGATTCCCCCCAACATCTGCATGAAGAATTGCAGTGTCGTTGGAAAACCTCATGACTGAGGGGGGGGCATATTATGGTTTTATATCTGACTTTTTATACTGTATCACACCCTGTTGTTATGACAGTTTCGGTGCTTTTGCTTCTTCTATTCCTGCATCTCCTGACACAATAAATCCCTACAAATATGTATAAAATGTGATAATGATTTCTCATGCTTGTGTCTTTGCCAGACTGTGAATATGAAGATAAGAGAGATATTACAGCTGATCTGGGAGGAACTTTATGTTATAATAATGTGCCAAGCAAGATTGGGGCTGAAGGAGCCGATTTTTGTGACAAGGGAAATTCCATAAACCCTGAAATTTCTCCAGTGGAACAGCCCCCACCAGCCAATGGGATTAAAGAGGAATATGCTTTGTGGGAAGAGGGAAACCAATCAGATTGCAGCATTAATCCACTTACAGAACAGATACAGGGAACAGATACAGCTACTCCTATCATGGGATGCAGTCTGAATAACAACTTGTCAGCTAATTATATATTCAATGGAATTAAAGAGGAAACAGCTTCATGTGAAGGGGGAAACCATTCAGATGGCTGTGTAGATTATCCCACAGAACAGGTACAGGGAACAGATGCTCCTATTCCCATCATGAACATGTATAACTGTTCTGAGTGCCATAAACACTTTAGTACTAAGGCCGGTTTCCTCAAGCACCAGAAAACTCACACTGGAGCAAAACCATTTGTCCGTTCTGGGTGTGAGAAACTTTTTTTGGGTCATTCTGATCTAACTGCACATGAAAGAAGTCGCACTGGAGAGAAACCATTTACTTGTTCTGAATGTGGAAACTCTTTTACAGATCGGTCAGGCCTAAGAACCCATAAAAAATATCACAGAGCAGGGAAACCATTTTCCTGCTCTGAATGTGGGAAATGTTTTACCCGTCGCTCAGGCCTTACTGCACATATCAGAATTCACACAGGAGAGAAACCATTCACTTGTACTGAATGTGGGAAATGTTTCAGAAGTCATGGGGGCCTAAGAGTACATAAAAAATTTCACATAGGAGCAAAACCATTTTCCTGTTCTGAATGTGGGAAATGTTTCACCCGTCGCTCAGGCCTCAACACACATCTCAGAATTCACACAGGAGAGAAACCATTCACTTGTACTGTATGTGGGAAATGTTTTGCACGTCGTTATGTGCTTACTGCACATTACCAGTTACACACAGGAGAGAAACCAGCTTAGGATAGTAACTGTACTAGTGTTGTTGTATTCTCGACCCGCACCCGTCCCTAACCTGTCCCCACGCAACCTATATCTCTTGTAGGCCCGAACTATCAGTGGAGACGTTGGGGGTTTTGTCTTCATCACCTCTGGAGGCAGGACAGAAGTATTGTTGTCTCTTGGTCCCTCCTACTGGTTTTATGTGCCAACTCCACCTCCAATACTCAGTTCTTTTGTCCTGCCTTGGAGGTGAAGGACAGGGCAGAGATATAGAGATATATATATATATATATATATATATATATATATATATATATATATATATATATATATATATATATATATATATATATATATATATATATACATAGTCCATAGATCCTCCGCACTCCGTTACATTGTAGTTACCCAGGTGCTACCAAATGCTGAAGTATTCACCAATCCAAGGAGTAGGTGCACACTGGGATTTGATAAAACTTTAAATTTTTATTATCATTTATTAAAATTCGGCCAACGTTTCGGTCTCCACTTAAGACCTTTATCAAGACCTAATACACAGTAAAATGACAAAGATTTAAATAGTAAAAGCATGTGACACTCACCCAATCATGTGTGTTCTCACCAATCATGTGACTAAAGACAAACCTGCACCAAAAAATGCACATGAACTCTTAAGATAGGTAGAAATACACTTCAAAAAGAAACATTGATTAAAAACAAATCCACTGAGATAAAAGCTGAAACATTGTAGCACATAAAAAGATAATGATTAAACAGTAGCAAAAACGTATCAAAAAAGTAACCTAATAAATCACTGGGAGCAGTTATTCACCGTTGGTTTAAAAAGCATAGAAGGGAGCAGTGTTCATTTAGGCCTCCAGGGGCCAAGGTGTTCAATTTTTTTATCCAGAACACCTCCCTCTGCAAAAGAATTTTAGATCTATCACCCCCGCGTTTCAATGGTGGAATATGGTCGATGGCAATGTACTTAAAAGTAGGGAGTCTGTGTCCCTTTTCTAAAAAATGTGTGGCCACTGGTTTGTTTGTACTATTGTCCCTGAATGCCACACTAATTGCTGACCTATGACCATCCATGCGTAAGCGTAATGTTTGGTCTGTCTTGCCAACAGACCAAACAGACTTCCCAGTGTGCACCTACTCCTTGGATTGGTATATATATATATATATATATATATATATATATAAAGAGATATATATAATATATAGAGATATATATATATATATATATATATATATATATATATATAGATATAGATATATAGATATATAGATATATATATATATATATATATATATATATATATATATATATATATATATAGGACAAGAGTCCTCTGCACTCAACCCATTATCAATATATTAAAGACAGAGACATTTTGTGCTACTGCTGAACTGAAAAACGCCTTACCCTTTAAACAAAACAGGGACTGCCTGTACATATACTGCAACACATTCAAGCTGGCCAACCACGTCAAAGTCACCCCATATCTGGCCAGTCCCACGCTCAATTTTCATCCTCATTATACATTTTACAAAGGGACTAAGTTTTACCTGCAACTTACTTGCTGCTTTCAAAGTAAACCTCCATACTTGGCTGCCCTTTTATTAGACACCAGTGGGATCACCTGACTATAGCTGGGAAGGGTGGGAGTGGGAGCTACAACATGGATGGGATGACTTTGACGTGGTTGGCCAGCTTGAATGTGTTGCAGTATATGGACAGGCAGTCCCTGTTTTGTTTAAAGGGTAAGGCATTTTTCAGTAGCAGTAGCACAAAATGTCTCTGTCTTTAATATATTGATAATGGGTTGAGTGCAGAGGACTCTTGTCCTATATATATATATATATATATATATATATATATATATATATATATATATATATATATATATCTAGGGTAAGGCATTTTTCAGTAGCAGTATGCACAGAGTGTCGCTGTCTTAAATATATTGATAATGAGTTGAGTGCAGAGGACTCTTGTATTTGTCTATATGTATTTTGTGGTCACAGCCTCATTGCACCCCCGCCTAATGGTTTTAAAAAATAGTGGTGAGCACAACTTTCCCTTGTTATATATATATATACAATATCAAAACAGGGGGGTTGTGGGAGCACTCTAAAGGCTTTAAAGTATATATATATAAGTATAATAAATGCTATTGCATATGTACCCAAAACAGGGGTTATTTTGTTACAAAGTTATGATCATAAAATTGATAAGCCACCATACCACGTCAAGGTAAACCCCGAATGGCGGTCCCTAACTTATTTTATATTTTATGTGCATTTTAGCATTACCTGTAATCAATGTCCATTGAACGCTGTTTTTTCACTGAGGGCTAAATCCTCCCCAGCCAGCAATCAGGCTTTTAAAGGAGAGATATTCCCAAAACAATGATCATAACTTTGTAACAAAATAACCCCTGTTTTGGGTACATATGCAATAGCATTTATTATACTTATATATATATATACTTTAAAGCCTTTAGAGTGCTCCCACAACCCCCCTGTTTTGATATTGTATATTTAGCCAGGAGCTGTGGCATAGCTTCAGTGGTTGTAGCACCCCATACCCCCCCTTTAAACTAGTGGTGTTCCTATGCTTTTAAAATTGGGCGTTTGTTTTGGGAATATCTCTCCTTTAAAAGCCTGATTGCTGGCTGGGGAGGATTTAGCCCTCAGTGAAAAAACAGCGTTCAATGGACATTGATTACAGGTAATGCTAAAATGCACATAAAATATAAAATAAGTTAGGGACCGCCATTCGGGGTTTACCTTGACGTGGTATGGTGGCTTATCAATTTTATGATCATAACTTTGTAACAAAATAACCCCTGTTTTGGGTACATATGCAATAGCATTTATTATACTTATATATATATATACTTTAAAGCCTTTAGAGTGCTCCCACAACCCCCCTGTTTTGATATTGTATATTTAGCCAGGAGCTGTGGCATAGCTTCAGTGGTTGTAGCACCCCATACCCCCCCTTTAAACTAGTGGTGTTCCTATGCTTTTAAAATTGGGCGTTTGTTTTGGGAATATCTCTCCTTTAAAAGCCTGATTGCTGGCTGGGGAGGATTTAGCCCTCAGTGAAAAAACAGCGTTCAATGGACATTGATTACAGGTAATGCTAAAATGCACATAAAATATAAAATAAGTTAGGGACCGCCATTCGGGGTTTACCTTGACGTGGTATGGTGGCTTATCAATTTTATGATCATAACTTTGTAACAAAATAACCCCTGTTTTGGGTACATATGCAATAGCATTTATTATACTTATATATATATATACTTTAAAGCCTTTAGAGTGCTCCCACAACCCCCCTGTTTTGATATTATATATATATATATATATATATAAAACTATAACAAACAAGGGAAAGTTGTGCTCACCACTATTTTTTAAAACCATTAGGCGGGGTGCAATGAGGCTGTGACCCCCGCCTAATGGTTTTAAAAAATAGTGGTGAGCACAACTTTCCCTTGTTTGTTATAGTTATACAGGAGCAGTGACCAGCTCCATGTTGTAGCTCCCACCCTTCCCAGCTATAGTTAGGTGATCCCACTGGTGTCTAATAAAAGGGCAGCCAAGTATGGGGGTTTACTTTGAAAGCAGCAAGTAAGTTGCAGGTAAAACCTAGTCCCTTTGTAAAATGTATAATGAAGCAATAGAATTCTTAATGAATCAGATAAAATTGAGCGTAGGACTGGCCAGATATGGGATGACTTTGACGTAGTTGGCCAGCTTAAATATATTGCAATATATGGACAAACAATCCCTGTTTTGTTTAAAGGGTAAGGCATTTTTTAGTAGCAGTATGCACAAAATGTCGCTGTCTTAAATATATTGATAATGGGTTGAGTGCAGAGGACTCTTGTGTTTGACTATATATATATATATATATATATATATATATATATATATATATTTTTTTTTTTTTTTACAGCTTATTACTATTATTACTTCAGGAACACTGCACTATAGGACTCAGGGTCACCCCAGGGGCTACATTGAAAACTCAGTGTTAACAAGCCCGGGCGATCACGGATTATAGACACGCAGAGCAAATTAGCCCCAAAGTAACTAAGAGTGCCAGAGAGAGCACAGTAATGCGAAATCCGCTAAAATTGTTCCTTGCACAGTGAAGAGGACTGTTGCATGCAGGCAGGAACAACAAAAATTGTATTAGGCAAGGGCATGGGAGGGGTGCAGCACGGTAATCACTGCTAGATACGCTTCATCAAGGGTAACTACCACAGTATCCATTGTGGGGCACTAATGGGTGGCCAAAAACACACAGGTTGCTAGGCAACAGCTCACATCAGGGTAGTGCACTGAGACCTCTTTCGTGCCTTTACTCAGCATGCATAGGACGTGATGACGTCACGACAAGCACCAGTACCATAGAATAGCAGTGCTACAAAAGAATTCACAAAGAAGACTGCGCACATTCTTTTAGGGCGAATAATTATCCCTTTACACACGATAACTTGGTTATCGCAGAGACAACCATTATACTAAACAAGGAAAACGTGCTCAGGGGCCACAAAGGCACGCTCTACAAACCATGAGTGCTACTTTTAAAATCAATTATTGATAATATGGAGAACACTCATTCTCTCAAGGAGCTGAGAGACGAATTACTGTCTGCCAAAAAGACACAGACTAAACCAAAGAGCCCTGACAGACAACCCAGATGCAAAACATGCAAGCATTCCCTAAGAAAGTCTGAAAAGACCTATTGTTCAGACTGCAAGGCCAGTGCAGAGAAGGCACAGGAACCACCAGTGCTCTCCCCACAGCCCAATCAGGTCCACCCTCTGAGGAAATACACCACGGTTAGCCATAGTACATCACAGACTAGGACAGATGTATCACCAAGTATGCCTTGGGAACCAAATCAGACACAGAACATTTCAACAGCACCCCCACAATTTTTACAGTGGATAATGAACACGGTTAAGATTCCATTTACCTACAGTAAAGAAAGGCAAAAAGCATAGAACTCAGCTCCCTGAATCCTCAGAATCAGAGGAGGGCCTAGGCTCAGAGGAGGACAGTCTACCTGTCCTAGAATCAGAATTTTCTGAACATGCTCAATCAACCACTAGTTCTGATTCCGATGACGATAAGCCAACTGCTGCAAACCCTGACATTTCCAAGAGATAACTCAGAGAAATGCTACAAACTCTATAAATTAAGGACGAGACGGTTACGCTTTCCAAAGCTGACAAGCTACTGAGTGTGCACAAGAAAACTAAACAGACTTTTCCAATCTTTAATGCTATCACTCAAACAATTGAAACTGAGTGGGCCCAACCTGAAAGACGCATTGCGCCAATTCAGAGGTTTTTCAAAACATATCCGATACCTGAAGACCACCAAAAGAAATGTATTCTGCTGTTGCCTGACTATCCAGAAGAACCACATTACCCGCGGAGGAAGCCACGTGTAGAGGTCCACTCGATTGACGCATGGAATTTACACTTAAAAGAGCATGCACAGCTAGACACTGGGCAGAGGAACTAGCATGGCACCCACCTGCTTCCCAACAACAACTACAATCAGAGGTTGACATGTTAACCACAACACTGGGCTTTTTAGCTGATGCAGCTATGGAAGTAGTCAAGTTGGCGGCCAAAACAACAGCAAACATAGTTGTGGCTCGTCATGCACTATGACTCTTTGTTCGGCCCGGAACCTCAAACAAATCATTGCTGAGGTCACAGGGGGCAAGAGCACCTTCTTGCCTACTGAAAATGTCAGATATTTGAGACACCTACCAGAGGCCAAACTTGGAGAAACTGGACCTCTCAGAGTAGACCCTTTCGGCCCTTTCGTTCCAATTTTAGAACCGCATTGTCAGATTAGGGCAACAAACGTACCAGACCTTCCTGGCACCAACCAGGTCGCACAACTAAGAAACTGAACAATCCCAAACCCAGCTCCACCTGACTTCAGGCAACGGCAGGGGCCACAGCAGGTAGGGGGCAGACTACAAAGATACCTGGGTGAGGGGCAGACACATGTATCAGACTCTTGAGTACTAAGCATAATTCAACAGGGCTACCGGATTCCCTTCACCCCCCACCTACCGCACAGGAGATTTCTCCCATCATCCACTGCACCACACAAGGAACAACTTCTTCAACATGCAATTCTTTCACTTCTACACACTGGCGTTATACAGACAGTACTAGAGTCACAAAAATTCAAGAGTTTTTATTCCAACCTCTTTCTTGTGTGGAAGAAAGACGGAAGCTTCAGGCCGGTACTAAATCTGAAACCATGAAATCCATCAGTCGCAAATCAAAAATTCAAAATGGAATCTGTCTGAACGGTAATCACAGCCTTGGAACCAGGGATCTTCATGACATCAATAGATCTCCAAGATGCCTACCTACACATTCCCATCTACCCAGAGTCTCGACGCTTCCTGCACTTTGCAATCGCAAATGCACACTATCAATTTACAGCATTGCCCTTTGGGCTTTGTACTGCTCCATGTGTCTTTATCAAGGTCCTCTCACCAATTGTGGCTTACCTCAGGTCACTAGGGATTCACATAATAGCTTACCTAGACAACCTTTTGATCATGACATCTTCTGCCACACAAGCAAGGAAGGACACATCGACGTGTCTACATGTCCTAAGCCAGCACGTCATACCATACTGTTTTTAGATCTTCAGTTGGATTCACTCAATCAGAAGGTGTATCTCCCACCAGACAATATCAAGACAGTGATCATTTCCATTCAGTTGTTTCTCGCCAAGAGTATAGTTCCAGCAGAGGACTGCCTCCGCCTACTAGGTTTCATGGTGTCTGCACTCGAAGCACTACCATTCGCCAGGTTCCACATCAGACCTCTCCAACACAACTTTCTAAAGTATTGGAACAAAAATCACAGGGACCTACAGCAACAAATACCTGTATACCCAACCACCAGAAAGACTCTAGCCTGGTGGACAGTAACAACCAATCTACAGTGGGGTCGGAGCTGGGCAACTCCCTCTTGGGAGTTAGTAACCATAGACGCCAGTCTCAGGGGCTGGGGAGCAGTGTACAAACAACACACACTACAGGTAATATGGACACCAGAGGAAGCCTCCTTACACATCAATGTCTTGGAGCTTCGGGCGATAGTTCTAGCCCTAGAAGGTTGGTCAACCATAATACAGCCCAACCAATAAGGATTCAATCCGACAATGCTACTGCTGTAGCTTATATCAACAAGCAGGGCAGAACATGCAGCAAGATGGCCATGCAGGAGGTGTCACGGATTCTCACCTGGGTGAACAGTCCATACCCAACAAGGGTACCATGTACTGCCCCAGGACCAGAGATCTGGGAGCAGCATTTGTAGACGCGCTGGTCACTCCTTGGAACTTCAGACTAGTCTACGCATTTCAGGAGGTCACGGATTCTCACCTGGGTGAACAGTCAGTACCCAACGTCTCTGCAGTTTTCATCCGAGGGGTTCAAAACTGAGAAGCAGACTACCTCAGCAGAATGACAGTCGACCAAGGGAAATGGTCATTAAACGACAGTGTTCACCCAACTAACACACAAATAGGGCATTCCACAGATAGACATGTTAGCCTCCAGACACAACCACAAGGTTCCCATGTATTGCGCCGTGACCAGAGATCCGTGAGCAGCATTTGTAGACACGCTGGTCACTGGTCATTCAGTCTAGTCTACGCATTTCCACCGTACCCAGTGTGATCAGAAAGATCAAACTGAGTGATACCACTGTGATTCTGATAGCACCAGACTGGCCAAACAGGGTTTGGTACACAGAGCTAATTCATTTGTCCATAGCAAGACCGTAGCGATTACCCAGCTGACCAGACTTGCTCTCCCAGGGCCCTCTCAAGCACCCAAATTTACCCCTACTTTGTTTAACGGCTTGGCTATTGAGACAGCATGGTGGACCCTACAAGGTTTCTCCAAATCAGCAGTAGACATTCTACTGGGGGCACATACAGCATCGATGGCAAAGCTCTATCAAAAGGTGTGGAGAACTTTTATCACCTGTTGTGACCAAAACAATATCCCCTGGCAAACTATTTCTAAACAACTGTACATTGAATTTCTCACTGATGGTTTTCACAAGGGGTTAGGTTTACGCACTCTAAAGACTCAGGACAATTTTTCAAAGGGGTGGCCAGAATCAGACCACCACTAAGGGAACCACTACCAACCGGGGACTTACCTTTAGTACTAGATGCGCTTCAACATCAATCATTCCAACCTCTCACAACATATGACCTTAAGTGGCTCTCCCTCAAGGTGCAAAAATTTCCTTTATCCAAAGATAACTGTCCCAAGGCTTTTTTCAGTATAAAAAATTTGCTTTATTTAAATTAAAATTAAAAATTCTGATACAAACTAACCCCACCAGGCCCACCTTACACGTTTTGCACCTTCCAAACCTTCTCCCTCAAGGTGACTCTTTATCGCTATACTTTCTGCCTTTTGTCTCTTGGTCTTATTTCTACCTTTTCTGTCTCCACCAACTAAGCTTTTCAAACAAACAGAGTATTAGAGGTGGAGTTGGCACATATAACCAGTAGGAGGGTCTAAGAGACATCAATTCTTCTGTCCTGCCTCCAGGGGTGATGAAAACCTCTGCACTGACCGTTCGGGCCTACTAGAAAAGGGTTTTATGGTGAGTAAAAAATCCCTTTATCTGGTCCAGCCCGCCATTCCCCCTCTATTTATTGACCCGTGCCAGACCCACCCCACAGTGATGTCACAAAAGGGGCAGGTGCAAGTCTATAACTTCGGACCCAAAGATTTTGTGCAGGAGCTGGCCTGAACCCGCCCGACACGCAGGTTTCAGACCAGCCTGCACATCACTAAACTGTACATATACAGTAAAGAGTAATGCACAATTATGATGCTACCAAACTATAATTCCTTTTTAAGGGGAATTACCCCCCAATAAAATTGTAATGATTTTGGCTGCTGACTTTTTTTTTATTGTGGGACTTTATTAGGGAATGTGGTGATTGTGATAAAGGGGAGGTAAAATACAACAAAGTAATGTAAAGTTGTTCAAAGTGCTCTTCTCCATTAGGAGACATTCCTGCCTCAGTCACTTAATCCTACAAAAGGGGAGCTCCTGTTGCAAATTCATGATGTTAGTGAAAAATTGCTAATATCATGAAAAATAGAAGAAGAAGAAAATAATTGCAATTTTGCATTAGTTTGTATGAGGGTGTTTAGTTCCTCTTTACCATTTTAGGCACTCAGAAACTGAAGTGTTCCAGAAACCTGGATAAGGGATCCAGTATATGTATTAGGGCTCATATATACAAGGGCATAACTTTGTGCAATGGCTTTTTTATGTGCTACTCCACGTGGGGAACTCATTCTGTCCCTTGTTGAAAGTACCCACTGCATGACACTGAGCCTCCAGATGAAGGTGAGATAGAAGAAACAATGTAGTGTCATTGTTTGGTGGTTCCATGTTGTGTAGTAGGTACTATCACTATTGGATAGAAGGAGGTCTTGTAACTTATGTGATGGGACACATACAAAAGGCACTGAGCAGGATTGCATGAAGAAACACCCATGTGTATTATTGTATCTATTATAGTAATGACCCCATGTTTGTTCTATTAATTTATACAGTAGTGCATACATTATATATAGTGAATAAAGTACCCCCTCCTTCTAAAATATAAACATACCTCCCAACTGTCCTGTTTTTCAAGGGACAGTCCCGATTTTGACCACTCAACCCACAGTTCTGGATTGTTACTGTAAATGTCCCGTCTTTCTCTTTGATCTGCACTGAACAGCCAGAAAAAGATGCGTTTCTAACTTAATTGGCTTTTGGCAGAGAGCCCAGAATAGATACTTTTGTAACAATTTAAGATAAGCAAATAAGCATTTTTTAACTATTTAAGATAAGCAGGTCTCTTGGTAAAACTGATTTGCAGCTTAAAGGGCAATTCACCTTCATTAGCAAAACTATATTAACACAGAAAAATCACAGAAATGTGTTCAAACTTGTATAACCTGGCAATTTTGTAAAATTAACATGGTAATTGGGGGGCGTGGTCACAAAAATGTGTGTGGTCAAAAAATGTTCACTGCACGCCAAATCTTATTTTGTCCCTCTTTCTGTTTCCAAAATGTTGGGAGGTATGTAGAAGGGTATTATAAGTTACTTCTAATATCCTCAGATTTTGCAACAGGGGGTACTAGTTTTGTAGTGAGTCGTGTGACAGAAATAAAATCACTAAGATCAGTTTATAAGTATATAAATTATAGGATATTCATGGCTCATGTATGTATGTATGTATGTATGTATGTATGTGTATATATATATATATATATTAACCAAAAATGTAGAAGACCGCACTCACACGACTTATAAATCAATTCACTATAATTTATTGTAGGCAGGCAAACTGTTGTTTCGGCTGAAACAAACTCCAAACAATAATCTGACCAAGAACTGCTTGCGATTTCATGACCCTGCCCCCTCAAGGCACAAACATGCCCCCAAATGTCATGATATCACCCCCTCACTGCTCTGCCACTGTCATCATCCCGCCATTGTAATTTGAGGCAACCCCAGCTGTTACTATGAGTGACTGGGTGAGGGGCGAATCAGGGTGACTGCTGAACAATGTTACAATGTCTGTCCTGAAAGTGACTAGTCCCTTTAGCAAGTCTGGAACTAGGGGTAAACAGCATACTGAGGAGGCAGGGGGCAATAATACATGGAGTGTAGGCGGAAAGGGGAGTTTGGCATTATAGTGTGAGGACCGAGCAAACCGAGCAAAGACACCAGGTCAAGAAGCTGTCAGGCTCTGCTGGGATTCAAGCCAGGGACCTTTGGGTTTCTGTCTCAATGCTTTAAAGGAGACATTTTGTGTAAAAAATAAGAATATACCAGTGGTGTTTATACAAAGGGCCTGTAGGTGTCACTGCGCACACGAGTTATACTGTGTATACATAGTACTTTCTATACTGCTTAAAAGTATTCAACTTGAAGCTACTGTTGAAGTGTAATAACTGCATGAAGCTGCTGATAAAGGACTGTTATACTCCCATCCTACTACTCATCCTCGGCTACCCAAACATAACAAATTGGCAACGAGATGTCTCTTCTATCTCTGCAGCATCTTGCAGCTTTTCTTGAATCCGTTTGTTTGAAAATTACATTATTGCTGCTGACCAAGGGGAAATGTCTGCTGCTAGAAAGCTTTACTTATTCACTGCTTGGGAGCAGAGGGACAGTGTATTTCCTGTTCCTTTCACATGGCAGTGGGCAATGAACAGATTAATCCCTCCTGCCATGCAAATGGGACAGGAGATACAACAAATGTTGCGCTTCCGCCCCCCAACTGCCATCTTTTTCCTTCTGTCCTCCCCCCTGAACGTGCCAGAAGATACCTCTCTGCTACTGAAGCTCTGGGACGGAGGTGTTACCTTGAGAGAGTTGCCAGAGAAAGCTAACAAAAAAGCTTAACGGCCAATGGTCAGCCGCAATGCCAAAAATCGGCGCGTCAGACCCGGAAGTGACACAAAGCGGTGACAAACAAAGGCAACAGAAGCCAGATGTTTAAATCACGTTTAGGCGCCTGTTTAGGCGCATGTTTTCTTGAAATACTTTGCAAAAGATCCGGTTGTTGCTCCTGCCCTGAGAGTGGTTAGGTACTTAAAGGATCCAATCTGTCACGACCAGCACCCAATACCAGAACAAGTGTCAAGCATCCTGGTCTCGGCTTGGCTTCACCAGTAGTGTGACCACCGTTGGGCTTTGGGAGGAGCCCTCAGCTTACTTGGGTGCCACCTGGACTTAACGAGGGGTACAAGGTGAGATGTTCTGGCTGGCAAAGGGGCACGGCTGGAAGCAGAGTCTTTTGGGCCGAAGGTCACAGTACAAGAGGATTAGGCAAGCGGATGGTCAGACAGGCTGGGTCGAGGCAGGCGGATATCAGAATCGTCAGGCAGGCAAGGGTCAAAACCGGGTAGTCAATCAAGGGGTTAAGCAGGAGAGTTGTCGTAGGCAGGCAAGGGTCAGGATACAGAATGGAGAGTAGTCAGGAACAGGCTGGGTCAAACACAGATAATCAGATCACAATTTTCAAGACAGACGCACAAGGCTCAGGAAAACCACTAGAACAAGTTCTATCACAGGCTGAGGGCTGTACACAGAATGGCCCTTAAATAGTTTTCAAATTTCGCGCCAAACGTGCGCCAAAAATGTGCTGGCGCAAACACGCAGCGTGCCTGTGCCTTTAAGAGGCGCGTCGCGCGTGCCCTAGAGGTCAAGATGGCGTCGGCACCAGCTCTAAGGACCATGCGGCGGGCGACCCCGCCGCACAGGTATACCCCTTACACAATCCCTGTGCTTGGTTACTTGCCAGTGACTGTACAATTTGAATCAAATATAGCAAAATGTGACTTTTACATTGTGAATAAGGGAACCGCTATACTTGGAAGGGATCTCTTTGCTGCATTAAACTTACAAATAGTTGATGGTCTCATTACTACAGCACCAGTGCCTCCCACACAGCCAGTGTCTAAAACTTCACCACAAACCAACACTTCACTGGGCTGTGAAAAGAACTTTTTACACAAGTTAAGACCAGATTTAAAACCAATACACCAGAAATTGAGGCGATTGCCCTACTCTATAAGGGAGACTGTAGTTTTCTAGGAACTACAGAAACTGGTAGAGCAAGATGTGATTGAAAAATCAGAATCCTCCGAATGGATTTCTGTAATTGTTCACTAATTAACTAATTGTTGAAAACTGGAGGTATTCGATTGTGTGTTGATCTCCGTGAACCTGATAAAGCAGTTATTATGGATAATAATCCCTTGCCACACATAGAGGAAATATTTTCAGAACTCCGAGGAGCAAAATTCTTTTCTACCCTGGATCTTCAGAGTGCTTATCATCAAGTATTACTATATGAGGAAAGCAGAGACCTCACCACATTTATCACCCAAGATGGTTTGTTTTAGTTCATGCATGTACCTTATGGACTGGCTTCAGCACTGCGTTTTCAAAGACTAATGTCTTCTATACTCCATGGCATACCTGCTGTACAATGCTACTTGGATGATATAATTGTCTACGCTCCAACTATGGATCTTCATGACAAGTACCTAAAAATGCATTGATTCTGCAGGACTGAAACTGAACCTTTCCAAATGCCACTTCAGACAAACTCAGCTGTCATTTCTGGGTCAAACACAAGGTGGATTACCGCGTGACCCTGACCATGTCACAAGCACCTACTCCACCTGATTTCCAGACCTTACTAGCTTACTTCATGGTATTCTAAGTTTATTCCCAACTATGCTTCAGTTGTGAAGCCATTTGGAGCACTACTACATGGAACTTTAAGTCTGGTGTGATCAGAGTCTGCTCAACATAGCTTTGAAATGGTGAAACAGCTAATTGTGAACAGTCCAGGCTATGGCATTGGTGCAGTTCTCACACAGAACTGCACCAATGCCATCCATGATTATACAGAGAAAACTGTTGCATTTGCGTCGAGAACACTTACAGAAGCAGAGCATAAGTATTCAACTGTTGAAAAATAAGCTCTAGCATGTGTTTGGGCAAGAGAAACATGGAGAACCTACCTATGGGGTAGAGAATTTATCTTATGCACTGATCATAGCCCTTTAACTACACTGCTTACAACAAAGGGACTAGGAAGAGCTGGAATGCGTATAGCTAGATGGTCAGCAAGGCTACTGAATTTAAACTACAAAATGCAATACAAACCAGGTTTTAAAAATGTTACTGCTGATTGTTTGTCACGTTTACCTTTACCTGCAGCTTCTGATACTCTAGATAAGGCATGTAGCATTGACTGATTTATTATCATCTACAGTTACAGCTGCTGATTTTAAGCAAGCTTGCCTCACATGTCCAAATTAAGTAAAACTATGGCACATCGTACAAAGTAAATGGTCAAATGCTGAGAAGAAACTCAGTCCTAATCTTCAACCTTACTAGAGGATTAGACATGAACTATCCTTAGTAGATGGCTATGTTGTCTGGGGAGCTCACCGCGTACTGGTACCAGAGACCTTGCGAGGAAAGCTCATACAACTTGCACATGGGAGTCATCAAGGAATTGTACGTACAAAACAAAGACTACAAGAACTATACTGGTGGCCAGCAATGGATGCCAATGTGGTAACTGCCATTTATTATTGTATTACTTGTCAGAATCATGACAAACAGCTCTCACACATACACCACCACTTCAGCCAGTACCATTCCCTGATTCAGCATAGGAAAAACTTGCTATTGATATTGTGGGTCCTTTTACAGATGCTCCTATAGACTGTAGATTTGCTATAACCTTGATAGACTTGATAGTTAATATCATACAATGGACCACAGTTTGTCTCATATGACTTTGAATTCTTGAATTCTGACTTTGAGAGAGAAGAATATTGTGCATAGGGAATCTTCAGTGTATTACCCACAAGCAAATGGAGAAATCGGGTGGTTCAGCAGAAGCCTGAAAGAAGCACTACAGACAGCAAATCTTACTGGGGAATCTTGGAAAGTATTTACAACAGAGTTCCTACATAACTACAGAGCAACAACCCAATCATCGACAGCTGATTTATTACTTTATAACCTCCTCCTTTATATAAGCTTTTAAATCCTGCCTAACAAACAGACATACCCCTCCTCCTCCTTTTCTATTTACTCTGTCCCTCCGAAACAAAGTATAGCCACTGATATTTACTGCCCAGTCATGTGACTCATTCAGCCATGTTTCGGCCACACCAATCACATCATATTTTCCTCCAGCACCTCCAGCTCTCCCATTTTACCAATTAGACTTGTTGCATTTGCAAACATACATTTAATACTGGCACCATATTGAACATATGACATGTGCTCCTCCCTCTCCTTAACAGTATCCCCAGCCAAATCTCCTCCCCCATTTTCCCTTTCTTTGCCCACTATCTCATCTAACCTGTCTACCACTGAATCTTTTACTGAACCCTCCCCCCCACACCTAGTTTAAAATCTCCTCCAACCCTCCAGCCATCTTCTCTCCCAAAACAGCTGCCCCATCATCATTGAGGTGCAGCCCATCCCTAGCAAAGAGCCTGTAGCCGACTGAGAAATCAGCCCAGTTCTCCAAAAACCCAAAACCCTCCTCCCTACACCAATCTCTCAGCCACGCATTAATCTCTCTAAGCTCCCGCTGTCTCCTTAGCGTTCCTCGTGGCTCAGGTAATATCTCTGAGAAAATTACCTTGAAAGTCATCGCCCTCAACTTTACGCCTACTTTTTTAAAATCTTTCTTGAGGACTTCACCACCTCCTCTAACTTTGTCATTGGTACCTCTGTGTACCAAGACCGCTGGGTCTTCCCCAGCCCCTTCCAATAATCTTTCCTCACATTCCACTACATGCCGAACCCTAGCACCAGGCAAGCAGCAGACTGTTCGGCATGTAGGGGCCTTGCGACAGATTACCCTATCCACCTTTCTAATAATTGAATCCCCTATAACTAGAACCTGCCTTTCCTTCCTTGTGGTGTTTGTATAAACACCACAAGATGCTTCCCCCATTTAGTATGTTTCTTATGGTGGGAGAAGGATTTCTTGACATGTTGGGTGGGATGAGGAAACTCTCAGTACAGGGTCTTTGTTGTATAAACTACAAACTGCTCCTATTGTCTGTGGCGAGGAGTCTCCTACCCTGGGATCTACCAATGTGTATTGAGAGGCACCTCCCAGTACAGGACCTGTGTATTACACATTAGAGGAGCCGTGCAATTGTGCCCCAGTGTCACACTGTCTCGGCTGCTTTATCTTTCAAACCAAGAGCCTATTGATAAACAGCAGCCTTTTTAGCCTGGGCCAAAATTATGTGAAACTATCATGATATTGTACATTGAAATGTAAAAGTATAGAATACAATGAATTTATTCAAAAACCATCACCTATGTGGGGCATTTAGCTATAAGAGAGGGTGCAGCCATATTGCTTGCCTTCCCTCAGTGATCATGTATTAACACCAACTAGTGTTCTCAATGTTATACATGAAGAATAAGGCAGAGAAGACAAGCAATTGGACTTCTCATGTATCTTGTATATACATAATAGGAGGCCAAATTCGCTGATATTCTTTCTCATATAAAATAGAATGTTTGTTGTCATGAAACAGTTTATTAGTGCAGAATGAACAGATACACACGCTTTAAATGTAAAGCACAAAATATTTTCTCTATAGAGATTCTCGGCATTTTAGTTTAACTGCAACATCTCAATTAAAATATTAGTCAAAAGAGGAGCTAGAAATGTGTGCCAATATACCAGGCAGTCAGGGCATGGGGGCAACATAGGGTCAGAAAAAATTAGTTTTAACTTCCAATTTCACCCAGCCCTTGTCACTTATATAGAATGCAGGGTGCAGGGACTCAGTGAAGGAGGCAGTGAAGGTGTGTAAGTGTCTGATTGGTTTACTCAGTTCATAGAAGGACAGAAGTCCGGCCTCATAGTCCAGTGAGATTCTGAATTTCTCACAGGTGGGGGATACAGGAGTTTTAACAGAGTTATGTAACATTCTAAATGCATCACCACATTTTGACAAACTCCAGGAATGAATATTATTCCCTATACCTGAATCATCTCCATGTCTCTTTATACTGGGATAGGCCACCCCAATATCCCAATCCCCCGATTTACTGGTCTTCACTTCCCAGAAATGTCGCCCTGATCCAAAACTTCTGGTGCATAAAACTTGATTATAATCCAAAAATCTATACACTGAGTGTGGGTAATTGAGATTTGCGTCAGACTCAGATGCAGTTTTCTTGTCCTTTGATACAGTGATACGTTTACATGCTGTGCTGATATCCAGTAATAAATCTCTAGCCTCCCGTCCATATATACTTTCTTTTCCCCACACCATAAACTTAGCTAAGCCTTTGAGTAATGTGTCTGAGATCAGTCCCTTATCCAGATCCATTACAATAGGGACCTTTATACCGTCTCTCCCCTCAGTCCCACAGAATGCAGCTCCATGTGATTCCCGTTCCTGTAGGACAGTGAGTGGATCTGCCATGTTGCTCAGCTCCTCAATGTGACGGATCTTCCTGGCCAGCTCTTCCTTCTTTATTTCCAGCTGTTTGATTTGATCAGAGACATCATGGGAAAGTTTATCTTTCTGTCTAGAGATCTCATCCAATATTTGCTTCTCAAGGTCTGTCACCCAAGTCCTCATGTCCCTGATCAGGGCAGTGAATTTCTCAGTCTCACCGGCTGCTTTTTCTTTGCTTTTCTCCTGCAGTCTCTTGGCTTCTCTCTCAGTCTCCTCTCTCTCCAGGCTCAGTTCCTCCAGAACTTTCCTCAGTTTCTCTTTCTTCTTCTCAGAGGCCTCACTCAGCAGCTCCACCCTGTGGCCCCTGTGCTCTCCGGCCAGACAGCAGGACACACAGACACAGACATCATCCTCACAGCAGTGATACCTCAGGAATTCACTGTGGATGGAGCATTTTTTGTCCATAAAGGAACAGGTGGGCTCAGTTAAGGTGTGTTGTACAGACTTGTTGTGCTTGTGTAAGTGAGTATCACACAGGGAGGTCTCACACTGCTCACAGGATTTAACAGCAGGTACAGGAGAGTCACAGTAAGTGCAGAGGATCTCAGTCTCCCCCGGCTCAGGCTGAGTAGGAAGGAATTTCTCTGCTATGTTACCCAGAGTCCTGTTCCTGTGCAGGGCAGGGCGCTCCTGATACTCCTCTCTGCATTCAGGGCAGGTGTAACCCCCAGATCCCTCCTGGGTATCCAGCACCTTCCCAATACAGTCCTGGCAGAAGTTATGGCCACACGGCAACATTACAGGGTCAGTATAAATACTCAGGCAGATGGAGCAGCTCAGCTCTTCTCTCACATCAACAGCCGCCATCCTGGGAAGCAGAGAGAAAATAATTAAACTTAAAATGTTCAATGATTCAGAACACACAAGACTGGGGCAGAGCTCACTCATGTTTGGTGAGTGTACAGTGTCCAGATGATAGCATCAGCAAGTGTCATGAAAAAGCATCAGAACTGGCAGTTAACTAAATGCTATCACAATATCTTCCCAGAGACTATTATCCACACCATCTCTCCCTACTATACCTGCTATCCCACAGTCACACTCCCTTCCCAGAGACTATTATCCACTGTTACTATAGGCACCATCTCTCCCTACTATACCTGCTATCCCACAGTCACACTCCCTTCCCAGAGACTATTATCCACTGTTACTATAGGCACCATCTCTCCCTACTATACCTGCTATCCCACAGTCACACTCCCTTCCCAGAGACTATTATCCACTGTTACTATAGGCACCATCTCTCCCTACTATACCTGCTATCCCACAGTCACACTCCCTTCCCAGAGACTATTATCCACTGTTACTATAGGCACCATCTCTCCCTACTATACCTGCTATCCCACAGTCACACTCCCTTCCCAGAGACTATTATCCCACTGTTACTATAGGAATCATCTCTCCCTACTATACCTGCTATCCCACAGCCACACTCCCTTCCCAGAGACTATTATCCCACTGTTACTATAGGCACCATCTCTCCCTACTATACCTGCTATCCCACAGCCACACTCCCTTCCCAGAGACTATTATCCACTGTTACTATAGGCACCATCTCTCCCTACTATACCTGCTATCCCACAGTCACACTCTCTTCCCAGAGACTATTATCCACTGTTACTATAGACACCATCTCTCCCTACTATACCTGCTATCCCACAGTCACACTCTCTTCCCAGAGACTATTATCCACTGTTACTATAGACACCATCTCTCCCTACTATACCTGCTATCCCACAGTCACACTCCCTTCCCAGAGACTATTATCCACTGTTACTATAGGCACCATCTCTCCCTACTATACCTGCTATCCCACAGTCACACTCCCTTCCCAGAGACTATTATCCACTGTTACTATAGACACCATCTCTCCCTACTATACCTGCTATCCCACAGTCACACTCCCTTCCCAGAGACTATTATCCCACTGTTACTATAGGCACCATCTCTCCCTACTATACCTGCTATCCCACAGTCACACTCCCTTCCCAGAGACTATTATCCACTGTTACTATAGGCACCATCTCTCCCTACTATACCTGTTATCCCACAGTCACACTCCCTTCCCAGAGACTATTATCCCACTGTTACTATAGGCACCATCTCTCCCTACTATACCTGCTATCCCACAGTCACACTCCCTTCCCAGAGACTATTATCCACTGTTACTATAGACACCATCTCTCCCTACTATACCTGCTATCCCACAGTCACACTCCCTTCCCAGAGACTATTATCCACTGTTAATATAGACACCATCTCTCCCTACTATACCTGCTATCCCACAGCCACACTCCCTTCCCAGAGACTATTATCCACTGTTACTATAGGCACCATCTCTCCCTACTATACCTGCTATCCCACAGTCACACTCCCTTCCCAGAGACTATTATCCACTGTTACTATAGACACCATCTCTCCCTACTATACCTGCTATCCCACAGTCACACTCCCTTCCCAGAGACTATTATCCACTGTTACTATAGGAATCATCTCTCCCTACTATACCTGCTATCCCACAGCCACACTCCCTTCCCAGAGACTATTATCCCACTGTTACTATAGGCACCATCTCTCCCTACTATACCTGCTATCCCACAGCCACACTCCCTTCCCAGAGACTATTATCCACTGTTACTATAGGCACCATCTCTCCCTACTATACCTGCTATCCCACAGTCACACTCTCTTCCCAGAGACTATTATCCACTGTTACTATAGACACCATCTCTCCCTACTATACCTGCTATCCAACAGTCACACTCCCTTCCCAGAGGAGCAGCACATGAGATACAGAGAAGTAAGTATAGAATAATGTGGGGGAATCAGCACTTACCCATAAGAAGCTGCAGTCTGTATCGTTTCGTCCTATTTCATATGAACAGCTGCAGAGCAATAAGTAATCAGTGAAGCAAGAGAAGCAGAAATAAGAAGTGAAAGTCAAAGTTCAGTTCTGATTTATATAGCCAGTAGGACGGGGTTAAAGTTGGCAACTGTATGAAAATGATTGGCTCCAAGACCAGAGGGGCGGGTCTGAAAAATGAACAATGAGAGAGTGGAAGTGTTTTTGCTTGAGGGGCAGGGTAGAAATTCAAATTAGAGGGGGAGGGATTGAAAGTGGCAAGAAAGACCCACTGTGGAAGTGGAGCATCTGCTAATGGAGAAAATCAGAATTATGTTTTATTATTGGCGGCAGCCACAGTGTTGTCATAGGGCATTTCCAATAATTATGTTTGTCTTTTATAGTAAAATACTTCTCACTATAAACTGTTTCCCAGGGAGGAATCTGATATTTACAACACCCTTCTACTTTTCTGTACAGAGAGTCACATCCCCTTGTAACACAGCATCACATTTATACGTCACTGACTGTCCCACGAAACACTGAGAAAGGAAAAGCTTTTAATTTGAGTGAAAGCAAAACGACAGAGGAAATTAATAGGATGGCTGATTAGTAACAAAATAATGGATGTTTTCATTGATCCCACACATAGAGCACAGACCATTTCCCATAAGAGATCCTCTCTCTTTATACACAGAGCTCTGTGAGAAGCTTCTTTATGTTTGTTTGAGTAACTTCTCTCAGTTCAGCAATTCTTTAAAGGAAAACTATACCCCTCAAACAATGCTTCATGTAAATAAACCATTTTTATAATAATATACTTTTCTAGTAGTATGTGCCATTGCGTAATCATTATAAGATCATAAGATGATATCTTCCTGTTACAGTTAGAGCTGCAGTATTTCTGGTCAGGTGATCTCTTATTGTTACAGTTAGAGCTGCAGTATTTCTGGTCAGGTGATCTCTTATTGTTACAGTTAGAGCTGCAGTATTTCTGGTCAGGTGATCTCTTCCTGTTACAGTTAGAGCTGCAGTATTTCTGGTCAGGTGATCTCTTCCTGTTACAGTTAGAGCTGCAGTATTTCTGGTCAGGTGATCTCTTCCTGTTACAGTTAGAGCTGCAGTATTTCTGGTCAGGTGATCTCTTATTGTTACAGTTAGAGCTGCAGTATTTCTGGTCAGATGATCTCTTCCTGTTACAGTTAGAGCTGTAGTATTTCTGGTAAACTGATCTCTTCCGGTTACAGTTAGAGCTGCAGTATTTCTGGTCAGGTGATCTCAACCTGTTATAGTTAGAGCTGCAATATTTCTGGTCAGATGATCTCTTCCCATTATAGTTAGAGCTGCAGTATTTCTGGTCAGGTGATCTCTTCCTGTTACAGTTAGAGATGCAGTATTTCTGGTCAGATGATCTCTTCCTGTTACAGTTAGAGCTGCAGTATTTCTGGTCAGGCGATCTCTGAGGCAGCACACAGATCATCACTAAATGTTGGCTCAAGGCAAGAGATGTAAAATATGAGAAATTGCCTATGACTAAGTGCTAGGTAAGCATGAAACGCGTTAGGCCATGTGGGGACTTTTTTGATACTTTTTAATATGGATTAATAAATACTATTTTTATTGTAATTAGCATGCTCTTGGAATTTCTTTGAATTTTTGAGGCTATACCTCTATTTGGTCACTAGAAGACCCCAGTATGCTGTCAATTATTTACTAATATCTATCTTCCAGCAACCTTATAGTAAAGAAGAGATGTAAAAGGACAATATTTACTTAGATATATATGTCAGTTTGATAAGATTCTTTAATATGCTACTTCATTTTAAATGAACTATCTGTTGCTCAAGTATTCGTTTTGGGGGTATCGTTTTCTATTTAACTAAAGGGGCTGCTGACTGGTGGAACTAAGGACACTTTTAAGGCTGAGAAATACAGTCCATGTCTCTACACCTCCACACAAATAGCTTCTTGCTACATCATCAGATGCTTCCCCCATTTAATATGATGTTTATGGAGGCAGAAGGATTAGTTGACATGATAAACAGATGTTGGGTGGGGTGAGGAAACTCTCAGTACAGGGTCTTTGTTGTATAAACTACAAACGTGTTACTATTGTCTGTGGCAAGGAGACTCCCCGTGATCTTTTGTTTTGCACATTAGATACCAATGTGTATTGAGAGGCACCTCCCAGTACAGGACCTGTGTATTACACATTAGAGGAGCCGTGCAATTGTGCCCCAGTGTCACACTGTCTCGGCTGCTTTATCTTTCAAACCAAGAGCCTATTGATAAACAGCAGCCTTTTTACCAAAAACCATGTGAATTGATCATGATATTGTACATTGAAATGTAAGAGACAGGAACATTCAACTTTAAACTTAGATTTTGGAAAAACAGTAAAAAATAAAGAATGGAAAGTAATTTAAAAAAAAGTCTTTATTTCTGGGGAACAATCTAAAAACAACTAAATTGAAAAAAAGTGTTTGGAAGGAGAACAACCCCTTTAAGACAGAGGTGGGGAATTACTGAAGGTCAGTAACATATTCCTGCAAGTCCCACACACATATTTGCAGCACAATAAATATGAAATGGAATGTATAACCACCGCTGCAATTGCTGCATTCATTGTTCTACTTGCAGCTGGCTCTAAGAATCTAATCACTGATTGGTTGCTATAGGTAACTGCCCTTGGGCAAATTTGCCCAGTGTTGATAAATGAGCCCGAGTGTGTATTGAGCATTGGTTTCAATCTGAAAGCTAAATCCTCCAATGCCAGTAAGGGCTTTTAAGAGAGAGAGATTGCTCAAACCAGTGCCCATATTTAAAAGCATAGGACCACCATTAGTATAAAAATGCTACTATGCAGTAAGACTTTTTATACTATGGCCGAAAGGCAAATAAGTTAGGGACCGCCATGTGGGGTTTACCTTGACGTTTTATGGTGGCTTTTCAACTTTATGATCATAACTTTGTAACTAAAAACCCCTGTTTTCTAAACTTACTTTTGAGACAGGGGACCAGGAATTGTGCATTAAAACTAGCACTTCCATTATACTTAAATATACTATTACTTAGCCTTTAGAGTGCTTCCACACCCCTATTTTGTAAATTATATTGTTGGCTGTGGCTGAGCTTCATGTGGTTTTTAATAGCACCCCATTACCCCCTTAAACTAATGGGGCCCTATACTTTTAAGAATGGGCGTTGGTTTGGACAATTCCTCTCCTTTAAAAGCCACATACTGGCACATACGGGGGAGGATAGATCCTTTACACTGAAACCAAGGTTCAACAGACACTGATTACACTGAATGCTACTATCCATCACTCCCTACTATACCTGCTATACCATAGTCACACTCCCTTCCCAGAGACTGTTATCCACTGTTACTATAGACACCATCTCTCCCTACTATACCTGCTATCCCATAGTCACACTCCCTTCCCAGAGACTGTTATCCACTGTTACTATAGACACCATCTCTCCCTACTATACCTGCTATCCCACAGTCACACTCCCTTCCCAGAGACTATTATCCACTGTTACTATAGGCACCATCTCTCCCTACTATACCTGCTATCCCACAGTCACACTCCCTTCCCAGAGACTATTATCCACTGTTACTATAGGCACCATCTCTCCCTACTATACCTGCTATCCCACAGTCACACTCCCTTCCCAGAGACTATTATCCACTGTTACTATAGGCACCATCTCTCCCTACTATACCTGCTATCCCACAGTCACACTCCCTTCCCAGAGACTATTATCCACTGTTACTATAGGCACCATCTCTCCCTACTATACCTGCTATCCCACAGTCACACTCCCTTCCCAGAGACTATTATCCACTGTTACTATAGACACCATCTCTCCCTACTATACCTGCTATGCCACAGTCACACTCCCTTCCCAGAGACTATTATCCACTGTTACTATAGACACCATCTCTCCCTACTATACCTGCTATCCCACAGTCACACTCCCTTCCCAGAGACTATTATCCCACTGTTACTATAGACACCATCTCTCCCTACTATACCTGCTATCCCATAGTCACACTCCCTTCCCAGATACTATTATCCCACTGTTACTATAGGCACCATCTCTCCCTACTATACCTGCTATCCCACAGTCACATTCCCTTCCCAGAGACTATTATCCCACTGTTACTATAGACACCATCTCTCCCTACTATACCTGCTATCCCACAGTCACACTCCCTTCCCAGAGACTATTATCCACTGTTACTATAGGCACCACCTCTCCCTACTATACCTGCTATCCCACAGTCACACTCCCTTCCCAGAGACTATTATCCACTGTTACTATAGGCACCATCTCTCCCTACTATACCTGCTATCCCACAGTCACACTCCCTTCCCAGAGACTATTATCCCACTATTACTATAGACACCATCTCTCCCTACTATACCTGCTATGCCATAGTCACACTCCCTTCCCAGATACTATTATCCCACTGTTACTATAGGCACCATCTCTCCCTACTATACCTGGCTGCTATCCCACAGTCACACTCGCTTCCCAGATACTATTATCCCACTGTTACTATAGACACCATCTCTCCCTACTATACCTGCTATCCCACAGTCACACTCCCTTCCCAGAGACTATTATCCACTGTTACTATAGGCACCATCTCTCCCTACTATACCTGCTATCCCACAGTCACACTCCCTTCCCAGAGACTATTATCCACTGTTACTATAGGCACCATCTCTCCCTACTATACCTGCTATCCCACAGTCACACTCCCTTCCCAGAGACTATTATCCCACTGTTACTATAGGCACCATCTCTCCCTACTATACCTGCTATCCCACAGTCACACTCCCTTCCCAGAGACTATTATCCCACTATTACTATAGGCACCATCTCTCCCTACTATACCTGCTATCCCACAGTCACACTCCCTTCCCAGAGACTATTATCCCACTGTTACTATAAGCACCATCTCTCCCTACTATACCTGCTATCCCACAGTCACACTCGCTTCCCAGATACTATTATCCCACTGTTACTATAGACACCATCTCTCCCTACTATACCTGCTATCCCACAGTCACACTCCCTTCCCAGAGACTATTATCCACTGTTACTATAGACATCATCTCTCCCTACTATACCTGCTATCCCACAGTCACACTCCCTTCCCAGAGACTATTATCCACTGTTACTATAGACACCATCTCTCCCTACTATACCTGCTATCCCACAGTCACACTCCCTTCCCAGAGACTATTATCCACTGTTACTATAGACACCATCTCTCCCTACTATACCTGCTATCCCACAATCACACTCCCTTCCCAGAGACTATTATCCCACTGTTACTATAGACACCATCTCTCCCTACTATACTTGAAATGTTATTACTATAGCTGATGTTATTTGAGAAACACATGCAATTTCAGGCCATTTACTGTAGTAGTCTATCAAGGTTATAGCAAATCTACAGTCTATAGGAGCATCTGTAAAAGGACCCACAATATCAATAGCAAGTTTTTCCCATGCTGAATCAGGGAATGGTACTGGCTGAAGTGGTGGTGTATGTATAAGAGATGTTTTGTCATGATTCTGACAAGTACTACAATAATAAATGGCAGTTACCACATTGGCATCCATTGCTGGCCACCAGTATAGTTATCGTAGTCTTTGTTTTGTACGTACAATTCCTTGATGACTCCCATGTGCAAGTTGTATGAGCTTTTTTCACAAGGTCTCTGGTACCAGTAAGCGGTGAGCTCCACGAACAACATAACCATCTAGCTAGTTTCTGACTAATCCTGTAGTAAGTTTGAAGTTCAGGACTGAGTTTCTTTTCAGCATTTGGCCATTTGCTTTGTAAGATGTCCCATAGTTTTACTTGAATTGGACATAATCAGCAGCTGTAACTGTAGATGATAATAAATCAGTCAATGCTACAACATCTGTGTCCTCACCCAGTGTAGTAGAAGCTGCAAGTAAATTTAAATATGACAAATAATCAGCAGTAACATTTTTCAAACCTGGTTTGTATTGCATTTTGTAGTTGAAATTCAGTAGCCTTGCTGACCATCTAGCTATACGCATTCCAGCTCTTCCTAGTCCCTTTGTTGTAAGCAGTATAGTTAAAGGGCTATGATCAGTGCATAAGGTAAATTCTCTACCCCATAGGTAGGTTCTCCATGTTTCTCTTGCCCAAACACATGCTAGAGCTTCTTTTTCAACAGTGGAATACTTACGCTCTGTCTCTGTAAGTGTTCTGGATGCAAATGCAACAGTTTTCTCTGCATGTTCAGCATGAATATGTGTGAGAACTGCACCAACACCATAGTCTGAAGCATCTGTAGTAACCACAGTGGGTAGTGCAGGATCAAATAAAGCTAGCTCTGGACTGTCCACAATTAGCAATTTCACTATTTCAAAGCTACGTTGAGCAGACTCTGACCACACCAGACTTAAAGTTCCATGTAGTAGTGCTCTAAGTGGCTCCACAACTGAAGCAAAGTTGAGAATAAACTTAGAATACCATGAAGTAAGACCTAAGAAAGCTCGTAAGGTCTGAAAATCAGATTGAGCAGGTGCTTGTGTAACAGCTTTGACATGGTCAGGGTCAGGCAATAATCCATTTTGTGAGATTATGTGACCCAGAAATGAGTTGAGTTTGTCTGACGTGGCATTTGGAAAGGTTCCGTTTTAGTCCTGCAGAATCAATGCATTTCAGAACATTTTTTATGTACTTGTCATGAAGATCCATAGTTGGAGCGTAGACAATTATATAATTCAAGTAGCATTGTACACCAGGTTTACCATGGAGTATAGAAGACATTAGTCTTTTAAAACAACTCGGTGCCGAAGCCTGTCCATAAGGTACATGCATGAACCAAAACAAATCATCATGGGTGATAAATGCAGTGAGGTCTCTACTTTCCTCATGCAGTAATACTTGATGATAAGCACTCTGAAGATCCAGAGTAGAAAAGAATTTTGCTCCTCGAAGTTCTGAAAATATTTCCTCTATGTGTGGCAAGGGATGATTATCCATAACAACTGCTTTATTAGATTCAGGGAGATCAACACATAATCAAATACCTCCAGTTTTCTTCATTGTTACAACAATTGGTGAAACACAGTCAGATAATTTTGATTTTTCGATCACATCTTGCTCTACCAGTTTCTTTAGTTCCTGTGAGACAGACTCCCTTATAGAGTAGGGCAACTGCCTCAATTTCTGGTGTACTGGTTTTACATCTGGTCTCAACTTAACTTTGTGTATAAAGTTCTTTGCACAGCCCAGTGAAGTGTTGGTTTGTGGTGAAGTTTTAGACACTGGCTGTGTGGGAGGCACTGGTGCTCTACATAGTTAGTTACATAGTTAAATAGGGTTGAAAAAAGACATCAAGTTCAACCCCTCCAAATGAAAACCCACCCCTCTCTACTTTTAATTAAATTCTATCTACCCATACCTATACTAACTATAGAGCTTAGTATCACAATAGCCTTTGATATTATGTCTGTCCAAAAAATCATCCAAGCCATTCTTAAAGGAAAACTATACCCCCCAAATAATGTAGGTCTCTATGAAAAGATATTGCATAAAACAGCTCATATGTAAAATCCTGCTTCATGTAAATAAACCATTTTCATAATAATATACTTTTCTAGTAGTATGTGCCATTGGGTAATCATAAATAGAAAATTGCCATTTTAAAAAATAAGGGCCGCCCCCTGGGATCGTAGGATTCACTGTGTACACAAAAATACCAACAAACCATACATGTTAGGTCACATGAGCCAATTAACAGACAGAGTTGTGTCTTTTGCTTCCTCACTTCTTCCTGTTACAGTTAGAGTAGTATTTCTGGTCAGGTGATCTCTGAGACAGCACATAGACCATCACGAAATGGTGGCTCAAGCCAAGAGATGTAAAAGGGCAATATTTACTTAAATATATATTCCAGTTTGGTAAGATTCTTGAATATGCCACTTAATATGATTTAAACTATCTGTTGCTTAAGCATTCATTTTGGGGGTATAGTTTTCCTTTAAAGGCATTAACTGAATCAGCATCACAACATCACCCGGCAGTGCATTCCCCAACCTCACTGTCCTGACTGTGAAGAACCCCCTACTCTGTTCCTTTAAATGAAACTTCTTTTCCTCTAGTCTGAAGGGGGGGCCTCTGGTACGTGATTCTCTTTATGGGTAAAAAGGTCCCTGCTATTTGTCTATAATGTCCTCTAATGTACTTGTAAAGTCTAATCATGTCCCCTCGCAAGCGCCTTTTTTCCAGAGAAAACAACCCCAACCTTGTCAGTCTCCCCTCATAATTTAACTCTTCCCTCCCTCTAACCAGTTTAGTTGCACTTAGTCTCTGCACTCTCTCCAGCTCATTTATATCCCTCTTAAGGACTGGAGTCCAAAACTGCCCCCATACTCCAGATGAGGCCTCACCAGGGACCTATAAAGAGACACAATTATGTTTCATCCCTTGAGTTAATGCCCTTTTTTATACAAGAACTTTATTTGCTTTAGTAGCCACAGAATGACACTGCCGAGAATTAGACAACGTGTTATCTACAAAGAGCCCAAGATCCTTCTCATTTAAGGAAACTCCCAACACACTGCCATTTAGTGTATAACTTGCAGTTATATTATTTTTGCCAAAGTGCATAACCTGCATTTATCAACATTGAACTTCATTTTCCAGTTTGCTGCCCAGTTTTCCAGTTTAGACAAATCACTGTGCAAAGTGGCAGCATCCTGCATGGAACCTATAGTTCTGCACAATTTAGTATCATCTGCAAAAATAGAACCAGTACTTTCAATGGCCACCTCCAGGTCATTAATAAACAAGTTGAAAAGCAAGGGACCTAGTACAGAGCCCTGCGGTACTCCACTAACAACACTGGTCCAATTAGAAAATGTTCCATTTACCACCACTCTTTGTAGTCTATCTTTTAGCCAGTTCTCTATCCAGGTACAAATACTGTGTTCCAGGCCAACATTCCTTCATTTAACCAGTAACCTTCTGTGTGGCACTGTATCAAATGCTTTAGCAAAATCTAAGTAAATCACATCCACTGCCATCCCAGAATCGAGGTCTCTACTTACCTTCTCATAAAAAGAAATTAAGTTAGTCTGGCAAGATCTATTACACATAAAACCATGCTGACACACACTCATAGTATTATGATTTGCTATGAAGTCCATTATCTTATCCTTTATTAACCCTTCGAAAAGCTTTCCTAACACTGACGTCAGACTAACTGGCCTATAGTTTTGAGGCTGAGAACGGGATCCTTTTTTGAACAGAGGCACCACATTAGCAATTCGCCAGTCTCTCGGCACTATGCCAGATCTCAATGAATCCTGAAAAATTAAGTAAAGAGGTTTGGCAATCACAGAGCTAAGCTCGCTAATTACCCTGGGATGAATACCATCTGGCCCTGGACCTTTGTTAATCTTAACATGTTCTAGTCTCTTTTGAATTTCTTCATGTGTGAACCATGCAACATTAAACATTTTTTTACTATTAATATATTTAAAAAATAATTTTGGATTTTTTTTTACTGCTTGCTGCAATATCCTTTTTGTATAGCAATTTTAGCTTGCCTTATAGCTTCTTTGCATGATTTAGTGGCCTCCTTGTACCTTATAAATGTTTTAGCTGTACCAACTAACTTGAAAGCCATAAAGCACTTTTCTTACCCACCTCAACACCAACGCTTCTATTGAACCAAAAAGGTTTTGCTTTGCAACGACGTTCCTTTTAGCTTACAAGTGGAATATACTGACAAGTTTATTTATAAAGCAGCATTTTAAAGACTTCCCATTTTTGTTCTGTGTTTAACCCTGTGAAGTAATGTAGTAATGAGACCATCAACTATTTGTAGGTTTAATGCAGCAAAGAGATCCCTTCCAAGTATAGCAGTTTCCTTATTCACAATGTAAAAGTCACTTTTTACAGTATTTGATTCAAATTGTACAGTCACTGGCAAGCAACCAAGCACAGGGATTGGATCCTTTAAGTAACTGACCAGTTGCAGGGCAGGAGCAACAAGCTGATCTTTTGTAAAGTATTTTAGGAAAATATCCTTTGGTCGTATAGAAACAGCTGAACCTGTATCAAGCATTGGGTTAGTGGAGTGTCCCTTGTCAGCAGAAGCAGTACTGACACTGACACTGCATATAAACTTTGATCATAAACAAAAATATAGTTCACTTGTAATTAATGTTCACTCAATTTCAGGCTGTGTAGAGGTATATAAACCAGAATAGGGATACTGAAAACAAGAAAAAGCAGTAAAACCCCACACTACCTTACTAAAAATTTATTGAGATCTAATTATATAAGTGCTTAGTGCTATTATAATCAAATTCTTAGTTCTCAATCAATTTAGCACCAACATACAATTAATGGGATTTCAATCGACCGTGTTATATACAAATAATTAAAATGATTAAAGTGCTTAAATTCTATAAATTAAGTGCTGTGTCTACACACAATTGATGAATAATCTAAAAGTTCACGGTTCTTATATGAAATAAATAACCTTATTTAATTCATATAAGAACCATGAACTTTTAGATTATTTATAAATTGTGTAAATTTTCAATTTTATTGAAAGTCACCTCACTTAATTTATAGCACTTAAAGGGATACTGTCATGGAAAAATTTTTTTTCAAAATGAATCAGTTAATAGTGCTGCTCCAGCAGAATTCTGCACTGAAATCCATTTCTTAAAAGAGCAAACAGATTTTTTTATATTCAATTTTGAAATCTGACATGGGGCTAGACATATTGTCAATTTCCCAGCTGCCTCAAGTCATGTGGCTTGTGCTCTGATAAACTTCAATCACTCTTTACTGCTGTACTGCAAGTTGGAGTGATATCACCCCTCCCTTTTCTCCCCCAGTAGCCAAACAACAGAAAATGGGAAGGTAACCAGATAGCAGTTTATTAGTGCAGAATGAACAGATACACACGCTTTAAATGTAAAGCACAAAATATTTTCTCTATAGAAATTCTGGGCATTTTAGTTTAACAGCAACGTCTCCATTAAAATATTTTGATTTGTTTTAACTTCCAATTTCACCCAGCCCTTGTCACTTATATAGAATGCAGGGTGCAGGGACTCAGTGAAGGAGGCAGTGAAGGTGTGTAAGTGTCTGATTGGTTTACTCAGTTCATAGAAGGACAGAAGTCCGGCCTCATAGTCCAGTGAGATTCTGAATTTCTCACAGGTGGGGGATACAGGAGTTTTAACAGAGTTATGTAACATTGTAAATGCATCACCACATTTGAACAAACTCCAGGAATGAATATTATTCCCTATACGTGATTCATCTCCTTCTCTCTTTATACTGGGATAGGCCACCCCAATATCCCAATCCCCCGATTTACTGGTCTTCACGTCCCAGTAATGTCGCCCTGATCCAAAACTTCTGGTGCATAAAACTTGATTATAATCCAAAAACCTATATACGGAGTCTGGGTAATTGAGATCAGCGTCAGACTCAGATGCAGTTTTCTGGTCCTGGGATACAGTGATATGTTTACCTGCTGTGCTGATATCCAGTAATAAATCTCTAGGCTCCATTCCATATATACTTGCTATTGCCCACACCATAAACTTAAATATGCCTGTGAGTAATGTGTCTGAGATCAGTCCCTTATCCAGATCCATTACAATAGGGACCTTTATACCGTCTCTCCCCTCAGTCCCACAGAATGCAGCTCCATGTGATTCCCGTTCCTGTAGGACAGTGAGTGGATCTGCCATGTTGCTCAGCTCCTCAATGTGACGGATCTTCCTGGCCAGCTCTTCCTTCTTTATTTCCAGCTGTTTGATTTGATCAGAGACATCATGGGAAAGTTTATCTTTCTGTCTAGAGATCTCATCCAATATTTGCTTCTCAAGGTCTGTCACCCAAGTCCTTATGTCCCTGATCAGGGCAGTGAATTTCTCAGTCTCACCGGCTGCTTTTTCTTTGCTTTTCTCCTGCAGTCTCTTGGCTTCTCTCTCAGTCTCCTCTCTCTCCAGGCTCAGTTCCTCCAGAACTTTCCTCACTTTCTCTTTCTTCTTCTCAGAGGCCTCACTCAGCAGCTCCACCCTGTGGCCCCTGTGCTCTCCGGCCAGACAGCAGGACACACAGACACAGACATCATCCTCACAGCAGTGATACCTCAGGAATTCACTGTGGATGGAGCATTTTTTGTCCATAAAGGAACAGGTGGGCTCAGTTAAGGTGTGTTGTACCGACTTGTTGTGCTTGTGTAAGTGAGTATCACACAGGGAGGTCTCACACTGCTCACAGGATTTAACAGCAGGTACAGGAGAGTCACAGTAAGTGCAGAGGATCTCAGTCTCCCCCGGCTCAGGCTGAGTAGGAAGGAATTTCTCTGCTATGTTCCCCAGAGTCCTGTTCCTGTGCAGGGCAGGGCGCTCCTGATACTCCTCTCTGCATTCAGGGCAGGTGTAACCCCCAGATCCCTCCTGGGTATCCAGCACCTTCCCAATACAGTCCTGGCAGAAGTTATGGCCACACGGCAGCATTACAGGGTCAGTATAAATACTCAGGCAGATGGAGCAGTTCAGCTCTTCTCTCACATCAACAGCCGCCATCCTGGGAAGCAGAGAGAAAATAATTAAACTTAAAACGTTCAATGAATCAGAACACACAAGACTGGGGCAGAGCTCACTCATGTTTGGTGAGTGTACAGTGTCCAGATGATAGCATCATCTATAGGCACCATCTTTGACTACTATACCTGCTATCCCACAGTCACACTCCCTTCCCAGAGACTATTATCCCACTGTTACTATAGACACCATCTCTCCCTACTATACCTGCTATCCCACAGTCACACTCCCTTCCCAGAGACTATTATCCCACTGTTACTATAGACACCATCTCTCCCTACTATACCTGCTATCCCACAGTCACACTCCCTTCCCAGAGACTATTATCCACTGTTACTATAGACACCATCTCTCCCTACTATACCTGCTATCCCACAGTCACACTCCCTTCCCAGAGACTATTATCCACTGTTACTATAGACACCATCTCTCCCTACTATACCTGCTATCCCACAGTCACACTCCCTTCCCAGAGACTATTATCCACTGTTACTATAGGCACCGTCTCTCCCTACTATACCTGCTATCCCACAGTCACACTCCCTTCCCAGAGACTATTATCCACTGTTACTATAGGCACCATCTCTCCCTACTATACCTGCTATCCCACAGTCACACTCCCTTCCCAGAGACTATTATCCCACTGTTACTATAGACACCATCTCTCCCTACTATACCTGCTATCCCACAGTCACACTCCCTTCCCAGAGACTATTATCCACTGTTACTATAGGCTCCATCTCTCCCTACTATACCTGCTATCCCACAGTCACACTCCCTTCCCAGAGACTATTATCCACTGTTACTATAGGCACCATCTCTCCCTACTATACCTGCTATCCCACAGTCACACTCCCTTCCCAGAGACTATTATCCCACTGTTACTATAGACACCATCTCTCCCTACTATACCTGCTATCCCACAGTCACACTCCCTTCCCAGAGACTATTATCCACTGTTACTATAGGCACCATCTCTCCCTACTATACCTGCTATCCCACAGTCACACTCCCATCCCAGAGACTATTATCCCACTGTTACTATAGGCACCATCTCTCCCTACTATCCCACAGTCACACTCCCTTCCCAGAGACTATTATCCACTGTTACTATAGGCACCATCTCTCCCTACTATACCTGCTATCCCACAGTCACACTCCCTTCCCAGAGACTATTATCCCACTGTTACTATAGACACCATCTCTCCCTACTATACCTGCTATCCCACAGTCACACTCCCTTCCCAGAGACTATTATCCACTGTTACTATAGACACCATCTCTCCCTACTATACCTGCTATCCCACAGTCACACCCCCTTCCCAGAGACTATTATCCACTGTTACTATAGGCACCATCTCTCCCTACTATACCTGCTATCCCACAGTCACACTCCCTTCCCAGAGACTATTATCCCACTGTTACTATAGACACCATCTCTCCCTACTATACCTGCTATCCCACAGTCACACTCCCTTCCCAGAGACTATTATCCACTGTTACTATAGGCACCATCTCTCCCTACTATACCTGCTATCCCACAGTCACACTCCCTTCCCAGAGACTATTATCCCACTGTTACTATAGACACCATCTCTCCCTACTATACCTGCTATCCCACAGTCACACTCCCTTCCCAGAGACTATTATCCCACTGTTACTATAGACACCATCTCTCCCTACTATACCTGCTATCCCACAGTCACACTCCCTTCCCAGAGACTATTATCCCACTGTTACTATAGGCACCATCTCTCCCTACTATACCTGCTATCCCACAGTCACACTCCCTTCCCAGAGACTATTATCCACTGTTACTATAGACACCATCTCTCCCTACTATACCTGCTATCCCACAGTCACACTCCCTTCCCAGAGACTATTATCCACTGTTACTATAGACACCATCTCTCCCTACTATACCTGCTATCCCACAGTCACACTCCCTTCCCAGAGACTATTATCCACTGTTACTATAGACACCATCTCTCCCTACTATACCTGCTATCCCACAGTCACACTCCCTTCCCAGAGACTATTATCCACTGTTACTATAGGCACCATCTCTCCCTACTATACCTGCTATCCCACAGTCACACTCCCTTCCCAGAGACTATTATCCCACTGTTACTATAGACACCATCTCTCCCTACTATACCTGCTATCCCACAGTCACACTCCCTTCCCAGAGACTATTATCCACTGTTACTATAGGCACCGTCTCTCCCTACTATACCTGCTATCCCACAGTCACACTCCCTTCCCAGAGACTATTATCCACTGTTACTATAGGCACCATCTCTCCCTACTATACCTGCTATCCCACAGTCACACTCCCTTCCCAGAGACTATTATCCACTGTTACTATAGACAGATCTCTCCCTACTATACCTGCTATCCCACAGTCACACTCCCTTCCCAGAGACTATTATCCACTGTTACTATAGGCACCGTCTCTCCCTACTATACCTGCTATCCCACAGTCACACTCCCTTCCCAGAGACTATTATCCACTGTTACTATAGGCACCATCTCTCCCTACTATACCTGCTATCCCACAGTCACACTCCCTTCCCAGAGACTATTATCCCACTGTTACTATAGACACCATCTCTCCCTACTATACCTGCTATCCCACAGTCACACTCCCTTCCCAGAGACTATTATCCACTGTTACTATAGGCACCATCTCTCCCTACTATACCTGCTATCCCACAGTCACACTCCCATCCCAGAGACTATTATCCACTGTTACTATAGGCACCATCTCTCCCTACTATACCTGCTATCCCACAGTCACACTCCCTTCCCAGAGACTATTATCCCACTGTTACTATAGACACCATCTCTCCCTACTATACCTGCTATCCCACAGTCACACTCCCTTCCCAGAGACTATTATCCACTGTTACTATAGGCACCATCTCTCCCTACTATACCTGCTATCCCACAGTCACACTCCCATCCCAGAGACTATTATCCCACTGTTACTATAGGCACCATCTCTCCCTACTATCCCACAGTCACACTCCCTTCCCAGAGACTATTATCCACTGTTACTATAGGCACCATCTCTCCCTACTATACCTGCTATCCCACAGTCACACTCCCTTCCCAGAGACTATTATCCCACTGTTACTATAGACACCTTCTCTCCCTACTATACCTGCTATCCCACAGTCACACTCCCTTCCCAGAGACTATTATCCACTGTTACTATAGACACCATCTCTCCCTACTATACCTGCTATCCCACAGTCACACCCCCTTCCCAGAGACTATTATCCACTGTTACTATAGGCACCATCTCTCCCTACTATACCTGCTATCCCACAGTCACACTCCCTTCCCAGAGACTATTATCCCACTGTTACTATAGACACCATCTCTCCCTACTATACCTGCTATCCCACAGTCACACTCCCTTCCCAGAGACTATTATCCACTGTTACTATAGGCACCATCTCTCCCTACTATACCTGCTATCCCACAGTCACACTCCCATCCCAGAGACTATTATCCCACTGTTACTATAGGCACCATCTCTCCCTACTATCCCACAGTCACACTCCCTTCCCAGAGACTATTATCCACTGTTACTATAGGCACCATCTCTCCCTACTATACCTGCTATCCCACAGTCACACTCCCTTCCCAGAGACTATTATCCCACTGTTACTATAGACACCATCTCTCCCTACTATACCTGCTATCCCACAGTCACACTCCCTTCCCAGAGACTATTATCCACTGTTACTATAGGCACCATCTCTCCCTACTATACCTGCTATCCCACAGTCACACTCCCATCCCAGAGACTATTATCCCACTGTTACTATAGGCACCATCTCTCCCTACTATCCCACAGTCACACTCCCTTCCCAGAGACTATTATCCACTGTTACTATAGGCACCATCTCTCCCTACTATACCTGCTATCCCACAGTCACACTCCCTTCCCAGAGACTATTATCCCACTGTTACTATAGACACCATCTCTCCCTACTATACCTGCTATCCCACAGTCACACTCCCTTCCCAGAGACTATTATCCACTGTTACTATAGACACCATCTCTCCCTACTATACCTGCTATCCCACAGTCACACCCCCTTCCCAGAGACTATTATCCACTGTTACTATAGGCACCATCTCTCCCTACTATACCTGCTATCCCACAGTCACACTCCCTTCCCAGAGACTATTATCCCACTGTTACTATAGACACCATCTCTCCCTACTATACCTGCTATCCCACAGTCACACTCCCTTCCCAGATACTATTATCCACTGTTACTATAGACACCATCTCTCCCTACTATACCTGCTATCCCACAGTCACACCCCCTTCCCAGAGACTATTATCCCACTGTTACTATAGGCACCATCTCTCCCTACTATACCTGCTATCCCACAGTCACACTCCCATCCCAGAGACTATTATCCACTGTTACTATAGGCACCATCTCTCCCTACTATACCTGCTATCCCACAGTCACACTCCCTTCCCAGAGACTATTATCCACTGTTACTATAGACAGATCTCTCCCTACTATACCTGCTATCCCACAGTCACACTCCCTTCCCAGAGACTACTATCCACTGTTACTATAGGCACCATCTCTCCCTACTATACCTGCTATCCCACAGTCACACTCCCTTCCCAGAGACTATTATCCACTGTTACTATAGACACATCTCTCCCTACTATACCTGCTATCCCACAGTCACACTCCCTTCCCAGAGACTATTATCCACTGTTACTATAGACACCATCTCTCCCTACTATACCTGCTATCCCACAGTCACACTCCCATCCCAGAGACTATTATCCCACTGTTACTATAGGCACCATCTCTCCCTACTATCCCACAGTCACACTCCCTTCCCAGAGACTATTATCCCACTGTTACTATAGGCACAGTCTCTCCCTACTATACCTGCTATCCCACAGTCACACTCCCTTCCCAGAGACTATTATCCACTGTTACTATAGGCACAGTCTCTCCCTACTATACCTGATATCCCACAGTCACACTCCCTTCCTAGAGACTATTATCCACTGTTACTATAGGCACCATCTCTCCCTACTATACCTGCTATCCCACAGTCACACTCCCTTCCCAGAGACTATTATCCACTGTTACTATAGGCACCATCTCTCCCTACTATACCTGCTATCACACAGTCACACTCCCTTCCCAGAGACTATTATCCACTGTTACTATAGGCACCATCTCTCCCTACTATACCTGCTATCCCACAGTCACACTCCCTTCCCAGAGACTATTATCCCACTGTTACTATAGACACCATCTCTCCCTACTATACCTGCTATCCCACAGTCACACCCCCTTCCCAGAGACTATTATCCCACTGTTACTATAGGCACCATCTCTCCCTACTATACCTGCTATCCCACAGTCACACTCCCATCCCAGAGACTATTATCCACTGTTACTATAGGCACCATCTCTCCCTACTATACCTGCTATCCCACAGTCACACTCCCTTCCCAGAGACTATTATCCACTGTTACTATAGACACATCTCTCCCTACTATACCTGCTATCCCACAGTCACACTCCCTTCCCAGAGACTATTATCCACTGTTACTATAGGCACCATCTCTCCCTACTATACCTGCTATCCCACAGTCACACTCCCTTCCCAGAGACTATTATCCACTGTTACTATAGGCACCATCTCTCCCTACTATACCTGCTATCCCACAGTCACACTCCCTTCCCAGAGACTATTATCCACTGTTACTATAGACACCATCTCTCCCTACTATACCTGCTATCCCACAGTCACACTCCCTTCCCAGAGACTATTATCCCACTGTTACTATAGACACCATCTCTCCCTACTATACCTGCTATCCCACAGTCACACTCCCTTCCCAGAGACTATTATCCCACTGTTACTATAGGCACCATCTCTCCCTACTATACCTGCTATCCCACAGTCACACTCCCTTCCCAGAGACTATTATCCACTGTTACTATAGGCACAGTCTCTCCCTACTATACCTGCTATCCCACAGTCACACTCCCAGAGACTATTATCCGCTGTTACTATAGGCACCATCTCTCCCTACTATACCTGCTATCCCACAGTCACACTCCCTTCCCAGAGACTATTATCCCACTGTTACTATAGACACCATCTCTCCCTACTATACCTGCTATCCCACAGTCACACTCCCTTCCCAGAGACTATTATCCCACTGTTACTATAGGCACCATCTCTCCCTACTATACCTGCTATCCCACAGTCACACTCCCTTCCCAGAGACTATTATCCACTGTTACTATAGACACCATCTCTCCCTACTATACCTGCTATCCCACAGTCACACTCCCTTCCCAGAGACTATTATCCCACTGTTACTATAGACACCATCTCTCCCTACTATACCTGCTATCCCACAGTCACACTCCCTTCCCAGAGACTATTATCCACTGTTACTATAGACACCATCTCTCCCTACTATACCTGCTATCCCACAGTCACACTCCCTTCCCAGAGACTATTATCCACTGTTACTATAGGCACCATCTCTCCCTACTATACCTGCTATCCCACAGTCACACTCCCTTCCCAGAGACTATTATCCCACTGTTACTATAGACACCATCTCTCCCTACTATACCTGCTATCCCACAGTCACACTCCCTTCCCAGAGACTATTATCCACTGTTACTATAGGCACCGTCTCTCCCTACTATACCTGCTATCCCACAGTCACACTCCCTTCCCAGAGACTATTATCCACTGTTACTATAGGCACCATCTCTCCCTACTATACCTGCTATCCCACAGTCACACTCCCTTCCCAGAGACTATTATCCACTGTTACTATAGACAGATCTCTCCCTACTATACCTGCTATCCCACAGTCACACTCCCTTCCCAGAGACTATTATCCACTGTTACTATAGGCACCGTCTCTCCCTACTATACCTGCTATCCCACAGTCACACTCCCTTCCCAGAGACTATTATCCACTGTTACTATAGGCACCATCTCTCCCTACTATACCTGCTATCCCACAGTCACACTCCCTTCCCAGAGACTATTATCCCACTGTTACTATAGACACCATCTCTCCCTACTATACCTGCTATCCCACAGTCACACTCCCTTCCCAGAGACTATTATCCACTGTTACTATAGGCACCATCTCTCCCTACTATACCTGCTATCCCACAGTCACACTCCCATCCCAGAGACTATTATCCACTGTTACTATAGGCACCATCTCTCCCTACTATACCTGCTATCCCACAGTCACACTCCCTTCCCAGAGACTATTATCCCACTGTTACTATAGACACCATCTCTCCCTACTATACCTGCTATCCCACAGTCACACTCCCTTCCCAGAGACTATTATCCACTGTTACTATAGGCACCATCTCTCCCTACTATACCTGCTATCCCACAGTCACACTCCCATCCCAGAGACTATTATCCCACTGTTACTATAGGCACCATCTCTCCCTACTATCCCACAGTCACACTCCCTTCCCAGAGACTATTATCCACTGTTACTATAGGCACCATCTCTCCCTACTATACCTGCTATCCCACAGTCACACTCCCTTCCCAGAGACTATTATCCCACTGTTACTATAGACACCATCTCTCCCTACTATACCTGCTATCCCACAGTCACACTCCCTTCCCAGAGACTATTATCCACTGTTACTATAGACACCATCTCTCCCTACTATACCTGCTATCCCACAGTCACACCCCCTTCCCAGAGACTATTATCCACTGTTACTATAGGCACCATCTCTCCCTACTATACCTGCTATCCCACAGTCACACTCCCTTCCCAGAGACTATTATCCCACTGTTACTATAGACACCATCTCTCCCTACTATACCTGCTATCCCACAGTCACACTCCCTTCCCAGAGACTATTATCCACTGTTACTATAGGCACCATCTCTCCCTACTATACCTGCTATCCCACAGTCACACTCCCATCCCAGAGACTATTATCCCACTGTTACTATAGGCACCATCTCTCCCTACTATCCCACAGTCACACTCCCTTCCCAGAGACTATTATCCACTGTTACTATAGGCACCATCTCTCCCTACTATACCTGCTATCCCACAGTCACACTCCCTTCCCAGAGACTATTATCCCACTGTTACTATAGACACCATCTCTCCCTACTATACCTGCTATCCCACAGTCACACTCCCTTCCCAGAGACTATTATCCACTGTTACTATAGGCACCATCTCTCCCTACTATACCTGCTATCCCACAGTCACACTCCCATCCCAGAGACTATTATCCCACTGTTACTATAGGCACCATCTCTCCCTACTATCCCACAGTCACACTCCCTTCCCAGAGACTATTATCCACTGTTACTATAGGCACCATCTCTCCCTACTATACCTGCTATCCCACAGTCACACTCCCTTCCCAGAGACTATTATCCCACTGTTACTATAGACACCATCTCTCCCTACTATACCTGCTATCCCACAGTCACACTCCCTTCCCAGAGACTATTATCCACTGTTACTATAGACACCATCTCTCCCTACTATACCTGCTATCCCACAGTCACACCCCCTTCCCAGAGACTATTATCCACTGTTACTATAGGCACCATCTCTCCCTACTATACCTGCTATCCCACAGTCACACTCCCTTCCCAGAGACTATTATCCCACTGTTACTATAGACACCATCTCTCCCTACTATACCTGCTATCCCACAGTCACACTCCCTTCCCAGATACTATTATCCACTGTTACTATAGACACCATCTCTCCCTACTATACCTGCTATCCCACAGTCACACCCCCTTCCCAGAGACTATTATCCCACTGTTACTATAGGCACCATCTCTCCCTACTATACCTGCTATCCCACAGTCACACTCCCATCCCAGAGACTATTATCCACTGTTACTATAGGCACCATCTCTCCCTACTATACCTGCTATCCCACAGTCACACTCCCTTCCCAGAGACTATTATCCACTGTTACTATAGACAGATCTCTCCCTACTATACCTGCTATCCCACAGTCACACTCCCTTCCCAGAGACTACTATCCACTGTTACTATAGGCACCATCTCTCCCTACTATACCTGCTATCCCACAGTCACACTCCCTTCCCAGAGACTATTATCCACTGTTACTATAGACACATCTCTCCCTACTATACCTGCTATCCCACAGTCACACTCCCTTCCCAGAGACTATTATCCACTGTTACTATAGACACCATCTCTCCCTACTATACCTGCTATCCCACAGTCACACTCCCATCCCAGAGACTATTATCCCACTGTTACTATAGGCACCATCTCTCCCTACTATCCCACAGTCACACTCCCTTCCCAGAGACTATTATCCCACTGTTACTATAGGCACAGTCTCTCCCTACTATACCTGCTATCCCACAGTCACACTCCCTTCCCAGAGACTATTATCCACTGTTACTATAGGCACAGTCTCTCCCTACTATACCTGATATCCCACAGTCACACTCCCTTCCTAGAGACTATTATCCACTGTTACTATAGGCACCATCTCTCCCTACTATACCTGCTATCCCACAGTCACACTCCCTTCCCAGAGACTATTATCCACTGTTACTATAGGCACCATCTCTCCCTACTATACCTGCTATCACACAGTCACACTCCCTTCCCAGAGACTATTATCCACTGTTACTATAGGCACCATCTCTCCCTACTATACCTGCTATCCCACAGTCACACTCCCTTCCCAGAGACTATTATCCCACTGTTACTATAGACACCATCTCTCCCTACTATACCTGCTATCCCACAGTCACACCCCCTTCCCAGAGACTATTATCCCACTGTTACTATAGGCACCATCTCTCCCTACTATACCTGCTATCCCACAGTCACACTCCCATCCCAGAGACTATTATCCACTGTTACTATAGGCACCATCTCTCCCTACTATACCTGCTATCCCACAGTCACACTCCCTTCCCAGAGACTATTATCCACTGTTACTATAGACACATCTCTCCCTACTATACCTGCTATCCCACAGTCACACTCCCTTCCCAGAGACTATTATCCACTGTTACTATAGGCACCATCTCTCCCTACTATACCTGCTATCCCACAGTCACACTCCCTTCCCAGAGACTATTATCCACTGTTACTATAGGCACCATCTCTCCCTACTATACCTGCTATCCCACAGTCACACTCCCTTCCCAGAGACTATTATCCACTGTTACTATAGACACCATCTCTCCCTACTATACCTGCTATCCCACAGTCACACTCCCTTCCCAGAGACTATTATCCCACTGTTACTATAGACACCATCTCTCCCTACTATACCTGCTATCCCACAGTCACACTCCCTTCCCAGAGACTATTATCCCACTGTTACTATAGGCACCATCTCTCCCTACTATACCTGCTATCCCACAGTCACACTCCCTTCCCAGAGACTATTATCCACTGTTACTATAGGCACAGTCTCTCCCTACTATACCTGCTATCCCACAGTCACACTCCCAGAGACTATTATCCGCTGTTACTATAGGCACCATCTCTCCCTACTATACCTGCTATCCCACAGTCACACTCCCTTCCCAGAGACTATTATCCACTGTTACTATAGACACCATCTCTCCCTACTATACCTGCTATCCAACAGTCACACTCCCTTCCCAGAGACTATTATCCCACTGTTACTATAGACACCATCTCTCCCTACTATACCTGCTATCCAACAGTCACACTCCCTTCCCAGAGGAGCAGCACATGAGATACAGAGAAGTAAGTATAGAACAATGTGGGGGAATCAGCACTTACCCATAAGAAGCTGCAGTCTGTATCGTTTCGTCCTGTTTCATATGAACAGCTGCAGAGCAATAAGTAATCAGTGAAGCAAGAGAAGCAGAAATAAGAAGTGAAAGTCAAAGTTCAGTTCTGATTTATATAGCCAGTAGGACGGGGTTAAAGTTGGCAACTGTATGAAAATGATTGGCTCCAAGACCAGAGGGGCGGGTCTGAAAAATGAACAATGAGAGAGTGGAAGTGTGTTTGCTTGAGGGGCAGGGTAGAAATTCAAATTAGAGGGGGAGGGATTGAAAGTGGCAAGAAAGACCCACTGTGGAAGTGGAGCATCTGCTAATGGAGAAAATCAGAATTATGTTTTATTATTGGCGGCAGCCACAGTGTTGTCATAGGGCATTTCCAATAATTATGTTTGTCTTTTATAGTAAAATACTTCTCACTATAAACTGTTTCCCAGGGAGGAATCTGATATTTACAACACCCTTCTACTTTTCTGTACAGAGAGTTACATCCCCTTGTAACACAGCGTCACATTTATACGTCACTGACTGTCCCCAAGAAACACTGAGAAAGGAAAAGCTTTTAATTTGAGTGAAAGCAAAATGAGAGAGGAAATGAATAGGATGGCTGATTAGTAACAAAATAATGGTTCCAGGTGAAGTTTTTTGCACCGTGTTAGCCCGTTGACAAAGTTATAGGGAAGAGCTTTTGATATGAAACATAACAAAAGTGGTGTAAAGGTGATACCTTTATTGGCTAACCGAGATGATAATCACAGCAAGCTTTCAGAACATTGCAGTTCCTTCTTCAAAGCTGCTTACTTGGTAATCAGCTTTGAAGAAGGAACTGCAATGTTGCTCAAGTATTCATTTTGGGGGTATCGTTTTCTATTTAACTAAAGGGGCTGCTGACTGGTGGAACTAAGGACACTTTTAAGGCTGAGAAATACAGTCCATGTCTCTACACCTCCACACAAATAGCTTCTTGCTACATCATTAGATGCTTCCCCCATTTAATATGATGTTTATGGAGGCAGAAGGATTAGCTGACATGATAAACAGATGTTGGGTGGGGTGAGGAAACTCTCAGTACAGGGTCTTTGTTGTATAAACTACAAACGTGTTACTATTGTCTGTGGCAAGGAGACTCCCCGGGATCTTTTGTTTTGCACATTAGATACCAATGTGTATTGAGAGGCACCTCCCAGTACAGGACCTGTGTATTACACATTAGAGGAGCCGTGCAATTGTGCCCCAGTGTCACACTGTCTCGGCTGCTTTATCTTTCAAACCAAGAGCCTATTGATAAACAGCAGCCTTTTTACCAAAAACCATGTGAATTAATCATGATATTGTACATTGAAATATAAAAGTATAGAACACAATGAATAGGTGTAACTATCACATATGTGGTGCAGGTATCTGTAAGAGTGGGTGCAGTCCTATTGCTTGCCTTCCCTCATGGATCCAGAAATCATATAATAACACCATCTAGTGTTCCCCATGTTATACATGAAGAATAAGACAAACAATTGGACAGCTCACATAACAGGAGGCCAAACTCATTGACAACTCACGAATAATGTCTCCCAGGGCCGGATTTACATGGTGGGCGCCCCTAGGCCCACTCCCGTTCGTCACCCCTGTCGCCTCCAGGGTGACAGGAGCAATGGGGATTGGCGCACGGGAAATTAAAAAAATATTGTCTCTCCAGCGCATCCCCAGTGTTTTTGAACAAATGTGGGTGTGGTTGGGCAGCATGCCGCCCCCCTAAAATCCTGCCGCCCTAGGCCCGGGCCTAGGTGGCCTTTCCACAAATCCGGGCCTGATGTCTCCTATTAAATAGAACATTTGTTGTCACAAAACAGTTTATTAGTAGGTGCAGAACAAACAGATAAATATAAAGCAACACATACTGTATCTCCCCTATATCATCCTATAACTAATAGAGATTCTGGACATTGTAGTTTAACAGAAGCATTAAAGGGGTGGTTTATATTTAAACAACTAGTTGGTTTCAGATAGATCACCAGAAATAACAACTTTTTCCAATGACTTCCCATTTTCTATGTGTGACCGGTTTTCTAATATTGAAGTTGAAAGTGTAATTTTTTACCTTCTGAAGCAGCTCTGGGAGGGGGGTCGCCGACCCTGTAAACTCTTCTAAATGGATACATTAAGTTGATACATATGTTATATTTGTCCCTGCTGAGCAGCATCTTTGGGTTTCATTACAGGCAGCTGTTAGACTTGATAAAATAGTTACTGATACTCCAGAGATGCTGCTGAGAAATGGATCAACTCAATGTTCCAAAATTATAAGAGTTCAGAGTCTGAGCCTGAATTACTGAGCTGTCAGACTCAAACACCAGAGACACCAACATTCAACTTTAAACTTAGATTTTGGAAAAACAGTAAAAAATAAATAATGGAAAGTAATTTTAAAAAAAAGTCTTTATTTCTGGGGAACAATCTAAAAACAACTGAACTGAAAAATAGTGTTTGGAAGGTGAACAAGACAGAGGTGGGGAATTACTGAAAGTCAGTAACATATTCCTGCAAGTCCCACACACATATTTGCAGCACAATAAATATGAAATGTAATGTATAACCACCGCTGAAAGGACAAGATGTCTCCCATTATCAGCGGAACCCCATTGGCTGCCAGTAACATGAGAGGACACTGCCTTAATATGTCTTTCAGCGTGTGTCATGTATGTAACATCCTAAATCAAAATATTGGTTAGAGGAGGAGCTGGAAACATTCAATACTATTCCAGTGGGATCAGTTACAGATTCTCACCCAGCCCTTGTCACTTATATAGAATATAGGGTGCAGGGACTCAGTGAAGGAGACAGTGAAGGTGTGTAAGTGTCTGATTGGCTCACTCAGTTCATAGAAGGACAGAAGTCCGGCCTCATAGTCCAGTGAGATTCTGAATTTCTCACAGGTGGGGGATACAGGAGTATTAACAGAGTTATGGAACATTGTAAATTTATCACCACATTTGGACAAACTCCAGGAATGAATATTATTCCCTATACCTGATTCATCTACATCTCTATACTGGGATAGGCCACCCCAATATCCCATTTCCCAGATTTACTGGTCTTCACTTCCCAGTAATGTCGCCCTGATTTGAACTTACGGAAGCATAAAACTTGATTATAATCCATAAATCTATACGCTGAGTCTGGGTAATTGAGATCAGAGTCAGATGCAGTTTTCTGGTCCTGTGATACAGTGACATATTGACTTGCTGTGCTGATATCCAGTAATAAATCTCTAGCCTCCTCTCCAAAAATCCTTGCCCTCAACTTCCTCACAATCTCAGCTTAACCACTGAGTAATGTCTTGGAGATCAGTCCATTGTCCAGAACCCCTACAGCAGGGACCTTTATATCATCTCTCTCTCTGCCCCCCTCATTATCTGTCTCCTCATCTTTATCTTCTTTGTCACATTTTCCCTCTCCTTCATAGTGTCAGGGAGCTGGGATGCTCCCTCCAGGGAGGAGTCAGGATCTAGGAGGAAGCCCTCAGAGGGATCAAAAGTTGTGGTGTCCAAAGGGTTAATCAAAAGGATAGTCAGAGTCCAGGCAAGGGTTCAAGGCCTGGCAGAATAATAAGCAAAATCCAAAGTCCAGACAAGGGGTCAGGAACAAGTCTTAAAAAGTTCACAGGAATCCCAGGATACACACCAGGAAGGTATACTATACTTGGGCGCCATTCTGGTGTCTTGGCTGCGCTTTTATATTCAAATTTGCTGCCATCATGATGTCATTGGCGTCTTTACGCAGACGTCAATGCGCAGGCGCTCCTGCCCGCGCTGATGTCATTGCACTGGCGCCGCTACCCATGTGGCGGCCATGAGCACCGCCATTTTGGGAGCAACGCCGACGGAGAGGGACACGCCGCCCGGAGCTCCTAGGACTGCTCCGGGCGGCGATCTTGACACATAGTCAGTGTTTTCCTTGTCAGAATAGTTTTCCTCTACCTCAACATCAGGCTCCTCGTCAACATTATCATCATCTTCCTCACCCACAGTAACATCAAAATGACAGTTTGTATCCTCAGTCCCACAGAATGCAGCTCCATGTGATTCCCGTTCCTGTAGGACAGTGAGTGGATCTGCCATGTTGCTCAGCTCCTCAATGTGACGGATCTTCCTGGCCAGCTCTTCCTTCTTTATTTCCAGCTGCTCCATCAGATCAGTGAGTGAGAGCTTCTCTTTCTGGCTGGAGATGTCACTCAGGAGTCGCTTCTCTAGGGCTTCCAGCTGTTCCCTGATTTCCTTAAACAGGTCAGTGACTCTCTCTGTCTCACCGGCTGCTTTTTCTGCCACTTCTCTCCTGTCCTCCTGCAGTCTCTGGACTCCTCTCTCAGTCTTCTCTTTCTTTTGGCTCAGTTTGTCCAGAACTTTCTTCAGTTTCTATTTCGTCTTCTCAGAGGCCTCACTCAGCAGCTCCACCCGGTGGCCCCTGTGCTCTCCAAAGGCAATGCATGACCCACAGACACAGACAGAGTCTTCAGGGCAGTAATACTCCAGGACAGTGATCCCCAACCAGTAGCTCGTGAGTAACATGTTGCTCTCCAACCCCTTGGATGTTGCTCCCAGTGGCCTCATAGCAGCAGCTTATTTTTGAATTCCAGGCTTGGAGGCAAGATTTAGTTGCATAAAAACCAGGTGTATTGCCAAACAGAGCCTCAATGTAGGTTGACAATCCACATAGGGGCTACCAAATGGGCAATCACAGCCCTTATTTGGCACCCCAAGAACATTTTTCATGCTTGTGTTGCTCCCCAACTCCTTTTACTTCTGAATGTTGCTCATGGGTTCAAAAGGTTGGGGATCCCTGCTCCAGGATCTTTTTCTGGGAGGAGAATTTTCTGTTGTTAAAGGAACAGGGGGGATTAATTAGTAAGTGCTGGACTGAGTTTTTGTTCTTGTGTAAGTGAGTATCACACAGGGAGGTCTCACACTGCTCACAGGATTTAACAGCAGGTACAGGAGAGTCACAGTAAGTGCAGAGGATCTCAGTCTCCCCCGGCTCAGGCTGAGTAGGAAGTGTTAGAAATATATGTGTTGATATTAATGTAGCACCACCTAATCTAATTTAATATTTTAATTCATTTTTTGTTTCTGCTTTTCTTTTTTTTTACTGCAGTCTACTTATTTTATGTCATTAATACACTTTTGTTTCTCTATAATATTTTTTTGGGGGAAGATTTTGATTCAATGAACAAAAAAAAAAAACCTCACATCCCACTGTAACTGCCCAGGAATTTTCCTTCTCTTCCACTGTTTTCTTCTCCTCCATCAGAACACTCTCATTCTGATCCTTTCAGATCCTCTATGGGGGCTGGTGAGTCCAGGTTGGGGGACGCTGGACCAATCTAAGTTGGGGGCAGGCTGGGCCAATGAGGGCTGGAAGTGAGTGGGGTCAATCCAGTTAGGGGCAGGCTGGGCCAATGAGGGTTAGGGGCAGACTGGGCTAATCTGTTGGAGGAGGGCTGGGCCAATGAAGGTTGAGGGTGAGCTGGGCCAAATAGAGTTGGGGGTGTGCTAAACCAATCATGGGGACTGTTTGCAGCAGTGGAAACAAGTAAAGTGACAGCAAGTGGGCCCAGTTACAAGTAAGTGTGGCACAGTTGGGCCCCTCTTAAGAACTAAAACCCACTGTGTCCGGGTTGACAGTCCCCCCCATTGGTGGCCATTTGGGAGGGGAAGCAGCAATGGGAATGGAGGTGCAAGTGGCGGCAGACACGTGGCAATCACATGTCCATAGTTTATAGGTTCCCTTGTGGCAACAAAGTGTCAATGTAGGGGTGTGCTTGTTATCTTGGGGTGTGGGGCACTTTTACGTGTGTCTCACTGGGACAGAGGCATCGCTTAAATGCTAAATTCTGAACAACGTAAAATTTGCAAAGCTCATCACTTTACCACCAATTTGCCACCCTGCGTTGAAAATACACTGGAATGAAAAGTGTGCCCTGCCCCTCAATCATAACTGATCCCAACTCTGTTAACTATGAATACATATATAGAGAGAGAATTTGCTGAGTTTGCATGTCACATACCTAGAACTTCCGCCATATCTTTCAGCTCGTCATCATACAGAGAGTCCATGACATTGGTGATATTCAGCCTCCATCTCTTTAGAGTGTGATACAGGATCCCGAATGTGCACTGAGACACATCTTCCCAGAACTGCTGCCGTCCATTATTAGAGATATAAAAGGCTCTGACATCCACCAACAAATCCCTGAACTCTATTCTGTGGGACGTTTGTAACCAATTATCCAACCCCTCCACTTCCTGCTGTCTGGTGTTGGGCACTCCTGCTAAGGAACTGGGGTTCCCTGTATGCAGGCAGAGCTGTGATTGGCTGCCACATCCTAATCTGTTCCTGGGTATCATTAGGACATGCCCACTGCATCTTACAAGCATGTAGCTACTGGGACTTCCAATTAAAGGAGACGGAAAGCTTATTGCCAATAGATTAATCACAATAGTGCAAGCTAGAAAACTATATTTATTTTGCAGAATGTTTTACTATACCTGAGTAAACAGCTCAAGAAGCTCTATGTTTCTTTATTATAGCAGCTGCCATATTTGCTTGGTGTGTTATGAGTGAGCAGGGAGAGACTCAGGCAGGAAGTATTGTCATGCTAAGCTAATATGGCAGCTGCTATCCTAAAGAAACAGAGAGAGCTTCTTGAGCTGTTACTCAGGTATGGTAAAACCTTCTGCAAAATAAATATAGTGTTATATCTTGCACTATTGTGGTTAATCTATTGGCAATAAGGTGCCTCTGAGCTTTCCTTCTCCTTTAAAGCTGCCAATATCGGTCCTTTAGAAGTGTCCTCCAGATCGATATCCGTGTATCCCTATTAACCCTAGCAGCTTAAATTCCCAACTAGAGGGCTGCTGAAATAAAGTGAAATCATTTAAAACACACACAAATAATTAAAAAAAGAAGCCCAATTGCAAATTGACCCTCTAGTCTACATGATAGTAAAACAAGCCCATTTAAATGACCCCATGTTGTGCTAACATCAAATCTGATAAACGAGGAGGTTAATGTCATTGAGTTGCTGTGACTTTAAACTTCTTACCAAACATGTTCTTCCAGTCCAGGAAATTTTTTTAAAAAAATACACACACATAAACAATGTTTTTCTTTGTCAACATTTTAGTGTGGAATATATGAGAAAAATATGAGGAAAGTCCAGACGGCTGGAACATAGAAAGGAACTCACATTTCGCGAAATGGCAAAGATTTCGTAGTTTTTTTTTGAAATGCAAAACTAAACGCATGGCGAAACTCGGAATTCACTGCGAAGCGGACCTTGGCGAAATTATGCACTCATCACTAATACAGGCATGGGATCTGTTATCCAGAAACCTGTTATCCAAAAACAGTCAACATTGTAATTTAGAAATAAAAAGTAAACCATAAGAATCATGACAGAATCCCTTTAATGTACAGTACCTGGCTGGTGAGTCTGGTACTGGTGTTCATTAGGGTTCTAGCACTCATTCCTTGCTCTCCATGTTCTTGTGTAACATTTGGGTGATTTGTTGTATTATCAGCCATATAGGGAGCCCTAGCTCTGTTATTCACATTTGCCTCTGCAGGGAACTAATCAAGGATAAATATAAATGATAATATTATTGTTTCACTCATGGATTTTTAAGATATAGCTCAGAGAGCAAATACATACAGGTATTCAACCCAAATCTCACCCTGACTGACTAAAGGTGACCATACACAGGCCGATAAAAGCTGCTGACAGACTGTTGGCCCATGTATGGGGCCCCCTGACGGGCTTCCACGATCTCGATCGGATGGGACAAAAAATCCCGTCGGATCGCGGCCGCATCTGTTCGTTGAAGCGGTCCCGCGATCCGACTGCCTGTTCCCCATGCGTTAGGATCCGATCGTTGGGCCCTAGTGCCCACGATCGGATCAGCCCGATATTGCCCATCTCAAGGTGGGCATATCGGAGAGAGATCCGCTTGTTTGGCGACATCGCCAAACGAGCAGATCTCTCCCTGTATGGCCACCATAAGACTGGTGGCAGATGTGGCTACTGGGGGAGATTAGTTGGCCAGTGACAAATTGCCTCTTCTTCGGATGACTAATCTCCCCTAAATGCATTGCCGCCGGCAATTTACATTCCAGCCAGTGGGAAGGCATTTAGGGGAGATTATTTGTCCTAAAAAGAAGAGGCAATTTGTCACTGGCCAACTAATCTCCTACAGTAGCCATGTTTGCCACCACCCTAAGGTGATATGTACTAGGACTAATAAACATTCCCCCCAAATCTCTGCCCACTTGGTCTTTAAGAAAATAGTTAGAAGGTGCACATCCAATCAAAAAAGTATGAGGTGCTAATCCAAAGGGAACTCCCAATTAGAGTCACCAAGGCTTGTGATGATTCCAATGTGAAGATTGTACACTCAAATGAAAAATTATATCCGTTTTATTATATCAAAAGTTTATAGAGTAAAGGCCTGCCTCTTTTGTTCTCTTTTTCTGTTTCTGAAATGTTGCCGCTAATGAAGACCACTTAGTGGTTGAAACGCGTAGGGCTAATGGGCTAATGCCTGTAAACATTTGATATTATAAGACTGATATAATTTTTCACTTGACCTTTAAGGACCAGCAAGAACTAGAGATCCTAAAACAGCCATAACATCAGCTTTTCTGGGAACAGCAGAAGCCACTCAAAATACATTCTGAATTCACTACAGTCACACATTTCGGGACGAGGCAGGCGCACGCCTATTAATAGAGCCAGAGGTGGAAGCCGGGAGACTTATGGTCACAGGGAGAGCGGAAGGAAGAGCTCAACCTGAACCTGCCTCCAACCTTGAAGCACTGGGCAAATGTCCAGCCAAACCTGTCCAACTCGATGGTAAACTCACATCATTGTTTTTAGAGGGTCAGCTGTCTGGGCAGGGCTGCTCCGGCTATGAGGCAAGATGAGAACCTCAGGGGGCAGTGAGCATCTAGTTACCGGGGGCACCAAAAACCTGCCTCTATAATTTTAACAGCCAAATTTCTTTAAAATGGAAATTTGGCTCCGATACTGGAGAGAGCACTATAGTATTTATTGCACTGGGGGGGGGGGGGGCAGCAGCAGTCCCAGGATCACCCCTAAGTGTGGGTCGTGATGCAAGTCAGCTAGACTGGGTTAAAGGGATACTGTCATTGGAAAAAATTAATAGTGCTGCCCAGTAGAATTCTGCACTGAAAAAAACCCATTTATCAAAAAAGCAAATAGATTTTTTTATATTTGATTTTGAAATCTGACATGGGGCTAGACATATTGCCAGTTTCCCAGCTGCCCCCAGTCATGTGACTTGTGTTCTGATAAACTTCAGTCACTCTTTACTGCTGTACTGCAAGTTGGAGTGATATCACTCCCCTCCCTTCCCCCCCCAGCAGCCTAACAACAAAACAATGGGAAGGTAACCAGATAGCAGCTCCCTAAAGGTGGCCATACACGGGCCGATAAAAGCTGCCGACAGACCGTGTCGGCAGCTTATTGGCCCGTGTATAGGGGCCCCTGACGGGCTTTCCCGATCGAGATCTGACCGAAAGTCGGCCAGATCTCGATCGGATGGGTTTAAAAATCCCGTCGGATCGCGGCCGCATCTGTTCGTTGATGCGGTCCCGCGATATGACCGCCCGTTTGTGAATGCTAGGATCTGATCGTTGGGCCCTAGGGCCCACAATCGGATCTGCCCGATATTGCCCACCTCAAGGTGGGAATATCGGAGGGAGATCCGCTCGTTTGGCGACATCGCCAAACGAGCGGATCTATCCATGTATGGCCACCTTTACATAAGATAACAGCTGCCTGGTAGATCTAAGAACAACACTCAATAGTAAAATCCATGTCCCACTGAAACACATTCAGTTAGTAGCAGAAAAAACAGCCCGCCAGAAAGCAGTTCCATCCTAAAGTGCTGGCTCTTTCTGAAATCACATGACCAGGCAAAATGAGCTGAGATGCACCTACACACCAATATTACAACTAAATACACTTGCTGCTTCAGGAATGACATTTTATATTGTACAGTGAATTATTTGCAGTGTAACAGTGTCATTTAGAAATAAAAACTACACTATAAAAATCATGACAGAATCCCTTTTAAGGCCGCACGCCCTCCGCCAGACGGAAAATGTCAGGTCTCTCCACACACGGTCCGAAAATTGTACAAATCCTCGATTCATTCAATCGGATCTTTGCATCTATGGCCAGCTTAGAACTGAGGGGTGCGCACACAGACTAGGCCTAGGGGTAGGTAGAAGACAATTTTAGAGGTAGCAGCTAGAGATGGCGCAAACTGTTCGCCGCCGAACTTGTTCGCGCGAACATCGGGTGTTCGCGCTCGCCGGAAGTTCGCGAACGTCGCGCGACGTTCGCCATTTTGGGTTCGCCATTGTTGGCGCTTTTTTTTGCCCTCTCACCCCAGACCAGCAGGTACATGGCAGCCAATCAGGAAGCTCTCCCCTGGACCACTCCCCTTCCCTATAAAAACCGAAGCCCTGCAGCGTTTTTTCACTCTGCCTGTGTGTGCTGAAGAGATAGTGTAGGGAGAGAGCTGCTGCCTGTTAGTGATTTCAGGGACAGTTGAAAGTTTGCTGGCTAGTAATCGTTTTGATACTGCTCTGTTATTGGAGGGACAGAAGTCTGCAGGGGTTTGAGGGACATTTAAGCTTAGGTAGCTTTGCTGGCTAGTAATCTACCTTCTACTGCAGTGCTCTGTATGTAGCTGCAGTGGGCAGCTGTCCTGCTTCTGATCTCATCTGCTGACTGCTGCAATAACAGTAGTCCTTGTAAGGACTGCTTTTATTTATTTTTTTGTTCCAATACAGAGCAGTATCAAGCAGATTACTAGCCAGCAAACTTACTATCATCTGTCCCTGAAATCACTAACAGCTCTCCCCCTACACTATCTCTTCCAAGCACACACAGGCAGATTTTCCAGATACATTTTTGCCCTTGATCCCCCTCTGGCATGCCACTGTCCAGGTCGTTGCACCCTTTAAACAACTTTAAAATCATTTTTCTGGCCAGAAATGTCTTTTTTAGATGTTAAAGTTCGCCTTCCCATTGAAGTCTATGGGGTTCGCGAACCGTTCGCGAACCGCTCGCATTTTTGCGCAAGTTCGCGAATATGTTCGCGAACTTTTTTTCCGACGTTCGCTACATCCCTAGTAGCAGCCCTGCTCCCCCCTATAATTGTGCCTAGGCAGCTGCCTCTTCTGCCTAACCCTAGTTCTAGCCCTGGTTAAGGTGGCCATACACAATAAGATCTGCTCGTTTGGCAAGGTCACCAAATAAGTGGATCTTAACCCGATATGCCCACCAAAGGCAGGGTAATGTTGGGTTTAATCCATTAGTATAATTCGATCCTTTGGCCCTAGGGCCGAATGTTTGGATTAACCAGATATTGCCCTGCTGTTGGTGGTCATATCGGGGGAAAGAGCTGTTTGTTTGGGGACCTCAACAAACGAGCGGATCTTATTGTGTATGGCCACCTTAAATGTGGTCCTGATCCAATCTAACCTGCTGCAGTTTAACACTATTTGTTACTTATTTAACAAGTAAGCACCAATATATTCTGCAACAATGTACAAAGTTTGGGTGTATACATTCAATGTACAAAAATAGAACCAATATCTGGTTCAAGAAGTTTAGGGTCCTGCACAACAGAGCTTACAATCTAGAGTTATGAGACACTATACCGGAGCAGAGGACATGAAATCAAAAGAGGCACCACTGAATGTGGTAGACCCAAGAGCAGCTGTGTCTTTTTATTTTACATTGAATGACATTACATGAAGCATTTTGCCCTGTGCAAATGGCTCCTTAATGTAACGATCGCCGCCCGGAGCAGGCCCAGGAGCTCCGGGCGGCACGTCCATCCTTGCCGGCGTCGCTCCCAAAATGGCGGCGCCCATGGCCGCCACGTGGGTAGCGGCGCCGGGCGATGACGTCAGCGCGCCGACGTCGGCGCAAGAGCGTCGATGACGTCAGAATGGCGCCAAATTTGAATATAAAAACGCCAACTAGACACCAGAATGGCGCCCAAGAATAGGATTACTTTCCTGAAGCATATCCTGGGTTCCCTGTGTGCCTTATTGCCTAATCTTGTTCCTGCCTTGTATCCTGACCCTTTGCCTGGACTTTGGACCTTGTGTGTATTCTGCCTGCCTGTGAACTCTTGCCTGATCCTGACTATTCTTTGTTTAACCCTTTGGACACCGTGACCTTGTACCCTCAAGAGGGCTTCCTCCTTGATCCTGACAACCTCCCTGGAGGGAGCTCCCGGCTCCCTGACATTATTCTTGGGCCATGGATCCCACTGAGGAAGCTCAGCCAGATTTCGGCAGGGCCTTTCGGGGCCTGCATTCCCGCATGGAGGCGTATGAAGCCCGGCAGAATTACGTGGGACACACGCTGGAGGCGATCCTGGAAAAGCTCTCCTTGTTGACACCAGCGCCCCTCCTGCCGGCACCTCCTCCACAAGCGGCTGCTGCCATGGCTACCCAGCCCTCCACTTCTGGTCCACATATTCCTGCTCCGCCTCTCTACGATGGCGATCCTCAAGCCTGTCGAGGATTCGTGAATCAGTGCCAGATTCGCTTTGCCCTGCACCCCTCTGAATTTGACTCTGAACGTGCCAAGGTGGGGTTTGTGATTACTCGTCTGGCAGGGAAAGCTCTCGAGTGGGCATCTCCACACTGGGAGAAGCAGTCCCCACTGATGGATGACGCAGAAGCATTTCTCAAAGAATTCCGCATCGTCTTCGATGCTCCCGGCCGGGTGACATCCGCTGCTTCCCGTCTGTTCCAAATCCGCCAAGGGAGTCGCAGTGTAGCAGAGTATGCTATCGAATTTCGTACACTTGCTGCTGAGACTCGTTGGAACAACGACGCATACCATACTGCATTTTATAATGGTCTCTCCCTCCGCATCAAAGATGACCTGGTCTCCCGTGAATTACCCACGCAACTTGAGGACCTCATCGCCTTGGCAGTCAAGGTGGACACTCTTCTGAGAGAGCATCAAAGCCTGAGAGATCGTGTCAGGAAGTTTCAACCCATATTGGCACCCCGCTTCCAGAGGCCTCTCCTGCAGGCTCCCGTCACCCCGCCTGACCGAGCATCCATTTCTCTCCAGGAGGAACCCATGCAAGTGGGAAGAACTCGCCTCACTGAACAAGAGAGACTCCGTAGACGGATGTCAGGCCTGTGTCTGTATTGTGGCGGACATTCCCACTTCGCCAATGCCTGTCCTGTAAAGGCTAAGAGTTTTGTACCCCGAGGTATGTCTATGGTAACTCATGTAGGGGGCACTACTCAAAAGTCTCGAGATAAGTCTCAGGAGAAGACCCTAGAAAACTCACACAGGTTTCTCCTTCCCTTCCAGATTCGTCTGACTGATAAGACCATATTCGGGAATGCTTTCGTTGATTCCGGAGCTGGGGGTAACTTCATAGACGCTCTCTTTGCTAAGCACATGGGAATTCCCTTATTTCCTTTGCCTTCTCCCATGCGGATCGTCGCCATAGATGATAAACCCCTGGAGTCTGTACTCACGATGACCACTGGCGAACTACCCGTGCAGGTTGGGACCCTGCATAGAGAGAGACTTTCGTTTCTTATTATCTCTTGTCCCGCTGTTCCAGTTGTTTTGGGTCTCCCCTGGCTGCGCCTGCACAATCCCACCATAGACTGGTCCACAGGGCAGGTTTCTCGTTGGAGCCCATTCTGCCAACAGCATTGCCTTCCTGCAAAACCCCTCAAGAAGGTAACTATCTCCTCAACCGAGTTAAAATATCTTCCCTCCTGTTATAAAGAATTCTCCGATGTGTTCTGTAAAAAGTCTGCGGAATTCCTTCCTCCACATCGCTCCTACGACTGTCCTGTCGAACTCCTGCCAGGAGCCATGCCCCCTAGAGGTCGCACTTACCCTCTCTCTCCTGCAGAGACTACCGCAATGAAGGAATACATCCAAGAAAATCTCCAGCGGGGGTTTATCCGCCCTTCTACCTCTCCTGCAGGGGCTGGGTTCTTCTTCGTGGAGAAGAAGGACGGAGGCCTTCGGCCATGTATAGACTACCGGGGCCTGAATAAAATCACTGTAAAAAACAGGTACCCATTGCCCTTGATTGCAGAGCTCTTCGACCAGCTGAAAGGGGCGAAGATATTCTCTAAGTTGGATCTCCGGGGGGCGTACAACCTCATTCGCATCCGTGAGGGTGACGAATGGAAGACGGCTTTCAACACTCGTGACGGGCACTATGAATATCTCGTTATGCCCTTCGGCCTATGCAATGCCCCTGCCATCTTCCAGGAGTTTGTTAATGATGTGTTCCGAGATCTCCTAGGAAGGTTCGTAGTCGTATATTTGGACGACAGCCTGATCTTCTCCAAGGACCTTGAAAGTCATCGCTCCCAGGTGAAGGAGGTACTCTCTCGTCTGAGGAAGAACTCTCTCTTCGCCAAGTTGGAAAAGTGTGTCTTCGAGGTATCCAAGATCCCCTTCCTAGGGTACATTATCTCTCCAGAGGGATTTGAGATGGACCCCGTGAAAGTGTCGGCCATCCAGGAGTGGCCTCTCCCACTGAGTACCAAGGCAATCCAGAGATTCATTGGATTTGCTAATTATTATCGACAGTTTATCCGGGGGTTCTCTTCCCGCATTGCACCTATCCTGGCCCTCATCCGGAAAGGGGGTAAACCCAGCTTGTGGCCCCCATCTGCCATTGAAGCTTTTCAGTCCTTGAAAGAGGCCTTCACATCCGCTTCTGTCCTCCGACACCCCAATCCTGAACTACCCTTCTGCATCGAAGTTGATGCTTTTGAAGTCGGAGCCGGAGCCATCTTGTCTCAGAGACATCCCGCTGATGGGAAGTTGCACCCCTGTGCTTATTTCTCCAAGAAGTTCTCGTCCGCAGAGCAGAACTACGATGTCGGGAACCGAGAACTCTTGGCTGTTAAACTTGCCCTTGAAGAGTGGCGTCACCTCTTGGAGGGTTCTCTGATTCCTGTTCAGATTTACACCGACCATAAGAATCTCGAGTTCATCCAGTCCCTCAAGAGGTTAAACCCCAGACAGGCAAGGTGGGCTCTCTTCTTCTCTCGATTTAATTTTATCTTGACTTATCGCCCAGGCTCCAAGAATCGGAAGGCCGATGCCTTGTCTCGTAGCTTCACTCCGGTGGACCGCTCTCCTGAGAGACAAGAGCCAATCATCCCTCCAGTCAAGATTATTGCCTCCCTGTATCCACAGTTTGCCGACCAAATCCTGGCTGGTCAGTCTTCTGCTCCTTCAGATACTCCCATTGGGATGGCATTTGTTCCTCCTGAGCTGCGTCTGCCTATCCTGCAACAGACCCATTGCTCCAGGCAGGCCAGACACCCTGGCCCAGCTAAGACTCTTGAACTCTTACGACGCCTGGTCTGGTGGCCTGATATCCGCAAGGATGTGAAGGACTTTGTTGCTGCTTGTAATGTTTGTGCCACATCTAAGTCAAGTCACTCCCGCCCCAGTGGGTTACTACAGCCCTTGCCGGTTCCTTCCCGTCCTTGGACCCACCTGTCCATGGATTTCATTGTCGAACTTCCTCCCTCCTGTGGGAACACTGTGATCTGGGTTGTCATTGATCGCTTCTCCAAAATGGCCCATTTCATCCCTCTGAAGAAGTTGCCCTCTGCGGTGGAGTTGTCCCAGCTATTTATCCAGTACATCTTCCGCCTGCAAGGTTTCCCGGTGGAGATCGTCTCCGATAGAGGCTCCCAGTTTACTGCCAAGTTCTGGCGTTCCTTATGCAAAGACCTGGGAATTGTTCTTCAGTTTTCATCTGCATACCACCCGCAGACGAATGGGGCAGCTGAACGTGTCAACCAAGCCCTGGAACAGTTCCTGAGGAACCACGTATGCCTCTGCCAGGATGACTGGTCTGATCTCCTCCCATGGGCGGAATTCGCTCATAATAATGCTTGTCATTCCTCTACAGGAAGGTCTCCGTTCATGTCGGTGTATGGTCAGCATCCTCAAGCTTTTCCCCAAGACTTTGTGCTATCTGACGTCCCGGCTGCTGACGATTCCGCAGCCCATATGTCTGCTATTTGGGCTGCTACCAAGTTGAACCTAGAGAAGAGCACTCTTGTTCATAAAACTTTCGCGGATCGTCGTCGAAGATCCTCTCCTCTCTACAAGGTGGGTGATAATGTCTGTCTCTCTTCCAGGAATATCCGGTTGAAGATCCCATCTCCCAAGTTGGGTCCAAAATTCGTGGGACCATTTCCCATCTTGGAGATAATCAACCCTGTGGCTGTCAGACTCCAGCTTCCACCAGAGATGAGAATCCCCAACGTGTTCCACGTGTCTCTGGTGAAACCCGCCATCACCAACCGGTTCTCTGGCGGTCAGTCTCCTCCTCCTGCCATCTCTGTGGAGGGTCAACTCGAGTACGAGGTGGAGAAAATCCTAGACTCCAGAGTCTCCAGAGGGTCCCTTCAGTACCTCATTCAGTGGAAGGGCTTTGGCCCTGAAGAATGCTCCTGGGAAGGACACCGTGATGTTCACGCTCCTCGTCTGGTGAGGGAGTTCCATTCCAAGTTTCCCTAGAAGCCAAGTCCTGGTGGTCCGGAGGCCCCCCGTGAGGGGGGGGTACTGTAACGATCGCCGCCCGGAGCAGGCCCAGGAGCTCCGGGCGGCGCGTCCATCCTTGCCGGTGTCGCTCCCAAAATGGCGGCGCCCATGGCCGCCACGTGGGTAGCGGCGCCGGGCGATGACGTCAGCGCGCCGACGTCGGCGCAAGAGCGTCGATGACGTCAGAATGGCGCCAAATTTGAATATAAAAACGCCAACTAGACACCAGAATGGCGCCCAAGAATAGGATTACTTTCCTGAAGCATATCCTGGGTTCCCTGTGTGCCTTATTGCCTAATCTTGTTCCTGCCTTGTATCCTGACCCTTTGCCTGGACTTTGGACCTTGTGTGTATTCTGCCTGCCTGTGAACTCTTGCCTGATCCTGACTATTCTTTGTTTAACCCTTTGGACACCGCGACCTTGTACCCTCAAGAGGGCTTCCTCCTTGATCCTGACAACCTCCCTGGAGGGAGCTCCCGGCTCCCTGACACTTAATGATCCTCTTACCAACTTTGAATCCTGAACTGCTGGTTGAATAGCACAGATACAGAACAACCTAATAACACATAGGTCCAACCTTGCAGACAGCCTGTTTCAATCTGTTCAGATGTTATCAGTGCAAGACATTGGAACTTGGTATTTGAAAATAGTACAGGTTTTATGTTCTGATTGCTGGGCTTCACGATACCTACCTAGAACTTCAGCCATATATTTCAGCTCGTCATCATACAAAGAGTCCATGACATTGGTGATATTCATCCTCCCTCTCTTTAGAGGGATACAGGATCCCGATTGAGACACATCTTCCCAGAACTGCTGCCGTCCATTATTAGAGATATAATAGGCTCTGACATCCACCACCAAATCCCTGAACTCTGTTCTGAGGGACGTTTGTAACCAATCATAATCACTTACTGCCGGATTTCATTCATTCTGTTTCCTGATGATCTAAACATGGAAAACAGAATGAATGAACAACATCATAATGAGGAACCCAGTACATTTAAGGGAACAAATACGTTTTTTTTATATGCTGCAAATTCAGTTGTGGTCACACAAGATAAGGCACAGTTGTTGCACCAAAAAAAACCCCTTTCATAAAGGTCATCAAAAGCCACTCCTTGCATCTTGTCTCCTGTTATATATAAAGCACCTCCAAAGGTGCTTTTGCCATTGAATTATAGTACCAAGTAAGAATGATTCTAGACTAGCACATATTTAGCCAAGTGCCATATATTATTTATAATTAACCAATAAAAAGGTGTGTACCATATATATTCAAGTATAAGTCGTCCCGAGTATAAACCGAGGTACCTAATTTTACCTCCAAAAACTGGGAAAGCCGATTGACTCGAGTATAAGCCGAGTATAAGCCTAGGGTGAGAAATGCAGCAGCTTCTGGTAAGTTTCAATCAAAAAATGTAGGTTTTCTGCTCCCATTGGAGGTGCCGGCATCTAGTTTTTGGACGCCGACGACCATTCTTGGATGCCGGCGACTATTCTTGGATTCCATCGACTATTCTTGGAGACTATTCTTGGATGCCAGTGACTATTCTTGGAGACTATTCTATCTATTGTTAGACGCCGGCGACTGTTTTTGCGCTTGACCCGAGTATAAGCCGAGGTAGAGTTTTTCAGCATATTTTGGGGCTAAAAAACTCGGATTATACTCGAGTATATACGGTACTCTATTGATTGGGCTTGTACTCATGGCACTGGAAGGACAGTAATGCTGAAATACGCATCTATGGGACAACTTAATTGCTCTTTTATAAAAATTACCTGATTTTATTTGGATGATAAACAAAGTTTCAACAGATTCCAAGCTAAAGAATTGTGTTTAAATACCGTTTTCTGTCCATTTTTTTTATTTTCTGATTCCAGTTCCTATGTAGGATACATATCCTTAATTTTAATTAAAACCTATAAAGAAACTTTTCTATTTATATTAGACGTGGCAGCAAAATGGTGATTTAGTTCCTTATTTCTCATTTATCTGGGTGAGTCCTGTTATAAAGGTCAACTGTATGGCACCTGAGAGGGTTGAGTGCACTGCAATGTGATTGGATTGGAGCAGCCTAGGCACCTGACCTAACCGTACATGTGAGATCACATGTATGACTGAAAGTGATGTCACTTCCCCTACATGTGACATCGTTGTCACTATGTGTGACGTCATGCCCCCATGAATCTCAGGCCGACCACCCTCTCTGCCGCCAGATTTATGCAGGTAATCTCCAGAGATGGCTGTGGAGGTGTTTACTTTTTCCTAAAATATAAATTAGCAATTTTATAAGCACCTGAGGGATGTACTAGGTACTTGCCCTAAGGTTCCTATATATTAATATGGCTACGGGTCTATCCAAACAAATATCATCACTGCTGCCCTTTCTCAGCATGGCAATGAGGCATTGGTAGAAATGGAAATGTGCAGAGTCCCAGCACATTATTGCTTGCATTCACATCTACATAGATGGCTGAATCATATGTGTGACTGATGGATGAGGTATCAGTAAGGGTGGCCCATGTATGGGTGCTATAAGTTGAAATCCAGGCTTGTCCCTCTCTGCTGCTTCTGAATTTACCTTGTGAAGTGTTTGTTTGTGACGAGGGTTCCTTTACGTTAGTGCAGCTTTGTGTTTGCACTGCCATTTCTTGCTGATTTCTAGGCTCTGGGTAATTTTTCTTTATCTCCTCTGTGTTGTCATCACGATTTTGCATTTTGTTGCCTTCTTTAGGTTTTGTTTGATGCTCTTCAGCTTCTCCAGCAGCTGGACATCATCCTCCTTATCTGCCTCTGTGATGAGCAGCAGTTTACAGGCATATTCTCCAATACTGTGTTCTGCAGGGAATCTACCCTTCATGTCCTCAATCACATTATCCTTCCCTAGGAATGGAATAAAGTATAATAGTATAAAATAAAGCAATTTAGCAACTGGAGTGTAAAAGCAATATTATGTGTTCTACCCTCAACCCAACTGTCTTCAATAATTCCATTATTTTTGCATCTGATACAACATTTCATTGTGAGAATACTATTACAGTATAGGGGTGAACAATGAAAGCAAAAGTTTGATTGTTGCCATGGGTTACTGCCCAGGTGCACATTTGCCCTGTTTATAAATGAGCCCCAGTGACTTTTAGGGGGTTATTTATCAAAATCCGAAAATACTCTGACCAAATTTACACAGGGTTTTTCCTCTTAATCAATACATTTTTCCAAAAATATCCTATGCGGGAAAAAACTTGTGAAATTTTTTTTTCTGAATGTGACTCTGATTTGGGTTACTGCCCAGATACACAATTGCCCTGTTTATAAATGTGCCCCAGTGACTTTTAGGGGTTATTTGTCAAAATCTGAAAAAATTTCAAAATTTTCAGCATGGGTTTTTTCCCCTTATTTATCAATAAATTTTTCCGAAAATTTCCTGCGCGAGAAATAACTCGAAAAAATTGTGAAAAAAAATTCGGATGTGATTTTTTCCGATTTTTGCCCGAAAACCACAAACTTATCGGATTATTGCACAAAACCCAGCACAGATAAGGATATCTTCAGCATTTCTCCCATTGACTTCTACATGAACTCGGCAGGTCTGAGATTAAGTACTTTTTTATTCTGACTTTTATCACCCTTGGGGCTTAATAAACTATGAAAAATCGGAGTTTTTTTTTCATTAAACATTTTGATTTTATAGTAAAAAAACAAGAATTTTTTGAATTTGTGGCATTAGGACTTGGGTGTATTCATTGACAGTTAGAACCAATATATCTTATAGGGGGGGCTCCTTTTCTAGAAAATGAATTAGAGCTCACTCAAATAACTGATTCTAGTACAAACAAAATCTAACAAAATAACTGCCTTTTGCACAAATCCTGCATGTAGAGAGACATGATGTCTGGTGAGTTTAATAGAGTGAGCTCTAATCAACATCTTTTAGGCAAAAGGAAGCCCCCCTATAAGATATATTGGATCTAACTGTCAGTGAATATCTGACACCCAACTGCTGCATGAAGAGAGAATGAAGAGAAACAGATGCTGAGAGAGGAATAGTGAAGATAAACTTGATTATTCTAGAAACGGTACAGAATTTTTAATTGTTTATAATTAGAAAACTTCTTATATTAAATTTGAATTTTCATGATAGTTCCCCTTAAATAAATAAATAAATAACCCACTTAAGTTCAGTTTGTATGGCCCCCATACACGGGCCTATAAAAGCTGGTGACAGACCAAGTGAGCAGCTTATAGGCCCATGTGTAGAGCTCCCCAATCGGCTTTCCCGATCGATATCCGGCTGAAAGTTGGCCAGATGCCGAACAGCAGGTTAGAACATCCCGTCATATCGCGGCTGCATCTTTTCGTTGATGCGGTCCCGCGATCTGACTGCCCATTTGGCCTCCATTCTGATCCGATCATTGGGCCCTAGGGTCCTTGATAGGATCAGCCCAATATCACCCACTTCAATGATCTGTTCAAGCATGCATGCATCAGAGCACCAGTCTGAGGGGTGGTATCTTTACCCATCTAAACGTTGCTGTACCTATACAGAATTGTACAGTCATACTTCACTTTATAACCAGTTCCCTAATGTCCAAAATGTTCCTTAACTTATACTTCAGACATATATTTTAGCTCTTCATTGTAGGAAATCTTGTTAACCTCCCCTCTATTCATGGAGTGATACAGGATAGCGAATGAGCACTGAGACAGTTCCCTGAACTCTTCAGTTCCAATGTTAGAGATGTCACAGGGTCCAACTTCATGAACCACATCCCTGAATTCTGATTTAAGAAGTGACAGAATCCACTGATAATGACTCTCTGCTGATCTGGAGAAGATTCCAATTGTGTGGTATCCTGCACCCTGGAAACAAAGCACAATATCTCACATTTTACAAAAAGGAACAGAAGAACATTATGCAAAATGGCAGCTAGCATGAAATTAAAAAAAATGTATAGGAGCTCAATCTCATGGGAATAAGAATCTTTTAAAATATGATTTATTAAAATTTCAGTTTCTGTCATAATCAAGTTATTTCTCTCTGTGTCCCTCTCAGCATCTGTCTCTCTTTGTGCAGTTTTGTGTTGGAGTCAGTTTTTCAAAGACAGTTAATTGTAATAAGTCATTTAAGTGTAACAGGGGGATGGGTCAGGGTCTTCTTAAACCTTCCCTTGGGTTACTCTCCACTGGTTTTGGTACCCGGGCAAGGGGTCCAACTCCCAACAACTCCCGGTAGGCACGATATAATTAGACTCTTTATCTTCAGGTGGGGCTCCCGCTTATGGTATGGAGGAAGGGATTACCACTCTGGTATCAGCACACACAAGATTCACTCTTTATCAAATAACTTTGGGGGCCAGTGGTTCTTTAAAACAGCCGAACAATTTATTGAACTGACACTTCTCAATAGTCAGTCACACATTGCAGATGTATGCTCAGATGTTACACTCTATGAACAAGTAGCGGCGGCAGGTCATTTACACACAATTGTATTACCCACAGATACTGTCTGATCCTTTGTTTGTCAGCTTTGTGAACCACCTTGCCTGCCTTTGGTGCACAATCCCCATTGAAGGTGAATCTCACAGCTGGTCCTACACTCCAAGGATCTCTCTATCCCTGAGCCTGACCACTTGAGTCTCTAACCTGGTGGCCTTGTCAGACAGAAGGGTACTAACCCTTCACTAATCTCCTCATTGGAGCCTTAGCTGCTCATTAACTTCCATGAACCTAACTGTCACGCCTATAATGACCTATTACAGTTTCTGACCTGACACTTGCTTCACTTATTCTGAGGCCTACCTTCACCTCAGGCCCTAGCAGCAACACCCCACTTTCAATGGGTGCACTGGAAAGAGGCAGAATACATGGAAACATCCCTTTTGATAACCTCTGGGGAACTACTCCCCTTCCCTATGGGAAAAAGGATCCAGCCTAGTTGGCTAACACATTCCCTGGGGTATAGGAATACCTTACACTCCTACATAAGCAAAGAAATTGGCTAAACCTAATGCTCACATAGAGCCTGCAGAGAGAAATATTGCTGGGACAAGGGTCGTGAGGAGCAACTTGATTATGTTAGAAATTGTACCGAACCAAAGTTCAGATTAAGAATAGGATATATGCTAAATTTGGTTCTGTTCACTATATATTTGCAAAAGTAAGCACCGCTATTTAAGGCACTAAGAGTCCGTATACAAAAAACGTTGCTATTGAGTGCCCTTTACAACTTTGGTGGCCAATTACAAAATTCACATTTGAACAGCTCACCCGAAAATGGTGATGACCTGGGTGTAGAGACCCCGGGTCACGCTCCTGGGTTCACAAATGCCTAAAACAGAATCAAGGGTAATGTAAAGGAACTCACCAGATCCAAGGAGTGGCCCGGGTGCATCGCCCCAAGCCCATAGTTATAGGTGAGTCGATAGAAAGTATTTGACGAGCACTCCATTCACCCGTAGAATTAAATGAAGTAAACTTTTATTTTTTAACTTATTAAAAACATTGATTCCCTGATGTGTTTCATATCTGTCGATACGTAACCATAGGTACCTATGAACCAGGCAGATACAAAACGCATCAGGGGATTATAAAAGAAAAATTGGTCCAATGTCAGATATTTGAAATTGATTGAAAAAGGGATCTGACTTGTGTCAGTATTTTTTGGATTTATATAAAAAGAAAAGGAAAAAAAACACCCAGGGCGGATCTTGGATCCCTGCTAACTCACTGCTTCTACTGGGGCGACTAAAAACGAGGGGTAATGCTTGTCCCCTGTTGGTATTTCTGTATTAAGCTTCACACTTCAATCAAATAGCTCCTTCTGTATTTATTATCCTCACTAAATAAAGGATCCATTAAAGTGCAAGTGCTTAAAATAAATAAATTCATTAATTAACCTCTGTTGAGGCTTTTAAACAATCAATTTATATTTTTAAAGTGATTCTGTGCTGGAATAATGTGTCGACCGAACCAAAGTTGACAAACCAATACCCAGCGTTGGACTGGGGAGGTCCAGACCCAATGGATGTAAGATAGCCTCTTATTTGTTCTTGCTCCAACAACCCTCCTTTTTGTTTTTTCTGTACTGCACGAACTGTGGTTGTAGCAATCCCACACCCTTTAATGGCAGAGTATTGCTCTAGGTGATCTCTCTCCTATAAAAGCCACAGTGGGGTGGATTAAGCCTGTAAGACCTATGCTTTGGTCTCGGCAATCTCTCTTCTATAAGAGCTAATGGCCGGGGAGGATCAGTGTTCTACTCAAGAGACACTTTTCCCATGAAATGAAACCACGCAGGGAGGTGCCAGTCTGGAGGTAAATAGTTAGAACCTCCCAATTTGCTTTAACTTGACATGTTATAGTGGCCTTCCAATTTTAAGGTCATAATTTTATAACTAAAAAACAATGTTTTTGAAATACACTTGCAACGATACTGAGTTACTAAGGAAACAGGGGACCAGGCAATGTGCATTAATCAATCCCCTCTCTTTTGTATGGAGCAGAAAGCAGACTAAGACCAGAGATCTGACAATAACAGCTCCACAGGTGAGACAGATTTCCCTACTTTATAGGAATGATCCCAGTGTCTCTGTTGTTATCACAGGTTCTAGCATACCTCCCAACATTTTGGAAACAGAAAGAGGGACGAAAAGGTTTGCTACATTCCACGTGGCAATTTTTTTGACCATGCCCATTTTTGTGGCCCCCTAATTACCATGTCCATTTTACAAAATTTGGCAGGTTATGAAAGTTTGAACACATTTCTATGGTTTTTAGATGTTGTTACTGTTTTACTAATGAAGGTAAATTGCCCTTTAAACTGTGAGTCTTAGTTCTTATCTTATTTAAAACTGTTTCAAAAGTATCTTAAGTATGTATTCTGGGCTCTCTGCCTAGAGCCAATTAAGTTAGAATCTTTGTATCTTTTTTTGGCTGTTCAGTGAAGTAGATCAAACAGAAACTCTGGACATTTTAACACAAATCCGGGACTGTGGGTTGTGCTGTCAAAAGAGGGTCTGTCCCGCTCAAAACGGGACAGTTGGGAGGTAAGGTTCTAGGACTGATTATGATTCTTACTGATTCTGCTTCTTGTAAATTTTCTTCTCTTTCACTATTGGCAGGTCCTGAATAAAGAGAGATCTCAGCTGCATTAACCTGGATTTTCACTCAACATATACAGTATGGGGTCCGTTATCCGGAAACCCGTTATCCAGAAAGCTCCGAATTACTGAAAGGCCATCTCCCATAGACTCCATTATAATGAAATAATCCAAATTGTTAATAATGATTTTCTTTTTCTTTGTAATATGAAAACAGCCACTTGTACTTGATCCCAACTAAGATATAATTACTCCTTATTGGAGGCAAAACCAGCCTATTGGATTTATTTAATGTTCACATGATTATCTTTTGTCCACCGCTAAAATTTTCAAGGGAGGACATAAAGGAACCAAGGAAATATTGGTTTTGGCTGCGAAAGCAGCATCCAAAAAATTCCCCTCAGCCCCTGAGTCTACAAAAACAGACACCAGAATTGAGCCCGTAGGCCAGGTAACTTTGACTGGTAATAACACTTTGGAGGCAGATAGGGGCCCCCAAATAGAGCTCCCCTTCTCCATTTAGGCTTGGGAGTTTCTGGGCCTCATAGGACATTGGTTTAAGAAATGACCCTTTCCCCCACAGTATATACAAAGACCCAAAGATCGCCTGCGTACCTTTTCCTCAGGAGTTAAACGAGAGTTACCTAACTGCATAGGCTCCTCCTTTAGGTAAAGGGTCAGAGGGTTTAACACTGGTAACCAAGTTAGATCTCAGGTTGGTAACCCCAGAAAAGGAAGAACCCTTCTCACCCCTTCTCTCCTTCTGTCTTCTATCTACCTGAATGGCAAGAGACATGAGATGATCTAGGTTAGAAGATAAGGGGTAGTTTACTAGGCTGTCCTTAACTGAATCAGAAAGACCAATAAGGAACTGGCTGCGAAGAGCCATGTTGTTCCACCCAGTTTCCACTGCCCACCGGTGGAATTCGGTGCAATACACCTCCACATACCGTCTTCCCTGACGCAATTTACGAATTGCGAAGTCGGCAGAAGATGCACAATCCGGGTCATCATAAAGTACAGCCATGGTTTTAAAGAATGTATCAAGGGAAAAACAGGCAGGATCTGAGAGGGGCAATCTGAGAGCCCAAATTTGGGGATCACCCTGTAATAGGGTCATTACGAACCTCACTTTTTCTCCGCCAGTAGCAAAAGAGTGGGGGGAAAAGCTGAGGTATAATTTACATGCCTCTTGGGACACGAATTGAATTTGTTGGGGAACACAATCTTGGGTTCATGGGTTTTGGATACATTACCCAACAGAGCAGGAGAACCCACATGAGTGGCCACAGGAGGGGTGACTACTGGAGTTGGAGACTGAACAGAAGCATCCAATCGACGGGTCAAATTGTGGAAACCCTGCATCAGGTAATCTTGCCTCTGATCATGTTCTTCCAGGCGCTGTAACAGTGTGGTGAGTAGCGCTTCAGTGGTGGAAGGAGCAGCGGCAGTAGCGCAACCTTCTTCGTCCATCTTGGGCCCGTGATAATATCATGGTCGGCATCCAACACCAGAACAAACACCAGGCACCCTGGTCTCGACTAGTGCTTCACCAGTAGTGTGACCGCCTTTGGGCCTCGGGAGGAGCCCTTGGCTTACTTGGATGCCACCTGGACTTAAACAAGAGGTGCAAGATGAGGGTTATGGATAGGCAGAAGGGCACGACTGTAGAGCAAAGTCTTTGGACAGAAGATCGTAGTACAAGACGTTAGGCAATAGAGTAGTCAGATCAGGCCGGGTCGAGGCAGACAGAGAGTAAACGTAGTCAGGCAGGCAAGGGTCAAACCAGGAAGTCAATCAGAGGGTTAAGCAGAAGAGGTAGTCGGTATTCAGGCAAGGGGTCAGGATTCAGAGGTCAGAATAGTCAAAAGCCAGGCAGGGGTCACAACAGGAATCAAAAACAGGTTCAGACAGATATAGCTTAAGCTCAGAAGCACCAGGAACAAATCCTATCACGGGCAATGAACTACAAGCCAAAATCCCCTTAAATACCTATTTGAATTCCATGCCAATGCGCGCGTCTGCACAGTGGCATCATCACGCCAGCACACTCGCGTCTATAAAGCCCATGAGACGCAGGCGCGCGCGTCCTAAGCAGCCGCAATGGCGGCCAAATAGGAGCGGCACCACTAGACCACCAGGTAAGTTCCTCACAAAGGGTTTCTGTTATCACAATTAGTCTCTTTTATTATAGTGCCATGATTCTATTGCCAGTGTCTCATCTAAGGTTTCTTACCTTCAATCAGTCACAACCCCGTTCGGCAGTACAGAGTCTATCTCTGCCCATAGTCATAAAGCTTATATAATGCCCTACACATGAGCCCACTGTAAAGTGAATGTTCCATATGTTATGAAATGTCTGGGAAAAAAACATTTACCCAAAAAAACGAAAAGTCACCATTGTTTTTTGAACTTTGATGCATTTTCGGCACACAGGATATGATGTAAGTGAAGATTTTAAGCACTTCGCCTGGTCTGAGGTGGCGATGGCAACTCTGGCGAAAGAGGTAACGTTCAGTAAAATCTGCACTTTAGTGAATTTGCGCAGTAACGTCCGTTCGTCAGGGTGCGAATTACCGCTAGCGACAGTTTGTTTCGCTAGTGAATTGGCGCCTGTTAGTAAATTGGAGATGTCCCTGCGGGGGCTCACGCTAGCGAATAATCTCTATCGTTAGCCACTTTGCACCTTAGTAAATTTGCCCCTTAGACTTTTATATCCACTATTTTGGATTCGGCCGAATCCTTTGCGAAAGATTCGGCGAATACCAAACCAAATCTTAGGGGTGGGAAGGGGAAAACATTTTTTACTTCCTCGTTTTGTGACAAAAAGTCATGCTATTCCCCTCCTTAGACACACAACGACCACGGAGCACTCGGAGTGGTGTGTTAAAATATTTAGACTTTAATCGTCCATTTTAAAAGGTAATATCAGCTATTTACTAACTTCCTGTTGTGTTTGTTGAATAAAGTGACTTCTGCAAACTATGTACAGTATTATTTTACTAAGGTCTATATCAGCTCTTTTAAAGTTTTCAGAGGTTTTTCCATTATTTGTAAATGTAAAGCAAAAGTTTCCTCATAGGAGGAGGGGTCATTGTACAGTGCTACGCAATATGTTGGCACTATATAAATAGATGTGAATAATAATAATAATAATAATTGTTCCACTGTATAGAGCACTGGTAAGGCCCCATCTAGAATATGCCGTACAGTTTTGGTCTCCATCACTCAAACAGGACATTATTGTATTAGAGAGGGGACAGAGAAGGGCAACTAAGCTGGTAAAGGGAAAATCTTAGCTATGAGGAAAGACTGGCCAAATTGGGGATGTTCACGCTGGAGAAGAGGCGCTTAAGGGGAGATATGATAACTATGTATAAATATATAAGGGGATCATATAATAATCTCTCTAATGATTTATTTACCAGTAGGTCTTTCCAGCTGACACAAGGGCACCCATTCCTATTAGTAGAAAGGAGGTTCCATCTAAATATTAAGAAAGGGTTTTTTACAGTGAGAGCTGTGAACAGGGTTGGACTGGGCAACGGGAAAACCCCCAGTGGGCCCAGATAGCCCAGTCCCTGCTTCCCGTATACTCTTCCTGCCACAGGTCACGGCAAATATACAGTAAGCGCATGTGCGTCGGGGGGTGGGTGGCTGGGCGGGTGGACCCAGCAGCAGGGGATCTGGAGGGGGGTCCTGTGACAGCAGCCCCAGTGGGCCCTGAACCCCTCAGTCCGACCCTGGCTGTGAAGATGTGGAATTGTCTCCCTGAATCAGGGGTACAGGCTGATACATTAGATAGGTACAAGGTAGGGTCGGATGCTTTATTCACCGGTAGCTCCTCCCAGCAGACAGGAGGGAGCCAATGAGATTAGAGGAGGGAAAGGGGTGTTACAGGGAGAGCTGGGAAGTGAATCAGGGGTACAGGCTGATACATTAGATAGGTACAAGGAAGGGTCGGATGCTTTATTCACCAGTAGCTCCTCCCAGCAGACAGGAGGGAGCCAATGAGATTAGAGGAGGGAAAGGGGTATTACAGGGAGAGCTGGGAAGTGAATCAGGGGTACAGGCTGATACATTAGATAGGTATAAGAAGGGGTTGGATGGTGTTTAGCAAGTGAGGGAATACAGGGATATGGGAGATAGCTCATAGTACAAGTTGATCCAGGGACTAGTCCGATTGCTATTTTGGAGTCAGAAAGGATTTTTCCCCCCTGTGAAGCAAATGTAGGAACCCATAGGGTTAATGTGCCCCTATGGCTTTATTTCCCTATTCCTTCCCTAGTTACTGGGGAAAAGCTCATGTATCTAGATCCACCAGAAGGGGTGGATCTTCCTCTTTGGCTGCTGGTGTCTTGATCAACTGGTTGTTCCCATTGAGCCTGGTTACAGCAAGGCCCAGCAAAGTGTGAGCCCTAGAGGGACCGGGTCGGGGAGCAGGGAACCCCGTGAATGAGGTTAGCTAAACAGGGTTAGTTCTGTCATAGACGCTCTAGAAGAGTAAGGTAGTGAGGACCGATAGTAAGAGCAGTTGGAGCTCCATCGAGGATTGTAGTAGGGAGGAGCTTCCCAAGGCTTTTGAATTGCCTAGAGTGAAGGGACCACAGTGGATAGGGTGTCAGGATGAGAAAAGTTCTCTCGCTGATCACTCCACTGGGTGGGAGCCGGATCACTCGGAGGTATATTGCAGAAGAAAATGGATGTACTACCTGACTACCTTACCTGATGGGAGTCACTGTCTCTGCTGTGTAATGTAACCTGTTTCAGACTGCTGTGTGGCATTGTGTATGTCTTATACCTCTGTAAGTAAACCCTGGGCTCATTTGTCTTGTACAAATAAACTTTTATTCATTTGTCCATCACAAGAATCTCCTGGCGCCCAGGGCTGGATTTACATAGCGGTGCCCCTAGGCCCACTGCCGTTCGTTACCCGTGCCCCCCCCCCTTTATTCATGCAAATTTTCATAATCGGGACCTGAGCAATGTGGATTGGGCAGGGAAAATTTACAAAATGATTGTATTTTCTGTGCATCCCCAGTGTTTTTGAACCAATGTGGATGTGGTTGGGCAGCATGCCGCCCCCCTAAAATCCTGCCGCCCTACGCCCGGGCCTAGGTGGCCTTTTTACAAATCCGGGGCTGCTGGCGCCCATTATTTCCATTTGGCCCATTATTTCCTCTGGATCAACTGGCAGTTAGGCAGGTTTGTTGGATGTGTGTCTTTTTTCCACTCAGTATGTTACTGTAAGATGCTGAGAATGCAAAACAAAGTACAATGAGCAGAAAAGGAAACTGAAAGGGACAATTTGGGTGTGAAAGGGAACATAAAGGGGAAATAGAGGAATCAGGAAGCAAGAAAAACATGATAGTAAGAGTGTCAGATAGAGAAGATCAGTGAGCCAGAATAAAAAACTAAAGAGGAATCAACACAGAAAGATATCAAATGTGATAAAAAGAGATATAGGGTGGGATAGATGGGGCATATTAATGGGGTATGATAACATTCATTTTTAATCTCTAAATCTCTGCATAAAGTTCTAATTCTTTCTTCAGTAAAAAGTACAAATTAATTATATGATTTGATTTAGACTTTTCGTAGTATACTGTTTGCTGTAAAATATTAAGCTGTACCTCGGAAAGGAGAGAGAGGGAAGAAATAGCGGCACAGGGACAAGAGAGAAAGAAATAGGGCCCTTAACGTATAACGATAGCGGCGGCAGCCTATGTACTATCGATACATCTGCAACTTGCCCCAGTTATTCTCCTTCCATGAATAGGAAATGGTTATCCATATAACTTTTCAGGTTGCATGTGCTGAAATAGCTCTGGAGATGGGGGTAGATTTACTGAGGTGCAAAATGGCTAACGCTAGCGACAATTCACCAGCATAGACGCCCGCAGGGACATTGCCCATTTACTAAGGGGTCATAGGCGCCAATTCGCTAGTGAACAGGACCATCGCTAGTGGTCATTCTCACTCTATCGCCAGGCGACTTTTCTCTATGACAAAGAGACGCTACTCTGCAAATTCACTAAAATGTGGATTTTACTGAACGTTAACTCTTTCGCCAGAGTTGCCTTCACCACCTCAGACCAGATGAAGTGCTATAAAGCAGCCAGATCTTCCTCAATCTTCTATCACTTACATCATATCCCGCATTCAATTTCAAAATACGCTGGCGACTTTGCCTTGTTTTAAGCGGGATTGGCTGCAAAAGTCCTGACAAACTTTTTTGGGTAAGCGGTTTTCTCCAGACATTTCATAACATACGGAACATTAATTTTACAGTGGGCTCGTGTGTAGGACATTATATTAACTCTCTTGTCTTTATTAAAGGAATTGTTCAGTGTAAAAATAAAAACTGGGTAAATAGATCTGTTCACTCCAGCCTTTTTACATTACATTTTTGGCTAACTAACTATATTAGAAACATTTTTTATTTTGCATAGCCTATCTATTTACACAGTTTTTATTTTCACAGTGAACTATTCCTTTAAGGTTCCCTGGACTTGTGTAATAAAAAGTGGTAACTTAAACCATTTGCACCAACATTTATAATAAAGACGTCCATACAACTTTAAATTACCCGCCATATGCAAATTGACCTGATTTTCAAGATCACTAGAGAATTTTCGATAGGCACAAATGAATTGTAGCGCATCTTCGCTATGAAATGCTCACACTGCCAAAGTAAGGCTAGCGAAAAGTCGCCAGCGTTCAGCGCCCAGGACTAAACTCTGCATATTAGTGAATTGGTATAGTCTGAGCAAATTTGCGCCTTGAAAATTCGCCAGTTAGTGAAGTTAAAATACGAGGCCACAGTCCCGGTTACCCTGTCCTGCCTCCATCTTTGTGGTGTCCCAGGTTTAGTAAAACAACAGGCAGTAAGCTTTTGGGACAACTCCACCATATATATTTTCCAATTTCTCCTAACTACTGAATGGACTTTAGCAACTTGGTCTCACCCCAACTTATGGTCACTATTTTTAATCCTCTCTAGTTAATCAAGTAAATTAATTCTATTTATTGCATTGCACTTTATCTAAATAAGCTATGAATTTTGAATGAATTTATAACTTTAGTGATTATACTATAATCGTCACACTTTCTAATTAGCACTTTATATTCAATTACTGGTTTTGTTTTAGCATTTCAACCACACTTTATTCTAATTTGAATTTCATCTAAGTTGTGAATTTTGAATGAATTTACAACTTTAGTGATTGTTTTAGAATGAATTGATACACCTTCTAATCAGCACTTTATACCTTATAGTTTAATTCTCTATCTCACAAGAAATGTTGAAGATATACAAGCAGCTTCATATACTTACATATACTTACTTACCATCTAATAGATTTTAACAATTTTATTTACCCTCCCCCCTTCTGAGGTTTAGCTGTTCCACTGCCTTTGATAAATCAGTGATGATAATCTTTTCAGATAATCAGTAAAAATGTCATTACTTTACATGGTTTTGAGCAACACTAAAGACTTCTATTAATTGTCCCTTTTCTATAGCTTGTGTAAAGGTCACTGGGAAAGGAGATATAACGGCTGAGCATCAATGGTCTAATTAAAGTGGATTCAGGAAGATGCTCAGGAAATATCCAACAAGACCAGATCTATCACCTTATCATCTCCAAGGTAAAGCCACTATTTCCAAACATCATTAAGCCTGATACTTTTTTGAGTATAGCAATGTCCAGTTTAAAGTAGATTTAGCCGGTTTTGGTACACATAGATAATGATAAAAACCAGTTTGTGCTCTTTACCTGATTAGACTCAAGTTATTCACTTGCTCGCTGTGTTTTTACTCACAGGACAGAACCCTGGAATTAGTCAGGGAGTAAAGTAATTCCTTGGATTCTACGGATGGAGCTCACTTTTGTAGTGACATAGATTAGCTCACACACCACTCCACTTAAATTCATAGCAAATTATTTCACCAAAGTTGCCTCTTAGGACATGGTGAGCAAAGGGAGCTTAGGAATATTGTGCATTCTGCTGTTTTCCAGATCTATCACACCTCCATCTGTGTTTATACTTTTATTGGTTTTATATTGGTTTTATAGGTGTATCTTTCTATCCAGGCTATAAGGTACACAAGGGAGGTTATTCTGCAAGAGGAGCAGGTTATATTTAGAAACATTGGGATAATAGTCACTCTCCTATAGTTCCAGGGGTACCCAGGGCACAATCAATCACCCCAAATCTCCCCCTAACTGGGCTTCAGCGTTGGCCCCCTTAGCTCATAACAAGGTTACAGATATATAGAAACATTGGGGTAACAGTCACCCTGCTATAGCTCCAGGGGTACCCAGGGTACAAATAAACACTCACCCCAAATCTCCCCCTAACTGACCTTCAGACTGGGCCCCCTTAGCTCATAACAAGGTTACAGATATATAGAAACATTGGGGTGTCACCCTGCTATAGTTCCAGGGGTACCCAGGGTACAAATAAGCACTCACCCCAAATCTCCCCCTAACTGGCCTTCAGACTGGGCCCCCTTAGCTCATAACAAGGTTACAGATATATAGAAACATTGGTGTGTCACCCTGCTATAGTTCCAGGGGTACCCAGGGTACAAATAAACACTCACCCCAAATCTCCCCCTAACTGACCTTCAGACTGGGCCCCCTTAGCTCATAACAAGGTTACAGATATATAGAAACATTGGGGTAACAGTCTCTGCAATAAATCCAGGGGTACCCAGTAGGGATGGGCGAATTTTTTCGCCTTGTTTCACCGAAAAATTGACGCCCATAGAATTGTATGGAGACGTGCGTCAAAACAAAAGACGCGCGACAAAATAATTTCGCCGCGTGACAAATTTTTTAGAATGCCCATAGACTTTAATGGGTGTCTGCGACATTTCGCCGGCGGCGAATTTTTGGCGAAGCTAAACAGGTCAAATTCGCCCATTCCTGGTACCCAGGGCATATATAAGCATTCAATATAACTGGCCTTCATCTCCCGTCCTAAAGGGGTATTTTACTTGTTCAATAACACTCAAATCCATCATTTCTCTCCCAGTATAGGAAATACATTGCCAGCCAATCGGGGCCTGAACACTACCGGTTTCAATATAATTTGTATTTTCTCATTAAATCAGGCTGATTTATACAGTATTTGATTTATACATTGTACAAAGCTGGGAGATGTTTATTTTCCCTGTTGCACAAATCTCTGTATTCACAACTATACTCAGTGACCAACACATATCATGATAATCGTTTTTGTTATTGTTATTGCTTAATGGTGTTTGAATTGTCGGAAAGTTTTTATACATATTTTTATGCAATTTGTCTCAAGGGTGTCCCTCCCCATGATCATGTCTGACCCTTTTGTATTAAAGGATAAAAGAGTCAACAAATATGTTTAATTAAGTTTATTTTATTGGTAAATAAAAGTAACAAAGAACAAATACATTTCACAGGTCTATAACATTAGCATTTCACAGTAGATCGGTCTTTGCAGCAAAATCTGTAGGTAAGAATAAGATTATGTCAGTATATTAATCAGCTATAATACAGTTGAATAAAACAGACTCTAAGGGGGGTATTTACTAAACTCCGAATACAAAAATCCAAATTTTTTTCAGTATAATATCAAACTTTTAAAGAAATCATTATTTTTTCAGTAAACCCTGAGGATGGAAAAAAAACTGGGATCTTAGGCCTGTCGAGGTTGCATATAAGTCAAAGTGAGAAGTGTCAAAGTTTTTTTGATGTGCGCTGGGTTTCGTGCAATTTTCATGTGAAAAGCATTAGAAATTGGAGTTTTCCCGCAAAGCAAATTTTCGGGAAAAAGTAATAATAAATATGCAGAAAAAACCCGTGCGGATTAGATCAGGGTTTGCGGCTGGAAATGTTAAGATAAATTTGGACTTTGATAAATAAGGCCCTATCTATAAACCTACATGGAACAATCTAAACAGATATAAATCTCACCATTAGTCCATTGTGCAACAAGGTAGAAAAGGTTCTGCAACTCAACGTCTCTGGCACTTCCATAGTATTACACAACGTCGGGCATCATATTTCTTCTATTCAAAATATTTCAGGCCAGCGTTTTGAAAGAAGTTCTCCAAACATTGCCAAGATAAAATTAATGCAACGTGGCCCATAATCCCAATGAAAGACAACAATGATTTGACCAGATCGAAAGTGACGTTGTATCTGACAAAGTTACAGTTCTCGTTGTGTAGAACAGGCTCAAGGAGGTTTCGGAGCATCTCACTGTAAACAGTTCCTGAAAAGGAAAAGGCACTACATTGTTACATAAATACACAGTAGCCTTTCCATTCCACCAACAAACAGTGACCTTGGATTTATCCAGCAAAGACTTGTGCACCTTCTTAATGTGCAGGAAACATTTTTAATAAAATGTACAGCTGGAACTATTTAGCAGGGGTCAACTCTCCTCCAGCCAAGAGGCCTACTTTCCTTAATCTGTTGCATGATCTGTGATAAACAAACCTGTAAAGAATCACATCAGTGTGCAAGGCATTGTGGGAGCTGTAGTCTTGGCTGGAGGAGAGCTTCAGTGGTACATGTACTCTGTTCAGTAGACGTATGTTTAAAAGCGAGACCTTACCTAACTCATCTCCCTTCACAGCATCTTTGCACATTTCAATACGAGCGGAGTGATAGGGAACAACGTAATCTTGTAACGCGCTCACGAGAATCACATTCTTGAAGTGCTCCAAGCCTGTAATTCAATAATATTCACCATGAGATTCCAGAACAATATTAAGGCATCAATACGGACGTATCTTTCATGAAATCACGGGCATAATACTTTCAATAAGATAAATTTCAAATCGCTAATGTAAGTTACTGAAGAGTATTGGGTCCATGTCAGGTCAATGGTAAGACATGCAAATCTCTTAAAATACTACCTTGCTGGTTATGGTTAAAATAGTTCCCAAAAGTTTCTAATAAAACTTTCAGATAACAGCAGCTTTATTTTAGGGTTTTATACGATTTAATATACAGATGATACAGATATGTCTTACCTTTTTTCTGACTAAGTTTGTAGAGGAAACTTTGTCTTGGGTCTTTGTGATCTGATAATGCCATCTGAGATATGGAGACACATATATGCAACCGCTTCTCTATCCACAGGCCTATAACAAAAGAGATGCACAGATTTATTCCTTGTATTATATAAAAGCATGTTAAAGTTTATTGAAATGTAGGTGTGGGCTTATATTATCAGGAAACACACACAGACGTGGTCTTTCCCAAACATAATTGTACATTTTTGACTTTTGTCCTATCATAATGATAAATAAATTGTACTTGATGTAAATGAAGCATGGTTAAATCCATATACATATATTACTTGTTGTTGCTAATCTTTGAATTACTTGTCAATAATAAAGCAATGTGGCCAGTAAATCCCTACCAGTTTTCAAGAGAAACGTGTTGGGGTACAGAAGGCCCATATGTGGTCCACCGAAGGAGAGGTAAGTGTGCAGGTTTCCACGGTAGCCTTCAAATTCAGGTCTCCACAGGGCTGAGCGTATTATTAGATTGCCCAAACAAAAGCCGATAAAGCTGCGGGGAGAGAAAAGTAACATTACTATAAAAAATTCATATATATATTAATAAGTATAGAGATTTTTTGCTAATTACTGTACCTGATCCTGGAAATGATGAGCTTCTCGCTTGTTATGTACTGTAGTATTTCATTTAGGAGACTGCTGCCTAATGTATCAATATCATCAGTGGTGCAGTCCTGTAAAGAAAACACAAGAAGTGAAAAATAAATATTGCATCAGAATTAAAACAAGACTGACACTAATGAAAACATTATAATTGCCACAATGATTTAACGGTGTATAAAATAGCAATAATAAAGGGCCTGTCTGCTAACAATCAGCAACAATAATCTTCTTTAAGACCTATCCACTTCCCACCTTGTCAATGCAACATTTTTCATGCAATTTAATTATATTTTTCTAGATATTTTTGGATATCAAACCCCACAGAAGACGTTTCTGTTCAAAAGGAATTGTCATTGGTCGAACTATAATAGCGTCAATTTGTTACAGACCAGTTGTTACAGTTATATATCGGAATGATCTTTATGGGCCCCACTACAACTGATCATTTCATTTTAATCACCAGTAAACCAATAAAATACTAATAATAAAAGGATAGATTTCTCAGGATAGTTACATTTTATCATTAGTTCCCATTGAGCTGAGATGGATAGAATGTTTGAACAGTTTCATATAGGAATGGAGATGACCCTCAGAACTAGACACACAGATATACGTACCTGGTTGCAACTAGACATTAGGAAGTTGATTTTCTCATGTGTCACTCCAGACTCGATATGAGGTCTTATATATAGAAGATCAAGTTCGGAGCCTAGAGTAGAAATAAAGCCATTAATTTTAACCGGGCAGAGCAATGGTAAATCATATGACAAAAATCAAATCTTTAAAATGTTACTTACCACCCAAGCCGTGCACACAGACTATTAGATGTGTTCCGTCTTCTCTACTGGAGTCGTCTTTGGAACCTACAATAAAATAAAATAAGTCAATTTTATCAAAGTAATGTCCTCTTTCCTTTAAAATCAAATGGGAAAATCAATGTTTAACTCACCAGTAGAACCGCTCTGCTGTTTTTCTGTAGGTATAAGTTGCTCCAAAACGAGTTTCTTTTCGCTGGTTTCTTGGAATAATCTACACAATAAAAACACACAATGTTGGGTGTCCATTGAAACATAAAATAACATCAGCAATATTAGCATTTATTTTTGCTCTCTGGGTGTGTTGTTGCTTTTCTACTCTATGAGCTAATATTCTAAGAAAATGATATGATGCATTTCTATGTATACATTATACATCCCCATTAGACACAGTGAGTAACGTAGGCCCTGCCCTATAAGACTGTTGGGTCTCACATTGCTTGATGTACATTTCTTAACTGTAGCTCACTTTTAACCCATTACAGAAGAAAAGTTAATATTGTCATCTTTTTTACATATAATGATAGAATTAGGCATATTTAGCGTAAAATGCAAGTGATGTCTGATGTCAATACTTTCACTGTTTGCTGGAAGACCCGCATATATATATATATACACACAGTATTTACAGTATCAGATTGCATCAGACAACATTAACTTTACATAAGAATAATGATCTGTAAAAAGCACCAACAGATAAAATACTACTGTACCAGCCCCAGTAATCAATAGCAACCAATTCCTTTTCAATGGACGACCAATCACATACTGATTGGTTACTCAAAGTTACTTGTCCTGGTGGAAAATGTACAACTTCTATTTCTATGTAATGTGCATAGTAAGTGCCCTGTCTGTTGCCTCCCTCTCTTTGTAGATATATAGATAGATAGATGATAGATAATAGATAGATAGATAGATGATAGATAGAGAGAGAGAGAGAGAGAGAGAGAGAGAGAGAGAGAGAGAGAGAGAGAGAGATAGATAGATAGACAATATCACATTCTTTACCTGATCCTGGATATGATTAGACTGTTAGATTCCACAAGTTTTGCAATTTGGCTCAATAGACAATTAGCCAACGAATTATATTCAGCCAGAGTTTCATCCTACAAACAAAACAAACACATATAATTAGTAATTTGAAATAAATGCAGCATTGCCTTGAAAACCAAAGAGTTAAGGTGGCCATACACGGCCGATAAAAGCTGCCGACAGACCGTGTCGGCAGCTTATTGGCCCGTGTATGGGGGCCCCCGACGGGCTTTCCCGATTGAGATCTGGCCGAAAGTCGGCCAGATCTCGATCGGATGGGTTTAAAAACCCCGTCGGATCGCGGCCGCATCTGTTCATTGATGCGGTCCCGCGATCCGACCGCCCGTTTGTGAATGCTAGGATCCGATCGTTGGGCCCTAGGGCCCACGATTGGATCTGCCCGATATTGCCCACCACAAGGTGGGCATATCGGAGGGAGACACGCTCGTTTGGCGACATCGCCAAACGAGCGGATCTATCCGTGTATGGCCACCTTTAGAAGACTAACTTCTTCCTCTGGCCTCTGGCATTCTAATGACTATTTTTAAAGCCTCTTTCCTCTAGCAACTTATAGGGGCTGAATTTAATAAAACAATTATACTGTCTTTCAAGACTTTGATGTGACAAAGCAGATTAGACTGTATTTCCTCTTATCATTTGGCTGCTACAATATTGCTTCAATAGTCAGAACCAGCTATGCAGGAAATAACAAGGGCCAAGCAAATAATATATTCCATAACCATTTCTCCCTCAGTTAATGATATTGTTCTAAATGCCGGCTACATACTGTACCTTGTTTCCTTGATGCCCGATGACAGCAGTTCTTTCACCGAGACATCCATATACAAAGGTAATTATTGCTTGAGGATCTGTTGTATCTAGGGTAAAAATAAGACCATGGTTAATGTTCAAGTCAAGTTAAAATATATGTTATATTCATATTTCCCACCTGAGAAGATATAGTAAAAAAGGAATTACAATTAGTAGGTCTCATCCTGATATGCACAGATAGTCCTTCATTTGATCCATTGTCTAGCTCCATGCTCAGAGTAAACTCCTTGGAAGGGTTGTTGGAGAAGAATTGACTTATCCATTTCCTCAGTTCTTTTTTAACGTCAAATAACCTAAAAAAAACCCAAAAGATATATTTTTAGGCTAATACCTACAGTATATCTGTAAAATTAACTGACACCACTGGGGGAAATCCAAAATTCTAGGTGAAAACACATAAACCTGATTTAACAATAGGGTATTGACTAAGCAAAATACAGTCTTAAGTATATATATATATATATATTCTCTATTTGCTTTAGTACAGCATGAGAAGTCTGTGTCTCTTGGATTAAGAGTCTTGAGCTCCAAAAATCAATCATTTGTAGAAAACAAATGTCCCCAATGAGGTGCTTGAATGCCATACCCAATGGCTCGGCCTCTGCTAGCCTGGCTTTATGATGAAAATAACGGGGGGATGTTATATTCTTATAAGCACAGTGAGAATATGACCGTTCAAGACTCACCCCACCACGCAACAACAGGCCTATGATTAAGGGAATGTCTCCCTCAATGCGTAAGGCGATTTTGTTACCCTAATGTTGCAATAAACTCCTTTAAATTTATCCGGAGTGCCGCTTGTATCGCTCATTTTGATTCTTATAAATAGCAACAAAAATCCAGCTGTTCCAGTACAAGGCACGTTATCTTTTGTAGCTGAACGCAAGTGACTATATTGCAAGATAACTAGTGATCCTGGGATTCATACTTATTTAGGATTGTTATGGCCCTTTATATATTTAACAATTTGATTTTTTATTTACATTACATTTTGTGCATTATATATATATTTGGTAGGAATCAGAACTTACCCTTTCCTCAAAGGCAATGGCATGGCATAAAAGGAGGGATTTAAACCATTGTCTGCTTTGATATCTGACAGGAGGGACATCATTTTCTTGAGCTTATCTTCAGCACTAACAACAGAGGATGGTTTAACTTCTGCTGAACAATCTATAAAGTCTTCTGAACAATCCATAAACTCTTCTGAACAATCTACAAAGTCTTCTGAACAATCTACGAAGTCTTCTGAACAATCTACAAAGTCTTCTGAACAATCTATAAAAACAACATTTTTAATGTTAGCAGGAAAATGCCTTCCCATCCACATTCATATATAGAAAAGTGATATTATCTTTTATTCAGTACGTAATCTCAGTGGTTCTATTGTACAGAGCAGTGGGATCCGTTGGCACTTTAGAAATATGTAGTTAAAAAATAATAATGAACGGAAGGAGTTGTGGATGAATAACTGTCACACAGTGAGGCAGCAGCACCTGTGGATTCTTTCCATACGTACCTATTGCTTCAGGCTCTAAGTACCGGTCTTCAAAGATCACGGGTGCAGATTTTGATACCATGTCCGTGTCCCGGCACTCGAGACAATCGTCTTTTGGAGCTTTTTTGACTTTTTCATAAATCTCTTTGTGGCTTTGGGTGCTGCAATGAGAAACGGGTTCTTATATTTAGAAATAAATCACATCCATAGATCAGTAAACTAAAAACTGAGGTATGGAATAAAAAATCTGGAGTATCCAACAGCAACTAATCCTATGATTTTAAACGCCTGATAATCAGGCCAATTACATCTGTTGTTTGGTTGCTAAGGATACTAGACCATTTATTATATTTCCATTTATTATATAAGTATGACAACAGCATGACATTTTCATATATAAACATCACTTGGAAGTAAAACTGTAACGGACCGTAAATGTCCATAAAATGTGTAAATGTAATATTCCCCAATCAAATAAGAACTGACTATCTCTAAACATAAATATTTGAAGAAACACCATGTACTCACATCTTCTCATCATATAAAATAGCTTCTTGTTGGGGATGGTCAGTAGAAAAGAATAATTTCTTGAACTTTTCTTCCTATAAAACAATAAAATAGACACAGTTCATAAGCACAACCTTGAGAGATAACGGCAGTGTAAAACAATAAATGTAGTCGCACTGAAGATTGCCTATTCAACGTGCGTCTTACCTTTATTTGCTTCTTCTCTTGTTCACTCTTGAAGGAGGATTGAAGAAATTTTCCCCAGAAATTGAGAAGTTGAGCTGATAGTTCTATTAGGCTGTTATTTATTGCGTCTGCCAGATCATTGGGGTCTTCTATTTCCTATGGTTAAAATATGAAATAATCAACAAATTGTGTAAACACAGAGAATACAGTATGTAAAGCACTTTTTAATACCCCAATAGTATAAGGAAACTAGTAGTGATGGGCGGATTTGCACCGTTTCGCTTCGATGAAAAATCTGCGAATTTCGTGAATTGGCATTTTTTTCCGACGCCGCCGAATTTTTTTTTGGCACCGGCGAATTTTCACGTGCGTTTTGCAAATTTATTCGGTGGCGGCCAATCGCGCAAATTCGCGCCTGCCGAATAAATTCGCCCATCACTAGAAACTAGTGTGGGGTGACAGATTAGTATCAGATTACAGAATAAGCAATGAGCGAACTTACCGACACTTTGTCAGATAACTCACTGAGCCGAGCTTTCAGATCCAGTTTTTCTGTGGAGGAAACAAAGACGGCATTATATTACATTTCACAATAATGTTTTGTATATCTAAGAATATAAGTTTATTCCCTTTCCCACGTGTGTTACTTTGCTGTTGTGATGTAAAATATGGAGTGGATCAGACTGGAAAGGAACGAGAGCCCCTAGGATATAGCAATGGTGCAACAGAAGAATCTAAGAACACAACATGATGTGAGTTCTTGGGAGTTTCCCAGGTGACCTATGTCATTCTCCAACATCTGTTACCCACCACAGGAAACATCTCAATAAAATGAATAAGAGGAGCCGTGTTAGACGTGTAGGCAATAATTATAGGTGCCCAGTTACTCGCGGTGCTTCCTAATGATGGTGAGTGACCTAAGATGAGTAGTGGGTGTTTTACCTAATATTGACTCTATGATAATATCAAGGCCAGTGTGTCACCTAACGGTAACTTTGGGATACCTAAATGTGCACTTTGTTTGTTCATGCCCATAATCTTTCAACTTCCAAGAGAAAAGAATGTTTTCATTGACTCATCAATATCTATTATCCATTTTGGATGTTGGGTGGTCAGAGAAAGGTCAATGTTTAAATGAACTAATTTAAACAAAACCTAAAGAACAGGACAACTAGGAGGCCCATTTACTTAGCTCGAGTGAAGGAATAGAGGAAAAACACTTCAAATTTTGAAGTGTTTTTTTGGCTATTTCGACCATCGAATGGGCTACTTCGACTGCGACCTTCGAATCAAAATCGTTCGACTATTCGACCATTCGATAGTTGAAGTACTGTCTTCGACCCCCTAGTTTGCCACCTTATACCTACTGAGGCCAATGTTAGCCTATGGGGAAGGTCCCCATAGGCTTCCTATCGATTTTTTGATCGAAGGATAATCCTTCGATCGATGGATTAAAATCCTTCTAATCGTTCGAATTGCACTAAATCCTTCAACTTCGATATTCGAAGTCGAAGGATTTTAATTTGGCAGTCAAATATCGAGGGTTAATTAACCCTCAATATTCAACCCTAGGTAAATTTGCCCCTAGGTGTCACAAGTAGAAGCAATCACATACCAAGCTCCAGCTTGCATGAGGAAGGCAGCGTATCTGATACGGAGATGAAATAACTGTACAGTCCATCATAGGAAAGCAGCAAGCAGGATCGTAGTGTTGAAAGGAAACGGTAGGCATGCTGCAAGTATTTCTCTTCTATCACAAAGCTTTTACCCTAAAATAAAGAAACAGAGGCATGAAGCAAGAAAGAAAGCAAAGAGGACACAAATCATTACAAGATGGTGCCCTATTACCCCACAGCCCTACTCTTTTGCCAGTTAAAGATATAGGTGAAATGGTGAGACTCGTTGGGGTTCAGGAGGAGGGAGGGAGGCAGTTAGTGGGGCCTGGGGTTGTCTGTAATTATAATTCCACTCACAGAACTGTTTTTACCCTCTGGAAGGTTCAAATACAAATTCATGTTTGTTACTTACGTCTGCTGCCAATTTCTTTTTGAAGTTTTTGCCCAAAATGACACTTTCCACTGTCGTTTTTTTAGCCTTTGTCCACCGGCAGGGAAGAATTCTTTGGAATACTGAGTTTTTCTTGGGAAAGCTATAAAAACAACAAATACAGATGATTGTATTATCTTGAAATTGATATTATTTCTTAATGGAATAGTAAAATAATGTCATCATCTCTATCTCCGTGTACTTACGTCTTCAGTGGGGGTTGTAATACAACCAACAGGCCATGAACAACGATCGATAGCTTTGCACATGACTCAAACACTATATTCGTGTGGCCGTGAATCCCTCGATGCAGGTTAAAGTGCAATTTCATGTCCTCACTGCACATTGGTGCCGAACGCTTACATTTGCTTAATCTGTTCAGATAAAAGCAGAAGATCGATGTGTCAAACACAAATCAGATTTCACTAACCCATCAGTCTTGTTAGCTTTATTGTATTAGAATTAATTATATTCTGATTTATTGAACAGAACTGATGTAGATAGTGATATTCTGAGACCATTTACAATTGGTTTTAAATTTAAATTAAATTAAAAAAAAAACTATTAAAAATAAATAATGAAGACTAACAGGAAAGTTGCTTATAATTAGCAATTCTATAACATATGAAAAGTTAACACAAAGGTGAACCACTTAAACTGCTCAGGTAGAAAATCCGTTTCTATATATAAGTCTAACTGGCCAATACATGGGTGGTTGGGGGAATCTTAACATTTTCCAGTAAAGCAAAAACATTAGAGAAATGGGGAAGAAATAAATTACAGCACAAATATAGAGTCAGAGTTTTAATCTGTTCTTCAATTGTGATCATTTCTCTACTTACTCTTTATGGTTTTCTGCAAAGTAAAGGCCAAAGTTCATCTTGCTCTCCAGGGTATTCAGAGTCTCTTCAATCTGCCATTGTAGAGAGAATAGAAGAAACATAAGATACGGTATACGGAACACACAAACATAAAGCTGATCTAAAAGACTTTTTATCACTTACTTGACTCTCATCCAGGAGGATATTAACGGTGTAGATCACAACGTCGTCAATTCTAACAGCGCGTGCGGTTTTCTTTAATTTAAATGCACTGCTGAAAAGGACACTGCCCTTAACTGAAGCCGGATACTTCACGTTATCTAAAACAGAAGAGTTTTAATCAATTTACCAAACTATAACACAACAGAGTGAACAAAGAAGATTGTCAGCAATAAAACTCCATATGCAGAACTAGGTAACGAGGTTATAAGTAACAAGTACCTTCAGTATGGAAAATCCTTGCTTCGATTGTGTGAGGGATGTTCGTCAGAATCTCAAAGGATGTCTTAATTTGCCAATATCTAAAAGTAAAAACAATGTGACATTAAAATCAAACTCTCTCTGCTCCTCATGAACACGTTCTGTTAAAGGGGATGTCCATTTGCCTGAATGCTTCTATGTACTCCTTTCACTGGTACACAAGCCACCCTTTGCTGCTGTCCATATGTAGTGGGTTATTTACTTAAAGGGATACTGTCATGGGAAAAAACATTTTTTTCAAAATGAATCAGTTAATAGTGCTGCTCCAGCAGAATTCTGCACTGAAATCCATTTCTCAAAAAATTTTGAAATCTGACATGGGGCTAGACATTTTGTCAATGTCCCAGCTGCCCCTGGTCATGTGACTTGTGCCTGCACTTTAGGAGAGAAATGCTTTCTGGCAGGCTGCTGTTTTTCCTTCTCAATGTAACTGAATGTGTCTCAGTGGGACCTGGATTTTACTATTGAGTGTTGTTCTTAGATCTACCAGGCAGCTGTTATCTTGTGTTAGGGAGCTGCTATCTGGTTACCTTCCCATTGTTCTTTTGTTTGGCTGCTGGGGGGAAAAAGGGAGGGGGGTGATATCACTCCAACTTGCAGTACAGCAGTAAAGAGTGATTGAAGTTCATCAGAGCACAAGTCACATGACTTGGGGCAGCTGGGAAATTGACAATATGTCTAGCCCCATGTCAGATTTCAAAATTGAATATGAAAAAATCAGTTTGCTCTTTTGAGAAATGGATTTCAGTGCAGAATTCTGCTGGAGCAGCACTATTAACTGATTGATTTTTTTTCCCATGACAGTATCCCTTTAACTCCAAATGCAAAAATCAAAAAAAAATCGTGATTTTTTGTTTATAAAATCAAACTTTTAAAAAATCATGAATTTTTCAGAATTTATTAGGATGGAAAAGTCCAAATCGGAAAATCCGGCATCTCAGACCTGTCAAGGTTGCATATAAGTCAATGGCGCAAATTCAGTAAGCGCCGAAGCGCTGAACGCTAGCGTTAATTCGCTAGCGTTCGGCATTTTCGTTACTGCGCAAATTCACTAGTGAACGCTGGCGTAGTTTCGCTAGTGTTACTTCGCACCCTTACGCCAGGCGAATTTTCGCTAGCGACGTAACTATGCAAATTCACTAACTTGCGCAATGTACAGAACGATACCTTTTATGCTAGACTTCCTTCGCCACCTCAGACCTGGCGAGTAGATAGGGATTGTTTCAAAAAAAGTCACATTTTGTTCTAAGTCCCAAAAAACGCTGGCGTGTTTTCTACATGATGGGTGATAGGCTGAAAAAGAGCGAAATTTTTTTGGGGCTCCCCTCCTTCCCCCCTACATTTCCTGACTCTGGCAACTTACCTAGACAGTGGGCACATGTGTAGGGCAAAATAAAATTTTTATTTGCTGATTTGAAGGTTTTCTAGGCATTTGTAGTGCTGATACGTGTTCCTCCATTGAAATTTGAATTTCGCGCCATATGCAAATTAGCCTTCGCTAGCGTAACTTTGCTTTATACAGCGAATCAACGCTAGCGCAACTTCGTAACCTTACGCTACCCCTGTGCGCAACTTCGGATTTTAGTGAATTTGCGGAGCGCTGGCTAAACTATGCCTGGCGAAGTGCGGCGAAGTTGCGCCTGGCGCAACTTCACATCCTAGTGAATTTGCCCCATAGGGAGAAGTCCCAATGATTTTTTGATGTGCGCTGGGTTTCATGCAATACCCCAAAGTTTTCAGAGTTTTCGGGTGAAAAATCCAAAAAAAAACGTGAAAATCTGAAGAAAAATCCGAAAAAATCGCGAAAATCTGATTTTTTCCAGCAAAGCACATTTTTGGTAAAATGTAATAATAAATAAGAATAAGAGATAATAACAAAAAAAACTTGAGCGGATTTTATTGCAGCAGAAACAACTGAGATAAATTTGGACTTTGATAAATAACCCCCACAGTGTAAATGTAATTTCTATGAAGGAGATGCCAATCCAAAAACAATTGGAATATGTTGCTCAATGTCTAAAGGTCCTAAAATGATTTTACTGCCGGGCCCAGAAACTTCCAGTTTTACTATTTACTCAACACTGATCATAGGACATTGTGAGTATGTGAGAGCAATTGCCTTACAAGCTGCCATATTGAAGTATGCGCCAAAATTCAACTCAGTCCTAGGAATTTATTGGAAGATTTGGATTCAACCAAATTGGACTCCTTAAAGCATCAAGACACACTTACCCACTTTGAAGAAAAATCGTATTCTGGAATTGCTTTAGTTGTAATGAAAATTCAAGTGTAGCTTGTACTTTTTCCATAGTTATTGTTTCAGGTTAATATACTAAAAAACAAAGAGGAAAATCATGTTAATGCTTCAAATCATCTGATAATGTGGCTGTAAAAGGTGTAGTACGTGTTCCCTGGTGTGTGTAGCTTTGTGTTACATGTGAGGAATAAACCATCCTACCGGCCAAACCCAAATCTACAAAGCTGGAAACGAATGAACATTGCAAAATGCACTTTTTTATCTGTCTCTTTACTGAAATATGTTCAAATGTAATAAAATTCAAGATTTCAGGGTTTTTTTCACTTACCTAGTAATAAAGATGAAATTGGGAAGGAAAGAAAGAAATAAAGAAAGAAATCGAGAAAATTGAGAATAGAAAGAGAATTGAGAAAGATCGAAGTAAAAGCGGGAAAGTTTTTCTGCGATGCGTCACGATGCGAAGATGCAGGAAAACTGATGCTTAATATGTGTTTACTGACTTATCACAGGATGCCTTGTGATGTCATAATGGCATTGGCTTGTTTACTGATGCCGTTACCATGGTGATGATGATGTCATAGAGGTGCAGCTGTAAGGCAAGTTGAAGTGTTGACTGAACGCAACTGGTGATGTCATAATGGTGCGTCATGTGACCCGATGTCCAGCCTCCCAGAGCTGCAAACAGCTGTTTAACTGCACATCATATAAATGAGCCTGACGCTTGTAATGAGCTCAAATGTCTTTCTCTTATTAAATATCTATATTTACTGACTGTTACACAAACGGACGATATCAGCAGAAAATAAGTGAGGCTTGAGGAACGGATCAGTTTAATCACGACCATATCAGTCCTCATTCCCCGTGTTTATTCTGCCCTAATACAGGACTTTCTCTGGCCTTTTAACTTACACTTTTAATTCATCCCCTGCTTTTTATACTTTTATACATTTTCATGTTTTATTATTTTGTGGTGTTTGAGTTATTTAGCTTTTTATCCAGCAGCTCTCCTGTTTTTTTATCAATCTGGTTGCTAGGGTCCAAATTACCCTAGCAACCATGCATTGTTTTGAATAAGAGACCCCCGTTTGAAAAGAGCAACAACTGTGTGTGATGTACAATATGTACAGTAATAGTTCAGAGTAACCCTGCCATGTGGATCCGTTATCCGGAAACCCGTTATTCAGAAAGCTCAGAATCATGGACTCCATTTTATCCAAATAATCCAATTTTCTAAAAATGATTTCCTTTTTCTGTGTAATAATAAAACAGTCGTTTGTACTTGATCCCAACTAAGATCCTTATTGGAAGCAAAACCAGCCTATTGGGTTTATTTAACGTTTATTATGACTGTCTTGCTATAGCAAAATAAAAGCACATTGGGAAAGCAATTGAGTAGAAACTGAGCCATTATTGGCAATAAATATATATATATATATATATATATATATATATATATATATATATATATATATATATATACTTTATGTATTTCATCTGCAACTTCAACTTAATAATAATAATAATAATAATAATAATAATAATAATAATAATAATGCAATAACATGGAAAAATGGAAAATGGCAAAATGTGGATTTTGTTTGTCAGTAATAGTGATGGGTGAATTTATTCACCAGGCGTGAATTTGCGGCGAAAAAATTTGCAAAACGCCCGCAAAAATTTGCTGACGAAAGTTCGCCGGCGTCAAAAAAAATGTCGCCGGCGTCCAAACAAAAATGGATGCCGGCGTTAAAAACGGGTGTCAGCATCAAAAAACGGGCGTCAGCATCAAAAAAACCGGGCGTCGGTGACAAAAAACGGATGCCGGCATCAAAAACGAGACGCCGGCGCAGTTTCGCAAATGTTTTGCCGTTTCGCGAATTTCGCAGGAAATTCGCAAATTTTTCCGCGAAGCGAAATGGCACAGTTAGGTTAGTATTCTTTACCAACATCTCTAATAAAGACGTATATATATGACCTATATGTACCCGTCCTATTCAAATTGACCTAAGTGTAGGAACAAAGTTTTCCTCGGGGGAAAGAACGTTAGTGAAAGTTCTCTATGAAATGCTCACGATGACGAATTTACACTTGAGAAACGTTCAGCTGCTGAGACGCATGTTTGCATTTTAGGAAATTTTAACAGAGGCTAAATAGATGGAATATTAAATTATAGTATGTAAAGAAAAGAGAATAGGGGAATAGAGGTTGATTGAGGAGAAGAAGAATAATAGTACTGAGAGTGGGCCCCTGGTCTAGGGTTTAGAGGTGGGCCTCTGGTGTCCCAGTCCGACACTGATAGTGGTAGCGAATTTGCGCCTGATGAAGGTGAAAATTTACACTTTAGTGAATTTGCCACACTGTATTTTATTGCAGCACATCATTAGGTTTAAAGCACCATTATACACTTCTATATATGTTGTTTTATTGAGTAATGCCCTTTACTTGATTGCAGATTATTCAGAGGGCTGTTCATGAGTGGGAATTATGTGTGACTATAGCAGAGCAGTTGTGTTTAGGCAACAAAGGCTGCAGAGCTGATAGTGGCTGGGCACATTGAAGTAATGAAATAAATGTAGGATACAGAGTCCACAAAACTGATATTTCAGTTCAAAATAGTAGTTTTAATTGTTTTGGGGTCACATAATAATTTTGGGGTCACATGTCCCCACACCAGTGATTTGCACACCTTATAGGAAGGACAGAGAGAGGCGGGACATGGAGAATGGCGACAGCAAATAGGTGAGGGAGGTGGGAAATGGAGAATGGCGACAGCAGATAGGAGAGGGAGGCGGGGCATGGCGACAGCAGGCAGAACAGGGAGGAGGAAAATGGAGAATGGCTACAGCAGATAGGAGAGGGAGGCGGGGCATGGAGAATGGCGACAGCAGGCAGGAGAGGACTGTGACGATGATGCGCTACAAATGCACGTAAGGGGGAGGGGCAACAGCGCAAATAAAAAGACCGGGCGCAGCAGAACTATTGCGCACTTCGCAGGGAATGTGTGATATGTGAGAGCGATGTGGAAGGGGCAGCAATTCTAGTTCCACGTCTGCCAATGGCTCCCTGAGGCAAAACCTTGTTAGTGGCTTCATGTTGCTCAGCTGCAGATATGACTGAACTAGAAGTCACATAGTGACCAGTGTAGAGTTGTCAGATAAATATGGCGTCTGGGAGTCTGTGTTGTTCATGAAAACAATGACTTTTTAGCACATTTTAGTTATAGACGTCGGCATTAATGAATTTGGGGTTTCAAACATCAACATTAGTTTCTGACTTGTTGCACTTTGTAATGGCTGTGGCCCTCATGAGTTGGTTTCCAAGTTTATAAATGGTGTGGGGTCTTAACAAAACCATGAAGAAAATGCATTACACACAGTATTCGTACAATATTAGCACAACAGCCCTGCAACCTGCATTTGTTAGAAGTGTCCCCTGTTGTGGCACCTGGTCTGCTAACCGTATGCAAAAACCACAGGGAGACGATTACAGTGGGCTCTGATTGGCTGTTGAGAAGCTAAACTTAGGGGTCGTCACTAATTATCCAGCAGAAAATGAGCTTCACCTGTAATATAAGCTGATGCTACAGATTTGCTGATTATTAAATTCTGATGCTAATTGCACTGTGCTGCCATGTAGTAATTATCTGTATTAATTACTAATCAGCCTTATATTGTGACATTTCTATTCTATGTGTACTGTATATTGTGAGTGGGTCCCTAAGCTCAGTAAGTGACAGCAGCACAGAGCATGTGCAGTGAATCAGCAGAAAAGAAGATGGGGAGCTACTGGGGCATCTTTGGAGACACAGATCTTTACTGCTAAAGGGTTGTGGTTGCCTTGGGCTGGTACAGAAGAACAAAACATCATGTACAACATTTCTACCTACTTCTTTAATTAAGCTTTAGTTCTTCTTTAAATACTAAAGATATGTTTTTCACTTACCTGGGGTGGGTTTCTGTGTGACCATGGGAAAGAGAGCAGCCCTGGAGCAGGAACTATAAAAAAACAAGTTCTGTACCCAGGAACACAATAAAGAGAAATTGCATTCCTGTTGTCCAGTGCAGATTCCTACCTGACCATGGGGAAGAGAGTAGCCCAAGAACAGGAAATGCCTGGTATATGCTGGGGAATTAATTGCTTACTTACCGTATATACTCGAGTATAAACCGTCCCGAGTATAAGCCGAGGTACCTAATTTTACCTCCAAAAACTGGGAAAGCTTATTGACTCTAGTATAAGCCTAGGGCGAGAAATGCAGCAGCTTCTGGAAGGTTTCAATCAAAAAATTAAGGGTTTCTGCTCCCATTGGAGGTGCCAGCGTCTTGTTTTTGGATGCCGGCGACCATTCTTGGACGCCGGCGAATATTCCTGGAGACTATTCTTGGACGCCGGTGACTATTCTTGGATGCCGGCGACTATTCTTAGACGCCGGCGACCGTTTTTACGCTTGACCAGAGTATAAGCCGAGGTAGAGTTTTTCAGCATATTTTGAAGGCTGAAAAACTCGGCTTATACTCGAGTATATACGGTACTTACAAATGAGGGACATTTCTGTCTGAACATGGTAAAGAGAGCAGCCCAGGAATAGAAAGTTACGGGAATTAAAGCTCTTCCTCCAATCCACATGGCTTATTGTGGGCACCTTTTGGGCTTGATATACGGCGCAACTGCTTTAAGCCACAAGCTCAGCATGGCTGCACTTGAACCAAATTACAAGATGGGTGAGCTTCACATTCAAAGCCACAGTAAGACCATGGGAAAGAGAGCAACTCAGGAGCAGGAAGCAAAGAGAACCAGAGACCTGCAATTGGGTAAGCACTGGGGGTTACTCATTAGGTAACATTTTATGTGAAAGAACTTGAACAGATATTTACATGATAAATAGGATCCTATACACCAGCAACAAAACAAGACAGTGAGCCAGCTCCACCCAAAGTAGCCCCCTGTCCGCTGACCGAGCATGTGACTTCTGTTGAAGTCAGATCAAGTCAAAAAAGTTAAAAAATCCGTTTTTATTTCATATCAAATATTAAAAAGTAGGCATACAGACCAATTATTGGTCTGTATGCCTACTTTTTAATATTTGATATGAAATAAAAACTGATTTTCTTTTATAGAATGCCTTGGAATATATTTTTTGAAATTGGTACATGTGCCCTTTGAGCTGGGGGCTATATTCCAGCGCTCTGGCCCTTTTTTTAGACAGGCCTTTTAGACTGCAGCAGTTGGTCAGTATATTGTTTTAGATCAAGTCATAAGCCTTCAATATATGCCTGTGGTGCAAGGCCGGGTGTAGGTAGTTCCACACCACTTACTACATTTCTTGTGGGACTGGTTTCTCTTGTGTAACCTCTGCTATGGGCAAAACTGTATCTTTGAATGGTTTCTCCACAGTGTGACTTCTGCAATGGGCAATGCTATATCTACTGCAAGTGAATGGTTTCTCCTGTGTGACCTCTATAACGGGCATTACTAAATCTACTGCAAGTGAATGGTTTATCTCATATGAGACTTCTGCAATGGCCAATACTATAGCTACTGCAAATGAATGGTTTCTCCCCGGTGTGACTTCTGCAATGGGCAATACTATATCTTCTACAAGTGAATGGGTTCTCTCCTGTGTGTCTTCTGCAATGGACAATTCTATATCCACTGCAAGTGAATGGTTTATCTCATGTGAAACTTCTGCAAGGGGCATTTAGCACTAAGTTTAGGATCTGATTATTTTCCTAAAATATTTTTCCAGTCAGAATGAGAAAAATATTAGATTTTTTTAATCCCATTGCCATAGTGCTGGAATAAAAAACAAAAGGAACTCAACCATTTTCCTTATACAGATAAGAACTGACTCTTGCTGGCATGACCCTGAAAGTGCACAACAAGCTGGGCAACTTCGGAAAAATATTGTCCACATTCAGTGCAAGAAAACTCTCTCTTTCCCTTGTGGCTCCTGTGATGAGTTTTAAGGCTGGAGCTGTTCATGAAACATTTCCCACATTCTGCACAGGCAAATTGTTTCTGTCTGGTGTGAATCCTCTGATGTCTATTAAGGTCAGACCTTTGTATGAAACACTTGTCACATTCAGAGCAGGAGAATGGCTTCTTGACCATGTGACTCCTGTGATGCTTATTAAGGGCCGGCCTCTGTGAGAAGCATTTCCCGCACTGAGTGCAAGCGAAGGGCCTCTCCCCCGTGTGATTCCTGTAATGGATGACGAGCTCGGAGCTTCGCTTAAAGCATTTGCCACATTCCGAGCAGGAAAATGGTTTCACCCCTTTGTGAATCCGGAAATGGTTCATGAGGTCGGATCTTAGCCTAAAGGTGGTGCCACATTCGGAGCAAGTATACGGGGTGTTGTCTGTGTGGGTTCTGAGGTGCGAATCAAGATCACAACTTTGGTGGAAGCTTTGATTACATTTAGAACATGTGAATTGTATTTCTTCATTGCAAGGCCTAAAAGGTTTGTTGAGGTCGGGACTTTCTTTCAGCCTATTTCCCAAAAAGGTTTTCTCCCTGGTATGAGTTCTGCTGTGCAGGGCGAGCTGCGAGTGCTTGGCAAATCCTTTGCCACATTCAGGGCACTTAAGGTAGGGTTCCGCCCCTCGGTGAGTTCTCTGATGCCTTAAGAGGGAGCTCCTATTGCTGAAATGTTTGTGGCACTCAGTACAGTAACAGGTTTGTGATATTAAGGGAAATGTAGAGAGGAAAATCCTTTCATTGTTCCCACCATATTTGCTTTCTGACAAAGCACTAGCCAGGCTGTATCCCATGATAGGTGTATCTGTTCCCTGTATCTGTTCTGTAAGTGGATTAATGCTGCAATCTGATTGGTTACTCTCTTCCCATGAAGCCACTTCCTCTTTAATCCCATCTGATATATAATTTTGTGACAAACTGTTATTCAGGCTGCATCCCATGATAGGAGTATATGACTTTGTTCCCTGTATCTGTTCTGTAAATGGATTAATGCTGCAATCTGATTGGTTTCCCTCTTCTTCTTCATTAATGGCTATAGAAGAGGTAGCGTTGTTGTAGTTGCACCCTATAATTGGAAATACTGTTCTGAGGATCTGCTCTGAGAGTGGCCTGATCCAGCAGTGTGATTGGTTTCCTTCTTCCCATGAAACCACTTCCTCTTTAATCCCATTTGATATATAATTATGTGACAAGCTGTTATTCAGACTGCATCCCATGACAGGAGTAGGTGTATCTGCTCCCTGTATCTGTTCTGTAAGTGGATTAATGCTGCAATCTGATTGGTTTCCCTCTTCCCATGAAGATGCTTCCTCTTTAATAACAACAGATATATACGTTTCTGCCAAGCTGTTATTCAGACTGTATCCCATGATAGGAGTAGGTATATCTGTTCCCTGTATCTGTTCTGTAAGTGGATTAATGCTGCAATCTGATTGGTTCCCCTCTTCCCATGAAGCTGCTTCCTCTTTAATAACAACAGATATATAAGTTTCTGCCAAGCTGTTATTCAGGCTGCATCCCATGATAGGAGTAGGTATATCTGTTCTGTGTGTCTGTTCTATAAATGGATTAATGCTGCAATCTGATTGGTTAACCTCTTCACATGAAGCTGTTTCCTCTTTAATCCCATCGGCTGGTGGGGGCTGTTCCGCTGGAAAAATCTCAGGGTTTGAGAGATTTCCATTGACACAAGAATCTGCTCCTTCAACCCCAATCTTGCTTGGGTTGTTATAAGGGAACGCTGAATCTGGATCTGCTGTAATATCACTTTCCTCTCCATAATCACAGTCTAAAAAGGATACAAGCAAATCAGTCTGACACAGTGGTACCCACAAACCCATCTATTATACACTATGCACTATACCACCATGTGACTACATATTATACAGTTTATCTGTGTGAGGGAAAGAAAAACAACAAGCGTGCACATTCAGTGATACAGCTCAAGAGCTGCTGGCTGGGTTAGTAGTTGGGCCTGAGGACGACTTCAGTAGGGAGTGTGGAAGGTCACAGCTATAAAAATGTATTCTTGTAAATGAGTTATGCTGTATAGTCATAAATGTTGTGTAAATAAAGAGAAGAAACGTTTCCATGGAGTGTTCCACTAAGCCTTGTGTGTCACACTTAGATCTGTAATCCAACAGACAGAAAACACACAAGCATTAGGCTGGGGCGAGGTGAGTGGAGAAACTCAGGCCGAGAATCTGCTCCTTTGCTGCTGCCCTTCTAACTGATGTGCCTGCACCCAAAAACATTACCTCCTCTCCAGTGCAGGCAGAGGTAAAAGATTTTGTATGTATGTTATGAACTACAATGCTTAGCAGATTCAAGCACTTATATGTGTTTCTATTGTTCGCTTATACTGTATCTTAAGATCACTTATACACAAGGTTTTGATATTTTGTGCCCTGCACCCATTACTCACCCAGTGGGTGGAGCTGGGGCTCCTCTTTCTTCCCTTCACTGTAAAGGTCCTTGTTTCTTTTTATATAGTCCCACTCGTCCAAGGAAAAATAGATGGAAAAATGATCAGTCCTTATGGCAACCTGTCACACACAATGTTCCAGTCATCCCCCAGCCAGAGAAAGGGATTATCATCCACTGTTACTAAACAATAAGGGGCCGCTGTACCCACCTCTCCAGTCAGCAGCTGGATGATGTTGGACATGAGTTCCAGGATCTTCTTGTCATTCTTGTTATTTTCCTTCTGTATGACGGAGCCAGGGGCATGCAGGGCCCCCCCATCATCTGACTTCTTCCTAGGGATGTAGTGCTAAATATTGAAAGGAAGAGAGAATGGTGTTTGAGCTGCAGAGAGACCCCCTTTGTACAGACAGACAGTCTCTTGTCAGTGTGCCAGTCACAGTGCCCCTCACCTCTCCAGTCAGCAGATAGATCATCTCCAGTGTCAGATTCACCATTCTCTCCTTCTTCCCCCGCTCCTCCTCCTCCTCATTTTTATCCTTCTTCTTCTTCTTCCCCTTCATCCCTGTGTCACTCGCTTCCTCCCACATTCCCATTGGCTCCTTGTGGGAGGGACTGAGCTGGAAGTGACCCTGGAATTAAGCACTTACACATTTCTATACAGGATTATTCCCAGCAATTTCCCCCAATAGAATTACAGGGGCCCAGATCCATAGAATCCCATTAAATCTCCTATGGCCTTAGTCACTAGCTAAGTAGGTCACCCCCAGTCCCACAGCAGTAGCAGCAGCGACCCCCAGTCCCACAGCAGCAGCAGCGACCCCCAGCAGTAGCAGGGACTCCCAGTCCCACAGTAGCAGCAGCGACCCCCAGTCCCACAGCAGCAGCAGCGACCCCAGTCCCACAGTAGCAGCAGCGACCCCCAGTCCCACAGCAGCAGCAGCAGCGACCCCCAGTCCCACAGTAGCAGTAGCAGCAGGAGTGACCCCAGTGTGAGACACACAGCCCATAGTAGAGGAGAGTGAGGGGTAAATGACAGAGGTGGGTGCCACACAAGGTAGGAATAAGGGAGGCAGCACATATGGGCTCAGTATATTGGGGTGGGGGGTCAGTACCTACCTGTGTGGAAGTTCCCAGAGTTCCCTGCTCCGGCTACAAACCAATGGTCCCGGGTGCTTGGGAGGTGGGAGTGAGAGCGGCTCAGTAAGGGACGGGAGACAATTTCCTACATATCTCTGTACCGCACTAATACCTCTCAGCTCCCCTCACACACAATGTATAAATCTACTTTATATCCCGGGGTTAATCACATATCCCAGCAGTTTCTTACTAACTACAAGCAACAAATTATTTTTGTATTTCCTTCTTTACAGTCATACAGGTTTAGCAAATTACCCTCCGTCCCTAACTGCTTGCCAGCCTCTACCTAGGTATCCAATCATTCTCCTCTGCAAGGACAGTTTGACAGGCTGGCTACTACTGGCTGTGACTGTCCCGCCCTCTTCCCTTTTTAGCCAGTGAGAGTGAGTCCCGCCCCCTCCTGTACAGCTACAGGCAGCAGAGCCTCTCTTCAGGCAAGGGCGCGGGGTTGTGAGGGACAGTGTTGTAGCTGATCCACAGGGAGTGTTGCTCCCTAACTCTTTTTACATCTGAATGTTGCTCATGGGTAAAAAAAGGTTGGGGATCCCTGTTCTAAAGAATCACTCCCCAACCGCTCACCTACTTTTTAGTAGGGAATCCAGGAGGCAAAAGCAGATGGACAATAGGTTAGTGGGAGGGTGGGTAGTGATTGCTGTGTGCATGAGTTATGCTACTAATTAAAAGGGTTGTTCTTTTATTAAAATTAAACTTTAATATGAGATAGAGAGATATTCTGAGATAATTTGCTATTGGTTTTCATTTTTTATAATTTGTGTTTTTTGAGTTATTTAGCTTTTTCTTCTGCAGCTCTCCAGTTTGCAGTTTCAGAAACCTGGTAGCTAAGGTCCAAATTTCCCTAGCAACCATGCACTGATTTGAATAAGAGACTGGAAAATGAATAGGAGAGGCCTGAATAGAAAGATGAGATACAAAAAGAAGCAATCGGTCAGTAACCCCCATTTGAAAGTCAGAAGAAAAAGGCAAATTATACAAAAACTATTAAAAAAAGGCCAGTTGAAAAGTTGCTTAGAATTGGCCATTCTATAACATACTAAAAGTTAACTTAAAGGTGAACCACCCCTTTAAAGAAGAAATCTAACTACCGTATATACTCGTGTATAAGCCGACCCGTGTATAAGCCGAGGTACCTAATTTACCTAAGAAAACTGGAAAAATGTATTGACTCGTGTATAAGCCTAGGGGCCCCATGTCAGATTTCAAAATGTGAATGTGACCCAGCCGCAACAATTGGGGGACACTGGGCAGGTACCTGTTACTGTCTGTGACTGACTGTGCTGCCCAGATTTCATGTTTGCTTCCCTCTGCCACTTCCCCCCCCATCTGTCACTCTCCCCACCCCGGCCCTCACGTCTGCTGCTCTTCCCTCTGTCCTTCCCTCTGTCCCAGTAAAACGTGACCCGGCCCCAGGCGCCGGCCGCTACCCACGTGGCGGCCATGGGCGCCGCCATTTTGAAAGCGAACGCCGGCAGGGAAGGACGCGCCGCCCGGAGCTCCTGGACCTGCTCCGGGCGGCGACACAGGCAGTCACAGGCAGTCCTGCTGGGGCCGCGGAAGGAGGTATGACCCGCGTATAAGCCGAGTTTGAGTTTTTCAGCACATTTTGGGTGCTGAAAAACTCGGCTTATACGCGAGTATATACGGTAAGTCCCACCAGGAAAGGCAAGCATAAGATCATCAGGATGAGGGCCTTGTACACCTCTGAGTATTATCAGCAGTGATATTATTTATGACCAGTGGTGAGATGATGTTCAAGCAGTAAACAGCTCTTGTTTTTAATGTCTCCACACTGGAATGTGAAACACTGGACAAACACAGATAGTTTCTAGAGTGAACGAAGGAGTCTCTCAGAGTTATGATAAATTTGGTCATAGCAGTTCTATGAAGTTTTGTTCATATGTTTCTGGTATTTCTGTGCCAACACTGTATCAGTTTTCTATCTCAATATCAGTGTATGCATACATGTAAAGCTGGCCAGAGACGCAAAGATAAAGTTTTTTGGATCGTGTGTGGATCACCCGACATTTTTCATACCATGATCGGTCGTTTAGACGATTGGACGGGTTAGAAGATTTCTTTTGGCCAAGGATATCTCTGCATTCAGTAGCAGACTGTCCACCAGAAGACATTACACCAGGGGTCCACCAAATATCTTAGACTGTGCACCCACTTTCCAAACTATTATTCCTCCTCTCTTCACTCAAACTCTTTATTCTACTAGTCTTTAATATCTACTTAATATATTCTTCCACATTCCCATTCGTAAGATTTGTTCTGTTTACTACTTTATTAAATCTGAATGGTTAGTTGCAGGTCGGAAGATTGTGACGTACAACCGTTAATTGGATATGATGGTGAAATCTACACATCTATGGCTAGCTTAAAGGGATACTGTCATGGGATTTTTTCAAAATGAATCAGTTAATAGTGCTGCTCCAGCAGAATTCTGCACTGTAATCCATTTCTCAAAAGAGCAAACAGATTTTTTTATATTCAATTTTGAAATCTGACATGGGGCTAGACATTTTGTCAATTTCCCAGCTGCCCCTGGTCATGTGACTTGTGCCTGCACGTTAGGAGAGAAATGCTTTCTGGCAGGCTGCTGTTTTTTCCTTCTCAATGTAACTGAATGTGTCTCAGTGAGACCTGGATTTTATTATTGCGTGTTGTTCTTAGATCTACCAGGCAGCTGTTATCTTGTGTTAGGGATCTGCTATCTGGTTACCTTCCCATTGTTCTTTTGTTTAGCTGCTGGGGGGGGAAAGGGAGGGGTGATATCACTCCAACTTGCAGTACAGCAGTAAAGAGTGATTGAAGTTTATCAGAGCACAAGTCACATGACTTGGGGCAGCTGGGAAATTCACAAAATGTCTAGCCCAATGTTAGAATTCAAAATTGAATGTAAAAAAATCTGTTTGCTCTTTTGAGAAATGGATTTCAGTGCAGAATTCTGCTGGAGCAGCACTATTAACTGATTCATTTTGGAAAAAAAATGTTTTCCCATGACAGTATCCCTTTAAGAAAGAGTATATAAATCCTGGACTAAAGGCTTAGAACAAAACCTTATTCTTGTTGCTCTAGTAGGGCTCTCTGTTTGTCAGTTATATAGGGCACGTCTCATTGGTGAAATACTCAAAGTAAAACTTCAAGAGGTGGGCTTCCCTGCCTTTCCCATGGAAATAAAAAGAAGGGAACATAATGGCACAATGTGGCCACAAATACCCAAAATAGCATAGTCTGGTGTGCTTGTAATAATCATCCAATAAAAGTAACAGGCTTACTATTTCCATAAGAACATGGATTTGGAGTAGTAGTAGTAGGGGTGGGGCAGACGTAAGTCTATAAAATAGAAAGCTGTCAGTCTAAGGTCGCGGGCAGAAGAGCAGGCAGAAGAGATGAACCCAAACCCTCGCGCAACCCACATGTGGAGAATCAAGGTTGGGCCGAACCCGCCCGACCCGCGGGTATGGGGCTGGCCAGCACATCACTGGTAGGTATGTACTATGTGCTGAAAAAACTCTCCAACAATTTCATAAGGCCCAACCAACCGACATGCTCGTCGGATATGCAAAAATTCAAACGTATGGAGTAAAAGGTATATGGTACTGGCCTCTCCCACCACCAGCTGTAAGTACTGAGAAAACAAAGAATGCCAATACCTTAGTCGAAAATGGGGGGTTCCCATTCGGGCAGTTGATGTCCCAAAACGTTTGATCGTGACCTGTGTGTCCAGAGCACTTAATAAATTTGTGAACCCCCCATTTTCGACTAAGGTATTGGCATTCTATTTTTGCTCATTGCTGCAACTACTTCAAAAGCAACAATTTAACATTTTAATAATCTATATTGAAAATTTTAATATATGGCACGTTGTTTCCAGTAGGGTGGAATAATCCCTACAAGGGAGTAAAGCCGGCCATACACATTCACATTTTATTTGTATTCGTATGCGGGTATAGATCGTATATTTTAATACAACAATCTAAAACTAATATCCAGATTTAAACTGTAGGATTAAAGTAGGAAAAATAAATCAGATGATATTCTGGCCATTTAATTGGCAGACAACAATCTACCGGAGCTATATCCTGGAAATAGTAGTAATGGTCACCAATGTTGTCAATATAGGCAAAATGTGCAAAGATATTATCGTTATCTGACAGAAATGTTCTAATCTATTCATGGTATGAAAATTGTCAGGTCAATTATTCTGATGGTCCATAATTGTGTGAAATTATTATTATATGTGTGTGTGTATGGCCAGCTTTACTTGATGGCATCACCAGCCACATGCTGATATATTGCACTGATAAATAAACATTAGTGAAACATTAACTGTACCCAACTATGGCACAAAACTTACAATACAAGTTACACAGCTGAAACATTGTGTTCCAGTCTATTGAACTTTTGAAAATCAAAGCCAAATCATGATTTGACATCACTGAAATGATGACTCAACTAATGTATCATTGAGAATATACGAAAGATGGTTTCTCTCCAGTGTGAAATTGGGAATATGCAGAGAGCTGAGAAAGATGTAGTGAGCATTTCCCACTTTCAGTCTATACATTCTACATCGACTTTAGTAAGATAAAACGTTTTCCTCATTCAGAACAACTCAATGGTTTCTCTCCTGTGTGGATTCTTTTGTGCACTTTTAGGCACGAGGGGCTGCTAAAACTCTTCCCACATTCAGTGCACGGGAATGGTTTCTCCCTTGTGTGAATTCTGCAATGAACTCTAAAATTTGAGCGATCTTTAAAACTTTTACCGCACTCCAAACAAGTAAACGGTGTCTCTCCCGTGTGTATTCTGTAATGTACGGTAAGGTGCGAATGATGTTTAAAACTTTTCCCACACTCTGAGCAAGAGTACGGCCTCTCTCCGGTGTGAACTCGAAGATGAACATGAAGATTTGACTGTGATGTGAAAAGTTTCCCACAGTGAGAACAAGAGAAGGGTTTTTCTTCTTCGTGGCGCTTGTAGTGTCTGTTGAAATAAGAACGATCGGCAAAACATTTCCCACAGTGAGAACAAGTGTATGGTTTCTCCCCTGTGTGAATTCTCTTGTGCACATTAAGGCTTTTGTGTTCTTTAAACTCCTTCCCACACTCAGAACATGAGAAAGGTCTCTCCCCGGTATGAAGTCTGTTATGTATAATGAGGTTTGACTGATGTTTGAAATGTTTCCCACATTCAGAACAGGAAAACGGTCTCTCCCCTGTGTGACTTCTACAATGTACACTTAGCTCTGAGTGACATCTAAACTGTTTCCCACACTCAGAACAAGTGAATGGTTTCTCTCCGCTATGAACTCTTTGATGTCTGTTAAGGTACGAGAGACGAGAAAAACATTTCCCACATTCTGGACAGGAAAATGGTTTCTCTCCGGTGTGACTTCTGTGATGTACAATAAGTTGTGCCTGCCGTGCAAAACCTCTGTCACACACAGAACAGGCAAACAGCTTCTCACCGGAGTGAGTTTTCTGATGCCTGACAAGGTCGGCCTTTGTACTGAAGGGTTGATGGCACTTAGGACAGTTGTAAATAACATTGATGGTATCGCTAGCTGCATGTGAGCCATGGCCCATTTCTGCTAAGCTATGATGTAGACTCCACTTTGTGACAGATGTACTTGTTCCCTGCTTTTGTTTTATCAAACTATTCATGCCAGAAACTGAATGGTTTCCCCCTTCACATGAAACCAAATTTTCTTGAATAGCTTTTGGTTCATAATCAGCTGGTTCATCTTTTATAACAATTAACATATAGTTCTCTGCCGAGCTGTTCTTCAGGCTGCATCCCATCATAGGAGAAGGTGTATCTGTTCTTTGTATCTGTTCTGTAAGTGGATTAATGCTGCAATCTGATTGGTTTCCTCCTTCCCACGAAGCAGCTTCCTCTTTAATCCCATTGGCTGGTGGGGGCTGTTCCACTTGAGAAATTTCAAGCTTTGTGATATTTCCATTGGCACAAAATTCTGCTCCTTCAGCCCCAATCTTGTTTGGCTCATTATTATAACATAATGTTCCTCCCAGATCAGCTGCAATATCTCTTTTATCTTTATAATCACAGTCTGGCAAAGATACAAGCATGAGAAAGCATTTTACATTTATCAGAGTAATATAAGCATGATTATACATGATGTACTGCATGTATGTGTATTTATTCAGGAACTGTATGTAGGGAATAAGCAGAAGCCTGGATACTGTCCCCCATCAGGCTCTGATACAGTTTACTATAAAAAGTCAGAATTGAACTCAGTTTATTGCATGCCTGAATCAATGACCAGAGTGTGTTGTATCAAATCACCATCCATTTTCCACAGTAATAGGATCACTGGCGTAACTATAGAGGCAGCGCCCAAAGAAAAGGGGGCCCAAACTGCAGGGTCTGTTTTCTCTATAGTCTTGAAATCCCCCTCCCCACGACAAATATTTTTCTGGCAGGGGGCCCTGCATGCTGTTGTTACGCCCCTGTATGGGATCCATTATCCGGAAATCCTTTATCCAGAATAACGGAAAGGCCGACTCCCATAGACTCCATTTCATCCAAATAATCCAAACTATTTCCTTTTTCTGTGTAATAAAACAGTTTGTACTTGATCCAAACCAAGAAATAATTCATCCTTATTGGAAGCAAAACCTATTGGGTTTATTTAATATTTACATGATTTTCTAGTAGATTTAAGGTATGGAGATCCAAATTAAGAAAAGATTTATTATCCGGAAAACCCCAGGTCCCGAGCATTCTGGATAACAGGTCCCATTACTGCATCAAGCTGTATTTCTTGATCATATTTCAGATCACAGACTTTATCATGCCGCTACCATATTTGCATTGTTCCTCAGTGTAAAATGAGTTATACGCATGAGTGAAAAATCCCCTCCATTGGACCTAACTGTGCATTGTCTAATACTGTTATTGATTCATAAATTTCAGAACAACAACAATGGTGTACACTTGTGCTCCAATACTGCCTTCTAGAAGCTGTGGTTATAAAGGCAGAAAGGGACCCTACGAGACATCATGGTTGTTGGATACTTCACTTCTGGAGAAGGTGAGACTATGTCTATCATTAGGACCACGCGTGATACACAGACTTGCTCCTGTACAGTATGTGTGATCATGACCCCTGGCCAGTGGGCGGATGGATTGCTAGAATTTCGGTGCCGACACGTTAGTGACACCCAGAGAAGGAGACTGACCAGTGGGCTGATAGATCCCCAATGTCTATGATGCTCAAAAGATCAACTGGAATCTGAGTGGGTCTGTCTGGTCTATTTCTGTCCACTTGGGACATTTCTCCCAACCCGGATAAAAATCTAATGATCTTTCCATATGTACAAACTGCTCCTTAGTATCCTGTCCCCATATCACCAGTATTACTGTGTAACCATCATATGTAACTCACTGCTCCTGCTTTACTGTCAGCAGCTCATTTGTGTTTCTGTTGTTATCAAATTAACCTTGTCGTTTTTATGTTGATAAAACAAAAAAAAAAGATTTGATATTTTCTTCATCTGGAAACATTACTCACTAAATGGGCAGAGCTGTGGTGGATCCTCTTTTGTTCCCTCTGTGATACCGGCCGTGTCTGTTTTTAAATTCTCCAATGTCTGCAAGGAAAAATAGATGGAAACACGATGAGTCCTTATGGCAACCTGTCACACACAATGTTCCAGTCATCCCCCAGCCAGAGAAAGGGATTATCATCCACTGTTACTAAACAATAAGGGGCCGCTGTACCCACCTCTCCAGTCAGCAGCTGGATGATGTTGGACATGAGTTCCAGGATCTTCTTGTCATTCTTGTTATTTTCCTTCTGTATGACGGAGCCAGGGGCATGCAGGGCCCCCCCATCATCTGACTTCTTCCTAGGGATGTAGTGCTAAATATTGAAAGGAAGAGAGAATGGTGTTTGAGCTGCAGAGAGACCCCCTTTGTACAGACAGACAGTCTCTTGTCAGTGTGCCAGTCACAGTGCCCCTCACCTCTCCAGTCAGCAGATAGATCATCTCCAGTGTCAGATTCACCATTCTCTCCTTCTTCCCCCGCTCCTCCTCCTCCTCATTTTTATCCTTCTTCTTCTTCTTCCCCTTCATCCCTGTGTCACTCGCTTCCTCCCACATTCCCATTGGCTCCTTGTGGGAGGGACTGACCTGGAAGTGACCCTGGAATTAAGCACTTACACATTTCTATACAGGATTATTCCCAGCAATATCACCCAATAGAGTTACAGGGGCCCAGATCCATAGAATCCCAATAAAATCTCCTATGGCCTTAGTCACTAGCTAACTAGGTCACCCCCAGTCTCACAGTAGCAGCAGCGACCCCCAGTCTCACAGTAGCAGCAGCGACCCCCAGTCCCACAGCAGCAGCAGCAGCAGGAGTGACCCCAGTGTGAGACACACAGCCCATAGTAGAGGAGAGTGAGGGGTAAATGACAGAGGTGGGTGCCACACAAGTTAGGAATAAGGGAGGCAGCACATATGGGCTCAGTATATTGGGGTGGGGGGTCAGTACCTACCTGTGTGGAAGTTCCCAGAGTTCCCTGCTCCGGCTACAAACCAATGGTCCCGGGTGCTTGGGAGGTGGGAGTGAGAGCGGCTCAGTAAGGGATGGGAGACAATTCCCTACATATCTCTGTACCGCACTAATATCTCTCAGCTCCCCTCACACACAATGTATAAATCTACTTTATATCCCGGGGTTAATCGCATATCCGCCAGTCCCAGCGAATTTTTACTAACCAATCGTAACTGATTTCTTCTCTATTCTCTATTTACAATGAGAAGCAGTTAGAGAAATTACCCTCAGCCCCTAACTGCCAGCCCACCCCTCTGCCTATTAATCCAATCAGCTGTCAGTACATTTGCTTTCCAATGAGAAGAGGGTCTCCTGAGTAGAAATGTATAGATACAGTATATATATAATACACTGATGAACCTCAGCTAATAGGGGTGATACTAAGAGGGTGAATGTATAAAATAATCCCTTGGGCTGTTGGACAAGTACAAGATCCATCCCTGTGTGAAAGCAGAGCTGTGATTGGCTCCTTTATTGCTTCAGGTAAATAAGTGACAGGACACACCCGTCACTCACTTATTAGAACAATGGAGACTTGAGCACCCTGGTGTCCCTCTGTGCTCATTCCTCATCGAGGGGAACCAATAGGGGGGGTTGTATGTCTCTCTATGTTGGAGCAGTTTCTACACATCCTTAGAAATGGGCCCACTGAGCTCAGGGGCAGGGAGACACAGGCTGGTGCACAGGTGACCCCCATGAGGGCTCCTTTAAAGGAGACATTTAGGATAAATGAAAAAAACCCTAATTTTGTAGCCAATTGTGAGTAATATATGGTATTGCTTTTACATGGTGCTAAAAATGAATATTATCTTTTAAAATAGCCCCTTTTTTGGAGCTCCCTATAGATGTTCTCTGGTCCCTGTCTGTGTTTCAAATGAGGGGTGGGCGTGTCCTAACGGTCCCTGCCAGAAGCACAGTAGGAGGGGGACAGCCAATCACAGCCCTGCAGTCACACAAGCACAGACAGGGTTCAGTTCCCTATCAGGTCCTGCTAGCTGCTGATTGGTTCCTAAGGGGCAAGTAGGAACATATGGAAAGGAAAATGAAAAAGCTCCTCCCTCTCCCACCTTTTACCTTATTAGGTTTCCAGAACTTAGGTTAGAAACCACCGCTCCAAGTCAGCAGTCCTGCAGCCAGAAGCCAGCAGAACCTACTGAGAGAGTTTTAAAGGACCAGTAATATCAATTTTTTTTTTAAAAAAAATTGTTAGTATAGTAATGGAAAAAAAAAACACCGAGACAAATGAAACTTTAAAATCGCAAAGCCTTTATTATGAAATAACTTACCAAATGAGGAACACATGCAGAGTTTTGGTAAGTTATTTCTTAAAGACTTTTAAAGTTCAATTTGTCTTTGTGGGTTTTTTTTTTTCAATGTATACTAACGAATCTTTTTTTTTTTTTTTTAATTGATGTTATAGGTCCTTTAAATAGTCTCTGTCAATTTTTGGCACCAATCTGACGTCACCATTGATACCTCACATCTTTGCGTCACCTCTCGAGGGGGAAAAAAACCTTTGTGTGTATGGTCGCTTACATCATGGATTCATATGCATCACACATCAGAGCTCCGCGTGAGATCGCACATGTTCAGTCTACTTTTCCGGACACCACAGAAAATGCAAAACCGCTTCCCTTGTCCCCACACCATTGCCTCGGGGTTAAGCCTCTGCCATCCCTGTAAACTCAACTAAATGTGGGTATGAAGACCTCAGGCTCTCCGAGCCTGAAACCAGTCTTCTATCTATCCTATCCATCCGGAGGACAGAGAAAAACAATGGCGTGGGGGTTTACAATTAATTTGATGATTGATTGGAGGTGTGTCTAACTGTCCTACTTTTAAAGGAGCGGAAATAATCTTGTGGTTTTGCTGCTGTGTAGGAAAAACCTATTAGTACAAATCAAATTCTGCAAACTTCACTTTAATGTTTAAGAACACATATTAGTACAAACACAATGGCAATGTCACCTTTATTGGGCAAGTACATAGAATAAATACAGTGGCAGCTTCAGGTTTATAGGAGTATACGCTAATGACCAAGTCTATACACAGCATGCAGTATAATTCATTCACTGTCGGGTTCAACTATACCTATAGTTCCAGAAAATGACACAGTAAACGATCATTCATTCTCAAATGTCTCCTTTAAGGGATACTATTATGGGGAAAACGTGTTTTTTTTCAAAACACATCAGTTAATAGTGCTGCTCCAGCAGAATTCTGCACTGAAATCCGTTTCTCAAAAGAGCAAACTGACTTTTTTATATTTAATTTTGAAATCTGACATGGGGCTAGACATATTGTCAGTTTCCCAGCTGCCCCCAGTCATGTGACTTGTGCTCTGATAAACTTCAATCACTCTTTACTGCTGTACTGCAAGTTGGAGTGATATCACCCCCTCCCTTCCCCCCCCCCAGCAGCCTAACCCAAGAATGTGAAGGTAAACAGATAGCAGCTCCCTAAAGCTGGCTACAGGTGCAAAGATCTGATCATACGAATCAAGGATTCATACGATTTTCGGACCGTGTATGGAGAGTCCCAACATTTTTCGGAGATTGGTCATTCGGACAGGTTAAAAGATTCGGCTGCTGATAATATCTCTGCATGTATTGCCAATTGTACGCTTTTCAGAGGGAGACTGTCACTAGCCTTGGTTGGACATAGCTTTCGTACGATTGCTGTCAGGGGCAGAACATCGGCTGATCTGTTCTTTTGTACTTTCCGTATTTGATTGGAATGGTTAGTGGCAGGTTGGGAGTTGGGAAAGTCCGATCGTACGATATTTGCGTCTATGGCCAGCTTAACACAAGATAACAATCTAAAATGACAACAGTAAAAGCCAAGTCCTACTGAGACTGATTCAGTTACATTAAGTAGGAGAAATAACAGCCTGCCAGAAAGCAGTTCCATCCTAAAGTGCAGGCACAAGTCACACGACTGGGGCAGCTGGGAAACTGACGATATGTCTTGCCCCATGTCAGATTTCAAAATTAAATATAAAAAAATCTGTTTGCACTTATGAGAAATGGATTTCAGTGCAGAAGTCTGTTGGCGTAGCACTATTAACTGATGCGTTTTGAAAAAAACATTTTTTCTGATGACAGTATCCCTTTAACTAGCCTTCAGACTGCCCCCGCCCCCACTACATTTGGCCCCTGTAGGGCCAATTCCTCAAAGTGCCCATAGATAAGGAGTAGGAAGTGTCTCAATATGATCTCCAATGCCAAAGATGGAGTGGCCAGGAAGCTGGCTGTAACAATAGTTCAAAATGGCGGGATCCGATAATACTGCTAATGATAGCACCGATAAACAAGTGTTAGTAAAACTGTAACTATAGCCTACTAAAGCGCAAAACTTAAAGGGAAAATAAAATTGCCGCCTAAATTGTGTAAGTGCATCCCAGGTTCCGTCTATTAATGTTGATATACTGTAAACAACAGTAAATCATGAATTATCTGCACTGACATTGTCACTTTTCTCGCTCATTGCAAGCAGAAACTCGTTTTCCAGATATTCTCTCTCTCTGACGTGAAACTGGAAATGTGCTGTCAGCAGAGAACGGCGTGTAAAGCATCTGCCGCATTCAGTACAGGAAAACGGTCTCTCCCCTGTGTGAGTTCTACGATGGACTCTGAGATTTGAGCGATCTTTAAATCTCCTCCCACAATCCAAGCACGGAAATGGTTTCTCCCCTGTGTGTGTTCTGTAATGTACCGTAAGGTGCGAGTGATGAGTGAAGCATTTCCCGCACTCAGAGCAGGAGTAGGGTTTCTCTCCTGTGTGTACTCTAAGATGTACGTGGAGGTGTGAGCGAGAAGTGAAGTGTTTGTCGCAGTGAGGACAAGTAAACGCTTTTTCGTCTTCGTGAAGTATGAGGTGTCTATTAAAATAGGAGCGATGAGCAAAACTTTTGCCACAGTGAGAACAGGTGAATGGTTTCTCCCCTGTATGAATTCTCTTATGCACAGTAAGGCTTTTGCGGTCTTTAAAATCATTCCCACACTCAGTACACATAAAGGGTCTCTCCCCGGTATGAAGTCTGTTATGTATAATAAGGTTTGACTGATGTTTAAACTGTTTCCCACATTCATTACAAGAGAACGGTCTCTCCCCTGTGTGACTTCTGCAATGTACGCTGAGCTCCGAGAGATATCGGAACTGTTTCCCACACTGAGAACAAGGGAATGGTTTCTCTCCGCTGTGTATTCCCTGGTGTCTATTAAGGTACGAGAGACGAGAAAAACATTTCCCACATTCTGGGCAAGAGAACGGTTTCTCTCCCGTGTGACTTCTGTTATGTACAACAAGTTCTGCTTCCCGTGCAAAAGATTTCTCACACACAGAACAGTTAAATTGTTTCGTCGCTGCGTGAGTTTTCCGATGGCGGACAAGTCCGCCCTTAGTCATAAAATGTTGATCGCACTCGGCGCATGGATACAGTCCTGTGAGGAGGGGTATATCTGGGTGCAAGGCGCCAGATGTACTGGTTCCCTGTCTCTCAACCAATGATGTATTCATGCTGGAAGCAGAATGGTTTCCCCCATCAATTGATGCCACATCGTCTTTAATACCTAAAAAGTTGCTATTTATAGGAGTATCTGCCCTCTGTTCAGTAAATGAATTTATGCTGCAATCTGATTGGTTTTCCTCGTCCCATGAATCTGGTTCATTTTTAATAATAATGGACAAATAATCCTCTTCCAAGCTGTCATTATTGCAGTCTTGCATGTCAAGAGTAGGTGTGTCTGTTCCCTGTATCTCTTCTGTAAGTGAATTAATGCTGCAATCTGATTGGTCTCCCTCTTCACATGAAGATGCTTTCTCTTTGACCCCATTGGCTGGAAAGGGCTGTTCTGCTGGAGAAATATCAGAGTTTGTGAGATTTCCATCAGTACAAATATCTGCTCCTTCAGTCCCAATCTTGCTTGTCTCATTATTATAACATAATGTTCCTCCCAGATCAGCTGTAATATCTCTCTTATCTTCATATTCACAGTCTGGTAAAGACACAAGCAGGAGAAATCATTAAAAGTTTTACAAAAGTATACACTATAGAGTCAAAAATAATGTCCACTTGTAGAACACGCACTGCTGCGTTGCAAACTACCTCAGAAGTAATGTCAGTACAAGGACTATTTGTATGAAGCACTGGGGGGGGTGTTAATGAGTTATTAGAGGCAAACAAACCTAAGTGTAATGGCAAGTTTTGGCTGGAGCAGGGTACAGGTCACAGTCCTTGGGCTCTGAAGCAATTGAAAAACATTTTCTAGAAGGATACGTGGCGCTTGCCACGTATGTTTCTGCCTGGAAACACTGTCTGCCTGGAAACACTTATTGCCTTAAACTAAAATAAAAGTTTGCTGCCAGTATAATAATATTCCAGAAAATACACGCTACTTCAAAACGCCTTGGCATGCATATGTTGGAATTCAATACCAGGAGATGTAAAAAGAAAATAATCAGAAGTACATAAACAGTCACCCCAACAGGCTCTGATACAGTATAAATAGTGCAGCCCAAAGACAGAATGGCAATGATTCCAGCAGAGAAGGGAGTCTGGCCTCTTTAGTGTCCTCGGCAACTTTGCAACAGCTACAGAAACTCTACATCTGTGTTTCTTTTGGTAACAATTTGAGTCTACTTGTTCAGTGAAAGAAACAAGGTTTCACGTTTTTGTTACTCACCCAGAGGGCGGAGCTGCCAGGAATTCTTCTTGATCACTTTCTTGTACAGATACTTTTTCCCCTTTGAAACATCCCATTCCTACAAGGAAAATAGATGGAAACCTGGTCAGTCCTTATGGCAACCTGTCACACACAATGTTCCAGTCATCCCCCAGCCAGAGAAAGGGATTATCATCCACTGTTACTAAACAATAAGGGGCCGCTGTACCCACCTCTCCAGTCAGCAGCTGGATGATGTTGGACATGAGTTCCAGGATCTTCTTGTCATTCTTGTTATTTTCCTTCTGTATGACGGAGCCAGGGGCATGCAGGGCCCCCCCATCATCTGACTTCTTCCTAGGGATGTAGTGCTAAATATTGAAAGGAAGAGAGAATGGTGTTTGAGCTGCAGAGAGACCCCCTTTGTACAGACAGACAGTCTCTTGTCAGTGTGCCAGTCACAGTGCCCCTCACCTCTCCAGTCAGCAGATAGATCATCTCCAGTGTCAGATTCAGGATTTTCTCATTCCGCTCATTTTTATCCTTCTTCTTCCCCTTCATCCCTGAAGAATAGAGCTAAGGTTACACTCAAGAATGATGAACTGTAAAACCTGTACTTACCCGCACTCTGAGCAGCAGCGACTCCCAGCAGCAGCAGCACCGACCCCCAGTCCCACAGCAGCACTGAACCCCAGTCCCACAGCAGCAGCAGCGACCCCCAGTCCCACAGCAGCAGCAGCAGCACCGACCCCCAGTCCCGCAGCAGCAGCGACCCCCAGTCCCGCAGCAGCAGCAGCGACCCCAGTCCCGCAGCAGCGACCCCCAGTCCCGCAGCAGCGACCCCCAGTCCCACAGCAGCAGCAGCGACCCCCAGTCCCACAGCAGCACTGAACCCCAGTCCCACAGCAGCAGCAGCGACCCCCAGTCCCGCAGCAGCGACCCCCAGTCCCGCAGCAGCAGCAGCAGCAGGAGTGACCCCAGTGTGAGACACACAGCCCATAGTAGAGGAGAGTGAGGGGTAAATGACAGAGGTGGGTGCCACACAAGGTAGGAATAAGGGAGGCAGCACATATGGGCTCAGTATATTGGGGTGGGGGGTCAGTACCTACCTGTGTGGAAGTTCCCAGAGTTCCCTGCTCCGGCTACAAACCAATGGTCCCGGGTGCTTGGGAGGTGGGAGTGAGAGCGGCTCAGTAAGGGACGGGAGACAATTCCCTACATATCTCTGTACCGCACTAATATCTCTCAGCTCCCCTCACACACAATGTATAAATCTACTTTATATCCCGGGGTAAATCACATATCCGCCAGTCCCAGCGACCTCATACTAAAAGTAAAGCCGAATGATTCCTTTTGTCTGCGGTTAGGGAAATTACCCGCAGTCCCTAACTATTAATCCAATCATGTCTTCTACAGCCTTCTGACACGCCCCTCGTTATGAATCGACGATATACAGCACTATCATGTTTGGTTGGCAGGATATCCAGTCCACTATTCTCCGTTTCTCTCCCGCCCCCTCCCCTCTTAGCCCTCGTTGCCCCTCCCCGTACAGTACATCCCGTACATACTGGCAGTCTCATTCCCGCCCCTTCCCCTCTTAGCCAATGAGTGAGTGTGTTCCGTCTTTTCTTGCCTAGATACAGACAACAATCTACTTTTTAGCCAGGAAAGTGACAGAGGCCGGTTCCCTGTGCTGCAAGTAATATTTGCCCCTCTGCTGGTTCGTTCCTGTGAATCAGATCTACAACGAGAGGCAGAAGAATAAGGTATGGAGGCTGTTTGATGCTCTCAGGTGTCACTGGCTCCTACTGGCTGTCTCTGTCCCGCCTCCTTCCTTTTTAACCTATCAGTGAGTTGTTCCAGACGCCAACCTGCTGAGTTAAAGGGGTAGTTCACCTTCATGTTAACTTTTAGGGTCAGTCCACACGAGCAGATTTGGGGCGACAATCTCCCTGAACTGCCTTCGCATGTCTTCCCGTCCGCTATAATGAAAAGTCAAGTGCGCTAAAGATGCCCGAAGTTTCTCTTTGGGAGGCTTCGGAAAATGAAGCACCGCATGTGCTCTAGCGCAGTCAACTTTTCATTATAGCGGACGGGAAGACACGCAAAGGCAGTTCAGGGAGATTGTCGCCCAGAAGAAGAGGTGGTTATTCGCCAGGCGACTAAATCTCCCCGAATCTGCCCGTGTGGACTGACCCTTAGTATGTTGTAGCCAACTGAGCACCACGCGCCTATTCTGCCTACCCCTTGGCCTGGCCCTGTGCAGAAAGGCCAATTCTAAGAAATATTTCAATTGGTCTTCATTATTTATTTTTCATAGTTTTTTTTTAATGATTTGCCATTTTCTTCTGTTTCTTTCCAGCTTTCGAATGGGGGTCACTGACCCCATCTAAAAACAAATGCTCTGTAAAGTTGGCCATAGATGTAAAGATTTTTAAAAGATCTTTTCGTTATCGTGAGACCAAGAAAACTGAGGGGAGCTGCCTGCTTGACCCTGCAAACATAAATAGATTGCACACTGGGACCGATAATTTTTTTTTCTCCACCTATGACTAAGCGCCGGAGAGTGCGAAACGCGTAAGGTGGGCCTTGTGGGGTCAATATGTATCTGAGTTTTAATGCTAATTTAAATAAAAATTATTTTTTTTTACTGAAGAAAAAAGCCTTGGGACAGTTATCTTTGGATATAGGAATTTTTTTTAAAGTAATACACAGGCCGATAAAAGCTGCAGACAGGCCGAGTCCGCAGCTTATCGGACTTTGTGTGGGGCCCTCCGTCCGGCTTCCCCGATCAATTTCTAGCCGAAAGTCGGGCAGATGTCGATCGGGCAGGGTAAAAAAATCCCGCCGGATCACATCTTGTTTGTTGATGCGGCCCCGCGATCTGCCCGTATGGCCTCCATTCTGATCCGATATCGCCCACCTCAATGTGGGAATATCATGGAGAGATCTGCTCGTTTGGCAACATAATGAGCGGATCTCCCTGTGTATGGCCACCTTTACTTTTACTTACTGACTGCTGTGGACACAATTCTCTAGTTTAGACAGTTGCTGGCCACTCTGCAGGGAAACAATCACACTCATGATTGGCAAAAAAGCAGTGTTCAGGGTTATTTCATGTTTTATTTGTCTAACCTGACCAACCTCTGGCAACATCTGAGTGAAACAGCCGCACTGGCAGCACTGTTCGTTTCCCTGCAGAACAGCCGGCTACAGTCTGGAGCAGGGTCGGACTGGGGGGCCCACAGGGGCTGCTGCCCTAGGCCCCCCTCCGGTGCCGGTGTGTGTGGCTCGTCTGTGCGCGGCACCGTGGTTGTGCACATGCGCATATCCTATGGTGAGAGTACCCGCTGCCCTGAACTAAACCACTAAACACAAATGGAACACTGCTTGTTGCATCTCACCTGCATCTGGCAGTTCAGTGCAATGCATTGGATACTGCGACAGAATAGGATCTGTGGACTCATGCATTGACATGCAGTGAAACACATAATAAGGCCACCACACAAGCAGATTTGGACTGGGAGTCAAAATAGGCCCTGGAATATCAGGTCCAAAAAGCTGCCCGTCTGTCTTATAAATAGTGACCATCCATGATCAGTAAGCAGTGTCGGACTCGGCCAGCAGGACACCATGAAAAAACCTGGTGAGCACCGGCCCTCATGGGCCCCAGCCGGTCCAGACCTGCTCCCCTGGCTGCCCTATAAAGAAATAAACCTGCTGCACCGTGTCCGTGAATGTGCCCATGCCAGGCCAGGGAATCGGAGGTCGGGAAAGGGCCCCTGGGGACTGCCAGGAGGGCCCTTCGTCTGCAGGCCAGGTGGGCCCCCAAGGCTCCAGTCCGACCCTGGACATCAGTGGCAGAGCAGTGACCTATGTCATGACATTTGGGGGCACGTTTGTGCCTTGTGAGGGCAGGGTCATGAAATTGCGAGCAGTTTGGAGTTTACAAGACAAACTCAGACAGTTGTGACCCAAATTGGATGAACCAGTGCCACCTCAAACTCAACCGAACAAAAACTGAACTAATCATCTTTCCACCTAAAGCCTGGTCCTACTCCCCTATTTACTATCTCAATTGATGGCTCATTAACCCTGGCAACTCAACTCGCTGTCTGGGGGTAATCTTTGACTCATCTCCCTCCTTTCTCTGATCATATTAACACGCTGTCAAAACCTGTCACTTTTTCTTGCGCAATATTGCCAAAATCCATCCCTTTCTTTTACCAGATACGTCCAAGACTCTCATGCATGCTCTCATCCTATCCCGACTAGATTACTGTAACCTTCTAATGGGCTTGGTTAAGGCATACAAAAGAAAGATAATGCACCAGGAGAGGACTGAGGGTTTCCTAGCGATTTTGTTGTATAATAATACACCAGAACCATGACTATCCTATAATTTATATACTCATTTCTGTCACACAACTCACTAAAACTTTGTGTATTATAATAAAGTACCCCCTGTTGCAAAATATGAGGATATTCGAAGTAACTTATAATATCCTTATATTTTAAAGGAGGGGGTACTTTATTCACTATATATAATGTATGCACTACTGTATCAATTAATAGAACAAACATGGGGTCATTACTATAATAGATACAATAATACACATGGGTGTTTCTTCATGCAATCCTGCTCAGTGCCTTTTGTATGTGTCCAATCACATAAGTTACAAGACCTCCTTCTATCCAATAGTGATAGTACCTACTACACAACATGGAACCACCAAATCACTAAAATCCAAAGTTGCTTCCAGGGCGCCAAACTCTGGCGAAGTTACACTAGCGTTGGCTAATTTGCATATGGCGGGAAGTTAAAGTACAATGGACGTACATTACACTACACAAGCCTGGGAAAGCTTCATAAAATAAAATAGAGTTGTTATATTGTCCTACACATGAGCCCAGTGTATAGTTTATGTGCCATATGGTAGGAAATGTAGGGGGGAGCCCGGGTACCCAAAAAAAAATTGATTGACTTTTGCAGCCTATCACCCTGAAAAAACTAAAAGACGAACTAAAAATGGAAGAAGCCCTATACATTCCATTGCACTTCGCCTGGTCTGAGGTGGTGAAGGTAAGTCTGGCGGAACAGGTAACGTTCAGTAAAATGTGCTTCTTGGTGAATTTGCGAAGTAACGCTCTTTCGCTAGAGGGAAATGTCCAGTGGCGATCCTAGAGGGGGGCGGGCCCTGGTGCGTGACGCGCAGCCGGGCCCCCGCCCCCTCCATACAGTTGCATTTGCCGGCATTTTCAGGGGCGAACGGACTGCCGGGGGGCCCTGGCCCGCACGCACCCCCTACTCCCCCGGTAGTTCCGCCACTGGAAACGTCGCCTGGCATAAGAGTGCAAAGTAGAGTCTATCTCCTTCGTTAGCGAAGTTGCGCCCATTAGTAAATTAGTAAGTGGGTACTTTCACCATGGGACAGAATGAGATCCCCACGTGGAGTAGCACATAAAAAAGCCACTGCACAAAGTTATGCCCTTGTATATGAGCCCTAATACATATACTGAATCCCTTATCCAGGTTTCTGGAACACTTCAGTTTCTGAGTGCCTAAAATGGTAAAGAGGAACTAAACACCCTCACACATTTAATGCAAAATTTTTTCTTCTATTTTTCACCAACATCATGAATTTACAACTGGAGCTCCCCTTTTGTTCTGGCCAGTTGCCAGAGGTTTTAGTGACTGAGGCAGGAGACTTTACATTACTTTGTCGTATTTTACCTCCCCTTTATCCCAATTACCACATTCCCTAATAAAGTGCAAAGCCCACAATAAAAAAGTCAGCAGCCAAAAGCATTACCATTTTATTTAGGGGTAATCCCCCTTAGAAAGGAATTATAGTAGCATCATAATTGTATGTTACTCTTCACTGTATATGTAAAGTTTAGCGATTCGCGGGTTCCGGCCAGCTCCTACACAAAATCTTCAGGTCTGAAGACCTAGCACTGCCCGTTTCCGGCGCCTAAATTTATAGACTTGCACCTGCCCCTTTTGTGACATCACTGTGGGATGGGTCTGGCACGGGTGAATAAATAGAGGGGTAACAGCTGGGCGGACCAGATATAGGTTGCATGGGGGCGGGTTAGGGACGGGTGCGGGTCGAGAATACAACACTAGTACAGTTACTATCCTAAGATGGTTTCTCTACTGTGTGTAACTGGGAATGTGCAGTAAGCAAATAACGACGTGCAAAACATTTCCCACAATCAGTGCAAGTGAATGGTTTCTCTCCTGTGTGAATTCTCAGATGTACATTTAGGTGTGAGGTACGGGCAAAACATTTGCCACATACAGTACAAGTGAATGGTTTCTCTCCTGTGTGAATCCTGAGATGTCTGGTAAGCAGTGACATACGGTAGAAACATTTGCCACATTCAGTACAAGGGAATGATTTCTCTCCTGTGTGAACTCTGAGATGTAAAGTAAGCTCTGGGCGACGGGTAAAACATTTTCCACATTCAGAACAGGAAAATGGTTTCTCTCCTCTGTGAATTACTGTATGCATCCCAAGCTCTCTGTAACTACGATAACATTTCCCACATTCAGTACAAGTGAATGGTTTCTCTCCTGTGTGAATTCTGAGATGTGTGTTGAGGCCTGAGCGACGGGTGAAACATTTCCCACATTCAGAACAGGAAAATGGTTTCGCTCCTGTGTGATATTTTTTATGGATTCTTAGGCCTCCATGATTTCTGAAGCATTTCCCACATTCAGTACAAGTGAACGGTTTCTCTCCTGTGTGAATTCTGAGATGTGCTGTAAGGCCTGAACGACGGGTAAAACATTTCCCACATTCAGAGCAGGAAAATGGTTTCCCTGCTCTGTGATATTTTTGATGGGTTCTTAGGCCTGACCGATCTGTAAAAAAGTTTCCACATTCAGAACAAGTAAATGGTTTCTCTCCTGTGCGACTTCTTTCATGTGCAGTTAGATCAGAATGACCCAAAAAAAGTTTCTCACACCCAGAACGGACAAATGGTTTTGCTCCAGTGTGAGTTTTCTGGTGCTTGAGGAAACCGGCCTTAGTACTAAAGTGTTTATGGCACTCAGAACAGTTATACATGTTCATGATGGGAATAGGAGCATCTGTTCCCTGTACTTGTTCTGTGGGATAATCTACACAGCCATCTGAATGGTTTCCCTCTTCACATGAAGCTGTTTCCTCTTTAATTCCATTTGATATATAATTAGCTGACAAGTTGTTATTCAGGCTGCATCCCATGACAGGAGTAGCTGTATCTGTTTCCTGTATCTGTTCTGTAAGTGGATTATTGCTGCACTCTGATTGGTTTCCCTCTTCCCACAAAGCAGCTTCCTCTTTAATCCCATTGGCTGGTGGGGGCTGTTCCACTGGAGAAATTTCAAGGTTTGTGGGACTTTCGTTGGTACAAAATTCTGTTCTTTCAGCCCCAATCTTGCTTGGCTCATCATTATTATTATAACATAATGTTCCTCTCAGATCAGCTGTAATATCTCTCTTATCTTCATATTCACAGTCTGGCAAAGATACAAGCATAAGAAATCATTATCACATTGTATACACCCCTGCACCACCTGGACTCCCATCTCAGTCATGAGGTTTTCCACCGATGCTGCAATTCTTCATGCAGATGTTGGAGGAAATGCCCATGGTTTCAGGAGGGTCTGGATCAACAGGGCCCACCAGGTTTCTTCCCTGTGTTCTGCCCACTCCAGCCCTAAAGGATGATATTACGGGGCTTGTTTGTCAAATGTCAAATTTTATAGCTATGTGAGCTTTTTTAGACCTCGAATGAACTAAATTTAAGAAAAAACTCGAATCAGCAAGTTCGGGGTTAACAACCTGAATATTAGCGTTTTTCGCAAAAACAAAAAAAACAACTCAAATTGATTGAGTTTTCAAGCAAAACCCTCTGGAAAAAACTCGAACATCATGAAGTCTATTAATATCTACAAGTGGTTCATAGGACCTCTGCCATTGACTCCTACATGACCTCAACTTTTTTGGATTCAAGTTGTTTTTTCATGGACGGAGTATAATAAATCTCGAAAAATCAAAAATACAATTCCATTGTAGAAGGTGTTTAATGTAAGAAGTCCCTATTATATCCCAAGTGACTTGAATGTCCTGGGTGATCCAAGCGTTGATAGGCTGAACTTTGTGGTCGTTATGGAAGTATTTTATGACTTGGGATGAAGGAGAGGTTATATATATGATGTGTGATTTGATTAGAATTAGATATGGAGTTTGTATAAACAGTATGGGAGGCAGTGACAGAGGGATAAATACAGAAGTATGAGAGGAGACTTACAGAATCGCAAAGCATTAAACTTTGTGTTACGGCAGTAAGTGTATAGTGGGGAAAAAAATAAAAATTTGATATGATATTCTGTGCGCCAGAAGCGTAACTAGAGGGGGGCGGGCCCTGGCGCAGGACGCGCAGCCGGGCCCCCGCCCCCTCCGTACACCCGGAAACTGCCCGGGTATATGCGCCGCACAGCGGCGCGCATACTGCGCGGACTGCCGGGGGACCCTGAGGGGGTGCGGGCCCTGGCCCGCTCGCACCCCCTGCTCCCCCAGTAGTTCCGCCACTGCTGTGCGCTGCACCCATTACTCACCCAGTGGGCGGAGCTGCTGGGGCTCCTCCTTTATTCCTTCCCTGTAAAGGTCCTTGTTTCCTTTTATATAATCCCACTCGTCCAAGGAAAAATAGATGGAAACCTGGTCAGTCCTTATGGCAACCTGTCACACACAATGTTCCAGTCATCCCCCAGCCAGAGAAAGGGATTATCATCCACTGTTACTAAACAATAAGGGGCCGCTGTACCCACCTCTCCAGTCAGCAGCTGGATGATGTTGGACATGAGTTCCAGGATCTTCTTGTCATTCTTGTTATTTTCCTTCTGTATGACGGAGCCAGGGGCATGCAGGGCCCCCCCATCATCTGACTTCTTCCTAGGGATGTAGTGCTAAATATTGAAAGGAAGAGAGAATGGTGTTTGAGCTGCAGAGAGACCCCCTTTGTACAGACAGACAGTCTCTTGTCAGTGTGCCAGTCACAGTGCCCCTCACCTCTCCAGTCAGCAGATAGATCATCTCCAGTGTCAGATTCACCATTCTCTCCTTCTTCCCCCGCTCCTCCTCCTCCTCATTTTTCTTCTTCTTCTTCCCCTTCATCCCTGTGTCACTCGCTTCCTCCCACATTCCCATTGGCTCCTTGTGGGAGGGACTGACCTGGAAACAAGCGGTTAGACATTACTATGGAGGATTATTCCCAGCAATATTTCCCAGTAGAATTACACTGGCCCAGCACTGACCCCCAGTCCCACAGCAGCAGCAGGAGTGACCCCAGTGTGAGACACACAGCCCATAGTAGAGGAGAGTGAGGGGTAAATGACAGAGGTGGGTGCCACACAAGGTAGGAATAAGGGAGGCAGCACATATGGGCTCAGTATATTGGGGTGGGGGGTCAGTACCTACCTGTGTGGAAGTTCCCAGAGTTCCCTGCTCCGGCTACAAACCAATGGTCCCGGGTGCTTGGGAGGTGGGAGTGAGAGCGGCTCAGTAAGGGACGGGAGACAATTCCCTACATATCTCTGTACCGCACTAATATCTCTCAGCTCCCCTCATAGCGACACAACTGATTCCTTTTGTCTGTGATTACAAACATTACCCTCAGCCATTAACTCTAAGTCCCAGCCCTCTGACTATTAAGCCAATCATATCCTCTGCATCAGTTGGCCCCTCCCCTCTCAGGAAGGACAAAGGCTACTCTGGCTCTATCAGGTTTGGTTGGCAGGATACAGTGTGGGCTATTCAATGTGTGAGCCCCGCCCCCTACTAGTGAGTGTTGATTTGCTGGCAGTTTGTCTGTAAGCCAGTGAATGTGTGTTGCCTTTTCCTGTCAGACACACAGCAGCTGACAAGTCCCACACACAGTATAATGTATATAACAAGCTGGATCATATGGACAATAGAAAAGTCTCTTTATTCAATGGGGCAGAAACTTGAGCAACAGAGAACTGGTACAAAGGAACATATTACAAATGAGTTAAATAAAATCAAAATATAGACTGTAAAGTAGAGCTGGGCCACTGGTATTGCCATCCGAGACAATAAAACGTTGTGCCGGGACTCCTGCCTCAGGAAGAGATTGGGCAGGACAAGGGTATAATCTGGGATGTTTCCCTGCGAGTGGCCAAGGGGACCCCCATGATGATAGAGAGAGAGAGTAGGAGTTGAGAGGACAACACTAAAGGGGTGGCCTTACCAAGTGTCCAATTTGGATCCTTCTTGTCCATACATAGACATCTATATAAATTAGATATGCACCGAATCCACAATTTTGGATTCGGCCGAACCCCTGAATCCTTTGTGAAGGATTCAGCCAAATACCGAACTGAATACGAACCCTATATGCAAATTAGGGATGGGAAGATTTTGTTACTTGTTTTGTGACAAAAAGTCACGCGATTACCCTCCCCACCCCTAATTTGCATATGCAAATTAGGATTCGGTTCGCCCAGGCAGAAGGATTCGGCCGAATCCAAATCCTGCTGAAAGAGGCCGAATCCTGGATTCGGTGCATCCCTAATATAAACGTACAAATGTCCTCCAATGAATGAGATTCTGCACTCGCAGGACTTCTGTAGAAAACACAGGCAGATATATTACTTTTCCTAACAAGGATATTTATGTTGTACATTAAATACTCAGTGTTAGACATGTCATCCTGTTGGTTTCCATTCTGTAGTCCTTTATATTGTATTTCACATTTTTGTGGAATTTGGTTCAACTACTTTTCCTGTTTGTCCTTTTCCCCTTTCAATCTCTAATGCCCTTCCATCTGCTTTGAATTTCTTTGGCTGCAGGGGGGGATGGAGAAAAAATGAATATTGTTACAATGAGTACTACATTTCAGATGAGCCACATAGTATGACAGTACTAAACCACATAGTATGACACTAAAGTGATGTTTTGAACCAGCCATACTTGTAATGATTGCCACTTACCCAGTAAAAAAAACACCACGTCCACAGGCTGTATGCATCCCCTCTGCATATGCTTGCAACACATATGATACGCCCCACATATATGATTATAAAATAAAAAATTGTGTCAAGCATTTACCTTTTTTTTTTTTTCAGCATCTGAAAGAGCTTCCCAGCCTGTAATAAGTAGAACTGCCACCTCATCCCACAGTTCTTTCCTTATCAGCTTATTGTGATATGATGGTAACTCTGTCATATACAGAGCTGGTCGAGCTTCCACCAAATCAATCAGCCTATCTGTATCAAAATGCTGCTTTACCAAAGGCATTTTTCTGGAAATTGTTGTCGCGTTGCGTCCTCCTCGAAACAAAGCGTCTGAATGACGATGCAGCGCCCTCGTAACTACGTGCTCACGACTTGATGCCGTAGAATATACGTTTAGCATTCTTACATACGCATTTCCGTTGACGTCATGCTGCTAAGGATATTATCACAGCTATTTGTCTCCCCGTCTGTTTGTTACAGGCGTTTTTGTATACTTCACTATGGCGCAAATTCACTAAGCCGCGAAGCACCGAACGCTAGCGTTAATTCCCTAGCGTTAATTTGCTAGCGTTTGGCATTTTCGCTACTGCGCAAATTCACTAACGTACGCTGGCATAGTTTCGCTAGTGTTAATTTGCACCCTTACGCCAGGCAAATTTTTGCTAGCAACGAAACTACGCAAATTCACAAACTTGCGCAGTGTACTGAACGCTACCTTTTACGCTAGACTTCCTTCACCACCTCAGACCTGGCGAAGCGCAATAGAGTAGATAGAGATTGTTTCCAAAAAAGTCAAAATTTTTTCTAAGTCCCAAAAAATGCTGGCGTGTTTTCTACATGATGGGTGATAGGCTGAAAAAGATCGAAAAATTTTTTGGGGCTCCCCTCCTTCCCCCCTACATTTCCTGACTCATGGCAACTTACCTAGACAGTGGGCACATGTATAGGGCAAAATAAAATTTTTATTTGCAGATTTGAAGGTTTTCTAGGCATTTGTAGTGCTGATACGTGTTCCTCCATTGAAATTTGAATTTGGCGCTGTATGCAAATTAGCCTTCGCTAGCGTAACTTCGCTTTACATAGCGAATCAACGCTAGCGCAACTTCGCAACCTTACGCTACCCCTGAGCGCAACTTCGGATTTTAGTGAATTTGCGGAGCGCTGGCGAAACTACGCCTGGCGAAGTGCGGCGAAGTTGTGCCTGGTGCAACTTTTCATCTTAGTGAATTTGCCCCTATGTCTCTGCTATTTTCCTATTATCGTTCCGAAAAAGGGTCTATGTGCGTTTTCAAGCTACTGGCGCTTTTAAATAGCGTTGTATGCATGGTACCTGATGCTTTCCTTTACTTTCTATGTACAGACAAAACGAGCGACTAGTCGCCCCTACTCTCTTTTTAAAAACGCGGGCGACAAATGTGAATCAACCCTAAATCTCCTCATTTATCTAGTGTAATTGTATGAATTGTCGGCTTCCAGAAGGTTTTCCTCATACAGTGTTATAAGTTGGTCCACGAGTGGTAACCAGGGCAGAATTCTTTCCATGATGAAGAAGAACCTCAGAACAACATATAACCAAGTCAATGGTCAAGGCATTAGGGGGGGACAGGGGGTACTGCTGCCCAGATGGTTTGGGGAGTTAAGGGGGGCCCAGCAGTGCTGCACTTACTTGCAGAGCCAGGCCCCTGCCATCAGTGAGCTGCAGACTTCGGAAGGGAGAGAGGGCTGGAGCTCCGATGACATCTATCTTCCTTCTTGTGCTCTGATTCGCCATGAAGTATAAGTCCCGGGAAAGCTGCATGGGGATTGGATGGGTGAAGTTTGAACCTCCCCTCTACTTTATCCAATCACCATGCGGCAGCATCCTGCATGGAACCTATCGTTCTGCACAATTTAGTATCATCTGCAAAAATAGAAACAGTACTTTCAATGGCCACCTCCAGGTCATTAATAAACAAGTTGAAAAGCAAGGGACCTAGTACAGAGCCCTGCGGTACTCCACTAACAACACTGGTCCAATTAGAAAATGTTCCATTTACCACCACTCTTTGTAGTCTATCTTTTAGCCAGTTCTATATCCAGGTACAAATACCAGGCCAAAATTCCTTAATTTAACCAGTAGCCTTCTGTGTGGCACTGTATCAAATGCTTTAGCAAAGTCTAAGTAAATCACATCCACTGCCATCCCAGAATCCAGGTCTCTACTTACATTCTCAAGAAATTAAGTTAGTCTGGCAAGATCTATTACACATAAAACCATGCTGGAACACACTCATAGTATTATGATTTGCTATAAAGTCCAGTATCTTATCCTTTATTAACCCTTTGAAAAACTTTCCTACCACTGACATCAGACTAACTGGCCTATAGTTTTGAGGCTGAGAACGGAATCCGTTTTTGAATAGCGGCACCTTATTAGCAATTCGCCAGTCTCTTGGCACCATGCCAGACCTCAATGAAGCCTGAAAAATGAAAGAATGATATAAAACATATTCCAACTGGGCCAGAGTTGTGACTGGAGCACATTGAAATAAAAGTAATAGTGAGAGACAGAGCTGGGCCAGTTAATAGTGTTGTACAAGACAATAAGCCGTGACCCGGTGCCCTTCACCCATTTGTTGTGTTTGCTACAAAGCCAAACCTTCCCTTCCCCGTTGGGTTCTAATGTCAAAATCATGGAAAAATTTTTTACCAATCTGGTTTTAGCAGCAGCTTGTACTGGATTCAAGAGAAAATTTCCTGATTTAAAATACATTTTATCATATCTAAAATCTCTCTGTCTACAGGATGCTGTCAGTTTTAGATATGGAAATTTTGCAATTAGAAAGACATTTTTGAACAATTTGTCCTCTTATTTAGATACTTTAAATTCTAATGACAAACTGATGTTTAATAAATTCATGTGACTCCCGGAGAGCATTCTATTCACTCCCCTTGATGTTCTATAGGTTACTTGTTTTCAGCATTCATTTCTTTTTATGAGAGAGAGGAAAGTGTTATTCAGTTTGAAAAATTGTCCATTTGCAGTTACTTCTGAAATTTGCAACGTTTTCTATATTCCATTTTACTTTGTACTGTAATCTATTTCTTTGTATCCATCTTAAGTATGCTAACTTACTTTTGTTGTGCAATTATTTGTTATTTGTCACTTTGCATTTTCAAATGCCAATAAATCTAATTGGAAAAGAAAGAAAATCATGGAAAATGCTTTTAGGCAGGGGCACAATGTGTAATTGGATACTTGCAACATTCAGCATCCAATATTTACTTCAAAGCAAACTAGTTCAGTCAGTGGCATAAATAAAGTAACTATTAGTTAAAACGTAACCTGTAATAAAGTTTATTAATAAAAGCGCTCTTTTCTACAAACACACTGCTCAAACGACCTGTTTGCAGCGCTGGACCTTGTTCATAAAAAAATCACAATATTAAAAACCGCAAACGATGGCTGAGTAGTGTTTCAACAGAGATATTCCTCATAGAAAGCTATTTAATGTTTTAAAGTAATTCAAAGCACAAAGTCACTCGCTCCCTCCCTTCCATAGGTAACCCCCATGCAGATCCTGCCTATCTACGTAGGGACGAAGTGGGAGCTAAGTACACCACTGTCCAGCTATGTCGCCCTACGCGTTTCACAGACTAACCCGGCTTCTTCCAGTTTAAATAGGCAAATAGGTTTCATAGGTAGCGTCACGTATGTCAGCGCCAGAACATTTTGCCCACACTTGCTTCTATGCCACATACTGCACGTGTCCTGCGAATGCTATGTTGGATACCATGGTGACCAACACACACATTCACTAAGATTTGTAGTTGCGCCAGGTGTAACTTCGCCGCACTTCGCCAGGCGTAGTTTCGCCAGCGCTCCGCAAATTCACTAAAATCCGAAGTTGCGCTCATGGGTAGCATAAGGTTGCGAAGTTGCGCTAGCGTTGATTCGCTAAGCGAAGTTACGCTAGCGATGGTTAATTTGCAAATGGTGCCAAATTCAAATTTCAATGGAGGAATATGTAGCAGCACTACAAATGCCTGGGAAACCTTCAAAACATCAAATACAATTTTTATTTTGCCCTACACATGTGCCCACTGTATAGTTAAGTTGCCATGAGTTAGGAAATGTAGGGGGGAAGGAGGGGAGCCCCAAAAAAATTTTCAATATTTTTCAGCCTATCACCCATAATATAGAAAAAACGCCAGCGTTTTTTGGGACTTAGAAAAAATTTTAACTTTTTTTGAAGAAATCCCTATCTACACTATTGCGCTACGCCTGGTCTGAGTTAGCGAAGGAAGTCTAGCGTAAAAGGTAGCGTTCAGAACAATGTGCGTTAGTGAATTTGCGTAGTTACGTCCATTGTGCAAATTCGCCAGGCGTAAGGGTGCGAAGTTACACTAGTGAAGTTACGCCAGCATCCGTTAGTGAATTTGCGAAGTAACGAAAATGCCCAACGCTAGCGAATTGACGCTAGCGTTAGGCGCTTTGGCGCATAGTGAATTTGCCCCATGAGTTTTCCCTACATAGATTCTGCCACAGCCACATCTCATAACAAATACTACACCAGTGGTTTTGCAGTTAATAAAATGTGCTACTTTGTACTTCTTAAAGGAGAAGGAAAGCTACGGAGGCATTTTATTGGCAATAGATTAGCTACAATAGTGCAAGCTAGAATGCTATATTTATTCTGTAGAATGTTTTACCATACCTGAGTAAAAATCTCTTGAAACTCTCTGTTTGTTTAGGATAGGAGCTGCAGTATTAACATGGTGTGACATCACTTCCTGCCTGAGTCTCTCCCTGCTCTGGGCTCAGATTACAGCAGAGAAGGGAGGGGGGGAAGAAAGAGGAGCAAACTGAGCATGCTCTTGCCCAGGGCAATGAGGTTTAAGCTGAGGGCAGGAAGTCTGATACAGAAGCCCATGAGTACACAATCGAAGGAAAGAAATGCAGTGTTTCTTTTGACAGGGGACTCAGAGCAACATTACTTTGGGGGTTTACTGGTATATTTAGATGGACCTTTCTGATAAGGCTTACTTAGTTTTAACCTTTCCTTCTCCTTTAATATCCATTCTGCCCACAATGCATGCAGTTTTTTCAATATAGGGGCATCCTACGCAGTTACCACATCTGTAACACCCCTTGGTTTTATCTGTCAACCATGTGGACTTCATGGGGATATTGTAATGGCTTTGTATTAGCTGTTCCCTTAGGTTTCTACTTCTCCTAAAGTAAGTAGAGGTCTATCCCCAATTATTTGCTGAAGGTCTCTGTCTTGTTCTAGTATGTGCCAGTTCTTAGTCAAGATTTGGGTTATTTCTTTGTGTTGCATAATGAAATCTCCAATTTCCTTAGTCTTACAGGCTGCACACTCACTAATGGGTTAAGTCCCTCACCAATCCTGTAGCACAGGAAAAACAAATTGGTTGGATTAGTGGAAGAGTTTATATGCCGAGAACTGAAGAAGCTGCTCGGATGAGTAGTGAAACCTCTTCATTGATTACTCAGCAAGTCCAGTTGATTTTAGATTTACCTATACTAGATATACCATGAACTGGATGAATGAAAATCTTCATAGTCATACCTGAGGGTGAGTTTCCCAGGGGTAGTGCTTCCTTAGGCTTGTTTGGGAGTTTCTTTCAGCGCTGCAGATGAGGTTTGGCAGGCTGAAATCATAAGTGCGGCAGTTTCTCCCTGAGGTCCGACGCATAGAGTTGAAGATAGCGATCGTGTAAGGAGATTACATCATCATTGGTCGCAAGTGAGGTGCGCGATGCTAGAAGACCCGGTTCCCTTTTTCAAGGAGGCGTTTTCTTTGACCGGTAAATGGGTACATTAAGGCATCTGCGTCAGTGCTACATGCCTCATTGGTGCAGTTCTGTGGCTGAGGCTGCTATACTGTGTGTCAAAGGCTGCTAAGATATATATCTTGTAGCAGCAGGGTTGTGGTGGCTATTAATGGACTAAAGGCTAACTTATTCCCTTTATCTTTTGGTAGATGTCAGAGGGCAAAAGGAAGAGAAAAAGCAAACACAGGAGTTGCTCTGTCTGTGATCAGCTAATTCCTGAAGAATGGCCATCAAACATCTGCCAAGCTTGTACCAACCATAGCCAAGATAAAATAGGAGCGTTTATGTCTTGGTTTAAGGACATTATGAAAAAATCTTTTGAAGCTTTTCATAATTCAAAAGGGATGACTAGTCAACCCAGAACCATGAGTGACTCGGGTGCAGAAAGTGAACTGGGGGAAATAAGTTCTTCTGATCCTTCTTCTACTTCTTCAAAAAAAAATAAAGTAATGTATCTATTTCCTGTGGAAAAAATGCCTAGGCTAATTAAAAAGTCAGAAAAGTAGTCTGCCTTAAAGCTTCTACTTCAAATTCGGGGGATAAGTCGGCTCTACCTTTCTTTTCAGAAAAGAAACAAGTCTGTTTTCCAATGCATGATTAATTAAAGCAAATTTTCCGCGATGAAGGGAAAAATCCAGGGGGAAAAAAAGGAGAGGAATAAAAGATTCAAACAGATGTTTCCTTTTGAGCCATGGCTGAATGGGAAGATTCCCCCTGAAAGTTGACACAGCAGTTGCCAGGTTATCTAAACGCACAACAATTCCAGTAGAAGAGAGTGCTTTAAAAATCCTATGGATTAGAGGGCAGAATGTGCCCTTCTGGGATCTTATGTGGCTGGGGCCAATGTTTGCAAGCCATCATTAGCTGTGATTTCAGTTTCCAGATCGTTAAAGTTCAGGTTGAATGCTCTAGAAGAAGACATTGATGCAGAAACTTCTAGAGATGATCTGCTGGATATGTTTTATCCTATTAGACTAGCTACAGATTTTTTGTGTGATGTGGCAGTGGAGTCTTTCAAGTTGGGAGCAAGAACTATTTCTTTATCCACTTCAGGGAGAAGAGCCTTATGGCTAAAGGCTTGGATGGCTGATTTAGCATCAAAGAACAAGCTTATTTTAAATGCCCTCGGAGCCTGGCAAATTGTTTGGTTCCACCTTGGACAATCTTCTGGAAAGTTTAGTAGCTGGGAAAGGGAAGACACTTCCACAAGACAAATCGAAGGTTCAAAAAAAAGTTATTTTTTTCATTCCTCAACCAGAAGATTCTCCCCACAGTCTTCTAGGTCTAGAAGACCTTTCAGAGACAGAGAAAACAGAGATAAGTTCCGTAACAGGCCTTTCAAGTCCACGTTTCCATCAAAGGAATTTAATCAAAAGAAAGACTTTGGCCAGAATAAGTCACCTAATTTCTAAAGCCAGAGGTCAAGAGGAGGTTGGGGGAGACTGACTTTTTAATTCCTCATTTGGCAGCAAACAACCTCTGATGCATGTATGTTAAACGTGATAAAAGAAGGTTATTTCATTAACTTTCAGAAACAGCCCATACAAATATTTTGCATAACGAAAAAGGGGCAAGACCCTTTAAAACAAGAGGCTATTATAACGGTAGTAAGTCTGTTTCTGATCATGAAAGTGCTAGAAATGGTTCCTCAAGAAAAAGTAAAAATGGGAATTTACTCAAAGATATTTTTGGTTCGCAAACAGAATGGCTCCTTCAGATTGGTGGTAGATCTAAAGTTTCTCAACCAGTTTATAAGATTAGAAAAGTTCTGAATGGAAACCATCAGATCTGCAATAAATATATTACAACAAGGAGAGCTACTTATTACAATAGATCTAAAAGATGCGTACCTACATGTACCCATTCATCCTCTTGGCCAAAGGTACCTTCGAATTGCAGTTTTGAACAAAGACAAGGTTTTTCATTTCCAGTTCAGAGCATTACCCTTTCGGATAACCTCAGCTCCAAGGGTATTTACCAAAGTGATTGTGGTTCTAGCAGCAGCACTGAGGGAGTAAGGTGTTTTCGTAGTACCGTACCTAGACAATTGGCTGCTAAAGGCAAGGAGTCTGGAGCAGATGGATCATCACTTGAAGAAAGCGTTGCGTATGATAGAATCTCATGGTTGGATAATTAACAAAAAATCAATGCTACGGCCATCTACCTCAGTAAAATTCTTCGGTCTACAGTAAGATACTTTGCAGATGAGAACATTTCTTCTGTCAGAGAAGATAGCAACGCTTATGGCAACAACAAAAGAGTTTCTGAAGCATCCAAAAATACCAATTTGTCAGGCCATGAGGTTATTGGGTCTGATGACAGTTTCGACAGAAGCAGTTCCTTGGGCAGGGGAGCTCCACCAATGAGGTGAGCTGAGATCACCCGCCTCAGGCGGCATCGCCAGAGAGGATTCCAGGGGCAGCAAAAATCCGCTCCTGCAGAAATTCGGCTGTACTATTGTGAGAGAGAGCGAATTTGCGCTCTCCGCAATAGTGTTCCTGCCTCCACTCCCGACAGGTAAGCCGGCGAGGGGGGCGGCATTGCAGGAGCCACCTCAGGCCTCCTCAATCCTCGAATTTCAAAGAGCTCAAGGCAGTCCGCCTGGCTTTGAAGAGTTTCAAGAAGGTTCTGAGGAACCAGGAAGTGATGGTCCAGTCGGACAACACAACTACAGTCTCTTACATAAATCAGCAAGGGGGAAGGAGAGCCCCTTTACTAATGAGGGAATGTCAGAAATTGATGTTCTGAGCAGAAGAGAATTTGACATTTATCAGAGCAATTTACATAAAGGGGTCAGAGAATTGTCTGGCAGATAAGCTCAGCAGGAAGATCATAGATCAAAAATAGTGGGAGCTGAATCAACAAGTATTTTTGGAAATTGTCGATAGCACCTTTTTGGCCAAGGAGAGTTTGGTTCATGGATCTGATGATTCTATCCAAGGGAGTGTATTGGGCACTTCTGCAGATGAAAGATCTGTTATCTTTACCACCTTATAGCTAATCAAGGTCTTTCTCAAGAAGTTGTACAAACGCTTTTACACTCGTAAGCAGTCCACCTCCAAAGTGTACAATAAAGTTTGGAGAATCTTCTGTTCATGGTGTTCCCAGAGAGATTTTCAGTCAAAGACTTGTTCTGTAGCAGGAATTTTGAAATTTGTGCAAGACTGTTTTGATAAAGGGTTGAAGCCAGCCTCCATTTCAGCTATTTCATCTAGAGATTTAACCTCAGAGCCTTTGAATAAATGCTTTATAATGAGGTTGAGACTGTCAGTGAAAACTCCTGTAGTGAAAAAACTTTTGGCACGGAAGACGGCGTTTCTAGTATTACATCAGCTAGAAGGGTAGGAGAATTGCAGCAAATCCACCTTATTTCATCTTGGGTGAAGAATACAATTTCATTAGCATATAAATCCTTGGACAAAGATCCTCCTGATCAAATTAGAGCGCATTCTACGCAAACAGTTTCAACCTCCTGAGCAGAAAAACCGGCATTGAGCTTGGAAGAAATTTGTAAGGCAGCTACATGGAGCAGTATTTATACCTTTACAAATTTCTACTGCCTTGACTTAGCAGCCTTAAATGATGCCACCTTTGGCAGATGGATTCTGGAGGCAGTACTTAAAAATCCTTAATCCTGCCCTGTTTATTCTAGCTTGCTAGATCCCATTAATGAGTGTGCTGCCTGTAGGACTAAGGAAAAGAAAAAATGTATACTTCAGAAATTTTCTTTTTCTTTAGTCCGCAAGGCAGCACACATTTTCCCTCCCCAAAATAAAAGTGTTGGCATGCTCTGGTGTACTTACTTGTTTCATTATTACCTTGTAAATAGAACACTGGGGAAGGAGGGACAGGGGAGGTAATTATACGCTTAGTAATTGTTATTCATCATTTGTTTTTCCTGTGCTACAGGATTGGTGAGGGACTTTACTCATTAGTGAGTCTTCCGGACTAAAGAAAAAGAAAATTTTGGGAAGTATACATTTTTTTCTTCAATCTCATTTGGATAGTCTTGCTCTGCTTAATCTGAACTTTTTGTTTCTTAGTGATTAAAAGGGAATTTCTGTCCATAGCCAGTGCTCTTTTAGAGGCGATTTTTAGTGAATTGTGACAGTATCCCCTCAGTCTGAATCTCTCATATAGTTTCTTGGCTTCCTCTTTAAAGTCCTCCAAAGTACTATATAACCTTCTTAAGTACTGTCCTGTCGGTATCCCTCTAATAGTATTCCGGGGATGTTGACTGTTCTCGTGTAATAAACTGTTGGTCGCCGTTTTCTTTCTATATACAGTAGTATGCAGATTGTTATTTTGACCACGATAGATCCGTATATCGAGAAAGTTGATAGTGTCGTTATGGATCTTGGCAGTCACCTTCAGATTAATAGTATTGGTGTTTAGTTTATTGATAAATTCAAAGAAACATTTCTGTGTGCCAGACCAGAATATTACTACATCATCGATGTAGCGTAACATCATATATATCATCATATATTTCATCCCTTTCAGGCAAGTCTTCTCATTTTCATTTGTTCTCCATCAATCTTGTCATCATCTGTTATTAATTTTGCCCCCCCCCCCTCACCCCAGGAATAAGGTCAGACAGACAGACACACACAACAATACGTGCAGGCAAAGTAGTACAGTTTTATTAAAGGGAATCATCTATTATCCAAAAGAAATTATAATTTGGTAGCATCATCAACTGTATGTTATTCACTCATCATTGTATAGGTACAGTTACTGGTTTCTCTCCTGTGTGTGACTGGGAATGAGCAGTAAACTGGTAACGATACATAAAACATTTGCCACATTCAGTACAAGTGAATGGTTTCTCTCCTGTGTGAGTTCTCAGATGAACAGTAAGGTCGTAGCTTTGGGCAAAACCTTTCCCACATATAGTGCAAGTGAATGGTTTCTCTCCTGTGTGACCTCTGAAATGTCTGGTAAGCAGTGATATACAGGTGAAACATCTCCCACATTCAGTACAAGTGAATAATTTCTCTCCTGTGTGAATTCTGGAATGAACAGAAAGGTCATGGCTATGGGTAAAACATTTGCCACATTGAGTACAAGTGAATGGTTTCTCTCCTGTGTGACTTCTGAGATGTCTGGTAAGCTGTGTCATACGGGTGAAACATTTCCCACATACAGTACAAGTGAATGGTTTCTCTCCTGTGTGAATTCTGAGATGTCTAGTAAGATGTGACATACAGGTGAAACATTTGCCACATTCAGTACAAGTGAATAATTTCTCTCCTGTGTGAATTCTGAGATGGCTGGTAAGCTGTGACATACAGGTGAAACATTTCCCACATTCAGTACAAGTGAATGGTTTCTCTCCTGTGTGACTTCTGAGATGTCTGGTAAGCTGTGACATACGGGTGAAACATTTCCCACATTCAGTACAAGTGAATAATTTCTCACCTGTGTGAATTCTGGAATGATTGATAAGGTCACGGCTATGGGTAAAACATTTGCCACATTCAGTACAAGTGATTGGCTTTTCTGCTTTCTGACATTGAGTTAAAGTTGAAGTCAATGGTTTCTTTGCTGTGTGAATTAGGAGATGTGTCTTAAGGCCTGTGCGACGGGTGAAACATTTGCCACATTCAGAGCAGGAAAATGGTTTCTTTTGTGTGTGACTTCTCTGATGTACAATAAGGTCTGAATGACACACAAAATATTTCTCACACACAGAACAGACAAGTGGATTTACTTTGTTGTGAGTTTCCTGATGCTGGAGAAGACCGGCTTCAGTAGTAAAATCTTTATGGCACTCAGAAGAGTTATTCATCTCCATGAAAGGAGTAGGTGTATCTGTTTCCTGTATCTGTTCTGTAAATGGATTAATGCTGCAATCTGATTGGTTTCCCTCTCCACATGCAACCACTTCCTCTTTAATATCATTGGCTGGTGGGGGCTGTTCCACTGGAGAAATGTCAGGGTTTGTGGCACTTCCGTTGGCACAAAAAACTGCTCCTTCAGCCCCAATCTTGCTTGTCTCATTATTAGAACATAATGTTCCTCCCAGATCAGCTGTAATATCTCTCTTATCTTCATATTCACAGTCTGGCAAAGACACAAGCATGAGAAATTATCACATTTTATACATATCTGTAGGGATGTATTGTGTCAGGAGATGAAGGAATAGAAGAAGCAGAAACACTGGAACTGTCACCCCAACAGGCTCAGATATAAAACTGTAATGTAGCACTTTGTCCAATCACAAAGGCATGAACAGCAATGGGGATGGCAGAGAAGGGAGACTGATTGGGCTGATAGATCCCCAATGCCTACAACACTCAAGAGATCAGCTGGAATCTGAGTGGGTCTGTCTGGTCCATTTTTGTCCACTTGGAACATTTCTCCCAACCCGGATAAACATCGAATGATCTTTCCTTATGTACAAACTGCTCCTTAGTAACCTGTCCCCATATCACCAGTATTACTGTGTAACCATCATATGTAACTCACTGCTCCTGCTTTACTGTCAGCAGATCATTTGTGTTTCTGTTGTTCCCACACATCCCTTGTACTGTTCCTCCTAATTAATTCCCTTACACACCAGCTTCTGATATTTTGTATCCTGTGCCCATTACTCACCAAGTGGGTGGAGCTGCTGGGGCCCCTCCTCCTTCTCCCCATCCTCGTAAAGGTCCTTGTTTCCTTTTATATAGTCCCACTCGTCCAAGGAAAAATAGATGGAAACATGATGAGTCCTTATGGCAACCTGTCACACACAATGTTCCAGTCATCCCCCAGCCAGAGAAAGGGATTATCATCCACTGTTACTAAACAATAAGGGGCCGCTGTACCCACCTCTCCAGTCAGCAGCTGGATGATGTTGGACATGAGTTCCAGGATCTTCTTGTCATTCTTATTTTCCTTCTGTATGACGGAGCCAGGGGCATGCAGGGCCCCCCCATCATCTGACTTCTTCCTAGGGATGTAGTGCTAAATATTGAAAGGAAGAGAGAATGGTGTTTGAGCTGCAGAGAGACCCCCTTTGTACAGACAGACAGTCTCTTGTCAGTGTGCCAGTCACAGTGCCCCTCACCTCTCCAGTCAGCAGATAGATCATCTCCAGTGTCAGATTCAGGATTTTCTCATTCCGCTCATTTTTATCCTTCTTCTTCCCCTTCATCCCTGAAAAATAGAGCTAAGGTTACACTCAAGAATGATGAACTGTAAAACTTGTACTTACCCGCACTCTGAGCAGCAGCGACCCCCAGTCCCACAGCAGCAGCAGCGACCCCCAGTCCCACAGTAGCAGCAGGAGTGACCCCAGTGTGAGACACACAGCCCATAGTAGAGGAGAGTGAGGGGTAAATGACAGAGGTGGGTGCCACACAAGGTAGGAATAAGGGAGGCAGCACATATGGGCTCAGTATATTGGGGTGGGGGGTCAGTACCTACCTGTGTGGAAGTTCCCAGAGTTCCCTGCTCCGGCTACAAACCAATGGTCCCGGGTGCTTGGGAGGTGGGAGTGAGAGCGGCTCAGTAAGGGACGGGAGACAATTCCCTACATATCTCTGTACCGCACTAATATCTCTCAGCTCCCCTCACAGCGACACAACTGATTCCTTTTGTCAGTGATTACAAACATTACCCTCAGCCCTTAACTCTAAGTCCCAGCCCTCTGACTATTAAGCCAATCATATCCTCTGCATCAGTCTGCCCCTCCCCTCTCAGGAAGGACAAAGGCTACTTAGCTCTATCAGGTTTGGTTGGCAGGACACAGTGTGGGCTATTCAATGTGTGAGCCCCGCCCCCTACTAGTGAGTGTTGATTTGCTGGCAGTTTGTCTGTAAGCCAGTGAATGTGTGTTGCCTTTTCCTGTCAGACACACAGCAGCTGACAAGTCCCACACACAGTATAATGTATATAACAAGCTGGATCATACGGCCATAGATCTGTTTATTTACTCACTGGGGCAGGGAACTGATATAAAACATATTCCAACTGGGCCAGAGTTGTGACTGGAGCACATTGAAATAAAAGTAATAGTGAGAGACAGAGCTGGGCCAGTTAATAGTGTTGTACAAGACAATAAGCCGTGACCCGGTGCCCTTCACCCATTTGTTGTGTTTGCTACAAAGCCAAACCTTCCCTTCCCCGTTGGGTTCAAGTGTCAAAATCATGGAAAATGCTTTTAGGCAGAGGCACAATGTGTAATGTTACCACAGGAGTGGCCAAAGGTGCCCCCCGTGTATATATATATATCTATACAGTAGATAGAGAGATCCATACTGGGCCAGACCACATTTTTTGGTTTAGGAAGTCCTGATACCTGTAACCTGGATACCTGAGTGGGAGGAGTTTCTTACTGGCCACTTCCTGTAAAGTTTGATCCAGTAAATAGAAACAATTCCCAATGGGCCAAACTGTAAATCAAATTATTATAAATGGGCCACGTCTGTGTCACAATGTGCCACTTAACCCTTTGCCTGCCCAGCATGTAAGTCGTATGTTCTGGCAGCAGAAGCCGCTGATGCAGAGAGCAAGAATGACAGCCCCGTGGGCAGCTGCATAGTGTATGGTTTGCTAAGGTAAATATACTGTTACTGAAATGTCTGGCCTTCATATCAGAAGTATTCAGGTTTGTGGAGCAGGGCTTTGGAAATGAGGTTGTGTACTGCTGGGAAGTGAACTTGATCCATAGAAAGCAACAGAGAGAAATGGACCTGCAGGAGGGATTGTGGCCTCATGCTTTTATATCATCATGCATAATGACAACAGGGGGTACATTATTATTACCTATATATTTCATCCTTCTCCACAAGTCTTGTCATTTTCATTAGTTCCCCATGAATCTTGTCATCATCTGTTGTTAATTTTGTCCTCACCCCAGGAATAAGGTCAGACAGACACACACAGCAATACGTGCAGGCAAAGGTATTACAATTTTATTAAATGTAATCATCTTTTATACAAATGAAATTATAATTTGGTAGCATCATCAACTGTTTGTTATTCACTCATCATTGTATAGGTATAGTTACTGGTTTCTCTCCTGTGTGTGACTGGGAATGTGCAGTGAGCTGGTAACGATACATAAAACATTTGCCACATTCAGAACAAGTGAATGGTTTCTCTCCTGTGTGAATTCTGCGATGTCTGGTAAGCTGTGATATACAGGTGCAAGATTTCCCACATTCAGGGCAAATGTATGGTTTCTCTCCTGTGTGTGACTGGGAATGTGCAGTGAGCTGGTAACGATACGTAAAACATTTGCTACATTCAGAACAACTGAATGGTTTCTCTCCTGTGTGAATTCTGCGATGTCTGGTAAGCTGTGATATACAGGTGAACGTTTTCCCACATTCAGGGCAAATGTATGGTTTCTCTCCTGTGTGAATTCTCAGATGAACAGTAAGGTCGTGGCTATGGGTAAAACCTTTCCCACATTCAGAACAAGTGAATGGTTTCTCTCCTGTGTGTATTCTGAGATGTCTGGTAAGCTCTGATATACAGGTGAAAGATTTCCCGCATTCAGGACAAGTGAATGGTTTATTTCCTGTGTGAATTCTGGAATGAAAGGTAAGGTCTTGGCTATGGGTAAAACATTTCCCACATTCAGGGCAAGCGAATGGTTTCTCTTCTGTGTGAATTCTGAGATGTCTAATAAGGTCTTTGTGATGAGTAAAACTTTTTCCACATTCAGAACAGGAAAATGGTTTCTCTCCTGTATGAAAATGTTTATGGGAATTTAGGCTTGCACGATCCCTGAAACATATGCCACATTCAGTACAGGTGAATGGTTTCTCTCCTGTGTGAATTCTGAGATGTCTGGTAAGCAATGACATACGGGTGAAACGTTTCCCACATTCAGGGCAAATGTATGGTTTCTCTCCTGTGTGAACCCTCAGATGAATAGTAAGGTCTTGGTTATGGGAAAAACATTTCCCACATACATTACAAGTGAATGGTTTCTCTCCTGTATGAATTCTAAAATGTCTATTAAGTTGTGATATACAGGTGAAATGTTTCCCACATTCAAGGCAAATGTATGGTTTCTCTCCTGTGTGACTTCTCAGATGAACAGTAAGGTCATTGCTATGGGTAAAATCTTCCCCACATACAGTACAAGTGAGTAGTTTGTCTCCTGTGTGAATTCTGAGATGTCTGTTAAGCTGTGACATACGGGTGAAACATTTCCCACATTCAGGGCAAATGAATGGTTTCTCTCCTGTGTGAACTCTCAGATGAATAGTAAGGTTGTGGCTATGGGTAAAACCTTTCCCACATTCAGTACAAGTGAATGGTTTCTCTCCTGTGTGACTTCTGAGATGGCTGGAAAGCTGTGACTTACTGGTAAAACCTTTCCCACATTCAGTACAAGCGTATGGTTTCTCTCCTGTGTGAATCCTGGAATGAATGGTAAGGTCTCGGCTATAGGTAAAACATTTGCCACATTCAGTACAAGTGAATGGCTTTTCTCCTTTCTGAAGGCAGTGGTGTTTAGCGATATCAGAGTGATGTGCAAAACATTTCTGACACTGAGTTAAAGTTGAAGTCAACGGTTTCTTTGCTGTGTGAATTCTGAGATGTCTCTTAAGGCCTGTGCGACGGGTGAAACATTTGCCACATTCAGAGCAGGAAAATGGTTTCTTTTGTGTGTGACTTCTCTGATGTACAATAAGGTCTGAATGACACACAAAATGTTTCTCACACACAGAACAGACAAATGGATTTACTTTGTTGTGAGTTTCCTGATGCTGGAGAAGACTGGCTTCAGTAGTAAAATCTTTATGGCACTCAGAAGAGTTATTAATCTCCATGAAAGGAGTAAGTGTATCTGTTCCCTTTATCTGTTCTGTAAGTGGATTAATGCTGCAATCTGATTGGTTTCCCTCTTCACATGCAACCACTTCCTCTTTAATCCCATTGGCTGGTGGGGGCTGTTCCACTGGAGAAAATTCAGGGTTTGTGGGACTTCCATTGGCACAAAATTCTGCTCCTTCAGCCCCAATCTTGCTTGACTCATTATTATAACATAATGTTCCTCCCAGATCAGCTGTAATATCTCTCTTATCTTCATATTCACAGTCTGACAAAGACACAAGCATGAGAAAACATTATCACATTTTATACATATCTGTAGGGATGTATTGTGTCAGGAGATGCAGGAATAGAAGAAACAGAAACAACAGAACTGTCACTCCAACACAGGGTCAGACTGGCCTGCCGGGGGCCTCAGGAAAATACCCGGTGGGCCCCTAGCTCCTGCTTTAGTTAACTTGTGGTGGCTTACCTTAAAGGAATTGTTCAGTATAAAAATAAAACTTCCTGCTTTTTCAGCTCTCTTGGCTCTATGAATACTTGGGTATTATACATGGATTTGCCCCTGTGCCATCCTACTGTGAATTCTGGGGGTATTCATACATGTAGACAAATACAAGAGTCCTCTGCACTAATCAACCCATTATCAAGGAATACTGTCATGGGAAAACATGTTTTCTAAAAAAAAAAAAACTTAATAGTGCTGCTCCAGCAGAATTCTGCACTGAAATCCATTTCTCAAAAGAGCAAACTGATTTTTTTTATATTCAATTTTGAAAATCTAGAAATATTGTCAGTTTCCCAGGTGCCCCAGTCATGTGACTTGTGCCTGCACTTGAGGATGGAACTACTTTCTGGCAAGCTGTTATTTCTCCTACTTAATGTAACTGAATCAGTCTCCGTGGGACTTGGCTTTTACTATTGAGTGTTGTTCTTACCAGGGACCTGTTGTGTTAGGAAGCTGCTATCTCGTTACCTACTCATTGTTCTGTTGTTAGGCTGCTGGGGGGGGGGAAGGGAGGGGGTGATATCACTCCAACTTGCAGTACAGCAGTAAAGAGTGATTGAACTGGGGCAGCTGGGAAATTGACAATATGTCTAGCCCCATGTCAGATTTCAAAATTGAAGATAACAAAACCTGTTTGCTCTTTTGAAAAATTAATTTTTAGTGCAGAATTCTGCTGGAGCACTATTAAGTGATGCTTTTTTTTTTTAAAAAAAAAAACATGTTTTCCCATGACAGTATCACTTTAAGACAGAGACATTTTGTGCATACAGCTACTGAAACATGCCTTACCCTTTAAACAAAACAGGGATTGTTTGTCCATATATTGCAATATATTTAAGCTGAACAACTACGTCACACTCGTCAATTTTCATCTGAATTCTATTGCTTCATTATACATTTTACACAGGGACTAAGTTTTACCTGCAACTTACTTGCTGCTTTCAAAGTAAAACTCCCAAACTTGGCTGCCCTTTTATAAGACACCAGTGGGTGAAAATTGAGCGTAGGACTGGCCAGATATGGGATGACTTTGACGTAGTTGTTCAGCTTAAATATATTGCAATATATGGACAAACAATCCCTGTTTTGTTTAAAGGGTAAGGCATTTTTCAGTAGCACAAAATGTCTCTGTCTTAAATATATTGATAATGGGTTGAGTGCAGAGGACTCTTGTATTTGACTATATGGATTTTGTGGTCACAGCCTCATTGCTCCCCCGCCTAATGGTTTTAAAAATTAGTGGTGAGCACAGCTTTTCCTTGTTTGTATTTATACATGTAATTGCTCCTGTGTCCATCCTTCAGTTTTTATAGTTTTTAATTGGGGGGAGGTGGGCCCTTGAAATAAGGTTTCCTGGTGGGCCCCAGGTACTCCAGTCTGACACTGCTCCAACAGGCTCTAATACAGCATGAAAAGTCAGATATAAAACTGTAATGTTGCACTTTGTCCAATCACAAAGGCATGAACAGCAATGGGGATGGCAGAGAAGGGAGACTGATTGGGCTGATAGATCCCCAATGCCTACAACACTCAAGAGATCAGCTGGAATCTGAGTGGGTCTGTCTGGTCCATTTTTGTCCACTTGGAACATTTCTCCCAACCCAGATAAACATCTAGTGATCTTTCCTTATGTACAAACTGCTCCTTAGTATCCTGTCCCCATATTACCAGTATTACTGTGTAACCATCATATGTAACTCATTGCTCCTGCTTTACTGTCAGCAGCTCATTTGTGTTTCTGTTGTTCCCACACATCCCTTGTACTGTTCCTCCTAATTAATTCCCTTACACACCAGCTTCTGATATTTTGTATCCTGCGCCCATTACTCACCCAGTGGGTGGAGCTGCTGGGGCCCCTCCTCCTTCTCCCCATCCTCATAAAGGTCTTTGTTTCCTTTTATATAGTCCCACTCGTCCAAGGAAAAATAGATGGAAACATGATGAGTCCTTATGGCAACCTGTCACACACAATGTTCCAGTCATCCCCCAGCCAGAGAAAGGGATTATCATCCACTGTTACTAAACAATAAGGGGCCGCTGTACCCACCTCTCCAGTCAGCAGCTGGATGATGTTGGACATGAGTTCCAGGATCTTCTTGTCATTCTTGTTATTTTCCTTCTGTATGACGGAGCCAGGGGCATGCAGGGCCCCCCCATCATCTGACTTCTTCCTAGGGATGTAGTGCTAAATATTGAAAGGAAGAGAGAATGGTGTTTGAGCTGCAGAGAGACCCCCTTTGTACAGACAGACAGTCTCTTGTCAGTGTGCCAGTCACAGTGCCCCTCACCTCTCCAGTCAGCAGATAGATCATCTCCAGTGTCAGATTCAGGATTTTCTCATTCCGCTCATTTTTATCCTTCTTCTTCCCCTTCATCCCTGAAAAATAGAGCTAAGGTTACACTCAAGAATGATGAACTGTAAAACTTGTACTTACCCGCACTCTGAGCAGCAGCGACCCCCAGTCCCACAGCAGCAGCAGCAGCGACCCCCAGTCCCACAGCAGCAGCAGGAGTGACCCCAGTGTGAGACACACAGCCCATAGTAGAGGAGAGTGAGGGGTAAATGACAGAGGTGGGTGCCACACAAGGTAGGAATAAGGGAGGCAGCACATATGGGCTCAGTATATTGGGGTGGGGGGTCAGTACCTACCTGTGTGGAAGTTCCCAGAGTTCCCTGCTCCGGCTACAAACCAATGGTCCCGGGTGCTTGGGAGGTGGGAGTGAGAGCGGCTCAGTAAGGGACGGGAGACAATTCCCTACATATCTCTGTACCGCACTAATATCTCTCAGCTCCCCTCACAGCGACACAACTGATTCCATTTGTCTGTCATTACAAACATTACCCTCAGCCCTTAACTCTAAGTCCCAGCCCTCTGACTATTAAGCCAATCATATCCTCTGCATCAGTCGGCCCCTCCCCTCTCAGGAAGGACAAAGGCTACTCTGGCTCTATCAGGTTTGGTTGGCAGGACACAGTGTGGGCTATTCAATGTGTGAGCCCCGCCCCCTACTAGTGAGTGTTGATTTGCTGGCAGTTTGTCTGTAAGCCAGTGAATGTGTGTTGCCTTTTCCTGTCAGACACACAGCAGCTGACAAGTCCCACACACAGTATAATGTATATAACAAGCTGGATCATACGGCCATAGATCTGTTTATTTACTCACTGGGGCAGGGAACTGATATAAAACATATTCCAACTGGGCCAGAGTTGTGACTGGAGCACATTGAAATAAAAGTAATAGTGAGAGACAGAGCTGGGCCAGTTAATAATGTTGTACAAGACAATAAGCCGTGACCCGGTGCCCTTCACCCATTTGTTGTGTTTGCTACAAAGCCAAACCTTCCCTTCCCCGTTGGGTTCAAGTGTCAAAATCATGGAAAATGTTTTTAGGCAGAGGCACAATGTGTAATGTTACCACAGGAGTGGCCAAAGGTGCCCCCCGTGTATATATATATATCTATACAGTAGATAGAGAGATCCATACTGGGCCAGACCAGGTTTTTTGGTTTAGGAAGTCCTGATACCTGTAACCTGGATACCTGAGTGGGAGGAGTTTCTTACTGGCCACTTCCTGTAAAGTTTGATCCAGTAAATAGAAACAGGTTAACTCCTGGCCAATTCCCAATGAGCTAAATCAAAGCATGTAAGTCGTATGTTCTGGCAGCAGAAGCCGCTGATGCAGAGAGCAAGAATGACAGCCCCGTGGGCAGCTGCATAGTGTATGGTTTGCTAAGGTAAATATACTGTTACTGAAATGTCTGGCCTTCATATCAGAAGTATTCAGGTTTGTGGAGCAGGGCTTTGGAAATGAGGTTGTGTACTGCTGGGAAGTGAACTTGATCCACAGAAAGCAACAGAGAGAAATGGACCTGCAGGAGGGAATCAGTGTCAGAGTAGGGTCTCTGGGGCTCACCACCCTTATCCGGGCCCGGATTTGTGGAAAGGCCACCAAGACCCGGGCCTAGGGCTGCAGGACTTTAGGGGGTGGCATGCTGTCCAACCACACCTACATTGGTTCAGAAACACTGGAGATCCGCAGGAAATACAGTAGTTTATTAAATTTCCTGTGCGTCAATCCCCATTACTCTAATCCCAATGATGAAAATGTGCACAAATAAAGGGGAGGGACAGGGGCGATGTACAGCAGTGGGCCTAGATGCGCCTGCTATGTAAATCCGGACCTGCCCTTATCCTCATTGCAAAATCCCCCCTCACAGATTCCCACCCCCAACATGCACATGAGCTCTCTTACTAAAAACTCGCAGCCTTTCAGATATAATGGGGAGAGGTGTCCTGTATAAAATCATGAGAAAGCCATTTAGCACCAGGACGTAGCTGATTCATTAAAGAAGATTTTATAAAACTAAATCCATGACCTGAATAAAACACTTGGATTTTGGCCTCATGCTGCATATGCATAATGAAAATATCCTTATACTTTACAACAGGGGGCACATTATTACCTATATATTTCATCCCTTTCAAACAAGTCTTGTCATTTTCATTTGTTTCCAATCAAACTTGTCATCATCTGTTGTTAATTTTGTCCCCCCCCCCCCCTTCACCCCAGGAATAAGGTCAGACAGACACACACAGCAATACGTGAAGGCAAAGTAGTACAATTTTATTAAATGTAATAATCTATTATCCAAAAGAAATGATAATTTGGTAGCATCAACTGTATGTTATTCACTCATCATTGTATAGGTACAGTTACTGGTTTGTCTCCTGTGTGTAACTGGGAATGAGCAGTAAGCTGGTAACGATACATAAAACCTTTCCCACATGCAGAACAAGTGAATGGTTTCTCTCCTGTGTGAAGTCTGCGATGTCTGGTAAGCTGTGACACAGAGGTGAAACATTTTCCACATTCAGGGCAAATGTATGGTTTCTCTCCTGTGTGAACTCTCAGATGAATGGTAAGGTCGTGGCTATGGGTAAAACCTTTCCCACATTCAGTGCAAGTGAATGGTTTCTCTCCTGTGTGTATTCTCAAATGTCTGGTAAGCTGTGATATGCAGGTGAAAGATTTCCCACATTCAGGGCAAGTGAATGGTTTCTCTCCTGTGTGAATTCTGAGATGTCTTATAAAGTCTTTGCGATGAGGAAAACTTTTTCCACATTCAGAACAGGAAAATGTTTTCTCTCCTGTATGAATATTTTTATGGGAATTTAGGCAGGCACGATCCCTGAAATATTTGCCACATACAGTACAAGTGAATGTTTTCTCTCCTGTGTGAATTCTGAGATGTCTGGTGAGCTGTGACCTATGGGTGAAACTTTTCCCACATTCAGGGCAAATATATGGTTTCTCTCCTGTGTGAACTCTCTGATGATCAGTAAGGTCGTGGTTATGGGAAAAACATTTCCCACATACATTACAAGTGAATGGTTTCTCTCCTGTATGAATTCTGAAATGTCTAGTAAGCAGTGATATACAGGTGAAACGTTTCCCACATTCAGGGCAAATGTATGGTTTCTCTCCTGTGTGACTTCTCAGATGAACAGTAAGGTCGTGGCTATTGGTAAAACCTTTCCCACATATAGTACAAGTGAGTAGTTTCTCTCCTGTGTGAATTCTGAGATGTCTGGTAAGCAATGACATACGGGTAAAACCTTTCCCACATTCAGGGCAAATGTATGGTTTCTCTCCTGTGTGAATTCTCAGATGAATAGTAAGGTCATGGTTACGGGAAAAACCTTTCCCACATACAGTACAAGTGAATGGTTTCTCTCCCGTGTGACTTCTGAGATGTCTGGTAAGCTGTGACATACAGGTGAAACATTTCCCACATACAGTACAAGTGAATGGTTTCCCTCCTGTGTGACTTCTGAGATGGCTGGAAAGCTGTGACATACGGGTGAAACCTTTCCCACATTCAGTACAAGCGTATGGTTTCTCTCCTGTGTGAATCCTGGAATGAATGGTAAGGTCTCGGCTATAGGTGAAACATTTGCCACATTCAGTACAAGTGAATGGCTTTTCTCCTTTCTGAAGGCAGTGGTGTTTAGCGATATCAGAGTGATGTGCAAAACATTTCTGACACCGAGTTAAAGTTGAAGTCAATGGTTTCTTTGCTGTGTGAATTCTGAGATGTCTCTTAAGGCCTGTGCGACGGGTGAAACATTTGCCACATTCAGAGCAGGAAAATGGTTTCTTTTGTGTGTGACTTCTCTGATGTACAATAAGGTCTGAATAACACACAAAATGTTTCTCACACACAGAACAGACAAGTGGATTTAATTTGTTGTGAGTTTTCTGATGCTGGAGAAGACCGGCTTCAGTAGTAAAATCTTTATGACTTTCAGAAGAGTTATTCATCTCCATGAAAGGAGTAAGTGTATCAGTTCCCTTTATCTGTTCTGTAAGTGGATTAATGCTGCAATCTGATTGGTTTCCCTCATCACATGCAACCACTTCCTCTTTAATCCCATTGGCTGGTGGGGGCTGTTCCACTGGACAAATTTCAGGGTTTGTGGGATTTCCGTTGGCACAAAATTCTGCTCCTTCAGCCCCAATCTTGCTTGTCTCATTATTATAACATAATGTTCCTCCCAGATCAGCTGTAATATCTCTCTTATCTTCATATTCACAGTCTGGCAAAGACACAAGCATGAGAAATCATCACATTTTATACATGAAGAGCTATAGTAAATTGAGTACCCCGTTCTCCAACCATGAACCCCACTCCCAATACTGTGCTCTGGATGAGACCTTAAATCTTAGAGAGTAAGCCCTCGCAAACAGTGTGGTGGCAGGGTGTAGTTTAACTGTAACTTGATGCAGGGTGTAATAATTGGGGTCAGTGGTTCTTATAATTTAACCATGAACATATTTATTGAACAATACAATCCTCAATGGAGTGTACATAAGAGTAAGCAGGATCATACATTAACAGTGGATAGGCATATACTCACAGCACCTTTGGTCAGTGTTAATCCCCACAGGGAAGAGAACAAACACAGCAGCAATGAAGGTTCAACCAGCTTTCAGCCTCTTCCCTAAGTGGAACCCAGGGGAATCAGTACATCCCTGTACACTTAGTCCCTACTTCTGGGCAATTAGTATCCTGGATCTTAATCCCTCTGCTCGTAGGAGCCTTGAGCTGTTCAACTAGATAACCTGTCTGTCTGTCACTCCTAGAGTGACCTCTTAAAGTGAGTAACGTAATCCTTACTAGGCCTGACTCATTTAAATTCCTCAAGAGCTCTGTCTGCCTGCTCACGCTAGAGCTAGTACAAAACGGACCCTGAGCGCATGGCTACAAAAGGTTTTATACTTTAGCACAGTGCCATCTACTGGTCACTATTGAGAATCTCGGGGGGAAACCATAACGCAGAGCAATGACACAAGTCCCCATTAAGGTGTTTATAACACTAAGGACTTGCCTGCCTGCTTAACTAGGGGTGGCTTTTACACATCCCTACATACATATGTGTAGGGATTCATTGTGTCAGGAAATGCAGGAATAGAAGAAGCAGAAGCAACAGAACTGTCACCCCAACAGGCTCTAATATAGTATGAAAAGTCAGATATAAAACTGTAATGTTGCACTTTGTCCAATCACAAAGGCATGAACAGCAATGGGGATGGCAGAGAAGGGAGACTGATTGGGCTGATAGATCCCCAATGCCTACAACACTCAAGAGATCAGCTGGAATCTGAGTGGGTCTGTCTGGTCCATTTTTGTCCACTTGGAACATTTCTCCCAACCCAGATAAACATCTAGTGATCTTTCCTTATGTACAAACTGCTCCTTAGTATCCTGTCCCCATATTACCAGTATTACTGTGTAACCATCATATGTAACTCACTGCTCCTGCTTTACTGTCAGCAGCTCATTTGTGTTTCTGTTGTTCCCACACATCCCTTGTACTGTTCCTCCTAATTAATTCCCTTACACACCAGCTTCTGATATTTTGTATCCTGTGCCCATTACTTACCCAGTGGGCTGAGCTGCTGTGGCCCCTCCTCCTTCTCCCCATCCTCATAAAGGTCCTTGTTTCCTTTTATATAGTCCCACTCGTCCAAGGAAAAATAGATGGAAACATGATGAGTCCTTATGGCAACCTGTCACACACAATGTTCCAGTCATTCCCCAGCCAGAGAAAGGGATTATCATCCACTGTTACTAAACAATAAGGGGCCGCTGTACCCACCTCTCCAGTCAGCAGCTGGATGATGTTGGACATGAGTTCCAGGATCTTTTTGTCATTCTTGTTATTTTCCTTCTGTATGACGGAGCCAGGGGCATGCAGGGCCCCCCCATCATCTGACTTCTTCCTAGGGATGTAGTGCTAAATATTGAAAGGAAGAGAGAATGGTGTTTGAGCTGCAGAGAGACCCCCTTTGTACAGACAGACAGTCTCTTGTCAGTGTGCCAGTCACAGTGCCCCTCACCTCTCCAGTCAGCAGATAGATCATCTCCAGTGTCAGATTCACCATTCTCTCCTTCTTCCCCCGCTCCTCCTCCTCCTCATTTTTATCCTTCTTCTTCTTCTTCCCCTTCATCCCTGTGTCACTCGCTTCCTCCCACATTCCCATTGGCTCCTTGTGGGAGGGACTGACCTGGAAGTGACCCTGGAATTAAGCACTTACACATTTCTATACAGGATTATTCCCAGCAATATCACCCAATAGAATTACAGGGGCCCAGATCCATAGAAACCCATTAAACCTCCTATGGCCTTAGTCACTAGCTAACTAGGTCACCCCCAGTCCCACAGCAGCGACCCCCAGTCCCACAGCAGCAGCAGCGACCCCCAGTCCCACAGCAGCAGCAGCGACCCCCAGTCCCACAGCAGCAGCAGCGACCCCCAGTCCCACTGTAGCAGCAGCAGCGACCCCCAGTCCCACAGCAGCAGCAGGAGTGACCCCAGTGTGAGACACACAGCCCATAGTAGAGGAGAGTGAGGGGTAAATGACAGAGGTGGGTGCCACACAAGGTAGGAATAAGGGAGGCAGCACATATGGGCTCAGTATATTGGGGTGGGGGGTCAGTACCTACCTGTGTGGAAGTTCCCAGAGTTCCCTGCTCCGGCTACAAACCAATGGTCCCGGGTGCTTGGGAGGTGGGAGTGAGAGCGGCTCAGTAAGGGACGGGAGACAATTCCCTACATATCTCTGTACCGCACTAATATCTCTCAGCTCCCCTCACAGCGACACAACTGATTCCATTTGTCTGTGATTACAAACATTACCCTCAGCCCTTAACTCTAAGTCCCAGCCCTCTGACTATTAAGCCAATCATATCCTCTGCATCAGTCTGCCCCTCCCCTCTCAGGAAGGACAAAGGCTACTTAGCTCTATCAGGTTTGGTTGGCAGGACACAGTGTGGGCTATTCAATGTGTAAGCCCCGCCCCCTACTAGTGAGTGTTGATTTGCTGGCAGTTTGTCTGTAAGCCAGTGAATGTGTGTTGCCTTTTCCTGTCAGACACACAGCAGCTGACAAGTCCCACACACAGTATAATGTATATAACAAGCTGGATCATACGGCCATAGATCTGTTTATTTACTCACTGGGGCAGGGAACTGATATAAAACATATTCCAACTGGGCCAGAGTTGTGACTGGAGCACATTGAAATAAAAGTAATAGTGAGAGACAGAGCTGGGCCAGTTAATAGTGTTGTACAAGACAATAAGCCGTGACCCGGTGCCCTTCACCCATTTGTTGTGTTTGCTACAAAGCCAAACCTTCCCTTCCCCGTTGGGTTCAAGTGTCAAAATCATGGAAAATGCTTTTAGGCAGCGGCACAATGTGTAATGTTACCACAGGAGTGGTCAGGGTTGCCACCCGGCCGGTATTTTTATTGTAGCCTGCCAGGGACGGGGCCGGTATTACAAATTTACCTGCAATGTAGCTGCCAGTAAATTTGTAATACACCTAACAAAAGTCCTTGGCCTCGGCCCCAATCCTCTCAAAACTTACCTTTTTGCCTCCATAAGTCCATCACACACTGTGGCTCCACCACTTTTTACGTCATGGCCTGCCCCTTTTTACCTTGTGTTCCCGCCCCCCACCAGCCGGTAACAATTTTAGGAAAAGTTGGCAACACTACGTGTAGATTGCCAGTATGTTTCACATAGCAAAGGGGATTCAGGCTCTGTATTGATAAGAACAATAGTTTTTATTGATGAGTTTATAAACGATACCACACGAGGTGTCACAATCAGTGGCGTAACTTGACACCTTGCGGCCCCGGTGTGGACATTTTCAACTGGGCCCCCCCCCCCCACTCATGTTGTGGGTGGGTAAGAACAATTACTGACCTAATTTATTAGGACTCAATTTAAAAAGTTATTTTTAATTACAGAAACTAGTACAGTTTATTAGAGCAATGTACTGTACAACTAGAATTCCATTTTTATAACTGTAACAGTATTGGGAAAATAATCTGCTGCAGACCACAGTGATAACAAATCATGGAAACAGTCTGGTGAGCCAGTTATTACTGAGCAGTTACTTTTATGACAAGGTACAACTAAACATATTCACAGCTCATCCAGTACTCAAAATATGAAATAAGCTTGGGGGAGGGGGGATAAGGGAATGTAAAATTGAGGCTTCACTGTATATAGTGTTCTTGTATACAAACCAAATAATATAATAGTAGGCACAAAGCCTACTCCGAGGCTCCCTGTACAGAGATCTGTATAGTCGTGAATAACTAGAGACTGACACAGCTGTCGGTTAAAAATGGCAAATGCTCTTCAGCTGGGGAACATACTAAAATGTCTCGTGTAGAGATGTCGCGAACTGTTCGCCGGCGAACTTGTTCGCGCGAACATCGGGTGTTCGCGCTCGCCGGAAGTTCGCGAACGTCGCGCGACGTTCGCCATTTTGGGTTCGCCATTGTTGGCGCTTTTTTTTTGCCCTCTCACCCCAGACCAGCAGGTACATGGCAGCCAATCAGGAAGCTCTCCCTTGGACCACTCCCCTTCCCTATAAAAACCGAAGCCCTGCAGCGTTTTTTCACTCTGCCTGTGTGTGCTGAAGAGATAGTGTAGGGAGAGAGCTGCTGCCTGTTAGTGATTTCAGGGACAGTTGAAAGTTTGCTGGCTAGTAATCGTTTTGATACTGCTCTGTTATTGGAGGGACAGAAGTCTGCAGGGGTTTGAGGGACATTTAAGCTTAGGTAGCTTTGCTGGCTAGTAATCTACCTTCTACTGCAGTGCTCTGTATGTAGCTGCAGTGGGCAGCTGTCCTGCTTCTGATCTCATCTGCTGACTGCTGCAATAGCAATAGTCCTTGTAAGGACTGCTTTTATTTATTTTTTTGTTGTTTTACTACTACTACTACTACTACTACTACTACTACTACTACTACTACTACTATAAGAGCCCAGTGCTATTAGTCTAGCAGTGTTGGGGAGTGGGACTGGTGTGCTAATCTGCTGCTCCTAGTAGTTCAGCAGCACCAACTTTAATTTTTTTTTTTTAATATTCATTCTTTTTTTATTTAACTTTTTTTTTATTTTACTACCGCTGTAGTAGTGTATAAGTTGACCTTTTAGGCATTATTTGCCCTGTAGGCATTTTTTGCCCAGTGTGTTATTCAACCAACTGCTATCTAGCTGTGTGCCCGTGTTCACATTCTGTCTAAATATCCATAATATTACCGTCTCCAGAAAAAACACCGGAGTGACTTTTTTCAAGCAGCCATAATAAATTTTACGTAATCCGTATCCATCGCTGTAGTAGTGTATAAGTTGACCTTTTAGGCATTATTTGCCCTGTAGGCATTTTTTGCCCAGTGTGTTATTCAACCAACTGCTATCTAGCTGTGTGCCCGTGTTCACATTCTGTCTAAATATCCATAATATTACCGTCTCCAGAAAAAACACCGGAGTGACTTTTTTCAAGCAGCCATAATAAATTTTACGTAATCCGTATCCATCGCTGTAGTAGTGTATAAGTTGACCTTTTAGGCATTATTTGCCCTGTAGGCATTTTTTGCCCAGTGTGTTATTCAACCAACTGCTATCTAGCTGTGTGCCCGTGTTCACATTCTGTCTAAATATCCATAATATTACCGTCTCCAGAAAAAACACCGGAGTGACTTTTTTCAAGCAGCCATAATAAATTTTACGTAATCCGTATCCCTCGCTGTAGTAGTGTATAAGTTGACCTTGTAGGCATTATTTGCCCTGTAGGCATTTTTTGCCCAGTGTGTTATTCAACCAACTGCTATCTAGCTGTGTGCCCGTGTTCACATTCTGTCTAAATATCCATAATATTACCGTCTCCAGAAAAAACACCGGAGTGACTTTTTTTCAAGCAGCATTCTTATATTTTACGTAATCCGTATCCACCGCTGTGTATACGTTGACCTTGTAGGCATTATTTGCCCTGTAGGCATTTTTTGCCCAGTGTGTTATTCAACCAACTGCTATCTAGCTGTGTGCCCGTGTTCACATTCTGTCTAAATATCCATAATATTACCGTCTCCAGAAAAAACACCGGAGTGACTTTTTTTCAAGCAGCATTCTTATATTTTACGTAATCCGTATCCACCGCTGTGTATACGTTGACCTTGTAGGCATTATTTGCCCTGTAGGCATTTTTTGCCCAGTGTGTTATTCAACCAACTGCTATCTAGCTGTGTGCCCGTGTTCACATTCTGTCTAAATATCCATAATATTACCGTCTCCAGAAAAAACACCGGAGTGACTTTTTTTCAAGCAGCATTCTTATATTTTACGTAATCCGTATCCACCGCTGTGTATACGTTGACCTTGTAGGCATTATTTGCCCTGTAGGCATTTTTTGCCCAGTGTGTTATTCAACCAACTGCTATCTAGCTGTGTGACCGTGTTCACATTCTGTCTAAATATCCATAATATTACCGTCTCCAGAAAAAACACCGGAGTGACTTTTTTTCAAGCAGCATTCTTATATTTTACGTAATCCGTATCCACCGCTGTGTATACGTTGACCTTGTAGGCATTATTTGCACAGTGTTTTCTTCAAACCGCCATCTAGCTGTGTGAGCTTGTTCACATTTTGTCTAAATATTGATAATATTATCGTCTCTAGAAAAACCACTTGAGTTACTTTTTTTCAAGCAGCATTCATATATTTTACGTAATCCGTATCCACCGCTGTAGTAGTGTATACGTTGATCTTGTAGGCATTATTTGCACACTGTTTTCTTCAAACTGCCATCTAGCTGTGTGTATTATCGTTTCCAGAAAAACCAACTGAGTTTTTGTTGTTGTTGTTTTTTTAAAAATAATGCCAGGCAAAGGCAGGCCGCCACGCAGAGGCCGTGCTAGGGGCCGTGCTGCTATGCAATCCTGTGGCCCTAGCAAATTGCCCAGTTTTAAAAAGCCAATGACCCTGAACTCCCAAAATGCTGAAGAGGTAGTTGACTGGCTTACACAGCACACCCCATCCTCTACCGTTTCTAACTTTACCACAACATCCTCCTCATCCTCCACTGCTATGGCCACCCCACGTAACACTTCCTCCACCACCGGTGCCCCATCTTCACTGGAGTCAGAGGAGTTATTTTCCCATGAGTTTCTTGAACTGAGTAATGCGCAACCATTATTGGCAGAAGAAGATGAAGGAGATGAGGACGTTACACCAGATTTAATTCTGGCAGAGAACACGACAGAGATGGACATAATGATGAGTGATGAGGAGGAGGAGGAGGTCCCCGCTGCTGCTTCCTTCTGTGATGTGTCAGAAGAAATTGATGCATCTGAGGAGAATGATGATGAGGAGATTGATGTTTTGTGGGTGCCTAGTAGAAGAGAGCAAGAGGAGGGTAGTTCAGATGGAGAGACGGAGAGTCAGAGAGGCAGTAGGAGAATAAGACTTAGAAGAAGCAGGGAGGCCAGCCCGCAGGGATCAGTAGGGCAACAACATGTATCGGCACCTGTGTTCAGCCGGCCAACGCACCCGCCATTGCCGCCAATGCCGCCAACTTCTACTGTTACCGCCAGATCGCAGACTTCCAAAAAGTCAGCAGTGTGGCATTTTTTTAATGTGTGTGCCTCTGACAAAAGCATTGTAATTTGCAATGAGTGCAGTCAGAAACTGAGCCTTGGTAAGCCCAACAGCCACATAGGTACAACTTCTATGCGAAGGCACATGAGCGGCAAGCACAAAGCACTTTGGGAGCAACACCTCAAAGGCAACAGGCAAACTAAAAGTCACACTCCTTCTGGTCCAGCATCTTACTGCTCTACCTCTGCTCTCCTTGACCCATCTGAACCACCCTCCACTCCGCCTTCCACCTTGACCACCTGTTCCCATTCCCAGTCATCTGCCACCAGCCAAGTTTCTGTGAAGGCCATGTTTGAGCGTAAGAAGCCAATGTCTGACTGTCACCCCCTTGCCCGGCGTCTGACAGCTGGCTTGTCTGCACTCTTAGCCCGCCAGCTTTTACCATACCAGCTGGTGGACTCTGAGGCCTTCCGCAAATTTGTAGCAATTGGGACACCGCAGTGGAAGGTACCCAGCCGCAATTTTTTTTCTAAAAAGGGAATACCACACCTGTACCAACATGTGCAGAGCCAAGTTACCGCATCTCTGTCACTTAGTGTTGGGCCAAAGGTCCATATGACTACTGACGCATGGTCCTCCAAGCATGGTCAGGGCAGGTATGTCACCTACACTGCCCACTGGGTGAACTTGGTAATGGCTGGGAATGGGAAGCAGGGAATGGGTAGCTCAACAACAACAACAACAGTGGAGTTGGTGTCACCGCCACGGATTGCACGCGGTTCTGCCACCACCTCTACTCCTCCATCGCTCTCTACCTCGTCTTCTTCCTCTTCTTCTTCTTACTCTGCTGCTGGGTCCTCCTTCTCCTCCTCCACACCTGTGCACCCCCAGCTCCCCCTAGGCTATTCGACGTGCCAGGTACGCCGTTGTCACGCTGTCTTGGGGATGACGTGCCTGGAAAGCAAAAACCATACCGGATCTGTACTCCTGTCATCTCTGCAGTCACAGGCCGATCGGTGGCTGACCCCACACCAACTGCAGATCGGAAAAGTGGTGTGTGACAATGGAAGCAATCTGTTGGCAGCGTTGAGACTGGGAAATTTAACACATGTGCCCTGCATGGCACATGTGTTAAATTTAATAGTCCAACGTTTTGTCTCCAAGTACCCAGGATTCCAGGACGTTCTCACCCAGTCCAGAAAGGTGTCGGCCCATTTCAGACGTTCCTACACAGCCATGGCACGCCTTGCTGACATTCAGCAGCGCTACAACATGCCAGTCAGGCGTTTGATTTCTGACAGCCAGACTCGCTGGAATTCAACGCTCCTTATGTTGGAACGTCTGCTGCAACAACAAAGGGCCGTCAACGAGTACCTTTTTGAACTGGGTGGTAGGACTGGATCTGCAGAGCTGGGGATTTTTTTCCCCCGTTACTGGGTGCTTATGCGCGATGCCTGCAGGCTCATGCGACCTTTTGAAGAGGTGACAAATATGGTCAGTCGCACCGAAGGCACCATCAGCGACCTAATACCCTTCGCTTTCTTCCTGGAGCGTGCCGTGCGACGAGTGACAGATGAGGCTGTAGACCAGCGTGACGAGGAGCTGGAAGCGCACGATTTATGGTCGCAATCACCAGAACGAACCCAGGCACCTGCTGCAACGCAGGGAGAGGTGCCAGAAGTGGAGTCAGAGGAGGAAGGTGGCTTTGTGGAGGAGGAGGAGGAGGACCAACAGGAGCAGGCTTCCCAGGGGGCTAGTGGTGACCTTTTGGGGACCCCTGGTCTTGTACGTGGCTGGGGGGAGGAGACCGTGGATGATGCAGTCCTTGATAATGAGGAAGCGGAGATGGATAGCTCTGCATCCAACCTTGTGAGAATGGGGTCTTTCATGCTGGCATGCCTGTTGAAGGACCCCCGTATCAAGAGGCTTAAGGAGAAGGACCTGTACTGGGTCGCAACGCTACTAGACCCTCGGTACAAGCATAAAGTGTCAGAAATGTTACCAACATACCACAAGTCCGAAAAGATGCGGCATTTACAAACCAGCCTGCAAAACATGTTGTACAATGCTTTTAAGGGTGATGTCACTTCAGGAACTCATCAACATTCCAGGGGCAGAGGTGCCAGTAATCCTGCCACGAGCACACCTGCAAGGACAAAGCCCTTTGGCCGGTCTGTAACGTCAGACATGCAAATGTTTTTCTGTCCAAGGCAGCGCCACAACCCTTCGGGATCCACCCTCAAAGAACGCCTCGACCGGCAGGTAGCGGACTACCTGGCATTAACTGCAGATATCGACACTCTGAGGAGCGATGAACCCCTGGACTACTGGGTGCGCAGGCTTGATCTGTGGCCAGAGCTGTCACAATTTGCCATGAACCTCTTGTCTTGCCCAGCCTCAAGTGTGCTCTCAGAAAGGACCTTCAGTGCAGCAGGAGGGATTGTAACTGAGAAGAGAACTCGCCTAGGTCACAAAAGTGTCGATTACCTGACCTTTATTAAAATGAATGAGGGGTGGATCTCGGAGGGTTACTGCACGCCGGAAGACTTGTTCTGACTTCTATGCAGCTGTCCTTCTCTTCAAGCCTCATGACTCCACACACAGCTGTCCTTTAGCGTCCTCCTCCCTCTGCCACCGTTACAAACTAGGGTGCAAACCCTACTGGTTTAATTTTTTCTGGCCTCTGTGCTTCAGTGGCTGCAACCAAAAAAACTGGGCAAACAATGTCTACAAGGTCAACGTATGGCGAAAAATGACTATTTTCAGCATTTATATGGCATATTTTTTCTGGCAACTGTGCTTCAGTGGCTGCGTCCAAAAAAATGCATATTTTCTGCATTTATATGGCATAATTTTTCTGGCCTCTGTGCTTCAGTGGCTGCAACCAAAAAAATGCATATTTTCTGCATTTATATGGCATAATTTTTCTGGCCTCTGTGCTTCAGTGGCTGCAACCAAAAAAATGCATATTTTCTGCATTTATATGGCATAATTTTTCTGGCCTCTGTGCTTCAGTGGCTGCAACCAAAAAAATTTATATTTTCAGCATTTATATGGCATAATTTTTCTGGCAACTGTGCTTCAGTGGCTGCGACCAAAAAAATGACTATTTTCAGCATTTCTATGGCATATTTTTTCTGGCCTCTGTGCTTGAGTGGCTGCGGCCAAAAAAACTGGGCAAACAATGCCTACAAGGTCAACGTCGTTGACCTTGTAGGCATTGTTTGCCCAGTTTTTTTGGCCGCAGCCACTCAAGCACAGAGGCCAGAAAAAATATGCCATAGAAATGCTGAAAATAGTCATTTTTTGCCATACCTTGACTCAACGTATATGGCAAAAAATTTATATTTTCAGCATTTATATGGCATATTTTTTCTGGCAACTGTGCTTCAGTGGCTGCGACCAAGAAAACTGGGCAAACAATGCCTACAAGGTCAACGTATGGCAAAAAATGACTATTTTCAGCATTTATATGGCATATTTTTTCTGGCCTCTGTGCTTCAGTGGCTGCAACCAAAAAAATTTATATTTTCAGCATTTATATGGCATAATTTTTCTGGCCTCTGTGCTTCAGTGGCTGCAACCAAAAAAATTTATATTTTCAGCATTTATATGGCATATTTTTTCTGGCAACTGTGCTTCAGTGGCTGCGTCCAAAAAAACTGGGCAAACAATGTCTACAAGGTCAACGTATGGCGAAAAATGACTATTTTCAGCATTTATATGGCATATTTTTTCTGGCAACTGTGCTTCAGTGGCTGCGTCCAAAAAAACTGGGCAAACAATGCCTACAAGGTCAACGTATGGCAGTTGTTTAAAGAGAACAGTAGATTACTAGCCAGCAAAGCTACCTAAGCTAAAATGTCCCTCAAATCCCTGCAGACTTCTGTCCCTCCAATACAGAGCAGTATCACGCAGATTACTAGCCAGCAAACTTACTATCATCTGTCCCTGAAATCACTAACAGCTCTCGCCCTACACTATCTCTTCCAAGCACACACAGGCAGATTTTTCAGATACATTTTTGCCCTTGATCCCCCTCTGGCATGCCACTGTCCAGGTCGTTGCACCCTTTAAACAACTTTAAAATCATTTTTCTGGCCAGAAATGTCTTTTGTAGATGTTAAAGTTCGCCTTCCCATTGAAGTCTATGGGGTTCGCGAACCGTTCGCGAACCGCTCGCAATTTTGCGCAAGTTCGCGAATATGTTCGCGAACTTTTTTTCCGACGTTCGCTACATCCCTAGTCTCGTGTGATCGAGGGACTGACTTTGCAGTAAGAAAGAGAACAGTGCTGTAATGGTGATTTGCGACTATACATAAACATATCTTCTTTAAAGAACAATTGAAGAAAAGCCTTCACCCTGTACGTGCGCACTTCACTTTAGTTTAAGGTGACTGGGGACAGGGGAGAATATGGCGGCAACATTATTAGACATTCCGCCAACCACTCCCCACTCAGATCTGTGTCTCCTCTCCTGATCTCAACCCAGAACTCTTAACTTGCGTCTCCTCCTGCCTGTCCACTATCTCTACTTGGATGTCGCAATGCTACCTTAAATTAAACCTCTCTAAAACTGAAATGGTTCTCTTTCCTCCAACTAACACCAGTTACATCCCTGAAGTATCCATCATAGCTAACAATTCCGGTGCTTTGGGGTTATCCTAGATTCTGCCCTGTCATTCACTCCTCATATCCAGTCACTTATTAAATCATGTCACTTCCACCTAAGGAACATATCCAAAATACCATCATTTATCACCCAAGATGCTGCCAAAATTCTTATTCACTCTCTCATCATATCACGTCTAGACTATTGTAACTCTCTTTTAATTGGCCTTCTCCTCCAGAGACTGTCACCTCTCCAGTCCATAATGAACACTGCTGCGAGGCTCATACACCTCAGCAACCGCTTCTCCTCCCTACACTGGCTTCCATTACCTTTCAGAATCAAATTCAAATTAATGACCCTGACATTCAAAGCACTTCATAATTCTGCTCCACCCTACATCTCTGAACTCATCTCTATATACTCACCCAACCACTCACTATGCTCCTCTACTGACCTGCTACTCAACTCTTCTCTCATTACCTCCTCACATGCTCACATTCAAGACTTTGCAAGGACTTTCTCCCAACCTTTCTACTTCCAAAAAATCTCTTAAAACGCACTTTTATAGAGAAGCCTCCCCTCACTCTACTTAAATACCAATTGCATTACTACATACAGTACTACATCTCTCACCCATTTAATTCTGATCTTGCCCACTCCCACACCTTGTGTTTTATTCCCTTCCCCTTAAGATTGTAAGCTCTTTTGCACAGGGCCTTCCCCACCTTTTGTACTTGTATTGGTTGTGATGTATGTAACGCCATATGTTCTATGTAATTAATGTGATTCAGTTGTTTAAACACATTTAATTTACAGTGCTACGAAATAAGCTGTCGCTATATAAATACATGTTAATAATAATAATTTTACAAATACACCCTCTGTGAATAAATTAATGAATATAGTGGCAATTCCGTGTACAATACCCCCAGAACTCACTGCAAGATGGCACAAAAGCAATATCATGTATAATTGCCGCAGAACTCATAGCAGGATAATGAAGTGGCCGGTTCATGTATAATACCCCAGAACTCACAGGAAAATGACAAAGTGGAAATAACATGTATAATAACCCAGTCCCAGATTCCCATTGTGATGCAAATTTGAGTGACAAGTCAAATATTGTAAGTAACAGAATGTTACTGTGGAAGCAGCGGGTCATTAAGAAACTAGCGTTCCTCGCTGCTCTCAGCTGATTCCTTTCCTCTGCCTGAGCTGCGTCTTCTGTGCAAGAAGAGGGGGCCGAGGGGACAGACAGGAGCCAGAAGTGACGAAGAAAAGAAAACTTCTTTGCCACAAAGTACTTCAATGTACAAACTGGCCAATCAGGGGGCGCTCCAGGTTTGTAAAGCTCCCTTATTGGCCAATTTGCACATGGGATAGGGATATTAAAACTCAAGTCAAATCAAATAAGTCACAAATTGGTGTAACCCCAGTCCAGCGATCCTGTTGTTTGAAGGCAAATTAAATGAACTGCTTGTTCAATGGCAGTAGCACAGGCACAGTGTGTGCCCCCCATTGCCTGACAGTGTGTAAAGATGCATCTTTCTGAAGCACTGCATTTATAAATCATTTCTATAGGTCCCACTCCCTTATCTTTCTATCACAGAGCATTTGCTCTTCCCAACCTGGGATGTGATGGAGCAGCTCCTTAGCATAGATACAGGCTAGACACTCACCTACACACTTAATCTGGCCTGATGTCCTCCTTTAGCTGCTGATTTAAAGGAGAAGGAAAGTCATCTTCCACTTGGGGGTACCAAATGTTAGGCACCCCAAGTGATTGTATTGACTTACCTGAAACCCCGGGCCGGTGCTCCTATCAGCAGAAAACGTCACCGGCCCGTGGTTATACCAGTGAGCACCACTGAGTGATCCTCTTCTGGCTTCTGCCTTCTTCAAATTTCACGGGGCAGTAAAACGAAATCGCGACTTTTTAGTTAAAGTTCAGCTTTTCACTCTAATGCGCAGCCGCACGAAGAAAGAAGAAGCCGGAAGAGGATCGCTTTGTGGTGCTCGCTGGTATAACCCCGGGTTTCAGGTAAGTCAATACAATCACTAGGGGGTGCCTTCCCCCAAGTGGAAGAAGACTTTCCTTCTCCTTGAAAGAAACATAGATCTGTCAATTCAGGTAAAATGTGCATCTGTCAGTGGAATAGAAGTGATGAACCCCAGCATTTCATGACAGTCACAGTGAGACAGTCCCCAGCATTTCATGACAGTCACAGTGAGACAGTCCCCTAGGATGACGAGAGAATCAGTGTTTCACAAGGTACATGTTGGCTCTCAACATTTCGAATCCTCTGGTGTGAGATGGGATGAACCCCTTTATCCTACTGTGCCACAAATTTGCAGCACCACTAAGTTTCCTTCTAACTTTTGGTTGTATGTCTTCCCTGTGCTCTCCAAATCCCCCCTTCAGTGTTTATACCTCCTCCCTCCACAGTTAACCTTCAAACACACTTTCAGCATTCCAGCAGACCCCCTTTCTCCAGTTCCTCCTCCCTCACCTTGCATTTCACAGTACAGACCAGGGATGCTTGAATAGAAACATGGCTGAAGGTGGTGGTAGCACCAGACTGAGGACAGAGCATGAGGGGGGCATGGAGGAGAGCACAGGGAAGACACATAATCAGTGCTGAAAATGTATCTCATTGCAGGTCTTAAAGGAAAAGGAAAGCTACCGCAGAAGTTTATTGCCAATAGATTAGCCACAATAGTGCAAGCTATAACACTATATTTATTCTGTAGAATGCTTTACCATACCGGAGTAACAGCGCTAGAATCTGTCTCTGTTGGTTTAGGATAGCAGCTGCCATATTAGCTTGCTGTGACATCACTTCCTGCCTGAGTCTCTCCCTGCTTGCTCATAGCACTGGGCTCAGATTACAGCAGAGAGGGGAGGAGGGAGAGAGGAGCAAACTGAGCATGCTCAAGCCCTAGCCCTGGAGGTTTGAGCTGAAAACAGGAAGTCTGATACAGAAGCCCATGAGTACACAATAGAAGGAAAGAAATGTGCTGTTTCTTTTGACAGAGGACTCAGAGCAGCATTACTTTGAGGGTTTACTGGTGTATTTATATAGACCTTTCTGATAAAGCGTACTTAATATTAACCTTTCCTTTTATCAACTGAGCAGTTGAAAATGGAAGCTGTCTTCTCCACCCAAGCACTCCAATCAGCCATTCTGCCTTTGTCAGTTGCTGCTCTCAAAATTCTCCATAGAGTTCTGCACGTGGTTCTGCATGTGAACTCATTCTTAATACATCAATTTTTACACCTACTCTTTTACACATAATTTGCACCATGCGTGTGACATCACCAAATAATATTATTAATATAGATACTGTATATGTAGACTGTTAGTAATGACAGCACTCACAGGAATTTTTTTAAGCAATAAACAGTTTAATAATTTGATGTTTTGGACCATTACAGGGACCTTTCTCAAGGGAAACAGTGCAGTGAGCCAACAAACAATATAAGAAATCCAAAAAGGGCGCCACAATTGTTGCCTGGCAACCCTTATCCCCACCCACACCTTGTGACATCATACACAAGACAAATTAAAACATCAATTTCAACCCTCAGGTCATGACACTGGGTTCCTAAACATTCACATGCCCTTATTGGCAAACTCAGCATCGCTTCCCACAGAGCAAAAACATTATAGTTCAACCACCAAGTGGCATCTGAAGGACACAAGTCACAGCCTCCTCTGTCAAACCATTTTCTGTTCAGTAGAGGTGGACGGGCTTTTACAGGAGTAAGCCCCGGCATTGGCAAGAAATCACACCATACACAACTGGATACCAGAATATGATATATTAATTGTAAGCTTTGAAGTCAATAACTTATATAACCTACTGTAAATACCTCTATTCCCCAACATTCAGGTACAAAAGCTGTGCAATTTTTTTTTAGATACAAAAATCATTTAAGATTTACTAGACTTACTAGAGATTGTTCTCCATCAAAATGATTTTTTTTAGGGATCCCTATTACATACTGTACAAGAGCAAGGGACAGTAATGTCGCACCACACCTTCCGACAGGTCTCCCTGATTGATATCTGGCCAAAATATAGATCGGGGAGGTTTGTTTTTTCTGGCAACTGAAGACCGCATTGGCTATGACCTGTCGACGCCCATTCTCTTCATTGTAATCCGACTGTTCATCCCTAGGTCTGAACATTTGGATTAACCCAATATTGCCCTGCCGTTAGTGGGCACACCTGGAAAAGATCGTTTGGTGACCTTGCCAAATAAGCAGATCTTATAGTATTTGGCCACCTTAAGACCCTTAACGTCCTAGATGTACAACTTACACGGAATGGTTAGATCCTCTCTACAGATCTGTTTAGAAAAATAACAGCCAAGAATAGTAACACAGTAACATAGTAAGTTAGGTTGAAAAATGACACACGTCCATCAAGTTCAACCTAAAGGGATACTGTCATGGGAAAAACATTTTTTTTTTTCAAAATGAATCAGTTAATAGTGCTGCTCCAGCAGAATTCTGCACTGAAATCCATTTCTCAAAAGAGCAAACAGATTTTTTTATATTCCATTTTGAAATCTGACATGGGGCTAGACATTTTGTCAATTTCCCAGCTGCCCCCAGTCATGTGACTTGTGCTCTGATAAACTTCAATCACTCTTTACTGCTGTACTGCAAGTTAGACTGTTATCACCCCCTCCATCAGCCAAACAAAAGAACAATTGGAAGGTAACCAGATAGCAGCTCCCTAACACAAGATAACAGCTGCCTGGTAGATCTAAGAACAACACTCAATAGTAAAAACCCATGTCCCACTGAGACACATTCAGTTACATTGAGAAGGAAAAACAGCAGCCTGCCAGAAAGCATTTTTCTCCTAAAGTGCAGGCACACGTCACATGACCAGCGGCAGCTGGGAAATTGACAAAATGTCTAGCCCCGTTTCAGATTTCAAAATTGAATACAAAAAAATCTGCTCTTTTGAGAAATGGATTTCAGTGCAGAATTCTGCTGGAGCAGCTCTATTAACTGATTCATTTTGAAAAAAAATTTTTTTCCCATGACAGTATCCCTTTAAGTCTATATATAACCTGCCTAACTGCCAGTTGAACCAGAGGAAGGCAAAAAACCCATCTGAAGTCTCTCCAATTTGCCTCAGAGGGGAAAAAATTCCTGACTCCAAAATAGCAATTGCACTAGTCCCTAGTTGGTTACATTGCTTGAGTTTCCATCCAGACAACTTAAAAAATTCTTTACGGACTCTGACCATCTCCAACAACAAGAGCTGTTTGATTCTCAGAAAGGGGTATACCAGAGACCTTCTCCAAACCCAATTAAATAGAGCTTTGCAACATACACAAAGTGCCTTCATGCATAACACAAAACCCGTACCCAAAATACAGCACTGTTGATTTTCACCACCACTTTCCTTTCTAAAGTTTTTTCCAACAAGGTCAAATCTAAAAAATACCTGTGCTTCTGAAAAAAAAAATCTGCAGCCAAAAGGATTCAAATTTTATTAAAAGGAAATCATCCGTTATCCAAAATGAATTATAATTTGGTAGCATCACAACTGTATGTTACTCACTCATCATTGTTATATGTTCAGTTACGGTTTTCTCTCCTGTGTGTGACTGGGAATGAGCAGTGAGCTGGGAACGATGCATAAAACACTGCCCACATTCAGTACAAGTGAATGGTTTTTCTCCTGTGTGAATTCTGTGATGGGAATTAAGTCCAGCACGATCACTGAAACATTTCCCACATTCAGTACAAGTGAATAGTTCGCCCCCTGAGTGAACTAGGAGATGTCCTTTTAGGTGGGAGATGCGGGTGAAACATTTCCCACATTCAGAACAAGTGAATGGTTTCTCTCCTGTGTGAATTCTGAGATGAATGGTAAGGTGTTGGCGATTGGTAAAACCCTGTCCACATACAGAACAAGAAAATGGTCTCTGCCCTGTATGAATACTTTTATGAGAATAAAGGCCTGAAAGATGTCTGAACCGTTTCCCACATTCAGTGCAGGGGTATGGTTTCTCTCCTGTGTGAATTCTTGAATGAACCGTAAGGTTTCGGCGACAGCTAAAACCTTTTCCACATTCAGAGCAGGAAAATGGTTTCTCTCCTGTATGAACACTTTTATGGGAATTAAGTCCTGCATGATCACTGAAACATTTCCCACATTCAGCACAGGTGAATTGTTTGCCTCCTGTGTGAACTCTGAGATGTCCGTTTAGGTGTGAGATACGGCTGAAACATTTCCCACATTCACTACAAGTGAATGGTTTCTCTCCTGTGTGAATTCTGAAATGAATAGTAAGGTCTTGGCGACGGGTAAAACCTTTTCCACATTCAGAACAGGAAAATGGTTTCTCTCCTGTATGAATGCTTTTATGGGAATTAAGGCTTGCACGATCACTGAAACATTTGCCACATTCAGTACACGTGAATGGTTTCTCTCCTGTGTGAATTCTGAGATGTTTGGTAAGTCGTGACATACGGGTAAAAGGTTTCCCACATTCAGTGCAAGTGTATAGTTTCTCTCCTGTGTGAATTCTGGAATGAACAGTGAGGCCGTAGTTATGGGTAAAACATTTGCCACATTCAGTACAAGTGAACTGTTTGCTTCCTGCGTGAACTCTGTGATGTTTGTTTAGTTGTGACATGCAGGTGAAACATTTGTCACATTCAGTACAAGTGAATGGTTTCTCTCCTGTGTGACTTCTGAAATGAACAGTAAGGTCTTGGCGACGGGCAAAACCTTTTCCACATTCAGAACAGGAAAATGGTTTCTCTCCTGTGTGGATTACTTTATGGGTTTTAAGCTCTCCATGATATCTAAAACATTTCCCACATTCATTACAAGTGAATGGTTTCTCTCCTGTGTGACTTCTGTGATGCACAGTAAGCTGTAATATGCGTGCAAAACATTTCCCACATTCAGTGCAAGTGAATGGTTTCTCCCCTGTGTGAGTTTTCTGATGCTCAGCAAGATGGTAGCGACGAGCAAAAGATTTCCCGCAATCAGAACAAGAAAATGGTTTCTCTTTTGTGTGAACCTTGTGATGTACAAGGTCTGGGGCACATGTGAGTGGTTTTTCTTCTTTCTGAAGGCAGTCGTGTCTGTCAATATCAGAGTGATGTACAAAACATTTCTGACATTGAGTTAAAGTTGAAGTCAATGGTTTCTCTACTGTGTGAATTCTGAGATGTGTCTTAAGGCCTGTGCGGCGGGTGAAACGTTTGCCACATTCAGAGCAGGAAAATGGTTTCACTCCTGTGTGAGATTTTTTATGCATATTAAAGCTTGAAGGATCTGCAAAACTTTTTCCACATTCAGAACAGGTAAATGGTTTCTCCCCTGTGTGTGTTCTGTAATGTATTGTAAGATGTCTGCGAGAAGGAAAACATTTCCCACATTCAGAACAAGAAAATGGTTTCTTTTGTGTGTGACTCCTCTGATGTACAATAAGGTCTGAATGACACACAAAATGTTTCTCACACACAGAACAGACAAATGGATTTAATTTGTTGTGAGTTTCCTGATGCTGGAGAAGACCGGCTTCAGTAGTAAAATCTTTACGGCACTCAGAAGAGTTATTCATCTCCATGATAGGAGTAGGTGTATTTGTTTCCTCTATCTGTTCTGTAAGTGGATTAATGCTGCAATCTGATTGGTTTCCCTCTTCCCATGAAACAGATTCCTCTTTAATCCCATCTGAAACATATCTGGCTGACAAGCTGGTATTTAGGCTACATCCCATGATAGAAGAAGATGTATTGGTTTCCTGCACAGATTCTAAAACAGTAATAATTCTAAAGTGAGAAACGTTTCCTTCTTCACATAAAGTAAATTCCTCTTTAATAGGATTTGATACATTATCATCTGACAAGTTGTTATTCAGGCTGCATCCCATGATAGGAGTAAGTCTATCTGTTCTCTCTTTCTGTTCTGCAAATGGATTAATGCTGCAATCTGATTGGTTTTCCTCTTCCCATGAAGCCACTTCCTCTTTAATCCCATTGGCTGTTGGGGGCTGTTCGTCTGGAGGAGTTTCCGAGTTTGTGAGATTTCCATCGGCACAAAAATCTACTTCTTCAGCCCCAATCTTGCTTGGCTCATTATTATAACATAATGTTCCTCCCAGATCAGCTGTAATATCTCTCTTATCTTCATATTCACAGTCTGGCAAAGATACAAGCATGAGAAATCATATTGATACATATATGTAGGGATTTATTGTGTCAGGAGATGCAGGAATAGAAGAAACAGAAGGAGACATATAGGATTAATGAAACCCCCTAATTTTGTAGGCAATAGTGTATACTTTATTCTGCTGGATTTACTTTTGGCTGTAAATTTATATGGTTTTCAAAAATGTCCCCTTTATTAGAGCTCCCTATAGATGTTCTCTGGTCCCTGTCTGTGTTTCAAATGAGGGGTGGGCGTGTCCTAACGGTCCCTGCCAGAAGCACAGTAGGAGGGGGACAGCCAATCACAGCCCTACAGTCACACAAGCACAGACAGGCTTCAGTTCCCTATCAGGTCCTGCTAGCTGCTGATTGGTTCCTGTCCTACAGTGCAGTGAGCTGAGTGCACAGCCTGGGAATTCAGGGAGCAGCAAGTGGAAGAGAAGGGAGGGATTACTAGGGTTTTTGCAGAAATATTCAATAAATTAACTGGAAACACAACTTTATAAAGTACATTCCTTATATATCTAAAAGGATTTAAAGCACTTACACATTCACGTTTTCTTCAATATGGAGCTTAGCTCAATCTCACTTAGGCCCAAAGACATGAACAGAAATGGGCATGGCAAAGAAGGGAGACGGACAAGCTCAGTGGGCCGAATAGTCCTCCAATGCCTACAAAGCTTAAGAGGTAAGATGGAATAAAAATCTATTCATCTTTCCTTATGTACAAACTGCTCCTTAGTATCCTGTCCCCATATCACCAGTATTACTGTGTAACCATCATATGTAACTCACTGCTCCTGCTTTACTGTCAGCAGCTCATTTGTGTTTCTGTTGTTCCCACACATCCCTTGTACTGTTCCTCCTAATTAATTCCCTTACACACCAGCTTCTGATATTTTGTATCCTGCGCCCATTACTCACCCAGTGGGTGGAGCTGCTGGGGCCCCTCCTCCTTCTCCCCATCCTCGTAAAGTTCCTTGTTTCCTTTTATATAGTCCCACTCGTCCAAGGAAAAATATATGGAAACATGATGAGTCCTTATGGCAACCTGTCACACACAATGTTCCAGTCATCCCCCAGCCAGAGAAAGGGATTATCATCCACTGTTACTAAACAATAAGGGGCCGCTGTACCCACCTCTCCAGTCAGCAGCTGGATGATGTTGGACATGAGTTCCAGGATCTTCTTGTCATTCTTGTTATTTTCCTTCTGTATGACGGAGCCAGGGGCATGCAGGGCCCCCCCATCATCTGACTTCTTCCTAGGGATGTAGTGCTAAATATTGAAAGGAAGAGAGAATGGTGTTTGAGCTGCAGAGAGACCCCCTTTGTACAGACAGACAGTCTCTTGTCAGTGTGCCAGTCACAGTGCCCCTCACCTCTCCAGTCAGCAGATAGATCATCTCCAGTGTCAGATTCACCATTCTCTCCTTCTTCCCCCGCTCCTCCTCCTCCTCATTTTTATCCTTCTTCTTCCCCTTCATCCCTGTGTCACTCGCTTCCTCCCACATTCCCATTGGCTCCTTGTGGGAGGGACTGACCTGGAAACAAGCGGTTAGACATTACTATGGAGGATTATTCCCAGCAATATTTCCCAGTAGAATTACACTGGCCCAGCACTGACCCCCAGTCCCACAGCAGTAGCAGCAGCGACCCCCAGTCCCACAGTAGCAGCAGCGACCCCCAGTCCCACAGCAGCAGCAGGAGTGACCCCAGTGTGAGACACACAGCCCATAGTAGAGGAGAGTGAGGGGTAAATGACAGAGGTGGGTGCCACACAAGGTAGGAATAAGGGAGGCAGCACATATGGGCTCAGTATATTGGGGTGGGGGGTCAGTACCTACCTGTGTGGAAGTTCCCAGAGTTCCCTGCTCCGGCTACAAACCAATGGTCCCGGGTGCTTGGGAGGTGGGAGTGAGAGCGGCTCAGTAAGGGACGGGAGACAATTCCCTACATATCTCCGTACCGCACTTATATCTCTCAGCTCCCCACACACAATGTATAAATCTACTTTATATCCTGGGGTTAATCACATATCCGCCAGCCCCAGCCACTTCTTAGTACTGACAAGCGACTGATTCTGTTTGTCTGTGAGTAGAACAATTACCCTCAGTCCCTAACTCCGTGTCCCAGGCAGCAAGTTCGGTATAGGCTTGTGACCGCCCCTTGTAAGGGCGGAACTAAGACTAAAGTGTGGTTGACAAAACCATGGATGCTACTGTGTCCCGCCCCTTGTCTCTTAGCCAATGAGCGAGCGCATGACGTGTGTGAGTCACAGGTAAGAAGTGGTCCGTAAGGGACAGAGGCTGCTATTCACTCGGTCCTGCCCTTGAAGCCCGGAGTCTCCCGAAAGCTGTAAAGTGATCCCGTGCTATTATGAGGGAGCGGCTGACAGACAAGTGTCACTCAGTGGAATGGTCACTGTACAATGCAGGACACACGGGCTGATGTGGCCCCAGGCAGACAATATTAAGGGCCCCATTGCTGATGATATTGGTTACTGAGCTGCTTCATTTTAGGCAGAAATGTGAGGCGACTGGTAAATATATTCAATTTGGGCAGAGTTTGGCGCATATTTGAAATAAAACAAAATACTGAGGTGGGAGCTCGTCCATTAGTGTTGCCTCCATGTTACTGACTCTGTGGCCTCCCTGCTCTCTCCTCACATTAAAGGGATCCTGTCATGGGAAAACATGTTTTTTCCAAAACGCATCAGTAATATAATAATAGTGCTACTCCAGCAGAATTCTGCACTGAAATCCATTTCTCAAAAGAGCAGATTTTTTTATATTCAATTTTGAAATCTGACATGGGGCTAGACATTTTGTCAATTTCCCAGCTGCCCCTGGTCATGTGACTTGTGCCTGCACTTTAGGAGAGAAATGCCTTCTGGCAGGCTACTGTTTTTCCTTCTCAATGTAACTGAATGTGTCTCAGTGGGACCTGGATTTTACTATTGAGTGTTGATCTTAGATCTACCAGGCAGCTGTTATCTTGTGTTAGGGAGCTGCTATCTGGTTACCTTCCCATTGTTCTTTTGTTTGGCTGCTGGGGGGGAGGGAGGGGGTGATATTACTCCAACTTGCAGTACAGCAGTAAAGAGTGATTGAAGTTTAGCAGAGCACAAGTCACATGACTTGGGGCAGCTGGGAAATTGACAATATATCTAGCCCCATGTCAGATTTCAAAATTAAATATAAAAAAATCTGCTCTTTTGAGAAATGGATTTCAGTGCAGAATTCTGCTGGAGCAGCACTATTAACTGATTCATTTTGAAAAATTTGTTTTTCCCCATGACAGTATCCCTTTAACAACTATATCCTCACCCACAAGCTCCTTTAAACTTTACCAACCCCCATCCTCAGTGCCCTGCCCCAGCCCTATCTTGGTTTTTCTACTCAACCTCATATTTCACCTGAAACCTCATTTGTACTACTGTACCCCTAGAACTGGCCCTGCTGAGGGGAAAGGAACACTATTGGGAAGATATAGAATTAGCCCCTCACCCGCTCTCCCTCAGTAACAGCCCTTGCCAGAGAAAGCTATTGAAAATACATCTGAAATACTTAGAGGCAGGGCAGGGGCACAATTTGGGGTGTAGCTGTGCCTGAGATGGATGTGGGAGTCTTTCTTACTAGATTGTAAGCTTTTCTGGGCAGGAACCGTATCCAAAATATGTAAGTATTGTTTTTTTTGGTGTGCTACCACAATTAATGGTGGACGTTGTAGTAACATGGGTGTGGTATAAAACAGATAGTGGCTTCAATTATTGGCCCTCCACCATGTAGGCCAGATAAATTCCAGCCCTCAGTACAACAGAAGTTGGACAGCACTGCTTTAGTGCAATGAAGGTGTGTAGGACCATAGGTGAGTGCAGCAGAGAAGTGCCCTTAGCACCTACAGAAAGTAACTGAAGGGAAACACACACACACAGGTTTCCTCGCATTCCCTTCCTAATGCCAAAATAATATGGATGAAATCACATGGCTGAGGGCACCTGGTAAATTAACAACATGTCTAGCCCCATATCAGATTTCAAAATTAACTAAACCGTTTTTGAAAAATAGGTTACTGCTACAGTTATGCTATTAACTGCTGCAATTTTTAAAAAAAATATATCTTTTCCCATGACAGAATTCCAAAAATATATGGGTTTCTGGGGTGAACCTACTTTTTTCTATCTTTGTCCCTCAAAAAATGCTGTAAATGTGCTGATTTTGCGGTAACTGAAATGACAGACCGTGTGGATGTGTCTCCATTTTAGGGTCCCTATATACCACATGCTTAGGTTAGCCAATTCATAAACAATGGCTACATTTTTTCGGGCTTTTTCCTGAAAAGCCAGAATTTTTCAGATTTTTGCCTGAAAAGTCTGAAATGGTCGGATTTTCTGGCTAATTCCAGTACAGACCACAGAAATGTCAAAATAGTATAGAGACCTCTGCCATAGGCTTATACACAACCTCTCCAGGTCTGAAATGGCGGATTTCCGCATTCAGGCCTTTTGCTGTATCAGGCTTTAATAAATCTCAAAAAATTAAAAATAGATCCCAAAAATTTAAGTTTGGCCCCAAAAAGACTGGAGTTTTGGAGACATGGAGTATTGGACCCCAATAGGATCCCACAGGAGGGAGATGGTACACTAAGACCAAAAACAAACATAATATCACCCACAAATCCCTCTTTTTTTTAGAGATGAGAGGGAAATAAAAGAGATTCAGAGAATTAGAGGGAAAGGGGTGAAAAAAGTGTCCCAAAAAGGAATTAAAAGATTCTTCAAGTAGGTGTATTTAACATCTCAGATTATGTACTGACCACCTAAGGGTGGTGGCACATGTAGAGTTCCAGAGAGATTAGTTGCCCAGCAACAAATCTCCTCTTCTTTGGGCGACTAATCTCCCCGAAAGAATGGCAATCCCCCAGTGGGATGGCACTCGGCGGGTCGGCACTCGGATCGATTCAGTTTACCTACGACGCCCGACGGGAGACTTCGGAAAACAAAGTGATCCGAGTGCCATCCTGCCGGTGATTTGCATTCTAGCCAGTGGGAAGGGAGATGAGAGCTGCCGGCTCCCCTGCACAGCCTGAGAATGTAGGGAGCAGGAAGAGAACGGAGGGATTATTGAGATTTTTGCAGAAATATTCAATAAATCAGCCTGAAACACTACTTTTTTAAGCACAATTTTTCTATTTCTAAATGAGTATAATCAGTATGCACTGGTACGGTCTTCTTTTTTACACAAACTCCTTTAAAAGAAGGGAAGTTTAGGGAGCAACATTCCCTGATGCAGCTCATCTGACCATGTGACCGATATCAGGCCAAAAATCGAGCAGATATCGATTAGGTAAATTTTGATTTTCTTGTACGATCCAGGACCGCGTCAGCTAGTTGATGCGGTCCTGCGACCCGTCGGAGCCCATTCGTAGTATCGTAATCCGATCGTTCGGATTCATCCGATATCGCCCAGCCGTTAGTGGGCATATCAGGTTAAGATCCGCTCGTTTGTCGACCTTTCCAAACGAGCGGATCTTATAGTGTATGGCCACTTTAACCAACAGACCTGAAGGACTGCAGGAGCTGAAAAGTCCGGGTGAACAGCGGAGGAGAAAGGCTCACATATTGGCTACATTTGCAGTACTCAAGTTGAAGGCTGATAAATGTCCACATGCAATGGAACCTGATCCAGCAGCTTGTTTCCTGCACACTGGGGGAAAAAGCTATTTGCCTGATATGCTTTTTAAAAAAGTATTTTAATGAATACATTTTTTTTTTACAAAATGTTTTTATAATCTACACTATTGGCGGACGCCATTTGTTCTTTTATGATCTGATAGTTAGTCAGAGTGTTCTCTTTGCTTTGAAGCTGTATCTGAAGTACCCTAGAAGATTCTTAAGCTGGCCATAGACATTCAGATCTTATTCTTTGTATGACAAACTTTTCAGATATCGATCATTTATTTCAATACAATGCATTCAGATTTAAATTTCTCAGGAACGCCCGATGGCTCTGCATCCAAAATAGTGGCACCCATGGCTGCCACATGGTTTGCGACGCCGACACAACGGCCTTGGCGCACAAGTGCGTGAAGTCATGGAGTGAAAATTCATATAGATGCTGAGGACATGGGTTTCGATGCTTGAGTATAGGTCCTACTTTAGAGTGTTCCTGGGTGTGTTATAATTATTCTCTGACTGATCTCCGGATCCTGACTTCCTTGCTTTGCCTCCTATCCTTGCTGTTTGCTGCCTTCCCTGATCTCCCTTCCCTGAATATGACTATGAACTTGAACTTCCTTCTTGGTCCCTACTCATCTGAGACGTTTGGCCCTGACAAAATTGCAGGATTAAAGTAAGAAAAATTACAAATCAGATGATGTCCTGGCCATTAATTGACAGCAATCGTAATAAATGTATATCCCGGAACTAGACAGTCACCCATGGATATCATCAGATACACGTGAAGATGTTATCGTTATCCAACAGAAATTTTCTAAATAAACTACCAATTGCTATGGATGGTACAAAAATTGATGGGACTCAATTAGTTTTGTACGATTAAATCTGTGTGTCTATAGCCAGCATAACCCTTAAAATTGTCGTCTTAATAGTTAAAACATTGCCTAAAAGAGTGGGGGAGATCCAGGCATTGGGAGTCTTTTAACCTTACAGAATATTATCCAGACTGAATTTTTTGAAAAAAATGTGCAATCTCCTTATTAATATTGTGACCTACAGTCAAGTGATTTTGAGGTTATGGATTCAGCTTGGCAAGGCATTTGGATTCTGCTCGGTTTTGTTTGATTCTGGGATTTGGTGCAAAAGATACAAAAATGTTTATTCATAACATTGCACATTGTAGAAATGCATTGGAGGGAGCCAAAGTACTAAGAAAGACCAAAAATCTATTTTATTATTTATAGCAATAAACAAAGATATAAAGCTTCTAAAAACCTTGATTTCTACATGGATTAATGATTTAATATAACGGTTACAAACAATTATTAGAAGCTAGCAAAACACCTTAGCAGGTTGCCTTTTGGAAGTAATGGAATCAGAAAATGAAAACCCTTTTTCTATTCGTCCATATGGCAGTACAGGATATTCCCTTGAAATAAAATATGTAGCAGAATTCTTTGTAATTATGTCTTTGAAGCAGTTAGTCAAAACTACAAGAAGGGACATTAGAGGAATAGGTAATATGCTTTATGTAATGGTTTATTCATGTTGGGAATGAAACCATAGGATGCCGATTACTGGAACAGAAAGTACATTCATTTTCTGATATCCACACCCCAAGGAGGCTGAGAAGAGTCATATGCACTAAGAAAGGAGCTGCTGGAACACACACAGGCAGGACCGCCATCAGAAATCACAGGGCCCCATACGACAAAATATCCTGGGCTGCGCCCACCGCAAGCACCACCTACAGGTCCTCCCTCCCCAACCCACAGGTCTGCCCCTCACCACACAGTAAAAAAACAAAAAAAATATTGGTGGCTAGGGTTCCCACATGTTAATAAAAAATTAAAAGATATTGGTGGTCAGGGCCCCCCATAAAAAAAACATTTGTGGCCAGCCCCCCCCCATTAAAAAATATTGGTGGCTAGGACCTCACATGAGGAAAAGATTTGGTGGCCAAAATTGGTGACAAGGCCCCCCCTCACATTATAAGAAAATTGGTGGCCAGGGCCCCTTAAACGTTCATGCCTTCCCGAAGTCAGCAGCTCTCAGAAAGATGGGGGACCCGGCTAATCTAGTAAGTGTGGCATGGTCGGGCCCCCCTTACCCTCGGGCCCCCTACAACTCTCCCCCCTGTCCCCCCCTGATGGCTGCCCTGCACACAGGTACAGGTACTGAGCCCCATGGCTTTCAAGCTTCTGCTTTCGCTCATTATCCCCATCAACACAGCTGCAATTTCATGTAACTTTCATCTACAAATGTCCATCAAGTTCAATCCCTCCAAATTACACACAGTCCTGTCTATACACTCAACAATACTAATACCTATACTAACTAGCTGGAGATCTTGAGATAACAATAGCCTTGGATATGTTCAGTCATTAATAGAATCTGCCATCACAGTATCACCCACCAGGGCATTCTCCACCCTCACTGGGAAAAAACTATTTGCATTGCTTCAAATGAAAGTTCATTAACTCAAGTCTAACGGTTCATTGTTATTTTCTGTGTGTCTCTCTTGCTATCTATTTTTTCCTTTAATATACTTATAAAGTAGTTAGTTTTTATGATATTGGCATTAGTTTTACTTTATCAAAAACTCTATTGGTCATTGCCAGGTTTATAAACTGAACAAGCTGAGAGGAGAAATAAAACTGACCAGAGGAATGCGAGGAGGTGCTTCCTGCATTGGTAAAGTATTATTATGGCAGCCGGAACATTTATCGCCATACCCCAAACCACCAAATAATCTTCATGTAGAGTAAACCATTACAAATGTATTATATTTAACCAAAAGAAGTTATATATATTAATATGGTAGCATCATTATTGTCTTTTACTCACTCATCATTGTATCTGTAGAGTTATTTTCAGAAACTGGTTTCTTTCCTGTGTGTAACTGGGAATGTGCAGTAAGCTGGGAACGATGCACAAAACATTTTCCACATTCAGTGCAAGTGAATGGTTTTTCTCCGGTGTGAAATCTGAGATGTACATTAAGGTGTGAACGACGGGTGAAACATTTCCCACATTCAGTACAAGTGAATGGTTTCTCCCCTGTGTGAACTCTGAGATGTACATTAAGGTCTGAGCGACGGATGAAACATTTCCCACATTCAGAACAAGAAAATGGTTTCTCTCCTCTGTGAATTCTGTGATGTACAGTAAGACGTGATCGATCCGTAAAACTTTTTCCACAACCAGAACAAGAAAATGGTTTCTCTCCCGTATGTATTCTTTGATGTACAATAAGGTTTGAGTGATGTTTAAAACATTTTCCACACTCAGAACAAGAGTATGGTCTCTGATCTGTGTGAACCCTGTGATGTACATTAAGGTCTGAGACGCATGCAAAATGTTTTCCACACTGAGAACAAGAATGTGGTTTTTCTGCTTTGTGAAGGCTGAGATGTCGATCAAGATCTGAGCGACGAACAAAACCTTTCCCACATTGAGAGCAAGTAAATGGCTTCTCCCCTGTGTGAATTCTCCAATGTACTTTAAGGTTTGCGTGTTCTTTAAAATGTTTTCCACATTCCGAGCAAGAATAAGGTCTCTCTCCAGTATGGACTCTCTGATGTACAGTAAGTTGTGAATGACGTTTAAAATGTTTCCCACATTCAGAACAAGAGAATGGCCCTTCCCCTGTGTGACTTCTTCGATGTACAATAAGGTCGGAGTGAGATAGAAAATGTTTCCCACATTCAGTACAAGAGAATGATCCCTCCACTGTGTGGCTTCTTTGATGTACAATAAGGTCGGAGTGAGATAGAAAATGTTTCCCACATTCAGCACAAGAGAATGATCCCTCCGCTGTGTGGCTTCTTTGATGTACAATTAGGTCGGAGTGAGATAGAAAATGTTTCCCACATTCAGAACAAGAGAATGGCCCTTCCCCTGTGTGACTTCTTCGATGTACAATAAGGTCAGAGTGAGATAGAAAATGTTTCCCACATTCAGTACAAGAGAATGATCCCTCCACTGTGTGGCATTTTCGATGTACAATAAGGTCGGAGCGAGATAGAAAATGTTTTCCACATTCAGTACAAGAGAATGATCCCTCCACTGTGTGGCTTCTTTGATGTACAATAAGGTCGGAGCGAGATAGAAAATGTTTTCCACATTCAGTACAAGAGAATGATCCCTCCGCTGTGTGGCATTTTCGATGTACAATAAGGTCAGAGTGAGATGTAAAATGTTTCCCACATTCAGTACAAGAGAATGATCCCTCCGCTGTGTGGCATTTTCGATGTACAATAAGGTCGGAGTGAGATGTAAAATGTTTTCCACATTCAGTACAAGAGAATGATCCCTCCACTGTGTGGCTTCTTTGATGTACAATAAGGTCGGAGTGAGATAGAAAATGTTTCCCACATTCAGTACAAGAGAATGATCCCTCCGCTGTGTGGCTTCTTTGATGTACAATTAGGTCGGAGTGAGATAGAAAATGTTTTCCACATTCGGTACAAGGACAAGCTTCCACGTCTGTGTGATGTACAAGTTCAGAATGAGATGTAAAAGGTTTCCTGCCTTCAGTATTAGTAAATGACTTTTCTCCAATGTGTATTCTGGAGTGGCTATTTAAGTGTGAACGATATGAAAAGCATCTCCCGCATACCGAACAAGAATAAGGTTTCTCCCCTGTGTGAGTTCTGTGATGCTCATTAAGGTGCGAGCGACGAGCAAAACATTTGCCACATACAGAGCAAGGGAACGGTTTCTCTCCTGTGTGACTTCTCTGATGTACAACAAGATCTGAATGCCACGCAAAACGTTTTTCACACACTGAACAGACAAATGGTTTTTCGCCTGTGTAAGTTTTCTGATGCTTGAGAAGACCACCCTTGGTTCTAAAGTGTTTATTGCACTCAGAACAGCTATACATCTCCATGTTGGGAGTAGGTGCATCTGTTCCCTGTATCTGATCTGCAAGTGGATTAATGCTGCAATCTGATTGGTTTCCATAGACACATGACCCCATTACCTCTTTTATCCCATCTGAAACATATCTGGCTGACAAGCTGGTATTTAGGCTACATCCCATGATAGGAGAAGCTGTATTGGTTTCCTGCATAGATTCTGAAACAGTAATAATTCTAAAATCAGAAACATTTCTTTCTTCACATAAAGTCAGTTCTTCTTTAATAGGATTTGATACATTATCATCTGACAAGCTGTTATTCAGGCTGTATCCCATGATAGGAGTAGGTGTATCTGTTCCCTGTATCTGTTCTGTAAGTGGATTAATGCTGCAATTTGGTTGGTTTCCCTCTTCATGTGAAGCCACTTCCTCTTTAATCCCATTGGCTGGTGGGGGCTGCTCCACTGGAGAAATTTCAGGGTTTGTGAGATTTCCATCTGCACAAACATCTGCTCCTTCACCCCCAATCTTGCTTGTCTCATTATAATAACATAATGTTCCTCCCAGATCAACTGTAATATCTCTCTTATCTTCATATTCACAGTCTGGCAAAGACACAAGCATGAGAAATCATTATCACATTTTATACATATACGTAGGGATTCTTTGTGTCAGGAGATGTAGGAATAAAAGAAGCAGAAGCACCGGAACTGTCACCCCAACAGTCTCTGACACAATATGACGAGTCAGATATAAATCCTTAGGGGCCGATTCACTAAATTCGAGTGAAGGGTTCGAATTAAAAAAACTTCGAATTTCGAAGTTTTTTTGGGCTACTTCGACTTTCGACTATGAAAATCGAACGATTCGAACTAAAAATCGTTCGACTATTCGACCATTCGATAGTCAAAGTACTGTCTCTTTAAGAAAAACTTCGACCCCCTACTTCGGCAGCTAAAAGCTACCGAAGTCAATGTTAGCCTATGGGGAAGGTCCCCATAGGCTTGCCTGGGATTTTTTGATCGAAGGATTTTCCTTCGATCGTTGGATTAAAATCCTTCGAATCGTTCGATTAGAAGGATTTAATCGTTCGATCGAATGAAAAATCCTTTGATCGATCGATCGCAGGATTTGCGCTAAATCGTTCGACTTCGATATTCGAACGATTTTAGTTCCTAGTCGAATATCGAGGGTTAATTAACCCTCGATATTCGACCCATAGTGAATCGGCCCCTGAATGTAGCCCTTAGTCCAATCTCACTGAGACCCAAATGCATGAATGATGCATCAGCAGGGAAGGGAGACTGACTAGCTGAGTGGGCTGATAGATCTCCAATCCTTACAACAATTGGGAGTTCAGCTGGAATCTGAGTGGGTCTGTCTTGTCCATTTCTATGACACTTTTGGGACATTTCTCCCAACCCCGGATAAACACCCTATGATCTTTCCTTATGTACAAACTGCTCCTTAGTATCCTGTCCCCATATCACCAGTATTACTGTGTAACCATCATATGTAACTCACTGCTCCTGCTTTACTGTCAGCAGATCATTTGTGTTTCTGTTGTTCCCACACATCCCTTGTACTGTTCCTCCTAATTAATTCCCTTACACACCAGCTTCTGATATTTTGTATCCTGTGTCCATTACTTACCCAATGAGAGGAGCTGCTGGGGATCCTCCTTAATCTTTTCCCTGCAAAGGTCCTTGTTTCCTTTTATATAGTCCCACTTCTGCAAGGAAAAATATATGGAAACATCCTCAAACCTTATGGCAACCTGTCACACACAATGTTCCAGTCATCCCCCAGCCAGAGAAAGGGATTATCATCCACTGTTACTAAACAATAAGGGATTGGGAGACTTCTGGCACCACTTGAACTTGATCTAGGTACCACAATTCAGCGCTCAAGCACCACATGTCTAACAACACCAGTTCAGGAGGCACATAAATTCTTGTAAGTATGGGGCAAACAACAGAAGCAAGCAAAACAAAATGGCTTTGGGAGAAGAGGCACAAAACCAGGTCCTCACACGCAGAAGAACAATCAATCAGTTATCAATTACAAACTAATTGCTACAGAACACCAGAAGATTAATCGCCAGTGATAAATCTCTGCTTCTGCGGGCGACTATTCTGTAAAAGTGTTCCCACTATCAATAATGTGAATTGCTGCTGGTAAAACCCACGTGTGGCTTCGGTCTTTGAAAATCGCTTGAAGATTCCTCTTGAGGAAGGAGATTGGTCGCCCGCAGAAACAGATTTATCGCTAGCAATTAATCTCCTGGTGTGCTATTGCCTCAGAGAAATCACATGACAAAGCAGACAAGAATAAATAAAAGAACATTGATTCTCACAATCGGCCCTTCTAAGAATTAGAAGGCTGTGTGATGTTTTCGCTGGTGTTCCACCCGGCACTGTTCCCTGGGGGTGTGCACACCTAGAAGTGTGTATTTTGTGATGCCCACCAGTTCGCACATGCGCATTGACTCCTTAAAGACACCAGGTTGCCTATGTCATTGTTAAGTGATCTTTTTAGCTCGTGTGGACACTAAATCCTTCTGCCTGTTCTGGTGTGACTTCAGATTGTTTCCTGACTCTGTTTCATTGCTGCCTGTCCTGACCTCGGCCTGTTTGACTACTTTCCTGGAGAAGTTTGTCACTCCTGCCTATTTACAAATCTCCTCCCCTGTCCACACTCCAGCAGTTGGTGTTGTGCTGCCTGTCGTCTGATTGGTCTTCCAACCTGAAGGTACATTATAGGGCTAAAAATATATATTTTCTGTAAAATGCCCCCTTTAATGGCCCTTCCTATAGATCTGCTACTGTCCTATCTGTGTTTTAAATTGGGAATGAGTGTGTCCTAGCGGTCCCTTCCAGAAGCAAAAATCCACAGATCAACATTTAGAGACATATGCACCCACTACAAAGACAGTTCACTTTCTATTCCCATGCCCAGACTATATATTAATCTCGCAAGACCTATTTGTAGAAATTACGTTTTCTGAGATCGGAGGCCTTTCCCATATAGACCATGCCTCAATAACAGCAACTTTTAAAGTAATTGCATACAGGTAGCCACCTTCCCTTCAAATTTACTTGAAATTCCCCTATAGCCTAGTACAAAAGCACACACGTGAAACACACCCCACGTGTCAACTAGGGATGCACCGAATCCACTATTTTGGATTCGGCTGAACCCCCGAATCCTTCGTGAAAGATTCGGCCGAATACCGAACCGAATCCGAACCCTAATTTGCATATGCAAATTAGGGGTTGGAAGGGGAAAACATTTTTTACTTCCTTGTTTTGTGACAAAAAGTCACGCGATTGCCCTCCCCCCTAATTTGCATATGCAAATTAGGATTCCGGCATCCGAACCCTGCTGAAAAAGGCTGAATCCTGGCCGAATCCTGGATTTGGTGCATCCCTAGTGTCAACAACCTTATAACTCTTTAGGAATCCTGAAAGGGCCCTAAACTCCTTAAAAAAAAATAGATAAATGTTTACCCCAAAACATCTGCATACAGACAAAGCTTTGGGCCTGGATGGCCTCACCATCAAATTTTTCAAACTCATGAAACAAGATTGTAAAAACAGAAAGTAACAATTCCAACAAGTGACTTGGCTCACATTAGATTTATACATACTGTAAAACAGGAAAAACCCTTCCCAATTATGTTCATACAGGCCTATTTCAATACCAAACATTACTAAAAACATTTAAATACTAGCCAAACTGATCACAGAAAAGTTAGCAAAAGTCAAGCTCATCTCAAGACTCCCAAATGGGTTTTGTGAAGGGACGATCTGGACTAAAAAATACAAGAACCATCATTCAAACTATTCAACAGCAAAGGCATGAAACGCCTTTGCCCCTACTCGACAAACTTCTCTCCTAATTCTTTTTTCAAAACCTACACAGTCTCTTCATGATATTCTGATTCCTGTTGTGTTCTCACATCTCGGTTACTCATTTTAGAAATAACTGCAGTTTTCTCTGTCACCTCTATCTAATGATATTAGAAAGGCATCAAATTAATTTTTTGTATTGGGGTGAATATCAAATCTTTCATAAAGGATTAGGCCAAATCTCAAAATGAATCCAAACCCTAATTTCGCTAAGCAACTTAATGTAAGGAAGGGGAGAAAATCCATGCATGTAGTTTGCAGGCAAATATTTGCAATATGCTTAATCGTGTGACCAAGTATCACATAATTTAATGGTTAGTATTTGGTCCATTCCTAAATGATATCCATAAATTTCTCGATTGTAATTCCTTCTTTCTTAAATAAAAAATAAAACACTGATTGGTGCACCCACCTCTCCAGTCAGCAGCTGGATGATGTTGGAGATGAGTTCCAGGATCATCTTGTCGACATTTTTCTTCTGTATGACGGAGCCAGGGGCATGCAGGGCCCCCCCATCATCTGACTTCTTCCTAGGGATGTAGTGCTAAATATTGAAAGGAAGAGAGAATGGTGTTTGAGCTGCAGAGAGACCCCCTTTGTACAGACAGATAGTCTCTTGTCAGTGTGCCAGTCACAGTGCCCCTCACCTCTCCAGTCAGCAGATAGATCATCTCCAGTGTCAGATTCACCATTCTCTCCTTCTTCCCCCGCTCCTCCTCCTCCTCCTCATTTTTATCCTTCTTCATCCCTGTGTCACTCGCTTCCTCCCACATTCCCATTGGCTCCTCAGCTGCACAAATATAACTCACATATAAGGTGACAGCTTTCAATTGATATTATCAAAGCTCAAAAACCAAGGTAAGACCCTCAATATTCAGTTGTACACAATAAAAGAAGTTCTCAACCTCTGTGATTCTTCCCTTAGGATCAGGTGCCAAACAGTATATTACCCATGGGTAAGAACAATCTTACATAAAGCCCAAATAACTTGCACACCATCAAGTAATTTAATTTGCAAGTTGTGCTATTTTATTGGCTCAAATGTAAAGGGAAAATTTTCAGGCCTTGCAGGACCCTTTGTCAAGCCTTGACAAAGGGTCCTGCGAGGCCCGAAATTTTGTCCTTTTTGGTCTTTTTCATTTGAGCCAACACCTCAATATTCAGTTGAACTTTATTAAACCTGGCTCATACATATGACACACCCCATAACCCAAACCATCTAAAATGCAATGCAAATTAGGGGTGGGAAGGGGAAAACATTTTTTACTTCCTTCTTTTGTGACAAAAAGTCATGCGATTTCCCTCCCGCCCATGATTTGCATATGAAACTGACTCATAGGGCACCAACTTAATTACATCGTTATATGGCTCTTGATAAATATAGAGTGTGTATTTCTCTGTATGTCATTCTTTGTGTGTTCTGATATATCATATAATCTTGATTATATATCATATAATATATTACTCTTCTTGTAGATGTAGTTTTGGTTTTGTGGTGTGCCAAATGTATAAACCATTGCCCACCCACAGCAGCAGCGACCCCCAGTCCCACAGCAGCAGCGACCCCCAGTCCCACAGCAGCAGCGACCCCCAGTCCCACAGCAGCAGCACTGACCCCCAGTCCCACAGCAGCAGCACTGACCCCCAGTCCCACAGCAGTAGCAGCAGCGACCCCTAGTCCCACAGCAGTACCACAGCGACCCCTAGTCCCACTGCAGTAGCAGCAGCGACCCCCAGTCCCACAGCAGCACCGACCCCCAGTCCCACAGCAGCAGCGACCCCCAGTCCCACAGCAGTAGCAGCAGCGACCCCCAGTCCCACAGCAGCAGCAGCGACCCCCAGTCCCACAGCAGCAGCAGCGACCCCCAGTGCCACAGTAGCAGCAGGAGTAACCCCAGTGTGAGACACACAGCCCATAGTAGAGGAGAGTGAGGGGTAAATGACAGAGGTGGGTGCCACACAAGGTAGGAATAAGGGAGGCAGCACATATGGGCTCAGTATATTGGGGTGGGGGGTCAGTACCTACCTGTGTGGAAGTTCCCAGAGTTCCCTGCTCCGGCTACAAACCAATGGTCCCGGGTGCTTGGGAGGTGGGAGTGAGAGCGGCTCAGTAAGGGACGGGAGACAATTCCCTACATATCTCTGTACCGCACTAATATCTCTCAGCTCCCCTCACACACAATGTATAAATCTACTTTATATCCCGGGGTTAATCACATATCCGCCAGTTCCAGCAAAATCACACTAAACAGAGACAAACAATTCCTTGCTGCAGTTTGAAATATGTACTCTCGGTCCCTAACTCCCTGACCCGCCTCTATGTTAATCCAGTCATGTCCCTAACAGCAAACTTCTCCACCCATTCTATTGACAAAATTGACTAATCAGGTTTGGTTGGCAGGACACTGTGAGCTCTACTGGCAGTCTCTGTCCCGCCCATCCTGCTCAGCCAATGAATGAACGTGCTGTGTCATTTCTGCCCAGCTACTAGCAGTGTGACACTTGTCTCTGTGGAAAGTAGGAGCAAGTCAGTTAGAGATCGAGTCTGTGGCTAAATGATCAGACAGGACACACTGGGTGATATTGGCGCCTGTGTTCGCCGCTTCCCTTTTCACCAGTGAGTGAGTCACAGAAACTGATGGACAAGCTCCACACAGTAACTAGTTCTCTTCAGACTGTACAGAGACATTAAAGAAGACTTATAGCGTAGGGAACCATAAGTGTAATGGCCATTATGGCTTCATTCCCTGCCAGTGCCTACTTTCCCTGTTGCTGGGTTAAACCCCATGTAACATATACATTATTTGCATACCCATTCTATTGGTTCTAGGGTGTGACCACTTCCTGCGGTGCTGTAACAAAGTGCTTTACAGGGTGGGGCCCTTCCTCTTTGGCTGCAGCCAGGGTTGCCAGGTTGGCGGGTTTTCCGCCAAATTGGGTCAGTTTTTTAAGCGTGGTGGCGGTTTTTCCAAGTCCAAACCCGCCAATGGCTAGTTTTGGGCTAGTTTTAATAGGTGCCGCGGGTTTGGACTTGGAAAAACCGCCCAATGCCCAAATAGTAGCGCACACGCACTGCTGCTGGTGGCTGGCTGGCTGCACGATCGATACGAAAAGGGGCGGAGACGGAGACTTGGGAAAGGGACTCAGAGGGAATCTCAGAGAGGGGCAGGCACGCCGGGCAGGGGCAGAGCTGGAAGAACAGAACACGCAGACGCAGCAAGCCGAGCGTCCCCCCCCAGGAGTAGGGCGTGACGTCATGCAGGGCGCGCAAAGCGCCACGCCCGGGCTGGGCTCTCACTCCGTGGCGTGGCGGGAATTGGTTGGAAAGGAACTTGGACACGATGACGACAGTGCCGCTTTGCGGGACTTGTGAGTAGCTGTCTGCGACTGTGTGTACTGCGTTGTGTTTGTGTCTCTCTTATTTGTATGTAGGGCTGTTGGGCAGTAATGGGATCCTGTTGCCCGGTCCCCAATAAAACAATATTCGGTTGGGTGTGTCACAAGAGGACTCAAATGCTCCTTTATATTGTACAGGGAACAGTAGATTTCTGATTGTAAGCCCACATTCAGTAAGATGTTCTGAAGCTCTTCTGTTGCTCTTCTGGATATATTATGTCTTGACTGGCACAGTTTTTATGAACACACATTTATAAGCGCTCAATGTATTCGCAGTACTGTCAGTACAGTTATGGGATGTTATCCAGACTGCTTGGGAGTTTTCCAGATATGGGATCTTTCTCTAATTTGGATCTCCATTTCTTAAGTCTACTAAAAAAATCATTTATTATTTAAACCCATTAGGATTGTTTTGCCTCCAATAAGGATTAATAATATTTAAGTGGAGATTGAGTACGATTTTATTATTTCACGGAAAAAGAAAATCAAATTTAAAAATATGGATTATTTGGAAAAAAAAAATGGAATCTATAGGAGACAGCCTTTCTGTAATTCAGAGGTGTCTGGATAACGGATACCATAGCTGTATCCTTTGATGACATAAACTTTTTTTCAATTTATGAATTGGGCTACTTTTGGGCTACTTTTAAAATGGCTTTTGGCTACTTTTTGGCTAGTTTTTTTATGGTCTTTGGCTGGTTTTGAAATGAAAACCTGGCAACCCTGGCTGCAGCAGTTGATCTGGGAAGTTGTTTCACTGAGCCTGGAGTCAACAAGGCACCAGTAGTGTTAGGCCCTAAAGGGACAACCCCTTTAGTAAAGTCGGGGTACAGGGACCCCATGAGCGAGGTGAAGCCAGTGTATAGGATAGCTCTTTTCATAGCACTTTCTAGTGAGAGTGAGTCAGAGAGGCTTAGCTAGTAAGAGCAGCTCAAGCTCCAACAAGTAGTTTAGAAGGGAGTAGCTCTCCCCCAGGTAGTGAAGGGACCACAATACTGACAAGGGATTCAGTCTATGGGGCAAATTCACTAAGCGCCGAACGCTAGCGTCAATTCGCTAGCATTGGGCATTTTCGTTACTTTGCAAATTCACTAATGAACGCTGGCGTAGATTCGATAGTGTTACTTCGAACCCTTACGCCTGGCGAATTTTCGCTACGGACGTAACTACGCAAATTCACTAACGCGCGCAGTGTACTGAACGCTACCTTTTACGCTAGACTTCCTTCGCCATCTCAGACCAAGCGAAGCGCAATAGAGTAGATAGGGATTGCTTCCAAAAAGTTAAAATTTTTTCTAAAGTCCCAAAAAATGCTGGCGTGTTTTCTATATTATGGGTGATAGGCTGAAAAAGATCGAGAATTTTTTTGGGGCTCCCCTCCTTCCCCCCTACATTTCCTAACTCATGGCAACTTAACTATACAGTGGGCACATGTGTAGGGCAAAAAAATAATTTTTATTTGATGTTTTGAAGGTTTTCTAGGCATTTGTAGTGATTCTACATATTCCTCCACTGAAATTTGAATTTGGCGCCGTATGCAAATTAACCTTCGCTAGCGTAACTTTGCTTCACTTAGCGAATCAACGCTAGCGCAACTTCGCAACCTTACGCTACCCCTGTGCGCAACTTCGGATTTTAGTGAATTTGTGGAGCGCTGGCGCACCGACGAATCTTAGTGAATTTGTACCTATGTTCTAACCCTGTTGTATGAGATCCCGGCCACATGAGGTACTGAAACCCTGGAAGGTGATCCCACCAACTCCCTGTGCTATTCCTACCGTGGGTGTCTTTCCATGCTTTGTCTGCTACACCTTTGAATGTACCTGGCAAATATACTTTGATCTACCTCAGTTGTGAGTATTATACCCCTGTGGCTCTTTGTACTTGAATAAAGCCTGTTCTATCTGTTTTCAAAGAACCCCTGGCGTCCAAATTCTGTTATTTTACGTCTTTGGCAGTATTGAGTTGTAGTTCATCAACATCAGCACGTGTTATTTCCATTTTGCAAAAGCCAATCCTGGTGAAAGAGGGTCGTGTGTAGCCCATGCTCTATCGCACTAGTTGGTATTTGTCTAAATCAGCCAAATACTGTAGGTGCTACAATAGGATAAATGAAAAAAAAAACGTATTTTGTTGGGGATTATAAATATATGGTGTTGCTTTTACATGGTGCTAAAAAATAATATTTTAAAAAATAGCCCTTTTATTGGAGGGGGACAGCCAATCACAGCCCTGCAGTCACACAAGCACAGACAGACATCTGTTCCCTATCAGGTCCTGCTAGCTGCTGATTGGTTCCTGTCCTACAGTGCAGTGAGCTGAGTGCACAGCCTGGGAATTCAGGGAGCAGCAAGTGGAAGAGAAGGGAGGGATTATTAGGGGTTTTGCAGAAATATTCAATAAATCAGCCTGAAACACTACTTTTTTAAGCACAATATCTAAATGAGTATAATGCACTGGTTCATTCTTATTATTACACAAAATGTCTCCTTTAAAGGGATTCTGTCATGATTTTTATGGTGTAGTTTTTGTTTCTAAATGACAGTGTTTACACTACAAATAATTGACTGTACAATATAAAATGTCATTCCTCAACCAACAAGTGTATTTAGTTGTAATATTGGTATGTAGGTGCATCTCAGGTCATTTTGCCTGGTCATGTGCTTTCAGAAAGAGCCAGCACTTTAGGATGGAACTACTTTCTGACAGGCTGTTGTTTCTCCTACTCAATGTAACTGAATGTGTCTCAGTGGGACCTGGATTTTACTATTGAGTGTTGTTCTTAGATCTACCAGGCAGCTGTTATCTTGTGTTAGGGAGCTGCTATCTGGTTATCTTCCCATTGTTCTTTTGTTTGGCTGCTGGGGGGGGGGGGGGGGGGAGGGGGTGATATCATTCCAACTTGCAGTACAGCAGTAAAGAGTGACTGAAGTTTATCAGAGCACAAGTCACATGACAATATGTCTAGCCCCATGTCAGATTTCAAAATTAAATATAATAACATTTGTTTGCTCAATTGAGAAATGGATTTCAGTGCAGAATTCTGCTGGAGCAACTGATTTCCCATGACAGTATCCCTTTAACTAGCCCCATGCATGAGGAGGATTTTGAAACGGTTGCAGTTTGAGCATAACTTTTAATTTCTTTATAGTGAATGTAATTATAAGATCGTAAATATGACTGACGAGGGTCAACGTTCTGGGGTTAAAGGTGTCATCAAAGGTGAAAATCCTCGAATATTGTAGGCAATAAGTTACAGAATATGTGGTGTTGGTTTTGCTTTGCGCTAAAAATTTTTTATATTATCTTCAAAAATGACTTTATTGGAGCTCCCTATAGATCCACTACTGTCCCTGGTAGAGATGAGTGGGCCAGCCCAAAACCAGCGTGTCAGATTTGGTATGGGCCAGCTCCTGCACAGAATCTTCTGGTCATGGACAGGTCCGGGTTGAACTCTTCTCCAGCTCTGCCCACCTGCAACCTAGCACTGCCGGCTGCCAGCCCCTACATTTATAGACCCGTGCCCGCCCCACAGTGATGGCACAAAAGCGTTGGGGCTGGTGCAGATCTATAAATAGTGGGGGAACGGCATGTTAGGATGGGTTGCGGGTTGAGAATTTCTCACCCGCACATCACGAGTTCAGGCCAACCTCCAGAACATCCTAGCGGGCCATGACCATACAATGCCCTGCTTTGGCCTCCAGTCAGCACTTTTTATAGATTCACATCTGTGTATCTGCCCCTTCGGCAGGGCCGCAATTTTTGGGGCCCCCGCCCACACTGACGACCAAGCTCCACCCCATATGCCGCCCACTCCACATCGCAGTTAAAAGACCACACAGACATCAGCGCTAAAAAAGTACCCACAAGTTATAAAAAGCTATTGATGGTCAGGGCCCCCTTATAAAAAATTGGGGCCCCAAAAAAAATGTTTTTTTAAAAAAAAACATTGGTGGCAGGGGCCCCCTTATAAGTTAAAAAAAACTTGGGGCCCCAACAAAAAAAAAATGTAAAAAAAAAACATTGGTGGCAGGGGCCCCAAAAATTTTTTTTTTTTTTTAAAAAAAAGGTTTTTTTGAAGAAAAAAAAAGAAAAAGTGTCAGGGGCCCCCTTACAAGTTATAAAAAATTGGGGCCCCAAAAATTTTTTTTTTAAAAAAATATTGGTGGCAGGGGCCAATAGAATATTAAAATAATACATTGGTGGCCAGGGGATTAAAAAAGAACACAAACTGGTGTTCAGTAGAATTGAACTCACGGCTTCAGTACTTCAACTTCGCCTCCTTTCGTGACTTTGGGTCTTTGCGCCGCGTCAGGATTTCGCCTGTTTTCGTGACTTCGGGTCTTTTCGGTGCTTCGTGACTTCGGGTCTTTTCAGCGCTTCGGGACTTCGGCTTTTTTCCTGACTTCGGGTCTTTTCGGCACTTCCGCATTCGGCAACGCAGAGGGAAGACGTACGGCTCGGGCGCTCATAAGGGGGGCCCGGATCTTCAAAAAATGCAGCGCTTCCGGGACCCCCTTCATGCCCAGGCCCCGGTACGCTTGTCCTCCCTGTCCCCCCCTGATGGCGGCCCTGCCCTTCGGTGATGTCAGAGCAAAGTAGGTCAATATAGAGGTTAGGGTCGGGGGGTGGTTAGGTGTGTATTTATTCGTCCGGACTTACTATAGAACTGAGAGATCTGCTGCTAAATCCTTAGGTGAGAGCAGCAGAGAAGAGCATTTAGCACCAACAGAAAGGAGCTGCAGGGAAACACACGCAACTTTGCTCTCCATTCCCTTCCTACAGTCACAATAATCTGGGTACTGATTCATGTCTATTGATATGCCCCTGCCGACACACAGCCATGTGCATTTACACCAGTCCCACAGCAGCACTGACCCCCAGTCCCACAGCAGTAGCAGCAGCGACCCCCAGTCCCACAGCAGTAGCAGCGACCCCCAGTCCCACAGCAGTAGCAGCAGCAGCGACCCCCAGTCCCACAGCAGTAGCAGCGACCCCCAGTCCCACAGCAGTAGCAGCAGCGACCCCCAGTCCCACAGCAGTAGCAGCGACCCCCAGTCCCACAGCAGTAGCAGCAGCAGGAGTAACCCCAGTGTGAGACACACAGCCCATAGTAGAGGAGAGTGAGGGGTAAATGACAGAGGTGGGTGCCACACAAGGTAGGAATAAGGGAGGCAGCACATATGGGCTCAGTATATTGGGGTGGGGGGTCAGTACCTACCTGTGTGGAAGTTCCCAGAGTTCCCTGCTCCGGCTACAAACCAATGGTCCCGGGTGCTTGGGAGGTGGGAGTGAGAGCGGCTCTGTAAGGGACGGGAGACAATTCCCTACATATCTCTGTACCGCACTAATAACTGTTCCCTTAGTTCGGAGGTTTAATCAATCACATCAGCCTTATATAGAGTAGACATGACTGATACCTTTGTGTGTTGTTTAAAAAATGACCCTTAACCCCAAACCCTCCATCCCACCCCTACGATTGTTTCGCATTCTGCCCCAACCCTCAGAGTGAGAGAGATTGCACTGACACTGTTAGTTTAGTTGGCCTGATACCCTGACTACTACAGGCTGTCTCTATCTCTCCTGTTAGCCAATGAGTGAGTGTATCCCACCCTCTCTTGTGCATCTACCAACAGCACAAAATGTTTCTCTATGGCAGGGATCCCCAACCTTTTAAACCCGTGAGCAACATTCAGAAGTAAACTGAGTTGGGGGTGCAAAACTAGCATGAACAAAATGTTGGGGTTGGAGACTCGGTTTGTGCACATGGTTTATACAACCAAAACTTGCCTCCAAGCCTAGAATTCAAAAATAAGCTCCTGCTTTGAGGTAACTGGGAGCAACATCCAAGGGGTTGGGGAGCAACATGTTGCCCAGGAGCTACTGGTTGGGGATCACTGAACTGATCTATGGGAAATAGAGCTGGGATGTAGGAGCAGGTCAGAAAGGGGCCGAGGCTGCATTGACACTATCAGGTTTGGTTGGCAGGACAAATAAACCACAAAACTCACATAAGATTATGAAGTACAAATATAGACTTTGTATTGCTCTGATTGTAATCTTCCTTCACCCCAAGAAGTGCCCATAATGTCAGCTCACAGAAATACCAGAGTCACAACACTACAGTAGTAGCATCACATTCCCAGCATCAGAACGTGACCAGGGAATCTGCCTCACAACCTCTATGCCACAGTCTCAACCATCTATGTCTCACTTTCCCTTCCAAGTGAATTCAGGTCCTGAGCCCCGAACAATCAGCCCTCCACAACAGAGTAAAGAAAAGTAAGGACAGGACATGTGTGTGACATATGAGAACCTATGGTGGACATGGTGAAACTTCATGATTCAGAGTTCTATCCAATAAGGTACAGAGACAGAGTCAGAAATAGCCATTTGTTAAACATGAGGTAGCGAGGAAACTACCCAAGACATTAGTTGGCCCTCCTAAAAAAGGGAAAAACCATCAAACTGTATCTCACAGAATTCTCAATTCTCTAACAAAGTGTCGGTGAAGCACTGTTTTGGTAGATTACCTCAAATCCACACCATGGGGCCGATTCACTAAATTCGAGTGAAGGATTCGAAGTAAAAAAAACTTCGAATTTCGAAGTGTTTTTTGGGCTACTTCGACCATCGAATGGGCTACTTCGACCTTCGACTACGACTATCGAAGAATTCAAACTAAAAATCGTTCGACTATTCGACCATTCGATAGTCGAAGTACTGTCTCTTTAAAAAAAACTTTGACCCACTAGTTCGGCAGATAAAAGCTACCGAAGTCAATGTTAGCCTATGGGGAAGGTCCCCATAGGCTTGCCTAAGTTTTTTCATCGAAGGATATTCCTTCGATCGTTGGATTAAAATCCTTCGAATCGTTCGATTCGAAGGATTTAATCGTTCGATCGAATGAATAATCCTTCGATCGTTCAATCGAATTTTCCAATATCGAAGTCGAAGGATTTCAATTCCTAGTCGAATATCGAAGGTTAATTAACCCTCGATATTCGACCCATAGTAAATCTGCCCCCGTGTGTCAAATTTGTCATAATGCAGCTCCAAAGGAATTTCATACATATACACAGCCTTCAGAGGCGATGGTCACAACCAGAATCACAATTTCCAATCAAGGTCCTAGAAATACAAGCCTTAGTTAGAGCCTCCTTAGATCCCTACGGGTCAGAATACAATGGGACAGCGCCACTGCTATGGATTGTACACTGTTTTACAGGCCAGAAAACCATCCACAGCCAGAATATATGATATGAAGTATGAAGAACCTTCATTTTATGGTGTAAGCCCAAAACCTAAAGTGAAAAACCAGCATTGGCCAAATATTAATGGCGCTTTAAGATAAGGTTTTGAGGAGGGGCTTATCCTGACTACACTAAACATATTTGTTTTCTCTGCCTTAACTGACAAACAGTGGGCTTTCTGATGCTAAGAAATTGCTGCACTCTCATGCAAAGAACCCAAGCAAATATGAAGCCAAGAGTTGGTGCTGCCTTTTGCTCAAACCCAGCAAATGACAAAGAAAAACTACTGTATAAACAAGATGTCGTGAGAGCAATAAAACCTCAACTTCTACATGCAGACAATCTTTTAATTTTGTATTCACCAGCTAAGGAGGGATAAACCTTCCCTGAAAGAACCATAGCCTGATGGCTCATGGAAGTGATCAACCAAGCCTGTACCCGAAAACAAGTGATGCAACCTCCCACTGACTCGCTCCACAAAATCCCACAGTACCTCTTGTGAGCTACAGATACATTCGTACAGTTTTACACGTCCTTCCCTTAAATGTTGGAAGTGTTTGGCCAAAAAAGATTAACAAGCTGCCATGGCACAGAGAACCATAATTATTATGCCCACGGGTCTTGTCATTTACCCACCCTTATGAAGGGACAGATTCTGCACACGTCTGTATTCGCAAGAGGGCACCCAGAGAGAAGGGGAATTTTAAACTAACAGGAAAATCCCTTTCTCATAGCCCTAAACTGTAGTGAGTCCCACCGTGGTCAAGGAACTCTCCCTTGTGCCTATCTTTTTATTTTCCTTGATCTCTTGGCTTGTTCTTAAGGTGGCCATAGACTCAGAGATCCGCTTGTTTGACGATGCCGCCAAATCTCTCCCCCAATATGCCCACTTTGAAGTTGGCGATATTGGGTTGATCCGATAGTGGGCCCTAGGGCCCAACCATAATGCATTCGCAATGGGTGGTCGGATCGCGGGACCGCATACACGCACAGATGCGGCCGCGATCCTACAGGATGTTTTAATTTCCCAATTCAGATATCGATCGGGAAAGTCCGTCGGATGGCCCCACATGGGCCAATGAGCTGTGTGCAGCTTTTATTGGCCCGTGTATGGGGGCCTTTATTCTGTATCTCCCCTCACAGAGCTTTGCAATCAAACGTGGGATCAAAGGTGTAGTCACACCATATATATTAGGGATGCACCAAATCCAGGATTTGGTTCGGGATTTGGCCAGGGTTCGGGCTTTTCAGACGAATCCTTCTACCCGGCCAAACCGAATGCAAATTAGGGGGGGAGGGAAATTTCGTGACTTTTTGTCACAAAACAAGGAAGTAAAAAATGTTCCCCCCTTCCTGCTCCTAATTTGCATATGCAAATTAGAATTCGGATTCAGTTCTCGGCCAAATCTTTTGTGAAAGATTCGGGGGTTCGGCCAAATCCAAAATAGTGGATTCGATGCATGCCTAATATATATGCAGAAGGATATATGATCTTTCATTTATACTGATATATGACAGTGTTGTGACTCTAAATGACACCAAGACTGGCAGAGTGTGGTAGTGTATTATTATTGCTATGCCCATGCACATATCCTCTGGTTTTAAACTTATAACTAAACAAGCTGACAGGCAAATAGAACCACACAGAGGAGTGTCAGGAGATGCTTCCATCATCAGTAATTCAATTTATTGGCAGCCAGCTGGTCTGACAGGATAGTAGGGACACTTTTGTTGTAAATGAATGATTTTAGCAGTGTAGCATTTTTAGCATTTGAAAAAAAAAGAGCACTATGAGCAATATTATATCACTTTGGTTGGGGGCATTGACCTTTATATTAAAAATCCCCATATACCCTAATAAAGTGCAACATGGGGAGGCCCATTTATCAAAGGTCGAATTTCGAATTCATCCGAATTTTTTTCTAATTAGAATACACTCACAATTCGACTGGGAGTTTATTTAAGAAAAAAATGTCAATGTCTAATATTTGATTGAATGGTCCTGACCGGAAAACGTAATTGTATTTGATTCGTACGAATCGAGTTTTTCTCCCGAAAAAAAACTTGAATCGTATATTAACATCTCCAAATGGCTCAAAGGACCCCTGCCATTGACTTGTACATGAAGTCAGCAGGTTTTAAGTGGCGAATATTCGAATTAAGACTGTTTTCATGGTCAAGAAGTGATAAATCTCACATTCAAATTTACATTCAAATAGGGGGATCAAAATTTAAATGTGTGAATTTTTAAACGCAAATTCTAATTCACTATTCGACCCTTGATAACTCTGCACCTTAGAATACAAAATAAACAGCCTAAGGCATTAAAATGTTTATTGAAGATTATGAACACTTTAACCATAATCTGGAAGCGTCATAATTGTTCGTTAATCACAGTTGTATGTTACTACAGTTATTAGGAGAAACCGGTTTCTCTCCTTTGTGTAACCGGGAATGTACAGTAAGCTGAAAGCAACGCGCAAAACATTTCCCACATTCGGTACAAGTGAATGGTTTCTCTCCTGTGTGAATTCTGTGATGGACAGTAAGGTCTGTGCGATAGGTGAAACATTTCCCACATTCGGCACAGGAAAACGGTTTCTCTCCTGTGGGAATTTTTTTATGGATTCTAAGGCCTGCGTGATTACTGAAACACTTCCCGCAATCAGGACAGGGAAATGGTTTCTCCCCTGTGTGAGTTCTGAGATGCACAGTAAGACGCGGGCGATCTATGAAACTTTTCCCGCATTTAGAACAGGAAAATGGTTTCTCTCCTGTGTGAGTTCTCAGATGCACAATGAGTTGCTGGCGCTTTGGAAAACATTTGCCACACTCGGTACAAGAGAACGGTTTCTCCCCCGTGTGAATTCTCTCATGCACTAAAAGGTCGGAGTGAAATGTAAAATGTTTCCCACATGGAGAACAAATGAATGGTTTCTCTCCTCTGTGTATTCTGTAGTGTTTAGTAAAGAGCGAACGAGATGTAAAACATTTCCCACATTCAGAACACGAATATGGTTTCTCCCCTGTGTGAATTCTTTGATGCTCAGTAAGATGTGCGCGACGAGCAAAACATTTCCCACATGCAAGACAAAGGAATGATTTCTCCCCTGTGTGTATTTTGTAGTGGCAGTTTAGGTGTGAACGATATGAAAACCTTTTCCCACATTCGGAACAAGAATACGGTCTCTCCCCTGTGTGAGTTCTGTGATGCTCCGTAAGATGTGCACGACGAGCAAAACTTTTCCCACATACAGAACAAAGGAACGATTTTTCTCCGGTGTGTATTTTGTAGTGGCTGTTTAAGTGTGAACGATGTGAGAAACGGTTGCCGCATTCTGAACAAGAAAACGGTTTCTCCCCTGTGTGACTTCTCTGATGTCCAATAAGGTCTGAATGACACACAAAACGTTTCTCACACACGAAGCAGACAAATGGTGTTTCTCCTGTGTGAGTTTTCTGATGCTTGACAAAACCGGCCTTCGTTCTAAAGTGTTTGTCGCATTCAGAACAGATATACGTCACTGTGTTGGGAGTAGTTGTATCTGTTCCCTGTATCTGTTCTGTAAGTGGATTAATGCTGCAATCTGATTGGTTTCCTCCTTCCCATGAAGTTGTTTTCCCTTTAATATCACTTAATATAAAACTATCTGATAAGTTGTTATTCAGGCTGCATCCCATGATAGGAGTAGTTGTATATGTTCCCTGTATCTGTTCTCTAAATGGATTAATGCTGCAATCCGATTTGTTTCTATGATCACATGAAGCTACTTCTTTAATCCCATTGGCTGGTGGGGGCTGTTCTGCTGGGTAAATTTCAGGGTTTGTAGGATTTGCATTAGGGGCTCCATCAGCCCCAATCTTGCTTGTCTCATTATTATAACATAATGTTCCTCCCAGATCAGTTGTAATTTCTCTCTTATCTTCATATTCACAGTCTGGCAAAGACACAAGCAGGAAAAATCATTATCACATTTTATACATATATGTAGGGATTTATTGTGTCAGGACCTTTCACCTCCCGACAGCCTGTTACAGTATGAACAGTCATATATAAAACTTAATGTGGTGCAAAGTAAAGTTTTACTGTGGCCCAAACAACAAAAAAGGTGCTGGCAGAGAGGGGCTAGCTGAGTGGGCTGATAGATCCCCAATGCCTACAAAGCATGGAGAAATCAGCTGGAATGTGAATGGGTCTGTCTGGTCCATTTCTGTCCACTTGGGATATTTCTCCCAACCCAGATAAACATCTAATGATCTTTCCTTATGTACAAACTGCTCCTTAGTATCCTGTCCCCATATCACCAGTATTACTGTGTAACCATCATATGTAACTCACTGCTCCTGCTTTACTGTCAGCAGCTCATTTGTGTTTCTGTTGTTCCCACACATCCCTTGTACTGTTCCTCCTAATTAATTCCCTTACACACCAGCTTCTGATATTTTGTATCCTGTGCCCATTACTCACCCAGTGAGAGGAGCTGCTGGGGCCCCTCCTCCTTCATCCCTTCCTCATAAAGGTCCTTGTTTCCTTTTATATAGTCCCACTCGTCCAAGGAAAAATAGATGGAAACATGATGAGTCCTTATGGCAACCTGTCACACACAATGTTCCAGTCATCCCCCAGCCAGAGAAAGGGATTATCATCCACTGTTACTAAACAATAAGGGGCCGCTGTACCCACCTCTCCAGTCAGCAGCTGGATGATGTTGGACATGAGTTCCAGGATCTTCTTGTCATTCTTGTTATTTTCCTTCTGTATGACGGAGCCAGGGGCATGCAGGGCCCCCCCATCATCTGACTTCTTCCTAGGGATGTAGTGCTAAATATTGAAAGGAAGAGAGAATGGTGTTTGAGCTGCAGAGAGACCCCCTTTGTACAGACAGATAGTCTCTTGTCAGTGTGCCAGTCACAGTGCCCCTCACCTCTCCAGTCAGCAGATAGATCATCTCCAGTGTCAGATTCACCATTCTCTCCTTCTTCCCCCGCTCCTCCTCCTCCTCATTTTTATCCTTCTTCTTCCCCTTCATCCCTGTGTCACTCGCTTCCTCCCACATTCCCATTGGCTCCTTGTGGGAGGGACTGACCTGGAAGTGACCCTGGAATTAAGCACTTACACATTTCTATACAGGATTATTCCCAGCAATATCCTCCAATAGAATTACAGGGGCCCAGATCCATAGAATCCCATTAAACCTCCCACGGCCCGAGTTACTACAGGGGTTGACCCCCAGCCCCACAGCAGCAGCAGCAGCGACCCCCAGTGCCACAGCAGCAGCAGGAGTAACCCCAGTGTGAGACACACAGCCCATAGTAGAGGAGAGTGAGGGGTAAATGACAGAGGTGGGTGCCACACAAGGTAGGAATAAGGGAGGCAGCACATATGGGCTCAGTATATTGGGGGGACATTACACAAGTGTCTCTCACACACTGACCTATTTATTGCTGCTCCTCACACTTCTCTCTGTTACACTATAAGGCTGGAGTTGTTCTCACCAGACAATAATCAAACAGCCTGAGAGATTAGACTGGCGAAACACAGTGTAATTAGAAGTGCACAGCGATTGGCTACACGGCGGAAGTGATACACAGTGATAGGCTGAACAGGTCGGATACATATAGATGTAGCCGAGAGGTTAAAGGGGCGGGGCAAATGGAAAACACACAGGACTGCGCAGTGATTGGCTGGATGGACCGAGAGTGGGGAGGGGAGACTGCAGAGCAAGGGACTTAGGAGAAATTTACAGTCATTTATATCTAAGATTTATTTCTCTGCCTGGCTGCGCTAATACTGTGACGTTGCTATGGGTTACTGCACTTTGTGGGAGACACATTGTCATATCTCACTCAGCGTAACTAGCTGGACTCATTCCATTTGGTAGTAATAAGTGGGCGGAGCTATTAGGTTGCATTGGGCTGGTGTTTAGCAGATGAAAGACGTCATTTCCTTGTTTCCAGGCGATGCTTTAGGAGCCTCACTCTGCTCACAGCTGCACCCCAAGATCTGGGCTTGTACTGACAGTGTGACACTGTGGCTCCCCCGAGTGTAGTGATGAGACTTCTGTCTGTCCCTGTCACATACAGTAGTGGCAATGGGAGTCTCTTGTCCCCTCATATGTGTCATATACACACAAACGCCTAATATTGGAAATACACTCACATTATCAGAACGTGACATCTCAACTCTTTGTATTTCATGTCCCCTGTTTATAGCCTGCTGGGTTTAGCTATTAGTAAAAACAGACAAAACCCCTCACAAATGTTCCTGCAGAATCCCAAGTACAGGGTCCCCCCCTTGTTTTCCCTACCTCACACAATGTCATTCCATCTCTATGGGGTAGGGTTGCCACCTGGCCGGTATAGCCGGTAAAATACCCGCCAAGGTTGGGGCCGGTATTACAAATTTACCGGCAATGTAGCTGCCGGTAAATTTGTAATATCTCTAACTAAAGCCCTTGGCCTGCCTCAATCTGCACAAAAACGACCTTTTCTTCTGCGCCTGGCCAATTGCACACGCCCCCTTTGACGTCACGTCCAATTGCACGCCACGACTACCCCCCTTTGCAGTCACTCACAGTGAGTGTGTGGGTCAACTCCACAGGGGTGAGTGCCCGGGAGACCCCAGGAATGCCCCCACAGTGAAAGTGTTTTAATTTATGAAAAAATCATGTACTGTTGCCCTGCGCTGGTAAAACTGATGTGTTTGCTTCAGAAACACTACTATAGTTAATATAAACGAGTAGCTGTGATGCAATGGTGGAAATTGAAAAAAGTCTATATGGCACAGGTTAAATGGTGGATAACAGATAACACCATTATGTTCTATAGAGTTTATCTGATGTGTAACCTGAGCCCTTTCTCCTTTGAATGGCTACACCCCCATTGCTACACAGCAGCTTATTTATATAAACAATAGTGAAATTTCTGAAGCAAACATATCAGTTTTACCAGTGCAGGGCAACACTGCATTATATTTTTTATTACTTTAAAGCACTTTGATTTTTTGATGTTACTGTTCCTTAAAAAATCCCATCAGACTGAGGACCACATTGGCTCATTTATGTGGTCCTTTATTGAACCTTCCATATAATCATGGTTGTGATCTGATCGTTGGGGGGTAGGGTTGCCACCTGGCCGGTATAGCCGGTAAAATACCCGCCAAGGTTGGGGCCGGTATTACAAATTTACCGGCAATGTAGCTGCCGGTAAATTTGTAATATCTCTAACTAAAGCCCTTGGCCTGCCTCAATCTGCACAAAAACGACCTTTTCTTCTGCGCCTGGCCAATTGCACACGCCCCCTTTGACGTCACGTCCAATTGCACGCCACGACTACCCCCCTTTGCAGTCACTCACAGTGAGTGTGTGGGTCAACTCCACAGGGGTGAGTGCCCGGGAGACCCCAGGAATGCCCCCACAGTCCTATATCTCAGTCAATTATGGCGGCGTTCAGATACTTTCTTGACAGCTCTGTGCATTTTTTTGTTTATTTCGTAACTTCTGTCATTCTCAACACACATACATCATTCTGTTTGGTTACTTATGACAGAAAGACACTTCTGGAAATGGGGAAACAACTTTCACACGTAGTTTTGGACACTTTTAATCCCAACTCATCATGGCCAGCCGAGATCCTCCGCGACCCAGATGACAACAATACACGCGATAACGAAAAAGCAAATGGCGCGGCAGTGTCCGAAACAGACTGAGACAACAAACACATCGACCACCACTGCCCAGAATCCTGCTGGCTAAAAGATTCTTATCTTATCGAAGTTATGTACGATTTTCAGACTGTGTTTGGATCGTCCCGACATTTTTGGTACCATGGCGGTCAGTCGTTCAGTCATTGGGACAGGTTAGAAGATTTCTGTCGGCCAACGATAATATCTCTGCATGTATTGTCTATCTGACCATATCAATGAGTGACTGTCACTTCTATTTGTCAGACGTTCCTACGATTGCTGTCACTGGCAGAACATCATCTGATTTGTACTTTTACTACTTTATTTAATCTGAATGGTTAGTGTTAGGTCGGGAGATTGCGCCACATGATTGTTTGTCTGATATTAAGGCTACATCTGCACTTCTATGTCCAGCTTGACTCAAATGCACATAAAACTCATATCCATTGATGAGACCACAGAAACCATAATAATGTATCTCAAAACATAATATCCATCTCACTAGGGATTAACCTTCTTGCCATTATCAGCAGGGGAAACACAGTGGGGCAAATTCACTAAGATGCGAAGTTGCGCCAGGCGCAACTTCGCCACACTTCGCCAGGCGTAGTTTCGCCAGCGCTCCGCAAATTCACTAAAATCCGAAGTTGCGCACAGGGGTAGCGTAAGGTTGTGAAGTTGCGCTAGCGCTGATTCGCTATGTAAAGCGAAGTTACGCTAGCGAAGGCTAATTTGCATACGGCGCAAAATTCAAATTTCAATGGAGGAACACGTATCAGCACTACAAATGCCTAGAAAACCTTCACATCAGCAAATAAAAATTTTATTTTGCCCTACACTGTCTAGGTAAGTTGCCATGAGTCAGGAAATGTAGGGGGGAAGGAGGGGAGCCCCAAAAATATTTCCGATCTTTTTCAGCCTATCACCCATCATGTAGAAAACACGCCAGTGTTTTTTGGGACTTAGAAAAAAATTTGACTTTTTTTGAAACAATCCCTATCTACTCTATTGCGCTTCGCCAGGTCTGAGGTGGCGAAGGAAGTCTAGCGTAAAAGGTAGCGTTCAGTACACTGCGCAAGTTAGTGTTAGTTACACTTGCGTAGTTACGTCGCTAGCGAAAATGCGACCTGGCGTAAGGGTGCGAAGTAACACTAGCGAAACTACGCCAGCGTTCGTTAGTGAATTTGCGCAGTAACGAAAAATGCCAAACGCTTGCGAATTAACGCTAGCGTTCGGCGCTTAGTGAATTTGCGCCAGTGAGTCTATTCAGATTCCCAATAACTGACTTGGTGGAGGAACTGAGAAAGGGGGGGAAATAGCAGGACTCCTGTTATTGAAAAAGTTGTTGATGTACTGGATAAATAAGTTCTTTAGGAATGGATCATGGCTTACACTGTAATCTAACCTTTACTTATTTTCCTCAAGCCCATTAAAGGAACAGTAACACCAAAAAATGAAAGTGTTTTAATTTATGAAAAAATCATGTACTGTTGCCCTGCGCTGGTAAAACTGATGTGTTTGCTTCAGAAACACTACTATAGTTAATATAAACCAGTAGCTGTGATGCAATGGTGGAAATTGAAAAAAGTCTATATGGCACAAGGTTAAATGGTGGATAACAGATAACACCATTATGTTCTATAGAGTTTATCTGATGTGTAACCTGAGCCCTTTCTCCTTTGAATGGCTACACCCCCATTGCTACACAGCAGCTTATTTATATAAACAATAGTGAAATTTCTGAAGCAAACATATCAGTTTTACCAGTGCAGGGCAACACTGCATTATATTTTTTATTACTTTAAAGCACTTTGATTTTTTGATGTTACTGTTCCTTAACAAATCCCATCAGACTGAGGACCACATCGGTTCATTTATGTGGTCCTTTATTGAACCTTCCATATAATCATGGTTGTGATCTGATCGTTGAGCCCTAGAGCCCACAATTCACTTCGCTCACTTCAATGCGGCCATATTGGGGAGAGATCCGCAGATGTCTGTATGTATTATTCTGCTCACAGATAAGATACAAGAAACAAATGCACCTGCTTCTGACATGGGATGCAATCATGAAAAGCACTTGTCAATCACTGTGTCCGCGGTCATTCACAATGAATCGTCTCCTATGTCTCCTCCAAGCCCATGTACTGAACATACATATAAGTGCCACAGTCAGTTCAGCAGTGAAAGTGCATTTGTTTGGCATAAGAGTAAAATTAACAAAATCAAGAAGCCATTTTGTTGTCCTGAAATGTATTTGACGAAGGATATCGACCCCAAACATGTCGTTGCACATCAGAGAATTCACACGGGAGAGAAACCATTTTCCTGCTGTATATGTGGCACATGTTTTAAATAGAGGCTGAGATCTTCATAAACATCACACTGGGAAGAAACTGTTTTATTGTGTTGAATGTGGGAAATGTTTTGGGCATCACTTGCATCTTAAACTACATCTCAACACCATTTGGGAAACCAGACCCGGATATACAAACAGGGCACCCCTAGACTGGTTCCACTTGTCTTCTTCTCTGCCCCCTTCCCTGTTCCTGCAGGACGTTTTCCAGTTCCTTCTTTTATATGCGGTGAATGCGGCCTTATATAAATGCACATGCTTCTTAAAGGAATACTATACCCCCCAAACAATGTAGGTCTCTATTAAAAGATACTGAGTAAAACAGCTCATGTGTTTAAACCCTGCTTCATGTAAATGAACCATTATCATAATAATATACTTTTTTAGTAGTATGTGCCATTGGGTAATCATAAATAGAAAATTGCCATTTTAAAAAATAAGGGCCGCCCCCTGAGATCGTAAGATTCACTGTGCACACATACAAACCACATGTAAGGTCACATGAGCCAATTAACAGACAGAGTTCTGCCTTTTGCTTCCTCACTTCTTCCTGTTACAGTTAGTGTTGTAGTATTTCTGGTCAGGTGATCTCTGAGGCAGCACAGATAGAGTCACGAAATGGTGGTTCAAGGCAAGAGATGTAAAAGGGCAATATTTATGTAAATATATATTCCAGTTTGGTAAGATTCTTTAATATGTCATTCAATTTGATATAAACTATCTGTTGCTTAAGTATTCATTTTGGGGGTATAGTTTTCCTTTAAATAGTTTATTTAATAAAACTTAATTAAACTTGTCAATCTGCCTACAGTCCCAGCAAATACACAGGTCTCTTTCCAATAACACTCATCTCCTTAAATCCGTTATCCATCATTCTTTAACTGCAAAAGCACTGGGGGCATGCAGATTCCATTCATGTATAGGGATGTAGCGAACTGCCGTTTATGTGTTCGCGAACGCCGGCAAAAATGCGAACAGTTTGCGAACAGTTCGCGAACTTCGAACATCCGCAAAATCGTTCGATTCGAACGATCGAAGGATTTTAATCGTTCGATCGAAGGATTTTCGTTCGAATCGAACGATCGAAGCCATTCGATCGAATGATTTCATTCGATCGAATGGCTTCGATCGTTCGATTCGAACGAAAATCCTTCGATTTTAGCGGTCGAAGGAATCGAATGGTCGAATGGTCGAACGATTTTTGTTCGAATCGAACGCGAACTCGTATTGGCGAACGTCGCGCGACGTTCGCGAACATTCGGCGGACGCGAACAGTCGAAGTTCGCGCGAACTAGTTCGCTACATCCCTATTCATGTAAACGACAGGCTGCAAAGCCACATTCAGTCACTTCTTCACCAGCAGAGAATATGGCTTGTTTGCTATGAGCTTAAGCCTTATCCCTCTCAGCAGCAGCCATAGAATTAACATGCTGTCTTTTTTATGTCACAAATAGGGATAAGCCAGATTCGTTATTTTTACATACAGCGGACAGGATTTACATAGCGGGCGCCCCTAGGCCCACTGGCGTTTGTCGCCCCTGTCCCCTCCCCTTTATTCGTGCAAATTTTCATCATCTGGACCGGAGCAATGGGGATTGGTGCACGGGAAATTTAAAAATTGATTGTATCTCTAGCACATCCCCAGTCTTTCTGAACCAAAGTGAGTGTGGTTGAGCAGCATGCCCTCCCCTAAAATCCTGCCGCCCAAGGCCCGGGCCTTGGTGGCCTTTTCACAAATCCGGGACTGACAGTGGAATGGGCCCAATGGATACCATGCAAAAGACCTTACACAATATGGCAACCTTTGTATTGTTTCATTTGTTCATGATGACAGACAGAATGATCGGACGTTCAGGTCCACTTTACTTCCTCGTCTGCTGGCACACCATGTACTGGCAAATATGCTGTGTCTGCAGATGGAATATTCAAATCTGACTGAACAACAAACTGAATTAAATCCATGGTATGTGTTGGGAGTGTCCAGTCAGCACGTGTATGGGCGGCCTAAGTCCCATGTGAGCTCCTTAGTGTGTATATTAGAAAGAGGAACAGCCTGGATCTGTCTCTTAGTTTTCCCCCATGTCTGAGGGTGAATGTGTGAAGTGGGTCAGTAAGGTGCAGCTTGGGGACGCCATGAAGGAGGTTTAGCCAGTGCAAGCTTGACACCTATTTTGAGCTTCCCATATTTCCAAGAGACAATTAGGCTAAATAACTGAGCAGCCTTTGTTCCAGTAATGTGGGGTTACCAGACAAATGGCAGCACCACAGCTGCAGGGACCTGAGAGGGCCAGGCATCAAGAACTAGGGATGCACTGAATCCAGGATTCGGTTCGGGATTCGGCCAGGATTCGGCCTTTTTCAGCAGGATTCGGATTCGGCCGAATCCTTCTGCCTGGCCGAACCGAATCTGAATCCTCATTTGCATATGCAAGGAAACAAGGAAGTAAAAAATGTTTTCCCCTTCCCACTCCTAATTTACATATGCAAATTAGGGTTCGGATTCGGTTCGGTATTCGGCCGAATCTTTTGTGAAGGATTCGGGGGTTCGGCCGAATCCAAAATAGTGGATTCGGTGCATCCCTATCAAGAACCCCCCAACTGTCTGGGTACCAAGCAGCTCCCCCATTTTTTCGTGAGACCCTTCCTATCCATGCTCTCTGGCCAACCGGCCCCTGTCTGGAACACTACTGACTGCCATGACATTCACCTGCAGGCCTGATTTCTTTTACTCTGCTTGCTGGTAGGGAATGGGGCAGGTGGGATATGACAGATAGGGATCTCCGCTAGCATTGGCTCCTCCGAATGTTTTCCCACAGGTAATGAAGTGAATAACCCGCAGCTGCATTGTGAGGAAACTTCAGGTGACTTTGGAATGCCAATGAAACTCTTATGTTTTCCCACTGGTGATTCACTTTATTGCATTTGGAGGAGATCAGTAGCCCGCACTACAGGAGATCATATGAAGGAGAATGAACGACGGTCACAAACAGTATGGCTGCCTTTCTACTAATCCAGTCATTCAGAGCACATGAACGATTGGAGCAGCAGCCGTGGCTCTCGTTACTTGCTCACTGTGCATATGGATATTGATAGGAAGGGAGGGAGTTGTGGGGAGAAATATTTTTAAGGGGATTGATATAGATATATTCTAAGATTAGAAAGAGTGGCACAGTGTTTGCATTACTGCATTGCAGCACTGGGGCCCTACGTTTGATTTCAGCCAGGGTATTATCTGTAAAGGATGGGATTATTTAGGGTATTCTGGTTTCCCATTCACCAAAAACTCACAGTCAGGATAACTGGCTCCTGTGTGATTTAGATTGAGGTGAATGAGGTATAATCTATATAAAACAGAAGATAATAAAATCATCAAATCTATTTTGTGGCAGGTTTGTTGTTCGAGTCCTGGCATATGACTGTGTGTTCCATTCCCCATGACAGAATTCTAGTGGAGAGGGCAGAACCTACTAAACGTCAGTTAATTATTAAATCAGCTCCCTGTAGTCCAATCAGCACTGCTACATTGTGTGACACTGACATCACTGATGCTGAACACGGGGGCAGAATACCAGGACCTGCAGGGCTAAATGTGGGATGTGCAACAGACAAGGTGCCACATGGCCAGTATTTTACCAGCCCAACCAGTAAATGTAATACTTTGTGGCAGTGTTGGAAATCAGAGGGACACAGAAATGGCAGTTGTCTGGATATAATAGATAATAGAGCTGTATATAGGGTTGCCACCTGGCCGCTTTTTTACTGGCCTGGCCGATAAAACGATGGCTAATCCAGATTAGGAAAAAAGATAAATATATAGGAAGGCTGGTATATTTTTTCAGAAAAAGGTGGCAACCCTAGCTGCAGGGGGGTCAGTGACTCTCTGAACTACAGATTCTTTGCACCTCCCTAGGCTTCCCATGCCCTGCTGCTGCTGCTGCTACACACTATTATAGCATTGTCTATGCGCAGTCCAACACTCCTGTTTGATTTCAGCCATTTCTGGGAAGGCCAGGAATGTTTAGGTCAGGGCAATCATGTCTTCTCAGCTTGTTTGACCCTCCGAGCAGAGGGAGGGACTTTGGACACAAACACATTATCATCTGAAAATGATAGGGATTTACATGAGAAAGAATAATGCCCCCAACACCCAACACACTGCCAGTCTGCCACCCTTATCTAGGTTTGCCACCTTTGCTGATGGGTGAACCGGAACATGGGGGTGGGGCAGATAGCATTGGGGGTGGGGCAGTGATATAGGAACAGGCATGATGACATCAGAGGTGGGCACAATGATGTCGGTGAGTTATGACACCGGGGCAAGGCTATTGCATTACTTAGATGCAACTGGGTGGATTTCTATCCAGTTTTTGCAATGTTTCAAAGTGTTGATGCCCAGTTCAAAACCACACAGGTAGCAATCCTATCTCTATCTATATCCTGCATGATGAGTAAACCCAATACTTTAATTACAGGTATGAGATCTATTTAGGGTTGCCACCTTTTCTGAAAAAAAAATACCTGCCTTCCTATATATTTATCTTTATTCCCTATTAATAACATTGGGATCACTGACCTTCCTATATATTTATCTTTATTCCCTATTAATAACATTGGGATCACTGACCTTCCTATATATTTATCTTTATTCCCTATTAATAACATTGGGATCACTGACCTTCCTATATATTTATCTTTATTCCCTATTAATTAGGGATGCACCGAATCCAGGATTCGGTTCGGGATTCAGCCAGGATTTGGCCTTTTTCAGCAGGATTCGGGCGAATCCTTCTGCCAGGCCGAACCGAATCCGAACCGTAATTTGCATATGCAAATTAGGGTTTGGTATTCGGCCAAATCTTTCGCAAAGGATTCAGGGGTTTGGCCGAATCCAAAATAATGGATTCGGTGCATCCCTACTATTAATAACATTGGGATCACTGACCTTCCTATATATTTATCTTTATTCCCTATTAATAACATTGGGATCACTGACCTTCCTATATATTTATCTTTATTCCCTATTAATAACATTGGGATCACTGACCTTCCTATATATTTAACTTTTTTCCCCATTAATAACATTGGGATCAACCATCATTTTTACCGGCCAGGCCGGTAATATACCGGTCTGGTTACAACCCTAGATTTATTATACAGAAATCAGTTATCCAGAAAGCTCTGAAATACAGCAATGCTAATTTAATGAAAGATTCTTATTTTTGATTGATTTGCTTTATTTGTGTGCCTGTAATAATAAGAAATGAACTGCACTGGGTAGTAATTAAGCCATGTTCATGTGAGTATCTTAGTATTTACATGTTTTTCTTGTATTCGCAGCGCCGGATTTCTTCTCCGGCCGCCCCTAGGCCGCGCGGTCCGACAAGGCAACCGCGCGGTCCTAGCGCCCGTCTTCCCAGTGCGCCGGCGAAAAAACGCCGGCGCAGCTGGTGTAGTTCAACGGGGAAGCAAAGATCCCCATAATGCGGCTGGGCGGCAGCCACCCCTATTTTTTGCCACCCTAGGCCCGGGCCTATGCGGCCTTGCCGCAAATCCGGACCTGTGTATTGGCCAGATTATTGTTCGGGTTTTATAAGGCTGAAAACAGAAAGTTCAGACCTGAACAGGCCTTACAAAAACCGAACTGTTCGGGTCAAAACCCTAAAGGAATCACAACTACTCGTGAATAGGGTTGCCACCTGGTCTGTATTTTACTGATGCTTGAGCCCAATGTTATTAATAGGGAAAAAAGATAAAAATATAGGAAGGCCGGTATTTTTTTCCAGAAAAGTTGGCAACCCTACTTGCCGTGAATGAACTCTTTTCTTTTCCCTCACAGCTACAGAATTTGTCCTCGGCCCCTAACTCCATCAGTCCCTCCCTGCTGGCTGTCCATCCAATGACTTTCCTCTACAGCTCTCGGCCCCACCTCATCCTATTTAATAGCCAATTACTGAGTTAAAGGAAACACACGCCTCCTCTTCCACACAGCAAATAGGGCTGGGGAGTGGGAGCAGGTCAATAAGTGATCCCGCTTCATTGCTACTATTTGTTTGCAGAGGGTACTCTGGTTACTACTGGCTGTCTCTGTCCCGCCTCCCCCCCTTTAGCCAATGACAGAGTGTATTGCGACTTTTCTTGTATATCTAAAGGCTGCTTGGCTTCTCCCCTAAGAAGCAGAGGCAGTACAGTAAAGGGACAGAGACTGCACTGACATAATCAAGTTTGGTTGGCAGGGCACCCTGGGTGTTATTGGCTGTCTCTGTCTTGCCCTGTCCCCATTTAGCCAATGAATAGGCCCCTCCTGCTCAGCTACAGACAGGACAACACTTTTCACCTGGGAAACAGGACTGGGGAGCAGGAGCAGGTCAGTGAGGGCCACAGTCTAATCCTGTGTTTTTTCCAATGTGTAACAGGAACAAAGCTTTCTCTGTATATAGCACTGTTGTTATATAGGAGTAATGGAGGGAATAGAAGAGACACAAGAGCTAAGTACAGAAATATTTATATTGTTGCCCTCAAGCTCTTAATTTACACTTCCTGACAATTTTCAGCTTTTGTTTTTTTTTGTTAATTCAGCCCTTTAACTGGCATGTTGCATTCATGCTTAGTAGCAACTGTCATTTTTGTCTGTGCCTGTGTAAAGTGATGCTCATGTGATGGGTGTTTATATTGAACAGGAAAAGGGGCTTGGGCAGCACGTGACACCCATCTCCCTTTCCTTGTTATTTTTAAATCCCCACTTTTTTTTCCTTATTATTTTTAAACCCCCACTTCTTAGGACTGTATATAGGGAATGACTGAGAAGCAGAATGAAACCGTCTGGTGGATCAAGGATGAAAATGAGGAGCGGGGGAAGAAGGAGAGAATGGTGAATCTGACACTGGAGATGATCTATCTGCTGACTGGAGAGGTGAGGGGCACTGTGACTGGCACACTGACAAGAGACTGTCTGTCTGTACAAAGGGGGTCTCTCTGCAGCTCAAACACCATTCTCTCTTCCTTTCAATATTTAGCACTACATCCCTAGGAAGAAGTCAGATGATGGGGGGGCCCTGCATGCCCCTGGCTCCGTCATACAGAAGGAAAATAACAAGAATGACAAGAAGATCCTGGAACTCATGTCCAACATCATCCAGCTGCTGACTGGAGAGGTGGGTACAGCGGCCCCTTATTGTTTAGTAACAGTGGATGATAATCCCTTTCTCTGGCTGGGGGATGACTGGAACATTGTGTGTGACAGGTTGCCATAAGGACAGATCATGTTTCCATCTATTTTTCCTTGGAGGAGTGGGACTATATAAAAGGAAACAAGGACCTTTATGAGGAAGGGATAAAGGAGAAGAAGCCCCAGGAGGTCCACCCACTGGGTGAGTAATGGGTGCAGGGCACAAAATATCAGAACCTTGTATTTCTGAGAGTTCCTATTGGAGGTTGCATTAAACAGCATCTTAATACTTTTACAGGTGCAAGAGAAGAAACTTGTATATATTTAGCTAAAGGTATTAGCTATAGAAGACATATAGGATAAATGAAAAAACCCTAATTTTGTAGGCAATTATAAGTAATATATATACCTATTACATACCTCCCAACTGTCCCGTTTTTAGAGGGACAGTCCCTCTTTTGACAGCTCAACCTGCATCCCCTCATTTGTACTGGAAAGTCCCGTCTTTTCTCTGCACTGAACAGCCAGAAAAAAAAACAATGTTTCTAACTTAATTGGCTTTTGGCAGAGAGCCCAGAACTCCTTTATTGGAGCTCCCTATAGATGTTCTCTGGTCCCTGTCTGTGTTTCAAATGAGGGGTGGGCGTGTCCTAACGGTCCCTGCCAGAAGCACAGTAGGAGGGGGGCAGCCAATCACAGCCCTGCAGTCACACAAGCACAGACAGGCTTCAGTTCCCTATCAGGTCCTGCTAGCTGCTGATTGGTTCCTGTCCTACAGTGCAGTGAGCTGAGTGCACAGCCTGGGAATTCAGGGAGCAGCAAGTGGAAGAGAAGGGAGGGATTATTAGGGGTTTTGCAGGAATATTCAATAAATCAGTCTGAAACACTACTTTTTTAAGCACAATTCTTCTATATCTAAATGAGTATAATGCACTGGTACATTCTTATTATTTACACAATATGTCTCCTTTAATACAGCTACTGATTTAAGCTTTGAAGGAAGTTATAATTAATGACACAGCTATTGTATTTGTTGCATAGTTCAGACAGATGGACCTTTGGTTATATAAACACACCAGCTTGACTATCCCTGTTTTCTTCTTTGTCAGATTATGTAAGTGAAGATATCCACAATATTAAAGGTAATCTGGAGGTCATATTATATTGTGAAAATGACCCAAACAAGATTGTGGCTGCTGGAACAGATTCTTGCGAAGATGAACATTTCCCCAAAACCGAATCTTCTCCAGAGGAACAGCCCCTGTCTGACAATGGGATTAAAGAGGAAACAGCTTTGTGGGAAGGGGGAAACCAATCAGATTGCAGCATTAATCCACTTACAGAACAGATACAGGGAACAGATACACCTACTCCTATCATGGGATGCAGACTGAAGAACAAATTGGCAGATAAATATGTATCAAATGGAATTAAAAAGGAAACCGCTTCATGTAGAGGGGGAAACCATTCGGATGTCAGCAGCAATTCTCTTACTGAAGAGATACAGGAAGCAAATAAACTTGCACCTGTCACAGGGTACAGTCTAAATAGCAGTTTGAAAACAAATTATATCTCAGATGCTATTCTGAACATATCTGCTCCATATGAAGTGGAAAACATTTCAGATTACAGCATTAATCAACTTACAGAACAGATACAGGGAACAGATACATCTACTCCTATCATGGGATACAGCCTGAATAACAGCTCATGGGCTAATGACATAATCACAACGACTATTAAAGAGGAAACTGTTTCTTGGGAAAGAGGACATTCTTCATATTACAGTACAAATCCATGTACAGAACAGACACAGGGAACAGATACACCTGCTCCTATCATGGGATGCAGCCTGAATAACAGCTTGGCAAATAATGATGCATCGTGTAGTGTTAAAGGGGAATCTCTATCATGGAGAGGAGGAAACCATTCGGTTTATACGATGAATCCGCTTGGAGACCAGAAACAGGGAACAGATACACTCCCTCCCGTCAGGGGATACATCTTAAATAACGGTTTGACAAAGAATAAGGGCAGTGATTATGGAAGAAGCATTAGTAATAAAGCCTTACTTAAACCCCAATTTAGAACCAGGTTCTTACCGGGAATGCACAACTGCACCGAGTGCCATAGGATATTTCACAGTGAAAGCACGCTCGGTAGGCATCAGAGAAAGGTTCACAAAATAGAGAAACCATTTGCTTGCTCAGAATGTGGGAAACGCTTTAAACTTTGCTCGAAGCTTGCCACACACCAGAGGTATCACACAGGAGAGAAACCATTCTCTTGCTCCGAGTGCGGCAAATGTTTTACTCACCGCTCAGACCTTAATCGCCACCGCAAAACGCACAACGGAGATAAACCTTTTCCTTGTCCTGAATGTGGTAAATGCTTTGCACAGCGCTCCGACCTTACCAGACATCACAGAATTCACAACGGAGAGAAACCGTTCTCTTGTCCCGAGTGCGGGAAATGCTTTTCGCAACGTTCCCTACTTAATAAACATCTGGTGTCTCACGGGACTGAAGCTTTTCCTTCTGAATTCGGGAAATATATTAACCGTTGCTCAGACTTTAGGAAGCAGCAGAAAGCTGATACAGTAGAGAAACAATTTTCCTGTTCCGAATGTGATAAATTTTTTAAGCATTACTCCGACCTTAAAAAGCATCAGCGAGTTCACACAGGGGAGAAACCATTCACCTGCAATGAATGCGGTAAATGTTTTACCCAGAGAGCCAACCTTAATAAACACAACAGAATTCACACTGGAGAGAAGCCATTTTCCTGCGCTGAATGCGGGAAATCGTTTATCCAGAGGGTGCAGCTTATCCAGCATCACAGGAGTCACAATGGAGCCAGGCCGTTTTCTTGCTCTGATTGCCGGAGATCTTTCAAGCACTACGCCGACCTTAAGAAACATCAGAGGAATCACGTGGTAGACAAACCATTTTTTTGTGCTGAATGCGGAAAAGGTTTTACACAAAGTGCCCAACTTTATAGACATCAAAAAAAACACATTCATCTGCCGAACTGCACGATCGAAAATCCATTCTCTGGAGAAGGTCGTGCTTCATTCCTTAAAGGAGACATGCATAACTGAAAACCCATCCTAATATTGAAGGCAGTATTGACTAATATATGGTGCTGGTTTCACTTTGGGCTAAAAGGTAAAAATATCTTAAAAAATGGCCTTTTTATTTGAGCTCCTTATATGTCCTTGTTTCAAATGAGGGGTGGGCGTGTCCTAACAATCTCTGCCAGAAGCACAGTAGGAGGGGGACAGCCAATCACAGCCCTGCAGTCACACAAGCACAGACAGGCTTCAGTTCCCTATCAGGTCCTGCTAGCTGCTGATTGGTTCCTGTCCTACAGTGCAGTGAGCTGAGTGCACAGCCTGGGAATTCAGGGAGCAGCAAGTGGAAGAGAAGGGAGGGATTATTAGGGGTTTTGCAGAAATATTCAATAAATCAGCCTGAAACACTACTTTTTAAGCACAATTCTTCTATATCTAAATGAGTATAATGCACTGGTACATTCTTATTTTTCACACAAGATTTCTTCTTTAATGGACTTCGCTGAATTCCCCAAGGAGAGAAAAAAGAAAAGATGTTATTGTTTAGAAGATTAAACATATTTAAATGGTGCTCACTCTATAAATTAATCTGCATAAGTTATTTTTTTTTAAATTGTCATTTTACTTTGGTGTCACAGATTTCTGCTAAAGGAGATACATTCTCCCTTTTATTATATGGAATACTGCCCTGTCATTTTGACTGAGCTCTGTAACAGGATCTCAATAAACTAGTGCATGAATTTTTTTAAAAAAAGATGTGCAGTTATTTATTTTCAGTGTTAGTCAATCTAAAGGACATTGGGTATGCAGCCATTTCTGAGTTTTCACAAAGAGCCAGCACTGCAAAATGAAACTGTTTCAGATAAGCTATTGTTTCTGCAGCTCAGTGTACCTGGGGGAGTCGTGGCTTAGCTAAGACAGACTTGGATTTTTACTATTGAGTGCTATTCTTATACTAGTAGGGGTTACATTATCCCTTATAATACATGAGTGATATTCAGAGTTCCCTGTATAACTCAGCCTGCAGCCTTGTGTCTTTATATGGTCACAGAACAACCCCTCAGTGACTTCTAATATCCTTATCATTTACAGTAGGGGGTACATTATCCCTTATAATACATGAGTGATACTCAGAGTTCCCTGTATAACTCAGCCTGCAGCCTTGTGCCTTTATATGGTCACAGAACAACCCCTCAGTGACTTCTAATATCCTTATCATTTACAGTAGGGGGTACATTATCCCTTATAATACATGAGTGATACTCAGAGTTCCCTGTATAACTCAGCCTGCAGCCTTTATATGGTTACAGAACAACCCCTCAGTGACTTCTAATATCCTTATCATTTACAGTAGGGGGTACATTATCCCTTATAATACATGAGTGATACTCAGAGTTCCCTGTATAACTCAGCCTGCAGCCTTGTGCCTTTATATGGTCACAGAACAACCCCTCAGTGACTTCTAATATCCTTATCATTTACAGTAGGGGGTATATTATCCCTTATAATACATGAGCGATACTCAGAGTTCCCTGTATAACTCAGCCTGCAGCCTTGTGCCTTTATATGGTCACAGAATAACCCCTCAGTGACTTCTAATATCCTAATCATTTACAGTAGGGGGTACATTATCCCTTATAATTAGAGGAGTGATATGGTGACTGCATTTAAGGTCTAACAGAAATAACCAGCAGCAGCCACGTCACTTCCGCTTTATATCAGGCTGGTCCATCCCCTCAGAGTTCACAGCGTTTGCTTCTCGCAGATACAGTCAGTTAGGAATGTATTGGTTTTGCTTTTTGTTTGTGCACATTTCCATCGCTCAACAGTCAGCGGACATTCTGTAGCCTGTAGGTGGATCATAACTCGTTTACTATCTATAAGAACAGAGTGGGGCCAACCAAAGAAATGGCCGCGCTTCCCGCGGAAATAAGAGACACGGGGAGGGACTCGGTTTCCTTGGTAACGTTTACGCCACGGCAAAAACACGTTTGGGCGCGCGCCTGACGTCATTTTAAAACCGTCACTAACTGTGAGTTGCGCGTACGCCAGTGTTTCAGTTTTGCCACCGGTCACGCATGCGCAGTGACACAGAGAGGGAGAAAGGGAGCCGGAAACGGGTATGAACGTGTTTCTATTCACATTGGGGAAGGGGATAAATGGTGATCGCTGGTCAGATACTTGGGGAAGTGATTACATTACCGTTATTCTGTATGACAGAGTTGCCAGGTCTAATTTTTAAACTCAGCCAAACTCAGCTACAAAACCAGCCCAGAACTAGCCAAGAGTCACTACAAAAGTATTAGCTGAAATAAAGCCCAATATGTGCAGTGAGAAAAGTCTAAAAAATAAGTGACTATATGTGAAAATACGCATTATTCGCATATTTTTCCATGAAGCAAAATGTAAAAGATTCTCTTGTCACCAGGTCCCTAATTCATTTACAATTTCAATAAATATTGGTAAAACAGCTTCAACCTCTAGACTTGGGTTGTCACGTTTGCTGGTGGCTAAACCCAAACAATGGGGGCGGGGCAGATATCATTGGGGGTGGAGCAGTGATCTTGGGGTGGGCATGATGACATCAGAGACAGGCACAATGATGTCGTGGAGTTATGATGCTGAGTCAGGGTTGTTACATCACTTATATGCGAATGGCTGGATTTCTGTGCAGTTTTCACAATGTTTTAAATGGGACAGAAACTTTTGAACAGACAGCCCTTTGACAAACTGAGACGTCCAGTTGAAACCTTACCTCTATTTTGCACAATGACCCACCCTTTAACTAATGTATGGGATCTATTATACAGAAATCAGTTATCCAGAAAGCTCTGAAGCACAGCAATGCTCATTTAGGAGAACTATTTATTGTTTTTGATTTCCTTATTTCTGTTTCTTTAAAGGAGTCATTTTGTGTAAAGAACAAGAACATACCAGTGCATTATACTCATTTAGATATAGAAGAATTATGCTTAAAAAAGTAGTGTTTCAGGCTGATTTATTGAATATTTCTGCAAAAACTCTAATAATCCCTCCCTTCTCTTCCACTTGCTGCTCCCTGAATTCCCAGGCTGTGCACTCAGCTCACTGCACTGTAGGACAGGAACCAATCAGCAGCTAGCAGGACCTGATAGGGAACTGAAGCCTGTCTGTGCTTGTGTGACTGCAGGGCTGTGATTGGCTGTCCCCCTCCTACTGTGCTTCTGGCAGGGACACGCCCACCCCTCATTTGAAACACAGACAGGGACCAGAGAACATCTATAGGGAGCTCCAATAAAGGGGCTATTTTTAAAGATAATATTAATGTTTAGCCCCATGTAAAAGCAACACCATATATTACTTATAATTGCCTACACAATTAGGGTTTTTTCACTTATCATATATGTCTCCTTTAATAACAAGAAATTAACTGCACTTCATAATAACTAAACCATGTCCAGGTGAGTGATCTTGCTATTTCAGTGGTTTTCATGTGAACAGATTAATGTTCAGGATTCATAAGGCTGAAAACCGAACAGGGAGTTGAGACCCGAACAGGCCTAAGAAAAACCGAACTGTTCAGCTCAAAACCGAACAGGTGGCAACCCTACTCTAGACATTTTGGTGGCCAGCAGATTTTTGCCCCAAAATTGTCTGAAATTGAGGAAAGTCACTGGAAAATGCAAGAATGGGACGGGAGACTGGGGTACAGAGGCCAAAATCTGGTAACTCCCGACTTGTTCAAAAGTCAGTCTCTTTGCATGCTGGGTATTGTAGTCTTACGTTCAACTTGGCAGTTGGGAAAAACAACATTACCCAACATGCATTGGGAGACACAGGCTTGGCACATTAGGGCAAGAAAAAACTATACCTGGTTTTCAAACTACAAATCAGCCAAAGGCTCAAAAAGTAGCCCAAATCCGTACCTTGGCTAGTTTGTACTTTCAAAACCCGCCTGGGCTTTAAATTAGGAGCCCATTTGGGCTGGAAAACCACCAGCTTGGCAACCCTGCTGTATGACTTTGCAAGTTTAAGCGCAGATATGAAAGGACTACAAGTCCCAGCATCCCCTAATAAATAGACAGTGCCCGTGGTATATCGGGATTTGTAGCCCAGGCTCGGGAAACAACACAGCGCTCTTATAAATTCATATGTAACTGTTAATAAATTCATGCATATATTTTCGTAATTGGCCTTTACTTAAAGGTTCATTCCATAGCAATGTATTGTCTATGGGAAATTCACTTGAGCAGCAGTAGATGTACAGCAGGATAGTGGGGCCTCTTTAAAAGTTATCTACTTCTGGCAGAGTCTTGCCTTGTCATCCCATTAAATCTGCCGTACAGCGAATGTGAATATTAATGGCAAAGCAGTTGATGTAGAGGCACGCTGCAGGCTCTACTGGTTTCTGTGCTGCTGTGTGGCATGCACCAAGGTAACTGGCAGTTAGTTATGCAGGATGAGGGTTTATTATGGGGAAGGGGTAGAGCAGCCTCTTGACTGCCTGGCCCTGATCTTCTGGTGGGATAGACAACCAGCAGCACAAGCAGTTGAAGTCCCATCGCTAGCAGAAAGCTAAGGGACAGGATGATTCCCGAGTTACCAGTGGACTTGCCTTGGGTCACATGTTTCTGTCACCCAATGAGGTTAGTTCCTGGTGTGCCTAGTTTATAGGCATTGCTAATGAGACTTTGCATTAATTACTGTGTCTCTTCTCTCCATACACAGATATTTTATGAGTTTCATGGATTGAGTCCCGTTACTGGGGGTCCTGAACAATCACCATGACGACGATCGGCGTGGCCCTACGGACGTGTGTGCGGCATAATCCACCTGTGGTCTGTTTCTTCGTGTGCTTAGCTTCCCTTGCCATTACTCTTTTGTCCTTATCACTACTTATAATGCTGCGGAGTGATACCAAGGCAGGGAGTCCCTATGATTACTATGGGGATACGACTGCTCCGGTGCCTGACACTCATTCCATGGATATGTTGCTGGACTGGGAAGCCCTGCTCTATGGCATTAGCTCTCAGATTGTTTGCCCCATGGCTACAGTTACAGGAGTCACAACTTCCCCTACTCCAGCTGAGCATTCTGGGAATATCAGTACTGTGACCACACTGGTCAGGCTGAACGTGACTCCGTTTGATCCGTCGATCTTGGACTCTGCTATGCGGATTTCTGTGACAGGCGCCAAGTTGGGGCTGACAGGTACTAAGTCTGGGGAGGGGCCACTTACTGGCGGGGGTCTCCTCTCAGATAACAGTAACATAGTCCTGCTAACTGGCAATTTATTTTATTATACAGGTAAAGGGGCAAATACTAATATGAGCATCGCAATATTGCCCATCAGCGGCAGAGAGACGTGCAATGACACAACAAGTTGTTTAAGCAAATATTGTGTCTCTATCTCTGGCCCTAAATCTATGCTGCCCCAGACAAAGTGAGTATAAGCTGTGTCTCCTTTGTACAGAAACCCACCTGCACTATGTAGCACTATCACTCACACATAGAAACCCACCTGCACTATGTAGCACCATCACTCACACACACAAACCCACCTGCACTATGTAGCACCATCACTCACACATAGAAACCCACCTGTACTATGTAGCACTATCACTCACACATAGAAACCCACCTGCACTATGTATCACCATCACTCACACATAGAAACCCACCTGCACTATGTAGCACTATCACTCACACACAGAAACCCACCTGCACTATGTAGCACTATCACTCACACACAGAAACCCACCTGCACTATGTAGCACTATCACTCACACATAGAAACCCACCTGCACTATGTAGCACCATCACTCACACACAGAAACCCACCTGCACTATGTAGCACCATCACTCTCACACAGAAACCCAACTGCACTATGTAGCACCATCACTCACACACAGAAACCCACCTGCACTATGTAGCACTATCACTCACACATAGAAACCCACCTGCACTATGTAGCACCATCACTCATACACAGAAACCCACCTGCACTATGTAGCACCATCACTCACACATATAAATCCACTTGCACTATGTAGCACCATCACTCACACACAGAAACCCACCTGCACTATGTAGCACTATCACTCACACACAGAAACCCACCTGCACTATGTAGCACTATCACTCACACATAGAAACCCACCTGCACTATGTAGCGCCATCACTCACACACAGAAACCCACCTGCACTATGTAGCACTATCACTCATACTTCGAAACCCACCTGCACTATGTAGCACCATCACTCACACACAGAAACCCACCTGCACTATGTAGCACCATCACTCACACACAGAAACCCACCTGCACTATGTAGCACCATCACTCTCACACAGAAACCCACCTGCACTATGTAGCACCATCACTCACACACAGAAACCCACCTGCACTATGTAGCACTATCACTCGCACTTAGAAACCCACCTGCACTATGTAGCACCATCACTCACACACAGAAACCCACCTGCACTATGTAGCACTATCACTCACACACAGAAACCCACGTGCACTATGTAGCACCATAACTCACACACAGAAACCCACCTGCACTATGTAGCACCATCACTCACACACAGAAACCCACCTGCACTATGTAGCACCATCACTCACACACAGAAACCCACCTGCACCATCACTCACACATAGAAACCCACGTGCACTATGTAGCACTATCACTCACACACAGAAACCCACTTGCACTATGTAGCACTATCACTCACACACAGAAACCCACCTGCACTATGTAGCACCATCACTCACACACAGAAACCCACCTGCACTATGTAGCACCATCACTCACACACAGAAACCCACCTGCACTTTGTAGCACCATCACTCACACACAGAAACCCACCTGCACTATGTAGCACCATCACTCACACACAGAAACCCACCTGCACATCACTCACACATAGAAACCCACGTGCACTATGTAGCACTATCACTCACACTTAGAAACCCACCTGCACTATGTAGCACCATCACTCACACACAGAAACCCACCTGCACTATGTAGCACTATCACTCACACACAGAAACCCACTTGCACTATGTAGCACTATCACTCTCACACACAGAAACCCACTTGCACTATGTAGCACCATCACTCACACACAGAAACCCACCTGCACTATGTAGCACTATCACTCACACACAGAAACCCACCTGCACTATGTAGCACCATCACTCACACACAGAAACCCACCTGCACTATGTAGCACTATCACTCACACACAGAAACCCACTTGCACTATGTAGCACTATCACTCACACACAGAAACCCACCTGCACTATGTAGCACCATCACTCTCACACACAGAAACCCACCTGCACTATGTAGCACCATCACTCACACACAGAAACCCACCTGCACTATGTAGCACCATCACTCACACACAGAAACCCACCTGCACTATGTAGCACCATCACTCACACACAGAAACCCACCTGCACTATGTAGCACCATCACTCACACACAGAAACCCACCTGCACTATGTAGCACTATCACTCACACACAGAAACCCACTTGCACTATGTAGCACTATCACTCACACACAGAAACCCACCTGCACTATGTAGCACCATCACTCACACATAGAAACCCACCTGCACTATGTAGCACCATCACTCTCACACACAGAAACCCACCTGCACTATGTAGCACCATCACTCACACACAGAAACCCACCTGCACTATGTAGCACCATCACTCACACACAGAAACCCACCTGCACTATGTAGCACCATCACTCACACACAGAAACCCACCTGCACTATGTAGCACCATCACTCACACATAGAAACCCACCTGCACTATGTAGCACCATCACTCTCACACACAGAAACCCACCTGCACTATGTAGCACCATCACTCACACACAGAAACCCACCTGCACTATGTAGCACCATCACTCACACACAGAAACCCACCTGCACTATGTAGCACCATCACTCACACGTATAAATCCACTTGCACTATGTAGCACCATCACTCACACACAGAAACCCACCTGCACTATGTAGCACCATCACTCACACACAGAAACCCACCTGCACTATGTAGCACCATCACTCACACGTATAAATCCACTTGCACTATGTAGCACCATCACTCACACATAGAAACCCACTTGCACTATGTAGCACCATCACTCACACTCAAGAACCCAACAGTACAATGTATTATAATTTTTACGCTCCCATAACTCTCGTTTATTCGCTGTATCCTGGTTTGTGCACCTAACGGTCTCCCTGTTCTCTATTGCTCTTGACACAGGTCTGTACACTGCCCTATGACTGACACCAAACCCCAGCTGCTGGCAGAGATGAAGGCGATGGACCAGGATGCATTGCTCCCTTCCACCTGTTATAGGATGGTGTATAATTCCAGTTCTGCAATGAATATGACTGTGTTTCAGGTGAGCTGAGTTTCCTGCATTGGAATGTGCTGGGTTGGTAAAAACTCAGGTGTAACAGGGAAAATCACACACATTATGGTTGTGATCTCGCCATTATTTTTGAAGTGAAGTTTTGTGTGTAGTACAAGTAGAGCAGAAGTTTGGTACCAGGGCAGTACAATAAGGGTATTGGGTGGGTAGCAGGTACGTAAATGCAGGTGTGGTTGAGCATTTTAGCTCCTCCCCTTCTAAGTGCCCTCAGATGATGCCAATTGGACGCTTTAGGAGGGCAGTAGCTAGTACACTGGGGTGCGAGAAAAATACTTTGTGTGGCAGGTCTGGGTGTTGGCCTTTCAATCCAATTACAGCTGTGGTTAACCAGTGTAATATATTCTTTATACTTCACTCCCAAGATGCACAACTCTATGGTGGATACTGTTATCCTTAAAGGACTTTTTCACCTTTAAATTAACTGTCAGTATGACGTAGAGAGTGATATTCTGAGACAATTTGCAATTGATTTAATTTTTTATTATTTGTGTTTTTTTTACTTATTTAGCTTTTTATTCAGCAGCTCTCCAGTTTGCAATGTCAGCAAGCTGGTTGCTAGGGTCCAAATTACCCTAGCAACCATGCACTGATTTCAAATTGGAGACTGGAATAGGAGAGGCCTGATGAGTAATAAAATAAAAAGTAGCAATAACAATACATTTGTAGCCTTAGATGGGTTTTTTTAAACGGATTAGGCAAATAATTAAAAAAAACTTTAAACAATAAGACCAATTGAAAAGTTGCTTAGAACTGGCCATTCTATAACATACAAAAGTTAACTTAAAGGTGAGACACCCCTTTAAACCCTATGATATTGTGTAAGTGCTGGTTGTGCCATGGGACTCCTCCCTCCCATAATGCTTTGCTCTGTAGTGTGTCGTTTATTTGGATTTTTTACTCTCTCTCTCTCCCTCTACAGGTGGACATGTCCTTATGTAATAGACACGTGATGTACAGCCTGTTCTTTGTGGTGGGCTCATTCATCACCCTTCTCATAGTAGTCTTGATATGGGCACCGACTGGACACAACATGAAGCCCAAGGAGCTACTGTGAATATATATATATGTCTATGGCACAATAAAGTCACTTGCTTTATGGGGAAATGATGGAGACTGGTTTGTAGTGTGAGCGAAGGCGCAACTCCTGGGAATATGAGAGCCAATATCAGTGTTATAAAGCTGAAGCATCCCTCCTGTATCCTCCACTTGTGATCTTAGAGTGCCGACATATGCCGTAGCTCTGTACATAGCAGCACTACTGAAACAGAATGGATTGGGGGCATCCAGCTCACAGATTAGAGTTTGGTCCGACATCATGGGAAAAACCAATGTATCATCGCAGAGGCAAAGCTCACCTTCCTTATATTGCCTCATTCTGTACAAAATTACAATTGAAGGGGAAGTTGTCCTTTCAGTATTTATGTAGGCCTGCTGTTTTTCCTTGCTGCCAAGCTGTATTCCTTTTTGCCTTTATATTCAATCCACTTGATAGACCCAAAAAGGCTTCTGGTTAAACATTTTTCAAGGGCTGACATTTTAAAGAAAGACATTTATTCCCTTATATGTGTTATAGTAAAACACTTTCCCTGCGAAGGAGGGTCATTAAAGGAAACATACAGGATACATTAAACACCCCTAATTTTGTAGGCAATAATGAATACTATATGGTGCTGGTTTTACTTTTGGCTGTAAATGAATATTATCTTCAAAATTAGCTCCTTTATTAGAGCTCCCTATAGATGTCCGTGGTCGTGTCCGAACAAGAAGGGCGGGTGTTGACTTGCGCATTAAAATAACCAATGACAATGGCGGGGACTGAGTTCAAGGAATCATTGAATCTATTTTACTAATTGATATAAAATAATCTATATATGGAAATAAACTGCACAAAAAGTCTCAATCGGCTGCAGTGGCAGAACTACCAGGGGTGCAGGAGGTGCTATTGCACCGGGGACCGCCCCCCCCCCGGAAGTTTGGGCATGCGCAAATCCACACCTGGGCCCTGCATCATCGCCCCCTTATGCCAGACGTGGCGCCTCTACAACCAGCAGAAGGTAAGTGTTGGTAGCTTTGCCCTTCCCGGGGAACACCCTGATGTCTTCACTACTCACCGACAGCTTCACCCTGGGGCCCTGGCTTTCACCGTCGCGCCTCTCCCAGATCTGCCCTACTGGCTCCGCAGTGCAGCCCTCATGTCCACCCTACAGGAGATCAGGACAGGAGCACAGGAAGGAGGGCAGCAGCTTGGGGTAACAATGCTTTGCCCTTCTGTGGCCTGGAGGAACCTTTAAATGCTTAATATCTTTCAATTTGATACATTTCTTCATTCGAATAAAGGTTCATCGCTTACTGCAGGCTCCCTACTTTATTAATGTCAGTAACTGAGCAGTTTTATTTCTTTTTTTTTCATTTTGCACTATGAAGCCCTGTCTGATGAGGAAAATCAAACCTGGCAATGGGGTCCTTGTCAAACCTGTCTGATAGATACAGTAAGTGTCCAATTTGTGGCTACATATTGCTTGGGCAGGACATTTTATATCAGCCTGGTCTAATGGGTGCCCCTTCTATTAACCAGCAGCTTATGGGCACTTGCTATTGGCACTACATCTGTATAGTAATTATCCTCAGAAATGTCTATATATATTTATATACACTGTATATTACTATCTTATCTACAATATAATGTCACAGACTTCTGCTGGAAGGGGAGCTGCCATAGTGAATATAACAAATAACTGGTTGAGTAGAACTATGAGGGGGAGCAGCACATGGTACAGAAACCCTTATACTTTCCTCATGTCCAATAAGCCGCCATTCAGCCTGGAATGTCATTTCCAAATGGAATTGTTATTGTGGCAGATGCAGCCCAGAGTGTGTTAAGGTGGCCATACACGGGCTGATATAAACTGCCGACAGACCAAGTTGGCAGCTTATTGGCCCGTGTATGGGGCCCCCTGACGGGCTTCCCGATTCGGCCAGATCTCGATCGGATGGGACAAAAAATCCAGTCGGATCGCGGTCGCATCTGTTCGTTTCCCATGCGTTAGGATCTGATCGTTGGGCCCCAGGGCCCACGATCGGATCAGCCGATATTGCCCACCTCAAAGTGGGCATATCTGAGAGAGATCCACTCGTTTGATGAGCGGATCTCTCCGTGTATGGCCACCTTTGCTCTGTGTCTCATCCCCTCCCCCAGCCTGACATTGATACAGTGTCCCAAGTGGAGAGATAAATATGTGAGTGCTGATTGGCTGCTTTACATGGGATACATTGCTGCACTCAGGGTCTGTCATTTGGGGATGATTGTGTATGTTCTATAGTTCTGCTTCTATAGTGTCACGGTCATCCCCAACACAACTCTTATATCACAACTAGGGATGCACCGAATCCAGGATTCGGACTTTTTCAGCAGGATTAAAATTCGGCCAAATCCTTCTGCCCGGCCGAACCGTATGCAAATTAGGGACGGAAGGGAAATTGCGTGACTTTTTGTCACAAAAGAAGGAAGTAAAACATGTTTTCCCCTTCCGTAATTTGCATATTCAAATTAGGATCTGGTTCGGTATTCGCCCGAATCTTTCGCAAAGGATTCCGGGGTACGCCGAATCCAAAATAGTGGCTTGAGTGCATCACTAATGACAACATGTACAACCAATAACTGACCCCTCCCTGAGTGCTGCAGCCAAACTCCCCCTGTTGTGTTACTTGCCTGGGTCTGCGACCCCCACACACCCTCTTCTCACTCAACTGATCATATTATACCTGGGGCTCCCTTATTTCTCTGGGGGAACAGCGGGAAGGATTTCTATTGATCCCCAACAATTGGCACAAATGTCAATAAGAGAAATGAAGCGGAGCCTTTCCGGGGAGCGGAGTGACTTCCCAGGAGCTGCTCTGGGCAATATATGCAGCAGCCAATAGAATGAGAATCAGCGGCACAGACACGCCCACTTACTGGGGACCCCGATCCCATACAAACTGGGGCCCATTTCTACTCAGAGCCAATAGAAATATGATCCCAATATTCAGCCTCACAGGCACCTCCGCGCTACAGGTTAGAGACTAGGGACAGAGAGAAGGGGCGGAGAAATAAGAATTCAGCCAATAGAAAGGAAGATCTATACCGACACGTGACCAATCAGGCCACAGGAGAAAGGAGGACGCGGAAAACAAGACTAGGAAAGCCGTTTTCTCAGCTGGACTTGCAGTAACCTGTCCGTCCTCTACTCGTGCAGAATACTGAGCACAGATAAACCAAGTGAAGGTCTTTATTATACGCGGCGATTTTCTACGTACCAGTGACACAGACGGTACGCGAGAAGCAACCGGAAGTGAGACACCTTTTCACAAATATCGGCTTTCGGTTTCAAACCCTGTGGTCGGCTGTGCCGTCTGTCACGTGACGACGCTGCAGCTTTGTGGAATCGTAAATTTCGACCTATAACGATAGCAGCCTTTTACCCGGAAGTGACGTGATGCGTGTACTCTAGACTTTTCCCGCACTGTACTTTGAGGAGGCGGAAGTGTGTGCTTGTGATCATTTCCGGTGTGTCCGTGCTGCCCGCGGGAGAGTGGGAGCGGTCTGAGGCGGGTGAGTGTTCATTATGTGATATCGGGAGGGAGAAGCGCGGCGGCCACAGTCACAACCCGATGTTTATAAGCTCTGCTCTTTTCCTTTCATTGGTTTGGGGGTTGAGTTTGCCGCATTCAGTTACATCCAGTCACACTGCAGCCTGACCAGCCTCGAGCTCACCGGATACTGACCTGTAACTCCCAGCATCCTCTCTGTTCTGCTTCAGCAGCTTCTGTCTGTACAGGAAATCGATCCTCATGTTGCAGACTCCCAGTGTGACCCTCTCAGCCACTCTTTCCCTTCAATGGGCTCTTCCTGCAGCCGCCTGTGACCCCTCTGTGTCATATTTGTCTCTTCCCTTTGTGACTGAAGGAAAACTCATACAGGGCAGTCATTCAGCAATGAGAATCCACTACAGAAATGTGTTTAAAGGACAATTCAACCCTTTAAAGGAATAGTTCAGTGTGAAAATAAAAACTGGATAAATAAATAGGCTGTGCAAAATAAAAAATGTTTCTAATATAGTTAGTTAGCAAAAAATGTAATGTATAAAGACTGGAGTGATTTTATGTGTAACATATCAGTCAGACACTACTCACTTCTGCTTTTCAGCTCTCTTTGTTTACACTGACTGGTTGCCCTGGTTACCAGGCAGTAACCAATCAGAGACTTGAGGGGGGGCCACATGGGTCATTTCTGTTGCTTTTGAATCTGAGCTGAATGCTGAGGGTCAATTACAAACTCACTGAACAGAAATGTACCATGTGGCCCCCCTTCAAGTCGCTGACTAACTCAGAGTTATAGAGCTGAAAAGCAGGAAGTTGGATTCTGGCTGTTTTATTACACATTTGTTCACTCCAGCCCTCATACATTACATTTTTGGCTAACTAACTATATTAGAAACATTTTTTATTTTGCACAGACTATCTATTTACCCAGTTTTTATTTTCACACTGAACTATTCCTTTAAGAACGTTACAGGGTGACCCTTTTGAGATAAAGTGGTATAAAGGGGATCCCTTTATTGGCTAACTAATATAATCATAGCAAGCTTTCAGAACATTTGTCTTCCTTTTTCAAGCTGATCACAATGATGATGTGCTGTTCTCTGATATATATATATATATATATATAAAATATTCAGCTCATAGGTCACATGACCAACAAAAAAGGAATATCAATGTATGTGTGAGGTGTAAAGTCATTACGAGGGGACCTGCAAGAGACAAGCAGATAAGGTACAAGATAATGTGGGTGAAAGAGACTGAGTATTAATTAGGGCTGAATTACTGAAGAGTAGAATCAAAGGAATTCCATATCCAGACATGTTGGTATTCCTGAACTGGTGCAGTCTTTTCTTATCACCATCGGCGCTGATCCAAGACACGGCACACAGACGACAGCATCAATGCAAAAGGTTGGCTTTATTTGAACACACACATACGGTTGTGGATTACAGCGGTGGACATACAAGGTTTGGGCTAATTATGTGGACTAAGAAAGGACTGCACCAGGTCAGGAATACCGACATGCGTTCATTGTAATCGGCTTGAAAAAGGAACTAAAATGTTCTGAAAGCTTGTTATGATTCTATTAGTTAGGTATCCCCTTTATACCACTTTTGTTTTTTCTATTTCAAAAGGGTTGCCCTGTACTGGCTAACGCGGTACAGCAACTTTACCTGCAATCCTTTAAGAAAAAAACACCCCATGTAGACCCCCCCAGCCTAACTGCCCCCCAGGGAAATGCCCCATACTTTATACATTCAGTTTCTGACATCCAGGTTCCACGCAGCCATCTTCCGGGTTTTCGTCTTCCGGCGCTTCGGTAATGTTCATGAGTTTTGGCGCATGCGCAGTTGTTACAAACTGGCAAATTGCTTCAACGGCGCATGCACCAACATGCCGAAGACCCGGAAGATGGCTGTGTGGTACTCTGATGCCAGAATCTGCGCCAAGGGGTAAGTATAATGTATGGGGCATTTCCCCCGGTGGCAGTCAGGCAGGAGGGTGGGGGGTACGGGTTCATTTCTTAAAGAGTTTGATTCTTTATTAAAGGAACAGTAACACCAAAAAAGTAAGTGTTTTAAAAGTAATGAAAATATAATGTACTGTTGCCTTGCACTGATGTTTGCTTCAGAAAGGCTACTATAGTTCATATAAACAAGCTGCTTTGTAGCTACGGCGGGAACTGTAAAAAGACTACAGGTTAAATAGTGTAAAACAGATATCACCAGTATGTTCTACAGATCTTATCTGCTGTGTAACCTGAGCCTTTTTTCCTTTGAATGGCTGCCCCCATTGCTATCAGACAAAAATAGAACACCAGTACCTTATTGTGCTTCAAATGGGTTATTCCCAACTTTTATTGCAAGGTGCTTCAGACACTGCACACCCGATCAAACGTTTCGTAACCCAAATGGCCCTTCCTCAGTGATTGTGCATCAGAAAGAAAGAGTTTGTGCAATATATATAGCAAAAGTCACAGTGCCCTCTAGTGGGGTGAACATACAATTGTGAAAGGAGACATTTTGTTTAAAAAAAAATTAATAAGAAAAATAAGTGTGCCAGTGTATTATACTCATTTAGATATAGAAGAATTGTGCTTAAAAATAAAATAGTGTTTCAGGCCTTGTTGGAACGCTAAACAAAATGGCAGCATAACTTTGGAGCACCGCTCTCCCTCGGCCCCAAAAGCAAGCAGTTTAGCAGCAAACAAACATATTAACCTCAGAGCCATCATCGGGGAAGAGGAGATAAAGAACACAGACAGTGGTAAACGGAGCCCAACAATATCAATAGGAGGCAGGCAGAGACTCTGCGTGTACCACCAGTAAGAGCAGTGGGAAAAACTGTATCCCAGCCGATCCACCCCGCACACAGAGAGGAATGACCTGCTAGGCGAGAGCTACCGACGCACCGGACAGTTCAGAGCCGAGCTCAGCACAAATTGGCATAGGAACGGGTGACGGTAAGCGGTCACGTGGCACTAACCTCCAAGTCGCACTGCTCCAGACACACAACACGGAAGGCATTGCCACGCCATATACATTCTCCTGCCATGCAGATAACACCTGCATTAACACCTGGCAGCAAGTGGAACCTTCTTCCCCTCACCCCAAAAAAGGGGGAAAATAAAACCAAAAAATGGGGGGAAAAAGGGAAGAAAAAAAAAAAACCACAAGGGGCCATACAGCTATCCACAGCATACGACTACAGTGAGGAGATATGCAAGAGAGACTTACCAACACAGAAGCACAGATACAAGATCTTCATTTACAATAAAAGGAGCTAAAAGATTCACAGGAAGACTTGGAGAACTGCTCCAGACGGACCAATATACGCAATAGAAGCTTCCCGGAAACGGTTCAACTAGTCTTTCCTGAAAAGATACTTTAAACAATTACTGAATTTACAAGGGAGTGACCTACTGATGGACCGAGCTCTCACAGTGAGACCAAAGAACAATGCACCCCCTAGGGACATCTCGGCTCACTCTAGGACAGGAACCAATCAGCAGCTAGCAGGACCTGATAGGGAACTGAAGCCTGTCTGTGCTTGTGTGACTGCAGGGCTGTGATTGGCTGTCCCCCTCCTACTGTGCTTCTGGCAGGGACCGTTAGGACACGCCCACCCCTCATTTGAAACACAGACAGGGACCAGAGAACATCTATAGGGAGCTCCAATAAAGGGGCTATTTTTAAAGATAATATTAATGTTTAGCACCATGTAAACGCTAATTGCTTCCTGTCCTACAGTGCAGTGAGCTGAGTGCACAGCCTGGGAATTCAGGGAGCAGCAAGTGGAAGAGAAGGGAGGGATTATTAGGGTTTTTGCAGAAATATTCAATAAATCAGCCTGAAACACTACTTTTTTAAGCACAATTCTTCTATATCTAAATGAGTATAATACACTGGTACATTTTTATTTATTACACAAAATGACTCCTTTAAAGTGGACCTGTCACCCAGACATAAAAATCTGTATAATACAAGTCCTTTTCAAATTAAATATTAAATACAATTTCTTTTTTTTATTAAAGCATTCATAGCTGTTGTAAACTCATTTAAAAATATCAGCTGTCAATCAAATATTGCCTGCCCTTCCTCTATGCCTAGGCATAGAGGCGGGTCAAGCAATTACTTTCACTTTCCATTCAGCACTTCCTAGATGTCACTGCTCTCCCTACATTCCCCCAGTTCTCTTCACCATTTAATTGTGTAGCCAGGGCATGAGGATGGACATTGGGTCCCCCATTCTGGTGCACAAACAAGACTCTGAGATGATACAAGACTTGTCTTAATAACAGTGTCCACAAAATGTCTCCTTCCTGCTTGTTATAGTTATGAGTTCCCAGACTGATGGAAACAAGATTCAAATAATTTATACAGTGTAATTAAAGTTCATTTTCCTTGACTAACGTGATAAAATAGGATTTAAAATAATTTTTTTGGGTGACGGGTCCCCTTTAATGTTTATTTTATTTATTTTTTTCCAAGTAAAATGCTTTTTAAAGGGTTTCTTGTTCGTCACTGTACATTGTAATGAAGTATAATACTAAAATATAAGTGTATCACAATATGTCTCCTTTAATTCCAGGGTCACTTCCAGGCCAGTCCCTCCCACAAGGAGCCAATGGGAATGTGGGAGGAAGTGAGTGACACAGGGATGAAGGGGGGGAAGAAGGAGAAAATCCTGAACCTCACACTGGAGATAATCTATCTGCTGACTGGAGAGGTGAGGGGCACTGTGACTGGTACACTGACAAGAGACTGTCTGTCTGTACAAAGGGGGTCTCTCTGCAACTCAAACACCATTCTCTCTTCCTTTCAATATTTAGCACTACATCCCTAGGAAGAAGTCAGATGATGGGGGGGCCCTGCATGCCCCTGGCTCCGTCATACAGAAGGAAAATAACAAGAATGACAAGAAGATCCTGGAACTCATGTCCAACATCATCCAGCTGCTGACTGGAGAGGTGGGTACAGCGGCCCCTTATTGTTTAGTAACAGTGGATGATAATCCCTTTCTCTGGCTGGGGGATGACTGGAACATTGTGTGTGACAGGTTGCCATAAGGACTCATCATGTTTCCATCTATTTTTCCTTGCAGGAGAATTTTAATAAAAACACTGCCCTTATCACAGAAGGGATGAAGGAGGAGTCTCAGCAGCTCCGCCCACTGGGTGAGTATTGGGCACAGGATACAAAATATCAGAAGCTGGTGTGTAAGGGAATTAATTAGGAGGAACAGTACAAGGGATGTGTGGGAACAACAGAAACACAAATGAGCTGCTGACAGTAAAGCAGGAGCAGTGAGTTACATATGATGGTTACACAGTAATACTGGTGATATGGGGACAGGATACTAAGGAGCAGTTTGTACATAAGGAAAGATCATTAGATGTTTATCCGGGTTGGGAGAAATGTCCCAAGTGGACAGACCTACTCAGATTCCAGCTGATCGCCCAAGCATTGTAAGCATTTGGGATCTAGCAGCCCACTCAGCTGGTCAGTCTCTTCTCTGCTGGTACCACTGCTGTTGTTGGTCTTTTGCCACAGTGAGACTGGACTAGGCATTAAGGCTTTATATCTGACTTTTCATACTGTATCTAAGCCTTTTGGGGTGACAGGAAATGCAGGAACAGAAGAAGCACAACTAACACAATGAATCCCTTCATATATGTATAAAATGTGATGATGATTTCTCATGCTTGTGTCTTTGCCAGACTGTGAATATGAAGATAAGAGAGATATTACAGCTGATCTGGGAGGAACATTATGTTCTAATAATGAGCCAAGCAAGATTGAGGCTGAAGGAGCAGAATTTTGTGCCGATGGAAATATCCCAAACCCTGAAATTGAGATTAAAGATGAAGTGGATTCATGTGAAGGGGGAAACCAATCAGATTGTAGCATTAATCCACTTACAGAACAGATACAGGGTACAGATACCTATTCTCCTCCTATCATGGGATGCAGCCTGAATAACAGATTTGCAGACAGGTATATATCAGATGATATAAAAGTGGAGGTGGCTCCATGTGAAGAAGAAAACCTTATTGTTTCAAAATCAATACAGGAAATCAGTAAATCTGCTCCTATTATGGGAAGAGATACACATACTCCTATGATGGGATGCAGCCTAAATACGAGCTTATTAGACAGTTATGTATCAACTGGTATTAAAGTGGAACTGGCTTTGAGCAAAGAGGGAGACCAATCAGATTGCAGCATTAATCCACTTACAGAACAGATACAGGGAACAGATACACCTACTCCTATCATGGGATACAGTCTGAATAACAGCTTGGTAGATAATTATATATCAGATGGGATTAAAAAGGAAGAGGATTCATGGGAAGGAGAAAGCCAATCAGATTGCAGCATTAATCCACTAACAGAACAGATACAGGGAACAGATACACCTACTCCTATCATGGGATGCAGCCTGAATATAAGCTTGTCAGATAATTATATACCAGATGGGATTAAAAAGGAAGAGGATTCATGGGAAGGAGGAAACCAATCAGATTGCAGCATTAATCCATTTTCAGAAGAGACACAGGGAACAGATACACCTACTCCTATGATAGGAAGCAGCCTGGATAACCGTTTGGCAGATAATTATATATCAGATGGGATTAAAGAGGAAGATACTTCATGTCAACATGTGATTAAAGAGGAAGACGATTCATGGGAAGGAGGAAGCCAATCAGATTTCAGCATTAATCCATGTACAGAACAGATACAGGGAATAGATATACCTGATTCTAACATGGAGACCTATATCTGTTCTGAGTGCAATAAACACTTTAGAACTGAGTCTGGTCTTCTCAAGCATCACAAAACTCACACAGGAGCAAAACCATTTGTCTGTTCTGTGTGTGAGAAACGTTTTGTGTCTAATGCAAAGCTTATTGTACATCAGAGAAGTCACACAGGAGAGAAACCGTTCCCTTGTCCTGAATGTGGGAAAAGTTTTACTCGTCGCTCAAACCTTAAGGATCATTTAAGAGGACACACCGGGGAGAAACCGTATTCTTGTGCTGTGTGTGGGGAGAGTTTTTCTTATCAATCAACCTTTAACAGGCACTTCAGGGTACACACAGGAGAGAAACCATTTTCTTGCTCCCAATGTTATAAACATTTTACGTGTCAAGCAACTCTTACTGCGCATCAAAAAAGTCACGGAGTGAAAAAACCGTACTCCTGTTCCGAATGTGGCAAATATTTTGCTCAGCGCTCTAAACTTGCAGAGCATCACCGAACTCACACAGGGGAGAAACCATTTTCCTGTTCTGATTGCGGGGCAAGGTTTACCTATCGCTCGCTCTTAAGGAGACACAACAAAATCCACGCAGAAGCGAAATCATTAATTTGCTCCGAATGTGGGAAACCTTTCACATCTGAGTCAGCTCTTACTGCACATCAAAGGAGTCACGGAGTGGAGAAACCGTTCTCTTGTACCGACTGTGAGAAATGTTTTGCTCAGCGCATGCATCTTATTGAGCACCAGAGGACTCACACAGGGGAGAAACCATTTTCTTGTACCGTGTGTGGGGAAATGTTTACATATCGCGCACAGTTTAGTAAGCACATGTTAAAACACAAGAGAAAACGCACAGAAGGGGAATCATTAGATTGCTCTCACTGTGGGAAACATTTTACGTCTCGCTCAGATCTCACTGTACATCGAAAAAGTCATAAAGGGAAGAGTCCACTCCAGTGTAGCGACTGTGGGAAAAGTTTTAAATACCAGTCCCAACTTGCTTCACATCAGAGAGTCCATACTGGAGAGAGACCTTATTCTTGTTCCGAATGTGGAAAAACTTTTAAAGAACGCTCAGCCCTCAAAACCCACGAGAGAATTCACAAAGGGAAGAAACCACTCGCAAGTGGCTCTGATATCCCTGCACATAGCACAGTTCAAGCAGGAGAGAAATCACACTTTTGTTCCGAGTGCGGGAAATGTTTTAGTGATCAGTCACATCTTAAAGCACATGAAAGAATACACACAGGAGACAAACCGTTTCCTTGTTCTGAATGTGGGAAACGATTTATCTGGGCCTCAGACCTTAGAGTCCACCTTAGAGTTCATACAGGGGAGAAACCGTTCACTTGTACTGAATGTGGGCAATGTTTTACCCGTATTGCACACCTAAAGGAACATCTCAGAGTTCACACAGGAGGCAAACTATTCACTTGTACTAAATGTGGAAAATGTTTTGCACGACATTCCCTTCTTGTTGCGCATTCCCAGTTACACAAAGGGGAGAAACCATTGTCTGATAACAGTACTTATACAGTAAAGACTGAGTAACATACAAGCATGATTCTACCAACGTACAATGATTCACTGTTAATAAAATTGTACTGCTTTTATTGTGCTCAGAGTGCTCTTCTAAATTGAATTCTCTTCATAGTAGTTTTATACATCGATCAGAAATCGCTCTCCACGTCAGTAATACCAGAAGAGCAGGGGCTATTCCTTTTGTAAATTTGGCGGAGCTACATGACATGCCAGCTGCGGGCAAGGATGCGGCTATCAAGCACAGGTTCAGAAATCAGATTTGAAAAGAGGCACACAAGTAACTCCCACTTAACTGGGCCCTCCTCCTGGGAAGGAAAATGGAGGCCAGTGAAATGGAGAGAGGCTGATGAGGTCAAGCTGAGTACAGCACCAGACGTAGAGGCATAAATGCTAGAAAGGTTGATCCGAGGTCAAAGGCAGATATTCACAAGCAGTTAAAGGAGACATATAGGATAAATAAAAGAAAACCCCAACTTTGTAGGCAGTAACACATTACTATATGGTGCTGGTTTTACTTTTGGCTGTAAATTAATATTGTCTGAAACTAGCCCCATTCTCTAAGCTCCCTATAGAATTGATATTGCCCCTGCTTCAAATCAGGACCCTGTGAGTTGCAATTACACCAATCTGTGCCCCTCTGAGGCGAATTGACGAGGCTTCAGATGCGGTTTTCGTCTTCCTCTGGATGAACTAGCAGTTAGGCAGGTTATATACTCTTTTTTTCAAGCTAACTTACTATGTGTGTGTCTGTAAGACCGTTACATCAATGCAGAAGACGCCATGAGACAAGTAACCGGCCTATGGATTATGTCGGCACCCCTGCAAGTCTGCTTGTGTATCCCCTTTTAAGGAGACATTTTATGTAAAAACAAAATTGTACCAGGCAATTCAACTTTTTCAGATATAAAGGAATGTGCTTTAAAAAGTTGTTTCTGGTTGCTTTATTGTAAATTTCTGCAAAAACCTTACTAGTCCCGCCCATTTGTTCCACTTCCTGCTGCTTCCTTTCCCAGGCTGTGCAGAGGACACCCTCAACTCACTGCACTGTAGGACAGGAGCCAATCAGCAGCTAGCAGGACCTGATAGGGAACTGAAGCCTGTCTGTACTTGTGTGACTGCAGGCAGGGTCGGACTGGGAGTACAAAGCAACCCTGGTAAAAAAAAAAATCAAGACCGCCCACACAGAAATGCGTGTGGGTCTTTTACTTACACATGAGCATATATGTATAGATATATATGCTCCATACAATATCAGCACTCGTGTTTAGAATATCCACATTGCCTGGGTGCACATCACCAACTATTCCCTCAATATTCTGCACTCACGTCTTATGGATATAGAAAATTAATTGTAAATATGCACTAACGTTTCGGCTGTTACACAGCCTTTCTCAAAGTTACATGACATAATTAGAACAACCCTTAAATACGTCAATGGCGCAAATCTCAAAAACATCCACCCCTTCATCACGTGGCTTTATCATCCGCTATTCTTGCATAGCTGACGCATTCGATCTGCATGATTAAAGGCTAGTCCTGGTGTGACTGGAATTCTGTGTATACCTCATAACAATGTTGCATAAAATATTAATTTATTTATTACTTGTTACAACTACCGATTATCAAGTGTGGCTCATTTTGCATCGTGTCTCACTATTGCTTTCAATTATTAGATTATCAATCCTTACCTTGTAATCAGTGTTCCCTGTGAGAAAGCAACACTGTGTGTCCACCAACTCTCCCCTCACTAAACAGCACACGTGCTCCCAATGTGGTTTCACCTCACATAAATCTTCACTCTGTGTGTTGGCTCCGGAGCTCTGTTAAGCGTCTAAGATTAAAGGGATCCTGTCATGGAAAAAACTTTTTTTCAAAATGAATCAGTTAATAGTGCTGTTCCAGCAGAATTCTGCACTGAAATCCATTTCTCAAAAGAGCAAACAAATTTTTTTTATATTCAGTTTTGAAATCTGACATGGGGCTAGACATTGTCAATTTCCCAGCTGCCCCAAGTCATGTGACTTGTGCTCTGATAAACTTCAATCACTCTTTACTGCTGTACTGCAAGTTGGAGTATCACCCCCTCCTCCCTTTTCCCCCCAGCAGCCTAACAAAAGAACAATGGGAAGGTAACCAGATAACAGCTCCCTAACACAAGATAACAGCTGCCTGGTAGATCTAAGAACAACACTCAATAGTAAAATCCCATGTCCCACTGAGACACATTCAGTTACATTGAGAAGCAAAAACAGCAGCCTGCCGGAAAGCATTTCTCTCCTAAAGTGCAGGCACAAGTCATATGACCAGGGCCAGATGGGAAATTGACAATATGTCTAGCCCCATGTCAGATTTCAAAATTGAATATAAAAAAATCTGTTTGCTCTTTTGAGAAATGGATTTCAGTGCAGAATTCTGCTGGAGCAGCACTATTAACTGATTAATTTTGAAATATTTTTTTCCCATGACAGTATCCCTTTAAAGTCAGCCCCCAGCTGTGGGTTGCAGTCCTAAGCTGCCTTGATCCCATTATCTCCTAATTGTCAAAAAGTTCTAATGGTGTGTAGCCAAATATGCTCTGTGTAAGGGGATGACTTCACGGACGATTTCCATGCGATCCGACACGATGTGTCCAACAGTCGTGTCACGTCAGATGAACGCTGCGACACTATCCGACAATGCGTTCACTTACCTTATTTCCGTCACATTCGATTTGACGCCTGCGTTTTTGTGCAACACGTCGGATCACGCGGAAATTGTCTGTGAAGTCCTACCCTTAACCTCTTCACCCATATGGGACCACCCATAAATTTGCTTCCTAAACTGTGAAAATGCAAATGGTCAAAAAAATCAACTGGTCATTATCTGCAGCTATCTGGTTGCTAGAGTCTATTTAGCCTAGAAACCAGGCATTGGCTTGAATGAGAGACTTGGGGACATATTTCGAGAGTCATATTTTTTGTGATGTAAGAGATCACCACAGTGAAACTTTCACCCATTGATAAAAGACTCTTTTAACAATCCGATACAAATGAATGGAGAGAGGCAGAATTTCACTCTTGTGGACTGTAGTGATCTCTAACTTCACTCTGATAAATTTACCCCTATGAATAGCAATACGCCATTTACTTAAAGAATCAGTAACATCAAAAACACATATTAAACTTTAAAATTGCAAAGTCATTATTTAGAAATAACTTACCGAAACTCCGCTTGCGCCCCTCTTCAGAAAAGGCGATCCATCGTGTGGCGCCCGATTTCTCCTCCCTGCCTTCCTTATAGGAGATTGCCAGGGAGGAGCAATTGAGCGCTGCATGATGGATCGTCATCATGTCGCGTTTTCTGAAGAGGAGCGCAAGCGGAATTCGAAATGCTGGTCACCTGAGAGCTGTTGTTTCTTCAGACTGATTTTTGCACCAGCTCTGCTTTGCCCTCCAAAAATACCTCTCTTCTGCTTCCCCGAGGAACAGTATCGGACTGGGATGCCAGGGACCCACCAGAAAACCTTAGACCACGGGTCCACCAGAAAACCTTAGATCCAAGGCCCACCAGAAAACCTTAGACCATGGGCCCACCAGAAAACAGACCATGGGCCCACCAGAAAACCTTAGACCACGGACCCAACAGAAAACCTTAGACCCTGGGCCCACCAGAAAACCTTAGTCCCTGGGCCCAACAGAAAACCTTAGTCCCTGGGCCCACCAGAAAACCTTAGACCACGGGTCCACCAGAAAACCTTAGACCCTGGGCCCACCAGAAAACCTTAGACCATGGGCCCACCAGAAAACCTTAGACCCTGGGCCCACCAGAAAACCTTAGACCATGGGCCCACCAGAAAACCTTAGACCACGGGCCCATTAGAAAACCTTAGACCATGGGCCCAACAGAAAACTTAAGACCACGGGCCCAACAGAAAACCTTAGACCATGGGCCCAACAGAAAACCTTAGTCCCTGGGCCCAACAGAAAACCTTAGTCCATGGGCATTTGCCCAAATGTACAGATTACCAGTCCGAGCCTGACTGTAGGGCTGTGATTGGCTGTCCCCCTCCTACTGTGCTTCTGGCAGGGACCGTTAGGACACGCCCACCCCTAATTTGAAACACAGACAGGGACCAGAGAACATCTATAGGGAGCTCCAATAAAGGGGCTATTTTAAAGAAAATATTAATGTTTAGCACCATGTAAAAGCAACACCATTTCAAATGGGGGTCACTGACCCCTTTGAACAAAAAACAAATGCTCTGTTAAACTACAAATTTATTGTTATTCATACTTTTTATTCCTCATCTTTCTATTCAGGCCTCTCCTATTCATATTCCAGTCTCTTATTCAAATTAATGCATGGTTGCTAGGGGAATTTGGACCCTAGCAACCAGATGGCTGAAATTGCAAACCGAGGAGCTGCTGAATAAAAAGCTAAATAAGTCAAAAACCACAAATAAAAAATGAAAACCAATTGCAAATTGTCTCAGAATATCCCTCTCTACATCATACTTACAGTTATCTCAAAGGTGAACATCCCCTTTAATATTGCCAGCAGGGCCACCATCAGGGGGTACGAGTGTATCGGGCACGGGTCTAAAAAAGGGTGCCCGCCAAAGCCGTGCCACCTCCTTCCGAAGTGCCAAACAGCTGAAGTCCTGAAGCGGCGAAAAGACCCAAAGTCACGAAAGGAGGTGAAGTCTTGAAGCCACGAGTTCAATTCCTCTGAACACCAATGTGTTTTTTTTTTTAATCCCCCTGGCCACCAATGTATTATTTTAATATTCTATAGGCCCCTGCCACCAATGTTTTTTTTTAAAAAAAAATATTCTTTGGGGCCCCAATTTTTATTTTAACTTGTATGGGGGGTCCTGGCTCCAATGTTTTTTTTAAAAAATATTCTTTGGGCCCCAATTTTTTTATAACGTGTAATTGGGGCCGTGACGCCAATGTTTTTTTTTTTTAAAAAATTCTTTGGGGCCCCAATTTTTATTTTAACTTGTAAGGGGGGCCCTGGCGCAAATGTTTTTTTAAAAAAAATTCTTTGGGCCCCATTTTTTTTTTACATGTATTGGGGGCGCTGGCGCCAATGTTTTTTTAAAAAAACGTATTCTTTGGAGCCCCAATTTTTATTTTAACTTGTAAGGGAGGCCCTGGCTTCAATGTTTTTTTTTTAAAAAAAAAAAAATTCTTTGGGCCCCAATTTTTTTTACCGTGTAATGGGGGCCCTGGCGTCAATGTTTTTTTTAAAAAAAATATTCTTTGGGGCCCCAATTTTTTTTAACGTAAAATGGGGGCCCTGGCACCAATGTTTTTTTCTTTAACTTATGGGGGGCCCTGGTCACCAATAGCTTTTTATAACCTGTGTGTGTGGGGAGGTTACCTTTTTTTTTATGTCAGTGTGGTCTTTTAACTTTTTGACGTGGAGTGGGGCCCCGTGATTTCTAATGGTGGCCCTGCTGTCTGTGCTATTTGGGTGCTGCATTCTATGGCTTCTAATATGCTTTATACTCACAGGCAATTTGTTCTCTTCTGCCGCCCTGAGGGGCTTTCATGCTGCCATTTCCCCCTCCCCCACTCTCACCATTCCAGGTCCACGGGGTCCATGTCCCAACTGTGCTCTCTGCATTAGAACAGCTGAATTTCCCATTTTCCCAGCTCTTAAGTTCCTAGAAGTAGATTTTTGCCACCCCTGATAACTTGGGGAGCTTGTGGGGAGCTGCCGTCTGTGGGGAGTTTCCCCGTTTGCCTCATTCGTCCCCTGATTATACAGTGGGACTTGTTACTCACTTACTGGAGAGGGAAATACTCATAGGGAGGGGGCGGGACAGAGACAGCCAATCCCTTCACAGTGTGTCCTGCCAACCGGAGTTGCCAGATTGGTGGTTTTCCAGCCCAATTGGGCTACTAATTTAAAGCCCAGGCGGGTTTTAAAAGTACAAACTAGACAAGGTACAGATTTGGGCTACTTTTTGAGCCTTTGGCTGATTTGTAAGTTTTTTCTTGCCCTAATGTGCCAAGCCTGCGTCTCCCAATGCATGTTGGGTAATGTCGTTTTTCCCAACTGCCAAGTTGAACGTAAGACTACAATACCCAGCATGCAATGGGACTGACTTGTGTAGAAGTCGGGAGTTACCAGATATTGGCCTCTGTACCCCAGTCTCCCGTCACTCTTAAATATTCTCGCATTTTCCAGTGACTTTCCTCAATTTAAGACAATTTTGGGGCAAAAATCTTCTGGCCACCAAAATGTTTAGAGGTTCAGCAATATTTATTGATATTGTCCTTATGGGGCCCCTATACCTTCTGCCCCCCCCCGTAGTTACGCCCTGGTAACGGACAAATCTGTCCCATTTTACTTCATGGAAAACATTGCGAAACATCAAAAATTTTAAAATGGCGTCCATTCCCAGATATTCATTTATTCTTTAGACTTTTTTTTTTCACTGCTATTTTGGGCTACTTTTGAAGTACCTCTTTTGGGCTGGTTTTGTAGTTGACTTTGATTGGTTTTAAAAATTAGACCTGGCAACCCTGGTGCCCAACAAACCTGATAGTATTCGTGTAGCCTCATTCATAACGAGAATTGGATAGAGCGCTGTGACTGGATTAATAGAGAGGTGGGACATGGAGTTAGGGAATGTGGGTCATTTTTCTAATCGCAGACAAAAAGAAACAGTGGCATTTAGTCAGTGGTGTAACTAGAGTGCGCTGGGCACCCCTGCAAAAAAAATCTTCAGAGGAGCCCAGAGAACTCCGATCCCCATCCTCCTGCCTCCCCGAAGCAGGGTCTGTTTCCTCTATAGCAGTGATCCCCAACCAGTAGCTCGTGAGTAACATGTTGCTCCCCAACCCCTTGGATGTTGCTCCCAGTGGCCTCAAAGCAGAAGCTTATTTTTGAATTCCAGACTTGGCGGCAAGTTTTGGTTGCATAAAAACCAGGTGTTCTGTCAAACAGAGTCTCAATGTAGGTCATGATCCCCAACCAGTAGCTCGTGAGTAACATGTTGTTCTCCAACCCCTTGGATTTCGCTCTCAGTGGCCTCAAAGCAGGTGATTATTTTTGAATTCCAGGCTTGGAAGAAAGTTTTAATTGTATAAAAACCAAGTATATTGCCAAGTAGAGTCTCCTGTGTGTTGCCAATCCACATAGGGGCCAATCACAGCCCTTACTTGGCACCGCAAGGGACTTTTTCATGTTTATGTTGCACCCCAACTCTTTTTACATTTGAATGTGGCTCACAGGTAAAAAAGGTTGGGGACCTCTGATGTAGGTAGACAAGCCACATAGGGGCTATCAAATGGCCAATCACAGCCTTTATTTGGCACCCCAAGAACATTTTTCATGCTTGTGTTGCTCCCCAACTCCTTTTACTTCTGAATGTTGCTCATGGGTTCAAAAGGTTGGGGATCCCTGGTCTATAGTTACACCACTGTATTTAGTTAGTAATAAGCACAATTCCGCAGGAACAGCCCCTTCAAGAAAGAATTTGTCAGAAAAGCTACACCTTATGATTTGCAGTAGACAAGACAAAGAGAGCTTGATCTTTTCCCTCCACTGGTTTGTCTCCATCTCACAGGTTTCACCACATGCTCAGGCAGCAGTGTCGGACTGGTCCATCAGGAGACCAGGAAAACTCCCGATGGGCCCAGATGTCAATGGCCTCTTGTTTCTGACCATTTGGCCTATTTCATGGTCATTCCTTATTTCTTTGTGAGAACAAAGGGTCTTAATAATGGAAGAATATAGTAAGTAGATATTAAAGACTAGGAGAATAAAAAGATTGAGTGAGGAGAGGAGGAATAATAGTTTGAAAAGTGGGCCCTAAGGTTTTCTGGTGGGCCCCTGGCATCAGGTTTGGACCAACGTCTGAGCTGCCGAGGTGGTTCTTGCACTAAAAGATACATCTCACTGCAGCGGAGGTGGATCAGAAGGTGTTATTTATTACAACTATTTAGCATGCAATCATACTGACCCATCCACTCACACTGCAAGTACTACATGGGTTTTAAAGGATAAGTAAACCTTTAAAATCAGTAAATGTAAAATTGATGCCGTCAGGAGAAAGAAAGAGGCTGATGTTCTTCTGCTTAGGAATAAAATTAGAAACCTTTCTCACATCTTTCCTAAGCAGAAGAACATCAGAGCAGCCTCTTTCTTTCTCCTGACAACTTCCTTGGCTACTTGGTGGTCAGACTGGTGGGAAACTGACCAGCAGGTGGCGCTGTTGTCACCAAATTCATTCATATTAACAGTACATGTATCCCTTAATATCTTGGGGAAAAAAGAAAATAAACAATGAATGCAAATTGCAAAAGTGCTTAGAATAGCCCCCTCATCAATTTTACATTCACTTATTTTAAAGGTTTACTTATCCTTTAAAGGAGAAGTAAACATTTTTTTTTCTATCTATAAATTTACTCTAAACAGCCGCCCCCAGATAAATGTATGTGAGTCTCTGCTGCCTGTCTGGTTCCTGGGTTATCAGCAGCTTATTTCCCCTTCTATCTGGTGCAGAGTGAAGCCCCGCCCATTAGCTTACTGAGCTGTAGTGATGTGTGGGCCGACCCAATACCCACGGGTCGGGCAGGTTCGGGTCGACCTCGCAGTGCTCCTCGTGGGTGGTGGGCGTGTGTGGGGCCACCTCCAAATGCCGGCATTCGACTTCCGGGTTCCGGATTTATAGTCTGCTCTCCCTGCCCCTTTTGTGACTTCAACCTTTTTGACAGTACAGTGAGTTATAGTTCAACACCATTGTTAAATTAAATAAGAAGAACAAGGAATTGGTCAACCAATATACTGAATTTGATCATTAATTTGCAAATATTGAAAATTTGCGATTATAAATTTGGGATTTCAGTGTTACAGAATTTACACCAATTAAAAACATTCACAGTCCACTGATGCTGTATCTTTTCAACAAAATAAATGCTGGTGCATAATATTTGCTAATTAGGGATAAAATGATGGTTTTAGATTGGGATGAATTCACTGTATTTATGGATAGTTTGCATCGTAATTGATACAATTTGGTGCTGAACTTTAACTCAGCTTGTAAATTTGTTTAAAATTAGGTTTTTAACAAAAATAAGTTGTTATAAGTGTTTGGGTACGTATACTTTCTATGCTATTGAACTATAACTCTGTAACACTGAAATCCCAAATTTATAATCCCAGATGTTCAATATTTGCAAATTAATGATCAAATTCAGTATATTTGTTGACCAATTCCTTGTACTTCATATTTAATTTAACTATGGTGTTGAACTATAACTCACCGCACGGTCAAAAAGGGTTTGTACATTTATTTTGAAAGAAGCCATTATTATTCCTATTAATAACCACACTCTAGTACTTGGCTGGTATAATGCCGGGTATATTTGTACATAAATAGCTTTGCACAGAAATAGATCCGTAAATAAAACAAAGGGACACATTAATGAGTTAATCAAACTCAGTAAAAACAGTTGAACAAAAAATAAACTTTATTCTTTACATAACCAGAGGGAAGTGATCTAACTAACTTTATTATTAGATAAATGTTTTATTTGGCACAGCCTATTTACCCAGTTATTATTTTTTTAATTTACCTACCCAAACACATGAGGGCAAATCTGTACCTGGCAACCCATAGCAACCAATCAGTGATTAACAGTTTTCAGCCAGCCCTTAGTCTAATAGACTGTACAACTGTCAGTTCCATAAGGTTATTACCCTAATCAATTTGCTTTTAGGGCAGTGGATTGCTGATTGTTAAACCCAGATGAGACACAACTTGTGCCTCTTCTCCTTTATGGTTTGTTGGTTCGACTTTCTGCCCAATACTGGCACATAACGGGATGAGGCGCCATGTCTGGAAGCGCCAATAACTGTTTAACGATGAATTCAAAGGAGAACTAAACTCTAAAAAAGAATATGGTTAAAATGTCCTATTTAATATAGTGAACTTATTGCACGAGGCTAAAGCTTCAGCTTGTCAATAGCAGCAATGATCCAGGACTTCAAACTTGTCACAGGGGGTCACCATCTTGGAAAGTGTCTGTGACACTCACATGCTCAGTGGGCTCTGATTGGCTGTTGAGAAGCTAAGCTTAGGGCTCGTCACTAATTATCCAGCAGAAAATGAGCTTCCCTGGCTGTAATATAAGCTGATGCTACAGGTTTGCTGATTATTCAATTCTGATGCTAATTGCACTGGTTTCTGTGCTGCCATGTAGTAATTATGTGTATTAATTACTAATCAGCCTTATATTGTGACATTTCTATTCTATGTGTACTGTATATTGTGAGTGGCTCCCTAAGCTCAGTAAGTGACAGCAGCACAGAGCATGTGCAGTGAATCAGCAGAAAAGAAGATGGGGAGCTACTGGGGCATCTTTGGAGACACAGATCTTTACTGCTAAAGGGCTGTGGTTGCCTTGGGCTGGTACAGAAGCTCAATACATCATGTACAATATTTCTTTAGTAAGGCTTTAGTTCTCCTTAATAAAGATGGGCAGTAGCGATTTCCATAGCTGCTTGTCACCAGGTTTGGGTTTCTTTGGCCTTTCTGGAGAACAGACAGTTGATTTGGATCTCCTGGGATCTACTGTTGAGCAGTTGTAATAAAACCTATTTACAAGTTTAGCAATTTAAGCGTTCTTAACAGTTTATTTGATACGTCTTACAAAGGTCGATATCTTCAGCAATCCCAGAATTACAAGTAGGCGCAGTTTAAAGGGATACTATGGGCATATACTTGTTTTAGTAATTACTTTTATCCCAGGATTCAGTTCAGGATTCAGATGAAATCTAGCACTTTTTTTCGGACAAATGCTAAAGGTCTCATTTATGTCCACAACGACAGTTGAGTGACGCCAACTTGAGGCCAAACACACTACAGGTATGGAATCCATTATCCAGAAACCCGTTATCCAGAAAGCTCCGAATTACAGGAAGGTCATCTCCCTTTTAAAAATGATTTCCTGTTTCTGTGTGATAATAAAACAGTAACTTGTACTTGATCCCAACTAAGATATAATTAATCCTTATTGGAGGCAAAACCAGCCTATTGGCTTTATTTCATGTTTCAATTAATTTAAGGAGAATTAGGGGCATGTTTACTAACATTGGAGATAAATATCTGGAGAGATTTTTGGAGATGTTGCCCATGGCAACCAATCAGCAATTAGATTTAAACAGCCACAGCCAAGTTAGAAAACAAAAGCAAAGATCTGATTGGTTGCCATGGGCAACATCTCCAGAAATCTCTCCAGATATTTATCTCCAATGTTAGTAAACATGCCCCTATATGTATGGAGATCCAAATTACCTAAAAATCCCTTATCCGGAAAACCTAAGGTCCCGAGCATTCTGGATAACAGGTCCTGTACTCAACAAAATTTTAAGGGGCCTCGTCCACCCCAGCCCCCCCCCACCCTATAGAATATTAAAATAATACATTGGTGGCCAGGGGATTAAAAAATAAAAAAACACAAATTGGTGTTCAGTGGAATTGAACTCAAGGCTTCAGGACTTCAACTTCGCCTCCTTTCATGACTTTCGCCGCTTCAGGACTTCAATCTCGGTTGTTTTCGTGACTTTGGGTCTTTTCGCCGCTTCGGGAGTTCAGCTTCGGCTGTTTTCGTGGCTTCAGGTCTTTTCGCCGATTCGGCTGTTTTCGTGGCTTTGGGTCTTTAAGCTGCTTCGGAACTTCGGCTCTTCCACATTTCGGCTGTTCGGACTTCAGAAATGCCACATGGCTCCGGCACTGTAGAGGGGGGTCCGGCTCTTTCGAAAGTCCAGCACTGCTGGGCCCCTTCAGGTCCGGACCCCTTGTACCCCGATGGCGGCCCTGAATACTCACAGCAGAATTAGCGATTGTTTTGAAACAGAGAACTGGAAACAACAGCTACTGGAATATTTTCTAATTTGTGCAATCACTACTGTGGAAGTTTTAACGCACTACATGCAATTGTGGCAAGTGATATATCACCTAGCTGTTGCAATTATTATTATTATTATTATGCTGCATTCTGGCTAAAAAAAAACATGGCGTATGAATTTGTACATCGCAGTCAAGTGACCTCAAAGCTCGGAATAACTGAAGGCAACAAGTTTATGTTACAACTCAAGCAATTTATTATTAGGGTTTGGCAAATGTTTCCCAACATCATAAATGATGGATTTGGTGCATATCAGTTTTATACACAAGTTTAACCGATCCACAAAAGTGCATTTTTATTCAGCTCTCGTTGATTAGTTGGACAACAACCTCCTGAAAGGGTAACTGATCCTGCCCTGTTTCTTTTCAGGTAAATGCAACCAGTGCATATCTAGAATCCCTGCCATAATAAAAGACAGGGTTGATTTTTATTGCAGGAAGGAATAGAAATTCATGTAACTTCAGTCAGTTTTAACTATATATAAAACATATATATTAAACGGGTTGTTCCCCTTTAAATTAACTGCACAGGTATGGGACCTGTTATCCAGAATGTTTGGGATCTGGGGTTTTCCGGATAAGGGATCTTTCCATAATTTGTCTACTATAAAACGTGTAAACATTAAATAAACCCAATAGGCTGGTTTTGCCTCCAATAAGGATTAATTATATCTTAGTTGGGATCAAGTACAAGCGACTGTTTTATTATTACACAGAAAAAGGAAATTATTTAAAAAAAAATATGGATAAAATGGTATTTATGGGAGAAGGCCTTTCCGTAATTCGGAGCTTTCTGCATAACAGGTTTTCGGATAACAGATCCCATGTATGATGCAGAGAATATAATGATATTCTGAGACAATTTACAATTTATTGTTTGTAGTTTTTGACTTATTTAGCTTTTTATTCAGCAGCTCTCCTTTAGAATTTTAGGAATCTGGTTGCTAGGGTCTAAATTACCCTAGCAACCATGCACTGATTTGAATGAGAGACTGAAATGTGAATATTAGAGGCCGACTTTAGTTATGTGGGGTCTACCATCTCAAATAATACACTGCAAAAAGCCACCAGTTTAGGAGCCATATGTAGATCATAACCTACCTTTTGGGTTCCCCTACTATAAATCAATGCCACTGAAAAGTGGTTGTTCACCTTTAAATTCAATTGTAGCCTGGCGTAAAGAGTGATATTGTGTTCCAACTTTCAATTGCTTTTATTTTTTATTATTTGTAGTTATTAAGCTTTTTATTCAGCAGCTCTCCCGTTTGCAATTTCAGCCATCAGGTTGCTAAGGTCCAAATTCCCCTATTAATTCCCCCTATACCAATATGTATATAATTCTGCATGTTCATTTTATAAGCTCGTTTATTGTACAGCGCTGCACAATTTGTTGGTGTTTTATGAATACATGTTTATAATAGTAATTACAGTAAAACTTGACAGTATCCCTTTAAACCTTTTGGTCAGAATTCTTGTTTGGTAGTGAGGTTTGTAATGTCCAGGGCGCATCTTTGTCCAACGTATTTGCATTAGGTGAATGCGCCTCCTGCTCGTTGTGTTTCCTGAGATGTGAAGTGAGGGCTGAGCATCGTCTAAAACATTTCCCGCAAACAGAACAAGAAAACGGTTTCTCTCCGGTGTGACATCTGTAATGTCTGTGAAGGTCGGACAGAGATCTAAAAAATTTCCCACATTCGGAACAAGCGAACGGTTTCACTCCGGCGTGACCTCTCTCGTGTCTCTTTAGCGCCGAGCGATACGCAAAGCTCTTCCCGCATTCGGAACAAGGAAACGGTTTTTCTCCCGTGTGAATTCGATGGTGAGCCGTGAGATCGGAGCGATGTAAAAAGCGCTTCTCGCATTCGGTGCAAGCAAACGGTTTCTCTCCCGTGTGACTTCGGTGGTGTTTGTGAAGGTCCGACCTTTGCTTAAAACATTTGCCGCATTCAGCGCAGGAAAAGGGTTTGTCTCCCGAGTGGACTCTGCGGTGCATACTGAGGTGTGAGCACTGTGTAAAACATTTGCCACATTCGGAACAAGAAAACGGTTTCTCTCCTGTGTGGATTCGATAATGAATAGTAAGCTCTTGCACCTGTATGAAACGCTTCCCACACACAGAGCAGGCGTATGGTTTCTCCCCCGTGTGAGTCCTGCAGTGTATATACAGCTTGGAGCGTTGTTTGAAAGACTTCCCGCAGTCGGAACAAGTGAAACGTTTCTCTTCACTGTGATGGTTTTGAGGGATCTTATGATCTGGCTCATGTACAAGAGATTTTCCACAATCAGAAGGAGATGGATCCGCCTTTCGACGGCTCTTTCTCTGATGCTCATGAAGAGAGGTCTTACTCTGGAAAGGTTTGTAGCAGTTATACATCCCCTGCATGGAATCTGTACTTGGCGGAGATGTAAATATGGGCTTAGTATTGATGCTAATGCCATATTCATTAATCTCTGACCATGCCGAGAGAGAAACGGAGGTATCAATACCTTGTGCCAGTATCAGGGGATTCATGCTACTGTCTGAATGGTTTCCCTCTTCCCATGAAATCGGCTCCTCCTTAAAATCATCTGACAAGTTGTTATTTGGGTTGCATCCCATGATGGGACTTAGTGCATCAGTTTCCTGCTCTTCTGCAACTCTAGTTATATTGTAGTCTGAAAGTTCTGCTCCTTCCCATTCAGCCAGCTCTTCCTTTATACAATGTGATAGAGCATCGGCTGCCGAGCTGCTTTCCAAGATAGGAGCGGCTGTATCTGTTCCCTGTATCTGTGGAGCAATGCTGCAATCTGATTGGTTCCCCCCTTCCCATGAATCGGATTCGTCTTTAATATCATTTGTTGGATAAGTCTCTGTATTTGGAGAAGAAGAAACACAAGTTTTTGGAGCAGATGTAGAACTGACATTCGTTCTCGGTTCATCGTTACAAGGCATCATTGACTGCACATTGGCCATAACATCAACCTTACTGTTATTTTCACCATCTGATAAAGAAGCAAAGAAGGTCATTCTGGTATATTTCTGCCCTCACATCTATGTCGTGTTTCTATCTCTCTTCTATTTATCCACAAATATAAATTTGTGTTTTCCGATTCATAAACTTGTCCGATTTCTATTTATACAGTTACAGCTCCCTTCTACTTTACCTCTCTGACAGACTAATAAGGCAAAAGAAGTTGCCTGGCAAATGGCTTCACACAACACAGGCACAAGAAGACTTATTTGATGTGTAACACGGAATTTCATTTTTCCTTGTAATTTTCACCTGTTCCTCGTTCATATTTTATGTAACTTCAAACATTACTCACCTGAGCTGAGCTGCTGTAGTGTCTCCTTCATTTGTTCTGTAATACGGGCAGTGTCTTTTATTAAATTCTCCAACGTCTGCAAAGAAAAATAGATGGAAACGTGGTGAGTCCTTATGGCAACCTGTCACACACAATGTTCCAGTCATCCCCCAGCCAGAGAAAGGGATTATCATCCACTGTTACTAAACAATAAGGGGCCGCTGTACCCACCTCTCCAGTCAGCAGCTGGATGATGTTGGACATGAGTTCCAGGATCTTCTTGTCATTCTTGTTATTTTCCTTCTGTATGACGGAGCCAGGGGCATGCAGGGCCCCCCCATCATCTGACTTCTTCCTAGGGATGTAGTGCTAAATATTGAAAGGAAGAGAGAATGGTGTTTGAGCTGCAGAGAGACCCCCTTTGTACAGACAGACAGTCTCTTGTCAGTGTGCCAGTCACAGTGCCCCTCACCTCTCCAGTCAGCAGATAGATCATCTCCAGTGTCAGATTCACCATTCTCTCCTTCTTCCCCCGCTCCTCCTCCTCCTCATTTTTATCCTTCTTCTTCTTCCCCTTCATCCCTGTGTCACTCGCTTCCTCCCACATTCCCATTGGCTCCTTGTGGGAGGGACTGACCTGGAAGTGACCCTGGAATTAAGCACTTACACATTTCTATACAGGATTATTCCCAGCAATATCCCCCAATAGAATTACAGGGCCCCAGAGCCTTATAATTCCATTACATCTCCCTACAGTCCCTGTCCTTGAAGGGGGGACATTTCCCTTCTTTTGGAGAGATAGTGTCAGAGTGGGCAGAATTATGATTGTGTCGCCCTGTGGTATATGTCAAACAGTGGGATAACATTAACTATAATTTCTGAAAAGGCAAAAGTGTTTTACCCAGAGATGTCAGGTAAGGCCATGTTTTCTAAAAGAGCATTCTATCCCAGTGGCTGCACAGATCCCATCTGATCCCCATTGTAAGCAGCAGTCCTGTCCTGCTTTATGGCAGCTGAGATTCTAGCTATCTATATAACAGAGCATTCTGTCCCAGTGGCTGCACAGATCCTATCTGATCCCCATTGTAAGCAGCAGTCCTGTCCTGCTTTATGGCAGCTGAGATTCTAGCTATCTGTATAACAGAACATTCTGTCCCAGTGGCTGCACAGATCCTATCTGATCCCCATTGTAAGCAGCAGTCCTGTCCTGCTTTATGGCAGCTGAGATTCTAGCTATCTGTATAACAGAACATTCTGTCTATTAAGGCAGTATGCACATACCTCCAGAGTGTCCTGTTTTTCACAGGACAGTCAGGATTTTGACAGCTCAGCCTGCAGTGTCGGATTGTTACTAAAATGTCCTCACTTTGTTTGATCGCCTGCACTAAACAGCCAGAACAAGATACAAATTTTCTAAAACCTTTGACAGAGAGCCCAGGATACGTGGCAGTTGCAGGTACATTGTTAACAATTTCAGATAAGCAAAGATACAATTGCAACCATTTAAGATCAGCAGGTCTCTTGGGAAAACTTGCAGCATAAAGGGCAACTCACCCTCATAAGCAAAACTGTAATAACACATAAAAATCACAGAAATGTGTTCAATCGTTCATAACCTGCCAAATTGTGTAAAATAAACATGGAATTAAAATCTTTCTGTCCCTCTTTGTTTTTCCAGAATGTTGGAGATATGGGCGTGTCCCACAGAAAACAAGACAGTGGGAGGAGCTCCTGAATTGAAGTTTGTTACATATGGGAAGTCCCTAATGCTGAATGGATTGAATCCCAGTCACAAGTTCTGTATTACTGAGTAATGTCAGTAATGTTTGTTCTGAGGAGACTTTCACCATCACCTCACAATCACAGTTATTACAGGGAAGACACAAATGGAAGAATAAATCCTCCGTCCCTTACTGACCTGCTCCTGCTTCCCAGCCTTCATTTCCAGGACTAGAACACTGTGCTTCCCGTACCTGTGCAAGGAGGGGCGGGATACAAACATTCATTGGTTGAAACGGGGGGCGGGACAAAGACAGCCTATAGTACGCAGTCTGCAAGGCAAACTAAACCAGAATGCGTCAGCGCTTCTCCAGTTCTTCCGTATGACTCACGAGGGAAAATGCTGCGTTGCATGTTTTAGTACAGGAAGGGGCGGGACTGACTGACTGGCTACAGAAAGCTGTATAAGGACAATTATTGGAGCAATGGGCTGAGGGGCGGGTCAGATGACGTAAGGGACTGTAGACAAATGCATGGTTTTATGTTGAGTGAAAAATGTGTCAAAGATACAGTAAAGTTTGTTTGGTACCTGAAGCTGACACTCTGTGCTGTATAAATAAAGCTGTTTGGCAGTGTAACAGACTGGTTGTCCCTTAAAGGAGAACTAAACCCCCCATATAATAAACCCTCTACCCCCTGTGCTACATAGTCCCCCCTCCCGCCTGCACAGCTCATAACCCCATTAATTGTCCCATAAAGTAATTACATCTTGTTGCAGAGTAAGTGCAGCAGAGCTCACAGCCGCCATCTTCTTCTTTTCGCTAATCTTCAGTTGAAGTGATCTTCAGGTTCTGCTCAGTCAAACCTGCAGTGTATTTTCTCTCAAAGTAACCCACTACTATACCCCTCACCCGACCTAGACCTGCCACATTCTGATTCCACATCCTGCGACCCCGAGGCTTCAACTAACCCTCCCCCATCAAGGCAGCGTTGGACTGGGGGTGCTGGGGCCACTGGGGCCACCGATCAGGCACATCAGCCCCTTCTGTCCTGCTTACTCCCCCCCCCCCCGCATACCTTTTTTCCTGCAAGAAGGAGCTCAGACTTGGGAAAGTGGGTCTGGGCCAGCGGGATCAATAAGAGCTGGGGCCCACATGGGTTTTTTCCTGGTGTTCCACCAACCCAGTATGAGAGAGATACTGATCCTACAGCATAGGCTGTGTAAAAACTGTATAAAAACTGCACTCCCTCCTAGGGTTGCCACCCGGCCTAGCCAGTAAAACACCTGCCAAGGCCGGGGCCGGTATTACAAATTTACCGGCAATGTAGCTGCCAGTAAATTTGTAATACTCCTGTCACGGCCGGCACCCAATACCAGAACAAATGCCAAGCACCCTGGTCTCGGCTCGGCTTCACCAGTAGTGTGACCACCGTTGGGCTTCGGGAGGAGCCCTCAGCTTACTTGGGTGCCACCTGGACTTTACGAGCGGTACAAGGCGAGATGTTCTGGCTGGCGAAGGGGCACGGCTGTTAGCAAAGTCTTTTGGGCCGAAGGTCACGGTACAAAAGGATTAGGCAGATGGATGGTCAGACAGGCTGGGTCGAGGCAGGCGGATATCAGAATCGTCAGGCAGGCAAGGGTCAAACCGGGTTGTCAATCAAGGGGTTAAGCAGGAGAGTTGTCGTAGGCAGGCTAAGGTCAGGATACAGAGTTCAGAGTAGTCAGGATACAGGCAGGGTCAAACACAGGTTATCAGACAGACAAGATTCAGATCAGATGCACTAGGCTCAGGAAACCACAAGAAACAAGTTCTATCACGGGCAAGGAACAGTACACTGAATGGGCCTTAAATAGTATTCAAAATTCGCGCCAAAACGTGCGCAAAAACGCGCTGGCGCAAACACGCCTTTAAGAGGCACGCGCGCCCTAATAACAAAGATGGCGCCTAGGAGACACGCGGCGGGTGTCCCCGTCGGTGGAGGTAATTTTATTACAACTCCTAACAAAAGCCCTCGGCCCGCCCCCAACCCGCTCCATATTTACCGGTTTTGCTGTCTTCTGGCCAATCGCACACTTCGGCCACGCCCCTTTCCTTCACGGCATGCCCCCTTTTTACATCAGGACCCAGCCATTTGCTCCCGCCCCGACCACCAGCCGGTGAGCATCTTGTTAAAAGGTGGCAACCCTATTCCCTCCCAGATATAGACCGTTGCCTATGATTCCCATAAATAAGTTGGTATGGGGGGCAAACCTAGGATTGTCCCCTGTCCGGTTTTAACCCAAACAGTTCGGTTTTTCTAAGGCCTGTTCAGTTTTCAGCCTTATGAAACCCGAACAATAATCTGTCCAACATGAAAAACATTTAAATACTAAGATACTCACCTCAATCTGTCTTAGTTACTATCCAGTGCAGTTAATTACTCATTATTACCGATACAAAAAAAAAGCAAATCAATCAAAAATAAAAAAAATTTCTAAATGAGCATTGCTGTATTTCAGAGCTTTCGGGATAACTGCTTTCTGTATAAGAGATCTTATACCTGTAATTAAAGGATTGGTCTTACTCATCAAGCAGAATGTAGCTAGAGATAGGGTTGCCACCTGGGTGTTTTTGAACAGGGCATCAACACTTTAAAAAATTGTGAAAAGTGGACAGAAATCCAGCCAGTTGCATCGGAATGGTGCAATAGCCTTGCCCCGGTGTCATAACTCCACCTACATCATTGTGCCCACCTCTGATGTCATCATGCCTGTTCCTACATCACTGCCCCACCCTAAATGCTGTCTGCCCTGCCTCCTCCCCATGTTTGGGTTTAGCCATCAGCAAAGGTGGCAACCCTAGGCAAACTACCTCCCATGGCAGTAGGGTTGCCACCTGGCTGGTATTTTACTGGCCTGGCCAGTAAATATGATGGTTGATTCCAATGTTATTAATAGGGAATAAAGATAAATATATAGGAAGGTCAGTGATCCCAATGTTATTAATAGGGAAAAAAGATAAATATATAGGAAGGTTAGTGATCCCGATGTTATTAATAGGGAATAAAGATAAATATATAGGAAGGTCAGTGATCCCAATGTTATTAATAGGGAATAAAGATACATATATAGGAAGGTCAGTGATCCCAATGTTATTAATAGGGAATAAAGATAAATATATAGGAAGGTCAGTGATCCCAATGTTATTAATAGGGAAAAAAGATAAATATATAGGAAGGTTAGTGATCCCAATGTTATTAATAGGGAATAAAGATAAATATATAGGAAGGTCAGTGATCCCAATGTTATTAATAGGGAATAAAGATAAATATATAGGAAGGTCAGTGATCCCAATGTTATTAATAGGGAATAAAGATACATATATAGGAAGGTCAGTGATCCCAATGTTATTAATAGGGAATAAAGATAAATATATAGGAAGGTCAGTGATCCCAATGTTATTAATAGGGAATAAAGATACATATATAGGAAGGTCAGTGATCCCAATGTTATTAATAGGGAATAAAGATAAATATATAGGAAGGTCAGTGATCCCAATGTTATTAATAGGGAATAAAGATAAATATATAGGAAGGCCAGTGATCCCAATGTTATTAATAGGGAATAAAGATAAATATATAGGAAGGTCAGTGATCCCAATGTTGTTAATAGGGAATAAAGATAAATATATAGGAAGGTCTGTGATCCCAATGTTATTAATAGGGAATAAAGATAAAAAGGTGGCAACACTACATGGCAGTCCCACATTGGTGGAGGTAAGCCCATGGGTTCTAGGCCAGTCTGGGTAACTCATATGCAAAACTCCCTTTTTTTGCTCCTTTTAACTGAAACTCAGAGTTTTTATTTGGCTCTTTTTAAGACTAAGTCCAATTGCACCTTGCGCTTTTTTGTGACATGAGCACCTGGGTGATAAATCACGCCCAAGCTTCTAAAAACAAAGAAAAAAAATAGCAAAATGGTGGGTGGGGATTTCTCTCATTTATGATGTCTCTGAAAGTGACTAAGGAATGATCAATGTGTAAAACATTCACCAGACAGAGAAAAAGAACTGGATTTACTCCCAAGTGACACTTTTGATGCCTGCAAAGCTCTGATCTCAAGTGACATGTTTGCTATCTTGTCAGGTTTGGTCTATACATCACTTTTTAAATGGTTTCTCCCCTGAGTGAAATTATGTAAATGTGTGTGTATCATCTATTTTTGTTACCGGGGGTGAATATGCTAGAAAGTGTGGAGCTAAAGGACCCAGTATTTAAGGAGAGATATTGTGTAAAAAATAAGAATGTACTCATTTAGATATAGAAGAATTGTGCTTAGAAAAGTAGTGTTTCAGGCTGATTTATTGAATATTTCTGCAAAAACCCTAATAATCCCTCCCTTCTCTTCCACTTGCTGCTCCCTGAATTCCCAGGCTGTGCACTCAGCTCACTGCACTGTAGGACAGGAACCAATCAGCAGCTAGCAGGACCTGATAGGGAACTGAAGCCTGTCTGTGCTTGTGTGACTGCAGGGCTGTGATTGGCTGTCCCCCTCCTACTGTGCTTCTGGCAGGGACCGTTAGGACACGCCCACCCCTCATTTGAAACACAGACAGGGACCAGAGAACATCTATAGGGAGCTCCAATAAAGGGGCTATTTTTAAAGATAATATTAATGTTTAGCACCATGTAAAAGCAACACCATATATTACTCATAACTGCCTACTAAGGTTTTTTTCTTTTATCCTATATGTCTCCTTTAAGTTTGTGCCCAAAGGGATTCAACCCTTAGTTAAAACAGGGACCTAGTAAACAAGATAAAGGCAGTGGATAGCAGTTTGTATTGTAGGAGTATTGAATGCCACTGAGATATAGTAGTGTAAAGTTGCTTCTCCAAGGTATCAGCCTAATATAATAATTGGTTCAGCTTAAATGACTTTTTCTGAGGTGGTTCCACTGGAGGGGTGAGACCAACATAAGGTCTGTTACCTTTACTAAATCACTTATTCACTATTTTGCTCCCAGCTACTGTTTGCACAACTCCATAAATGTTCTCTTTGGTTGAGAATCTCTGGCCCTTAAAGGAGACATTGTGTGAAAAACAAGAAGTTGCCAGTGCATTATACACTTTCAAACATAGAAAGAAAATGCTAAAAAAAAAAGAAGTGTTTCAGTGTTGATTTATTGAGTATCTCTCCAAAAATTCTACTAGTCCCGCCCATCTGTTCTGCTTCCTGCTGCCTCCTTTACCAGGCTGTGCAGGGGACCAGGCGGCACTCATCCCACTGCACTGTAGGAACCAATCAGCAGCTAGGCTGACCTGATAGGGAACTGAAGCCTGTCTGTGCTTGTGTGACTGCAGGGCTGTAATTGGCTGTCCCTCTCCTGCTGTGCTTCTGGCAGGGACCGTTAGGACACACCCACCCCTCATTTGAAACCATAGTAGCTCTATAGGGAATTCCAATACATTTTTAAAGCTATTAATGCTTAACCCACAATGAAACAAGCATCATATATTATTTATTGTTGGGGGGGGGGTTGCACTGGTCCATCCAATCTCTCCATATTCAGACAAATTAGGACTTGTAGAGTCTTATTGTCCCTACTTGACGAATATCATTGCTCCTCAGACTGCGTTCTTAGTTCAGCCACTATGAGACTCGAGCAATTCATTGCTTAAAGTACTGCATCTGATTTCCAACCCAGTCTTACAGAATCTTGAATTCTAAACAAGAAGATGTTTTCTATCTCGTGTGAACTCTGTGATGTCGTTTAAGGTTTGATCGCTGAATGAAACGTTTCCCACACTCGGAACAAGAAAACGGTCTCTCTCCTGTGTGAATGAGATAATGTGCGTTAAGGGACGATCGACGTAAATAAAATTTCCCACACTCAGAACAAGAAAACAGTTTCTCTCCCGAATGCCATTTTTTATGTTTGCTGAGCAGTGAACTGCGATTAAACGTTTGCCCACACAGTGAACAAGCGAATGGATTCTCCCTCGTGTGAATTCTATGATGCCTTAAAAGATCTGCCCGATGTTTGAAACAGTTCCCGCACTCAGAACAGGAATACGGCTTCTCCTCCGTGTGACTTATCAGGTGAGCACGAAGGTGTGAACTCTGCTTGAAACACTTCCCACATTCAGAACATGAAAACGGTTTCTCTCCCGTGTGAGTTCTGTTATGTAAATTAAGGTCCGACACTTGTGCGAAGCATTTTCCGCACTCGGAACATGAAAACGGTTTCTCTCCTGTGTGGAACCTGCGATGCACGTAAAAGGCTGAACGTCGTTTGAAACATTTCCCACATTCAGAACAAGTAAACAATTTGTTCCTGTTGCTTTTACGTTCCTTAAGGTCTGAGCTGTGTGCCATTAATTTCCCATCTTTAGAAGAAGAAATGAGCTTTTTGTGGCTTCTTCTTTGATGTCTCTCAAATGTGCTTTTGATACTAAATATTCTATAGCACTCGGAACATTTATATAGTCTATGTAACTCGCACGTTCCTCTCATATTATTAGATCTTCTTCCATTGTTTTGGATTCCTGGCACAGTATCACTGAGACTGCATCCCATGATAGGAGTAGGTGTATCTGTTCCCTGTATCTGTTCTGTAAGTGGATTAATCCTACAATCTGATTGGTTTCCCTCTTCCCATGAAGCTGACTGCTCATTTATACCATTTAATATATAATTATCTGCCAAGCTGTTATTCAGGCTGCATCCCATGATAGGAGTAGGTGTATCTGTTCCCTGTATCTGTTCTGTAAATGGATTAATCCTACAATCTGATTGGTTTCCCTCTTCACATGCAATCACTTCCTCTATAATCCCATTGGCTGGTGGGGGCTGTTCCACTGGAGAAATTTCAGGGTTTGTGGGACTTCCATTGGTACAAAAATCTGCTCCTTCAGCCTCAATCTTGCTTGTCTCATTATTATAACATAATGTTCCTCCCAGATCAGCTGTAATATCTCTCTTATCTTCATATTCACTGTCTGGCAAAGAAGAGAAAAATAACACATCGTTATACATAGACACAAAATGTACTTCAAAGTTATACTGATACTTGTAGTGAAATTACCCAGATGTGTTTCATATTTCACACAGCACCCAGGACTGGTTAAAGGCAAAACACTGGACTGTTCTGAAGTGATGAGTCCAAATTTTAATGTCATGATCTGGAAACTGTATATGGGAGAAGGAATCCTTTAAAATGGGGAGACCCGGAGCATTTTGCAGAAGAGACGGACCCGAACTGTCAATAAGAGAGATGTAGGCAGTTCATTCATGGCGACAGGAATGCCCAGTATAATTTCCAAAAAATGGTTCTACCAAATATTAAGTCAAGGGGGTCAATCATATTGTCAATGTCCTTTTTCAGATCTGAAGGGATATACAGTAATACATTTTAAAAGGAATAACAAAGTCCTGTCATTTTGTAGGTGAGGAGCTAAGTTCAATTCCAGGCAGGGCACCATCTTAAAGGACTTTATATCTTCTCTGTCAGTTTCCTCCAACAAAGTAATGTCAGGTTGTCTGGTTCCTGAGAAAACTGACCATATAGTATGTGTATATGTGTGTATAAATATTAGCTTAGATTGCAAGCTCTGCTGGGGCAGGGACTGGTGTTAATGGTATGCAATCTCTGTAAAGAACAGTGGAATATATTTTTAGAGTAAATTGTGCATTGTCTGAAAAAAATACAAAGATGTCATTATTGTTGGTCATGGCTCATGACTGTATCTGGCCATTTATATGGATCTTATATTCATAGCAGTTGTTGTAAGGATTTAACTTGGCATTTCTTTCTTTTGTTTCCAGACATCAATTGTACTGTTAATAACTTAATAAATTCCCTTACACACCAGCTTCTGATATTTTGTGCCCTGCACCCATCACTCACCCAGTGGGCGGAGCTGCTGGGGCTCCTCCTCCTTCATCCCTTCCTCATAAAGGTCCTTGTTTCCTTTTATATAGTCCCACTCGTCCAAGGAAAAATAGATGGAAACATGATGAGTCCTTATGGCAACCTGTCACACACAATGTTCCAGTCATCCCCCAGCCAGAGAAAGGGATTATCATCCACTGTTACTAAACAATAAGGGGCCGCTGTACCCACCTCTCCAGTCAGCAGCTGGATGATGTTGGACATGAGTTCCAGGATCTTCTTGTCATTCTTGTTATTTTCCTTCTGTATGACGGAGCCAGGGGCATGCAGGGCCCCCCCATCATCTGACTTCTTCCTAGGGATGTAGTGCTAAATATTGAAAGGAAGAGAGAATGGTGTTTGAGCTGCAGAGAGACCCCCTTTGTACAGACAGACAGTCTCTTGTCAGTGTGCCAGTCACAGTGCCCCTCACCTCTCCAGTCAGCAGATAGATCATCTCCAGTGTCAGATTCACCATTCTCTCCTTCTTCCCCCGCTCCTCCTCCTCCTCCTCATTTTTATCCTTCTTCTTCTTCTTCCCCTTCATCCCTGTGTCACTCGCTTCCTCCCACATTCCCATTGGCTCCTTGTGGGAGGGACTGACCTGGAAGTGACCCTGGAATTAAGCACGTACACATTTCTATACAGGATCCTTATAATTCCATTACACCTCCCAACAGTCTCTGTCCTTGAAGGGGAGCCCTTTCCCTTCTTTTGAAAAGATAGTGCCAGAGTTGACAGAATTCTGCTTGTGTCACCCTGTGATACATAGAAAACAGTGGGATGAAAACTTTAATTTTGTGAAAAAACCATAGTGCTTTTACCAGAGACCACAGGTAAGGCCATGTTTTTACAACAGAGCATTCTGTCCCAGTGGCTGCACAGATCCTATCTGATCCCCATTGTAAGCAGCAGTCCTGTCCTGCTTTATGGCAGCTGAGATTCTAGCTATCTGTATAACAGAACATTCTGTCCCAGTGGCTGCACAGATCCTATCTGATCCCCATTGTAAGCAGCAGTCCTGTCCTGCTTTATGGCAGCTGAGATTCTATCTATCTGTATAACAGAACATTCTGTCCCAGTGGCTGCACAGATCCCATCTGATCCCCATTGTAAGCAGCAGTCCTGTCCTGCTTTATGGCAGCTGAGATTCTAGCTATCTGTATAACAGAACATTCTGTCCCAGTGGCTGCACAGATCCTATCTGATCCCCATTGTAAGCAGCAGTCCTGTCCTGCTTTATGGCAGCTGAGATTCTAGCTATCTGTATAACAGAACATTCTGTCCCAGTGGCTGCACAGATCCTATCTGATCCCCATTGTAAGCAGCAGTCCTGTCCTGCTTTATGGCTGAGATTCTATCTATCTGTATAACAGAACATTCTGTCCCAGTGGCTGCACAGATCCCATCTGATCCCCATTGTAAGCAGCAGTCCTGTCCTGCTTTATGGCAGCTGAGATTCTAGCTATCTGTATAACAGAACATTCTGTCCCAGTGGCTGCACAGATCCTATCTGATCCCCATTGTAAGCAGCAGTCCTGTCCTGCTTTATGGCAGCTGAGATTCTAGCTATCTGTATAACAGAACATTCTGTCCCAGTGACTGCACAGATCCTATCTGATCCCCATTGTAAGCAGCAGTCCTGTCCTGCTTTATGGCAGCTGAAAATCTATCTGTATAATAGAGCATTATCTCCCAGTGGCTGCACAGATCCTATCTGCAGTCCTGTCCTGCTTTATGGCAGCTGAGATTCTAGCTATCTGTATAACAGAGCATTCTGTCCCAGTGGCTGCACAGATCCTATCTGATCCCCATTGTAAGCAGCAGTCCTGTCCTGCTTTATGGCAGCTGAGATTCTAGCTATCTGTATAACAGAACATTCTGTCCCAGTGGCTGCACAGATCCTATCTGATCCCCATTGTAAGCAGCAGTCCTGCCCTGCTTTATGGCAGCTGAGATACAAGCTGAATCCTATACTGACCTGCTTCCGCATCCCGCCCTGTGTACTTGGAGGAGAGGAGAAAAGATGCGCTGTCTGGAGTCATAATAGACAGGAAACAGTCTCTTATTGGCTGAGCTAAATCCCGCCTACTGCATGGAGCCTGTATCTAATCAAACATGTCAGTGCAGCTTCTGTTCTCCCGGTTCCTCTGAGAGGGAAGGAATGGTGGAAAGGTGTAAGAAGGGGCGGGGCTCACTGAAACTTTAGCAGAGAATGACTGAATGAATGTCTAGAGGGGAGGGACAGATGGATGGAGTAAGGGACTGTAGGCAAATGCTCGGTTTTTACTTTTACTTTTACTGAGTGAATAAATGTATGTAAGTAACACATATGAGATTGTCTGTGCTGTACACATGTGAATGTGAGGTATATACACCTTAGATTAAAGCTACTTGTTCTCTTTCTTCCCTGTTCTACCCTGTGTGTAACTGCCAAGTGTCAGCCCTAGTGGTCCCCAGGTTTGTTCTCCACAGTTTCACAGCTCACCTTTGTATTGTTTCTAGGGAAGGCAAAAAGGCCCGGACTGAGAATTAAAAAAAGCCCTGGCATTTCAGGTACACAGAGGCCCAATCAGCCCACAAAAAGGCCCAAATAGTCCCCACCAGCCCACTAAATACTGACTTTCTATGGGACCTTATAGCAGCCCCTCTGGCTGCCCAGTGTGTAATACTCATTTAGATATAGAAGAATTGTGCTTAAAGCAGAACTAAAGCTTAATTAAAGAAGTAGGTAGAAATGTTGTGCATGATGTTTTGTGCTTCTGTACCAGCCCAAGGCAACCACAGCCCTTTAGCAGTAAAGATCTGTGTCTCCAAAGATGCCCCAGTAGCTCCCCATCTTCTTTTCTGCTGATTCACTGCACATGCTCTGTGCTGCTGTCACTTACTGAGCTTAGGGACCCACTCACAATATACAGTACACATAGAATAGAAATGTCACAATATAAGGCTGATTAGTAATTAATACACATAATTACTACATGGCAGCACAGAAACCAGTGCAATTAGCATCAGAATTGAATAATCAGCAAACCTGTAGCATCAGCTTATATTACAGCCAGGGAAGCTCATTTTCTGCTGGATAATTAGTGACGAGCCCTAAGCTTAGCTTCTCAACAGCCAATCAGAGCCCACTGAGCATGTGAGTGTCACAGACACTTTCCAAGATGGTGACCCCCTGTGACAAGTTTGAAGTCCTGGATCATTGCTGCTATTGACAAGCTGAAACTTTAGCCTCGTGCAATAAGTTCACTATATAAAATAGGACATTTTTAGCCACATTCATTTTTAGGGTTTAGTTCTCCTGTAAAGCTTCTTTTGGCTGCTTACTTTCTTCTTTGTTTGCAGGCCCCATCGGAGGTGCAGGGGCCAGGATCCCTGGTGCAGTTACAACCCCGGTAGTTATGCCTAGGGATGTAGCGAACGTCGGAAAAAAAGTTCGCGAACATATTCGCGAACTTGCGCAAAAATGCGAGCGGTTCGCGAACGGTTCGCGAACCCCATAGACTTCAATGGGAAGGCGAACTTTAACATCTAAAAAAGACATTTCTGGCCAGAAAAATGATTTTAAAGTTGTTTAAAGGGTGCAACGACCTGGACAGTGGCATGCCAGAGGGGGATCAAGGGCAAAAATGTATCTGAAAAATCTGCCTGTGTGTGCTTGGAAGAGATAGTGTAGGGGGAGAGCTGTTAGTGATTTCAGGGACAGATGATAGTAAGTTTGCTGGCTAGTAATCTGCTTGATACTGCTCTGTATTGGAACAAAAAAATAAATAAAAGCAGTCCTTACAAGGACTACTGTTATTGCAGCAGTCAGCAGATGAGATCAGAAGCAGGACAGCTGCCCACTGCAGCTACATACAGAGCACTGCAGTAGAAGGTAGATTACTAGCCAGCAAAGCTACCTAAGCTTAAATGTCCCTCAAACCCCTGCAGACTTCTGTCCCTCCAATAACAGAGCAGTATCAAAACGATTACTAGCCAGCAAACTTTCAACTGTCCCTGAAATCACTAACAGGCAGCAGCTCTCTCCCTACACTATCTCTTCAGCACACACAGGCAGAGTGAAAAAAAGCTGCAGGGCTTCGGTTTTTATAGGGAAGGGGAGTGGTCCAGGGGAGAGCTTCCTGATTGGCTGCCATGTACCTGCTGGTCTGGGGTGAGAGGGCAAAAAAAAGCGCCAACAATGGCGAACCCAAAATGGCGAACGTCGCGCGACGTTCGCGAACTTCCGGCGAGCGCGAACACCCGATGTTCGCGCGAACAAGTTCGCCGGCGAACAGTTCGCGCCATCTCTAGTTATGCCACTGACAAGTGTGGATAACAGCTTTACGTGTTTCGTGTTCTCACAACCTTTAATCATAAGCTAGTGTTCTGAGAACACAAAATGCTTAAAGCTTCTTCTATAAAGACTTTTTTTACTACAACTGCCTGGAGGATCGCTCTTTGAGTGCCTTCCCTACAAACAATACGGTGATGTCTGCTCCCTAATGCTGAAGGCAGGTCAGAGCACCTGGGTCTCCTCTATACGTGGTGATTCTCTTTATAATACTTTAGTGATGATATTAGCTCACTTTGTATCCTAAGGGCAGAGGCACATTGAGCAGATCTGCCACTTTCCTACGCCTGTGTTTTTTATACAGAGAAAACAGATTCGCTCTTCTGTGTAGCCCCATTGACAAACATGGTGTTGGCCTGTGTGGAGATATCAATCTGCCCCCAACCTGCCTCCGATGAGCCCCTTTCTGGGAGTCCTAGCCCCTTCACTTCAGTTACGAGGAGGATTGAGAGAAGTGAAATGATTCCAGAAGGAGCAGCTCACAAGTCCCCAGTGAACTTTGCCTTGAGAACAGCTAGAGATGTAGCAGATCTGAGTCTTCATCAGTTAACCCCTTCTGCCCCCTCCTGACCATTAACCCCTGGAAAGCAAAGGAGAACCAGTCACTTCTTATATTCTCACGAGATTCAGGGCCTTTTCACACACAATTAAAGGAGACATTTGTGTAAAAAATAAGAATGTACCAGTGCATTATACTCATTTAGATAAAGAAGAATGTAGTTTAAAATATTGTTTTTGTGGTTATTTTATTGTAAATTTCTGCAAAATCCCTACAAGCCCCGCCCATCTGTTCCACTTCCTGCTGCCTCCTTTCCCAGGCTCTGCTGCTGTTGTTCCTCTCCAAACACCTAGTTGGTTTCAGACAGTTCACCAGACTTTTTCCAATTACTTTCTATTTTCTACTTTTCTAATATCGAAGCATAAAGTTTTGTTTTTCCCCTTCTACAGCAGCTCTGGGAGGGGGGGGGGGTCGCTGACCCTGTAACTGTTCTAAATTGATACATTTAGTTGATACATTTCTTATCTTTGTCCCTGCTGAGCAGAATCTCTGGGTTTCATTAAAGGGAGCACAGGGAGTGGGGGGCTTATAAAGTCAGATAATTGGCTACAGCTGAGGGTGCAGGGAGTTGGATGGGGGGGGAGGCAACAAAAGCCCAAGACTATTTGATAAATAACTTTCTCTGATTCATCCAGGAGGAACTCTCTATAACTGTGAGACAAAGGCAGGACTAGTCTGACTCCTTTTAAATAGACATGTGGGACCCAAAGTATTGAATCTGTTTCAGTTTGTCTGGATTTCCTACTAAAATGTTTGTTTCTAGGAAGTTCATTTAGGCAAAACCATTTTATTTGCAGCATTTGACTTTGAGTAACACCTCCCCCCCCCCCTCTGATATTAATCAAATGTGCAGAGACTTCACCCAACCCCATGTTATGAGGGAGAAGAGAATCCAGACCTGGGTCGTTTGAAGCCTAAATAGAAATCCATTTACTGTCCATTCCCAGGAGCCAATGCCCAAAATAAGAAGTTGTTTTGATGAAATGTCATTTTGTAGCCAGAGCAGCCCAAATACACAAATACACATCACTTATATTCATTGGTTTGTAAAGGTAATTGCTATTTCTGCACTGCTGCTTCCTGACTCCTGAAACAATGTAGCTAAACTCCAGCCACACCCCCAGTTCCCATAATGCCTTGCTTCCTTCTTCACAGGCTGTTAATCAGCTGCTTGTGGCACTGGATGGTGGAGGCAGCAGAGACAGAGCTTAGGGCAATTCATTTAGAAGCACCTGCTCTGTTACTGGACACAAATCAGATCAGACCTGGAATCTGCTTCTGCTTATTGGAATGTTGAAACGGGGTCAGGTCTGTGTGGCGCTGCCAGATGCCAGGGAACATCATTCCTAATAAAGGGCTCACTGTGTCTTTAAATACCGGGCCCACTGACATACAGTTTTGCTGTGCTGGGAGTTGCAGGGAGTGACTCAGCCCTTTAGTATTGAGGGGACATCACTATTTATTTAGTAACTTACAAATGAAATCAGATATGAATTGTAGAAATTAAATCTCAAAAGTGGGTGTGTCCTGTTCTGAAATGTCAGCACTGAGCTCAAATTCCTATTTGCCTGATAATAATAATAATAGTAATAATATGAAAAGGGGAAAGCTGAAAGAAATCCTGTATGTGTCACAGAACAGCCCCCACCTTAAAACAGAGCTATAAAACAGATGAGAGTTTCAGTTCTACCCAGTTGCCGCCCTGGACTGACAGTTGTGTTGCCCCACTGAGGCCTGACAGTGATTTTCCTGGTTATTTACTGGAACTGCCACAAGGGGCAGCATTGCGCTTCATTCCAATTGGTGATTTGTGGCTAAAGTGAGCGCCGTGTAATCAGAATCAGTGACAAAAAAAAGAACAAACTGAGTGAATTCATAGAGAAATAGAATATATCAATATAATACAAAGCAAACAGCTGTGAGTGAGGGAGGAGTTTATAGATGTGTTGGACCTGAGAGGGAACTTAAATAAAGAGTTTGTCCCTATCTGTGTAACAAGCCCATTGATTGGCTAACACACCTATTCCTTTGTCTTCTTTAAGCCAATGACTGATACAACAACAAAAAACTGATTTTTAAATCACCCGCCAAAATAAAACTCAGAGCCGATGCTACTGGCGCCCAGGATTATATCAGTGACATCATACTTAGATTTATTGGGATATTATCGGCCCATATATAATCTATACTGTGATAAAACACTGTCCTACTCTCCCTTATACCGACTAGTGTTTCACTGCGCGGGGGAAGGGATTGATTTTGATTAGACGGCGCCAAACTGACTGATCTGTGCGCATTAGAGGCAGATTCTCCCCTCGCGGTGTCAGGAGAACGTTATAGTTATAGCGGCTGTTTGTGCTGAATCAGCTTTGTCCCTCCGTAGAGCCCTATTCTTTAACCAGATTTCTCAAAAAAAAACCTCAATATGAAGTGACAGATCTTTTCGTGAGTAGGTGGGGGGCTCTTAGAAGAGCCTTTGTGTTGGAGTCGGACAGGGGTCGGGCAGCAGTTACTTGGCGCTGGTGTACTTGGTGACGGCCTTGGTGCCCTCGGACACGGCGTGTTTGGCCAACTCCCCAGGCAGCAGCAGGCGGACCGCGGTCTGGATCTCCCGGGAGGTGATGGTGGAGCGCTTGTTGTAATGAGCCAGGCGGGAGGCTTCCCCTGCGATGCGCTCAAACACATCGTTGACAAAGGAGTTCATGATGCTCATGGCCTTGGACGAGATGCCGGTATCAGGGTGCACCTGCTTCAGCACCTTGTACACGTAAATGGCGTAACTCTCCTTCCTTGTCTTCCTGCGCTTCTTCCCGTCTTTCTTCTGGGTCTTTGTCACCGCTTTCTTGGAGCCTTTCTTTGCGGCAGGAGCGGACTTAGCTGGTTCAGGCATACTTGTACTACTTCTCTCTCACGCTATACAAAACTGTTTCCTTCTCCTCCCGGGCTCCTGCTTTTATAGCCTTCCCATGCAAATAAGGCAGTCCGAAATCTTGTAATATTACTGGTCGGTTTTGTCACATGGTATAAAATCCTCCCAACTCCAGATTCCCGCAGCCAAGGATTGGTGTTCGTGAAACCGTCTGTATGATTGGCTGCATCTATACTCACACAATTAGAAATGGAGGCATTTATTTAGTGCATGTTATTGGTGCACTAAATACACTGTTATTGGCTGGATCAGAACTCATCCAATTAAAGAAGAGAGGTGTGTCCTGCGCTGCCTATAAATATCAGTAAGTAGGGGAGTGAAGCTTTAGTCTACATCTTCTTGATTGTGGTTGATTTGTAGCACAGTAATCATGTCTGGAAGAGGCAAACAAGGCGGCAAGACCCGCGCTAAGGCAAAGACTCGCTCATCTCGGGCCGGGCTGCAGTTCCCAGTCGGCCGTGTTCACAGGCTCTTGAGGAAGGGCAATTATGCCGAGCGGGTGGGAGCTGGAGCTCCGGTCTACCTTGCCGCAGTGCTCGAGTACCTGACCGCTGAGATCCTGGAGTTGGCCGGCAACGCTGCCCGGGATAACAAGAAGACCCGCATCATCCCCAGGCACCTGCAGCTCGCTGTGCGCAACGATGAGGAGCTCAACAAACTGCTCGGAGGAGTCACTATCGCTCAGGGCGGGGTCCTGCCCAACATCCAGTCCGTGCTGCTGCCCAAGAAAACCGAGAGCTCCAAGTCGGCCAAGAGCAAGTGAAGTGCCCGCTCCCAGCGCCCCCATCAGGGAACAACACAAAGGCTCTTTTCAGAGCCGCCCACACCGACTAAACAGAGCTCACGTGACACATGGGATTATGAGGAACGATTTGTAATAAGAACGTGAATAGCGCGAGGCTGTTGAATTGAGGTTTCGGTTTTTGTACGTCAAACCCTATTCTAATAACTGGATATATCTGGGCACAGAGTACATATAAAGTGCCCCGATATTACACCCGCTAATACAGAGCCATAATTCTGCCCATGGCACCAACATGAGTCATAAACTGTTTCCGCAGGGTGAGGAACTCGGTATCACGGGGTTTTACAACTCCCCCCCCCCCCCCTAACCTTCAGAAAATAGGAACAGACTGGGGCGTCCAGTTCCCTAAAGGTCCATGAGCCGGTCTGATCAATTCCGCTTGTTGTAGGATCCGTAGATCCGTTATTTTGGCGGCCTAACAAACCAGTTTCAGTGCATATAAATTAACCAATGGATGATTAAGTATATTGGCGGGATTTCTAGACCTGGTACCGATTTGTTAGGTAACAACGAGGCGTGACTTTATAGAACCAATCACAGGGAGAATCTGGTTAAATTAGTGTCGTCACTGACAGTGGGTAACACTCCAAGTAAGCGCCACTCATTGTATATATGGCCATTGTGATAGAACGAGCAGCGGGTGAAATCTGCCAACGAGAGAACTGACCAAACGACCCTGAATGTAGCGAGAGGGAAAATGATTTGTGTTATGGGAATGGAGCGGCTGCTGTAGAACAGCCTTTCCCCAGTCCTTTTCCTCCTTTGCCGCGTCCAGAAATTCTTTCTTGAACTAATATAACGGAATGAAACGTATCAGAGTCGCTCCACCTCTTTATATGCAGCTGGAGAGGACCTGACAGAGAACTCACTCCATAGAGGCGGAGTTTATCAGTATGTTCGTCATGTCATTTCTGATTGGCTCATGAAACTAAATTCTAAATCCAAACAGCCTATGAGATTTCTCCCATTTATTCTTACAGAGAGGACAGAAGGCACTTTAGCAGAATAACTGGCAAGATTGTGTGCGCTGTATTATCACAATCACGTGTATCACTTCCAGTTATGTGTGGGGAGACACAGGAAGTAGAGACTAATCTGCTCCTGATTTATAGAATGGGGTCGTGGAGGTGCAGGTTGGTCATTGGAGTGTGACGTTACAATAGAATGGTGTAAAAGGAACTTGCTCAGATTCAATGACTGCAGGGTTTATAGAGGACAAGTAATATAGACAGTGATACATAGAAATAGACTTTCAGCTCATTTGACTGGGGATGTGGTGGCTCTGAAAAGAGCCTTTGTGTGGAGTGATTGATAAGGTGACGAGTGATCTAAGCCCTCTCGCCTCGGATCCTGCGGGCCAGCTGGATGTCCTTGGGCATGATGGTGACCCTCTTGGCGTGGATGGCGCACAGGTTGGTGTCCTCAAACAAACCGACCAGATAAGCCTCGCTGGCCTCCTGCAGAGCCATAACGGCTGAGCTCTGGAAGCGCAGGTCGGTCTTGAAGTCCTGAGCGATCTCCCGGACCAGGCGCTGGAAAGGCAGTTTGCGGATGAGCAGCTCGGTGGATTTCTGGTAGCGGCGGATCTCGCGGAGAGCGACTGTGCCGGGCCGATAACGGTGAGGTTTCTTGACTCCGCCGGTAGCAGGAGCGCTCTTCCTGGCTGCCTTGGTGGCCAGCTGCTTGCGGGGAGCCTTCCCTCCGGTGGATTTACGGGCGGTCTGCTTGGTACGGGCCATACTGTATCAGTTCAAGAAACCAAAAGTGTAACTGCAGCAGCGGGAAACCCGGATTTTTATAGGCACAAGCTCACATTGATTGGCTAACTATAAACACGCCCCTGTCTTCCCAGCAAATCCATGTCACTTTGTAGAGTGCCGCGTAAATTCTTCTATGCCATTGGCTAATTCAAACAGATCCCTCTTCTACATGTTAATCGTTGTAGACTCACTGATAACGGTTGGATTTCAGGCTGCGGCCAATATAGCGAGACCGACGCGGGTTACCGGGTGGGGTTTCTGTGATTTATTTGCTACAATGTCCATTTACCTTTCCAGAATGTGAAATGATTCCGCTCGACCGGGACTATATCGAATCATTTTTAGCCCTGAGGAGATTCAGGAAGACGAGATGTCGCCCGGATCAAAAGAACATGATCATGTGATTGGGCGACATCTAGTGGTGGTTTTTGCACGTTTGTAGCTTCCTCCACTCAATAGCACTAACACTGAATCCTTATATGGATCTCTAGTCTGTGTAACCGCTATGGGCAGAATAATCTAAATCTTCTTGGCTTTAGCGGCGGGTTCAGCCGGGGGAGGAGCGGTCTCGGCCATTCTAAGATCTAAACTCGCACTGATACAAATGGAACAAAATATTTCGATTTGTTCTGCCGCGTCCTCCTTATATACACATCTCCTGTGCCCTGATTGGTCACGTGTCTGTATATAACTTCCTTTCTATTGGCTGATTCTTATTTCCCCGCTCCTTCACTCTGTCCCTAGTCTCTAACCTGTAGCGCGGAGGTGCCTGTGAGGCTGAATATTGGGATCATATTTCTATTGGCTCTGAGTAGAAATGGGCCCCAGTTTGTATGGGATCGGTGTCTCCAGTAAGTGGGCGTGTCTGTGCCGCCGATTCTCATTCTATTGGCTGCTGCATATATTGCCCAGAGCAGCTCCTGGGAAGTCAGGCTGGGGGAGGGGATGAGACAAAGAGTAACACACTCTGGGCTGCATCTGCCACAATAACAATTCCATTTGGAAATGACATTCCAGGCTGAATGGCGGCTTATTGGACATGAGGAAAGTATAAGGGTTTCTGTACCATGTGCTGCTCCCCCTCATAGTTCTACTCAACCAGTTATTTGTTATATTCAATATGGCAGCTTCCCTTCCAGCAGGAGTCTGTGCCCTTTAAAAGGGAATGTTCACCTTGTGCAAAGCCCTTCTAAAGTGAAAAGACTTTGCAAAATAAACACTTTCCCTATTGCAATGGTAAAGCGAAAAAAATAAAACCCATATATTTTCAATGTAATTAATACACAAAGTGAGACCCTTGAGCACGTTTGGTTTCCCCCATCCTCCTCCTTATTAATGCCGAGACTGGAAGCAGCTATAGGAGGAGCTTTGCTACTTTCCTCCTTGACATTTTCTGCTTTGCTGCAAATTGACTTTGGGAAAGTGTAATTACATCATGGAAATTATTGGGGGGGTTTTTTTTCTTCTTCAAGTATTTCAATGAGAAAAATGTTTCTATTGCAAAGTCGAATCATTTTGGTTGGACTTTATAAGCGAGTGCATTGAGTATATATTTATATTGTGGAACTGCAGCTCTTACACAATGAAACCCCTACACATGAGCACTTTAATCAGCAGCAGATCAGTCAGACAAGTGAGGTCTGTATGAATCCATTGTTTGCTGTAAGAGGACATTATATTGTAGATAAGATAGTAATATACAGTGTATATATATATATATATATATATATATCTGAGGATAATTATTATATAGATGTAGTGCCAATAGTAAGTGCCCATAAGCTGCTGGTTAATAGAAGGGGCACCCATTAGGCCAGGCTGATATAAAATGTCCTGCCCAAGCAATATGTAGCCACAAATTGGACACTTAGGGGCCGATTCACTAACTTCGAGTGAAGGATTCGAAGTTAAAAAACGTTGAATTTCGAAGGTTTTTTTTGGGCTACTTCGACCATTGAATGGGCTACTTCGACCTTCAACTACGACTACGACTTTGAATCGAAGGATTCGAAGTAAAAATCGTTCGACTATTCGACCATTCGACCATTCGATAGTCGAAGTACTGTCTCTTTAAAAAATACTTTGACCCCCTAGTTCGCCATCTAAAAGCTACCAAAGTCAATGTTAGCCTATGGGGAAGGTCCCCATAGGCTTGGCTAACTTTTTTTGATCAAAGGATATTCCTTCGATCGTTGGATTTAAATCCTTCTAATCGTTCGATTCGAAGGATTTAATCGTTCGATTCGAAGGATTTAATCGTTCGATCGAAGGAATTATCCTTCGATCATTCGATCGAACGATCTGCGCTAAATCCTTCGACTTCGATATTCGAAGTCGAAGGATTTTAATTCCTAGTCGAATATCGAGGGTTCATTAACCCTTGATATTCGACCCTTGGTGAATCGGCCTTTTACTGTATCTATCAGACAGGTTTGACAATCCAAACCTGGCAATGGGGTCCTTGTCCAACTGATTTTCCTCATCAGACAGGTCTTCATAGTGCAAAATGCCAACTATCAGTTATTTAAAAAACATGAAAAAAAGAAATTAGTAAAGTAGGGAACATGCAGTAAAAGATGAACCTTAAACAAAAATGAAGAAATTTATCAAATTGAAAGAATTGGGGGGGGGGGGGGGTCAGAGGATTGAGCAATGTGAAATGATTCCAGAAGGAACTGCCTTGAGAACAGCCAGGGATGACCAGATGTGAGTCTTCATCAGTTAACCCCTTCTGCCCCCTCTTGACCATTAACCCCTGGAAAGCAAAGGAGAACCAGTCACATCTGAATAGGAGAGACCGGAATATAAAGAGGAGTAATAAAAAGTAGCAATAACAATAAATGTCTAGCCTTACAGAGCATTTGTTTTTAGATGGGGTCAGTGACCCCCATTTAAAATCTGGAAAGAATAAAAATGTGGCCACAAAATTGTGTAATTGTGCATATGTGTGTCTACACTTGGCGAATAGCGTGTTATGTGTGCAGCTGTATATATGTGCAAATGCTGTGAATGTGTAAAAAAGCGTATTAGTGTAAAAAGTGTATGTTTGTGTGTGACACTAACCTGGGGTAGGAGGAGCAGATCCGTCTGGAGGGATCCCAGGAAGGGAGGCAGGATCCAGGGTGTTGGTACAGGGGGTTCCAGGAAGTGAGTGCACCAGCAGGACACATAGTTTCCACTTGACTGCTGCTGCCTTGGGGCCCCTGAGTGATTCTGCCCCAGGGGTCACTCGTTCCCTCACTCTGCTCATTGTCTAGGGGCTAGAGGGTGCTCCTCCACTCCCCAATGTGGAAGTGCTGTACATCGTAGAATCTAGGATCTATGGCACTTAAGCGGGGTCGGACTGGCCTGCTGGGGCCAGGGAGAAAACCCCGTGGGCCCCAGACTTGGTGGGCCCCTAGACAATGGTAAATAAAGCGATTAGGGATGGGCAAATTTTTTTGCCTTGTTTCGCCGAAAAAATGACACCCATAGACTTGTATGGCATTGTGCGTCAAAATAAAAAGACGCACGTCAAAAAAAAAATTTTGACACCCATAGACTTTCTTGGGGGTCGGCGAGATGTCGATGGTGGTGAATTTTTGGAGAAAAAAAACGGGTCAAATTCACCCATCCCTAAAAGCGATGCCTAACCTTGCCTCCATTAACGTAAATTCATAGCCGCTGCCATATGGTCTCTTGCATTCTGTAACTGCAGCCAGTAATAGTGAGTAACGTGTGGGAAGATTGGACTGCCTGAGCCCCTGTAGTTCTTATCTCATGTGTAAGATGTACTGATAGAAGTGTGCGCTCCTGCTCGCTGCTGCTTGGGGCTGTGGTAAAAGATCTTATTGTTGCTGTCTATGGATTTATGTTACCGGGGCAAGGCTCTTGCACTTATTTATTAACATTCCACTTAAAACCATACATATGTGAAGAGGCCAGGGCAGGAGATACAATGGAAAGCTTTGCCAAAAGATTTAGGCAGGAGGAGTTTCATTCTGAAGAAAAAGGGGATAGTGAGAGATACAGATAAAATGTGTATTGAGGAATAGTAAAGTTAGAACAATATGTAAAAGTAAAAAGAAATGCTGACAAAAAAGATAACAAAAGAGTAAAGAAAGACACAGATGTGTAAGACAATGGATAGAAAAGCAGAACAGAAAAGAAACACATAAGGTTTGTAGCATGTTGCTTTTAGACATTTTATATTTCTATATACAGGTATGGGGCCCATTATCCAGAAAGCTCCTAATTACGGAAAGGCCGTCTCCCATAGACTCCATTTTATCCAAAAGATCCAAATTTTTTAAAATGATGTCCCTTTTCTGTGTAATAATAAAACAGTAGCTTGTACTTGATCCCAACTAAGATATAATTAATCCCTCTTGGGTTTATTTAATGTTTACATGATTTTCTAGTAGACTTAAGGTATAAAGATTTAAATTACGGAAAGATACGTTATCCAGAATGCTCGAGACCTGGAGTTTTCTAGATAACCGGTCCCATATCTGTGCACTTATACGTATAATGTGGGCCTTTGCCCAGGGTAACGTGTTCACAGCAATGTGCTTGTTTGTCCATGTTGGGGGAACTTCCGGTACATCTTAAAGGGATCCTGTCATCGGAAAACATGTTTTTTTCAAAACACATCAGTTAATAGTGCTACTCCAGCAGAATTCTGCACTGAAATCCATTTCTCAAAAGAGCAAACAGATTTTTTTTATATTCAATTTTGAAATCTGACATGGGGCTAGACATATTGTCAATTTCCCAGCTGCCCCCAGTCATATGACTTGTGCCTGCACTTTAGGAGAGAAATGCTTTCTGGCAGGCTGCTGTTTTTCCTTCTCAATGTAACTGAATGTGTCTCAGTGGGACATGGGTTTTTACTATTGAGTGTTGTTCTTAGATCTACCAGGCAGCTGTTATCTTGTGTTAGGGAGCTGCTATCTGGTTACCTTCCCATTGTTCTGTTGTTAGGCTGCTGGGGGGGAAAAGGGAGGGGGGTGATATTACTCCACCTTGCAGTACAGCAGTAAAGAGTGATTGAAGTTTATCAGAGCACAAGTCACATGACTTGGGGCAGCTGGGAAATTGACAAAATGTCTAGCCCCATGTCAGATTTCAAAATTGAATATAAAAAAATCTGTTTGCTCTTTTGAGAAATGGATTTCAGTGCAGAATTCTGCTGGAGCAGCACTATTAACTGATTCATTTTGAATTTTTTTTTTTCCCATGACAGTATCCCTTTAAGTTCTTTAGTGATTGGCAGGAGATCCATATAGTGTCAGCTGTTTGAATGTGTTGTCTTATAGTTGCTGCCTCAGTCCAGGTGTCCTTGCTGGTTAGACAGCAGCCACTGTATAGTTTCTTGGTTCTCATGTATATAATATATGTGATATATCTTATGAATATAACGCATGACTCGGTATAATGCACTATTAGGTGTCAGTATCCACTGCCTCTCACTTTGCACAGGGGGTGCCAGTACCCACTGAATCTAATTTTATATAATGCTCTTTATAATGTGCTTGGGTGTGATTATTCATTGTTTCTAACCGTGTATAATATACTTGGAGGTTACTGCCTCTATACATTTACTGCAGTGATTTCTGGGATTATTGCTGATCATCTATTTTCTAAGGTGATCAATGGCATTTCTGGGGTTAATCACTTATCCATTTATTCAGTGACCACCAGCATTTTATTTAATTGTTTTTAGTTTGATTTAATTAGATGTGTTGCCCACATTACTGCCCATTCATTCCAAAAATCCTAACTCAAAAAATAATTTGGTGACTGCTGACATTGAACAATAGATGTGCATTAGATACTTTAGTTGCAGATAATCATTTTGTTTTGTGCTGGAATCTGGTTTGTGGGGTCTCTTACTCACTGGCGTTTAGGTGCCGAATGCAGGAAAAATGCAGCATGTTGCGTCTCAATCTGCGTTCGGCGCCTACACGCGTCTGAGTGAGTACAGCCCCATTTGAAATAATGACATGCGTCTATTCCTGCACTCCCCTGTGGCTGAACGCCAAAAAACGGAACGCAGGGGAGCGCAGGTCAGAACGCCAGTGAGTAAGAGCCCTAACAAGCCACTCTTACATTTCAAGGTCCAGAACTTTCCCAATCATCCGGTACTGGTGTGTGTGTGGGGGGGGGGGTTGGTGCCGGCCCTTCACATGAGGTTTCCTGGTGGGCCCCAGTCAGACACTGCACTTAAATCCCTTTATCCACAGAGTATAGATTTTACGATCTGTGGCACTTGAAGGGTTAATGCTGAAGCTAAACGTAAGGAGTGGCAATGGTATTTAAAGGAAACATTTAGTGTAAAAAACAAGAATGTACCAGTGCATTATACTCATTTAGATATAGAAGAATTGTGCTTAAAAAAGTAGTGTTTCAGGCTGAGTTATTGAATATTTCTGCAAAAACCCTAATAATCCCTCCCTTCTCTTCCACTTGCTGCTCCCTGAATTCCCAGGCTGTGCACTCAGCTCACTGCACTGTAGGACAGGAACCAATCAGCAGCTAGCAGGACCTGATAGGGAACTGAAGCCTGTCTGTGCTTGTGTGACTGCAGGGCTGTGATTGGCTGTCCCCCTCCTACTGTGCTTCTGGCAGGGACCGTTCGGACACGCCCACCCCTCATTTGAAACACAGACAGGGACCAGAGAACATCTGATCCCTGAAATCACTCTTTAAGATCTACCATTTATTTTGCCATTAGTACCGATATGCACTAAGACAGTTGGGTCATGCCCAGCCCCACCCAATAATTTGTCCATCCGATCAACCACATGCCGAACCCTGGCACCAGGTAGACAGCAAACTGTTCAGTTGTAGTGAAATTAACCTATCCACTTTCCCTACAACCACAATCTGCTTAGGCCTGACTCTACTCTCCTCCCCACCACTACTAGAGAAACTCGTCTCCCGGCTGTTAGAGATCAACCCCATCTAGAATTTCCAATCCAGAGTTCATACCCATCATCTTCACATAATCTGGCAAATTTGTTGCGATGTATAAGATCCGAATCAGCCTCCATTTTCCTTTTGCCCACCTTAGATCTAACTGTCACCCAGCTAGCTGCCTCAATATCCTGCTGCTGTTCTGTTCCCCCCAAACAATCTGACCCCGCTAGGTCCTGCTCAGTGAGTAAGAGACTCCTTTCAAGATGGTCAATCGACCGCAGAGTTGCAATTTGTTGCTCTAGTGACTCTAACTTGAGCCTCCAAAGTGGCAATTTGCTCACAACCACCACAGAGGTAAGTATTGTGGATCTCTTGTTCCAAATCTCTTGTACATATGGCAGACTGTGCACTGAGTCAGACCTTCAATCTTGCTAGCACTTAGTGTCCCAGTTACAGATCAAAACAAGAAAAATAAAAATTAGGGTTTAGAACAAACTTTTGACCTAGTTTGAACCTCCTTTAGTTATATCCAACTCTCTCTCTGAGTGGGCACCATGTTCCTCTGCGTCATGTGGTGGGGCTCACCAGGTTTTTTCCCTGTGTTCTGTTGGCCTAGTCCGACCCTTCAAAACATGTTACAATGGAGACGAGTATTGTATGCTCCACTTGATGATGGAGGCGGTGTGACCAAATGACATCACAGGTATTTTCCACATAATTCATTGGTTTATTTGAAGGCAGGTTCTGCATCAGTAAATATATTTCCTTACGTTACCTGGCAGATTGCCGTTGATGAAGTGAGGTAAGCCCACCGCTCATTTCAAACATAGATTATCTATAGGGAGCTCCAATAAAAGGGCAGTTTTTAAATATTTAGTGCCCAAGGGACTACAAACATACATTGCTAGATAGGCTGAAAGCATGTGCAATGCAGAATATATGATGAATGGAACTTTAGTTGCATTCTAGGTCCCTGATGAGAGCTCTGTTGTGACTCTTCAGTGACTGGTACAGTTCATCTTTCTCTGGTTGCCCCCAGGACCTGACACAGTCATAGAGTTGTCTCATCTTTTCCTGGGAGGTTCCCTTGCTCCGCACAGTGTTATACTGCTCCTGGCTCAGGATATTACATGTCAGAAGCTCATCCAGGACTGGATCCATATGAGATGTTCTGGCGATCAGCACCTTACAGTGTCTGTCAACAAAATGCTGCCCATCTGTGGGACACAAGGAAAACCCATGGAATCTTCTCTGTACAATCTATGTAACTATATAACTAATATATAATGTTCAATAATGTTAATATATTATGTCATCTTACCCCATTGGAGATTATGTTTAAAAGACCAGTAACGTCAAACATTTTTACAAAAAAATTTGTTAGAATACAACGAAAAAAATACACCAACACAAATTTAAATTTAAAATAGCAAAGCCTTTATTAACAAATAACTTACAGAAACTCCACTTCCTGTCCTCTTCAGAAACGGTGAAAGGGCGACCATCGATCTGCAGCGCTCGGTTTATCCTCCTGGCTATACACTGACAGCGTGTCCTCTGCCCAATCGCCTTCTCCAGCTCTTCGTCATCCAGCAGCAGTAGGAAGGCAATGTCTCCAAACCCCGCTCCTCGAATGCAGCCCTGACTGCCGACCCCCATGCCCATCCGTCACTCTCAAGGCACATGAAATCAATAAAGTAAATAAAATAACCCCGGCTCTTTGCAGGTCCGCATTGAGTTCATTAGGAGGCTGCACCGCTCCAGGGCGAAAGCCTGTCCCCCCCAAATCCTGCTGGCTGCTTAACGATTCAGCCTTCAGCAGCCCAACAGCAGTTTGACAGAGGAAGCAGCAGCTGCAGGCGGGGGCAGCACGGCTCACCAAGAGAAGCTCGTCCTCCTGGGGTTGCCGGCTCAGTGTTGGACACATTCTTTTCCGGCTGCTTTGTTTCATTCATAGTCAGCCGCCAGCTGCCTTGACAGTGAAGGAGTGGGCACGGGGGTCGGCAGTCAGGGCTGCATTCCTGGAGTGGAGGAGCGGGGTTTGGAGACATCCCCTTCCTACTAGATGAAGAAGAGCTGGAGAAGGCAATCGGGCAGAGGACATACTGTCAGTGTATAGCCAGGAGGAGAAATCGAGCGCTGCAGATGGATGGTTGCCCTTTCTGATGAGGACAAGAAGTGGAGTTTCTGTAAGTTATTTCTTAATAAAGGCTTTGCTATTTTGAATTTTAATTTGTGTTGGTGTTTTTTTTATCGTTGTATTAGAACGAATTTTTTTGTAAAAAATTTTGACGTTACTGGTCCTTTAACTCAGGGCAGCATTTCACAGGTTGGCACCCTCTGTTTGGTTAAATTTACTTGGGAAGATTCTCCTGATCTGTTTATTGGCCTGACATGCTGAATCTTCTATATGTTTTCTTAAGATTTCAACCAAAGGGGCAGTTACAAAGCAGCCCATATGTAAGTTATGTTTGAGCTTCTACCTGGGCAAAAATCCATAGGTACAACCGTTATTGGTCTTTTAGGTCATACACTTGGATAAATGTTAGCATGGAGGATCAACCTGCAGGACAAGCAATTTGTCCAGAGATAAATAAGATTATTTTTTTTTAATCCAATATAAGTATAAATCGCTTATAAAATATGAGGTTCATATAAATAACGCTAAAACAAGATCTCTGACAAGAGATGGCAAAACCATTTCTACATAAAAATCCCATTATTCACAACTAATCCCATTATTCCATCCTATGGCCCATCTGGCTCTTAGCATCCATAGCTATCCCCCATTCCAGTAGCTTAAAAAAATGTTACGCATGTAAAGATTAAACAGTGACCAAATACAGTGAAAAGAATATCAGAGTGGAGAAACCTACCAGAAGCCTTGTTGGATACTGATCCGAGTCTTGATCCTAAATCTTCTGAAAACAAAAAGCAAAGGGAGTATTAAAGGAGACATAGGGCAGATTTATCAAAGGTCGAGGTGAATTTCCGAATTAAAAAAATTCTAATTTCGTGTACTTCGACTAGGGAATAGTCCTAATTCGATTTGAATTTGAAAAAAATGTAAAAATTCGAATATCAAATTAATCATATTGCCTCTTTACAAATTCGATTCGACCATTCGCCATCTAAAACCTGCCGAATTGCTGTTTTAGCCTATGGGGGACCTCCTAGAACCTATTTGATTTATCAAAGTCCACCAATTGACTCCAAAACTTCAAATGGAATTCGATCGAATGCACTATTCCTTCGATTCATACGATTTAAATTCGGCCGAATATGGACCTATTCAATCAAAAACTGACCTTTTCGTCCAAAAAAACAAAAAAAAAAAACCTTTGACTTAATTTCGGTTGGTCTTTTAGAATTCGATATTCGAAGTTTTTTCAATTCGAAATTCGACCCTTGATAAGTATGCCCCATATTGCGGGAAAAACAAGAATGTGTCAGTGCATTATACTCTTTAATATATAGGAGGAATGTGCTTTAAAATGTAGTATTTTGGGCTGTCATCTTGAAAAATTCCCTCGGTTCCACTTGCTTTTGCCTCCTTTCCCAGGCTGTGCAGGGGAGCCTGCAGCACTCAGCTCACTGCACTGTAGGACAGGAACCAATCAGCAGCTAGCAGGACCTGATAGGGAACTGAAGCCTGTCTGTGCTTGTGTGACTGCAGGGCTGTGATTGGCTGTCCCCCTCCTACTGTGCTTCTGGCAGGGACACGCCCACCCCTCATTTGAAACACAAACAGGGACCAGAGAACATCTATAGGGAGCTCCAATAAAGGGGCTATTTTTGAAGGCAATATTAATTCACAGCCAAAAGTAAAACCCCCTTCAGGTTCTTCTCCAATGCATGAAAAACGCTGGTGGAGAATTGACCCCACCTGAATGTCATAGGGGCAAGGGCTAATGGTAATGTATGATGATTACCTCTCCTCAGTAGAGCATCCCAAATAGCTTTTTGGCTTTCTCTGCATGTCAAAGTCAAGGGGATCTCATCAGAAACATCCAGCAGGTAGATCTCACTGTAAGGGTACATCATTGGGTTGCCATTGAATCTCAGCTTTAGGTCCTAGAATACAATCATAAATACCAATAAATATACACAGATTAGGTGCCATGTGGTAAGAGACACAGTAGGGAGGAGGTCCCTGACCCATACAGCTTACAGTCTGGCCGGTTCACCTTCAAGTTAACTTTTAGTATGTAGTAGAATGGCCAGTTCTAAGCAATTTTTCAGTTGGTCTTCATTTATTTTTTATAGTTTTTTTAATTATTTGCCGTTTTCGTCGGACTCTTTCCTGATTTCAGATGGGGGTCACTGACCCCATCTACAGACAAATAATTTATAAGGCTACAAATGCTACTTCTTATTACGCATCTTTCTATTCAGACGTCTCCTATTCATATTCCAGTATCTCATTCAAAGCAGTGCATAGTTGCTAGGGTAATTTGGACCCTAGCAACCAAATTGCTAATATTTCAAACTGGAGAGCTGCTGAATAAAAAGCTAAATAACGCAAAAACCACAAATAATAAAAAAAAATTAAAACCAATTACAAATTGTCTTGAATATCACTCTCTAGATCATACTAAAATGTAATTTAGAGGTGAACGACCCCTTTAACAGGCAGGCATTACAGAGATTTTACCTGGGGATGAACAGGTGAAGCAGATGGATTCTAGCGGCAGAGTGTAAGACTGATTGCAGGAGAGAGAGAGAGATTGTGAGACAGGTTAGTAGGAGATTGCAATCCTACAAGAGAGGATAAGGGCATGGATTTGTGTTTTATTTTTACTTGCAGAAGAAACAACAGCAGGTTTTGCAGTGGTGCATGTTTGGAGAAGAAGAGGGAAAAGTCAATGAGCCAAATTATTAGGGTAACTGGTCATACCAATGTAGGCATGTTATAATTTAGACACCCTCACATATTATTGGCAGGCACATCCTAAAGGTTTTAGACACCTAAATGAGTCCTAATGGGGACTTGTATCATTGTGCTGCTTATGTAAGCCCTTGTAGTTCTCACAGTGTACTGTAGATGGTGCTATAGTATAAAGGTCTAGGTCGATTGCTTTAGCCCTTACCAAGCAGGCAGAAAGGGAATAGGTAGTGGAACCTAGGGGCTTAGGCCCTAGTAAAGCGGATAGCTATACTCTGTCATAGATCACTTTATGAGTGATAGATAGGTTAGATTGTTGAGCAGCTCAAGGCTCCGACGAGTAGAGATGGCGCGAACTGTTCGCCGGCGAACTTGTTCGCGCGAACATCGGGTGTTCGCGCTCACCGGAAGTTCGCGAACATCGCGCGACGTTCGCCATTTTGGGTTCGCCATTGTTGGCGCTTTTTTTTGCCCTCTCACCCCAGACCAGCAGGTACATGGCAGCCAATCAGGAAGCTCTCCCCTGGACCACTCCCCTTCCCTATAAAAACCGAAGCCCTGCAGCGTTTTTTCACTCTGCCTGTGTGTGCTGAAGAGATAGTGTAGGGAGAGAGCTGCTGCCTGTTAGTGATTTCAGGGACAGTTGAAAGTTTGCTGGCTAGTAATCGTTTTGATACTGCTCTGTTATTGGAGGGACAGAAGTCTGCAGGGGTTTGAGGGACATTTAAGCTTAGGTAGCTTTGCTGGCTAGTAATCTACCTTCTACTGCAGTGCTCTGTATGTAGCTGCAGTGGGCAGCTGTCCTGCTTCTGATCTCATCTGCTGACTGCTGCAATAACAGTAGTCCTTGTAAGGACTGCTTTTATTTATTTTTTTGTTCCAATACAGAGCAGTATCAAGCAGATTACTAGCCAGCAAACTTACTATCATCTGTCCCTGAAATCACTAACAGCTCTCCCCCTACACTATCTCTTCCAAGCACACACAGGCAGATTTTTCAGATACATTTTTGCCCTTGATCCCCCTCTGGCATGCCACTGTCCAGGTCGTTGCACCCTTTAAACAACTTTAAAATCATTTTTCTGGCCAGAAATGTCTTTTTTAGATGTTAAAGTTCGCCTTCCCATTGAAGTCTATGGGGTTCGCGAACCGTTCGCGAACCGCTCGCATTTTTGCGCAAGTTCGCGAATATGTTCGCGAACTTTTTTTCCGACGTTCGCTACATCCCTACCGACGAGGAGAGTCAGAGGGATTAAGATCCTGGGTACTAATAACCCAGAAGTAGGGACTAAGTGCATAGATTTAGGGATGGTAGAATTTCTCCTAGGTTCCACTTTGGGCACAGGCTGAAAGCTGTGGTACCTTCTCTACTGCTACTTAACTACTGCTGTAACGGTTTTGTTAGCAAAAGCTGCAAACAGAGGTTAGAAAAGTAGGAGGAGAACGAAGAAGCAGTTTTATTGTGGAAGAGAATAGAGTTTATAATAAAGGAGACATTTTATGTAAAAAAAAACACAAATGTAAAAGTGCATTATTCCAATTTAGATATAGAAGAATTGTGCTTAAAAAAGTAGTGTTTCAGGCTGATTTATTGAATATTCCTGCAAAAACCCTAATAATCCCTCCCTTCTCTTCCACTTGCTGCTCCCTGAATTCCCAGGCTGTGCACTCAGCTCACTGCACTGTAGGACAGGAACCAATCAGCAGCTAGCAGGACCTGATAGGGAACTGAAGCCTGTCTGTGCTTGTGTGACTGCAGGGCTGTGATTGGCTGTCCGTCTCCTACTGTGCTTCTGGCAGGGACCGTTAGGACACACCCACCCCTCATTTGAAACACAGACAGGGACCAGAGAACATCTATAGGGAGCTCCAATAAAGGGGCTATTTTTAAAGATAATATTAATGTTTAGCCCCATGTAAAAGCAACACCATATATTACTTATAATTGCCTACACAATTAGGGTTTTTTTCCATGTATCCTATGTCTCCTTTAAAGGTAAACTATACCCCCCAAACAATGTAGGTCTCTATTAAAAGATACTGAGTAAAACAGCTCATATGTAAAACCCTGCTTCATGTAAATGAACCATTATCATAATAATATACTTTTTTAGTAGTATGTGCCATTGGGTAATCATAAATAGAAAATTGCTATTTTAAAAAATAAGGGCCGCCCCCTGAGATCGTAAGATTCACTGTGCACACATACAAACCACATGTAAGGTCACATGAGCCAATTAACAGACAGAGTTCTGCCTTTTGCTTCCTCACTTCTTCCTGTTACAGTTAGTGTTGTAGTATTTCTGGTCAGGTGATCTCTGAGGCAGCACAGATAGAGTCACGAAATGGTGGTTCAAGGCAAGAGATGTAAAAGGGCAATATTTATGTAAATATATATTCCAGTTTGGTAAGATTCTTTAATATGTCATTCAATTTGATATAAACTATCTGTTGCTTAAGTATTCATTTTGGGGGTATAGTTTTCCTTTAAGGTCACCCTCAGTCCCACCCTCCTCACCTCCTGCTGAAAATGTGATGCAGTTGCCACCACAATCTTAGGACACTTTTCTTTAAAGACATGGCCTTGAAGTCAAATAAAAATACCCTCTCTGTATCCACCACTATACCAAGGACTAGAAACATAATTGGACTTTTCCACAGTCAATATTCAAACCCAATTCTTGCAAAGCTGACATTATCATCAAATTCAGATTTCTTCCCACCAATTCTTGAGATTTACTTCTTATTAGGAGGTTGTCCAAGTAGGACAATACTAAGACACCTTGTAACATAGGTTCAATGAATTCTCGTAGCCCTCTACTGGACCTGTTTATTGGCTACACATGCAGACCATGGTTTGCCTTGAAAAAAGAAATTGAATGAGGTCGCAGAATTTGTGTTGAAAGGACTGGAAAGCATAAACATTGGAAAACTTTCATCTCCAGCTCTGGTCCAACCTCTTAGGCTTATTTTGAGGAAGCAGATTACTCTTCCTTCCAGTAGTGCTCTAACTGCCAATCTTGAAACTAAATTAGTGAGTTTTTTTAAGCAAAAGAACAAAATATCTAGCCACAAATTGTGTGGCATCCAGGGCTGTGCCTCCATATAATATAAAGATTTGCTTCTCTGATTACTGAACTGACAGGTCCCTTCCTCTGCTGCACAGTCCATGACCACCTCTGCTATGTGGTCAGTCCATAACTCCATGGCCTTATTTTCACCAGTGGCTTTGGGGGTCTCTTCATCTGCTTGTCATTCTGATTCTGACTGGGATTGTGGTGGTGTTTTGACAGACTGCACTAGACAAGGGGAAAAAACCCCTAGGAAACATTTTTATCTAATTTATTCCATTTGGATTACACAGTTTGACCCCTTGTTCTTAGGAGAAATCCTTATGCAATTTAAAAAGAGTTTTACTCCCATCTCTAGGTTCCTGGTTACCTTACAGATATAGTATCTGGACCATTGCTTCAATTAAGGAAAAATGCACCTTGAGAAAAAAAATGCACCTTCTGAGGAAGAACCCTCATCAGAAGATAACTCCAACACATCTTTTTCTTCCTCCTCGTCTAGGGCCCTGTCAGTAAGCAGATCTGTATTGGAAAAATGGCCATAGACAAACCCCAACCCAGTGATACAAATGTAGATAATTAATTGGATAGTAGTGAGATATTTTGCAAGCCATTCAGTGTTCTAGCCCATGCAAGTGCCTGTAAAGATTGAAAGGAGGACAACCTGTTCTGGGGAGGGTGTTGTCTCACACTAGAGTGGCTGCCTGCCAATTGGTGTCCTCTATCATCATCATGTGGGAAAGAAGAACTAAAATAAACCCAAAAAAGGTGAAAAGTAAAATTAGATGCTCATAGAGCTGCCCTGGTCTCTATAAAAACTTAAAAAAGTGAGTAAGGTAGGACAAAGTGCCCGGAGTATAGGGGAGGATAGAATTAGTTTAAATATTAAAATAACAGACATCTTCTAGTCTGGATTGGGTTTGTGCTCCACAGTGTACAAAATATTTTCTGGGAAAACTTTTGGGGAAAAAGATGATCTATGCAGCATTGCTTCCCCCACCATAAGACTTACTTGAGCAAAACTCACCTTTGGATTTATTCTTACAGTCTTTGGTCCTCCCACAATATATCTTCTCCTACTATACACAGTGTTTGTCTGAGGAGGTTTGGAAACCCAGGAAAATCCATTTTCATTCTCCTTCTTGTGCAGTTCCTACACACACACACAAGCATTAATAATCATTGCAAAAACACACAGGAGGGATAAAAGTGACTTACCTTCAGTAATGAGGGGTCCTGTGGCATGAAGTACAGGTGGAGGGTACAACCAGTAATGTATCGGCTGTATATAAAGACGGCTCCGTGAGTCGGAATTCTTTTTCTAAATATGCCAGGCAAAGTTCTTATCATAATGACCCCGACTGGGGAGAAGGTTGGCTGTTTTAGTACAACATAAAATGGCAGAACTTCAGATGGTGTCTCCAGTACCATATTATCATCTTTGTAATGTGCCACTTTAAACCGCTTAGTATCAATGTGCACTCCTGTTGGAAAAACTAACAGTTACCTTCCAGCAAAACCCCTCAAAGAGCCATGAGTCATGCCTGATACCCTTAAGACCCCATCAATGCTTCTGCTTTGATCCCCACCCCACAATTAATGTTGGTCTACTATAGCCTTGCTCCAAAATCCACAAACACCTCTGTGCCCACTTGTGTCTCAGTCCTCTCTTTCTCAAATCCATGCCATCTCGGTCTTGCTCTTCATCTCCCAAAAAATTCACTGCCCACTTCTTCCTAATTTTTCATGGTCTCTGTCTGTTTTCATCTGTCCAGAACAGATCTTTGCCTTCTGCCACATCTTCCCCAATGTCCCTGATCACCATAGCTTTGCCAACCCAGAGGTCTGTCTACTGATCCATTGTCCCTCCTACCCACACCCCACTCTGTCCAATACCCTTCTAATGTATATCCAGCTTTATGTTTCAGGCCTTATTAAATATTAGCTGATCAATGTGGAACCTACCCCTCAGACACACATAGTGAGGCAGATACACCGCTAATACCTCCCCATGTTTTATAGTGATGTTGAAAAGAGGGCTGACAATGTCACATGAGTATTTCTGCAGGTGTATCAAATAGTCTTCCCAGGAACTGAGCTCAAATTCAATACTGGTTGGGGATTCCACACAGAACTGTATTCCAGTTTCAGAGCAGCAGAACCGACCTTTATATGGCAACTCCAGTCTGTAAGGGAATATCCAGTGGCAATTACACTCATCATCTTTACAGGGGGGGTTAAGTTTAGTTTCTATAAGGATGTAAATGAAAAGCTGCAGGCTGAGTTAAACAGTGAACACTGAGTATCACTCATGTATTATAAGGGATAATGTACCCCCTACTGTAAATGATAAGGATATTAGACATCACTGAGGGGTTGTTCTGTGACCATATAAAGGCACAAGTCTGCAGACTGAGTTATACAGGGAACTCTGAGTATCACTCATGTATTATAAGGTATAATGTACCCCCTACTGTAAATGATAAGGATATTAGAAGTCACTGAGGGGTTGTTCTGTGACCATATAAAGGCACAAGGCTGCAGGCTGAGTTATACAGGGAACTCTGAGTATCACTCATGTATTATAAGGGATAATGTACCCCCTACTGTAAATGATAAGGATATTAGAAGTCACTGAGGGGTTGTTCTGTGACCATATAAAGGCACAAGGCTACAGGCTGAGTTATACAGGGAACTCTGAGTATCACTCATGTATTATAAGGGATAATGTACCCCCTACTGTAAATGATAAGGATATTAGAAGTCACTGAGGGGTTGTTCTGTGACCATATAAAGGCACAAGGCTGCAGGCTGAGTTATACAGGGAACTCTGAGTATCACTCATGTATTATAAGGGATAATGTACCCCCTACTGTAAATGATAAGGATATTAGAAGTCACTGAGGGGTTGTTCTGTGACCATATAAAGGCACAAGGCTGCAGCCTGAGTTATAGTAATAAACAAACCAGAATAAACAGATAAGCAGATTCTCGATTATACCTGTATATATCACCGTTTTTTCTTACATGAACATCTATCACATCAGGAACCTGAAATGAGCAAACATTTCTAACAATGATGAGAAGTGGCTTGTAAAACCTTCAGGCAAAGAAAGACAACAAATTGTTTGGGATTTTCCATTTTGGTTGTGTGCAATCACATTAAAACATATACTAATACATTAACCTATGACTTAGCAATAGATAATGTGATATAGCTTTTTATTTAACAATTTAAAGGCCACTATGAGCTTCTGGGTATACAAACAGCATAAGGAAGGACTTACCATTCCACAGAACTGACATTCCATTGCTCTTCCTCTGGGCCAATAACAGGGCTTCTCTACTTGTTCTATTAATTCTTCTTCCAAGCCTCCAGCGGCCCCCTCTTCCAATCCACTGGTGGCCCCCTTTTTAAACCTTCTGGTAGCTTCTTCTTCCATTCCTCCAGCGGCCCCTTCTTCCATTCCTCCAGCGGACACCTCTTCCATTTCTCCAGTGGCCCCTTCTTCCTTTCCTCCAGTGGCCCCCTCTTCCATTCCTCCAGCGGCCCCCTCTTCCATTCCACCAGCGGCCCCCTCTTCCATTCCACCAGCGGCCCCCTCTTCCATTCCACCAGCGGCCCCCTCTTCCATTCCACCAGCGGCCCCCTCTTCCATTCCTCCAGCGGCCCCCTCTTCCATTCCACCAGCGGCCCCCTCTTCCATTCCACCAGCGGCCCCCTCTTCCATTCCACCAGCGGCCCCCTCTTCAAACCTTCTGGTAGCTCCCACTTCCAACCCTACAATATCTCTGCATTTCATTGGTCCACCGGCTCCTTCTTCATAATCTGAAACAGTGCATTAAAGGGCATATATAACATAACTGAAAATCCCCCTAATATTGTAGTAGATATATGGTGCTGGTTTCCCTCTCGGCTAAAAATGATCACAGAGTAGGCCCTGAAAAGAGAGAATGCTGAATTGTAATTCTCTACCCACCTCCTACTTGCTTCTAGCAGGGAATATTAAGACACCCGCACCTCATTAGAAACAAGTACAAGGGAAAGAGGGAGCTCCATTAAATACATTTTTAAAGTTAACAATAACTCTAAACCCCTCAGATCTTGTAGGCAATAATGAATAATACATGGTGCTGGCTTTACACTGGTCTAAACTGTTTGATTGTATCGAATGCTTCTTTTTCTGTTATAGGTTCACCTAAGATCTCTCTGTCTTGGGTCATCAATTTCCGAAGGTCGGACTCTTGTAACAATTGCGATCCATCCTGTGAATCATCTTCTGTGTTTTCATAAAATTTCCTGAAATATTCTGTGAATTCATTTGTAATTTGTTTGGGGTCATGTGTCCATCCATTAGGTGTTTTGATATTTTGTATGAATGTGGGTCGGGTATGCTGTTTAGCTAACTGTGCTAGCAATTTAACTGATTTGTTTCCATATCTCTAGAAATTATTAACTGTATTACTTATTGTTTTGTATGTTTTTTTCCATTAATAAAGTGTCAAAAAGCAACTTTTTTTCTTTGTATTTATTTTTGTCTTCTTGTGGGTTTTTTGTTAATTGTTTTTGTAGGGCATTATATTTTTCATTGTAGCTCTTTTTCTGTTTGATTAAATATGAAGTTATCTGTCCTCTTAATACAGGTTTTGCTGCTGCCCAAAGTAGTTGTGGGTTATCCCAGTGGTCAATGTTGTTGTGTCTATATAATTTGCCCAACTTGTTTTTAAGAATAATTGAAAGTCTTCATTGGCGTTCAGATAGGCCGGAAATCTCCAATTGTATGATTTAGGCTGGGGTGTTTGGAATTTTATGCTAGCTGAGATTGGGACATCGAAAATATCTATATTGCCTATGTTGGCAGAGGATAAGGTTGGTAGCAATGTTTGTGAGATGAATATGTAATCGATTCTTGAGTGTGTGTTACGTATATTTGAGTAAAAGGTGAAATCAGTTGTTATGGGGTGTGTGTGTCTGTATGTGTCTGTATGTGTAGTTTAGTTGTAGGAGTGCACATAGTGTGTGTAGTGGTTTTGCTCTGTTTCATGAGTAAGTGGTTGGTTTACCCAAGACATGCTAGTGTCTCCGACTTGTACGAGGTCTGTAGCCCCCCAGTGTATCACTTCTGTAAAGAAAAATGTATTATCATTAGGGGCATATATATTTACTATTGTATGTAAAGTACAATGAATTTCAAGATTTATCAGTACATATCTACCATTTTTGTTTTAATAAGTTTTCAGTATGTTACATCGGAGGGCTTTGCTAATGAGTAGAGCGAAACCTCTTGATTTCGTTTTGTATGAAGCTTGTATCACTGTAACCATCTATCATTTTACGTTAGATTATCTTTTTGGCACCAGTGAGTCTCCTGTAGGAGGATTATTTGGGCTTTTTCTCTTTTTAGTCTATCAAGTAGTTTTCTACTTTTTATCAGGGAGTTTAAGCCACCACATTCCAAGAAAGTATCTGGTGGTGATTAACAAGTTTTTTCTGATATTTGCCATATTTTAATTAAACTTAGGTAAATTTTATCCCAAACTTTTATATCTAAATGAGTATAATGTACTGGTACATTCTTATTTTTACACAATATGTCTCCTTTAAGCCAATATGTTCCAATATTCTTTACTTCTATTATCATATAGATTATTTAATTTTCCTTGTCTCTTCTATCGGGGCCATCTTGTAACGCAGGGTTAGCTCATATTTAGGAGACATTTTGTGTAAAAAATAAGAATGTACCAGTGCATTATACTCATTTAGATATAGAAGAATTGTGCTTAAAAAAGTAGTGTTTCAGGCTGATTTATTGAATATTTCTGCAAAACCCCTAATAATCCCTCCCTTCTCTTCCACTTGCTGCTCCCTGAATTCCCAGGCTGTGCACTCAGCTCACTGCACTGTAGGACAGGAACCAATCAGCAGCTAGCAGGACCTGATAGGGAACTGAAGCCTGTCTGTGCTTGTGTGACTGCAGGGCTGTGATTGGCTGTCCCCCTCCTACTGTGCTTCTGGCAGGGACACGCCCACCCCTCATTTGAAACACAGACAGGGACCAGAGAACATCTATAGGGAGCTCCAATAAAGGGGCTATTTTTAAAGATAATATTAATGTTTAGCACCATGTAAAAGCAACACCATATATTACTTATAATTGCCTACACAATTAGGGTTTTTTTTTCATTTATTCTATATGTCTCCTTTAACAGTTTTGTGGCTGGGTTGGATTTTTTTTCAAGTTTTTGAGTGAGTCGCTCAAATTTTTGCAGCTTCCAAATGGGAGGGGGGTCACAGGCCCCAGCAAATATAATAAACTACATCTCTGTGAGGCAAAATGTAAACTCTCAGCCCCTAGGACTTTCTTGCCCCCTAGTGGCAGGGTGAGTTAATAATCAGCAGTGTCAGTGAGATCAGTCAGTGAGTCAGTTAATAATCAGCAGTGTCAGTCAGTGAGTCGGGGTGGAATTGATAATTATGTGCTGGACAAGAAACCTGTAGGGGAGAAGCAGCGCTCGGATCTCAGTCCCCCTCGCGCCTGGGAAGTGGTACGGTCCTTTACCTGAAGACCCTTCGTAGTCGGTATCCGAATCAGTCTCTTCACTCCGTGTCCTGCGCTGCACGAAACCGAGCTGCTCCGTTTGTTCCTCTACCGGTCGATTTTTATTGATTGCCTCTCCCGGTGGATTTCTATTGATTGCCTCTCTCGGTCGATTTCTATTGATTGCCTCTCTCGGTCGATTTCTATTGATTGCCTCTCTCGGTCGATTTCTATGGATTGCCTCTACCGGTGGATTTCTATAGATTGCCTCTACCGGTCGATTTCTATTGATTGCCTCTCTCGGTCGATTTCTATTGATTGCCTCTCTCGGTCGATTTCTATGGATTGCCTCTACCGGTGGACTTGGAGTGGAATGTGTGACCTCAAATGAGCCTGTTATCGCTTTGCGGGAACTTCTCCGTAAACTTCTCCGCCTCTTCTTCTTCTTCCAGCAGCAAAACATTTGTGTTGTGTCGGCTGAGATTTGCTTTATCTCTAGGTGTGCGCTGTCTCGATCATGTGTCTTCAGAAATCTTCCCAATAGAAACATGTGACTCTATAATAACCAGTCATTCCCACTGCTGGAAAGTTCATGTAGGAGAGACTCATATCATTCAGTAAATAGATCCCAATAGAAACATGTGACTCTATAACAGGGATCCCCAACCTTTTGAACCTGTGAGCAACATTCAGAAGTAAAAGGAGTTGGGGAGCAACACAAGCAAAAAAAAATGTTCTTGAGGTGTCAAATAAGTGCTGTGATTGGCCATTTGGTAGCCCCTATGTGGATTGTCACCCTACATTGAGACTCTGTTTCTGGTTTTTATACAACCAAAACTTGCTTCCAAGCCTGGAATTTAAAAATAATCTCCTGCTTTGAGGCCACTGAGAGCAACATCCAAGGGGTTGGAGAGCAACATGGTGCTCACGAGCTACTGGTTGGGGATCACTGCTCTATAATAACCAGTCATTCCCACTGCTGGAAGTTCATGTAGGAGAGACTCATATCATTCAGTAAATAGATCCCAATAGAAACATGTGACTCTATATTAACCAGTCATTCCCACTGCTGGAAAGTTCATGTAGGAGAGACTCATATCATTCAGTAAATAGATCCCAATAGAAACATGTGACTCTATAATAACCAGTCCTTCCCACTGCTGGAAAGTTCATGTAGGAGAGACTCATATCATTCAGTAAATAGATCCCAATAGAAACATGTGACTCTATAATAACCAGTCGTTCCCACTGCTGGAAAGTTCATGTAGGAGAGACTCATATCATTCAGTAAATAGATCCCAATAGAAACATGTGACTCTATAATAACCAGTCATTCCCACTGCTGGAAAGTTCACGTAGGAGACTCATATCATTCAGTAAATAGATCCCAATAGAAACATGTGACTCTATAATGACCAGTCATTCCCACTGCTGGAAAGTTCATGTAGGAGAGACTCATATCATTCAGTAAATAGATCCCAATAGAAACATGTGACTCTATAATGACCAGTCATTCCCACTGCTGGAAAGTTCATGTAGGAGAGACTCATATCATTCAGTAAATAGATCCCAATAGAAACATGTGACTCTATAATAACCAGTCGTTCCCACTGCTGGAAAGTTCATGTAGGAGAGACTCATATCATTCAGTAAATAGATCCCAATAGAAACATGTGACTCTATAATAACCAGTCCTTCCCACTGCTGGAAAGTTCATGTAGGAGAGACTCATATCATTCAGTAAATAGATCCCAATAGAAACATGTGACTCTATAATGACCAGTCATTCCCACTGCTGGAAAGTTCATGTAGGAGAGACTCATATCATTCAGTAAATAGATCCCAATAGAAACATGTGACTCTATAATGACCATAATAACCAGTCGTTCCCACTGCTGGAAAGTTCATGTAGGAGAGACTCATATCATTCAGTAAATAGATCCCAATAGAAACATGTGACTCTATAATAACCAGTCGTTCCCACTGCTGGAAAGTTCATGTAGGAGACTCATATCATTCAGTAAATAGATCCCAATAGAAACATGTGACTCTATAATAACCAGTCGTTCCCACTGCTGGAAAGTTCATGTAGGAGAGACTCATATCATTCAGTAAATAGATCCCAATAGAAACATGTGACTCTATAATAACCAGTCGTTCCCACTGCTGGAAAGTTCATGTAGGAGAGACTCATATCATTCAGTAAATAGATCCCAATAGAAACATGTGACTCTATAATGACCAGTTATTCCTACTGCTGGAAAGTTCATGTAGGAGACTCATATCATTCAGTAAATAGATCCCAATAGAAACATGTGACTCTATAATAACCAGTCATTCCCACTGCTGGAAAGTTCATGTAGGAGACTCATATCATTCAGTAAATAGATCCCAATAGAAACATGTGACTCTATAATAACCAGTCATTCTCACTGCTGGAAAGTTCATGTAGGAGAGACTCATATCATTCAGTAAATAGATCCCAATAGAAAAAGCTGATGTTACTCCAGGGCCACCATCAGGGAAGGGGGGACAGTTGTGTCAGGGCCATTGAATTTTGAGCAGGCCCAGGTGTGCTGCACTTCCAGGATTCGCCAGGCCCCCATGAGCTATTGTTTAAAGGACCAGTAACGTCAAGTTTTTTTTTTGTTTTTTTTTTAAAAATTCATTTGTACATAACGGAAAAAAACACCAAGACATATATTTTTTTTAAAGTTTTTATTTTTCATTTTAACAGTTGAAAAAAGAAAGAAAGAAAGAAGAAAGAGAGATGAAGACATACAAATAGCATTTTATGCCAGTGGAGCCAAGTAAAAAAAAAATTCCATTTTATCAGAACAATGTTGTTATCTTTGCCTCATAAAAAACTTTGCTGTGCATTAACATACATTTGTCAGGATCAATATCATTGTACATTGGGGTCAGGTCTGGTGTCCTCCATTTCCAATTTCCAAAATCCACCAGCACACCCTGGCCTCTCAAGCACAAGCTGGCCTGGTGCATGGACTAAGGGGCACGCCCCCAAAACGTAACGTTGTAATAAACACGCAGGGCATTGCCCGCATGCAAGGAGCTCTGAGTGCCAGTTTTCTTCTATTACATGTCCTCCATTTCCAACCACGAGGCCCAGACTTTCTCAATTTTTTTGGACATCCCTGGGCAATGTAAGTAATGTTTTGGTTTTGAAGAGTATCATTAACCAAAGTTCGCCAGAAGGCTAGGGTTGGGGGAGCAGTGGATTTCCACTGTAGTATAATGGCCATCTTTGCTTAATACACCAGTTGGAGATAACATAGTTTGACTCCAGCTCGCAGTCCCAGATCATCCGGCACTCCCAAAAGACACACCAGTGGGTTTCTTATGCATGGGACATTTAAGGTAATGGAAATTTGTTGCAAGACTTCCCCCTAAGATCTTTGGATAAGCGGGCAGGTCCAAAACACGTGCATATACAGTATGAGCCAACCTCCAGCTTACATTTAACACATTGGTCTGGGTTCGTTGGATATATCTTTGCAAGTCTATGCGGAGTAAGATAAAAAAATGTTGCTTCTATGTATCTGTCCCTAATTGACACTGTGATGTCAGAAATCTGTTTAAGTCCATCCTCCCACATTTCTTCCTTCAGTTCTGGAATATCTCTAACCCATTTCTCTCTCGCTTTGGCTAAGGGTTCTGGGCTAGCCTGGCATAGTATGGTATAAAACCAAGATGTTGGTTTCATGAGGTCTTCCCTGCGCAAGTATCTCTTCAATGTGGAGTCCACTATTTCAATGGGTCTAGTGGGGAATTGAGTTCTAAAGGCATGTCTTAGTTGAAGGTATCTGAAGAACAAAAAGTTAGGTAGATTGTAGCCCTCTTTAATGCTTTGAAACCCCTTAATGTCCCCATTCTCCACAATGTCACATAGAGTTTTAACTCCTTGACTGGCCCAGTTATTGATCTCAGGTAATGCACCGAAGTGCGGAAGAGAATTGTTGCCCCACAGAGGTGTCCAACAGGACCACACTAGCCTCACCTTATGGACGTGTTTAAGTCCTTTTTTAAATGCCTCTGCCACTGTAGCCATTGGGGTAGTGATTTTGTAATGCTCAGTGGCACCTCTGTATGGTAACTTGGCCAAGGCTTCAAAAGACCCCATGCTCGTAGCTTCCAAGATAGTAGAGGGATTGTCAGCTTGGGGTACCATCCACCAGTGCGTGTATGTTAATTGGCTGGCTAAGAAATAGAGCTTAAGGTTAGGAAGTGCTAGCCCACCTCTCATCACTGGGGCTTGTAGTGTATTTAAACTCATACACGGGTGCTCCCCCACCCATATGAACCTGCGCAGTATGGTCTCTATTTGTTTAAACCAATGACTCCGTGGTGGTGTAGGTGAATTATAGAATATGTACAACAATTTGGGTAGAAACACCATCTTAAACAAGTTAATTCTTCCCAGGGGGAAAGAGGCAACTGTTGCCAAACCTCTGTCTTAGCCTTTAAAGCTTCCACTATTGGGGTCGTTATGTTCCAGCCAGGACTCTGGCTTTTGGCTTGTGGTATAGTGCCTTTACCCAACCTAGAAACTGCTGCCCAAATCCAAATCTGTTCTAAATTTCCCATAAGTACAGTATGCCCAAGAAACCATATCAAATGCCTTAGCAGTGTCCAGTGACACCACTTGTTAGCATGCTCTAGGGCCAGGTTATTAAACAATCTCCGAACATTTATACCTGTAGCCTTATTTGGCATAAATCCAGTCTGGTCTGGATGCACCAGTTCAGTGATGACCCGTTTGACTCGACTTTTGCAAATATTTTGGTGTCACAGTTTAACAAGGAAATAGGGCAGTATGAATCACAGAGTTTAGGAGTCAGAGTCTTTGTGTGATTTTTATACCACTCAGTTGGAATGCCAGCTGGACCAGGAGACCGCCCTGTTGGCATGTCAGCTATAGCCTTGCCTATCTCCTCCTCTGACATATCCATCTCTAACTTGTCTTTCAGTTGTTGGCTAAGGTGTGGAATCGGTATCTTGTCGTCTATATAGGAAGCAAGGTTCTGAGTTGAGGGTGGTGGAGGTGCTGTATAACTCCTTTGGTAGTATTGCTTAAATCTATTTACCAAAGGTGACCTGTCAGTGATCAAAACACCGTCTTCACCCGTAACACCATGTATAACTGTGTGTGGGACATTGCCTTTGGCTAATAGGGCGAGTAGCTTCCCGTTCTTATCCCCCTTATCAAACCATGCTGCTTTCCGGTACAACTCTTTCTGAGAGGCTTTTTCAGTAAGCAACAGGTTTATACATCTTTGTGCTGCTGTGAGTTCCTGTTTTGTGGTGTGAGAGCGGTGGGTTATCAGTCTGCACTCTAGATTAGCTACTTCAATCCTGGCAGTATCCAGACTAGAGATTAGAGAAATGTAGGTGCCTCTCGTATGGGCTTTGCATGCATCCCAGACTATGTCTAGTATTGGGGCGTATTTCTCTGCGACTTTAGTATTGGAGATCCAATTGGGGGGACGTCTCTTTGCCGTGGGCCAGCAGTGTCCCTGCCTAGTGTTAATATAACTGGGGCGTGATCTGAGCATACTCGAGTGGAGAAATGGATGTTCTCCAGGGCCTGCAAGACTTCAGCACTGACCAAAATGAGGTCAATTCTGGACAGCGCCGAAGAGGAGATAGTATAACAGGAAAATTGCTGGAGATGGGGATTTTTCCATCTCCAGGTATCAATGAGGCCAGCTGACTCAATCCATTGCGCAAAGATGTTATTGTCTCGCGGTGGGTCTCAATCTATCCATACCATGGTCCGGAACAATATTGAAATCACCAGCCCATATCATGGGGAAGCTACCCATCATGGCTACCTTCTGTAATATCTCATTAAGGACTTGCAAGTCTGCGGGTGGTGGGAGATGCACATTAACAAATATAAATGTAGTGCCATCTATTTTCCCTTTAAGTATTATGAATCTCCCTACTCTGTCGGTTATTACCTTCTGGAATTTGAAATTGAGGAGATTCTTAATCAGTATGGCGACCCCCCCAAGAATAAGTGGAATATTCTGAATGGTAAACGTTTGTGATCCAAAACCTTTTAAGGGACCTGACTCTCTGACCCACAAGGTGAGTTTCTTGTAACATAATAAGGTCAGCCCTTGATTTCCTTATCTGTTCCAACACCACCGACCTTTTGATCTTATCATTTAAACCCCTGACATTCCATGACAGCAAAGTAAACTGCTGTTGTACCGACATTATCCTTTGCAGGATTGTAAATGGTGGGGAGCGGCCCAGGGGCCACCTCCCTAGTATGGGAATCCACATTAGAATTATAGCATAGCATATTCTCATACAACACATATAAACAATGCATACCTGGCTCCATCTTGGCAAAGAGTGAAAGGTTAGAAAAATACAGTCATCAAAACTTCCCCATAGCATGAACCCCCCGCCCGGTATCCTCCTCCCAACTTGGAGATACATCATTCCCAAACTAACTCTTGTTCCAGGGGTGTGCGGGACGTTGATTAACTTGTTGAATAAAGGTAACGGACAGCAGTCCAAGCTCACTCTGCGTTTTATAAGGAATTGTTCTCAATGTCCAGCTTTTCCATAAACCTGAGTGTCCAGTATTGTGAACAGACATGCTTTAGTGAATCAGCATTATGACTCAGGCCCATTGAACAACTATGGGCCGCTGCGTTAACTGCCACCATGGCAACCTCCCTCCCCTGAATGGGGACCCAGGCCCACCAATAGACTATATAAAATAACTGTAATGTGCAACTGGATGACCAACCGTTAATATGCATGGATATAGGCCATTAAGCTGGGGATACCCAATGACTTTAATGTTCATGTGCCGAGTCAGTCCAGTGGGCACTGAAAAACAGGCCTTGTGGGGCTATGTGTTGTTGGGATTATAGGCCACAGTGATTAGTTCCATCCCTAGGCTATTATCCCATATAGGAGGGACTCTTTACTGGGCCTGGGGACTGCGATTACCTCTTGGTCAACAGTCCAGCCACTCCAGCACATCCTCAGACCAGTCAAAGAATATCGGCTTGTCTACTTCAATTACTCTCAGCTTCACTGGAAACAGCATAGAGTATGTGATGCACCAGGTCTCTGAGTTTTCTCTTGACTCCAATGTATGAGCTTCTCTTTTTCTGCACAGCCGCTGAGTAGTGAGGGTGGAGTGAGACTCTGGCTCCAGCGTAGCGTATCTCCCCCTTGTTCCTTGCTTCTCGTAGCGCCGCATCTCGGTCTCTATAGTTTAACAGCTTAATAAGAAATGGGAGAGGTTGTGCACCCGGCGGGCCTGGCCTGGTCGGACTCTATGGGCACTTCTACAACATATTGTGCAGAAAAAATTGTTGTACCCAGGATTTCTTTCAACCATGCTTCGACCTCCGTTGCCTGTTTTCCATATCTTCCAGACAGTCAGTGGTAACCAACAGTTGGTGGTGTATTTGCCTCAGAAGCTTTATTCTGCCTTCCGCACGGCTTGTCCTCTCCTGTACTGTTTGTAAATCCTTTATCAGGGATAAATCCACCATGAGTTCCTCTAATTTAGAGGTAAAGGTGGTGGACAGCGTGTTTTGGCATTGTAGGATGGCAGCCATAAGGTCTGTGGGAGTCGGATCCTCCTGGGCCACAGCTTCTTCGGGCTCCTTAAGGTGGCCATACACGGGCAGATAAAGCTGCCGATATTGGTCGTTTGGACCAATTTGACAGCTAATCTGCCTGTGTATGGGGGCTTCCGACGGGTCTTCCCGATCGATATCTGGCCACGATATCAATCGGGAAGGTTGGATTTTTAAGCGACCGACCTGTCGGAGCCCCTTGGCGCATCGTAATTCGATCGTTCTGCCATACGGCCGAACGTTCGAATTACCCCCGATATAGCCATGCCGTTAGTGGCATATCGGGGAAAGATCCGCTCGTTTGGCGATGTCGCCAAACCAGCGCATCTTTGAGTCTATGGCCACCTTTAGTGTTATTTGGGCCTTGTGAGTGCCTTTGCGTAGTATGCTGGGGGCTTTGTGATGGCCCGCCGCCATCTTGGATTTGATTTTGATGCGGGCAAATTGTTCAAGACACACTGTGGCGTCTGAGCGCACTTAAGTTGTGTTTCTCCGCATGGCTAAATTATCTCCAATCAGGTCAGAAGGTAAGTATGCCGCAGATTCTGCTTATTTACTGCTGCTAATGGCTGTCAGGATCTTTGACGAGCGGAGCTCTCGGGCTGCACGTCTGTTCAGCTTGCCATTCGGCCACACCAGGCCCGGACTGGCAATCTGTGGGTTCTGGCAAATGCCAGAGGGGCTGCTGTAAGGTGCCATAGAAAGTGACTACTAAGTGGGCTGGTGGGGGCTGTTTGGGCCTCTGTGTACTAGGAATGCCAGGGCCTATTTTGAATCCTAGTCCAGTCCTGGGCCACGCCCCCCCACCAAGACATATTTAACTTTAAAATTGCAAAGTCTTTATTAAAAAATAACTTACCGAAACTCCACCTGCGATCCTCTTCAGAAAACGTGACAGAGTGATGATCCATCATGTGGAACTCGTTTTCTCCTCCCTGGCTATCTCCTATAGAAGGCAGGGAGGAGAAATCGAGTGCCGCACGAGGGATTGTCACCCTGTCACCTTTTTTGAAGATGAGTTCAAGCGGAGTTTCGGTAAGTTGTTTTTTAATAATGACTTTTTGATTTAAAGTTAAATATGTCTTGGTGTTTTTTTTTCTTTATATACAAACAAATCTTTTTTAAAAAAAAAATTGACGTTACTGGTCCTTTAAGCAGGACATCACTGAAGAAGCAGAATACAATGAAAGAGACAAAGGGAGCCAAAGCTGCAAAATAAAGCCAAAGAACTTGCCATTGCTGAGAAGAGCTTTCAAGATAAGTTCCAGTGTTCCACTTCAAAACCAAAAAAAACAAAAAACCTGTTCACCATTTTTTTTACTTGTAAAGGGGGCCAAGGGCCACCAATAGCTTTTTAAAAAACTTGGGAGCTGGTCACAGTTTTTTTTTAGCATTTGGGGTCCTGGCCACCAATGTTTTTTTTTACCATGGGGGGACTGGCCACTGGTGTAACTATAGAGGAAGCAGATGCTGAAACAGAAATCCGCTACAACATAGAACTCACCAAAACAAAATTGTTGCAGAAACAAAAAAAGTCACCGGAAGAAAAAACGCCCATTGACTTTAATGCAAAAAGTGCATTTAAAGGGGTGGTTCACCTTTAGGGTAACTTTTAGGTATGTTATAGAACGGCCAATGCTAAGCAACTTTTCAATCAGTCTTCATTATTCATTTTTTATAGTTTTAAAGTTATTTGTATTATTCTTCTGACGCTTTATAGTTATTTGCATTATTCTTCTTTACACTTTCAAGTGGGTGTCGCTGATCCCTTCTACAGTAAGGCTACAAAGCTATAAATGTATTGTTATTGTTACTTTTTATTGCTCAACTTTCTAATCAGCCCCTCTTCTATTCATATTCCAGTCTCTTATGCAAATCTATGCATGGTTACTAGGGGAATTTGGACCCTAACAACCAGATTGCTGAAATTGCAAACTGGAGACCTGCTGAATAAACAGCTGAATAACTCAAAAACCTTAAATAATAAAATGTCTCAGAATATCACTCTCTACATCATTCTAAAAGTTATCTCAAAGGTGAACAACCCCTTTATAGTGCATTTGCAAATGTTTTGAGATTTATTTTTTTTTTTGCAGTTTTGCAAATTTTTTGGACAGATTCGTGCATCACTATTGGACAGTTTGGCCAGGGGGATTGTGTAGCCCTGAGCAAACCATTTATAGGAAACTGCTGTTGACACCAAAATCTTGGGTTGTGCTCAAGAACACATATTGTTGTGTAAAACCCCAACTTGATTCAGTTTCACTTCAGTTTCTGCTTTCAAACATTTTGAAGGGATATTATTTCTGTAACTGCTCACATGCAAGGCTGGAACTCCTTCAGGCCAACCACTGCTACATATTATTGCTTTGTGGCCTTTTGCAGCCTTGAGAAATGTATGTAGCACTAGATTGATAACATCTTAGCTTTTGTCTTGAGTCATGCCGGCCTCACCGGAAGATATGTAACCACAATATAACAGCTAAGCGATTCTGCTGAAGAACTAGGAGAACTCATTGTAACCTGTCCTCCCTGATCTGTGCACAACCATCAGTGTGTAAAGGTATATAATGTTATAATTTACTGCAATAAAACTAACATGTCTTGTACCACACGTGTGTCTTGTTCTACTTGTTCTCGAGATCTTGAGTCCTTCCTGGGGTACTACAAGGGCATGCTCAAGTGGTCACCAGTAGGCAGGTAGTCAGGAACCCTACAGTTTGTGTTACCAGGAGAGGGTGCCTCATCACCCAGGTGACTATTATATAATGTGCCCTGGTGCTGGTCATGGACCTGACCTTGGCATGGTGCCTACCTCAACACTGGATGTTGTGTGATTTGTTCTTGGAACTTGGCACCACCCAGGTCTCTCACTGAGGACACCTAATTGTTTATTTGTACATTGATAATTGCTACTAATACATACAGTTGCTATTTGTCAGTTCTATTAATTATATATATATATATATATATATATATATATATATATATATATATATATATATATATATATATATATATATATATAATACATGTACTCATATGTTTTGTTGCTTTGTGGTGTACTCTTAAATGTTAAGTGTTAATGTTGGTATAGCTGTGTAACCGATTAAGAGATTCTGTCATGATTTTTATGATGCATTTTTTATTTCTAAATGACATTGTTTACACTGCAAATAATTCACTGTACAATATAAAATTTCATTCCTGAACCAGCAAGTGTATTTAGTTGTAATATTGGTGTGTAGGTGCATCTCAGGTCATTTTGCCTGGTCATGTGATTTCAGAAAGAGCCAGCACTTTAGGATGGAACTGCTTTCCGACAGGCTGTTGTTTCTCCTACTCACTGTAACTGAATGTGTCTCAGTGGGACCTGGATTTTACTATTGGGTAGTAGATCTTAGATCTACCAGGCAGCTGTTATCTTGTGTTAGGGAGCTGTTATCTAGTTACCTTCCCATTGTTCTTTTGTTTGGCTGCTGGGGGGGAGGGTTTTGATATCACTCCAACTTGCATTAAAGAGTGACTGAAGTTTATCAGAGCACAAGTCACATGACCAGGGGCAGCTGGGAAACTGACAATATGTCTAGACTCAATTTCAAAATTGAATATAAAAAAAATCTGTTTGCTCTTTTGAGAAATGGATTTTAGTGCAGAATTCTGCTGGAGCAGCACTATTAACTGATGTGTTTTGAAAAAAAAATCCATGCAAGTATCCCTTTCAATCTTTTGACTTTTTTGATTTTTCCTAGAGACATAAACTCTTGGAATCAGAATCAGATTTAGGAAGTAGGTAACTAACCTGGAGCAGGGAGTAACAGAGTTTAAAAAACACATAAGCAGTGTTCGCTAGGAAGAACTGCAAGTCTCACCCAATACTACACTTCTTGATAAAATAGAAATCTGCTATCCTACTATCACTCTTCTGTATTTTCTTATGATATAGGGTAACATATAATTTATGTCATATTTCAAAATTGAATATAAAAGAGAAATTGATTTCAGTGCAGAATTCTGCTGGAGCAGCACTATTAACTGATGTGTTTTGAAAAAAACATGTTTTCCCATGACAGGATCCCTTTAAGTTGAGATTGTTTGGGGAATATGTTAGAGTAAAGGTATAGAAAGTAGAGTCAGACTCTGCGAGGAGACACCAGCAAGTTGTTTGAGCAAGGCTCCAGTATGTGGAGGGTGGGAAATTGTCAGCACCCATGAGAAATGGTTAAAAAAAACATGGTTAACTAAAAGTAAAAAGAAACCTGATAGAATGTTTTATATGGGGTTACACAGATATGCAAATAAAGAGAAGCTTCCCACCTACTGATGGAGAATGTGGACAGGCTTAGGTAGCTGTGTGGTTAGCCTGACATAAGAGATTGCTTAAAGCTGGCCATAGATGATGAGATTTTTAAAAGATCTGATCCTGATCGTGAGACCACGATCTTCTCAGAACGATCTTACGAATTTACCATCAACTAAAAAGACCAATTTGCCAGGAAAACAAAGGGGAGCTGCTTGGCCCTGCAAATATAGATACATTGCACTGGGACCGACAAAGATTTTGTGACCTGGCCGATCAATTTCCTGACAGATGTCGGGTGAAAAATCGTAAGATGTACGATCGTTTGAATCCCACTAACCACACGATAATTTCAAAGGATTGGTCGGACTTCACTAAAATCGGTCGTTCGGCAAGAAGAATCGTCGTGTCTATGGGGACCTTAAGTTATTTGTGTTTTGTCCTAACAATGTGGCCAGTATGAATGTGTGGGAACTAGAGGGAGGAGTGCACAAGATCAGCAGATTGTTTTGCAAGTGACTGGTCACTGCTTGTTTTGTGCTGTTTGTAACATTAGTAATGAACACCACAAATGTAAAAAAAAACCTGTGCTACAAAACTGAATACACGAGATGTTAAAGTAACACAAGATTAAATGAGTATATGCCAAAGCAGAAACTAAGAGAAACTTTTCTCTGTGTTTTCAAGCTCACTCACCCTCCCTCCGCTCAATTCAGCCTTTCTCAAATTCTCTCTGAAATTACTTTTCTTTCAGTTATTATGTCCACGAATGTTATGTCTGCTAATGTTGGCATAATGTGATGTACAATATATATCAGAGGCAAATTTTTATTTATTTTTTGGTTTTCATAGGAAGTGATATGCAAATGCAAGGGAAAAATTAAGTGTGGGAATGGGTTAAAGGAGACATTTTTTGTAAAAAATAAGAATGTACCAGTACATTATACTCATTTAGATATAGAAGAATTGTGCTTAAAAAAAAGTAGTGTTTCAGGCTGATTTATTGAATATTTCTGCAAAATCCATAATAATCCCTCCCTTCTCTTCCACTTGCTGCTCCCTGAATTCCCAGGCTGTGCACTCAGCTCACTGCACTGTAGGACAGGAACCAATCAGCAGCTAGCAGGACCTGATAGGGAACTGAAGCCTGTCTGTGCTTGTGTGACTGCAGGGCTGTGATTGGCTGTCCCCCTCCTACTGTGCTTCTGGCAGGGACCGTTAGGACACGCCCACCCCTCATTTGAAACACAGACAGGGACCAGAGAACATCTATAGGGAGCTCCAATAAAGGGGCTATTTTTAAAGATATTAATTTTTAGCACCATGTAAAAGCAACACCATATATTACTTATAATTGCCTAAAATTAGGGTTTATTCATTCATCCTATATGTCTCCTTTAAGTATTGTCACAAGTAGTAGATATCTGGCATTGTGAATTATAGTTTCAAAAATTTTGCAGAAAGTTATTTTGGCAAAATAGGGCAGCATGCATGTGAATATATAGCAGTAAATGATGTTGCAAATTATGTAGGTTTAACACAATAAATAAGGAAAAGCAAGAAAAATATTATATAAACGTTGAAGGTTCTATTATGAAAATAGAGTATAACTAAGCTGGCATCTGTGCCGTAGATCACACCCAACTCAGTTATTCAAGGTGCCCTACCGACATTATATGTGTGTCAAGGGGTCTGCCCATTCCCATTTACATGTCCAGCCTGTTGGGGAAGATAGAGTTGATGGCTAAGGGTGGAGAAAACAGAATAGTTCCGTCCCCACATAATAAAACTCATGTTTACTTCATAAAATGAGTCCAGTTTTTTCTTGTTCATAACTTCCAACAGAACCAGTTCTGCACACTTATTGTACCTGTGTGTTATATATATATATATATATATCCATACACTGCTTTTTATATACTGTTTTGAAACTCTATGGCTCATAACACACATCATCTATGTAGATTAAATAGCTTTCTTATATTCTTCATTCACTTGGTAAGTGCAATTACCTGCCACCCCCTCAGATTTCACATATTGGTGAGATAATATGTTGACCATCTACCACAACAGGCTCTGGTCAAAAGGAAGGATTATTGTCCTTCCTAAATATACAGCACCATTATTCATCATATTATTCATCATGCAGTTCTGTGGGGTAGGACATGTTAACAAGTAAGTGTCTTATTATTGGAAGGGAAAGGTAAGTTAGTGCAACAAATACCACTTATTAAGGAAAGAGTCTCCACAAGCGAATAGGAAAGTGTAAACGTTAAAAGGCATTAAAAATAGACTCAGCAAAGTGTGTGCAGAAACCAAACCTGTATGGTCAGATGTTTTGGGCCTAGTTCTTATGTCTATTACACACACACCCCACAAAGCATAATCAAGCTCACACCTCAAGAGATATTTTTTGGGAGTCCAGCAGGCATGGCTCAATACATTCGTCTTGTTTATCTGCTGTGCATAAACTATGGTAGTTTAACTTAGTATGTTACTCAGTTGCATAAGGAACTTACCAAGTTGATTTTTTTTAGTTTATTCTTCATTGCCAGGTCCAGCAGATATTCCAGGATCACATAGCCTTGTTCCAAGAAATTGGGTCCTTGTCAAAAGGCACTCTGGCTATGCTGGGATGGACCACTTCAATTGCTTCTCACTACAGATACTGCAGTGAAAGTGGAGCAGAAGTCCAATTGGATCCACTCATCACACTGTAAGAACACTCAGCTTCAACCAGTTGTGTAAGTGTGAGAATTGCAGGACACAATAAAGCCTCTTTTCCCTGCACCACCTAAGTCCCAGGGACCTCAGTATCCAGTGCTAAGGCAGTTAGGTCCCCTTCCGTTGAAGATCAAACAACCGAGGACAACAGTTTAACATCATGTCATCTTTGTGGCCCTAGTAATTTGTTTTATTGTTGTCTCTGTACATCTCGCTCCTATATTCCAGGCACCTTCCAGTGATGAGACACTGGTACTGATGACATCAGCCCAACAGGTCTTGTGCCTGTGGTTAAAAAGAGACTTTACAACTGTTTGAGCCTAAAAGTACTCTAGTTAAATATGTTATGGCAGCAGTCACACCTGACATTACAGTCTGTTGGATATGCACACACTCTACAGCTTGTAGCATGCCTTACATTTCAGACCCTCTAACAACTACATAGAGGATATAGTTAAGATGCCAAAAGTTAATTTCTTCCTTCTCCAATACAATACCACTTTCATCCTTATGGCTATAGCATAGTTAATATAACTAGGACAACAAGGAATATTGGTGAGTCAGTACACATAAGGAAAGAGAAATTACGTTAAGAACAAATTTCCTATTTCCTTTGCATCCTTCACAGCAGCACAACTGAGATATAGAAAGTAATTCTACTATTCAGGGAGGGAACTTTCAGACATCACAGAGCGAAGAATCTTTCTACCAAAATCTGCTTCCTTTGAAGCCCAGATGTCAAGCCTATAATGCTTTGAAAAAGTATGCAGGCTACTCCATATTGCTGCTTTGCAAATTTGCTCAGCTGAAACCTGACTCCTTTCCGCCCATGATGTGGCCAGCGTTAGAAGGCCTGTTGACTCATAGCATACATGTATAGTATCTCAAATCCATCTGGAAATCGTGAATTTTGAGGCTTTATTGCTCTTTGTTCGACCTGAAAAATTGATCAATACATTTTCCGATTTCCTAAAGAAACTGACTTTCCTTAAATAACTTTCCAACGCCCTTGCCACATCCAGGGAATGAAGCTTTTTCTCTTCCTCATCTATAGGGTTTGGAAAAAAAGAAAATAATATTATCTCTTGATTAATATTAGAACTTGTGGATACCTTTGGTTGGAATGATGGAACCGTTCTCAACACTACCCTGTTTTCCAAAAAAGGAAGATAAGGCTCTTTGATAGAGAGAGCCCCCAACTCACTAACTCTCCTTGCGGAGGTAATCGCCAACAAAAAGTTAACTTCATAGATAGCATCTTGATATCAGCTTCCTCAATAGGCTCAAATGGAGCATTACATAGCCCCTTTAGCACCACATTTAAATCCCAACTCGATACTGGCTCCTTAAAAGGAGGACGAATCTTCCACAGGGCTCTTATAAAACGTATCACCAAGGGATTAGATCCAAAAGCAATCCCTGTGAAAGCTGAGATCACTGAAACACGCGCTCTAATTGTTCCAGGTTTGTCAAAAACTTGTTGCAGAAAATCTAATACTTCCTGTACAGAAGGAGTCCTGGGAGATGCTTTGTTCTCCTCACACCATCTGTTAAAAGTTTTTTGTATTCTTGCATATGCCTTATTTGTTGAAGGTTTTCTAGACTGTAGCATGGTTTCAACCACCTGGTGAGAAAGACCATATCGTGTCAATAAGGGCCTGTCAAGTTCCAGGCTGTCAGGTGTAACCTCTCCAAATCCTTGTACAGGTATTTGCCCTGAGATAGCAAGTCCTTGACCTGTGGGAGAACCCAAAATTCTCCGTGACTCATTTGCATGAGTAGGGAAAGCCAAGCTCTCTTGGGCCAACAAGGAATTATTGCAATTACCTTTGCCTGATCCTCTTGTAAGATATTCTTATGGACAATATCAATATTAATATGAAATATTAATATTAGTCCATAATAATACAATAACTGTAGGTTCTAACAGGGAGGTTTGGCAAAGAAATGACATTCAACCAACTGTATTACTGAAAAGAAGATTTATGTATAAAATCAAAAAACACTAACACAATTACAGAAAATAATAAACCATAATATGCACATAAGGAAAGGTACAAGGGAAAACCAATAATCTATAATTCAGAATGATATTTGCAATGCATATAAAAACAACCAGTGAGACAAATCAATAACAAACAATAATCAATATCTACAGTATGTGAACAAGGAGATAAAGGTTACAACAACTAATTCAAACAATATGCTCTAAACCCTCTTACACCTATAACCACACACACACATAAGTAATAACTGTCAATGACAAAGAGACACTGAGATAGTTACAAGTCCTTGGACAGCACGTCAGTCTCTGGGCCTGCAGAGTTCCAGTTCAGAGGTGAACCCCTGTACACAGAGGTCTGTTCCACAAAACAGAACTCCAGACTCTACTTTGGACACATCTTTTATACTGTTTTTAGAGCCTCACCCCCCACAAGACTAAACAGAAGCTCAGATGGACTCTTGTTTCTTGTTAGATGACATAACTTTCCCGCACCATATGTAAAGGAAGGCTTTTGAGATCCTGTAATCACTTGATCTCACAACATGTTTTTACGACAGGCTCTTTGCATACAATTACGAGAACTTGTAGTTAGCCTTCATTTACACATTATGACGAAACTGTTAAGTCACATATCACCACATCAGGGCCAACTGTTTATCTTCAATACCCTGACACCTCAGGCTCTTTCCTGGGTCTGTCTTTGTCTATGACTATTCTTTTGATCCCAGAGACTGCAGTGTTATCAGATAACTGTTTTGGCAACTCCCTGTCCCAGCATGTGTCCTTTTACTTGTCTCTTTGGCATTAACATTTGACATTATATTCACACATAAAATATTATATACATATAAAATCTTCCTTGTGAGGCTTATTTCTTACACTCTCTTATCTTCCTTAGGACCTTGCCTATCATCAGAAAAGGAGGAAAAATGTAGTCCAGTTTGTAATCCCACGTCACTGACATTGCATCCAGCCTCTCTGGAGCATCCTGGACAAATAGAGAATGAAACCTGCGTAGTTTGGCATTCTTTTACGATGCCATCAGATCTATCTGTGGAAGTCCAAACCTCCTCATAACTTGCTGGAAAACTGAAAACTTTAGGGACCGGGTAGTATCATCTCCCTGCTTAGGCGATCCGCCCATACATTATCCACCCCTTTTATGTGGACTGCTATTATCTGAAAAAGGTTGCTCTCTGCCCATCAAAGCATCTTCAGGGACTCTCTTAGTAATAGAGGGGACCTGGTCCCCCCCTGCCGATTTATATACGAGACGGCCGTAGCATTGTCAGTCTGGACCTTTACAGATCTCCCCATAACAAACTTCTGAAAGCTCCTTAATGCCAAATGTGCCGCTTTCAACTCCCTGAAGTTTGAAGACAAAGTCCTCTCCATTATGGACCATCTCCCCTGGATCCAGTGATCTCCTAGATGGGCTCCCCATCCCTTGCTGGATGCATCTGTCGTTAGTATCAACCACTTCCTCTGAAGTAATGATTTGCCCTTCTTTAGAGATCTGGTTTCCCTTGACAAAATCCATGATTCGTCCAGGGACCTGATCTTTCTGTCCCATTTCCTCAGAAGCTCTTGTTGTAATATCCTCATATGAAGACGGGCCCAAGGTACTGCTTCTATGACTGATGACATTAGTCCTAGAACATTCATCACTGTTCTGGCGGAAACAGGTACTGGTTCTCTCAATTTCTTCATCTGATTTATTAATCTTATCTGCTTTTCCTGGGAAATGGTTAATGTCATCTCCTCTGAGTCTATGATGAACCCCAAGAACTGCTTCTTTCTCCTTGGTTGTAACGATGACTTTTGGGTATTCACCACCCAACCTAGAAACTGAAGGAGATCTAGAACTCTGTCTAGATGTTTCTTCAACAGGCTCTATGACACCGCTCTGAGCCACCAATCATCTAGATATGGTACTATGACAATACCTTCCGCTCTCATTACAGCCACTACAGATGCTACAATCTTTGTGAACACCCTTGGTGCACATGAGATGCCAAACGGCAGGGCTGTGAATTGTAGGTGCCAAACTTCCCCTAACATGCAAAGTGCTATTCTCAAATACTTCCTGTGCAGCTGAAAGATTGATAAATGTAAGTATGCGTCTTTTAAATCTATGGTAGCCATGTAATCCCCCTGATCTAGGAGGTTGATAACCGTTTTTATAGATTCCATCGGAAAATTCTTTTTCTCTATAAAAGTATTTAGGTACCTTAGGTCTATAACCATGCGAAACCTTCCATCTGCTTTTGGAACCAAAAAAACTGTGGAGTACACTCCTGAACCTATTTCTTGCATAGGCACCTTTTCCAAAACATTTCCTTGAACTAAATCCAATATTGCCACCTGTAAAGCTACCTGCTTTACTTGGTTCCTTGATTGAGGGGTTATAAGGAAGCGTGGGATGGGCATTTTCAAAAATTCTATCCTTAGGCCTTCCTGTATCACCTGAAGTACCCAAGGTTCTTGAACAACTTCTGCCCACTGTTCCGAAAAAAAAGCACAACCTTCCCCCTATCCCCCTTCCCATGGCGTCATGCCTCTGAGGATTTAAAGGGGTAGGAAGTTTTCCCCTTTGGTCTAAATTCTGGGCCCTTTCTGACAGCTCTGAATTTACCTGCCCCTTCACTTTGGATTCTATTTCCACTTCTTTGACTATACCTAGGGGGAGATCTTTTTCTCCTACGAAAAAAAGATCTCTTCCAATTACCCTTGGGCTTTTGCTGTGGCAAGTTCTTGCCCTTGTCATCTGATAGTTTCTCCATAAGATCATCTAATTGTTTCCCAAAAAGATGACCGGGCTGAAACTCCAAATTACATAAATTATTTTTTGATGTGACATCTGCTTCCCAAGGCTTCAACCAAATGGCCCTTCTAGCAGTGGTAGAGAGCCCCATAATTCTCGCTGCCAACCTAAGGTTCTGAACTGAGGCATCACATAAAAAATCTGTTGCCATCTTAATCTCCTGGAGGGATTTTAGAATTTCTTCTCTTGGGACTTTCCCTTCCACATCCTCCTCCAACTGCATGATCCATGCCCTGAGTGCTCTGGAGACTGATGTAGAAGCCACTGCCGGCTTACACTGTGCCGCTGCCCCTGAATAAATTCTCCTTAGAGATGTTTCTGCCTTGCGATCCATAGCATCCTTGAGGCTTGAACCATCCTCCACAGGAATCACTGTTCTCTTGGAGAAATGGGCTACTGCTACGTCAACTTTAGGAGGCGCCTCCCATTCGTCTGTTTCTGGCTGGATGTTATAGCAGGGGCTCTTTTATAAAGTCTCCCTGCTAGCCCCATAGATTTGGCTCCAAACCCTGGATCCTCCTCTTCTTTCCAGATGACCTCTAGGGATGTCAGCCAATCAGTCACTTCTCTGCCTGTAAGTGGGCTCAGTGATGTCACAGGCAGAACAGGGGGAAGGGCTAATATGTCACTGTTACTTGGGTGGGGTGCAGGCTCTTGAAATCAAGTTTCCTGGTGGGCCCCAGGCACCCAAGTCCAACACTGGCTCAAACACATCGTTGATAAATGAGTTCATGTAAATGGCATAACTCTCCTTCTGGCTCTTCTTGCGTTTCTTTCCATCTTAGTCACCACTTTCTTGGAGCCTTTCTTTTGGGCTGGAGCAGACTTGGCTGGATCAGGCATGATTTGTACTGCTTCTGTCTCACACACTAGTAAAGTATTTCCTCCTCCTGCTGGGCTCCTGCTTTTATAGTCTTCCCATGCTAATAAGGCAGTCCGATATAGGAAGAATCCTATCATACTTACCTTGATTCTCCATTCCTGGCCAACATTAAATTTCGGGTATTCCCCCCTCCCACAGATGTGTCCCCTAGCAGCGTTTAAAACCCTGCCTACTCACTTCCTCCATGTCTATGTAAAAAGCTCTAGGATTAGGGTGGGGATGCTGACCAGGGGGATGACCAGTAAAGGAGAATCATGGTAAGTATGATGGGATTCTTCCTTTCCCTGGTCAGCATTAACCTTTATGTAAATGCCCAAGCAATAATAAGGGAGGGAAACACAAGAATGAATCAGAACTTTATTCAGAACTTAACACCACCTGAATAACCTTTCAACCAAAATTAGTTATTTTGGTCGCACTAACATCCAAATGATAATGTTTGACAAGAGTATAAGGATTAGGTAGCTGCCTTGCAAATAGCATCTGTAGACACTCCTGCTTCTGCTGCCCAAGATGTTGCCACCCGTCTGGTCGAATGAGGCCTGACCCCCTCAGGTGCTTCCTGCCCTTTAACGAGTAGGCTTTCTTGATTACCCTTACAATCATTCTGCGAATTGTGGCAATAGAAGCAGATTGCCCCTTGTTTGCTCCACAAGGGATAATAAAGAGTCTTTCAGACTTTCTAAAGGATTTTGTAATCTTTAGATACACCTCTAGAAACCTCTTGAAATCTAATGACACTGGGATGTTTCCTTCCAGACCTGACTTCTCCACATCAATGGCTGGAAGAAATATTGGCTTGTTCAAATGAAAACTGGACACTACCTTCGGCAAAAAACAAACTTGGTTTGAGGGTAACCCCTTGATTACTGCAAACTGTGTGAGGAGGATTGGACATTAGGGCTTGAAGTTCAGATACTCTTTGACCCGAAGAAACTGCCACTAGAAAAACTGCCTTAAGAGTTAGATCCCACAAGGATGTTTCTTCCTCTGGAAAGAAGGGCGATTTAGATAATGTCAAGAGGCAAACCCAAAGGAGGTGCCAGTTCTTTAATTGGAGGTCTTATTCTTACCATGGCTTTTAGAAATCAGACCACTAATGGGTCATTGGAGAGTTGAATACCTAGAACAGCTGAAAGAGCAGATACTTGGGACCGTTAGGACATGACCATCCCTAATTTGAAACACAGACAGGAACTGTTACATATTTATGGGAGCTCCAATAAAGGGGGGGGGGTTATGAAGATATACATTTTTATCCCAAAGTAAAACCATCACTGTGTATAATTCATTATTGCCTACAAAATTAGTGGGCTTTTTTTGCATATCTTATATGTCTCCATTAAAATGCTGACATTGCTTAGCCTGTATGATGGTTATGGAATGAAAATGTTTGGGTTAGAGAGCAGTGCAGAATGCCAAAAGACTATTTAAAGAACATATTTTTAATAATATATAACGATGATTCTGTCCCCACAGAGACGTTTGTATCTGAAAATAGTGCCCATACACAAAAACACAAATTTAAGGAATATGTGTGAAAGATTAGTAAAAATTTATTACACAAAGTGAATTTTTTTAATATAAAAACAAAAAGAAATCCCAGTACCAACATATATACGCCCCATACAGGTAGCAGCAAAGAATACAACACACACAGAATGGAGTAAATATATTGGAATAAAACAATCACAGTGATGACCCGTATCTCAACTAGTATAGTTGTGGGACCCTGAATTGATCACTGAAGAGTAAATGCATTTATTGGCTCAAATACACAGTACTGGAGATGATAAAGACTTAAAGTTTTGGCAGGAGAAGGAAAGAGAAAGGGGTATATTTCTGTTGTGGGAGAAAGAAACAGTATGTCCTGGCCAGGAATTCAGTGTGACCTCTGCCTTGGGAGACTGGATGCAGAGTGAAGGTGTTGAGATAAATGTTACATGGAGGAAAGGATCAAGGATACAGTGTGGCTTCACATTACACAATGATGCTAGAAGAAGTGAAAGGATGTGATGATCAAATCCAAGGGCTAATCTTTTGTTCGATCTGTAGGTCTGAACTCTCAGCTGTGTAAAAGTTCCTTGATGAGTGATTTGTTGTGTACAGACAATGTAAAGTAGAATTTATCCTTATCAGCGTTCCCCCAAGTCTTTATACAGTCATAGAGTTGTCTCATCTTCTCCTGGGAGGTGCTCTTGCTTCTCACTGTGTCGTACTGTTCCTGAGTCAAGATCTTATCACCCAGGAGATCATCCAGGACTGGATCAATGTGGGACATGTTGGCAATCAGAGCTGCTCGGTGCTGATCAATAAAGTGCCGCCCATCTGTGAGAGAGAAGAAAAAGTCAAAAACAATTATGTAAACAATCTTATGTCACTAACAAGCTTGTGACTTTTCTAGCTTGGAGCTTTGCTAGACTTAATTTCCTTTATGTTTATGGGCAGATTTGTCAAAGGTCAAATTTCGAATGTATTTGAATTTACTTTACTATAATAAATTTGAATGAACTCAAAATTCAACCGGTAGGTTATTTCTAAAATAATTTGACTATCTAAAATTCGATTGAATGGGAATTGCCCAAAAATTTGATTGTTAATCGGTTAAAATACGAACAAAATTCGAATAGAATTTTCCTCTGAAAAGCCAATTAACATTTTCAAATTGGTCAACGGACCTCTGTCATTGACTTGTAGGTGGCAAATATTCAAATTACAACTGTTTGCATGGTCAAGGTGTGATAAATCTCACATTCGAATTTACATTCAAACTGGGGGATTAAAATTTGAATGTGCGAATTTTGGCACCAAAAACAAATACGAAAATTCGAACTCACTTTTCGACCCTTAATAAAGCTGTCCCTTAGGGGCATATTTATCAAGGGTGGAATTTCGAATTGAAAAAACTTCGAAATTCCAATTCAAAAAGACCAACCGAAATTAAGTCAAAGTTTTTTTGGGTCGAATAGGTCCTTATTTGGCCGAATTTGAATCGTTTAAATCAAAGGAATAGCACATTCGATCGAATTCGATTCAAAGTTTTTCCCCAAAAAAAAACTTAAAATTTTCAAAGTCCAAAGTTCAAAGTCCAAAGTCCTAATAGGTTCTAGGACGTCCCCCATAGGCTAAAACGGCAATTTGGCAGGTTTTAGATGGCGAATGGTCGAAGTTGAATTTTTAAAGAGACACATTTCGATATTAGAATTTTTTAATTTTTTCCAAATTCGAATCAAATTTGGACTGTTCCCTAAGTACACAAATTCAAATTTTTTCATTGGAAAATTCACCTCGACCTTTGAATCTGCCCCAAGTTTCAAAGCACTCTCAATTTTATGTCCATTGTGACACTTGGTATTTGCACTCATAAGTAAACCCTGGTCTCCTATTTGAATACCTCTGAACATAGATTTTGGATTAACGAGCAGTTCCAACCATGTAGATATTGTTTGTTGTCTCCCCACAAACTCAAGGACACAGAAGAAAGAATATCATGTAGACTCTGCTCAGGGTGAATTACCAGTTGAGATAATCTCTGTAGGCACCATTGTGTTGGTATATACATTGGTATGTACTTAGGCTCAACAACCACTGAGTTATACACACTCGAAAATACTCTTCAACTCATCCATAAATTAGTTGTGAGGGACATTTTGAGTATACAGCATCTAATCCAGTGAAAAAAACCTATAGTTTTTATCCTGCTTGGCATGATTTCTATACTAGGCTAGATTACTTTTTAGTCTCCACATGTGCACAGCTGCTTCCAGTGGCGATATTACATTTGATCGATATTACATTGCAGCCCTAAAGATGGTCTCATTGGTGATTAAATTAGGAGATTTTAAAGGAGACAGATATGCAAAAAAACAACAACTTTTGCAGGCCATAATGAATAATACATAGTTCTGGTTTTACTTTGAGTTAAAAATTATCTTCAAAATCTTCAAAAATGTCCACTTGATTGGAGTTTCCCCATAAATCTGTTATGGTCCCTGTCTGTGTTTCAAATGAGGGGTGGGCGTCTCATAACAATCCCTGCCCGAAGCACACTAGGAAGGGGACAACCAATCACAGCCCTGCAGTCACACGAGCAGGGCTGTGTGTCGCTGCTGATTGGTTCCTGCCCTACAGTGCAGTGTGCTGAGTGCTGAGGCAGCAGCAAGTGGAAAAATTCCACATCCGATCCTCTCTCTGCTTCACTGCAGTCTCAAGTTTGACATCAATGGGGCAGCTCCATATATTGTACATCTTTATAATCCTTAGGATAGCGGGACAGGGTACCATGTTCCACATGTTGAAAACAACATAATATTGCAAGAACAACATTTGAGGAAAAATACCAACCTTGTGTCACCTTTGTTTTTATTTCCAAGTCTTCTAAAAGAAAAAACAACAGTGGAGGAGACATTAATCCAATAGACCAAAACATCTCTTTAGCATCTTTCAGCATAAGATAGAAGATGTATTAGAGGTCACTCTATTAAACCCACCAGACATCATGTCTCTCTACATGCAGGATTTGTGCAAAAGGCAGTTATTTTGTTAGATTTTGTTTGTACTGGAATCAGTTATTTGAGTGAGCTCTAATACATCTGCTAGGAAAGGAGCCCCCCCTGTAAGATAAATTGGATCTAACTGTCAATGAATATCTGACACCCAACTGCTGCATGAAGACAGAATGAAGAGAAACAGATGCTGAGAGAGGAATAGTGAATATAAACTTGATTATTTCAGAATATTTAATTGATTGTATTTATAAAGTTTCTTATTTCAGTATGATGAAACTTAAATTTTCTTATTCGCAATAGTTCCTCTCTAAATAGAAGAACATTAAAAAAAAAACACCCACATCTTAAAGCTCAGAATGGGGAGGGCTACTTCAATAGTGCAGAGAGGGCAATTTCATTTTGTGCACTAAAAGACATACATTTCTTGAGAAAGGTTTGTGTCCAATACAATATTGCTATATAAGATCAGAATCAATCCTAAGAAAGTCAATGAGCTTAGAATCAATTTTTTATTTCAAATGTAAGAAATTGTTGCAGATAAGGGGTGACATTTTCAATTTCCAAAAGAAAATCCAAAAGAAATTCAGTCAGCTGACCTCTCTAATTTATATTTGTTACATTATTTTTCTATATATAAATATATTTCCTCTGCTTGTTTGGAAGTGACCTCGTTACCCTTAAATTAAAAAGGCAGCGTATTTCTTTACAAAATGTTTGTAAATGAGTCCCAGAAACCCCAGAAACCTTTTAATATAACAAACCTGAAAAATTCAGATAGGTACATTTGTCTTTTTACTATACACACCAAGCTGAAATCCTTTGCTATAGAATTATTTACAAAATTTACAACCCACACTACAACCTTCTATTTCCCCAAAATTCTTGGATACAATCAATATGAATTCCATGGATATTTATATATTTGGTTAAATATCTGGCTACATCTGATCATAAATCTTTTGGAATTTTAATATAAATAGTAGTAGACTACTGCCAGAACACATACGTTTTGTGAAGCTACATTTCCTGCAAATGTATTTCTTTGTACACAAAACATTAAAGGAGACGTATAGCATAAGTGAAAAAACTCTAATTTTGTAGGCAATTATAAGTAATATATGGTGTTGCTTTTACATTGTACTAAACATTAAAAATAGCCCCTTTATTGGAGCTCCCTATAGATGTTCTCTGGTCCCTGTCTGTGTTTCAAATGAGGGGTGGGCGTGTCCTAACGGTCCCTGCCAGAAGCACAGTAAGAAGGGACAGCCAATCACAGCCCTGCAGTCACACAAGCACAGACAGGCTTCAGTTCCCTATCAGGTCCTGCTAGCTGCTGATTGGTTCCTGTCCTACAGTGCAGTGAGCTGAGTGCACAGCCTGGGAATTCAGGGAGCAGCAAGTGGAAGAGAAGGGAGGGATTATTAGGGTTTTTGCAGAAATATTCAATAAATCAGCCTGAAGCACTACTTTTTCAAGCACAATTCTTCTATATCTAAATGAGTATAATGCACTGGTACATTCTTAGTTTTTACACTGAATGTCTCCTTTAAAACACAGATCTATAGTACAACTAGTGATTTTTACATAAGTTTACTTAAGTTATACATAAGAGAAGGGATGGTGCAAGTAGACACATGAAACATGAAAGTTACCTGTCCTGAGCCGAGTTTGCCATGTCGATGTATTTTCTCCTTGACATGTCAATTTTAGGTAAATTTTATCCTGTATTTCCTTAAGGTATATCTCACTGTAAGGATACAGCTCCGAGTTGAAATCCAAATACAGCTCAAGCTCCTAAAAGAGAACAGATATTTACTCAAGTGAAAGATGAAATTTTGTGTGAAAAACACAAATGTGCAAGTGCATTATACTCACCTAACTTTAGAATTAATTTGCTTACAAAAATATATCTTTGGTGCTGAAAAATTCCAGCAAAAACCCTAGTCCCACTCATCTATTCCACTTGCTTCTGCCTCCTTTCCCAGGCTGTGCAGGGGAGCCAGTGGCTCTCAGCTCACTGCACTATAGGACAGGAACCAATCAGCAGCTAGCAGGACCTGATAGGGAACTGAAGCCTGTCTGTGCTTGTGTGACTGCAGGGCTGTGATTGGCTGTCCCCCTCCTACTGTGCTTCTGCCATGGACCATTAGGACACACCCACCCTTCATTTGAAACACAGACATGGACTGTTACAGATCTATAGGGAGCCCCAAAAAGGTGGTATTTTTGAAGATATTAACTTGTAGCCCCACATAAAACAAAACTGTATATTATTCATTATTGCCTAAAAAATGTTTCTACGTATCTGTCAGGATCTGCTGGTAATTGAACTCTAGTCACTGTGTTCCCATTTGCCTGCATTACCTCGGGGAGCCACTGAAAGCATAAACCACTTGCACGGACTAGTTTCTATAATGGGTCTTTCACATTTCTTTCTAAACAGTGCCCTCCTCCCAACTCGTTTGATTCATCTGTTCTTGATCAAGGGCCTTTATAACCCTGTTTCCTGCATCTCCCAGTTGCTTGATCATTGTATCCCACAAACCTGATCCTGCTTGTGCCCTGCCTGATTCCTGTTTTGTTCCTTGCCCGATTCCTGATCTGAGTCCTTGTCCTTGTTCCTGAGCCCTGCCTGTTTTTGACTGATCTCCTGGTACTGACTTTGGCCTGTTCCCTGGTTTCTCCTTTGTCTGCAAACTGCCCGAGACCTCGGCCTGCCTACCGGATTTCCCTTGCTTGCTCCCTGTCCAGAACTCGGCCTGTTTAATGGACTCTGATTACTTGCCTCCTGCCTCTGACCCCTGGCTTGGTAAAAGTACTTTTTTGTCTATTTTTAACCTGCTACATTGTTCTTTATCATCTTCATTTATAACATGTCATCTGCCTATTATCATGCTCCATTCCTGCATTACCCTCATTATACAACACATGGGCTCCTACCAGCCAACCACACACCCGTGGTCAGTCCTTACAGTATCTCCTTTAAGGCTTATAAGACATGGATTGTTACATGCACTAGAGCCAGGGCCAGATTTCCTTTTCACCTGCCCCTAGGCCGTGCCCATATTGCGCACCCCTGGGCCGCTCAGTCCTAGTGCCGGCACTGCCCCCTCCTCGCGAGTGCACACAAACAATCGCAGGAGCACTGGGGAGCTGTGCGTACCCAGTGCTCCACAGAAAGCGGCTGGGCGCCATGCCGTCCCTCACATTTTGCCGCCCTAGGCCTGGGCCTTTGTGGCCTTGCCACAAATCCATGCCTGACTACAGCTTGGGAATAGCCAAGAATGAACCTTCCCATTTATTCCACAGTTTATCTATCACCTTTATTATGACTGAGCACACATAATAAAGGTGATAAACTGTGGAATAAATGGGACTCTGTACCAACATAATTCTGAGAAAGTATAACTTGTAAAAATCATTCCATTTGCATTGAGCACCAGTGATAAGCAACATTTTTCACCTAGTTACACCGCAAAAATGATGCCATAGACTCCAAAGGTGAAAAAAATTGTCAAAAAAATTTTGTTGCTCCTCAAGAAATGTTGTTGCCCATAGATTGCAATGCATTTTGATACATTTTTGTCATTTCACGATTTTTTGGAGAAGCAAAAAAGGCCAGATTCACACATCATTATTGAGCACTTTTTAATTTTCACCCTTTTTTATACTCCAGGGTAACCCAAACACTGGCACCGTTACCTCTAAAGTTTTTATTAAACCCATGGCTGGGAATACGGTATTCAGAGCAAGCCGTTGCCAGCCCAAACACTATTAACTATTCTAAAACTATTAACATCAACATACGGACAGTTTATTAGGTACCATAGAAATTGTTCCAATGTAAAGTTATTTGAAGAACAATCTACTCGATTGAATAAGAGACTAAATGCTCAAGGTTATTCCAAAAACACAATACATCAGGCACATTTAAAAGCTAGCTGAATTGAGATGAACTATTGCCAAGTTTATCCCATATTAGAAAATACAGGTGTCAGCAAGATTTGAATCATATTTCTTTTTCTACTGAATATTCTTTGGAATCGAATGAGATCTATCATATTGTCAAACAATTTCTTCCCATGATGTATAGTGATCCGAAGTTAAATGACATACTGCGAAACCATTCTATCAAATTTGTTTCTTGGAAAGCACTGATTTTAGCTAATAAACTGGCCCCCACTATGATAAGTTGATAACCTCTTCTTCCAAGTCTTCTTCTAAATCCAATTGGCTCCATATGGTTGGTACTTACCCATGTGGAGCTATTGCCAAAAGTGTCACTTTTAAATCAAATTTTACACATAAAGAATACAAAATGAGACATTATGGCAACTCCAAAGGTATAGTATATTTATTGGACTCCCTAAACTGCCATAAGCAATATGTTGGCCACACTTTTTGTTAGAATATCTAAAGAGTGTACTGCTATTCTGGATTAATTCAGAATTCACAACTAAAATTTGAAAAAACTCTAATTGTGTAGGCAATTATAAGTAATATATGGTGTTGCTTTTACATGGTGCTAAAAATTAATATTATCTTTAAAAATAGCCCCTTTATTGGAGCTCCCTATAGATGTTCTCTGGTCCCTGTCTGTGTTTCAAATGAGGGGTGGGCGTGTCCTAACGGTCCCTGCCAGAAGCACAGTAGGAGGGGGACAGCCAATCACAGCCCTGCAGTCACACAAGCACAGACAGGCTTCAGTTCCCTATCAGGTCCTGCTAGCTGCTGATTGGTTCCTGTCCTACAGTGCAGTGAGCTGAGTGCACAGCCTGGGAATTCAGGGAGCAACAAGTGGAAGAGAAGGGAGGGATTTTTAGGGTTTTTGCAGAAATATTCAATAAATCAGCCTGAAACACTACTTTTTAGCACAATTCTTCTATATCTAAATGAGTATAATGCACTGATACATTGTTATTTTTTACACAATAAGTCTCCTTTAAAGCACAATTCTTCTATATCTAAATGAGTGTAATGCACTGGTACATTTTTATGTTTAACACAAAATATATCCATTAAGGCCTTACTATAATTCGGAACTTTCTGGATAACAGGTTTCCAGATAACGAATCCTATACCTGTATTTCAGGATGACATTACAAATTTCTGCAAAAACCAAACTAGTCTCGCCCATCTGTTTTACTACTTTCCCAGGCTGTGCAGGGGAGTGTAGTGAGCTCCAGTAAAGGGGGCAGCACCATACCGAATTTATAATTGCCTACATGATTGGATGGATTTGTCCTTATGCTACATGTTTCATATAGATATGAAACATGGCTAATTATTCTGCAGATGGAAGTCTGCACAGGTATTTGTACCAAACTTACCTCTGGTATAATGTCTGCATCCTCCGGTCCCCCCACAATGTATATTTTCTCAGTATATATGGTGCTGGTCCGAGGAGGTTTGTCCACCCGGTAAAAGCCATTTTCTGTCTCCTTATTGTGCACAGCCTAAACACATTATATATAAATTAGCCACATATCAGATATCTCAATGTTCTGACTCTCTGAGAGAAACATGGGAATTTATTTACCTGCTTTAATGAGAGATCATGTGGCATCAAGTAGAGATGAATGGTGTAACCTATTTTGTATCTGCTGTATAACAGGACAACGCCGTGAGTCGGGATGCTCCTCTGATTTCCATTAGGTGATGGTTGTAACATAATAACCCACACTAGGGAGAAGGTGGGATTTTCCAGAACAACATAAAAAGGCTCAACTCTGGTTGGTGATTCCAGGATCATATTGTCATCTTTATAATGAGCCACTCTAAACATTGCTGTATCCACGTCTCCTCCTGTGGGGGAATCACATGATTGGCCTCTTGTATTATCATGATTAATAAGAGCAAACAACAAAAGTTTAATCTATGGACAACCCATAAGTTAGTGTGAGCAGAATACTGTAGCTAATGATGAGCTGTTCATGGTTAACCCTTTAAGTGCCAGCAGAATTTCACATTTTGGTTATGTGAAATGCCAGCCATTTTTTAACCATTTTATGCTCTCTCATTTTAGGGGCATTTTCTGAGAGGAAACCTATAGTTTACCTAGGAAAACTATACATTGTTTTATGCAGGAGAAACTGAGCTTTCTAAATCTGCCTGAGTTGTCATGTATTTCCACATCTGCAAAAAGATTTATATTGCTTAATAACAAAAAAATAAAAATTCCTATTTTTCATTGTATATCAATTTATACCAGAAAAATATTTCATTTTACGCATGAAAATCCAACTGATTTGGAAAGTCTCATGTCTCTCAAACGTGCCAATACCAGATATGTATAGTTTTAGGGAGATTTAGGACTTCTGTACAGGAGAAACTCCCGGCAGTATATTACCAAATTTTGAAAGCACTAAGGCAGAAAATGGCATACTTTAGATTCCAAGGCAAAAAATCCTGAAACAGTAGGTTTACCCCAGAAAACCATTTATTTTTGAAAGATACACATTCTGCTGATTCCAAAATGGGCAACTATGTCTCTCTACTCCCAACTACCAGACATAAAAGCTTGTCTGAACATTTTATAAAATGTTTTCAAAATTCTGAAAAATCACTTCAAAGGTTTTATTTTGCTACTCTGCATTGTGGGGTAAAAACACAAAAATAGGTTTACCCCCCAAAACATATATTTTTGGAAAGTACACACTCTACCAAATCTAAAATGGGTATCCATGCCTTTCTGCTACACACTACACTTCAACTTTCCAGCATCATATCGCCCATGTATCATTACGTACTATGGTAAAGCACCCAAACTATGATTGCCAGGGGTTCTCCAAACAGTTTGGTGCCCACTGTGCATGGGTTTACCAAAGTATCTGCCATTTACAGGCCCCAAAATGTAGTTAGTACATACAAAATCCTGTGGGTAACCTCAGCTAATGAAAAATCAACACATTGACTGTATTTTTTGTGGGTAAAAACAAAGAAATATATGTTTACACCCACCCCCTGTGTGCCTTAAGGGCTATTCCACACGGGGAGATAGCGACGCGTTTGCGGTCGCGGCGACAAAGCGCCGCGACAGTCGCTGCAACCGGCGCAGGCGACAGTTTTGTATGGGCGCCTATGTAAAAACGCCTGTGCTAACCACACGAGGCGATGCGCTTTTCAACAGTCGCCTGAAAATGCCTCGCCAGGCTTTTTCAGGCGACTGTTGAAAAGCGCATCGCCTCGTGTGGTTAGCACAGGCGTTTTTACATAGGCGCCCATACAAAACTGTCGCCTGCGCCGGTCGCGGCGACTGTCGCGGCGCTTTGTCGCCGCGACCGCAAACGCGTCGCTATCTCCCCGTGTGGACTAGCCCTAAAGCTTCAACTTTACAGCATTGTATCATCCATGTATTATTGTAAGAGATTGCCATCTTGATTTTGTTATTTAATATGAAAGCTGTTGTTCAGGAAACTTACTTGAAGCGCCGATTATCATAACAAAGGTTTTCCTGTGACTACTAAGGACTATGTCTGCTGTGGGGACCATAAAACTGATTGTGTATGTGAGAAAACTTGCTCAACAGTATGAAGGAAATTTGGGGGTTTATTACAGCATCTTGGCAGTTGGGAGGGTTTTTTGTGGGGGCAGGTGAGAACCCAGGATAAAAGAACGCTGGACAGAGGACAAGGGGAGCTGGGCAGCTGAGAGGAGGCAGCTAGAGAGCTGGAGAAGCCAGAGGAGCCTGGGACAAGACAACATGTGAGGAATGAAGACCAGAGGGGAAGACAGAGATGAAGCTGAACTCCATTCCCCTGCCTTTTTGGTAACAACAATGTAGACTTGTGTAATGTGTAACTGTAAATATTGTAATTATTGTTTAGTCTAAGTGTAATCATTTATGTAGAACAATCAACTGATTTATTTTACAATATATCACTTTACTATACGCTCATTGGTGTGGATTCATTGTCTGCTTGCTCAAAAGACCCAGAACCCCTAGTACAGGGGTGTCCAAACTACGGCCCGCGAGCCAAATGCAATTTTAATTGGCCCGCAGCAAAGAGCAGAAGAGGAGCCAAAGTCACAGCAGCACGTCGCAGTGATTTTTTAAACATTCTGTCACTCCCCTCCCTCCCAGAAACCAGGCATGAAAAAAAGCTACACTGCTAAAAAAAAACCAGTTTTATCCTCTGGCTCAACTTCCCCTTCGATAGTTTTACAAAAACGGTCTCCGTTACATACCAGCTCTCCTTCTGCAACTGCCAGCTCCCCCCTCCCTGCCAGAAACTAAAGGTGGACTCCGACTGTGACTTACTTCCCTGCTGCCACACATTCATTTCTATGTGATCACTGAGAGATGCGAGTGTTGAATGTGCTGCAGCTTGATCCTGCTTATCTAACGCCTGTATCAGTGATCACATAGAAATGAATGTGCGGCAGCAGGGAAGTAAGTCACAATCGGAGTCCACCATTAGTTTCTGACAGGGAGGGGGAGCTCCAGAGTGAGTGCTTGTGTGCAAAGGAGGAGACAGAGTTTTAAGCTTTTTTTTCATGCCTGTTTCTGAGAGGGAGGGGGAGTTACAGAAGGTGAGTGTCTAACGGAGAGAGAATAAACAATTGAAATAAAAGTTATTATAGACTACAGAGGCTGGATGTGGGGGTGGGTAAGGGCTGGCTATGGGGACAGAAGAAGATCAGTGCAGTAGGGCACTAACATACCATAATGGCTTCATATTTAATTTTGCCTGGATCCAGCAGCTTCATGAATATATACTTAATGGTTCGAATCAAACAATGTCAGGCTGATTGGTCGGCCCCCACACATTTTCATCTCACCAAATCTGGCCCTCATTGTAAAAAGTTTGGACACCCCTGCCCTAGTAAGTGGGTTGAGGTATATTGATATTATTATTATTATTATTATTATTAATGATATAATATACTATAAAAACTTATAAATGGCGAGCCAGGCAGGAGTTCAATGCATGGCATTTAATCCATATTTATGAGTGTGTAATATTGTGTAGTAAATTAATTGATTGTTTTGTGTTGTTTTAATTGTTGTTAAAATAACATGGATGTTTTAGCTAAAAAGATGGCCATGGTCAAATGCACAGGACAGATTGTTAAATGTATGCAAGGATCTCTAGATCCATAGGCTAAGGCTCAAGATTATGTGGCCAGGGCAATTCATGACAAATCTCTGTCTAAGTCAAAGGGTAACGGTGCACTGGTTTTTGCTGCCTGTTGGATAGCAGAACAGTATAAAATTGTATCTGTGCAAAAAGGGAATCTTGAAGAAAAGGTTCATTGTTTAAATTTGTTAGTAGATTCTCTAAAACTTTCTGTAGAAAATGCTGCTGCTATTAATGTTAGCAACCAGCAAACAACTGCAGAGTACAAGCAGGTTTGCATAGAGAATGAGCAGCTCAAACAAAGGCCGAGGGATGCAGAAAGTTTAGTTGCAACCTTCAGAAAAGCAGGGGCTGATTATTCAAATTGCAAATCTGAGCTTAAACAGTTAAAGGCTCAGTTAGGAGCAAGAGATTGTGTAGTTTCTGCAGTTAAAGTAGAGAACACTGCTAAAAATGATAGAAATGTAACTGATGTGAAATGCATAAAAGACAGCAATATGAATTGTGAATTAGCAGTCAAAAGTAAAATGCTAAATGTGGATTGTTGTAGACAGGCCAAGCCTCCTATAGTGACATTGAAATGTACAGAAAATAGGACTGGGGTACAAAAGCAGGACATTCCTAAAGTATAGGTTTACAAACCTATTCAACCCAGGAAGCAGCCTGGCAGTGAAAAGGTGTTTGCCATAAAGGCTACTCACCCTGAGGAACAAAGTGTGTACAGTACAGATACAAAATGTACACAAAAGAAAGTGTTTAGATGTTATGTGTGTTCCAAAGTTGGGCACATAGCAAGAAATTGTACCATGGATTTTAACAACACGTACAATCATAAGAATATGTACAATGGAAGTGAAAGCTGGAAGTCCTCTAGGTGGGAATTCCAAAATAAAAGCGTTGGAATACATGGATTCCCTACCATGTTCTTAAAACTCAGAATGAAAGGCTTTACACTGAAAAATGCACGGGACGGGGGAAAGTTAAAAACTGAGATTGAAAGTCTCAAATCTGAGTTTTATACATTAAAGAGATCAAATGCCAGTCAAAACTGAAGTTCAGTGGGAGGTAATTGTTCCCAACATTTAAATCGGTGCTAATGTCTTCTATGAGTTTGTTTTCCAGGTAACAGGATGGCAGATCACAAAAAGAAGAATTTCCCTTCCCCCTTTATCACAGGAAAAAAAAGAGTTATAGAGGATCTTACCTATTTGTTTTTTTTTCTCTTCACTTTTTGTACTTAAGGAAAAGCCTCTAAATTGATATGGTACAGTCAGGTTGAACAAATTCTAAAATATTTTTGTTTTTAATAGTTAGAATTGCCTGCACTGTGGAGTTTTGAAATAGTTGCTGTGTTAGTTGTAGAAGGGTAAGAAACACTGAGGCATATTTTGAATTTTTATTTTATTTTTGCCTGAGTGCCATGTTTTCTTTTACACTTGGTTTAGCATATTTACTATAACATTTTTACATAGACTGCATGCTGCTTGATACCATCAGTATGTGTTTTCCCATTCAAAGCAGTATTCACTGTATATTTTTTTCCTTTTGACTTTTTTCCAAAGTTTGTCATTGTTTGTATCTGTAGTTGTTACAATTTACAGTTGTCAAGGTGGGGTGAAAACACTCCAATATACAGTCTACATGTTAAAAGTTACCAGAGCTCTTTCTTTGATATGCATGGGGTTATTTACATAACAAATCTGCGAGAAACAGCAGTTTACTTCGTTGGTTGTTAAATAACTCTTGTGGAGGGTCTGTTCCAAATGATCTCTCTTCTGATAATAATGCTAATTTCTATTTTGTTGGGTTGTGATAATCAGGCATGAAACTGATATGGAAATACTGAGACAAAGGCGAGAAACATCTCACTAGGTGATTTGGACAAGATAGTGCTGCACACTTTAGTGTAGTGTATCTTCTGAATTTCCTGAGGCCAGTATTGGTATTACATTCACACCTATTGCTGAATTGAGGTGCTCTTTCCAGCTATGCTGATTAATAAAATGCGCCACAGACATTTACACCCTACCCTAAAATAATAAAATGTTTTCCCTGTGTGGTCTCTTTAATATGAAAACTGTGGTATTTATTAACATGTATTTATATAGCGCCAACATATTTCGTAGCACTGTAAAGTAAATGTGATTATACAACTAAATCACATGAATTACATATATAGAATATATGGAGTAACAAACATCACAATCAATACAGGTACAAAAAGGTGAGGAAGGCCCAATGTATAGGCATACAGTCTAAAGGGAAGGGAGTAATACACAAGGTGTGGGAGTGGGCAAGATCCAATTAAGTGGGTGAGAAATGTGGTATTGTATGTGGTGTTGCGTTTGGTAGTTAAGCAGAGTGAGGGGAGGCTTCTCGAAAGAAGTGAATTTAAAGAGATTTCTTGAAAGCAGAAAGGTTGGGAGAAAGTCGGACAGACCGTAAGAAGAGAACCAGGACAGGGCTGTGTCACGAAGGCCAAGCGACTGGAGGGACTGGAGGAGGAGAGGGTGATCTACAGTGTCAAATGCGGCTGAGAGATCAAGAAGTATTAGTAGTGAGAAATGATTGTTGGCTTTAGCGGTTAAAAGGTCATTAGTTAGTTGAGTCAGGGCAGTTTCCGTGGAGTGTTGTGGCTTAAAACCAGATTGTAGGGGGTCCAGCAGGTTATTATCAGAGAGGAATGAGGTAAGTCGGTTGTAGACTAGGCGCTCAAGTAGTTTAGAGATGAAAGGTAGCAGAGAGATAGGTCGGAGGTTGTCAAGATTGGAAGGATCAAGAGAGGGTTTTTTTCCGAATGGGGGTGACAAGAGCATGTTTTAGTTGAGAAAGAAACAGTCCAGTTTAGAGCGAGAGATTAAATAGGTGAGTTAAGGCTTTGATTAGACAAGGATTGGTATTGCGGAGAAGTTTTGAGGGAATTGGATCAAGCGGGCAGGTGGTAAGGTGAGAAGAGGCCAGAAGCTTTGAGATTCCTCATCAGTGACAGGGGTGAAGGAGCACAGGAGAGACTGGGGAGTGTGGAGGGAGGAGGTGGAAGTCTAGGGGGGTTGAGTAGTGTAATGTCCCTTCTGATGGTATCAATTTTGTTTTTGAAGTGCTCAGCAATATCTTGAGCAGAGACAGATGTGCATGGAGGGGTGGAGAAGGGGAAAGGAGAGTGTTAAAGGTGGAGAAAAGTTGTGCTGGTTTTTTAGAAAGGGAGTTAATGAGTGAAGTAAAGTACGTTTGTTTGGCTTGGAAGAGGCTGGTGTTATAGGAGCGCAGGGCAGATTTGTAGCTCCAAAAGTCTGATTCTGAACGGGATTTGCGCCAGCAACGCTCAAGTGCACGTGAGTGTCTTTTGAGCTTTTGTATGAGCAGTATGTCAAGGTTGAAGTGGTTTGGGTCTAGAATGTTTAGTTTTTATAGGAGCAAGCTCATTTACGGCAGTGGTGAGAGTACTATAGTAGACAGAGGTAGCCACATTAGGACATGAGATGGCTGAGATATTAGAGTGAAGAGAGTCAAAGGAAGAAGAGAGATGTGACATGTCTACAGCTTGCAAGTGACGGTAAGTACGTGTTTGGGGAATGGCAGGGGGTGAGGAGGGAGTTAGAGAGAGTTGAAATGTGAGCATATTGTGATCAGAGAGGGGAAATGGTGAGTTAGTAAAATTGGTGGTTGAACAGAGTCTGGTAAATATGAGATCCAGAGCGTTACCATTGGAGTGAGAGAGGGAGTCTGAGCACAAAGATAAGCCTAGGGAGGAGGTTAGTGAAAGAAGTTTAGAGACAGAAGAGTTGTTAATGTTGTTAACGGGTATATTAAAGTCACCTAATATGATGGATGGGATGTTAGATGAAAGAAAGTAAGGAAGCCAGGCAGCAAAGTTGTCCAGAAATTGTGCAGTTGGTCCTGGTGGTGGATATATAAGAGCAATGCAGAGTGAAACAAGAGAAAAGAGCCTAATGCAGTGAGACTCAAATGAGGAGAATGATGGAGAGGGGACAGGTGGAAGAACTTTAAAAGTAGAGCGGGGAGAGAGAAGCAAACCCACCCCACCTCCAGGTCTGTTAGCAGGTGTGGGAGTATGAGTAAGTATGAGTAAGGTGTAGCCCCCATAGGACAGGGCAGCAGGTGAGGCAGTGTCAGTAGGAGAGAGACAGGTGTCAGTAAGTGCGAGTAGGTTAAAGGAATTTGCAATGAAATGGTCGTGTATAGCGGTGAGTTTGTTGCAGACAGATCTGGCATTCCAGAGAGCACAGGAAAGATTAACTGGGTTTTTGGGTATAGGAGTAAGTGTTCTGTACTGTTTGAATTTGCTCTGGAGAGAAGGAGCTCGTGGCCGTGATATAACTGGGATGGGGTAAGGGCCAGGGTTTGGGGAAATGTCCCCAGCTGCCAGCAATAGGAAGGAAAGATAGACTAAGTGTGAGTGGGATTTATAAGTCCTTGGTTTGTATGAAAAAAAGGAGTTTTGTGGAATAGCTAGTAGAGTACGTTATAAACTTCATGTGTGGAGAGGGAAGGAGAGGAGAGAAGAGAGGCTGAGATTTGTATAGAAGTGGGATTTGCCGGAGGAGGTAGTGAAAAAGGTTTTATGAAGCATGAGAGTGAGAGGAGGAGAAATACAGGATAAAGTATGTTTAGAGTAAGAAGTAACAAACTAGCAGGTACAAACAAATCTGTGTTCTTCTTATCCCAGATGGTTCACTGTTGATTGCAGGGGAATCCGGTTCCTTTTGCCTTGTCAATGCCTTGTCAATGCCTTGTATAACTATCATTTCTAAGCACTTGTGAAATTTTAGCGCTTAAGAAATGTTAGCACTCGTGCCATGCCCCAGACACGAGTGCCATCCCCAATACTGGGCCTGAATTTATATGTAGCTGATTGGGAAAACCAGAGCCTAATTAATCAATGAATCAATTAAACAGCTAGCAAAGGGCAGAGTTTTACAGACATCAGAACCAGGTTTGGGGCTTTAAAAATATCTCTTGTTCACAGAGGAGTGGGACACAGATGTGTGCTTGAGATATTTATCAAAGAACTAAAGTAGTATAGGCCTAACAGATAAAAGTTATTGGGGTTAACAGATACAAGTAGGGATATAGCAGAAATACCAGAATAAACAGTTGCAGTATATGGATTTAGCAGAGTTACTCCAAAGATATAGAATTCCTGGTCCTGGAGGCAAGGGGAAACAAACGGGATAACTTCCAATCACAATTGGTCCTCCAAAGTAAATCCCGGTGGTAAGCAGAAATGTGTTGGGTGTTGCAAACACCAAAGTACAAAGACCATGGTTTGTTAAAAGTAGAGGCCTAAGATGGGATCCAGCCCAGACCTGGTGGAGTAGGGTCAGGTGGTAAGTGGGGCACAGTCAAAGCAGCACAATAAGCTGGATACTAAACCTCTAAAAATTGGGGTGTGGTCTCTTAACTGGCTGAAGGGTTATAGATTATAAGTATGAACAACTTGCATTGGCAATGTTATGCTTTTTGCTAATTTAGAGGGCTCTTTCCTTGTGAAGTCCTTCGCCCTCTAGGTGGGGATTTGTAATAAATTGCCATCTTGATTTAGTTATTTAATATGAAAGCTGTTGTTCAGGGAACTTACATGAAGCCCTGATTATCATAACAAAGGTTTTCATGTGACTACTAAGGACTATGTCTGCTGTGGGGACCATAAAACTGATTGTGTATATGAGAAAACTTGCTCAACAGGATGAAGGCAAGTTGAGGGTTTATTACAGCATCTTGGCAGTTGGGAGGCTTTTCTGTGGGGGCAGGTGAGAACCCAGAATAAAAGAACGCTGGACAAATATGAAAGGGCTGGGCAGCTGAGAGGAGGCAGCTAGAGAGCGGGAGAAGCCAGAGGAGCCTGGGACAAGACAACATGTGAGGAATGAAGACCAGAGGGGAAGGCAGAGATGAAGCCAAACTCTATTCCCCTGCCTTTTTGGTAACAACTATGTAGACTTGTGTAAGGTATAAATATTGTATTTTTTGTTTAGTCTAAGTGTAATCATTTATGTAGAACAATCAATGGATTTATTTTACAGTATATCACTTCACTATATGCTCATTGGTGTGGATTCATTGTCTGCTTGTTCAAAGAACCAGAACCCCTATTAAGTGGGTTGAGGTATATTGATATTATTATTATTATTATTATTAATGATAAAATATACTTTAAAAACTTACATTATTACCAGTATAAAGCATCCTAAATATGAGCATGGGAGTCTACTAAACAGTTTGATGCCCAGTATGCATACATGTGGCATACAGAGACCCCCCAAGTCCAAATTGTGCATATGAATTTTCACATATGACTCTGGCTACCAAAATATAAGCACCTGGTATGTGTATTATGTGCCACAAGACCCCCTAACAGTATGGAGACCCTAGACAACCATATATTTTCCAAAAGTACACATTTGACAAATCTAAGCATGTAATTATACCTTTCTACTGTAGACTAACAAAACGCAAAGCTATGCTAAACATAACGCTTTTTTGAAATCTCTAAAATAATAGTCACAAAGCTTGCATTTTACCCTATTATATAGCCCATATTTTTTAACATACCAGCAAAAGGCATCCTAAATATGAATGCCAGGGTGTACTGAACAGTTTGATGCCTGATATGAAAAGATTTACCAAACTAGGTGTCATACAGAGACCCCCAAATGAAAACAGTACATATGAATTTTCACATATGACTGCTACAATACAAGCACCCGGTATATGTTTTATGCACCATAAGACCCCCTAACAGTATGGAGAATCATCACAATGCCTGCATTTTACCCCATTATAGACTCCATATTTTGTAGTCTACTAGCATAAAGCATTCTAAATGTGAATGCCAGGGATCTACTAAACAAGTTGATGCCCAATGTGCATAGATTTACCAAACTATTTTGCACACAGAGACCCCCAAATGGATATATAACAGAAAAAATTTCCATGGGCAAAATGAAGTAACAAAGAACAGAACAAAAAGGTATAAAATCAAAATCCAACAAAACCACAAAAAGCAAAGATTTTTTTTCCCGTTTAGTGTAATCAACACTCAGAATCAAAGTTTGAATATTTTAGCATATTTTAGAGGTTTTACAGACAAGAATTAAGCAAACAACACCTTTGCAAAACTCAAAATGTAATAAAATGGCTAAAAAGAACCAAAATCACCGGAATTGCAGTATAATCACCTTAATAACATATAAAACTTATTGCGCAGTGCAATTAGTGAATACGCTATTCGTAGTGATGGACGAATAAACTCGGCAGGCACGAATTTGCGGTGAATTCCCGTGTTTCGCTGCCGGCAAATAAATTCGCGAATCTCTCATGAAAATTTGGCGGTGAAAATTCACATGCGGCAATTTCCGTTTTTTTTGTGAAAACCGTCTAAATGCTCGATTTTTTTGTGAAAAGGTACGAATCGCTCGATTTTACGTGAAAATATCTGAAGTTCACAAATTTCTCATGAAAACTTCATAATTTCAGAAATTTTGCGTGAAAACGTCTGAATTTCACTAATTTTTCATGAACTTTCTGTTTTCACAATTTTTCGCGAATTTTTTGCAGTTTTCGCAAATTTTGCCCGAAATTCGCAAATTTTTCGGCGAATCGATATGGGAAAGATTCGCCCATCACTAGCTATTCACAATGGCAATAAAACTGTTTTTTCAGGCAAACAAACTGACGATGCAAAAAAATAAATAGACACAAAATAGTGTATGTATGTACAATTGACCAATTGCATGTTGTGTGCAAGCGTGTGTGTGCGCTATAAATGTGTGTGACTCCCCTGATCCCCCAAAAAATGTATGTGTGTAAGTGTGAATGTAAGTGTGAATTGCTAAAATAATTGTGTTTGTGGGGGGGGGGCACTAACAAGGAGTAGAAGGCTCAGGATCGTCCATCAGGGCTGGAGGATGTGAAAGAACCGTCTTGACCCATCTATCCAGTAAGTGGGCGGAGCAGGGAACCAAGAAGTGCGTGCAGCAGCAGAGCACGTCCATTGCATGTGTTCTGCTGCTGCCTTTGGGGCCCTTGGGCGATTGCACCCCAGGGTCCACTTGTTCCCGGCACTTACTCATTGCCTAGGGGCTGGTGAACGAGAAGGAACAGAACGCGCAGCTTGAAAAGCCACTCCTCCTTTACCAAACCCTTTAATGCTACAGAACATAGAATCTATGTTCTGTGGCATTTCAAGTGCCTTTTCCACAGAATGTAGATTCCATGTTCTGTTGCACTTAAAGGTTTAATCAGTGAAAGGAAGGGGAGTCAGTAACATAATACACAGCAAATAAAGTAAATAAATAAGTAACATAAATACACAGCACTTAGATAGTTAAATGATACCCTTAATTATGATTTATCCCCTCAATAGAAGATGAGGTCTGATTAGATCTACCATATATACTCGAGTATAAGCCGAGTTTTTCAGCCCCCAAAATATGCTGAAAAACTCTACCTCAGCTTATACTCGGGTCAAGCGCAAAAACGATCGCCGGCGTACAAGAATAGTCACTGAAAACTAGATGCTGGCACCTCCAATGGGAGCAGAAACCCTCAATTTTTTGATTAAAACTTACCAGAAGCTGCTGCATTTCTCACCTACTGTCCTACTGCTTGGGACTGGGGATGCTCCCCATCTACTGACTCCCCAGTAGGTATACTCCAAGAGAATAAAAAGATAAATACAGATCGCGTTACCATAACAACCCACATCCACTGTGCGAGTTGCGGAAGTGAAGTAAAACCAAGGTGGAACGCAAAACCGGAACCGGAAGTGACCAACATTGCGACCAGGAGAAACTCAGATTTAAAAGACAGGACGGAGAACTTATTTTTTATGCCTCTGATGAAGCCGACACGATCGGTGAAACGCGTTAGGTGAGAAGGACATTTCTTTCAAGGGTTGCAGAAATTACCACGGAGTGAACAGCGAAGAAAGCCGGCAGCGCCACTCCAGGGAAAATACCAATCAAATTATGTAGATATTTGCGCTCAGCCCAGCAATACTTATATAGGGAATGCCTCAATCCTCTTATATGAATGTACCGTGCATCCAGGAGTATCAGTTATAGTAGAAAGTAAAAGGAGAGCACTCAAATGGCAGGTTTACCTGCTGATGCTTGTTTATTTCAGTCTGTGAGTACATCGAATGAAGACTGGGAAATTGACTTTTTGAAATTCACAAGGAAATTTAAATTGAAAATGTGCTTTCCAGAAAATACTATGACGGGGCCGATTAATAAATTGAAGAAGCCAAGCACAATGATTCCTGATATACAGAGTGAAGCTTTACAATCATTTGAACGCATTGTCATTTCAGAAATGAAGAAAGTGTGGGACTTAAATAAACGACCTAAATCCAATCTTAAGTATAATAAACGTGTTGCACTTAAATCCCTCCAGCATAATAATGATGTGATTATTCGTAAAGCTGATAAGGGAGGTAGTATTGTAGTGCTTAATAAACAAGACTATAATAGTGAAGCGTTTAAACAATTGACGGTCCCTGGTCATTATGCTAAAGTAGATTATGACCCCATACTTAATATCAAGAAACAGATAGACATCATGGTGGAAGATGCCTGGTTGAATACAATAATTGATGATACTGAGAAGGAATTTTTGATCACAAGATATCCAAGGGTTCCAGTACTATACCTATTGCCTAAAGTGCACAAAACACTTATTAATCCACCTGGACGACCAATCGTCTCAGGCATAGGTTCAGTGCTGGAGCCGCTGTCTATCTTTGTGGATTCCTTCTTACAGAAGGAAATGCAAAAAATAGAGGTATGTTTAAAAGATACTACCGAACTTCTGGTTAAACTTGCAGATATTGAGACCTTACCACCTGAGACAATACTTTGTGGGATTGATATCCAGAGTTTATATACATCAATTCCGCATAATGAAGGAATGAACTATATAGAAGAAGTATTACTGGATACCAATCTGCCAAATCCAAAAATATATTTTATTATGGATTGTCTCAATATGGTACTAACTAAAAATTATTTTACTTTTGAGAATGGCTTCTACTGGCAAACCCAAGGTACGTCCATGGGGGCAACGGTAGCTCCATCGTATGCAAATTTATTTGTACATTACTTAGAGAACAAATTCTTTTTGAAAAAAGAGCCTTTTTGTAAATATATTTTTTCCTACTTCAGATTTGTGGACGACATTCTACTATTTTGGAATGGTCCGAAAGATCTGCTCGTAGAAATGATTGAGGAAGCAAATAAAAGCCATGCAACAATTAAATTTACATATGAATGTTCCAATTCGGAAATTAATTTTCTAGATGTAAAAATTAGCTTAACGAATGGCGTGTTAAACACTGATCTGTATAGGAAGAGTGTTGACAAAAACAACCTGTTACATGTACAAAGCTTTCATAATCCTAAAGTGAAACGGGCAATCCCTAAAGGACAATTTATCAGGGCGAAAAGAATTACTTCACGCCCTGATAAATTTGACGAAGTAAAGGCAACATTAACTAAACGCTTTACAGAAAGTGGCTATAAAAATAAACTGATAAATAAAGCTATAGAGGAAGTGGACGCTATTCCTCGTAAAAACCTATTATGCCATAAACAAAAAGATTTTGGAGACCAAAAACTCACCTTTGTTTCAACCTTTGATTCTAATAGTCATAAAAGGGAAAAGATTCTTAAAAGGTTCTGGCCACTGTTACAAACAGACAGACAATTTGTCAATTATTTAAAACAACCCCCTTTTCTGCTATAAGCGAGGTCGTACCCTTAAAGATTTGCTATGCCCATCCGATACACGGAAAAAAAAAACTAGTTTTCAGGGCAAGAAAAGGGTAGGAACCTATCCTTGTTTGGGGTGTAACTGCTGTGCGGCTATAATAAAAGGCAGTAAAATTAATCACCCTAAAAAAGGATATGAAACTAATATAAATACATATGCTACGTGTAAATCCAATCATGTTGTTTATCTGCTTAAATGCCCATGTGGCTTAGGATACGTAGGTCAGACATCCAGAGAAGTTAAATTGAGAATTCAGGAGCATAAAGGTAATATCAGGAATTTTAAGGCCAACACACAAACAGATACGTCTGTCTCAAGACATTTTTTTGAATGCAAGCATAATCATATGCAGCTACGCTGGTGCGTGATAGACGAAGCTCCCCCTGATATTAGAGGGGATAATAGATTAAAAAGACTTCTACAGAAAGAAGGCAGGTGGATCAAGAAGCTAGGTACAGTTATCCCTGATGGTCTAAACGACTCTTGGGGGGGAATTCACAAAAGTGTCGGGAACGAAAAAATGTCTTTAAAATGTCGTAGAAAGTGCCGTAGCAACAGCCGACAAATTCACAGAGCATTTCTCCGCCAATTTTCCGACATATACGACACTTTTGAATTAGTGTCGTTAAAAGTGGGTGTGGTTTTTTCTGCGCCACTTTTCCCGACATTTTTATGAATTAGTCGTAAACTCATTTTTTTTTACCAACAATTTTTCAGACACTTTAGGCTCTCCAAAACGAAAATGTCGGTCAAATTGTCTTTTGAAGAGTCTTGGAAAATGTCATTTGTACGATGAAAAGATATACGACATTTTAGAAAATTGACGGACTTACGAGACATTCAGAGACTGTAACATCTGCCTTTGTGAATTTGCCGTTCGTACGACATTTTACAAATTTGTCGACCGCCACTTCTGGGTTACTTATTATACCGACACTTTTGTGAATTCCCCCCTTGGAGTCTGAAACCTTATTTGTAATATTAATGTTCTGACTCCTTCACTTTACAGACCTTGAAAATATGAAAAGGAATTAACAACAAAAATAGGGTAAGATTTTATTGTTCTACAGTTTTTAATAGTCTCAAGTATTCTAGCCTCTGTCTAAGGGTAATTTTAGAGAATATTATTACTTTCCCTTGACATTTTGTATCTAATTTTGTTTTTAACAGGTTGGTGTAACTAATGTATTCATTGATACAATGTATTGAAAGTATCCTGGTTGTTTTTATACATTGTCTTTGTCTAGACACTATGGCACTAAATAATATACATATTGTATTTTTTATATTTTTTTTATGACTGGATATTAACTTAAAGAGTACATAATCATCTGAAGATTTGTGGATTGCACTCAAATCACCTGTGGATATAACATTTGGAAAATTTGCATACCAGACCAGATTGGATGTGGGGATTTAATTGGCATAATGGGTGTGTTTAAATGTTCACTGTGGATCTGTATGTGTTACACTTGAGAAAGGGTTTTTTGGACCCGAAACATGTTGTGTCTCACAGACTGAAATAAACAAGCATCAGCAGGTAAACCTGCCATTTGAGTGCTCTCCTACTCTACTATAACTGATACTCCAGGGAAAATACAGCGCCCTATATGGACTACATGCCATTGTTTTTATAGTCAAAACGTGAGTGCATTCGATTTTAAACTATTATTTTAAATAAAACAGGATTACACTATCCTTTGTTTTCTACTTCTCTCCCTGTCTTGGAGTCAAGGGACACGTGTGTAGCTGAAACCGGAAGGGGAGCCCTTATTGTATACGCTATCAGATTCTCTTTTGGTTTGTGAGTAGAAAATTCAGCCATTGGTGGATGCTCACTGCGGTTTTGGGAACTTAAACTTAGAAATTTCACTACTAATAACTGTTAATAGTAACTAAAAAATCTGCAGAAAAGGGAAACAGCGGAGAATAGACACCCATAAGATAATTGTTAATGAACACCGGGTGACATCTCATTTATTAAATATACTGCACTATATTAGTTTCTAACTTCTGTTGCCATAGACGCTGGTCTCATATATTGTGTATTGGAATCGTTTTGGAACAGCGGAGAGACTGTAAAGGGATCGGCAAGGAGGAAAAACTTAAAGGACTGACTATTCCACAAAAACCTTTTTTTTTTATTTCTCACCCTAGGCTTATACTCGAGTCAATAAGCTTTCCCAGTTTTTGGAAGTAAAATTAGGTACCTCGGCTTATACTCGGGATGGCTTATACTTGAGTATATACGGTACAACATAGAGAAAAGAAAAAGAACCCCTCTTCTATCAAGTATCCAAATGGTCCGTTTCAATTAATCTATTCGAAATTTAACAACAAAATTACATTATTCTCTATAAAGTGACACCAAACTATCCTCTCCCCAACTGGATTAGTACTTAAATAAAGTGCTAGTGCTATTAATTCAATTCATTAAGAAAAATTAATTGAATTCCATAGTTAATTAAGGTGCTAGTTAATTAAGTTCATAAAAAGGCAGATTAAATCAATTCTAATTAATTATCTGCCTACCATTCAATAAATTAACTACCAATAATTGGATTAAGAGTGATAGACTGCCTAAAGTGCATTAGTGTTAGTGTTAAAATTTCAATATATAAATAGATTTTTAATCAATTTTGGTCACTAGTTAATTTTCCTTTGAACAACAATTAATTGTAATAAGTCCTGGTCAGTGGACAATGGCACTTGCACTTTATTGAATGGTAGACAGATAATTAATTAGAATTGATTTAATCTGCCTTTTTATATTAACTTGATTAATTAGCACCTTAATTAACTATGGAATTCAATTAATTTTTCTTAACGAATTAAATTAATAGCACTAGCAATATTTTTAATAAGTACTAATCCAGTTGGGGTGAGGATAGTTTGGTGTTAATTTATAAAGAATAATGTGATTTTGTAGTTAAATTTGGAAATAGATTAATTGAAATGGACTATTGGGATACTTGATAGAAGAGGGGTTCAGTATCTTTTCTCTCCATTGTTATAAATACACAACATATAAAGTAAATAAATAAATACACAGTACATAAAGCACAGGATCAGGTACAAGGAACAAGCCATATCAGTTGGGTGATACAACCAATATGTTCTTCTGGTGTTGGCCCATGGTGTAGTGAATAAGTGCAAATGTGCTGTACAAGTGTACTGTTACCAACACAATGTAAATTCAGTCAGTAGTGGCTGATAAACCACCAGTAAATTAATATTTAAAAAGGACTGTTGCCATAAACACTAGAAAATACACAATAAAGGGCACCGTATACAGTATATCTAACGGATATTGGACTATTTTACAGAGACAGTTTAACTGTCCCAAACCCTATTTATTTGTTTGTATTTATTTTATGGAGACAGTGTTACTGTTGATAAATCCTATTGGTTTGTGTCAGTGAGACAGTGTTACTGTTGATAAATCCTATTGGTTTGTATCAGTCAGACAGTGTTACTGATAAATCCTATTGGTTTGTGTCAGTGAGACAGTGTTACTGATAAATCCTTGGTTTGTGTCAGTGAGACAGTGTTACTGATAAATCCTATTGGTTTGTGTCAGTGAGACAGTGTTACTGATAAATCCTATTGGTTTGTGTCAGTGAGACAGTGTTACTGATAAATCCTATTGGTTTGTGTCAGTGAGACAGTGTTACTGATAAATCCTATTGGTTTGTGTCAGTGAGACAGTGTTACTGATAAATCCTATTGGTTTGTGTCAGTGAGACAGTGTTACCGATAAATCCTATTGGTTTGTGTCAGTGAGACAGTGTTACCGATAAATCCTATTGGTTTGTGTCAGTGAGACAGTGGGGCATGTTTACTAACATTGGAGATAAATATCTGGAGAGATTTCTGGAGATGTTGCCCATGGCAACCAATCAGCAATTAGATTTAAACAGCCACAGCCAAGTTAGAAAACAAAAGCAAAGATCTGATTGGTTGCTATGGGCAACATCTCCAGAAATCTCTCCAGATATTTATCTCCAATGTTAGTAAACATGCCCCCAAGTTACTGATAAATCCTATTGGTTTGTGTCAGTGAGACAGTGTTACTGATAAATCCTATTGGTTTGTGTCAGTGAGACAGTGTTACTGATAAATCCTATTGGTTTGTGTCAGTGAGACAGTGTTACTGATAAATCCTATTGGTTTGTGTCAGTGAGACAGTGTTACTGATGATAAATCCTATTGGTTGTGTCAGTGAGACAGTGTTACTGATAAATCCTATTGGTTTGTGTCAGTGAGACAGTGTTACTGATAAATCCTATTGGTTTGTATCAATGAGACAGTGTTACTGATAAATCCTATTGGTTTGTGTCAGTGAGACAGTGTTACTGATAAATCCTATTGGTTTGTATCAATGAGACAGTGTTACTGATAAATCCTATTGGTTTGTGTCAGTGAGACAGTGTTACTGATAAATCCTATTGGTTTGTGTCAGTGAGACAGTGTTACTGATAAATCCTATTGGTTTGTATCAATGAGACAGTGTTACCGATAAATCCTATTGGTTTGTTTCTCAGGGTGACACTTACCTTTCAGACACACGTAGTGGGGCAGATACACTGCTGATACTCGCCCAGATTTGATTGTGATGTTGAAAAGCGGCCCCACGATATCATGTGTGTATTGGTGCAGGTGCCCCAGGAATTCCACCCAGGAACCAATGTCAATTTCAATATTGGCCGGTGATTCCACACGGAACTGTAATCCTGTCTCTGAGCAGCGGAAGAGACCTTCCCCCGGCACAACTAACCTGGAACACAATGGGTTAGTGTGAGAAACATCCTACAGAAACAGCCTGACTGTGCCCCCAACACTGAGCAACCAAACTTACTGTTTAGTAGTGCAACTAAACTTTCTGTTTAAAACTTTGGATCTGAATCAGGCCATTTACCATTACTACCAGTCTGCAACCTGAGGTAACACCCCTGGGCTATTTATTATGAGGTTTTGCACCCCATTTGCAGACATCATTCACCCCCTCCCCAGAAGTTCTGACATCTCTCCCCTTTTTTCTACAGGCCCCTCCCAGTCCACAGATCCTTTGCTCTGGGTGGAATTGGGCCGGCAATGCTGCTAAGATGGCAGATCTGATGTAATTTCTTGCCCAGAGATTCCCCCTTCCATCTGATAACATATAGAATATGCAGATAATATCCATTATTCTCATTCATTACAGAGCCGCCCCAGTATCTCTCCAACAGAAGCAGAAATGAATTCTATGCCAACACAGCTCCCCTATTGGCAGCACTAACATCAGTCAATAACAATATATGGGAATAAAGTTCTACCTGTATTTGGTGCCACTTCTCTGGGGACTGATTCGTGGAACTTCAGGAATCTGAAAAAAAAACAGAATCTGTATTGGAACCAGACAAGTCCCATTCACTGGATAAAGTCATAGTTATAGAGTTAATATGGGCTGAAGAAAGAAAATACAAATGTCCTTCAAGGTAAACCTCCAAATAGTGGTGGGCAAATTGAAAGCAGCAAGTAAGCAGCAAGTAAAACTTAGTCCCTGTGTAAAATGTATAATGAAGCAATAGAATTCTTAATGAATCAGTTGAAAGTTGAGTGTAGGACTGGCCAGATATGGGATGACTGGACATAGTTGGCCAGCTTAAATATTGCAATATATGGACAAACAATCAGTCTTGTTTAAAGGGAAGGCATTTCTAGTAGCTTAAGGCAAACTGTTTCAGTATCCTGGGGTGAGGGGTTTGTTGGGAAAACAAAGAAATGTACGTTCTACTATATGAACTGTTATTGCAGTGAAGGGCAGCTCTGCTATTATTTCTTTGTAGAGATTGTTGTGTTGGTGTGACATGTCAGATACTTCACCTTTCCACAGAGATCACACTCCTCTGCACTCCCACTGGGCCAGTCACATGTCTCTTCTTTCTGAACTCTGGGTTCCACTTCCACTTGACCAGAAGCCCCCCCTACCACTTGGTCAGGAATTCCTTCTTCCACTTGGCCAAAAGCCTCCTCTTCCACTTGGCCAGAAGCCCCCACTTCCATTTTGCCAGAAAGTCCTTTTCCAACTTGGCCAATAGCCCCGTCTTCCACTTGGCCAGAAATTTCTTCTTCCACTTGGCCAGAAGCCTCCTCTTTTATTGGGCCAGAAAGTCCCTCTTCTTGATCTGAAAGATAAATCAGTATCAAAATAACATTGTAATGCTGCTGTGAATGCTATGCATTACCCTAGAAGAAATGACAAAGAAAGCCCAACCCACTACAGACACTCCTGATTAAAATAAGCTAGCTAATTGGGTAGAATGAGAGACCTATTATAGCTCAGTGACATTCTTGCCACAATACACTGGTTACAAACATAGTTAAGTAGTTAAAGGAGACATACTGTACAGATAAATACTAGAGTCCTCTGCACTCAACCCATTATCAAAATATTTAAGACATTGAAATATTTTGTGCCTTAAGCTACTAAAAATGCCTTACCCTTTAAACAAAACAGGGATTGTTTGTCCATATATTGCAATTAAGCTGAACAACTATGTCAGTCATCCCATATCTGGCCACTCCTACGCTCAATTTTATCTGATTCATTAAGAATTCTATTGCTTTATTATACTTTTTTTTTTTTTTTTAAACTTGTTTTTATTCCAAAAAATATACAGAACATTTTTGTAGTCATGACAGGACAGTGAGATCATGTGATGTTCTGTTAACGTAACATATCAAGTATGCAGTATCATGATAACAATAGTAACTATATTACAATATAAACTATCAGCTTGAACAATAGACAGCATATATGACCCTATTAAGAAGTATGCGAATAGGAGGATAATAACCTGTTTATTAGGTGGCTCCTGGGGGGTTCATGGTTCGACCGTCTTTGTCCTTATGGCTGGTTACTTTCACGTTGGGACGTTTCCATGACCAATGGCATTTCTGTCAGTAATGCCATGTCATACCATGTTGTACACTGAAATGTTTGCACTGTGAGATGTCTAATAAGATGTCCATAACCTGAAAAATTTTGTGGTGTTTTGTTCTATTTTAGTCATGGTTTCCAGCCAATCAGAAAGAGATAGTGCAGTTTCTGTTTTACTAATGTTATGGAGGGGGGGTCTTTGCTTAGCCAAAGCTGCAATATTGTCTTCCGAGCAGCCGCTGACAGTTTTCCAATCAGGTTCTTGTCAGTTTTCCTTAACTGCATGTAAGTTGTATCATTACTAAACATTGCCCATTCTAATTGCACCTGAAAAGGTTTACCAATTATCTGAGCACCATATACTGTTACATCTGACCAGAAGTTTTTGAGTGAGGGGCATGACCATAAAGTATGGATCAAATCTGCTTTGGGTGATTGACATCTGAGACAGTTGTCAGAGGACAGATTTCCCATTTTATATCTCCTGGCTGGAGTTAAGTAGGAGTTGTGAAGTATTTTTAGAGCCATTTCCTGATATCTACTGACTGGAAGCAGCTTCATGACTTTTGTGTGTTGTTGGAAGATCTCAGAAGTGTCGGAGTTTGGAATGTCGCCAGTCCATGTAAATCCCGGTCTTTGTTCATTGTCTATGTTAATTAACGTTCTGATTATTTGATATAGTCGTGAAGTTGTTTGTTTTACGTGTTTATTTTTCCAGATTTGGTTGAAAGGGTTAATTTTGTCAGTCTCAGGGATTTTCCTAATTACACTGGAGTGGAGAATTTGTATAGTTAAAAACACGTGTTGTGTCGTGAATGGGAATTTTTCTTTCATTTTATCTTGAGAGTATATTGCATATTTGCTATCTATTATATCAGTTAGGTTACCCAATCCGTTGTCGCTCCATTGTAAAAGAATAGGGTTGTGTTTGCCTATAGGAAAATTGTCATTGCCTATCCATGATAGGTATGGGGAAAGAGTTGGTGACAGATTTTGTTTCTTTCTAACAGCTTGCCAGGCTTTGTATGTATCCAAAAATAGAGGGTTGTTATGTAGTTGTGGTGGGATTTTGTTTGGTGGTGAATGCAGTATGTAATTTAGGGAGTGGGTTTCAGTTGTATATTGATCTAAAGAGATTGTGGTGTAAAGGTCTCTGTGGAGGATCCAATCTCCCACATAGCGGAGAAGTGCTGCTTCATTATATTCTTTAATGTTAGGAAGATTGGTGCCCCGTAAGTGTTTTGTTTGATGTCGTTTAAAGAGACTAATTCTCGATCGTTTTTTGTTCCAAATAAAAGTTCTCAATGTTTGGTTTATTCTTTTCAGGTCTGTTGACTTTATATGGTATGGTAACATTTGTAAAGGATATAGTAATTTGGGGAAAAAGAACATCTTAATGAAATGTATTCTTCCCAGAAAGGTCAGATTAGTATGTTTCCATTGATGCATTTCTTGATGAATATTGTCTATGATTTTCCGGATAGTTAAGGCATATGTGTCCTTGTGATGTGATGGTAATTTAATCCCTAAATATTTAATGTTTCTTGAAAGGGAAAATGTGGGAGCCAATCTGAAGAGGCGGAGTGGTGAAGTTGTAGAGCCTCTGATTTGTCTAGGTTGATTTGAAATCCCGCTAGCTTACCAAATCTCTGTATGAGTTGTAGTATTATTGGTATTTCTGTTGGTTGGTTGAGAAACAGTAATATGTCATCTGCAAATGCTGTTACTTTTAAAGTTGTGCGACCTATTTTCATACCTTGCAATTGTTGGTTGTTGAGTATATGTCTCAGCAATGGGTCAATCGCTACATTGAATAGGAGGGGGGACAGCGGGCAGCCTTGGCGTGTACCTCTATGAATCAAGAATCTATCCGAGTTGGTGTTGTTTACTGTTAAAAAGGTAGTGGGTGTTAAGTATACATTTTTAAAAAGATTTAGCATGTGTATGCCAAAGTGTTGGAATTTCAGAAAGCGTAAATGTGTGTGTCTGCCATTATTTTGTTTAAAATTTTCAAACCCTGGTTTAAAAGTGAAATTGGTCTATAAGATTTCAGATCTGTAAGATCTCTGCCTTCTTTGGGTATCAATATGATTCTAGACACATTTGCCTCATGCCAGAGCGGATTTCCTTGTAGGGTATCGGTGTATAGGGTGTTTAGGAGTGGTGTTATCTCTGGTAGTAAGAGTTTGTAAAATTCTGCTGTTAATCCGTCTGGTCCTGGTGTTTTTCTGTTCTTTAAATGTCGAATTGTGTCTGATATTTCTTTTTCTGTTATAGGGGCATCTAGGATTTCCCGATCTCGGACTGACAATTTTTTAAGGCCAGCTTCCTGTAAGAATCGTAGGCCGTCGGTGGGATCGTCTACTGGGGCTTCATAAAGCGTTTTGAAATGTTCCGACAGTATGTGTCTAATTTGTGTGGAATCTCGTGTCCATCCATCAGTAGTTTTAAGTTTTTGTATGTATGTAGTACATGTTTGTTTTTTAGCTATGCATGCTAGCAATTTCCCAGATTTGTTGCCATATCTGTAATATTGATTTGCTGGGTGGCTCAATGTATTATAAGCTCTTCCAGTCAATAAAAGTATCAAAAAGTGTTTTTGTCTCTTTGTATTGGTTTTTGTCCTCTTCTGTGTTCGTATTTTTAAAGGTTTTGTAATGTTCTGTCAATTGATTCTGCAGAAAAGTATATTTCTCATTGTATGACTTCTTTTGCTTTATTAAATACGAAATTATCTGCCCTCTTAGAACTGGTTTAGCTACTGTCTATAGCAGTTGTGGATTGTCCCAATGATCTATATTATCATCCACATAATTTGCCCAACTGGTTTTAAGAAACAGTTTAATTCTTCATTGGTGCTCAGATAAGCCAGGAACCTCCAATTATATGAGCCTGATTGGGGAGGTTTCAGTTTTAAAATAATTGAGATTGGGGAGTGATCTGAGGTGTCTAAGTTTCCTATTGTGGCAGAAGTTAATGTCTGTAAGATCGTCTGTGATATGAATATGTAGTCCAATCTTGAGTGCATTTTATGTACTCCTGAATAGAAAGTGTAGTCTTTGGTTATGGGATGTATGTGTCTATAGGTGTCGCATAGGTTTAAGGTGTCACATAACATGTGTAGAGGCCGTGCTCTGGTCCGTGAATGGATGGTGGATTTACCTGACTTGTCCATGAAATCGTCCCAAACCACGTTGGCATCTCCTCCCAGGATGATGTTTTCTGCCCCCCCAAGAGCTCACCTTCTGCAATACAGCCATAAAATTTTGTTTATTTTCATCATTAGGTGCATATAAATTCACTATTGTGTATATTGTGCCGTGTAGGTCCAGGTCTATAATCTGTAGGCGTCTTTGTTTGTCTTTGTATGTTCGCGTTATAGAACATTGGAGATCTTTATTAATTAATATCGTTACCCCTTTGGTCTTAGTTGTGTGTGATGCTTCTACAACTACTTGTAGCCATTTACTATTGAGTGTTTGTTTGTCCTGTCTGAGCCAGTGAGTCTCTTGTAAGAGAATTATCTGGGCCTTTTCCCTTTGCAATCTGTTTAGCACCTTTCTCCTTTTAATTGGAGAGTTAAGTCCTCCTACATTCCATGAAAGTATTTTAAAGTGAGTTTTAAGTTTGACTGTGGGGTCGTCAATTTTCTCTGTATTTTGCATCTGGGTGGTTTAACCCACTCCTTTTTTGTGGAAGTTAATAGCAAGGGAATAAATCTCTGTATGGGTTAGCCTGTCCCAGCGAGCAGGCCAGTATCCCTGATATGTGTTTGTATAGGGTCTTCGTAAGAAAGACATTGTGTCAGTAGCAGTTGTGTCTAATGTCATTCGAGCTGATTTGAACATTTGAATTAAAGAAAACAACAAAAAAGAATATGCAATGTAGCTTGTTAACATTTGGTACTTAAACTAAAAAAGAAAGGAAAGAATAAAAAAGGGGGGAGGGAGGGAAAGGCAGAGAGAAAAGGAAGTAGAAATAGAAATGGTCAAATATTTCTCATTACTGCCCCGTATGAGGAGTCCCTGCAGTCTTTTTATGAATAGTAGGGAAACAGGGGGTTTGTGAAGAGGTCTTTACTAAGCACGTTGAATTAGTCCAGGTTCACGTCAATACGAGTTGAAGCTTTATCTTTGGTCTTCTCCTCAAAGTATTCTTTGGCTTGTTTCGGGGTTTCGAAGAATAGAGTTTGTCCATTGTCTTTATCTGTGACCTTTAATTTTGCTGGAAAAAATAGAGAGAATCGGTATCTGAGGTAAATAGGGTTGAGCAAATTGGCAAAAATTCCTTACTTTTAGCTGTGACCGATGCCGAAAAATCGTGAAAAATTAAGATGCGTTTTCCATCATATTGTAGATCCCTCTTTTTCCTGTAGGCAGCCAGTATGTTCATTTTGTCAGAGTAATTGAGCAATTTAAATATCACTTGTCTTGGTCTGTTGATGGTTGTTGTTGGTTGGGGTCCAATTCTGTGGAATCTCTCTATAAGGAAAGTAGATTGAGTAGTCTCCATTTGGAGCAGAGTTGGTAGGTCACAAATGAGAACGTTTTCCAGATCTTTTCCTCTGACCAATTCCGGGATGCCAACTATTCTGAGGTTGTTTCATCTGCTCCTGTTCTCCAGGTCATCCACCTTTTCAGCCAGAATAGTGATCTCTTTCTGTTGTGTGTCTACAGTTTTTTGTGTGATGTCCAATTTGTCCTCTAATGTACTGATTCTTTGTTCAGCTTGGTTTGTTACTTGTTGAAGTATTTCTGTGATGTTGTCTTTGATACCGGCTAGTTTTTGATCCAATAGCGGGCCAAGTATTTGGGTGAGTTCTTGTACTTCGATCTGTTGTGCTGTTGTCTGTGAGCCGAATTCAGCATCTGAATCCATTGGATCAGGTTCTAAAGTTGGTTTTTTGTCTTTAGGTTTCTGTCTCACTTGTCTCAACGTCATCGTGTTGGATTGTCCTAGATCCATATCTTGAAGAAGGCAAGTGTAGACAGTTTTGTCACACGGTGTGATAGAGTGATATCATTGGCTTGGATCTCACCTACATAGTGAATTGTTGTCAATTTCGGTTTCAATGGTTGTTTCCCTGTGTTAGAGCGGTAGTGGAAACATTCGACGATGATGTGGTTACATTATGTCATAATGGGTTAAGCAAAATTCCTCAGGCTTTGTCACCTTTCAGTCCATCTTCATTAGGTTCCTGTATTAGCTTCAGTGTGTATCCAGTTTTGTATTACCTCAGCAGGCTAGTGACAATGCTCCATTCACTCCTATTGAATGAATAAGCAATGCTATAATCATTAGATATGCTTCAGGCCTCCAACCTGTTGTTGTGAAGGTAGTGGGGCTTAGATCCCAGGTGTGGAATCCCAGGGTGTGATGGAGAAACCCATGGGTCTGGGTGGAGAGAGTGGTAAAGGAGGTTACCCCTGTAATGCTGCTGTAAGAGGCCTCTACCTTTGTGTTGGTAAGGATAAAATAGGCTCAGGTTTCAGGTGGTTGTCCCCAGAATGCGGGGAGTAGGCCTGTGGGTCAATGTGGGGAAATGATAAGGGGATGTGCCCCTTTAAAGTCGCCGTGTTAGGCCTCTGTAGGGAGTTACAGTGTGCATCGCCGTATTTCCCGCCCTCCTATGGCTTGGTTTGTGCTGCCAGTTACAGGTGTTATGTGTCTGCACTCACCGGACTAAGTAGCGAAGGGTAGCTCGGGACCGTAGACGTTGCGCGGTTCCTTCTCAGGGAGCCGGTTCAGGAGCTGGTGCGGCCTTGTGTGAGGTGGCGTTGCGTAGTGCCACCGTCTGACGGATCGCAACTTACAGCGTTATGTGCATCCAAGGTTTCATTGTGGCTTGGTATATAGCGGGCCTTCTTCACCCAGGATTCACATTCAGGAGGATTGAGCAAGGCTGACCGGATCAATCTGGCGTCTCAGGCCTATATTGCAGATGCTGCGGCCTTTGTCTGTAGTGCGTGCCCACTCCTTTCCGGGGTTTCGTTGCCCCTATGTATCCAGACTTTAGAGAGCTGCTGTTTAATCTCTACAGGGATGTTTTTCTGTAGGATGGCTTTAGATTTATTGTTCTGTGTGCTGGAGCTCAGTTAAGATGCGCCATCTTTGGGTTCGCCCCCCGGAAGTATCCTCATTATACATTTTTAAAAGTTTTACTTGCAACTTACTAGCTGCTTTCAAAGTAAAACTCCCAAACTTGGCTGCCCTTTTATTAGACACCAGTGGGATCACCTGACTATAGTTGGGAAGGATGGGGGCTACAACATGGAGCTGGTCACTGCTCCTGTATAACTATAACAAACAAGGGAAAGTTGTGTTTAAAAACATTAAGCGGGGGTGCATGAGGTTGTGACCACAAAATTCACATAGACAAATACAAGAGTCCTCTGCACTCAACCCATTATCAATATATTGAGGACATTGAGACATTAGTGATAGGCGAATCTCACCCAATTAGCTTTGGCCAAAATTCGCGAAACAACGAAAGTTCATCAAAATGCACTGAAGTCTTAGGGGTGTCAAATTAGTGTTGATTGTATTACTATGATTGGAAATTTGAGGTGTTATTAAATCTTCCAGGCAGAGGTGCAAAAATAGCATTGTATGTGACAGACAATAGTTGTCGTACCCCCAATAAACCCCCCAATGTTTAATAAACATTCTAACGTTATTCTGAATTGAGAAAGTCAGTTGGATGACTGGTGAAATGTCTTCAAGAAAAAACACAGCAAGTCCAGTTGATTTGACTTATTTCTACAGATATACCATGACCTGGATAAATGAGAATTTCTCACATTTTTTCTCTTTCTTTGCCATAAATGATTTGCTCTATGATGTTGCAAACTGTTTCAGATTGAAAATGAATCCAATTCCTACCAGCCACATCATTAGTTGCTCCAAAAAGTGATAGTTCCATAAAAACTTCATCAGCCCCTGCCATAAATGTCTGCACCCAAGGAAGAAAAACATTGGCAATCCAAAATTAGTCTATAACTGGATGTGGCCAAGCCCAAGATGTGCCCCAAAAAGAAAAGAGGTGGTTGATGTCTCTGACACAGGCTGTAGTTCAGGGGTGTCCAACCTTTTGGCTTCCCTGGGCCATATTGGAAGAAGAAATATTTTCTGGGGCCACACTCGAAATACACACAAACACTAACGCTAACTTTTGATTTATTTTATTGTAAAAGTAAAAGAAAAGAGGGTATCATAAACCTAGTGAGATTTTTGACATTGTGTTTGAGAAACTAATGTATAAATATCTGGTTCAATGGAAGTAGTTACAATTCTCAGAGAATTTTCAAGGTGCTCATCAGATAATTTGGTTTTAATTTTACTCTTAGGGGTAAATTTGTCAAGGGTCGAATTTCAAATTAAAAAAAACATAGAAATTAGAATTCAAAAAGACCAACTGAAATTAAGCCGAATTTTTTTTTGGTTGAATAGGTCCGTTTTCGATCATGTAGGTCTGTATTCGGCCAAATTCGAATCGTACGAATTGAAGGACTACTGCATTCGATTCAACGTTTTCCCCCAAAAAAAACTTAGATTTTTCAAAGTCCACCACTTGACTCTAAATAGGTAATTGGAGGTCCCCCATAGACTAAAACAGCAATTTGGCAGGTTTTAGATGGTGAAAGGTCGCCGTTAAATTTTTAAAGAGACAGTACATGATAAATTTTGATATTCAAATGTTTTAATTTTTTTCAAATTCAAATCGAATTTGGACTAACATCACATAAAGCACCCTCCTCCTATACCTCCCCCAGTCTAGTAACAAGCACTTGAAGGGGTGGGAGGTTGGTGAATGCTGCTATGAGAGTCACTTGGAAATAGAAATTATGGTAAGTAGAAACAATTTCTACCTTTCCCAAGTCACCATGGCAGCAAGTAACCAACACGGGATCTCCCAAAGCAAGAAAGAAGGGCAGGACTACAACAACTGCTGCATAAATTTTTTAATCACACTTATTTCTCGACTGAAGATCCTTCCTCCCAAATTTGGCTTCTTGGGAATGTAGTACGTCCAACTTGTAATGACGTACAGTACAAAGGTTGTCACTGATGACCACCTGGCTGCTCTGCAGATCTCCTCTGGCAGGGCCCTGGTTTCCGCCGCCCAGGATGTAGCTACAGCCTTGGTTGAGTGAGCCCTCACCTGGGCACCTCCCTGCCAGCCAACGGATAAGCCATCACAATACACACAATTATCCATCCACCAATCATCACTTTAGAAGAAGATTGACCCTTCCTTGGGCCTCTTGGTATTACAAAAAGTCTATCCAACTTACGCCAATCCCTTGTGTCGGTCAATGTAGTATGGCACTGCTCATACTAAATCCAGAGTATGCCACTGCTTTTCCCGCTTAGACTTTGGATTGGGATAAAATTAAGGCAAAATGACTTCCAAGTCCATGTGGTACTGAGAGATGACCTTCGGGAGAAATCCAAATGTTGGTCTCATCACCACTTTATCCTTCAATATAATAGTATCTGGTTCCTTCGCAGAAAGGGAATGAATCTATTTCACCCTACAAGTCGAAGTCACTGCCATTAAGAAGAGTACCTTCAAAGTTAAACGCCAGTCTGAAGCATCTTCCAACGGTTCAAAAGGTGACCCAATAAGAACTTGCAATACCGCTGGCAAATCCCAAGGGGGAACACGTGGCTTGATATGGTTGAATCCTTTTTAAGGCCCCAAAAAATGTATAACCAGAGAATCCTCTGCCCAGGTCTTATTGTTCAAGGCTGATATAGCTGAAATCTGCCCACGTAAAGTACTATTACTCAGTCCTTACTGATATCCAGTGAAGAGAAACTGAACAATTCGACATGGTTCGGGACTTTCAGGATTAAAGTTCCTACTTTGAGCAAACTGAACAAAATGATCCCAAACTCGATAATATTGAGCTGAGGTAGAGGTCTTTCTGTATTTTAAAAGAAGGGTCAGAAAGTCTCCCTGGACTCCCTTCTCACACAGCCTCTGACTCTCAACTTCTATACCATCAAGGACAGGTGTACCACATCCTCGTGGAATATGGGCCCCTATGACAACATGTCTGACCTTACTGGAAGCTTCCAAGGGTCCTCCACTGCCAGCTGAAGCAACAGCGGGAACCAAGGCCTCCTGGGCCAATGGGGAATCACTGCTATCACCAATGCTCCCTCCTGGTCTATTTTCCTCAGTACTCTCCAGATCATGGGAAATGGGGTAAAGACAAAAGAGAACATCTTGCTCCAATCCTGAAGCAAAGCATCTGACACTTCAGATTCAAATGTGTTGCCATTAAATCAACTTCCGGAACCCCTAACTTCTGGGTTATCCGCCGGAAGACTAAAGGACTCCGTTCCCCTGGGACCAGAGTATTGCGGCTCAGATAGTCTGCCTGCAAATTTTGAACACTTGGCACATAGAAAGCTACTAATCCTGACAGATTTTGTTCTGCCCAACTCATAATGGGATCCATCTCCTTCATCAAACTGGAACTTCTTGCTCCCCCTTGTTTGTGAATAAAAGCTACTGCTGTGGCATTGTCGGAGTGTATTTTGACCCACTTGTGGGACACTTCCTCTGAAAGGGTGAACAACAGAGCTTGACCTATAGCCCTTAATTCCAGGACATTGGATGGCAGAGCATGCAGATTCCAACTTCCCTGCGCCAATCTGCCAAGCATGACTGCGCCCCAACCTGAGGCGTCTGTTGTAACCATCATCCACTGGGGTTTGAATAGGGGCATACCCCTGGCCAGATTATGTGGTTCCATCCAACACCTCAAACTGGACCGCACCACTACTGACAAACAGAGTTTTTGGTGAAGCTGCAAAGGATTCAGCACACCTGACTTGATCAGGAATTGCTGCAGGGGTCTCAGATGCCACCTTGCCCATTTTACCATCTGGATAGTTGACGTCATTAAGCCCAGTAGCGACATACAGTCATTGTCTTTGACCGAGACTTTCACTTGTCCCACAAAGGAAAGAACTCTCTCCTGTATTCCCTTGATCTTTTCTTGAGGAAGACCTATCAGATCTCTGACTGTATTTATCTGGGCCCCCAGAAATATTAGACTTTGGGTTGGAACAAGGCAACTCTTCTGCCAGTTTATGACCCAACCGAAGCCCTGCAACATTCGAACAGCTTCGTCTCTGTTTCTTGCTGCTGCCGGGATGCCAGCCTTCCTCAAGACTGCAATGTTCATTACTAACACCTTCAAAAACGTTCTCTGTGATGTTGAAAGGCCAAAGGGGAGACAGGTGAACTGCACATGTTGATCCCCCACAACAAACCGAAGAAACTTTCTGTGTGGTCTGCAAATTGGCACGTGTAAGTATGCATCCTTCTAATCGAGCTTTATCAGCCACGACTCTGGACGAATTGCCATAGTAATCGAGACCAGAGACTCCATCTTGAATTTTCTGCACAGGATGTACTGATTGAGGGGTCTCAAATCTAGGACTGGCCTGAAAGCCCCTGATGCTTTCTTCACTAAAAATAGTTCTGAGTAAAAGCCCAACCGAAAGTGGTACTGACTCCACTGCTCCCGACATCCTGAGCTATTGGAGATAATCTTGAAGAATCAATTCTGCCCCTGCAATATTTGGAATAGTTGACACACAGAAAATATTGTATCTCAGAATCTTGCAGAATTTCAGTCGATAACCCTTCTGGATTATATTCAAAACCCAAGAATCCTTGATCTTTGAGACCCAGGTGTGTTGGAAGAAGAACAACCTTGCTCCTACCCTCACTTGGGTCTGCTGAATCTCTTTGAACTTTATTGGAAGTTGAGTGGAAGGACTTATTGCTGGACTGACATCCCTCTCCACTAGAGGACCTCCAACTTGATTGTCTTCCATACCCTCTACCGGGCTTTGAAAAATCACGAAAGGAATTCCTATTAGGGGAAGATGGCCTAGACATCTGCTGCTTAAACCTTCTTTCTTGCGGAAAAAAACACACTCTTCCCCCAGAGGCTCTTTTGATAATTGAGTCCAGCTTCTCACCAAATAACATGTCCCCCTCGAAAGCCAATTAACAAAGATTAGACCTGAATGCCGAATCCACCATCTATGGTTTCAGCAATAGAGAGGTTTCAGCAATAGAGGCTACCGAAAGTGCCATTGATCTAGTGGAGAGTTTTACCAAATCCAATGAAGCTTCTGACAAGATCCACCGCCAATCTTAACTCTGAAAGCATCTCTTTTAGATTTGCTCTCCTTACATTTGAAGAAATGGCCTCATCTAAGTTGCCAAGCCAAACTCTCATTTCTCTTGAAGTCGAGGTTATCGCTACTGCTGGCCCATAGTCTGCCCCAGCCGATATGTAGGATTTCTTCAAATTGAACTCAAGCCTCTTCTCCATGGGCTCCTTGAAGGCCACTGCATCATCTACTGGCAAAGTCGTCTTCTTTGCCAACCTAACAATCGGCGCATCCACCTTAGGTAGATTGTTCCAAAGTTTAGAAAAAGATTCCCCCACTGGATATCTCTTGGAAAACTTCCCCTGTATCACTACTCTTTTTTCAGTATTCTTCCACTCAGACTGAATCAGGTTGTTGATTGACTCATGTACTGGAAATGTGGATGCTTTCTTCTTTAGAGATGGGAAAAACCTATCCGCTGAAGAACCCTTTAGAGTCTCTTCAGTTAGTGTCAATGTCTTCCGGACTGCTTTGATCAAATTATCTACTGTTGCTGTGTCAAGAGTAGTTCCTTTCTCCGAAACTAATTCTCCTTCCTCAGACACACTCTCACCAGGGTCATCTAATTCCTCTTCCGACACTTCAGACAGGGATTCATAAAGTGACTGCCGGATTCTTTTAGCTCTCCTCACCGACAAAGGTGCAGGATTTGCTGCAGATGCTTTCTGGACTCCTTGAACAACTGCCTGTTTAATAAGCGACACAAGGGCATCCAACGGAGGCACTCCTGAAGCTTGCTGTTGTCCAGTAAGGGTATGACCCTCTGATGACTGTTTGGAACTTGCAGTATCTTTATGGGACTCACTAGAGACAGGAGGACTTGAATGCAAATAAAATCATCCAACTGCACAATCTCCTCCCTCTCCCTCTCTTTTTTTTCTAAGTTCTGAATCCTTACCCAGGACCTTTAGACTGTGTTGTCTTCCCAGAGCTAGTAGACATGATTGACAGAACTGTGGAAATAAAACACAACACTGAAACTTTTAGTCCTACCATCTTGACAGCACATCCACAGAACAGAAGCTTACAAAACAATTCTTGCTTGCAGTGTACTTGCTCTCACTCCAAAATGGTATCGGGCACACGTGAATGCGATGCGTCTCTTCCTGTAAGCGCTTTTTAATGATGTCAGCGTTAACACGCCAGCGTCCTTGCGATAGCGTCCATGCAACAGCGTCCATATGTCAGCGTCCTTGCGCCATTGTCCATGCATCAGCGTCCATGTGCCAGGGGTGTCACATTTCCCAGCACTTCCGGCTACTCGTGCGCGTCTTCCTGTCTCTGAAACGCAACTGTGCCACTTTAGACCATGCGCTCTCCTGATGACCCACAAAGTGGATTTCCCTGCCGCACTCCATCAACACTGGCATCAGTTCCACTGTACTACCACGGAGATGCAAGGAGGGAGTCACAGGCTCTAAGCTGACTCCATCATCCGACACCCTTCTCCCCTGGCGATCCCAAAGGGAGCACAAAGGAGGCATCAAGGAGGGGAAAGAGAGAGAAAAAAACCCTGAACCTTGGACTACTGCCTGGGTAAGCTGACAATCCTCCATCCAACGACCATGGGACAGGAAAAAAAGACTGGGGGAGGTATAGGAGGAGGGTGCTTTATGTGATGTTGTGTTTTTTTCCTGTCCAATGACCTAAGGGGGAGGGATTACCCATGTTGGTGAATTGCTGCTATGGTGACTTGGGAAAAATTGCTCAAAATTCAAATTTCATTTGAAAATTCACATTGACCATTGATAAATCTGCCCCTTAGTGTGTTCATTCTTGAAAAAAGTTGCTCACAAATGTAGGCGCTGCATATATTCTTAGCATAGTGGGCGATACCGCTGAAGAATGCTTACCTGCCTTTGTAAGTAACCGAATGCTCACTTACGTTAACTGCTTTTCCTGCTCTAGGAAGCCACACAACGCACACCCCATGTAAAATTTAAAGCACACAATTAGCGACCGTGTACATACGATCTCTGTGCGTGACATTGCAACATGCCATTTCCTGGATTGGTGGAAGTTCAAGCTTGGCCGCATTCATATCCATCCTGGGCCACATGCAGCCCTCAGGCCGCAAGTTGGATACCCCTGCTGAAGAGGGAGATTTGCAGCAGTGTTATGATGATGATGGTGATAATGGCAGTTAATCAGATTGCTAATTGCTCAGTGTGGTCACCAGCCCAATGGCAGTTCTGCAGAACAAGAGGATCCAGTTATTCTTTGGTCTTGTCTCATATTTCCCCTATACAGACTCTTCTCTCAAGTGTTCATTTTGGGCCACAATCCAGCCCATGTGCTCAGTGACAGATGCAACTGAAGCAGAGATGCAGAATTAGGGTTGGGGGGTGGGGGATATGGTATTTCTCCGCTGACATAAAAGTGTCATATCTTCCATTAGCCTTAGGGTTTCAGGTGGAAATTGCCCCTTATTGTTTCCTATGTGAGTGACATAATTACACAAGTTTGTGTTTAGGAGAGAAACCCCGGCACAGACAATACGGACAGGATTCACACAGGCTTTACTAGGGTGTTATGAACATTTAAATTTAATGAAGCATTTTAGAGCAAGGATAGATCACAAGAGGTCAAATAACTGCCTGTGTATTATTGGCTGTTCAATTCTAAACCACACACAGAACCAGGAGATGATTGGCCATGGAAGTGACCAGTAAACAGAAATTACGGTACGTATAAACAATTTCCTGTTTTCCCATAGTCACCCATGGACAATATTCACCTAATGGGAACTCCCAAACCTTAAGATAGAGGGCGGGCACCATATGCATTCAACAGAACTTTTTAATCAGCAGAATATACAACAGACTGCAACACTTTTCTCCCAAATTTTGCTTATTGGGAAGACAAAACATCCAACTTAATAATAATGTTTCACAAACGTATTAAATGATGACCTTCTTACTGACTTGCGGATGCTCTATGGCAACTCCCTGGCTTGTGCTGCCAGGAACTTGCCAATGACCTGGTGGAATGGGCCTTCAACCCTTTGGAGACCTTCCTACCTGCCACACAACAACAAATGTTCTGACTTCCTCCAAGTCTTTGTTCTCTCCAAATAAATTTTGATGGCTCTCACTAAGTCTGATTCTTGTGTAGATGCAGGTGATGGAAAGAAGGAAGGCAGAACCACTTCCAAATCCATATGGAATTTTGAGATGACCTTTGGCAGAAAACCAAATGCGGGTTTTAGCACCACTTTATCCTCAAAAATCACTGTATGCGGTTCAGATGCTGACAAAGCTGATATTTCACCAACTCTGCAGGCCGAAGTTATTGCCACTAAGAGTACCACTTTTAAAGTCATATTCCATATGGAAGACTCCTCCAATGGCTCAAACTGATACTCTGTCCTTTAATACAAAGGTCAAATCCCACGGAGGAAGGAAACTTTTCTTCATCGGTCTCACTCTCATCAGAGACACTTGGCCCTTCAGTGTATTAAAATGTAATCTCTTCTCATATCCTGAGAATAAAAATTCCACCACTAGAGCGGGCGATGGAGACAAGGGTTCTCCTTTTTTTTTCCGAGACAAACTCTACAAACTTTCCCCACACTATGTAATACTGTCTGGAAGTGCTAATTTTCCTTGACGTCGGTAACAATTCTATGACTTTATCTTTTAATCTTTCCCTCTCAGCCTCCAGGCCATCAAGTCAAATGATTGTGCTCCTGGATCTGTATTGATCTCTGCGACAGCCAGCCTGAAAAATTCTGAATTTGTCTTAGTCTCCCTATGGTTAATCTTTGGAGAAGAGGATACCATGGCCTCCTGGGCCAGAAGGGAACTATTGCGATAGATTCCGCTTGTCTCTTATTTTCTTTAACACCCTCCAGATTAACGGGAATGGTGGAAAAACATAAATTAAGTCTTCTGACCAACTCTGTCTCAAACCATCTACTGCCTCCTTGCAGGAGAACCTTCAAAAGAATTGAGGACATTTCCTGTTCTGTATTGATGCCATCACATCTATGTCTGGCCGCCCCCATTCTTCTACAATTTCTTCAAAAATGTCTTTGTGTAAACTCCACTCGCTGGATCTATCAATGATCGACTGAGGAAGTCTACTTTTACATTTTCTCTCCCTGGGAGATGAACTGCCGTTAACCCTTCTAACCAATTTTCTGCCCACTGGAACAGTGGCTTCACCTCTTCCAATAGGGCTACACTACTGGTGCCTCCTTGTTTCACTATATAAGCGACCGCAGTTGTGTTGTCTGACATGACTTTTATATGTCTGCCCTTTATTCGGTGAGAGAAGGAAAGAAGGGCTTGCTTTATGGCTCTTAGTTCTAGAATATTTGAAAACACAATCTCTTTTTTCCAAGTGCCTTGAACAAAGCTTTCACCTATATGGGCTCCCCACCCCACACTTGACGCATCGGTGGTCACTACCACCCACTCTGGCTCTTCCAAAGGAACCCCTTTTGCCAGATTTCCTTGATTGCGCCACCAGGATAGGGTTTTCTTGACCTCCTGTGGTACTCTGACTTTTTCTTGTAAATGTAAATGAGGCTGTTTCACTTTTTTCAGAAGAAACAACTGTAAAGGTCTTAAATGCCACCTTGCCATCGCACTATTTGGATAATCACCGAGACTGTTCTCCATCCCTTGAATTCTTTTATTAGGTTGCTCATCTTCAACTGTCTGTCTAGTGGAAGACTGACCAGATTTTGGTTTGTTTGAAAGAGGGCCCCTAGATATTGCAGGGCTTGAGTGGGAACCAAGTTGTTTTTCTCTTGGTTTATTATCCACCCATGGGTTAGCATAAACTCGCAGAATGCACTTCGGCCTCTTCTCTCAAGTTTGCTTCCACCAGGATGTCATCCAAATAATGGTAAACTGCTAACCCTTCCTTCCTCAATTCGGCAATGAATGTCACTAACACCTTTGTGAACGCTCTTGGGGACTGGACAAGCCCAAATGGCCGGCATTTGAATTGTACATGCCTTTGTTCTACTGCAAACCTCAGGTACCTTCTGTGTCCTTGAGCTATTGGCACATGAAAGTAGGCATCCTTTAAATCTATGCTTGTTAACCAATCTCCTACTGAGACTGCTTGCATAATTGATGCTAGAGATTCCATCTTGAATTTTCTTACTTGCAGAAATTCGTTCAATCTTCTCATGTCCAACACTGGCCTTAATTCACCCAATGCTTTTTTTTATCAGAAAGAGTCTTGAGTAAAAACCTGTGTACCTTTCTTGTGGAGTCACCGTTTCTATTGCTCCCGGTTCAAACAACTGGTTCATGTAATCTTGAACAATACTCCTGTTTGATTCTGTGTCTTTGAAAACAGACTCTATGAAAAAATTTCTTCTGGGTATCGACTTGAACTCCAGAAAAAACCCAGATTCCACCACCTTCTGTACCCATGTGTCTCAAATGGTTGTGGCCCAGACATGTGCAAACTCGGATAATCTGCCCCCCACCATGTACTGGGCCTTGCCACCTTCATTGCTGATCGGAGGTAGATGGGGCGGAAGAAAAAACTCCGGTTCTCTTTGATGTTCCTCTGGAGCTTGGTCGACATGATCTCCCAGGCTTATACTGTCTTAAAGCTCTAAATGATTTTTCCTTAGCCTGTTGTAGTGAGCCTTCTTGGCCTGACTTTCCTGAGGCAGGAACACACTCTTACCGCCAGAAACCTTCTTTATAATCGCATCAAGCTTCTCCCTAAATAACATTTCTCCTTCAAAAGGTAATTGACACAGGTTCGCTTTTGATGCCTTATCAGCTGCCCATGACTTCAGCCACAGCACTCTCCTGGCTGCCACAGACAACACCATGGACCTCGCCGAAAGATGCACTAAATCTATAGATGCTTCGGACATAAATTCTGTTGCCATCTTACAGTCTGATAACATCTCCAAAAGCTTCGGTCTTTTCACATTAGACGAAATTGCATCACCTAGCTCGGACAGCCACACTTTCAACACCCTAGACACTGATGTCAATGCCACTGATGGCTTACAGGCTGCTCCTGCTGCCCCAAATGCCTTTCTTAAATTAAATTATTTTTTTTCTCCATAGGCTCCCTAAAGACCGCCGCATCGTCTACTGGCAGAGTAGTCTTCTTAGCTAGTCTAACCACCGCTGCATCTACCTTCGGTGGAGAATCCCAGGACTTTGAATCCTGATCATCAAAGGGGTATTTTTTATTAAATTTTCCAGCTGTCTGAGCTCTCTTTTCAGTTGTCTTCCATTCCATCATAATAATCTCCTTAACTGATGAATGTACTGGAAAAATATTTTCTTTGAGGATGGAAATAACTTATCTGCTGATGACATCTTTGCAAATTCTGTCAGAAAAGTTAAGGTTTGCCTAACCACCTTTATCAAAGGATCAATTACTGCCAGATCAAATGTTGATTCCTCCTCCGACTCAATTTCCCCTTCTTCTGATCCTGCTTGCAACAGGACATCTGAATCAGGTGACAAATCACCTTCTGATACATCTGACACAGACTCCCCTTGCCTTGCATGACAATCCCTTGGCCTTTTCTTAGCACTGGATACTTCTTGAAATTCTTGTATGACTGTCTGCTTTATCACCGAGGCTAAGGACTCCTCAAATAGATTTTCTTGTGATAAAGATGCTCCAGGCTCTTGCTGTTTTCCACCAGAAGCTGTCACTTTCTCTGGAGACTTGTCTTTTTTTGCATCTGCGGCAGGAAGGCTGCAGAAAAATAACTGTGGGGCCCTATAGGGTTAATTGGCCCTATAGAGAGTTAATCTTTTCATTCTTTCTTTGGGTTATTGGGTAAGAGACCCTGTAGTAGAATAACCTTTAGCATTATTGGCTGAGAGGTGTAATGACACTCCCCTGCTATACTGCACTATAGTGAGTGTAAGGAGTGGCCTCTTCCTCTCTCGCCTCTGGATGCTGATCCAGCTGGATGTGCTCAGAGGGGCCAAGTACACCAGGCCCAGAAGAAGTCATGTGTCCAAGTCGGGGACCAGGAAATCCCATGAATGAGGAATACTTACACTAGGGCAGACTTGTCATAGTCTCTCTAGGAGAGGTTAGAGAGAAAGAGCAGTTCTGAGCTCCAACATAGGAGTGACAGTTTGGTATCTCTCCCAGTCAATATCTCTCCCAGTTTGGTATCTCTCCCAGTCAATATTGCCTGTAGTGTAGGGATCCCAGTGGAGAGGGAATCAGGAGAGAGTGATTGGCCTGAGGTTGATCCAAAGACACTACTGGAATATGTCGCAGAGGTGAAGTGAGATTCCTGCCAAGTCTGTCCCCAGGGAGTGTCAGCCTGTGTCTGCTCTAGGTGAGCTGCCTGCAGATCTGTGTGACCTCTCTATATGCTGTTGCCTCAACTCCTGCGTGAGTACAAACCTGATGTCACTTGCCTCGTGCATAGTAATAAACAGTTTTCCTGTTCTACTGCAAGATCCTCCTGGCGCCCATCTTTTGTATGTTTTGTGTGCACCCACCATAGCCTGAGGGATGTAGTTGCACTACACCATAGAAGGAACACTTCCACATGGTGAAGGCCCTGACCCTGTTGTGTAAGTCGCATGTAGCCAATGCTCTACTCTGCTAGTGGGTATTTGGTCACATACTGCCAAATAGGTGCTACTTAACATACTGTTAATACCTGAGCCTTCTGACCCCGCCAGTCTCTCTCATATTTCACTTTTTCCCGTTAGGGTGAGAGGCTTTCCCAGACATACCAGGTTCCATAGGTGAACTAATGAAGAGAAATAAATAAATACAATTAAATCAGCTTTCCCTCCTAGTATAATACAGAGGAAACTTAAGCCGACTCTCTCCACAGACATACCTGTTTTTGCTACTTTGAATGCTTAGCAAAAACTGCGTGGCAAAATGGCACCAACAGGAAGTCTAAGTTGCTTAAATAGCGGTGGCAGCCCTCTGGATACTATAATATAATCCCCCTGGCTGCATACCTGTAATACAATCCGCTTGCAGGTCAGAACGCCAGTTTTTGTGCCACTATCCTGCATTTTACCTCTGTGCTCAATAGCACAAACCGTTTGCCAGTATCCAAAATGGCCGCCAGGGAACTTCCACTCTAACGTCACATCCCTTCCCATGCTGAACGGCGCCATGCGCTCAGAACAGCAGTGCTTCTACTACCTTCCTCCTGGCGCACTTCCACCCGGGTACAGGCAACACCTAACCCGCTCTGCAGGAGGATACAGCCCACTTCTCTTACTGAAGCTCCAACTGCCCCTCTTCTCGGCGACCCTCCTGACCCAGGACTAGGGTTGCCACCCGGCCGGTATTTTAGCGGCCTAGCCGGTAAAATACCTGCCAAGGCCGGGGCCGGTATTACAAATTTACCGGCAATGTAACTGCCGGTAAATTTGTAATACCATCAAAAGGAGCCCTCGGCCTGCCCCCAATCCCCTGCAACTTACATTTTCTTTTGCCTCTTCTAGCGTCCGTGGTGTCTGTGGCGTGGCCCCGCCCCATTTTTACATCACATCCCGCCCCTTTGAGGCCCCGCCCCCAGCAGTTGGTAATTTTTTTATAAAAGGTGGCAACCCTACCCAGGACTAGGTTTGCCATCCGTCTGGTATTTTACCGGCCTAGCCGGTAAAACACCTGCCAAGGCCGGTATTACAAATTTACCGGCAATGTAGCTGCCGGTAAATTTGTAATACCCTTAAAAAGACCCCCTCGGCCCGCCCCCAATCCCCTGTAAACTTACTTGTCCTTTAGTTTGTGGCCCCGCCCCTTTGCGTCACAACCCTGTCCTCTTTGATGTCACACCACGCCCCCACCAGCCGGAATTTTTTTTTTGCAAAAGGTGGCAACCCTACCCAGGACTGGAAGGAGAATCCCCTCCGCATATGTTTTTAGCCATGCTGACCCCTGCACCGGGGAGCTAATTAGGCCTTTCACGCAATCATAATCCTCATAGTAGTTTGTTTAAAAAATAAATAATATATCCTTCCCTGGCCCGGACAGGACAAAAAAAGACTAGGGGGAAGGGGAGGAAGCAGAACATGTTGGTAGGAGGTCCTGTCCGCTGGCCAGCAGGGGGAATTAACCCATTAGGTGAATGCTGTCCATGGGTGACTATGGGAAATAAGAACATATCAGTGCGTTATACTCATGTAAATATATAAGAATTGTTCTTAAAAAAGTAGTGTCAGGATCATTCACTCCTGGAGATGGCACGCTGCTCTCGCATACGTTTTTATTTACTGTTCTGGCACGTCAGTACGTCTATTGACACCTTCAGCCCTTAAGAAATATGTGAGAGTGGCGCGTCACTACGTGTCTATTGCTGACACCTTCAGCACACAGGCAGCAGTGTAGACCAAGTAAATGTTACTGCTATGGCTGCGCAATTCCTTGTTTAAATGATGCGAGGAAAATAAGTCCAAACAGACTCCACTTCCGAAACGCCATGTACGCGTCCATCTTCGGGAGTGACTATTCCTGGAATGATCCTGATCGCAAGTTAGCTACCTCGGGGGATATCGGTGTCAGGCTGAATGTTCGGCCCCCACACATTTTCACCTCACCTAATCTGGCCCTCTTTGCAAAAAGTTTGGACACCCCTGGCATAATAACTAAAAATAAATAAATAATAAGAAAATCACACTGGCTTCATGCTGTCAGACAATAGCCGCTATTCATGTGTGTGTGTCAGGGACACATGGGACTATTATGAGTGTAAGGAACCAGGCTGGGAATGGAGTGGCTCTTACTATTGGCCACTTCAGTCTCTCCAGCTGAATTTATGGGTCACAGTCTCTCACCAGGCTCCCTGTGTGTATGGGGAATATCACTGTCCACCAGCTGAAATCTCTGCCACTCTGATATTGTACTATAGACATGTGTGAGCTGTAGTTCAGCAACAGCTGGATAAAAAGACATTGATGCTTCCAAGGATCTTATCTTACCTGTGTGGTCAGACTTGTCACAATGGGTCACAGAGCTGAGTCTCTCTCCTGTGTACGTCATATGGAACGGTGTAATGTAACTCAGATATTCATTTAATTCAGTAGAGAGATTCATTGGCGTCTTGGCTTCCAGCTCCAGCACATAGGGACAGTCAGGGAAGGAGAGTTGGTGTTGTGTGAGGGGATCATCCCTGAACTCCCAATTCTCCAACTCTCCCTCACAGGAGAAACACCGCACCCGGTCCCCAGGCCCCACATAGTAGAATCCTGCCTGGGACAAGCTTCGCTGGTTGTTATGTGGGAAATGGTGACGGTGCCTCCGGTAAGTCTCTAACCTGTTGTTTTCATCACTCATTGTCCCAAGGGGTTTCTGTCCTGAGATACTGGAGCCACTGGGGGGCGCTGATGTCTCACTCTCCCCTTCTGTAATAGACTTCACTTTACTGTAATCCGGGTCCTTTATCAGTCCCTGTACAGTGGGACAATTAGAGCTGCTGGGAACTGTCTCACTGAGTCTCTCACTGGCTGATACAGTCTGACTTTGACCAAAGATGGGAGACACCTCAGCTCTCAGCTCCAGCACATAGGGACAGTCAGGGAAGGAGCGTTGGTGTCGGGTGAGGGGATCATTCCTGAACTCCCAATTCTCTAACTCTCCCCCACAGGAGAAACACCGCACCCGGTCCCCAGGCCCCACATAGTAGAATCCTGCCTGGGACAATAAATACCACATGGAGACTATAGGTGCAGAGTTGAGGTTAGTACATTCGCTAAAGCTCCGGCACCTGTTAATCTCACTGCGCATGTCAGTGCCCCTGTCAGTACTCAGGTATATGATCTCCTTTTTGCAACCTGTATCTGTCACTTCACTCTCCAGTCTGAGCGGTTTGGGGACTTGCCTATAGTCCAACATCGAGTACTTGTGGTATTTAATGGAAGAGCCTCGCACATCTTTATGTGACTCCTCACTCCTCTCACTGCTCCCGCCCGATCCTCCCCATGTCTCCTGCAGTTGCTTCTCTGACTCCATTCTGCGCTCTCACTGACACTTCTCTGTGACTTCTAATACTTCGCTACTTTCTTACAGAATCTCCGCCCCTCACGTGTCTGTCATTGTAACCCTTTATGTACATTTACACTTCCAGCCAATGAGGAGACTATATGACTCAGTGAGGGGGAGGAGCTGAGCGGCCACAGGGGATCTCTGAGCGATTGTCACTGCGCTTAGTGGAAGGGATAAAGTTCTGGTATAAAGCTCAGTCAGTCTCTATATTGAGGCAGAAGCACAGTATGAGGTAAAGGTGCAACTACAAGACACTCAGTAACTGTCACACTAATGCTCAGACTAATGAACGTTATACTCGCAGGTTATTTAGGCAGGTGAGAGGGACTCCAGGATCCCCTGAGATGCCAAGTGCTTGACTATTTGTATCCTGTATGGAGCTCCTCAGTGTAGGGTGTAAGGTGACCAGCCTCATTGTCAGACCAACCCATCCCTCCACCTTGACTTCCTCCACTTGGGGTCGCCATGGTGAAGTGACAAGGGGACAGTGGGGTGTGTATGTGGGGTGTGTATGGCAAGGGGATTGTGTGGCAAAGCAAGGGAGGTACAAGCTTAGCGGTAGCGCCCCTATCATTGCACCCTAAGCATGTGCCTATTCTGCCACCTCTGGTTCTAACCCTGGCCACATATCCTGCTTTAGACACGGCCACTGGTACCTAAACTGCACCTCCCCCTGTCAATAAATCTTCCAAGGGCACAGGCAATCCTTGCAATAGAGACATATTGTGTAAAAAAACAAGAATGTGCCAGTGCATTTTACTCATTTAGATATAGAAGGAATGTGCTTTATACAGTTATGTTTGATTACTTTATTGTAAATTTCTGCAAAATACCTACTAGTCCCGCCCATCTGTTCCACTTCCTGCTCCCTGAATTCCCAGGCTGTGCACTCAGCTCACTGCACTGTAGGACAGGAACCAATCAGCAGCTAGCAGGACCTGATAGGGAACTGAAGCCTGTCTGTGCTTGTGTGACTGCAGGGCTGTGATTGGCTGTCCCCCTCCTACTGTGCTTCTGGTAGGGACCGTTAGAACATCTATAGGGAGCTCCAATGGGGCTATTTTTAAAGATAATATTAATTTTTAGCCCCATGTAAAAGCAACAGCAAATATTACTTATAATTGCCTACACAATTAGGTTTTTTTCATTTATCCTATATGTCTCCTTTAAAGGCCTCTGCCTGAGGTGAAGTTCACAATGCCTTTCCCTCTTGCCCCCTACTCTTACCTTTACATTGGCAGCAAGGGGTCCAGGGGGGCATCACTGGCAAGATTCTTACCTTACCTCATAAACTCTAAACTCCCCTGTCTCAGTGCCACTCTGGCTGCCTGCGCTCCTGCCTACCCTCTCACTCTCTCCCTCCCACCATCTCACACTCTACTGCTGTGGCCAGGGAGAGGAGATTTCCTTAAAGGAGAACTAAACCCATTCCAGAAAAAACCCTACCCCCCTATCCTGGGAAACCCCCTTCCTCCCCCCCCAACCTAGTTGCCCTCCCAGGCAAATGCCCCTAATTTTTTACTTAGCCCTCCGTGCAGATTCGGGCCTCAGGAGTTCACAGGCGCCATCTTCTTTACTTCGGTCTTCTTCAGAATCATACCGGCGTTTTCAGCGCATGCACAGTTGTGGTAAATTTCTAGTCCTGGACAACTGATAAATTTTCAGAAATCTTTGTGACTTTCCGTCTGGGATCAAAAATTTACTACAACTGTGCATGCACCGAAACTCTGCGAGGATTCAGAAGAAGAAGATGGCGCCTGTGAACTCCTGAGGCCCGAATCTGCATGGAGAGCTAAGTAAAAAATTAGGGGCATTTGCCCGGGAGGGCAACTAGGCTGGGGGGGAGGAGGGTCTACCCAGGGTAGGGGGAGGGTTTTTTCTGGAATGGGTTTAGTTATCCTTTAAAGCTATAGAGGAAGCACACTCCACAGTCAAGGCCACCCTGTGACTATAGAGGAAGTGGGTTCTGCTTCCTCTATACTTATCCCACTGGACAGGCCAGTTTGACCGCACTGTCTACGGTTGCCTCCTTTTTGAAACATCTTTACCGGCCAGGGATGGGAGCAGGTCCACGAGGTGGAGGATCATTCTATAAATGGGTGGGGTTGTGACATCACTTGCGGGATCGTGATTTCACTGGGGCGTGGTCATGATGTCGAGGGGCAGACCTAAGTTGTGGAGCATGGAATCGGTAAGTGATTTAGCTCTAGAGGGAAGAAAGGGTTGGGCTGAGGGTGCATCTGAGGCAGGCCAGGAGCAGTTTGAATGGTGATCACAAATTTACCGGCAGCTACATTTGTAATACTGGCCCTGGCCTTGGCCTGGTGGAAACCCTAACTTTGGCCTGTGCCACTGTTGTGTCCATGGAATAAAGAAACACACAGACAAGTAGCTGCAGGAGTAATAGGTGTAATGCTTAAAGGAGACATATAGGATAAATGAAAAAACCCTAATTTTGTAGGCAATTATAAGTAATATATGGTGTTGCTTTTACATGGGGCTAAACATTAATATTATCTTTAAAAATAGCCCCTTTATTGGAGCTCCCTATAGATGTTCTCTGGTCCCTGTCTGTGTTTCAAATGAGGGGTGGGCGTGTCCTAACAGTCCCTGCCAGAAGCACAGTAGGAGGGGGACAGCCAATCACAGCCCTGCAGTCACACAAGCACAGACAGGCTTCAGTTCCCTATCAGGTCCTGCTAGCTGCTGATTGGTTCCTGTCCTACAGTGCAGTGAGCTGAGTGCACAGCCTGGGAATTCAGGGAGCAGCAAGTGGAAGAGAAGGGAGGGATTACTAGGGTTTTTGCAGAAATATTCAATAAATCAGCCTGAAAAACTACTTTTTTAAGCACAATTCTTTTGTATCTAAATGAGTAAAGGGTGTAAGGCCCGAAGGCGCAGTAGAAGTAAGGACCAAAGAGGAGGCAACAATCCAAGTTCGCAGTACAGAAAAGGGTTTATCAAAGAATGGTCGTAAAACAGGCAGGGTGATCAAGACAGGCAGCACAGATTCAAAGTCGATAACAGGCAAAGGTTCAAAACACGGATAAGCAAGACAGAATATATCGCACCCAGGAACTATATGAAATAGACCTATAATTGGGCAAGGTCAGGATGGAAATGAGGGTCTTTATAGTCCAGTCTATTGGCGCCAAAATTGACGCGCTTGCGTCAGACGCAGACGCCAGCGTCCCCACGCTGACGCCTTGACGCCGGCGCCCGATTCTGACGCCGGCGTCCGTTCCGTCGCCGATGACCAATCACAGGGCAGGAAGGAGATGATGCAGGAGGATTGCGACCAGCCGGAGCCATGTGCAGGGAAGAGGAATCGCCATTTTGGACGCCATCTTGGAGCAGGTCAGTAGATTCCATTACAGTACCCCCTTCTTTAGGGGGGGCCTCAGGACCACCGGGACCAGGACGGGAAGGAAACTGCCTATGAAACCTGCGAACAAGGATGGGGGCATGGACATCAGACCTTTTCACCCAAGAGCATTCCTCGGGACCGAAACCCTTCCATTCGACAAGGTACTGAAGAGCGCCCCTGGAAAAACGAGAGTCCAGAATCCTGCTGACTTCAAATTCTAGATGGTCATCGATAACAACAGGAGCTGTGGAAGAAGAAGAGGAGGAGGAAGACACTGCAGGTTTGAGGAGAGACACATGAAAGGCATTAGGGATCCGCATCTCGGGAGGAAGAAGAAGACGAACTGCCACAGGGTTGATGACCTCGATGATGGGAAAGGGACCGATGAATTTGGGACCAAGCTTAGGAGTGGAAATCTTGAGGCGAATATTCCGCGTAGACAACCAGACCTTGTCACCAGGAGCATAGGGTGGGGCGGCAATTCTTTTCCTGTCGGCAAACTTCTTCTGGGAGGACGAACTTTTTTCCAAATTAGCAGTGGTGGCCTGCCAGATGGCCAGCATATGAGCGGCTTGATCATTAGCAGCAGGTACATTAGTGAGTAAGAGATCCTGAGGGAATGCCAATGGGTTCCGGCCATACACACAGAAGAAAGGAGATTTCTGGGAAGAAGAATGTAAAGAATTGTTATGAGCAAACTCCGCCCAGGGAAGAAGGTCCGACCAGTCGTCTTGACACAAGGACACATGGCAACGAAGAAATTGCTCCAAGGCCTGGTTAACACGTTCAGCGGCACCATTGGACTAAGGATGATAAGAAGAAGAAAATTGAAGAGAAATATTTAAAGCTTTACACAGTGACCTCCAAAATTTAGACACAAATTGGGGACCACGATCGGACACAATTTCTGCTGGAAAGCCATGGAGGCGAAAAATATGTTTAATAAACAGTTCAGAAAGTTCAGGAGCAGAAGGCAATTTGCGGAGAGGAGTGAAATGAGCCATCTTACTGAATCTGTCGATAACAACCCAAATGACAGTGTGGCCGGAGGACATAGGCAAATCTACAATAAAGTCCATGGCGAGGTGAGTCCAGGGTCGAGATGGAATGGGCAGTGGAAGAAGAAACCCTTGGGAGGAGAATGTCCGGATTTAGACACAGCACAAGTGGAACATGAGGAGACAAAATCTTTAACGTCCTTTCTTAAGGTTGGCCACCATACAAGACGAGACAAGAGCTCGGTCGTCTTCTGAATTCCAGGATGTCCGGCCTGTTTGGAACTATGAGACTGAGACAAAATAGCAAGACGAAATTCTGGAGGGACAAAAGCAACACCAAGAGGAGTTTCCGCAGGAGCAGAATCTTGAGCGGACAACAATTGGGAGGCACAGGAAGGGAACAAGGCAGCAATAATCTTGATAGAGGGTACAACAGGTTCAGGTTCCTCGGACACAGAATCTTCGGGAATAAAGCTTCTGGATAAGGCATCGGCCTTCCTGTTTCTGGAGCCAGGACGAAAAGTAATGACAAAATTAAAACGGGAAAAGAAAAGTGCCCACCTGGCTTGCCGGGGATTCAGACGTTTGAGGGTTTGGATGAACTCAAGATTCTTATGGTCGGTAAAAATCGTCACAGGAACCGAAGAACCCTCCAGTAAGTGTCTCCATTCCTCCAAGGCTAATTTGATGGCGAGTAGTTCACGATTCCCCACATCATAGTTCAGTTCAGGGGCAGAAAATTTTTTAGAAAAGAACGCACAAGGGTGAAGTTTACCGTCAGAGATGGATCTCTGTGATAAAACTGCACCAGCTCCGATATCAGAGGCGTCAACTTCCATGAAGAAGGGTAGTAGAGGATCCGGATGCCGAAGAATTGGAGCGGAAGAAAAGGCCTCTTTGAGGGACTTGAAGGATTCCAGGGCTTGAGGAGACCAGTGTTGAGGTTTGCCCCCCTTACGAATCAGGGCCAGAATTGGAGAAAGTCTGGAAGAAAAATTTTTTATAAACTGTCTGTAATAATTGGCAAAGCCAACAAACCTCTGAATGGCTTTGACACTGGTAGGAAGAGGCCAGTCCAGGATTGCAGACACTTTGGCAGGATCCATCCTGAAACCTAGAGGGGAAATGATATAGCCAAGGAAAGAAATGGAAGAGACTTCAAAGGTGCATTTCTCCAATTTAGCAAAGAGACTGTTCTTCCTTAGTCTGGAGAGGACTTCACGTACATGGGCACGATGTTCCAAAAGATCTTTAGAAAAAACGAGAATGTCATCCAGATAAACGACCACACATAGACCCAACAAATCCCGAAAAATATCATTAACAAACTCCTGGAAGACCGCAGGAGCATTACAGAGACCAAAGGGCATGACCAAATACTCATAATGTCCATCACGGGTATTAAAGGCGGTCTTCCACTCGTCCCCTTCACGGATCCGGATAAGATTGTATGCCCCCCGAAGATCCAGCTTTGTAAAGATATTGGCACCCCTAAGCTGATCAAACAGTTCAGAAATAAGAGGAAGAGGGTACCTGTTTTTAACTGTGATCTTGTTGAGTCCTCTGTAGTCGATGCAGGGCCGCAAACTACCATCCTTTTTCTCAACAAAGAAGAAACCTGCTCCGGCAGGGGAGGTGGAAGGACGGATGAATCCTCTCTGAAGATTCTCCTGGATGTATAACTTCATAGCAGAAGTTTCCGAAGGAGAGAGTGGGTAGGTGCGGCCCCTGGGGGGCATAGAGCCGGATAGAAGTTCCACTGGGCAATCGTAAGGCCGATGGGGAGGAAGAATCTCAGCAGAACACTTGTTAAACACATCGGCAAATGCTTGGTACACAGAGGGAAGAGAAGAATTAGAGGACACAGAGGAAATTTTGACAACCGGACAGTGGGTAGACAGTTCTGTAGACAAAAAGAACTCCATCTGGAAATTTGCAATGTGGACCAGTCAACGACTGGATTATGTACACATAACCATGGCAGTCCCAGGACAACCGGAGTGGAAGGGCAATCAATGAGGAGGAAGGATAGTCTCTCCAAATGCATGGTGCCCACCTTGAAAGAAAGTTCCAGAGTAGAATGCGAGATGAAGGCAGACGACAGAGGACGATCATCAATCGCCAGGACACGAAGAGGGACTGCCAAGGGTTGGAGAGGGATGGAATGGCGTCCTGCAAAGGTTCGATCCATGAAGTTTCCTGCAGCACCGGAATCTAGAAAGGCTTGTGAAGAAAACTTTAGAGAGCCGAACTGGATCTGCACCGGAAGAAGGAAACGTAGAGCAGAGGAATGGGGAGAATGACAAATCCCACCCAGGTAAGTCTCCCCATGCTTACCTAGGCTTTGGCGTTTCCCGGCTTCACTGGACACTCCTGGGCAAAGTGGGCTTTACCCCCACAGTAAAGGCACAGACCGGCAGCCCTTCTCCGGAGTTTCTCCTGTTCGGACAAACGGGCCCGCCCAATCTGCATGGGTTCCTCAGCCGGCAAGGAGGAAGAAGCAGAATCCATAGGAGCAGGAGGAAGCGCTGGGGGAACAGGATTGAAAAGCAGGGGTTTCTGGAAGCGGGGGGCCAAAGTAGGTTGGAACCGGGGGTACCTTTTTGTACGCTCTCGGTCGAGTTCGAGCTGGAACTCCCTCTGCCGGGTATCCACCTTCACCGCCAAGGCCACCAGATCCTCCCACCGAGAAGGAATTTCCCGGGAAACGAGGTCATTCTTAATGCGCATAGCCAAGCCGTTGTAAAAGGCCGCGTGATAACCATCGTTATTCCAGGAGGTCTCTGCCACCAGGGTACGAAATTCAATGGCATACTCGGGGACTGAGCGAGTGCCTTGTTGAAGCTGGAACAGTCGAGCCGAGGCTGCAGTAGTACGACCAGGAGCGTCAAACACCGTCCGGAGTTCTTGGAGAAGGGCCCCGGCGTTGTCGATCAGCGGGTCTCTTTTCTCCCAAAGGGGTGACGCCCATTCCAGAGCCTTCCCCTGCAGACGGGAGATGACATAACCAACCTTGGCTTGCTCAGAGACGAACTGGCCTGGCTGCAGAGTGAATTGAATTTCACATTGGTTAATAAAACCTCGACAAGCTTCTGGGTCTCCACTGAAAAGAGGTGGAGCGGGAACGCGAGGTTCAGACACCTGGAGAGGAGCAGGAATGGCAGGAACAGGCACAGCCGCAGGAGCCGCTGGAGACATGGCAGTCAGTTTCTCCAGGATAACATCAATTGCCTGGCCAATTTGAGACTGCTGGGCTTCATAGGATTTCATGCGAGAAGCCAATCCCCGAATGGCCCCTCCGACATCGAGGGGTACTTGGGCCTCCTCCGAGGGGTCCATGGCCCAATTATACTGTAAGGCCCGAAGGCGCAGTAGAAGTAAGGACCAAAGAGGAGGCAACAATCCAAGTTCGCAGTACAGAAAAGGGTTTATCAAAGAATGGTCGTAAAACAGGCAGGGTGATCAAGACAGGCAGCACAGATTCAAAGTCGATAACAGGCAAAGGTTCAAAACACGGATAAGCAAGACAGAATATATCGCACCCAGGAACTATATGAAATAGACCTATAATTGGGCAAGGTCAGGATGGAAATGAGGGTCTTTATAGTCCAGTCTATTGGCGCCAAAATTGACGCGCTTGCGTCAGACGCAGACGCCAGCGTCCCCACGCTGACGCCTTGACGCCGGCGCCCGATTCTGACGCCGGCGTCCGTTCCGTCGCCGATGACCAATCACAGGGCAGGAAGGAGATGATGCAGGAGGATTGCGACCAGCCGGAGCCATGTGCAGGGAAGAGGAATCGCCATTTTGGACGCCATCTTGGAGCAGGTCAGTAGATTCCATTACAAAGGGAAATCGTGTGACTTATTGTCACAAAACAAGTAAAAATGTTTTCCCCTTCCTACCCCGAATTTGCATATGTAAATGGTTTGGTATTTGGCCGAATCTTTTGCAAAGGATTCAGGGGTTCGGCCAAATACAAAATAGTGGATTCGCTGCATCCCTAGAGCATATAGAAGATAAAAAGGATGTGTTATACACATGAAAAAGGTGGAGGCGTCAGAGAGGGTTATAGAGAACAAGAGAGGAGAAGAAAATAGGGGAAACTTTAAGAAAATGAACGTAGAGAACAGTAACAGATTGAGGAATGGTGAGAGAATGGCATATATGAAATAATGTTGGGTAATATAGAATATGTTGTGTTACAATAAACCATAAAGGTGCTGTGTCTGCAGAAGCTGAATTGGCAGCCAAGATAAGTCATTATACACAGTTTTCATTTTAGGGCCCCTACAGGCCAGATACATAAATCTAGGGCATCAAACTGTTCATTAAAGGAGACATATAAGATAAATGGGAAAAAAAACATAATTACTATAGGAAATTATAAGTAATATATGGTGTTGCTTTTACATGGTGCTAAAAATTTATATTATCTTTATAGAGCTCCCTGTCTGTTTCACAGCCCTGCAGTCACATAAGCACAGACAGACTTCAGTTCCCTATAAGGTCCTGCTAGCTGCTGATGAGTATAATACACTGATACATTCTTATTTTTTACACAATATGTCTCCTTTAAAAGGAAATACCAAAATGGGAACAGCAAATGGCTTTACTTTAAAATGGGGGAAACCAGAAAGGTTGGTGGGTGAGCATGGATGTCCACAGAAAATTTTCCAGGGGGGGCAAGGAGGCAAAGGAATCGCACTAATCCAGTAACAATATTTTGGTTTCAGAATCTAAAAAGCTTTTCTATAATATATATAGTAGTACAAATTGCATATGTATAGCATTCTCATTTTGTTACTGACACTTTACCGTCAATTGGATCATTCAAATTTGTCCCAGCATGGCACAGGTACAGGGGGTAGTATGGCTGCTGCTGGCACAGGTAAAGATTGGCAATATGATGGAAAGTTCATGTAGGAGAGACTCATAAAATTCAGTAAATAGATCCCAATAGAAACATGTGACTCTATAATAACCAGTCATTCCCACTGCTGGAAAGTTCATGTAGGAGAGACTCATATCATTCAGTAAATAGATCCCAATAGAAACATGTGACTCTATAATAACCAGTCATTCCCACTGCTGGAAAGTTCATGTAGGAGAGACTCATATCATTCAGTAAATAGATCCCATTAGAAACACGTGACTCTATAATAACCAGTCATTTCCACTGCTGGAAAATTCATGTAGGAGAGACTCATATCATTCAGTAAATAGATCCCAATAGAAACATGTGACTCTATAATAACCAGTCATTCTCACTGCTGGAAAGTTCATGTAGGAGAGACTCATATCATTCAGTAAATAGATCCCAATAGAAACATGTGTCTCTATAATAACCAGTCATTCTCACTGCTGGAAAGTTCATGTAGGAGACTCATATCATTCAGTAAATAGATCCCAATAGAAACATGTGACTCTATAATAACCAGTCATTCCCACTGCTGGAAAGTTCATGTAGGAGACTCATATCATTCAGTAAATAGATCCCAATAGAAACGTGTGACTCTATAATAACCAGTCATTACCACTGCTGAAAAGTTCATGTAGGAGACTCATATCATTGAGTAAATAGATCCCAATAGAAACATGTGACTCTATAATAACCAGTCATTCCCACTGCTGGAAAGTTCATGTAGGAGACTCATATCATTCAGTAAATAGATCCCAATAGAAACATGTGACTCTATAATAACCAGTCAATCTCACTGCTGGAAAGTTCATGTAGGAGACTCATATCATTCAGTAAATAGATCCCAATAGAAACATGTGACTCTATAATAACCAGTCATTCCCACTGCTGGAAAGTTCATGTAGGAGACTCATATCATTCAGTAAATAGATCCCAATAGAAACATGTGACTCTATAATAACCAGTCATTCCCACTGCTGGAAAGTTCATGTAGGAGAGACTCATATCATTCAGTAAATAGATCCCAATAGAAACATGTGACTCTATAATAACCAGTCATTCCCACTGCTGGAAAGTTCATGTAGGAGACTCGTATCATTCAGTAAATAGATCCCAATAGAAACATGTGACTCTATAATAACCAGTCATTCTCACTGCTGGAAAGTTCATGTAGGAGACTCATATCATTTAGTAAATAGATCCCAATAGAAACATGTGACTCTATAATAACCAGTCATTCCCACTGCTGGAAAGTTCATGTAGGAGACTCATATCATTCAGTAAATAGATCCCAATAGAAACATGTGACTCTATAATAACCAGTCATTCCCACTGCTGGAAAGTTCATGTAGGAGACTCATATCATTCAGTAAATAGATCCCAATAGAAACATGTGACTCTATAATAACCAGTCATTCCCACTGCTGGAAAGTTCATGTAGGAGACTCATATCATTCAGTAAATAGATCCCAATAGAAACATGTGACTCTATAATAACCAGTCATTCCCACTGCTGGAAAGTTCATGTAGGAGAGACTCATATCATTCAGTAAATAGATCCCAATAGAAACATGTGACTCTATAATAACCAGTCATTCCCACTGCTGGAAAGTTCATGTAGGAGACTCGTATCATTCAGTAAATAGATCCCAATAGAAACATGTGACTCTATAATAACCAGTCATTCTCACTGCTGGAAAGTTCATGTAGGAGACTCATATCATTTAGTAAATAGATCCCAATAGAAACATGTGACTCTATAATAACCAGTCATTCCCACTGCTGGAAAGTTCATGTAGGAGACTCATATCATTCAGTAAATAGATCCCAATAGAAACATGTGACTCTATAATAACCAGTCATTCCCACTGCTGGAAAGTTCATGTAGGAGACACATATCATTCAGTAAATAGATCCCAATAGAAACAGCTGATGTTACTCCAGGGCCACCATCAGGGAAGGGGGGACTGTTGTGTCAGGGCCCCTCGAGCCATAGTTTAAGAAGGACATCACTGAAGAAGCAGTTAAAGAGAGCAGAATATACTGAAAGAGACAAAGGGAGCCAAATCTATAGAAAAAAGCCAAAGAACTTGCCGTTGCTGAGGAGAACTTTCAAGTTAAGTTCCACTGAACACCAATGGTCTTCAAAAACTACCTGCTCACCATTTTTTTCTTGCAGGGGGACCATGGCAACCAATAGCTTTTTTAAAAACTTGGGAGCTGGCTACAATTTTTTTTAGCATGTGGGGCTCTGGCCACCAATGTTTTTTTTAACATGGGGGGACTGGCCACTGGCATAACTATAAAGGAAGCAGACCCAACTTCATGTGGGGGAATAGGGGGGCCCAGACCACAGGGTCTGTTTCCTCTAGAGCAGTGCTGTACAACTTCTGTGGTACAGAGGGCCAAAATTTGTCCGGCCTACATAGTGCTACATAGTGGATGGCGATAATGGAAGCCAGTGTTGACCACTCCCTGTTTTTAAACCACACCCACTTTAAAGCACACCCATGTTACCACAAGACCATGTCCACATTAATTGTAGTAGCACAACAAAAAAACCAAATTGTTGGTGCTCACTATAGGGATATCACTATCACTCATATGTGAAAAATTTGTCATATTAAGACATACCCTTAAATCCATATACCTCTTCATGTCCTGTGGATAACACAACATCCCCAGCACATGATTAAACAATAATTAGGTGGCCTAATTATTGTTAGGCCACCTAACAATAATTTATTTTCAAATGCTAACAAACCCCCCAGAACAAATACCAGGCTTATGTTCCACAGGCAGAGCAGGACACACACAGGCAGAGTATCACACACAGGCAGAGCAGGCCACACACAGGCAGAATATGTCACACAGGTAGAGTATGTTACACACAGGCAGAGTTTGACACACACAGGCAGAGTATGTCTCATACAGGCAGAGTAGGACACACACAGGCAGAGTATGTCTCATACAGGCAGAGTAGGACACACACAGGCAGAGTACGTTAGATACAGTCAGAGCAGGGCACAAACAGGCAGAGCAGGGCACACACAGGCCGAGTATTTCACACACAAGCAGCGTATGTCACACACAGGCAGAGTATGTCACATATAGACAGAGCAGGGCACACACAGGCAGAGTAGGGCACACACAGGCAGAGTATTCCAACACAAACTCCAGCATCACTCCGGTATAGTGAAAAAATAATTTATTTGTGCAAATGCACCAGTGTAACATTTACTCCTTTATATACCTCAGTAGGGGGAGGGAAAAACACATTTGCTCCTCCCATGTGATAAAACTTTATATTAACCCTTTATGACATATATGATGAACAAATACACATTAAATACATAATAAATATTCAAGTATCTTTTGTTTATATATAATCCAAAAATCTTCAAAGTGTCCAGTGTCTTTTAAAACTCTGCATCCTGCAGAAATATGGTTTGCTTAACAGTAAGCCTTGCAACATCCATTAAAATCATTACTCACAATTTATGTGGTCTATTCCTGCACCAAAAATGCCTATGTAATGAGGAACACAGCCATTCCCAGAGCATGAGCTGTATTAATCTAAAAACAAAAAGTGAGCCCACATCTGCTTTGAAAAAGCAGATTTGAAGTGAGAGGATACCCAAAAAAACTTTTAGAAACAGTGAGAAATGAGGTAGAAGAAATCCCCCGAGAAGAGTTAAGAACAAAAAGGGTGAAACAAGAAACCTTGAGACTAGCCTTTGTTAGCAAATATACTACTGCTAGCAATAAGGTGAAGATTATCATTAATAAACATTGGCATCTTTTACAAACTTGTGCACCACATATAAAGTCTATCTTTGAGCCACCGTTAATGGCATATAAAAGGGGAAAAAAATTCTGTGATACCTTGATAAAAGCAGATGTGGGCTCACTAATAAAATCAGGACAAAGATTTTTAGGGGTCCCCAAAATGGGTACGTTCCCTTGTTTGAATTGTGCCAGTTGTAATAATATCACTAAGGGATCCCAGTTTACACATCCACAGACTGGACAGAAGATTGACATCAAAAGGTACTTTACATGTAATTCAACTTTTGTTGTTTACCTAATCAAATGTCCATGTGGTTTAGCATATGTGGGAGAGACCACACAAAAAGTTAAGGATCAAATTAAGCAACATAAATCAAATGTACGGTGTGGATACACACATCTTCCAATACCAGCACATTTTGCTGCTGCCAGACATACAATGAGTCAGCTGCGGTATCAGGTGATAGATAACGTAGAACCTTTGAGACGTGGAGGAGACCGGACCCTACAGTTAAAAAAGCTAGAGATGAAGTGGATACAGAAACTAGGGATGCTGGACCCAGGTGGTTTGAACCGGGAGTACACACCAATGCTATTTATTTAATTAAATGAGGTTGACCTGAATTTGTGCTAAGTGTAACATTGTTTTGTATCATTTTGTATTTAGATTAATACAGCTCATGCTCTGGGAATGGCTGTGTTCCTCATTACATAGGCATTTTTAGCGCAGGAATAGACCACATAAATTGTGAGTAATGATTTTAATGGATGTTGCAAGGCTTACTGTTAAGCAAACCATATTTCTGCAGGATGCAGAGTTTTAAAGGACACTGGACACTTTGAAGATTTTTGGATTATATATAAACAAAAGATACTTGAATATTTATTATGTATTTAATGTGTATTTATTCATCATATATGTCATAAAGGGTTAATATAAAGTTTTATCACATGGGAGGAGCAAATGTGTTTTCCCCTCCCCCTACTGAGGTATATAAAGGAGTAAATGTTACACTGGTGTTAAGCTTGATAAAGGGCTGGTTATGCCCGAAACGTTGCTTCATTTGCACAAATAAATAATTTTTTCACTATACCGGAGTGATGCTGGAGTTTGTATTGGAATTTGAACTGGACCTGGGCAGACAGAGTCGCAGCGGCACCCAACGCTACAAAAAGCGGTGAGATTGATTGTGTAGCACTACTCTCTATGTTTGTACACGGGCAGAGTATGTCACATACAGGCAGAGTATGTCACACACAAGCAGCGTATGTCACACACAGGCAGAGTATGTCACATATAGACAAAGCAGGGCACACACAGGCAGAGTAGGGCACACGCACACAGGCAGAGCAGGGCACACACAGGCAGAGTATGTCACACACAGGCAGACTATGTCATATTCAGGCAGAGTAGGGCACACACAGGCAGAGCAGGACACACATAGGCAGAGCAGGGCACACACAGGCAGACTATGTCATATTCAGGCAGAGTAGGGCACACACAGGCAGAGTAGGGCGCACATAGGCAGAGCAGGGCACACAGGGAGCATATGGAAGGCAGAACAGAGCAGGAGACAGGGAAACCCATCAGGACCACTCTTTAGGGGTGTGGACAATAGAGGTGTCACAAGTGTGAACAATACAGGGGGATTATATGTGGGAACAATACAGGGGATTAGTCTGAATTTGAGGTTTAAACAATGCAGGGGCTAGTTAATCTCTGTAGTGATACCATTTAAAGTTTATACATGGTAAGCAGACACAGCAGAGAGGTGGGGCCACACAAGCAGGCATCAGGCCACCAGTGGTACAGCCCTGCTCTATAGCATTGAAATCTCTCTCCCTTGCACCTGAGTGAGCACACAGTGAGGGAGGGGGATTGTGGGCAGGAGTGCCTATGCACCCAGGCCCTGTAAAAAAAATTCTGGCTGGGGGCCTGGCTTGCTGTTGTTACGCCCCTGATCATAATTTTGTAACTAAATCATTGTTTTTGAAAATGCATGCACTTCCATAGATACCAGGGAATGTGCTGTAATCAATTCCCTCACTTTTGTACAAAATCCAAAATAAGCAATAGCTGTTGGACAGTAGTGATAAGAGAATTATTTCTCCAGGCATGGATTTGTGGTAAAAGTCTGCATTCCGCCATCTGCAAAAAAATTTTTGTGAAACTGCTGCAAAAATCCGTCACGACATAGAACTCGCCAAAACAAAATTGTTGCAGAGATTTTAATTCATTGATTGCCCATTGATTTTAATGCATTTGGACAAAAAACTCACAGAGACAAAAAAGTGCATTTAATGCATTTGGAGTGACAAAAATTATCACGTGCGGAAAAAATCTTTTTTGACTTCAATACATTTCGCAAATGTTTTGCTGTTTTGCAAGCCATTTATAGGAAACTGCTGTTGACACCAAAATCTTGGATTGTGCTCAAGAATAGTTTTGTATAGTATTGTTCTGTAAAACCCCAACTTGATTCAGTTTCACTTCAGTTTCTGCTTTCAAACATTTTGAAGGGATATTATTTCTGTAACTGCTTACATGCAAGGCTGGAACTCCTTCAGGCCAACCACTGTTACATATTATTGCTTTGTGGCCTTTTGCTGCCTTGAAAAATATATGTAGCACTAGACTGATAACATCTTAGCTTTTGTCTTGAGTCATACCGGCCTCACCGGAAGATATGTAACCACAATATAACAGCTAAGCTAGCTTTTGTCTTGAGACATGCCGGCCTCACCGGAAGATACTGTATGTTACTACAATATAACAGCTAAGCTATTTTGCTGAAGAACTAGGAGAACTCTGTAAATTAGGCTTCAATAACTAGTACCAGTAGAACACCAGTTACACTGGACTCTCTCACCCAGAGTGGGCCTTCGCACAGTGGAAGAGGAAGGTAATGGTGTTGTTCAACTACACCTCTCATGCTGCTATGCAGAAAAATAAAGACAGAGGACGCCAGAGGTTCTTGAAACTAACAGAACAAAAAGGGTTTATTGAACATCCACAGGCCTTACTCACATCACAGTGGTTCAGAGACAACACATCACATGCAGAGTGTAACACAGACTGACACTCCCTGGGGACAGACTTGGCAGGAATCTCTTTTCACCTCTGCAACACACCCTGTAGTAGTATCACCTCTATCCTGATTCCCTCTCCACTGGGATCCCTACACTACAGGCAATATGGCCTGGGAGAGACCTCCAAACTGCTACTCCTATGTTGGAGCTCAGAACTGCTCTTTTTAGCTCAACCATAACTGACTTACACTCCTAGAGTGTACTGTTACAGGAGTTACACCTGCCACTATTTAATGCCTCATTCACGGGCCCTGTACCGCGACTTTACTGGACCAATGCCCAGGCTCAGAGCATAGATCCACCCTGTTCCTCAGGTGGTAGGCAAAGAGGAAGTGCCACTCCTTCCCCAGCACTGTACCAAAGTGAGGCAGGAAGTGGTCACAGCACCTCCTGGCCAATAACTTGTATTCTGACTCCAATTGCTGTGATAATTGCTGTATCCCCGTGAGACCTCTCTGCTGGGCCTGTATGGAACTGTAACAACCACTGAGGACAATCTTTGCCAGATAGCTGAACTCACCAGATACTTGTAGTCCACAAAGCTGCTTTATTTGAGGTGGATAAACAATGTAGCAGTGGATGAATAAGTGCTGCAGGTCAAAAAGAATATTTCTTTCCTAACCCTTAGAGTAGCTCCTCACTCATGGAAGGCAGGAACACAAGATGATGATGGGAGGAACTGACGTCACACATGAGGAAGGAATAGGAGGAGGGTTTACAAACGAGGAAATACAGAGCCTGCTGAATAGCTTTGGTCACTAGGTGGCAGCATAACAATGGGTATGCCTATAAACATAAGCAATTAAACATATAGAATTATATATTCTAACCCTGATAACATTAACTGCTGGGGCAGCACACTCCCCATCTGGTATTTCTAGATACCACTATATTATAATAAACATAACGGCAGTTATGAAAAGGCAAAATAAAGATTGAGCAGTTTTGCTTGAAGATCTTTCTTGAGATCTGAAAAACAAAGAGGAAAACAGGCATGCAATGCAATAAACATGGCATTGTAAAATAACCCAATGTCCTTAGTAGGTTCTTAGTGGAAATTGGTGGGAGTCTCTTGCTTTAAGTGTTGAAGCAAATAACAGTTCAATCCCAAAGGGTAAGATGAAAGTCTTTGTGGCCCCATCCTTAGCAATTTTCTGACAAGGGTTGAAACTTCAGGATGAATCTCAAAGTCTCTGTCTGGATCCAAGAGACCCAAGATATCTGCAGAAGATTCTGAGTGATCCTTGAGGTAGGCCACAACCGCTATGGCCTCCTCAGAGAAAACATGGCTCTCTCTCTCCTGGTTGGCAGCAAGAGAATTTGAAGTATAGCACCTAGGTATGTGAAGCTCTTCCAGGGCCTTTAAAGAATGCTTCCATGACTCCCATTTTGATTGCTTATCAATAGGTAAGGGAGTGTCCCAGTCCTTAAAAGTCTCTGATAGCTGTCTTAGCAAGGATTTATCTTGTATGGTGATGGGTGCTACAAACCCCAGTGGGTCATACAGGCTGTTCACTATTGATAAGACACCACGTCTGGTAAATGGCTTATCTGCCGTGGTAACCTGAAAGCCAAATGTGTCATGCAATAAGTCCCATCTTAAGCCAAGGCTTCTCTGAATGGGTGGCTCATCTGTTCCCAAATTTAAGTCTTTAAATTCTGTGGCATGATCATCAGAATGGAAGGCTTTTATTACAGCTGTACTGTTTGAAGCAATCTTGTGGAGTCTGAGGTTAGCCTCAGAAAGCATACATTGTGTCCTTCTGAGTAAGTCAATAGCCTCTTCATCTGTTGGTAAAGATTTAAGGCCATCATCCACATAGAAGTTTCTCTCTACAAAGTGTTGGGCATTTGCACCATACTCACATTTACCTTTACGAGCAGTTCTTCTTAGACCATATGTAGCAACAGCAGGTGATGAACTGTTACCGAAGACATGCACTTTCATATGGTATTCCATCACTGTTGATGTCATTGTTGTGGTGCCAGATGAATCTGAGAAAGTTTCTGTGGTCCTCTCGTACGATAAAACAATGGAACATCTGCTGGATATCAGTTGTGATTGCAACTGGCTCCCTTCTTAACCCTTCTTTCTCCCTTCTTGTACTCCTACAAGGTTGGGACCAGTGAGAAGAACATCATTGAGAGAAGTACCTCGATATTTGGCACTGGAGTCGAATACCACCCTGATTTGTTTTGGTTTGCGTGGGTGATACACGCCAAAGGAAGGTAGGTACCAGCATTCATCGTGTTCTTGTAGTGGTGGGGCTGGTTCAGCATGATCATTTTCAAATATTTTCTTCATAAAGGCAATAAAATTTTCTTTCATTTCAGGCTTTCTTTTAAGGATTCTCTGCAGTGAGGCAAATCTGGACATGTGTCAGACTTACCAAACCGGGAGGAACCACGGATGGGAGGAAGACAAATCTTACAGCTCCTCTACCGATACACCCTCCAATGGGAATAGAGGGAGATCAGTGAAGGTATAGTAGGGGAGCCTGGGATTCCTGGCAGGGTGCGCTGGTCTGTAAAGGAGCAGGTCTGGTGTCTGTGAAGATATAGGAAGGTGCAGGTTTAGTTGCTGAGCAGTTAGGACTAGGGAGGACGTCACAGGTACTGGTGCAGCAATCACCTTAGCATCAACTGCAGGTATCAATGGACAAGTAGTCATCAGAATGATGATCAGCACAGTTGACACAATAACCGCTTCACTAAACTCATAGGTTGAGCAGATAGCGCACGTGGATGAAATATCACAGGAAAAGGGTTCTCAGGATGAAAACTGAAGCATAGTCGAGAAGGATAAACTGGATCGGCAGTGGTGATAATTGTTCAGATGATAGACAAGGGTCAAGGCAAAATGAGTAAATGGTAACAGGCAGAAGTTTGGCAACAGGTAAACAGGTACTGGCAAGGTTCCAAGGTTTAATGCAGCAGCGAAGTCAGAAGGCAAGCAGGTGTTGGCAACAAGAGTTCAATATATCAAGCAGGGTTCAAGGGGTTATCACAGAAGTGTAGTCAAGACAAGCAGGTTCGCAACAGGAGTTCAAATATAACAGGCAGGGTTCCAAGGGTTAAACAGGAGCGTAGTCAAACAGGCAGAATCAGGGTCAAAACCAAAGTTCAATAATAATAAGAGAAACGTACTCACAACAGCTAGGAAAACGATGTCCGAGCACTGGGAGAAACTCTGCACTGAAATAAATACCGTTGCTTGCGTCAATACGCTGCACCCGGCGTCACGGCGCCCGCATTGTGATGTCACTGGAACGCATTGCGCCGAAGAGCCGTATCTTCGCAGAACACTGGTAAGTACCTGACAACATGGCTTGCTCATGATTGTTTGCAAGTTTGCTTCTTGTAGAGCGGAATGGCAAGGGTGCAACACAACTGTTAGAGTTGTCGTTTAAGAATTCAGTGTCCATAATTTTTATGAACTCCCTGTCCTCAATGGAAGGTGCAATTTTGTTATCATCACTTGTAGTATGAAACACTGTATCCCCAAAGTTGTCATCACAGAAGATGGGAGTGACACTGGATACTGGGATCATATACCTAGGATTCTCCTTTACCTCAAAATGATGTGGGCATGGTGTGAAGTGAGTTGCTTGTCCACTTTGCAATACTTGAGTTTTAAAGGAGTCCACTTTAGATGGCCTGTGTCTAGACAAACATCACCCACTATTACCCAGCCTAGGTCTAGTCTTTGTGCATAGGGAGCATCATGAGGACCATTGCACTGTTGCCGTACCTTATGGACTCTAAGAATGTCTCTTCCCAACAAGAGCAGGATTTCAGCATCCCTTTCAATGGCAGGAATCTGACTGACGAGGTGCCTTAAGTGGGGTTGGTGGCATGCAGCTTCTGGTGTGGGAATCTCTTCCCTGTTATTAGGTATCTCACCACATTCAATTAGTGTAGGTAAAGGCAGATGAATGTTACCTTTAATTGAGGAGATAATGTACCCATTAGCCCTCCTGCCCACAGTCTCTATATGACCAGCACAGGTATTGAGGGTATAGGGTTCTGCATCTCCCTTGATATTCAAAATCTCAAAGTATTGCAGTCTTGCCAAAGATCTGTTGCTTTGGTCATCAAGCATAGCATAAGTCTTTATTGCTTTCTCCGGTCGACCTTCTGGATATACCTGGACTAGGCATATCTTGGCACAGCATTTGGGACTATAGCCTTCTCCGCAGACTTCGGTACATGAAGTTGAAATCTTTGTTGAAGCAGGAACACATCCTTGTTCCTCCCCGCCATGATTTTAAATGGGGGTTGGAGACTGTGGACTATCAGGAAGAGGTGTTGGATGCATTGCTGCAATATGTTTGTCACTGCTGCACTCGGTGCACTTAATAACAGTCTTACAGTCCTTAGCAATATGGTCTGAGGAGACACAGAACTTATAGCAGACCCCAAACTTCTGGAGAAGCTCCTTGAGCTCCTGTAAAGACTTTGCCCTGAACCCACGACATTTCTTAAGTGGATGTGGTTTCTTGTGAATTGGACACTGACGGTTGGGATCCTCGGTTTTCCCAGCAGAAGTTTTGTCAGCTAAAGAGTTTGTAGCAGGAGGGATGTCTGTCTTTCTAACAGACACAGTGCATCGCAAGTCTCTGTCTTTAGTAGCTGTGTTGTCATGCCGGGCAGATGATGAGGCAGAAAGGTTGGGTTCACTAAAGCTGAAGCTTGGATTATTCTTGACCCAGGCATAGTCGCTGATGAATTTGCTAAAGTAGGAGAATGGAGGGAAGGATACATTATATTGTATCTTTTACCTTAAACCCACTTTGGCCCACTTCTCTTGCAGCCCATATGGTAGCTTCAATACTACTGGGTTCACCCCATGAGCAGTATCCAAGTAGCTGAGTCCTGAGAGACGAGGGTCTGCCTAAGCTAACTCCAGCTCCATCAGAAGGTCACTGAGTTCTTGCAGCTTGTGATTGTCTTTGTTGGTTATTTTTGGGAAAGATTGTAGTCTCTTAAACAAGGCACTTTCTATGGCTTCAGAGCTACCATAGGTTTGTTCAAGTCTTCCCCAAGCAGCAGCAAGACCTGCATCTGGGTAGTCAACATGCACAGCTCTTAGTCTCTTAACACGATCTGCAGACTCTGGACCTAGCCATTTGATGAGTAAATCAAGTTCCTCTTTGGCTGTGAGGTTGAGGTCAGCAATTGCAGCTTTAAACGTAGATCTCTAGGCTCTATAATTCTCAGGACAGCCATCAAACCTTGAGAGACTAACGTTAATGAGCTCACGACGTATCATGTACCTGGCAAAGTCAGACAGGTCTGATCTCTCACTCTTTGGTGCCTGGGTAACTTGTGGAACCTGGGGGTTGTATAAGCTTCCCGGTGTATAAAGGTGAGATGAACCAGGATAAAATGAAGTGGCGTAAGCATTCAGCAGTGGTTTGGTCTCTAAGGCACTTGCTGGCTCTAACTGAGGTGTGTCACTGGAATTCACCTGAGAGATGGTAGGGGTATCATCTCATGCTGAGTGACTATGTCTGTGTGGTTGGTCTGTCGTGGTGTCCAGCGGTGGCAGCTCCATGGTTTGGTTACTGTAAGGTACAGCAGTGTTAGTCGTAACAGGTAAAAGAGACTGACCTGTGTTATGAGTCGCAGGAGTTATCCTTGTATTTTGTAAGATTGATTGGTTGTCATTAGAGGCATCCTGGTTTAGTACATATTTACTTGTGTGTTCAATAGGATCTTCAGACTCTGCTGGGATAGGGCAGTCTGGTTCATGTGATTCTCCAAGTGCTTGTTCAAAGACCTTTACCCTTGCAATAGCTTCTGCCTTTTCCTTTTCCATTAGAAGAATTTCTAATTCAGCTTCCATTACTGCCATTTTACGTGCAGCTTCTGCTTGCTGCCTTGCAACTTCTGCTGCTACCTCTGCTTGCTGGTGTGCAGCTTCTGCTTGCATCTCTGCTTTAAGTTTAACCTCTCTTTTAGCATAGGAAATTTGCACCTTAACTGCTTCCGCATTAGCACAGGCCTCTATAAGATTGTCACTTAGTGTGGATTTCCTAGAATGAGAGGTCTTGGAAGATCATGATGTGAGCCGTGATGATGTGGATCTGTGAGACCTAGTCTCTTGCAGGTGTGTAATCTTGAGCTCTGCCTTATCCTTAGTGCTTTGCACCAAAAGGACTCTTTCTTGGTCTAAGGCTTCAGATCTGGTTAGCTCTGCTGAGGATTCCTCTATATTAGTATCCCTTAAGAAGGTAGTATATTTAGCAGACAGCCGCTGATAACGTTCATAGTTAGCAGATAAGCGATTTATACAGTCTCTTAAATCAGCTGCGTCATTGTTAGAATGTGAAAGAACAGACATGCATTGCACAGTTCTATCCCATAGTTCTGATAAATTGCTTGAAAACTCATCCCTTGTAATCTCATAATTTTCTCTGGACTTTTGAGATGGCTTTATTATGCGCTTGGGCCTGATGCTTTGCTCTGCAGTATATATGGGGTTTTCTCTCTGGATGTCTGTGAGCTCTGGTGCACGGTGCACTTGCTTAGCTTCAGTTGAAAATGAATGTGCAGAGCCTTGCTGAGACATTTTGCACTTTTGCTGAAAATGGTTACTGTCTCTTTAAGAAAGTTACAGCAGTGGCATAAAACAGCCCTGAACATTCACAGGGAACAGCATGTGCTTGTATAACCATGTGCTTGTATAACCATGTGCTTGCAGGGAGTTGCAGGGAGTTGTTAGACTGCATTAAACTTGGCTGCAGATTGAATATAAATGACTTGCCAGTGAGTGGAGACTTGATGGAACATACAGTGTGAAAGCAGGTTATAGAATTAGATTCTTTTTGACTATCCCGTGAGACCTCCCTGCTGGGCCTGTATGGAGCTGTAACAACCACTGAGGACAATCTTTGCCAGATAGCTGAACTCACCAGACACTTGTAGTCCACAAAGCCATATCTCCCAACTGTCCCTTTTTCAGAGGGACAGTCCCTCTTTTGACAGCTCAACCCGCAGTCCCTCATTTGTACTGGAAAGTCCCTCTTTTCTCTGCACTGAACATCCAGAAAAAGAAACAAAGTTTCTCACTTAATTGGCTTTTAGCAGAGAGCCCAGAACAGCTAACAGGTGCAAATAAGATACTTTGTAACAATTTTGAGACACAAAAACACAGTTTAGATAAGGAGAAATATTTTTAAACTTTCATAACCTGCCAAATTTTGTAAAACAAACATGGTAATTAGGGGGTGTGGCCACAGAAAGGAGTGTGGTCGAAAAATGGCTGCGCTATGTGCGGGAAAAATATTTTGTTCCCTCTTTTTACTTCCAAAATTTTGGGAGGTATGCACAAAGCTGCTTTATTTGAGGTGGATAAACAATGTAGCAGTGGATGAATAAGTGCTGCAGGTCAAAAAGAATATTTCTTTCCTAACCCTTAGAGTAGCTCCTCACTCATGGAAGGCAGGAACACAAGAGGATGATGGGAGGAACTGATGTCACACATAAGGAAGGAATAGGAGGAGGGTTTACAAACAAGGAAATACAGAGCCTGCTGAATAGCTTTGGTCACTAGGCGAGCACTCCGGAAGCCTCTTGTAGTAGGTAAAATTCAACTTTATTTCAAATACATTGAAACCATAGCATCCTGACGCGTTTCATATCTTAACGATACGTAATCATAGGCATAAATTCACAGAAACTTCTAACAGCTTTTTAAAAGGATTATTAAGGAAATGACATCACTCATTAAATCACAAGTTATTTGAACTCAAGACAAGTGTTAACAATCTCTTGCTACTACTACTTTAACTATTTCAATACTGCAGTTCAATTTAAAACCATGCCGTTCACAAACAAATTCAATTAATTAGTGGAGAACAACCTTAGAAAAATTATATGTGTAGATGGTAACCTTTATAAAGAACCACTTAGTTATATTTCATGAAATTTTCATTTTTATACCATTAAAATATTATATAAATCAAAAAGCTTTCTGAAACTATTCAATTAATTACTTTATAAAATTGTTGGCAAAAAACGACTTTTAAGCGTAAGAGTTTTGTTTGTATTGAAAGTCAAAAACCAAAAATCTTTTGTGTCGGCAAAAATTGATAAGTAATAACATATTATAAATTTAATAATTACGACTTAGGGACACGAAAAGAGACTCTCATACAATATCAAAACAGATGTATAATTTTCTTAGGTTAATGAATCTTACCAAAATGAAATATAGCCGAAAAGAGGATTAAATTAATGAAAAAATTATTAATAAGGAAAAACATGTCGATTGGAACAATATTGACAACAATCTCTTTTGAGCATTATGTATACAACGGTGTGTTGCTTGAAATGAATAGAAGCTCTTAGGATTCCTGTAATCAATGGTAGATATATTTGACATAAAATATATGAATTTAATGGCATAAACAGATAAACATTTGCAATGAAGCATTGTATTTACCATATATACTCGTGTATAAGCCCAAAATGTGCTGAAAAAATTGACCTCGGCTTATACTCGGGTAAGTATGGTACAATGATAGAAAAACCTCTTGTAGATGAAATACGGTAGAAGGCAGAAGAAGACAGCTGCCTCACCGGTAAATTTGCAGAGAACTACCGGTATTAGAAACTTTCTCAGCACAAGGGGGAGAGAGGAGAGGAGGCGCCGCCATGAGCGATGCATGCTGGGAAATAAAGCAACATGGGGGCGCAGCTTGACTTCCATGATCCCATGGAGTGTGAAAGTCTGAGGTAACCCCTCTCCTTGCCGTCCGTCCCTCCCTCAGCCTGCGTCAACACCGCTGCCGCCTCCCAGGGACGAGGTAAGGGGCTGGCAGTAGGCGAGAAAGCGAGGAAATTGCAGGCTCCCAGTTTCCAGGAAGATGGACAGAAACTACCCTCCCGCCACCTTTACCAACCCGCTGGTTCCTGCGTTCCCCGCAGCCTGGGCCTATGAACGGAGCGCCACCGGGACCCAGGTAAGAGCGGGCACGCAGCAAAGTCCTACGACTGGGGCCTTTTCTTTCTAAACAAGCTAACAGTACAGGGAGCGGCTTAAAAGAGTGCGGTGGTAGCAACAACCACTACAGGCCGGGGATCCTCACTCACTTGCAGGCCTGAGCAACCCTCCAGGTGTTCCCTGTCACTCAACCCATGTATGTGCCAGTTATTGTTGCACTTGTACCTGCTTCCCTATGTTGTGCAGTTCCTAAAGTGCAGCTGGAAGTCTACAGGTTGGACACCCTGGCTCTGCATTAACATATGTTATCAGCCTTGTCATTATTGTGTGGGGAGTGTGTGTATATAGTATATGTGTGTGTCTTTGTATGATGGTGTGGGTAGAGAGTTTGTGTGTGTATATAGTATATGTGTGGGGAGTTTGTGTGTATAGTATGTGTGTGTGATTATTTTGTGGGAAGAGTGTGTGTGTTAAGTATATGTGTGTCTATGTGTGTATAATTGCTAGTGGAAAGTATATTTTGTCTCAGCTGAAAAATATCTGTAATATAAATCCACTGGGGGGGGACAAATTTTCAGTGATTTAGTTTGCGCTGTAGTGATTGTAGCATAAAGGGTCTTAGTTGTGTCTAGGCTTATACTCGAGTCAATACGTTTTCACAGTTTTCGTAAGTAAAATTAGGTACCTCGGCTTATACTCGGGTCGTCTTATACACGAGTATATACGGTAATTGGCTTATCCAGATAATACTAAGTGGGGTTAGACATGACAGGCTATATCGAATCTGAGATTTAAACCTGCTGGTCCCCAGTGTGAAAATCCAGAATGCTTCTCTATGGAGAAGCTTCTCCATTAGATTACCCCCTCTATAGGCAGGCTCAATTTTTTCTATGCCCTGAATATTCAGATATTTTATGTCTCCATCGCTACAATCAAAAAAATGTCTAGACACTACTGTGGAGTTACTCCGGGAAACTATATGACTTATGTGCTCCCTCATTCTGCTCTTTAAATTTCTCGATGTACAACCAACATATTGTATACCACATTTTGAGCAACTTAGTAGATAAATGACAAATTTTGTATTGCAATTTATGAAATGATTCATTTTAAATGATTTTCCTGTGCTGTTGCTTACAAAATCCTTAGAGACCAGTATCCTTAAATGTCTTGAATAAGAAAATGACACATTGTTTATAACAAAATTGTTTAATTGTGTATCTGTTGCTTCTGATAATAATACAAACACAGAGTGTTTGGAAAACACCACTGTCTTGCAGGAAAGTACATGGAAAAGAGTACATTTAAACTGCAAGATAGGTGTTGCAGAGGGATACTTGGCTCAGGTAGGGTTAATATTCCCTCTCAACCAGGTAATTAAGTGGCAGCTGAGAGAGGATCTACCTGACAATGTAAAAGGGCTGTGTGAGCAAAGCTCAAAGCTCTCCAGGGAAGTGAGGGGCTGTGAGAGACAGAGCTGGGCAGAAGGAGCTTTGCTGCCAGCAAGAGAGTTCCAGAGGTTGGAGCCTAAATCCCTTGTGAGGAAAGAAAGAGGAAAGGACTGGCAGAGGCTGGTGAGTCTGAGTCCCAGGAGGGGAAGCCAGCAGGGCTGAGTGTGAAGCACAAATACTTCAAGGTACAAGAGGGTGAGAGTTTCCCTTGATGGTGAGCGACCAGAGGGGGGAAAACCCTGAATGTTTTGCAGTGTATTTACTGAACTGTACCCTGCATGTTCTACAGTGAAGTTGAACTGTAACCTGAACATTTTTCTGTTGCCTTTTTGTTGGGAATGTCCAGTGCTTAATAAAGCTGTGTTTATGCATACAGCCCTACCTGTCAGTGCAGGACGACTGGGGTTAAGTTCTCCTCTCTGGAGGCAGGACAAACAATTAATGAATTCCTAAACTCCTCCTCTTCCTGTGTCTCCTTCCACCCTCAGTTTTTTGTTTGTCTGCTCGGAGGTGGACACCTACATACATCCTCTTCACATTTTTTTTTTTTTTTATATTATTTATTTTTCATTTTATTTTTTTGGTTTATTCAGTGTGCTCTTATCTGACTTGAGCCCCCTTCTAAGGTTGTGTGCTTTGTCAGTGTATTGAGCCCTGCTACACATATCTTCACAAGGTGAGCCCCCCTTTTATTGTGTGCTCCTTAATATTATGCGTGTTTAGAGCCCAACTGTATTGTGTGCTCCGCTTTTGTAGCGTTTACTGGCCAGTGTGAGCCCCATCCCCTCTTATGGGACAGGTGCGCTCCACTACATGCTAAGAAGCCAGTGTTTCCCTCGTGGTATTATTCAGGAGGGCCAGCGGTTATCCCCCTGGCATCCTTACAGCCATTGCACAAGGAAAAGTTGCATAGAATTAGCCATTTTATAACATACTAAAAGTTTACTTAAAAGTGAAGCACCCCTTTGAGGTGGCTTGGAAACAAACCAATGTTGTATTTCAGTGGGAATGTTACAGTTTGGGGGCATGAATATGTGAATCTCTGCCACCAGTACCCACTGCATATCACTGCATATATCTGCTTGCTTTGTAAATATACACTACATCTGACTTCTAAGCTTAACACTGTTTAACACTTCACAAATATATCACCCCTTTGTTAAAATTAAAGGGACATCTGTAAACACAAATGGAGAATCCATTTAATATGAGTTGTGGAAACCACAGAACCGCTTGAGGTAGTTGGGGGGGGGGTTATTTTCATTCCAGTGGTGCATCCACTAAGCCTCACAGTAGCTATAGGTCAGTCTATCAATGGCCCATCTTTAGCCTCCCCAAACAAAAAATTCACCCTCCACCTATGCATACTGGTACCATTATTTAATGGAGCAACACTCTCAACCTGCATCTTTTTACTATTAATATATTTAAAAAACTTTTTGGGGTTAGTCTTAGTCTCCACCGCAATGCACTCTTCATTTCCTTTCTTTACCTTCCGGATTGCTGATTTACATCATTTATTATAGTGTTTATATTCATTTAATGCAGCTTCTGTCCCAACAGATTTGTAGTTTTTAAATGCCTTTCTCTTCTTTCCTATTAACTTCTTTACTTCTGTATTAAGCCACTGTCAGGAACTTACCTGTCTTCAGTGCGTTGCTGGCATTCAGCACGATGCGTTGCAGTGATGTGTTCCAGTGATGTCAAGAATTGTGCGTTGCGATACTGGCGCCGGGGATTCGGTTGGCACAGCTTATTGACGCAGGTGACCTTACTTCTTTCGGCACAGAGTTTCTCCCAGTGCTCGTACATCGTTTTTTCTGGCTCAGTGACTTCTGATTCTACCTGAACTTTGGTTTTGACTTTGCTATTGCCTATTTCACTACTATCCTATATTAACCCTTTGAACCCTGCTTGAACTTGATTACTTTTGCCGAACTCTGCTTGCCACTGACTACGCTTTCGCCTTGACCCCTGATACTTCGCATGGACTTTTGACTATCACTGCCGACCCTGTTTGCCTAATTGACTCGCTCCAGACTCAATCTTGGGAATCTTCTTCCTGTGATCTTCCATCAACTTGGACGCCTGTCTGACCTTTCTGTGTGCTGAGTTAAGTGGCCAATCTTATCACCTGCGCTGATCGTCATATCTGCCGGCCACGATTCAACATCTGTCCGCAGCTGACGCTAAGGTGCTTGCTGAAACCGGTATCCTGTGACTCTCTTCTCTGCTCACAGCTACTTCCACAGCTAATCATAATCTCCCTGTACTCCTTACAGCCACAAGACCCTCTACTCCACAGGTCGGTGGATCCTTCCAGGACTCTCAGGCTCCAATACTTACCTTCACTAGCCTCCCTCTGTACCTAATTGAGGGTGCACTGTTGGGGGGCTGTAAGGGGTGTCTTCCTCAATGCCAGTGGTCCTTCCTGGTTCAGTAAGTCTGACAATATGTCCAAGCCATATCAACGGGAACCACTTGAGGAAGCTAGTTTTCTAGAGACTTTGTCCCAGCAAATGGCAGCCCTGATGCAAGCTGTGCAAGATTTACAAGGTTATCTGTCCACCTTGTAATCCAAAATCAGAAGTTAAAGCAGTGTGAGCAATTGTGCACAGACATAAAGGTGAATTAGCATGAGTTTAAATGCAGCATTCGGTTGTGTTAGGCGTGTAAACCCTTTAAGACATCGAAACAATAGTTCATTAATCCCATATTCCCTTAAGTACATGACACTTCCAGACCTTCAGCCTCTTGAGAATAAGAGCATATCAGTGCTTCATACTAAGAAAACTGCCAGAATAACAATGAATGCACAACTGCCTTATAGCTAAAACCTACTGTAGTCACATTTCGTATCTCCCAACTTTCCTGATTTTCGCAGGACAGTCCCGAATTTGACAGCTCAGCCCAGTGCCGGATCTGTTTTCAAATGTCTCTTTGATCTCCTGCATTGAACAGCCAGGAAAAGTAACAAAGTCTCAATAATACAGAATACAGAATGCCTGTACTTAGAAACAATTTGTAACTAATTATAACAAGTCTCTTGGGGGAACTAAAACTTTCAGCTGAATGAGGAGCAGATCTTTAACTCTCTTTGGTCAGATGCTGAGTGGTATACATTATATATTGGCTGTATAACTAAGATTCTGTGTATCTGGCATAGTGAATGTCTCTCCACAGCCAGTGCTGGGCATTCCCTCTGGCCCTGCTCCACGGCAGATCTCTTCAGGCATGTGCAATAAAGATGTCTCCAGCCAACCCAGTAAATTAGAGGGTGGATTGTCTGTTTTGTATATTTGTGCTTCAGGGGTGTGAAACAAGTCACATTAAATGCACAGGGAGGGGTGTTATTCCGGGGCATTATTTCCGTCTTTAACATCATGACTTTCATCTTTCCACCATCTTTCTTCTTTTGATCAGAGTTTTTAGTGTACTTTAATACCCATTGCACACCAGAGAGAATGGCACTGTGCTGAGGAATATTGTGGTGGCACCTTTAATCAATAATGTTGTTGCTCTATGTGAGTCAGAACCCCCCCCAAACTGTAACCCTACCTCCTCCATGCTAAACTGTCGCATTAAAGGAAAGATTATATGTAAAGAACAAGAGTGTGCCAGTGCATTAAACTCTCTTCAATATATAAGGAAATTAATTCTGCAAAACCCCAACTAGTCCCGCCCATCTGTTCTACTTGCTGCTGCCTCCTTTCCCAGGCTTTGCAGGGGAGGCGGTGGCACTGAGCTCACTGCACTGTAGGCAGGACCTGATAGGGAACTTGTGTGACTGCAGGGCTGTTATTGGCTGTCCCCAAACTATTGTGCTTCTGACAGGGACCACACCCACCCTTCATTTGAAACAAGGACCATAGCACATGTATCCTACATGTCTCCTTTAATATTGTCTTTCTCAAAATACTTGTTTTATTTAGATACAAACTGAGGTTTAGCTCAGGGATCAGACTGTGAGTTTTATTGGGTAAAATGCAGGTAGTCAAATACAAGAGTCCTCTGCACTCAACCCATTATCAATATATTTAAGACAGCGACATTTTGTGCTACTGCTACTGAAAAATGCCTTACCCTTTAAACAAAACAGGGATTGTTTGTCCATATATTGCAATATATTTAAGCTGAACAACTACGTCACAGTCATCCCATATCTGGCCAGTCCTACGCTCAATTTTATCTGATTCATTAAGAATTCTATTGCTTCATTATACATTTTACAAAGGGACTTGGTTTTACCTGCAACTTACTTGCTGCTTTCAAAGTAAACCTCCCAAACTTGGCTGCCCTTTTATTAGACACCAGTGGGATCACCTGACTATAGTTGGGAAGGGTGGGAGCTACAACATGGAGCTGGTCACTGCTCCTGTATAAACTATAACAAACAAGGGAAAGTTGTGCTCACCACTATTTTTTAAAACCATTAGGCGGGGGTGCAATGAGGGTGTGACCACAAAATACATATAGTCAACTACAAGAGGTCCATTTTAAAAAATAGTGGTGAGCACAACTTTCCCTTGTTTGTAAAATGCAGGTAGACAGGTATTGGTAACAAACCAAAGAACAGAGAGGATAGGAGCTCCAATAAAGGAGTCATTCTTACAAGTAGTAATACTATTTATTCCCAATTGAAATCAAGCACCATATAGTATTAATCGCTGCCTACATGACAAAGGTTTTTTTTTTTAAAAAAAAAAAAAGATGTGTCCCCTTTAAAAGGAAATGGATCTGTATTGCTTGAAAACCCAACCTGATGCCAATAAGATCTTCTAAATATCCCCTATATGCCCCTATCAGTTACCCAGCAGTGCATCCCTCAGCTCTTCCTCAGGAGTGATACTGAACTTGGAGCAAAAACCAATAGGCTGGAGGGCAGATGTAAATAGTGCCTTAGCCTATCAGGAACAAGAATATGAGGTAGAGACATGTTTCTGTTATGATCTTTAACGTGTTAGTATCACTTTAAAATCAGAGTCACACCCTGCCCTCTGATCTTTATTTGCTCACTCACTAAAGAATTTAGTTTCGTTTCTTCTTCTACTTCCCAGGATGGCGGCTGCTGATCTGAGAGAAGAGCTGAGCTGCTCCATCTGCCTGAGTATTTATACTGACCCTGTAACCCTGCTATGTGGCCATAACTTCTGCCAGGACTGTATTGGGAAGGTGCTGGATACTCAGGAGGGATCTGGGGGTTACACCTGCCCTGAATGCAGAGAGGAGTATCAGGAGCGCCCTGCCCTGCACAGGAACAGGACTCTGGGTAACATAGCAGAGAAATTCCTTCTTACTCAGCCTGAGCCAGGGGAGACTGAGATCCTCTGCACTTACTGTGACTCTCCTGTACCTGCTGTTAAATCCTGTGAGCAGTGTGAGACCTCCCTGTGTGATACTCACTTACACAAGCACAACAAGTCTGTACAACACACCTTAACTGAGCCCACCTGTTCCTTTATGGACAAAAAATGCTCCACCCACAGAAAGATCCTGGAGTATTACTGCTGTGAGGATGATGTCTGTGTCTGTGTGTACTGTTGTTTGGCTGAGGAGCACAGGGGCCACAGGGTGGAGCTGCTGAGTGAGGCCTCTGAGAAGAAGAAAGAGAAACTGAGGAAAGTTCTGGGGAAACTGAGCCAAAAGAAAGAGAAGACTGAAAGAGAAGTCCAGAGACTGCAGGAGCACAGGAGAGAAGTGGCAGAAAAAGCAGCCGGTGAGACAGAGAGAGTCACTGACCTGTTTAAGGAAATCAGGGAACAGCTGGAAGCCCTAGAGAAGCAACTCCTGAGTGACATCTCCAGCCAGAAAGAGGAGATTTCCCTTCAACTCTCTGATCAAATCAAACAGCTGGAAATAATGAAGGACGAGTTGTCCCAGAAGATCCGTCACATTGAGGAGCTGAGCAACATGGCAGATCCACTCACTGTCCTACAGGAACGGGAATCACATGGAGCTGCATTCTGTGGGACTGAGGATACAAACTGTCATTTTGATGTTACTGTGGGTGAGGAAGATGATGATAATGTTGATGAGGAGTCTGATGTTGAGGTAGAGGAAAACTATTCTGACAAGGAAAACACTGACTATGAAGGAGAGGGAAAATGTGATAAAGAAGATAAAGGTGAGGAGACAGATAATGAGGACACAGAGAGAGATGATATAAAAGTCCCTGATATAGGGAATCTGAATAAAGGTCTGATCTCAGAGACATTACTCACAGGCTTAGCTGGGATTGTGACTGGAGTAAAGAGAAGAATCTATGGGCAGGAGGCTACAGACCTGTTACTGGATATAAATACGGCCTATAGATTTGTTGCTTTATCAGAGGACAGGAAAACAGCAACTTGGTCAGAGACTGACCTTTGTTACCCCAACACATCAGAGAGGTTTATAGAATATTCCCAAGTGTTAAGCAGCAGGAGTTTCCCATCTGGGCGACATTACTGGGAAGTGGAGGGCAGTGAATCAGGAGATTGGGATATTGGGATGGCTTATCCCAGTATAGAGAGAGAAGGAAAGTATTACAGTATTGGAGATAGTATAAAATCCTGGACTTTGCGCAGATGTAATGATGAATTTACAATGTTACATAACTCTGTTAAAACTCCTGTATCCCCCTCCTGCCAGAAATTCAGAATCTCACTGGACTATGAGGCTGGACTTCTGTCCTTCTATGAACTGAGTAAACCAATCAGACGCTTACACACCTTCACTGCCTCCTTCACTGAACCCCTGCACCCTGCATTCTATGTGTATGACAAGGGCTGGGTGAGAATCTGCAACTGATCCCACTGATCTCTCCCCAGCACAGACACTGTCAGTCTCATTCTTGTGTAGAGACGTCCCCTTCAGTCCCTTTATATAATTATTTAGAAATAGATTGGCACCTATGTGAAATTTTTTTTAATGAGTCACCACGAAGTACAGAATTCTCATGGGATTATAATTGTGATACTTTTACACACTTGTTAAATTGGCATCATGTGACTTTTTCAGTCGTGTGATCTGATTACACACATGTTCAACAAAAGTCTCTCATATATATACATGTATGTAATACAGACCATTTCCTAATATTTTTGGCACAAATAAACACTTTCACACCAATCAGAGTGCTGTAGTGCGATTATTCTGGACAGACCATTTCCCAGGCACAGGGCGACTGCAGCAAGTCAGTTCTATATGATTTTGATGTCAGGGATCATATACACAGATCATTTTCTCATTTATATTGACACAGATATTTGAATAATCGTATTGGTTGCAACACCATATGTGATTGCCTGAGCTCTACCTTAATCAGATCATATTAGATGGATTTAAAAATACACAAAACTGTCTTTAACAAAGAATGACACAGATAAGCAGCAGAATTCCGTCTCTGTATTCATATCATTGCTACTCATAATAACATGTTGAAGTTTCAGTCTTGTTTTATGTTAAAGGAGATATATAGGATATGTTTATTAAAAAAAATGAATTTTGTAGGCAATAATGAATAATATATGGTATTTCACGATAGAATGAAATTCCCCCATAATTTAGGTATTTTTAGAAACTGCATACCTCTAGGTTTTTAGCTGTGGTATAGTCTGTGCTCTAAATGTAGCTGCCGTCATACAGATCACCCTGCAAGGCAATAATATTTTTTTTTTCTGAAACACCATCACAGCAACAAAGTCAGAAGTGAATTTGACAAAAATAAAAATATTCGAATGAACCCAAATATGAACAAACAAGTTCTCTTAAGTAAAACAATACCCCTCATGTATGGGTGGTCCTAAAGATGTGGCCTCCAAACACCCCAAAACAGGGGCAATACATAAGGACAATTTTAGCTGGAAAGTTTGGGGCAGCGCTCAAAGTGCACACCTTGCAGTTCTTGCCTCTAAACACCCCCTTACCTGTGAAATACCCCCCACACACTATCTATTCCTTGAAAGGGCACACTTACAGATATTTAGCCTCACCTTCCATGCTTTTCTACATGCAGATCTGTGGGTGCAGTTCTCCGTAGAAGTTTGCGGTTTGACCTGAAATAGAAAAAAAAGTTTAAAAGTTAGATTTCTCCCCATAATTCTCTCAGCCTGAAACACTACTTTTTTAAGCACAATTCACATCTAAATGAGTATAATGTACTGGTACGTTCTTATTTTTTTACACAAAATGTCTCCTTTAAGATCACACCTTGCAGATTTTCCCCCCATTACCTATGAAACACCCCACAAATTGAACATACACACCTTAATTTTTGTAGAAGTGCTGTCCTTGCCTTCGTATTTGCATAATTCTGGAGGCTATTCCTCACAGAATTACATGGTTACAGATTCAACATTAGATTTCTCTCCAATTTCCCAAAGAAATGTCGTTTCATCTGTACTCATGTCCTCGGACAGTGCTGCTTTTTCTTAGTTTTTTTTTGGGGGGGGTACTTCTAGAACTCTAAATAGAATATCTGCACATTTATGGAAAACATATTTCAAATATTCATACTGGTAACCCAAACCAACCCAACTTAGTAGGCCATACCCCCAATGCATATTCTATTTGTGACATGAGCAAACAAAAACCATAGCTGTGCCAGCCTCTGTTCTACACAAAGCTGAATGCCTATACCAAGAACAAAATATATATAGCCCAGAAATAGAGAGAGCCTCAGTAACAGCACAGAAAGTTGAGCTGTTGAGTTTTCCAAGCAAGTATCCTATTTTGCTCCAAAAGAGGCATAATAAAGTAGTAAAGTAAAGAATTAAGTGGCTATAGAGGAAGCTGATCCTAACCCTAAACCTAGTCTAAAGGTTTGAAATGCCAACTGTCCCCATCTACCAGTAAACCATAACTTTATTTGCATAACTGCAAACCCTGAATGTGCCAAGATCATTTTACAAAAAAAGCTGAGGCCCTTACTAACCAAGATTCTAGGGAGACCTAATATACTAGTAAAACTTGAAAATGTTGCTCAGAAATACTGCATTAACAACTGCACAAAAGGGGGTGCTTATGAGGTGTCAGTAAAAAAATGTTTGAGGCATCAGAAAGATGAAATCAGCAGAAAGATGAAATTATCTCATGAAGATAGACAACACTGTAGTGGTATCCCAGTAGGACTTTTATGAGACCCATTGCTAAAGTGAGGCCCACAAACCTCTTCATCATGTTAACATCTGTGGGATGCCACACATGTGCTCAAGCATATCTGGATAGGAGATTTTGGGGAAAATTTTGCTCGGTATACAAATTGATATACAGGACCATATCCTGTAGGATGGCCTCAGACAAAAATAATCGGGACAGAATTCCTGGTGTCCATTGCAGTAAATAAGAGGATTTCAGGGGGAAAATTACCAGGAGGCCCACACACAAGCTCTCCTCCAGTTGCAGCATCGGCCCTATCACCCTTTTCTTGTTCTTCAACACCCTGATCAACCTGATCATCCACATCCTGCTCAAGCTCCATGGGCTCCTGAAGGGCAGTAATGGTGCTACTACTACCCAGTGATTCATCAGTAGAAGAGTCACTCCCTCCCCTTCCCCCTCAGCGTCTCTCTTCCCTCCCCATCCTGCTCCTCTTCTGATACCCCCTCACCTTCTGCTTCCCCCTTCGTGTCTCCCTCCGCTTCCCCCTCAGCATCTCTCTTCCCAGGTAGCGCTACTATTTCCCAAAAGTACCTCTTCCTTTGGAATTTAGCAGCAGCTCCCACATAGCAGGTAAATACACAAGACTTGTCTTCGCTTTGGGGCCCCATGCTTGTATCTGTGCCAGTATCCTCCTTTGGGTGGCTCACTCACCAGGGTGCTCTCAGAGGCAATCACACCGGAGATTATAGGCAGCTCTGCAACAGGATCAATCTCACCAGTGGCACCTTTCTCCTTCTGAGTCTCTAGCAGTTTGGCAGGGATCACTCTAGGCTCAATCTGTACCTCCATAGATTCCACAGATTTAACAGCTTCTCTGTACTTGACAGTCTTACAGCTACTTGTGCTGGCTCTGTTCAGCTCTCTGGGAGACCCCGTACATTTGGCTCCAAAGTTATGCACACTCTCTCTCCCAAGGATGCACTGGGGTGCCCAGCAAATTGGATCACTCTCCTGGATGATGTCACAGGCAGAAAAATAGTGGAAAGATTCATCTTTTCCCCTACAGAGACATATAGGATAAATGAAAAAAACCCTAATTTTGTAGGCAGTTATAAGTAATATTTGTTGTTGCTTTTACATGGTACTAAAAATTAATATTATCTTAAATAATAAAGGAGACATATAGGATAAATGAAAAACCCCTAATTTTGTAGGCAATTATAAGTAATATGTAGGGGCACATTTACTAATCTCGAGTGAAGGATTCGAATGAAAAAAAACTTCAAATTTCAAAGTATTTTTTTGGGTACTTGGACCATCGAATAGGCTACTACGACCTTCAACCTCAATTCGAACGATTTGAACTAAAAATTGTTCGACTGTTCGACCATTCTATAGTCGAAGTACTGTCTCTTTAAAAAATACTTTGACTACATACTTCGGCAGTTTAAACCTACCGAGGTACAATGTTAGCCTATGGGGACCCTGCAGTCACACAAGCACAGACAGGCTTCAGTTCCCTATCAGGTCCTGCTAGCTGCTGATTGGTTCCTGTCCTACAGTGAGCAGCAAGGGGAAGAGAAGGGAGGGATTATTAGGGTTTTTGCAGAAATATTCAATAAATCAGCCAGAAACACTACTTTTTTAAGCACAATTCTTCTATATCTAAATGAGTATAATGCACTGGTACATTCTTATATTTTTACACAAAATGTCTCCTTTAAAATGTTGTGTTTCTGGTTACTTTATTGTAAATTTCTGCTAAATCCCTACTAGTCCTGCCCATCTGTTCCACTTGCTGCTGCCTCCTTTCCCAGGCTGTGCAGGGGAACGGGCAGCTTTCAGCTCACTGCACTGTAGGAACCAATCAGCAGCTAGCAGGACCTGATAGGGAACTGAAGCCTGTCTGTGCTTGTGTGACTGCAGGGCTGTGATTGGTTGTCCCCCTCCTACTGTGCTTCTGGCAGGGACCATTAGGTCACGCCCTCCCCTCATTTGAAACAAGGACCATAGCACATCTATCCTATATGTCTCCTTTAATATTGTCTATTTAAAAAAAGTTTTTTATTTAGATACAAAGGAGGTGCAGCTCAGAGTTTTATTGGGTAAAATGCAGGTAGACAGTTATTGGTAACAAGCCACAGAACAGAGAGGATCTATAGGAACTCCAATAAATGAGTTATTCTTATAAGTAGCAATCCTATTTATTCCCAATTTAAATCGAGAACCATATAGTATTAATCATTTATCGATCAATTAAAAGAAAAAGATGTGTCCCCTTTCAAAGGAAATGGATCAATGTTGCTTGAGAAACCAACCTGACCTAACATCTTCTAAATATCCATTATATTTCCTTATCAGTTACCCAGCAGTGCATCCCTCAGCTCTTCCTCAGGAGTGATACTGAGCTTGGAGCAAAACCCAATAGGCTGAAGGGCAGATGTAAATAGTGCCTTAGCCTATCAGGAACAAGAGTATGAGGCAGAGCTGGATGCACTTTCAGGTCCAACAGGGATACAGAATGAGGGAGCTGCAGGGAGTCAATGGTTCATTTTGAAAGAAAATGTTGGTACCAAGTAGATTTTCTAAGCCATACTGACATGTTCTTGTTATGATCTTTAATGTGTTAGTATCACTTTAACGTCACAGAGTCACACCCAGCCCTCTGATCTTTATTTGCTCTCTCACTAAAGAATTTAGTTTCGTTTCTTCTTCTACTTCCCAGGATGGCGGCTGTTGATGTGAGAGAAGAGCTGAGCTGCTCCATCTGCCTGAGTATTTATACTGACCCTGTAATGCTGCCGTGTGGCCATAACTTCTGCCAGGACTGTATTGGGAAGGTGCTGGATACCCAGGAGGGATCTGGGGGTTACACCTGCCCTGAATGCAGAGAGGAGTATCAGGAGCGCCCTGCCCTGCACAGGAACAGGACTCTGGGTAACATAGCAGAGAAATTCCTTCTTACTCAGTCTGAGCCGGGGGAGACTGAGATCCTCTGCACTTACTGTGACTCTCCTGTACCTGCTGTTAAATCCTGTGAGCAGTGTGAGACCTCCCTGTGTGATACTCACTTACACAAGCACAACAAGTCTGTACAACACACCTTAACTGAGCCCACCTGTTCCTTTAACAACAGAAAATGCTCCTCCCACAGAAAGATCCTGGAGTATTACTGCCCTGAGGATGATGTCTGTGTCTGTGTGTCCTGTTGTTTGGCCGGAGAGCACAGGGGCCACAGGGTGGAGCTGCTGAGTGAGGCCTCTGAGAAGAAGAAAGAGAAACTGAGGAAAGTTCTAAGGAAACTGAGCAAAAACAAAGAGAAGACTGAGAGAGGAGTCCAGAGACTGCAGGAGCGCAGGAGAGAAGTGGCAGAAAAAGCAGCTGGTGAGACAGAGAGAGTCACTGACCTGTTTAGGGAAATCAGGGAACAGCTGGAAGCCCTAGAGAAGCGACTCCTGAGTGACATCTCCAGCCAGAAAGAGAAGGTCTCACTTACACTCTCTGATCAAATCAAACAGCTGGAAATAATGAAGGACGAGTTGTCCCAGAAGATCCGTCACATTGAGGAGCTGAGCAACATGGCAGATCCACTCACTGTCCTACAGGAACGGGAATCACATGGAGCTGCATTCTGTGGGACTGAGGATACAAACTGTCATTTTGATGTTACTGTGGGTGAGGAAGATGATGATAATGTTGATGAGGAGCCTGATGTTGAGGTAGAGGAAAACTATTCTGACAAGGAAAACACTGACTATGAAGCAGAGGGAAAATGTGATAAAGAAGATAAAGGTGAGGAGGCAGATAATGAGGACACAGAGAGAGATGATATAAAAGTCCCTGATACAGGGAATCTGAATAAAGGACTGATCTCAGAGACATTACTCACAGGCTTAGCTGGGATTGTGACTGGAGTAAAGGGAAGAATCTATGGGCAGGAGGCTACAGACCTGTCACTGGATATAAATACGGCCTATAGATTTGTTGCTTTATCAGAGGACAGGAAAACAGCAACTTGGTCAGATACTGACATTTGTTACCCCAACACATCAGAGAGGTTTATAGAATATCCCCAAGTGTTAAGCAGCAGGAGTTTCCCATCTGGGCGACATTACTGGGAAGTGGAGGGCAGTAAATCGGGGGATTGGGAGATTGGGGTGTCCTATCCCAGTATAAAGAGAGAAGGAGATGAATCAGGTATAGGGAATAATATTCATTCCTGGAGTTTGTTCAAATGTGGTGATGAATTTACTATGATACATAACTGCAGTGAAACACCTGTATCCCCCTCCTGCCAGAAATTCAGAATCTCACTGGACTATGAGGCTGGACTTCTGTCCTTCTATGAACTGAGTAAACCAATCAGACACTTACACACCTTCACTGCCTCCTTCACTGAGTCCCTGCACCCTGCATTCTATGTGTATGACAAGGGCTGGGTGAGAATCTGCAACTGATCCCACTGATCTCTCCCCAGCACAGACACTGTCAGTCTCATTCACTTCTCCCTATAGATTATTTGTACTGGAAATCTTAAAATAAATGACATTTAAGACAGAACAGGGACACAGTTTTTGTGCATACTATAGCTGAGTGATTATTATTTGTTTAGGGAATTACATATCACAGCAGAACATATAAATATATATATTTAGAAATAGATCGGCACCTTTGTGAAAAACTGTTTTCAATGAATCACCACAAAGCCCAGAATTCTCATGCAATTATAATTGTGATACTTTTATACACTTGTTAAATTGGAATCATGTGACTTTTTCAGTTCTGATTACACACATGTTCAGCCAAAGTCTCTCATATATATACATGTATGTAATATAGACCATTTCCTTCCTTTTTGGCACAAATAAACACTTTCACACCAATCAGAGTGCTGTAGTGCGATTATTCTGGACAGACCATTTCCCAGGCACAGGGTGACTAACGGTCCCTGCCAGAAGCACAGTAGGAGGGGGACAGCCAATCACAGCCCTGCAGTCACACAAGCACAGCCAGGCTTCAGTTCCCTATCAGGTCCTGCTAGCTGCTGATTGGTTCCTGTCCTACGGTGCAGTGAGCTGAGAGCCTCCAGCTCCCCTGCAGCCTGGGAAAGGGGGGCAGCAGCAAGTGGAACATCAAGTGCACCAGAATGGGGGACCTGATGTCCATCCCCGGAGAGGGGGGAGGAGAGGCAGACAATATTTGATTGAGAGCTGAAATATTTAAATGAGTTTACAACAGCTATGATGCTTTAATAACAAAAAAAGAATTTGGATGTCATGTTTAATTTGAAAAGGACATTTATTATACAGATTTTTATGTCTGGGTGACAGGTCCCCTTTAAGTACAATAGTATCTCTGCGTCTTTGGGCAGCTTAGCCGGTCGCACCTCTGTATTTATAGACGTCACAGAGGGGACAGCAAGTCTATAAAGTAAGTGCCTACTGGAGGCACATATGGGACATTGTAAGGTCACGGGTTGGTTCAGGGTAAAGTTCGGCCTGGAGAAGCTTGTGTGGAAATTGGCCCAAACCCACTTGACCTGCAGGTTCAGTCCAGCCTATAAATCATGAAGTGCATCCCCCACAGTATTCCTCCCTGTAACTCTGGGAATATTCCTGCTTTCCTTCTGGCCCCTATACATAGGCAGCAGAAGATGGTTTCAGCTGGGGGGGCCAGGACGAGGAGCAATGGAGGCGCGCGTAGCGTGCTGCAAATTTTTGGCCATGCCCCTTTTAACCACTCCCATTTGACTCCACCCACTTTCCCGTGTGTTTTCACTGAATTTTCAGGGAATTTCAATTTTAATTTCACATTTCAGGAAATTTCATGTATAAATACCCCCAGACTGAATGGCACAGTGGAAATTTAATGTGACCTGTGGCATAGACCCTACCCCTCACAAATGACACACATAGGCCTTTAAGGACTAACAGCATGTGTGCCCATCACTGTGGCACTGAAAGAGTAAACAGCAGTAGGGCAGCAAAACATCAAAATGCATGCCTAGCAATCCTATGAGCAGCAATGAGGAAGCAGCAACTTCCCCGCAGTTACATTCATTGCTCATCATTCACAGCTCCCACTGAATGATGTGCAATGAATGTAACTTCTGGGAAGTTGCGGCTTCCCCATTGTGCTTATTGGATTGCTTGGCTAAAGGCTAGCCTAGCAGCTCTATTTACACAACAACTCCCAACATCAGGCAGCCTGTAATTAATGGTGATGGAAGTAGGGACTTGTAGTCCTCCAAGAGCTGAGGACAAAATGACCAAGTACCAGTGGCAATGGTACCCTCCCCCGCCCTTTGATTGTTCTAAGCCCACTATTGAATGCACTCATGAAGCAGCTGGGCACCGAGCGGTGGGGGGCTCACTCATGCTGACAGGTGTCGCAGCTTGCACCTGTGTCACCATGGCATCATCTTCTGCAAATGTGCAGCCGCAGCCAGAGCCAGCTCACTGCGGCCGCTCCATCGATGAGGCACATGGAAGAGGTGAAGGCAGGGTCAGTCTTAACAACTGCGGGGCCCAATTGGAACCATTTTGGTGGGGCCCCCTAAATGGAGTTTTGCCATCTGGCACAGGGTTCCTGTCCCATGATAATTACTCACTACATTTCACTAATTTATTTCTAGAGTTCAACTGCATACAAAACGCAGGAATTTATTTTCACAGTATATGTGCATTTTTAAAGATTTATCCTCAAACCTTCCTGTTGCATAGTCTGTACTCTCTGTACAGACTATGAGCAAACTTAGGGACTGTTCCTGCTGAATTGTGCTTAGTACAGGGAATACCTATGCTGCCATAGTTTTATGGGATCTCTCTGTACAGACTATGAGCAAACTTAAGGGGCTGTTCCTGCTGAATTGTGCTTAGTACAGGGGAATACCTATGCTGCCATAGTTTTATGGGATCTCTCTGTACAGACTATGAGCAAACTTAGGGACTGTTCCTGCTGAATTGTGCTTAGTACAGGGGATACCTATGCTGCCATAGTTTTATGGGATCTCTCTGTACAGACTATGAGCAAACTTAGGGACTGTTCCTGCTGAATTGTGCTTAGTACAGGGAATACCTATGCTGCCATAGTTTTATGGGATCTCTCTGTACAGACTATGAGCAAACTTAGGGGCTGTTCCTGCTTAATTGTGCCTTTGACCATGTCCACTATAGGAAAAATATTGAATATATAGATAGCTAAACGTTTCTTTTTAATAATGCAATTTATTTTATAAAAGCCAAAAGACACATTTGCAATTCCATGTATAATACCCCAGAACTTAAAGGATGAATTCCATGAATTTGATGTTTGATGCGGGAGGAAGTCAATTGCAAGATTTTGCTATGGTGGGGGCCCCATGGGCACGGGGACAGATTGGGCCCAATAGGTCTCATTAGCCTAAGACCGGCACTAGGCAGAAGGAAGGTGCAGCAAGTCCAGCTGTCTGTGATCTCTCCCTCCCCTAACACACTCCCCCTCCCATCTTCTGGCTAAACACACACACGGGAAACCTCTGCAGTATATAATTAAATCTTTAGCAATACATCACGTGTCTGTCTGTACGGAGTTTATTGGAGACAGAGCAGCAGGCAGAACGTCTTCATCCACGCAGAGCCGCACACCAGATCCTCTCTCTCAGCAATCAGCGCGTATGCGCAGGATCAGCCTATTTGCGCCTAAACGTTTTGGCGACATTATGCAAATAGGCTGAACGCGATTGGCCAGTTTTAGTCATGAGAGCTTTCGGCTTCTTCAGCCCCAAAATAAATGATAATGGCGTCGGGTTTTGGCGCAAGTATTTTGAAAAAGGCTGCTCAAGCTGTTATAAGCAGAATTGTTAAAAAAAAAAAAATCCAGGAGAATTTTTTTTGGGGAGGCCGTGGCCCCTGTGGCCCCCCTGGTTCTGCTGCCTATGCCCCTATATATTCCCTGTACCCCTGGAAATGATACCCCACTGCCTATAGACCCTACAACTGATATATCCGCCTCACCTCCGGAGATTTTACTTCCCTCCTCCTCCCCTATTGGATTTTGCCCTTATATTATACATCTGCCGCTCTCTCTCTCTGGTAATTACATTCTGCTATTCCTGCAATAACTCCCTGTATCTCTGGAAATTATATGGCTCTCTCTTTATACCAGTTTCCCAGGACAGGTATGTTGCTGCCGCCTTTCGGGCTTCTATATAAATGGCGCGAAATAAAGGCGCATGCGCAGTACGTCGGGGCACGGAGCGCTCTGTCAGCGGAAGTAATGAAGCGCCTACTGTTGTACCGGAAGTTCCCGCTTAATAGTCGCTATGAGGAGAAATGGCGCTGTTTGGGGTACAGTGTGGGTGCAGCATCGGTGAGTGAACCCTGGTAGGAAGAACAATAGAGGGTCAGTCCAGTGTATGACAGACCCGATGCCCGGGGGACTGATGGCGGGAGCGGGTTCTATGTGGCCCCTATGTCTTGTACTGCGCTCCCCCAGCACCACAGAGAGATCAGTGAGTGGATTCCAACTGTGGGGAATGAGGGGAGTTCTCTGAGCCCTTAATATTTACACAATCATTACATACTTGCCAATAATGGTGGTAGGGATGAACTGAACCCCACACACCCCCAGCTACAGGGTTATAAGTCCCCCATGCTCCTACTGTAGCAGCACATGTATGTAATGTAATGAGTGTAGATGTGTGAGCACATGTATGTAATGTAATGAATTTGTGTGTGAGAACATGTATGTAATGTAATGAGTGTGTGTGTGAGCACATGTATGTAATGTAATGAGTGTGTGCGTGAGAACATGTATGTAATGTAATGAGTGTGTGCGTGAGAACATGTATGTAATGTAATGAGTGTGTGCGTGAGAACATGTATGTAATGTAATGAGTGTGTGTGTGAGCACATGTATGTAATGTAATGAGTGTGTGTGTGAGCACATGTATGTAATGTAATGAGTGTGTGTGTGAGCACATGTATGTAATGTAATGAGTGTGTGTGAGCACATGTATGTAATGTAATGAGTGTGTGTGTGAGAACATGTATGTAATGTAATGAGTGTGTGCGTGAGCACATGTATGTAATGTAATGAGTGTGTGCGTGAGAACATGTATGTAATGTAATGAGTGTGTGCGTGAGAACATGTATGTAATGTAATGAGTGTGTGTGTGAGCACATGTATGTAATGTAATGAGTGTGTGTGTGAGCACATGTATGTAATGTAATGAGTGTGTGTGAGCACATGTATGTAATGTAATGAGTGTGTGCGTGAGCACATGTATGTAATGTAATGAGTGTGTGCGTGAGAACATGTATGTAATGTAATGAGTGTGTGCGTGAGAACATGTATGTAATGTAATGAGTGTGTGTGTGAGCACATGTATGTAATGTAATGAGTGTGTGTGTGAGCACATGTATGTAATGTAATGAGTGTGTGTGTGAGCACATGTATGTAATGTAATGAGTGTGTGTGAGCACATGTATGTAATGTAATGAGTGTGTGTGTGAGAACATGTATGTAATGTAATGAGTGTGTGTGTGAGAACATGTATGTAATGTAATGAGTGTGTGTGTGAGAACATGTATGTAATGTAATGAGTGTGTGTGTGAGCACATGTATGTAATGTAATGAGTGTGTGTGTGAGAACATGTATGTAATGTAATGAGTGTGTGTGTGAGAACATGTATGTAATGTAATGAGTGTGTGAGAACATGTATGTAATGTAATGAGTGTGTGAGAACATGTATGTAATGTAATGAGTGTGTGAGAACATGTATGTAATGTAATGAGTGTGTGAGCACATGTATGTAATGTAATGAGTGTGTGTGTGAGAACATGTATGTAATTAATGAGTGTGTGTGAGAACATGTATGTAATGTAATGAGTGTGTGTGTGAGCACATGTATGTAATGTAATGAGTGTGTGTGTGAGCACATGTATGTAATGTAATGAGTGTGTGAGAACATGTATGTAATGTAATGAGTGTGTGAGAACATGTATGTAATGTAATGAGTGTGTGAGAACATGTATGTAATGTAATGAGTGTGTGAGAACATGTATGTAATGTAATGAGTGTGTGAGAACATGTATGTAATGTAATGAGTGTGTGAGAACATGTATGTAATGTAATGAGTGTGTGAGCACATGTATGTAATGTAATGAGTGTGTGTGTGAGAACATGTATGTAATGTAATGAGTGTGTGTGTGAGAACATGTATGTAATGTAATGAGTGTGTGAGAACATGTATGTAATGTAATGAGTGTGAGAACATGTATGTAATGTAATGAGTGTGTGAGAACATGTATGTAATGTAATGAGTGTGTGAGAACATGTATGTAATGTAATGAGTGTGTGAGAACATGTATGTAATGAGTGTGTGAGAACATGTATGTAATGAGTGTGTGTGTGTGAGCACATGTATGTAATGTAATGAGTGTGTGTGTGAGAACATGTATGTAATGTAATGAGTGTGTGAGAACATGTATGTAATGTAATGAGTGTGTGAGAACATGTATGTAATGTAATGAGTGTGTGTGAGAACATGTATGTAATGTAATGAGTGTGTGAGAACATGTATGTAATGTAATGAGTGTGTGAGAACATGTATGTAATGAGTGTGTGTGTGAGCACATGTATGTAATGTAATGAGTGTGTGTGAGCACATGTATGTAATGTAATGAGTGTGTGTGTGAGAACATGTATGTAATGAAATGAGTGTGTGTGTGAGAACATGTATGTAATGTAATGAGTGTGTGTGTGTGAGAACATGTATGTAATGTAATGAGTGTGTGTGTGAGAACATGTATGTAATGTAATGAGTGTGTGAGAACATGTATGTAATGTAATGAGTGTGTGAGAACATGTATGTAATGTAATGAGTGTGTGAGAACATGTATGTAATGTAATGAGTGTGTGAGAACATGTATGTAATGAGTGTGTGTGTGTGAGCACATGTATGTAATGAGTGTGTGTGTGAGAACATGTATGTAATGTAATGAGTGTGTGAGAACATGTATGTAATGTAATGAGTGTGTGTGAGAACATGTATGTAATGTAATGAGTGTGTGAGAACATGTATGTAATGTAATGAGTGTGTGTGTGAGAACATGTATGTAATGTAATGAGTGTGTGTGTGAGAACATGTATGTAATGTAATGAGTGTGTGAGCACATGTATGTAATGTAATGAGTGTGTGTGTGAGAACATGTATGTAATGTAATGAGTGTGTGTGTGAGAACATGTATGTAATGTAATGAGTGTGTGAGAACATGTATGTAATGTAATGAGTGTGTGAGAACATGTATGTAATGAGTGTGTGAGAACATGTATGTAATGTAATGAGTGTGTGAGAACATGTATGTAATGTAATGAGTGTGTGAGAACATGTATGTAATGTAATGAGTGTGTGAGAACATGTATGTAATGTAATGAGTGTGTGAGAACATGTATGTAATGTAATGAGTGTGTGAGAACATGTGTGTGAGAACATGTATGTAATGAGTGTGTGTGTGTGAGCACATGTATGTAATGTAATGAGTGTGTGTGTGAGAACATGTATGTAATGTAATGAGTGTGTGAGAACATGTATGTAATGTAATGAGTGTGTGAGCACATGTATGTAATGTAATGAGTGTGTGTGAGAACATGTATGTAATGTAATGAGTGTGTGTGTGAGAACATGTATGTAATGTAATGAGTGTGTGAGAACATGTATGTAATGTAATGAGTGTGTGTGAGAACATGTATGTAATGAGTGTGTGAGAACATGTATGTAATTTAATGAGTGTGTGTGTGAGAACATGTATGTAATGTAATGAGTGTGTGTGTGAGAACATGTATGTAATGTAATGAGTGTGTGAGCACATGTATGTAATGTAATGAGTGTGTGTGTGAGAACATGTATGTAATGTAATGAGTGTGTGTGTGAGAACATGTATGTAATGTAATGAGTGTGTGTGTGAGAACATGTATGTAATGTAATGAGTGTGTGAGAACATGTATGTAATGAGTGTGTGAGAACATGTATGTAATGTAATGAGTGTGTGAGAACATGTATGTAATGTAATGAGTGTGTGAGAACATGTGTGTGAGAACATGTATGTAATGAGTGTGTGTGTGTGAGCACATGTATGTAATGTAATGAGTGTGTGTGTGAGAACATGTATGTAATGTAATGAGTGTGTGAGAACATGTATGTAATGTAATGAGTGTGTGAGCACATGTATGTAATGTAATGAGTGTGTGTGAGAACATGTATGTAATGTAATGAGTGTGTGAGAACATGTATGTAATGTAATGAGTGTGTGAGAACATGTATGTAATGAGTGTGTGTGTGAGCACATGTATGTAATGTAATGAGTGTGTGTGTGAGCACATGTATGTAATGTAATGAGTGTGTGTGTGAGAACATGTATGTAATGTAATGAGTGTGTGTGTGTGAGAACATCTATGTAATGTAATGAGTGTGTGAGAACATGTATGTAATGTAATGAGTGTGTGAGAACATGTATGTAATGTAATGAGTGTGTGAGAACATGTATGTAATGTAATGAGTGTGTGTGAGAACATGTATGTAATGTAATGAGTGTGTGAGAACATGTATGTAATGTAATGAGTGTGTGAGAACATGTATGTAATGTAATGAGTGTGTGAGAACATGTATGTAATGTAATGAGTGTGTGAGAACATGTATGTAATGAGTGTGTGTGTGTGAGCACATGTATGTAATGAGTGTGTGTGTGAGAACATGTATGTAATGTAATGAGTGTGTGTGAGAACATGTATGTAATGTAATGAGTGTGTGAGAACATGTATGTAATGTAATGAGTGTGTGTGTGAGAACATGTATGTAATGTAATGAGTGTGTGTGTGAGCACATGTATGTAATGTAATGAGTGTGTGTGTGAGAACATGTATGTAATGTAATGAGTGTGTGTGTGAGAACATGTATGTAATGTAATGAGTGTGTGTGTGAGAACATGTATGTAATGTAATGAGTGTGTGAGAACATGTATGTAATGTAATGAGTGTGTGAGAACATGTATGTAATGTAATGAGTGTGTGAGAACATGTATGTAATGTAATGAGTGTGTGAGAACATGTATGTAATGTAATGAGTGTGTGAGAACATGTATGTAATGTAATGAGTGTGTGAGAACATGTGTGTGAGAACATGTATGTAATGAGTGTGTGTGTGTGAGCACATGTATGTAATGTAATGAGTGTGTGTGTGAGAACATGTATGTAATGTAATGAGTGTGTGAGAACATGTATGTAATGTAATGAGTGTGTGAGCACATGTATGTAATGTAATGAGTGTGTGTGAGAACATGTATGTAATGTAATGAGTGTGTGAGAACATGTATGTAATGTAATGAGTGTGTGAGAACATGTATGTAATGAGTGTGTGTGTGAGAACATGTATGTAATGTAATGAGTGTGTGTGTGAGCACATGTATGTAATGTAATGAGTGTGTGTGTGAGAACATGTATGTAATGTAATGAGTGTGTGTGTGTGAGAACATCTATGTAATGTAATGAGTGTGTGAGAACATGTATGTAATGTAATGAGTGTGTGAGAACATGTATGTAATGTAATGAGTGTGTGTGAGAACATGTATGTAATGTAATGAGTGTGTGAGAACATGTATGTAATGTAATGAGTGTGTGAGAACATGTATGTAATGTAATGAGTGTGTGAGAACATGTATGTAATGTAATGAGTGTGTGAGAACATGTATGTAATGTAATGAGTGTGTGAGAACATGTATGTAATGTAATGAGTGTGTGAGCACATGTATGTAATGTAATGAGTGTGTGTGTGAGAACATGTATGTAATGTAATGAGTGTGTGTGTGAGAACATGTATGTAATGTAATGAGTGTGTGAGAACATGTATGTAATGTAATGAGTGTGAGAACATGTATGTAATGTAATGAGTGTGTGAGAACATGTATGTAATGTAATGAGTGTGTGAGAACATGTATGTAATGAGTGTGTGAGAACATGTATGTAATGAGTGTGTGTGTGTGAGCACATGTATGTAATGTAATGAGTGTGTGTGTGAGAACATGTATGTAATGTAATGAGTGTGTGAGAACATGTATGTAATGTAATGAGTGTGTGAGCACATGTATGTAATGTAATGAGTGTGTGTGAGAACATGTATGTAATGTAATGAGTGTGTGAGAACATGTATGTAATGTAATGAGTGTGTGAGAACATGTATGTAATGAGTGTGTGTGTGAGCACATGTATGTAATGTAATGAGTGTGTGTGAGCACATGTATGTAATGTAATGAGTGTGTGTGTGAGAACATGTATGTAATGTAATGAGTGTGTGTGTGAGAACATGTATGTAATGTAATGAGTGTGTGTGTGAGAACATGTATGTAATGTAATGAGTGTGTGAGAACATGTATGTAATGTAATGAGTGTGTGAGAACATGTATGTAATGTAATGAGTGTGTGAGAACATGTATGTAATGTAATGAGTGTGTGAGAACATGTATGTAATGTAATGAGTGTGTGAGAACATGTATGTAATGAGTGTGTGTGTGTGAGCACATGTATGTAATGAGTGTGTGTGTGAGAACATGTATGTAATGTAATGAGTGTGTGAGAACATGTATGTAATGTAATGAGTGTGTGTGAGAACATGTATGTAATGTAATGAGTGTGTGAGAACATGTATGTAATGTAATGAGTGTGTGTGTGAGAACATGTATGTAATGTAATGAGTGTGTGTGTGAGAACATGTATGTAATGTAATGAGTGTGTGAGCACATGTATGTAATGTAATGAGTGTGTGTGTGAGAACATGTATGTAATGTAATGAGTGTGTGTGTGAGAACATGTATGTAATGTAATGAGTGTGTGAGAACATGTATGTAATGTAATGAGTGTGTGAGAACATGTATGTAATGAGTGTGTGAGAACATGTATGTAATGTAATGAGTGTGTGAGAACATGTATGTAATGTAATGAGTGTGTGAGAACATGTATGTAATGTAATGAGTGTGTGAGAACATGTATGTAATGTAATGAGTGTGTGAGAACATGTGTGTGAGAACATGTATGTAATGTGTGTGTGTGAGCACATGTATGTAATGTAATGAGTGTGTGTGTGAGAACATGTATGTAATGTAATGAGTGTGTGAGAACATGTATGTAATGTAATGAGTGTGTGAGCACATGTATGTAATGTAATGAGTGTGTGTGAGAACATGTATGTAATGTAATGAGTGTGTGAGAACATGTATGTAATGTAATGAGTGTGTGAGAACATGTATGTAATGAGTGTGTGTGTGAGCACATGTATGTAATGTAATGAGTGTGTGTGTGAGCACATGTATGTAATGTAATGAGTGTGTGTGTGAGAACATGTATGTAATGTAATGAGTGTGTGTGTGTGAGAACATCTATGTAATGTAATGAGTGTGTGAGAACATGTATGTAATGTAATGAGTGTGTGAGAACATGTATGTAATGTAATGAGTGTGTGTGAGAACATGTATGTAATGTAATGAGTGTGTGAGAACATGTATGTAATGTAATGAGTGTGTGAGAACATGTATGTAATGTAATGAGTGTGTGAGAACATGTATGTAATGTAATGAGTGTGTGAGAACATGTATGTAATGAGTGTGTGTGTGTGAGCACATGTATGTAATGAGTGTGTGTGTGAGAACATGTATGTAATGTAATGAGTGTGTGAGAACATGTATGTAATGTAATGAGTGTGTGTGAGAACATGTATGTAATGTAATGAGTGTGTGAGAGCATGTATGTAATGTAATGAGTGTGTGTGTGAGAACATGTATGTAATGTAATGAGTGTGTGAGCACATGTATGTAATGTAATGAGTGTGTGTGTGAGAACATGTATGTAATGTAATGAGTGTGTGTGTGAGAACATGTATGTAATGTAATGAGTGTGTGAGAACATGTATGTAATGTAATGAGTGTGTGAGAACATGTATGTAATGTAATGAGTGTGTGAGAACATGTATGTAATGTAATGAGTGTGTGAGAACATGTATGTAATGTAATGAGTGTGTGAGAACATGTATGTAATGTAATGAGTGTGTGAGAACATGTGTGTGAGAACATGTATGTAATGAGTGTGTGTGTGTGAGCACATGTATGTAATGTAATGAGTGTGTGTGTGAGAACATGTATGTAATGTAATGAGTGTGTGAGAACATGTATGTAATGTAATGAGTGTGTGAGCACATGTATGTAATGTAATGAGTGTGTGTGAGAACATGTATGTAATGTAATGAGTGTGTGAGAACATGTATGTAATGAGTGTGTGTGTGAGCACATGTATGTAATGTAATGAGTGTGTGTGTGAGCACATGTATGTAATGTAATGAGTGTGTGTGTGAGAACATGTATGTAATGTAATGAGTGTGTGTGTGTGAGAACATCTATGTAATGTAATGAGTGTGTGAGAACATGTATGTAATGTAATGAGTGTGTGAGAACATGTATGTAATGTAATGAGTGTGTGTGAGAACATGTATGTAATGTAATGAGTGTGTGAGAACATGTATGTAATGTAATGAGTGTGTGAGAACATGTATGTAATGTAATGAGTGTGTGAGAACATGTATGTAATGTAATGAGTGTGTGATCACATGTATGTAATGAGTGTGTGTGTGTGAGCACATGTATGTAATGAGTGTGTGTGTGACAACATGTATGTAATGAGTGTGTGTGTGAGAACATGTATGTAATGTAATGAGTGTGTGAGAACATGTATGTAATGTAATGAGTGTGTGTGTGAGAACATGTATGTAATGTAATGAGTGTGTGTGTGTGAGAACATGTATGTAATGTAATGAGTGTGTGAGAACATGTATGTAATGTAATGAGTGTGTGAGCACATGTATTTAATGTAATGAGTGTGTGTAAAAACATGTATGTAATGTAATGAGTGTGTGTGTGTGTGAGAACATGTATGTAATGAGAGTGTGTGTGTTTGAGCTTCTGTCAGTGTCACTTGTGGCTAAACCCTATTCATCAAATACTAATAAAAGTACATTATTCCAGTGCCAGGGGCCCTCCTCCCATAGGAATGTGTATTGGATGGAGGAGACTATGGGGTTCCTCTAGGGTTGCCACCTTTTCTGGAAAAAAATACTGGCCTTCCTATGTATTTATTTATTTCCCTATTAATAACATTGGAATCAGCCATCATTTTTACCGACCAGGCCTGTAAAATACCGACCAGGTGGCAACCGTACTCTCCTCCCTCTTTACTTTGTATTCTCTTTTTAATTCCTTGGTTTGGTGTCAGATTTGTATTCTATTTTATTTCTGCCCTGACAGGCTCAACCCCTTGGGCTTATCCTTTTTTTGAAATGCAGCGGCTGTTGATAAAGAAGCTCTGCCAGTTATCCACACTGATTTATCCCCCTCACTGACCAGGGCAAGGAGAAAATGGAGGGTGAAAAGTCAGAGTCTGATGATCATCTGCCGAATGAAATGGGGTCACTTTCTGTGCCTGCTGAGCCAGAAATACTCCAGATAAAAATAAAGGAAGAAGAATCAATGAGCAGTCCAGCAGGTACCAGCAGGGAATCTCTAGACACTGCATCTGGAGAAGTAAAGCACGACGAGCTGGACTCTCAGCATTCCCTTACCACAAAAAATAGTGAGATCATTTATTTGTCTGTGGCTGAATCTGATACAGTAGAATTACAGATAAAAGAAGAGAAAGAAGAAGCAGATTCTGAGTATAATGTGAATGCTGTGAAACAGGTGGAAGTTACTGAAGGGCAGAATTCCCTTAATGATGGTGACTGGGAATTAGAAACATCCAGAGCTTGGCCCAGACAACACAACTCACCAGCCGTAAGAGGAAATAATTCCTATAACACTGTGCAGACAAGGAGGGATCTGTTACTAAGTACTTGTAACCCAGGGTGTGAGTCAAACATGGACTTTAAAGTTCGCTCAGCAACACCACAGTTGTCTGACTTTGTCTGTTGCAAATGTGGGAAGAGCTTTCATGAAAATAGTGATCTTCTCAAGCACATCTGTGACAGGAGTAAGGACTTTATTCATAAGAACTCTTGGCCAGAGGAGAAATCATTTATCTGTAGTCACTGTGGGAAGAGCTTTAGTAGTAAGCATTACTTCCAAATGCATCAGTTGGTCCACACGGGGGAGAAATCATTCACATGCACCGAATGCGGCAAAGGCTTCTCTCAGAAGAGCAACTTACAGAGTCACCGGAAAGTTCACACGAGAGAGAGGCCGTTTGCATGTACAGAATGTGGCAAGACCTTCGCTCAGAAAGCCAACCTGCAGAGCCACCAGACCGTTCACACAGGACACAAACCGTTCTCGTGTACAGAGTGTGGGAAAGGTTTCTCCAAAAAAAGCCAACTCAGCCTACACAAGGCGATTCACACTGGGGAGAAACCTTTCACATGTACTGAATGTGGGAAAGGCTTCTCTTTGAAAACCATACTAAATATACACCAAACAGTGCACACAAGGGAGAAACCATTCACGTGCACAGAATGTGGGAAAAGCTTCTCTCAGAAAATTCACCTTTACACACATCTGAAGATTCACACCGGGGAGAAACCATTCACATGTACAATATGTGGGAAGAGCTTCTCCCTAAAGAGCCGTCTTTGTCGGCACCAGAAACTCCACGAAGGGGAGAAACCATATGCCTGTGTGGAATGTGGGAAATGTTTCTCTCAAAAGACTCACCTTTACAACCACCAGACTGTTCATACAGGGGAGAAACCATTCACTTGCACAAAATGTGGAAAGCGCTTCACAAAAAAGAGTACTCTCACGACACCTGCGAATTCACACAGGGGAGAAGCCTTATAAATGCACAGAGTGTGGGAAGAGCTTCTCTCAAAAGAGCATGCTTCATAGGCACCGGACCACTCACACAGGGGAGAAACCTTTCTCTTGCACCGAATGTGGCAAGAACTTCTCTGCAAAGAGCAGCCTCAAGAGTCACCTGACTACTCACTCAGAGAAGTGAATAGATGGGAAATCTGTATCTCACAGAAACATCCCACCAGGGAAAACCTTTAAAGAAGCCAAAAAAGGAATAACCTGTGTTTTATGTGTACCTATTCCTACTTTGAAGCATGAGTCCCATACATAGTAGAAATGATTAGTGACAATTAGATAATATTAAGTGTTACTTACAGACACTGCTGCAACACTAAGGGGCAGTTTATTATATTTGGAGACAAACATCATCGGTGATGTTGCCCTTAGCAACCATACTATTTTTTTTTTAAGGAGACATATAGGATAAATGAAAAAACCCTAATTGTGTAGGCAATTATAAGTAATATATGGTGTTGCTTTTACATGGTGCTAAAATTAATATTATCTTTATAATTAGCCCCTTTATTGGAGCTCCCTATAGATGTTCTCTGGTCCCTGTCAGTGTTTCAAATGAGGGGTGGGCGTGTCCTAACGGTCCCTGCCAGAAGCACAGTAGGAGGGGGACAGCCAATCACAGCCCTGCAGTCACACAAGCACAGACAGGCTTCAGTTCCCTATCAAGTCCTGCTAGCTGCTGATTGGTTCCTGTCCTACAGTGCAGTGAGCTGAGTGCACAGCCTGGGAATTCAGGGAGCAGCAAGTGGAAGAGAAGGGAGGGATTATTAGGGTTTTTGCAGAAATATTCAATAAATCAGCCTGAAACGCTACTTTTTTAAGCACAATTCTTCTATATCTAAATGAGTATAATGCACTGGTACATTCTTATTTTTTACACAAAATGTCTCCTTTAACTTGTAGAATTCTATTTGCTGATCTCTGGTGATATTTATCTGCAGCATTTATAAATATGCCCCCTGCATAGTGCATTACTTACCATCTTAAAGGCTTGGGTCGCTCATTCACATAAAACACATTTTCAATGTTGATTGAGTTTAGGATACCCTTTTGCCCTGAGAGAGATTTTATTGCCCAAGAACTTTCCTAAACACTCTGTTGGTCAGTTCTGTTCCCTACTGCCCCAGTGGAGGAGAAAACCTGGAGAAGGAAAAAGGCAGAATGACTGATGCTCCAGGGCTGGGATCAGTTTGGGTTCACATACACAGAGATGGGGATTCATAGGACTTAGGCTTTAGTCTTTACAGTACCTTCTGCATCACATCATCATGTTTGTGATTTAAACCAGCTCTTATTAACATTACATTAATGTTACTAGATGTAAAGACAATGCCCCTAATAAAAATTAACTTTTGAAAAAGTCTGTCTTCTCCCTGTTATCTACAATAAGCAGCACTAGCAGCACCAGAGCCTGCAATAAGGGTAAATTGTGCTTTTAGCCTCTCTGACTTTGGAATGGGCTTACGGACTTTCACAGGGAATACTTATGTTTCCAAGATGGAGAGCTGCAGAACACAAAATAAAATAATAACGTTGATTTCATTAGCCCTGTATCTGCAGGATCATTCATTAACAATTGGATATAGAAAACATTTTAAGCCAAAGCCATGTTGTTGCAAACTTATATTCACCATTGCAAGGACCTGCCCTGGCACATGCAGTTGCCTAAAAACATACCAGAAAGAGAACACATGCCAGAGAGGGAAAACAATTGTTTGACATGGGGAAGGTTATTTACTAAAATCCAAATTTTTCTTATTTTAAATACCCGATAAAATCAAGTAAAAACTCGAAATGTACAATATTTTCGCCGTTTTTTACAGAATCGCTGAATTTTTTGGGGCTTTTTTCCCCGAAAAGCCAGAATTTTTATGGTTTTTGCCCAAAACCATTATTATTATCTTTAAAAATGTCCCCTTTATTGGAGCTCCCTATAGATGACTTTGGGGGAAACTTGAAGTTGTGGCTCATAAGCAGGATAGTGGGTCTATCTGGGCATGTGCCAGGGGCAGGATGATGTCTGATAGGGTGCACTACACCTAAATACAGCCCTTGGCATGGACTTTAAAGGCGACATACAGGATAAATGAAAAAACCCTAATTGTGTAGGCAATTATAAGTAATATATGGTGTTGCTTTTACATGGGGCTAAACATTAATATTATCTTTAAAAATAGCCCCTTTATTGGAGCTCCCTATAGATGTTCTCTGGTCCCTGTCTGTGTTTCAAATGAGGGGTGGGCGTGTCCTAACGGTCCCTGCCAGAAGCACAGTAGGAGGGGGACAGCCAATCACAGCCCTGCAGTCACACAAGCACAGACAGGCTTCAGTTCCCTATCAGGTCCTGCTAGCTGCTGATTGGTTCCTGTCCTACAGTGCAGTGAGCTGAGTGCACAGCCTGGGAATTCAGGGAGCAGCAAGTGGAAGAGAAGGGAGGGATTATTAGGGGTTTTGCAGAAATATTCAATAAATCAGCCTGAAACACTACTTTTTAAACACAATTCTTTTATATCTAAATGAGTATAATGTACTGGTACATTCTTATTTTTTACACAAATGTCTCCTTTAACTAATTGTGATGGCTGTCAAAATGCCATTACCAGCTTTGGATCAAACCCGATTCAGCCAGACCTGCAATTAGAGCTTTAAAACCCATCAGTGCCCCTTCCCAAGTATTAGAGATTGCAGAGCCACCTATGGTGGTTTTCTTGCAATTGATTGGGAAAAGATACCAAGAAGATAACACAGGTGGGAGTAAAAATGAGAAGAGGAAACAACACAGTCGTTATGAGAACAATACAAACCAGCTTTATTTGCTAGCCGACTACAATCAGACAATAAATGATGAAATAACTTGTAGATCAGACAGTTATGGGGGTTGTTCACCACTCAGTTAACTATATGTAGGATGTAGAGAGTGATAGTCTGAAACAATTTGCAATTAGTTTTCATTTTTTATTATTTGTGGTCTTTGAGTTATTTAGATTTTTATTCAGCAGCTCTCCAGTTTGCAGTTTCAGCAATCTGGTTACTAGGGTACAGATTACCCTAGCAACCATGCATTGGCTTGAATGAGAGACTAGGATATGAATAGGAGAGGCCTGTATAGAAAGAGGAGTAATTAAAAGTAGCAATAACAATACATTTGTAGCCTTACAGAGCATTTGTTTTTAGATGGGGTCAGTGATCTCCATTTGAAAGCTGCAAAGAGTCAGAAAAAGGCAGAAAATTCAAAAACTATAACAAAATATGAAAACCCATTGAAAAGTAGCTAAACATTGGCCATTCTATAACATACTAAAAAGTTAGGTGAACTACCCTTTTAAGGCTATATCATAACAGGGGGGATGGTATAACACGTTGATAGCATATTTAGTTTCTCTGTACCAAACAGTGCTCATTAGGGACACATATATACGGTATAGAAAGTATAGAGAAGTAGCAGATAGAGTACATGTAGCACATTGGATGAGGTGGCACCATCTCAGCCACAAAATGAAAGTGCCCCGATGTACATTTGGCAAACAAAGTCTGAATTTTTACAAAGTTGCAAAATGTATATGAAAAATGATGATAAAGAGGGAAAAGTGCCCTTTAAAGGAGAAGGAAAGCTCCAAGACAGTTTATTGCCAATAGAATAGCCACAATAGTGCAAGCTAGAACGCTATATTTATTCTGCAGAATGCTTTACCATACCTGAGTAAACCGCTCTAGACACTGTCTCTGTTTGTTTAGGATAGAAGCTGCCATATATGCTTGGTGTGACATCACTTCCTGCCTGAGTCTCTCCCTGCTTACTAACAGCTCTGAGCTCAGATTACAGTAGGGATGGGAGGAGGGAGGGGGAGAGGAACAAACTGAGCATGCTCAAGGCCGTGCCCTGGAGGTTTAAGCTGAAAACAGGAAGTCTGATACAGAAGCCCATGAGTACACAATAAAAGCAAAGAAATGTGGTGTTTGTTTTGACAGAGGACTCAGAGCAGCATTACTTTGAGGGTTTACTGGTGTATTTATATAGACCTTTCTGATAAAGCTTACTTAATTTTAGCCTTTCCTTCTCCTTTAAATGCCATCGCTTGGCCACTGCTAAACCACCTCCAGTATAGGAGGCTGCAGGAGGACCCAACATGACAAAATCCTCACCAGGGGCATCAAGTGTTTTTGTGCTCTCTAAAAATGTTGTGCTTAATAATCTCCTGACAGATCGTTCCACTTATACATGATAGGCGGGTCACGGGAACAGGCTTAAACATCACATATTAGTCCTTAAATACGGAATTAGTGGATTGCCTGGCATGTGTTCACAGAGAGTTGTAGTTTAACAATCAGAGGCTTCTACTTGCCCCACATACCTGCCATTACTGTGTAGCCTCAGATGTAAATGTAAAGTCTGCTTAAAGAACAGAGCAGTTATTATGCAAGACCTCCGAGGCCATTCATTGGCTACAATACTTCTGTGCTGCAGAGAATCCTCTATATACAGTATATATATATGAGATGTTGTGGTACCTGCACGGTGTATATTTAGACAGAACCATGGCCCATGTCTGGTACAAAGGGAAGGTACCTTCTAATGTGAATCGTCTGGTGAACGTGCAGGTTGCTCTTTGAAGAGAAGCTCTTCCCGCAGTCGGGGCAGGTGAATGGTTTCTCCCCGGTGTGAACCTTATGGTGTTTGGAAAGGTTTGTCTTCTGAGAGAAGCTCTTCCCACATTCTATGCAGGTGAAAGGCTTCTCCCCTGTGTGGACTTTATGGTGGTTGTTCAGGTGAATCTTCCTGGCAAAGCTTTTGCCACATTCTGTACATATATATGGTTTTTCCCCAGTGTGAACTTTGCGGTGGGTGTAAAGGTGACTTCTCCGGGCAAAGGTTTTCCCGCATTCTTTACAGGAGAAGGGCCGCTCCCCCGTGTGTACCTGCAGGTGTATGCGCAGTAACCTTTTCGCAGCGAAGCCCTTCCCACAGTCCGTGCATGTGAATGGTCTCTCCCCATTGTGAATGGCCAGATGTATTTTTAATTTTTGCTGGTTACGGAAATTCTTTCCACATGAAGGGCAAATAAGAGGTTCCTTATCTGTGGGATTTCTCTTATGGCTTTTAGTTACATTTGCCAGGGAGGTGCAGACTGGGCCTGACTCCGCCTCCGAGTCACTCCGTGATGGGCTCAAGAGTTCCCTGTCTCTGACCAAAGTCTCAGAGGAATCACTAGCTGAGCTTTGGGATCTTAGAGTATGTAACTGCCAATGTTCCTCATCCTTCCCATCAGCCACTGCAGCCATGGTGCCTTCATAGTCCTCTTCCTTAATAATCCCCTGCAAAGTTTCTTGATGAGTCTGTGCCATAATCTGATACTCGTTATAGACTGACCAGTCATTCTCCGTTTTCACTTTTCTAGATACAATCTCTAGAGTTTCCCCGTCATATTCCGAGTCTGATTCTTCTTTCTCTATCTTTATCTGTAAAATTTCCGCTTCGTCCTCAGCGATGTCAGCCCCGCAATATGAATCTGGTTCCTGCTTTATCACGGGCAGAAGATTGTTGTAGTCAGGCTTTTCATCTTTTGGTTTCTTGTCTGACCTCCTTGTGTCATTCAGTGATGAGAAGGGATCCATGTTGGTAAAGGGCGGGGCTCTATCTCTCTGGGAATCCGCATTCGCTGTATTGGCGTACAATCCAAAAAAAAAGACTGACCTGTCACAGAAGAAAGTAGGACATACTTGTAAGCGGAGGAATATAATTTCCCCATAGGTTCTTTTGAAAACAAAGATTTAAAGGATAACTAGCATTTGCAAAGGAATAATTCCTACTTAAACATACATCACAGTTCTGCCATTACTTTTGCTCAGAGATAGAAGATAAGAGATTATATCCACTGAATTAATAGATACGTCTGGTACCCAACAGCCATTTTTATATGCCCCCGATCCACCCATGGGAACTGCTAGGGGCGGGGCTATATCTGTCACTTCCACTGAGCTCCTGGGGCTCCACCCACAAGACAGGGATTGGCTGGAATCCTACAGAGCAAAGGGCACCTCGTAACAGGAGCTGAGAGTGAAATCCTTCATTGGATCAGGTGGAACCCTCAATATGTGCCTATAAAATAGCAGTATAAAACCAACCCCATGTTTTCCTTCACAGAAGCCTGAGATGTGTCATATAAATAAGTGAGTAAATGTCCGGCTGGAGAAGGAGCAACACAAGAGAGAAGAGAACGACAGCAGCAGTTTCCTACACACCAGCCTCTCAGCCAAAGCCTTAGCTCCACTCTGCTGCAGCCGGCACTCACACTAACCTACTACTCACACTAACCTACTAACCCCGCCCACAGCCAATCAGAGATCATTGCAGGCCCCGCCCTGTGTGTGACAGAAAAGGCGCCTCTAGGCCTAAATAAAACCCCGGAAATCACCCGCCGCACCTGCACATCTACCAGTTGCCAATAATACAGCCCGGACAAGTCAGAACTACAGCTCCCAGCGGACAGTTTACCTGCACGGGTTCTACTACTGCTGCGCGGGAGTTCCTCGGGTCACGTGACTCACTTCAGTCTCACGATCTTTCCGGCAGCGTTTATACATCCCGGAAGCGTTGCTATAGACGCTTTATTATAACACGCATGCGCCCTAAGGTTGGCGGAAGTTGTGATACAGGCTCGCTCCCCAGCGCTCCGACTGATTGTTTCCCCTCTAAGGCTTAGGGAGGTGAATTTGGTGGCACCAGGGACGCTTTGCAACTCGTTTCCCTTAGGATGTGGGGATTGGTGGATATGTGTAGTGACAGTGCCCTTTTTGCTCCTCCTATTTACATAAGTGACCCCAGAGTATTCATCTCACCCAACAGCTCCCATCATACTGCTCTGCATTAAAGCAGACATTTGTGTAATAAATAAGAATGTAACCAGTGCATTATACTCATTTAGATATAGAAGAATTGTGCTTAAAAAAGTAGTGTTTCAGGCTGATTTATTGAATATTTCTGCAAAACCCCTAATAATCCCTCCCTTCTCTTCCACTTGCTGCTCCCTGAATTCCCAGGCTGTGCACTCAGCTCACTGCACTGTAGGACAGGAACCAATCAGCAGCTAGCAGGACCTGATAGGGAACTGAAGCCTGTCTGTGCTTGTGTGACTGCAGGGCTGTGATTGGCTGTCCCCCTCCTACTGTGCTTCTGGCAGGGACCGTTAGGACACGCCCACCCCTCATTTGAAACACAGACAGGGACCAGAGAACATCTATAGGGAGCTCCAATAAAGGGGCTATTTTTAAAGATAATATTAATGTTTAGCCCCATGTAAAAGCAACACCATATATTACTTATAATTGCCTACACAATTAGGGTTTTTTCATTTATCCTGTATGTCGCCTTTAAAGTCCATGCCAAGGGCTGTATTTAGGTGTAGTGCACCCTATCAGACATCATCCTGCCCCTGGCACATGCCCAGATAGACCCACTATCCTGCTTATGAGCCACAACTTCAAGTTTCCCCCAAAGTTCTTTCACAATATTTATCGGGGGGGTTAGAGCTTTATTTATTTATTTTTTATAGGCACCTGAAGGCATCCATCTTAGGCACAGGACCTTGGATGCCTATATGGTGAATATGGCCCTACCCATTCCTATAATTTTCTTGAAGACTCATATCAATTACACTCGCCTATTATCCTTTATGTAATAATAAAAAATGGCTTTTTATAAAGTTATAAAAGTTGGTAGGTTCTACATCCTTTTGGCCTTTATAGATATAACAATTATCATGTTATACTGTATCATTATACCCCAATTCTAAGAATTTAAGTAAGCAATTAAATGACCTCTGTGAGTACACAACCCAACATGAGTTCTCATAGCACATCCTTCTGATATGGGAAGTTGACCCCCATCATCTAGTGGAGAGACCTTTATGGTTCAAGCACCTCTCATGGTCCAGCAGTTGTTTAATGTTCCCCTTTCCGCAAAACATGTTTACAGATATATGAGAATGAATTATGACTCAGCTAAGGTTCCATGAACATCTCTGATAGTGAATAAGAGTTAAGCTCAAGTGGCTTTTTTCATTTAATGAGAAGCTGTCAATCATTTCTCAACCCAACTGGCCTTCAGGAAATAGGTAGGACTTAGATATGGAATGGCAACTGTGAGTTTTATGGAAACAGATACTGTTCCTTTTAAAAGAAGAGGGCTGCAGTCGATTTGGGATTTGGACAAATCTTTTCCGTGTGCCTTTTTTAGTTTTGACATGCTCTGTATGTCAACAATATTATTTTCTATTCAGGACTCTTCTATTCAGGGCTGGTCCTATCAAATGTGGGGCCCAATTGGGACCATGTTGGCGGGGCCCCTAGACAAAGTGTTGCTGGCTACTGACACAGCAAGTATTTAGGAAAATAAGGGCATACAGGCACAAAATAGAAAGGAAAGGGGCAGACAAGGTAAGAGAGTGAGAGGGATGAAATAGGGGCACATAATAGGGGCACACAGGGTAAGAGAGAGAGGGAGGAAATAGGAGAGTGGACTGGGCCAATTAGTTTGGGGCAGGCTGGGCCGATTCAGCTTGGGAGCAGGCTTGGTTGGATTGGGGGCAGGCAGGGCCTATCAAGGTTGGAGGAAAGCTGGGCCTATGAGAGTTGGGGGCAGGCTAGACCTATGGAGTTGGGGGATAGGCTGGCTTATCAGAGTTGAGGGTGGGCTGGACCTATGGATTTGGGGATGGGCTGGAACGTCAAAGTTGGGGGCAGGCCAGGCAGCATCATGTGCTGAGGGAAATATTATCTGTGCTGCCCTGTGGTGCGGGGCCCCCACAGGTGCGGGGTAGTGATGGGCGAATTTGTGCAGTTTTGCTTCGCCGAAAAATTCGCGAAATTCGCGAAACGGCGAAAAATTGCCGAAACGGCGCCCGTTTTTTTCGACGCCGGCGCCCGTTTTTGGCGCCGGCGTCCATTTTTTCTGCGAATTTTCGCGGGCGTTTCGCGAATTTATTCGCTGACGGCGAATCGCGCAAATTCGCCGCGAATTCGCGCCTGGCGAATAAATTCGCCCATAACTAGTGCGGGGCCCTATTGGGCCCAATTGGTCCAATAGGCCTAAGGCCGGCCCTGCTTCTATTCATCATTCAGCCACAATTTGAACTGTTTTCATCCCATAGTTGGCAGAATCCTAGCTTGGCCGTCCCAAAGTTCAACCAGTGCTATTTATTTATATGAAGGCATCTCACATTAGCTGAATGTGTATGTAGCGCTATAGTAAACTGACTATCAGTGTGTGGTTCTACCACAAGTGAGGCCCTCTCTCTCAGGGGTAAGCCCTCGCAGCGGGGTGGAGGCAGGGTGTAGTGCAACTGTAACCAGGTGCAATAGCACAATGATGGGCGCCAGTAGTTCTTTAACACTTAAACAATCAACTGTCTTTATATAATTTAGCACATAGTACATATCCACAATGTAATATAGTACAATCAGACAGCATAAAGGTACCATATACTCACAGTACCACTATAGGCTGAATCCCTGCAGGCCAGGGAATATACAGCAGAGAGTGTGGCAGCTTGTGAGGGGTATTGCCCAGTTTTCAGGTTCTCTTTCAGAGGCAGACTAGGGGAATTCCTACCATCCCTAGTCTCAACACTCACTAAGATGCGAAGTTCGTCACACTTCGCCAAACTTCGCCAGGTGTATTTTCGCCAGCGCTCCGCAAATTCACTAAAATCTGAAGTTGCGCACAGGGGTAGCGTAAGTTTTCGAAGTTGCGCTAGCGTTAATTCGACAAGCGAAGCGAAGTTTCGCTAGCGATGGTTCATTTACATACGGCGCGAAATTCAAATTTCAATGGAGGAACACGTATCAGCACTACAAATGCCTAGAAAACTTAAAATCAGCAAATAAAAATTTTATTTTGCCCTACACATGTGCCCACTGTCTAGGTAAGTTGCCATGAGTCAGGAAATGTAGGGGGGAAGGAGGGGAGCCCCAAAAATATTTTCAATCTTTTTCAGCCTATCACCCATCATGTAGAAAACACGCCAGCGTTTTTTGGGACTTAGAAAAAATTTCGACTTTTTTTGAAACAATCCCTATCTACTCTATTGCGCTTCGCCAGGTCTGAGGTGGCGAAGGAAGTCTAGCGTAAAAGGTAGCGTTCAGTACACTGCGCAAGTTAGTGAATTTGCGTAGTTACGTCGCTAGCGAAAATTCGCCTGGCGTAAGGGTGCGAAGTAACACTAGCGAAATTACGCCAGCGTTCGTGAATTTGCGCACTAGCGAAAAATGCCAAAAGCTAGCGAATTAACGCTAGCATTCGGTGCTTCGGCGCTTAGTGAATTTGTGCCCTAGAGTGATCTATAAACCAGTATAGCTGTATAATTACTAGGGCCAATGTGCCTAGGGTCAGCACCACCCATTCCCTTCCAGCCTGCTTGGTTGGGCTAAAGCAATGGACCCAGACCTTTATACTACTGCACAGTGCCATCTGGTGTACACTGTGAGAACTGCAGGGGTTACATAAGCACAAGGTCCCCATAAGGACCCACTTAGGTGTCCATATTACTAGGGATGCGCCTGTCAGTAATGAGTAAGGGTGTCTAAATTTTCACATCCCTACATGTACATAGAGTTTCTCTGTGTGAACTTTGCCGTGTCTGTCTAGGCTATGCTTTAAAGAAAACCTCTTCCCGCACACTGTACAGGCAAAGGGTTTCTCCCCTGTATGAACGGTCTGGTGACTCTGAAGCCAGCATTTTGTAGAGAAGCTTTTGGCACATACTGTACATGTAAAAGGTTTCTCACATGTGTGGGCCCTTTGGTGCCTAACAAGACTGTTCTTTAGGGAGAAGGGGTCTGCCTTGTGTGCACTATTATATGTGTTTGGAGTCGGCCCTTCTTAGAGAAACCTTTGCCACATTCTATACCTATAAATGGTCTCTCTCCCGTGTGTACTTTCTGGTGTTCCTGAAGTCGGATTTTTTCAGTGACGCATTTCCCACATTCTAAGCATGTAAATGGTTTCTCCCCTGTGTGAATTTTCAGGTGTGTGAGAAGAGTCTTCTTTTTGGAAAATCTTTTCTCGCACTCAGTGCATGCAAAGGGTTTATCCTTGGGGTGATGTCTCTGTTGGTAGTACAGGCAATTCTTTAGGGAAATATCTTTTTCACTGTCTGAATATGGATCTGATTTTTCCTCTGTCTGTTCTTGCAGATGACTCTCTTGAGAGAAGTTATTGCCACCTTCTCTATATTGTTCCTCTGCTATATGAGCTATCTGATGCAAGTCAAGTTTTCGCTTTGCAGAGAAGCCTTTCCCTCATTCTGTGCATCTGAAAGGTTTCTCTCCTGTGTGGACCATCTTGCGAGCCTGTAAGGGGCCCTCCAGTGGATTTAAAGGCCAAGTACACCAAATTTAAACTTGAAGAAAAATAGTTTTATTTCAACAGCTTACAAGGCTACTCACACAGCAAATGGTCAGAACTCCTCTAATGACACATGTAAACTTTAATAGGAAGCTTCCAAGAACTCCAGGGTCCACGAACCCAACCAAGGTCTTTGTGCACCATCTAATCGGTCAGGTAGTCCGTCACACGACCTGTGACCCTCCACCTCACCCCGACCAGGACTTTTACCTGGTGCCACCTCCCTCCTTCAGCCAGGTTGACACTGCTTTGGTGCCCCTCTGACCTTTCCAGGTAGGATTTTCTTTGACCTTCTGCTTGGGTTGTCCTCTAGACCCTGCCTACACACTTGGTTCCTCACTGTGGTTGAACCACGGCTTCTAAGCCTCTAATGCTCCTGGTTGGGGTGACAGCTACCCATATGTAACTAGTACTTTTACACTAATGCCTTGTAGCTGTCTACCTCTAAACTACCCAAGGACACCTTGGGTGTGTCTCCCCTTAAAATACTTTCCCCATTAACATGAACTACTCATTTCCTAAACATGTGCTTCCCCAACTTTTGTACATGTGCCTATCAACTCTCTAACACATGGAACCATTCCCAAACCCAACTGTAATACAACACTGCCACCCAGTGGTGACACTTAAACATTACATACAAACTTTTCAAACAAATTTCAACCACATATCCAATCAACATTTCAACATTCACACAACTTACATAATTTACATGCAAATTCACATTCAATACTCGATCACCCTCTTACAAGCTTGAAGATTGCCCTCTTGAGAGAATGTTTTCCCACGTTTTGTGCAGGTGAATGGTTTCTCTCCTGTATAAATAGCATGGTGCCTGGAAGGATACTCCTCTGTGAGAAGCTTTTCCCACATTCTGTACATTTGAATGGTTTCAATGATGTTTTTGCATGTTATGTTTCCTCCCAAAGCACTTTCCACAGTGATTACAAATAAAAGTTGTCTCTTCACAGTGACTTATTTTATTGAAATATTTTGTTTTCCTTCCACATTTGTGGGAAAGAACAGCCCTTTTGGCAGAAAAGCATTTTCCACATTTAAAACACATATTGGATCTTGCCGAGCAATCCTCATAACTTGTATCTGCATTTTATCACCAATATCCAAATAATGAGGGGAACTGCCGTTATCTGGCACTGAAGAGCTTGGACATCCAAAATGGGTTTCACATGTTTGTGAGGCCCAGTTTCTCTCATCGTTATGACTGTCCCCATCAGCATAGTCTAAATTTTCCTCCTCCTCTATCTTTATTTTCAATAAAGATCCCGTGTTCATTTAATTTTACACTTCATGATTGCCTGCTCTTTAGATGATATGAAAGCTTCTCCATACTTTACTGTTGTTAGAAAATCTGCTGCGGCTCATGTTCAGTTATAATGATTGTTATAAGTAAATCATATGAACGCCTGATTGTGGACATCAAAGAACTATAGGAAACCATGTAGAATTTTTCTGTCCTACATAGTGGAGGACCGATAATTGAAGCCAGTGTTGACCACTCCCCTTTTTAAACCACACCCATGTTAGCACAAGACTGTCTCCACATTAATGGTGGTATCACACCAAAAAAACAAATGTTTGGTGTCCTAACAGAAGCACAGTAGGAGGGGGACAGCCAATCACAGCCCTGCAGTCACACAAGCACAGACAGGCTTCAGTTCCCTATCAGGTCCTGCTAGCTGCTGATTGGTTCCTGTCCTACAGTGCAGTGAGCTGAGTGCACAGCCTGGGAATTCAGGGAGCAGCAAGTGGAAGAGAAGGGAGGGATTATTAGGGGATTTTGCAGAAATATTCAATAAATCAGCCTGAAACACTACTTTTTTAAGCACAATTCTTCTATATCTAAATGAGTATAATGCACTGGTACATTCTTGTTTTTTACACAATATGTCTCCTTTGAAAAAGGACATAACATAGCCCTGACTATAATATTGTTTCTGATAATATGAGCACATTCCCAGGCTGTACTGAAATGTATGAATTAAGGATTCCCCTTGGATTGAAGTAGCTCAACAAACAGGCAGGTGCAGGGTCGGACCCCTTTAAGAACAGGGGAAGGGGGGGTGTTGCAGCTGGGGGACCTGGAGGGGGGCCTGTGGCTGAAGACCTAGTGGGCCTGGGACCCTACAGTCCAACGCTGGGCAGTGGCAGGTGTCAGGGATAAATTGAAATTGAATTCAGGCTTAAAGAGAGATTTCCATATTTAATAAACTGCAGAGGCAGAATGAACTTTCCCTGGCCTACAAAACCCATGAAGATCATAATTTCCCCATAATTAATTGGGAACAAATTAACCCCCTATTTCTCCCCCAATACCTCTTTCCGCCCCCTTTAGCCTGAACATTGTATGGGGACTCGTCTCTGAACCCTAAATATCAGTAGGTGCCGGGTACAGATTAGATGTACCAGCCTGTGTCAGTCTGCGGATCCACAACCTTTGGGCCAATTATAAATTGTAATACCTGGGACCTGAGTTATTGAACAAGGAAAAATACTCCCCTTCAATATATTAAAGGACAAGTTCAACCTGCCAAACTAGATGCTTTTCAAATAGTTTCAATCATGCCTAACCCAGTTATGTGAATCTGTTCAGCCCCGACCTAACTAAACCAGTCTCCTAGTTTTACTCCCTACTGAGCAGACCAAGCTCAATCCCCTTGTGTCAATTAATATATTTTTCATAGAGGTTGCCCATAAAAATGTGAAAAGATAAGGTCCCCTTGGACAGCTGAATATTTTCACTTTCCTTATCACTGCAGCCTTTATTCTCCTTCTTTTCAATGTCCAGCCTGAAGGATGATGTTCTTATTGTCCACTTGGGGGCAGCACATTACAGAAAATACTGCTCTATAGCAACCTTAATGATTTATTCGTTAAATAACAGATCATATTCAATGTAAATGTGTATGGACTACACCGAGGAGTAGAATTAGGGTGGTTAATAGTAAATGAGTATTAATTGTACATGAGCGAGTAGCCTACAGAAGGGGAGTCCTGGTTCTGCCTGGATCTGGGCCCAACATATCCCTGCAATTTTGTATGGCCTTATATTTATATATTGTTGTATACAACCCAAGGTGCAGCAGGAAGGGTAATTATTACACCTGTACCAAGCGGATGGTGATTTGGGGGATACACGGAAACACAACCAATAAGATACAAATAGATAAACCACCTTCATGACCCAATATCCCATGATTCCCAGGCTTATAGCATTAACTAATAATCTAAAATAAAGAGATGCAGCTTCATCTCTAATTGTACATTGGGAACCTCCTCATTAACATCCTATATTATCCCTACACTGTAATAATGATAAAGTCCTGTGCACATAAGATAATGTTTAGAGAGGGATTCATTTATTTACATTAGAGGAAATAGACAATGAAGGGAAGAGACTGAATTCTGAATGGATCAAACTAATAATAAGATATAAGGCTTCCATTAGACCAGGTCCCCTATGATTAATTATAGTTATATAGATATATAGACGGAGCAGCTTAGAGAATATTATTATGGACATATCTGTGGCTGATGTCATAATGGGTGTAGAACCTCATTGGCTGCTGAAGCTCTATCACTGGTCAGGTGATTGTCCCTTGGGTACAGCAGTGGCATTTGCAAGTCACATGGTGAGGTCCTACACAAGCACATTCTGGTGTTTAGCAAAGAAACTGTTTGGGAGGTTCCCTAAATCACCCCACGTGTTGTTACCCCAACTGTATCCTCATTTCACATTTTTATTCACCATAAGCTTTTATTAAGATCTTACTAATTCAGCCTTGGCCCCATCGTGTTCCTGGCTGGTGATTCCACTTGAAGAAAATTACTAACGTGCCAGACTGACTGACCAAATGTCTTTTCATGGGACCCTTAGATTGTAAGCTCACTGGGGCAGGGGCTGATGGGAATGTGATAGGAACCTTAGATTGTAAGCTCACTGGGGTAGGGACTGATGGAAATGTGATAGGGACCTTAGATTGTAAGCTCACTGGGGTAGGGACTGATGGAAATGTGATAGGGACCTTAGATTGTGAGATCACTGGGGCAGGGACTGATGGGAATGTGATAGGGACCTTAGATTGTAAGCTCACTGGGGCAGGGACTGATGGGAATGTGATAGGGACCTTAGATTGTAAGCTCACTGGGGCAGGGACTGATGGGAATGTGATAGGGACCTTAGATTGTAAGCTCACTGGGGCAGGGGCTGATGGGAATGTGATAGGGACCTTAAATTGTAAGCTCACTGGGGCAGGGACTGATGGGAATGTGATAGGGACCTTAGATTGTAAGCTCACTGGGGCAGGGACTGATGGGAATTTGATAGGGACCTTAGATTGTAAGCTCACTGGGGCAGGGACTGATGGGAATGTGATAGGGACCTTAGATTGTAAGCTCACTGGGGCAGGGACTGATGGAAATGTGATAGGGACCTTAGATTGTAAGCTCACTGGGGCAGGGACTGATGGGAATGTGATAGGGACCTTAGATTGTAAACTCCACTGGGGCAGGGACTGATGGAAATGTGATAGGGGCCTTAGATTGTGAGATCATTGGGGCAGGGACTGATGGGAATGTGATAGGGACCTTAGATTGTAAGCTCACTGGGGCAGGGACTGATGGGAATGTGATAGGGACCTTAGATTGTAAGCTCACTGGGACAGGGGCTGATGATAATGTGATAGGGACCTTAGATTGTAAACTCACTGGGGCAGGGACCGATGGGAATGTGATAGGGGCCTTAGATTGTAAACTCACTGGGGCAGGGACTGATGGGAATGTGATAGGGACCTTAGATTGTAAGCTCACTGGGGCAGGGACTGATGGGAATGTGATAGGGACCTTAGATTGTAAACTCACTGGGGCAGGGACTGATGGGAATGTGATAGGGACCTTAGATTGTAAACTCACTGGGGCAGGGACTGATGGGAATGTGATAGGGACCTTAGATTGTAAGCTCACTGGGGCAGGAGCTGATTGGAGTGGTGTATATTACAGTTGGTTACTAATAACAGTAATAATTCTGTCTGTACCTGTAATTTAGGCTTAATTGTGACACATTATTTGCCATCATATTAGTGATAATAAATGTAGTGAGAGTGGTTCCATTAGCGGTAACTATAGAGCAGCACTAGTCACTGAGCCCTTTATAAACACAACAGAAAAGGCTTTTAACTAAGTCCCTTCCTGATATGTTAAAGGTGATGTCTGGGGAAAGAGATACAGATACGTCCTGAACACTTCATTATCCACATAGTTTGATTGCCCAGCCTGTAACCTTGTTATGAGCTAAGGGGGCCCAGTCTGAAGGTCAGTTAGGGGGAGATTTGGGGTGAGTGTTTATTTGTACCCTGGGTACCCCTGGAACTATAGCAGGATGACACCCCAATGTTTCTATATATCTGTAACCTTGTTATGAGCTAAGGGGGCCCAGTCTGAAGGCCAGTTAGGGGGAGATTTGGGGTGAGTGTTTATTTGTGCCCTGGGTACCCCTGGAACTATAGCAGGATGACACCCCAATGTTTCTATATATCTGTAACCTTGTTATGAGCTAAGGGGGCCCAGTCTGAAGGCCAGTTAGGGGGAGATTTGGGGTGAGTGTTTATTTGTACCCTGGGTACCCCTGGAACTATAGCAGGGTGATACCCCAATGTTTCTATATATCTGTAACCTTTACACATACAAACACACAAGGTGTAATCCCATTGTCCATGTCAGAGACAGCTGGCGGGTGCAGCACTAATGTGTGGGTGTCTCATTGCCTGTTCCACAGCTGTGTGTGTGTTTGTGAGTCACTGGGGGATTGTCGCTGTGTGTCAGTCATTGTACAAGTCTCAGGCTTGCCCCATGCTGTGTATGTGGGGGTGCATGTGTTTGAGGGGCACTGGACCTTTTCCCTAAATTCCCTCCCATCATTTCATGTAAAAGAGACATAATGTGTGAAAAACAAAAATATGTCAGTACATTACGCTCTAAAGAGGATAATATGTGTGAAGTTAAGGGGTTAAATCCAATATTCTCTGGAACATATCTACTAAACTGATCCATGGAGAGCAATTATAATGAGTTTTGGAGTCCCCCCCCCCCGTGCTTGAATGGCTGCCCCCATGGCTACGCAGCAGCTTGTTTATATAAACTATAGTAGTACTTATCTGTTATTTACTGTGTATCCTGTGCTTGAATGGCTGCCCCCATGGCTACACAGCAGCTTGTTTATATAAACTATAGTAGTACTTATCTGTTATTTACTGTGTATCCTGTGCTTGAATGGCTGCCCCCATGGCTACGCAGCAGCTTGTTTATATAAACTATAGTAGTACTTATCTGTTATCTACTGTGTATCCTGTGCTTGAATGGCTGCCCCCATGGCTACGCAGCAGCTTGTTTATATAAACTATAGTAGTACTTATCTGTTATTTACTGTGTATCCTGTGCTTGAATGGCTGCCCCTATGGCTACACAGCAGCTTGTTTATATAAACTATAGTAGTACTTATCTGTTATCTACTGTGTATCCTGTGCTTGAATGGCTGCCCCCATGGCTACACAGCAGCTTGTTTATATATTATTATTTTATTATTAACATGTATTTATATAGCGCAAACATATTGCGTAGCACTGTAAAGTAAATGTGATTATACAACTACATCACATGAATTACATATATAGAATATATGGAGTAACAAACATCACAATCAATACAGGTACAAAAAGGTGAGGAAGGCCCTATGCATAGGCATACAGTCTAAGGGGGAGGGAGTAATACACAAGGTGTGGGAGTGGGCAAGATCGAATTAAGTGGGTGAGAAATGTGGTACTGTATGTGGTGTTGCGTTTGGTAGTTAAGCAGAGTGAGGGTAGGCTTCTCGAAAGAAGTGAGTTTTCAGAGATTTTTTGAAAGCAGAAAGGTTGGGAGAAAGTCGGACAGACCGTGGGAGAGAGTTCCAGAGGAGGGGTGCAGCCCTTGCAAAGTCTTGAATGCGAGCATGTGAGGAGGTAATGAGAGAAGAGTTGAGTAGCAGGTCAGTAGAGGAGCGTAGTAAGCGAGTGGGTGAGTATATAGAGGTGAGTTCAGAGATGTAGGGTGGAGCAGAGTCGTGAAGTGCTTTGAAAGTCAGTGTCATTAATTTGAATTTGATTCTGAAAGGTAACGGAAGCCAGTGCAGGGATTGACAGAATGGCGAGGCAGAGGAGGAGCGGTTGCTGAGGTGTATGAGCCTCGCAGCAGTGTTCATTATGGACTGGAGAGGTGACAGTCTCTGGAGGGGGAGGCCAATTAAAAGCGAGTTACAGTAGTCTAGACGCGATATGATGAGAGAGTGAATAAGAATTTTGGCGGCGTCTTGGGTGATAAATGATCGTATTTTGGATATGTTCTTTAGGTGGAAGTGACATGATTTGATAAGTGACTGGATATGAGGAGTGAATGACAGGGCAGAATCTAGGATAACCCCAAGGCACCGGGCCTGGGGAGAGGGGGTGATAGTGGAATTGTTAACTATGATGGATACTTCGGGGATGTTACTGGTGTTAGTTGGAGGAAAGAGAACCATTTCAGTTTTAGAGAGGTTTAATTTAAGGTAGCGTTGCGACATCCAGGTAGAGATAGCGGACAGGCAGGAGGAGACGCGAGTTAGGAGTTCTGGGTTGAGATCAGGAGATGAGAGATAGATCTGAGTATCGTCAGCATAGAGGTGGTAGTGGAAACCGTACGAATTTATTAATTTGCCAAGGGAGGAAGTGTAGAGGGAGAATAGTAATGGTCCTAGGACAGAGCCTTGAGGAACCCCAACAGAAAGAGGTAGGGGAGAAGATGATACTCCATTGTAGGAGACACTGAAGGAACGATTGGTGATGTAAGAAGAGAACCAGGACTGGAGGGACTGGAGGAGGTGAGGGGGATCTACAGTGTCAAATGCGGCTGAGAGATCAAGCAGTATTAGTAGTGAGAAATGATTGTTGGCTTTTGCGGTTAAAAGGTCATTAGTTAGTCGAGTCAGGGCAGTTTCCGTGGAGTGTTGTGGCTTAAAACCAGATTGTAGGGGGTCTAGCAGGTTATTGTCAGAGAGGAATGAGGTAAGTCGGTTGTAGACTAGGCGCTCAAGTAGTTTAGAGATGAAAGGTAGCAGAGAGATAGGTCGGAGGTTGTCAAGATTGGAGGGATCAAGAGAGGGTTTTTTCAGAATGGGGGTGACAAGAGCATGTTTTAGTTGAGAAGGAAACAGTCCAGTTGAGAGCGAGAGATTAAATAGGTGAGTTAAGGCTTTGATTAGACCATATAAACTATAGTAGTACTTATCTGTTATCTACTGTGTATCCTGTGCTTGAATGGCTGCCCTCATGGCTACACAGCAGCTTGTTTATATAAACTATAGTAGTACTTATCTGTTATCTACTGTGTATCCTGTGCTTGAATGGCTGCCCCCATGGCTACACAGCAGCTTGTTTATATAAACTATAGTAGTACTTATCTGTTATCTACTGTGTATCCTGTGCTTGAATGGCTGCCCCCATGGCTACACAGCAGCTTGCTTATATAAACTATAGTAGTACTTATCTGTTACCTACTGTGTATCCTGTGCTTGAATGGCTGCCCCCATGACTACACAGCAGCTTGTTTATATAAACTATAGTAGTACTTATCTGTTATCTACTGTGTATCCTGTGCTTGAATGGCTGCCCCCATGGCTACGCAGCAGCTTGTTTATATAAACTATAGTAGTACTTATCTGTTATTTACTGTGTATCCTGTGCTTGAATGGCTGCCCCCCATGGCTACACAGCAGCTTGTTTATATAAACTATAGTAGTACTTATCTGTTATTTACTGTGTATCCTGTGCTTGAATGGCTGCCCCCCATGGCTACACAGCAGCTTGTTTATATAAACTATAGTAGTACTTATCTGTTATCTACTGTGTATCCTGTGCTTGAATGGCTGCCCCCATGGCTACACAGCAGCTTGTTTATATAAACTATAGTAGTACTTATCTCTTATCTACTGTGTATCCTGTGCTTGAATGGCTGCCCCCATGTCTACACTGCGGCTTGTTTATATAAACTATAGTAGTTGTAACCCAAAGCATGTGTTAACCCTTTAATAACAAGCACACTCAGATCCTTATTGCAGAATGTCTGTAGAGGGATTCGCCTCGTTGCCCTATGTTCACTGTGGGACAGACAGACGGGACAAGAAGGACAGAAGGACAGAGGCTTGTGGTTCTATTGATACCTGGACTGCACATTCTACATGGCTCACAATGAAGGCTGTAGTTCAGCAATGGCTGAAGGGCTGAAGGTTACGTATAAAATGACAATATCTACCTGTCGTTCTCTTGCCAGCAGAGCTGATACTCATTTCTATATTAAGGCAAAGCAAACAGAGATAAGACCAGCGATTGCCCCTGACCCCATTTGCTCTCCCTTATCTGCTCCTGCCCCACAGCTGTGCTCTCGCTATTTGCTCAGAAGGAGGGTCCTGAGCAATAATCCAGCCCCCTGACCTATTAATATGGCTGAGAATTAATCATTGGTCCCAGAGGCCTCATCTCCCAACAGGTAATGTTACTCTGAAGCGCCACCTGGGGGTCAGTTTGGGGGCTGCATGACAGTTTGTGGGGCTGGGTCTAACCCTGGGCTTATAATGACATATTCTGTTGTTCTGTTGCCTTTCTGGGTTCTGAAGTATTTGCAATGAATATATGTAATGCTGTAATGTAATATCTATCTTGCAATGCTTTGTGTAGAGTATGATGTAGTACTGAGTGTATTATACACGGAGGAACATGGTAATTCAGTTCTACATCTCCCCCCAGAATGCTGCAGTGGGTCCTGCTCAGCGTGTGCTGCCTGGTTACAGGTGAGACATTCCAGTAACCTCCCCAATCCCAGATTCCATATAGGGGACTATTATAATCGGCTATTTAGAGCAATGTCCAGGGCAGTAGTAGTGGCCACCATTATACATTCCAGGAAGAAGAAGAAGTCATATTTGGAGGCTCACAAGTTAAAAACTGGGGCTGTAGGATTATTGCAGAGCGAGACGGAGAGGAAACCAGATAAACTGTTCCAAAATAACCTTCAAACCACTGGAAATGTGCAATGAATGTGTGGGGTGTTTCTTAGAATTACACTTTTTTTCATTCAGCAAAATGCAGTTTTTAGTTTGAGTTCCCTTTTACACTTTCAGCCAAATAAAAGAAGAGATTGTAACATCTTGTCTGTCCTTCAATATTTATTGAATTTTTATTAGAGCTTTTATAGTCATTGCCTGCAGTACCGCATCTCACCAGTTTGAGTGTATGATCAGTGTCCCCTATAGGCTACAGCAGAACAGCGCCACCCTCTTATCTGTATATGGAATAAGGTTTGGATGAACTGGCAGAGGGTTAGGGGTTATCAGTAGATGTGTATGTCCTTCTGTAGAGTGTATTGCTCTCTCTGTGCTTCTCCAGCTCAGCAACCCAGCTCCTCCTACTCTGGAGAATATGGTGGTGGAGGCGGCAAGAGGTTCTCCCACTCTGGGAACCAGCTGAATGGACCAATCACGGCTTTTCGGATACGAGTGAACCGCAACTACATTGTGGGGTAAGTTATACACATAAAGTTTTACTTCCTCTGTATTATGATCTGCCCCCACTGTCAGTAGTGCAACTGTCATATGAACACAGTGCTACGCAATATGTTGGCGCTATATAAATACATGTTAATAATAATAACACTGTCATATGAACCTTTTTCTCTCTTTCTGCCACCACTGCCACCATCTTGTCTGTGCCACGTCTATAGTACCACTATCTTGTCAATGCCATGTCTATAGTACCACTATCTTGTCAATGCCATGTCTATAGTACCACTATCTTGTCAATGCCATGTCTATAGTACCACTATCTTGTCTGTGCCACGTCTATAGTACCACTATCTTGTCTGTGCCATGTCTATAGTACCACTATCTTGTCTGTGCCACGTCTATAGTACCACTATCTTGTCAATGCCATGTCTATAGTACCACTATCTTGTCAATGCCATGTCTATAGTACCACTATCTTGTCTGTGCCACGTCTATAGTACCACTATCTTGTCAATGCCATGTCTATAGTACCACTATCTTGTCTGTGCCACGTCTATAGTACCACTATCTTGTCAATGCCATGTCTATAGTACCACTATCTTGTCTGTGCCATGTCTATAGTACCACTATCTTGTCTGTGCCATGTCTATAGTACCACTATCTTATCTGTGCCATGTCTATAGTACCACTATCTTGTCTGTGCCATGTCTATAGTACCACTATCTTGTCTGTGCCATGTCTATAGTACCACTATCTTGTCTGTGCCATGTCTATAGTACCACTATCTTGTCTGTGCCATGTCTATAGTACCACTATCTTGTCTATGCCATGTCTATAGTACCACTATCTTATCTGTGCCATGTCTATAGTACCACTATCTTGTCTGTGCCATGTCTATAGTACCACTATCTTGTCTGTGCCATGTCTATAGTACCACTATCTTGTCTGTGCCATGTCTATAGTACCACTATCTTGTCTGTGCCATGTCTATAGTACCACTATCTTATCTGTGCCATGTCTATAGTACCACTATCTTGTCTGTGCCATGTCTATAGTACCACTATCTTATCTGTGCCATGTCTATAGTACCACTATCTTGTCTGTGCCATGTCTATAGTACCACTATCTTGTCTGTGCCATGTCTATAGTACCACCATATTTTCTGTGCCATGTCTATAGTACCACTATCTTATCTGTGCCATGTCTATAGTACCACTATCTTATCTGTGCCATGTCTATAGTACCACTATCTTGTCTGTGCCATGTCTATAGTACCACTATCTTATCTGTGCCATGTCTATAGTACCACTATCTTGTCTATGCCATGTCTATAGTACCACTATCTTGTCTGTGCCACGTCTATAGTACCACCATATTTTCTGTGCCATGTCCATACTGTCTGTGAGACTAGGTTCTTACTAACAGCTTCTTACTCATGGTGCCACCATCTTGTCTTACCTCACCTTCATTCTCTGTTTCCTATTAATGTCTTGGCTCCACTGATTGCTCAGGCTGGTGCCACCATACGTGCTTTTTACTATCCATATATATTGTTTCATTTTGGCTGATTTGTTGTCTCATGAGCTGCTTGTCTGAACTGGCAGCAACTTCTTTCCTTGTGTGTCCTGCTGCCTCTTGTCTTCTGCTTGTCTGGGGGGTCGTATGTGTTTGGCTTCCGGCTGCAGCTGTTGTTGGGTTGGACTGGGCTCACCATGGCTATGAATTCTAATGATCACATGCCAATGTTCTGTTGCAGGCTGCAGGCACAATATGGCACCACCTGGAGCGACTATAAAGGGGGCAGCTTTGGAGACCTTGAAGAAGTCTTCTTGCACCCAGGAGAGCACATCATCCAGGTCTCAGGCAAATATTCCTCCTACCTGCGCCTTCTAGTGTTTGTCACAAATAAGGGTCGCTACCTCAGATTTGGGAAAGACTATGGAACCAGTTTCAATGCGGTGCCTCTCTACCCCAACACCGTCCTGCGTTTCTTCAGCGGGAGCTCCGGATCTGTCATTGATGCCATTGGCTTCCACTGGGACTACCCCAACAGCGGCTGCACTCACTGCAACTAGTGATCCTGTGAAGCTCACCCCCAACCTGCAGGACTTTGCATCTCTTATACAAATCACTTTACATTCACCTGCCCTTGTATCAGCGCCCCCTGCTGTGCAACACACACATTACACTGCAATGAACCCCATAAAATTCCTTTCAGACCCCAAGCAACCAGCCTCTAAAAGCCTTATCCTGAAATGAATGTAACTAACCCTAAATGCTTGCAATTAAATCTTTATCCCGAGTGTTGTGTTGCTTCCTTTCTGTGTAAAATCTGCTAACTGGGCAAAATTTCACATTTTCATTTTAACATTTAATTTTATGAAATCATTTCTTTGTTTAATGGCTATTAATGAAGACAGATAGAGACTGTGCACTGAAGTGCATGACACAACCACAAGGTGGCAGCATCTCACTGACTCATCAGTGAGTATAAGTCATGCAGTTATAGAATGAGTTCCACCACAGCAGCTGCTTAGCTGTTCCAGGTACATGTTGCCTTTCTGTCTTTCTTCTTCCAATTCTTTGTGGTTGGAGTCAAATACCCAACATCCCCTTTAGCTATTTCTTTCCCACCTGCAACACTACTCCTGGTGTAACAGAAGAAATCTGTAGGTAAGTCTTATATTTCAGTCTTATAATTCACTGATCCCTGGCTGTTCTGTCACAATCATCCAATGAATTCTCCTCAGAAAGTATTTGAAGGTGGGAATCAAGAACATCTGCAGAAAAACTGCTAAAGGTTTATTGTGCATCCTCACATCATGTTTTTTAGCCCCTACTCAAGTGTGACCCGTCAGTTGTGTGATCTGTCCAGATTTGACTGCTAGTTAAATTGGCCTGAGCATCTGTATCTTCCATTTTGTCCTATTGTCTTCATCTTGCCCTGCTGTCTCCATCTTGCCCTACTGCCTCCATCTTGCCATACCGTCTCCATCTTTCCCTACTGTTTCCATCTTGTCCTACTGCCTCCATCTTGCCCTACTGTCTCCATATTGCCCTAGGCTACTGGCTCCATTTTGCCCTACTGCCTCCATCTTGCCCTACTGCCTCCATCTTGCCCTGGTGTCTCCATCTTGCCCTGCTGTCTCCATATTGCCCTATTGTCTCCATATTGCCCTACTGTCTCCATATTGCTCTACTGTCTCCATCTTGTCCTACTGTCTCCATCTTGCCCTAGTGTCTCCATATTGTCCTACTGTCTCCATCTTGCCCTGCTGTCTCAGTCTTGCCCTGCTGTTTCCATCTTGCCCTACTGTCCGCATATTGCCCTATTGTCTCCATATTGCCCTACTGTCTCCATATTGCCCTACTGTCTCCATCTTGTCCTACTGTCTCCATCTTGCCCTGCTGTCTCCATCTTGCTCCGCTGTCCCCATCTTCCCCTGCTGTTTCCATATTGCCCTACTGCCTCCATCTTGCCCTGCTTTCTCCATATTGCCTTACTTTCTCCATATTTCCCTCCTGTCTCCATCTTGTCCTACTGTCTCCATCTTGTCCTACTGTCTCCATCTTGCCCTGCTCTCTCCATATTGCCTTACTTTCTCTATATTTCCCTCCTGTCTCCATCTTGTCCTACTGTCTCCATCTTGTCCTACTGTCTCCATCTTGTCCTACTGTCTCCATCTTGCCCTGGTGTGTTCATTTGCTCTACTGAGTCAATCCTGGCCTATTATTCTAGCTTTCACTGAGTCTACCTACAACTTTTGTTCTGCACGGCACCAATATGTGCTCAGCCTCCAGCAGCCGTCGGACCCTCCATAGACAAGTCTCGATGTATCTGGGGGACAATACCCAGAGCCCTATTTCTCCTTATCCTGCACATTGGATGGCTTTGAGGAAAAACACAGGCCAGTATGGTTTATAAGTAACTCAGCTTGGCACAAACAGTCACATTGGCAAACCCTGTTGGGGCAAGAGCCGGTGGGAGCCTGGCACCTGCCTTACAGACGGGGGTGGGAAAACCCTGAGCAGGAAAATGTGCTACTGTAGCTACACAGTATGTGTACTTGCAATTCTATGTGCCGTTGTATGTGTCCCATTGTATGTACTGTACATGTGTGTATAGGAGTGTTTGTGAGTGTGGTGTTAGCATATGTATAAATGTGCTGTACCAGTGTATTTATGATTTTGCCCAATTCATAAAGCTGTGTTGGTGTCACTGTCACTAGGAATATTTCTTCAGAGAGCCAGAGGCCAAGAAGAGTCTCTCACTGAGCAAAGCTACATATCTTCTGAAACAACAATGATTTGGGGACCTGATTCCAGGCTATGCACATAAAATCTATGTAACTTCGAGAAGGAATCGAGTTATGGAGATGTGAGAGACTTGAGTTGGAAAATCCTTGTCATCCTCCCAACCATCCACCTCTTCTTCCTCCCTCCCATCCACCCCCTCTAGATCTTCTTCTCTCCCACTGACATTCCCTTTCTCTTCCTCTCTCCCATCCACCCCCTCTAGATCTCCTTCTCTCCCACCGATATTCCCTTTCTCTTCCTCTCTCCCATCCACCCCCTCTAGATCTTTTCTCTCCCACCGATATTCCCTTTCTCTTCATCTCTCCCATCCACCCCCTCTAGATCTTCTTCTCTCCCACCAACATTCCCTTTCTCTTCATCTCTCCCATCCACCCCCTCTAGATCTTCTTCTCTCCCACCAACATTCCCTTTCTCTTCCTCTCTCCCATCCACCCCCTCTAGATCTTCTTCTCTCCCACTGATATTCCCTTTCTCTTCCTCTCTCCCATCCACCCCCTCTAGATCTTCTTCTCTCCGACCGATATTCCCTTTCTCTTCCTCTCTCCCATCCACCCCCTCTAGATCTTCTTCTCTCCCACCGATATTCCCTTTCTCTTCCTCTCTCCTATCCACCCCCTCTAGATCTTCTTCTCTCCCACCGATATTCCCTTTCTCTTCATCTCTCCCATCCACCCCCTCTAGATCTTCTTCTCTCCCACCAACATTCCCTTTCTCTTCCTCTCTCCCATCTACCCCCTCTAGATCTTCTTCTCTCCCACTGATATTCCCTTTCTCTTCCTCTCTCCCATCCACCCCCTCTAGATCTTCTTCTCTCCCACCGATATTCCCTTTCTCTTCCTCTCTCCCATCCACCCCCTCTAGATCTTCTTCTCTACCACCGATATTCCCTTTCTCTTCCTCTCTCCCATCCACCCCCTCTAGATCTTCTTCTCTCCCACCGATATTCCCTTTCTCTTCATCTCTCCCATCCACCCCCTATAGATCTTCTTCTCTCCCACCAACATTCCCTTTCTCTTCCTCTCTCCCATCCACCCCCTCTAGATCTTCTTCTCTCCCACTGATATTCCCTTTCTCTTCCTCTCTCCCATCCACCCCCTCTAGATCTTCTTCTCTCCGACCGATATTCCCTTTCTCTTCCTCTCTCCCATCCACCCCCTCTAGATCTTCTTCTCTCCCACCGATATTCCCTTTCTCTTCATCTCTCCTATCCACCCCCTCTAGATCTTCTTCTCTCCCACCAACATTCCCTTTCTCTTCCTCTCTCCCATCCACCCCCTCTAGACCTTCTTCTCTCCCACTGATATTCCCTTTCTCTTCCTCTCTCCCATCCACCCCCTCTAGATCTTCTCTCCCACCGATATTCCCTTTCTCTTCCTCTCTCCCATCCACCCCCTCTAGATCTTCTTCTCTCCCACTGATATTCCCTTTCTCTTCCTCTCTCCCATCCACCCCCTCTAGATCTTCTTCTCTCCCACTGATATTCCCTTTCTCTTCCTCTCTCCCATCCACCCCCTCTAGATCTTCTTTTCTCCGACCGATATTCCCTTTCTCTTCCTCTCTCCCATCCACCCCCTCTAGATCTTCTTCTCTCCCACCGATATTCCCTTTCTCTTCATCTCTCCCATCCACCCCCTCTAGATCTTCTTCTCTCCCACCAACATTCCCTTTCTCTTCCTCTCTCCCATCCACCCCCTCTAGATCTTCTTCTCTCCCACTGATATTCCCTTTCTCTTCCTCTCTCCCATCCACCCCCTCTAGATCTTCTGCTCTCCCACCGATATTCCCTTTCTCTTCCTCTCTCCCATCCACCCCCTCTAGATCTTCTTCTCTCCCACCGATATTCCCTTTCTCTTCCTCTCTCCCATCCACCCCCTCTAGATCTTCTTCTCTCCCACCAAAATTCATTTCATCATCCTCCCAAACATCCACCTCTTCTTCCTCTTTCCTACCAACATTCCCTTTCTCTTCTTTTCTCCCTTCCACCCCCTCTAGATTGTCCTCTCTCCCACCAATGTTCTCTGTCATTTACTGTTTAGCACGTGCCTTTTTTTTATCTCCCATTCTCTCACCCACCTTCCATATCTTCTCTCCTATCCCACCCACACTCTCTATGTCTTCCTCTCTCCTTCCAATAATCATTATATTGTCCTCTGTCCCACCACCTTTTCTGTCTGTTCACCTCTTCTATGCCCTTTCTCTGACTCTCGCCTGTGATTCTTATCTCTGTGTTGCCCTCACACACCCACTTCCCCGTATCTCTTCTTAGTCCCACCCGCCCTCTGTCTCTTCTTCTATTTTACTCACCTTCTCTTTCCCCCTCACATTCCCTGTATCTTCCTCATTTCAACTCTTCGCTATCTCTTATTCTATCTTGCTGATAAATATTCCTTTTTAGAAAAAAAAAATAAAGGTTGAGAATGGAGAAGGACAAGCAGAAGTACAAGCCCAGCTGCAATGAGATAAGTTCTTAGGGAAGATGTTGTTGGATGCAGTTGGTTCAACATGTCACTCCCTACACAAGTCCAATTTCATTGCACATATCTAAAAATAAGAGAACTGATATTAATATCTGATCTGCAAACTACAAGAGAGATTTGCCATCTGACACAACTCCATGTTTTCATCCAGCAAGAGACAGTCAGATTTTATCTGATAAGAATTTACAGAATGAAGGATCTGATTTTGTAGCATCTCACAAAAATGACAAAATCACGTCCCAAATAAAATCTGACCCACAAAATCGAATCACAATCTCCAGTGTAGCTTCAGCCTTATTCCCAGTTATACCAGAGGGCTTGCTGGGGGGTGATGGGGTTTTGCTGACCCAGATCAATCCACAGGTAGGAGCTTAGTCACACAATGAGCCGGCTCTGGTCCTTGATGGATGTGTTTCCATAGAAGCAGAGCAGCCTTGTTAGAGGGGATGAAAGATCCCCTAAGTCCCTATAGAGAGCACAATGATTATTGACTTTCCTCCCTCCCCCTGAGCTTTGCCGGTGTTCTCCATCTTATTGCCGTATCCTAATTCCTCTCTATAAAACTGGCCCATAAAATAAGCAGCAGCCAGAGAACCATCAATCGTTGTCACTGTGGATTACTAAGGCCAATAAAGTACAAACAACACAGTAGAACATAAAAATAACAGCACCCAATTACATGAAGATTTTACTGGACAAATGCAAAGCTGTAAAGCAAAGAGTGAGGAAAACCCTGCACCTGATGTTCCCTTCAATCAATATCATGTAATTCCCAACCAGAAGTCTCTTATTGTATTCATTGGTTGGACTCCAGGGGGCGCTGTTTTGTCTCACATATACTGTACCTCTCCAGCTCCCCCATAGAATAATGATACAAGAAAAGCCTCAAACTGGATAGGAGTTTAATTTAGCAACGTATTGAGAAACTCAGGATTATTATTTCCTAGTTTGTTTGCTTTTTATTTTATTAAAGGGGAAATCTAGTTGTAATCAAACTAGGATTTATTGACTCATTAGGGTCCTGCCCAAAGGTAAGTGAATTAACAGTACTTACTCAAATACAGAGCTCTGGTTCCCTCTGCTTCATGGCCTGCTCTCTGTCCCATGTTCAGCCAGGAAGTGCCCTCTGGGTAAGTGAATCAATCTTCCCCCAAGTACTTACCCAATTACAGAGCTCTGATTGTATGTACTTCCTGCTCCTGGACTGCTCTCTTTCCCATGGTCATACAGGAAGGGCACTCTGAGTAAACAAATTAATCTCCCCCCAAGTTCTTATCCAGGTACAGAGCTCTGGTTCTATGTACTTCCTGCTCCTGGACTGCTCTCTTTCCCATGGTCATACAGGAAGGGCACTCTGAGTAAACAAATTAATCTCCCCCCAAGTTCTTATCCAGGTACAGAACTCTGGTTCTATGTACTTCCTTCTCCTGGGCTGCTCTCTTTCCCATGATCAAACAGGAAGTGCATTCTGTGTAAGTGAATCATTCTTCCCCCAGTACTTACCCAGGTACAGAGCTCTGATTTTATGTACTTCCTTCTCCTGGGCTGCTCTCTTTCCCATGATCAAACAGGAAGTGTATTCTGTGTAAGTGGATCATTCTTCCCCCAGTACTTACCCAGGTACATAGCTCTGATTTTATGTACTTTCTGCTCCTGGGCTGTTCTGTTTCCCATGGTCAGACAGGAAGTGCCTCTTGAATCAGTGAATCAATCTGCCAGGGCAAGAACTAAGGGTAAGCAGAAGATGCACATGCCTAGGGCCGAAACATGGGGAGAGGGGCACATACCGCACCCTTTTTTTTTTGGCCAGTCTTCATGCATATGTGCTGCCTGGCCATCTTGGGCAACCTCTGAAATCTGCTTTCAGTCCTTAGCCAAATACAGAGTTCTGTTTCTATGCACATCATGCTTGGGCTGCTCTCTTTCCCATGGTCAAGCAGGAATCTACCCTTGGGAAAGTGAATGCAATCCTCCCCTGCTCTGACTAGATCTCCAGGTGCAGCCCCCTAGAACTGATGAACCCCTAGACAGGAGCCTTGTGCATTATGCAGCTCTGTGACATTAGCACTTGGGCAGAGGCTGTTGGGATTGAGGAGCAGAATATGTGGCCACTAGATTAGTACATAACACATGAAAGACATTACATATGACTGTTTGATGCAACCAAAAGCCTGTCGTTTCATTGATAACTGTTATGTATGAATGAATAAGATGTAATGGTCGGGGGGCAGGAATATAACGAGTGGCTAATGAGTATTGAGAGGAATATGGGGCTAATTAGTAGTCATAAGAGAGACTGGATGAGACATATAAGACTCCCCCCCATAGGGCCGGCAATACACAGTGAGAGAGATGATTAGAGGGTCACAGTGGGGGACAGAACAAGAGCAGAAGGGAAGAGAAGCTGTAGGAAGGTGTCAGTGGGGGCCCTGCGGGGAGTAAATAGCAGAGGAGGGGCCCAGGGAAGGATCATAAAGTGATAGAACATTACAAAACAAACACAAGTGCACGGGCTGGAAATATAATAATAATATACAGTATATAGGGACAGTGACATAAAGATCCAGATTGCAGGCGGCACCAGCAACAGCTGTCACATAGGGCTGCCCCATTTACTGCACTCTAACCCGCCCCATTTACTGCACTCTATCCTGGGACGTGCTGCTTATTTATCATTCATTTATTTGCCTGGGGCATTGGGTGTGGGGGCCATTCACTCGGCACTAGATTAGCGCCCACATACTGCCCTGCTTGGACTCAGACCCACTGTGCTGCCCACATAGAACTATATCAGCCATGGGGGGACAAAATGGAAGGTCAATAGTAGAAGACTGAGGAGACATGGGATGATCAGGGAACATCGTGTTGCTCGGGGTCACCTCTAGCTGCCCCCGGATTGGACAGGCGTCATGTCATAATGATCCATGTATGTTATTGATGGTATGACCCATGTATTTCTTGTATGTTTGTGACACATAGTATGATCCATGTATGGTTGTCTGTGCATAGTAGGATTCATGTATGTTATTCATGGTGTGATCCATGTATTTTCCTCAATGTGCCCAAGCTATGGTCCATGACACAGTGGCCCCGGCATTGTATAACATTGTGGCTAAAGCTTTATTGCACAGTGCTCCAGCATTTGCTCATACTGTGGTACCTGCTTGAACCTGACCTGTTGTAATGAAGGGGACACAAGCACCTCAAGATCTTACAAACCCATGTCCCCACCACCTCCTCCTGCCTCTCCTCTCCATGTTATTATTGATAAACTGCTGGGAAACTGGAATTGACTGTGCTGCCATATCAGACACAGAACGGGTCTTTCTCATGGACATAATACTGATGATTTGGGCCCTTCTAGACTCCTGGCCGCTCCATTCATCCCTATTATAATCTCTATGTGGTCTGATCCATGTCGAGTAAATTCCTGACTATGTGCATTTAATGAGCCGTGAATGCTCCAGACTGAGCATTGCAGTTGTACAGAGGGAGCCTCACCTCTCATTATAGGGGCTGGATCCTGACATTAGCTCTATATATTGGATTACATGAACCCACTGACCCGCTCTGTATCTCTCATTATTACTCGCAGGAGCTGGGATTTTCTCTGAATCCCTGTGTGACCGATTGCTGCAAATATCACTCCGAATAAATGGCAGTTTTATTGAGCATCATTGTAGCCTGTGACCTCCCTGTCCACCCCTTATTATTAGGTTTTATATATAGATCACCAAAGCCGATCCATCTCCACACAGGAGAAAGGCAGCTGATCCCATAGTAAGGGAGAATGATTCACCTATAGCAATGCCTTATATTCCCCACTCAATTCAGGCACAATATAGGGTGGAGGGTATATTTGCCAATACTTATTGATCTGGTGCCATTGTTTTATGGTGTGACTTTTGGAATGTTTGTTCTGTATCGTTGACTTGGGTTCTGTTTCTCTATTTCTAAAGGCGCATGTTGGAACTTGTGTTCTGTCAACTCCTAGACCTGCGGTGAGGGCAATTGAAGGTTCCATCACTTTTTATTTGAGTTCCGTAAGGTTTATCCTTCATTTAATATCAAGGAAATACTTACATAAAATACACATCACACCTGTGGGGTAAATACACAGGGATTGTGAGGGTATCCAGGCCCAGGGTCCCATCTACATTTTCCCACCATGGGTCAAATTTTCACCTTAATGGAGACACATAGATTAAGCAAAATCCCCCCTTATCTTCTAGGTAATAATGACTAATGTATAGCGTTCTTTTCACTTTAAACTAAAAATGATCGTTGCTTTTAAAAACAGCCCCTTTATTGGAGCTCCCTATAGATGTTCTCTGGTCCCTGTCTGTGTTTCAAATGAGGGGTGGGCGTGTCCTAACGGTCCCTGCCAGAAGCACAGTAGGAGGGGGGCAGCCAATCACAGCCCTGCAGTCACACAAGCACAGACAGGCTTCAGTTCCCTATCAGGTCCTGCTAGCTGCTGATTGGTTCCTGTCCTACAGTGCAGTGAGCTGAGTGCACAGCCTGGGAATTCAGGGAGCAGCAAGTGGAAGAGAAGGGAGGGATTATTAGGGGTTTTGCAGAAATATTCAATAAATCAGCCTGAAACACTACTTTTTTAAGCACAATTCTTCTATATCTAAATGAGTAAAATGCACTGGTACATTCTTATTTTTGAGAGCTGCTGGCTCCCCTGCACAGCCTGGAAAAGGAGGCAGCCACAGTCAGAAACACAATTTTTTATTTAAAAGAGTATAATGTACTGGCACAAGTCTTGTTTTGCACACAATATGTATCCTTTAAAGGGATACTGTCATGGGAAAAAAAGCTTTTTTCAAAATCAATCAGTTAATGGTGCTGCTCCAGCAGAATTCTGCACTGAAATCCATTTCTCAAAAGAGCAAACAGATTTTTTTATATTCAGTTTTGAAATCTGACATGGGGCTAGACATATTGTCAATTTCCCAGCTGCCCCAAGTCATGTGACTTGTGCTCTGATAAACTTCAGTCACTCTTTACTGCTGTACTGCAAGTTAGATTGATATCACCCCCTCCATTCCGCCCCCCACATTCAGTTACATTGAGAAGGAAAAACAGCAGCCTGCCAGAAAGCATTTCTCTCCTAAAGTGCAGGCACAAGTCACATGACCAGGGGCAGCTGGGAAATTGACAATATGTCCAGCCCCATGTCAGATTTCAAAATTGAATATAAAAAAATCTGTTTGCTCTTTTGAGAAATGGATTTCAGTAACTGACGTGTTTTGAAAAAAAACATGTTTTCCGATGACAGTATCCCTTTAAGAAATCTATGGAGACAATCTACTTCAAGGATTTGTACTGTATCTCGATGGGAGTGGTGAGAGCGTTAGTCATCTGAGAGTTTTGCATCAATGCCGTATATATCCAAGGATCTTGGAAAAAATGGTTTTATTTATATTGCATGCGTCACTGTGGCAGAATTCAGAAATATAAGTATTAATATTATACAGTATAGAACATCATGAGATTTTGAGGGAATGCTTTACATAGAATAAAGAAGAAGAATCAGTGCAAAGAAACAAAAGTGAAAGTGCATACCTGTGTCTATTCAAAAGGGATCATTTAATTCTCCCCCTACTGGATCCGACAGGACAAGTTTGCACTTGGCAACATAAGAACAATAGGCATTAGGGGGCACTAATCCAGCCCAACAAAACCCCCACAAGTCTGCACATACTTTATTAATAACTATCGGCACAGCCAGCACGGGGAGATCATCCAGGTCCATAGAATCCAAATCTTCACAGCTGAGATAAATAGGCAAGTCCATTACTCAAAGTCAAATTTATTCAATTAACATATTAAAAAGTTTTACATACTGACCCCTAAATCAACCTTACACATTTCGTACCCTCTGGTACTTAATCATAAGTGGATACAAGGGTACCAAATGTGATTTTTGTAGGCTTCAAATGTTTTTTTTTGCCTTCCTCTGGATCAACTAGCAGTGGGCATGTAGATTTAAAAGATTGAACTTCTGACCCATCTCTAGGGCTAAGGAACAGTGACAATTATTTTCACCACTACTCCATCTATAGGGCTAATTCTCATAAAAACCAAATTCCACTTCTGACCCATCCATATGGTTATGGATCAGTGAAAAGAAATTCCACCCCTGCTCCATCTATAGGGCTAAGGACCAGTGAAAATAATTCCACCCCTGCTCTGACTATAGGTTTATGGATCAGTGGAAATACATTCTACCCCTGTTCCATCTATAAGGCTAAGAATGAGTGAAAAGAAGTTCAATCCCTGGGCCATCTATAGGTCTATGGATCAGTGAAAAGACTTTCCACCCCTGCTCCATCTATAGGTTTATGGATCAGTGAAAATACATTTCACGCCTGCTCCATCTATAGGGCTAAGGACCAGTGAAAAGAAGTCCCACCCCTGCTCCATCTATAGGGCTAAGAATGAGTGAAAGTTAATTCCACCCCTGCTCCATTTCTAGGGCTAATTCTCATTAAAACCTAGTTCCACTTCTGACCCATCTATAGGTCTATGGATCAGTGAAAAGACTTTCCACCACTGCTCCATCTATAGGTTTATGGATCAGTGTAAATACATTCCATGCCTGCTCCATCTATAGGTCTAAGGACCAGTGAAAAGAAGTCCCACCCCTGCTCCATCTAAAGGGCTAAGAATGAGTGAAAGTTAATTCCACCCCTGCTCCATTTCTAGGGCTAATTCTCATTAATACCTAGTTCCACTCCTGCTCCATCTATAGGGCTAAGGATCACCTAGAGGTAGTTCTACTCCTGACCCATCTCCAAGGCAAAGGATAAGTAAACTAAATAAAAATTATTTATTGGAAACAAAAGAAATAGGGAGAGAAGTCTCTCCTGTGGTGCAGCCTGGGAGGAGGGATTTGCTGAGGGAGGGAGAGTCCAGGTGTTGTGTTTATGGTTCGTCCTCATGTGTCGGAAGCAGAGAAGCCGAATGGGAAGAATAGAGAATAAAGAGTCAAGGACAGGCAGAGAAGTGGGATGGGGTCCATGGGTGAGAAGCAGCAACGTGGGATGGGAACATGTGAGACAAGTGCACAGACGTGAGCACATAGACAGCTCTGCTCATTGCAACAGCCACGTCCCATTGTAGATAAACATAAAAAGATGCAGCTTCCAGCCTTCAGGGCAGAGAATGGAGGTGACAAGGAGATGAGGCTTCTCCCTCATGCGCAGCCAGGAATGACACAAAACCACAACAAGCAGCACTGACGCTGAGGATGATGGGAGCTGTCACTCCACCAAAGCCAAAGGCTTCTCTACGGTGGCCTGGGAATGATAGATGTATATGCTTGAATATACTGTGTGGGTGTACATCAATTAGCAGCCCATATGGGCCCCTCCTCAGATACCAACCATGTCTTATCTAGTCACATGTGTGGCCTTTGCCCCTCCTGGGAGAATCCGGGTCACATTAACCCTTAACGCCATCTAGTCAATAGCACTTACTCTATATCCTGAGCTGTGATCCCAACTGGTACTGAAAGAGTTACCAGGAGCTGATGCCTGCGCCCAGCATGATACCTGGGAAAGCAGCTGGCATTTATACTGGGGAGACATATAAATACAGGCACAGGCCAGGGGGAGCCACATACACCCTGTGAATACCTACTGCCTGCAGGTAAGTGTGTCACACAACCTCTAGCACTGGAACGTTGGAGGGTTTTAGGATTTAATGGCACCTCTAGGACTGGCGCATTAGAGGGTTTTAGGATTTAATGGCACCTCTGGGACTGGTGCGTTGGAGGGTTATAGGATTTAATGGCACCTCTAGGACTGGCATGTTGGAGGGTTGTAGGATTTAATGGCACCTCTAGGACTGGTGCGTTGGAGGGTTATAGGATTTAATGGGATCTCTAGGACTGGTGCGTTGGAGGGTTATAGGATTTAATGGCACCTCTAGGACTGGCACGTTAGAGGGTTTTAGGATTTAATGGCACCTCTGGGACTGGTGCGTTGGAGGGTTATAGGATTTAATGGCACCTCTAGGACTGGCGTGTTGGAGGCTTGTAGGATTTAATGGCACCTCTAGGACTGGTGCGTTGGAGGGTTATAGGATTTAATGGGATCTCTAGGACTGGTGCGTTGGAGGGTTATAGGATTTAATGGCACCTCTAGGACTGGCGCGTTAGAGGGTTATAGGATTTAATGGGATCTCTAGCACTGGCGCGTTGGAGGGTTATAGGATTTAATGGGATTTCTAGGACTGGCACATTGGAGGGTTATAGGATTTAATGGCACCTCCAGGACTGGCGCCTTGGAGGGTTATAGGATTTAGTGTCACCTCTAGAACTGGCGCATTGGAGGGTTATAGGATTTAGTGTCACCTCTAGGACTGGTGCGTTGGAGGGTTATAGGATTTAATGGCACCTCTAGGACTGGGAGGTGAGAGGATTATGGGATTTCATCCCCTTGGCTAATAGCATAACCATAGAGCCACATGGCTGCTTTCTCTGGGGTACGGCAATGGCTGAGGGGGTGGTCAGTCAGATTGCCATTAAGGTGATATTGGTTGAGAGTGGCAATACCTTCATATAAAATAGTTTTACATACTGACCCCTTAAAGATCCACCTCACACATATCGTACCCCGTTTCCACCTATGATGAAGTTCCGGAGGGTACGAAACGCGTAAGGTGTATTTTTAAGGGCTCAGTATGTAAAACTATTTTATATGTTTATTGAATAAATTTTCTTTTTCAGGGACTTCGAGTTACGGGATATCATTTTTGTTAACAAGTAGTTAATTTTGCTTTGGGAAGTGGGGCAAGATCCTGGCACTCCATTGCCAAATACGGACTGGCATAAAGACTCCCTCAACCATGTAAAATGTTTTGGAGACTCCTTATATCTGTAACATTGTTATGAGCTAAGAAGGTCTGACCAAATGCTGGAGCACAAAGGGCTTGAAAAGGACAAGCTCTAGACCAGTGATCCCCAACCAGTAGCTCGTGAGGAACATGTTGCTCTCAGGCCCCTTGGATGTTGCTCCCAGTGGTCTCAAAGCAGGTGATTATTTTTGAATTCCAGACTTGGAGGCAAGTTTTGGTTGTATAAAACCAGGTGTACTGTCAAACAGAGTCTCAATGTAGGTTGACAAGCCACATAGGGGCTACTAAATGGCCAATCACAGCCCTTATTTGGCACCCCAAGAACATTTCTCATGCTTGTGTTGCTCCCCAACTCCTTTTACTTATGAATGTTGCTCATGGGTTCAAAATGTGGGGATCCCTGTTCTAGGGTTTATAACAAGACACCTCTAGGACCCTGCACTCTCTCTAGAAATACATTTAACTCTTTGTGCCCTGCAGGATGTTTCTATCCCTGGTGCTGTGCGTTGCCATTTTGCTGGGATCATCAACAGCCTCCAGCAGTGAGTACCTCTGTGTATCTGTGTGTGGCCCCCCAACATTTCTCTGTCCCAGAAATCCGGTACTGAGAGGGTTATATTGTTTTACATACACACAGTTATATTTTACATTTAATTAACGTACAAAAGAAATACAATAAAAGAGAGAGGTATAAATGAGACGGAGATGGAGAAGAAAATATATTGGCTCTTTGTTATATAATATGCAATAAAACTCACAGCTGCTTTATACAAAGCAAGAGAGGATAAAATAAAATATATTAAATATAGAGGTATAATAACACTGACCAAGCAGAACTAATGACTCGCTTTCCGTCTGTCTTATCCCTCACTCCCTGTCTCCTTCCAACCAACCTCTGTTTATCTCACTTTCCCTTTATCTCTCCCCTGCAGTTCAGTCTCGCGTGTCTTCCTTTGCTGGTGAATATGGCTCAGGTGGTGGCACCGCCTTCTCGTTCTCTTCGGAGCAGGTGAATGGACCAATCACTGGTCTGCGAGTGCGAGAGAACCCGAGCCACGTCATTGGGTAAGACTCTGACACATAGGGGTAGAGCTGAACCTCTATAATGTATGTAAAGAAGGGGGCGAATCCAGATCAGTTTCTAGAATCCCCAGTGTGGAGAAGGTTGGAGATTCCTAGACCAAAAGATGGCCAAAGAGGTGCCTGCTGAGCATGCCTGATTGATTTCCATTGGAGCACAGGCAGTGAGCATGCCCAGTAGACACCTGTTTGAGCATCTTCACAGTCATTGGGGCAAATTCACTAAGATGCGAAGTTGCGCCAGGCACAACTTCGCCGAGCTTCGCCGCACTTCGCCAGGCGTAGTTTCGCCAGCGCTCCGCAAATTCACTAAAATCCGAAGTTGCGCTTAGGGGTAGCGTAAGGTTGCGAAGTTGCACTGGCGTTGATTCGCTATGTAAAGCGAAGTTACGCTCGCGAAGGCTAATTTGCATACGGCATGAAATTCAAATTTCAATGGAGGAACACGTATCAGCACTACAAATGCCTAGAAAACCTTCAAATCAGCAAATAAAATGTTATTTTGCCCTACACATGTGCCCACTGTCTAGGTAAGTTGTCATGAGTCAGGAAATGTAGGGGGGAGGAGGGGAGCCCCAAAAAATTTTTCGATCTTTTTCAGCCTATCACCCATCATGTAGAAAACACGCCAGCGTTTTTTGGGACTTAGAAAAAATTTAGACTTTTTTGGAAACAATCCCTATCTACTCTACTGCGCTTCGCCAGGTCTGAGGTGGCGAAGGAAGTCTAGCGTAAAAGGTAGCGTTCAGTACACTGCGCAAGTTAGTGAATTTGCGTAGTTTCGTCGCTAGCGAAAATTTGCCTGGCGTAAGGGTGCGAAGTAACACTAGCGAAACTACGCCAGCGTTCGTTAGTGAATTTGCGCAGTAGCAAAAATGCCAAAGGCTAGCGAATTAACGCTAGCGTTCGGCGCTTTGCATCTTAGTGAATTTGCCCCATTGAGAGAAGCTGAGAGCAGAAAAGAAAGGGGGTGGAGCTTCAAGGTAGACCAGGAAGTCGCTGAAATGAGCTGCAGTTGTGATTTAGAAAGGAAGTGAGAAAGGCGTGTTATTCTGGGCACTATTTATAGACATTTTAGACATTTTTAAAACAAAGGTTTACATATCCTTTAAGGGCCTCTGATAGTGACATGACTTGTATTCTGGTGGAATTGGGACCTCCTGGTCTGTTGTCTGTTGTTCATCACGCTTCTCATCTCTCAATCCAGCCTCCAGTTCCGATACGGAAATACGTGGGGAACCTATTACGGGAACACAGCGGGGCCCATCCTTGAGTTTCTGCTCCGCCCAGGAGAGAACATTACCCAGGTATCAGGGAAGATAGCTTCCTACGTAAATGAGCTGATGTTTGTGACAAGCCATGGACGCATCTTCCGATTTGGCCAACCCTCGGGCACCAGCTTTAATGATTTCCCTTTGTATCAGAGCACCGTCCTGCGCTACGTGAGTGGTCGCTATTCCTCCGTCATACACAGCATTGGCTTCCACTGGGGCTACCAGCCTGGCTGTGTGCACTGCAAGACTGAGGAATAGAGGTTCCACCCTTGCCCAGGCTTAATTGCCCCCCATTAACAGATGGAATGACACAACAGCTTGATCTGTAGTCAATAAATGAGATTTTCCTGATATCTGAGTGTTTTCTTTCAAACCAAAAAATATGCTGCAACTCTCCCAAGCAGAGACCCAGCGACTAACAGAAAAGCTTCACTAATAGGCCAGTGTGTTATTATTATGGGTGATTTCATTTATCCAGACTTGGGCCATGGGCTAGCCAATCAGAGAGCGCACACAGGTTTGTAATTATATGGCTAAATGATCACTATTGGTGTCAGCAAGCAAATGGGAAAGGACAAAAGAGACAGTCCCAGCTCATAAACTAAAAGATATCTTGTCTTTTGATTTTGGGTGCAATGGGGAGGGGCATGTCAGGCATTATGACAGGACAGATCATGGGTGTGGCCTAATATATCTCTTTTTTTTAATAGTCAAATATTGGGAGGTATGCAGATGAGCATTTAATTAGTATTATCTTATATGTGTTCGTGTATAGAGGTAGGGTATCCGTTATCTGGAAACCATAGACTCCATTATAATCAAATCATTTTAAAAAAAAATGTAAATTTATTACTGTTTTCTGTGTAATAATAAAACAGTAGCTAATACTTGATCCCAACTAAGATCTAATTAATCCTTATTAGAGGTAAAAAAAAAAATCCTATTGGCTGTAATTAATATACAAATTATTTTTATCCAAATTACGGAAAGATCCATTATCCGGACAACTCCAGGTCCCCAGCATTCTTGATAACAAGTCCCATACCTGGATATCTTCATATGAATTCCTTCCCCCCATTGGATCTCAGGCTGCAGTCTGTTCCTCTGCAGCGCCCCCAGCTAATGCATTACTGTCCATGCGACAGAGCCGCCTGTAAAGCTGCAGGATCAGAGACAAGAGCTCAGCAAATCCTCCCTCTAATAACCGTGTCAGACAAACACACACACACTGGAGGGCATTAAATATTAAAGGCTCTTAAAGGAAGGGACAGAGCAATCCCTGCAAAACCAACTACAATTACGGATGATTTATAAGTAGTGGGCTAGTGAATACAGGTTATGGCATGTTTGGCTATGTGATTGCTTTATTGATCTGGTAATAGAGTGTACAAACAGTGCTACAAATTTAACTCATTACTAGCAGGGGGGTTGCTTTATCCTATATCTGCATATTCCCCCCCCCCCCTTGAGACTCTGCAACCATCACTCCCAGTTACTTCCAGTATATCATCATCTGCTTTGCTGTTGGGCAGCACCGTACAACAACCTCTCAAATTAAATAATTTATCTTCCCCCAAATTAAAGCCAAGTCTGTTTATTGGAGAGATTGCAGCACTGCAGCTTGTGTTTTAGACACTCTGTGTAAAAAACAACAATGTACCAGCGCGTTATACTCATTTAGTTATAAAAGAATTGTGCTTACCCATAAAGTGGATCACCGTACCAGAGGCCTCCCCTTTAGACTAGAGGAAAAGAAGTTTAATTTAAAGGAACAGAGTAGGGGGTTCATCACAGTCAGGACAGTGAGGTTGGGGAATGCACTGCCGGGTGATGATTCAGTTAATGACTATAAGAGGGACTTGGATGATTTCTTGGACAGACAGAATATCAAAGGCTATTGTGATACTAAACTCTATAGTTAGTATAGATATGGGTATATATCATTTATGTGACAGTAGGGAGGGGTGTATGTATGGGGCTGGGTTTTCATTTGGAGAGGTTGAACTTGATGGACTTTGTCTTTTTTCAACCCAATTTAACTATGTAACTATGTGCTTAAAAAAAGTAGTATTTCAGACTGATTTATTGAATATTTCTGCTAAACCCCTAATAATCCCTCCCTTCTCATCCACTTGCTGCTCCCTGAATTCCCAGGCTGTGCACTCAGCTCACTGCACTGTAGGACAGGAACCAATCAGCAGCTAGCAGGACCTGATAGGGAACTGAAGCCTGTCTGTGCTTGTGTGACTGCAGGGCTGTGATTGGCTGTCCCCCTCCTACTGTGCTTCTGGCAGGGACCGTTAGGACACGCCCACCCCTCATTTGAAACACAGACAGGGACCAGAGAACATCTATAGGGAGCTCCAATAAAGGGGCTATTTTTAAAGATAATATTAATGTTTAGCCCCATGTAAAAGCAACACCATATATTACTTATAATTGCCTACACAATTAGGGTTTTTTCATTTATCCTATATGTCTCCTTTAAAGGAGGGAAGCTCTCTCTCCTACACTGTTTGCTAACAGGGAATTTTCAGGAGAAATGAAAGAGGCACAAATTATACAACTAAGAAAAATCATGTGATGAATTTGGGAAGCACAGAGTCTAACCACAGCTGGTTTTAGGGTGAGGCAGGAGCCCCCCCCAAAAACAATTAGAGATGAGTGTGGGGGACTGTAGAGTTGCCACCTTTTCTGGAAAAAAATTCCGGCCTTCCTATATATTTATCTTTATTCCCTATTAATAACATTGGGATCATATCACTGCCTTCCTATATATTTATCTTTATTCCCTATTAATAACATTGGGATCACTGACCTTCCTATATATTTATCTTTATTCCCTATTAATAACATTGGGATCACAGACCTTCCTATATATTTATCTTTATTCCCTATTAATAACATTGGGATCACTGACCTTCCTATATATTTATGTTTATTCACTATTAATAACATTGGGATCACTGACCTTCCTATATATTTATCTTTATTCCCTATTAATAACTTTGGGATCACTGACCTTCCTATATATTTATCTTTATCCCCTATTAATAACATTGGGATCATATCACTGGCCTTCCTATATATTTATCTTTATTCCCTATTAATAACATTGGGATCACTGGCCTTCCTATATATTTATCTTTATTCCCTATTAATAACTTTGGGATCACTGACCTTCCTATATATTTATCTTTATTCCCTATTAATAACATTGGGATCACTGACCTTCCTATATATTTATCTTTATTCCCTATTAATAACATTGGGATCACTGACCTTCCTATATATTTATCTTTATTCCCTATTAATAACATTGGGATCACAGACCTTCCTATATATTTATCTTTATTCCCTATTAATAACATTGGGATCACTGACCTTCCTATATATTTATCTTTATTCCCTATTAATAACTTTGGGATCACTGACCTTCCTATATGTTTATCTTTATTCCCTATTAATAACATTGGGATCACTGACCTTCCTATATATTTATGTTTATTCCCTATTAATAACATTGGGATCACTGGCCCTCCTATATATTTATCTTTATCCCCTATTAATAACATTGGGATCATATCACTGGCCTTCCTATATATTTATCTTTATTCCCTATTAATAACATTGGGATCACTGGCCTTCCTATATATTTATCTTTATTCCCTATTAATAACTTTGGGATCACTGACCTTCCTATATATTTATCTTTATTCCCTATTAATAACATTGGGATCACTGACCTTCCTATATATTTATCTTTATTCCCTATTAATAACATTGGGATCACTGACCTTCCTATATATTTATCTTTATTCCCTATTAATAACATTGGGATCACAGACCTTCCTATATATTTATCTTTATTCCCTATTAATAACATTGGGATCACTGACCTTCCTATATTTTTATCTTTATTCCCTATTAATAACATTGGGATCACTGACCTTCCTATATATTTATCTTTATTCCCTATTAATAACATTGGGATCACTGGCCTTCCTATATATTTATCTTTATTCCCTATTAATAACATTGGGATCACTGACCTTCCTATATATTTATCTTTATTCCCTATTAATAACATTGGGATCACTGACCTTCTTATATATTTATCTTTATTCCCTATTAATAACATTGGGATCACTGGCCTTCCTATATATTTATCTTTATTCCCTATTAATAACATTGGGATCACTGACCTTCCTATATATTTATCTTTATTCCCTATTAATAACATTGGGATCACTGACCTTCTTATATATTTATCTTTATTCCCTATAAATAACATTGGGATCACTGACCTTCCTATATATTTATCTTTATTCCCTATTAATAACATTGGGATCACTGACCTTCCTATATATTTATCTTTATTCCCTATTAATAACATTGGGATCACTGACCTTCTTATATATTTATCTTTATTCCCTATTAATAACATTGGGATCACTGGCCTTCCTATATATTTATCTTTATTCCCTATTAATAACATTGGGATCACTGACCTTCCTATATATTTATCTTTATTCCCTATTAATAACATTGGGATCACTGACCTTCCTATATATTTATGTTTATTCCCTATTAATAACATTGGGATCACTGGCCCTCCTATATATTTATCTTTATCCCCTATTAATAACATTGGGATCATATCACTGGCCTTCCTATATATTTATCTTTATTCCCTATTAATAACATTGGGATCACTGGCCTTCCTATATATTTATCTTTATTCCCTATTAATAACTTTGGGATCACTGACCTTCCTATATATTTATCTTTATTCCCTATTAATAACATTGGGATCACTGACCTTCCTATATATTTATCTTTATTCCTTATTAATAACATTGGGATCACTGACCTTCCTATATATTTATCTTTATTCCCTATTAATAACTTTGGGATCACTGACCTTCCTATATATTTATCTTTATTCCCTATTAATAACATTGGGATCACTGACCTTCCTATATATTTATGTTTATTCCCTATTAATAACATTGGGATCACTGGCCCTCCTATATATTTATCTTTATCCCCTATTAATAACATTGGGATCATATCACTGGCCTTCCTATATATTTATCTTTATTCCCTATTAATAACATTGGGATCACTGGCCTTCCTATATATTTATCTTTATTCCCTATTAATAACTTTGGGATCACTGACCTTCCTATATATTTATCTTTATTCCCTATTAATAACATTGGGATCACTGACCTTCCTATATATTTATCTTTATTCCTTATTAATAACATTGGGATCACTGACCTTCCTATATATTTATCTTTATTCCCTATTAATAACATTGGGATCACTGACCTTCCTATATATTTATCTTTATTCCCTATTAATAACATTGTGATCACTGACCTTCCTATATATTTATCTTTATTCCCTATTAATAACATTGGGATCACTGACCTTCCTATATATTTATCTTTATTCCCTATTAATAACATTGGGATCACTGACCTTCCTATATATTTATCTTTATTCCCTATTAATAACATTATGATCACTGACCTTCTTATATATTTATCTTTATTCCCTATTAATAACATTGGGATCACTGACCTTCCTATATATTTATCTTTATTCCCTATTAATAACATTGGGATCACTGACCTTCCTATATATTTATCTTTTTTCCCTATTAATAACATTGGGATCACTGACCTTCCTATATATTTATCTTTATTCCCTATTAATAACATTATGATCACTGACCTTCTTATATATTTATCTTTATTCCCTATTAATAACATTGGGATCACTGACCTTCCTATATATTTATCTTTATTCCCTATTAATAACATTGGGATCACTGACCTTCCTATATATTTATCTTTATTCCCTATTAATAACATTGGGATCACTGACCTTCCTATATATTTATCTTTATTCCCTATTAATAACATTGTGATCACTGACCTTCCTATATATTTATCTTTATTCCCTATTAATAACATTGGGATCACTGACCTTCCTATATATTTATCTTTATTCCCTATTAATAACATTGGGATCACTGACCTTCCTATATATTTATCTTTATTCCCTATTAATAACATTGGGATCACTGACCTTCCTATATATTTATCTTTATTCCCTATTAATAACATTGGGATCATATCACTGCCTTCCTATATATTTATCTTTATTCCCTATTAATAACATTGGGATCACTGACCTTCCTATATATTTATCTTTATTCCCTATTAATAACATTGGGATCACTGACCTTCCTATATATTTATCTTTATTCCCTATTAATAACATTGGGATCACAGACCTTCCTATATATTTATCTTTATTCCCTATTAATAACATTGGGATCACTGACCTTCCTATATATTTATCTTTATTCCCTATTAATAACTTTGGGATCACTGACCTTCCTATATGTTTATCTTTATTCCCTATTAATAACATTGGGATCACTGACCTTCCTATATATTTATGTTTATTCACTATTAATAACATTGGGATCACTGACCTTCCTATATATTTATCTTTATTCCCTATTAATAACTTTGGGATCACTGACCTTCCTATATATTTATCTTTATCCCCTATTAATAACATTGGGATCATATCACTGGCCTTCCTATATATTTATCTTTATTCCCTATTAATAACATTGGGATCACTGGCCTTCCTATATATTTATCTTTATTCCCTATTAATAACTTTGGGATCACTGACCTTCCTATATATTTATCTTTATTCCCTATTAATAACATTGGGATCACTGACCTTCCTATATATTTATCTTTATTCCCTATTAATAACATTGGGATCACTGACCTTCCTATATATTTATCTTTATTCCCTATTAATAACATTGGGATCACAGACCTTCCTATATATTTATCTTTATTCCCTATTAATAACATTGGGATCACTGACCTTCCTATATATTTATCTTTATTCCCTATTAATAACTTTGGGATCACTGACCTTCCTATATGTTTATCTTTATTCCCTATTAATAACATTGGGATCACTGACCTTCCTATATATTTATGTTTATTCCCTATTAATAACATTGGGATCACTGGCCCTCCTATATATTTATCTTTATCCCCTATTAATAACATTGGGATCATATCACTGGTCTTCCTATATATTTATCTTTATTCCCTATTAATAACATTGGGATCACTGGCCTTCCTATATATTTATCTTTATTCCCTATTAATAACATTGGGATCACTGACCTTCCTATATATTTATCTTTATTCCCTATTAATAACATTGGGATCACTGACCTTCCTATATATTTATCTTTATTCCCTATTAATAACATTGGGATCACTGACCTTCCTATATATTTATCTTTATTCCCTATTAATAACATTGGGATCACAGACCTTCCTATATATTTATCTTTATTCCCTATTAATAACATTGGGATCACTGACCTTCCTATATTTTTATCTTTATTCCCTATTAATAACATTGGGATCACTGACCTTCCTATATATTTATCTTTATTCCCTATTAATAACATTGGGATCACTGGCCTTCCTATATATTTATCTTTATTCCCTATTAATAACATTGGGATCACTGACCTTCCTATATATTTATCTTTATTCCCTATTAATAACATTGGGATCACTGACCTTCTTATATATTTATCTTTATTCCCTATTAATAACATTGGGATCACTGGCCTTCCTATATATTTATCTTTATTCCCTATTAATAACATTGGGATCACTGACCTTCCTATATATTTATCTTTATTCCCTATTAATAACATTGGGATCACTGACCTTCTTATATATTTATCTTTATTCCCTATTAATAACATTGGGATCACTGACCTTCCTATATATTTATCTTTATTCCCTATTAATAACATTGGGATCACTGACCTTCCTATATATTTATCTTTATTCCCTATTAATAACATTGGGATCACTGACCTTCCTATATATTTATCTTTATTCCCTATTAATAACATTGGGATCACTGACCTTCCTATATATTTATGTTTATTCCCTATTAATAACATTGGGATCACTGGCCCTCCTATATATTTATCTTTATCCCCTATTAATAACATTGGGATCATATCACTGGCCTTCCTATATATTTATCTTTATTCCCTATTAATAACATTGGGATCACTGGCCTTCCTATATATTTATCTTTATTCCCTATTAATAACTTTGGGATCACTGACCTTCCTATATATTTATCTTTATTCCCTATTAATAACATTGGGATCACTGACCTTCCTATATATTTATCTTTATTCCTTATTAATAACATTGGGATCACTGACCTTCCTATATATTTATCTTTATTCCCTATTAATAACTTTGGGATCACTGACCTTCCTATATATTTATCTTTATTCCCTATTAATAACATTGGGATCACTGACCTTCCTATATATTTATGTTTATTCCCTATTAATAACATTGGGATCACTGGCCCTCCTATATATTTATCTTTATCCCCTATTAATAACATTGGGATCATATCACTGGCCTTCCTATATATTTATCTTTATTCCCTATTAATAACATTGGGATCACTGGCCTTCCTATATATTTATCTTTATTCCCTATTAATAACATTGGGATCACTGACCTTCCTATATATTTATCTTTATTCCTTATTAATAACATTGGGATCACTGACCTTCCTATATATTTATCTTTATTCCCTATTAATAACATTGGGATCACTGGCCTTCCTATATATTTATCTTTATTCCCTATTAATAACATTGGGATCACTGGCCTTCCTATATATTTATCTTTATTCCCTATTAATAACATTGGGATCACTGACCTTCCTATATATTTATCTTTATTCCCTATTAATAACATTGGGATCACTGACCTTCTTATATATTTATCTTTATTCCCTATTAATAACATTGGGATCACTGACCTTCCTATATATTTATCTTTATTCCCTATTAATAACATTGGGATCACTGACTCTCCTATATATTTATCTTTATTCCCTATTAATAACATTAGGATCACTGACCTTCCTATATATTTATCTTTATTCCCTATTAATAACATTGGGATCACTGACCTTCCTATATATTTATCTTTATTCCCTATTAATAACATTGGGATCAACCATCATATTTACCAACCAGGCCAGTAAAATCCCGACCAGGTGGCAACCCTAACTGTAGAAGTGCCTGGAGAAACTATATGTTGGACTCCGTGATTTATGAGGGTCCCAGTCCCCATTTTAGGAAAGACACTTTGGTTTGCCACAGTAAAATAACCCTATAAATGCCCTTCTGGCTGAGCATAAGAACTTCCCCCAGTGGCTGCTGGGACAGCGACATATGATAAGCGCCATCAGGAGAAAACGAGCCCGTTGTGCAAACATTATAATATGTAGACAAACTCATTACCCCCGTTAATGGGCTCGGGAGGGATGTGACCTCAGAAAACTCCTGGGATAATGTGATAATCTCCTCACCATAAACCTCAGCCTGATGGAAGGAACATGGGGGGGGGGGGGGGCAGGAGTGACAACATCAGCCATGAAAAGACAGAAGAAAACCAATAAAGGTTTAAAAAAGATAAACTGTGTCTTTATTGACAAACCTTCCCCCATCACAGCAGTAAAGTCTATCTAGCAAGCTGTCCAGACTCCCTTTCCTTTCATGATATCTGAAGGAGTGGGCATCTACATGAGGATCCCCCTGAGACTCAATCCATGATGTGACCAATGAGATAAGTTAAATATTTACTCTGTAGCAGCCAATCAGCAGGTAACAACACGGGGCCCCAATATACAGAGGGTCCTGCATGTAGAGACTCACAGGTGCTCGGCATATCTATGAATGACTCTCCAGCAGTGATCAAACCTAGACATCTGCAATTATTTCTACCTCCTCGTTCCCCCTACATTAGCTGCTTAGCAGTGTATTAACCTAATTGGATTATTCCAATGCACTTAATTCCTATCCAGCCCTGTGACATCTCAGGCTGAAGGCTTTCACTGCACTGGTTTAAGATGAGGGATAGGGGGTGTTTGATTTGGGCCCCGGCATTAAAGTGTATTTGTGATCATGCAACTGCTGCAGGACTACAGATCCCAGCATTCCCTGGACCCATACTGAGAGATGTAGTTCAGCAGGATCTTGAAGACTATATGATAGAAAGTCATAATGGGATATTGCTTTACAGATGTCATACTATATAGGGGCCGGAGCATGGATGGGCCCCGGGCGCTGATCAATGAATAAAAACAAGGAGACAATATTCTTCCCAGCAGGCAACGGGCCCTCCTCCTCCCAGGGCCCCAATGTGACCTCAATAGCTTTGGAATAATGAGAACAAACTGCACGTCTCCTCTCCTCAGCTTTACATATTAATGGAGAGAAAATAGCAAGTAAATCCCTGGATGGAGTAGAGGAAAATCACGCTCAGATTATTGGTGGGGGGGGGGCACTATTACAAGATGGAGATTATTCCCTTCCCACCATTGCCCCTTCCTCCCACTGAGTGGTGGTCCTGCAAACTTACACACAAATATACATTTGCAAGATGGAAGCGGTGATGCCAACATCGCTTATTAGATTTTTCCTTTGGATGTTGAGTTATTTGCCTCACTATTCTGCCCCTCAGTCACAATTCTACCTGGTTGCCTGGGTGAGTGGTGCTCGGCAACCAGAAAGCATATTATCCGGGTTATGTAGAATAATGTCTCCATCTTTTAATAAGAGAATCAGTATCAATATTTAGTATTTAGGAGTGGCGGTGAAAAGTGGAATGTGGTTAAAGAGCTGCTGCTAATCCTGCTGGGGACCAGGGCCCGTGTGGGTATGTGAGTGATCAGCTGGAAGATTTGCACCCACCAAGGAGCATGTAACGCACTTATCTAATGGGTAATCAATGAGCTGTGTGATGTGCATCTCCCATTTGCCTCTTAATGATTATTCTCGCTCACGGCTTCCTGGTGGCTGCTTAATTCAGCCTACTAATCCCTTTACTTTCCCTCTATGGTCTGTTCCACTTTATGAATATTATGCTTGAGTGTGAATGTGAGACACTGTGAGTGTGTGAGTGCTGCTTCCAGTTAAGACCAGTTGGACTGGGTATCTGTGGGCCCACCAGAATGACAAACCCCCTCTCCTAATGGACCCCTGGCCCAAATTAGTGTTCTGTGACCTCAGCCATAAAGCAGGACAGGACTGTTGCTTACAATGGGGATCAGATAGGATTTGTGCAGCCACTGGGACAGAATGTTCTGTTATACAGATAGCTAGAATCTCAGCTGCCATAAAGCAGGACAGGACTGCTGCTTACAATGGGGATCAGATAGGATCTGTGCAGCCACTGGGACAGAATGTTCTGTTATACAGATAGCTAGAATCTCAGCTGCCATAAAGCAGGACAGGACTGCTGCTTACAATGGGGATCAGATAGGATCTGTGCAGCCACTGGGACAGAATGTTCTGTTATACAGATAGCTAGAATCTCAGCTGCCATAAAGCAGGACAGGACTGCTGCTTACAATGGGGATCAGATAGGATCTGTGCAGCCACTGGGACAGAATGTTCTGTTATACAGATAGCTAGAATCTCAGCTGCCATAAAGCAGGACAGGACTGCTGCTTACAATGGGGATCAGATAGGATCTGTGCAGCCACTGGGACAGAATGTTCTGTTATACAGATAGCTAGAATCTCAGCTGCCATAAAGCAGGACAGGACTGCTGCTTACAATGGGGATCAGATAGGATCTGTGCAGTCACTTGGACAGAATGTTCTGTTATACAGATAGCTAGAATCTCAGCTGCCATAAAGCAGGGCAGGACTGCTGCTTACAATGGGGATCAGATAGGATCTGTGCAGCCACTGGGACAGAATGTTCTGTTATACAGATAGCTAGAATCTCAGCTGCCATAAAGCAGGACAGGACTGCTGCTTACAATGGGGATCAGATAGGATCTGTGCAGCCACTGGGACAGAATGTTCTGTTATACAGATAGCTAGAATCTCAGCTGCCATAAAGCAGGACAGGACTGCTGCTTACAATGGGGATTAGATAGGATCTGTGCAGCCACTGGGACAGAATGCTCTGTTATACAGATAGCTAGAATCTCAGCTGCCATAAAGCAGGACAGGACTGCTGCTTATAATGGGGATCAGATAGGATCTGTGCAGCCACTGGGACAGAATGCTCTGTTATACAGATAGCTAGAATCTCAGCTGCCATAAAGCAGGACAGGACTGCTGCTTACAATGGGGATCAGATAGGATCTGTGCAGCCACTGGGACAGAATGCTCTGTTATACAGATAGCTAGAATCTCAGCTGCCATAAAGCAGGACAGGACTGCTGCTTACAATGGGGATCAGATAGGATCTGTGCAGCCACTGGGACAGAATGCTCTGTTATACAGATAGCTAGGAATACTGTTTTCAATTGGTATGAGATTGGAGAGAAACATTATTATTTCATGACAATGTCCCTTTCAGTTAAATGATTTTGGTTATAAGGCAGATACAGTGTATTTGGGAGGCTTCTGAAAGCTGTTTTATGTAAGAGACTCTCCTTCCCATCACAGTAACACTCCGGGCCGGGCACTACTTGATTCTGTAGCTGCTGGTTATTTAAATGGAACGGATCCTTCAGTTCTTCATTCTCTCATTTGCCTGTGACAGGTTGTGAATAATGCAGAGCGGTTTCCCCCTGAATAACTTGCTTTGCTTTAATGTTGTCATTCGCTTTCTGCTCGGCTCTGTGCTCCCTGCTAAGCAGTTTATCTGCAAACAAGAGAGTCTGGCAATCTCCCTGGCAAGAACAACAACACAACTTGCCCATACGGAATCTCAATAGTCCTACACTCCTCTCACCATCCCCACTTCCAATACTGGGGCATCTTAGGCCACTCCTCCTATAAACTTCTCAATAATCCTTGCTCTTTCCAAGCTCTGGACTTTCCTGAGACAGTTGGGAAGTCAGAAGCTCCGGTGCAGTTAACCCCATGCCAGTGGGGCTGATTTATATATTGGGCTCTAAGTGCAAATAATGACATTGAAATGCAGGGGGAGGGTCTCAGACTTCCAGCGTAATAAAGTGTTACAAAATATGGCATTGCATTGGCATCAAATGGGCATCAATATGGGCAGGGCATGCCGTACAATTGGCTCATATAAATAGGATTCAGCAGGGCAGCCATCAGGGGGGTACAGGGGGGAGAGTTGTAGGGGGCCCCGAGGGTAAGGGGGGCCCCGGCCATGCCACACTTACTTGATTAGCCCTGGCCACCAATTTTCTCATAATTTGGGGAGGGGGCCCTGGCCACCAATTTTCTCATGTGGGGTCCTAGCCATCATATTTTTTAATGGGGGGGGGCCCTGGCCACAAATGTTTTTTTTATGGGGGGCCCTGACCACCGATATCTTTTTATTTTTTATTAACATGTAGGAACCCTAGCCGCCAATATTTTTTTTGTTTTTTTACTGTGTGGTGGGGGGCTGACCTGTAGGTGGGGCTTGTGGTGGGTGCAGCCCAGGGGGCCCAGGAAATTTTGTCGTATGGGGCCCTGCGATTTCTGATGGCGGTCCTGGGATTCAGGTCCAGCATTTTCCTTGTCACCACAAAATGTAAGTTGCAATGAGAAGCTTATTTGCCCTTTTCTTTGACTGCTTTTTGACATTAGCACAATACAAAACCTCAATTTCAGGAGAGTATGGGTATGAGCCAATTGCTGTCTCCCTAGCTGGAATTAGTGTAGAGCCCCCTTATAGTGGCAAACCCAATCTATAAAAAAAAAATCTATAAATATGATAATGATTCTTAGGTTGCTGAACTGCAGCTTTTGGCTTTATGTACAGGTATTATTCTTCCCTTCCCTGCAGCACATAAAGGATCAGTCTATTGAGTGTAGCAATGGCTACACATCTCCATCTGCTGGTGAAAGGTTTTATATCAGTAGATATAGTCTCATATATTTCTATAGGGAGACTGATCTGTAGCTTGAGACAGGTCTTCTCTTCTATTATTATATGAAATATATAATGGAACGACACAGACCTGTCCCCACTCCATTATCATATATGGGTGACTCAGTCCCCACATGGAGCCTTTAGGTGGAATTAGGCCGCTGCCAGACATAAATTGTATGAGACTGGGCTGTACTGGTTTCTGTATGTTGGTGCCCAAGGGAAGCAGTCACTATATTCTGCTACTGGCACCTTGGGTGGAGGTCACATACACCCTTCATTGCCTATAGGGGTCTTGGATGGAGCAGTTGTGTCAGATCTACACACAATGATATTCAGACAAAGCAGCAAGTGAGGGCACATATAGGCACAAGTACAGTACATAGTACTGGAACCAGTGGTACAAACATGAGGCAGGTAGAAATCTAGAGCCACAACTGGATGCCCATGTGTCAGGAGCTGGAATAGCTGCACGACTGCAGTCAGACTGAAATAGCTTGTTGCTTTAATAGAAACATATGAAACAGATCCCTTTATACATTCACACATCTCTCTTCTCTACTATATCAATAATATTATAAGGGAATCCCTTTAATCAGAGGACCCCCTGCATCTTATTTGGGGCGCCCCTGCAGCACCTCCTCCCCAAGCAGAATAAAGGACGAGAGTAATGGGCGAGATCAGCCAAGTAAAAGAGCTATGAATAAATGAAGAGCTGTGTGTATTAATTCCCCGAAATCCTGAGAAATTGAAGAGGAAGAGAAAGGGGGAGAAGCAGTGAGAGAGCCAAGAGATTGTGTCGGATACGGGGAGATTGGGTGAGAGAGAGATGGAGTGAGATGGAGAGAGTGTGAGAGAGTGTGAGAGTGTGAGAGAGTGTGAGAGAGTGAGAGAGAGTGAGAGAGTGAGAGAGAGTGAGAGAGTGTGAGAGAGTGACACAGGGAAGGAGGGGGGGAGGCAGTAAAGTAGGGAGACAAGTAGTAGAATTGGGGCAGGGGGTGCAAGTAACAAGATATATGGAGAACTGGTGGGGGTTTCACCAGAGTGAGAAAATGGAAAGGGGAGACATAACAGGGAATTTACAGCACACACATAAATTAATATTATCTATAGAAAAGCAAGAGAGGCAATAGAAGAAAACAAGTACAGATACACAAATGATATACCAAGATAATAGATATGTGATAGATATATAGATGACAGACAAATAGATAGTCAGAGACACAAACAGATAGATAGTGAGAGATAGATAGATAGATAGATAGATAGATAGATAGATAGATAGATAGATAGATAGATAGATAGATAGATAGATAATCGATAGATAGATAGATAGATAGATAGATAGATAGATAGATAGATAGATAGATAGATAGATAGATAGATAGATAGATAGATAGATAGATAGATGGATGGATGGATGGATGGATGGATAGATAGATAGATAGATAGATAGATAGATAGATAGATAGATAGATAGATAGATAGATAGATAGATAGATAGATAATAGATAGATAGATAGATAGATAGATAGATAGATAGATAGATAGATAGATAGATAGATACTATAATGACACAAAGCAACTTGAACCCTGGAATTGAGAGCAACTCTTGTGTCTGTATTGTAACACAGGGATTGAAGTTTCACAGCAGTGGGTGTAGTGGCTCTGTGCTGTGTCTATGAAGACTTCCATTCATACATTATATATACAGTAAGTAGCAGAAATAAGTCTGAAGCAATGGGCTCAGAAGTGCTCTTGCCCCCCAGTTGTAAATGAGCCCCAAATACTGCACAATAGAGAGGTGTGTGGATGAGGTGTGTCAGGATGAGAATGTGAGAGACAGGGAGGCTGCTGTTGGGGATGGAGAGAGTGTGTGAGAGGGAATAAGAGGGGGCAGAAGGGAATGGGGAGAGATAAAGAGGGAGAAGAGCAGATAAGAGTCAGTAGGACTGGCAGGCAGAGGGCACAGAGGGGGCTGAGAGTGGCGCTGAGAAGAGAGGGGGCCGTGTGTGGGGGCAGCTCACCCTGTATATTGTGTCTGTTCTCTGCTTGAGCTTTTATAACCCGTCCCCTGGCTGCCAGTGAATTGGGCTCTGGCTCTGGCTGCCTATAAATTTCATTTCCAAGATCTGCGCTTTCCCTGCACAATTCTGAGGCCTGTGCTGCGGTGCAGGAGTCAATGGGCAACACATTCATGTCTGGCACGAGAAATACATCTGATCCTGAATGTGGGGCAAGTGATAAGTGACTGGGGGTCCATCTGATATTGCCCATGGGGAGGAGCAAATGAGGCTGTGCTTTGTTGCATGAGAAAGAAACACACACACCTATAAATATATATATAGAACAGGGGTCCTCTTGGCACCCACCTTATTACAGTGATCACTTTGTATATACGATTTTTTGAGTGCACCTAAAACTTAGTGCAGAAAGTGGATGAAAAGAGGCAAGAAAAGGCTCAGCCCATTCACCCAAGATGTATTTGATGCACAGGTGACAGTCAGAAAGAGAAGATGGATGGGCTGGCCCATGGCACTTTGTAGCCAACTGTCACACAAGCATTTTCCTTGCAAGTGGTTCAGCATATCAGGATTGTAAGGAATATTCCAACTCACCCTGTGGGATTAAAAGGAGATGATGAAGGTACAACTTCCCACCAACATCACTGATTTCATAAGCAAATGACAAACCTCAACTATACACTGAACCGTCACATAAACACTGTTACTTATGTTTATTCAGCATTGTCCTTATTTCTTATCATTGTTCCACTTTACATAGGGAGAGAACAGCAGCTGGTACTTTACCCATCATGCCATATTTCCTCTATCTTGGCAGAATATGAAATATATGAACTTAGTAGAGGATTCTTAGGTTTGACTAAAGACCTGTAGTAGGGTCAGCAGCAGTGTTACAAGAGGGTGCCAGCACCCCCCCCAAACATACAGAAACCTACCGGGCCCCCCTGTGCCCATCGCCCCCCCCATGACATCTATAGTTAGATCACCAGGTAGGGTTGCCTCCTTTTTACAGGCAGAGGCCGAGAGTGGTGGGTGGAATCATGATATTTAAGGGTGGGCTGGTGACATCAGGGGAGGCTCAGTGATGTCATGGGATTGGGTTATGATGCAGCTACAGGAAGAAACCACTGACTAAAAAAGAGACCATTAGCTATAGGAATAAATAATAAGAAGAGGCCATTGGCTAGAGGAAGAAATCTCAGGCTAGAGGAAGAGACAATTGGCTAGAGGAAGAGACTGATGGGCCTTGTCAAGCAGAAGCTCCATTGAGGTGATGTCCTACTGGATAATGTATTTATTAGAAGGAACAATAGTCACGGGGATATCACCAATATGAGACAAATATAGTCAACTGACAACAAACATTGAGGCTGTAAGGTGGTGGTAATGTCTGTTGAGAAATTATTGGTCAGGACTATACTTAGGTAGCCAAGTAAAGTAACAGGTCATGAGTGGCTTTAGCATTAGCTTCTTCTGCATTATTTGAGGATGAATATGAACCAGTGCAACTTCATTAAAGTTGATGACCCAAAAGAGAAGATGTGGATGGCTGGTGGTTATATGTACAGATACAAAATCTTTGCCTTCATGGGCTTCATATACATCTAGCCACATTCACAATCCATAAAGTCCCACCTCCTCACTTGGGTTCATCGTTCATGTAGTTGGGACTAAAGCTAATTGGTCTGCTCAGGAGAGCAAAATGATCAGGAAACAGTGAAGATCTATAACAAACTGGAAAATAACCAAAAAAACACAACTTGACTACAAGAAAATCCATGAACCAAAACTCCCCCGAGCGACACGGAAAAAATCCTGATGAAATCTCACTCATCTCAGTCAAATCAATAGAAAATAATTAGGGGAAATGACCCCAAATACACAGGGTTGTCTTCAAATCAATATGACTGGCACAGGGGTTGGACTAAGCTCCAAAAAAGTGCCCTTAAATGAGATGTATTGTCATTACAGGCCTTTGCCATTACATTATACACGACTAAAAACAAGAAGCAATGTGTATTCACATTCATATGGGGTTCATATGACAGTATCAGGGACAGGCTCAGCAAGTGTCAGGTTTGTATATAATATTGGGGTTCAGATGACAGTATAAGAGATAGGCTCAGCCAGTGCCAGGTTTTTATATAATATTGGGGTTCATATGACAGTATCAGGGACAGGCTCAGCCAGTGCAAGGTTTTTATATAATATTGGGGTTCATATGACAGTATCAGGGACAGGCTCAGCCAGTGCCAGGTTTTTATATAATATTGGGGTTCATATGACAGTATCAGGGACAGGCTCAGCCAGTGCCAGGTTTTTATATAATATTGGGGTTCATATGACAGTATCAGGGACAGGCTCAGCCAGTGCCAGGTTTTTATATAATATTGGGGTTCATATGACAGTATCAGGGACAGGCTCAGCCAGTGCCAGGTTTGAGCATTCAGATAAAGTAGAGAGCATAGAGGCTGTGTAACTGTGTCAGCGCCAGGAGAAGAGCCGAGGAGCTCCATCTACCCAAGTGGCAGAGGAATAGCGAGTCCCCTTTACCTCTGGCTACACTCTTTCTTTCTCCCATCCTCTATTCATTTGCTCCTTTGTCTCCTCCTCTGCCTCTCCCCCCTCTCCTTCCCCTGCTGTGAGACACAGAGAGAGCGAGAGCAGCACAGACCATCATCCCTGCATCTCTTCCTCTGTCTCTCTCCCTCCTCCTCCTCCTCCTCCTCACACCTGTTCCTTCCCCTTCTCTCTGTCTCTCTGGCACTGCCCGACACAGTCCTGCTGGCCTCGGACTCCCCGAGGTGAGAGGTAAGACCTGAAGGGGTTAACTGACCAATGGGAAGGTGAAACAGCAAGCAAGGGGTTATTGGAATGGTTTGGGGAAATGCAACTGTCAGAAAGAGCAAAGGTTAAATGACCCTCAACAAACAGTGCCAGAGACAAGACCCCAAAGTGTAATGGTGCAAGGCTGCGCAAGTGATGCTGCATGATGCAGTTTTCCTGCAAGTTCACAGACTAATGCTCCCACCGCATGGATGTGGCACCGACCTGTAGTGCTGGGCAAGAAGGGGTGAAGAGTGCGGCACTGGGGCTGCTGGACTTCTGATGGGGGTCTCCTGGCAAGAGAAATGGTTAAGGAATAAGCTTTTGCCCAAGGGGAGGACACTGTGATGCCCTGCTCTGTGGCACCCGCATGGGATAACACAATGTGAGAGAGATGCTCAGGATTCTAGTTGGCCACTATGTAGGGCAGGGGGCAGTGATTTGCATGAAACTGACACTTTGAGCTTTTTACTATCTGTGTCCCTGGGCACCTGCTGCCCTCTCTCCTGTAACTTCAGCCCCATAACCTCTTCCTTTTGTTAATCTGTCAACCCCATTCTCTACCTTTTGTGTGAGAGGTACTTCTCTCCGATTTCATTCAGCTGTTCCCACTATTCCCTGCCAAATTATGTTCCTGCCTTCTGCCCCTGCTCCTTAATATCCTGTTACCCCTCTCTCTGTGTCATTCTTCCCTCCTACCCCATCTCTAATTCTCTTTATACCCCTCTCTCTGTGTCATTCTTCCCTCCTACCCCATCTCTAATTCTCTTTATACCCCTCTCTCTGTGTCATTCTTCCCTCCTACCCCATCCCCAATTCTCGTTACCCCTCTCTCTGTGTCATTCTTCCCTCCTACCCCATCTCTAATTCTCTTTATACCCCTCTCTCTGTGTCATTCTTCCCTCCTACCCCATCTCTAATTCTCTTTATACCCCTCTCTCTGTGTCATTCTTCCCTCCTACCCCATCTCTAATTCTCTTTATACCCCTCTCTCTGTGTCATTCTACCCTTTTAACCCATCCCTAATTCTCTTGTTACCCCTCTCTCTGTTTCATTCTTCCCTCTTACCCCATCCCTAATTCTCTTTATACCCCTCTCTCTGTGCCATTGTTTCCTCCTACCCCATCCCTAATTCTCTTATATCCCTCTCTCTGTGTCATTGTTTACTCTTTCCCCTTTCCTAAGTCTCTTTTTACCTATAGTCATTGTTTCCTCCTATCGTATCTCTAATTCTCTTGTTACCCCCCTCTCATTGTTTCCTCCTACCCCTTCCCTAATTCTCTCTCTTTCTGCCACTGTTTCCTCCTTCGCTAATTCTCATGTTACCCCAAGCTCTATGATTGTTTCTTCTTTCTTCTATCTCTAGTTGGCCTGTTGCTAACTTTTTTACCCCTTATTCCCTCACCATAGTACCACATTATTAGACTGGCCCCCTGCCTAATGTTACATTGAATTCGATTGCCTTCTTTCACCCTTATACCTGTTGCTGCCCTGGGAGGCCACAGCTAAATCCCCCATCTTGTTCTAATGGCACATTCTGTCCAGCCCTCCTGCGCTCATTTACTGGTTTCCACATTATATTTGCTTTGCCTGACTATGCACTGCCTCCTTTTCCAATGTACTTCTCTTGGGGTGACTTCAGGAAAAGTGATTTGTATCTGAACATTTAGGCTGTTGTCCACTATCTGCAGCATTTCCCACCTGATACATCATTATCTGCCCAACTGCTTAACATCATTATCTGCCCCTCTGCTTAGGATTACTGATGACGGTCCGTCGAGGAGACAAGCTTCCTATCAGCATCCAGGAGCACATGGCCATCAATGTGTGCCCAGGACCCATCAGACCCATCCAACAGATCTCAGATTACTTTCCCAGATATACACCTTGGCCAGAACGCACACCGTCCCCCACTGGGAACCCCCACAACCTCTCACCTCTGGTTATACCACCTGGTGGTGCACAAACAACAGATGACTCTGCAGATGTGGACAACTATGACTCTGATGATAGCAGTAGGTACCTTTGTGTGTAGCTGTATGTCTCAGATGGAGCATGTATGGTTAGATGCACGTGGAATAGTAAGCACACAGCAATTATTCACAGCCTGGGGCTGTCACAGAACATAGAGCACCATCTGCCCATCCACAATGGAACTCTGCTGGACACGGGCCATACAGTGAGGGGCACCAGGACTTGGAGAACAGATTTAGGCTCATGCTGGTCAATGATATCTCCCATCCTAATATTCAATCTCTCAATTCAGTGTATGTAGGCTTCTTCCATATTTCTGTTTGACCATCTTTCCTTGAAGCTTCTCCAGCATGTTTTGTCTTTGCCCTCCCCCATATTCTCTCATTTCCCCTCACTGTCTCTCCTCCTCTCTCTCCAGCTCTGGGGATGTGTCTCCTAATCAGACATATTGTTTGTAATTGTGGAGTTGTGTAGGGAGTGACGAGTTTCCGTGCGTGACTTCCCCTGGCAGTGAGACTTCTTACAATGGGAGGACAATTAGTAGAAGATATATATTATGAAACACATTTGCCTGTTTATCTGTATGAGTATTACTCACAGTTACTCACTATTGATCACTGCTGTATGACCTGAGCAAGAGAGCAATGCTTGTTCTGCACAATGAACTGTCAGAGCAAACAAATAAATAGTATGGCTGGGTAGTATTCATCTCTTCCCTGCAATGCAGAATTAGGCTTTCTATGCAGTCTCAGGGTACCTACTGGATGCACCAAATTCTAACCATTAATTAAGCCATTAATCTTTATTTGAGCATGCCCACAGCATAGCCCTAAGTAAAACATCAGAAACCAGCTCAGTATTCTGACATTACTTAGAGCAGAAACACCACTTGGCACAAGTTGATTATTGGCCATTTTTGAACACCACACCACTCAAAGGCTCTGCGCATGCACTGGCTATAGATCAGTCAAACTAGAGCAACCTGTCTCCTCTGAATAGTCTCTTAGACCCTTTGTGACCACCGGTTTCTGAGATGCCCAAGATCTCCTAACCCCAGCATGCTCCCTACATCAGAGATGTCCAAATGATATAAAAGATCCATCAAGTCAATAAATACTCCTAACCCCAGCATGCTCCCTACATCAGACATGTCCAAAAGATATCATAGATCCATCAAGTCAATAAATACTCCTAACCCCAGCTTGCTCACTACATCAGAGATGTCCAAACGATATCATAGATCCATCAAGTCAATAAATACTCCTAACCCCAGCATGCTCCCTACATCAGAGATGTCCAAACGATATCATAGACCCATCAATTCAATAAATACTCCTAACACCAGCATGTTCCCTACATCAGAGATGTCCAAAAGATATTATAGATCCATCAAGTCAATAAATACACCTAACCCCAGCATGTTACCTACATCAGAGATGTCCAAAAGATATCATAGATCCATCAAGTCAATAAATACTCCTAACCCCGGAATGTTCCCTATATCCCTTCACCCAGGGGCCAAAAGCTCCCTCAACTTCTGACAAAAACCTCCTCTTGCATGCCCAATAGCACATGCAACCCCAGCCTCATTCACTAATTATTTTAATACTCCTCAGGCTTAGTAACACTGCCCCTCAAATAATATTAACCCAATTCCAAACCAGGCACAGAGTGGCTACACGAATAAGGTGATGGTGTCAATGGGAGTCGCTTTGATGCTGCTGGGCAATCCTTGGTGGATCATACAGCAAAGTCCTCTTCCCTGAGAAAGTCCTCTTAGCCCGACCTAGTTTTCCAATGGACTGTACCCCTCCTGCTTCCCAAGCAACATATATGTCCAACGTATTGACTAATCAGCCGGATCTTCAGCCATATATAGGTCTGGTCAACCAACATATGATCCAATCCCCCTCGGCTATTAGGCAGCCAATTTAACTCGACTTCTGACTGATTCGTTGTTTCTCACTTGACACTGTCTAAATACAACTCAATATTCAGTGAAGGTCACTAGATATGGACCATCACTGAACTCTCTAAAATTTACCCTCCTTTGACCCTAACTATGTCACTCATCATTTAAATCTCACTGTATTTGACTTCTCTCAATTTGGTTCTTACTGGACTCTCCAAATTTGATTTCACTGCATGTCACTCTCATCAGAATCTTATATTGTCTAAATGTGACTGTCACTGGGCTTCCTGAATGGGGCTGTCTGTATGTGACAGTCTGTAAATGTGACACTCAGTGGAAGTGACTCTCAGTGGAGGTGATGCTCATGAGATGTGACTTTTACACAAAGACCCTGTAAAGTGCCCACAATATTGATGCTGGCGAGGTCCCTGCTGTGCCTAAACACTGAGAGGGAAGGGGCTGCTGAATGCACACAAGCTGCCAGGCTTAGTAAAGAGGGGGGAGGAGAGGAACAGAAGGGAAATAAAATGAGTCAAAATAATGATGTGTGTATAAAAAACAAACAGAAAAATAAGGAGGTGCCAAATGAGAGTGAGCGGATATAGAGCAGGGCACAAACAGGCACAGCGGGAGGGTAAGAGAAATCCGTCTAATGCTGTACGTGTATGTACTGTCTGATAGATCCCAGGTAAAGGAATGAGAGCAAATTACTATACACAGGAACACTGGCTGCGCTGGGGAAACGTGAGATGGGAAACATTCCACAGCATTAAATACATTGTATTCATTCTTCAGTCCCCAGGGGCCCCCTGTTACAAGGATCTGACTATGATAATATGAGAGCTCTCACCCTGCTGACACCTTCTGCTTGTCTGGCCAAGCAATTTGTCTGCCTGTATTGGATTCCCTGGGAGATGTCTGCTGAGTATGTTATTGCTTGTTCATTGTGGGCTTGTGCCCTGCCCTCCTACACTCATAAATTATGGTGGTGCAACAGTAACATTACAGTAACTCATTCTGCTAAACTGTTTGTCTTAAATCCACAGCCTCTACCACTTCTCACTGCTTACCAGGGGGTTCTAAGTACCCCCTACATCAAATGATAAGGATATTAGAAGTCACTGAGGGGTTCCGCGACCATAAAAAGGCACAAGGCTGCAGCCTGAGTTATACAGGGAACTCTGAGTATCACTCATGTATTATAAGGGATAATGTACCCCCTACTGTAAATGATAAGGATATTAGAAGTCACTGAGGGGTTGTTCTGTGACCATATAAAGGCACAAGGCTGCAGGCTGAGTTATACAGGGAACTCTGAGTATCACTCATGTATTATAAGGGATAATGTACCCCCTACTGTAAATGATAAGGATATTAGAAGTCACTGAGGGGTTGTTCTGTGACCATATAAAGGCACAAGGCTGCAGGCTGAGTTATACAGGGAACTCTGAGTATCACTCATGTATTATAAGGGATAATGTGCCCCCTACTGTAAATGATAAGGATATTAGAAGTCACTGAGGGGTTGTTCTGTGACCATATAAAGGCACAAGGCTGCAGGCTGAGTTATACAGGGAACTCTGAGTATCACTCATGTATTATAAGGGATAATGTACCCCCTACTGTAAATGATAAGGATATTAGAAGTCACTGAGGGGTTGTTCTGTGACCATATAAAGGCACAAGGCTGCAGGCTGAGTTATACAGGGAACTCTGAGTATCACTCATGTATTATAAGGGATAATGTAACCCCTACTGTAAATAACGATATTAAAATGACTGATATTTTTTTGACTATACTGTATAAAGGCATAAGACTGAAGGTCAAGTTTTTTATATATATATTTATATATATATATCTGGCGGCCTCTCCTTATTGGCTCATTATAGCTGCAAAATAAAACCAGTTACCCAGTAGTAACCTACAGTATGTCATTTGTTTTGGCTACTAGAAGTGACATCTGATTGGTTGGTATGAGTAACTGCACCAGCGTCTATGTCATTGTTAAATGATTAATTCAAGTTATATGGCCTCATAATGAGTCTGTAGTTCCATATTGACCCAAATGGCTCCTCTGTGGGCCAATGATATTAGCAACTATGGAAAGGGCACAGGAAGGTACAGACACCCCTGGCTCTCCCACTCAAGGGCCAATCACAATAAACAACAGCAGATTGGGACTGGGGGGTTTCTGGGATTCTCTGGGGAGTTGGAGATGCCACACTGAGTGAAATTGCCTTAAGGCTTTAATCCCCAGGGCCCTGGGCTTGTGTGAAACTGTCAGCCAGTCACTGGGGAGAGACTGATCCCTGGCAGAGAGAGTGTTGCCCTTATCTTCAAATGAAAAGCAGTAATTAACTATCTCTGATTGGATACGGCGAGCGGATTGGATTGTGCTTCCAGGAATAGGAGATAAGGGAGTTTAGCTTATAACACACCACTCAGAATAATTCATTTAGCCCCCCCCCCCCGTGTGGCCAAGGATCCAAAGCAGAAATATATACGGGAGAATATTTATTGATGGCGCATAATTAAAATGCACCACTTCATAAAAATATATCTCAGGGCGTCGGTATGGAAATATAAATATGTAAGAATGTGTCTCAAAGGCAAAGTAAACACTATTTATAATTCAGGAAAATCTCTTTATGGCTGGGAAATGATCAATATAATATGTATACAAATGAATCAAGTTGTAATTGATAAATATATGAATAAATCTGTTTTGTGAATATAAACTTGCATCCAACTGGCTCATGCTGTATGTCTCCGACCAAGGCCACTGATGTTGTCTATCAGAGAACAACTGCATGAGTCACTCGGGGCTTGTGACAATACATCAATAGAAGTGGAATTTACTGTTGATTTCCAATAGACAAAGACATGGCAGTGTGTAAGGCTCTCAGGGCCAAAGAATGTGACAGTGTATGGATCTGAGTATGTACAGAAAGAACAAAGGGAATGTATTATTTATGTAGAGGGTATGGCTTAGGCAAAGAAAAACCCATATTATTCAAGGACAATAAACAGAGGAGTATATACATGAATAAATAGGTTACATGATTTCTCATTTAGGGGACATGTATTGTAATCCAGCCGCAAGCAGAGTCATGTAATTATATGTGTGGAGCTCCCCCTCCCTGTCACTCAGACCAAGAGCCCAGCAAGATGAATAGAGTCTGAATAACACCGAACAAAAGCACAACTGCAACAAACCCTGACTTTCCCGAAAGTCTGTCTCTCCTCCTTCCATTGTAGAGACGCCCGACGGGGAAAAGACAGGGGTCACTGGCCCGGGTTCCATATATAAGTGTGTGTGAGAAGAAGCGAGAAGAATGATTAATGCACCAAAAACAAACATTAAAGCAGCATTTACAGTAGCAGTGGGATAATATAGTGTGACTTTGGGACTGTGGGATAGCAGGTATAGTAGGAGAGATGGTACCTATAGTAACAGTGGATAATAGTCTCTGGGAAGGGAGTGTGACTGTGGGATAGCAGGTATAGTAGGGAGAGATGGTGCCTATAGTAACAGTGGATAATATTCTCTGGGAAGGGAGTGTGACTGTGGGATAGCAGGTATAGTAGGGAGAGATGGTGCCTATAGTAACAGTGGATAATAGTCTCTGGGAAGGGAATGTGACTGTGGATAGCAGGTATAGTAGGGAGAGATGGTGCCTATAGTAACAGTGGATAATAGTCTCTGGGAAGGGAGTGTGACTGTGGGATAGCAGGTATAGTAGGGAGAGATGGTGTCTATAGTAACAGTGGATAATAGTCTCTGGGAAGGGAGTGTGACTGTGGGATAGCAGGTATAGTAGGGAGAGATGGTGTCTATAGTAACAGTGGATAATAGTCTCTGGGAAGGGAGTGTGACTGTGGGATAGCAGGTATAGTAGGGAGAGATGGTGTCTAGAGTAACAGTGGATAATAGTCTCTGGGAAGGGAGTGTGACTGTGGGATAGCAGGTATAGTAGGGAGAGATGATGCCTATAGTAACAGTGGATAATATTCTCTTGGAAGGGAGTGTGACTGTGGGATAGCAGGTATAGTAGGGAGAGATGGTGTCTATAGTAACAGTGGATAATAGTCTCTGGGAAGGGAGTGTGACTGTGGGATAACAGGTATTGTAGGGAGAGATGGTGCCTATAGTAACAGTGGACAGGGCCGCCATTAGAAATCACGGGGCCCCGTACAACAAAATTTTTGGGGCCCCCTGGGCCCCGCCCACACTGACGACCAAGCTCCACCCCATTTCCCGCCCACTCCACATCGCAGTTAAAAGACCACACAGACATCAGCGCTAAAAAAGTAACCCCCCCCCACACAAGTTGTAAAAAGCTATTGATGGTCAGGGCCCCCTTATAAAAAATTGGGGCCCCAAAAAAAAAAAATTAAAATTTTTTTTTTTTAAAAAAAACATTGGTGGCAGGGGCCCCCTTATAAGTTAAAAAAAACTTGGGGCCCCAACAAAAAAAATGTAAAAAAAACTAAAAAATAAACAAACATTGGTGGCAGGGGCCCCCTTATAAGTTAAAAACAAATTGGAGCCCCAAAAAAAAATTTGAAAAAAAAAAAAACTGGTGGCAGGGGCCCCCTTACAAGTTAAAAACAAATTGGGGCCCCAAAACAAATTTAAAAAAAAAAAAAAATTGTTTTGAAAAAAAAAAAAAAACATTGGCGGCAGGGGCCCCCTTACAAGTTAAAAACAAATTGGGGCCCCAAAAAAAAATTAAACAAAAAAACATGTTTTAAAAAAAAAGATTGGTTGCAGGGGCCTATAGAATATTAAAATAATACATTGGTGGCCAGGAGATTAAAAAAAAAAAAAATACACAAACTGCTGTTCAGTAGAATTGAACTCACGGCTTCAGTACTTCAACTTCACCTCCTTTCGTGACTTCGGGTCTTTTCACTGCTTCAGGACTTCGGCTTCGGCTGTTTTTGTGACTTCGGGTCTTTTCGGCGCTTCGGCTTCGGCTTTTCGGCACTTCCGCATTCGGCAGCACAGAGGCAAGACGTACGGCTCGGGCGCTCGTAAGGGGGGCTCGGATCTTCAAAAAATGCAGCGCTGCCGGGCCCCCCTTCATGCCCGGGCCCGGTACGCTTGTCCCCCCTGTCCCCCCCTGATGGCGGCCCTGACAGTGGATAATAGTCTCTGGGAAGGGAGTGTGACTGTGGGATAGCAGGTATAGTAGGGAGAGATGGTGCCTATAGTAACAGTGGATAATAGTCTCTGGGAAGGGAGTGTGACTGTGGGATAGCAGGTATAGTAGGGAGAGATGGTGTCTATAGTAACAGTGGGATAATAGTCTCTGGGAAGGGAGTGTGACTGTGGGATAGCAGGTATAGTAGGGAGAGATGGTGTCTATAGTAACAGTGGATAATAGTCTCTGGGAAGGGAGTGTGACTGTGGGATAACAGGTATAGTAGGGAGAGATGGTGCCTATAGTAACAGTGGGATAATAGTCTCTGGGAAGGGAGTGTGACTGTGGGATAGCAGGTATAGTAGGGAGAGATGGTGCCTATAGTAACAGTGGATAATAGTCTCTGGGAAGGGAGTGTGACTGTGGGATAGCAGGTATAGTAGGGAGAGATGGTGCCTATAGTAACAGTGGGATAATAGTCTCTGGGAAGGGAGTGTGACTGTGGGATAGCAGGTATAGTAGGGAGAGATGGTGCCTATAGTAACAGTGGATAATAGTCTCTGGGAAGGGAGTGTGACTGTGGGATAGCAGGTATAGTAGGGAGAGATGGTGCCTATAGTAACAGTGGATAATAGTCTCTGGGAAGGGAGTGTGACTGTGGGATAACAGGTATAGTAGGGAGAGATGGTGCCTATAGTAACAATGGGGATAATAGTAGAGAGATAGTAGTAGTGAGATAATTGTTGTTGCCAGCTTACAAAGCTTGTTGTTGGTTGTCAGGACTGTAGGGGGTGACTGAGATGAGTGTAGCTAAAGTGCTAAAGATTGCAGTTTATATAAAATACTAGCAGTCAGTATAGACCCTACATGTGACCTGGTTCAGTAGAATTGGGCAGTGGGAGGGCACAGAAGAGTTGCTGAGACCTGTGTGCCAGTTGTTTAGATCATTAAGATATATGAAGTAAGTAGTAACTACATTTAGTGGTGTGGTTTCCCTTTCATGTGGGAAATGCTTCTGTGTCACATGAAGTCAATATTAAAGGGTAGAAGTTACTGGAAACTAATTGTGACAATTCCCTGGAGGGAAAGAGCCGCGGTGCAGCTTGAACTTCCCCCAGAATATTGATTTATACAAAGGTAAATGTAATAGGCCTTCAGTTTGAGAAATCCTGAATGGCCACACGGGTGTTGTAGATATAACTACGACTCAAATGATGACCATTTGGGGTGCTATTGCTATCCCTATATTTCTACTGATGGCAACTTGGGGTGCAGTTAATATAAATAATTCAGCCGCTTGGGGTGTTGTTGGCAAACCTGTGTTTACAATGAAGTTGACATAACTGTGTCTATACCGATGGCCACTGGGGGTGCTGTTGATATGACCTTGTCTTTAGAGGAGACATATAGGATCAATGAAAAAACCCTAATTGTGTAGGCAATTATAAGTAATATATGGTGTTGCTTTTACATGGGGCTAAACATTATTATTATCTTTAAAAATAGCCCCTTTATTGGAGCTCCCTATAGATGTTCTCTGGTCCCTGTCTGTGTTTCAAATGAGGGGTGGGCGTGTCCTAACGGTCCCTGCCAGAAGCACAGTAGGAGGGGGACAGCCAATCACAGCCCTGCAGTCACACAAGCACAGACAGGCTTCAGTTCCCTATCAGGTCCTGCTAGCTGCTGATTGGTTCCTGTCCTACAGTGCAGTGAGCTGAGTGCACAGCCTGGGAATTCAGGGAGCAGCAAGTGGAAGAGAAGGGAGGGATTATTAGGGGTTTTGCAGAAATATTCAATAAATCAGCCTGAAACACTACTTTTTTAAGCACAATTCTTCTATATCTAAATGAGTATAATGCACTGGTACATTCTTATTTTTTACACTAAATGTCTGCTTTAATGATGACCATTTGGGGTGCTGCTGGAATAATTGTCTCACTAGTGATTGGCACTTGGTATAACTGTGTCAGTCCCATTAATGCTCAGGCCTGAAAATGTCAGAATGTGTCACATAATGAGGCTACAGAGGTGGGACCCCCGGGGGTGTCGGAGACACAGAAAGTGCAGGGGAAATAGTGAGGGGAGGCAAGAGAAGTGTAATGTGACTGTGACCCTGACGTGCCAATTGCTCTGACATCAGATAATCAGCCTGAGGGAGATACAGAAAAAAGCAGCATATTTTGCCCATACAAATACCATACGCACATGTAATGTTTACTTTCCCTTTATCTTGCTCTAAACATGCAGTACAACATATGTACATAGGCTCATTTGTATTTATTACTATTCACACATGTTGCCATACTGCTTCTCTCTTCAGAGAACCTATAGATACTAATAGGGGGCTGGATGAGCCAATGGCCTTTAACCTCCCTCCCTGCAACACATAACAAGGCTAGAGACATGTGACTGATCAGAAATCACCCGGGAGTGTGAATAAACTGGATAAACCTACCTCTCTGGTGTGAGTGTGTAGGTTCTGCAACATCACTCGAGAGAGCGGGGCTGTGTGACCTGGTGGGGGTCAAAGAAACTATGAAAGAGATAATTTGGGTCCTAAAAAGGGTTTTTGTGTTTCAGCGGCACTGGGAACTCTGGAATTTGATTTGTTGTACGAGCCAGAACAATGTGTCCTGCAGTGCTGCATCCTGAGAGCCAAGGTAGGTGATCTTTGTACCCCCCATTTATGACTAACTCTCCTGGGGGAAAGGAGGTCTCGCCATCAGCACAGGAGGGGTCCCTATACTATAAGAGCAAGATGGTGGGTTCTGCTGGAACTAAAGAGCCTCCCATTGGCACTGATCAAACAGCCCTTGGGGGCACATTCTGCACTTGCCCAGGAATAAATGGAATCCCTCTCCTCCCTATAATCCCTGATAGATCTGAAGCTCTCACAACATAATCCCACAGCAGGTATTGCCCATAAATCTCCCCTCTCATCTACAATATCCCCTAATCTTGTTAGTGGCACAGATCTGAGGCTGGGGGCCAATGCCAGAGAGGAGGAATAATGTGCCGGAGTCACACACTGAGACTGAGCAGCCGCCCGGGGTTTAGCCTATTATTCTTTCCTGGCTCACAATTAACCCCATTCTTTAACCCACTGCAGCCAGGCTGATGTTACACTCACTTTGTTCTGCACCCGGGGGGGGGGGCTCACTATACCTGGATTCAGCCCAATGTTGAGAATGAGGATGACTAAATGGAGAGAAGCGTCTATTAAATCTCTCTCTCTTTCTCTCTCCCTCTCTCTTCCTTTCTCTCCCTCTCTCTTTCTTTCTCTCCCTCTCTCTCTCTCCCCCTCTATCTCTCCCTCTCTCTTTCTCTCCCTATCTCCCTCTCTCACCCTCTCTTTCTCTCCCTATCTCTCTCCCCCTCTCTCTTTATCTCCCTTTCTCTCCCTCTCTCGCCCTCTCTTTCTCTCCCTATCTCTCTCCCTCCCTTTCTCTCCCTCTCTTTCTCTCCCTCTCTTTCTCTCCCTTTCTCTCTCTCTTTCTATCCCACCCCCCCCCCTCTCTCTCTCTCTCTCCCCCTCTTTCTTTCTCTAATCAAATTAAATGAGCTTTATTGGCAGGACAAAATACATTAAGCATTGCCAAAGCAGGTAGAGGGGTGAAATGGGTGGGGTTAGGGGGGGCAGTTTATGGGAATAGGGGAAAGTGGGGTCTCTCTCTCAGTCTATGACAGTCTCTCTCTCTCTCTCTCTCTCTCTCTTTCTCTCTCTCTCTCTTTCTCAGGGCCTCAAGCCGATGGATTTCAATGGTTTGGCAGATCCGTATGTGAAGATTCATCTGCTCCCTGGAGCTTGCAAGGTGATAATGGCCTATGTATATATATAAGCTCTCTGCCACCCTTCTCCAATGGGCACACACTGAGCAGCACCCACTATGGAGCACTGACACACACACACCGGTTGCACTAGACTGTTGTGTAACAGTTACCTGAGCTTAAACGGAGCTGTAGCCAATCAGAGCCCAGTTTACAGAGTGTGGACTCATTGCTCACAGTGCAAATGTCAGTACTAATTGCCAACCAGAACATGTTGCTATTCATACAGTGTATAAGCCCTGCACCTATTGTTCTGGGGTATCCAGGACAAGCCCCCCACCTGTTCCCATTATCTGTGCCTTGTTATCTCTGAGCCAGACGAGTTCTGTGAACCAGTGTTAATGTCGTTTATTGTTCCTCTGCTTTAATTACCGCTCCTTATGCCTCAATTGTGTTCTCCTTTATTGCACTGGGGGCTTGTTCCTCCTCTCCCACTACAGCAAGAATCAGTCCCCATATAGTAGTCCCTGTTATACCCCACAACCTTCTGTCTGTCTCTTTCTCTCTAATTACCTGGTGCTCTTCCCATGTCTGACTCTGCAGTCTCTGCAGCAAGCGACACCCACCAGCTCCCCTTTCTTTTTATCCTCCACTCATTACATTTCATATCTGCCCAGTGGAAAATAAAGTGGCAGCAAATAATGGGAGATGTTGATGGGAGCTGTCAGACTGTGTCTACAAGAAGGACTTATTACCTTCATTTACTGGATTTTTGGGGGACAGTTCACCCTCAGATCAGTTGTGAGATTCCTTTTTATAAGATTCCTGTACTATTTCTGGGCACAGCATAGTGTCAGGGATATTTATCTTTGAATTAAAATGATGTGTGTTCGTCTCAGCACCTTTGCATCTCTGGCCTTTTATATCCAATCCTACAGTTGACATGAATGAAGGCACCCAGCATCCCTTTTTTGGTGTGATGATACAACTATTCCTCAAAGTCATCTTGAAGCATCTACAGAGTTGCACCCACACACAAATACACCTAAAATAGTTTCCCCTTCATCTATGTTGTCAGCAGGGTGAGGAGCCTGTGACACTCCTTGTATGTAGGACAATTATGATTGGGACCCAGAACATGTGCCACGGGTAATTAGCCAGCTAAAGATTTACTAATTATGACTGGCAGAGTCCTATCCTACAGCCTCACCAGACCTGCACCAGAAGAACGACCCAAAGACTCAATAGTTGATCCCATTGGGTGGCCTGCTCCATGACTTGCCCCAGGAGTGCTTTTGCTTAAAGGGACACTGTCATGGGAAACCATGTCTTTTTCAAAACACATCAGTTAATATTGCTGCTCCAGCAGAATTCTGCACTGATATACATTTCTCAAAAGCACAAACATATTTTTTTATTGAAATCTGACATGGGGCTTGACATATTGTCAGTTTCCCAGCTGCCCCCAGTCATATGATTTGTGCTCTGATAGACTTCAGTCTCTCTTTACTGCTGTACTGCAAGTGGGAGTCATATCACCCCCCCAGCAGCCAAACAACAAAACAATGGGAAGGTAACGATAACGGCTCCCTAACACAAGATAACAGTTGCCTGGTAGATATAAGAACAGCACTCAATAGTAAAATCCATGTCCCACTGAGACCCATTCAGTTACATTGAGTAGGAGAAACAACAGGCTGCCAGAAAGCAGTTCCATCCTAAAGTGCTGTCTCTTTCTGAAATCACATGACCAGGCAAAATGACCTGAGATGCACCTACACACCAATATTACAACTAAATACACTTGCTGCTTCAGTAATGAAATTTTATATTGTAGAGTGAATTATTTGCAGTGTAATTTAGAAAGAAAACTACATAATGACAGAATCCCTATAAGCCTTTGCTGGGAGTTTCCATGAGACAGTCAGTGAGAGGATTCATTTGTCATTTGTCGGTCCCATCACAAGATCATTCTAGACTCTCTTCCTTCCAGGCCAACAAGCTAAAGACTCGAACGGTGAGGAACAGCCTGAACCCCACATGGAACGAGAGTCTGACATATTGTGGGATTACCCAAGAGGACATGGGAAAGAAGATTCTCAGGTGTGTGAACCCCTAGTTCCACCAATTGTTAACTTTTCACTGTAAAGATCCTAAAGGTGATTGGCTAAACCCCAAATATGTCACAGTCAGAGCAAAAGACATGAGCTTCTATAGTGGTAGTAGGTCAAAGTTTGGACCCATGGCTCTCCACTGGTTATTGAAGACGTGAGGATTTAGCCAAATATTACCTTTAGCCCTACTGCAACTCCATCTTGCCTTGGTATCACCAGTTTGACCTACTGACACAATCTTGACCTACTGAGTCACTTTTGAACAACTGTCTCCATATCAATCATGTTATCCTACTAATGCCATCTTGCCCAGCTTCTGACATCTGTAGGATGTAGGATATGATTATATGCAGTAGGAGCTAAAGGGATAAGTGATGTTAAATATAATAATATCTGGCCAGAAGGGATTGACCCCAGGGAAAGAGACCAGTTAATGGATGAGCCCTGCCAATCTGTATCCCGGATATGATCCAGCTAAATCCCTGGCTACACTGTAGTGACCATATTGTCTGGCCATGTGGGTGAAAACCTCTCTGATTGTTGTTCCCCTTACAGGATCTCTGTGTGCGACGAGGATAAACTGAGCCACAATGAGTTCATCGGAGAGACACGGGTTCCACTGAGACGGTTAAAGCCAGGAGAGAGGAAACACTTTAATCTGTGTCTGGAAAGGCAAATCCCTGTGAGTATCTGCACCACCAAATACCACTGATATTCACATAATAATGCAGGGATTATTTGATATATACATATACATCAGAATTACTCAAAGGATTGGGATGGGGGGGGGCGGGGGATTTAATGCAGAAGTTGTGGATCAGTACTGAGAAAGGTGAGAGCTTCTCCAGGGGGAGATCAGCACTAACAGGAGGGACATTTCCAGCAGGCAGTTAGGGATCAGCACTAATAGGAGGGACAGTTCCGGCAGGCAGTTAGGGATCAGCACTAATAGGAGGGACAGTTCCGGCAGGCAGTTAGGGATCAGCACTAATAGGAGGGACAGTTCCGGCAGGCAGTTAGGGATCAGCACTAATAGGAGGGACAGTTCCGGCAGGCGGTTAGGGATCAGCACTAATAGGAGGGACAGTTCCGGCAGGGAGTTAGGGATCAGCACTAATAGGAGGGACAGTTCCGGCAGGCAGTTAGGGATTATTATTATTATTATTAACATGTATTTATATAGCGCCAACATATTGCGTAGCACTGTAAAGTAAATGTGATTATACAACTACATCACATGAATTACATATATAGAATATATGGAGTAACAAACATCACAATCAATACAGGTACAAAAAAGTGAGGAAGGCCCTATGCATAGGCATACAGTCTAAAGGGAAGGGAGTAATACACAAGGTGTGGGAGTGGGCAAGATCGAAGTAAGTGGGTGAGAAATGTGGTACTGTATGTGGTGTTGCGTTTGGTAGTTAAGCAGAGTGAGGGTAGGCTTCTCGAAAGAAGTGCGTTTTCAGAGATTTTTTTGAAAGCAGAAAGGTTGGGAGAAAGTCGGACAGACCGTGGGAGAGAGTTCCAGAGGAGGGGTGTAGCCCTTGCAAAGTCTTGAATGTGAGCATGTGAGGAGGTAATGAGAGAAGAGTTGAGTAGCAGGTCAGTAGAGGAGAGTAGTAAGCGAGTGGGTGAGTATATAGAGATGAGTTCAGAGATGTAGGGTGGGGCAGAGTTATGAAGTGCTTTGAAAGTCAGTTGAAGTGAATTACGGATCCGCACACACTATATCTTCAAGCAGATGGGGATTGACCCCAGTTTATTGTGCAACCACAAAGATCAACGTTTCGGGGGGGTTTAACCACCCTTCATCATCCTGATGAAGGGTGGTTAAACCCCCCCGAAACGTTGATCTTTGTGGTTGCACAATAAACTGGGGTCAATCCCCATCTGCTTGAAGATATAGTGTGTGCGGATCCGTAATTCACTTCATTTGACTACAGGAACCTTGCCGGGTTCACGGAGACCCAGCACCACTGGAAGCAGAGGAGTAAATATACAGGAGTGCGGTGGTGAGAATTTTCTTATACTTTGAAAGTCAGTGTCATTAATTTGCATTTGATTCTGAAAGGTAACGGAAGCCAGTGCAGGGATTGAAAGAATGGCGAGGCAGAGGAGGAGCGGTTGCTGAGGTGTATGAGCCTCGCAGCAGTGTTCATTATGGACTGGAGAGGTGACAGTCTCTGGAGGGGGAGGCCAATTAAAAGAGAGTTACAGTAGTCTAGACGCGATATGATGAGAGAGTTAAGAATTTTGGCAGCGTCTTGGGTGATAAATGATCGTATTTTGGATATGTTCCTTAGGTGGAAGTGACATGATTTAATAAGTGACTGGATATGAGGAGTGAATGACAGGGCAGAATCTAGGATAACCCCAAGGCACCGGGCCTGGGGAGAGGGGGTGATAGTGGAATTGTTAACTATGATGGATACTTCGGGGATGCTACTGGTGTTATTTGGAGGAAAGAGAACCATTTCAGTTTTAGAGAGGTTTAATTTAAGGTAGCGTTGTGACATCCAGTTAGAGATAGCGGACAGGCAGGAGGAGACGCGAGTTAGGAGTTCTGGGTTGAGATCAGGAGATGAGAGATAGATCTGAGTATCGTCAGCATAGAGGTGGTAGTGAAAACCATACGAATTTATTAATTTGCCGAAGAAGGAAGTGTAGAGGGAGAATAGTAATGGTCCCAGGACAGAGCCTTGAGGAACTCCAACAGAAAGAGGTAGGGGAGAAGATGATACTCCATTGTAGGAGACACTGAAGGAACGATTGGTGATGTAAGAAGAGAACCAGGACAGGGCTGTGTCACGAAGGCCAAGTGACTGGAAGGACTGGAGGAGGTGAGGGGGATCTACAGTGTCAAATGCGGCTGAGAGATCAAGCAGTATTAGTAGTGAGAAATGATTGTTGGCTTTAGCGGTTAAAAGGTCATTAGTTAGTCGAGTCAGGGCAGTTTCCGTGGAGTGTTGTGGCTTAAAACCAGATTGTAGGGGGTCCAGCAGGTTATTGTCAGAGAGGAATGAGGTAAGTCGGTTGTAGACTAGGCGCTCAAGTAGTTTAGAGATGAAAGGTAGCAGAGAGATAGGTCGGAGGTTGTCAAGATTGGAGGGATCAAGAGAGGGGTTTTTCAGAATGGGGGTGACAAGAGCATGTTTTAGTTGAGAAGGAAACAGTCCAGTTGAGAGCAAAAGATCAAATAGGTGAGTTAAGGCTTTGATTAGACAAGGATTGGTACTGCGGAGAAGTTTTGAGGGAATTGGATCAAGCGGGCAGGTGGTAAGGTGAGAAGAGGCCAAAAGCTTTGAGATTCCTCATCAGTGACAGGGGTGAAGGAGCACAGGAGAGACTGGGGAGTGTGGAGGGAGGGTGGTGGAAGTTTAGGGGGGTTGAGTAGTGTAATGTCCCTTCTGATAGTGTCAGTTTTGTTTTTGAAGTGCTCAGCAATATCTTGAGCAGAGACAGATGTGCATGGAGGGGGTGGAGGAGGGGAAAGGAGAGTGTTAAAGGTGGAGAAAAGTTGTGCTGGTTTCTTAGAAAGGGAGTTAATGAGTGAAGTAAAGTATGTTTGTTTGGCTTGGAAGAGGCTGGTGTTATAGGAGCGCAGGGCAGATTTGTAGCTCCAAAAGTCTGATTCTGAACGGGATTTGCGCCAGCGACGCTCAAGTGCACGTGAATGTCTTTGGAGCGCTTTTGTATGAGCAGTATGCCAAGGTTGAAGTGGTTTGGGTCTAGAACGTTTAGTTTTTATAGGAGCAGCTCATTTAGGGCAGTGGTGAGAGGACTATAGTAGACAGAGGTAGCCACATTAGGACATGAGATGGCTGAGATATTAGAGTGAAGAGAGTCAAAGGAAGAAGAGAGATGTGACACGTCTACAGCTTGCAAGTCACGGTAAGTACGTGTTTGGGGAATAGCAGGGGGTGAGGAGGGAGTTAGTGAGAGTTGAAATGTGAGCATATTGTGATCAGAGAGGGGAAATGGTGAGTTAGTAAAATTGCTGGTTGAACAGAATCTGGTAAATATGAGATCCAGAGCATTACCATTGGAGTGAGAGGGGGAGTCTGAGCACAAAGATAAGCCTAGGGAGGAGGTTAGTGAAAGAAGTTTAGAGACAGAAGAGTTGTTAATGAGTATATTAATGTCACCTAATATGATGGATGGGATGTTAGATGAAAGAAAGTAAGGAAGCCAGGCAGCAAAGTTGTCCAGAAATTGTGCAGTTGGTCCTGGTGGTGGATATATAAGAGCAATGCAGAGTGAAACAGGAGAAAAGAGCCTAATGCAGTGAGACTCAAATGAGGAGAATGATGGAGAGGGAACAGGTGGAAGAACTTTAAAAGTAGAGCGGGGAGAGAAAAGCAAACCTACCCCACCTCCAGGTCTGTTAGCAGGTGTGGGAGTATGAGTAAGGTGTAGCCCCCATAGGACAGGGCAGCAGGTGAGGCAGTGTCAGTAGGAGAGAGACAGGTTTCAGTAAGTGCGAGTAGGTTAAAGGAATTTGCAATGAAATGGTCGTGTATAGCGGTGAGTTTGTTGCAGACAGATCTGACATTCCAGAGAGCACAGGAAAGATTAACTGGGGTTTTGGGTATAGGAGTAAGTGTTCTGTACTGTTTGAATTTGCTCCGGAGAGAAGGAGCTCGTGGCCGTGATATAACTGGGATGGGGTAAGGGCCAGGGTTTGGGGAAATGTCCCCAGCTGCCAGTAATAGGAAGGAAAGAAAGACTAAGTGAGAGTGGGATTTATAAGTCCTTGGTTTGTATGAAAAGGAGGAGTTTTGTGGAATAGCTAAACAGAGTACTTTATATACTTCATGTGTGGAGAGGGAAGGAGAGGAGAGAGGCTGAGATTTGTCTAGAACTGGGATTTGATGGAGGAGGTAGTGAAAAATGTTTTATGAAGCATGAGAGTGAGAGGAGGAGAAATACAGGATAAAGTATGTTTGGAGTAAGAAGTAACAAACTAGCAGGTACAAACAAATCTGTTTTCTTCTTATCCCAGATGGTTCACTGTTGATTGCAGGGGCATCTGGTTCAACTCTAACAGCAGGGACAGAACTAGCAAAGAGCAATGGATTAGCACTAACTAACTAACTAGCCTGTCAGGCAATTATAGATTAGAAGTACTCAGAGGAGGGAAAGTTCCAGCAGGCAGTTAGAACTAACAGGAAGGACAGTTCAGGATGGTAGTTAGGGATCAGCAATAACTGGAGGGACAGTTCCGACAGGTAGTTAGGGATTAGAACTAACAGGAGGGACAGTCCAGGCAGACAGGTAGAGATTAGAACTAACTGAATGGACAATTCCTAAATGAAGTGGGGATCAGCACTGAGAGGAGGGACAGTTCAGGAAGATAGGGATTAGAACTAACCGGAGGGACGGTTCAGGAAGATATTTAGGGATTAGAACTAACCGGAGGGACAGTTCTAGCAGGGGTTTGGATTTCAGCTCAAATGTAAATATGAAGAATGGTCCAACTATATCATCAAATAATCTCATTAAACTGTACAGAAAACTATAAATAACTAAAGGCAACAGCAATTACCTGCTATTTAGTTTTTCCATACCTACTCATAAATGTCTAATCTTCTTTCTCTGTCTCTGCTGATATGATGTCTCTCAGCTGGCCTCACCCTCCTCCATGACAGCAGCTCTCCGTGGTATATCCTGTTATCTAAAAGAGGTGAGAAGGATCCTTAGGGATCATAGTTACATTTTTGTCTGTTTGATAGGTTAGTCCTCTTGGGGTGAAACCAAGGCCCATTTTCCTGAAACCCACTAAAACCTGCCCTTGGGTAGGTGAATAGAATCGGCTAAACCCCCACCCTCCACTTTGCAAGGTACATGGCTCCAGGACTGTGCTTAGTTCTCATGAGATGCTTTCTTCTCTCCTATGGTCTGCCATGGGGTGCGCCTCAAATACAATTTAATGAGCTCCCATTCCATTTGTCTCTGTGGATCAGGGGAAGCATGTAGAAGAATTAATTTACCAGTTTATCATATTCAGGCCACTGACACCTGCCTGACAATAGGAAAGAGAACAGCCATAGGGAGTACAGCGCTCTAGTGGTGGAACTAGATATTACTGGGCCCCAGAGCAAATTCATTTTAGAGCTCAAACATATCCAGAGGTTGTCCTGTTTTACCAATATATATTGAAATTGCTCATTATTTAGGGCCTCATGGGGCCCCCTATACCTCCTGGGCCCCCTGCAGCCGCGGAGCCTGCATCCTCTGTAGTAAAGGGAGGGGGCTCTAGTGCAAATTAACCCAAGTGTCATGTTAAGTACATTTAACTACATTTTACTGACATGTTCTGGCGCACATTTTATAGAAAAAATATCATTTTCTTAAAGCAGAACAAGACTACATGATATATTTACATACACATTCATTGAAATTACTAGATGTCGTCCCTCTCTTCTTCTTAATATTTATCCATATACATTTCCAACTTTTTTAATCCTCTGTTTTCTGACTATGTGGTCCCAGAGGCAGGGCCCATAACTGTCATCTCTCTTTAATCTAATATCTAATAATACCCTAATGAGCTCTGCTTTGTCTCATGAGCTGCCACTGACTGACTGTTTCGCCTGCTCTTTCCTCCTCGGCTCATTAGCCTCTTTCTCTCTGTCTCGCTTTCCCCTTCATTTGTGGCACCTACATGGTACAGTCCCACCTCCCCCCAGTCCCTGTGATGTGACATTTCTCTGGATTTTCCTATTTTTATTCCCTGCGCTTGCTTACCTCCTGCGGGGGCTGCAATGAGAGACTGGGAGAGGGGGCAGGGATAGGGGGGATTATGGAGAAATTGAATTCATTCAACCTGCTCCCGGCTATTGCCATTTTCTTTGCAACAGGCGCAACTCAAAATGTCTTTATTTTATTTTATTCCCAGCATCCTATAATAATCCCAATTCTTCTCTGCACTCCCAGCATCCTATACTAATCCAAATTCTTCTCTGCATTCCTTACATCCTATACTAATCCCAATTCTTCTCTGCACTCCCAGCATCCTGTACCAATCCAAACTCCTCTCTTCACTCCTATAATAATTCCAATTCTTATCTGCACTCCCACCAGTATCCTATACTGATCCCAACTCCTCTTTTCACTCCCAGCATCCTATGCTGATCATAATTCTTCTCTGCACTCCCAGCATCCGATACTAATCTGATTTCTTCTCTGCACTCCCAGCATCCTGTACTAATCCCAATTCTTCTCTGCACTCCCAGCATCCTATTTTAATCCCAATTCTTCTCTGCACTCCCAGCATCCTATTTTAATCCCAATTCTTTTCTGCACTCCCAGCATCCTGTACTAATCCCAATTCTTATCTGCACTCCCAGTATCCTATACTAATCTCAATTCTTCTCTGCACTCCCAGTATCCTATTTTAATCCCAATTCTTCTCTGCACTCCCAGTATCCTATACTAATCCCAATTCTTCTCTGCACTCCCAGTATCCTATACTAATCCCAATTCTTCTCTGCACTCCCAGTATCCTATACTAATCCCAATTCTTCTCTGCACTCCCAGTATCCTATACTAATCTCAATTCTTCTCTGCACTCCCAGTATCCTATTTTAATCCCAATTCTTCTCTGCACTTCCAGTATACTATACTATCCTAATTATTTTCTGCACTCCCAGTATCCTGTACTAATCCCAATTATTTTCTGCACTCTCAGTATCCTGTACTAATCCCAATTCTTCTCTGCACTCTCAGTATCCTATACCAATCTCATTTCTTCTCTGCACTCCCAGCATCCTGTACTAATCCCAATTCTTTGCACTCCCAGCATCCTATATTAATCCTAATTCTTCTCTTTACTCCCAGCATTCTGTACTAATCCCAATTCTTTTCTGCACTCCCAGCATCCTGTATTAACTAATGCTCTTTGTCCCTAGTTGGAGCGGTGCCAGGAGTGGGAGCTGGAGGAGAGGGGTCGCATCTTTCTTGCACTCACATACAACACTGAGCGTGGAGGACTAGTGGTGGGAATAATGCGCTGTGCTCATCTCGCTGCAATGGATGTAAATGGATTCTCAGACCCTTACGTGAAAACGTGAGTAATATGGAGATATTTCGGGTCCTGGAGCTGTTCCCCTGCTTGTTATTTGGTGCCTGGCTGATACATGGGATGGGAGTGGCACACAGAGTGACAAATAGGGCATTACTATAGCCACACACACAAAGACAAGGCTGGAGTGAGTAGCCCATCAGTGCATTGGAATGTGCAGCAATTCCAGTAGGAACCTTCTTCTGAGTAGCAATTATGTTAGGGTTCTACATGAAAGAATCTAGAGGGATCCCACCCCTCTAACCATTGGCTGGAATACAAATGGAAATCCTACTGACCAATCACTTATTACTTTTCTCCAGCGAAACTCTTGCATTCCCGGTATCTGGGGGTGTACTTTTGGTTAGCACTTTTCCAAGAGGTGTTATTTGGGGCATAGAAACACAATAACACTTCACTGGTTTTTAGTATGCTTTTAGGTGTTTATTATCTTGCCCTTCAGTGTCAGAAGTTCCGCATCACCAACCTCACCCTCCCCTCCTCTTAATCACATGTACACAATGTGCTAAATGTGGAGGAGATGTGTTAATTCATTCTTTTGTGGTACAGGGCTGTTTATAGTCACTTGCTGGAAAGGCTTTAGAAGTGATATGAAACACAGGGTAATAGATTAATATAGATGTTATCCTCCTGGAAATCAACAATATGAATCACAATACTTACTACACACACACACAGGGGGGCACTCAGTGCAACATGGCACTGTGTTTCATGTGGTCTTAGACACTCAGATTTATAGTTAAATGAGAAAGGGAGCTGGATATAAGTAATGGAGAGAGTAGGGCAAGATGGATATGGTAGGCCAAGATAATGACAGTAGGCCAAGATAGAGGTAGTAGTGCAAGATAATCACAGTAGGGCAAGATGAAAACCGAAGGACAAGATGGAGAAAGTAGACCAAGATGAAGGTGGTACAGCTAGATAATCACAATAGGGCCAGATGGAAACAGAAGGACAAGATGGAGAAAGTACACCAAGATAAAGGTGGTAGAGCTATATAATCACAGTAGGGCAATATGGAAACAGAAGGACAAGATGGAAAAAATAGACCAAGATAAAGGTGTTAAGCCATATAATCACAATTGGGCAAGATGGAAACAGAAGGACAAGATGGAGAAAGTAGACCAAGATGAAGGTGGTAGAGCTAGATAATAACAATAGGGCAAGATGGAAACAGAAGGACAAGATGGAGACAGTAGGTCAAGATGACAGTGGTAGCACAAAACAATCACAGTAGGGCAAGATGGAAACAGAAGGATAAGATGGAAACAGAAGGACAAGATGGAGTCTTTGTAGGCCACAATAGAAATAGCAGGCCAAGATAAAGATAGTAGGCCAAAATAAAGATACTAGGGCAAGAAAGATACAGTAGGCCAATATCAAGGTGTTATAGCTAGATAATCACAGTAGGGCAAGATAGACACAGAAGGACAAGATGGGAGACAGTCGGACAAGAAGGAGACAGTATGACAAGATGGAGACAGTAGGACAAGATGCAGACAGTAGGACAATATGGAGACAGTAAGACAAGATGTAGCCAGTAGTCCAAAATAAAGATAGTAGGGCAAGATGGATTTGGTAGAGATAGATAATCATGACAGTAGAGCAAGATGGAAACAGAAGATAAATTAATCTTCTTAATTTCTCCATCTTGCCCTACTGTCAAGATGTTGACAGTAGGGCAAGATGGCAATAGCAACAGTCTTGCTTAGATATTGAACTTGACATGCCCAACGCTATATAAAGGAATGGTAAAAATGTTTTACCCCAACCCCACAACTACTACAGATCCTGTACTAAGCCTGTATCTGAGCTGGGACTAGACATGTGAATAGAAACAGCAGCACATTATTATAGAGACTGTGACCCATCAGTCTGTGTTTATATGAATGTAATTCTAGCCATTGAAAAGCCATTTGCCACTTACATGCAACATGAAAGCACACATGTAGATAAATCAACGTGTTTCGTGTCTGCTCGGCAGTCTTCTGTCCCTCAGGGAGATCTGACCTATTTGTATCTCGTGCAGAGGGGACAATATCATGAAGTCCATCCTGGATCCCTGGGGAAAGCAGTACAGGAAAGCAGATGTGCACAGAAATAAACAAACAGCAGAGCTGCTGATGGGGGTCTCCAGAGATTGGATTCCTGTAGGGGTGGGGTGGAAAAGCAAGGGGTCATAGTTGTATCTGAGCAACTGCCAACAGCCCTGTCCTTATTGTAATGGGTATACTGTAGAATCATCCTAGGAAACTCTATACTGTAAATGAAGATATTCGGGGATGTGGATGTATCAGCTGACCATCAGTGTTTAAGTCAAGTTTGGTTCCCCGCCTGGCTATGTATCTAATGGCTGACCTTATGTTTTGCAGGTATCTAAAGCCAGATGTTGAGAAGAAATCAAAGCACAAGACAGTAGTCAAGAAGAAGACTCTGAACCCAGAGTTTAATGAGGTAAGAGAATAGGGATGCCCCAAATCCGGGATTCGGTTCGGGATTTGGCAAGGATTCAGCCTTTTTAAGCAGGATTCGGATTCAGCCGAATTGTTCTGCCTGGCCCGAACCAAATCCTAATTTGCATATGCAAATTAGGGACTGGGGAGGGAAATTGTGTGACTTTTTGTCACAAAACAAGGAAGTAAAAAAATGTTTTCCCCTTCCCACCCCTAACTTCCATATGCAAATTAGGGTTCGGATTCGGCCAAATCTTTTGTGAAGGATTTGGGGTTTCGGCCGAATCCAAAATAGTGGATTCAGTGCATCCCTATAAGAGAATAATGAAGCAGTGGATGGGTCCATTAGGGAAATATCTGACAAATATGGGTTATAGATCAAAGGAATCAGCAGTGTGTTGGTGGTAGGGTGGGGGGATATTTTGTATATTATTATATTTTGTATATTGCTACCGTATATCCCAGAGAATAAAGGCAATATGGCGGTCATTGCTACAGGGGCGGGAATAAAGAATGCGCCTTTGTCATTGGTTAGGAGTTCTTCTATAACATCAGCCAACTGGAGCTGCAGAAGAGGAGTCTGGAAGTCACGGTGTGGGACTACGACCTTGGGAAATCCAACGACTTTATAGGTGAATTTCTTGGTTTGCTTGGTTAGCCTTTACTCACCTGTTCAGATCAAATCAGCCAATAGTAGGGGTCCCTGTTACTGAGCGGGGACTTAAAATATAAAGTGCTTTATAGCATGACACATAAGGGACACATTTCTGCAAGGGCCCCAAAGTTCAAGGCACCATGGACTGGACCAATCACATTAATTGAATATGATACCCCTGCAGCCATGTGAAGGTGCTGATTTGGGATGGCTCCCCCATTTACATAGACTGCCCCCAGATGCATTTGTGTTAAATATCCAGGATAACAGGTTCCTGGCCCTGTAGAGAGAGCGGTGCAATCACACGTCTAATCTCCAGAGTCGGCAGAACCTGAGCACTGACCTAACATGAATAGAAAGTGGCACCTGTGCCCGTAGCTGACAGCTGAGCCCTCGGGGGAGGGACTTGTATAATATATAATGAGAGTAAATTGCATTTCTACAGCCTGTGTTACTGAATTATTACTAACCGTCTCACCCTTCCCTGTCTCTTGCCCCACAGGGGGTGTGACCTTTGGGATGAGCTCCAAGGGCGAGTGTTTAAAGCACTGGACGGACTGTCTCTCTTCTCCCAATAAAAGAACTGAACACTGGCACACGCTAACCAATGAGCTTCCAGGATCCACTTATGCTGACTGAGCAAGCCTCCAACGGATTGGAGAAAAGAGCTAAGGAACAACCAATAAGAAACAGGAAGGGGCAGAGATGACCCACACTCACCCACATCACCAAAAACATATTCAGAATTTGGGATCATCACCTCGTCCCGGTGCCAGAGACCCAATATGGCTATTTAATCCTCCTTTCTCCTTCCATACACGACACCAACATACATCTCTACTCCTGATCCCTGGAGGCCATTTTGTATTTTTACATGGACATCTCAGGCGACACAACTCATCTTGTCTCCACATTATCCCTCTCTCTCTATCCTCTGGGATCCTCGCTGCTTAACAAGCCTATTATGGGTAATCTGGGCTTACTATTAACTGTACAGCCATGTCATAAGTCCTGCTGGCTTGATGTCTGTCCATCCTTCCCACTGTAACTGGAGTACAAGTCCCAGCGTCCCTCCTGGGAGTTGTAGCCTAACAGGTGGGGCCACAGGACTGGGGCCCTTAGACAGAGCCAGTTCCTCAGGGCTGGATCCTCCTTAATAACCAGTCTACCAACAACCAACGCAGCGTATGTTCCTCGGGCACCTTGCACTTACTTCTACAGGCCGAGCCCTGATAGGCTCATTATACAGGGGGCTCAGGGGGACTTGTAGTCACCATCACAAGATAATTGTGGTATTCAGAGTCTGTCTTACCCCCTGTAAGTTTTCCATTTGGGATATAGCCATACCAGGCAGCCTACAGCTGGGATAAGAGGAAACCTTCTGCACTCAAGCTGTGGCACGACTTCAACTCCCAGCATGCTGACTACCAGAGCATGTAGGGGGAGCTGTAGCTTCTCAACAGCTGGAGCCCTGAAGGTTGCCTGTCCCTGCCCTACAAAACATAAGAGGGAAGAGTAACAGGAGTAAAATTTGCTCCAAGCTTAATAACCATTGCAACCAATCAGATTTAAGCAAATTCTATATGCTCATTGGCTGCAATGAGTTGAGTTGCAAGAGCTCATAGACTGATACGGGGCAAGGGGCAAACTGCAGAGCGCCATGTTTTTTTGCCCCTATCAAACCGAACTCTGCTCCATTACATGCACCCGTGAGAGCAGACTGACTAGTTAGTAGTTAGTATTATAAACCAGCTTCAACCACTTTCCCCTACTCTGTGGTGCGTCCCGGAGCCTTCTGAAAACATTCCAACATTGATCTTATGCACTATGCACAGGTGCGCCCCCTACTGTGACACAGGCGGGAGTGCAAAACGCAAAATCTCTACCTTCGTTTACAATTAGTTGCAAAAAAATAAGTAACTGGGGCAACACAGTTTCAGAACTCCGCCCTTTCCAAAATGCTCATGGACTAACTATCTATGATGTGTATCCAGAAGAGCCGAATTTGTCTCTGATTTGTTAGTCATATGCTTTCCATTCATTAGTGGTCGATATATCGCTTTTGCACTTTGGCAGAAAGATACAGGTTTACTTATTTAGGGGAAAAGAAATCCAATTCACTGAATATTTCTTTGATTATAAAGATCCCCAGTGACTTATTCATGGTAGACTGTCACTACAATATTCCACACATCTATTTTGTTGCCGTTATCTGTACTTTTTCTGTATTGTATGCATTATTAATAGATTAGTGGCACCAGTCATCAGCGTGTGGTGCCCGCACGTGTGTGTATGTTACCTACTGCCAAAGCGTAAAAACATCGATTTTTATTTGTGAATAGCTCAAAAGACGTGTCATAGGGATTGGAGCTGCCTTCCTATTGAATACACAACATACAGTCACCTGATTACCCAAATCTGAAATCCATTTCTGCTGGAAAGGAAAGACAGGCGGGAGGGATGCACATATGGGGCCCCGTGGCTTTTGCTTCCTGCCTCCGTGGCGCTAACACACACACACACAAACACACACACACACACACACATACACACACACACACACAGCTATGCACATGCAACTCATTATGGGCTATGCACACACTGGACACATTCACTATTTGCACGTTTCCCCCCCCCCCCAACTGTTTTGTGACTTCTTGTTTTGTATATTTGGGGAATGTGACTTGTTTTCTATACAGGAGATGCATCGGTGCTCGAAATTTGCACGTAGGCACTGCGTTTATGCAATGTTTGTGTCTTTTTTGTAACTTTATTACTTCTATGTTATGGTTTGAATGCACTGGCCGGGGGTAGGTGGGAATTGGGACGATCACCAGCAAAGATAAGATACTCTTGGTCTTTATACACCATCCAGTCTTTAATGTTACCCCTATAATGAAAGAGAATGCAGATTTGTCAGACAGGTATTGTGATTTTCTGTAGTGTCCCAAGATATACGGAAGCATGATGTGCTGCAGGGGTCTCTAGATAAACTGTGAGGTCTTTGCAATGCTCTGGAGAGGTGTGTGTTGCATGGGTCTCGAGTTATATGGAGAGGAGTGTGATCTGCTGCAGGGTTCTTTAGTTATACAGAGAAGTGTGTGATATGCTGCAGGGTTCTTTAGTTATATGGAAAACAGTGTGATCTGCTGCAGGGTTCTTTAGTTATACAGAGAAGTGTGTGATATGCTGCAGGGCTCTCTAGTTATATGGAAAACAGTGTGATCTGCTGCAGGGTTCTTTAGTTATACAGAGAAGTGTGTGATATGCTGCAGGGCTCTCTAGTTATATGGAAAACAGTGTGATCTGCTGCAGGGTTCTTTAGTTATACAGAGAAGTGTGTGATATGCTGCAGGGCTCTCTAGTTATATGGAGAGGAGTGTGATCTGCTGCAGGGTTCTCCAGTTATACTGAGAAGTGTGTGATATGCTGCAGGGGTCCCTAGTTATATGGAAAGCAGTGTGATCTGCTGCAGGGTCCTTTAGTTATACAGAGAAGTGCATGCTATGCTGCAGGGCTCTCTAGTTATATGGAGAGGAGTGTGATCTGCTGCAGGGTTCTCCAGTTATACAGAGAAGTGTGTGATATGCTGCAGGGGTCCCTAGTTATATGGAAAGTAGTGTGATCTGCTGCAGGGTTCTTTAGTTGTACAGAGAAGTGTGAGATATGCTGCAGGGTTCTCTAGTTATATGGAAAACAGTGTGATCTGCTGCAGGGTTCTCCAGTTATACAGAGAAGTGTGTGATATGCTGCAGGGTTCTCTAGTTATATGGAAAACAGTGTGATCTGCTGCAGGGTTCTCCAGTTATACAGAGAAGTGTGTGATATGCTGCAGGGTTCTCTAGTTATATGGAAAACAGTGTGATCTGCTGCAGGGTTCTCCAGTTATACAGAGAAGTGTGTGATATGCTGCAGGGCTCTCTAGTTATATGGAAAGCAGTGTGATCTGCTGCAGGGTTCTTTAGTTATACAGAGAAGTGTGTGAAATGCTGCAGGGCTCTCTAGTTATATGGAAAGCAGTGTGATCTGCTGCAGGATTCTTTAGTTATACAGAGAAGTGTGTGATATGCTGCAGGGTTCTCTAGTTATATGCAAAACAGTGTGATCTGCTGCAGGGTTCTTTAGTTATACAGAGAAGTGTGTGATATGCTGCAGGGTTCTCTAGTTATATGGAAAACAGTGTGATCTGCTGCAGGGTTCTCCAATTCTACAGAGAAGTGTGTGATATGCTTCAGCAGTCTCTAGTTATATGGGAAACAGTGTGTTCTGCTGCAGGGTTCTACAGAGAAGTGTGTGATATGGTGCAGAGCTCTCTAGTTACATGGAAAGTAGTATGATCTGCTGCAGAATTCTTTTGTTATACAGAGAAGTGTGTGATATGCTGCAGGGATCTCTAGTTATATAGAAAGCAGTGTGATCTGCTGCAGGGTTCTCCAGTTATACAGAGAAGTGTGTGATATGCTGCAGGGCTCTGTAGTTATATGGAGAGGAGCTGTGTGTTACAAGGGTCTCTAATTACACAGAGAGGTGTGGTGTGCTGCAGGGGTCTCTGTATGGAAAGAAGGGTGATGTGCTGCTGTGTCTCTGGGTGTAAGGAGAGAAGTGTAATGTGCTGCAGAGGTCACTAGCTATACAGAGAATGCAATGATGTACTACAGTGCTGAGATTTGCTACCTGTGTCTCGAAACAGAGAGGGGTGTTGTAGTCTATATGTATCTCAAGGACTACAAATAGGGTAACCTGTAAAATAAACAATAAGGACCAAGTTTGTTGGCCAGTTGGTCAATCCTGAGCATACCAAAGTCTGGGTTTTAGGCAGTGACATTCGTGTCCTTTCCATTGTCCGGATGATTGGTTTGCAGGTGAAGGCTAGAGAGCTGATTAGATCTTTATGGTCACAATCTCAGGGAGCGCCTGTAATGTTTCTATCCTGGTTTAGGGATTTGTATCAACAAAGAGGGGCTCAGCGATAGTCTCAAGGTTTCTGAGGCCAACACACTCTCCCCCTCTGTGTTTGTTTTGGTCAACACTTGGAGCTAAGCACCAGTATTTGTCACTGTTCGACTTTGGTACATTTTGAGAACTTTTGAGGACCCGACCAGCATGAACTAACATATTTAGATGGTAGCCATTCTTAAGTGGGTTATGTTGATGTCCCCCACAAAGGGACAAGAATGTTTTGGAACAATCTGACTAGTTGGTGGGGTTTGGTGAAAGGATGGTGTATAAATTCTCCAGTTCTGGTCTTCACAGGTCAGGTGGGTGTCCAAGTGGGCAGTTTACAGTGATGAACAGTACAATGGATTGTCCATATGCAGGAAGATATTCCATGGTGGTGAGTGAAGGCCAGGGCAGATCATGGTGGAAGGAATGGTCTGGCAGATCATCCATGAGGGAGCCTTGTGTCAAGATGAAGTTATGAATCAATGTTGAAGCATGATGTGTCCCTCTAAAGAGAAAGCCCTTAACAATGGCTGCCTCCAGGTTACAGTAGTAAGGCTGGTGGTGGGAAAGGTTGCAACGCTGGAGGGGAAGTGTCTGTGCTTTTTCTGTTTGTGCAATGTAAGGGGTGGGATGTGAGGGAGGCTGCTCACCCTGTAATTGCATGTTACAGCCTCCTCTTGACTACTGCACTCAATAAAGGCAAATCCACCTCAGCTGTGTCTCTGTGTAATGCATTTACTACATGCCAGGAGAAGAGAGTAGGCAAGCAGCAGCAGATCACCAACCAATAGGATAGTAATGACACTTCAAGGGGAAATAAAATGGGCTTGCCATTAACTGCAGATTTTTTTTTAAAAAAAATCTCCCCTTTCCAGTGCCCTGGCCCTCTATCCCTTTACTTCCAGTGAGGAAAGTGGGCAGAAGGTCCCCACCCATGGGTGCAGGGTACAACGTATGTCACTATCCTGCACTCTAAAGCTGGGACATACACAAACAGGAAAAACCGGGCTTTTGGAATCATTGCCAAATGAGCTTGTTGTTTGCATTTTGTCCACCCACAAAGATCAGATTACATCTCAGGCCTATGGAGACCCGTCAGGAGAGGACAACATCAACATCAACATACCCATGAAGTTAGATATGTGCCTGATATTCTGCCAGATATTGGCCAGATATTGACTGTAAGAAAGGCCTCGTACAAGGACCACGCACGCTTAGAGTGGAGGGGTCAAGTTGGGAGCTTTTATGGGCCTGTGTATGGCCACCTTAAAAAGAAACATATAGGAAAAAGTGAAAATCCCTCCAATTCTGTCGGCTAAAAATGATCATTATATTTAAAAATGACCCCTTTATTGGAGCTCCCGGTCGGTGTTCAAATGAGGAGTGGGCGTGTCCTAACAGTCCCTGCCAGAAGCACAGTAGGAGGGGGACAGCCAATCACAGCCCTGCAGTCACACAAGCACAGACAGGCTTCAGTTCCCTATCAGGTCCTGCTAGCTGCTGATTGGTTCCTGTCCTACAGTGCAGTGAGCTGAGTGCACAGCCTGGGAATTCAGGGAGCAGCAAGTGGAAGAGAAGGGAGGGATTATTAGGGTTTTTGCAGAAATATTCAATAAATCAGCCTGAAACACTACTTTTTTAAGCACAAACTAGTATAATGCACGGATACGTTCTTATTTTTTTCCACAAAACGTCTCCTTTAAGGATTGTGCACTAAGTTCTGGACATGGGGGTATGGCTGCATGATGATCTGGCTTATGCTTTTGTTCTAGGGAAGCTCTGCCACATAGGAATAAATAATAGAAGCCACCTTAAAGCTCCTTTGATATGGAGGGGGGGGGATCCTGGGAATTGTAGTAGAACGATGACTACAGAGAGCCCGAGCTTGGACAATCCTGCTTTAAATAAACACATATAGATGGCGCCATGAGGAACACATGATTAACCTGCAGAATGAAGAAGCTGTTGCTCGTGTGTTTGAGTAATGAAAGTGACCTTTACACCACCAACGTGCTCAAACTCCCTTATCTGGTTCCTGAAGCAATGCCATTAAAACCTGGATCGAATTATAGAAGGTCAAACCACCCTTTCTCCTGATGTTGTGCCTAATTGTGATATTTAAATAGCAAGCGCTGCCCAGGGCTGACTCCGGGGCGCGGGATGAGCCAAAGTCATGAATTTAATGTCCCCGGCGGTTGCTAAAGTCACGGGACTCAGTGATAATGAGAGCAGGAAGGCGGCCGATCAATGCTTTGTGATAAAGGCTGATGTGTCCCCTAAATAGACCAAATGTCCAGGATGGAGCACTTCACTCTGATCATTTCCCTGGCTACTGCCCAATGGTAATATAGTGAGCGCCACTGGAATAATAATAATAAAGCAGCTCTTCCCATATCTTGTGTATGTGTCTCGCTGCTGGGAACAGCGATATTGCAGCCAGTCAATTAGAAATCAGCTATTAGGGACGGCTTTAAATGTCACATCGGTGTATTTGGATATGATTACGGATACTGCCTCTCCACAGATGCGTGTCAACAGCAAAGCCTGCTGCAATGAGAATTTCCCATGGGCGCAGCACATATTGCCTGGAATATTAAGGCTTGTGCAGATTGATGGCAGACAGGGAGGTCAGTATAGATGTGGGGAACAACTTGCTAGAGACAGGTCTGTGCTAATGAACATTCTCTGGAGCTACATTTATTGGAGAGGTCTTGATGAGGTTCACCAGCACAATTAATAGAGCACAGACAAATAAACATCCTGAAAGGGACACTTGAGATTAGTATTCCTCTCCCCATGCAGGTATAGGGGCAAAACCCTTTACAGGTATTTCTATTGGACATCACTATGTATATCTATATATTAACCTAATATTGTGGTCTATGGTGATTTAATATTTTTATGGCAGGAAACACCTTGACAGACATCATTGGTCATGAGCAACATTCCTCTCTCTGAGGCATCTGACCCTGACTTGTGAGACATGCGGAGATTTGTAGCTGAGCAACAGTTGCAGTAGCCTCGATTAACTGGAGCAAGCATGGAGCCGCGGGTCAAATCTACAACCTACAGGCTGGTTAGGGTCTAAACAATTCCTCATCTTGGGCTGCAACCTCAATGACAACAGCTGCAAAATCCACTATATCTCCGCTGTCTGCTATACGAGTCCACTGCCTGCTTGTACGCAGCGGAAACTGAAAGGTTAAAAACTTAAAATAGAGTATAAAAAGAGAGTACAGTAAGGCTATTAATAATAAATGTATCAACCCAAGTAATTTCATTTATAGCACAGTCAATCCTGTCTCAGTGCATGAGCTCCATCTAGTGGTCAGTAAGAGATGGAGCAGTTTAGAAGTGAGATCGAGTTCCTCAAGAACCAGAGCCAATGATGTGCCTTCTATCAGCACGGACGAGTTTAATAAAAAGTATTTACACCTTAAAGATAAAGAATACTGGAAATGGTCAACAGACTGTAGGTTAAGTAAGAAATAAAGTTCACCATCTGGATGTGTTTACTCAGGAATGTCTATAACTAGATCATCCTCCTCGTCCCCATCCGGACCCTCATCTCCACTTCCTTCTCCTCCGTCGCTGAACATCTGTTGGGGTACGGTGCTGAGAATGGTTGGGGGTGGGGTGTGCTTGCTAGAGGAGGACAGAGACGGGAGACTGGATGAACGAGGGCTGAAAGGAAGGACCCCACCGCAGCTGGGAGAAGAGCTGAGAGGTATCTGCTGGAGTTGGAAGGAAAGGAAGAGTCCATAGAAAAGAGTAGGGGGGAGGGCAGACAAAAAATATTATTAAAGTAGACATTTAGTGTAAAAAATAAGCATTTACCAGTGCATAATACTCATTTAGATATAGACAAATTGTGCTTAAATTGAATATTTTTGCAAAAATTAATCCCTCCCACCCTTTCTATTTTATATGTGTCACTGTTTTTCTAATATTGAAGTGTAAAGTGTAATTTTCCACCTTCTAAAACAGTTCTGGGGAGGTGGTCGCCGACCCTGTAAACTAAATTGATACATTTCTTATTTTTGTCCCTGCTGAACAGAATTCCTGAGTTTCATTAAAGGCAGCTGTTGGAATTGATACAAGAGTTGCGGATATTCCCCACAAATCAACTAAATGAGACGGGGACATTCAACTTTAGATTTTGGAAAAACAGTAAAAAATAAATAATGGAGTAAATAATTGAAAAAAGTCTTTATTTCTGGGGACCAATCTGAAACCAATTGCACTGAAAAGTGTTTGGAAGGTGAACAACCCCTTTAAACTCTTTTAGGTGTAGAAGGAATGTATTTTAAAAAAGTAGTGTTTCTGGTTACTTTATTGTAAATTTCTGCAAAAACCCTAATAATCCCTCCCTTCTCTTCCACTTGCTGCTCCCTGAATTCCCAGGCTGTGCACTCAGCTCACTGCACTGTAGGACAGGAACCAATCAGCAGCTAGCAGGACCTGATAGGGAACTGAAGCCTGTCTGTGCTTGTGTGACTGCAGGGCTGTGATTGGCTGTCCCTCTCCTGTTAGGACACACCCACCCCTCATTTGAAACACAGACAGGGACCAGAGAACATCTATAGGGAGCTCCAATAAAGGGGCTAATTATAAAGATAATATTAATTTTAGCACCATGTAAAAGCAACACCATATATTACTTATAATTGCCTACAGAATTAGGGTTTTTTCATTTATCCTATATGTCTCCTTTAAAACCCAAACATCCTTCTGTGTTATGCCCACTCACACTCAGTCATACACACTCACACTCAAGCGCAGGTACCTTGGGCTTCTTAGGTTTTACCCCACGATTCTTCACATCTCTCTTGGCACGTTCAGGTTTGGGGGGCGTGGAGTTGGGGAGAGGAGCCAGGTATTCCGAGGGAAACGGGGTGTAAGGGGGTGAGCTCATCTGATGATGTGGGAAAAGGTGAAGGGGAGAAAATAAATCATGAGGTGGAATGAGACGGGGGGAGAGGTGTAGGGGGTGATAGAGAATAGCGGATGGTTTAGAGGGCTACTCACCGCGCTTAGGTATGGCCCCCCCGCTGTGTGCAGAGACAGGCCAGATGAGGTTGGGGAGGCAGAGCCAGTAGGAGGACTTCGCTTCCTGGCAAATGAAAAAGACACAACGTGATGTTACAACTCTGCCAGCAGGGGGGCTCAGCACTACTACAGGAAGCACATTCATATAGACTTTATCTCTCAGCCAATAGCACGCAAGCCTTGCATCCATTATACCTGGAAGTCTTTTAATTATTATTATTATTATTATTATTAACATGTATTTATATAGCGCCAACATATTTCGTAGCACTGTAAAGTAAATGTGTTTATACAACTAAATCACATGAATAACATACATAGAACATATGGAATTACATACATCACAATCAATACCGGTACAAAAGGTGAGGAAGGCCCTGTGCAGAAAGAGCTTACACTCTAAAGGGAAGGAAATAATACACAAGGTGTTGGAATGGCTGAATCTGAAGCGTTTTGACAAGGTAAATCATCGGTCTGGTTGTGACCATTCTGTATCAATAGTTTTAGTGATTGAGCTAAATATAGGAAATGCACGTGTTTTCTTTTGGTGAATACAGAGAACCTTATCTGCTTTTGAGACAGCCATGTTTCATCTTATACTTCCAATGTCTTCATCATCTCCCTCAGGAGTTTTCTGGAGATGTCTGGTTTGGCAAAGGAGGGTTGTTCAGTGTCTGAAACATCAGGTGGAGAGTCAAGCATCTTGCGCTTAGTGGCCTTTTGCTGGAAAGTGGAAGGCTGGAGGACAGTTTCACCCATTCTAAAAATTCCCCTATTTGCAGTGGGATCTGTGATGGCGCGTTGCCTGCTATGGGTGTATGAGGCAAGGAATCCTCGTTACTTTGTGACTCCAATATGGGTGAATTGGTTTCAGTGGTAAGCTGTTGAGGGGACGGGATTGGTGGCTCAGCGGGCAGTCAGAACAATATGTGGCTTTGACAGGCCTTTTAGCTGGCTTCTTAGCCGATTTAACAGCTTGAATGTCTTCTCTTAATTCCCTTAATGATCTCTCCATGGTATAGTAAATTGAAATAGTTACCAGATACTGGGTTTTTCACTACACTGAAGTGTGTTATAGTTCCCTGTTTAGTGCTGCTGAGGAGATGAAAGCAGGCTTACTCACGCTGTTGGACTTGTGCCACCGGTCTGAGAGAGATATTGCAGTGAGCCTACATTTAGTCAGGATCTAAAATGGCGGCGCTGACGTCATTGCATTGTACGTGTTTACGCGCGGATGTAGCCGTAAGAACAGTGCACGTGCCAAGAGCCGCGGTGCCCAGATCCAAATGTACAACCAACGTAAGGAAGCAGTTAGTGAACCAGTCGCTTCTGTTTGCCTCACTGACCACTGCAACTTTGGTTAGCTCATCAATATAACATATAAACACGTTTCTTAGCCAAGGGACAGCCAGGTTGGTGTAACTGCACAGGAAGTGGAGTTAGGTGGGCCAACCTCTGCATATATGGCAGGCCATAGATAAGGGCTAGATCAGTAGCTTAGCATACCTAGCCCAACAACCTACTGTACCAGGGTACTGGATTGTTCAGAGCCAGTCCACTTGCTGCAATTGCCAGCAAGGAGGGAGAGGCATACCCGTCGGGAGACAGCTCTGCATGCCCCCATGGTAACTGGCGTCATGGTTCCACTTGCTGCAAAATGCCAGCAAGTATGGAATGGCCATAATGCTGGTGGAAGTATCCATGGAATGTGAAATCAATGTTCCACTTGCTGAAACATGCCAGCAAGGAGGGAACAGATATCATGTTGGGAGACAGCACTGCATGTCTCCATAGTTTGTAGAACGCTGTAAGGAAAAATAAAAAAAATAACAAAAGAGAGATTTCTATCCTTCACCTCCAAGGCAGGACAAAAAAATTGGGGAATAGAGGTGGAGCCAGCCTATATATCCTGAGGGAGGGGCCAAGAGACCAATTCTTCTGTCCTGCCTCCAGAGGTGAACCTGGACATAACCCATACGTCTGCACTGACAGGAGGGCCTACTAGAGAAATAGAGATGAGATCAGAGATGGAGGGTGGGGCAGAGTTATGAAGTGCTTTGAATGTCAGGGTCATTAATTTGAATTTTATTCTTAAAGGTAGCGGAAGCCAGTATAGGGATCGGCACCCAAGCTGGTGACTTATCAACCTGACCCTGTGCCTGGTCCCTCACTCACCTCTTGGTAGGGGGGGTGCTTGCTCCGCGGCCCCCTTCAATATCACTGTTCTCTGAAGAGGCGGTCACATCAGAGTCTGAAATACACAGAGACAAGAGAAGAAACAAATATTAATCACCTGATTCACGTATGAGTGTATGTGCTTTCAGATAAGGTTACGGGGAGTTGTAGTGCAACACCATCTGCAGGTCACGTCAGAGATAAACATGTATAACACGTCTATATCCCTTTAACCACTCCCTTCCCCCTTTATCCGTTACTCCTTTTGTACCTGATGAGTCCTCGTCCACATTCTCATACTGCAGGATTCTGTCCAATAGGAAACTGCCAGACAGACAGAGAAAACAGTCAGGGGGGAGGAGATAGAATATGGAGAAGATCAAGAAGATATAAATTATAACAGTTATCTAACAGAGATGCTACAGGGTCACTGCCTCAGCTCTTTACTGAGGACACTGAACGTTGAAGGGGTTGTTCACCTTTAAATTAACTGTTAGTATGATGTAGAGAGGGATATTCTGAGACAATTTGCAATTGGTTTTCATTGTTTATTATTTGTGTTTTTTTACTTATTTAGCTTTTTATTCAGCAGCTCTGCATTTTCAGTCATTTGGTTGCTAGGGTCCAAATTCCCCCAGCAACCATACACGGATTTGAATAAGAGACTGGAATATGAATAGGAGAGGCCTGAATAGAAAGATAAGTAATATTTAAAATTGTTCACTAAAATCTTGGCCAATAGATTGAATAACTTAGCTCCTACTTTGATACATCAAGACCAGGTCGGCTTCATTAAAGGGAGACAGGCAGGAGATAACACTAGGCGAACAACCGCATTACTTGAAATTATCCAAAAAAGGGGTGATCCGGCCTTATTATTAGGACTCGACGCGGAAAAGGTGTTTGATCGATTAAGCTGGCCTTTTCTATTTGACTTACTGTCGCACCTGGGGTTTCGGGGAGCTTTTATTACAGCACTGCAGGCACTATATAGCAAGCCAACGGCACAACTGAAGCTCCCGGGTGCGACAGGGAAAATCATAAAGATCTGTAATGGAACCAGGCAAGGATGCCCCTTATCGCCCCTTTTATACGCTATCAGTATAGAACCTCTGGCAGCCTATATCAGAAATCATCCGGATATTAAGGGCATTGAGGCCGCAGGCACAGAATTTAAAATAGCATTGTTTGCAGACAATGTCTTATTATCCCTCACCAACCCGCATATATCCTTGCCATCCTTGCATAGGGCCTTGGATTTATATAGCTGCTATTCGGGATATAAGATAAATTGGGACAAATCGGAAGCCCTCCCAATGTGTATTTCAGAAGCCTCGCTGAACACTTTCAAATTAAACTTCAAATATAAATGGAAAACAGATTTTCTTACCTACTTAGGCACAAAAGTAACTCCTCACTACAAAGATTTGTTCAAAAGGAACTTCCATCCACTTATTCAGCACTCTAAACAGCTACTGTATAAGTGGTCAGACTATACCCTATCATGGTTTGGCCGCATAGCAGCGCTGAAAATGAGCATACTACCCAAATTTCTATACTTATTTGAGACCCTCCCGGTTCTGGTCCCTTCTAAGATCCTTTCGGATATTCAACTATCATTCCATAGATTCATTTGGGGAAATAAGAGACATAGGCTTTCCAAAACTGTTCTTACGAGTGACAAATTGCAAGGGGGCTTGGGGGTTCCCTCCATACATAAATACCATGATGCTGCACATTTGCGATGGCTATCAGCTTGGTCTCAACATGAAATCGGGCCACTTTGGGCAAGAATCGAAAACTCTCTCCTAAACCAGACACACATGGGAGCACTAATATGGAATATAGACCCTTATCCAATACTTCCTAAGACCATATTGGAAACTTCCAAATCTACCCTTACAACATGGTATCGAGTAAAGAGTAAACAGGGCCTAATTTCACCCTTCTCTTTGATGACACCATTTCTGCAAAATCCTAAATTCAAGCCAGGCACTCAGGCCTCACTGTATGGAAATTGGGGAGCAAAAGGTCTTTTTAAAGTGTATGATGTACTCACTAGGGATGCCTCCCATGTTCTCCAATTCGGAGACCTGCAAGCCAAAACACCCGAAATCCCAATAAGATTTTTTGAATTCCTTCAGGTTGGACACTTTATATCCTGTTTTCTGGCACAGAAACGTACTGTAATCTTATATCCTTTTGAGAGTCTTATGAAAGGAGGCTGGCCACAAAGGTGAACACCCTTTATAAGGAAAGGTAAGGGTTATGGGGGTAACTGTACCTCTTGTCTCGGGAGACTTTCAGTAGTTTCCTCTGGGCTCTCCTCAGCTCCTCCTGAAAACATTCCTGCTCCTGCAAGAGACACAAAGTAGGTCTGAGAGGTGACCTCGTGTTGCAGCTCTGGGTGGGAAGGGGTCGTGCCTGGGCAAAGATAGTAGAAGAGGCAACTGGCACTTACATAAATGAGGAACTTGAGTTTACGCTTGAGGTTCTTGTATTTTCGCTTATAGTCCACCTCATCATCGTCCTGTCCATTCATCGTGGCATGGGAAACAGCGGCTGGGACACGTGGGTGATTGTATTTACTGACCCGCAAATAATATTCACTAACTTCACTAACTCTGTAATGTTTACCTGAAAATCAATTATAAATTATAAATTATGTACAGGATGGGCATCATATGATGGGTGTATCACTTTAATCTCACACACACCCTGGCACAGATATTGTCTTACACAGTGTCCCCATGGCACAAGCCTGGCAGCCTGTAGTTATTCACCCAGCATACAGCACCCTGGCACCCGCATAATACTGCCCCGGCACCCGCATAATACTGCCCCGGCACCCGCATAATACTGCCCCGACACCCGCATAATACTGCCCCGACACCCGCATAATATTGCACTGATACCCACATAATACTGCCCTGCCATCTGCATAATACTGTCCTCATGTCCATACTTATTTACACAGCCTGCTTCAACTCTGGTACAAACAGGGGGCACTGTGCAACCCTGGCACATACAGTATATGAGAGATCAGGGCACAGACAGTGTATGAGAGAGAGAACAGGGCACAGACAGTGTATGAGAGAGAACAGGACACAGACAGTGTATGCGAGAGAACAGGGCACAGACAGTGTATGAGAGAGAGATCAGGGCACAGACAGTGTATGAGAGAGAGATCAGGGCACAGACCGTGTATGAGAGAGAACAGGGCACAGACAGTGTATGAGAGAGATCAGGGCACAGACAGTGTATGAGAGAGAACAGGACACAGACAGTGTATGAGAGAGAACAGGACACAGACAGTGTATGAGAGAGAACAGGGCACAGACAGTGTATGAGAGAGAGATCAGGGCACAGACAGTGTATGAGAGAGAGATCAGGGCACAGACAGTGTATGAGAGAGAACAGGGCACAGACAGTGTATGAGAGAGATCAGGGCACAGACAGTGTATGAGAGAGAGATCAGGGCACAGACAGTGTATGAGAGAGATCAGGGCACAGACAGTGTATGAGAGAGAACAGGGCACAGACAGTGTATGAGAGAGATCAGGGCACAGACAGTGTATGAGAGAGAACAGGGCACAGACAGTGTATGAGAGAGATCAGGGCACAGACAGTGTATGAGAGAGATCAGGGCACAGACAGTGTATGAGAGAGAACAGGGCACAGACAGTGTATGAGAGATCAGGGCACAGACAGTGTATGAGAGAGAGATCAGGACACAGACAGTGTATGAGAGAGAACAGGGCACAGACATTGTATGAGAGAGATCAGGACACAGACAGTGTATGAGAGAGAGAACAGGGCACAGACAGTGTATGAGAGAGATCAGGACACAGACAGTGTATGAGAGAGAGAACAGGGCACAGACATTGTATGAGAGAGATCAGGACACAGACAGTGTATGAGAGAGAGAACAGGGCACAGACAGTGTATGAGAGAGATCAGGACACAGACATTGTATGAGAGAGATCAGGACACAGACAGTGTATGAGAGAGAGAACAGGGCACAGACAGTGTATGAGAGAGATCAGGGCACAGACAGTGTATGAGAGAGATCAGGGCACAGACAGTGTATGAGAGAGATCAGGACACAGACAGTGTATGAGAGAGATCAGGACACAGACAGTGTATGAGAGAGAACAGGGCACAGACAGTGTATGAGAGAGAGAACAGGGCACAGACAGTGTATGAGAGAGAACAGGGCACAGACAGTGTATGAGAGAGATCAGGACACAGACAGTGTATGAGAGAGAGATCAGGACACAGACAGTGTATGAGAGAGAGAACAGGGCACAGACAGTGTATGAGAGAGAACAGGGCACAGACAGTGTATGAGAGAGAACAGGGCACAGACAGTGTATGAGAGAGATCAGGACACAGACAGTGTATGAGAGAGAACAGGGCACAGACAGTGTATGAGAGAGAGAACAGGGCACAGACAGTGTATGAGAGAGAGAACAGGGCACAGACAGTGTATGAGAGAGAACAGGGCACAGACAGTGTATGAGAGAGAACAGGGCACAGACAGTGTATGAGAGAGAACAGGGCACAGACAGTGTATGAGAGAGAACAGGGCACAGACAGTGTATGAGAGAGATCAGGACACAGACAGTGTATGAGAGAGAACAGGGCACAGACAGTGTATGAGAGAGAGAACAGGGCACAGACAGTGTATGAGAGAGAACAGGGCACAGACAGTGTATGAGAGAGATCAGGGCACAGACAGTGTATGAGAGAGAGATCAGGGCACAGACAGTGTATGAGAGAGAGAACAGGGCACAGACAGTGTGTGAGAGAGATCAGGACACAGACAGTGTATGAGAGAGATCAGGACACAGACAGTGTATGAGAGAGAACAGGGCACAGACAGTGTATGAGAGAGAGAACAGGGCACAGACAGTGTATGAGAGAGAACAGGGCACAGACAGTGTATGAGAGAGATCAGGACACAGACAGTGTATGAGAGAGAGATCAGGACACAGACAGTGTATGAGAGAGAGAACAGGGCACAGACAGTGTATGAGAGAGAACAGGGCACAGACAGTGTATGAGAGAGAACAGGGCACAGACAGTGTATGAGAGAGAGAACAGGGCACAGACAGTGTATGAGAGAGAACAGGGCACAGACAGTGTGTGAGAGAGATCAGGACACAGACAGTGTATGAGAGAGATCAGGGCACAGACAGTGTATGAGAGAGAACAGGGCACAGACAGTGTATGAGAGAGAGAACAGGGCACAGACAGTGTATGAGAGAGAACAGGGCACAGACAGTGTATGAGAGAGAACAGGGCACAGACAGTGTATGAGAGAGAGAACAGGGCACAGACAGTGTATGAGAGAGATCAGGACACAGACAGTGTATGAGAGAGAGAACAGGGCACAGACAGTGTATGAGAGAGATCAGGACACAGACAGTGTATGAGAGAGATCAGGACACAGACAGTGTATGAGAGAGATCAGGACACAGACAGTGTATGAGAGAGATCAGGGCACAGACAGTGTATGAGAGAGAACAGGGCACAGACAGTGTATGAGAGAGAGAACAGGGCACAGACAGTGTATGAGAGAGAACAGGGCACAGACAGTGTATGAGAGAGATCAGGACACAGACAGTGTATGAGAGAGAACAGGGCACAGACAGTGTATGAGAGAGAGAACAGGGCACAGACAGTGTATGAGAGAGATCAGGGCACAGACAGTGTATGAGAGAGAACAGGGCACAGACAGTGTATGAGAGAGAGAACAGGGCACAGACAGTGTATGAGAGAGATCAGGACACAGACAGTGTATGAGAGAGATCAGGACACAGACAGTGTATGAGAGAGATCAGGGCACAGACAGTGTATGAGAGAGAGAACAGGACACAGACAGTGTATGAGAGAGAACAGGGCACAGACAGTGTATGAGAGAGAACAGGGCACAGACAGTGTATGAGAGAGAGAACAGGGCACAGACAGTGTATGAGAGAGATCAGGGCACAGACAGTGTATGAGAGAGAGAACAGGGCACAGACAGTGTATGAGAGAGAACAGGGCACAGACAGTGTATGAGAGAGATCAGGGCACAGACAGTGTATGAGAGAGAGAACAGGGCACAGACAGTGTATGAGAGAGAACAGGGCACAGACAGTGTATGAGAGAGAACAGGGCACAGACAGTGTATGAGAGAGATCAGGACACAGACAGTGTATGAGAGAGATCAGGGCACAGACAGTGTATGAGAGAGATCAGGGCACAGACAGTGTATGAGAGAGAACAGGGCACAGACAGTGTATGAGAGAGAACAGGGCACAGACAGTGTATGAGAGAGATCAGGACACAGACAGTGTATGAGAGAGAACAGGGCACAGACAGTGTATGAGAGAGAACAGGGCACAGACAGTGTATGAGAGAGAACAGGGCACAGACAGTGTATGAGAGAGATCAGGACACAGACAGTGTATGAGAGAGATCAGGGCACAGACAGTGTATGAGAGAGAGATCAGGACACAGACAGTGTATGAGAGAGAACAGGGCACAGACAGTGTATGAGAGAGATCAGGACACAGACAGTGTATGAGAGAGATCAGGACACAGACAGTGTATGAGAGAGATCAGGACACAGACAGTGTATGAGAGAGATCAGGGCACAGACAGTGTATGAGAGAGAACAGGGCACAGACAGTGTATGAGAGAGAGATCAGGGCACAGACAGTGTATGAGAGAGAGAACAGGGCACAGACAGTGTATGAGAGAGAGAACAGGGCACAGACAGTATATGAGAGAGAGAACAGGGCACAGACAGTGTATGAGAGAGAGATCAGGGCACAGACAGTGTATGAGAGAGAACAGGGCACAGACAGTGTATGAGAGAGAACAGGGCACAGACAGTGTATGAGAGAGAACAGGGCACAGACAGTGTATGAGAGAGAACAGGGCACAGACAGTGTATGAGAGAGATCAGGACACAGACAGTGTATGAGAGAGATCAGGACACAGACAGTGTATGAGAGAGATCAGGACACAGACAGTGTATGAGAGAGATCAGGGCACAGACAGTGTATGAGAGAGATCAGGGCACAGACAGTGTATGAGAGAGAACAGGGCACAGACAGTGTATGAGAGAGAACAGGGCACAGACAGTGTATGAGAGAGATCAGGACACAGACAGTGTATGAGAGAGAACAGGGCACAGACAGTGTATGAGAGAGAACAGGGCACAGACAGTGTATGAGAGAGAACAGGGCACAGACAGTGTATGAGAGAGATCAGGACACAGACAGTGTATGAGAGAGATCAGGGCACAGACAGTGTATGAGAGAGAACAGGGCACAGACAGTGTATGAGAGAGAACAGGGCACAGACAGTGTATGAGAGAGATCAGGACACAGACAGTGTATGAGAGAGAACAGGGCACAGACAGTGTATGAGAGAGAACAGGGCACAGACAGTGTATGAGAGAGAACAGGGCACAGACAGTGTATGAGAGAGAACAGGGCACAGACAGTGTATGAGAGAGATCAGGACACAGACAGTGTATGAGAGAGATCAGGACACAGACAGTGTATGAGAGAGATCAGGACACAGACAGTGTATGAGAGAGATCAGGGCACAGACAGTGTATGAGAGAGAACAGGGCACAGACAGTGTATGAGAGAGAGATCAGGGCACAGACAGTGTATGAGAGAGAGAACAGGGCACAGACAGTATATGAGAGAGATCAGGACACAGACAGTGTATGAGAGAGATCAGGACACAGACAGTGTATGAGAGAGATCAGGACACAGACAGTGTATGAGAGAGATCAGGACACAGACAGTGTATGAGAGAGATCAGGACACAGACAGTGTATGAGAGAGATCAGGACACAGACAGTGTATGAGAGAGATCAGGGCACAGACAGTATATGAGAGAGATCAGGACACAGACAGTGTATGAGAGAGATCAGGACACAGACAGTGTATGAGAGAGAGAACAGGGCACAGACAGTATATGAGAGAGATCAGGGCACAGACAGTATATGAGAGAGATCAGGACACAGACAGTGTATGAGAGAGATCAGGACACAGACAGTGTATGAGAGAGATCAGGACACAGACAGTGTATGAGAGAGATCAGGGCACAGACAGTGTATGAGAGAGAACAGGGCACAGACAGTGTATGAGAGAGAGATCAGGGCACAGACAGTGTATGAGAGAGAGAACAGGGCACAGACAGTGTATGAGAGAGATCAGGACACAGACAGTGTATGAGAGAGATCAGGACACAGACAGTGTATGAGAGAGATCAGGGCACAGACAGTGTATGAGAGAGAACAGGGCACAGACAGTGTATGAGAGAGAGAACAGGGCACAGACAGTGTATGAGAGAGAGAACAGGGCACAGACAGTGTATGAGAGAGAGAACAGGGCACAGACAGTATATGAGAGAGAGAACAGGGCACAGACAGTGTATGAGAGAGAACAGGGCACAGACAGTGTATGAGAGAGAGAACAGGGCACAGACAGTGTATGAGAGAGAGAACAGGGCACAGACAGTGTATGAGAGAGAGAACAGGGCACAGACAGTGTATGAGAGAGAGAACAGGGCACAGACAGTGTATGAGAGAGATCAGGACACAGACAGTGTATGAGAGAGATCAGGGCACAGACAGTATATGAGAGAGAGAACAGGGCACAGACAGTGTATGAGAGAGATCAGGACACAGACAGTGTATGAGAGAGATCAGGGCACAGACAGTATATGAGAGAGAGAACAGGGCACAGACAGTATATGAGAGAGAGAACAGGGCACAGACAGTGTATGAGAGAGAGAACAGGGCACAGACAGTGTATGAGAGAGAGAACAGGGCACAGACAGTGTATGAGAGAGAGAACAGGGCACAGACAGTATATGAGAGAGAGATCAGGGCACAGACAGTGTATGAGAGAGAACAGGGCACAGACAGTGTATGAGAGAGAACAGGGCACAGACAGTGTATGAGAGAGAGAACAGGGCACAGACAGTGTATGAGAGAGAGAACAGGGCACAGACAGTGTATGAGAGAGAACAGGGCACAGACAGTGTATGAGAGAGAGAACAGGGCACAGACAGTGTATGAGAGAGAGAACAGGGCACAGACAGTGTATGAGAGAGAGAACAGGGCACAGACAGTGTATGAGAGAGAGAACAGGGCACAGACAGTGTATGAGAGAGAGAACAGGGCACAGACAGTGTATGAGAGAGAACAGGGCACAGACAGTGTATGAGAGAGAGAACAGGGCACAGACAGTGTATGAGAGAGAGAACAGGGCACAGACAGTATATGAGAGAGAGATCAGGGCACAGACAGTGTATGAGAGAGAACAGGGCACAGACAGTGTATGAGAGAGAGAACAGGGCACAGACAGTATATGAGAGAGAGAACAGGGCACAGACAGTGTATGAGAGAGAACAGGGCACAGACAGTGTATGAGAGAGAGAACAGGGCACAGACAGTGTATGAGAGAGAGAACAGGGCACAGACAGTGTATGAGAGAGAACAGGGCACAGACAGTGTATGAGAGAGATCAGGGCACAGACAGTGTATGAGAGAGAGAACAGGGCACAGACAGTGTATGAGAGAGAGAACAGGGCACAGACAGTGTATGAGAGAGAGAACAGGGCACAGACAGTATATGAGAGAGAGAACAGGGCACAGACAGTGTATGAGAGAGAGAACAGGGCACAGACAGTGTATGAGAGAGAGAACAGGGCACAGACAGTGTATGAGAGAGAGAACAGGGCACAGACAGTATATGAGAGAGAGAACAGGGCACAGACAGTGTATGAGAGAGAGAACAGGGCACAGACAGTGTATGAGAGAGATCAGGGCACAGACAGTGTATGAGAGAGATCAGGACACAGACAGTGTATGAGAGAGAGAACAGGGCACAGACAGTGTATGAGAGAGAGATCAGGACACAGACAGTGTATGAGAGAGAGAACAGGGCACAGACAGTGTATGAGAGAGATCAGGACACAGACAGTGTATGAGAGAGAACAGGGCACAGACAGTGTATGAGAGAGATCAGGGCACAGACAGTGTATGAGAGAGATCAGGGCACAGACAGTGTATGAGAGAGAGAACAGGGCACAGACAGTGTATGAGAGAGATCAGGGCACAGACAGTGTATGAGAGAGAGAACAGGACACAGACAGTGTATGAGAGAGATCAGGGCACACACAGTATTTTCAGCAGAACTCGTCCCCACAACAGGAAGACACGCTACCACAGCGTCACATACTCACACAAAATATCAGTTCCCCTCCTGAGAGAAACTCTCCAGCCAAAAAGACCCAACAACCAAGAAGCCCGACGTCACTTCCGGTGCTAGGACCCGCCTCTCGGCATGTTCCCCAGACTCGATTCGGGAAAGCGATGGGCGTGGCTCAAGAGTATATGAAATGGAAGCCGAGATCTGTGATTGGTCCTCGCAAAACCTCCAGTTCATACACTGGTTACATGGTTTTTTATCTCTGTATCCCAACAATCTTTACGCAATGGGCGTGACTCCGTCCTGCCAATCAGAAGTGAGTGGGCGGGGCGCGGGCTTAGCGCTGGTGGTGGGTTAAACCATGGCGGGAGAAAGGGTTGAGGAGATCAGGCGATTTACCCGGGAGCTGTTTGAAGGCAGCCCGGACCTCAGGTAAGAGTGATGTCACTGTCGGTATCACGGTGTCACCCACTGAAATGTTGTGACGTAACGCGCGGTGTTTCTTCCTCTCCCGCCGCAGTGTCCTGACTCACTCCAGGGTGCGCGCCCAATTCCTCGCACAGACCGGCCGCTCGGCTCTCACCTCCCAGGAGACCAAACAGCTCAAGCGACTGGTGGAGGAGGAGCTTATCAGGATGCAGGTACCGCCCACCCACATACACCTGACTGACTTACATAGAGCTCTTGTCTCTATAGCAACCACTGACCTATCCGCACATAATTCTCTTTTGTGTAGGACATAAAGGGTTAAGTTCTCCTCTCTGGGGGCCGGACAAACTTTAAAGGGATCCTGTCATGGGAAAACATGATTTTTCCAAAACACATCAGTTAATAGTGCTGCTCCAGCAGAATTCTGCACAGTAATACATTTCTCAAAAGAGCAAACAGACTTTTTTATATTTAATTTTGAAATCTGACATGGGGCTAGACATATTGTCAGTTTCCCAGCTGCCCCCAGTCATGTGACTTGTGCTCTGATAAACTTCAATCACTCTTTACTGCTGTACTGCAAGTTGGACTGATATCACCCCCTCCCTTTCCCCCCCAGCAGCCAAACAAAAGAACAATGGGAAGGTAACCAGATAACAGCTCCCTAACACAAGATAACAGCTGCCTGGTAGATCTAATAACAACACTCAATAGTAAAATCCAGGTCCCACTGAGACACATTCAGTTACATTAGTAGGAGAAACAACAGCCTGTCATAAAGTAGTTCCATCCTAAAGTGCAGACACAAGTCACATGACTGGGGCAGCTGGGAAACTGACAATATGTCTAGCCCCATGTCAGATTTCAAAATTGAATATAAAAAAATCTGTTTGCTCTTTTGAGAAATGGATTTGAGTGCAGAATTCTGCTGGAGCAACACTATTAACTGATGTTGGATGAGGAAAAATCTGAGAAATGTTTTGTGAGCTGAATGAATTGGGATATGAAGGAATTCACCCTTCAGGTCTACCTTGGTCATAAACGCCGCTCGTGGTATGGCTGTTGTTATTGACCTGATGGTTTCCATCTTGAATCGCTGGTATCTACCTCTGTGCAGTGGATCTAGCACTGTTACATGATCTAGAGTAGGACAACGGGGCTGACAATTACACTTGTGAAACTCCTCGCTTGGTCTTTTACCCTGAGGTAGAAAAACTCCTTTCCCTCCAGTTACCTCTGAAATGATCTTTTTTAAGTTCTGGGCCGAATAATTGAGAAGCGTCGAATTTAAGAGAAACCAAGCTGTTCTTGAATGCGCATCACCTGACCACAATGCTCTACGTGCTGTGACAGATGCTGCGGCTGATCTAGTTGCCAGTTTAGTTATTTCCAGGGAAGCAGCGCTGAGGAATGAGAGAAACCGGGTTTATCTAATATGACATTTGCTTCTAAGTTTGTGTTGAAAGGGACTCTCTTAAGTTTCCGGCACCAAAAAGGAGCTACACGTAGAGATGCGGAGGCTGGCTGCAAAATGGCTGCTGAATGAATAAAATCCACGCACCATAGCGGAGTCAACTTTTAGGGACTTGTTTGAATTCCTCAGCCACGGGATATTTGGTGTGGAATTTTTGTGAAATAGTGTTACACTTATCTGGATCAGACCATTCTTCAGAGATATTCTGAGTGAAGGACCTGCCCTTCTTAGGTGTAGTACCTTGTCTATTTTGGACACGGGTGGTTGTGTCTCTTTGGTTTCTAATGTGTCACAGAGGTACTTAAGCAGTAACTTAAAGGAGACATAGAGGATAAATGAAAAAACCCTAATTGTGTAGGCAATTATAAGTAATATATGGTGTTGCTTTTACATGGTGCTAAATATTAATATTATCTTTAAAAATAGCCCCTTTATTGGAGCTCCCTATAGATGTTCTCTGGTCCCTGTCTGTGTTTCAAATGAGGGGTGGGCGTGTCCCTGCCAGAAGCACAGTAGGAGGGGACAGCCAATCACAGCCCTGCAGTCACACAAGCACAGACAGGCTTCAGTTCCCTATCAGGTCCTGCTAGCTGCTGATTGGTTCCTGTCCTACAGTGCAGTGAGCTGAGTGCACAGCCTGGGAATTCAGGGAGCAGCAAGTGGAAGAGAAGGGAGGGATTATTAGGGTTTTTGCTGAAATATTCAATAAATCAGCCTGAAACACTACTTTTTTAAGCACAATTCTTCTATATTTAAATGAGTATAATGCACTGGTACATTCTTATTTTTTACACAATATGTCTCCTTTAATGTCATCAGGCTTTTTTATAGAAGAAGCCTGAACTGATTCGGAATCCGACAAGTTGCTTGTGATTCGGACTCGGGGCTAGAGTCAGATGTGTCTGGCAATTTAGTGTCACACGTGTGCTTGTATTTAGATCTAGTTGAAGGCTGCTTTTGACTGGTTACCGCTTGCTTTACTGATGGCTGAATATGTGACTGCAACCATCCCATAAAGAGAGCAGACTGCTGATTTGTATGGGCTAAGTCAGTAGAGGCAGCAGCCTCTGGTGGTTGAGATTGTGTTGAGTTATGAGCTGGACTAGCTGGTCCAGGTAAAAATTGAGGTGGCTGCTTAATGTCCGCGCCCCGAGCCTAGAGTGATGTGTAGTAAAGGCAGAAGTCGCGCATACTGCGGTAATGGTTGGAGAAACCGCCTGAAAACGGCAGACAAATACCGAAGCCCAACAGAGAGGGGTAAGGTATTGCCAGGGATAAACACCGGTCCTCCTGAAGCTGTCCAGGCTGAGGTAAAACTGCTGTCCATCCTGAATGGAGCGCACTCACGGTGGGGCTCACAACCAGGGTAAATGTAAATATGCAAGGATAAGGAGCAACGCCAATCCCTTAGGGAGGGTCTCGTGTATATATATCCAAATATACACCCAGCCCACAGAGCAACATGAGTAGGGCTCACACTGAGGGCTAAGATAATAGCTATGGGGCTCAATTGAACTTGAGAGAGCACGCAGGAACACATAGGGCTCATCTGATTTAAGAGCTCGCCATTATAAAAAATCTGAAGAGGAATGATGAATGTCCACCTCCGAGCAGGACAAACAAAAAACTGACAGTTGAAGGAGACACGGGAAGAGGAGGAGTCTAAGAAAGCACTTAAAGTTTGTCCTGCCTCCAGAGAGGAAAACTTAACTCCCCTACGTCCTGCACTGACGCATAAAAACCTGTGCCTTTGTCTGTATATCAGGTACTGACCCATAAACCTGTCCTGTCATTAGTTCCCTTTGTCTGTATATCAGGTACTGACCCATAAACCTGTCCCTGTCATTAGTTCCCTTTGTCTCTATATCAGGTACTGACCCATAAACCTGTCCCTGTCATTAGTTCCCTTTGTCTCTATATCAGGTACTGACCCATAAACCTGTCCCTGTCATTAGTTCCCTTTGTCTCTATATCAGGTACTGACCCATAAACCTGTCCTGTCATTAGTTCCCTTTGTCTTTATATCAGGTACTGACCCATAAACCTGTCCTGTCATTAGTTCCCTTTGTCTCTATATCAGGTACTGACCCATAAACCTGTCCTGTCATTAGTTCCCTTTGTCTCTATATCAGGTACTGACCCATAAACCTGTCCTGTCATTAGTTCCCTTTGTCTCTATATCAGGTACTGACCCATAAACTTGTCCTGTCATTAGTTCCCTTTGTCTCTATATCAGGTACTGACCCATAAACCTGTCCTGTCATTAGTTCCCTTTGTTTCTATATCAGGTACTGACCCATAAACCTGTCCTGTCATTAGTTCCCTTTGTCTCTATATCAGGTACTGACCCATAAACCTGTCCTGTCATTAGTTCCCTTTGTCTGTATATCAGGTACTGACCCATAAACCTGTCCTGTCATTAGTTCCCTTTGTCTGTATATCAGGTACTGACCCATAAACCTGTCCCTGTCATTAGTTCCCTTTGTCTCTATATCAGGTACTGACCCATAAACCTGTCCCTGTCATTAGTTCCCTTTGTCTCTATATCAGGTACTGACCCATAAACCTGTCCTGTCATTAGTTCCCTTTGTCTTTATATCAGGTACTGACCCATAAACCTGTCCTGTCATTAGTTCCCTTTGTCTCTATATCAGGTACTGACCCATAAACCTGTCCTGTCATTAGTTCCCTTTGTCTCTATATCAGGTACTGACCCATAAACCTGTCCTGTCATTAGTTCCCTTTGTCTGTATATCAGGTACTGACCCATAAACCTGTCCCTGTGATTCTGGGGCAGTTTTTCTCTGAGCTGGATATAATGCAGTGCAGGAGGGATGCAGTAGGGGGCGCACAAGACTACAGGATTGTAACAATGTTAATGCTCTGGATTACACTGTATGTTTCAAACCGTTCAGTATTCTTAGCCCCAGGGCTGGTCCTATCAAATGTGGGGCCCAATTGGGACCATGTTGGCGGGGCCCCTAGACAAAGTGTTGCTGGCTACTGACACAGCAAGTATTTAGGAAAATAAGGGCATACAGGCACAAAATAGAAAGGAAAGGGGCAGTGCGGGGCCCCCAGAGGTGCGGGGCCCAATTGGCCTAAGGCCGGCCCTGCTTAGCCCAATAGGGGGACTGACTGGACAAGTATTAACCCTTTATCCCTAGGGTGACTTACAGCTTAAGACTGGGCCCATGGTGAAGGCTCTTGTTTCATTTGCAGGATGGGTCCAGTGATGATGAGCCATTAATCAGGAAGGTAAAGAAGAGAGACAGAGATATTAATGAGGCTGATGGTGACGGAGGCAGAGAACCCACAGGGAAGAAACAGAAGCCCACAGAAGGTAAGAGAGGCAATAGCAGTTTTGTATATTGTCTCCGTAACGAGCCGCTGCTCCTGTTGTCCATGCTGGCAGCCCCAGTGAAATAAACAATAGGAAGGGGCTGTATCATGTCTCATTGGCCAATTCACTAGAGTGCCAGCCAGTGTATGAACAGCTTTATACTGATAACTGTATTGCAGGTCATGCTTCTGATGAGGAGGATTCTGGGATTGAACCCTTTGTGAGTGACAGCAAGAGACTGTCTGGAAGTTCCTCTGAGGCAGCAGCTGCTGAGAGACAGACTGCAAGCAAGTCAGAGAAGGAAAAGAGATCACATAGCAAGAGTAATGAGACAGAGAGTGATATTGATTCCCAGGGGCCGAGCCCGCCGCGAAAGAGACCTCCCAAAAACTGTAAAATGTCCGACAGCAGTGATACAGAGGCCAACCCAACGTCTACAAAACAGAGACCCAAGCAACGTGCCCCTGGGATATACAAGAAAGGTGGGAGGGAGGGGAAGAGAGGGGGCATTTCACCAATACGGAAGGGAAAGAGAGCGTCCAGTGTGGAGTCAGACAGTGAGAGTGAAACAAAAATGACCAATACCAAGCAAAAGAGAGGGTCAAAGAATGAGACGGACAGTGAGAGTGAAACAGAACTGACCAATACCAAGCAAAGGAGAGGGTCAAAGAATGAGACGGACAGTGAGAGTGAAACAGAAGTGACCAATAACAAGCAAAGGAGAGGGTCAAAGAATGAGTCAGACAGTGAGAGTGAAACAAAAATGACCAATACCAGGCAAAAGAGAAGGTCAAAGAATGAGACAGACAGTGAGAGTGAAACAGAAGTGACCAATACCAGGCAAAGGAGAGGGTCAAAGAAGGAGACAGACGGTGAGAGTGAGGAAGAAAGCAAAGCAAAGAAACCTGGAAAGGGTAAAAAAGAGAGTGCAAGCCTGAAGAGAGCAGCACAGAAAGGAAAAAAGGCTCAAATACCTGCAAAACAAAGGAATAACAAAGCGACAGATAGTGAAGAAGAGAATGCTAGTGATGAGGAGGAGGCAATCCAAATACAGTCTTCTGAGAGTGCCAGTGAAAATGAGACTGGTAGAAAAAGAAAAGCTGGAAAACCAAAAGACTCATCAGACAGTGATGATGAAGAGCAGGAACAGCCACTTGGGAAGGTGTCACAGATAGTGGAGTCAGACAGTGAGGATGAAGCAGAAGAGACAGACACCAGGCAAAAATCAGGCAGTGAGAGAAAGGAAGGGAGCAAATCTAAGAGAGCCAAGAGTGCACGGAGTCCTAATGTTGCACTACAGAAAGGAAAAGGGAGAGACAAGAGACTACCAGCAAAGAAACAGAAAAAGGCAGACCGTGAGGAAGAGGGTGATGATAACAATGGAGCCACAAGTGAATCTGAGAGTGAAGGTGAGATGCCTGAAAAGAAGAACTTCCCAAAGAAAGAGACAGACAGTGAGAGTGCAAAGAGCAGTGCCTCTGAGAGAGATTCAGATAGTGAGAGTGAAAAAGAGAGTGCAGGACAGCAGACAGGGAAAGTGAATGGGCGTGGGTCCATGTCAGATAAGAAGAAGAAAAGCAGCAGTGCCAAGAAAAGGAAGAGACAGACAGATAAGGAGGGGGAGACAGACAGTGAGGATGAAGATAAAGAGAAGGGACAAGGTGCCAAGAAGAACCGGGAGTCTGGTAAAGAATCCGCAAATAAGAAAACACAACCAATTGACAGTGACTCCTCTGTGGGATCTGATACCAACAAGGCCGGGAGCAAGAAGCAAAGTAAGGTGAGTAGGAACAGTGTTACTTCAGTGACATCACTGTGGCCCCTCCCATATCTGCACTGGGTGTCACTGTGTGGCCCCTCCCATATCTGCACTGGGCTTCACTGCGTGGCCCCTCCCATATCTGCACTGGGCTTCACTGTGTGGCCCCTCCCAAATCTGCACTGGGCTTCACTGCGTGGCCCCTCCCATATCTGCACTGGGCTTCACTGTGTGGCCCCTCCCAAATCTGCACTGGATATCACTGGATATCTTTAAACTTTATGGTTAAAGGGGACATTGAGCTCCTGAAATCTCCCTCCTCACATATGTAATATTACATGGTGCCCCATATAGGCTAAATGAGATGATATTTTTATAAATAAATGCTTCCCAAAGAGATTAGGGATTCTGTTTATCAAGGGCTGGGTATCCTCCGTGTAATAACCAATAGCTGAACTACACAACTAAACGCTGCAATCTCTCATCCCTAGAGTTCATCCAGGGAAGATCACCCCTCGGTGGCCCGGCTCAAGCGCTACATTGTGGCCTGTGGGACTCGCAGGAACTACAAGAAGCTGTTCCACGACTGTCGCTCAGTAAAGTCCATGGTGCAGATCCTGAAGAATGAGCTGGAAGAGTTGGGGGTTAAAGGTGAGGGTCTAATGGGAGAGGGGGTTATAGACACAGTGAGAAGATGCTGATAAGAGACATTGTTGTTCCTGTGCAGGGCAGCCATCACTCGCTAAGTGTCGTATTGTGAGAATGAAGAGAGAGGAGGCGGCAGAACTGGCCGAACTGGATACCAGTAACATCATTGAAACGGCTGGTGAGTTGCCTCAGAGGTGGGAGAAACAACCCCTTAATAAAACAAACCCTACCCCCTCCCTACATAGACCCCCCCCCCCGTGTAAATGCCCCTAACTTACCCCTCGGTGCAGATTTTGTCCTGCGGAGTTCACGGGCGCCATCTTGTTTTCTTCGGTAATCTTCAGAATGAGAACGGCGAAGCTGCACACGCGCAGTTGGAGCAATTTTCTGTTTTGCGACAACTGCGCATGCGCTGAAACTCGCAAGAATTTCCAAAGCGCCGGTCTCATTCCGAAGATTACCGAAGAAAATGGCGCCAGTCAACACCGCTGGACAGAATCTGCACCGAGGGGTGAGTAAAGAGTTAGGGGCATTTGCCCAGGGGGGGGGGGCAGCTAGGCTGGGGGGAGGGGGGTCTATGTAGGGTTTTGTTTCTCCTTTAAGTGTTACTATAACTCTCAACATCTCCGAGGCAGTGGTGTGCTGCTTTCCTTTAGTATGGGAGGAGACATTCTCTATACATTACATTCTTGTGCTACTTCCTCTTTATACCAGCAGGGGGCAGGAGTCATGTGACTAGTGCTGAGACCCCTTGGTCTCCCCCTTGCTGTGTAGGCTAGTAGTAGTCACAGTCCGGAAAGCAAGTGTTTTCTTCTTCCCCTTCCTCCATCATCAATCCTCATACTCATCGTGCACCTTATTTATGGCACCTCTCCCTTCTCCTTGCTCCTCCCCCCGTTTATTCTTTCCCTCCTTCCTGCAATGTTTCCTGTTGTAGTTCCACTGCCGCACAGCCTGTAGGACTGCAACATACTGGATCCTTCCTTATAAAGCTTGAAAGTGAGGCTACATTCTGAAGGACACTTTTAAAGGGCAACTCACCCTCTAAGCAGCCCTAATTCCAAGATGCAGTCTAATATAAATATGAATTAAAAATATTCAGGGGATTTAAAATGACATCTGAATTAAATTACTCCTGAAAGTGTGGAGTCCCTTACTATTTGTAAGTACATGTAGTTATTTAGAACATGTAGTCAGAACCGGCAGTGCAGGGGATAGTAATGAAATGTAACTAATTGGATCTTACTTTCATTAGGCAAAAATGTATTAATTGGTTTTAATTCCCCTGTTTGTTGTAATTTAATCTCTGTCTCCTGTGAGTAACACGGGTCTTCCCTGGAGGCAGCTCCAGCCACTCCCCACCCTGCAGACAGTTTGTTCTTGTTTTTTTCCCATATGACAGTTGTGTGTTCCCTCCCTTCTCCCGAGGCTGTGACTACAGAGTTTGTACATGATCTAAACTGGCTCATCATTATTAACACTCCCTGTATAACCTTCAGTGAATGCAGAGATACATATTCAGTCAAACAAGGTGCTGACCAATCGGATGCTTAGCTTCAAAGTTATTACTCTGCAAGACTAAGCCGAGCAACTATATTACTTTGTCGGTATGGTGAGTGTGGTATTCGGCGAGTATCATTGTTGCTGATCCCACCCCTTAGGACCCACACATGGACTCCAGCCAGTACCAGCATATGAGGACTGTAAGGAATAAAAACTCATTTCCTATTGGTTAGGATACTGTGAGATATACTGTCCCTTTAAAGGGGTGGTTCACCTTTCTGTTAACCTTTAGTATTTTATAGTTCTAAGCAACATTCCAATTGGTCTTCATTATTTATTCTATATAGTTCCCTTCTTCTTCTGGCTCTTTCCAGCTTTCAAATGGGGGTCATTGACCCCATTTAAAAAACAAATGCTCTGTAAGGCTACACATTTATTGTTATTGCTCCTTTTTTATTACTGATATTTATATTCAGGCCTCTCCTATTCATATTCCAGTCTCTTATTCAAATTAATTCATGGTAGCTAGGGGAATTTGGATCCTAGCAATGGCTGGAACAGCAAACTGGAGAGCTGCTGAATAAAAAGCCAAATAAGTAAAAAAACACAAATTGTCTCAGAATATCCCTCTCTACATCATACTAACAGTTAATTTAAAGGTGAACAACCCCTTTAACTGTGGCCCTGTCCCCTTACTCCTCTTTTCTCCCCCACCCTCCAGGTCGCCCGAGGCGCCGTAACACCTGGAATCCTTACAAGACTTCTCCCTCCCGAGATGTCTCTCCTCCTGCAGAATACCGCAAGTCTGTGGCGTCGGACTCTGAGAGCGAGGAGGCCCCCCCACGGAAAAAGAAACCAATGGACTGGTCCTCTCTGAAGGGGATTATCAGTGACGATGGTGAGAGTGAGTGAGCCTTGCACACTTACTAATAGGCACTCCTGTGTCAGAGCAGGGCCCATTGTTATCCGCCATTGTCTCTCTTTTTGCTCCCACTACACAGTCCCTCACTGCACGTTATTTTTATATGTCATTTTTGTAAATAAATGTTTTTTTTTATGTTTAACACACAGTATTGTGTACGATAATAAATATCTTTTATTTAGAAATCTATGTAATGCGCCGGAACCTCCCCGCCCTCCCTCCAGTTTTCTTCTCCTTAGCAACCGGCACACGGCAACAGACTCTTGTAGAACTCAACACAACTCCGCTCATACAAACGACACACCTCGTTCCCTAGAGCCGTTTATTTCTCATCCTTATGGAAGGTGACAAATTAAGGGGTGCAGCCTAGAAAATATCCTAAATTTAGAAAAGGTCCTGTAAGTTGTGTCCTCTCAGTATAAAAGGGAAAAAGATGATAGTGGTGTGTCCCCTTTATTAAGTCCCGGAGGAGAAATGGGATCTTTATCTGAAGTTCCACACGGGGATGAGGTTACGGGTCTCTCGCTCATATATATCGGGGATAAGGCCCAGGGGGGAGGGCACCAGCCTCACAGTGTTCTTGCCAAAAAGCTTTTTCTCATACTGGATCAGCTGCTGCCAGAAGCCCATGTTGGGCCGAACAACGGGCCGCCGGGTCTTCACCCACTGGTAGGCATCGAGGAGAGCGAGCCGGTGGTACTTCATCAAGTAGGCGATACACAGGGTCGCGGAGCGGCTCACCCCGGCCACACAGTGGACTAGTGTCCGGCCATTCCTCTTGCCATTCTGGTGGATGCGGTCGGCCACGGAGTCAAAATACAAAGCCAGAGGAGCGTGGGGGAGGTCGGGCACGGGCACTTTCATGTAGTCCACATCTGGCCAGTTGCAATTGGGGATTTCCAGGGTGGCATTGACGATGCACGTGACATTACGAGAGTAAACCAAGTGTCGGCTGCCGGCTGCATTCCCGCTGGACAAGTAAAGACAAGGGCTGATCTGTGCGATGCTGCTCAGGCTGGAGACGCTGCTGCTGATCGCTGTTGGTTTGCTGGAAATTGAAGGAGGAGGAGGCGGGGAGCGTCGAAGGAGCCGGTGGCTGCGGAAATTCATTGTGGGGAGCTGCAGGGGCATAGAGAGAGTCCACGAGCTGCAAACTGACTACAATGGGGAATGTTTCCTGGTACCAACGTGATCACTGGGTACAACCTGGGCATAAACATAGAGAATCCTATGAACAAACTATATATGAGAACCAGTATCACAAGCCCTGACCCCTGATATTCATGGTGTGTGAGTAGTTGAATGAGTGTGTAAAGGAGTGCAAATCTATACCACCACCTACACACTCGCTGTGTAAAGATTCCTCCTACTCACTGGCAATAACTGTGACTCACACTGGATACTGACAGTTGCCCAGAGCACTGGCTTCAGGCTCAATGAGAATGGGGGTGAGGGGACTCACAGCTCAACCATTGGAAGGAGGCTCAGTGCTGGGAGGGGATCTCATCACTATCAGGAGAGACTCCATCTGAGCGGATTGGCTGGAGGGTCTGGGAAGAAAATAGGCCACAGATCATGGAAGCCCCCCTGGAAAACCATGGGCCAGACTGAGTCATCGAGTGAATCAGATCTGAGAGGGGGGAGCGAGTGTGTCACAATATGAATTGAGCCTGGCACTACTGGGGCACGATGAGGATGCCACCACATGACTTGCCTTCACCCTCTGATGTTCTCTTTTAAGTGTCAGTTCTTGAGAAGGAACCAGAGTGTGCTGTGGGTACCGTCACCCTTCAAATGCCACAGCAGTGTGGGTGGTACATACAGACTGGGCAAATCTCACAGGTTTTAACCTTTCATTTGTCTCTAGGCAACAAGGCAGCCAGCATGGCACATTCCAGGGAAGGTTGGCACTGCCATACATTGTGAGTGTAGAAGTGTGTAAGGGAAGGTTGGCACTGCCATACATTGTGAGTGTAGAAGTGTGTAAGGGAAGGTTGGCACTGCCATACATTGTGAGTGTAGCGTGTAAGGGAAGGTTGGCACTGCCATACATTGTGAGTGTAGAAGTGTGTAAGGGAAGGTTGGCACTGCCATACATTGTGAGTGTAGAAGTGTGTAAGGGAAGGTTGGCACTGCCATACATTGTGAGTGTAGTGTGTAAGGGAAGGTTGGCACTGCCATACATTGTGTGTGTAGAAGTGTGTAAGGGAAGGTTGGCACTGCCATACATTGTGAGTGTAGAAGTGTGTAAGGGAAGGTTGGCACTGCCATACATTGTGTGTGTAGAAGTGTGTAAGGGAAGGTTGGCACTGCCATACATTGTGAGTGTAGAAGTGTGTAAGGGAAGGTTGGCACTGCCATACATTGTGAGTGTAGTGTGTAAGGGAAGGTTGGCACTGCCATACATTGTGTGTGTAGAAGTGTGTAAGGGAAGGTTGGCACTGCCATACATTGTGAGTGTAGAAGTGTGTAAGGGAAGGTTGGCACTGCCATACATTGTGAGTGTAGAAGTGTGTAAGGGAAGGATGGCACTGACACAAGTTGTACTTATATTATAGTGAGAAGTTGGCATGATATAGAGGCTGGGTATGTGTAGAAGTGAGTGCAGCAGGGAGGCTGGCATTGCAGTGTACAATACACTGGCGCAGTAAGTCCTGTGGGTCAGAGGGGTTAGTGACATTTATCCAGACCCCCCTTAGCTTATAACAAGGCTACTGTTGAACTACAATTCTCAGCCCTACAGCCTCCCCCCACCCGCGCCAGGGGCAGCAGTATAAGTGAATGAGTGCAGTAGTCGGTGCCAGTGCTTTTTATACATGGAGGAGTGAGGGCAGGGAGAGCTGGCACAGAGGAAAGTAATGAGGGAGTCTGGCAGAGGCCGGGGTGTCAGCTCTTTGCAGCAGGGGGTGAGTCTGGAATCATTATGGGAGGCTCATTGCATAATATGCACTTACCTGTGATGTGATGTCTCATGCCCGTCGCTGGGTGCCCATACACTGCGTCTCTCCCTCTTTATGTGTCGCTCTGCAGAGAGGAGGGTGCTGGAGTCAGGGAGAGGGTGTGAGGGGGCGTGTGAGAGGGGGGGCGCAACTTGCTCTTATTCATATTCATGATGAGCATCTGAGAGCTGCTTCCGTTAACTGCTTGACTGCTGGAGACCACTGCAATGCTTCCCTCCTATGTCCTATGCTGAGCATCTCACCCCTAAGCACTCTGCACCAGAACTGCACTTTAACTGCACTAGAACTGAAAAAAGATAACTGCACCAGAACTGCACTAGAATTACACCAGAATTGCACTATAAATGCACCAGAACTGCACTAGAACAGCACCCACCCATGTGCTATGCATTCAGGCAAACTGGGGCTCAGCTTGGTAGTGATTTGGGGCCCTAGTTTTCCTCTGGCAGCTCCAAATATGGGGGAGCTCCTAGGGGCCACATTGAGCAGCAAGTGGAGGTAGAAAAATGGAGTCAGCAGATGTAGTGAGGCAAACGGGCACAATAGGGCAAGATGGATATAGTATATATAATAATATCACTCTCTACACTGTCACCCCTCCTTGCAGTTCCCCTGTGCCAGGTGCAGTTTATTTTGGGGACTATGATGTCACAAGCCTGGGTGGAGCCTAAAGGAGAAGGCTAGGATGTTTGACATCACCAGAGAGACAATAAAGAGCCAATCAGACACCAGGCACCCTTTCATGGCTGATGCTGAGAAGAAGAAGAGGAATAGCAGGGAAAGGCTGTGGATTGTGGCAAGAGAAATACATTATCCAACAGAAATCCAATCCCCCGTGTGTCTCTGTGTTCAGCCCATAGTCTAACTGCATTATTAAAGGGACATGCTCTAGTCCAACTATACACGTCGATACCAATGATATCATGATAAAAACAGTTTCCTAAAAGAACAAGCTCAGTGAATCGTTATTATGGCAGAATTCTGTGCCACTGCTTAGTGAATTTGGGCCAAAATATCAGGTTAGTGTCGCATATGAGACCCCCATGCTGATTAATGCTCCACTCAAGTGCATGCTGCATGGCTGCTTAGAAACCACATTAGGCAACTTCCACTCTGTATGTTGCAGAATGAATTAGGGTTCAGGAGCATTAGCCAATCAGAATGCTGCTTTTATTAGTCACGCTGCAGCTGCATGAGAAGAGCTGATTGGTTGCAGAAAACATCCAGGTAAGGCACATGCACAGCAAAGAACAAGTTAAACTGCAGCAGGTAATTGGAGGCCTTCGATTGGAGGCTGCTAATTAGGTGATGTAATAAGGGGACCCTTCTCCCACCTGGGTCAGACCATTGATTGGGGGGCACAGGTGAGTATGGTACAATGAGGGTATTAGTTAGAGTTGAGAATGACAAGCCCTTACTAATTATTATATGTTATCATGGTGCTGAATATATAGTGATCTACAGGGGATGCTGGGTACTGAGGGTGACAGTCTATGTATTTATTGGAATCATCTTTGGACCCCAGTGGACATAATAACCCAGGTGTCAGCTCTGCAGCCAACATGCCCAAACGACGAGCCAAGACTCCTGCACCAGAGCCAGACCTGACTCCCAACTCCCTGCAACTCCTGAAGCGAGCTCAGCTGCAACAGCACTGCAAACGGCTTGGACTGCGGGGGACAGGCAAGGTGTGGGGGCACTGGGGGGCACAGGCTGCTGTGGGGTCTTTCGATAGGGCTCTAATACGTGTTAAAGCAACACCCCGTGCATTCGTTTTAGATGTATGCTGCAGACTGTGTTGGTTTCTTTGCAGCCTTACAAGAATGCTTTTAACCATTATTTTATTTATATATATATATATATATATATATATATATATATATATATATATATATATTCTATCTGCATTGATGGGGTGAGGTGGTGGACCTATAGTGGACCTAGGGGTAACAACTCAAGTTTAGAGGCCACGATTTGTTTCATTGGTTTCCATGACCATAATTACATAAACAATGTTATAATTGGATTCAGGCAGCCTCTTGCTGTGTCAATCATTGGGGTAGGGAGGGGCAATTCTGATTAACCCTTTACTTGCCCCTAGAATGCAGAGCTGGTTCAGAGGCTACAGGAGTACTTCCAGCAAGCGGCAGCCAATGAGCAGGTGAGTCTGTGCGAGGGGGGGGGGGGGTAATCACCTTCATTTATTTCATTACTGTTCCTGCGGCTCTAGTTTGGCCCTTATATCTGGTTGCTAGGCTTAATTATCTTAGCAACTCAGAATCTGTTTCAATGTTCGTATAAGTGAAGAATGGTTGAGATTAATATGTAAGAAAATACAAATGAACCTTACCATAGATGTAAATGCTAAAGAGTCAGGCCACAAGGGCCTTTAAAACAGTGCTTCACCTTTATCTAAACTTTTACTATGTTCTAGAATGGACAATTCTAAGCAACTTTTCAATGGGCCTTCTTTATTTATTTTGTATAGGTTTTAAATGACTTGCTTTTTTCTTCTGATTCTTTCCAGTTTTCAAATGGGGGTCACTGACCCGATCTGAAAACAAGTGCTCTGTAAGGCTACAAATGTATTGTTATTGCTACTTTTTATTACTCCTCTTTCTATTCAGGCCTCTCCCATTCATATTCCAGTCTCTTATTCAAATAAATGCATGGTTGCTAGGGGGAATTTGAATCCTAGCAACCATAGAGCTGAAATTTCAAACTGTAGAGGTGCTGAATAAAAAAACTAAATGACTGAAAAATCACAAATAATAAAAAATGAAAACCAATTGCAAATTGTCTCAGATTATCCCTCTCTAGACCAGTGATCCCCAACCAGTAGCTCGTGAGTAACATGTTACTCCCCAACCCCTTGGATGTTGCTCCCAGTGGCCTCAAAGCAGGTGATTATTTTTGAGTTCCAGGTTTGGAGGCAAGTTTTGGTTGTATAAAAACCAGATGTACTGCCAAACAGAGTCTCAATGTAGATTGACAATCCACATAGGGGCTACTAAAACTCCTTTTACTGAATGTTGCTCATGGGTTCAAAAGGTTGTGGATCCCTGGTCTATATCATACGAACAGTTAACGCTAAGGTGAACTATCCCTTTAATGTGTGTGCAGATTTAGACAGAAGAGCGTTCCCATTGGAGGGAGAAAGCCTTGCCCCATTATTAATATAAAAACAGACTGGCCAATCAGTAATACAGCTCTGGTGCCCTACAGTAGAATTAGTATTATTATTAGTATTATTAGTATTATTATTATTCTTAAGAGGCAACACTGTCAGATGCTTTTGCTTTCCCCCTATATCCTGATACTGAGCTTTAGCTCTGCTTGTTTTTTGCCCCTTGTACCCACAGGAGGATCCCAAGACTCCCAGTCTGGATGAGAATGAGAGGGAATCAGAAGAAGTGACAGGTACTGGGCCGCTAAGCTGACACTCGGTAGAAGTCATTATTAGGGGTTCATCCATATGAGCTGCTATACTATGTGTCACCCCCTGCTCTGGCTGTGGAGCTGCCATACTGTAGCAGAGACTTCTGCGCATGCGCAGCTGTGTGGGACCCCCAATACTAAATAGCTGGGCACCCAGTGTACTCCAATATTCATTACTTACACCCCACACACATCTCTATAGCTCACAGCTGAGGGTGCCTCTGTCTCCCTCTCAGGCCTCACCACATGCAGCCCTAAATCATTTATCAGTCACACCTTTACCTGAGCAGGAGAATACCTTCCTCTCGCTTTCGGATAAGAACAGGTTACAATAACGGCAGCATCACGTGACCGTCTCTAACCAACGAGACAGCACCGCAAGGCCACGCCCATCCTTGCCCCACGCGCGCCCCAACCTGCTCACCCGCAAATGCCAGCAGCAACCAATCACAGCGCGGCGTCAATGACGTCAGGCCAGTGAAGTCAGTCGGTTGCTATGGGAACAGTGCGTGATTGCGCTAATGATGCTGTGAGAGCGCTGGGCTATTTTAGGCAAAGGGGATTGGTACTTGGGGCGCTATATTTATACCCATCGTCCATTCCTGACGTACCCACTGCCTATATATGTCTGTAACGTACCCTACAAGCACCTGCCGACTTTATGTATTATTATTATAAGGGATAATATACCCCCTACTGTAAATAAGGATATTAGAAGTCACTGAGGGGTTGTTCTGTGACCATATAAAGACACAAGGCTGCAGGCTGAGTTATACAGGGAACTCTGAGTATCACTCATGTATTATAAGGGATAATGTACCCCCTACTGTAAATGATAAGGATATTAGAAGTCACTGAGGGGTTGTTCTGTTAATGCTGACAATGTAAGTTATGCAGTAAATATGACACACACACACATTCCATACACTGTGCTGTATAAATAATGGTTTTACTCCATAATGGCTTTACTTAGAGGATTTCTCCTGCTATAAAAGGCCCAGCAGCAGAGAAGGACAAATATGCAGCTCTTCAGCCATTGCATTTCATTGATGTTGGGGACACTGGGGGTTATACTGACTCACAATGGGGGTGGGGGGAATTGCTGAGCCCTGGGGTACGTGACAGTTGGACACTATAGAAGTAAGTGGTGCTTTGGGCTTTCTGTGCTGCTGGGGTTGAGCAGATATTAACCCTGTATGTGGGGGATTAACTGATTCTTTGCCAGTAGGCCGAGGCTGGTGTGTGGTCCATGGACAAGAGATGACCGTTAGTAGCTGGAAGCCATTATTTCTCCGCTGTGGACGTGTGTGTGTGACATGTGAGGGCTCGTGTATCCCCTTACACCTGACTCCTTCCTCCTCTCCCACTCCCTGTGGCCTCCAGGACAATCTCATCTGTGACGAGTGTTTTGAGAGGTCAGTGCTCCTCCTATGAGAGGCTTCGGTTTATTTGGGAAAAAATTCCTTCTCCATCACTTGATGCCCCAACCCACTATAAGAATCTCCTGATGAATCTGGTTTTGTTACAGAGCTCGCTGTGACTTTAAGCTCACGTACCAGTGAAACATTTTTGCAATTTGATTCTCCAATCCCATCGGCCTGTTACCCTGTGTATCATTGCTGCTGGGATACTGGGACATTTGAAACCTAGTCATTTTGGGTGTCTATTGAATCCATCATTGTCATGTCCCTGCAATGTCTGGAGATCATCCTGCTAAACTAAATCTGGAACCCAATGGTTCTTTCAGCAGTCTGTCACTGTTCTCTTGTTAAATATTTAACTACATTTTTTTTTATTTATAAAATTACTTTCTTTAGTTGTTTTGTTACACTTTGCCATGTTAAAATATTCTTATTTATAACGTTCCACAATTTAATCTTGTTAATGGTTTGAAATACTGTATTGAGGTTATACAGGTAGCTAGAATCTCAGCTGCCATAAAGCAGGACAGGACTGCTGCTTACAATGGGGATCAGATAGGATCTGTGCAGCCACTGGGACAGAATGTTCTGTTATACAGATAGCTAGAATCTCAGCTGCCATAAAGCAGGACAGGACTGCTGCTTTCATTGATTTCAATTTAAAAAAAAAAAGTTACACCTATTATTTTACGGTTTGTACATATTGAATAGACATTCACTGTATCCCCTGTGCTTCAGTGTATGTGTGTAATTATACAGTATGTTTGGGAGAGGGATTACCCAGGAAGCAGTTGGGAAATGGAACATGATGTGAGTGAAAATGAATTTCCTCCCCCTGGTGTCACAGCAGCTGAAATGCTTCAGTCCCAGGGAGAGGATCAGTGACAGGCCTGAGACATGAGACATGAGTCTGTTACTTACTTGGCACATTCCAAGCACAAAGATTCCACAATGTGAACGGAGTGTAACCTCCCAATATTGAGCCCAGAATAAGCAGCACTGGGCAGGAATCGGGCCCCAATAAGAACAGAATATCGTGTCATTCACAGAGTTTACTGGAATCTGCTGGGCACTCACACGGGCACTCACACGGGCACTCACACGGGCACTCACACATAGGGTTACCACCTGTTTGGTTTTGACCCGAACAGTTCGGATTTTCTAAGGCTTGTTGGATCTGAACTTTCTGTTTGGCTTTCAGCCTTATGAAACCCGAACAATAATCTGGCCAATACTGTACATGAAAAGCATTTAAATACTAATATACTCACTTTTCTTATTATTACAGATACAAAATAAGCAGAAATCTATGAAAAATAAGTGTTTTTTCTAAATTAGCATTGCTGTATTTCAGCGTTTTCTGGATAACGGATTTCAGTATAAAAGATCTCATACCTGTAATTAAAGGATTGGGCTTAATCATCAAGCAGAATATAGGATTGCTACCTGTGTGGTTTTGAACTGGGCATCAACACTTTACAACACTAAGAATACTGGATAGAAATCCAGCCAGTTGCAGCTAAGTGATGCAATAACATTGCCCTGGTGTCATAACTCCACCAACATTATTGTGCCCACCTCTGATGTCATCCTGCCTGTGCCTACATCACTGCCCCACCCCCCATGTTCAGGTTTAGCCATCAGCAAAGGTGGCGCCCCCACTCATGCCCCCACTCATGCCCCCACTCATGCCCCCACTCATGCCCCCACTCATGCCCCCACTCATGCCCCCACTCAATATCACGTTCCATTCTCCCAACCTTTGGCCCTTCACTTACTGAGGGTCTTCTCTCAACACCAACTGACAATAAGAAGCTTTATCCCGGGCCCGTCACTACTCAGAATGTTCTGTTGTTTGTGTGTATTTAACTGATGATCCTTCTCTCTTGTCCAGGAATCAGGAGAGGGAATGTCGTTTGCAGCAGAGGTCGGCCTTCCAAGGTACCCGTTATACAATCACTTGGGGGATGGGAAGGGTTAATCAATTTATATCTCTCTGGTGACTGTCATTGGGGGGTAAGTATAAAGGGATGTTGCAGCAATATTAATGGACATGTATAAAATGTTTGTTTCAGATAACTACCCCCCAATGGGGCAAATGAGAAAATCTGTTAGGTGAGTGAGCATTCCTTTTTTTTTTTTTTTTATACGGTCATGGTATTGAATATGAAATATCTTTATAGGGTCTATAAATAGGTTTCTGTACCAGAAGGGACCCTTTAGCTAAGAAATGGCAGACTGCACCCCTAATGCACCCCTAATGCTTGACTGTTGTCTCTGCAGCACAACTCGCACACGGAAAAAGTCGGGTCGCTTCCAGCCTCAAGAGGACCCTGAATATGCTCGTAGGGTAAGGAAAGCCGTCATATACTTGAACATAGAATAAAGTGACTGGTCTGTTATTTCTCCTACTTGATGTAACTGAATGTCTCAGTGGGACCTGGATTTTACTATTGAGTGTTGTTTTTAGATCGTGTCTCAGTGGGACCTGGATTTTACTATGGAGTGTTGTTTTTAGATCTACCAGGCAGCTGTTATCTTGTTAGGGAGCTGCTATCTGGTTACCTTCCCATTGTTCTGTTGTTAGGCTGCTGGGGGGGATAAGGAGGAGGGTGATTTGACTCCAACTTGCAGTACAGAAGTAGAGTGACTAAAGTTTATCAGAGCACAAGTCACATGACTGGGGGCAGCTGGGAAACTGTCAATATGTCTAGCCCCATGTCAGATTTTAAAACTGAATAAAAAAAGTTTGCTCTTTTGAAAAATGGACTTCAGTGCAGAATTCTGCTGGAGCAGCACTATTAACTGATGTATTTTGGGAAAAAAACATGTTTTCCCATGACAGTATCCCTTTAAAGGAGACATGTAGCATAACTAAATACCCTTCTAATTTTCTAGGCAAGAATGAATATATGGTGCTGGTTTTATTTTCATAGTTAAATAGTTACATAGTTAAATTGGGTTGAAAAAAGACAAAGTCCATCAAGTTCAACCCCTCCAAATGAAAACCCAGCATCCATACATACACCCCTCTACTTTTAATTAAATTCTATCTACCCATACTAACTATAGAGCTTAGTATCACAATAGCCTTTGATATTATGTCTGTCCAAAAAATCATCCAAGCAATTCTTAAAGGCATTAACTGAATCAGCCATCACAACATCACCCGGCAGTGCATTCCCCAACCTCACTGTCCTGACTGTGAAGAACCCCCTACGTTGCTTCAAATGAAAGTTCTTTTCTTCTAGTCTAAAGGGGAGGCCTCTGGTACGGTGATCCACTTTATGGGTAAAAAGGTCCCCTGCCATTTGTCTATAATGTCCTCTAATGTACTTGTAAAGTCTAATCATGTCCCCTCGCAAGCGCCTTTTTTCCAGAGAAAACAACCCCAACCTTGACAGTCTACCCTCATAATTTAAGTCTTCCCTCCCTCTAACCAGTTTAGTTGCACTTAGTCTCTGCACTCTCTCCAGCTCATTTATATCCCTCTTAAGGACTGGAGTCCAAAACTGCCCCCATACTCCAGATGAGGCCTCACCAGGGACCTATAAAGAGGCATAATTATGTATTCATCCCTTGAGTTAATGCCCTTTTTTATGCAAGACAGAACTTTATTTGCTTTAGTAGCCACAGAATGACACTGCCCAGAATTAGACAACGTGTTATCTACAAAGACCCCAAGATCCTTCTCATTTAAGGAAACTCCCAACACACTGCCATTTAGTGTATAACTTGCATTGATATTATCTTTGCCAAAGTGCATAACCTGCATTTATCAACATTGAACCTCATTTTCCAGTTTTCTGCCCAGTTTTCCAGTTTAGACAAATCACTCTGCAAAGTGACAGCATCCTGCATGGAACCTATAGTTCTGCACAATTTAGTCTCATCTGCAAAAATAGAAACAGTACTTTCAATGGCCACCTCCAGGTCATTAATAAACAAGTTGAAAAGCAAGGGACCTAGTACAGAGCCCTGCGGTACTCCACTAACAACACTGGTCCAATTAGAAAATGTTCCATTTACCACCACTCTTTGTAGTCTATCTTTTAGCCAGTTCTCTATCCAGGTACAAATACTATGTTCCAGGCCAACATTCCTTAATTTAACCAGTAACCTTTTGTGTGGCACTGTATCAAATGCTTTAGCAAAATCTAAGTAAATCACATCCACTGCCATCCCAGAATCGAGGTGTTACTTACATTCTCATAAAAAGAAATGAAGTTAGTCTGGCAAGATCTATTACGCATAAAACCATGCTGGCACAAACTCATAGTATTATGATTTGCTATGAAGTCCAGTATCTTATCCTTTATTAACCCTTCGAAAAGCTTTCCTACCACTGACGTCAGACTAACTGGCCTATAGTTTTGAGGCTGAGAACGGGATCCTTTTTTGAATAGAGGCACCACATTAGCAATTTGCCAGTCTCTCGGCACTATGCCAGATCTCAATGAATCCTGAAAAATTAAGTAAAGAGGTTTGGCAATCACAGAGCTAAGCTCGCTAATTACCCTGGGATGAATACCATCTGGCCCTGGACCTTTGTTAATCTTAACATGTTCTAGTCTCTTTTGAATTTCATCATGTGTGAACCATGCATCATTAGTTGTATTACTAGAATTGTGACTGTTAAGAAGGAAACCTTCACTTACTGATTCCTTATTTGTGTAGACAGATGAAAAATATGAGTTCAGAATCTGCGCTTTTAATTTGTTTTCATCAACCAGCTGACCCCCCTCTGATAGTAAGGGACCCACCCCTTCCTGCTTCATTTTTTTACTATTAACATATTTAAAAAATAATTTTGGATTTTTTTTACTGCTTGCTGCAATATCCTTTTCTATAGCAATTTTAGCTTGCCTTATAGCTTCTTTGCATGATTTATTGGCCTCCTTGTACCTTATAAATGTTTCGGCTGTACCAGCTAACTTGAAAGCCTTAAAAGCACGTCTTTTCTTACCCACCTCAGCACCAACGCTTCTATTGAACCAAAAAGGTTTTGCTTTGCAACGACGTTCCTTGCTTACAAGTGGAATATACTGACAAGTATATTTATTAAGCAGCATTTTAAAGACTTCCCATTTTTGTTCTGTGTTTAACCCTGAGAAAAGCATTTCCCACTTAATATGTTGCAGAGATGCCCTTATACTGTCAAAGTTTGCACGTCTGAAATTTAGTGTTTTAGTTACTCCCTTATAGAATTGCTTCTGCAACAGAATCTCAAAGGAGACCATGTTATGATCACTATTCCCTAAATGCCCCTCACCCACACAAATGTTAGAGATGAGTTCAGTATTGTTAGTTATTACAAGGTACAAAAGAGAGTTATTCCTAGTAGGTTCTTGAACGAGCTGGAATAAAAAGTTGTCATTCAGCATATTTACAAACCTACTCTCTTTTTCTGTCTTAGCAACCCCATTACCCCAGTCAATGTCTGGATAATTGAAGTCACCCATAGCAACAACTTGACCCAGCTGTGAAGCCGCTTGTATCTGCAAGAGTAGCTGGGCTTCATACTCGACACTTATACGAGGTGGTTTATAACATACACCAATGATAATTCTTTTTGATACCTTTTGCCCAGTCGAAATCTCTACCCAGAGTGATTCTACACCCTCACCAGTGGCAGCTATTGTTATTTCTTTAGCGCATGGTTTTAATTCAGGCTTTACATACAAACACACTCCTCCACCCTTTTTAATCCCTCTGTCCCTCCTAAAAAGGGTGTAACCATTTAAATTCACAATCCAGTCACATGTTTCATCCCACCAGGTCTCAGTGATACCAATTATATCATAATTTTTAGAGCGTGCAATTAATTCTAGGTCTCCCATTTTACCTGACAAACTCCGTGCATTTGCCAGCATACAGCGGAGGTTATTACTTTTACTTTTGAAATGTGCATTACTTGGTAAAGAATTATACGTTAAGTTAGTATTATTCTGTTTTCCTTGTAACAGAGGGACCTCCTTAGCTGGTAAACTGTATGCCCCCCTCACTCCTCCCCCATGACCCCTTACTAACCCCACTGCCCCGTCTACACTAGCTTCCCCATAATCCTTTCTCTCACCCACCCCCCCCTTGCCTAGTTTAAACACTCCTCCAACCTCTTAGCCATTCTTTCCCCTAGCACCGCGGACCCCCTTCCATTGAGGTGCAAACCGTCACGGCTGTATAAGTTGTACCCCAACGAAAAGTCAGCCCAGTGCTCTATGAACCCAAACCCTTCCTTCCTGCACCAAGACTTGAGCCACGCATTAAGCTCCCTAAACTCCCGCTGTTTTCCTAAACTTGCACGTGGCACAGGCAAAATTTCAGAAAAGATTACATTGGAAGACCTTTCCTTGATCTTAGAGCCTAGATCCCTGAAATCATTCTTTAAGGTCTTCCATCTACCATTTATTTTGTCATTAGTACCGATATGTACTAAGACAGCTGGGTCGTGCCCAGCCCCACCCAATAATTTGTCCATCCGATCAACCACATGCCGAACCCTGGCACCAGGTAGACAGCAAACTGTTCGGTTGTAGAGATCCGGACGACAAATTACCCTATCCACTTTCCTAATAATTGAGTCCCCTACAACCACAATCTGCTTAGGCCTGACTCTACTCTCCCCCCCACCACTACTAGAGAAACTGGTCTCCCGGCTGTTAGAGAGATCAGCCCCATCTAGAATTGCCAATCCAGAGTTCATACTCCCATCATCTTCACACAATCTGGCAAATTTGTTGCGATGTATAATCTCCGGATCAGCCTCCATTTTCCTTTTGCCCACCTTAGATTTTCTAACTGTCACCCAGCTAGCTGCCTCAACATCCTGCTGCTGTTCTGTTCCCCCCAAACTATCTGACCCCGCTAGGTCCTGCTCAGTGAGCAAAAGACTCCTTTCAAGATTGTCAATCGACCGCAGTGTTGCAATTTGTTGCTCTAGTGCTCTAACTTGAGCCTCCAAAGTGGCAATTTGCTCACAACCACCACAGAGGTAAGCATTTTGGATCTCTTGTTCCAAATCTGCATACATATGGCCAAAAAATTATCTTAAATTATGTATTGGATCTCTCTCTAACTCTGCTACAGTAGCTGTGGGCGTGGCCTCACAATCCCCTTCCAGAAACAGTAGGCGGGGGGCAGCCAATCACAGCCCTGCAGTCACACAAGCAAAGACAGGCTTCAGTTCCCTATCAGGTCCTGCTAGCTGCTGATTGGGTAGCATTTACTGGTCAAATTTTTAAATTGTTTAAATTGCCTCTGGGCAAATTGAGCACCTTTTATGACATAACCCTAATTGTGTCTCCTTTAAACAACTGAAGAGCTGCCAGTTAAGTAAAATAGATATAAAAACGATGGCTTCCTTGTAGAACTTTCCCATGCTGTCATTTCCAACCCTCCAGAACTTTCCTCCCCTATTTCTTGTGCCCTGATCCTTTGTTCATCTCTGCAGGTGGATGAGCTCCTGGACCAGCTGGCCACCGGGCAAGTTGATTCTCAGAAGATCCTAAAGCCGAGCCGCCCTGCAGTTCTGCACTCGCCCCTTACAAAGCCGGAGAACAGCCCAATTGCCATCAATCAGTAACTGCACTCGCAGCCCCTCCACTAAACTCTGGGCCAATGAGCAGCATTGCCAGCTGTTGTGGATTTTAATATTGTGTTTTACACAGGTGAATAAATGGGTATTTTTTTATGGGTTTCCCAGTGCCAGTATGTCCTGTGTGAGGGACCCCATTGCCCACAGTGTATTGATAACAGGAGCCTTTATTTTACAAATCTCGCTCTTTATTGCCTGAAAATAAAGCCAGTTTGAGAAGCGTAACTGGGAGTGATGCAGACAAACGCCGTGGGGGAGATCTAAGATTATCTGCCGCTGTTCACTAACAGAAACCGCAGCTTCGTAGGTATTTTTCCATAAGTAGGTTATCCAACAGATGAGACAAAATTGTGGGCTTGGCAACTGAGCTTGCGCTCCTCCTCCTCCACCAGGGCACTATGGTAATGGTTGGATGCTGAGGAGCACTGTTGGAGAGATGTTCTGCACATCTGATGGGGGAGGGGTAACATTCTGCAGCCCCATGCAGGAGCCCAGGCATTGAAAGGGTTACTTTGGCACAAATGACATTTTTATTAACAAAAGTGAAAGTTCACACGGTGAGCGATGGAACATCACGAGGTGAAGGATGGAAGGTCGGTTGGTGAGGGGCGGTGCAGCTCTGTACATAACGACCCCCTCAGTCTGTGAATATTAGATACATTCCCGTATATGCCCGTACCCCCGATCCCATAACTGCCCCCTCTTCAGATCGACACTTCATATTCCCGTGTATCCTGAAACAAGAGACAAGTCATTAGATGCAAAGCCTCAGACACTTCTCCTGTGGTGTGGAAATCAGTCGCTACCACCCCCCATCTTCTGTCCCCTCAAACTCACACCCTGCAAAACACCCCCCTTTTCTCAATAACAAAATACAGAACCCCCCCAAAAAAACTAAACTTACAGAGCTCTAACACCCAGTGGTCACCATACAAACCTTCCTGCACCCATTCTACTCACCCCAAAAACCCTGTATATCAGGCATTGCTTTACCTGCCTCCCATGCACCCCTATGTGACTGTCCCTCTTATGTCCACCCATTCACAGCACCCATAACCTCGTAACACCCAGCAACCTCCCTATATACAGAATAAGAGCAAACTTTTCCTTAGGCCTCAGCATTTTCAAGTGCGGCACCAATAGAATTGTCCATTCCTTATTAACCCAAATATTTGCCCCTGTTGATTGGATAACTCCCCTTCTGTCACATGGCCCACCTAGTGCAGACACAACCTTCACACCAGCACATTCCCTGTGTCCCACCCCACAAGCATTGTGTTTCACACTCGCACAATACGATGCTACCCGTATACAACCCAGTCTCTCACTCACCCCAGCCTCGTATAATGGGTTGTTAAAGTCAGACTCCACGGTGATGGGACTATAGGAGTGAGATGCTGGGAAAGAGAATCCAAAGAGCGATTTCCCTTGGAACCTAAGGAGCAGCAGAAGAAGATGATAAAGGATTTTAATGTCTACAGTCTAGGTTTCACAATTGGTTTGAAAACCATTTCCCATTGCCTTGAGGTATAATAATTACATGACAAGTGCATTGGAAGAGCCCAATTATTACAAAAGCTTTACCATAGGTGGTGGTGGGACACACTAAAGGTTACTGCTCCTCACTAAGGCTTCCGGCCAATGCCATGAGCTCAATAACGGGGCCATTGCCTGTACCTAACAGTAAATGAGGATTAATGGCTTTCAAGTAATGACCTTCAGACTGAATCTGCCCTGGAACAGGTATTCATTTTTTGCACCAACCAGAGAGTCACGGGTTCTGCAACAATGGCTAATACATGGGCAAGAACTGAGTTTTCCCTCCTGCCAATAGCCAACCTACTTGGTGTAGTAGATATAAATGCCTCCAATCAACAAGATGACCAAGATGATGGGCAGAAAGATAGCAAGGGCAATGTTCCCGCCTTCCATTTGGTGGGAAGGGTCAGTCGTCTGGGTCACTGCGTGAAGAGACAAAGAAGAAGAACCAATCAGAGCCCGCCACTGTCTTTTGGACTCACCCACAGAAGTCTTAGAAGGACCACACACCTCAAACATGAAGCACAAGGGTGATAGACACATGGCAGGAAGTGATGTATAATCCAGCAGAAGTGGAACTGACACAGAATAATGCATGAGTGGCAGGCAGGGCAACCAATGGAATGCAAGAGTAATGGTGATGCGTTCATTGAAATGGAAACAAGTGTCCTGATGTCAAGACAGGTTATGATGTCACAAAAGCAAACCTTCCAGCTTCCTGTCATCCAGCAGCTCCTCATACGCAACTAAAGGGAAAGAATCAGCCATTAGTGTGTGTGGTTACACTTACCCTTTCAGTATGAAATACTTTAGCCAACTACAACCCCAAAAATGGCCTGTGCTTGCCTAAAGGTAGCTTTATGGTAGAAATGTGATATTCTGGGGCTTATTTGCTACTATAGGTGCTAATTTAGCCTTTGGATTGTGTAGTGGCCTTGGAAGACCTGACCTACAATCCTATAGCTGTTGTTGTGCAGTAGTTGTGCTCCTAACGTGCCATTATGGGGCAGACTCACCTTTGCACAGTGGGGGCTGGCTGGTCCATTGTGATGGGTGCCCAGGGGCACAGGTGATCGTGACTTCCCCGATGAGCTCGAAGCCCTCGTAGCAGAAGAATCGCAGAGCCTCCCCTGCTTGGTAGTGATGTTTATAGAGAGTCTGGTAGCCATTCTCTGGCACGCCGGGGTTCAGACATGGCTCGTACTTCACTGCAAAGTTACATTACATTACAGTAAATCAGAGGTTGCCATCTACTGCCACCCTTGACTCTCAGCATTGCCCAACAGCTTGGGTAGTCGCCCCATTTATGGCATCTCCGTAGATGACAATATTATTCTTGTATAGGGCCACAAAGAGAAAAGTGCGTTTTTGCTGGCCACCCTGTAACAATATGTGCAAGTTGGTGCATAGCATGATGCAAATGGTAATTTACTCGCATCTTGTGCTACTTGCTCAGCTAAATGCAGAAAGAACACTGCAGTGATTGGGCTGTTGCAAAAATATAATAGTGCCAGTGACACCATGTGGTTGTTGTGGGTACTGCATGGAAGCTGAGCAGCCAGGCTTGTCCACATGGGGGCACCATGCAGCCTGTATACTAATTGTGAAATAAAGATTCTAAAAATGGACCATCCTGGATGATATCATCCCTTTAAAACCTGTGTGGAGCCCTCAACCAATCACTTTGAGCTTCTGCTTTCTGGGCAGTAATTGGCTGCAGGCCCGGACTGGCAATCTGTGGGTTCTGGCAAATGCCAGAGGGGCTGCTATAAGGTCCCATAGAAAGTCAGTATTTAGTGGGCTGGTGGGGGCTGTTTGGGCCTCTATGTGGGCTGATTAGGCCTCTATGTACCTGAAATGCCAGGGCCTATTTAAATTCTCAGTCCGGACCTGATTGGCTGACAGGAGCTGGTCACACTGCATAATTCCCCTGCAATTCAATTGACCACCAATAAGTCAGTGAATTTTTTTTTTATCACGGTGGTAGTATTATGCTCCTCCAGCAGGTGCCCAGACCCAGAAGGTAGTAGACTAGAACCGGCTATGGAATCATACAGCAGCCCAATGCAGAGCAACATGCATGTAGGTGAGTTTTCAAGGGCCTACTGTTGCTTACATTATATTTCCCTTCAATGGTTAACTGCCCCCACCACGTTTCACCATGTTAGTCACAGGGACCCCCCATTGTGGCTTATAAATAAGATGTGGGTATAACTCACAGACACACTTGGGGATGCGGTCACTCCATTTGGGGGTCCCTGTGTCTCGGTTGTAGCAAGTCAGAGTGCGACTCCCCTCTAGAGTATAGCCCTCATTACAGGAGTATTGCACGTGAGAGCCTATAGGGAAACGTGGGTCGGATGCCCTTCGTAGGCCATTAGCGATCTCTCCAGGGTCCGCGCAGTTCAAAACTGGAGGAACAGAGGCAGACGCACATTATATCATACAGGCAAGGAAAGTAATGGATCCACCCAGGTCATGTCACGCACCAATAGAGTTACACATTATATTGAAATATTTATACATCAACACAATCCTATTGGTATATGACATGGAGGTGCCAATACCTTACTGAAAACCTGGAACATCAACACAATTTGCATTCTTCCCTCTTCTCCACTCCATCTATCCATCCCTTCACCCTCATCTCCATGCCCTCTCCTTCTCTATCCATCTCTGTTCCCTTAAAGGAGACATATAGGATAAATGATAAAAACCCTGATTTTGGTGTTGCTTTTACATGGTGCTAAAAATTAAAATTATCTTTAAAAATAGCCCCTTTATTGGAGCTCCCTATAGATGTTCTCTGGTCCTTGTCTGTGTTTCACATGAGGGGTGGGTGTGTCCTAACGGTCCCTGCCAGAAGCACAGTAGGAGGGGGACAGCCAATCACAGCCCTGCAGTCACACAAGCACAGACAGGCTTCAGTTCCCTATCAGGTCCTGCTAGCTGCTGATTGGTTCCTGTCCTACAGTGCAGTGAGCTGAGTGCACAGCCTGGGAATTCAGGGAAGAGCAGAAGTGGAAGAGAAGGGAGGGATTATTAGGGTTCTTGCAGAAATATTCAATAAATCAGTCTGAAAAAGTACAGAAACAGTATGAGTATAATGCACTGGTACATTCTTATTTTTTTTACACAAAATGCCTTCTTGATGCCACATGCCCTCTTCTCTTGTATGCCCTTCTCCATTTCTGTTTCTCCAATCTCCATGCCCTCTCATTCTCTGTCCATCTCTGTGCTCTCTCTGCCTCCTCAGGGCTCCATCTACAATCGACATGCCCTCTCATTCTCTGCCCATCTCTGTCCCCTTAATGCCTCCTCAATGCTCCATGCTATCTCCTCTTTTACCTCTCTCATTCTCCATTCTGTGCTGTCTCTTTCTTCTCACTGCTGTTTCTCCAATCTCCATGCCCTTTCCTCCTCTACCACCATCTTACACCATCTCTGTGCCCTCCTCACTGGTCCTTCTCCAATATCTCTTCCTCTACCCTTCTCTGTGCCCAGTCTCCTCACTGCTTCATACCCTCTCCTCTTCTACCCCTCTCAATTCTCACTCTTTGTTGTCTCTGCCTCCTCCACAACTCTCTACCCTCTGTTTCTCTTATTAAAAGCATATTATGACCCCCAGCAGGTATCTGCATTGTAAGGCAAAAGGAAACATGTCTCACTTTTCTCACAAGCTGGAGGAGCATTACTCCATGAGAGATCCCATTGGCAAGTGAGTATATCAGAGCCAGAGATATCGTAGCCAGGTTCACACTGATAGGTCACTACAGTCCCACGGATCAGGTCTGGGTGTGAGGACGTCTTCCAGCCATTTGGAACCTCAGGAAGAGCCGGACATGTGTCATTCCGTGGCACCTCTATAGGAGAGATGGAACAATAAGAGTGACACCACTGAAATCCCTCACCTTGAACATTGCTGAGCCTGCTAAAAGCAACATTGTTTTTTTGTGGGGCCACGGGATGGTGGGACACTTTCTCATGGAGGCCACAAGTCAGGCTGGACAAGAAGACTTAGATAAGACAAATTAAATGAATGTATTGAACTGGTAACTGATATAAATGTATGACATATGAACCACGCATTACAGAGAAAGTAAAATAACTCTACTTAATCATTACTAAGTGATGTTATTCCTTTATGTTTCCCACAATCCACTTCTATTCATCATTTTTATTCCCAGAATGTTCATTTTCATTACCCCCAGGCTTCTATCCATAGTGGGTCCTTTGTTCAATGAAAGAACAAATTCTGGAGGTACAAGAGTTCTGGGGCAGAGTTTGGATTGGTTTATTTCATACAGTTCCAAGCCTGAATATGCTCTAGATATGCCTGGGACACAACTCCACCTTCCTCCCTTTGTCTCCACTGAGCACTATGTGGAGTTATAGATTTGTTTGCACAGAGTCATAGGATAGAATTGGACAGAACTTGGTACCTTTGAAGTGAATGATGAAGCCCTGACTAAGGCTGAACACTGGGCCATTGGAGTCAGACTGGAACTGTAGGGTCACATCATTGGCTGAAGAGAAAAGGTTGAACCTTTGGTGGACACCCATGTACTGACCCAAGACCCGGGCTGTCAGATCATCTCCGTCATACACGGTAAGAGCATCGCTGCGCCGGATGTTCAGGCTGTGGATGAATAAGCTTTGGTTAAATGATGCAGGGAACAAACTCCTTTCCCGATGGTATTATACACCCCAGAAATTGAGGACGATATACCCCGACGCTAACAATATATGTTGGCGGTGTAAGTCTGAAATCGGCTCACTCCTACATATTTTCTGGGAATGCGACTTGCTTCGCCCCTTTTGGGACATGATATCACGCTCCTGCGCACAGATCCTGGGACGGGCAGTAATTGACACCCCAGCTTACGCATTACTGAATTTTGTAACGGAATCTGAGGATATCCTCACTGATACCGCACTGGAGAGACACCTACTCAATGCTGCCAAATTACTAATACCGAATAAGTGGAAAACGCTTACTCTCCCCACTTTCTCGGAATGGCTGAAAAAGGTTAATGAACTAGCAAAATTCGAAGATCTCTCAGCCAGAACAGAAAAACAAAAACAAAACTTCAGAGACATTTGGTCACGGTGGTTTTTGTTCAAAGAGTCCGATACATATAAACAACATAGTTGAATCCAAATCTTAGTGGCTAATACTTCCAGGATTTCTCTTTGCTCACTCACATGTAACCAGGTTCATACAATCCCTTCCCTGACACGAAACACTGGCTGCCCCCTATCATTATTAATGTGGGGATATAAAGTGGATGTATTCTGCAACCCCCTGACAGACAATTTACTGCTGAAGTCTCAGATATTCTGCTGATGGTGTACTGACTTAACATGCTGTACTTGTGCATATAGTGAAATGTACTTGCCGTGTGGTGCTCCTCCCCTTATACATTTTGATATTCCTCCCCCCCCCCTTTTTTCCTTCTGTATCCTTCATTTCTTGACATGTAATATAATAATAAAAACTATTGAAACAAAAAAAATGATGCAGGGACACAATTTGTGTAGGAACCCACATTTTGCCCCAAAACAGACATCTGGTGTGAATACTACAGGACCAGGAGAATCAGCCCCAGACTAGATTCGGACACAGCACCCTCAGCTCAGCACCTCTGGTAATTAATGTATGGTACCCCCTATATTGAAATCTGGGCTAAAAACAATATTTAGCCTTTAAAAATGGTACATCTTATGGGGAAATCCTCTTCTGTTTCCCAAACACTGGGGCTAATTTATCAACACTGGGCAAATTTGCCCATGGGCAGTTACCTATAGCAACCAATCAGTGTTTAGCTTTTTAAAGCCAGCTGCAAGTAGAACAATGAAAGCAGCAATTTGATTGGTTGGCATGGGTTACTGCCCATGGGCAAATTTGCCCAGTGTTGATAAATGACCCCCCCCTGTCTCTATTTCCAGCTTTCCAACTGGGCAAAGACTGAAGCTGTTTCATGGTGACTCTCTGGGCAGAATATAGAACATTGTTATATTGATGAAGAATATCACAGGGCAAATCCATTTATTTGTCTTCCAATCATGGGTGTGGTGTTTATACAAATGGCCTGTAGATGTCACTGTGCCCAGACTTATACTGTACATACTTCCTGACGGCTTAAAAGTGAAAGTTACTGTTGTGTAATGGCTGCACGAGAGCCTGCTAACAAAGCACTGTTATACTCAGCAGTTGCTCCGGCTCCCCTTCCCCAGGAAATTCGCTCTTAAAGTACAAGGAGCAGCATTTTTGCTGCCCCTGGTACCTAGTGGGGCGCTGCTGCCTGAGGCGACACCCTCAACTCGCCTCATTGGCGAAGTACCCCTGCCTGGGAGCAGAGGGACAGCGTATATTCTATAAATTACCTGATGAGACTTATGAAACTGCACTTACTGCTATAAAGAACTTTTTCGTGCCAAGAGTAAATGTGGTTGCTGAAAGATAAAAGTTCCGCCAATGTGGACAATGTAATGGCGAATCCACAGAACAATATGTAGCAGCTTTGAGAGAGCTGGTTGTTACCTGTGAGTTTGGGAATCTAACAGATGAAATGCTAAGAGACCAAATAGTGGAAAAAACAAACTCACCTCACATTAGAGAGATACTGCTCTTAGAACAGGATTTAACCCTTGCAAAGGCTATTACAGTTTCTAGCCAAATTGAAAAAGCAGTGGCAGAGGCTAAAACTCTCAGTCAGGGAACTTCTGGGAATGTACAGACTGTGAATTCAGCACTGGGGCCTAATAATGCACAGTCACAGGCAAAATACAATGCTAAGGAAAGGGATTCACCTACACTGCAAAACCAAACAGCAAATACAAAAAGAAAATACTGCTTTCGCTGTGGTTCAACACAACACACTGCAAATTATGTAACATATCCTGCAAAAGCTAAACGGTGCCGTAACTGCAAAAAGGTTGGACATTTCACTAAGATCTGCCCTAGTTCTGCTAAAGATGTTCATGAATTCACTGCTACAAATGTCACAGTATTAAGTGTGGATAAAGCTGGTACATTTATTCCAGACAAGTTTATATGTCAGTGTCAGTGTCAGTACTGCTTCTGCTTAGGGATGCACCGAATCCAGGATTCGGTTCGGGATTCGGCCAGGATTCAGCCTTTTTCAGCAGGATTCGGATTCGGCCAAATCCTTCTGCCCAGCCGAACCGAATCCGAATCCTAATTTGCATATGCAAATTAGGGGCGGGAGGGAAATTGCATGACTTTTTGAAGAAAACAGAAAACAAGGAAGTAAAAAATGTTTTCCCCTTCCCACCCCTAATTTGCATATGCAAATTAGGGTTCGGATTCGGTATTCGGCCGAATCTTTCACGAAGGATTCGGAGGTTCGGCCGAATCCAAAAAAGTGGATTCGGTGCATCCCTACTTCTGCTGACAAGGGACACTCCATTAACCTGATGCTTGATACAGGTTCAGATCTTTCTATACAACCAAAGGCGATTTTCTTGAAATCCGCTTGTTGCTCCTGCCCTGAGACTGGTCAGTTACTTAAAGGATCCAATCCCTGTGCTTGGTTGCTTGCCAGTACAATTTGAATCAAATACAGCAAAATGGGACTTTTACATTGTGAATAAGGGAACTGCTATACTTGGAAGGGATCTCTTTGCTGCATTAAACCTACAATTAGTTGCTGGTCTCATTACTACAGCACCAGTGCCTCCCACACAGCCAGTGTCTAAAATTTCACCACAAACCAACACTTCACTGGGCTGTGCAAAGAACTTTGTGCACAAATTTAAGTTGAGACCAGATGTAAAACCAGAACCATTCCCTGATTCAGCAGGGGAAAACCCTTTTACAGATGCACCTATAGACTGTAGATTTGCTATAACCTTGATAGACTATTACAGTAAATGGCCTGAAATTGCATTTGTTTCTCATATTACATCAGCTAAAGTAATAACATATTTCTGTCTACAGTCTTCAGCAGAGAAGGTAATCCAAAGGAGTTATTATTAGACAAGGAACCACAGTTTGTCTCATCTGAGTTTGATTAATTTCTGAGAGAGAGGAATATTGTGCATAGGAAATCTTCAGTGTATTACCCACAAGCAAATAGAGAAATCAAGCGATTCAACAGAAGTCTGAAAGAAGCACTACAGACAGCAAATCTTACTAGGAAATCTTGGAAGGTATTTACAACAGAGTTCCTACATAACTACAATGCAACTCTCCATGCAACAACCCAATCATCTCCAGCTGAATTATTACATGGCAGAAAGATGCACACTAAGTTACATGTTGCAGATTTCAAACTTTCACAAAATACTGTGCCTACAAAATCATCTACTGGTGACATTGTGAAACATCAACAAGCCAAATGCAAGGTTTATACTGACAGAAAACGTGGTGCCAGAGAAGTACACTTTCAGCCTGGATCTTTAGTCAGAATTAAGAAACCAGGAATACTGAAACAAGGACAATCTAAATTTACTACACCACTTGAAGTGAGACGCCAGCGAGGACCATACACATATAAACTATCTGATGGACACATATGGAATGCAAGTCGTCTTGCTCCTGTTAGATATGACTTTGGAGAAGCTCCATTTGATGAAGGACATTTTCCTACTCCTGATGTCAACTGCAATAGGCCTGAAGAAAGTGAACCAATAAGGCATACTTAGAGAATCAGAAAATTACCTGCATGGACCTAGGACTATGTGATGTGAATAATGTATATTATTGCTTTAAGATGCATTGTTGTTGTTTATTAAATTTTCCCAAATGCTTTTCCACTATAGGGGGATATGTGGTGTTTATACTAATGGCCTTTAGATGTCACTGTGCCCAGACTTATACTGTGCATACTTAAAAGTGAACGTGAAAGTTACTGTTGCGTAATGGCTGCATGAGTCTCTGCTAATAAAGCACTGTTATACTCTACTCATCCTCGGCTACCCAAAACATAACAATTGGCATGTTTAATTGAGCATTGGCAAGTGCCTCATACAGATGAATATAGGTTCCTCAGGACAATATCTCCTGTAGAAGAAGCATCAACCCTCATCAGATTTAAGAGCTGTGTCTCTTTAAATAAAAGTGAACTATATACATGAAGCTCTATTGGGAGTTTGGGACTATATTTATCCTGCTTAGGAAGCAATACAAATATAAGGATAGGAGTATATACCAGTATATCATACTTACATCTCAATCTCGAGCAGAACCCTCCGGTCCTCCTGCACATGAATGCCCCATACACAGTCTTGCCCCTTCCCATAGTTCTGTGGCCAATCAGGAGACAGGATCACCCCTGCGGGCTCAGAAATCTCCCCTCCGCACAGTGCTGTGATGCAAAGAAAAGAGCATGGGTGGAAAATGAGTATAAGTAGCAAATAGGAAAGAAACTAGGTTTTATTGCCAGGGGAAATGTTATATTGACTAATTTAGCCTTTTAAGTGTAACCCTATCGAAGAACGTGTTGCCTAGCAACTTATGGAGCAAGATGTGATTGTCTAAGTAGCCCTGATAGAGTTAAATCATTTTCTCATTATTAATCATATAATACCATAGCTACTTGTAAATGATATAACAGAGCCTTCAGAGTCCTTGAAATATACTCAATATCTCTGGGGCTTCTGTAGAAATCTTGCACTTGGGGAAATATTGGGTGACTGGCCCAGCATGACCCTATCTGATGGAGTTGACTCTGCTTGGGAGATGTATTTGGCTGCCTGGGGGCAGGTAGGGAAGTTGGGCCCATGCAGGGTCATTAATGACGGGATTCCCATCTAAGTATCAAGGTGCAGTTATTAATGGTGCCTTTGATGTCCAGTATCAGACATGGGTAAACCAGTAGGTATCAAGACCTGTTGTCCTTCCATTTCCATTTACTCTTCTCCCACCACTCACCTTTACAGACTGGTTCACTCTCGTTCCAGTGGGGGTCAGCAGGATCCACACACTCTATAACAGGAGGCCCTTGCTCCAGCATATATCCTGCAATGCAGGAGAAAGAAACCAGGGAACCAGGAGCGTAGAGAGGGTCCGTTGTGGTGAAATTACCATGGGCCAAGAATGGTTCATAGCAGTGAGACTCTGAGAATACTAAGGAGGAAGAGAAAGAGTTGTGAGCCAAGAGGCGAGAGACAGGTAGGTGGGAAAGTGGTTAGAGGTAGGTGTGGAGAAACAGACAATTATGAGACTGCAGAAGAGTGAAAGAAATAGAGACAATGGAGTCATGGCGGGGAGAGGCTCAAGGGGTTACTATACCTACAAATGCCCCTGCTGAATTGTGATTAGTACAGGAGACAATGCATTTGGCATTTGCTTATGGTGCATAGAATGAAGACGTAGTAGACAAATTTATAGCATAATATACAGTCTATGAGGGTGGGACACATGGAATACAATCAGAAACCATTGACAGAAAAATAAATAGTTGTGCAGTGAGAATTTTAACAGGAAGACAAGATAGATGGGACAACAGAGGGGCAGTGGGAAGCACAGGAGAAACCCAAATCAAGAGAAGAAAGAAACAGCCACCTTCATAGCGCAAGCTGAGCAGCAGAGGGAATGCTGGATTCTCAGAGATGAGTTCAACATAAAGAGACTGTGCATCGCTCAGCAGGCCCCTCTCTGGGACATCGTCTATATCTGAGTCATAGATGACAGGAGAAAGAGGAGAACTCCCTGAATGTACAATGAGCCTGAGAACAAAGCCAGAAAGGAATAAGAGACATGAGAGAGACAGGAATTCATAGAAGGTGCCAGGAGCTTCAGGAGGTGACTGACCTGTCATAGTCCTCATCCATTGACACCCTCTCAAAATGTAGGTGTAACCTCTGCCCCTCTGCTGCTTCGATCAGCCAATGACAGCTCAGGTTATTACCATGATTGTTGCCATGACTGGTGGTAATATCAGGGGAGACGATGCGCCCCACGGTGGCATTCCGGATTACTCCCCCACAGGATGCTATGGGATGTAGAGAAGGTTCTGCTTAATCTACTAATTATGCAGCTTTCTGCCCTAACGGGTCATCCTGCATCTCTAAAATCTTGCTTCCCTACACTATTCATATCCATTGGATCTCACTATAATGATAACTTCTGGCTTCCCTGCTTCAGTTATACCTCCACCATATACACCATAGACTGTAGCTTTCTTGAAAGACCTAGTGGGCTACATGGCTTGGCCTCCAAATGCCCATTAAATGCCCCACTTACCTGCACACACTGGTGGCTTCCCACTCCATTCAGGGCGGCTGATGTTGAGGCAGACAAGGGACTCACCACCTTTCAGGGTAAATCCAGGAGAACAACGAAAGTTGGCGGCACCTCCTGGGTGTAAACCTGTTACTGTGACCTCCCCATTCTCAGGCCGAGGTGGGAACACACAGCTGAGCACAAATGCTATGGAAAGAGGGAGAGATTATGTATGAATAGCTTCCATGCACTTTAAACAGATATGATTCAGAGCATGATGCCATGGGTTTCTATGTATCAGCTTTCTTGCGTATGCTGATAAGAGGATCCTCCATGGGAGGCAGTGCATGCCCTATACTATAGAGGGAGAAGTCTGCTTGGAAATATCATAAACTGCTACTTTAAGAAAGCAGGAGTCTAATGCTCTAACATTATCCAAACACATTTCCCTTGAAGAGAACATTAATAGAATTTATGAAATTAAATGATTAAATATTTAGATGAAGATGAGAAGAGGGGAGTAGAGGCGTATCAGTAGCACCAGAGCAGTTACCTTGATAACGGAGTCTGAATGCCCCTGGACTGGTGGCACGGTATGTTTGGAAGCGTACCGCAACATGATTGGTTGAACTCCGGATCACCTGACCTTCAGCCATTAGTGTCTCATTGGCCAGCAGGAAACGCCGCTCCTCCTCCAGCCCCTCTATGCTTAGTGCTTCCTCCTTGGACAGGTTTAGCGTCTCCACCTATATAAATGCCCAGCTATTAGTCAATGACCACTATACTGCTCTGTACATGCCTGAGAGGGAATAAGTCATCTTTAGGGCTATTTCACTATATATTTCACTATATATTTCACTATATATTTCACTAGAAATAGGGTTGGGTGGTGAGTAATTATCATAGGGTGTCAGGGCAGTTATTCTCATTGGAGGCCATGGCAAAGTGTTTCCCCAGTGGAACCAGAAGAAGGTAAATACAAATTAGTGATTCTAATTACTACATTAGGCACACTTTACTTCTAAATACTGTGGGCCAAGATGGGCATTGGCTGCCCAAGATGGAATCTCTCATAAACAAGGAGGGATTTCGCCATTTTTGTCCACGATGGATTTCTCCAGGAAAAAGGCACAATATACTTTCTTAAACTGCCCCTTTCGGCTCATGCCATAAACGTTATGTGTCGATCAACATCATTTTATCTGATGGGACTCATCTCATCTTTGCTCTAGAATGGAACAGGAATGTGGAGAATAAACCACCAATCAGCTATGGTGTATCTTATAAGAGGTACAATAAAATAGTTGGTTGAGAAATGCAGTTGGTCACACAATGGCCTCCCCTTCCCACACACCTCTCTATTACATTGAGCTGTATAGCAGTCTCCCTGCTGACCCATACTTACCCGAATCTCCACTCCGTAGCCCAAATACACAGACACACTGTAGGTACAGTCCAGACCCCCAAAGAAAGTGCTTCCTCCATACTCAGGAGCCTCCAACACTCCCTCCGACTCAGAGATGTTGTTATTACAAAGCACTGCAAAAGTAAAGTCATTGATAGGAATGTCAGTTTATCAGTATATGTGTGGGACGACTCTTTATAAATAGGGTGTAGTTACGGTTTGAGCTACATTTGTCTTTGATAAGGCTACCCAAGGCTTTACCATAAACCTCCTATTGTGTTATTGTCGTATAACAGGCAGCCAGCCCTTTGCACCACTACATTCTCTGATGTCATGGAGGATTGTCAATACAGAGGGTTTCGGGACACTTATCATTGATGTTGGACATTCTAATACTCTAATTGTAGCCCTGTACACATGGATATACAGACAGGACCTTAAATGTGCATTCACTATTCAGACCCAGAAATATTTTGGCCGTTCCTTACCTGGACTGTGTACTGTAGTTACAGTTGTTGTAGTGATCAGGGTGGTTGTTGTCTCCTCCTCTGCCTCAGGAGAGGGTCCTGGACCCCCAGTGGGAGCAGGTGGTGGTGGAACAAGGGTGCTGAGCTGAGGAGGCAAAGAGAAGGCTCCCCCAACTGCTGTGGTAAGTACCCCCGAAGCATCACTAACTCCCTCCGTGAGAGAGATGGGAGCAGCCCGAGTGGGGGTGGCAGTTGTTCCTGTTTAAGAAGAGAAAGGTTGCCAGTTGTGCTCATTATTTCATTTGGGATCCCATCACCTGTATTTAAAGAACAGCTATTGTCCCACATCTCTCACCCTGCCAGTAGAAGTGGGTTAATCTGAACCCATGTGATCCTTAGCATACCAGTACATGCCCTGGGTTTGGGTATTATTATGGGCACTAGGGAACCGGAAAGTCCGGTCTGAAAGTTCATCCCTACTCCAAGTATTTTAGTTGCTATCTTAGTGGCCGCTGGGGTTAAAAAAAGGTTTGTTCCAACAAGCAGAAATACAAATAACTTCCCCAGAAGAGGGAACTAGCCTTGCTGCCTCCATTCTGCCCAGTGCTGTATTATATATATTTATTATATGTATATATAGTTATACCAGCAGTGTTGGACTGGCCCACAGGGATACCAGGAAAACTCCCGGTGGGCCCAGGTGTCAGTGGGCCTCTTGCTTCTAACCATTTGGCCTATTTCATGGTCATTCCCTATTTTTTAGGCTTAATAATGGAAGAATAGAGTATAGTAAGTAGATATAAAAGACTAGGAGAATAAAGAGGTTAAGTTAGGAGAGGAAAAATAATAGTTTGGATAGTGGGCCCATGGTCTAAGGTTTTGTGGTGGGCCCACAATCTGAGGTTTTCTGGTGAGCCCCTGGCATCCCAGTCCGACACTGTATACCAGTGACCTTACAGTTGCTACAGTCTAGCACAGAGTTCCTGGGACAGTTCCAATGAGAGCGCCCTCTAGTGGAGCCCATGTTTCCTGCCCCAGTTTATACTGGAAGGTATCTGGCTGGCTCCTGACTGAAAAAACGACCCTAATCTGTTACTTTAATGGGGAAATGATATGAACCGCTGAGTTGGAATTAGTTTAATAAATGAATATAATAAGAGATCCTCAAATTCCCTGTTCTTGAACCCTTCATGTCCCAGAATCTCCTTTGCTTTAATCTCATTGAATGCTTTTGTGTCCTCCAGAGATATGCACTGATGAATAAGCTTCTGGCAGGGCTTAATGTATCAACTCACTTATATATTTATACATAGTGACTATAATTCCCCATAAGTGCCTCTCTTGCTGTGTAATTAATCCCAGCTTGGCCGGCCTGTCATTATACATGAAATCCTCTATTCCTTTTATTAGCTTTCTTGCTCTTCTCTGCATTCTCTCTATTTCCATAATGTCCATTTTGTGCACTGGAGACATAACGGCACTGCACATTCCACATGGAGCCACACCAGCACTTATTAAAGAGGCAGAACAATGCAGTCCTCTCCTTCTATGTTTTATTTTTTTTTGCAGAATTATATAATAAAACTGTAAGCATTTTATTGAGTTAAAAATTTACAATCGCTACATGTAAATGTAACTGCTAATGGAAGCAGCATCTGTCTAGTGTTTACTGCATCTGCACTGCTGGCACTGACTCCTGAAACAACATGGCAGAAGCCAACTGATTAACTGACATGAACAGACAGAACAAAAAGGTGTAGCCAGATGCTGCTTTGAATATTTATTGCGTTTACACGTAACACTGAAATAATGTGATTTTCTGCCGCAAAAGCTCTTTCTGTGGACTGTAAAGCTTCTAGGCCCCGCACATTCCTTTCTACAGTAAGTGGCTGCGGCAAGTCCCAGTGCTGCTCCCAGTAAATCTCTCCCTTCCCCTGACGTTCCCTCCCAGGAGGAGCTGCCTATTCCTGTCAAACAAAGGTTACCGATTTCCCTCGTGAATCCATAAATAACCCCCTTCTCTCAGCTTTGCCCCATAGAAAGTGTGCCAGAGCAGAATCAGCGAGGATGAGGAGCAGCTCAGCCGTCACCGCGTTGCACCAAGGGACGGTTCTTTCTGCTCAGCCATAGACACAGCACTGGTTTATGGAGCTGCCACACTGGTATGGCTTACAAACTCATTTGGCACAAAAACATGTAAATGCCATGAGTGTAATGTCTATTTATATATATACCTTTAGTTTCATACTGAACTCAAAGAAAAACAGCCCTTCTCTTCAGTTTACCCTGCCCCTCCTGCACAGGCTAAAACCTTCTATAATTGCTGTCCAGTCATGCAAATCATATTACAGCACTTCTACTGACATCACATTTCTCTTTAAATGCAATTAGCTGAAGCTCACCCATTTACCACTTAGACATCTTGTAATGGAAAACATACATTTAATGGTGTCTCCATACTGCATGTTATTTGCCGGTACAAATCCTACGGGATATACAATAGGACTGCCCTGGAGATGAGATAGTGGAACCAGGGAAACTCTCAGAGGGCCCAGAAGTTAGTAGGCCTCTTGCTGCTAAACATTTGGCCTATTTCATGATCATTCCCTATTTATTTATGAGAAAAGAGGCTTAATAATGGAAGAATAGAGTATATTATGTAGAGACTAGGAGAATAAAGAGGTTGAATGAGGAGAGGAGGTATAATAGTTTGGAAAATGGGCCCTCAGCCTAAGTCTCTGGTGGGCTCCTGGCATCCCAGTCCGACACAAGCAGACTGTATGGGGCACTTATAAGACTGAACTGGGAATGGAAGGAGCCTGAGCTCAACAGGATGAAATAAGTCTGAAGGTACAAAGAGGAATGGACTGACTAGGTGGGATAGTCATACTGGGGATGGAAGGAGATTGGAAATTTTAGATATATAGGGAAATGGGCTGAATAGGTGAGATGATCATAAGGACATCATTTAGATGAATGAATCTTATGTAGAAAGAGAAAGGGACTGATGAGGTGGGATGATCATAAGGCTGTAAAGGATGGATGAGGCCTGATGACTTTAGGTAGATAGGGGAATGGGAAAACTTGGTGGGATGATCATAAGGCCTAATTGGGTATAGAAGAAGCCTGAGGACTTTAGGTAGATAAGAGAATGAGTGCATTAGTCATAAGGCTGTACTGAATATGGAAGAGGCCTGAGGACTGTAGGTAGATCTTGGAATAGAATGACTAGGTGGGATGGTCATTAAGCTGAACTGAAGACAGAAGAGGTCTGTGTACGGGGGATGGAAGAAGTCTGAGGACTTTATGTAGATAGGAGAATGGGATGACTAGGTGGGATAGTTATTTGGCTGCACTAGATATGGAAGAGGCCTGAGGACTTTAGGTAAACAAAAGACTAACTGGTCGTGATGTCAGAGTGGCAATGGAGTAAAACACATATATTATTCATTTATAAATAAGCAAATGTGCAGACTAGAATGGAAAGGCATATGGGCAGGGGTGTACTGTATAGGTACATAGTGTGATTAGCAGGATAGGAGAGGTAGGTGCAAGTCAGTTCTGGGGATAGAATATGTCCAAGGTCTGTCTGTATTTAGGAGAATGGCAGAACAAATGAATAATTCCAAGAGCATAGAAAGGTCATACCTATAACTTAAAATGATATATGTAAAGTGTTTATCATTGGTCAGTAACCTGTGCAATACACATCCTTCCCATGCCAAACAGCAGGGTTGTCTAGCTAGGGGTCCAAAAGATTTGTATGGCCCCAGTCTGCCCAAGAGCTCCATAGACTTCTTTCCATGACATCAATATATTAATAAAATCAGGCCTTTAGATATCTGGCATGTCAACGAATCTACCTGCTGCATGGAAATATCCGGAATACACTTTCATAGAGTATCTATAAGTTACAAGTGTTCTGTTACTGTAGCACTTGATATGTTAGAATTCATAATCCACTAGCGAGATGCCCTCCAGAAATGGTTCTCTAAAAAGAAACCAGTGACTGGTCATTAAATAAAAGGTCAGCCTAATCAGAAGTGACTGAATCATGGACAGGTGAAAGAGTAGGAAGTGAAACGTCACTATTTGTTGGCTTGTTTCCAATCAAATACTAATGAGGTCCTGGATATCCCATACTAGTTCAATAACCTGTAATAAGAATTCAGTTAGTTCTGGGAAACTACACTCCTACACCATTAACAGGGCAATCATCATGGTTTTTATACCAGTGAGGCCTTCAGGAATCCTCAGACATCCCTGCAACAGGCAATGGTTTATGTAATAAGAGAGAGGAAAGTCCATGAAAGAAGGGTCTGGTACATCTGAATAGACATTGTCAGCATTACGTGGCAGCTTTTATGTTCTTGGGCAGTAAAATAGGAACCTTTGCCAAAACTAGAAGAAATCTGTGAGGACAGAGAGGCACTAGAAAGTCCATCCTAAACAAGTCAAGGAATAACTGGAATACATTCCCACCACGAACACAGTGGAAGCCTTCAGAGCCAACTCATACGAAGACACTGCTCAGAATACCTAGTAAGTGAACATTTCATCTAAGTGAACATTTCATGTTTCTAACTGGAAGATTAGTTAGATTGGTTTCCCAGCAGACCTGTGTAGAACTGAAATACCATCAGCCAACCCATGGGACTGGAATTCAGTTACCTTTCCTTTAGCTCCAATATAGACCACCACCACCATAGGCTCCAGCCAGTCAGCCAGAATTCCAGTCCTTTGCAAGGAATGGCGGCCCAGAATGGAGATGATGGTATTTTAGAGAGATGGAAATGTTCACCATTCCAGGAGAGCTTCATACCAGCTCAGAGATACATTGTGACTCACTTGGTGACCGTGCAAACAATTCCCATGACTAAAAGGTAACTCAGTCCCTGCAGATTTAACTACCAAGGAACAGTTCCTTCAGCCAACTCATCTCCTCACCTGGGAAGAAGACATCCTGTGCCAGAAAGTCCTTCTTCAAAATAGCCTGATGAACGAGCTGCTCCAAAGCAACAGGTTCTACGCTCCCCTTGGGGGGTGTATTCAGCAGGTCAGGGGGCTGTGTACCCTCCCCATCCTGTAGGGGCAGACCTAAGGGGCAGAAGAGAGATGCTCAGATCTATTTGCTGTTCTCATTGGCGTTTTTCTTATATACAAAATAAGCCTGAGCCTACAGGAAGCCTATGGCCTTGATGTGTTGCACCTTCCCTCTCTCATTCCATCCCTGTAGCGTTGGTCCCTTCTCCTTTGTTCTCTCTCCCTTTAGCCACTCGTTTGTATCTCCCTCTCTCCAGGTTTCTCCTCTGTTACCATCTCATTCCATCTGCCCATCGTTCTCCTCTCCCCTTGTCTCATCCTCACACCCAGGCAAAGAGGGGGAGAGAAGCAGGAGAAGGTCACAGCAACTGATAGAAAATAAGCATCTACAAGAGCAGGAGGAGAAGGGAGCAGAATGGAGATGCAGGGGAGACTGAAGGGAGGACTGAAGGGACTGAAGACACCTGTCCCTCTCTGTCCTCCCTCCTTAAATGAAATATCTCCCACATGTGACAGCTCTATGAGATAACCTAACTCCTGGGGGACCTGATGTGCAAAGCCCGGGTCCAGCAGGATGAGCAGGTTGCTCAGTATGAGAGATTAACCCTGTGAGTGTTACAGGAGCACGTAGCACATACATCAGCGAGTGCTGCCTCCCACCCATACAGGCTTATAGACATTATATGTATATCCATTTATATACTGTCATATAATGGATATATGAGATGACTTGCCCAGCACAGATACCATATTTACTCTGATGTATGAATATACATGTACTAGAGATAGACAAAAGCAATTAGTGGCCTTTTTTTTCAGTCTGTCGCACATGAGTCTTAAGGAAGAATTGCTTCACCCTCATTCCCCAATATGTGCGTATGTATATTCTCTGTCTGTCCCTCTAGAATGTACGTGGCGCAGGATAATACTGTGTATATATGAGCACATGAAATAAAATATCAGATGCACTGGATATAAATGTGTTTCTATAGATATATGTGAGATATAGATATAGAGAGTATAGAGGGGCTGCGGGTGCAGTATATGTGAATCCCCCCTATTAATGTGGGTGTTACAGACAGTCAGTGTATGTATATAGGAAACATATAGATATATACATGTGATATAGTTCTATCCCTCCTCACCTTGTACAGCTGAGAAAAGCAGCATCAGATTCCAGGCAATCCCAGCGAGAGGCATCATCCTGCCCTCCGGATAGACCCTGGGAAGGGCTGCGGAGTCTCTGGATCCAGTGAGAAGGTGCCGGTGCTGCTGTCTGTGAGGAGGCTGAACACACACCTCCCTGTGTCTTATGGAAAAGGTGCAGTTCTCTCCCACCTACCAATCTCCCCCCCACCTCACTCACTTCTGCCCCCTCTAGGGGATGAGATGCGGGGGGATCTGGGCTGTGGGGTCCCCTGGTGTTCCAGACTGGATGGTGGATGGGGGTCTGTCAGCTGAAGGTGATTCTTTAGCCAGGAGCTGAATCAATATGGGGTTTTGGAAGAGGAGGGGAGGCTTGGGGGGAGGGAGGAGAGGCTGCTGGTGATCAACGTGTTACCAGATGGGACAAAATCTTGTCCCCTGTGGGAAAACAAACAGGGAGGGGATTAACCCCTGAGGGGCAGGGTTAATCCTGATCATTAGGGGGAACTTCACTACTGTGGTGCATCTGGGGGTTCATTGCATATCCTTAGCAAACTGGAGGACAGGGGGCACTGGCATAAATACCCCCCAGCGAGAGTCTTATGTCGTTCCAATGTGCCAAGGTCTGACGTTTGCCCTTTATGCTCAGTGATAGGACCCAGTGGCACAGGTTTGGGCATTAAATATACAACATGGGGGGGGGGATACACCATAAACAAGTGCAAAGCAGCAGCCGCTTCCTTTGGTCACACAGGTGCCAATCTGCACTGGAACCAATCACATGACCACTTTCATCATTTTATCTGGACTGGACCAATCAAAGCTGACTTCTGATTGGTTGCTATGGGCTGCTGCAGAGGAACAAATCTGCTCTGGTGTTACTTAGTGGGCCCTATGATCCTGTATCAGCCACAAAACTGTTGGGCCCCTTTCACTTTCTGAGCAAGTGGACTCCATCTAAGGCTCCAATCTATTGTGGTCCCCATGGGACCCCCTATATGTCCTGCCCCCCCCCTGCAGCTGTAGGTGCTGCTTCCTCTGTAGTTACACTCTTGCTGCTGTTACAGAACTACAAATATCAACCTGTCTATGTCAGAGGATTGTGGGACTTGTAGTTCAGTAAGAGATAGGGGATTATATAAAGGGTTATTAAGATCACAATCCATTTATGTGACAGTTGCGGGTTTTTCAAACATCATTATTATTAACATGTATTTTTGGAGCAGCAACATATTGCGCAGCCCTGTCATTAATTTCTGTGGCCCAATGGAGCTCCTTTACGGGGCCACTTTATTCTTGGGGTCACCGGGGCAGTCTGGGCTGCTTGCTCCCACTACAGACAGCTCTGACTTCCAATGAATCTCAAAAGCAGCACAAAGGGGTAAGTAGTGAGATAAGGAGCCTCTGCCCCAACATTCCCATTTCAGCACCTGATTCCCTGGACAGCTCCCATTCCATCACTTGCTGCCTGCGACTGAAGCAGGACACAGATCATGTGACCATTATGACGAGACAGTTGTGTATATCAGGGCAGTCACACTCATGTCTATGTGTCTGTCTCATTTGTCCCTCTCTTGTCTCTCTCTCTCTATCCCTCTCCTTCCCAAGATGTTTCAGAGTCTTTATCATTTCTTCCCTCCCCCAATGCTCTGACCTCCCTGTTGCTGCTCCCCTGTCCCCTCCCTTCCCTCCCTACTCCCCCTCTTTGTGTCTCTGCATTGCAGGCTCTTCCGGCCACTGCGAGGAGGAGGAGGAGGAGGAGGAGAGAGAGAATCAATAGGAAGACTAGGAGGGAATGGTGTATAGAGGAATGGGCTGGGGGCAATGGGAGGGACAGGGAGAGGCAGAGAGGGGTGACATAGATCAGCAGCAGCAGGAGTGAGAACCCACAGTGAATCTACGTATCACCTCTTACCAAATAGCAACACCCTTTACTCAAATGCACCCAAACATATAGACTAGCACCCTGACCTGACATGTCACACACTTTACACACACACACACATAGCAGTAATGGGCCACATACATACATTACACACACATACATTACACACATACACATTACACACACATACATTACACACACACACATTACACACACATACATTACACACACATACATTACACACACACACATACATTACACACACATACATTACACACACATACACTACACACACACACACATACATTACATACACATTACACACACACACACTAGTTACCCATAGCAACAGCCAGCAGGAAGTATTCATTCTACTCTCCAGCAATTAGAGTAATGAAATCAAACTGCTGATTGGCTGTTGTGATGACTGGACCTGCGCAAACTTTATTTAATCCATTTACCCCAATGTGACAATAGACAATGATAAATGTCACACTAACACTCAGTGATGTAACTGGAGATTACTGGGTCCCACAGCAAATTATTTTTCAGGCCCCCAAATTGTCTAGAGGTTGAACTGTTTCACCAATACTTATTGAAAGTGTATATGAATCAGGGCCTCGTGGGGCCCCTATACCTGCTGTGTCCCCTCCTCTGTAGTTACCCCCTGCTAACATTCATCATTGCATGAACTTTCCCACTCATTGGTCCATGGGCCCTGGCCTGGTGCTAATATACAGTAATCTTTACTATAAGCACAGAAGCACTAAAGATAAACTAACTGTAAATGTTATCAGGTTGCTACGGACAAAGATCGTGGCAACCAAGGAATGAATTGGGGGACTGAAATACTAACACTATTATTACATTTTATATTGATTTTCTTCCTATGTACTGTAGGTCCTCTGCTATCCATTGTTATCCCAGTATTCAAAATACAGGTTGCTAGGGACACTGAGCCATAGCAGCCCGAACAGTTGCACAGTGACCATCTCTAGGGGACATATAGTTCTACCTTACAGTAACTGTACCCCCTTTCTGCAATGGTTTCAAGGAAGGCCCAAGTTCTGCTGGGATTACTGCTACAGATCAAAATACCCAGTCACAAAAGTTAGCATGAGATTTGGGGTGAGTGCTTATTTGTTCCCTGGGTACCCCTGGAACTATAGCAGGGTGACACCCCAATGTTTCTATATATCTGTAACCTTGTTATGAGCTAAGGGGGCCCAGTCTGAAGGTCAGTTAGGGGGAGATTTGGGGTGAGTGCTTATTTGTACCCTGGGTACCCCTGGAACTATAGCAGGGTGACACCCCAATGTTTCTATATATCTGTAACCTTGTTATGAGCTAAGGGGGCCCAGTCTGAAGGTCAGTTAGGGGGAGATTTGGGGTGAGTGCTTATTTGTTCCCTGGGTACCCCTGGAACTATAGCAGGGTGACACCCCAATGTTTCTATATATCTGTAACCTTGTTATGAGCTAAGGGGGCCCAGTCTGAAGGCCAGTTAGGGGGAGATTTGGGGTGAGTGTTTATTTGTGCCCTGGGTACCCCTGGAACTATAGCAGGGTGACTGTTACCCCAATGTTTCTATATATCTGTAACCTTGTTATGAGCTAAGGGGGCCCAGTCTGAAGGCCAGTTAGGGGGAGATTTGGGGTGAGTGCTTATTTGTGCCCTGGGTACCCCTGGAACTATAGCAGGGTGACTGTTGGCATTAGAAAACAAGTACGTTAGATGTCAAGCTGTATGGAGCAGGAACCTCCTTCTTCTTGTCTATTAAGAATTAGCACTTAATCCTGAATGTAAATGTATTTTTGGCGACTGTCTGTTCTATTAAAGGGGTTGTTCACCTTCCAACACTTTTTTTCAGTTCAGTTGGTTTCCGATAGTTCATCAGAAATAAAGTCTTTTTCCAATTACTTTCTATTTTCTATGTGTCACTGTTTTTCTAATATTGAAGTGTAAAGTTTCATTTTTCACCTTCTAAAGCAGCTCTGGGAGGGGGGGTCGCCGACCCTCTAAACTGTTCTAAATTGATACATTTAATTGATACATTTCTTATCTTTCTCCCTGCTGAGTAGGGATGGGTGAATTTGACCCGTTTTGTTTCGCCAAAAATTCGCCGCCTGCGAAATGTTGCCGACGCCCATTAAAAAATTGTGTTTGTGCAAGTCTATGAGTGTCATTTAGCAGGGAAACAAGGCAAAAAAATTTGCCCATCTCTACTGCTGAGCAGAATCTCGGGGTTTCATTACAGGCAGCTGTTAGACTTGATACAATAGTTACTAATACTCCAGAGATGCTGCTGAGAAATGGATCAACTCAATGTTGTAAAATTGTAACAGTTCAGAATCTGAATTACTGAGCTGTCAGACTGAGACACCAACATTCAACTTTAAAGGAGACATTTTGTGTAAAAAATAAGAATGTACCAGTGCATTATACTCATTTAGATATAGAAGAATTGTGCTTAAAAAAGTAGTATATCTAGTATAGGTCAATCTAAAAACAACTGGACTTGCTGAGTAATCAATGAAGACGTTTCACTACTCATCCGAGCAGCTTCTTCAGTTCAACTGACTGGTGTGGGAAGTCCTTTTTTGGACTGTTTGATATGTATCCAAGAGGGGGGTAACTTGAAGACGGAAGTATACAGGAAACCCACTCATACGGATCAATATCTGTTGTTTGATTCCCACCATCCACTGGAACACAAACTGGGTGTCATTCGAACCCTGCACCATCGGGCGGAATGTGTGGCAACTGATACAGAGTCCAAAGACAAAGAGCAAAAACATCTCAGAGGAGCTTTGAAAGCGAGTGGCTACCCAGACTGGGTCTTTGTCAGAACAGCAGCAACCAAGCCCAACAGGAACACCAATAGAAATAACCGCCCGGAGACACATAGTAGGCGAAACATAGTCATCCCATATGTAGCTGGAGTGTCAGAGAAACTCAGGAGGATTTTCAACAAACACCATGTCCCTGTGTTTTTCAAACCTAGCAACACACTGAGACAAAAACTGGTACACCCAAAGGATCAAACACCAAAAGAAAAACAAAGCAATGTGGTATACGGAGTCCAGTGTAGCGAGGAGAGCACAGATCTATACATCGGGGAGACAAAACAACTGCTCTCCAAACGAATGGCTCAGCACAGGAGGGAGAACTCTACAGGGCAAAACTCAGCTGTCTTTCTACACTTAAAAGACAAGGGACACTCCTTTGAAGACAGCAAGGTCCAAATCTTGGATAAAGAAGACCGCTGGTTTGAACGAGGCGTGAAAGAGGCGATTCATGTCAAGGTGGAGAGACCATCTCTGAACAGAGGCGAGGGCCTTCGACACCACCTGTCTGCTACATACAATGCTGTTCTAACATCTGTACCCCGGCGGATTCAGAACACTTCACACATCCATTCATGTAACTCTCACAAGTAACACCTGTATCTAGGAGTTGCATGACACATTGGATAATCCTATCACAACTACACAGAATCAACACCTCTGTGAGTTTCTTCAGTTGTCACCTCTTTGAAGAGTTACAATGTGCCATTGTAAATGGATTTGTGGAAGAGTTTATATGCCGAGAACTTCCCACACCAGTCAGTTGAACTGAAGAAGCTGCTTGGATGAGTAGTGAAACGTCTTCATTGATTACTCAGCAAGTCCAGTTGTTTTTAGATTGACCTATACTAGATATACTATGACCTGGATGAATGAAAATCTTCATAGTCATCTTAAAAAAGTAGTGTTTCAGGCTGATTTATTGAATATTTCTGCAAAAACCCTAATAATCCCTCCCTTCTCTTCCACTTGCTGCTCCCTGAATTCCCAGGCTGTGCACTCAGCTCACTGCACTGTAGGACAGGAACCAATCAGCAGCTAGCAGGACCTGATAGGGAACTGAAGCCTGTCTGTGCTTGTGTGACTGCAGGGCTGTGATTGGCTGTCCCCCTCCTACTGTGCTTCTGGCAGGGACCGTTAGGACACGCCCACCCCTCATTTGAAACACAGACAGGGACCAGAGAACATCTATAGGGAGCTCCAATAAAGGGGACATTTTTAAAGATAATATTAATGTTTAGCCCCATGTAAAAGCAACACAACATATTACTTATAATTGCCTACACAATTAGGGTTTTTTCACTTATCCTATATGTCTCCTTTAAACTTAGATTTTGGAAAAACAGTAAAAAATAAACAATGGAAAGTAATTGAAAAAAAGTCTTTATTTCTGGGGAACAATCTGAAAACAACTGAACTGAAAAAAAGTGTTTGGAAGGTGAACAAGCCCTTTAATGTTCTATTTTAACATAATGGAGACTGGAGGAAAGGAGATTTCACTATCAGCATAGTAAGGGTATCACTACTGTAATCGCCATCAGTTTATGGGAGAGTCAACTACATTAAAAGGTGGGCTAGAATCTTATATATCTATGATTACTGAATCCATGTGTGTGAGCCCCAGCCTGTGTGTTGCTTCTCAGTCTGTGCTGGACAGACATTGGCCCCAGCACTTTGCACTGTAGGAAGAAACTGATCAGTATCTGGTCAGACCTGACAGAGAACTACAGAGAATCTATATTGGAATCTGTTCTTCTTCGCCATCTTGTTCTCTTCAGTAATCTTCGGGAATAGAGCGTCGTATCGGCACAGGCTCAGTTGGACTAATCTTCCAACAACTGCACATGCGCCGAAAGTCACGGAAATTGCCGAAGCCGCGGAAGATATGAAGATTACCAACGAGAAGGCGTCCATGAACTCCGATGCCCTGATCTCCACTGAGGGGTAAGAGTTAGGGGCATCGACCAAAGGCTGGGGGTAGCGGGGAGGGGCTCTATGTAGGGTAGGGGGGTAGGGGTTTTATTAGCAAAGGTTTGGTTCTCCTTTAAAGGGCAAAGCCCATGATGCTGGTCATCTCAAGGGCCCCGGTACCGTTAGGTGTCACCACAGCCAGAGTGAACTGGCCCAGAGCAACTGCTCTTTCCTGCCAGTGTCGTGCAGCATTTAGGAACTATACGTCTCTTCCTACCTGCACTGTAATTGCACTGTAATTGCACTGTAATTGTACTTTAACTGTCCTGTAACTGCATTAATTGCACTGTAACTGCACTGTAACTGCACTGTAACTGCACTGTAATTGCACTGTAATTGCACTGTAATTGCGCTATAATTGCACTGTAACTGCACTGTAATTGCACTGTAATTGTACTTTAACTGTCCTGTAACTGCATTAATTGCACTGTAACTGCACTGTAACTGCACTGTAACTGCACTGTAATTGCACTGTAATTGCACTGTAATTGCGCTATAATTGCACTGTAACTGCACTGTAATTGCGCTGTAATTGTGCTGTAATTGCACTGTAACTGTACTGTAACTGAGCTAATTGCACTGTAATTGCACTATAACTGCACTGTAACTGCGCTAATTGCATTGTAATTGCACTGTAATTGCGCTATAATTGCACTGTAATTGCACTGTAACTGCACTTTAACTGTAACTGCGCTTTAACTGTAACTGCGCTTTAACTGTAACTGCTCTTTGCTAAGGTTCTGCCCCAGATCAGGAGAAATGTGCCTCAGACAGTAACATGTTTATGTTGGAGGTGCAGCAGACAACGGACAGGGGCCAGACCCAGTGCAAAGCAATAATAATAATTTCCCGTCACGCAGCAGCACAATCTGAGGCCTCCATTTAAATGATTGTTTATGCCAAGTTTACTGAGCAGAATTCTGTTACAAAGAGGCTGAAGCTGGAATCGTACTCACCCTTTGGATCTTGTTGGTTGCCAGTAAATACAAATTGATGACACTGTACAGATTAAATTGGCAGGGACTTAAATGTCCAGCTAGTGAAGTTTCTGTTTCGTTTGCAGAGTAACCTTTCCCTGTATGGGGGAGACAGTGCAGATTTGCACCAGAAAAAAGCTGCTGGTAAATAGGGTGTACTTGGCCTTTAATGTCACATGGTGGCGCTGTCACATTCCCAGAGAGAAAGCCGGGGGCCCATAAAGGGACAGTGCTCTATAAATCAACTGATAATCCAGTTCAATGTGAGGAGCATTTAATGAAATGAAATGACACTGGGAATCTTGTCTGCTCTTCCCTCCCCAGATATCTGTCATACTTACCCTTTATTGGCCGCAATCATCTGACAAGTGAAATCCATGTTTATTAGGTTAGTGGTCTTCCTCCAGGATAGGGGGACTTTGGGGGAATTAAAGGGCCACTAAGCCTTAACGTATTGTGTTTGTTCCTGAGCAGCCCTGTACCAGGCAAGTGCTTGTGTGTAAATCCTGAAATATCGAACAAGTGTTTTTAGTACAAAGAACCCATCAGTGACTTCTAATTAGGGATGCATCAAATCCACTATTTTGGATTCGGCCGAACCCCTGAATCCTTCTCGAAAGATTCGGCCGAATACCGAACCGAACCCTAATTTGCATATGCAAATTAGGGGTAGGAAGGGGAAAATATTTTTTACTTCCTTGTTTTCTGACAAAAAGTCATGTGATCCACTCATTCAAATACTTAGGATTACACATTTATAGGCATCCGTCTACGTTTCTCCTACACAATCTCCAGCTACTTCTACACAAATTCAAAATGACCTTGGATCACTGGACAAACCTACCCCTTACTCTCATCGGCAGAATTAATATCTGCAAGATGGTTTTCCTGCCGAAATTTTTGTACATTCTGGGCAACACACCGTGTCATATGCCAAAGAAATCCTTACTAGAGATCGATCGTATCCAATCCGCATTCATCTGGGGGAACAAAACCCCGACACTCTCTCGTGCAACTCTGAATGCTTTACCTCAGGGCCGCCATTAGAAATCACGGGGCCCCGTACAACAAAATTTTTGGGGCCCCCCTGGGCCCCGCCCACGCTGACGATCAAGCTCCACCCCATATCCCGCCTACTCCACATCGCAGTTAAAAGACCACAGAAAAGTAACCCCCCCACACAAGTTGTAAAAAGCTATTGATGGTCAGGGCCCCCTTATAAAAAATTGGGGCCCCAAAAAAAAAATTAAAATTTTTTTTTTTAAAAAAAACATTGGTGGCAGGGGCCCCCTTATAAGTTAAAAAAAACTTGGGGCCCCAACAAAAAAAAATGTAAAAAAATTAAAAAATAAACAAACATTGGTGGCAGGGGCCCCCTTATAAGTTAAAACAAATTGGGGCCCCAAAAAAAAATTTGAAAAAAAAAAAACATTGGTGGCAGGGGCCCCCTTATAAGTTAAAAAAAACTTGGGGCCCCAACAAAAAAAAATGTAAAAAAATTAAAAAATAAACAAACATTGGTGGCAGGGGCCCCCTTATAAGTTAAAACAAATTGGGGCCCCAAAAAAAAATTTGAAAAAAAAAAAACATTGGTGGCAGGGGCCCCCCTACAAGTTAAAAACAAATTGGGGCCCCAAAAAAAAAATTTGAAAAAAAAAATTTTTTTTTTGAAAAAAAAAAAAACATTGGCGGCAGGGGCCCCCTTATAAGTTAAAAACAAATTGGGGCCCCAAAAAAAAATTGGAAAAAAAAAATAATTTTTTTTTCAAAAAAAACAAAAAAAACTGGTGGCAGGGGCCCCCTTACAAGTTAAAAAAATTTGGGGCCACCAAAAAGAAAATTAATTTTTTTTTTTTTTTTAAAAAAAACAAACAAAAAAATACAATGGTGGCAAGGGGCCCCTTACGAGTTAAAAAAAAAATTGGGGCCCCAAAAAAAAAGTTTTAAAAAAAAGATTGGTGGCAGGGGCCTATAGAATATTAAAATAATACATTGGTGGCCAGGGGATTAAAAAAAAAAAAAAAACACAAACTGGTGTTCAGTAGAATTGAACTCACGGCTTCAGTACTTCAACTTCGCCTCCTTTCGTGACTTCGGGTCTTTTCACTGCTTCAGGATTTCAATTTCGGCTGTTTTCGTGACTTCGGTTCTTTTCGGCGCTTCGTGACTTCGGGACTTCGGCTTTTTCCGTGACTTCGGGTCTTTTTGGCGCATCGGCTTCGGCTTTTCGGCACTTCCGCATTCGGCAACGCAGAGGGAGGACGTACGGCTCGGGCGCTCGTAAGGGGGGCCCGGATCTTCAAAAAATGCAGCGCTGCTGGGCCCCCCTTCATGCCCGGGCCCCGTACGCTTGTCCCCCCCTGATGGCGGCCCTGTTTTACCTGAACATCTAGGCCTCGCATCCCCTAATTATGAGTTCTACTACTTGGCTTCGCAGAGTACTCACATGGCTAATTGGCGGTGCTTTAACACTGAAAACCCTGCATCGACCTTGGAAGCTCTTTACCTCCATAGAAAGCCTTAAGAATGCTTTGTATAGAAGCAGGAAGGATATAAGCCCTTTACCACCGGTACTTGATGCTACTAAGAGAGCTTGGGATGCTATGGTACACCTAACTGATAAAACGGGGAGCATTTCTCCCGAAACGCCACTGTGGGGCAATAGCAATCTAGTGCATTTTTCTACCTTTACGGAGGCAGGGACATGGGCTAGACTTGGAGTTAAACATATTAGACACCTGTACACTGACAATGCTTTGCATAATCTTCCCCTCCTGCAACAGGTCACCTCCCGTCTGATACCTGCAGATTACACATTTGTGTACTACCCAATTCCCCTCGCCCCCACCTGTGCAGCTTACTGACATTGAGGACCTGATATCTCTCCCACTTAAGAGGAAGCTCCTCTCGAAGACCCACAAACTGCTTCTGTCTCGGAAATATGACCCACGTCCCCTAGGGTTAAATATAAATGGGAAGCCAGTGGGATTCAGTTAGCTCAAGATGACTGGGACGAAATTATTGAATCTTTGTACAAACCCCTTGTTAGCACTAGGGATAAACTTGTTCAGTTTAAAATTGTGCATCAGACCTATCTTACCCCACAAAAACTGCATGCTATGTGTAAACGTGATTCACCTCATTGTCCGAGGTGTAGTGAACAGCTAGCCGATTTTCTTCATATGATGTGGCACTGCCCTGCTGTGCAAAGGTTTTGGCACCAGGTTACTCAATTTATAGGAACGGAACTAGCCTTACCTCAGGTACTTAACCCTGCCACTTGTTTGTTAGGACTAGTAGATTCCATGGTACCCAGGGCCCGAACCAGAACCTTAATGAGACTGCTCTTGTTCTACGGCAAAAAGACTATTGCTCTACATTGGATGGGACCTTCACCCCCCACTTTGCGGCACTGGATCGCTCTTGTTAACTCTCAACTGGAACTTTACAAACTTACATATGTGGCAAGAGGGTGTCCAGGGAAATTTGAAGACGTCTGGTCTCCATGGAATGAATCTCTAGCGACCTCGCTGTAACTGTCGCTTGTGTCTCCAGCCAAATTATTGCTGTCTATTGTTTTCTTTCTTTCTTTCCTATCCTCTAACCCCCTTTTTTTTTGTGTTGTTGAAAAATCAATAAAAAGCATTCTTTAAAAAAAAGTCATGTGATATCCCTCCCAGCCCCAAATTTGCATATGCAAATTAGGATTTGGCCTGGCAGAAGGATTCGGCGCATCCCTACTTCTAATATCCTTATCATTTACAGTAGGGGGTACATTATCCCTTATAATACATGAGTGATACTCAGAGTTCCCTGTATAACTCAGCCTGCAGCCTTGTGCCTTTATATGGTCACAGAACAACCCCTCAGTGACTTCTAATATCCTTATCATTTACAGTAGGGGGTACATTATCCCTTATAATACATGAGTGATACTCAGAGTTCCCTGTATAACTCAGCCTGCAGCCTTGTGCCTTTATATGGTCACAGAACAACCCCTCAGTGACTTCTAATATCCTTATCATTTACAATAGGGGGTACATTATCCCTTATAATACATGAGTGATACTCAGAGTTCCCTGTATAACTCAGCCTGCAGCCTTGTGCCTTTATATGGTCACAGAACAACCCCTCAGTAACTTCTAATATCCTTATCATTTACAGCAGGGGGCACATTATCCCCTTGCTCTGTTATACATATGGTATAAACTGGTCTTTGAGCAGCACAAGGAATCCACTACATCAGGAGAGACGCCAAGCAATTGTTTATGGCAGAGAAGTCCATATGAGCAGATCATGGCACAGGAAGAAAGAGATTAAGATATCTGGGCAGGAAAGGGTTAAGCTTTGGATATTTCAGTAAAATCAGATTAAGAGATCAAAAGTCCTGTGGGCACCTGTTCCTGCTGTTCATTTGGGGTCAGGGGCTGTTAATCAGCTCAAGTTCCAATCACATAACACTATAAGCAGGACACTAACAGATGTGCAGATCTGCTTTCCCTGCCACGTGACAGTTTATAGTTACAGGTGACACTTGCAGGAGCATTTCCCATTCACACTCGTCTATAGGGATTTTATTATGAATTTCCCAGCAGACATGGCATTGGTACCACCATAGACTCCCAGCAACATAAGGGTGAGAATGATAAATTGGAGATTGTTTTCCAAAAGGGGGTGAAACCATTAAAGGAAAACTATACCCCCCAAACAATGTAGGTCTCTATTAAAAGATACTGAGTAAAACAGCTCATGTGTAAAACCCTGCTTCATGTAAATGAACCATTATCATAATAATATACTTTTTTAGTAGTATGTGCCATTGGGTAATCATAAATAGAAAATTGCCATTTTAAAAAATAAGGGCCGCCCCCTGAGATCGTAAGATTCACTGTGCACACATACAAACCACATGTAAGGTCACATGAGCCAATTAACAGACAGAGTTGTGCCTTTTGCTTCCTCACTTCTTCCTGTTACAGTTAGTGTTGTAGTATTTCTGGTCAGGTGATCTCTGAGGCAGCACAGATAGAGTCACGAAATGGTGGTTCAAGGCAAGAGATGTAAAAGGGCAATATTTATGTAAATATATATTCCAGTTTGGTAAGATTCTTTAATATGTCATTCAATTTGATATAAACTATCTGTTGCTTAAGTATTCATTTTGGGGGTATAGTTTTCCTTTAATGCAGACGCACAGCACCCCCCCATGATGCACTGGGACAATCACACACAAGAAGCCGTTAAATGACAAGGGCACAGGGAATAAGATGTTTCTATTGGGCGCCAGTGAGACAGCCCAGCAGATCCGACAGACGGGGAAGGAGAGCCGTTACTATAGCAACAGACAGATCACCCCCTTGTGCTGCAGCGTGAGCTCTGCCTATAGTGAGTAGTGAGGGCACAGAATGGGCACAAGTAGAAATTGAGCAGCATCTTTGCCCAATGACTGGACTGTCACTACACAACCTGTAACCTTCCCGTCTGACCTCCCACTCCACTACCAGTAGCCATGGCAACCAGGAAAGGATCAGCCGACAGTTGGGTGGGACGAGATGTAACACTTTATTGCAGTAAAGAGGCAACGGAATGGAAGGTGAAGTAGGGGGGCTTAGTTCTCATACACCCACTCGTACGCGCAGCTTTTGTTCTCCACCAGCTCCTCGTCTTTAAACCACAAGGCAATTTCTTTATTGGCACTTTCCACCGAGTCGCTGCCGTGAATGATGTTCCTGTGGGGGGGGGGGGGGGGGATATAATAGTGAGTTACAGACACGACATTCAGCCAGTAATTGTACTTCACACCCAGTCACTGCCCAACATCCAATATCTAATCCCCCCCAGCCATTAAACACAAGCACCTTTGTTCTGAACACACCCAGTCTGATCCCTCTGCCTCCTGCACATAAAAGGCAACACCCCCCTATGTAATAATAAAAGGCAGTAAGTTTGGCCTGGAGCAGTAACCCATGGCAACCAATACAATTCATAACAGCACTTGAGGCAGGCTTTTAATAGTCTACAGTTTAATGCAAAGGAAAGAATGGCAGGTCTATACTTGCCCTTTAATACTTTCCAGCTCTTCCCACGGCCCAACCCCAGCTCAAACTTAACCCTGTGCATGCCAGGAAGCCAGCAGAGGGCACAACTAATCAGAGGCAGGTGTCAGTAAATGGATTAAGGGCTCTTTAGCTACATTCTGCAACACTGATCTCCAGCTTTATTCTGCAACACTGATCTCCAGGTTCCCCTTTAGAATTAAACCACCAATGAGAAGCCGATTAGGGAGAGCGGCAGGTGCATTACAAGGTAACACGAGGGCCCCATCAAGAGTTAAGAGCAGGGATCTAAGAAGTTCCTCCTTGCAGCACATTTAAATGGTATGGAAACAATGTAGTGATGTAAAGTTACAGCAACCCCCGAGCACTTTTGCTTTGAGCCCAGCAGCTCATTGAAGATCAGTGACCCCACACTGTATCCACTTTCTGCTGAAATCTCTTAAATCTAGGGTTACCCGTTTAGCAGTTTTAGACTGCCAACACCAGGCTTTTGCTTAAGATAAAAATGCCACTCATGTATTTCTACTTGCTTTAATATTAGTCACAATAAATAACTTAATGTTAAACGACAATAAGAAAGCCGGTCACATCACCGGCAGCTACAGATTCACAGACTATCACAGAGCAACTCCAGTTCTCCAGTCATAGGGGAGCTAAATGGGGAGGTGGAGGGAGCTCTAGCCCACCATAGAATCAAGGGCACAACTTGGAGCAGACTTACAAGCCCTAGGATTCAGTAATACAGGGCATCTCAGCAGCGCCCACCTATGCTCAGACACCCAGGTGTAACTTTTGGTGCCGTTGTATTTAGCCAGTTATTCCCTCCTGACAGAACAGGATTTAGAGGGTTAAAACAAATAGTAGGAACGTTGTTTGGGCAGATGCAGAGTGATGCTGGCCAGGGATTGGGCACTGAATTCTACTAAATGGAATGAAGCTGTGAATGAGCAGCTGGAAACTAATCCCCAAGTGATCAGGAGCAGCGTCTGTTACTTCTACAGAGTCAGATCTCTCCCTGCGAGCCTCCCCTCTCTCTCTCTCTCGCTACTCCCACATGAGAAGTCATTATACACATGCCACCAGCTGTTCACTTACAGACACCAATAGAGAATGGCAGGAGTTAACACTTGAATGCTCATGGGTATTACTATGCAGAGTCCATACACCAATAGAGAATGGCAGGGGTTAATGCCCGTGGGTATAACTATGCAGAGCCCATACACCAATAGAGAATGGCAGGGGTTAATGCCCGTGGGTATAACTATGCAGAGCCCATACCCCAATAGAGAATGGCAGGAGTTAATGCCCGTGGGTATAACTATGCAGAGTCCATACCCCAATAGAGAATGGCAGGGGTTAATGCAGTGCGTATAACTATGCAGAGTCCATACACCAATAGAGAATGGCAGGAGTTAATGCAGTGGGTATAACTATGCAGAGTCCATACACCAATAGAGAATGGCAGGGGTTAATGCCCGTGGGTATAACTATGCAGAGCCCATACCCCAATAGAGAATGGCAGGGGTTAATGCCCGTGGGTATAACTATGCAGAGTCCATACCCCAATAGAGAATGGCAGGGGTTAATGCAGTGCGTATAACTATGCAGAGTCCATACACCAATAGAGAATGGCAGGGGTTAATGCCCGTGGGTATAACTATAACAAGCCCATACACCAATAGAGAATGGCAGGGGTTAATGCAGTGGGTATAACTATGCAGAGTCCATACACCAATAGAGAATGGCAGGGGTTAATGCAGTGGGTATAACTATGCAGAGTCCATACACCAATAGAGAATGGCAGGGGTTAATGCAGTGGGTATAACTATGCAGAGTCCATACACCAATAGAGAATGGCAGGGGTTAATGCAGTGGGTATAACTATGCAGAGTCCATACAATGTTCCATTAACTGCAGTCTCCTCCCCAGACACACGGCTCATGAGCAGCTCGAGGTTTCAGCGAGGGATTTTGGGGTACCTACCTGCCGACCTGTATACAGAAGTCTCCCCGGATGGTGCCAGGCTTGGAGTCAGCAGGGTTGGTCTCACCCAGCATCACACGGCCAGTCTTTACCACATTCAGTCCCTCCCAGACCTGCAGGGGGTCGGACACATGTCATTGAAGCAGCCTCAGGGTAGGGGACAGTTCATACAGAGGCTGCAGCTTTATTATAATTATAATTAGTGACAAATTACTCACCATAGCCAGGACCGGCCCAGAGCTCATGTATTCCACCAGCCCGGGGTAAAATGGCCGATCCTTCAGATCAATGTAGTGCTGTCTGAGTAAATCCTGAGAAGCCTATAGAAATAAAGTCACAAATAACTTTACATTCAACACTTTGGGTAGGAGATAAAGTACCAGATAACAAGGGGTTAAATTTCAGAGTATGAGATAACGTGGCACTTAGAGCCGACTCCTCCCAGTGAGTGAGTGACCCCTCCCTCTACTCCCGGAAGTGCAGCAGCCTCAGCACATTCACTCGTATCTGAAGCAGTTGGGGCACCCGTCAAGGTCAATAAGGAGCCAACAAAGCGGCTGCAACTACTCCCATTCCCTCCTGTACTGGAAACCAACTCAACTGGGACAGACAAGAGACTTTGGTGATGGGAGAAAGAGCAGGAGAGAGAAAGAGAAACTACAAATACACAATCTCCTAAAGTTAAAGGGCTGGTTCACCTTTAAAGTAACTTGTTATAGAATAGCTCATTTTAAGCAACTTCTCAATTGGGTTTTAATTATTTATTTGTTACAGTTTTGTCTTTTTTCTTTAAGAAGGGGGTCAGCGACTCCCATTTGAAAGCTGCAAACAGCTCTGTAAGGCTACAAATGTATTGTTATTGCTACTTTATTCCTCATCTTTCTATTCAGGCCTCTCCTATTCATATTCCAGTCTCTTGTTGAAATCAGTGAATGGTTGCTAGGGGAATTTGGACCCTAGTGACCAGATTGCTTAAAAAGCTGAAGTCAAAAACTTTAAATTGTAAAAAATGAAAACCAATTGCAAGTTGTCTCAGAATATCCCTCTACATCATACTTACATTTCTCAAAGGTGAACAGTTCCTTTAATAAGTAATGTAGATGCCTGCTGCAGCCTACACCGGCTTCTATGCAGCCACTCATTAGACTCCTGAATGAACACCACACCGCAGCCCTAGGGACGGGGGGAGAGCGACTCACCTGCTGGAATTTCATGGCAACCAATCGGAAACCTTTCTGCTCGAATCGCTTAACGATGTCCCCTATGAGGCCGCGCTGGACTCCATCAGGCTTGATGGCAATAAAAGTGCGTTCCTTGTTGGTGGCCATTCTGTAATGAATGAACAGGTTACACTGGCCTGAGGGAAGAGACAGATTAGGGGGGTGAGCCAATAACAGGGTAACAAACGGCCACAAAGACACCGGGAATATAAACTGGGCCACAAAGACACCGAGATATAAACTGGGCCACAAAGACAAAGAGAATATAAACTGGGCCACAAAGACACCGAGAATATAAACTGGGCCACAAAGACAAAGAGAATATAAACTGGGCCACAAAGACACCGGGAATATAAACTGGGCCACAAAGACACAGGGAATATAAACTGGGCCACAAAGACACCGAGAATATAAACTGGGCCACAAAGACAAAGAGAATATAAACTGGGCCACAAAGACACCGGGAATATAAACTGGGCCACAAAGACAAAGAGAATATAAACTGGGCCACAAAGACACCGGGAATATAAACTGGGCCACAAAGACACAGGGAATATAAACTGGGCCACAAAGACACCGAGAATATAAACTGGGCCACAAAGACACCGAGATATAAACTGGGCCACAAAGACAAAGAGAATATAAACTGGGCCACAAAGACAAAGAGAATATAAACTGGGCCACAAAGACACCGGGAATATAAACTGGGCCACAAAGACACCGGGAATATAAACTGGGCCACAAAGACACCGGGAATATAAACTGGGCCACAAAGACAAAGAGAATATAAACTGGGCCACAAAGACAAAGAGAATATAAACTGGGCCACAAAGACACAGAGAATATAAACTGGGCCACAAAGACACAGAGAATATAAACTGGGCCACAAAGACACAGAGAATATAAACTGGGCCACAAAGACAAAGAGAATATAAACTGGGCCACAAAGACAAAGAGAATATAAACTGGGCCACAAAGACACAGAGAATATAAACTGGGCCACAAAGACACCGAGAATATAAACTGGGCCACAAAGACACAGAGAATATAAACTGGGCCACAAAGACACCGGGAATATAAACTGGGCCACAAAGACACCGGGAATATAAACTGGGCCACAAAGACACCGGGAATATAAACTGGGCCACAAAGACAAAGAGAATATAAACTGGGCCACAAAGACAAAGAGAATATAAACTGGGCCACAAAGACAAAGAGAATATAAACTGGGCCACAAAGACACAGAGAATATAAACTGGGCCACAAAGACACCGAGAATATAAACTGGGCCACAAAGACACCGGGAATATAAACTGGGCCACAAAGACACCGGGAATATAAACTGGGCCACAAAGACAAAGAGAATATAAACTGGGCCACAAAGACAAAGAGAATATAAACTGGGCCACAAAGACACAGGGAATATAAACTGGGCCAGAAATAAATGCTGGATTGTTTTAAAGCAAATAATAAAAAGACTTCAGCTAAAATCAGAGCCTTCCAATCACAACGAGCGCCATGAACCCCCAAACCCAACCCCCACTGAGAAAGAGCCAGAGTAGATGCAGGAATAGTCCTAGTGTGTAACAGAGCATGCTGGGTAACAAGCAGACCGGACTACTGCGCATGCGAGTAATAATTACGCCTGGAGAGGAATCTCATCAGACAAAGTGACACGGTCAATGCCAATAAAGGCCATAAATCATGCTGGTAACGCCCATCAGCCGCTCTCCAGCAGCAACAACTCACGTTGATTCTCTCCGGGGGACAGGAAACCAAAGAAGACAGGACGTCCGTACTGGGTGCTTATATAGCGGTCATTGCGTCATCGGGATCCACGGATCTTATTGGTTAAAAAAATGGTCGGCGCTGCTCGTAGTAGGGGGTGGAGCGAGTTGTATGTAAAACGAAGGTTAATTGGTCGAATAACCTCACGTTACCCAATGACGGCTGAATGGCTGCACATTTATTTGCATATCTACTTCATTCTCTTTCCCGGTGAATGATGGGTAAGAAGCAGACGCCCTCCTGAGGGTAAGGGCAGTGCCGCGGTGCATTGTGGGGAGACTCTGTACACGTGATTCATATTACTTTCATACTCCTCTGCCTCATCCTGAGTCTTGTCATTAGTGCTGATTGGCACCCGCTGATCTCCTGTTACTCTTCCTACTGTCCCCCACTTACACTCACTTCTGCTGTCACCAATCATGTTCCACAACTAAATATACAGTCCTGCCCCTGCCTTCATCTTCCCTTACAGTCCCTTCCTCCTAAACCTGAATTCTTCTCTTACTGTACATAAAGCCCCCCAGCTATTCTAGCTATCTGTATAACAGAACATTCTGTCCCAGTGGCTGCACAGATCCTATCTGATCCCCATTGTAAGCAGCAGTCCTGTCCTGCTTTATGGCAGCTGAGATTCTAGCTATCTGTATAACAGAACATTCTGTCCCAGTGGCTGCACAGATCCTATCTGATCCCCATTGTAAGCAGCAGTCCTGTCCTGCTTTATGGCAGCTGAGATTCTAGCTATCTGTATAACAGAGCATTCTGTCCCAGTGGCTGCACAGATCCTATCTGATCCCCATTGTAAGCAGCAGTCCTGTCCTGCTTTATGGCAGCTGAAATACAGGTCCGAGATGGTGAGTTTCACTTTCAGCTGCTTTTATGGTACAGGAAGATGGAATACAATATTTACTGCTGTTACATGAATAAAAGTTGGCCCCTAGTATCTTTTAAAGGAGACATACACGATGAATTTTAAAAAAATAACTAATTTTGTAGGCAATTGAGTAATATACGGTGTTGCTTTTACATGGTGCTAAAAATTAATATTATCTTTAAAAATAGTCCCTTTATTGGAGCTCCCTATAGATGTTCTCTGGTCCCTGTCTGTGTTTCAAATGAGGGGTGGGCGTGTCCTAACGGTCCCTGCCAGAAGCACAGTAGGAGGGGGACAGCCAATCACAGCCCTGCAGTCACACAAGCACAGACAGGCTTCAGTTCCCTATGAGGTCCTGCTAGCTGCTGATTGGTTCCTGTCCTACAGTGCAGTGAGCTGAGTGCACAGCCTGGGAATTCAGGGAGCAGCAAGTGGAAGAGAAGGGAGGGATTATTAGGGTTTTTGCAGAAATATTCAATAAATCAGCCTAAAAACTACGTTATTAAGCACAATTCTTCTATATCTAAATGAGTATAATGTACTGGTACATTCTTATTTTTTACTTACGCAAAATGTCTCCTTTAAGGGCTAAGGTGTTCAAAATAGGTTTCCAGTTGAGGCATTGGCTGAGTGTGTCACACATTTAACATATTGGCTTACTTTTCCCATGCTGCTATAAATGGGACAAGTATTGGGGGTCCAGCTGCACCTGTTTGTACATAGCAGAATGAATGCCAGTGTTTCCAGTACTGCATGGTCTAGTTAATTTTTTTACACGGTAGGTTTATGTGCCATAAAGTGCTGCTCTTATGCTGCAACTGCCATCACAGTAAAAAGTATGTGTGTGTTTGTATATATATATATATATATATATATATATATATATATATATATATATATATATATATATGGACTTTGTGTTGCAGAAGAATTATTTCAAGTTTGAGACCAAATACAACATACAACGGACTGGGACAGCCATGGGTTCAAAAGTAGCACCTGTGTATGCTAATGCTTTTATGTGTGATTTTGAAAATGAACATATTTATGGAGATAAATCGTTCAAACAGTTTGGCAGTTTCTACAGGCGCTACATAGATGACCTGTTATTTATATGGACGGGAACAGCAGATGAGCTAAAAATATATGTAGATGGCCTTAACAATCTAAATACACCCATCAAGTTAACGTTGAACTACAATTCCCAACAGTTAAGTTTTTTAGATGTTGAATTGTACAAACAAAATGGCAGTCTGCAGACACGGATTTTTACTAAGGCTACAGATAGAAATACTCTATTACATTATAAAAGCCATCACCCTAAACATCTTCTCAATTCCCTCCCCAAGTCACAAATGATACGAGTAGTTCGGATAGACAATGATCCGAAACAGAAAGAAATAGATTTAGATAGAATGTGTGCCAAGTTTTTGGAAAGGGGTTATCCCGAACAATTGATTAAAGATACCAGGGGCATGGCACGCGAGCAGTTACTGCAAAGCAGAGATCAGCAATCCCAACAAGGCAATTGGAAAGATGTGAGCAAATACAACCCCCACAGTAAAACGATCAAAGATATAGTCTCAAATCATTGGGAAATAGTTGCCACCGATGAAACAATGAACAATAAGGTCCCTAGAAAGCCAAGGTTCAGCTATTCAAGAAGTACAAACCTTAAAGAACATCTAAGTCCATCAGACCCAACAGATAAATACACAAAACCACAAGTCTAACACTTCCTATCAGCACAACCAGGAGAGTATAAATGTACAGGTTGCATCATGTGTAACACACTGATCTTGGGAAAAGAGTTCAGACACCCAAGAACAGGTTAAAAATACGAGATAAAACACAGATTGACACGCACATCAACAGCAGTCGTGTATATCATTAAATGCCCATGCGGCCTCATATATTGTGGCAAAACTGTTAGGCAACTAAAGGAAAGGATAAATATGCATTGAGCTGCATTAGGGCAGCACTAGATCCTGATAGGAAAATTGATCCAAAAAAACAGGACATGGCAGAGCAGCGAAACACTGGCGTGAACCACGACATGATCCATCTGCCTTCAAATGCTGCCAATAGATCACATACCAAAACCCCCAAGAGGTGGAGATAGAGATAAAATGCTATTATGGATATATGAACTTGATTGTGTTATTCCTAAGGGTCTGAATGGGCAGTTACAACTGAATTGTTTCCTAACTTGAAACTGAACAAACTATAATGGTGATACTAATTGTGTCTCTTAATCACACAGGAATGTGCCAAAATAAAGGTGTGAAAATGTCTCAACCCTGTGAGTAATGTGTTTCTTTTATGTATATATTTTTACATTTTTTGTTTCTTTTGTAACACCTTACACCTTGCAACGATGTTTCCTCCATGGAAGTAATAGGAAATGTGGTTATTTGGACACTAACCAGCACAACACTGACACCTAGTGGTGCAAGAAAATAAGGACACACAGGTTTTTTTTTTTTTTTTTTTTTCTGTTGAAAATGTTTTTATTGTTTTCCACGTTAAACAAGCAGGGATTTCAACAAAAGATCAAAGCAGAACAATGAGGCACACCAATACAACTTGTAGCAAAAATGCCTAATAGGAAAATGAAGAGTAAATATGATTGGTGAAGCCATCTAAAATCTAATCATATAACCAAGCAACCAAACCACCAAACAACGCTCAGCGAATGTTGCTAAATTTTAACCCTTTCCCTGCCAGCCGTTTTGTACTAGATGCGAACATCTACTGCCAAGCAGTTTTTAGATATTTTGCACTCTTTCACTTTAAGGTGCCTTCCTGGGGCGGTCTTTTAGTTTACCCAGGAAAACAATATATTGTTTTTTTCAGGACAACCTGAACTTTCAAAATATGCAAGAATTTTGGTGTAATTCTACTTCTGTAAAAAAATATAGGCTTCTAAGTGTCCAATAAAATGAAAAAAATCATGTTTCACAAAGAACAATCACATATATCAGAAACATTATTTACTTTATGTATGAGAACACAGCTGATTTGGAAAGGTCTATGTCTCTTGAACGCGGCAATACCAAATATATATAGTTTTATGGAGATTTCTCACTTGTATAGATCAAAATCTACAAGCAGTACACTAGCAAATGTCCAAAGCACCGCTCCCCAAACGGCATACTTCTGATTTCAAGGCAAAACATTCCACTAACAGTAGGTTTACCCTAGAAAACTACCCATTATTAGAAAGAACAGATTCTGGTGAATCAAAAATGGGTAAACATATCGTTGTACTCCAAACTACCAAGTTGCAATTGTTTCCTAAAGTTATAATGTTTTATAGAAATTGGTGAATTTTTTGAAAAATTACCTCAAAGCTTCCAATCTACATAATCGTATCTCCCACACATCATTAGGTATCAATGTAAAACACCCCAAATATGAAAGCCTGGGGTCCACTGAACAGTTTGATGCCCAATATGTATAGGTGTACCCAAGCATGTGACATATAGGGGCCCTAAAATGTAGACACCTCATTTGAGCTATCAGTTCTGTAATTCCAGATACTGCAAAATCAACACATTTGCATCGTTTTGGGGTGGGGTAAAAGTAAAAAAAATAAGTTCACCCCACAAAACCATATATTTTCGGAAAGTACACACTCCCACGAATCTAAATTGGGTATGCATGTCTTTGTACTACAAAGTACCAAGCCGCAAACCATTCCTAAATTTGGTGATTTTGGTGACATTTCCAAAAATCACCTCAAAATTTCTACCCTGCAGCATCGTATTACCCACATACTTTTAGGTATCAAGAGAAATCACCCCAAATATGAAAGCCTAGGGTCCTCTGAACAGTTTGATGCCCAATATGTATAGGTGTACGCAAGCACGTGCCATACAGGGGCCCCAAAAGGAAGACCCCCATATGGTCTGTAATTTCAGGTACTGCAAAATCAACACATTTACATAGTTTTGGGGGGGGTCAAAAGTAGAAAAAAGTAAGTTCACCCCAGAAAACCATATATTTTCGGGAAGTACACATTCCCACGAATCTAAATTGGGTATGCATGTCTTTGTACTCCAAAGTACCAAGCCGCAAACCATTCCTAAATTTGGTGATTTTGGTGATATTTCCAAAAATCACCTCAAAATTTCTACCCTGCAGCATCGTATTACCCACATACTTTTAGGTATCAAAATAAATCACCCCAAATATGAAAGCCTAGGGTCCTCTGAACAGTTTGATGCCCAATATGTATAGGTGTACCCAAGCACGTGGCATACAGGGGCCCCAAAAGGAAGACCCCCATATGGTCTGTCATTTCAGGTACAGCAAAATCAACACATTTACATCGTTTTGGGGGGTCAAAAGTAGAAAAAAGTAAGTTCACCCTAGAAAACCATATATTTTCGGAAAGTACACATTCCCACGAATCTAAATTGGGTATGCATGTCTTTGTACTCCAAAGTACCAAGCCGCAAACCATTCCTAAATTTGGTGATTTTGGTGATATTTCCAAAAATCACCTCAAAATTTCTACCCTGCAGCATTGTATTACCCACATACTTTTAGGTATCAAGATAAATCACCCCAAATATGAAAGCCTAGGGTCCTCTGAACAGTTTGATGCCCAATATGTATAGGTGTACCCAAGCACGTGGCATACAGGGGCCCCAAAAGGAAGACCCCCATATGGTCTGTCATTTCAGGTACAGCAAAATCAACACATTTACATCGTTTTGGGGGGGTCAAAAGTAGAAAAAAGTAAGTTCACCCCAGAAAACCATATATTTTCGGGAAGTACACATTCCCACGAATCTAAATTGGGTATGCATGTCTTTGTACTCCAAAGTACCAAGCCGCAAACCATTCCTAAATCTGGTGATTTTGGTGATATTTCCAAAAATCACCTCAAAATTTCTACCCTGCAGCATCGTATTACCCACATACTTTTAGGTATCAAGAGAAATCACCCCAAATATGAAAGCCTAGGGTCCTCTGAACAGTTTGATGCCCAATATGTATAGGTGTACCCAAGCACGTGGCATACAGGGGCCCCAAAAGGAAGACCCCCATATGGTCTGTCATCTCAGGTACAGCAAAATCAACACATTTACATCGTTTTGGGGGGGTCAAAAGTAGAAAAAAGTAAGTTCACCCCAGAAAACCATATATTTTCGGAAAGTACACATTCCCACGAATCTAAATTGGGTATGCATGTCTTTGTACTCCAAAGTACAAAGCCGCAAACCATTCCTAAATTTGGTGATTTTGGTGATATTTCCAAAAATCACCTCAAAATTTCTACCCTGGAGCATCGTATTACCCACATACTTTTATGTATCAAGAGAAATCACCCCAAATATGAAAGCCTAGAGTCCTCTGAACAGTTTGATGCCCAATATGAATAGGTGTACCCAAGCACGTGGCATACAGGGGCCCCAAAAGGAAGACCCCCATATGGTCTGTCATTTCAGGTACAGCAAAATCAAAACATTTACATCGTTTTGGGGGGGTCAAAAGTAGAAAAAAGTAAGTTCACCCCAGAAAACCATATATTTTCGGAAAGTACACATTCCCACGAATCTAAATTGGGTATGCATGTCTTTGTACTCCAAAGTACCAAGCCGCAAACCATTCCTAAATTTGGTGATTTTGGCGACATTTCCAAAAATCACCTCAAAATTTCTACCCTGCAGCATTGTATTACCCACATACTTTTAGGTATCAAGCAAAATCACCCCAAATATGAAAGCCTAGGGTCCTCTGAACAGTTTGATGCCCAATTTGTATAGGTGTACCCAAGCACGTGGCATACAGGGGCCCCAAAAGGAAGACCCCCATATGGTCTGTCATCTCAGGTACAGCAAAATCAACACATTTACATCGTTTTGGGGGGGTCAAAAGTAGAAAAAAGTAAGTTCACCCCAGAAAACCATATATTTTCGGAAAGTACACATTCCCACAAATCTAAATTAGGTATGCATGTCTTTGTACTCCAAAGTACAAAGCCGCAAACCATTCCTAAATTTGGTGATTTTGGTGATATTTCCAAAAATCACCTCAAAATTTCTACCCTGGAGCATCGTATTACCCACATACTTTTATGTATCAAGAGAAATCACCCCAAATATGAAAGCCTAGGGTCCTCTGAACAGTTTGATGCCCAATATGTATAGGTGTACCCAAGCACGTGGCATACAGGGGCCCCAAAAGGAAGACCCCCATATGGTCTGTCATTTCAGGTACAGCAAAATCGACACATTTACGTCGTTTTGGGAGGGGTCAAACGTAGAAAAATTTATGTTCACCCCAGAAAACCATATATTTTCGGAATGTACACATTCCCACGAATCTAAATTGGGTATGCATGTCTTTGTACTCCAAAGTACCAAGCCGCAAACCATTCCTAAATTTGGTGATTTTGGCGACATTTCCAAAAATCACCTCAAAATTTCTACCCTGCAGCATCGTATTACCCACATACTTTTAGGTATCAAGAGATATCACCCCAAATATGAAAGCTTAGGGTCCTCTGAACAGTTTGATGCCCAATATGTATAGGTGTACCCAAGCACGTGGCATACAGGGGCCCCAAAAGGAAGACCCCCATTTGGTCTATCATTTCAGATACTGCAAAATCGACACATTTACATTTTTTTGGGGGGGGGGGACAAAGGTAGAAAAAAGTACGTTCACCCCAGAAAACCATATATTTTCGTAAACTACACATTCTCCTGAATCCAAATTGGGTATGCATGTCTTTCTACTCCAAAGTACCAAGCCACAAACCATTCCTAAATGTGGTAATTTTGGTGACATTTCCAAAAATCACCTCAAAATTTCCACCCTGCAGCATCGTATTACCCACATACTTTTAGGTATCAAGACAAATCACCCCAAATATGAAAGCCTAGGGTCCTCTGAACAGTTTGATGCCCAATATGTATAGGTGTACCCAAGCACGTGGCATACAGGGGCCCCAAAAGGAAGATCCCCATATGGTCTGTCATTTCAGGTACAGCAAAATCAACACATTTACATCGTTTTGGGGGGGTCAAAAGTAGAAAAAAGTAAGTTCACCCCAGAAAACCATATATTTTCGGAAAGTACACATTCCCACGAATCTAAATTGGGTATGCATGTCTTTTTACTCCAAAGTACCAAGCCGCAAACCATTCCTAAATTTGGTGATTTTGGTGATGTTTCCAAAAATCATCTCAAAATTTCTACCCTGCAGCATCGTATTACCCACATACTTTTAGGTATCAAGAGAAATCACCCCAAATATGAAAGCCTAGGGTCCTCTGAACAGTTTGATGCCCAATATGTATAGGTGTACCCAAGCATGTGGCATACAGGGGCCCCAAAAGGAAGACCCCCATATGGTCTGTCATTTCAGGTACAGCAAAATCAACACATTTACATCGTTTTGGGGGGTCAAAAGTAGAAAAAAGTAAGTTCACCCCAGAAAACCATATATTTTCGGAAAGTACACATTCCCACGAATCTAAATTGGGTATGCATGTCTTTGTACTCCAAAGTACCAAGCCGCAAACCATTCCTAAATCTGGTGATTTTGGTGATATTTCCAAAAATCACCTCAAAATTCCTACCCTGCAGCATTGTATTACCCACATACTTTTAGGTATCAAGAGAAATCACCCCAAATATGAAAGCCTAGGGTCCTCTGAACAGTTTGATGCCCAATATGTATAGGTGTACCCAAGCACGTGGCATACAGGGGCCCCAAAAGGAAGACCCCCATATGGTCTGTCATTTCAGGTACAGCAAAATCAACACATTTACATCGTTTTGGGGGGGTCAAAAGTAGAAAAAAGTAAGTTCACCCCAGAAAACCATATATTTTCGGAAAGTACACATTCCCACGAATCTAAATTGGGTATGCATGTCTTTGTACTCCAAAGTACCAAGCCGCAAACCATTCCTAAATTTGGTGATTTTGGTGATATTTCCAAAAATCACCTCAAAATTTCTACCCTGCAGCATCGTATTACCCACATACTTTTAGGTATCAAGAGAAATCACCCCAAATATGAAAGCCTAGGGTCCTCTGAACAGTTTGATGCCCAATATGTATAGGTGTACCCAAGCACGTGGCATACAGGGGCCCCAAAAGGAAGACCCCCATATGGTCTGTCATTTCAGGTACAGCAAAATCAACACATTTACATCGTTTTGGGGGGTCAAAAGTAGAAAAAAGTAAGTTCACCCCAGAAAACCATATATTTTCGGAAAGTACACATTCCCACGAATCTAAATTGGGTATGCATGTCTTTGTACTCCAAAGTACCAAGCCGCAAACCATTCCTAAATCTGGTGATTTTGGTGATATTTCCAAAAATCACCTCAAAATTTCTACCCTGCAGCATTGTATTACCCACATACTTTTAGGTATCAAGAGAAATCACCCCAAATATGAAAGCCTAGGGTCCTCTGAACAATTTGATGCCCAATATGTATAGGTGTACCCAAGCACGTGGCATACAGGGGCCCCAAAAGGAAGACCCCCATATGGTCTGTCATTTCAGGTACAGCAAAATCAACACATTTACATCGTTTTGGGGGGGTCAAAAGTAGAAAAAAGTAAGTTCACCCCAGAAAACCATACATTTTCGGAAAGTACACATTCCCACGAATCTAAATTGGGTATGCATGTCTTTGTACTCCAAAGTACCAAGCCGCAAATCATTCCTAAATTTGGTGATTTTGGTGATATTTCCAAAAATCACCTCAAAATTTCTACCCTGCAGCATTGTATTACCCACATACTTTTAGGTATCAAGAGAAATCACCCCAAATATGAAAGCCTAGGGTCCTCTGAACAATTTGATGCCCAATATGTATAGGTGTACCCAAGCACGTGGCATACAGGGGCCCCAAAAGGAAGACCCCCATATGGTCTGTCATTTCAGGTACAGCAAAATCAACACATTTACATCGTTTTGGGGGGGTCAAAAGTAGAAAAAAGTAAGTTCACCCCAGAAAACCATACATTTTCGGAAAGTACACATTCCCACGAATCTAAATTGGGTATGCATGTCTTTGTACTCCAAAGTACCAAGTCGCAAGCCTTTCCTAAATTTGGCGATAAAAGCAACGGTTTTTACATTTCTGAAAATCGCCTAAAAATATTGCAATTGGCCGCATTTATCTCACCCAACTTCTTACATACAATTGTAAAACACCATAAATACTGATGCCAAGGGTCTACTGAACAGTTTTATGCCCAATATGCATTGATATACCAAGGCAGCTGGCATGTGCGGACCCCAAATGTAAATAGTGAATATGAGTTTTCTCTGCTGCCGATTCGCCTTCTGTAAACATAGACCATTGACTTCATATTATGTGCCTCAGACCCTCCTAACAGCAAAGACCCCCCAAAACCATATGTTTTTGGAAAGTACACATTCTGACGAAAACAACCAAGATAAAGACGTTTTTCTACAGCAAAGTACCAAACTTCAAAACTTTTATAAACATAGAGATTTTTACATTTCTGAAAATCGCCTAAAAATGTTGAAGTATGCCACATTTATCTCACACAATGTTTTACGTACAAAGAAAAATCACCCCAAATATGGACATCAGAGGTCTACTGAATAGTTTGATGCCCAATATGCATAGATTTACCAAAGTATATGGTGTGTACGGCCCCAAATGAAACATGTGCATATGAATTTTCACGCTGGCCAACTAAGCTGCTGAAAAGAGAACCCCAACTGTGCGTTATGTGCCGTAAGACCCCCAAACTGTAAAAAGACCCCAGAAAACAGTATATTTTTGGAAAGCATATATTCTGACGGATCAATCTAAGTAAAATAATATACCAAAGCACCAAACAGCAAAACTATACTAAAGATACATAAGGAACAATAATGCAGGGATAAAATTGCAATAAAACCACAAAAATTGTGCAAATCAATGAAATAACAAAATAACTGCACCAACAGCGTAATTAGTGGCCGAAATCGATTATCCAATAGTCACGCTGCTGAAATAAACAGTTTTTATGGGTAAAAAAAACACAAATTGGTGAAATGAAAAAGTAAAAAAAATAAAATGTGTATACATGTGTGTACACTTCCAAGAATTGTGTGACAGTGTATAAGTGTGTATAAGTGTGTATATAAGTCCATATAAGTGTATATAAATGCATATAAGTGCATATAAGTGGAAAATTAAAAATTAAAAAAAACGTTTTTTTTTTTTTTTACTAAAATATGTCTGTATGTGTGTATAATGTAGGTAGGTATATGCAAGTGTGTAAAATAAAGGCCACTTACCGTTTTTGGCTGAGCTGGAGAAGAGAGAGAAGCAGATCTGCAGATTCACAGCAAGCAGGAAGTGTGTGGGCGTCGCTGGAACACGAGGTGAGCAGGAGGAAGCAGAGCAGCAAGGCAGACACGCGATTTGCTGTGTCTGCCTCTTTTAGGTCGGCCCTGCGACAATCCTGTCGCAGGACCGACATGACAGCCCCCCAGCCTCGTTGCCCAGGGGGCTGTCAATGCTGCTAAACCTCTGCAGAGGCGGCTAAAGCCGCTGATGCAGAGTACAGCATGTAAAACTGCAAGCACGTACAATGTACGTGCTTGGCAGTTAAAGCCCTTGCCTGCCAGAACGTACGGTGTACGTGCTTGGCAGGCAAAGGGTTAAAATATACCAGCATAAAGCAACGGCTGTAAACAAAGAAAATATATAAACATATCCATTGACACACAGGTTCTTCAACAAAAGGAAGAAAATGTTTATTCAAATAACTATATATGGACTTATGACGTCAGGAGGGCGCCAAATTCTCTGGAGGGGGAGGGTATTTAATTGGTTACACTGTTTGTGCACATTATCCTTGAGAAAGGTCCCCAGGAGGGTCCAAAACGTTGAATTGTGATGTGAAAAATAAAAGCTATCACTTTGAAATGAAAATGAGTGCGGATCCTCTATTACTTTATATATATATATATGTATGTATGTATATTTTTATCTGTAAAGCGCTCCTTGAGGGCAAAGCACTGTACAACAAAACAATAAATTAGTAGTAACAAACAAGGGGTCATTGGAATAAAAAGGAACAATAAGTGCATTATTAGAAATACAATTCATATAAATATAAAATATAATTACAATACAGATTAAGTTCTCAGTGTCAAGGAAACAAAAGGCTAGAGGACCCTACCCCGTAGAGCTTACAGTCTAAATGGGAGGGTAACATCCAGACACAATTCAGAGGGGTATTAAGGTGCTGTGGGTTACAGTTTGTTACAGTTATATAAGTGTCAGTTCAGCTGTTATCCAGGTGCTCCCAAAGGGAGTCTTTGGGGGGAATTCACAAAAGTGTCGGTAAAATAAGTAACCCAGAAGTGGCGGTCGACAAATTTGTAAAATGTCGTATGAACGGCAAATTCACAAAGGCAAATGTTACCATCTCTATGGGGGGAATTCACAAAAGTGTCGGTAAAAAAAGTAACCCAGAAGTGGCGGTCGACAAATTTGTAAAATGTCGTATGAACGGCAAATTCACAAAGGCAGATGTTCCCATCTCTGAATGTCTCGTAAGTCTGACAATTTTCTAAAATGTCGTATATCTTTTCATCGTACAAACGACATTTACCAAGACTTTTTAAACGACAATTTGTCTGACATTTTCATTTTGGAGAGACTAAAGTGTCTGAAAAATTGTCGGTAAAAAAAATGAGTTTACGAGTAATTCATAAAAATGACGGGAAAAGTGGCGCCGAAAAAACCACGCCCACTTTTAATGACACTAATACAAAAGTGTCGCACATGTCGGAAAATTGGCGGAGAAATACTCTGTGAATTTGTCGGCTGTTGCTACGACACTTTCTATGACATTTTAAAGACATTTTTTCGTTCCCGACACTTTTGTGAATTCCCCCCTTAGAGTTTTGTTTTAAAAACACTGAAGGAGGATTCTCTCCTGAGAGATTCAGGAATGACATTCCAAATATAAGGAGTCACAAGAGAGAAGGGTTTGATACGGGAAACTGCAGTAGTAGTATATATATATATATATATATATATATATTATGAGGCAGATTTATCAAGGGTCGAAGTGAATTCTATATTCTAAATTCGAAGTAATTTTTTTGGATAGTTCGACCATCGAATAGGCTACAACGACTTTGATACAAAGTAAAATTGTTCGACTATTCGACCATTCGATGATCAAAGTACTGACTCTTTAAATAAAACTTTCTCTTCAATACTTCACCAACTTATAGCTGCCAAAGTGCTATGTTAGCCTATGGGGACCTGGCAGAACATATTAAGTTTTTTGGATTCGAAGGAAAATCGTACCATAAAATTGTTCGAAATCATACGATTCGAAGTACGATCGGAATACGATCGTACGATGCAAAATATCCTATGAATTCGACTTCGGATTTCGTAGGATTCAATTCGAAGTATTTTACATTTCGAAATTCGACCCTTGATAAATCTGCCCCTATATGTGTGATATAGATATATATATATATATATACATATAGTCAAATACAAGAGTCCTCTGCACTCAACCCATTATCAATATATTTAAGACAGAGACATTTTGTGCCACTGCTACTGAAATATGCCTTACCCTTTAAACAACGATAGACTATAGCTGGGTAGGGTGATCCCACTGGTGTCTATTAAAGGGGCAGCCAAGTTTGGGAGTTTTACTTTGAAAATACAAGATTCCTCTGCACTTAACCCATTATCAATATATTTAAGACAGAGACATTTTGTGCTACTGAAAAATGCCTTACCCTTTAAACAAAACAGGGATTGTTTGTCCATATATTGCAATATATTTAAGCTGAACAACTACGTCAAAGTCATCCCATATCTGGCCAGTCCTACACTTAATTTTCATCTGATTCATTAAGAATTCTATTGCTTCATTATACATTTCACACAGGGACTAAGTTTTACCTGCAACTTACTTGCTGCTTTCAAAGTAAACCTCCCAAACTTGGCTGCCCTTTTATTAGACACCAGTGGGATCACCTGACTGTCAAGTTTGGGAGTTTGTGTGTATATATATATATAGTGTGGGGGAAGGGCTCTTTAGGTAGTAGCAGCAGCAACTCCTCTCACACAGACAGTAGACAGTAGACAGGTTTCCAGCTGATCTCACATGGGCATTTATTTAACACAGCAGCTTAAACACCAACAGAACAGTTCATACCCTTTGGGAAGTCAGTAAACAAAAATAGTCCAGCTGTTCTGATAAATGAAAATGTCCTTTTCCCAAAGGTCCCACAGTCTCCCACTGGGGCAATATAAGTCCAGCAAACAAAATTAAGGGGCCGATTCACGAAGGGTCGAATATCGAGGGTTAATTAACCCTCGATATTCGACTGGGAACTAAAATCGTTCGACTTCGAATATCGAAGTCGAACGATATTGCGCAAATCCTGCGATCGATCGATTCGAAGGATTTTAATCCAACGATCAAAGGATAATCCTTCGATCAAAAAATCACAGGCAAGCCTATGGGGACCTTCCCCATAGGCTAACATTGACTTCGGTAGCTTTTAGCTGCCGAAGTAGGGGGTCGAAGTTTTTCTTAAAGGGACAGTACTTCGACTATCGAATGGTCGAATAGTCGATCGATTTTTAGTTCGAATCGTTCGATTCGAAGTCAAAGGTCGTAGTCGAAGGTCGAAGTAGCCCATTCGATGGTTGAAGTAGCCCAAAAAAACTTCGAAATTCAAATTTTTTTCAATTCAAACCCTTCACTCGAATCCAGTGAATCGGCCCCTAGCTGTTAACTCACAGTCCTTTGGAGATTGCTTGTACTTTTCTCCTGGAAGCAGCCGCTCCCCAAACACTTAAGGCAGTAGCTGGTGCCAGTCCTTGTTACCAGATAACTTGTCTCTTTCTGGAAACTTGTGCCCAGCAATAAAAGTCCTTATGCTTTGAACACAGGTAACATGCAGTTACTAAGCAAACTTTTAACACAGCCCTCCAGTAGCTCTCCAATCTCTCTCTCTCCAGGGCGCAAATTCACTAAGCGCCGAATGCTAGCGTTAATTCGCTACCGTTTGGCATTTTTCGTTACTGCGCAAATTCACTAACGAACGCTGGCGTAACTTCGCTAGTGTTACTTCGCACCCTTACGCCAGGCAAATTTTCGCTAGCGACGTAACTACGCAAATTCACTAACTTGCGCAGTGTACTGAACGCTACCTTTTACGCTAGACTTCCTTCGCCACCTCAGACCAGGCGAAGCGCAATAGAGTAGATAGGGATTGTTTCAAAAAAAGTCAAAATTTTTTCCCCAAAAGTCCCAGAAAACGCTGGCGTGTTTTCTACATGATGGGTGATAGGCTGAAAAAGATCGAAAATATTTTTGGGGCTCCCCTCCTTCCCCCCTACATTTCCTGACTCATGGCAACTTACCTAGACAGTGGGCACATGTGTAGGGCAAAATAACATTTTTATTTGCTGATTTGAAGGTTTTCTAGGCATTTGTAGTGCTGATACGTGTTCCTACATTGAAATTTGAATTTGGAACCATCTCTAGCGAAACTTCGATTCGCTTGGCGAATTAACGCTAGCGCAACTTCGAAAACTTACGCTACCCCTGTGCGCAACTTCGGATTTTAGTGAATTTGCGGAGCGCTGGCGAAAATACGCCTGGCGAAGTGTGGTGAAGTTGCACCTGGCGCAACTTCGAATCTTAGTGAATTTGCCCCCAGGGCAGAGAGCAGCCTTAATTGAGACCCCACCTTTTACTCCAGGTGAGGCTAATCACCTCTCTGCTACTCAGAGCCTCATTTTCACATCCCTCTGCACTGCTTCATAGAGGATTCTGGGAGGGATATACTTTCCATCTATGATTTTCCCAACCATGCTACAATATATATATATATATGTCAAAAAATCTCGTGACCAGCACTCCCTTTTAAAAGCTCAATTCTTTTATTGTCATTTTGTAATGTCCGACGTTTCGGTCCTCATTAGGACCTTTTTCAAGGAAAAAGGTCCTAATGAGGACCGAAACGTCGGACATTACAAAATGACAATAAAAGAATTGAGCTTTTAAAAGGGAGTGCTGGTCACGAGATGTTTTGATACATAAATAATCACCGTGCACCCCGCCATTGAGCATTGCTTTGGAGTGCGGATACTCACTGAAGAAGTATATATATATATAAAATATGTGTGTGATATATATATATATATATATATATATATATATATATATATATATATATATATATATATATATATATATTTCCCTTACGTCCCTGTACGGCAGCAACCATGAGATTTATTCTTTGCAACCTGCTATGTAGGACAATGAAGAGAAAAGGTTAATTAACCCCACCCATAAATAGGCACTCCCCCTAGAAATCACCAGTGTTTTTTTGTCCTACCTGCGTAGGAGAGTGAAGGGTTGTTGTTCGTTACTAATTATTTCTTTTCTTTTCTTCTAGAGCTGTCAAGTTCCAGGTCTCCAGGAGACTTGATGACCATAGGATTGAACTACCCTAGGGGTAGAAGATCCGGAGGCTGTGAAGGGGTCTCTTTGGTTATGTTGTCCTCCATGAGGAATTTTTGTGCAGCCGAGGGTTTGCCTTCTTCAAACATGGAGACGACTATTCCACTGTGGGACGCATGGACGCCAGGACGCGCACGCGTCTTCGGAACGGGCGCGCGTACGCGATGACGTCACGAAGAGCGCCAATTACCAAATGAAAGCTGAGGCTATTTACAGGTATGCAGTGGTATTTTCAGCGCAGTTCAGACAAGGTCTGCAGATCTGCTGGTGATACTTTTGAACTGTCTCATCTGCCTAGGCTGCAGCCTCTTGGGCAGGTTGTAAGGTAGTGACTGAGACTGGAGGGTTTGTACTGGGTGTGTTCCTAGGGAACATTTTAAGTATTCATTGTCTGCCGTTATTGTTTTTCAGATGTCCATCCCTCCTCAGCAAGAGATTCCTGTTGCTAAGAAGCATAAGAAATCGAAACACATTCAGTGTAGAGCTTGTGATACTCCGCTTCCTGATGGATGTGACAGGAGATTCTGCCAGGAATGTTTGGCGAGTTTAGCTCAGAAGGATACTATTACTCCCTCTACAGATTGGATTAAGGATGTTGTTAAGACCTCTTTGAAAGAGATTTTAGACCAGATGCGAGTTGATCCGAATACACAGTGTAATGCTGTTGCTGAAGATTCTCCCTCATTAACCAATCACTGGCTTTTGGAAGATACGGAGGAAGATTCATCATCTGAGGAGGAGGATGAATTAGCTCTTTTTTCTGTTGAGAATACAGCAAGATTAGTTAAGAAAGTAAAAGCTACCATGGATACTGCTGATGAGAAAGATTCCCAGAATTCCTCTTCTTCAGCTAAAAGATCAAAATCTTTCCCTGTTCATCCTGTCATGAAGGAACTTATGGAAAGAGAGTGGAAAAATCCTGAGAAAGCCCCATCCATTACAAAGAGACACAAGTTGTTGTTCCCTATCCAAGAAGAGGAGCTGGAGAAGTGGGAATCTCCACCAAAGGTGGATGTTGCGGTAGCAAGGCTATCATTCCAGTGAAAGACGGGTCTGGCCTAAAAGATCCGATGGATCGGAAAGTGGAAAGCTTGCTTAAACGCTCCTATACAGCGGCAGCAGCTTCCTGTAAGCCAGCTTTAGCAGCCTCAGGGGTAGCTCGCTCCTCAAGATTCTGGCTAAGACAACTCACTGAAGACATAAGTAATAAAGTTCCTAGGGAGGAATTGCTTGGATCCCTATCTAAAATTTCTACGGCAGTGGATTTTCTGTGTGATGCGTCTATTGAAGGGATAAAATTGGCAGCCAAAGCTATGGCATTATCTACTGCAGTCAGATGGGCTCTATGGCTGAGAACATGGCCAGCAGATGTTATTTCAAAGAATAGTCTCTGTGCTATGGCCTTTGAGCCGGGGCATCTATTTGGGGCAGAACTAGACAAACTGCTAGAGTCACTGTCAGGAGCCAAAAGTAAACGATTGCCTCAGGAGAACTTCAATAAGAGAAAGAAGAACTATTTTTTTTGGAATAGACGTCCCTCACCGAAAAGAGACTCCTTTCAGAGAGACGGAAAGAAAACAGAAGTTAGTTCCTTCCACTCCTTCAGAGGCAGATTCAACAGATACAGAGGAGAGAATAAGTCTGCTGAGCAGAAAAAGAAAACATCTTTCTGACGCCAGAAGTGGTCTTCCGGTGGGAGGAAGATTGAGGGCTTTTTATCAAGAATGGGAAGAAAGGATTTCAGACGCTTGGATCCTGAAAACTGATACAAGAAGGATACAAAGTAGAATTTCTTTGTTTTCCTCCACACAGGATTCTTATAACACCCATTGCATCGCCAGTAAAACAAGGAGCTTTAGAGAAGGAAATAACAGAATTCCTTGCTGCCAAGGTTCTCGAACCAGTGCCTCCATCCCAGGAATTTCAAGGTACTTACTCAAGGGTTTTTTTGGTACCAAAACCAAATGGGAGCTTCCGCACAATAATAGATTTGAGGTTTGTCAACCAGTTCATCCAAAAGTTGGCTTTCCGTATGGAAAATATCGGCTATAAAGCTCCTAGATCAGGGAGACTATATGGCTTCTTTAGACCTCAAGGACGCTTACCTTCAGGTGCCTCTTTTCAAGGACCACAGAAGATTCCTACGAATATCTCTGTACATGGGAGGGGAGCTTTGCCATTTTCAATTCCGAGTACTGCCCTTCGGAATAACAACAGCTCCCCGAGTGTTCACCAAGATTGTAACAACAATGGCAGCTGTATTGAGGGAAGAAGGGATTACGATAATTCCCTATCTGGACGATTGGCTTGTCACAGCTATATCAGCATCCCTGCTTCAGAAACATTTGGACAGAGTGATTACCTTCCTTCTACAACTAGGTTGGATAATAAATTGGGAGAAGTCATCATTACATCCATCCAGAGTAATAAAATTCCTGGGGATGGAAATCAATTCAGTCAAGATGAAAGTTTTTTTACCACCAGAGAAAGTTCTCAGTCTCAAGCAATCAGTCCAACAGATCATTGCCAGACCGCATTCCTCTCTCAGGGAATTGATGAGGGTGCTCGGTCTTATGACAGCGACGATAGATGCTGTACCATGGGCGAAATTTCACATGAGGCCCCTTCAGGCGGAGGTTCTCCTCAGATGGGATCGCCAGCCTTCTTCCTTGGAGAAGAAGTTTTTTCTCAGCAGAGAGACGAGACACCGGCTTCTATGGTGGCTTCAGGATCTCAATCTTACACAGGGATTATCTTTCCAACAGATGAATTGGTTAGTTCTCACAACAGATGCTTCCCAATCAGGATGGGGGGTCCATCTGAACCAATTAACAGCACAAGGTGTCTGGAGTCCAATGGAAAGGACTATGTCCTCAAACTTCAGAGAAATGAGAGCAGTCTTCAAGGCAATCTTGGCGTTAGAACGACATCTCAGAGGGAAACATCTGAAAATCATGTCAGACAATTCTACCACAGTGGCTTATATAAACAAGCAAGGGGGAACCAGAGCTCCCTTATTGAGCAAGGAGATACGGAAGGTTATGGAGTGGGCAGAGACCAATATACCCAGTATTATGGCTGTGCACATAAAGGGAGAGAACAACATCCTAGCAGATCATCTAAGCAGAAATGCATTCAGACCGGGGGAATGGTCTCTGAATCAAGAAATATTCTTGAAAATTACGAGACGCTGGGGACTTCCAGCTGTAGATTTAATGGTGACCAGGAAAAATCGCAAGTTGAGAACGTTCTGTTCCCTGAACAGGCAGGATCACCCAGATTTCCTAGATGCGATGTCAATCAGGTGGAATTTTCACCAGGTCTACATATTCCCACCAATTTCCATGATCCTCAGAGTCATTCAGAAGATCAAGGAGGAACAAGTGAAGACCATCTTGATAACACCTTTCTGGCCAAGGAGAGTCTGGTTCTCACTGTTGATGAGGATAGCCAGGAAGAAATATTGGGTCCTTCCTCAAGTTCCGAAACTCCTGACTCAAGGACCAATTGTTTGCCACGACCTCCCCAGACTTCGGCTAACGGCCTGGAATCTGATAGGTCCCTTTTAGAGTCACAGGATATTTCCCCGGAGGTAATTAATATCCTTGTACAATCTAGAAGAGATTCTACGAATAAGATCTATAGCAGAATCTGGAAAGTATTTAGAGCCTGGTGTAGCGGGAAAAAGGTTGCAAGCGACCAGCCTTCAATTCCTAACTTGCTAAAATTTCTTCAGGAAGGTTTCGACAAGGGATTAGCAGTTAATACAATCAAAGTTCAGATCTCAGCTCTTTCTGCTTTTTGGAGTAAATCTCTTGCTTCAATTCCACTTATCAAAAGGTTTGTAAAGGCCATATCTAAGATTCGACCTAAGATTTTTCAACCCCTTCCTTCTTGGGATTTGGCACTTGTCCTTAAGAAACTTTGTGTTTCCCCTTATGAGCCATTGGAGAGTTGTTCTATAAAATGTTTATCTTTCAAAGCTCTTTTTCTAGTGGCCATCACTTCAGCCAAACGTATTGGAGAATTGCAAGCTTTGTCATCCAAAGAACCGTACTTGGTTTTCCTTCAAGATCGGGTAGTTTTGAAACCTCTTCCTTTCTTCAGATCTAAAGTGGCATCCTTATCCAATACTAACCAAGAGATCATATTACCCTATATTAATCAAGAGACTCAAGAAAAGGACGATCAGCTTCAGTTTCTTGATGTGGGAAGAAGTCTAAAAATATATGTGAATCGCACCAAGGAGTTTCGCAAAGACGAAAATCTATTCATCAGTTTTGCAGGGAAGAATAAAGGTCTAAAGGCTTCTAAACCATCTTTGGCAAGGTGGATTAAAGAGACGATTCAGATGGCGTATATCAAGGAAGATCGTCTTCCTCCATTCCAGATTGCAGCTCATTCGACAAGAAAAATGTCCACGTCATGGGCAGAACTCGCAGGAGTGTCTATGGATAATATCTGCAAAGCAGCAACATGGAGTAACCCAAACACTTTTGTGCGACACTACAGGGTGGACATCTTAGCTGCTCAGGAAGCTTCCTTTGGCAGTAGGATCCTCCAGAGGGTGATGTAACCTTGGAACCCACCCTTATTGCTCGCTAACTCTCATGGTTGCTGCCGTACAGGGACGTAAGGGAATGAGTAAATTTATACTTACCGTAATTTACTTTTCCCTTAGTCCCTACGGCAGCAAGAATTCCCCGCCCAAATAATAAAAGATATTAAGCATTAGGTGTTAATCATTATTTCACTGGTGATTTCTAGGGGGAGTGCCTATTTATGGGTGGGGTTAATTAACCTTTTCTCTTCATTGTCCTACATAGCAGGTTGCAAAGAATAAATCTCATGGTTGCTGCCGTAGGGACTAAGGGAAAAGTAAATTACGGTAAGTATAAATTTACTCAATATATATATATAGAAAGGCCAGTGATATGATCCCAATGTTATTAATAGGGAATAAAGATAAATATATAGGAAGGTCAGTGATCCCAATGTTATTAATAGGGAATAAAGATAAATATATAGGAAGGTCAGTGATGCCAATGTTATTAATAGGGAATAAAGATAAATATATAGGAAGGTCAGTGATCCCAATGTTATTAATAGGGAATAAAGATAAATATATAGGAAGGTCAGTGATCCCAATGTTATTAATAGGGAATAAAGATAAATATATAGGAAGGTCAGTGATCCCAATGTTATTAATAGGGAATAAAGATAAATATATAGGAAGGTCAGTGATCCCAATGTTATTAATAGGGAATAAAAATAAATATATAGGAAGGCCAGTGATCCCAATGTTATTAATAGGGAATAAAGATAAATATATAGGAAGGTCAGTGATCCCAATGTTATTAATAGGGAATAAAGATAAATATATAGGAAGGCCAGTGATCCCAATGTTATTAATAGGGAATAAAAATAAATATATAGGAAGGCCAGTGATCCCAATGTTATTAATAGGGAATAAAGATAAATATATAGGAAGGTCAGTGATCCCAATGTTATTAATAGGGAATACAGATAAATATATAGGAAGGTCAGTGATCCCAATGTTATTAATAGGGAATAAATATATATATAAGGAAATAATAATATATAGGAAGGCTGGTATTTTTTTCAGAAAAGGTGGCAACCCTATATATCAAGAAAACCAAGGTGTCAGTGGCCCCTCATGCTGCTAAACATTTGGCCTATATCATGGCCGTTCCCTATTTCTATGAGAACAAAGAGGCTAAATAGATGGAATAGTAGGTAATAGTATGTAAAAAAAATGAGACTAGAAGAAAAGATATTGAGTGAGGAGATAAATAATACTTAGAGTATTATATATATTATATATATATTATATATATAATGTCTGTGTGTGATATAGAGATATATATATAATGTGTGTAATATAGAGATATATATAATGTGTGTAATATAGAGATATATATAATGTGTGTAATATAAAGATATATATATAATGTGTGTAATATAGAGATATATATAATGTGCGTAATATATATATAATGTGTGTAATATAGAGATATATATAATGTGTGTAATATATATATATAATGTGTGTAATATAGAGATATATAATGTGCGTAATATATAATGTGTGTAATATAGAGATATATATAATGTACGTGGTTGTTGGGTGAGGTTATAGTTTCCCTTTAAGCACAGGATCACGTGTCAGCAGTTGTTGAGCTGTAGAACATCAGGTTCATTGCTACACGTGGAGTTTATTCTGGGCAGAGGAAAGAGCTGACTATACTTCTCCTCAAGGCCACTTATCTCATGAAATAAAAAGCCGATACACTGAGACACGCGATACACGTACTCCACCAAAAATAACTCTTGCCCACCAACAAAATGGTGCTCAAATGCCAGCGCAGTGACACTCATCGCTCATAGGCTGTACTTAGGCTCCTCCCCATCACTAAGCCCAGACAATCCTCTTATGTAAGGCTGCAGCTACTCCATTTTCCCTTCCTCATAGACCACGCCCCCATCGGTTAATGTCCGATTTTCCATCTCTTGCCCTACTTCATTGACTCCTCCCCCTCAGCGTGCCGTCACCCTTTCCAACTGCTCAGGATTTCATATTCACGCCCAAATACCCCACCCGTCTAGGAACAGTCGTCTTTTTATTGGCCAGCTCTGCTTCCGCCTCTAGTGCGTATTACTAGTTCAAACATCTAGCTCCGCCTTGCCCACAAACTCCGCCCTATCCCGTGACTCTAACCATCCCTTCCCATTGGCCTTCATGAACTATCTACCCTCCCTCCTTCTTATTCAGACTCCACCCATAGGTTCGTCAGAGGCGTCTGGGCCCTCACTCGCTCCTTCCTTCCTGCTGCCTCCTGTGTGGGTGAGGTTCGCTGTCCGGGGCCTGCGCTACATTGTGTAACCTCCCGCCCTGTTGCGCCCGCAGCGAGTCCTCCCGCCTCTGGCAAGTGAAAAGCCGCGTCCCGAGTTGCCCCGCAGTGATTATGCATAAGGAGCACCTGGCCCAGGATGAGAATAGTAATCCCCGCGAGGGCCCCGGGAGCCGGAAGAAGGACAAACTGAGTCCCAGCGAGCAGGACATGAACCACATTAACAAGAGCAAAGCAAAGAGCGGTAAGTTACTGGCGATGTTATTGCTGGGTCACGGGGTCGGACTGACCTGTTTATCACTTCCGCCTACTTTGCCCATCCGAGGGGGAGGGGCGCGTGTTCCTGAGCTGAGGGGATCACGTTGTGTTTGTTACCTGGGACTACTTTATTCGCGTCATATCATTGCGCTGCTGAGGCACCCCTATACACTTGGTACAGTTCTACTTGCTCCTGGTACTCGAGCTAGTTCGGCTATAGCTGGGCCTGGAGGCGGCCTGTACTAACTTGGAGGGAGGGGGGTTTAGTGCTAAAGTCTCAGTATTGGTTGTTACTACAGGTATAGAGCTGTGGGACAGACTATATAACAAGGAAGTAGCTGTGTGATTGGCTGTTGCTGTGAGGGACTCTGGAGCAGGGCTGCAGTTGGTGAAGGGATACAGGTAATAAGGGTAATGATTTTATACCCCTGAGCCACATTCAAATGTAAAAAGAGTTGGGGAGCAACACAGGCATTAAAAAGCCCCTTGGGTGCCAAATAAGGGCTGTGATTGGCTGTTTGTTAGCCCCTATGTGGACTGTCAGCCTATAGGAGACTCTGCTTGGCACTATACTTAATTTTTGAATTCCAGGCCTGGAGGCAAGTTGTGGGTGTATAAAAACTGACACTGAGAGCAACGTCCAAGGGGTTGAAGAGAAACATGTTACTCACGAGCTACTGCTTGGGGATCACTGGTGTATATCATGCTGAGTAACATTATGGTATAACCTGTACCATAAGGGAACACTTGTTTCTTGCATTGGGCTACAGAGCTAGCGCTTCAACTGGGGTAAACACTGGCTGGTGTAATGGTGCAGGCATTGGAGTCATGAGTACAGGGCTGCTCCACTGTTACTACACGGAGAGTAGAGGGTACATATTAGGGGGCCCAGTCACCTTTGTGAGTGCGCTAAAGGGGACATTTTGTGTAAAAAAAAAAAAAAAAAAAAATAAGAATGTACCAGTGCATTATACTCATTTAGACGTAGAAGAATTGTGCTTAAAGGAGAAGGAAACCCCCCTGGGCGCAAAAAGCCTCCCCTGTGTTGCTCCCCCTCCCCCCCCCTGGCCTACCTGTCCCGCTGGGCAAATGCCCCTAACTTGTTACTTACCCTTCTGCGCAGGTCCAGTCCACGGAGTTCACAGACGCCATCTTCTTCCACGCGATCTTCTTCCTGCTTTGACCGGCGTTTTTGGCACATGCTCAGTAGGAGCATTTCATCGGTACAGATCTAATGCGCATGCGCCAAAAGTCACAAAGTGAAATCTGAAAACTTAGTGACTTTTGGCGCATGCGCAGTAGATTCGTACCGGCGAAATGCTCCTACTGAGCATGCGCCAAAAACGCTGGTCAAAGCAGGAAGAAGATCGCGTGGAAGAAGATGGCGTCTGTGAACTCCGTGGACTGGACCTGCGCAGAAGGGTAAGTAACAAGTTAGGGGCATTTGCCCAGCGGGACGGGGGAGGAGGGAGGGGGGGAACACAGGGGAGGGGGGAGGGTTTTTGCGCCCAGGGGGTTTCTTTCTCCTTTAAAAAAAGTAGTGTTTCAGGCTGATTTATTGAATATTTCTGCAAAACCCCTAATAATCCCTCCCTTCTCTTCCACTTGCTGCTCCCTGAATTCCCAGGCTGTGCACTCAGCTCACTGCACTGTAGGACAGGAACCAATCAGCAGCTAGCAGGACCTGATAGGGAACTGAAGCCTGTCTGTGCTTGTGTGACTGCAGGGCTGTGATTGGCTGTCCCCCTCCTACTGTGCATCTGGCAGGGACCGTTAGGACACGCCCACCCCTCATTTGAAACACAGACAGGGACCAGAGAACATCTATAGGGAGCTCCAATAGAGGGGCTATTTTTAAAGATAATATTAATGTTTAGCCCCATGTAAAAGCAACACCATATATTACTTATAATTGCCTACACAATTAGGGTTTTTTCATTTATCCTCTATGTCTCCTGTAAGTTACTGCTTAAGTACCTCTGTGACACATTAGAAATCAAAGAGACACAACCACCCGTGTCCAAAATAGACAAGGTACTACACCTAAGAAGGGCAGGTCCTTCCCTATTAGCAGATCTGTTACTCAGAATCTCTCTGAAGAATGGTCTGATCCAGATAAGCGTAACACTATAGGGAGCGCCAATAAAGGGGCTATTTTTAAAGATATTCATTTTTAGTAGGGATGCACCAAATCCACTATTTTGGATTCGGCCACACCCCGAATCCTTCGGCAACGAAAAGATTCGCAAAGATTCGGCCGAATACTGATCTGAATCCTAATTTGCATATGCAAATTAGGGGTGGAAAGGGGAAAACTTTTTTACTTCCTTTTTTGTGACAAAAAGAAACGAAATTTCCCTCCTTGCCCCTAATTTGCATATGCGGGTTCGGCCGGGCAGAAGGATTCAGCCAAATCCTGTTTAAAAAGGCCGAATCCTGGATTTGGTGCATCCCTAATTTTTTGCACCGTGCAAAAGCAACATCATAAATGAATTATAATTGCCTACACAATTAGGGTTTTTCCATTTATCCTCTATGTCCTTTAACATGAGGGTAACTTGACTCATTGGTGTAGCAGGGGGGAATTGGACCCCACAGCAGGCTCAGCATGTCGCACAACAGGGATTATCTGGTCATGTCTCACTGTTAAGCTGGCCATACACTGAGAGATCCACTCGTTTGGCAATGTCACCAAACCAGCGGATCTCCCTCCGATATGCCGACCTTGAGGTGGGCAATATAGGGCTGATCCGATCGTGGGCCCTAGGGCCAAACGATCAGATCCTAACGATGCCTAAACGGGCGGTCGAGTCGCGGAACCACATCAACGAATAGATGCGGCCGCGATCCGACGGGATTTTTTGTCCCATCCGATCGAGATAATCGGTGAAACCCGTCGGGGGCCCCATACACGGGCCAATAAGCTGCCGACACGGTCTGTGTATGGCCACCTTTAAAGGCAGATCTGTCAGCACTTGGTTTGGGGGCAGCTCAGCAGCACAGGATGATTTAGAGAGTGGGGTTCCTCTGCTGCTAAACCTGAGGGGGGCCACTACCACATTATATAATCGGCTCTGAGCTGAGATCTCTGTGGGATTGTGTCCAGGCAGTGCCGCAGGCTCCATTTGTCAGATTGTCTATTTTAGTGCAAATGTCCCTTCAGTGACTGGTATTTATGAGTGTTAACCCTGTATTTCCTCTGCACAGGCTCATGGGAAGCTAATGGCTTTGGGCCGGACCCAGAGATCGAGACATTAGCCGGCCGTACAGAAGACAGTGTCCCTCTCAGCCCTTCCAACTCACTCAACCTGCGTCACCTGAGAGGCTGCGAGAGAGACCCATCCGGGCGCCCACACCAACGCTATCCTTCCAGCCATCACCACTCCTACAGCTACTCCTCCCATCATCACTACCGACCCTTCTACTCCGGCTACCGCAAAGGCTACTGGGACTATGAGAGCCAGTATAGAGATGGCAAGCGCAAAGAATGGGTGCCCAGGCCTGGAGGTGGCAGTCGCACTCAGCGCTCTAGGAATGGGGAGTCCTTTAACTCTACAGAGTGTGTAGCTGGGAGGCCTGAGCAGCCCGGGGTAGAGAAAGAAAAGACTGTGCAGACCCCAGTGATATCCCGCCAGCCCTCACCCCCAGCTAAGGAGGAACAGACAACAGACAGCTGGCTCCTCTTTAAACCTCTGCCAGTGTTTCCAGTTGATAGCAGCAGTGCCCGAACCCTGCCCAAAATCAGCTATGCCAGCAAGGTGAAGGAAAACCTGGATAGCAAAGGACTTGTGCCCAGCAGTGCCCTCCGAACCTCCAACAGCCTCCCTAATTGCCTGCTGAGCAGCACTGTAGCCAATAGCCATCCCACTAGCCCAGCACAGACTTCCCTCTACTCCTCCTCTTGCTCCTCCCTCTCCTCAACTCCTCCTTCCCCTGTAAGCCAGGACAACCTGGGGGCCATTTTTCAGAATGAGTGGGGACTGTCTTTTATCAACGAGCCAGGGGCTGGGCAGGCACCAGAAGAAAGTCAAGAGGTAGAGGATGGACCCATAGGAGAAGAGGAGGAGGAGGGTCAGGCTGCTACTCCAGTGTGTGTCTTGGATCGTCTCAAGCTGTGTGGCTTCTACGTGGACAGAGTTGAGGATGATGAAGCCGGTCTGGAGAATCCTAGAGACTGGGAGGCCATGGTCCAGTACAATATGAGAGGTGAGCATCTACCTGCTGGTTAACGTGGGCTACTGAAGGGAGATCAAGGCAAAGGCATAATAGTGATGAAACATGTTGGTGTAGGGGCACCTTCCCTCTGAGTTTAGGAGAAAGGGGAGTTTGTTTCCTGAGGCAACTGTACTGCAACAATACGTCATTTCTGGCAGCTTCCTTTCATTTTTCAGCAGCAGGTTAAATATCTCCACTTTCCCAAATATTCCTGTAGATATTGTTGCTAAAGGTGGCCATAGATGCAAAGATCCGCTCGTTTGGCGATGTTGCCAAACGAGCGGATCTTTCCCCGATATGCCATTAACAGGCATGGCTATATCGGGGGTAATCTGATTGTTCGCCCGTACGGCCGAACGATCAGATTACGATGTGCCATGAGCTCCGGCGGGATCGGTCGGGTCAAAATCAAACCTGACCGATCGACCAAACGACCGATCTCCGCCGGACGAAAGAAGTCGGCACATGCCACACACGATCCGAAAATCGTACGAATCCTCGATTCGTACGATCGGATCTGTGTGTCTATGGCCACCTTAATTCTATTTCTGCATTGCTTTCTGGCCTAGTGACGGCTGCACATGTACATGGTTTGGCCTGAGCTGAAGCTCCAGGGGCCACCACTGTGCAGAGAAGTAATGATGTGCTGTAGTCCCGTCATTGACTGTGTGGGTGCAGGCGGGGTGGATACATTCTGGGGGTCCCAGTAACACCATTTGCTCCACTAGCTCCACTACTGAACTTTAATGGACCTGTGGCCCTCCATTCCTTTTTCATGGAAATCAGTCTGGGGGGGTCACATGGATCCCATAGGGGATTAAATGAATAGGAAAGCAGAAGATACTGGTGGGTGCATGATCATGATGGTGTATATGGCCTGTGGGCTGACATACAGACCAGACCCTGATCCACTGAGGGCCAGTTAGGCTACGGGCTGAGCGGGTGCAGCATTGTATAGTGGTTGGGTTTCCCCAGTATTGAAGTATTATATGTGACAGTAGGTGTCCTTTATATCACCCAGGAGTCTAACTAAGTAGTGGCTGAGGGTCTCGTATATAAGACATTGGGCCCAATACTACTATGGACAGCGACAGTTTGACCTTTTAGCATTTGCCTTACTTGGGGGGGGGGGGGGGGTTGGTTCCTTGTTCTGAATTGGTTAATATATTACATGTATAAGCAGCCCTGATCTTGCTTCTTTCTATTTTCAGAGTGGAATCTAGCTTGGACCATACACAAGAAAGGTGAGTGGCTCCATCTGTATGTACTGTGTGTGTCTGTGTGTGTGTACACTGTGTGTGTGTGTGTGTGTGTGTGTGTGTGTGTGTGTGTGTGTGTGTGTGTGTGTGTGTGTGTGTGTGTGTACACCAGGGATCCCCAACCTTTTGAACCCCTGAGCAACATTCAGATATAAAAGGAGTTGGGGAGCAACACTAGCATGAAAAATGTTCTTGGGTGCCAAATAAGGGCTGTGATTGGTAATTTGGTAGCCCCTATGTGGATTGTGAACCTACATTGAGGTTTTGTTTGGCAGTGTACCTGGTTTTTATACAACAAAACTTGCCTTCAAGCCTGGAATTCAAAAATAATCACCTGCTTTGAGACCACTGGGAGCAACATCCAAGGGGTTGGGGAGCAACATGTTACTCACGAGCTACTGGTTGGGGATCACTGGTGTACACTGTCTGTCTGTGTGTGTGTGTGTGTGTGTACACTGTGTATGTGTGTGTGTGTGTCTGTATGTACACTGTGTGTGTACTTTGTCTGTATGTGTGTGTATGTATATATGTGTGTGGGGGTTGGTATGTGTAGGCATGTGTATGTAGTAACCAGTTTCCATCTCTCCTTTCTCCCAGATCCTTCCCGTGTAGTAGTTTATGCAGAATCCATGGATGGAAAGGGCTAGTCCTCCCGCCTTTCCTGGGGTGCAAAGAGCCACATGAGCTGCCCCCCTCCCCCAGACACACGCACAGAGTTCATAGAGATGACGCCACGGAATTGGTGCCCCATGAAAGCCCCACAGCCTTTCCCGCTCTCCTGTATGGAGGAAAGACTAAGGAGGCATCTTCTCAAAAAATTGTTTTTAATGCTCTTTTCCCTGTTTTTTTTTTTTTTTTTCTTCTTCTCTTGTTTTGCACCTTTGTATGACACCTCCAATGTGAGAGGTAACCCCTCCGAGATGCGAGAGGTTTAATCCACACACTGGGCTTTATTTGCATCAGACTCATAGGAGTTGGCTTGTTGCTTTCCCTGCAGCTGACGCACAGCTGAACCCTTTCTGTTCTTGCTTTTATTCTGTCCCCCCCCCCCTCTATTCATGCAGTGTAAATTGCCTGGGTGCAGTGTAGATTGCTAAGGATTATGTACCCCCAGCAGCTGCACCAGGCTGGATCCATTAGCTCCATGTCTCTTGTCACGGTTTTGGTGCCTGTAGAGGTGGGACATACTCAGCACTACTCTACATTGATTCAGGACCTGATCCCACTAGGACTCCTGCCCCCCCCAGCAGAGTTTGCTAAGCACCTTCCTTCCCCTCTTAACCCTCTCCACGCTAAACTTTAGGCTGTGACACCAAACTGGCAATTGGTTTCCTGCCGGCCTGGGATTTATATTGTGATTAAAGCAAAAATCTGTTTTATTACCCGTTTTTTTTCTACTTTTATTTGAATCTTTCTCAGCTGATTATAATACCTGCCGTGGAAACCTTGTTCCCAGAGCTCCGGGCAAATTCTTTAGAACTTCCTTTAATTGACTCAAAGGCACTTTTATTTCAATAAATCATTTTAAAAAGCTGACAGTGCAATAATAGGGCCCCTATTACTTAGAAATCATTTATCTGCAGCCAATTAACATGCCTGTATTATTCAAGGGTGTGGGAAGAAACCATTGGAGACATGGGGGAGAAATATGCAAGCTCCTTACAGATCGGAATTGAACCCAGCCAGAGCTGTAATACTAAAGGCTGCATAGGAACATTTGTTCCATTAGATTAGAGGATTTGGTTGGTTAATATATACGAATAGGGTTTGCAAAGAAAAATGAAAGTTCTTCCCATTTTCATAGAAATCTAAAGGGGAAGTAAAGACCATAAGTCCCAATTTTAGATGTTATTCTGCAATCAGTTTGCTTTCTAGATACATATATATATATATATATATATATATATATATATATATATATATATATATATATATATATATATATATATATATATATATCTCTAGCTAGCTAGCTAGCTAGAAAGCAAACGCTGCCAAGGAACTACCGGGGGGGTGGGGGATGTATTAAGAGCTGCAGTTTCATTCAGCTGTAGCCCTGCTGCTTTCCTTTCTCTATGCAACCAGAAGTATAAACAAGAGTTCAAGATTGGCACAGATTTCATTTGTTGAAATTCAATTGTGGTACTTCCTGGTAGTTGCTGAACTGCACCCCATTTCATATTTGCTCATACCAACAGCAACACTAGGAATTGTGGGAGTTGTAGGCCAAGACCAGGAATCCTAGGGAAGTGTGGGGGTGGACTTGTATGGTGATGTATTCTTCAGTGTTAATTGTGGTTGTGCTCATTAAAGGGACATTCCACCTTGTTTTTAAAAATTATTTTAAAGGAGACATTTTGTGTAAAGAGCAAGAACATACCAGTGCATTATACTTAATTAGATATAGAAGAATTGTGCTTAAAAAAAAAAGTAGTGTTTCAGGCTGATTTATTGAATATTTCTGCACAAACCCCTAATAATCCCTCCCTTCTCTTCCACTTGCTGCTCCCTGAATTCCCAGGCTGTGCACTCAGCTCACTGCACTGTAGGACAGGAACCAATCAGCAGCTAGCAGGACCTGATAGGGAACTGAAGCCTGTCTGTGCTTGTGTGACTGCAGGGCTGTGATTGGCTGTCCCCCTCCTACTGTGCTTCTGGCAGGGACCGTTAGGACACGCCCACCCCTCATTTGAAACACAGACAGGTACCAGAGAACATCTATAGGGAGCTCCAATAAAGGGGCTATTTTTAAAGATAATATTAATGTTTAGCCCCATGTAAAAGCAACACCATATATTACTCATAATTGCCTACACAATTAGGGTTTTTTCATTTATCCTATGTCTCCTTTAAAGGGATGGTTCACCTAATGTTTTAGCATGACAGAAAAACAGTTTGCAAATTGTTGTTTTACAGTTATTTAGCTTTTTGTTCAGCAGTCCAAATTAACACAGTAACCAGGCGGTGGCTTGAAAGAGAGACGCATTTTAATAGAGGAAGATCAACAAAGTAATAAAAAGTACCAATAGTAATACAATATTAGCCTCACAGAGCAATTGGTTTTTCTGCTGGGGTCACATTTAAAGCTGGAAAGAGGCTGAATGAGAAGGAAAATAACTGGAAAAAAATTATAATGAAGACCAATAGCAAAGTTGCTAGTAATAGGCCATTTTACACTACCCCTTTGAAGGAGAACTAAAGCCTAACTAAAGAAATAGAAATGTTGTACATTACATTTTGTGCTTCTGTACCAGCCCAGGGCAACCACAGCCCTTTAGCAGTAAAGATCTGTGTCTCCAAAGATGCCCCAGTAGCTCCCCATCTTCTTTTCTGCTGATTCACTGCACATGCTCTGTGCTGCTGTCACTTACTGAGCTTAGGGAGCCACTCACAATATACAGTACACATAGAATAGAAATGTCACAATATAAGGCTGATTAGTAATTAATACACATAATTACTACATGGCAGCACAGAAACCAGTGCAATTAGCATCAGAATTAAATAATCAGCAAACCTGTAGCATCAGCTTATATTACAGCCAGGGAAGCTCATTTTCTGCTGGATAATTAGTGACGAGCCCTAAGCTTAGCTTCTCAACAGCCAATCAGAGCCCACTGAGCATGTGAGTGTCACAGACACTTTCCAAGATGGTGACCCCCTGTGACAAGTTTGAAGTCCTGGATCATTGCTGCTATTGACAAGCTCAAACTTTAGCCTCGTGCAGTAAGTTCACTATATAAAATAGGACATTTTTAGCCACATTAATTTTTAATGTTTAGTTCTCCTTTAAAATCATTGAAAATGTGGCATAAATAAATGAAATGTTTTTCACCGTGGGGGGCGTTCCCCTTTAATTATTTCCCCTTTCATAGTCAACATGGAAGTCACTGTGCTATGGGTATAAGGAGTAGCACCTGCAATGAATGGAATGGCCACTAGGTGGCGGTACCACTGGGTGTAGCCTGAGTGCTAGCTAGATACTTACAGCTGCTAAAGGCTCATGGGTGAGTTATTCTAAACCTATGTTTGCTGAGTTATTCAAAGGAGAGGTTATGGCACGCGGGGTTAGAATGAGGACAATTTACAAAATATCCCCATAAACTTGTCAGCAGGAGGCGCAAATCTCCTTCCTCTGGATCAACTAGCAGTTAGGCAGGTTATATAGAGACTTAAAGGAGACACACAGGATAAATGAAAACACCTAATTGTCTAGGCAATTATAAGTAATATCTGGTGTTGCTTTTACATGGGGCTAAACATTAATATTATCTGAGAGCTGCCGGCTCCCCTGCACAGCCTGGGAATTCAGGGAGCAGCAAGTGGAAGAGAAGGGAGGGATTATTAGGGTCACTAACCCTTAAATGCAAAGTACTTTATAAAAGGGGTCACTTTTACCAGTCAAATCTGTTCCACTGCTGTCTGTAACCCTGATAATTCTGAGACAGAAGCACCAGAACAACATTGCCCCAACTTTCCATTTCACATAGAGAATCACCTACCCCTGTCACTTATACTAGTCACTGGGACGATCTGTCACCATATAAAGGCTCAGAGTATCACTCATGTATTATAAGGGATAATGTACCCCCTACTGTAAATGATAAGGATATTAGAAGTCACTGAGGGGTTGTTCTGTGACCATATAAAGGCACAAGGCTGCAGGCTGAGTTATACAGGGAACTCTGAGTATCACTCATGTATTATAAGGGATAATGTACCCCCTACTGTAAATGATAAGGATATTAGAAGTCACTGAGGGGTTGTTCTGTGACCATATAAAGGCACAAGGCTGCAGGCTGAGTTATACAGGGAACTCTGAGTATCACTCATGTATTATAAGGGATAATGTACCCCCTACTGTAAATGATAAGGATATTAGAAGTCACTGAGGGGTTGTTCTGTGACCATATAAAGGCACAAGGCTGCAGGCTGAGTTATACAGGGAACTCTGAGTATCACTCCTGTATTATAAGGGATAATGTACCCCCTACTGTAAATGATAAGGATATTAGAAGTCACTGAGGGGTTGTTCTGTGACCATATAAAGGCACAAGGCTGCAGGCTGAGTTATACAGGGAACTCTGAGTATCACTCATGTATTATAAGGGATAATGTACCCCCTACTGTAAATGATAAGGATATTAGAAGTCACTGAGGGGTTGTTCTGTGACCATATAAAGGCACAAGGCTGCAGGCTGAGTTATACAGGGAACTCTGAGTATCACTCGTGTATTATAAGGGATAATGTACCCCCTACTGTAAATGATAAGGATATTAGAAGTCACTGAGGGGTTGTTCTGTGACCATATAAAGGCACAAGGCTGCAGGTTGAGTTATACAGGGAACTCTGAGTATCACTCATGTATTATAAGGGATAATGTACCCCTACTGTAAATGATAAGGATATTAGAAGTCACTGAGGGGGTTGTTCTGTGACCATATAAAGGCACAAGGCTGCAGGCTGAGTTATACAGGGAACTCTGAGTATCACTCGTGTATTATAAGGGATAATGTACCCCCTACTGTAAATGATAAGGATATTAGAAGTCACTGAGGGGTTGTTCTGTGACCATATAAAGGCACATTCTCCCAGTATGGGTCAGTGTCACACCTTATAGGTGAATCATTTACTTTAAGAAAAGAGTGGATCTCTTGAATGCTGCACTTTACAGATCACTTGTCAATCTCAATACAAAGTGCCACCTACACAACACATTCAACTCTTTTTTGTTTCGGCAACTGAGACAAAGAGGAAAACAGTGACACTCACCAGGGCCGGACTGGGAGGAATAAGCAGCCCATGTATTCACCCGCCTGCAAAGCATGATATATAGTTCCAACCCCAAAGTTAACTAGAACTAGTGTTTATTAATAGAGCCCATTACCATATAATCCCCGGCAGCATTATTATACACCCATGTGTTGGAACTGGCCCGTGCCACAAATATCACCCTAGTTTCTATAAGAACTTTACTCACCATAGAGTAGTAACACAACTGTGCCCATCATCTGAACAATGTTCTCCGGGGGCTCATTTATGGTTATGGGGCCAAATGAACTCGAATGTAGAAGATATTTGGTTTGATTTATTTGCAGGACCGTGTGCCAGCGGCATTGTGGGTTATTGAAGTTGTTAGAGAGACGTTGGATGGCGTCTGGCCTGAATAATCAATTATTGCTGCTGCTGCTTCTACTCTAATTGAATAAACAAGTGTAGTTGCAATTCACTGAAGTCTGTACCCCACATTTGCTTACATGATACCAATCCAGCAGCTGCCTAACACTGAGCCCTCCAGCCTGGTCTGTGCTCTCCTTTATATATATATATATATATATATATATATATATATATATATATATATATATATATATATATACTGTATATATATTGTGATACTTACCTTCTTAAAGGTATCAGTACTGAGATAAACTGGCCCCTGCACTGTTTAGCCTTCAAATTCATTCTATAAACTCCTACATTGTTCACACCTGTACCACCTCTATAGTTCACACCCTAATGCCCTGTACTGTTCACACTCAGACCCAGACTGAAACTCCCCACGTTGTTTACTACTCACACTCATACAAACTGCTGAAGGGGCACCAGCACTGTGTCACTGTGTGTAGTACAGTATTAACTGTTAATCTTAGTGTGGCCCTGATAGGCTTCACTGACTCCTGCTATATTCTGCCTGCCCTATGCTCCCTGTGTGTGTCATACTCTGCCTTCTCTATGCTCCCTGTGTGTGCCCTACTCTGCCTTCTCTATGCTCCTTGTGTGTGCCATACTCTGCCTTCTCTATACTCCTTGTGTGTGTCATACTCTGCCTTCTCTATGCTCCCTGTGTGTGTCATACTCTGCCTGCCCTATGCTTCCTGTGTGTGTCATACTCTGCCTTCTCTATGCTCCCTGTGTGTGTCATACTCTGCCTTCTCTATGCTCCCTGTGTGTGCCATACTCTGCCTTCTCTATGCTCCCTGTGTGTGCCATACTCTGCCTTCTCTATACTCCTTGTGTGTGTCATACTCTGCCTGCCCTATGCTTCCTGTGTGTGTCATACTCTGCCTTCTCTATGCTCCCTGTGTGTGCCATACTCTGCCTTCTCTATGCTCCCTGTGTGTGCCCTACTCTGCCTTCTCTATGCTCCTTGTGTGTGCCATACTCTGCCTTCTCTATGCTCCCTGTGTGTGCCATACTCTGCCTTCTCTATGCTCCCTGTGTGTGCCATACTCTGCCTTCTCTATGCTCCCTGTGTGTGCCATACTCTGCCTTCTCTATGCTCCCTGTGTGTGTCATACTCTGCCTGCCCTATGCTCCCTGTGTGTGTCATACTCTGCCTTCTCTATGCTCCCTGTGTGTGTCATACTCTGCCTTCTCTATGTTCCCTGTGTGTGCCATACTCTGCCTTCTCTATGCTCCCTGTGTGTGTCATACTCTGCCTTCTCTATGCTCCCTGTGTGTGTCATACTCTGCCTTCTCTATGCTCCCTGTGTGTGCCATACTCTGCCTTCTCTATGCTCCCTGTGTGTGTCATACTTTGCCTGCCCTATGCTCCCTGTGTGTGACATACTCTGCCTTCTCTATGCTCCCTGTGTGTGTCATACTCTGCCTTCTCTATGCTCCGTGTTTGCCATACTCTGCCTTCTCTATGCTCCCTGTGTGTGCCATACTCTGCCTTCTCTATGCTCCCTGTGTGTGACATACTCTGCCTTCTCTTTGCTCCCTGTGTGTGCCCTACTCTGCCTTCTCTTTGCTCCCTGTGTGTGACATACTCTGCCTTCTCTATGCTCCCTGTGTGTGTCATACTCTGCCTTCTCTATGCTCCCTGTGTGTGCCATACTCTGCCTTCCCTATGCTCCCTGTGTGTGATATACTCTGCCTTCTCTATGCTCCCTGTGTGTGTCATACTCTGCCTTCTCTATGCTCCCTGTGTGTGCCATACTCTGCCTTCTCTATGCTCCCTGTGTGTGTCATACTCTGCCTGCCCTATGCTCCCTGTGTGTGTCATACTCTGCCTTCTCTATGCTCCCTGTGTGTGATATACTCTGCCTTCTCTATGCTCCCTGTGTGTGCCATACTCTGCCTTCTCTTTGCTCCCTGTGTGTGACATACTCTGCCTTCTCTATGCTCCCTGTGTGTGTCATACTCTGCCTTCTCTATGCTCCCTGTGTGTGCCATACTCTGCCTTCCCTATGCTCCCTGTGTGTGATATACTCTGCCTTCTCTATGCTCCCTGTGTGTGTCATACTCTGCCTTCTCTATGCTCCCTGTGTGTGCCATACTCTGCCTTCTCTATGCTCCCTGTGTGTGTCATACTCTGCCTGCCCTATGCTCCCTGTGTGTGACATACTCTGCCTTCTCTATGCTCCCTGTGTGTGTCATACTCTGCCTTCTCTATGCTCCGTGTTTGCCATACTCTGCCTTCTCTATGCTCCCTGTGTGTGCCCTACTCTGCCTTCTCTTTGCTCCCTGTGTGTGACATACTCTGCCTTCTCTATGCTCCCTGTGTGTGCAATACTCTGCCTTCCCTATGCTCCCTGTGTGTGCAATACTCTGCCTTCCCTATGCTCCCTGTGTGTGATATACTCTGCCTTCTCTATGCTCCCTGTGTGTGTCATACTCTGCCTTCTCTATGCTCCCTGTGTGTGCAATACTCTGCCTTCCCTATGCTCCCTGTGTGTGACATACTCTGCCTTCTCTATGCTCCCTGTGTGTGTCATACTCTGCCTTCTCTATGCTCCCTGTGTGTGACATACTCTGCCTTCTCTATGCTCCCTGTGTGTGTCATACTCTGCCTTCTCTATGCTCCCTGTGTGTGTCATACTCTGCCTTCTCTATGCTCCCTGTGTGTGTCATACTCTGCCTTCTCTATGCTCCCTGTGTGTGACATACTCTGCCTTCTCTATGCTCCCTGTGTGTGTCATACTCTGCCTTCTCTATGCTCCGTGTTTGCCATACTCTGCCTTCTCTATGCTCCCTGTGTGTGACATACTCTGCCTTCTCTTTGCTCCCTGTGTGTGCCCTACTCTGCCTTCTCTTTGCTCCCTGTGTGTGACATACTCTGCCTTCTCTATGCTCCCTGTGTGTGTCATACTCTGCCTTCTCTATGCTCCCTGTGTGTGTCATACTCTGCCTTCTCTATGCTCCCTGTGTGTGCAATACTCTGCCTTCCCTATGCTCCCTGTGTGTGACATACTCTGCCTTCTCTATGCTCCCTGTGTGTGATATACTCTGCCTTCTCTATGCTCCCTGTGTGTGTCATACTCTGCCTTCTCTATGCTCCCTGTGTGTGCCATACTCTGCCTTCTCTATGCTCCCTGTGTGTGTCATACTCTGCCTGCCCTATGCTCCCTGTGTGTGTCATACTCTGCCTTCTCTATGCTCCCTGTGTGTGATATACTCTGCCTTCTCTATGCTCCCTGTGTGTGCCATACTCTGCCTTCTCTTTGCTCCCTGTGTGTGACATACTCTGCCTTCTCTATGCTCCCTGTGTGTGTCATACTCTGCCTTCTCTATGCTCCCTGTGTGTGCCATACTCTGCCTTCCCTATGCTCCCTGTGTGTGATATACTCTGCCTTCTCTATGCTCCCTGTGTGTGTCATACTCTGCCTTCTCTATGCTCCCTGTGTGTGCCATACTCTGCCTTCTCTATGCTCCCTGTGTGTGTCATACTCTGCCTGCCCTATGCTCCCTGTGTGTGACATACTCTGCCTTCTCTATGCTCCCTGTGTGTGTCATACTCTGCCTTCTCTATGCTCCGTGTTTGCCATACTCTGCCTTCTCTATGCTCCCTGTGTGTGCCCTACTCTGCCTTCTCTATGCTCCCTGTGTGTGCCCTACTCTGCCTTCTCTTTGCTCCCTGTGTGTGACATACTCTGCCTTCTCTATGCTCCCTGTGTGTGCAATACTCTGCCTTCCCTATGCTCCCTGTGTGTGCAATACTCTGCCTTCCCTATGCTCCCTGTGTGTGATATACTCTGCCTTCTCTATGCTCCCTGTGTGTGACATACTCTGCCTTCTCTATGCTCCCTGTGTGTGCAATACTCTGCCTTCCCTATGCTCCCTGTGTGTGCAATACTCTGCCTTCCCTATGCTCCCTGTGTGTGATATACTCTGCCTTCTCTATGCTCCCTGTGTGTGTCATACTCTGCCTTCTCTATGCTCCCTGTGTGTGCAATACTCTGCCTTCCCTATGCTCCCTGTGTGTGACATACTCTGCCTTCTCTATGCTCCCTGTGTGTGTCATACTCTGCCTTCTCTATGCTCCGTGTTTGCCATACTCTGCCTTCTCTATGCTCCCTGTGTGTGCCCTACTCTGCCTTCTCTTTGCTCCCTGTGTGTGACATACTCTGCCTTCTCTATGCTCCCTGTGTGTGCAATACTCTGCCTTCCCTATGCTCCCTGTGTGTGCAATACTCTGCCTTCCCTATGCTCCCTGTGTGTGATATACTCTGCCTTCTCTATGCTCCCTGTGTGTGTCATACTCTGCCTTCTCTATGCTCCCTGTGTGTGACATACTCTGCCTTCTCTATGCTCCCTGTGTGTGTCATACTCTGCCTTCTCTATGCTCCCTGTGTGTGTCATACTCTGCCTTCTCTATGCTCCCTGTGTGTGTCATACTCTGCCTTCTCTATGCTCCCTGTGTGTGACATACTCTGCCTTCTCTATGCTCCCTGTGTGTGTCATACTCTGCCTTCTCTATGCTCCGTGTTTGCCATACTCTGCCTTCTCTATGCTCCCTGTGTGTGACATACTCTGCCTTCTCTTTGCTCCCTGTGTGTGCCCTACTCTGCCTTCTCTTTGCTCCCTGTGTGTGACATACTCTGCCTTCTCTATGCTCCCTGTGTGTGTCATACTCTGCCTTCTCTATGCTCCCTGTGTGTGTCATACTCTGCCTTCTCTATGCTCCCTGTGTGTGCAATACTCTGCCTTCCCTATGCTCCCTGTGTGTGACATACTCTGCCTTCTCTATGCTCCCTGTGTGTGCAATACTCTGCCTTCCCTATGCTCCCTGTGTGTGATATACTCTGCCTTCTCTATGCTCCCTGTGTGTGTCATACTCTGCCTTCTCTATGCTCCCTGTGTGTGTCATACTCTGCCTGCCCTATGCTCCCTGTTGTAAGACGCACAGGAGATTCCCTCGGCATCTTACCTCCCGGCACGTCTCTCCCCAAATGATGGCACGCATGCGCGCACTTCTGCATTCTTCATCAAAGTGACGCTGGCATCCATCGCTGAGCGTACTGATGACTGCGTTGAGTCGCAGGTGTCATGTCATCATCAGGATGTGCCTATTTGGAAAGACTCTTTAAAAGGCCTGTCCACCATTTTGCTTATACCCAAGCTGGTTTCAGTTTTCTGTTCTTGCCTAAGCGTCTGATTGTGTTTGATATTCCTGGTTTTGACTTCTGCCTGTTTACTGACTTTGACTTCTTCCGCCTGCCTTGAGCTCTTCGCCTGACCCTGACTACGTTTTTTCTTCACCCCTGCCGGTACCTCGCTTTTGGCTACGCACTTCTTGTTGGCTTCCATCGGTGAACACCGTAACCCACAGGGTTCACCTGTGCATCCCAAGGTACTGTTCACCTCTCAAGGTTCCAGACAACATGGTCATTACAGTTAGCTTGGGCATCAACATGGAACCTTCTCAGGCCTCTGCTTCCACGACTTGGAGGGGTAATTCGATATCATGATGAAGCGTCTGGACAGTCAAGAAGCCCAGCAGTCTCACTTTGCTCAGGCCTTACAACATATCACCTCTTGCTTAGAGGCTCTCCAGAATTCAGGTGCTGGTGGCTCTTCTTCTCTGCTTCATGTGTCTTCATCTCCTAAGCTTCCCAAGATACCGGCTCCAGTTCGAGATCCATACTCTGCCCGCCCTATGCTCCCTGTGTGTGTCATACTCTGCCTGATGTTGGCCCTGTGTGTGATTTATACAGTGGGCGCCCCTAGAACTGCTGCTGTATGTTGCCCCTGTCCCCTCCACTTTATTCACACTAATTTTCATCATCGGGACCGGAGTAATGGAGTTTGGTGCAGGGGAAGTTTTAAAAACTATTGTATCTCCTGTGTATTCCCAGTGTTTCTGAACCAATGTGGGTGTGGTTAGGCAGCATGCCGCCCCCTAAAATTCTGCCGCCCTAGGCCCGGGCCTTGGTGGCCTTTCCACAAATCCAGGCCTGTCTGGTAGAGTTTGTTCTGGGGGTTTGTTAGCATTGGAAATTCTTGTTAGGGGCCCTTAAGTTGTTTAATTGTGAGCTGGAGGTGCTGTGTTATCCACAGGGCAGGAGGTATATCGATTTACATACATTTTAATATGACTTACATTTTTCACAATTGTTAGGTGATATCCCTGCGGTGAGCACCAACCATTTGGTTTTTTTTTCGGAGTGCTACCATCATTAATGTGGACATGCTCTTAAAAGTTCTTGTGGTAACATGGGTGTGGTTTAAAGTGGGTGTGGTTTAAAGTGGGTGTGGTTTAAAATAGGGCGTGATCAACACTGACTCCCATTATTGACCCTCCAGCACATAGACCAGAAAAATTCCAGCCCTCGGTACCACAGAAATTGGACAGGATTGATCTGTATGATCTGTAGCTTTTATAATGTTCTTTGCAGCAGAGATAATACATGAAATAATTAGGGCCTGTGGCTGCCAGTACAACATTATCTGTAGAAATCTCATATGTTTCAGATAAGGACGGCAGCCAAGCTGACAAGTTAATGACTTAACCACAGGCCAGATCCAGATTCAGGGCGGAACGACAGTTTGGGATTTATTAGGGAACATTTATACCTAACATGATACTCATTATCCCCATGTTCTGAATCTTCGGGGCTCTGGCGAGTGTTGGGGTTGGTGGATTCCTATTTGCACTTAGTACATTCCAAAGGCAGTGAAGCAAGGGATGTATATTTAGGTCAGGGATGGGCAAAATCTGACTTTAAGAAAGGGTGTAGCCTCCTCTCTAACTCCCAGTTGTACAGCTGCTCTTTAGACAAGCTTTTCTGTGTAACGTAGCATTAGTTCCAGCTGTAATTGCCGGCTGATTTATGTAACGAGGGGTGAGGCAGCTACAATGCGGCATGATGGGGACAAGAGGGAAGGGTTAGGGAGCAACATAGTAATAAAATGTAAGTATCATAAACTGAGACTACTCCCCTACATAGCTGAAAGGCTGCTTCAAGAGCCCAGATTCTCAGGATAAGTCATGGTTGACCTGCTGAGTTCACATCATCATGGGAAGGGTGCAAGATGGAGTCAGGATAGCAGAATGGGAGTTAAAGCACCAGTCCTAGTGTTAGTATGCAGTGTGTATCCACCAGTGACCAACTATTAATATTAATAATTACATTTACAGGAGACATATAGGATAAATGAAAAAACCCTAATTTTGTAGGCAATTATAAGTAATATATGGTGTTGCTTTTACATGGGGCTAAACATTAATATTATCTTTAAAAATAGCCCCTTTATTGGAGCTCCCTATAGATGTTCTCTGGTCCCTGTCTGTGTTTCACATGAGGGGTGGGCGTGTCCTAACGGTCCCTGCCAGAAGCACAGTAGGAGGGGGACAGCCAATCACAGCCCTGCAGTCACACAAGCACAGACAGGCTTCAGTTCCCTATCAGGTCCTGCTAGCTGCTGATTGGTTCCTGTCCTACAGTGCAGTGAGCTGAGTGCACAGCCTGGGAATTCAGGGAGCAGCAAGTGGAAGAGAAGGGAGGGATTATTAGGGGTTTTGCAGAAATATTCAATAAATCAGCCTGAAACACTACTTTTTTAAAGCACAATTCTTCTATATCTAAATGAGTATAATGTACTGGTACATTCTTATTTTTTACATAAAATGTCTCCTTTAAAATCTGCTGAAGCAGTGCTCAGGACTGGAACTAGGGAAGGCAGAAGAGGCAGCTGCCTAGAGCAGGGCCCTATTTATGTATAGGCAGCCATGGACTTACGCCTAGGGTGCTAGACTGGGATACAATACAGGCCCTAGCATTTCAAGTACAAAGAGGCCCAAACAGCCCCACTATATAGTGACTGTTTTTGGCATCTTACAGCAGCCTATATATATATATATATATATATATATATACTATACGTATATCGTGATGATCTGTACCGGGCTCATTGTGTAGCTTGGTGGAGATATATCGACGATATTTTCGTTATATGGCGGGGTGACATGGGCTCCCTATCGCGGTTCCACGAACGACTCAATGGTTTTCATCCCTCCATCAAATTTTCCAATATTTGTGATCACAAAGAAGTTTCTTTTTTGGATATTCTAATTTACAGGGAGAGAGGTTTACAAACCAAATTATACTCTAAGCCCACTGACCGAAACCAGATACTCCATTTTGCAAGTAATCACCCTTTACACACCAAACAGTCAATCCCTATTAGTCAATTTACTCGTGTGCGTAGACTAGTAAGTGATCCTACGACGAGAGAATTGCAAACTAAACAAATGAGAACTAAATTTAAACAGAGGGGATATCCATCTAGGGTATTGGACAGGGCAGAAAAAATTATTGATCACAGAAAGGTTAAGAAAACAAAGGGGTCTAGGATCACTTTTGTGACCCAATATGGGCCATTGAGCAAGCAGGTCAATACCATTCTACGTAAACATTGGTACATACTACGTAGGGCATACCCTATGGTGGGGGAATTTGCTTCCCCTCCACTAATATCATACAAAAAGGGTACCACTATTGGATCTAAGGTATCTAGATCCCTAGTTCAAAAGGGTGATACCAAAAGTAATGCATTTCTTGGTGCCAGAAATACGGGTATGTACCAATGTTTAAATTGTATACAATGTAAATATGTGATTAAGGGAAAAACTTTTGTACATCCAAGTACTGGCGAGACTATACAGATTAGGGGATACCACACCTGTTTGTCCCAATATGTGGTATATGCTATTGTGTGCCCATGTGGCAAGATTTATGTTGGGGAAACTGTGCAGAAAGTTAAGTCACGGATTTCGCAGCATAAATCTACCATTAAATCAGGCAATTTGGCGTTGCCACTATCTAGACACTTTAAGGAATTTGGCCATACGGTCGATCAGTTACGATTCATGGTGTTGGAAACTGTACCTCCACTCAAGAGAGGAGGGGATCGGGAACTGAGATTAAAACAAAGGGAAGTTTGGTGGATCAATAAATTAAATACACTCCACCCACATGGTTTAAATCGAGACTATGATCTATATCTGTTTCTTTGATAATTGAAGGATACCAGAAAATATGTGTTCAGTAATTGCCTATGTATATCTATATTTGTAAGGCTATGTATATTCTACACAGGTTACAGGGTGGAATCCCTATAGAGAGTATGAACAAGAATGCACTATGTCACTTCCCCTACTGGACTATAAAGGACGCTATGGAGTTTGTATGCATTTTTACACCATTGTTTCACATGGCTTGAGAAAGAGCCTTTTCGGCTCGAAACGTCGCTTCTATGTATGTGCACATATATGGTGATGTAACTATTTTATCATTTAATACAAAATATTGAGCATTTATGGCGAGTGCTGTTTCTTTATCGAACTACATATATTATGGAGGACTGACCGGAGACCCCATGAGACGTGCACCGCAAAGATACTGCAAAGCGTGAGTGCTGTTACTAGCATTTGTACTACATATATATATATATATATATACACACACACAGTATATAGGATATAATATTGCTGATACAGCAGCCTCCAGGGGAACAGGGCCCTATCCACTAAACAGTGTGATCTCTAATGTCAGGCCTGTAGTAGTACAGTGTTTAAAGGGAGGGATTTTGGGGACATTTGAAGCCAATAAACAAAGATAACAATCTAGACCTGCAGCTAAAGGTAAAACTGCCTCAGGATATGATCCTTACAGCAAACTGTACAGTGAAACATAGTCTTTATTGGATGGAAACGCCTGACTAGCATCTCTGTGCCTTTAAGAAATGTGAAATCCAGTGAAAAGAATGCGTTGGGGAAGCAACACTCTGTTCTACTCACTTCCTGCTCTGCCAGAAAACTCCCTGCTTTACCTTTCAGCCTATTGTACCCAATGGCTCCGGCACCCAGCAGGATGTTACTCATTGGCTTACACTCACATATGTGTAGATGTATATATGAGCTCTACGGGATTCAAGGGGAAGTTCATATTAATAACAATGTACTTCTTCTCTTACTTCTGTACAATGTGACATGTGCATCAGCCCTGTGACTTCTATACACAAACTCCCCACATTCTCCCCTTACAATTAGGCTTATTTATGACTCCAAACACCAGTGCAAATTGTTTGTTTTGTTGCAAAACTGGTCATACATTGCCACTCTACACAATATTGACGGCCACAAGGAGACCCAGTATTACTGCCCATAACTGCAGCTCTCTGTCCCTAAACAACATGACATTTTTGGGCTCACGTACCCTTTTATAGGCACTGGGTGTTTGTGCAAATTGGGCTATTAAAGGGGTGGTTCAACTTTAAGGTAACTTTTATTATGTTATAGAATGGCCAATTCTTAGCAAATAGGTTTTCGTTGTTTATTTTTTATATATAATTTGTCTCTTTCACATACCTCCCAACTGTCCCTTTTTCGGAGGGACAGTCCCTCATTTGTACTGGAAAGTCCCTCTTTTCTCTGCACTGAACAGCCAGAAAAAGAAACAAAGTTTCTCACTTAATTGTCTTTTAGCCCAGAACAGCTAACAGGTGCAAATAAGATACTTTGTAACAATTTTGAGACACAAAAACACAGTTTAGATAAGGAGAAATATTTTCAAACTTTCATAACTTGCCAAATTTTGTAAAACAAACATGGTAATTAGGGGGTGTGGCAAAAAAATTGCTGCGCTACGTGCTGAAAAATTTTTTTGTCCCTCTTTTTACTTCCAAAATGTTGGGAGGTATGACTTTCATCTGCCTCTTTGAAGCTTTCAAATGGGCGTCGCTGACTACCTTCTAAAAAACAAATGCTCTGTTAGGACAGTGGCACACGGATAGATTCGGGGAGATTTAGTCACCAGGTGCCACAATCTCCCCGAACTGCCTTCCCCCGATATAATGAGAAAACGCCAATGCACTCACGGTGCTTCGATTTCCAAAGTCGCCAGGGGACTAAATCTCCCCGAATCTGCCCTTGTGCCCCTGCCCTAAGGCTACAAATGTATTTTTATTGCAACTTTTTTATTACTGATCCTTCTATTCAGGCCTCTCCTATTCATATTCCAGTGTCTTATTCAAGTCCATGCTTGGTTGTTAGGGTTAATTGGACCCAGAAGATGGCTGCCGTGAACTGCGATCCATGAATCTGCACCGAGGGGTAAGTAAAAGGTTGGGGACAGTTATGCTGAGGGGAGGGGGGTCTATGTGGAATGGGGCGTAGGGTTTTTTCTCCTTTAACCACAGCCCAGATAGATACAGGGCAGAACGACAGTTTGTGATTTATTAGGGAACATCTATACACTAACATGACACTCTAAGGAGGGGGTTGTAATAAACTCACATACGTGTATGTTACACTTTCTATAAAACCTCCTCCTAAAAGGGTTGCAGCGGTTTATTGACAGCAGGAGCACAGACGAAGGGCAGACTAGTCACGGTAACTATCCACCAGGTATCTCCTTTTCCTAATGAACTATAGCGCAGTACCTTCTTGTGATAACCCCCATAAACTGACACTCTTTACCCCCACATTATCGCCATTTTGGCTTCTCCTTCGCGTGTGACGTAAGCGCGCCCGTTAGCACCACGTGCCCTTTCTATCCCCTGGCCTGAGATAGCTGCGGAGGCGGGTATGGCTTTGGAACGCACGACGTCACACGTCAACAATGGCGGCTGGGAAAGACGATCAGCTGGAACGCACCCTACGTCACGCGTAATGGCGTCAGTGAATGCAGACCCGAGCTGGCGGCGGATCCGCCGCAGCCGATAAAAGAGGTGAGTCCGGGCCCCCATCCCACTTTCTCCCTCCGCCGAGACGGGAAGGGTAATTAGCAAGTGAGAGTTTCCCGAGCTGCAGTGGGGCGGGATCGACTGGTCGATGCGGCCGCTTCATATTTGCATGTAATATCCCTCAGCCTGCGCTATTTTCCAGCAGCGTCCGCTTTCCCTTCCTCCGCCCCTCCCGCGGAGCTCTAATCGCTGCGTCCGCTCACAGTCGGCCGCTCAGTAGGAATGCTGGGAGTTGTAGTCCAGGCGTTGTCAGTAGAGGTCCCGTGTGTATTTATAGGCCAGTGACATTTGTGTGTGAGACCTGGGCCTGAGAGCAGACACCCCACCCTGTGTTACTCAACAGCTTCCTGACAGGGTGGGCTCACGTGTGTCTCATACTGGGGGGATTCCCTTGTGACAACTGCACCCCCCTATTATTGGTCCAGTCTCACCCCCTCTAATGACCCTCCCCAATTCCATGTCGCCACTGGGGGGTAAAACTTGACATTTAAAGGGGGGACTTCATTCTAAGTCCCAATATCCAGTCATTCCTCATTCTTCTGATTAGTAAATGCCACAGTCCAAAGCAGCAGTGCGGACCATCTGAAGAACCCACCGATCAATTGCACAAAACTAGAGGAATGATTGGATCTTGGGGAGGTACAATTCCATTTCCTATAAGTATACACAAAAAACAAGAGAAAAAAACAAAAAGAGTTTATGGGTGGAGTTCTCCTTTAAAAGGTAATATCTGTTTGTCCAATAGCTGCAAATAAAATAGTTCCCAGCCACAACTTGCCCCATGTGCCCTCCTCCTGATGGAACAAATGGCGGCCCGTGTATATGAGCTGCTCATTGGCTGCACTTGGGCAATAATCACAGGGGAGGAGCAAGTTGTGTAGGTGGGACTTGTAGTTTATAGGGGCCTGGAGAGTTGCCCGCTGCTGCCGCCATGATTATATGCTGTGTTGTTTGTACTTGTCAAATCATCTGATGTGGGGCAGATAGGGATGGGGGGGGACACAGTGGAATGGCATTTAGCAAATCTAATTAGTGGTTTTACATATGTGCCCCTTTGTGTGCCTGGCTAAGGAGCATGGGATTGTTATACAGGATTTACTTGCTTCTGGCTATATATATATATATACAGTGCTGGGCAATAGTGTGCTCTGTGACAGTCTGTCAGCCCTTGTGATGTTGCTGAACTACAACCTCTAGCTGCAATACTATTTGTTTAACCCACTGTCAGAATTCCAATGGGGTCAGCACCCCCTGTTCCTGGGGCAGGGTTGTAGAGTAATAAGCGGACTGCGGGGAGGTAGAGTAATGAGAGGACAGTGGGGAGGTAGAGCAATGAGAGGATTGTGGGGTCGTTGAGTAATGAGAGGACTGGGGTTGTAGAGTAATGAGGACTGTGGGGTTGTAGAGTAATGAGAGGACTGTGGGGTTGTAGAGTAATGAGAGGACTGTGGGGTTGTAGAGTAATGAGAGGACTGTGGGGTCGTAGGGTAATGAGAGGACTGTGGGGTCGTAGGGTAATGAGAGGACCGCGGGGTCGTAGGGTAATGAGGACCGCGGGGTCGTAGGGTAAAGAGAGGACCGCGGGGTCGTAGGGTAAAGAGAGGACCGCGGGGTCGTAGGGTAAAGAGAGGACCGCGGGGTAAAGAGAGGACCGCAGGGTCGTAGGGTAATGAGAGGACTGTGAGGTTGTAGAGTAAGTAGAGAAAAGGCAGTACCAATTTGGATAGGGCGTGCAGGGAGGGAGGGCAGTACTGTTTCGAATAAAGTGTACAGAAGGGGAGGTCTGTGCCAGTTTGGATAGGGGGTACAGAGGGTAGAGAGCGCAGTACCATTTTGGATAGGGTTACAGAATGGAGAGAGGGTAGTACCGTTTTGGATAGGGGTACAGAGGGTAGTACCGTTTTCAATAGGGTGTACAGAAAGGGAGGGCAGTACCGTTTTGAATAAGGGGTACAGAAGGGGAGGTCAGTGCCAGTTTGGATAGGGTTGCAGAATGGAGAGAGGGCAGTACCATTTTGGATAGGGGTACAGAAGGTAGAGAGGGCAGTACCATTTTGGATAGGGGGTACAGAAGGGGAGGTCAGTGCCAGTTTGGATAAGGGGTACAGACGATAGAGAAGGCAGTAACATTTTGGACAGGGGTTCAGAAGGTAGGGCAGTACCACTTTGGATAGGGGGTACAGAAGGGGAGGTCAGTGCCAGTTTGAATAGGGGGTGCAGATGGTAGAGAGGGCAGTACCATTTTGGATAGGGGGTACAGAGGGTAGAGCGTGCAGTACCATTTTATATATGGGTACAGAATGGAGAGAAGGCAGTACCATTTTGGATAGTGGGTAGAGAGGGCAGTACTATTTTGGATAGGGGATGCAGATGGTAGAGAGGACAGTACCATTTTGGATAGGGGGTACAGATGGTAGAGAGAACAGTACCATTTTGGATAGGGGTTCAGAAGGTAGAGAGGACAGTACCATTTTGGATAGTGGTTCAGAAGGTAGAGCAGACAGTACCATTTTGGATAGGGGGTACAAATGGTAGAGAGGACAGTACCATTTTGGATAGGGGGTACAGAAGGGGAGGTCAGTTCCAGTTTGGATAGGGGGTACAGACGATAGAGAAGGCAGTAACATTTTGGACAGGGGTTCAGAAGGTAGGGCAGTACCATTTTGGATAGGGGTACAGAAGGGGAGGTCAGTGCCAGTTTGAATAGGGGGTGCAGAAGGTAGAGAGGACAGTACCATTTTGGATAGGGGGTACAGATGGTAGAGAGAACAGTACCATTTTGGATAGGGGTTCAGAAGGTAGAGAGGACAGTACCATTTTGGATAGTGGTTCAGAAGGTAGAGCGGACAGTACCATTTTGGATAGGGGGTACAAATGGTAGAGAGGACAGTACCATTTTGGATAGGGGGTAGAGATGGTAGAGAGAGCAGTAACATTTTGGATAGGGGTTCAGAAGGTAGAGAGGACAGTACCATTTTGGATAGGGGTTCAGAAGGTAGAGAGGACAGTACCATTTTGGATAGTGGTTCAGAAGGTAGAGCGGACTGTACCATTTTGGATAGGGGGTACAAATGGTAGAGAGGACAGTACCATTTTGGATAGGGGGTAGAGATGGTAGAGAGAGCAGTACCATTTTGGATAGGGGTTCAGAAGGTAGAGAGGACAGTACCATTTTGGATAGGGGTTCAGAAGGTAGAGAGGACAGTACCTTTTTGGATAGGGTATACAGAGGACAGTACCATTTTGGATAGGCGGTACAGATGGTAGAGAGGACAGTACCATTTTGGATAGGGGTTCAGAAGGTAAAGAGGACAGTACCATTTTGGATAGGGGTTCAGAAGGTAGAGAGGACATTACCATTTTGGATAGGGGTTCAGATGGTAGAGAGTGCAGTACCATTTTGTATATGGGTACAGAATGGAGAGAAGGCAGTACCATTTTGTATAGTGGGTAGAGAGGGCAGTACCATTTTGATAGTGGTACAGATGGTCGAGAGGGCAGTACAATTTTGGATACGGGTACAGAAGGCAGAGAGGGCAGTACCATTTTGGATAGGGGTACAGAAGGTAGAGAGGACAGTACCATTTTGGATAGAGGGTAGAGAGTGCAGTACCATTTTGTATATGGGTACAGAATGGAGAGAAGGCAGTACCATTTTGGATAGTGGGTAGAGAGGGCAGTACCATTTTGATAGTGGTACAGATGGTAGAGAGGGCAGTACAATTTTGGATAGGGGTACAGAAGGCAGAGAGGGCAGTACCATTTTGGATAGGGGTTCAGAAGGTAGAGAGGACAGTACAATTTTGGATAGGGGGTACAAATGGTAGAGAGGACATACCATTTTGGATAGGGAGTACAGATAGTAGAGAGAGCAGTATCATTTTGGATAGGTGTTCAGAAGGTAGAGAGGACCGTACCATTTTGGATAGTGGGTACAGAGGGTAGAGAAGTCAGTACCATTTTTAATAGGGGTTCAGAAGGTACAGAGGAGAGTACCATTTTGGATAGGGTTTACAGAGGTTAGAGAGGGCAGTACCATTTTAGATAGGGGCTACAGATGGTAGAGAGAGCAGTACCATTTTGGATAGGGGCTCAGAAGGTAGAGAAGACAGTACCATTTTAGATAGTGGGTACAGATGGTAGAGTGGGCAGTACCATTTTGCATAGGGGGTACAGATGGTAGAGTGAGCAGTACCATTTTGGATAGGGGGTACAAATGGTAGAGAGGAAAGTACCATTTTGGATAGGGGGTACAGATAGCAGAGAGAATAGTACCATTTTGAATAGGGGTTCAGACGGTAGAGAGAGCAGTACCATTTTGGATAGGGGTTCAGAAGGTACAGAGGACAGTACCATTTTGGATAGGGGGTAGAGAGGGCAGTAATATTTTTGGATAGGGGGACAGATGGTAGAGAGGACAGTACTATTTTGGATAAGGGGACAGATGGTAGAGAGGACAGTACCATTTTGGATAGGGGGACAGATGGTAGAGAGGACAGTACCATTTTGGATAGGGGGACAGATGGTAGAGAGGACAGTACCATTTTGGATAGGGGGTACAAATGGTAGAGAGGACATACCATTTTCAATAGGGGATACAGATGGTAAAGAGGACAGTACCATTTTGGATAGGGGGACAGATGGTAGAGAGGACAGTACCATTTTGCATAGGGGTACAGATGGTAGAGAGGACAGTGGCATTATGGGTAGTGGTGCATAAGGAACACAGGGCACTGGCAGGAGGGTAGCGGTGCTGAAGCGATTGTGGGCGGTGCCAGTAGGGAATAGAGGTGCAGAGGGGAGGTTTTTTTGCGCATGAGGTTTGTGTGCAGGAGGGAGGGGCTGGGCATGTTGCCTGGAGGTGTTTGGGGTCAGGAGGGAGCACTTGGCTACTAGTTTATGAAGGAATACAAGGGACACTAGCCCATGGAGCCGAATGCCAGGCACTGTCCTTGTGCTGCTTCTGGTTGGCAGAGTGCGGCAATGTTATATGAGGAGTGTGTGGGTCGGAGGCGGTGGTTGGGGCAGGATTCCTGTGCCCTCCAGCTGGCACCAATGACAGAGCTGTAACTAGGGCCGTCAGCAGAGGGGGTGGGACTAGAAATTTCTAAGATTTCTTATGCTTTCTCCTTCTCATTCACAACTGCTCTTTGGCAGCTATAGGGTAAAAGGGGTAAGGGAGCAATGCTCTGCAGCCATTGGTACTGGAGTAATGCTCTGCAGCTCTGCCAGTGGTCTGGTATAAAGGAGCGATGCTCTATGGTGATGGAGTGTGGCTTTGTACTTCTGCTACTGGATCAGAGTAATGGAGGGATGTTCTGCGGATCTGCCACTGTCTGGGCCTGGGTAATTATTACCTTTTATTTATATCGAGTATTTATATGACCCAGTAAGGTCCATTATAACATTTGCACACACTAGGGGCAAGTTACTGTGCAGGAGTGTCATATGCAGGGGAAGAGTTAATGGAGTGATGCTCTGCAGGGGAAGAGTTAATGGAGTGATGCTCTGCAGGGGAAGAGTTAATGGAGTGATGTTCTGCAGGGGAAGAGTTAATGGAGTGATGCTCCGCAGGGGAAGAGTTAATGGAGTGATGCTCTGCAGGGGAAGAGTTAATGGAGTGATTTTCTGCAGTGGAAGAGTTAATGGAGTGATGCTCCGCAGGGGAAGAGTTAAAGGAGTGATGCTCTGCAGGGGAAGAGTTAATGGAGTGATGCTCTGCAGGGGAAGAGTTAATGGAGTGATGCTCTGCAGGGGAAGAGTTAATGGAGTGATGCTCTGCAGGGGAAGAGTTAATGGAGTGATGCTCTGCAGGGGAAGAGTTAATGGAGTGATGCTCTGCAGGGGAAGAGTTAAAGGAGTGATGCTCTGCAGGGGAAGAGTTAAAGGAGTGATGCTCTGCAGGGGAAGAGTTAATGGAGTGATGCTCTGCAGGGGAAGAGTTAAAGGAGTGATGCTCTGCAGGGGAAGAGTTAATGGAGTGATGCGCTTTGCATTGTATTTGCTGCATATTGTGATGAGCTGGTCACTGTTGTATGCATTTATCTGGCAGGATTAGGGTTAACATGGAAGTTAGAATTAGTTTGCAGCACTAGGTGGGACTTGTAGAAGGTTAGTGGGCAGCTCTAGGAAGGACTGGCATCTGGTTAGTTAACATCACTGGGTAGGATTTCCAGGGAGAGTAGCTTTGTGGGACTGTGAGGGGGTCGGTGGGCAGCTGTGGGTCAGACTGGCATGGGGAAGCACTGGGTAGAAGAGGCACAGGGGTTAGTGGCCAGTGCAGGGTAGAAATGAGAGGGCAGTTTAGTTGGTTGTGAGGGATTTGCAGGGGGCAGTTAGTTGTTGGCTGGGGGTGAGTTGTTTGTGTGTGTGTTAATGGCAGGATTGAGATAATTGTGTGTGTGTGTGTGAATAGAAGGATTGAGATGTGTGTGTTTGTTCATGATTGGCAGGATTGAGATGGTTGTGTGTGTGAATGGAAGGATTGAGATGGTTGTGTGTGTGAATGGAAGGATTGAGATGTGTGTGAGTGGCAGGGCAAAGAGCCTCTTGTTGGCCAACTTTGTCAAATGAGCAGATGCTTTGGGGTTTGAGCAGCAATACTTAGGAGCACAGTTGTAGCGCGCAGAAGGTTCCTTCATATCCCCCGGTTGTTTGTATATCACCATGGACTAACCTTCATTTGTAGCCTTGCCGAGCATGCTGGGACATAAAGACTAGGTATAATTTAGGCATGAAGGATTTAACCATTACATTTTGTGCTCTTAGCTTGCAGTTTAGGGACTTATTCTATTGGTTATTCTATTCGTGAAATGGAATGAGAGTGGATTGGCATGTGGCAAGAGTTATGCAGATCCCAGAGGGACCAAATGAAGCTCCGCCAGTTTTAATGGTGAATGTTATAGGTAGTTGGGTGAGTCTATTGGTTACCGGCCTGTGAGTCTGATCTCAGTTGTGGGACTTTTCATGTACTGGCACATACAGCTCATTGCACCCAACCTACTCATCAAAACAATAGGTTGACTCCTGTGATAGCCCCGCCCAGCAGGTCCCATGGGAGGGGACACGTTCAGAACAAGAGGTTAATCTCTGTGATAGCCCCGCCCAGCAGTTGCCATGGGAGGAAACAGATTTAGAATGATTGGTTAGTCCCTGAGATAGCCCCGCCCAGCAGTTGCCATGGGAGGAAACAGATTTAGAATGATTGGTTAGTCCCTGAGATTGCCCCGCCGTTGCCATGGGAGGGGACAGATTTAGAATGATTGGTTAGTCCTTGTGATAGCCCCGCCCAGCAGTTGCCATGGGAGGAAACAGATTTAGAATGATTGGTTAGTCCTTGTGATAGCCCCACCCAGCAGTTGCCATGGGAGGAAACAGATTTAGAATGATTGGTTAGTCCTTGTGCTAGCCCCGCCCAGCAGTTGCCATGGGAGGAAACAGATTTAGAATGATTGGTTAGTCCCTGAGATAGCCCTGCCCAGCAGTTGCCATGGGAGGGGACAGATTCAGCTTCTGGACCAGTGATCCTCTTCTTCTGGAAATGCACTGGCCAAGTGTACTTTTCTTCTTAGCATTGTGCCGCCATACTCATCATGTCCCAGCATCCTTTGCACATGAGCAGAGATTTTCTGTAGCGCTTGCTCAGGGAGGCGCAAAGGATGCTGGGACATGAAGAGTATGGCGGCACAAAGGAGAAAAGTAGACTTGGCCGCTGCGTTTTTGGAAGAAAACTGCCAGCCCTGGGTCTGTAGTGAGTGGAATTATCATGGGTGGGTGCCTAAAAATCTATCGCCTCCCTTAGGGGACTTGGGGGAGGAGGTGCGTTTATTAGCATGGTTGTTTTTTTTTTCATTTGATTAAAGATCAGGTCACCGGCTGTACAAAGCAAAAGAGAAAGGGACTGGTTAAATGAACAAATCAATCATTATCCCCCCCCCCCATGATAAGAAGTGCTGTATTCCAATGACACTCCTGCTGAGACCTGGGCCTGATTGAGCAAAGCATTATGGGCCTCTCCCATAACCACTGCTGCCCTTCATTACAGGCTCCTGTGTGGCACCCGCTGAGGCTTTGTCTCAATCTAAACGGCCTGGCCAGGGATGTAGATGCTGTGATATAAAGGGGAAATTGACCCAAATAAAAATGTGCGGTCAGTAGAAATCTGGGTGGCAGTAAAACTAGGTGTGGGAGTAGAATGCGAAATAATTGCCATTTGGGGGCGCTCTACAGATATTTTGTCATGCCCCCATCCCTCCCACACGCTCCAGGTAAACTATCTCCCATGGATATCAGGAATCAAACACAAGACCCTACAGGTGCCATTCAGCCAATCACAGGGTTGCCCTATTCAGACCATTGTACAGAATGTATCTTCTCTGAGGGGATGATCTGTATACCCCCAGCTCTTTTCATCATCTCCCGTCTCCTATCCACAGCCTCGGGTGGTCCCCCCTACATAGGGAGTGGTGGCGCTGTCCCGCGGGGGGCTCCCTCTGGGCCTCGTCATGCCGTCCAACGCTCGGGCCGGCAACCTGAAGGACCCAGAGGTGGCTGAGCTATTTTTTAAAGATGACCCAGAGAAACTCTTCGCTGACCTTCGAGAAATTGGACATGGCAGCTTCGGAGCAGTTTACTTTGTGAGTATTCAGTGCTGGTTCTATGACTGCTATTGACTAAGCAAACAATATGGCTGCTCTTGTATCTTTCTCTGTGACCCTGGATCTCCATTACTGACCCTCACGCTGCCCCTGTTCTCTCTCCCAGGCCAGGGATATCCGTAACAATGAGGTTGTGGCCATTAAGAAGATGTCGTACAGTGGGAAGCAATCAAATGAGGTGGGTGCACTCAGCCGGGGGGAATAATGGGGCTAATGGGATTATTCTTCTCCTCTGAACCCTCTGTCTGTGCCCAACAGAAATGGCAGGACATTATAAAGGAAGTAAAGTTCCTCCAAAAGCTCCGACACCCAAACACTATTGAGTATAAAGGATGTTACCTGAGGGAGCACACTGCCTGGGTAAGTAGGGGCCTGACTGGATTAATCCTATATGTCTATAGGTTTGGGGATGAAGCCCTATACCCTCCTGCTGAGCCATTCATTACCACACTGCTGATTCTCATCCCTTTAACAACAGCACAAGGGCCACACATTGAGCTTGTTGTACAGTTGCACATTTACACTGTGAATGACCCCTGTCCAAACAGGTTATACAACACACTCACCCCCTCATCTGATACACCGGCTGCACTACCCTGCCCATTGCTGGCACTGTATGTGTGTAAAGTACTGAGAGATCTGAGTGTGTGTAAAGTACTGAGAGATCTGAGTGTGTGTCTGTGTGTAAAGTACTGAGAGATCTGAGTGTATGTGTGTAAAGTACTGAGAGATCTGAGTGTGTGTCTGTGTGTAAAGTACTGAGAGATCTGAGTGTGTGTAAAGTACTGAGAGATCTGAGTGTGTAAAGTACTGAGAGGTCTGAGTATGTGTCTGTGTGTAAAGTACTGAGAGATCTGAGTGTGTGTAAAGTACTGAGAGATCTGAGTGTGTGTCTGTGTGTAAAGTACTGAGAGATCTGAGTGTATGTGTGTAAAGTACTGAGAGATCTGAGTGTGTGTCTGTGTGTAAAGTACTGAGAGATCTGAGTGTATGTGTGTAAAGTACTGAGAGATCTGAGTGTGTGTCTGTGTGTAAAGTACTGAGAGATCTGTGTGTGTGTGTGTATAGTACTGAGAGATCTGAGTGTGTAAAGTACTGAGAGATCTGAGTGTGTGTATAGTACTGAGAGATCTGAGTGTGTGTAGAGTACTGAGATCTGAGTGTGTGTCTGTGTGTAAAGTACTGAGAGATCTGAGTGTGTGTGTGTAGTACTGAGAGATCTGAGTGTGTGTAAAGTACAGAGAGATCTGAGTGTGTGTCTGTGTGTAAAGTACTGAGAGATCTGTGTGTGTGTGTGTGTGTAAGTACTGAGAGATCTGAGTGTGTGTAAAGTACTGAGATGTGTGTGTGATTGTGTGTGAGTGGCATGTTTGTGCTACAGATCAAGCACAATAGCCCCCCCTGCAGGCTGCACACGTCACTGCCAAACACCCCCTCCTCTCACTGACATAACTGCCTTCCCCTCACCTGAGCCCACAATAAAGTACGAGGGGCCCCAGGTCTGTAATTAACTCCTGGTATCACCCTGATCCCTTCCCTGCTAATGTTTGTCTCTCGTGTAGCTGGTGATGGAGTACTGCCTGGGATCTGCTTCTGATCTCCTGGAGGGTGAGTGTCCTCCTGCCTAATTCACTAAAGCCCTAACTTCCCCTTTGTTCCCAACTGGTTTGAGTTAAGAGTTTAATGTGAGAGACTTCAAATGAAATCCAGTGGGAGAGTGTTTATCTGCTTGTCTTGTTTCTGCTTTCCCACCAGTGCACAAGAAACCTTTGCAGGAGGTGGAAATTGCTGCTATTACCCATGGTGCACTGCAAGGCTTGGCCTACCTCCATAACCACAACATGATCCACCGGTAAGAGTCAGAGCTGCTGTTGTTGTCTAATAGACTGATGCTCTATCTGTGCAATGTCTCTGTTTATTTCCCTGCCTGCTCAACACCACCCCTGTCCCTGTAGTCCTGAATTCGTTGCCTTCCCATTCCTGCACCCTTTTCCTCTTGCACCCTTCCATTCCTCCTCTGGTCCACCGAACTCTCTCCTGCTGCTGGTATTGCTCGCCCTTGCCCCCCATTCATTCTGTACCTCTGGCCTCCTCTTCTCACTATCCAACTCTTCTTCACTCCTCCCTACCTGCCTGACTTGAGTCTTCCCTAACCACCTCTTTTTGACTCTACGGAACGGATTTTAGGACATTATCAGAAGAAAATGGGCTCCTGCATGCGCTCTCTTAACGAAGACATATACAGACTCGCTTCTTATTTTACTTACTGATCCGAAGAGGCTGCAGTCACACCTCTGTGTTGCCCTCGTATGCTGTTGCGATCTCCCCCTTCATGACTCAGTCCTCAGCCCTCCCGCCTCAGA